>JAPUBQ010000008.1:10010000-12629765 GCA_035578125.1 Mellilla xanthometata | reverse complement strand
TCTTTGGTTAATTTTTGTCAAACATAGCTAAATCACTCCCGCCATACACCATTCAAATCAAAAAGTCAAAACCAAAAACATTACAGCTCAAATTTATTACACCACATTATTATTGTGAAGTGGGTTTAAAATGGTCCAACTACATTTTTTCATCTAACCTATATTGTCCCACTGTTGGAAAAAGGTCCCCATGATTCCCACGCTTTTCTGTCCTGGGCCAGCTTCTTCCAGTTGGTGTGGAAGTCCACCAACTCCTTGCATATACTAAACCTTATTTTTCAGACAATCAAATTATAATGATCGGTTCCAAACAGTGTCAAGTGCAAAATGAAGCAAGCTGCATGAAAAATTACAAACCCTCCCGTCTAAAAATCGTTGTAGCGCAGTCTGAAAATTAATTGTTCCGGGAAATCTGGTTTCAGCTGTCTGCATTGTGGTTTCCCCAACATTCGTTTCAATATTTATAAAACAATTTGCCATTTTGGAACATCATGTGTTAGCTGAAGAAATGACCATAACAAAAAAAAAAGTTAAATTCATTACAAATCTTGATTGAAGTACATCTGCAAAGTGTTTGAGTGAAAACAAACTTATTCTCTTTTTATTCAATTGGATAAAACAAATATTTTATGTTTTTTTTCTAAACACATACTAACATACGAGTACGTAATATCTATTTGTCGGTTAGCGTAGAAGTTAAATTTTTTTCATTACGGCTATGCATTTGGCATTTCATAATCATCTAAAATGTATATGAATTATCCAATTAAAACTTAAGTTTTAAGGACTAAAGTCTACTTAAGAGTCAGTTAATCCAGACCAGGCATGCTCTACCTCTGGCCTGAGTACCGCATACTTGTATGGTTGCGCTCTTTCGCTGGTATGATGCCTATCTGTAATGAAAAAATAGTATAAATTTTAAGCATACATTTTTGACATAATAATTAACTGACATTCAACATATAAATTCACTTAATTGTTCTGACATGTAACTAATGGTATTATTAATAAATATTTGTATTTGTAGTAACTTCAACTCAAGAAGACAAAGATATAATTATATTGTTATAGTACCTATGTGTTTAAAATTTTCACTTAAATATTTCTTGAACAACTTCATTTAATAAGTCCATGGAAGGTCAATGCACTCAAATTTAATTAGCTCTTTAAACAAGAGCAACTCCAAATAAAAGAAAGTAAAATATCCTTTCCACTTCATTAGTAAAGTATTTAATTAACGAAGAAAACCGAAACGTAAGTATACAAGCTTCAACTGGATTACTACTAAAAGCTTTCAAATGAGGGTAGGAAGTGTTTTTTTACCACTCTACAAAAAAGAAGTTTATGTTTAACTTGCAATGTCTACGGATTATGGCAAATGGAGGGGAACGAAGACGGTGGAATGGATTTTTAAATAGCTTTTAATGGTTTCGTATAGTACTGTGATAGTTTTAAAAACTTTTCTTTGAAGGGTAAAAGAGGTTAAGTTTGAATAACTCTGATTGACTAGTGTTCTGTTTTTTTTATTGATGTTTGTCTCAGTTTTAGTTACGGTTATATTTTATTACTTCTTATGCAGTATTTGTTCAAAGAATACAATATAATTATGTACAATGTAATGTAGATTCCAGACTATGCATTAGGCTAGAGTGTCTCTAAGTCGTGCCCTACTTATCAAATGTTTAATTGTTAGGTTTAAAAATCTAAATTCAAAAGTACGCTAATATTTAAATATAACCTAACTGACAAATAATACACTTAACTTAAATCGATGTTCACGAGTGGTGCCTTATTTTCTGGTGGCATTACCTCGCTGGATGGTCAAACTTAAATGTTGAAAACAGAAAATATGTTTTTTTTTCTGTTTTTTATAGAAGTTACATAATGTTACAGATCAGTTCAACGCCAAGCAGTATTGTGCAAGTACTGTTGTTTACCAGCTCGGTAAACAGAGAACCTGTGTCAGAAAAGTCACAGTCACGGGGTCATAGTATAAGCACTGTTCGGTAGACCGATATAAACCAAAGTAGAACAAGACGCATTTTTATACCAAACATAAACTTTTACTATACTCCTCTTCTTTCGTACCTCTTCTTTTTGCGACAAGACAAATCTTTAAAAAGGTCAGGTAAGTACAAGTAATTTTATAAAATAATTCAAGTAGAAACCAGAGCTTATTTTGTCAAATATTTTTGCTGGTTGCCCCAGAAAATGTAAGTAAGGACCACATTAAAAGTTCATACCGGAAAATTATCTCAAGATTGTACCCTGCGAGTAGGGTGACAATGTTTTATTGCAAACAAGTGACATTTTTTTTAAATCCTTCAAATGGTACAGGAAATATTAATGACTTTCACTTTTGGTTGACTGTCAATACGTACATAAATCATGGAGCAAAAACTATACCAAAAGACAAAAATAAAATGATGCATTATAATCATGTTTACTTCAAAGCTGTATAGGTATATTATCATTAGGTATATATTCTGAAAGTTGTGAGTAAGAGCTCTTTTTCGTAGAAATAAAATTTTTATTTTTAAGGCTGGTTACACATAAATTACCGATCAAAACCAATAAACGCCACTAGCAACTTAAATATCTGCATATTATCGTGATTGATAGTTACCGGCCATATGCACTACAAAGTTGCTACTTGTTTCTTGTGGCTTAACACCAATACAAAACACCTTCACTCGCCTCTCATTTCTAGCCCCATCTTTTTTTTCCTTTTGCTTTTATAAGTTTGAAAAGAAATCCTTAGAAAGTGCCTCAGCTTTTTTGGTGGTGGTGTTTGTGGTTGTAGTTGTCATGTGAAGCCCTTGTATTTTATCTGGCAAACGGCAATAACAACACAAATTATTATGAAAAAAAATCATATAATGAACTTTGAGTGACATTTATTTAAAGAATTGAGTAAGTATTATTTCGGTTTTTCAAGACAAATGGATGCAGCCAATGACGTCGGCCATCTTGTGATCCGAAAAACCAAGCTATTATGGTAACCCTACTCGCGAATGAACTTCCCAAGTGAAAAGTTTAGCAAAACTTTTTTCGGGTATATTAACTAGATAAATTAAAACCGGTGTACAGTTCAAACCCGGTCTTGATACGATCAAAACGAGATCTCAAGACACTTGAGTAAAGTTTAATTTGTTCGAGGTAGTTTGCAACTGTTTGAAACGAAATGAGTTTGGCGCTTAAATTTTGAGTAATGTAAAGGTCTATTCGTTTGCTGAAATGGCTCTCATATGAATATGTGGTTTGAATATGAAAAACCTGCAGACAGTGAAACACTGTATTAAAACTTTCATACGGCATTATTTGAATAATGTTTGTTTAACCAGCTAACACTTACTTTTATTTTGTTATTATTAACCCGACAGTGAAATAGATTAAATAGTGAGCATGGGCATATAAGCGACTGTATCTTGGTGGGAAAACGTCTGCTTTTCATTCAGACGGCCCCTGGTTCGATCCCAGCCCTACACAAATGACTTGTTTTTCAAGTTATGTGTGGATTTGCACTCGCTTTACGGTGTAGGAAAACATCGTGAGGAAACCGACATGTTTGAGGACCACAATATCTGAAGACATGTATCATTCACCAACCCGCACTTGGCTAGCATGGGGAATTATGCCCGATATCTTTCTCCTCACAAGAAAAAGCCCCGAATCCCAGCAGTGGAGACGTAGTGGGAGGTTTATGCTAGTAAGCATGCATGCTAATAAAGTTATTTTATCTATTCCTTGAAAAAATACATACACCGGCTTTGCTACCAAATGTTTGCTTTTTAAAAATATCCTACTTGAAAATTGATTCAAGATCAACCATGAAAAATGACCGTAATAGTTCAGAATGCCTATAAAATATCTCAAAATTACCTAGTTTTAATACTATCTAATCTCTCACTAAGGCTTAACCCTTATCGTAAATTCCATTAAAAGTAGCCGAAAACACCATATAATCAATACACCCTCCAAAAAAGGCAGTAAACGTTTATGTTATCGTGGGTGCTTCAAGCCTTCGATAAAAATAAAATATTTCATTACCAAAACCAAGCTACACTGATTCAACCCCCAAAATATCAAGACATAAATAAGTAAGTGTCCAAGAGGTCGCCAGAACACGCTCAAAGACGGGTTCCGTAAAATAATTTTATCACATGAATGTGTCTTAACAACAATATTTGCTGATTAGTTGAAATTTCCTGGGGACTAATCGAAGTAAATAACTTAAAGGCCAAACAAATAATATCATTTTATAATATAACGTCATCTAAGAAAACATTGCCTTCAAATGAATCCTACTAACCCTTAAGGTAGTTATAATAAATCCGAAAGTTTGTGCGTATTTTTTTATCGTCGATAGGTTTGCGTTTGACTACACCTGATGTTAAGCTGCGGTGCAGTTGGTGTAGCACGATTACCTAGAAGATTCCTATTAACTCTACTTTGTGTGTGTGTGTTGTATATGTTTGTCACGCCTTCACGCTCAAACGGAAGAACCGATTTTGATGGAATTTAGTTTAAAGTCAGATAATAATTTGGATTAACAGATACCTAAGTTAGTTTTTATCCTGGATTAACTTATTTTTGTCCCGGATTAACGCGGGGCACACCTAGTATAAAATAAACACATTCCTCTATATACTATAATAGCTCTTAAAAGTTTTATTATTTTGTATGTGGTTAAAAAGTTAAGATAATACGAAATTAACAAGTATACTAAATATGGAATTACGTTTAGAGTTTAAGAAAATAGCCCAGCGGTCAAACAGTCATAATAATATACTGACGGACAGAGCAAATATAAATTTGTTGTAAAAGCACTGAACCCTAAAAATACATTTAAAAGGGAGCAGCAACGTAACAATTATTTATATCGTTCGTATGTATGTACATACTACATATCGCCCCACCTGTATTTAACATTTGAATGGATATGAGGTAATATTTTTTGCCGGATTTTTCCACCACAATGTCTTAGTCGAATTGCTATAAATTTAAGGCCAAACCAATTTGAAGGCTGATGAAAATGATCGTACTGGCCCTTTTCAAATGCACAACATCCCGTGTTTTGGTTGCAAACATATTACCGCTGTGAGAGGAGCCTCACATTAAACAAGTGGTATAGTGTTAGTGTTGTGTTAGCGAGTGTGTACTTACTAACCGCGAACAATACTCTCCTCACTTTGTATCGTATTTTGCAAGATGAATAAATGTACCACCACATATTACCGAACTGTGTTTGTCAAAATTCACCAGATAACCATGTCCTTAGAACCAGATCATAGAATTACTTGCACAAAAATCTGTCGCCAAGCCGCTGTGAACAGTGTATTCCGGCGATATCCTTGATAGCCAGTTAATGCAGACTAGGCATGCTCCAACTTAAACCAGAGTGTCGCTAATCCATGGTTACTCGCCCTACTGGTCAAATGCCTAGCTGTAAAAAGTAAACAAAAAAACTGCTGCATAGGCCTTTGTAGCGACTTAAAATTCCACATTGGAGTATCAGGGCAATCTAGGCCAAAAATGAGAGTGAAGACGCATACAATTCTAACAAGCTAAAAATCGACACAATTGTTCAAACATAGCTATCTATTATCTTATTTATATAAAATTTCCATGTTACAATGTTAGTTACCGTACTCCTCCGAAACTGCTTGACCGATTTTTACCAAATTTTAGGTCTGAGAATCGGCTACTATCTATTTTCCGTACCCTTTTTATTTATTTATTTATTAAAAGGTATAATTTATAAGGCAAAACAACGTTTGCCGGGTCAGCTAGTAAATATATACAATTTAAAAGTTCCTCACCATATCTATGTTCGGAAAAAAAGTTCTGTTCCGCCACTTAGCACATAAAGAAAGTAATTAAGACAGTAAATTTGCCGGATTCAACCCCATTTCTACATTTAACAGGCCAGCCGTTTAAGCAAACAGGTGCTTTCTCATTTTATATCGCTCTCCAATAAATTCGCAGCTGTCGACTCAGTTTCTGTATACTTACACAATTCGAAACAAAATAAATAAGACCATTACTCGATATTGCGCTCGCTGTTTGTTTATTTATATCACAACTCTTTTTAAAAGTCAATTTTGAAAAGAGGTGTTTAAATTACAACTATATTTGAGCAGTGAGGCGAAGAAATTTATCCACGAGCTAGGTCTAACATCACCGGTGACTCCCGCTCTGGGTCGTTCTTGGTGCAGAATCAGTTCTTGTTGGTCATAGCTATTCAGCGCGGTAATGCAGCGAGCGTAATGGGCACCTTTGCACCAGAGGCGAGCAGGGGCGGGTTATTTGATTAGTACTAGTATTAGTTTTTAATATGTGACATGTATAAAACCAATATTGACATGAATAAATTTATATTTAACAACTGTATACCAAAGTTTATAAAGTTTGTTTTTGTTTGGCTTATCTATAAAGTCTACCCTTACAATCGCGAAGCGCCTGTAGCTGGGCTAGTGATCTGGTGATCTGCCATCATCAAAGATTAGCAACGGTCAATGCGTACAACCTTTGGATGGGTGACCATTTGCGGCCAACGCAAGCAACATTTTCATTTGAGCGCTACTTAGGTTCAAAATTATGATTATGCATAAGAAAACAAAGATTTAGACTGTACTTTCCATAACAGAATGTTTTTCAGAAATAAATATAAAAATATGTACCTATAAAGACAGACTTTTTAAATTGGCTGTCAGAAACAGAATTTTGAAAACTTTAATTATTCATAAGCGTAAAAATGTTGATATCATGAGAGAAATTATAATTCTGTCATCTTCTCTAGAATTCAATAAGAAACCTAATAAAAAAAACATTTAGTATCCTTTTCCTAAGTCAATAGGTTCTTATTCCTGAATTGAAATGATTAATTCAGAACCTAAATTCAGTTAGACTTAGTAGTATGAAACTAATTCACGATAATTTCCTCCAGCATCCAATTCCCAAGTCTGAAGGTTCTCATTTCTGAAATGTGATCTTATTGCTGATTTACTCTCTTAAATGTTAATCCTAACTTCAATTTCCGGTCCCCATTTGAGCCTTCGTTAATTCGGATTGACCGATTGAATAGAATGCTGATGATGAATTATTAACTTCTGGTTCGGCAGGTTACTATAATCTCCAAACAAAACGTAATACGAACGTATTCTTCCCTCACTTAGTGTTGTTTTTTTTTTTTTTTGCTTATAAACTGTAGGATGAGTTAAGTAAGCACATTTATAATGATAGTCTTTTTAATTTATGTGGTACGAAAGCGGAATACTGTTGCATAGCATAGCAGGATCATATTATGATTCGTAGCGCGGGGCTCAGTGGATATAGCAAAACGTACACTAAGGAAAAACATTGTAAACATCATTGTTCTCGTAAGGCATCTTAATATTTCCGTGTAGAAAACGGTCACACTTACATTATTATTACAAGGTGGAATAAGTCAGACAGTTTTCGTGCTTTCCGAGCACCATCATCAGAATCCATCATCGAATCTATTGGACTCATTCCAACTTTTAATAATAATGTAAAGTGTGACCTTTTTATACGCGGAAACACCAAGAAAAAGTTATACTACAGTATTATATTACTCATAGTACGTTTTACCCTGTATTTATGCATAATAAAATATTTGTGTTTGTATTAACAACGCTAACGGATACAGTCGTCAACGCAAAATGGATTAAATAATTTCGAATACGGATGGAATAGACAACGTGGTAGGCCAGCGTTCAAACAAAGGAAAGTCAAGAATTGGGCCAAATTTCAGTTCTAATCCGACCTTTTTAATGTCGTTAAATTTTCTAAGTCTGCTGAATTCCGTTCAGAGTTTTGTGTATTGTTTCTGGCGATAACAAGAGTTTGTAACACAGCAATAATGTTCTCAGCTCTGATTTAGAAGTAAATTAAGTAATTTTAGAATAACTCTCGGATATACTTAATAATTTATATGCAAAGATAATTTTATATTTAAATACCTTTTTTTTTGTCTAGAATATAATATATACAAAATAGGTTTGAGATTTGCATCTATTAAGTCCTACCCCTGAAGTCTTAAGTCACGTGTGTTTTGTTATTTTAACTGACCAAAATTTAAACGTAAAATCTTATCCCTTTTAAATGATTCTTTTGTTGTGACATAATGTATAAAAATTGTATACATTATACATTGTGTTGCAACGGGGGAGTCATTTGAAAAGGATAAGATATATTGTGCTTGAAAATAATTTGTTGGTATATTTAGTATAGGTACTTACTAATATTTTTGTATTTTATGTAAATATTTACTTAGATCATGATGTGTACACATTTGATAAGGATATAACCTAGAACGAAACAATGTATAAATATTTAATCATTTAAGGTTGTATTCTGTTACCTGTGTACCTTATTAAATAAATAAATAAAATAAATAACTATTTTGCAGGAGTATAAATTTAATTTCTTTCTTTCTTTCTATTTTAACCAATGGCAACTGTTGATACTCTTATTGATAATGACATCTGCTATCAATAGCAATAAAAAAACAATTACTTTGCTGAGCAACGCGATTTATGTGTACAATCTTATTTGAAATTTATTTTGTCGGTGAGAATTAATAATATTATCTAAGATTATATAAAACAATAAATTAATAATAATTAATAATTGTCTCTATGTCAGTATAAGTCAGAATAAATAAAACATAAGATTGTAGACTCCAATCGTGTCGCTCAGCACAGCAATCGTTTTAAGTATTGCGATTGATAGCAGAGGTCATTATCAGTGACAGTGGTGACAATTGCCATTGGATAAATTTCGCGACTTTAGAGGACCAGTATGCGATGATGTTTCTTTTTTAGGGTGAACACACACTGCCATTAACTTAAAATTAGTTATGGTGACTTCGGCGACGCTTTAGTAATTAGTCACCGTGACTCCTAAATCATACAAACTTCCTGTCGGTATGAAAAGCAATATGTATTTTGCAGTCGTTGTTTGATTTGTTATGTGTTTTGTTCTTTGTTCTCATTTAGTTAGTTAATATATATGTATATAGTGCTGTTAGGTCACTTAAGTAGCAAAAAAAATTATGTTAAGTTAGAGTTTTAAGAACAAGTCCTTGGTGGGCAGTATGTTTAAGTAGATCAGTAGTTCCAATAAATTTCACTAGATGTCGCTGTACGGTCTTAAAACGCGCAAACGGTTCTGCGCCCTAAATGAGTGTCCTAACATAGTAAAATAATAAACGAGTTTCTTGGTAGTAAGTTAAAGTAGTGTATTATTCAATCTGTATGCTGTATTGCTGTGTATAACATGGACAGATAATGTAATTGTGACCAAAAAACTATGCTCGTTTTGGTTTCATTATATTTAAGTTTTGATTAATTACGAGTACTTCTAAATCAAAGTGATGGCATAGGCAAAATCTAGAATATGCAGTCTTGTAGTTATAAATCTTAAGCGGATAAAATTATAGGAATATATGCTAATAGACTGTCCAAAGAACAACCCTATAACTAACGCTAGACTTAGTATACTAATTTTGGTTATTTTGCAGACGTTGTTTGATTTGTAATGTGTTTTGTTGTTTGTTTTCATTATCTTGCTATGTATAACATGGACAGATAATGTAGGTAATTATAAACTGGCCAAAAAACATGCCCATTTTGGTTTCATTATATTTAAGTTTGGATTACTTACGAGTACTTCTAAATCAAAGTGATGGCATAGGCAAAATTTAGAATATGCAGTCTTGTAGTTACAAATCTTAAGCGGATAAAATTATAGGAAAAATAGTTTCATAGACTTAGCATACTTTTGGTATAAATCAGATTTAGATTACTTATCGATATGAAATAAACTTTGAACTTTGAAGTATTTTTTTTTTAGGAGTTAATTTACTAGTAGTATGTAATTAATTATTTTACCTATTGTCAGAAGATATCAAATGAGGTGATTAAGAAAATCCTAATTAATTTCAATAAACCGTACATAAAGTAACTCTTAATTAATTTTACTGCCGAAAACCGTTTAAAGACATGTCTAATATTTTAACTATTGTAAAAATGAACTCCATAATTATAATACATAATTTCCTCACGCTGTACGTGTTTTTAATTTACAAAGGCGGATAATATAAAAATTGTATCCCTTACTAACGTGGGTACCATTGCGGGGCAAAGTTAGTGGTACCATAGGTACATTAGCTACTAAAATAATTTTGTAAATAAACTCATATTTCAAGTAATTGCATATTTTTTGTACATTTCTTGAGTAACAGTAATAAAGGCTATTTTTTTTAAATTATATTTTAGCATTAGTTAGAAGCAGATGCTAATTAGCATTTGCGCAGACTATATCTGAGATTCACGAGTCACCAGCTTTGGCTATAATTGGGCACAGCTGTAGAGTTTTAGAGCTCTGTTTCATATTTATTATTAGTTGGTTGTTTTTGCAAAGTTCATGATTAGTGTCGAAAAAATGCTACGTATAATATAGTCTTATTAAATCAACAAGTTTAGTTTTGCATCTTTCAGAAATTCTTAAGGCGATGAAATTTGTGCAAAATAGTTACAGTTTCATCTTAATAAATAAACAATGGACGATGAATTGTATTTTACACGGTTTGAAACAAACCTAGCGTAGGCCGTGTCATAATGCCAATATTTATAGCACACTGCGTGAAGCTGATAGTGTAGGTTTCATTGAAACTGGGATCAAAAAGGCTTACTAATATAAAACACTATATATCATAACCAACTTTTGAACTTAAAACAAATAAAATTGTATATTTGCCAGCCTAAAGTAAATTAGGTTCGACATTTTCAGTTTCATATTCATATCCTACACAGTAACAAATCATTTAAAACCTAATGAGATATTAATATGTAGCGAAAATTATCTTCTAAATTTAGAAATCTTGATTTTTGCCAATATAAATGTTGTATCGGATTGCTCATGACTTTGATGAGAATGAAATCAAATTGCTTCCCGTCTTCCGACTTTCGTCGAGTTTCAGTTAAAAATGTAGCCTTTTCTTGTATAATTTTGGCTTAGGCCAGCAAGTAATTATGTCTTGTTCTATAACTTCTCTCTCATCAATCTCATCATCATTAGTTTCTTACTAATTGCATAGTCAATAATATCAATGGTATTTATTTTTATTACGATACTTCATAACTAAGAAGATAATCTCCAAAGAGTATTTATTAATAACTCATAACATCATTATCATGTGCTATTGTTATCATACGTCTTCGAAGTCTTAAAAAACATTTATATCTCTAAATATAGCACCAAAGCTAAAGTTATGATTTAATATAAATTTTTGCCATAAATTGCGCTTTATTTTGAGGATCGGGGCGAAGAGAAAATATTTTCACATTTCATTGTGTGTATTTTTAGGATAAACGTGAGAAATGAGTGAGAATATAATTTGAAGTATATTATTCTCCATAGAATTTTTGGAATTCCATTCTTTAAATATATCGCTAGAACTGTTATGTTCTGACGCTACAGATATGATATACTCACAGGCACCTATTTTATTATACATAGGGTATTTTCTAGTCCCATACTATTATTATGTATATTATATTATGTTCGGCTAGAAACCCTCGCCTTGAAATATCTATCACCAAGCAACTAGCAGTGTGCTTCGGCAGCTTCTTTAAGAGTCAATTATTTCCAGACTACCTATACTCTACCTTAGTCCAGAGTGTCATTGTGATTTCATATTTTCGACTTCAATTTTGCGAAATTCTGTTTTCTATGACAGAACGCGAGGTGACGCTATGTTTTTTTTTTGTTTTTGTTTCTTAATTTTTTTCGTTGCGAAACTCCACTAGCAAATCAGATGCGCCTGTGTAACGGCTATTTCGCAGTTACTTGCGAAACAATACCGACAAGGGCGTAACTAACTATTTCATCTAGCTATATAGTATAGCTAGACATAACACATGCGAAACGTTGCCATACAAACTTGCAGTTTTTTCGTCGTTTCGCTGCCGCATGCGAATGCGTAGGTGTACTAAAGGCGTACAAGCTAAGTTCTTTTTTGGAATATTTTAAACCCACCTTAAAGCTTCTGTCTTCGTTTTATGACTGCTTGTACTTATGCTAACGAGGCTAACAATTTCGCCTGTCATCCATCCCTCAACAGCGCTCAGATGTGAATGCTAGTCAATCTTTATGAACGGCATTAAAAACTGTCACAAAAAAAATTGTAAAGACTCAAATGTTCAATCTAATCATTTATGCCATTTTCGAGTCAACTGAACTGAAGAAGGCATAAAAAATATTATCTTAAATTAGATTTAGCACTGAATTTCATGTTCATTTCCTTTTTATTTCGCCCCGCGTCTAAAGATTCGTGATGAGGTAATTTCAAAATGCAGGAGGGGAATCTTTTTGCGTTCTCATTCATCATGTTTTATCTTGCTTCACGCTTTTGTTTTTAAAACACCTAGGTGCTGTATATGAATATGTATAAGTATAATATATAAGTACAACATAACATATTCAATTTTTCGAATCTTACCTATTTTCAAATTGGATATTTTTTAATACTGAAAAAAATTACAATATACTTACGTATGTTATATTTTTAACTATGTATGCATATTGGCATATACCGTTTTTTTTTAATTTGGCGTATAATAAATACTATAATTATAAATAAGTCGTTTATCTTGTTTATCGAAGTTTTACAATCATATACGAAATGTGTCCTGGAAGCCGATGCCAGCGAATGTGTAATGGAATAATTAACTCTCAGACAGTTATTCTAGACTAGACCTACTCCATCTTGGGCTAGATGTCGCTTACCCGTTTTGTAACGTGAACTGTCATATTGTCAATACCAAGCAGCTGTACAGTGTAAAAAAAAACTATGCACTAAAATTGGGCACTGTGCCATACTGGCAATAATAATGAATACCAGTCGCTATCATCGACGCTATGTGAAACTGATGTTCTCATATTTGTAGCAAAATAAGCTCCCTGTTCCCCGAAAACTATAATCTGGTGGCTAGAGTAAACTGGTTTTTTCTAGCTAAGCGCGCTTCACCTTAGATCATAATATGCCTACCATCAGATAAATTGTGATCAAGCCTAAACCCATTTACAAAAAACTAAAAAGAAAGAAAGAAAGAAAATTATTTTTTGTGACAAATAAAGCAACACACAAAATAACAAAGAATAATAAATAATTAATCTTATATATAAAATTTACATGTCACAATGTTAGTTACCGTAGTCCTCCGAAACGGCTTGACCGATTTTTACCCAATTTTATATGCGTATTCGGTAGGTCTGAGAATCGGCTACTATCTTTTTTTTTTACTCTAAATAGGTCAGCGCTTGACCACAATTCACCTGATGGTAAGTGACATTGAGGTCTACGGTGAAACGCGCTTACCTAGAAGGGCCGGGTCACTATCTATTCATAATCCTAAGTGTGGCAGCTAGTATACATATAAATAAAGTGAGTAAGCTTTAATTTGTCACTACACAGCCTCAACTCAGCATAATTCTGGTTGCTAGAGAGCAACAAATGCTGGTCAAAAAACCGGCGACGACAAAGGCTCATACAATTTTCACCCATTCCATTCTCCCGAAATGGTTTTGTATCTTTTAAATACAAAATACACGGTGGCCATCATTTTAGGCTTCACCAAGCAATAACATGTTAATCAGGGGGTGGATTAGACCGTTCCGAACTTTTGCATGTTTTTAATGAAACATTGACCGGGGGTGACGAAATTTCAATCCGTAGGGGCTGACATAAACGTTTTGTTTTCACGTTGAAAGGATTTGATGAAAATGCTTAATGAAAACGCTTTATGGACTCAGCTTTGCGAGATATTGAAATTTAAACGGAAAGGCTGGCCGGTTTTCCTTTGAAATGGTGGATTTTGTTTTTAGCAGCCAACTCAAAAAGGACGACATGTTACTAGTTTAATATTAATAATAACAGAGTATCGATTGTACCTCTGATTCTCTCCAGAACTGGGGTCATCACCAAACACCTACTTCATTACCTCAAACAAATTGATTTAGACACCAACACATGAAGAAAGCTGCTATTCTTAACACATGCAGGGTTGTTCGGAAGTTCTTACAAGATGACATGAATATTGTAAACAACCCCCACGGCTATCTCCATTTGGCTTATCCGTGGTTTTTGCATTTACTTACCGAAATTCTTCAAATTTCGTGAAGTCGTAAAGATTACAAATAATAATAATGCATTTATTTGCTCAGTAAACACGGAATATTACAAAATTATTATATTAATATATATATATGAACGGTTATAGTTAAATTTGTACTCTATGTGCCATATCAGAGATAATCATATCTTCACCGCCAAATAATAAACAGTTTGAAGTTTGACGTCTGTGTGTGTGTCCTCAATGGATAAACCGATTACGATTTTTTTACGTGTGTTTTTATTTTAGCTATGTTTGATAAAAATCGGACCAAGATAGATATTTTTGTCACGACTTCTTCAATACGGGTTCAGTCATATTGAAGATGGTTGCTAAAGCAAGATATTTTGTAAGCTTTTCAAAAAAATTAATTACACTTGTGTTCTTAAAATTTTGGTTGTGTATCTCCTTAGTAAAAACGGACAGTAAAACAATCTAACAACTATTCAATACCTAACATTAACAAATTTCTTTAAACCATTTAATACCATCCGACTTAGAGAATAACTTGATAAAAATATTCGCTGACGAATCCGACGAAAAACTTCTAAGGTTCTTTGAAAAAACAACTCAATTTCCAACTTCTCTGAGTACAAAGTCACCTACGAAGTTCCGAAGCTTAAAACACTTCTTTCAATCTTTCCATTACGTCCAAACTATCCCGTTGTACGTACGCGCTAACTTTTTGCATCGAGTTAAGTTGTCTGCATAAAAAATGAAACAGGGACTCTTTATCAAGTTGCCACAGTATGAGAAATCACAGTAGCTAAGATAAGAGAACGTTAAATAGAGGGGAAACTTTTCAGCGCACTAGCGAACAACATCTTACTTAGTGCTTCCGCATAGAAAACGGTCACACTTACGTGTGCAGGTGCTTGCATTATTACTAAAATAATAGAACAACCCTTAAATTATTACTATAATAATTCTACTAATAACTATGACGATAGCTATTCAGCGCGGTAATGCAGCGCGCGTGATAGGCACCTTTGCACCGGGGGCGACCAGGGGCGGGTTATTTGATTAGTATTAGATTTAGTTTTTAGTTTGTGATTTATATTGGACGTAATTTTATATAATTTTATTGAATAACTATGACTATAATTATTAGTAAAAGTTATCTTACTTAGTACTTGCAATAGAACAATCCTTATATTAGTACTAAAATACTACTACTAATAATTATAGCTTACTTTATTATTAAGGGTTATCTAACGAAGTACTTGAAAAAGAACAACCCTTATCTCTGTAAGCCAAAACTCGGAAAATTACTACCAACACACTCAGAGGTTATCAAATTCTTAACGAAAAATCAACTGACTGTAAACACACAGAAATCCCCAATAACGATTGACCTGCATAATAAATGGTATATCTATTTACACAGCTACATTTACAATTATTAAGCCCTATCTAAAGTCTCAAATTGGTGCCAAAATTAGTATAATAAATAAACACAAGGCTATGTTTTAAACGGTCTATAAGTTTTTATTTATATAACTTTATCCTGTATAATTTATGATTTGACTGCAAATTTGGGATTTTGCCCATATGTATCTGCGCCTTAAATTGCTAGTTCAGTAAACTAGAATAGTTAAATTTATACCAATATTATAAAGAGGAAAAGTATGATTTTTATTTTTTTGACGCATAGGCTCCAAAACTACCGGACCGACTTTAATTATTTCACCATTGGGAGGCTACATTATCTTTAAGTAACATAGGTTATATTTTGTTTCTCTTTGCTTTTGTTCTTCTTAGATTATTTTATAGCCCGTGCGAAGCCTGGACGATCTAATAGTGTGATAAAAAAAAATAAAAATATTTATTAGAAAAATATTTGAAAACTGAAAAAACTCTATTTGTGCCAAGATTAGTCACTGTTTATTCTTCCACGCTGTCTCGGCAGTACGTCACGTAGAGTTGGGAAAGTTCGCGACAAACAAAACAAGTTTTCTTTGTGTAGTGTTGGCGCAAAATAAAAGTTGGTGGCGATTGAAGCAGCGGACTTAATGGTTACTGTTGTAAGTGAAGTAAGCGGGATTTGGAGGAACTTTTGCGTTTTTGGAGAAATATTAAATAAATACATGATAGCATTCTCATTTTCTTCTCCCTTTTCCACTTCTTAGAGTAGACACGATTTATATCAATGGAACTGTATTATACCTACAATGTTCGTAAAAAGATTAATTTTTAAACGTCTTTTGTTTTTTTTATGAATGAACGAAACTTTGTTTTGAATAAAATAGACTCAATAGACTTTTCTACCTTTTAAATGATTCAGAATGATCTGTGATTTTTTACAAAATGTAAAACACAAAGCTGTAATAATAATTTAACAAAAACGTTAAAAAAAGCATAATACACATAATACACGTATGTTAATGAGTATGTACACGCCATGTACATACTCATTAACATACGACGCTAAATAGGCGCGGGTGCAATAAGGATTAACACCCCGCGCCCCTCAACCCTTGCGCGTGCGACGGAAGATCGCCCGCAACAGTTCCACTGTTAACACTCAAGCAGGTAACACGCACTTAGCTGTTACATAAATCCGTGACAGGACAATCCGCGCATTTTCGTAAGTGCACAAAAGTTAAAAACGCGTAAAAATTTGTGACCGCGCAATATACGAGTACAAGTATCGCGCTTCTTATCGTTATCGTGTAATACCTATTACGTGAACTGGACTTCCCGCGCGACGCCGCCGCGTCATGCTGTCAACCGAAGGAGGAATAAGCAGGGAAGTGCCTTACAATTTATCCACGTAAACCCACCCAGTTAATCGCTAAATTTGATTTGAATTACATATTTAACTAGTATTTTATTACTCAATAATAATTTTATTACTCGAAAGGTACCCAGCTACACGCTTGCGTTCAAATTTGTGTTAACTAATTGTGCGATTAGTTCGATTTGCTATTATTTAATTGAATACGGTCATCAATTACTAAATATTTCTTATGTAAATTCGTTTAGATATTATATTTTTTCCTCTATTTGTAGAATTCCGCATCAAATTTGTTTTAAATCTACCCTCACTTTTTAAGCCGAGCGTCTATGAATCGCGCTTGCTTGAACAATGAGATTGGGTCAATAACCCGTAAATGTTATTGATTCAAGCCTGCTTAACTTTTGATTTAGTCTATTGGCGTATGCCTGCTTACCATCAGTTGAGTCTATTGGCACCAACAAGCCTGCTTACCATTATTTAAGTCTATTGGCATTTATAAGCCTGCTTAGTTTTGGATAAGTCTATTGGCACCTATAATTAATATTTTAAGGTTCAATTTGCAATAAAGCCAACTTATTTTATTGCATTCTATAATGAACTATTTACTAATATTTGATGCGTAGTTTTATCGGAAAGAATATTCCTATTGCGAAGCCAATTATTTAGTTAAGTGCTTAGTTTGGGTTACAGTGGACTCGCCAACCCAACATTAGGTTACCTATAATTAATTTGTTTGTTCAATTTCATATAACCTACTTATTAAAATTTGTTACTTGTAAATAATAAGTCAACAATATAGCTTAGCTACTATTAATTTGTTCATTCTATATATTGAACAGCCTATTTGTAAAGTTATTTGCGACCTATAGTTCGCGCCAACAAAATAACTAATGTAATTAGTGCCGACAACAAAGGTACCTATTGAGTAAATTTCTCTGTACCTGGTACTTTTACCTATTAGATGCGTACTATTTATTTATCTATGTGGTTGGTTTATGTAGATAAAACTAATTCATTTTATTGTTTCATACTTTGTGTGATGCGTACTTACGTAAATAAGGCAAGCTCGTAGCTTTTTTATCTACCTACATTATTTTCATATTTTAACGACCATGAAGTCAAGTTCAAGTTCAAATAAATCTATGAGCGTTATTTACGTAGTACATCCAACGGTTCATTATCTGCCTACATTTTGTGTTCTTTTATTATTACGCATTTAATTGTCTTACTTTATGATCTATTCACTTTTTGTGTTGCAACTCGTTAATGTTTAGCAAAAATTGAAATTCACAATAATAGTTGTTATTACCTATGTGCCTACAATTTACAACGACAACCGTTTACATGAATCTTTTACTTGTGCATTGTATTGCGAGCACAAGTGCCTATTTTTATACATTGCCTACTTATTTAGGTATTTGTTGTGTTTAGATTGGACAGCTCATTGTTCCGCATTATGTCTCAAAGTGAAAAACCTAGGTCTAGAAGTCCCATACCAAGTTTAAACGTGCAAGATTCGATTCCTGATATTGCAGAAAGATTAAAATCACTAGTACGGAAACGAGCGGGATATAAAAGCCGTTTAACTGTTTTTCGTAACTATTTGCAAAATTTTAAGGATGTAACTTCACTTTCAAATCTAGAAATTCGCGAGTTATCGTTACGATTATCGCAAATACAAGAAATAATGTCAGGATTTGATAACGTGCAAACACAAATAGAGGAGTTTTCAGAAAACTTAGACGATCAAATTTTAGAAAGAGACATAGCTGAGAGTGAATTTATAACGCATATTGCTCATGCGCAAGAGTTAATTGAATCTTTTTCAACTAAATCAAAACCAGAATCAGTAAAGTCAAGTTGTTGTCACAGTCATGATAACGGTAATTATAATCCGATACGGCTTCCGGTCATTAATTTGCCAATATTTGATGGATCGTACAAGACATGGCTAGAATTTAGAGATACTTTTAAAAGTCTGATTCACGAAAACAATTCAATTTCAAAAATAAATAAATTTCATTATTTGCGTAATTCACTCACCGGCGGAGCTAGTGTCACAATTAGATCGGTTGATTTTTCCGAGGCGAGTTATGATCTCGCGTGGCAAGCATTATGTGATAGATATGATAATAAAAATATATTAATACACAATCACTTGAGTGCTATAGTACATCTAGGTAATATACAGAAAGAGTCTTATAAGGCGATAAGGTACTTAGTAGATAATATTTCGAAAAACCTAAGTGCTTTAAACACCCTACAGGTACCTACCACGGGGTGGGATCCATTGATCATATTTCTAGTCGCAGCTAAACTCGACCCAAAAACTAGTAGTAAATGGGAAGAGTACAAAGGTCTACTAGATCATTTGCCTAGTTTAGAAGAATTTAAACGGTTTTTAGAAAATCGTGCAAATGTTTTAGAAACCGCGAATTACAATCATAGCGAGTTGAATTCACAAAATAAACCTAATTATATGCAAAAATTTGCATCACATAATTATAAACCTAATTACAAAGAGCCAAGAGTTTCCCATTCTAATTACAAAGAGCCTAGGGTTACTCATTCTTTTTTATCACAAACGCAATCTTCCTATAGTAAGAATTGCCCTATATGTAATAATAAACAACATTTTGTTTACCAATGTAATATTTTTCGTAAAATGAGTATAGATGAACGACTCAATCAAGTTGCGAAAAACCATCTGTGTGAAACCTGCTTGCGCGCACATTCAAATACTACACCGTGTAAGCTCAAAGGTTTATGCAGGAATTGTAAAGAAAAACATAACAGTCTATTATGTAAATTTAAAAATAAGCACACGTCATTGGATAGTAATAATGACGCTGGTAATGCGCCTGTATGTTTGTCAATTTCAGATGAAGATAAGGTTCTTTTATGTACTGCTTTGATAGAAGTAGTTAACCCAAATTCCGGTAAAGTTATACATGCTAAGGCATTGTTAGATCCCGGTAGCCAATCGTGCTATATTACAGAAAAATTAAGTCAGAAGCTTAACTTGCAAGTAAATGAAATACAACCAATAAATGCAGCGGGTCTGAATGGTTCCACTAGTTTAATTACTAGACAATGCGAAGCGATAATTAAATCGCGCGTCAGTCCGTTTAGCAAACAATTAAAGTTTTATATACAACCAAGTATTAATAACAAGTTTCCCAATTTCCAAGTTGATTTAAAATCATTACAAATACCCAACGATTTTACATTATCCGATCCGACATTTTCCGAGCCGACGGAAATTGATATTTTAATTAATAACTCCAACTTTTTTGATATGGTTGGGCCTAAAGTTATACGATTAGGTGAAAATAAACCTAAACTTGTGGAAAGTGTTTTCGGCTGGATTGTTACGGGAGATACCATAGGTATTTCGGACGTTAGTAACAGCACAGTATGCAATTTCAGTCATACTGAGTCACAAGGTCAAAGTTCGTTATCGTCTCTTCAAGACATTCACGACTCAATTAAGAAGTTCTGGGAGGTGGAAGAACTGCCCTCAGATACTACTTGTTACTCAAACGAAGAACAATTTTGTGAAGATCATTTCGTAGAAAACACTCGCCGCTTATCGGATGGTAGATTTTCAGTTAAAATGCCGCTAAAAGAAGAACCACAACAATCACTTGGACAATCGTTTCCTATGGCAATGAAACGTTTTTTATCATTAGAACAAAGACTTGTTAAAAATCCTTCTATAAAGAAACAATATAAAATTTTTCTAAACGAATATAAAGCTTTAGGTCATTTAACGGAAGTAGACAGACCAAAGTTTGGCTGCTACTTACCTCATCACTGTGTGATTCGAGAACAACGTGAAAGCACCAAGCTTAGAGTGGTGTTTGATGCTTCTGCTAAAACTAGTTCATCTAAGTCACTTAATGACATACAAGCGATAGGTCCCGTTATTCAAAGCGACCTTTTCTCAATTTTAATTCGATTTAGAACCTACAAATATATTCTCACAGCAGATGTTGAAAAAATGTATCGCTGTATTCAGATAGACAAATCACAGCGCTCTCTTCAACTTATTTTATGGAGGGATAATCCACATGAGCCAATAAAAACTTATCAGCTCAACACAGTAACCTATGGCACGGCATCAGCGCCGTTTCTAGCCACCAGGTGTCTGCTGCAAATAGCACTTGAATGTCAAGACAATGCTATAGCTAACATAATTAAGTCCCATTTTTACATGGACGATTTAAATACAGGCAGCTACACCAAATCTCAATTAGCCCACATTTTGACAGGTGTTACTGAATATTTGAACGCTGCTGGATTTCCATTGCGGAAGTTTCGGTCAAATTGCCCTGAAATCTTGCCAGATAGTCAGAGTTCACAGAATAAGGCAGTAGTTTCTACAGATACGCTTAACTTTGATACAGGCCCAAATGTATTAGGTTTGAGATGGTCACCCGAAGCCGATTGCATAAAATTCTCAGGTCAATTAGATGTTCACCTGCAAAAGGCAAGCCTAGACAAAGGGTCCTATAATTTAAAGGTAACGAAACGGATTATAATTTCCACAACTTGCAAACTTTTTGACCCACTAGGACTGGTCTCGTGTTGCATTATCAAGGCAAAAATTTTGCTGCAACAGTTATGGGCTGCCAAATTAGATTGGGATGAGCCAGTCCCGCAAGAATTTGCCGATAGATGGTATAAATTTATTAACAATGTGCATCTTATATCATACATATCAGTGCCAAGATTTGTAATAACGCCCGACATCGAGTCAGGTGGCGCCACTGTCGAACTTCATTTTTTCGTTGACGCCTCAATGGACGCCTACGGTAGCTGTGGCTACGTGCGTTCTTATATACACGAGGGTGAAACCAAAGTGCAACTGTTATGTGCAAAGGGGCGCGTAGCACCACTCAGAACCTCAAAAAAGAGTCTAACTATACCGCGGCTTGAACTTTGTTCATTTTTGTTAGGCGCAGAACTGATATCTAAGGTTCTCGAGGCTATACCTTGCGAAGTATCTCGCAAGTATATGTGGACAGATTCCACAGTAGTGCTAGGCTGGTTGAAAACTCAAACAAAGGCGTTACCTACTTTCGTTCGAAATAGGGTTAATAAAATAAATGAACTCACAAAAGGGTTTCAACTAAGGCATATTCCTGGTGAGCTTAATCCAGCCGATATATTATCAAGAGGAATCGATCCTCAACATCTACAATCGACAAAACAATGGTGGCAAGGTCCGAGTTTCCTTAAAGAGGACTCGACAAAATGGCCTGCTCAACCCGATATTGTATCTAATAACCTACCTGAAGTTAAAGTTTATGTTATTAGCAATGAAAATAATTCAGATAATAAGTCTTTTATTCCATTTGAAAATCATTCCAACTATTTACGACTTAATCGAATTTATGCTTACGTGTTACGTTTTGTCAACAACTGCAAAGCTAACTCAAATAAGATGACTGGTCCATTATCAGCAAACGAACTTAGCAAGTCGTTAAATTTATTACTTAAATGTAGTCAAATAGAATCATTTCCTCAAGAATGCGCAAATATCGACAATTGCAAGCATTCCAAAAGTAGATTGCTGCCCCTCAACCCGTTTATAGATGACAATAAGCTCATTCGTGTAGGCGGCAGGCTAGATCAATCTACATTCACTTATGATAAAAAGCATCCTATTTTACTTGATGCGAAACATCACTTAACTAAGCTGTTGATGAGACACGAACATCATCGTTTATTTCATGCTGGACCACAGCTATTGCTGTCATCATTTAGAGACAGATTTTGGCCATTAGGAGGTCGCAATTTGGCCCGGTCAACTGTCAGAAGTTGTGTACTTTGTACCAAGCTTCGAGGTAAAACTATACAACCCATTATGGGTAACTTGCCTAGTGACCGTGTCACTGAAACAAATGTATGGTCTGCATGCGCTATGGATTTTGCAGGGCCATTTTATATAAAACAAGGTCGAGGGAAAAGTTTAGGCAAGGCTTACCTTCTAGTAGTTGTCTGTCTTGCAGTAAAAGCTATTTACCTAGACGTATTATCGGATCTCACGACACAAAACTTTATATTATGCCTACGTAGGTTCATTTCGCGCCGAGGGAAACCCAATACGATATATTGTGATAACGGCAAAACTTTCGTAGGTGCGAACAATGAGCTAGCCAAATTACTTAAATCTAGTCGTCAATCTGTATCCGATTATGCCGCCAATGAAGGCATAGAATTTATATTTAGTCCGGCGTACGCGCCTCATTTTAACGGTCTTGCCGAAAGCGGCGTCAAAAGTGCAAAAAACTTGTTAAAGCGTATAGCTGGGAACGCCTACCTTACATTCGAGGAGTTGACTACTCTTTTTGCTCAAATTGAAGCGATTCTCAACTCCCGTCCACTTTGCCCTCTGTCATCCGATCCCAACGACCTATCCCCTCTTACCCCGGGGCACTTCCTGATCGGACGACCGTTAACGTCCATACCGGCTCCACCGCTGAGTTCTCCTCGTACCACACTACACAAGCGGTACCAAATGATTGAAAAGCTAAGAAGAAGCTTTTGGGAGAGGTGGAGACTAGAATATATGGCGGAACTCCAAAATCGCTCAAAATGGAGAAATGACACAGCAAATGTCGATGTTGGAGACATAGTACTTGTCAAAGAAGACAATTTAATGCCACTTCATTGGAAAATGGGCAAAGTACAACGATGCATAAATGGCAAAGATGCAAAGGTTCGAGTAGTGGAAGTATCGACCTCTAACGGCGTAATCCGAAGAGCAACGAACAGGCTATGTCCACTACCGACAAAGGGGCCTACAAACCCAACTCACGATCGAGTGGTTCCAACATCATCTGTTGGCACCCACTTCTAAAACACACCTACCAAGAAACAATGGGGTGTTAAGTTGAAAAAACTTTCAACGCCCCGGAGGATGTACACGCCATGTACATACTCATTAACATACGACGCTAAATAGGCGCGGGTGCAATAAGGATTAACACCCCGCGCCCCTCAACCCTTGCGCGTGCGACGGAAGATCGCCCGCAACAGTTCCACTGTTAACACTCAAGCAGGTAACATGCACTTAGCTGTTACAAGCACATAAATGCACAGGCGAAATACAATTTACTGTATTAACTTTTGAATAAAGATCTGTAAATTGCATTTGTCAAAAGGTTTTCTTGTAATTCCACTTTTTGATGTTATTATTTACAAATAAAAATGTAATTTTTTCATTAAAATAAAAAAGTGAACACTCAACAGCAACTAAATGTCGATAAAAATAAATATCGAAACTTCAATTCCAACTTTCAACTAAGATTATAATAAAACCTACCTAAGCTTGTGCCTTGCCTCGCAGCCAATGACTTGCTATATTTTAGGTATTTTATAATATTTTTGTATTTTATTTATTATAGAATTTAATGTAAAAAAATTAGAACTTGGAGCAATAAATGGATACGTAAATCTACTTATATCAACAGGTACCTAAACTCTCCAAAAAATATCCCGCCTCACCTTCCCACGTCAATATCCTCACGCAAATTGATACAACCTACCGCCACAGTATATTTAACAGTGTGTACGTGTAATATCAAATGGCATGTACCTAGATCAGTCTCATTTTTCTCCACAGCCGACGGGAAAAAGGTAAATAAAATTACGAAAACGTCGGCATCGGAGTCACGCCTCTGGTAATGGATTACGTGAGGCTCCATCCACCGTGGCACTCGGTACCCGATACTAGGCAGGGTATAGGCAAAATGAAATATCTAGTGGCAGTGGGTTCCGTAATATAGGGCTGATTTGTAAAAGATAAGTCTTACCAAGCTTGTAGATTTAAAAAAAAAACTATCAAAAATATGATGTTCAGTGGGATTCGAACCCGTGTCTCTGGCAAACCAGGCCGAACGCTCTAGCCACTAAGTTATGGTCATTATTACTGCTTTTTAATTCCCGTTGTAAAGCGACGATGGAGCCAATTTCGATTGATTTTCTTAAAAATGTATAAAATAACTTCAGTGCGGGTTTCGCATTTAATCCAAAAATTGCTTACTTCATAGACAAAAATTACAGCTCAGACAGGCGTGCTGTCGCCTTATGTCCCGTAGATCATGGGTTCGATTCTCGCTAATGATCTTAAGATTCTAGAGACGAAAAACATGACAACAACGTGACCAAAATCATAACATGTAATAGCACATTTTCTAGAGTTTTCCTGGCTAGCAAACTAACTACCTTGAAGTTGAAAAATTTATCGCCAAGCACTTAATGATATGTATCTGCAGCCTCCTCGAAAGCCAGTTGTTATACACCAGGCATACTCTACCTTAAACTAAAGACTCGCTGACTCGTCCGGTTACGCATTTTGCTGGACAAAAGCTTTTTTCTACGTAAAAGTACTCGTATTACAATACTTTGCTTAGACCAACATCACGATGTTGGTCTTCTACGAAGTGCTACGCTAGCTTTGGAGAGTCTACAATATTTGTGCTACACCTGTTTGTTACCTTCGTAGCAGAGCTTCGGCGCTACGTTGTGATATTATAGTAAAAGGCAATTGCTAAGAATATTTTATTAATATTTACTGGACCCGCTATCTACATAACGTATACACGCATTTGTCCGAGATTTACCCTCCACGAAGAACTTTGACTAGACTTAAGATTTTAATATCAAATTTAATAAGCAAATCTTGAAAATTAATCAGCAAATCTTTAAAATTAAATATTCTGCTATAATTAAATCAGCGATTAATAATTATTAATCGCTGATTAATAATTATTAATTAGGTAAATTATAATTTACCTACTACCATTAGGATGAAAATCTGTCGCCTGTAACCTTACGGTGTGTTCTAATAGCCTACTTGAATGCCAGTAATTCTAGACCAATCATGCTCCATTTTTACCCATAGTGCCGCTGATGCGTGTTTTGATAACGTGATCTACTGATTAAATGTTAGACGAACTCGTTGGTGTAATGGTTACCATGCTGGACTGCCAATCAGAAGGTTCCGGGTTCGAATCCCGGCACGGCCAACATCTTTGTGCTAAACTAAATTTGTTGGCTATGGGTCTGGGTGTTAAATATGTATCTATATAAAATTTGTATGTATATATATCAGTTGTGTTAGCAGCCATAACAGAAACTAGAAATGGTTCAGTATAGGGTTAACCAGTCGTATGTGATATGTGTCCTGTTATTTATTTATTTAAATGACTAGATAGTATTCATTAATACAAACTATACACAAAGAAAGTAATATTATTATTTATATATTTATCCTTGAGCTGTAACAAATAAAATGAAAAATGTATTTATTAAAACTATATATTATGTACAAGAAAGTCTGTGTTAGTTTGAACTATGTTACAGAAGCCAGTGTCTTCTCAATTTTGTATACAATATACAGTGAATCAAAAACTAACCATACATATAGGTAACTATTTAATATGAATATAGAAATACAACTACTAACATCGTGTTTGTAACTTAATTCAATACAAAATACAAACAATTACAGTTTGGAGTCAGAAAGTAGCTAAAGCGGAACCCAAACCCAAAACTAAACCCAAGTCTCAAACAATCAACCCAACCAAAACTTGCAATCGCATATTTATGCAGACAACTCCTTAATAAATTACTTGAAACTTCAACTGTTTCCCAAGAAATATTCCCCAAAATGCTAATTAATGGGCTCCGGCGGAGAGTTAAGAGCTAAACGTGAATTTTAAGTAAGAGACATGCCATCGAAGTTGGCAACAAGTCAAGTTTTGGATGTTGATGTTCTACATACGAGTACCTATCTAAAGATGTTGGGGCTGTATGGACATGGGGGCCCGCCCTTCAAAAATCAAAATCAATTCATTACCTTATGACTTCTTTTGTCATACACGGCACGTCACTTACATATAACATTTTATTAAAATTATATAACTTTTTAGAACTAAATCACAATAATTAAGATTAATAATAAAACTACATAATAAAAATAAAATTAATAAAATTAAAAATTAAATTCTCTTCTTCTACTTCACCTTATCCCATTTAGGTGGGGTCGGCACAGCAAATCTTCTTCTTCCACTCTCCTCTATCAGACGTCATCTCCACACTCAATCCTTTCTCTCTCATGTCTTCATTCACACACTCCATCCATGTCTTTTTCGGGCGGCCTCTTGCTCTTCTTCCTTGCACTACCATTTCCATACATCTTCTAGTGACATGCTTCTCCTCTCTACGCATCACATGTCCATACCACGCTAACCTTCTACTCTTTATTTTCTCCCTCACTGGAGCTACTTTCACACTTCCTCTGATGTACATGAAAATTAAAAATTAAATTAAGGCGCATATTTTGTTTGCCTTTTTTATTAGTATTTTATGTACTGATTCCATTGCTTATAGTTTTATTTTATTTAGTTGCGAGTCTTTGTTACTTGAAAATAAAACAAATAGATTTTTTTTGTTGTTTTTTATTAGGTATTTCACAAAATATCTTCTAATCTAATATATAAAATTTCCATGTCAATGTTAGTTACCGTACTCCTCCGAAACGATTTGACCTATTTTTACCGAATTTCATATGTGAATTTACTAGGTCTGAGAAACGGCTACTATTTATTTTCCATAAAGTGATTCACGCTTAAATATTTTTTTAACTAATGGAAATACAACGTAATTTTTAAGGCAAAACAATTTTTGCAGGGATAGCTAGTATTCATATAAATCAAAATTTATCACTATTGAAATTAAGCTACGACAATTCTAGAAAATATCGTTATCTACAATAACGTTTGCTTAAATCATTTTAATTTACACTTTGTTTATGACTATTTTTAGAACTCGCTCATTACACCCCAGACTTTACGAGCAAATTAAACGGGAATTCGCAATCCACTAATGTTTGTTCTTATTTCGTTCTCTTGATAAATGACGCCTCGGAATGTTTGCTAATTCCGAGGTCGAGGTTTTTAACGCTCTTTCTTTAAACAGACAATGGGTAATTTCTGGCGCCGTTTTTAATTACGGCTTTCTTGGCTTCTGTTTTGAGAGTCCCTGTGGATATTGTTGGTCTGAACTGCAGTCATATAATGTAATTCGACGACTTCGTTGGCGCAATGGTCACCACGGAAGACTGCCAATCAGAAGGTTCCGCCATGTCACGCCACGCTAGAAATGCGCGACTGCAAATAATCTGACCAGTCGAATTATTTACAACTACTAATATACACGTTTGACTTGAATATTAGTAATATACTAATGTTAATAATCGAATGATGATTACTAATTAGTAACTAATGGCGTTTTGACTCGATTGTTAGCGAATCTTGTCAATGTCACTTGTTAGTTTCAAATTAATGAAATATGAATGAATTACCGGACTCCCGCGCCGCTCCCTAGCGCCACCGCCAGTCGAATTACGTCATTCAAAGTTGTTAGTTACTAAATTTCGACTTTACAAATTCGAATTATTCGAATTTGTAAAGTCGAATAATTCGACTGGAATCATTCACAGTCGCGCATCGCTACGCCACGCCACGCCCTGCCATGCCACGCCGTGACACGCCACGCCCTGCCATGCCACGCCGTGACACGCCACGCAGTGCCATGCCACGCCGTGACACGCCACGCAGTGCCATGTCATGCCATGCCATGCCACGCCACGTGAATTCCGTTTCTGAATAAATTCACATAATATATGTAACTGTTATGTTTGAATACAAGTATGTTTCAAAGCCTTGTTGATTAACTCATAATCAGCGGGTAACACCTCGCGCGCAGCCAGTAATATATAACGTTACATAAAATAATTTAGAAACAAACTAAAATACAATATTTTCTAAGGGGAACACGTCAACAGAACAAAGTTAAAACAATATTAACGTCAACAAGACATCTCTAAAACTTAGAGCGTCTGTCTCTTCTTGTCTACCGCTTACGAGAACAAAAAATATTCTGTTACACAAATTAGCGGTGGCAAAGCAATTCCTTTTATTAAAACGAAACGTCAACTTGCGTTAACGACCTCCGAGATGGCTGAATTTATAAACAAAAGGTCTCCAACTTAGATTATGAATGATGCTTCGTTTGGATCTAGTAGTTGGACCGTAAAATTTATAAGACGAAGAAGAATATGGTGATTTAGTTGTTTTTAATCTTAATAATAGAGGTTTTTAATCTTAAGACGGGGGAGTCTCGTTCTTGATGGTACTTGGTGCAGAGGATTGCCATCGCTGTTCAGCGTGGAAACGCGGCCAGCGTTATGGGCACCTTTGCGCCGAGTGCGGTCGATGGAGGGCTGTCCTGACTTTTTTTTGTTGTTTGTGACATTGTAATATGACTTTTGTTATATATTTTATTGCGATGTAATAATTATTAATAATAGGTATTCTAAATTTTACGTGTGTTTGTTTGTGTGTATGTGGCATCGTAGCTAAACGGAATGGAACTCATTTTCAAATATGTAGGAGTAATAATTTTTGAAAGGTGAACTAACATGTCAAAAGTATTATTGTATAGTAATTTTGAGAATAAATAAAGTTGATAAGAATAATATTATATACATCATGAAACATTTAGAATCCTAGATGTAGACCAAAATTTAGGCTCTGGGGTTTTCTAAATTTGTAATTTACACTTTACTATATCAGATTAGGCATATTCCATTTTAGGCCAGAGTTTAAAGAAACGAAGTCTTGTTATTTTAGATGAAATTGCTATAGTTAAGTATCACTATTAAAATAACGGCTCAATTCAAGACAATTCTTTATTATTCAGTTACAAGACAGTGAGCTGAAGGAAAATCTGTCCAAAGTTCTGTAATACTAAGTTAAAAGTTGAACCCTCAATCATTGTAGTTATAAAGGTGATTAATTCTTGCAATATTCATGGGAGGCGAGGTTGACTTCATTTATTAGTCGCTTTCAGTAAAATGTATAGCGGAGAACTTTATTTTAATGCCTTATAATAATGATCAAATATCGTCACCGTAGTTGGAAAATTAAATAAATAAAAAAAATAAAAATAAAAATATAGTCTTTATTTCCCAGAAATTCATAACATTAAAGTGTCTTATTATTATTATTTTTTTATAAAATTTGTCATAAAATAAAATGTCTACAAAAACAGTATGTCAAGTTGAAATGAGATTATTATCGATATGAAATTGATTATAACATGTCACAATTTTTACTAAATACTATGGAAAATTAAATAACTAACAAATTTTGTGAAATCGACTTTTTTAATTACCGTCAAAGATTTGCGCTGAGTTCGTTACTCAATCCTACTTATATTATAAATGCAAAAGTTTGTAAGTGTGTATGTTTACTTCTTCACGCTCAAACCGTAGAGCCAAATTTGATGAAATTTGATTATATGTAGACAGCATAGTCCCTGGACTAAAACATAGGCTACTTTTTATCCCGGACTAACGCGATTAAGACCGCGGGGCGCAGCTTGTGTTTAGTAAAACAACAGTACATTCTTGATTAATGTTTGTATAACAAGCTATCACTTACGTTTATATTGTCGGTATTAGCCCGGCTGTGCGGGCGCAGCCGTCATCGCGAGCGTACGTTGGCTGTGTTCCTGCCCTTGAGAATGGCACATTGATTGTGCTGAAACATGTCGGGTTAATACCGACAAAATAAAAGTAAGTGATAGCCGGTTATACAGTAGGTATTATTCAATTTGAATACAGTGAGTACATTCTTGGTTTTGCTCATGACATCACTCTAAGAAGGGCCAGCTCTCATCCAATATACTTACTGGAACTACTCTAAGTCTCCCAAACCACACTCCAGGTGGCGTTAGACGCACATAATACCCTTGTCGCCATTGTTTTTTATCACCCAACCACAACACGGGGGCATTTAACAAGGTTCGAACCTACAAATCTCTCCGCTTCGCTCGTTAGCGAACAACTTTTACTGTTTCTGCAGTTGTAAACTGTTGGTCGTTCCAGCTAACATAATACCGAGCTAACAGAGGATCTGTTTTGGTGGAATGGCTGGGTGAGTGGGAAAGAATTAGATAGAATGTTAGTGAACAGTTAAACAAGACATATCGGCTGCACCGTTATACTGTGGAGGTGCCTAAGTCGCGTACTAAGCGGTTTGCCTCCACCTTCATTGTGCGTACTGCCAAGGTGTGGAATTCTTTGCCAAATTCCCTGTTCCCTTATAATCTAGCAGTTTTCAAGGCAAGAGTGAACCGGTTTCTTCCGGGCAAGCGTGCTCTACCTTAGATCGCAATTTCGCTTACCATCAGGTGAACTGCGATTAAGCGCAAGCCCATTATGAGTAAAAAAAAATCTTCTAATCTAATATATAAAATTTCCAAGTCACAATATTCGTTACTCTTCCGAAACGTCTTGACCGATTTTGACCAAATTTTATATGCGTTTTCAGTAAATCTGAGAATCATCTACTATCTATTTTCCATACCCCTAAGCGATAATGGTTGTTCACCCTTAATTTTGTTTTTAACTGTCCTTCTATTAAAAAATAAAAAAAAATGAAATAATTTATAAGGCAAAACACTGTTTGCCGGGTCAGCTAGTATAAAATAAATATAAGTGTGCTGCAAATGGTTTAATCGCTTGCTTAGTGTTATCATGCAGGAAACCTGAACTAAAATAATATAAAATTCATTTTATAAGTAGAATATGAACAACTATGAATTAAACTTTCAAAATAGTACTTGATATTATAGTGGTAATCTTATTTGAAATGTATATAGCGCTACTTGTCAAGCTTCATTTGATACGATGTCTTTCATTTGATACCGATAATAGGAAATTCGCGAAAAATAAGTGATATATTATTTTGTAACGGTGCGGCGGCCCAGTTTGGGCCGGTTTCCATGGCAACACTAAAATCTAAAATATAATATATAATTGCAGAACCGAATAAACTGCAAAGACACCTAACCACGTTGCCAAGAAAATAAGAATATATATCTTTAAAATGATTCATCTCACGTAATTTGTGATATTTGAATGTTCATCTTTGAATAATATACGTTTATAAACATATCAGTAGCGGGTTCAAAAGTTTTAAAGACTAGAGTAAACTGCTTTCTTTTGGGAAAGCGTTTTAGTCCAGTTAAAAATACCAGTTCCACCAGACGAATTGTAACCAAGCAGCAAAGACGTAAGTGTGAAAAGAAATGATATTATGTAAGTAAGCCAAGATTTTGAAATAAAGAAAAATGAATTTTGTGACACTCACAACAAAGAAAAATAATGCACAAGAAACATAAAAGAAAACAATTACGTGCCACAAATTTTGGTTTCTCTCTGTCAGTATTTTTTTTTAATCTCCAAGCAAAAGGCAAGTTACTGCTCTCTACTGCTAACGGTCATTGCTGGATAATACACTGACAGTATCGATAACGACATTCCCCGGGGCCTACCACCGGTCACCACTAATAAGGGGTTAGTATTACTTTATTGCTATAAAAACAATCATAAAGTAACACCACTCTCATTGTGTGTGATATTTTAATTTTCGTCATGGAAGTAGGCTACGACGACAACCCCACAGGTTGGCTAAATCGAGCAAATTTGTTCACAATTTAGGACCTGATGTATTTAATCGGTTGCCAAACACTATTAAAACTGCCCCTAGCATGGGCAGTTTTAAAAACAGGCTAAAGAGCTGGCTTATCGAACAAACGTTCTACAGTTTCGAGGATTTAAAAAAAAAACAAATTGACGGTTGTACAAACCGTATATAATATACCTAAGGCTTATTAACTATTGTTAATAATAAAATTTAGTATTATATTATAATATTTTTATAATTTTTTAAATTATTTCATATGTGTTATGTCGTGTAAATTTAAAATTTATCAATACAGAACTTTGACTTTGACTTTTGATAACAATTCGTCAGCTCGTACTGGCTTGGCAACCACTCTCAATTTGAAAATGTTTCACCAACTACCTAACAGTGTGCTTTGGTAGCTTTTTTGAGACCTAGTTATTCTAGTCTAAGCATGCTCCACCTTAGGCCAAAGTGACGCTTGTGTAGTTAAGCGCTGTGCTGGTCAAATGTTTAGCTGTAAAAAGGTACAAAAAAAACTGATACTGCATTGCAAAGCAGTGCCTAGCAAGATAGAAACATGCAAATTTTAGCCAATAAAGAGTGACAGCTCAGTTTTAAACTTAGAACAAAAGGTTTGATTTTGAGTTGATGAATTTGTCTTACCTTAATAAAATGATCATCAATGAGAGTTGAAATGAAAGAAGGTCACGACTTTTTTTGTTTCTTTTCATATTGTGTGAAACAGACACAATGTCATTTTTTAGTTTTGGATATGGTCAACATCATGATTGCTTTAGAGCTTAGTAACCCCCCTGGAAGCAACACTAAAGTAAACTGTTCCACCGCTATTTACAACGGAAGGGACAAACAATATCTATTTTAGTTAGATTTAGATAACGGCCAGTTACACAGGGTTGTATTAATGACCGCTTCGCTTAAAGGTTAATAGTAAACTTTACTGGGTCACGCGAAGTTACTAAGATGAAAATTTGATTTTGTGTTAGATTTCAGATCTAAGCACCTGAGTTAGATTGTGTGGTTTAAATAATCATTTTAAGTCACTAATTTGTAATATATATACGAATTAGTTTAATCTTGACTTAGTTACTTAGTCTAAACTTAGTACTTCCTATTTAAGATTGCAATTTTGTTTTATTTGTGTATAAAAAGTTTTAAAACCGCATCCGAAACAAAAAATAAAATATGAAAGTGTGAATTTTATATTAAAAATTTGTCTTACAAAATGTCCAGTTTACCAACTCTAAAATAACTTAACGAATAAAAATAAAGTATTCAAGTAGTCAATTTTTTTATTTTTTAACCGACTTCAAAAAAGGAGGAGGTTATATATTCGACGTGTATGTATTTTTTTTTTTTATGTATGTTCACCGATTTCTCAGCCATTTGTGGATCGATTCTCAAAATTCTTTTTTTAATTGAAAGAGTATGGTTCTGAATTGGTCCCATTGTCACCAAAATAGGATCTGATGATGGATTCCTAGGGAAATCGAAGGAAAACCTAAAAAGTTAGGTTATTTTTACGCATGAAGAGAGATTCACGCTCGTTTGGCTGTACTGATATTCATGAAATTTGAGAAGAAAATAGGTAAGACTATGTGTTAACACATACGCTACTTTTTATCCCGAAAATAAATACTATTCCCGTGGGATGCACCAAATAACATATAAATCTTTTTAACTTCTTCACGCTCGAACGGTTGTACTGACATTAATGAAATTTGGAATGAAGATAGGTTAGACTATGTGTTTACACATAGGCTACTTTTTATCCCGAAAATAATTATTATTCCCGTGGGATGCACCAAATAACACATGACACACTGATTTCGCTAAAATTTGATATAGGGGGTAGACTAGACCTTGTATAATTTAGCAGCCTGGCTAACAAAAGTAATCTGACGCGAACATCGAGGCTAAGCAACGGCCCATGCGGCCATTCTTTGGATGGCTAACCATGCACAAGACTTCCATAAAATAAAATTGTTTTAAAAAAACAAAGAACCGACTTCAAAACATTTCCTATTTTTTTTTATAAATGCTAACTGTAACTAAAAAGTGAAAAATAAATTTATACCTCCATTAAACCAAGAGCATTAAAGTATAATCGAAGATATTATTGATCGGTATACTAATAAATAGCTGATTACAATTTTTAATCCTGTATTCTTGGAGTCGGTGCCATCTAAGTAAGGTAAAGGCACCTATTTCCGCGGTATTTTCACCAAAACTTGAAAGGATATTGAATATTAGGCATTAACTGAACCTTTCTAACAGTTTGGCTATTTTTATTAGAAGCTTTATTGTTTTTCCTTTTTAAATAGACTATATATTTCATAATTAGGTTAAACTTTGTATTTAAAATTAAATTAAATCTGAAAAAAGTCCTAAGCACCTTATTCCGATGTAAAAATCCTTATTCCGATGTATTTGGTCCTTAATTCCGAGTGTACAAAATAGAATCAGTAGGAATGATACATGTTGTTCAAAAAATTACGACTTATTTATTAACATTAATTATTTATTAATCACATTATTATTATCAATATGGCTCCTAAAGAGCTACGTTGAACTGTTTGTTACAATTTGTTACTGGACTTCTTAACAATGAGAACTTTTTGATCCGTGTAATAGCATTTTGGAGATCGTCTTCTGTATATTTTATTCTAGGCTTCATTATCCTATAACCAAAAAAAATAAATATTATTATAATAAAAATTAAACGAAGAAGTGAGCTATATACAACGTGTTGCTTTACATTCTCGCCAAATTTGTAGAGGTAAGTATACTCCAATAGCAGACCATGAATAAACGATGGCGCAACCTTGAGATGGAGAAAAAAAACATCTGTTCCATACAAAAAATTCGTTGATCGTCGATAATATATATGAAACAGCAAATGATTTTTTTTTTCGATTTCAAGGTTGCCCATAGTTTATTCGTGCTCTGCTAGTGGAGTAAAACTACCTCTTTACATTTGCAAAGCAACATGATGTATATTAAGTTAAATCAAATCTATCCAGTAGTACAAACGTCTTAATATAGGACTCTCTGCCAAGCAAGGCATTATGTAAAATAATAGTAATAAGTACATACATTATTTGTATTTGAAAATTATTCATAAACGTTTACCGCTATCTTTCTTAGTTTGTGATAGTTACTAATGATTATGATAGGAGAATAGTAATTTTATAAATTTTTATTTAGTTTTTGCATTTACTAAAACTAAATAAAACTACATTGTTACCTGTACAAGTTGTTACCTGTACAAGTTTTTTTATGTATGTTCACCGATTTCTCAGCCATTTGTGGATCGATTCTCAAAATTCTTTTTTTAATTGAAAGAGTATGGTTCTGAATTGGTCCCATTGTCACCAAAATAGGATCTGATGATGGATTCCTAGGGAAATCGAAGGAAAACCTAAAAAGTTAGGTTATTTTTACGCATGAACACTCTGTATTTTACTTGAGTCTGTGCCGCGGAATTACGTGCGTATAGAACCTTATCCCGACCTACTGTACATCGGAATAGCGTTTCATATAAAAATATCATGTTTCCTAATTCCGAGTACTAAAAAATGTATAAATTTTTCATATTTTTTATACAGAAAAAATCTTATTTGCAATATCGTCGTAAATATATATATTACTTGCTAAAACTTATATTAGATTAAATATGAACTTTAATTTTCTTTCTTATCTTTTCCATACAACGAATTAATAAAATAGGTAAATAAGTCATCTATTACATGCTATCATTAGTGAATGTGATGCAAAAACTTACCTCGGAAATAAATTTTAATATTCATTTAATATTGAATTTGTCAAATCCAAACTGAGATACCCTTAATCATAAAAACAACCCAGAAAATCAAAATATAGATCATGTCTATGAAATCGCTATTCCGCGGTATACATCGTAATTAGGAACTGACCAAAATATTTAGCACCTAATGCCGCGGTAAATTCGAAATACATTTGGGGCTTAATTTACTCAGAAAAATGCACAAAAGTTAAGTGTTTTAGATTAAAAACATATTTTTTAAATAGTTTAACACAAAGAAATAAACACAGAGTACAAAAATAACGAGAAAAACACTATTTAAAAAAACATGGTTTTCACGTGCACAGGGTCCAAAATGTATGAAGCTTGCGTTTGAGCCAGCTGCTGTCGCTATTCTAACCGATTATTTCAAACTGTTTACACAAGACACCACTTTTTTGATGATATAACTACGCAAAGATATATTATCTATTGAATGGAAAATCTTGCATTAATTTTCATTGATTAAATCTCTTGTAAGCGCTATTTTTCTAAATACCTCGGAATATGGTGCCAATTTCAGAACCCCTCGGAATAAGGTGCCTTTACCTTAGGACAGATTAATGTTTGTTAAAAAAAACCAAACGATGAAATTGTCCTTCTTTGCTGGCACCGACTCCAAGAATACAGGATTAAAAATTGTAATCAGCTATTTATTAGTATACCGATCAATAATATCTTCGATTATACTTTAATGCTCTTGGTTTAATGGAGGTATAAATTTATTTTTCACTTTTTAGTTACAGTTAGCATTTATAAAAAAAATAGGTAATGTTTTGAAGTCGGTTCTTTGTTTTTTTAAAACAATTTTATCTAAGCATAATATATTATATGATCAATGTACATAATAACTATTACTAATAATACTAATCAAATAGCCTGCCTCTGGTCGCCCCTGGTGCAAAAGGGTCCATCACGCTCGCTGCATTAATTAACTATAATAAAACCTTTTATTTACATAATTATGATATTATACTCGTATAAAAATACATGACGTACGTTGCATATTAATAAAGATTGTTTAATACGGCTTACATTTTTAAAATTTAAATAAATTTATTTTAAAGTTGACTTTTAAAGTCAAAATAAAAAAATAAATCTGAAGCCCTTCTGCTTGTTCTCGTAGATCACCAAATGTCCCAAACTAGCGATCATTCTACAAACGGCCACAGTCTAAAAACACCTTTAATATTTTTTTCTCTTTTTTTCCAGTATTCAAATCCCAGACGTCACTGTCTACCGACTCTGGACTGTGTACGGAGAGAGGACTGCGGAGGACGCACATCGAGCTGGTCAAACCTCCAGGGAAACGTATAGGACTTAAACTGGCAGGTAATGGTAAAACCAGAGACAAACGTATTTAAAAATTGTTTTAAATATATTTGTCTATACCGTAGACAAACATATTTAAAATATATAACCTACTTTAAATAACTATTAACTTTTCTTATTTATACATCTTGTTTTAAACATTGGAACTAGATTGTTAAATAAATAAATGCTACGCAAATTGTAACTTTAACAAAACTTGGAAAACAAAGATTGTAACTTTGACGTAGCATTGGCTACACTGGCTTCTACAAAAAAGTGAGTAGGTACTACTAGGTTTGATTAATAGTCTTGCAAGAATCGGCGATACCGTAAACCACTAAATCGTTTCAGAAGACATTGAAAATGTTACCGTACTTTTACAGGAACAATGATCGACCCCCACCTCAAACGTAATCTTTTTTCTTTCACATGGCAAGCGTAAGGGTAAAAGTGCACTCGAATCTGCGATATATCGACTTGAATCTGCGGCTTATTAAATAATGTTAAATTTAATATTATATGGCCACTGATCTTTACTTGAAAAACAAGTTTTTTTTATCAGAGCTGCATATACTGAAGTGTAATGTTTTTTATCAGAGTTAGGTACATACTTAAAAGTCGGTAATTTTATGAAAACCAGAGCTATTATTTGTTTCATAATATTATTTAGATAATTTAAGATTTGCTTGTATCGAAGTTATATAAACAGCGATCAGTTTTTTACACTTTCAAAATTGATTGCCAATTTTTCGCTTGAATTCAGTCTGTCTATGGTATACATTTTGTTCTTGGTTATTTGTCTATGGTATTTTGTTAATGGCGTCACGTTTACTAACAACAAAGCTAGTGCACGGCAACCCCAGACATGAAGGTTTTCCTGCCGCGATATAACCGCGTATAAATCGTATTTGAAGCCATAAATTCAGAGACCGCGGAATTCTTTCTCCGCCATTTTCGAATTAAAAGCATAATTTTGGCGAGAATCCGCGTAAGAACTCAATATTAGAAACGGGGTTGTGTTAGGTAGCTACTAGGAAGAGTTTCTGACGTCACAGTTTCACACTATGTATAACAAAATCGTTTATTTATTAACAAAATCCTCATAAACGTTAACTAATTTATTCTTTCTTTTTCATATAGGCGTTTTGCTTCCACCTTTGTTGTCCGATCCGCCAAACTTTGGAATTCCATTCCGGATTCCCCGTTCCCCCATGACTATAATCTTTTTCGATTTTCAAGGCGAGAGTAAACCAGTGCCTTCTAGGTAAGCGCGATCCACCGTAGACCTCAATATCACGTACCATCAGGTGAAATGTGGTCAAGCGCTGGCCTATTCAGAGTAGAAAAAAAATGTGCTAAGCAGCCAAGCTCTGATGTCTAAGGCTTTCAAGCCGCTCGAAGGCCTCTGACTAGGCGTAACAACTTCTTGTATTAAGACTAATAGCCAAATGAAAATGCCACTTTTAAAACGAATCGTCTTGTGCATGGTCACCCATCCAAACAGCGATTGCAGCTTAGGTACTAGCCGAGCTACAAGCGCTACAAACTGATCATAACATAATTTTTAGTCTATAACTTTGTTCAATTAAAATTCAATCAAAAACAATTTTCCCCACAAAACCAGTGATGCGAATTTTAATAAAGCGAAAAAATAAATAAAATAAAAACTGATTATTCCTGGCGAAAATTTTCCATTCGCGGATGAGCAGGGCAAGACTCGGCTTGGGGTTAATCCGGGGAACAGGGGTACATTAACATATTTATTGGACGCTGGGGGAGAGGTCGCGTGAATGATGCAGTTGATAATGTTCCGACGGATTATGTTAATGTAGTAATATGGGACGATACATACCTACTCGTATATTTAATATTGTTTTAATAAATATAAAATAAATTGTACAGTGTTGATCTTTGAAAATAGTGTATGTGTAATTGAAAAAATAAATGTAATATGCTTTTTTATTTTATTGTATATACTCGTACTCGTATATAACCATATATACAAATTATATATAGTGGTAGGTAGATTTGCGTGGGCGATTTGATACTCGGCTACTACGTATAAAAAATATCTCTTTAAATCATTATCTCTTTGGACATATGTATGCATTTAGAGATGGTACAATACTTGGATTTTTTACATATTTACATATATGGTATTAGGTTTTTTTTTTATTTATGCATGTGTACTTTTTTATTTATGCTTACTCGTATTTTGAATAAAAATACCCCTTTGCCTGTGTGAACAAATATACTCGTATTTATTAATAACAATAGATAAAAACTCTATTTAAAAGTTTTTAAAGTAAAATGGAAACTTCTATAAATATAATCCGTTGAACTTCACGTACTGTTAAGTTCACAACATCTCTCAAGATGCGGCGCCAATCGATAAGCAACTTTTGGCCCCGACAGTACCGGCGGGTGTACAAGTGTTAATCAAGTTTCGCTTTTGATTGTATCGATGGAATTTTGTTCCGATCAAAGGGTGTAATTTTGGCGTTGTTAATATCCGCCTGAGGGAGATAGGGGTTGGTGCCACAGCTAGCTTTGAGCGATTAAGAAGGCTCTTTCAGTTTACGACGAAAAATTACATTATCAAAAAAAAAAAAAAACATGTGCTTCATTTTAGAATGAGGTATATTTTTAGCTTTTAGCTATGCCCTAATACGAAGCACAGGGTGCACATTTTCTATATATTTGTTGCTAATAAAGACAATTTGAATTTGAATATAGCGCAGCTTTACATCAGAAAAGATGTAGTCAAACGCAAATTCTTCTTCGTATGAGCTAAGTGGCTAAGCTCCGGTGTCGAGAGTTTTCAAGCCACCCGAAGGCCTCTGACTTGGCTTAAAGGCTGCTTGTTCTAAGACTTACAGCCGGGACCTACAATTTAACGTGTCATCCGACCCACGGTAGCGCCCAGATGAAAATGTCACTTGAAAAACGACAGTCTTGTGGCATGGTCACCCATCCAAAGACTGTCCGCATCGACCGTTGCTTAGCCTCGATGATTGCGTTAGATCACTTTAGCTAGCCGAGCTACAAAATGTAATAATTATTTATTTATTTAATTAAAGGCACGCCTATCGCTTTCATTAAGGCCACTACCATCGAAGGGGTGTTTCACAGCTGGATTATATTATTGTTTGTTTGGTTTCAGGCTAAGAATTCGTCTTTCGGCGTTTTGCCATGGGAACGGGGTTCAAGGACTTTCGAATTTCAGCAGAATCGAGCAAACTTTGCATATTATTTGCAAATGATAGCCGTGAAAATCGAACGTGATATTAGAAATGATATCGTTTTTAACTCCCAACACAAAATACTGGGTGTAATAAGTGTCATGTATAATATAATATGTGTGAGTGCGTGTGTGTGAGGAGTGTGTGTGTGTGTGTGTCTTTTTGTCTTTGTTTGAAATTACCGATTTTTGATTAGGTAGGTTTTTTGTTTAAAGGGCGTGGCAGCCATAGAGTCCCAAAGGCTGGCAGATATTTTAACGAAGACGTTTGGATATGCAACGGGGCAATGCTGCCAGCTGCTTAGTTTCTCTGTTACGCAACGATAGCTTGGACGGTGTGCTTAACCTAAATAAATTAATTTGCATTTGTTTTTGTAGATTGAAAGTATGATAGCAAATATTCCAAGTTACAAGAGACTAAGGACTTCCGTCTTTCACAAAGTACATACATAAGCATAAGCAGCTCTCTATGCGTTCCCACTGGGACTCGGGGCCTTCTCTCACAAGAAGAGACTTATAGGCCATAATTCACCATGCTGGCCAAGTGCGGGTTGGCGGAAACACATGTCTTTGGATATAATGATTCTCAATCATGTCGTTTTCTTCACGATCTTTTCTTTCAACCGTAAGTAAAGTGCAAATCCACACATAACTTGAAAAACAAGTCATTGGTATGGCTGGGATCGAATCAGGGGCTGTCTGATTGGAAACCAGGCGTGTCCCTACCGAGCCACACTAGCTTTTTAATATAAAATAATAGAAATCTTATTAAGCGTAAGTAGATCTTCTAGGAGTTATAATAGAAAGAAGTACATACATTAATATTATGTATGTACTTCATTCTATTATAATTCCTCACGCAAACTAACAATAACTGAAGCTCACGCAGCTAAAGTGGGAAAAAATAGCGTACCATCAAACATAGCTTTGGTATGATAAATCAAACAGTTCCTTTTCGGTATCCGCTGGAAGTGTTAGTAGATATAACGTCCCAGTACCTTAGTGATGTACCGTGTTGGGGAGGTGGCATATCACGCTCTCTCTCTAACTCGCACTACTGATCGCGCGTTAGAATGGGTCCGCATGCCAGGGTTTAGTTTTTAGTTTTTGGTCGCTATCTTAATATATATAAATCTCGTGTCACAATGTTTGTCTTCAATGGACTTAGGAGTCCATTGACCACTTAACCGATTATAATAAAATTCGCACACCTTTCGACTGGGTTGAGTAAGTAATCAATATATGGCGCTGCTATGTTAAATCTACGAACGTGTCATATAAGCCACACTATCTATTTTTCATACCCCTAAGTGAGGCAAAACAACGTTTGCCGGGTCAGCTAGTTAGTTATTAAATTTAAAATACATTTATTCTACATTTTGACTGAGATTTGTAACTGTTTTCTTCAACACAAGGCTCGCAAGCCGTGCCGAAAGAATACATATCTTCACATAGCAACGAATGTTTCTCTCACATTTGTCAAAGAACGGAAAATGGACCAGCCTCGACCTTGATTATTGTAATATTTTTTGTGTTCACGAAATGTTTTCTCCCAAACATCTTCTCGGTCAGTGGAGATCGAGAAAAAAAAGCCAAAGTGCGATCGGGCTCGCGAATGTAGGGTTCCGTACCGTTGTTGTATGAGAACGCCTCTTAATTTTATTTAAATTTTTTAATCTAATACTTATTCTGTAAATTTATAGAGAGCGTGTAAATATCGAGTAAAAAACTACTAAAAAATAAGATTTGTTGTATGGGAACCCTCCTCAATTATTTATTTTATTCAAATTTTATTGGATAGCTTATTTTGTGAAAAACTTAAGTATTAAAACTTACCAGTAAGTAAAACTTACCATTATTTATATGTAACAAAGAAATACTAATATAGGTTACTGTTATAGCGGTACGGGAAATACATAACTTGTGAAAGTTACAGCTTTTTATCTATCACAGTTTCTTATTTAGGTACGGAACCCTAAAAATAACATAATAACGTTTTCGTTTACAAAAGGAATGGTTTGAATATGTTCTGTGAAATGTTGATCTTAAGGTAAGAGTATCTCTTGATTTGTTCTTTGTTTTCGTAGCCTAGACAAAAGTATAAAGCAAGTAGTTTCTTGAAAATCTGATTTAGAGACAAGTCTAAAAACATAAAGAAAATGAGAGGATTGATTTTACTTACTACACCGAATTTATTTAGGTATCAAATAAATGTAAGCTAGAAAGTTTGTACGAAGAATCATCGTTCATAAATTGTTCTTAGAAATTTAATTTGGAGACAATTATTTTTTACACAGCGAATCGTTCGTTCGTGCGTTCTTATTAATAAAAGTAATTAAAAATAATAAATTCTGAAATACACTGTTATATATTATCATATTTCAAATATTATATTTATTTAATAAAAGTCGATTATAAAATTAAAAACTAAAAACCAAACCACTAATAAAACTTATTTAATAGGCCACTCCGGACAGAACCTGACGGAAAGGTACCCATAACGCTCGTGGCATTGCCGCGTTGAATAGCTATGGATAGCCTTTGCGCCAGGTACGATCCGGAGCGGTATTCACCTGATCAGGTACCTACCGCTGTTATATATCATCACTGTTATACTAATAATGCTCAGAATACTCGCCCCTGAAGATGGTGCTCGGAAAGCACTGAAACTGTTGGACTCATTCCAACTTTTGATAATAAGTAAGTGTGACCGTTTCCTACGCGAAAATATTAAGATGCCTTACGTGACAGTTTACAATGTTTAATGCTCAGAAGACATGCATGCTCATTGACTAATCTTTATTACTGATATACAAAAGTCTTCTTCTTCTTAGCCAGAGCTAAGTGGCCGAACACTAGTTTCGAGAGTTTTCAAGCCGCCCGAAGGCCTCTGATATGGCTTAACGACTGCTTATACAAAGAATAACCTACAATTTAACGTATTCCCGACTCTTAGTAGCACCCAGTTAAACATGTCTTTTTTAAAATACTGTCTTGTCCATGGTTACCCATCCAAAAACTGTCCGCAAATGTAAATCGCCTTAGCCGAGCTACAGGCGCCACTATATAAATGTAGATAGATAGATAGATATTTCTTTAATGGGCATTCAAGTTATGTATACTAAAGTAAAGACTAAAAATAAAATAGTGTTCCACATTTGGCGGCCTTATCGCTTAGAGCGATCTCTTCGAGGCAAAGTACTATTAATAGAATTAAAAATCGACATTATGGTCTTAGATGAACCAATTTAGTATAGATAATTATTCCTGATCTAGCATTTATTTGTTATCCGTGTATTTTTTAGAAAAAAAGAAAGATATATTAGGTAATCCTTTATCTATAGTTTATTCAAGCCATGCGTTGATTTATTTATACGTACCTGTATTTATGTATATACGCGTTCTATATAGTGCATGTCAAAGTTAATCGCATGCCGCTCCTAGTCTCCGATCTGCCATTCAGAGGCTTACTGAGGCGGGAAGTTTCAGATTATTTGCTGCCTCGTAAACGTCGTATTAATAAACATAAGGGCCGACCGGCTATTATTGGACATGAAGTGTCATTTACCTCAAGCATCAGTTTTGTCACATGTGAAATTAAAGTTCAGAAAACGTAATAAAATACGTATATTTGAAAAAAAAAACCTTATATGTTGAACAAAACTTATGTAAAAGTGATATCAAATCTTTGACAATTTCATGGACTAAGCGATATGTTTGATGGTACGTTATTTTGATCCGATTATGATGAAATTTCAAATATAGAATCTAACTTGAAATACAGATTTTACTACTCAATACAGGGTTGGCAGTGGGTTGTAGTTTTATTCACTAACAGATTTGGATGTCAATATTTTTGCAGTAATACTGTTAAAGTTAGGTAAAAGTCTTTTACCTAAATAGCTTTAAATAAAATAAAAAGACACTATTGACCTAGCTAGCGATTTTTTAATAACTGGCCAATTTTACTACGAGTATCATTACGAGATACGAGTATGAAGACAATAGTCTTAGTAATGACAAACAAACGAGATATTTTGATTGCAAGCTAATATACTTGACGGCACAGTCGTGTCGTCGACAAAAACACCCTAGAGGAGCGCTGTGTCTATGGTAGCAGAACGACCATCGACAATCGTGTAAATGGCAACATTATGAAGAACGACTATGATTGGTTGGAATGTCGTTCTAGCGGAGAGTCGTGTTTATGGCAGCGGGGCGGCCATTGAACATCAGTTTTCGAAGGGCAACCGTCAGCGCACCGCGTCTTCGACGAATCGCTATAATCCGTTGAAAATACTTAGTTAAATATCTGTCGTGATTGTTTGAATTACAGAACCGAATATTGTAATAAAATATGCTGTAATTTATACAACATGGATTTGAATAACGGCTCTCCTGCGTCGACATACCGTTCAAAGAACATGTTATATTATTATTTACCACATTCACATTACACTTACATATCCACAAGATATCAGTAACTGCAGAACTTCATAGTCACAACCGCAATTAAATACCGATCAATATTTATCTTGCATTTCCTTGTTAAGACCACTTGAAATGTAACATGCATAGACAGATGCACTGAAATGCAGATGATTGAATTGAACTGAAAGCACAGTACACGAGAAATGGGCCAAGTGCGAGACAGGCTCGGACTTGAAGGGTTCCGTTTCATTATAAAAAAACACGTTGGATGTGTGTGAGACCCCTTAGTGTATTTGTATATTTTTTAATATTAGTATTTGATGTTATAACAGCAACAAAAATACATATTATGTAAAAAAACAGCTTTCGTTTCGTTTTTACCTTTTAGATATGGAATATTTTTTAAAAAGTGAGTGTGGCTCGGTGGAAAAACGTTTGCTTTTCAATCCGATAGTTCCTGGTTCGATACCGACTGTACACCAATGACTTATTTTTCAAGTTATGTGTGGATTTGAACTCTCTTTACGGCACAGGAAAACATCGTGAGATAAACAAGATAAACCATTTATTGATAATTATTCAATTATACGTCAAAAATAAAAAAATGACAATATGAATATAAAATAAAAATGTCAATATGAAATACAATTAATTTGTAATACATGTCATATGGAATGTCAATATTAATACCTAATAAAATAATAATAATATTCAACAATTACATGTCATGACATGATTCACATAGGTAACATTTTTACCGATATTAAAAAAATCGTCTATAGAATAAAAAGTTTTCTGAAAAACCGACCTGTGAGGAAACCGACACGTTTGATGACCACAATATTCGAAGATATATGTCTGCCGATATCTTTTGGCCAGCGTGGTAGATTATGGTCTTTATTTAGAGCACAGAGTCCCAGCTGTGGGAACGTAAAGTAGGCTGTTTATGCATTCAATATTTATCTTGCATTTCCTTGATAGACCCACTTCAATTGTAACATGCTTAGACTGATGCACTCAAAGCGCTCGTGAATACATCTAGACACTGGCTTAGTACTAAGCTCAGTGTAATATTCAATCTAACTCTGATTACTCCTTTGAGACCCAACTAGTACTTGTCTCTACGACACGTCTATGTAAATCTATCTTGTTTGAAGACATAGAGATGAAACTTTATGCAGAACGGCTTGAACCGATTAATGAGGTCTGTTTATTTTGAGAGTATGTTTAAAGAACTTGTAAATGTAGTTTAGAGTAAAGCGTGTGGTGTGACTTGTATTTAATATAATATGTTACTTATGGCTTGTAAGGTTTAGTATCTCTATATTTCAAGGTTATATATTAGACTTTATTTTTTAAATTTCAAACGAGTTGTTATCTAATCCATTTTAATGATTCATTTGTTTGATAGAATATACTCTAGTGGTGGAACTATATAAATTATATCAAAACTGTTTTAGAGCTTTTTGAAAAAATAACGATTATTTAGTACAAGCGACATCGCAGTGTTTTCCTTCTCCTTTATCACTATCATTATAAGCATTAAGCTTAAGAGCAAGTGCTTGCAAACTAAATTTAAGCGAGGGATACAAAAAGGACTACAAATTTTGTACGAGTTTACATACATACCAATACATACCAAAAATAATATATATTTTTAATTCCGTTCTATCGTCTAAACAGGTTCAAATCCACGGCTATCTTAGAGAGGTCTGTTCAACTCAATTCAAAGCATCAATTGATTGAAGTTGGATTTGATCGATATTCTTTTGTAGTTTGATTGGATTGAGTAAACTCAGCTATCTAATTTCGCAACAGGATTCAGAGGTCACAAAATGAAGAACAACAAATACGCAAATTTATTAATATTTGCATTACGTTAAGTCCCTTCTTAATACAAACAACGAAAACGTGTACAAATAACCCTTTTGCCCGACAAAGTTTAAGTAAATAAGTAAATATTTCATAAATTCAGAGGAAATTATAAAGTTGAGTGGGGAGGGTTGTGAGGACAGATTTAAAGCGTCAATTAGTACTGCAGAGGAGGAACTATATTTGTTCATGTGGGGGAGCCAAAATAGCTTACGGTGAAGAGAAATTCATGGAAAATGACTTAGGAGATATACGTTTGATGAGAAGATGACGTGAAAAAATACAAGAGCATAAATAAGTTAAACACTAAACCCTTCAAGGGTTAGTATTCAGGACTTTGATAGTAGTTCTGTTTTTCTTCGTACAGTAAAGTTTTTGATCAGAAGGGCGCGTAACCACACAAGTCAACGACAGTAAGGAGCATGCCTAGTCAAACCCTACCCTCATTTATTTAACAAAATTTTATATAAAGGATGGGTCTATATGAGTACAAAAGGATTCTGAATTTTTAAGCCTCCTAAAGGGTTTCATATTATTTTTAAACAGTACATTTAGACATTTAAAGAGCAGAGCGCGCAATCACACGAGTCAGTACCACTCTGACCTAACATGGAGCATGCCTAGTCTGGAATAAAGATAACTAAGTAAAGTAAAGCCAGTCATTTAACTGGCTCTCGAGCCGCCAGAACACATCGTGAGGTGCTTAAAATATGTTAATTGCTTTTTTGAATATTCCGCAAAGAAAAATTAAAGCTTTTTTGTTTACTTTGAGCGTGTTACAACATGTTTTATTATATTTTTTGAAGCTCATATACTGAATCTATATTTAAATGTTTCTTTTAATTGGATAAAAATAACACAATCATGATGAACTTATATATATATATTTGTTTCTTTTCGTTACATCTACGCCATGTTTTACTTTAATTACGATTTCATTTCCGGTAACACAAAACCGAGCAAAGAACTTAACAAAGGATTTACTGTACTAAAATCCCCAAAGGCTAATGTATCAAAAATCTGTCTTCCCCTTATCAAATTAAGCCAACTACATGTCAAGACATGACAAGAACCAGAACATGACATGGCTGGGCCAATACTTATGTAGGCTGGCTTGTACAGGGAATTGGAGTAGGAAAGAGAGAAGGCTAACTTCAGTTTATTACATTCCAACAGACCCGGCAAAAGTTTTTTTTTTTTTTTTTTATATATCGTACCTGTTTTAAGAAAACTGATCTGATAGTCGTTGTAGACATGTTATAGACTGACAGTTATGTAAATAAATCATAAAGTTTCTTCATTAAAATCTTGAAATATCATACCATTATCACCATCCAACATTCATAAAATTATTTTACATATACATATCTTGGTAAATTTTATCTATTTTTTATTTATTAATAACTCACACACTTTACTTAAAATTAATAGCTTTTGTGTTATTCTGATGTTTTAACTATATTATTGTGAACTTTTATTAAAATCCAACATTAATACAAACTTCCCAGTTTTTAATATAAGTATAATTCAATTATTTTCTCCATAATGGTTAATGAAAAGAAATAAACACGACTTTTTAATTAATATACTTATCCCATTTCGATAAAATGTGTCTAGGTCCGTCCTTTTTAGAAGTATCATATGTATAAGCCTTTTAGTAATAAAAAAAACGAAATAAGTTAATATATTACGTAATTATGGGGTAAAACAAAAAAACAAACATACAGTCGAATTGAAAACCTTTTTCTGTTTTGCAAGCAGTAAAAAAAGCAACTCTTGAATCTGTGCTTCCACTAATCTGCATCAGCTCTCTGCTTCGCTCGAGACGAAAACTTTAGTAGGTTAGTGAAACTTTAACTAGCTATCAATATCAAGTGCTAAGATCGATATCAAGTTATAATGAAGGTATTAGAAGTGGGCCTTTGATATTTGATGATAACTTCTGACGCTGGAAATCAGTTTAGAATTACGTGCAAGTTTTCCTGAGAATATAAAACACGCTGGAAACTTATATAAGTTTTTAATTTGAAATTTTTACTTTATTCAACGTGGAAAGTATTGAAATAATCTAAATTTGTGTATTCTTTATCATAATGGTACTTACTATTTTCTGTAGAAGCCAATTTTAGCATAGTGTAAAATGCCACTTTTTTTTTCTATGCTGTTACTCAGTAAAAGAATGTATGTATGTAATAATGTGTGTTGCTTAACTTCGGTGATCTTTACATTTCACCCTCAATCGCCCAGTCACAGACGTAACATGGCCTTTCGTCTGGTAGTTTTCTTAACAGCCAGTTATTCTCGACGAGGCATGCTCCACCTAGAGTGTCACTAACTCATGTAATTACGGGCCTTGTCTAACTGTACTGTGTAAAAAAGCCAAGCTATATGGGATTCATTCACATTAAAACCCTAAGAAGAGGAAACCGGTCAAATTGCCATGAAAACTATTAGCTTAATTATTATTATTTTTTTAATTGACACATTTCACACACGGCTGGTTAACCCCATACTGAACTATTTCTAGTTCGTATTATGGTTGCTAACACAACTGATATACTACATATACATACATATTTTATATAGATACATATTTACCCACAACCAACAAATTTAGTTAAGTACAAAGATGTTGGCCGTGCCGGGAATCGAACCCGGAACCAACTGATTGGCAGTCCGGCATGGTAACCATTACGCCAACGAGGTCGTTATACTAAGTAATCGGGGAACAGGGCGTTGTCTTTAAAACATTCACAATTATGCAATCAAAGGGTCACAGATAGGCCGAGTGACATTAATAATGTACAACATGTTAATTGTACGACAACAATCAAACAATGTAATTATACACATATGTAGTTAGTTAGGTATATGTATATTATCCTTTTGGTCCCATGGGGTCCCGAAACACATTATTACAAGGCCTTCCCACTGAATATTTGATTGTGTTAGGTATCAACCTATCTATTGGGTAAGGTTTTAGTTATTCAAAATTAGATAATGTATTAATGTAATAGATAAATGTAGAGAGTTCTATGCAAGATACTCGTATTGGCAAAGTCTTTTAGAATTTGGGCGAAGGAAATAGCTGTAAATATTCTATAATATAATGTAATATTATTATTCATAACTACTAAAAACTAATACTATAATATTATCCATACGGATTAAACAAAATTATTTGGATGATGATGCTTTGAATTGTGCATAAGAGTACCGTATGAAGAGTATGTATATATTTTTTTCTGCTCCTTAGGTAGGCTTTAGATAAACCATGGGCGCGTAAAGGCACGGGCAGGAGTATAATATGATATAGACGCTTAAGATAATTCTAAACACTTTTTGGTCCTTGTAGATTTGGTAATAAGCTTCTGTTTAATTTTGAGCACTACAACACCAGTAATGTATACTCCTCTCATTTGTTATAGTCTCTGTTCTTCCTTTAGATGCCTGGAAGAGAGCCTGCCTTTTTTATATTACTCTTCCTCGTCGTGTAGATGACATTCAAATTTTATAAATAACTATAAATTGCTACTACTACTTACTTTATTTTATATTAATAATGTTTTTGTTTGCCACAATAAAACGAATTTCTTTCTTTCTTTCTATAATAAGTGTTGAAACAAAAAATCTATCTATATATCCAGCAATATGATGAGCTATTTCCAGGAAAAGGTTAAGCGAAGTTAAAATCGAAACGTGCATGAAACGGATACTCCAAAGACATTCTTATTGATCTGCAGTTTAGGAATTTCAATTAAGATCAATTCAGATTGGTGCGAGCACAAAACACGGAGCAATTACTTGCAACAGTAATTTAGAGAAAGCATTTGTATTAAACCAATTGAAAACTAACTTACTCGGAAAACTATTTGACTTTAAACTTTATGCCTGTAAAGATAAAGATGATATTGTGATAGCAAATGATAGAGTAGAGGTAAAGCAATTGGTGGTACCAGAAACCACCCACTTGTTTCAAAATAGGTGACTCGTAACATTCATTCAATTAAAGGATTACCGTATGAGTTACACTAATTTAAATTGATTAAAGGTGATTAAACTGTTTTGAGGACTGAAAGATTATGGCGCCATTGTGCTGAGTTCAGTTGAGCCATACATAATTGAGCGAAGCGCGCATAGAATACATACAATTAACATAATAATTATAAATAAACGAATACATATCACCCATACATACGAGTACATATACTACAACATATACATATACCTACAATATAGACTTATTAACTATTACACACGAAGAAGCGGCGTTGTGTTTCGCTGGCTGGTGCCGCGCAGCTGGCCACGGAAACGCCGGTACACGACACCTTTCGACCAGAACTCATCCTTGAGGAATCTCTTGAGACAATGCGTCGGTACCCGCACCACAAAAGACTTAAAGTTGTTTTCATGACGAGACTCCAACCTCTCGACCCTCAAATTCCAATTCCAGGAGGTCTTCACTTCCTCCCGAGGATACGATGCCTTTGGTTGTCCCAGCGCATCGCTCGCGCCGTAGAGGAAGGCGTCGCCCCCCTTGAGGTGGGTCCGCTCGGACTGCGGACAGCGGCCTGGGCGGGGATAGCAGCGGCAATGCGCAAAGCGGTCCTGCATCCCTGTCCCCGTCGTGAGATGGGACACCGTGAGGTTTTAGTCGGTAGTGTCGGCCTTTCTGGCCGTTGAGTCCGACATACCCCGCTCGCCTCCCCCAGGCTTGTAGCGGGAGATGAGTAAAAAAGGAGGTCTTCACTTGCAAATACTCCACGACCTTCGTGGAGTGATGCAGCCAGGACAGATATAAAAGCGTCGTAGGTATTGTAATATATAATTTTCTAGGTTATCAAATCTTTGTCAAATATTGACTACTTGCGACTACCTGCTCGTACATCCGATACAGAAATACAGAAATACAGAACTTTATTAGCCCTAAATAACATACGTTAAAGGCAAGTCATACTACAATAATTACTTAATACTTAAAAACATTAGTTAGATAAAATTAAATAAACTTACAAATTTCATTAAATAAATATTCTACCCCATTAAATACTACACACCTTAGCACTTGTTTTCCATGTTTATTAAATTTAAAATACTACTGTTTACACATGAATAATGATTCTGCAAGCTCCATATTCATATATTCGCTTAAATTATAAAAGGAATTACTTTCACAAAAACTCTTTATTTTCTGTTTAAACATACTACTATTAAGATTTGTTATTTTCTCTGGCAACTTGTTGTACATTAATATTTTTGTATAACATCCCTGTTTCTGTACTTTAGCTAGTCTATTTGCTGATATTCAAATAGATACAAGTAAATAATTGAATATTGCCCATGTGTATTAACATATAGTTTTGTTTTGGGTCCACCCTGCCTAATCCCGTCTTTGGAACATGAAATCCTACTTTGGGACCGGAATATTTTGTGTGGATTATAATTTGTGAATTCAGAGTGAATTTAGTTGACCTGCTAAAATTTTATTTCAAATAAACTGTGCATAATTTACACGTTTTACTTATTATTTAATAGTTAAAAATTAAATATAATATTGTATTTTTTTTTTAATAAAATTGATAATTTAACAGATAAATTGTTTCTTTTTATCATTTATAATATTACATATTATGAAAGATTATGTATTATAATTAAAAAAAATTAAGCTAAAGTATAATATTTTTTACCTTATTAATTACTCATTACAATTTGTACTAAATTATAAAAGAATCTTTTATTCTACTTATTTTGCTAGGTACAGTTAGTTTTAGTAAAGTTTTTAGTCTTATCTATAAACTCAATTATTTTATACTAAAAATATTATTTTAACGTATGTTTGGAAATGTACAAATTCCACACGTTACCAGAGACGTCACCATCTAAGTCGCATAGCATTTGAACAGCCCATACTACCCTAGAATTTCATTTTATAAGACAGACAGATACGACACACGCTCCACAGTTTCTTGGCAAACAGTAGGACAACTAGAAACATATATTTGAACTCCCCGTATTTGAATAGGCACCGGGGACCGGTTGACGACTTGTCCGAGGTAAAGTTGGCTGCCCCGGGACACCGGCTTTGTTATTGCATAATCTCAACTGTAATATTAGATCTTTGCTTGTATTTGCTAGAAATTGGAATTGAAGTTTCGTGAACGCAGTTTGTGGCCATTCTGTTTGTATTTAGGCTTGAAAATCTCTGTTCAAACTATTGAAATGACATTTGAAAAGCGATACGATTTTCAGTTATATCGATCAGTAATTTATCAGCTGATCAGTTTAAAATATGAATAAATCACATTACAGATAGTTCAGAAAATAATGTAATTCATTTATTTCAATTAATTTTGATCTCATTTTTGAAGTCAAGTTTTGTGTATATTTATTTATTTTATTTAAAAAAAAATATCTAATTTGTCAATAGAAAACTATTTTTACAATATTTTGATATGGAATTTGATCGTTGAATAAATGTATTTTAATTTGAATATTAATAAATAAAAAATAAATAAATGAAATATTAGGACACAATTCACACACTGCTGGCTAACCCCATACTGAACCTTTTCTAGCTTGTGTTATGGTAGCTAACACAACTGATATACAACATATACATACATACATATTTTATATAGATACATATTTAACACCCAGACCCACAGCCAACAAATTTAGTTCAGCACAAAGATGTTGGCCGTGCAGGGAATTGAAGCCGGAACCTTCTGATTGGCAGATTCGTTCAGATTGTTGATGTTTTCAAGCCTTTTAGGTCATAGACCTAAAAGGCTTGAAAGCTAGAGTGCTCCTAAGCACACCACAGTATAGACGGCTATCGAATAACATCTCACGCACATGACCTTTCAAAGAACAACTCACGTACTAAATTGACCCTTACTTATAAGAGAAACAATAAATTCCACGACCATTTGTCGATACACTGCCCTGAATACTCAAAAGGTTTACTCGGGCGTAGAAGAGGAAGATTAATCGAGTGTGCGAAAAATGAAAGAACGATGTTACCTTACCAACGTGTCGTCATTTATTATGCGCCTTCCATTATTATGTGGGATTCAGTGGTGCGGCGGATGGTGAACAATTGAAAAGAAAGAAAATGTGTTGACAAAAAAGATTTATTGAGAATCATCGATGTTTTAGTATGTCTATGAACGATTTGCTTATTAAAATTAGTAGTCGGTTTTGTTGTACATAAAAGTTATATACCTCACAACGCTTGCTTTCATGTTTTCTATACATATTTCACTTTTTATATTACATACGTGCTTTATTATTTCTACAATGTAAGTAAGTAAGTCCTACAGAAACAGCAATAATTACATGAAAAATTTAACTTTTTTATTTAAGTAGATATTTAACTTAATCGAGTTTACAAAATTTATTTATTTTAAAGGTAAAGATTAAACAATTAAATGTTTCGATAAATTGTTATCTACCAAATAAGTATTAACTTTTAAATTATCCATATATGCAACCACCTGGTTGCTAAGAGTAATGAAATGTCTACCAAAGCTAGCTGAGGCGAAACACATATTTCTCATTCACAACAAAGGTCTTTTAAATGATTTTGCCGCATTAGATAAACATTTTTTTTTTGCTCTTCTATAGATAAATGTCTGTGTGTCCCAACACATAATGCGCATTCCATTCTTCGGAGGTCCACGAACAAAAGCGCTATATTCGCACTTATACTGCCTCCGTCCATCATTATTACAACATTGCTTAACAACAAGGACTGAAAAACCGAAGAAAAATAACCTAAATGCGGTAACTTTGAATAGACTTAAAACAACTCAAGTCAGTGTTCTTTTTATGTTTGTTACCTCTAAACTCCGTCAAATAATAACCAAAAATTAAGATATTTAATAATTGGTTACTAAACTACCACATCTAATCAAACAAAAACTAATTCCAACTTGGTTCATCCGTTCGGGAAATATGTTAGAAAAGACACACATAGGTACAAACACACACACATACACGTCAAACTTTTAACGTTGCGTCGTTTTTTGCGTTTAATTAATCAATTTAAGAGATAAACTCTTGTCCGTGGAGTTAGGTAGTTCTGTCTTCGGCCAAATCCTTGACCTCCCTACGACATGCCTTTCGTCATTTCCTTAATTTGGTCTAAGAATGATCTTCTAGGTATTTCTTTTCCTTTCCTGGCTTCTATCTTTCCTTTTATGATAGTTTTATGGTCATGCGTTAGGGGTTAAAAATTCACTTGCACCAAGCAAGCAATTTTTCTTCCAAAATAACCGATAACAGATAAAAATGTTCCGCATTTTGGTCCCTACTAAGTGGAACGGAGCGTTATTATTGCTACTTCAATCTTATCGTAATGTTTACATTTGAATACAATAGCAATATAGGAAGACAGCCTCTTATTATACTAAAACACTTTGTACTTTTTCAGCGAAGCAAATTGAGAGGGAAATTGGTGTGAAAGCGTTTTATCGTTGCGTGCTGTAGTGCTCAAGATTTGATATTACTGCGCTACATGCATATGTTTATTGCACTAATCTTTTCAGACTTTTACGTTTTTAGTCAATGGAAGGAACTAACTTCCACGACAAAGGCGTGCAATCGTCCAGTTTGAGAGAGATTAGGGATATAAAAGATTAAGTACATACACTTTATACATAAAAACATTATGTTTTTTTTTAAAGATCTTGAAATTTGTTAAAAAAAATTGAATTTATGTCCTTACCAAAGTAGCATTTTCATTTGTAGCATTACCGTGGTTGTTTTAGTTCCAGCTAGTGTTTATATAACACATGTGACTAATAAACGAACAGAGCTCTTAGTAATAAGGTCCATCTTTTTTTTTGTACGAAACCCGAAAAATTAAAGACCTGTATAATATACTCTGACTATGTTTATGAGACTTTTAGTATGCTTATATTTTTTAACATACACATAGGTTTTGTTATTTTTTATTTCATACAAAAAAATGTATCTGTTTACAAATTATTTTTTATTTTCTCACCAATACCAGAATAGCAATAACCGTCAAGTACAAAAAATATCAGTTGGAGGGTCAAGACATCGCTTAGCCGGGATAGGTTGTAATTTTTTTGATAGCTTAGTTAAGTATCTTGTTAATGATGCTAGATTTATTGCGAAATTCAGGGGATGAAGGATCGAAACTCACTAGCAGCCTTTGAGATATCGAAATTTCATAAGAAAAATCAATGTTAGTTTTTGACTGGCCAGTGGAGGGTTAAGACATTATTCAGCCGGGATCAATCGTGTTTTATATGATAGCTTGGTTCTTTATCTTTGTATTGTAATTAGTTGTATAGCGATTGCCAGGGTGTCTGGATTCAGCATAACTTTTGGCTGCCAACTTCATACCAGTAACATTTCATTGTTTTTGTTTATTTCTAGCCTACAAGAAAAGTTTTACGTTCGCGCTGAGAATTTTTTAATCTCGGTGTTCATAAAATCCTAAATAAGACTATGCACATTCTAACAAAGGACGTAAAAATATCTGTCTTATCAAGCTTTGTGTCTAATTTTCCACCAAAATATTTGTGTAAAGTAAAACTCCTTGGCTTGTCTTCTTTATCTATTCTCTGAATCTAGATTTTTTCGTTTTGTCTGTGTAACGGAACTAGGAGTTTTTATAAGAGGTTTACTTTTTACTAACGCAAATTTATTAATTGTTAACAGTATGTGTATATCTATTTAAACAATTTTTCAGCTTGAATTTTGAAAAGGACAACAAGTACAGATAGAATTTAAATTCCATTTGGAAAATACAAAGTGTGTATTTTGGGAAAAATCTAAGAGTTTATTTACATCAACTTAGTTTATGTTGTAGATGAGCTAAAAAGCTATCTTTAAAAAGTTTTGCTTTGATTACCACAAAACTTTTTTATGAATTACACAACAGAAGCAACATAATAAAATAAATTACAGAACAAAGATTAAAATAATATGTGCAAACTCAAAGATAAAGAGTAAATAACAAAAAAAATCTTAAATAAAGTAAGTTTACCACGCAGAAAACTCTTGCAAAGAAAATATCAGAGGTTGTCAAATCTGGCCTTCGAAAAATATCTGTGATATTTCATCTTAGGTACTCGTAAACTTTTCTAGGCTTGCTCTGCGATAAATTCTACCTTTTCGTGTAAAACTGAGAATCACATATTATATTAAGAGGAAGGACGGGTGACACTTACTCAACAGTTTGATATATTACGTTCAATATTATATAGGTTGGTAACATTACTTACGCATTCTACCGCCAGCCAAGACTGTTAAAGTGTGGTACAAAATAATAAATTAAAGCGGTATGACAATTTAGAGCATGCTTCTTATAATATGGCCAGGGATTTATGACTAAGATAATAATTACTTACATGTTTTTTTTTTGTTTTTGTTTTAAGCCTTAATTCATGTTTCAATCTGACTTTGTTTCTCTTTCGTGGAGAAAAATTTGTTTGAGAAAAATACACCCAAATAAAAAATCCTCGTCGTATAATTGGCTAGTAGAAACAATTATTGGCTAATTGCAAATCGGGCTCAGACATGAGGGGTTTTGCACTATTTTCTTAAATATTTATGGCAAAAACACGTTTGATGTATAGGGTTGTATAAACCCCCTTTTATATATTTTTTTTTATTTTTAGTATTTGCTGTTATAGCGGCACATGACATACATAACTTACAGGCTGGTTACACACAGACAGACATCAGAGGTATATTTACCCGTTTTTACCTCTAAGGTACAGAACCCTAAAAACCTATACAAGCAATTATTTTTTATTTATTTACTTATTAGTTCGCGCCATTTTAGTTCAAATAAAAATTGCTTAAGATCTCCTGAGCTATTTCAACTACCACCGCTGCCGCCTGTGACTTGTCCTACATCTTTTTTGATATTGTCTACGAATAATACGGCGTACCTCAGCCTGTGATAAATGAAGACGCGTTCCGCAGATAACATCGGAGATGTGTTCTCACTCCTCTATCTCTTCTCCTCTCTTGCTGTAATTTCGCACTCACAGGACTTGATTTGGGGTGGGGTAAGTACTACTTATTGCTCTTAGCGCGTGAAATGTTTGCATACAATTTCCTACAGAACAAACATTAAAGAAGATAGTTTGTTAATACCTGATTGCTCTTTTAAGTTTCGAGTCGTTTCATTATGGTAGTTAATCATAGTTAATTCTGTTTTTGTAGTTGTTTTGTAAAATAATTATGCTTAGGAATGATTTTCCACTGCATACCTGCGAGGCAAGCACGAGTAGTGGACAAGTACTCCACCTTCGTTTTTGTTACTTTTATTCTAATATTTTAATGCTGCGTTGAACTTTTATTTTCGTAAATTTCTTTAAAATCTTTGTATCACAAATAATATTTCTCATTTTGTTGTAAAAATGGCAACTCAAATTGATTACGTTTCATTTTTTCCCACTTCCTAATCAGACAACAGTTTGGGCCCTGCCATATGTCAATCAATAAGTACTTGTCATCGCTTGACGTGGAAACAGCGGGAAATAGCGGCATACAATATCCACGATTAACGTCAAGTGAAAATATTTTATAAGGAAAATTGTTCCATGTTAAGTAAAATCTACTTTAGAGTTAAAATCACTGAGAGGTGGACAAAATGGTGGAAAGACTAAGAGTCCTCATCCCATGCTTACCCCGCTGGTGTATTTTTTTCTGATGGAGCAATTTTTATTGTAAAACAAAGAAAAGTCATTGTTTAAATTTGGATATTTAAATCGTGGCATAAAATAGTATCTCCTTTAAACGCTGGAACAATTACTAGGATTAAAATAGTCGCAAAGTTAATGCCGTCTATTGTCCACAAAAAATGTACACTAGTGTGAAAAACTGCGGTTTTACTTAAATCAAGGGAAACTAACCTTTACTGTATTAAACATAAGATTCAAAATGTCGTCATTATGTTAAGGCTTAGTTTGCCAGCAGTATTCAGAGCGGTGAAACATTCTTTTAATAGCGCAACATTATGTTTTGTTCTGTAAATAAATGGAAAACAAAACATGTTTTTGGTAATATGATTTGTACGTGATGAATAACAAAGTGAATGGAAACTTTATTTTGTTCAAAATAATATTATTTTATGTCCGAAATGTGATTTAATTATAATCTGAAATTTGTATTTTAGTTAGGTTATTAAAATCGGTGTTGTTTCTGTGAATTTGTAGTTTGATAATTTATAGCTTTTATTAATAGTCAAACGAACTTACCTCAAGGTATGTGAAGTTCGACTGTAATTATGTTCGTTGTCTCGTCCGAATATGATGAGAGTAAACTAGTGTAGTCCCGGGTCTTGTACTCACTGGCGTCACACAATTTTAAAGCTAAAAGCATAAAAAAAAAAGAAACACACTCCTAGTCTCTTCCGCCATATTTAATCTATGGTAATCATTCTAGTTTAAAGCACCTAATTATAATTTTACAATTAGGGGTTGCATGGTTAAATTAACTTTAACTATAAGTATCTAAAACAAAAGGGATGGGCGGGACTCATCATATTCGGACGAGACAACTTCACATAATTACAGTCGAACTTCACATACCTTGAGGTAAGTTCGTTTGACTATTAATTATGTTCGTTGTCTCGTCCTCTATGATGAGAGTAAACTAGTGTAGATGTTTAAAGACAAGTTGTAAAATTAAAGATGTATGTTACATTTTTGGCAAGGTATGCCTTTTATTTCAGAAACTATATCCTAAAAAATAAACTACACAATTCAAGTAGTGTCATCATCAATTAGACATCAAAAATAATTTGAATCATATCTTAATTAATAAAAACACTTTGAGCAAATTGAGAATTGTTAATAATCGGTCTGTTATACAATTTTCCAAATACTATGGATTCACCAGTTCAACCAGCCGTCCGTCTAATTTCATCTATGTTAACTCCTTTCTAAAGGGCAGCCGAAGTGGTAGCATGTCTTGTGCTGTGTGTTGTGAACATTGAGATGTCAATACCACTTTCCTCCAAGCATTTTTTGATCCAATGGCTGATTGTGCTGGTAGAAACACTCTTATGAGGTTTTCTAAATGATACAAACAATGTACTCATATTAGTATTTCTTAATCTCTTAATAAAATTTAAGTAATTAATTAATTAATGCTCTGGCCAAACAGACTACTCTGTCATGAAAATAAGGCAAAGTAAGGAATGGTTGGCACCTGTTGGGTGCTGATATTTTAACCAATTTGTCGATCTTTATTAATATACAATCATCATTAAAAACTTTGTTATTAATATCTACCAAAGATATGGTCTGTACTCTTTGACCTGTTGCCAGGATTAATAATGTGGCTGTTTTCTAAGTATTTATTTCTAAATTACTGTTAACCTCATATTTTCCTTCAATATATTTAAGGACACTTGATAAATCCCATGTACTATTTAGGAGTGCTAGGCCTTAGTTTGAAAAACCTCTAAACAATCTCTTCACACTTTCATTATTACCTACTTGTAAACCCATTATCAAGGATAAAGCTGATCTGAGTGAATTTAAACTACCATATGACAGCCCTTCATGAAACTTCTTAGTAAGATAAGTAATGTTATTGGAAATACCTGGGTTAGTTAATGATATACCTTGTTCTTTACAATACTTTGCCAATGCCACTATGCAAGGTTGATATTGTTTAAGTGTATTAACAGAAATAGCTATTATGATGATATCATAATTTCTGCTCCATCATGATGATATCATAATTTCTGCGGCATCATAACTAACCCCGGAGGCTATGAAGGCCTGCCTGATAATACTCCTGCCAACAGTCTGAAGTTCTTGAGTAGGGGATGCGGTTCTCTAAAATTTTTCAGAATAAGCATATATATCGAGCAGGTTCAAATATAACAGGTTTGCCAAGCAGTAGTCTCATATACAAGGGGAACCAAGGTTGGGTGCTCTAATGTGGTACTACGACAATACCTTTTGCTCTATCTGTAACCACTTTCTCCAAGGTCTTAAGGATCATGGAGAAAGGTGGAAATGCATAAAAATAAAATTGAGACCAGCAAAGAGTGAATGCATCAACGGCTAAAGTGTCTGGATCTGGATGCCATGAAATAAAGCACGGACATATAGTATTTGTTCTAGTAGCAAATAAATCTAATGATGGTTTTCCAAAATTGAAGAAAATCTGCTGAAAATAATTGGATTTTAATTCCCACTCAGTGTTGCTGAGCTGTTTTCTTGATTCAAAAACTGCAATTACATTATCTTTAGTGTTTATATATGTAGCAAAAATATAAAAATATCTCTATGCTGACACCATTGTCATATTTGTTTAGTTAAATCATGTAAATGTGGATACTGGATACCACCTAGTCTATTTATGTAAGAAATAGCAGTGATATTATCAATCCTTAGTAGAATGTTACAGTTTTTGACAGTAGAAGCAAAACACTTAAGTGCAAAGAAAGCAGCTAACAATTGTAATGAATTTATATGGAGATTTAATTCTCTTTCTGTCCACACACCACCAGTCCGTTCTGAACCACATGAAGCACCGGGCCAGTTCTAAATGCATCACTAAATATTTCTAATTTGATATAATTTTTTCTGATATTATTGGTTGCTGTCATAATATTATCAGACCACCATTTTAAATCCACCTTGCACTTGTTATTTAGAGACAAGTTATGTTATTCAGGGCAAGAAATTTAATTCTCTCTCTAGTTTGGTGTACAAAATGCCATACTTTATAAGCAGGGCATACAGAAACAAGTTTTCCTACAACATGTGCTAAGTCTTATAGAAACTTGTGGTTTTGATATTAATTCAGAAATCAAGGCATGACAGTTTTAACTTTTTTCATTTGAGATACTAATTGATATATCTGTGGTGTTAAATAGAAAACCTAAAAAGGTGTATTTTTGCTTAGGAGTGAAATCACATTTTTCCTTATTTATAACAAAACCTAGCTTTGTTAATATATTTAAGGTTTCATTCAAGTTCTTAAGACATTCTGAATAACTAGAACCAATACACATATAATCATCTAGGTACGCTACAGAAAGGTACCCTTTTTTCTCTTGTACAAGATGACAGGTTTCATGATCTTAGTGAAAGTCAATGGAGCTGTACATAATCCGAAAGGTAAGACATTAAACTGATAGTATTTTCCATCAAAATAAAATCTCAAATATTTCCTACTAGAAATATCTACTTTTACCATGTAATAAGCATCTTTCAAATCCAGCGATACAAGGTAGTCATTTATTAGTTTACAAACACATTTATGAGATTACAAACTGTTCGATAGTCTTCTAATTTGAAGGATTCAGTATTGACAAAAGTATTAAACTTTTTTAAGTTTAGTATAAATCGGAATGATCCATTTGGTTTTTTGACAATAAATATGGGTGAACAAAATTGTCCCTTTATGGGAGTACATACTTCAATGGCTTTCAATTTCAGTAAATTATGAATTTCTAGCTTAATCTGTACTTGTTCAGATTTAGAAAATTTATCATTCAGGGGAATGGATCCCTGGTGAGGAAATTCTTTGAACGGGATCTTATATCCCTGTACCCAGCTAAGAATAGTGGGGTCTTGTGTTATTAATTTCCAATCAGTAATGTGATGGCTAATTCTACCAACCTGAGCAGTTACTTCCTCCCTCTCCTTGATGTTTCTGTCCTCTTGACTGCTGGTCTGGATGATGTCGGCCCCCCTGGCCTGTGGGATCTCTGTTGAGCTCTCCCCCGAGGAGGGTCCCGCCAGTTTAAAGCTCTATTCTGACTGTTTTTCTCGGTGTCATTCCGCTTGAAAGTCTTTTTGTGGTCAATCTGGGGTTTTAAATTTTTACCAGATTTTTGTACCGCCTTAGCTGTCTTTATTCTTTCTGTGAGATTTTCCTCAAACAGGTATTCTCCTGTTTCGGCTTCCAATAAAAAAACCTTGAGGTTTTTATTTATGGTGGAAAGTATAAGGCTTTTCCGACATATCAAGGTAAAGGGAATCACAGAGTAATCTCCCTCTCATTCATTTTCTTTATTATCCGAAGTTTTTGTTCTTTGATTATCTGTAATGCTTAATTGCAGTGGCTGGCCTAGGCAAGCCCATGCAGTTGATATTTATTTCTGACGAATCTCAATATGTTGATCTCTTTTCTTAACACTTTCGTTCAGTGCAGCCGATACGACAGGTGCAGACTTCTTTATTTATTTTGGTGCTACCATTTTATATTACCGAAGGGTGGATTTTCTTTGGAAATTACTAATTATTTATTCATTCTCAAATATCAACGGTCTGCTACTTCTCGATGCAGAGATTCTCTTTTGGGAGCTGGAGTTGGTGCTACACCTAAGATTCTGAGAACATCTTCTAATATCTCTTCTTGACCTTCATGTATTATCATTTTCAAAGAAATTTCATTGGATGAAAGATGTAGAAAGCTTAAGTAGCATTTAAGTACTTAGCCTACAATGAATCGTCATTGCGGTAGATTACAGCCTTGTGCATCCCCGCAGGATACCCCCGGCTAGGGCGTGTAAACCATGTGTGTTCCCGCAGAACACCCCACAGGTTTCACTACTAGTCAGCCATGTACATTCCCGCAGAATGTCCCCAGGCCCAAAGCATCCGGCATTTTTTGCCAACATATTCATGTGAAAACACAAAAAATGGTATTTTTTCATAACCTCACTTTCAATGTTATTCGGGAGTTTCTGGATCAATTTCTCCAATCGTCTTTGATTTTCTTCAAAATATGTAATTTTTCTTCTTCTGCCGATCGTTTACGCTGCATTCTTGAAAAGATTTACCGCTAAAACTGGATATAATAAAAAAATTCTTCGGAACAAATGTGACGCCCTTAAAACACAAAACACGAATGATTACCATAGATTAAATATGGCGGAAGAGACTAGGAGTGTGTTTCTTTTTTTTTTATGCTTTTAGCTTTAAAATTGTGTGACGCCAGTGAGTACAAGACCCGGGACTACACTAGTTTACTCTCATCATATTCGGACGAGACAACGAACATAATTTACTGACGGCTAGCATGGGAAAGATTTCCTTTGCGCGTCCTACCTATATGTCTATACATCCTATGTTTGTAATTATATAAGTATGCATAAGTATATTTTGCTTCATACCTAGTTTATTTCAATCGGCTTGATCCAATTCGACAATGAAGGCATCGTTGTATACTTTGCTTGTTATATGTTTGTTGATAATCCAATTATAATTTTAATTTAAAGACTCCATTGATATGGATTGTCAGCGGAAATTATTTTGAAGACGTAATAGCTGAAAATTCAAAATTAATTGTACCCTTACATCTCTTATCAAAAGTCACACATAACTTTTGTTACTGCTGTTTTAATTAATCTGAAAGATTACACTTAGCAAAAATCATGGAACCCTAGCAATAAAATGAAGAAAATATTATCTATACCTTAATGTATACTTGTAGTCTTATTAAATACATACTTAATAATAAGTCTTTTAATAAAAAAAATTAGCAAGCTTTAGCAAAAAGGTCCATAATTTGTATTAATAAACGCACGATAGCCATAAACAGTTTTACAACAATTCTATTCTATACCATTTTAGGGTAGCACAAGGAAAAATTTTGCTGGCATGTGAGAGATACATTTACTTAGCAGTTTTTAACAGAATAGACCGAAACATAAAAATATATGTGATATTTAATAATTTTAAGAATATCTATAACATCTGAAAAATCCTTAGCACGTACAATTTTATTATTTCTTTATCGTAACTCGTCTCCTTCGGCAACGACTGGAATTTCTTTTAATACTCCACCAATAATCTTCCAAGCAGATCCACTGTCAGCCACTTTGAAGACTTCTACAGCCGCTTTGCCGACATCTTGAGGTGATTGTTTCAATAGCTCTTTCCCGAATTTGAGAACATCTTCGGCATGTTCATTGTTTTTCAGTTAGAGTTGTAATTGTGAACCCTGGACATATGATCACGACTCTCACCCCAAATTTATCAAAATTATGTAAGTGTCCCAGTGACCTTGAGAGCCCCATTACAGCGAATTTTGAAGCTTTGTAGAATACCGAGTAAGGGTCCACAGCGTAAGAATAAACCGATCCAATATTGATGATAGTACCGCCACGTCCTCCCTTGTCTTTCCGCATATGTTCCCAAAACTTCATGGTCCATTCAATGACAGCCATACAATTCAGTTCAATGGTTTTTCGGGCAGACGATTCATCTGTTATGCCAGCATTGTTAACCAGCAGGTCTACGAATTTGTATTCATCGAAGATTTTTTTCGATACTGCTTCCAAATCTTTTGTCACATCACATTTTATAAACACAATTTTTTCATTTCCATATTTAGATTTTAACTTTTTCACTGATTCTTCTGCCTTTATTTTGTTGATATCTAGTAAAATAAGAGTTTTAGCTCCTTCTTCAAGAAAATGATTCGCAATTTCATAACCAATGCCTTCAGCGCCACCAGTTATAACCACCACCTTGTTCTTAATAACTGTATCCATTTTAACAGATAATGGTAAAATATTAAACACTTCAAATTAGCTGCAGCTTAAATAAAATTATTATTAAAACAGAATGTGCTCCCATTTATACGTTTACTTTTTATCAGTATAAGTCATTATTCGATACTGGTATAAGTATCATCTTTAACTAAGTGAGTAAAGCAAACGAAGGATTTCTGCATCAACTGGTAATCTTTTTTGGGTGGGTTTAATTTTAAATTATTGGGTGGGTTTAAATTTGTGCAGTTTAATTTTTAGGCGACTTTAAAAGGAAATGTTACATTTTTGACTAGACGTACTTTTAGGGTTCCGTACTTGTACTCACAGTGAGTTGTGAGTTGGGCTCGCGCATGAAGGGTTCCGTACTATTTTTGTATGGGGCCCGCCTTAAATATTATCTTTTTGATTATTTTATAATTTAATACACATAATTCAATATTCTGTGAATGTATAGAGGGTCTACCAAATATCGTTGGGGTTACCCAGCTGTGTGTAAAAAAAAAGTTTATAAAAATAAGATACGTTGGAAAATATAATAGGTATATTGTAGTATTTAAGCATAATATGTGCAAAAAATGTGCTCGCGAGGTCTACTATTCGTAGAATAACCAATTCTATTATTATCTGTTTACACTTATGTCTGAGAATTAAGCAAGGCTACGCTGATAGTCTTTGTATTTTCACTATCTATTTGTAATCTTATCAGTTATCGACGGCTATCGTCACTGATATTAAAAACAAAGAAATATAAAAGAGCAACTGCTACCAACCCATCATCAATACAATCCGTAAATAACTTATTGACTCAGGCGTTTCTTTGCGGAAATCCATTGTAAATAGAAGACAAAATTAAATATTTAGTGTATATGACCGACCGACGTATCGAAAGAAGAAGACTTTCGATTCGTCGGTCGAAGAGTCAACATCTCCTGATGTTGCCTTGTGGAAAGGCGAAACACGTATTGAGTTAAGAATTTCCGGATTGTGATTTGTAACGTTAATCTTAATTATTTTTAGGTAATTAATCTTAGTAAATATAATTTGGGTTTCGGATCACAGCGGAAGTACACTAAATATTTAATTTTGTCTTCTAAATACAATCCGTGCCCTGAATAAGATGTATCCTTTACATTAATCCAGGGCCTTTGCTATCTCTATACCAAATTGAATTCTACTCAGTTCAGATGCTAAGCGTGAAAGAGTGACAAACATACTTACGTGCCTCTATATCCATCCTGATTAGAACTAAAGGCTTTGAAGAGATGACAGCTCAGTCGGACGTGCGGCTGCCTCACGTCCTGAAAGTTGTGGGTTCGATTCCCACGAATGAGCACGACTTTCCGGTCAAGGGAAACATTGTGAAGAAACCATAGGTGATAGGGCATTTTTTAGTACCCGACGGGCTAGCAATCACCCGAAAGTTGAAAAACCTGTCGTGTCTCCTAAAGGTGTGTTCCGGCAGCTGGTTTGAGACCCAGTATTTCCAAACTAAGCGAGCTCCACCTTAGTCTAGAGCGTCGCTAATCTGTGAAGTTTCGCGCCATACTGGTTAAATCTTCTTCTCCTTTACCATTTCCCACCTAGTGGTGGGGTCGGCACAGCCTGTTTTTCTCTTCCACGCCACTCTGTCAGCCGTCATCTCCACATAAATGCCTAGGTTAAATGCCTAGCTATTATGTGTAAAAAACCTTGTCTTGTATCAAACAAAGTTCTTTATTTACCTTTGATAAAAATACAATTCGAGCATTTGAATTTTATACGAATCATATTAATATAATATGTATTGTATGTATTAGGACACATTTCACACACGGTTGGTCAACCCCATACTGAACCATTTCTAGTACGTATTATGGTTGCTAATGCAACTACATGTACATAAATACATATTTTTTTATATAGATTCATTTCTAACACACAGTCCGACAGCCAACAATTTTTTTTTTAGACACATTCACACACACAATTAAGTTCAGCACAAAGATATAGACCGTGCCGGGAATCGAACCCGGAACCTTCTGATTGGCAGTCTGGCATGGTAACCATTACTTCAACGAGGTCGTCAAAGGATTTAACAAAGGATGAAATTATATTTATTACTCTCACTTAATTTATAGATAGTTATGTCGAATATCAAAAAAAAAAATCCAAAGCTTACTCTCATGAGATTTTATCCTACCGATGAAAAACATTCTGTCAAATAAAAAGGCCTATTTGGTGCAAAAAGCTTTTTGTATGAAATATTTTAAGCATTCAGTCGAATCCTCAGTATTTTTGCTAAAAACTAGGCCCATCTATTCCAGTGAGCCTATTTGTATAAATATGAAAATTTATTACATTCGCGCCACTACATTGGATTTTATTTATTTTATGGCCCTCAAATAAAATGGTGAAATGTCTATTCTGACGCGGAATTTTTGCCAACTACTGTAACGAAGTACCTCGTTTCTGACCATTTGGAGCGTTTTATTCATTTTGAAATACTTGATTTACTTTTAGTTGAAGTATATTTTGCCATGCTCTATTTGTATTGTAATAATTTTATACTTATTTTTAATTTTTATTACTTTTTATATTCCATTTTTGATAAGTTTAGTGACAAATTTATTACTGCTTGTCTACTTTACACCCTACGATTGGAGAAGACTGCTTTCGTCATACAGTTCTGAACTAATTTGGAAGCCTTTGATTTTGTGTTAATTTTTCGCTAATACTGAAGTTCTATTTGAGATATTAGTAGTACCTGGATGACCTGAACCTGAACCGAGCTTTGCTCGGTCTTTTTTATATAACATTTTCTAAAAATTATTCCTAGCTAGATCGACTTATTGCCCCCGAAACCCCCTATATATAAAAAAAATATTTCTGTGTCTGTATATACAAACACAGAAATATTTTTTTTAGTCATCAAGCCTATTTTAGGACAAAAAATCACGTTTGTCCTAAAAACAGGATCTGCATCATTATATAATTACTATAATTACATCTATCTTTAGAAACAAAGCAAACGAGAAGGGACGCGTTTAATTATCATCGTATTTCGCCGTACAGTCATGAATCTTGAGCACCCATACACGATCCTTTGATGTAACCTTGTCTCCTTTATGCCCCTTTGACAGTGATATTTTCACTTTGTAAAGCGTCTAAGAAGAAATGCCTCCTTTCTGCTATCTCATAAGGAACCTTATTGTTAGAAGTATAGAGTTCTCATATAGCGAGAATTGAATTTGTTTATAAATTTGTTACTCAACGCCCTTTCTGTACTGCAACAAGTTTAACAAAGATGAATGCAACGTATTTTAGACTCGCTAAAAGGAAAAGATGGTTTTGGTTCGACGGAATATAATAAAACTACAGTGGTATTTGGTTTCTGGCTGTAAATATAACTTCATTTATTCTCATATTATGAAGCCTAAGTAGTTTTTGCTCTTAGAAATTATCTATCACCTTTCTATTAACGGGTTTTACGAGATATCCCTATTATTTCTTCCATCGATTGACTATACGTGTATATTATGTATTTTAAGCGAAGTTGGTAAAACTATTGCTATCAGGCAAAAAAGTAATTAAATGTTGAAAAAACCATATAATTTAAATATGCTGAATCAGACTCGTAGAAACCCTGATTGTCTCGAGAAGCTCGTGGTAGTTGATAAAGTTGACGGAAAAAGAGCACGAGGTCACTCTCCTACCCGCTGGTCAGACTTTGTAAAGACGCTCACTGGCCTACTATTACCGAAGCTTCTAACGCCGCCGAGGACAGGAAAAGGTGGAAGAGCATAGTAAACCGAGTGACCGACACTCCGTATTAGACACGACCTACAGTAATGAAGCAACGACTAAGAAGAAGAGAAGAATCAAATTCAATAAAATATATGTTAGACCAATCTGAGAATATGAAACTTTCCATAAAAAAAAATAAAGCTGGATTGTAAAGAACGTAGTTCTAAGGTAGCAAAATAATATAAACCATACAGACGAATTGTGAAACTCCTCTTTATGAAGTCATTCAAAAATAATTCGCTGAGCAAAATGAGACAATACATTTCAATTACACGAAAGACCAAGTTTAATCGAAACATTTCTTGTGTTCATAAAACACGAAATGAAGACAAATAACGTCATACTTTAATGAACGAGGCGCCAAACTAAACCAAACAAATTTCAGCAAATTTCCAATTCTAATTCGAGAAACATCATTAAAAGGACAAAGAAACTTTCCACTTAGCAGACGTAATGAAAACCGTAAATTACATTCGCGGGAGCATCTAAGTACGAATTTTGAGTCAATCATTGTTTCGTCCGAAGAGCAAGAAATCTGACGCTTCTTGGGATTGAAACCTTTCCGTGCTTATGGAATTTCCTGCAAAAGCTGAGATAGTATGGAAAAATAAGTAAAAACAAAAATTTCATGGTATTGTTGAAGCTAGAAATATTTTTTTTCCTCTAGAGCTTAGGCTTTAGTCCAGCAGGACGATATAGTGGAGCATGCCTAACCTGGAGTAACTCTCAAGGAGACTGCCGGAACGCACTGATAGGTCAATGGCGACAGATTTAGTATCGTTTACATTTTTGCCGCAAATTATTATATTACGAGAAGTAATTTTTCTCGTACTATGTACTCCACATTCGAGTACCAATTATTGCAGAAAAAAATATTTGGTACGTTGGGAAAATACCTATAAATGGTTGTGCCTAATTGGTAAAACTGACAGCTGGTACAGCATCCATAACGTTGTATTACGCCAATTTCGACTTCTAAAGGACAGGAGTTGGTACAACTTAAATTATTATAAGGTCGTGTGTAAATATCTGATAATGTGTATCTACTCACACAATATCTAGTTTTGAACTGTCTTGTTTAATAAATGAATGGTACACTATTTTAAATGTGACATTTTCGTAACTAACGATTTTCTTAAGGGGAAACAAATAACTTTAACGTAAGATTAGCTACATAAAAAGTAATGAGTTTTCCAATTGTCATATACATATTGTTTTACCTTTTGCCCTCAAAGCGTCTCACATTATGTAAACTTTTACCGTGAGCCAGAATACTTTAAAAACGTTGGTCGTACCGTTTCTTCGTGCAAATATATCTCACACTTATTATAAAATGTATTTTTCTAAGTCCACTCTGTTGTATTATTTTTGTGTAATTTAACAACAGATACGTCGCTCCGTCTTTGATCAATAACCCAAGGAGAGCGGCCGCAACACGAGTGGCTTGAAATTCTTGAAAAAGTGTTCCGAAGACACGTTCCGAGGTTTTGTAGATGCTTTCGAGTGGTGCTCGGGGCACTGACGTCAAACTGGCGGGCTTTTGAGGGTCCAGAATCATTGCGTCAGCGATTGGCGGAAAGCCCTCGCTACAGCTTCAGGGCACTTGATTCGCGTCGACTGTTTTGAATCGTGCCACGGCCTCCGACATCAGAAGTGGGACACTCTCTCGTTTTTTGTTACGATTTGTAGCGGTCTATATTGTTCGACAGGATGATGTATGGTAGATTGACCGGAGGCTCGGGATGCGATGGGTTAGGATTTTTTATTCGATTCTTCTTATAGGGTGTTATGGGCACGATTTATCTTGGCGGTTGGGGATTGGTTTCTTGGGTAGCAAGACTTGAGAGTGCGGTTTTGTTTGAAATATCTCTCGTTCTCTCAAGTTTTTACTGGCAATACCACAAATCAGTAGCTTACCTAACTTTGGTACTATATAGATTTATTTTGGCATATAAATGATTCTACATATACTAAATTTAGCAGTATTGACGTAAAAATGGTCTAACTTAAATAAACTTTTAGTATAACTTAAATATATTTTTTACTCCTAACAGCTAGGCTTTTCAAAAAGCCAGTGTGGTTCGGTGGTAAAAACGTCTGCTTTACAATCAGGCGGCCCCTAGTTCGATCCCAGCCCTACACCAATGACTTGTTTTTCAAGTTATGTGTGGATTTACACTAACTTTACGGTGAAGGAAAACATCGTGAGGAAACCGGCATGTTTGAGGACCACACCAAAGACGTGTGTTATCCGCCAACCCGCACTTGGCCAACATGGTAGGTTATGGCTTATATCTCTCTCCTTGCGAGAAAAAGTCCCGATTCCCAGCAGTGGGAAGAATAGTGGGTTGCATATGCTATGCTAGGCATTTGACCAGCAGAGCGCATAAAAGGGGTCTAAGTTAAAGTATGCCTTGTCTGAAATAACTGGCTCTGAAACTGTCGAAACACACTTTTATGTGTTTGGTGACAGGTTTTTCAACTTCATGGTGGTAGTCAGGCGAGCACTAGAAAAAGCCCACAATCATACAGTTATAAAAGGGAAACACGTAAAAAAAAACATAAAATAAAATGGCTACGCTTACGTTCCGTGTACGAATGCCTTTAATCGTAACAAAAAACACGTCTCACCCAAAATAACTAATCTCATTCCAATTGTAAACACCTCACGTCAAAGTTTAGCAATTTATATCAGTTTCTTTGTCCATTATAAAGCCGATTCACATAACTTATTTTGATAAACGACAACGTTGGCTTTTATTAATAAAGTTTCCTTCCATTTCAGGTACGATATAACTAAGCCATGGAGTTCGGTGAGTTTGAAATACGTCACAATGAAGGAACAAGTGTAGGAAAATGTTTGATATATTAACAGGATAAATGGTAAGTAAGAAAACACAATGCATATACAAGTATATTAAAAATAACACCATTAGTTACATGTAAAAAACAGTAAATTAATATGTCAATATCCAATTTTCAATACTTAAAAGTATGATAAAATTTTAGATAGTCATCAAAATTATAAAACAAACGGTCTTTTAACTAGGACCCAGCGAACTAGAATAAACGGAAGAGTAACTCCATACAATTGCCGCTTAGATTTTGAATCCATCTACGTACACAATTATATTGCTATCTCAATGAAACACACACACACACTAAGCTCGCACGCGATTGGTCGCATCAAGGTCACGCCACCGATACTAGCCGCATGGGAGGCTGTTTGCCCCGCCCACCACGGTATTTTACGCGTGGACGGTGGAATCATTTTATCGGCCAAGTTACTATTGTATTAATCTAGTTCACTGCTCTCAATTTATTTTTATAGCTGACGGTGGAAGGTTCATCTCGCACGGCCGCGGCGCACGCAGTTGTACAATGCAGGGCATTAAATAGGGTTTTGTAATAAATAGCGAAAAAAGTGCTTATTAAATATTTAGCAATATGTCGAGTCAAGATGATATTAGTAGCAGCTATTGGATTTGATATTTATTACAACTAATCAAGCCCTTCATTCCATATCGAAGAAGTTGCGCAAAAATATGTAATCGACCATTTTCTGGCGCTGAACATCTTAGACCAATTTTCATGAAACTTAGCTAAGAACAGTCAAAACTAACATACATTTTAAACAAAATACCTAAATCCAAATCATTTCTTCCACACACGTAACCATGTGATGCTTATACCCCGTAATACCCCTACGTTTATGCTTTAGAGGTCAATAAAATAATAAATCATATATAATATTTTTACTGCCAAAAGACTACCAGATTTATTGTTACTTGCAAAATATTTTATTTCTAGGTCCTGGAGGTTTCAAGAAGAGGCACTTTTATGTACACTTTTATGGTTCGATTTAAGTGTTTTCCGATTCCGATGAAAATTTACGTGCGACGCAAGACTGAGACTGTTATTCAAACTTAAACGTCTCTCGTGCTTTAAATTATACGAGCTCTTAAACTATTATATGCGTTTAGTTTATTTTCCATTAAAATTTTTAGTAGTTTTATAAAAAAATTAGATAATGTTAGAGACAGATTTAGTTTTACAAAGTTGTTTAAGGTTCTGAAATGTCTTTTTACTAATTCAATTTTGCTAAAAATATATGATAAACCATATTTTAATGACTTTTAACCAAACACAATTATAGCCATACCAGCCCTGGTCAGAGTTCCGTACCCCAAGGAACATGTACCAACAGAACCCTATTAATAAGACTTCGCGGTCCATAAGTCTGTCTGTCTGTCCGTCTTACGCCAGGCTTATATTTCATGAACAGTGATAGCTTGATTTTTTAAGTGAGATATTTCTGTTGCCGCTAAAATACCAAAACAAGAATTAAAAAAAATGAGAATCAGTTTACAAATGGCTGAGAAATCGGTGAACATGTACATGAAAAAATACATACAGTCGAATGTATAACCTCCTCCTTTTTTGAAGTCGGTTAAAATAATTGGCCAAGTGCGAATTGGGCTCACGCAAGAAGGGTTCCGTAAAACAGCAAAAAAAAAAACACGATTATTTTATGGGAACCCATAAAACATTTTTTAATTTTAGTATTTGTTGTTTAAGCGGCATAGGAAATACATAAACACGTGAAAATTTCATTTCTCTAGGTATCACGGCTTCTGAGATACAACCTGGTGACAGATAAACATTACAGACAGAAGAGGCTGTCCTCGGATCCAGTTTTACATTTTAGGTACGGAGTTCTTTTAAAAAATAAGGGAGTCTCCAATTCAACAAACTTGATAAGTTTGCATTCTTATAACGTCAAATGATGGACTAGAAATATTCACAGAATACATACTTATTTTACATAATATATTATTATTACATAAACAAAATAAAATTTAATAAATTCTTTAAAAAACTAACATACAAAAACATGTTATTTTGCTGTTTTTCTAATAAAAAGGAATACTGAATACGTGGCAGGTTATTTAGGTTCTCTCAATTTTGAACGACCGTCTAGAAATATTTTCGTATAAATTGCCAGTATTTGGAAGATTCTAATAAAATATTGAGAATAATATTAACCTATCTCTGACTACCCTACCGAGAATTGACACTCGACGAGGCTTGAAGGCACTGGGTGAAATGTAAAGACGCGTTCACTGACCATCAATATTTTTTAACCTGCGACTTTTAAAAACTATAATGTGATAAAAGTTTAACATGTCTATGTTTAAAGTTTAACATCTACAGCTTCCAAGCCGATTAACCAACCGATTTTGGTTTTGTCTTTTTGGTTTCAGAAATGTGTTTAGCGGGTGTGTTTTTAGCTACGTTTAATGCAAATTTACCTAAGATGGCCGCCGCACAAAATGGCGGATGAAATATTTTTTCACAATTCTCTTAATGGATATCAAATGGCAGGATTGGTTATGTAAAAAAACATGCACTATTATTATTTTAGGAAAACAACGACAATCTTTTTTTATGGCGGCCATTTTGCTTTTGGATTTTAATCTTTTTATTCCCACCCATACATAAGATAAAAGGGTCAAACTTTAATAACTTACTTCGTTAACAAACTTCAACCTTTTAAACAAGTTAAACTTATAACATCCTTTATTTTTTTATTGAGAGTTAAAAATAAAAGGCCATGAATGTAGTTTAGTCACGGTTTCCACACTCTGTCCTATCCTTTCGTTCACATCCTGAGCAAAACTCGTTCTTGGCGCGTGTCCAATTTTATTATCCTTTTCAGAGTCGCGGCTATTTAGCTTGGACCTGTTCCCACTCCGTGCAGCCTCTTACAGTAGTGGTCAGAAACGTGGGGGATACAATTTAATAATGGGATTTCTGAACGTAAAATAACGCAATTTGCGTTTAGGATTTAACCGTGTGCTTGATGTTGTTTTTTTTTTTAAAGTTCCTTAGTCACGTACAAATAATTTACACAACTAAAATTCGTACAATCATAATTTCTAATATACTTATGAGATGAAACCATAGACAAAAGAAAAAAAAGACGGAGGTACTGTGTGACCGCACATGAGATAGCGATATTTTCGGACAATGTTGCCACTTTAGTAGAACTTTAGCCACTTTAGGAAATTAGGGTTAGGGTATACACATAATAAAGAAAAAGACTTCAGATTATATTTCTACGTTTTATTAATTTTTAAACAAAATCAGTTTATTGTACACATTCCTTACTCTTTATTTCCACGCTTCACAAAAACGTCACCCATAAAATGGTTGGAACAAATCCTGGAATTTTGCGTTGATTTCCAATCATAAAATATTATCTACCATATGCTTCTATCCAAATCTCTACAAGTTCAGCATTCGATGGAAATCTGTAAAAAAAATATTAAGAAATATAAAATACTAGAGGTTGCCCGCGGCCCGCGTGAAGGTCGCTTTTCGGGTAACCTGTGGAAAAACTCTATGGTATCCTATTCCCGTGCCAATTTTATGTACACTTTCCTCATTCGATTCCTGAGATCTAGTTAACCTCTGTTTTTAGCTACTTTGGTGATGATGCGAGCGATTTCTCCAAGCCATTTTTTAAATATGTAACTAGAATACGTGAACCATACCACTAAGTGAACCATGGAGTCCAGTCCACTAAGTGGACTGTTTAAGCAATTCTCAAGTACAGTGCAAACGGTTTTTGTAAAACTAGGGTTAAAATTGAAAGTCAGATTATGACAACCCTTATTCAATTTCTTGTAGGTTATGTTTTTATTTTGCATTTGCATGTTTTACCACTTTGAAGCAGAACTTTACATCCAAATCAATAGTACTTGAATTAATCCTATTTAATTAATATTTGGATTGATTTTAGAAGATATATTGTATATAAAAAAGGCCAGTACCAACCTGTAAAATGTAACATCACATAAACCAGGTTCTGTTCTATTCTAATAACTCAAAATACAACACTGCACCATTCTGTCGATGTCCAAAACTATTCACCGCGCGAGAATAACACTTACACTTGAATTTAAACGATATTTTTTCGAAAAAACACAAAATTCTCAGAATCGCAGTAATGTTTGACACCGAAACTGACAAATATGCTGGTGTCAAACAGTTACAGCGACAGAGAGAAAAACAGTATAAGCCTCTCTCTTTCACGCATGTTATTTTTACATATGGCTGTTTCGCTGTTGAGTAAAAGAGATGGAAATGTGACTCCGTCTATTGCCTTCTCTGTCTACGGATGAAAAACTTAAAAGACAATTTTCTATAGAAGCTAATGCAGCCAATCATATTGTGTCAATGTCAAAGTTTTGCTCTCTAAAAAGTATTTTATTACCAAATCAAATCAAATCATTTATTGCGTCATTTAAATGACATACAATATTAAATTGTCATAAAAACATGAAAATGTACCCTAATCAGGGTGTGGCAATGCTGGTTTGAAGCGAGCCGATTTATTTATTTTTCAGTAAATGGTGTACATATGTGTCATTTAAACTTTTATCATTTAGGAATTCGTCAATTGCATAATAACACTTATATAATAATATCTCCTTCAGGATTTTTTCGAATTTAGCTTTAAAATTTGCATATCATTCATTTCTTAAACGAGCTAGTTCTTAAGTTTAAAACTAGATAGATGTCGTGTTGAAAAGTCATGCACATTGACATATCTTTATTGCTGAGGTCTTACTCGAAATTCTCATACACATAAATATTGTATTTTAGCTATGCAAATCTCGACATAACTAAAAAGACCTTGTTTTTTCTGATGATATTTTTTTTATAGTTATCAATGTTTTAGCATAACTAATTAAATGGAGAAAAAATGTTATTGAACTGCTTTTTTTTCAACTGAATATCTGAATTAGGAAAAAACAAGACTACAGACAACTTTTTGAGTCTAAAGTCACTTTTGTTAATTAAATACTGTTTGAGCAAAAGAAGCATAGGCAGACATGTCCTATTCATTCATATTTAGAAACAGTCATCATACTTCTATATCTAAATAATTAAATAACCATAATCAAATTTAAAAATATATATTGTTTATGTATTTTTCTTTTATTTTTAATATTAAGATTTACAAAGTTTTTTCCAATTCGCTACCACGAGATATGAAATGTTTACCCCAACCGTACCAGTCCGAGCACCACCTAACCTCTCAAACGCTTGACGTCACGGACCACCAGGGGGAGGCCTTGAGTCTCGTCAGACCCTTGAAAATTTCACGTCAGTACGTTTCGAACGTCCTCCAACGACAAGAACCCCATTTTAGATATTGGGCCGCGACACGACGCTCTAATTTTACAAGAATCCGTCGAGAATTTCGGATATTTCTTTTGATATCTTCGCATATTATATTAGTGGAATGACGTGACCCAGTTCTTGTATATTGAGGGGAGGTTTTGATTGACAGACGTAGTGGCTGTACGATTCTTTTGCTTCGATTGCTTTGATGTTTGGACCTAATAGAGTTCTCTCTAAATCGTATCGTGGAAGAGATTTAATGATTGTTGTAAGAAGAAGGCTTTCTCTAAGACTATACGTAAAATGTGATCTAAATAGGCAATCCATATTTTGAACCACCGAAAGACCGGCCTTGGCCTCGTTTGGGGTCCGCCAGAAGAACCCTATACCTTCCTTCTTCTTTCGCTGCGCTAATTTCTGAATAATTATATGTTTACCTGACAATACACTGATTTGATATGACTTAAATCAAATATTAAAAAAATACTTTAATTTTTTAACACACACTGAATCATTTCTAGTTCGTATTATGGTTGTTAACACAACTGATATACTACATATACATACATATTATATATAAATACATATATAAACAAATTTAGTTAAGCACAAAGATGTTGACCGGGCCGGGAATCGAACCCGGAACCTTTTGATTAGCAGTCCGGCATGGTAACCTTTACGCTAACAAAGTCGTCCAATTTAAAAATAAACTTCTTAATTTCAATATTGTATACGTAAATAAATCCATAAATTATTTGAAAGATGACGGAAAAACGCTATAAAATTACACATACAAAGTAAAGGAACTGAGAAGAAATATTTTTTAATTTCCCCGAGGAATTCCCTTGCACCTGATGTAGTAAGAGTAAAAGTAATACAATCTTTAACATCTGGCAAGACAAGAAAATACAGAATAAAATAGAAAAATATATTTGCATTTATAGCAAATATCACGTTTGGTTTTATTTATTCTCTTAGGAACATTGTAGAATCCAAGCTAGCAAGTCTAGAGGTAAGTAAGTTACTATGAAATAACAAACGAATCTAAGTGAATTCAATCTTTACACTCATCTTAATCAATTATCGTCAAGTAAATTGTGTTCAAACAATAACCTTTTTAAGCGTTTGACCTAAATATACCTGATGATAATTGTTGGAGCGCGCTTACCTAGAAGGAACTGGTTCTCTTTGGGCTTTAATAGCATTAGATTCTATCTAATGATATGAAACATGCATCCATCAGATATTTTGCCTATGCATTTAACCAATACCAATATAATTATATATCAAATACATAGGTAATGCGAATAATTTATCTCGAAAATATGATATTTTGTATCTTGCATATTTTCAGATTTCTGTATGTGTTGAAAGTAATACCTACATTTTAAATGTGAATAATATGGCATACATAAAAAATATCTTAATTTTATTACCTATTAATTAACTTCATTCAATATCCTTCGCATCTCATAATTCGTAATATTTTTTTTGGAAAAAGACCCTTTTCTGTCTCATTCAGTATACGAAAGCTATTAATATGAAAATACGGTGCAGTAGTCTTTAGACAAGCTTACGTTCTCCTGTTACTTTTACCTGTGTCGTTTTAATATCGTCGGTTTATCGTTTATATCCGACCGGGACATATCTCGCTCAGTTATTCGGGCGGACAAATTAGCACATTGCTATATAGTTGTTTACAGTAGTCGAAGTTGGTCTGAGAAACTTTAAAGGGTTTATTCTTTAAGAACAAGAAATAAGGATAATTAGTACATACAATATTTTATTTTTTATTAATTACAGCTAGGCATTTGACCAGCAGGGCACGTAGCTGAACCCAAATCAGTCTCATTTCAGCCTAAGGTAGAGTATGTCTAGTCTGGAAAAAACTGGCTTCCAAGGAGGCTGCCGAAACATACTGCTAGATGCTTGGCGACAGATTTTTCAACTTGAAAGTGGTTGCTAGCCAGGCAAGCATTGGAATAAGCCATGTCACCATGCTATGGTTTCCTCGCGATGTTTTCCTTGATAAGTCATTGTGTCAACATAGTTCCTTTTTTGTTCTAAGCTTTCGCTTGATCTCATTCCTCCTGATGTTTAGCAATGTAACAGTCTATACACAAATTTCATATCTCTAATAAAATGTACTAAATATAATTGAGCACTCCGGAAAAACCGTTACATTTGACGACTTCATTGGCGATATGGTTACCATGCCAACCATTGCCATCCTCTGCATTAGGAAGGATCCTGAAGGAGTGGGAGTCACCGGTCGACTTGTTAAGTCTTTGCCCAATTTCTTTGAGTAAAGCCTAGCATCCTTGCCCCAACAGCCCAGGGTCTCCACGGCAATAGGCACAAAATGATAAAGCGGCTCCAGGGCGGCATACTTACGCCTCTTCTTAACTAATATTTATTTATTTCGATTACATTTTGAGGGGAACTGCGATCCACTAATTTTAGCCGTCGGAAATACCAAACCTGAGATCTACGGTACTGCCATTTCCATATCCACAAACGATAAATCCACTTCCTGTGTTTATTATGTGTGGAGGCGACATTTGACGGCCATAACCCGGTGCGGCTATCATTTATTTTGGGGTTTATTCAGTATACTCGGTGACCGTTATGGAAACAGAAGGTCAGCGCTTTTAGTTGATGTTTCCTCGTTTTCTCTTGATGATTTTTGGTTGGATAGAGCGGGGTTTTAGTACATTTTTGGGGTTTCATCATATTTTTAACTAGCTGCAACCCGCAGTGTAACCTTAGTTAATCCGGGATGAGAGTAAACTTTGTGTTAATCCAGGCTCTTATCTATCATATCAGCATACCAAATATCATCGAAATCGACATAGCCGTAAAGGAATTACAAAAATACATAGGTACATGCACACTTAATACTTTGAAATTGCGAGTGTAGAAGAAAATTCACAATTCAAAACAGTTTGATAATTCAATATTACAAATCATTAGTAGCGCCTGTAGCTCGGCTAGCTATGGTGATCTGATGCGATCATCGAAGCTAATCAACGGTCGATGCAGATAGTGTTTGGATGGGTTACCATGCACAAGTCTGTCGTTTTTAAAGTGGCAATTTTATCTGGGCGCTACCGTGGGTCGTATGATCTGTTAAATTGTAGGTCTCGGCTGTTAGTTTTAGTACATGCAATCGTTAAGCCAAGTTTTTTCAGGCCTTCCGGCGGCTTGAAAACTCTCGACACCAGAGCTTGATCACTTAGCTCATACGAAGAAGAAGAAGAGTTTTTTAAAGCCAATCAAGGTATTTATCGAGACTACAGAATCTTCTAAGAGAATGGATGAAATCAAATAGCGTTACATTGGCTCTTTGCCAAGAAAAAGTACATCTGAGAAAGATTCTCAAAGTTCTAAACTTTGAGAGTAGCGGGAAAACACTGATCGTTATTATGTTTGAGGAAGGAAATACAGTTGTTTCATCTGAAACGATTTGTGTATTTACTTTTCTGTCTATATCATTCTATAGATCAGCCCACTCGCAGGCAAACGTCCCTACTGTCCCTTCACTTTTCTTCATAAAACCAATCTATTAACTTTTCTAAGTACAAATACATATTACATAAAAAAGTTACTAAGTTTCAAAAACAAGGGTTTTAACCCTACTTTAATATCCACCTACTATAATATATTGATAAAAGTACATACTTTTAAATTTATAAAAATAGCATGTCAAAATAATATTATTAAAAATTAATCAAACGCCCCCCTGTTCGCCCCTGGTGCAAAACTGCCCATCACGCTCGCTGCATTACCGCGCTTAATAGCTATGGCCAACCTCTGCACCAAGAACGACCCGGAGCGGGAGTCAATGGTGATGTCATTAAGCCTAAGACCTAGGTCTAGGACAAAACTCTTCGCCTCACTGCTCAGTCAGTATTTTTTATACATTACTTCGTAGCTGCTTTCCGCGGTATAATTCCGGATAAAAGTAGCCTGTGTCTTAATCCTGTGGTAATCCTAAGGTATCCATTTACACAAATAACATCCAAACAGGCTATATAGGTTTAATAACTAACATCACTTACCTAACTAAAAACTAGACAAATTTTCAATCATTCTACTAATAATTATAATAAATGCGAAAGTTTGTGTGTAGGTAATATATTTGTTACTTTAATGAAATTTGGTGTGAAGATAAGTAACACCCTGATACTGATTTCTCAACCATCGAAAAGCTTCCTCCTACACCCGTAAGTTTTAGGCTGCGTAATGGAAAACACAGAATTTAAAACCAATCTAAGCCGGGGATTTTCAGCCATTACGTTGAATTTTCATATTTTCAACTTTCTTTAAAATTCAATTAACCAAGTGACGTCTGGATTTATTTTATCCAGCCGCGTGGTTTGCATAAATCTTTTTTAAAGAATGGGTGTAAAATTTCATGTCTAGATTAACTAGAATTCTCCAATTTTATATGGATGTAGGGCGAATTTTCAGCATGCTTTTTTATTATTCTCGAGAATTTTTGATTTTGGTCTTTAGTAAGGTACATAATTATGAAATACATAAATGTAATGTAATTTGACTGTGTGTTTTTTTGGTTCAAAACATTTTATTATGTAAGATTCAAATTTAAAAGTCACCCGTCATTATCTTTCAATAGTTATAAGAAAAATAAACAAGAAAAATTTGGAAACAGATTATATAAAAAAAAACTGTATTACTAAAAACTCTACTCTTGCAAAATCTTTTGCAGAATAGATTTATATCTAGATCTTTCTATATAAAATTGGCGAAGTTAAGGGGGGTAAAAAATACATTCATTATTTATAAATTGAACACTAAAATAATCTTCCAATGTTGCAAATAATATTTTAGATTCTTACTTGCATTTCGTGTCTGCATTTAATCATGTCTAGTAAAATTCAATGAAAAATTTCATTCGCAAACCAAATGTTTGAATACCACCGCAGTCTGCTGAGTGAACTTCTTTGATATCCGCCTCAATGAATAAAACTTCTGTGTAAAAATGAATGCAGTATACCTGTAAAGAGGTTCAACTCTTCGCTCATTCAATGCAAAAGGGCCATAAAAAACAAAAATTCTAGGCTTACCCGATTTTGATGAAATGTGGTGTGAAGATAAATTAGGCTTTGGATTAACATAACGCTACTATTTATTCCGATAACAACCGTGGTTCCCGTGTGACACGCAAATAACTAAAAAAGGAGTTATTTGATTGCTAACGTGTTTCATTAATTCATCTTAACGCCACTAAATTGTTCAAAATTAGTTATGATGCAATAAATTTAATTAGATTCAAAACCTTCAACGTCAAAACGTCAACTTTATACGTCGTATAAGGCAACGCACTAATAGGAATTACACAATTAATGATTTCAAGCCGATTACAATTGTAGGTATGACAAAACGAGAAGAAAGCATGTCATAAGATGTCAAAAGCTTCAATACTCCGACTTAAATGAAACCCGTCAATCGCACCGACAATATCAAACGTAGCACTTTACAACACACGGCACTGAATAAAAATGCAATATTTCTACGTGCAGTGCATCGAAACATGCCACATGCAATTGAAAAGCGAGCCCAGGATTGAAAAGCGGGCCAAAGAGAGCACCCTGTGGAACGCTTTAACTTTGAACACCGTAAAATTAAGTGAAACCCAAAGTGAGCTACGATGTCGCTCGCGCATCGCCCAGCGAAAGATATTGCTATTGGAGCAATATTCGAAACGAAACTAGTACGTCCTGATACCTAGCCTTGTTGCTTTTTAATTTAGAAAAGCGAACTCGAATGCTTTTGCCGGTTCAAATTTTCTGAAAGTTTGCAGTTAGTTTTTAATTTTGGTTTATAGTTTGCTTTATTTTCAGATGAATGTTGTGTGTGAGCATTTTACTCTCAGATATTAATTCGTAAAGTGAACAGATTTTATATCAGTTTATTACTAACTTTTATCAACTTGCAGCGTTGTTTGTATGTTTGGGTGGAATCTTGCTAGCTAAGTTACCCTCTGTTTAACTGCATTCGAATTGAGTACACACTTTGGTGATAATACAATATTATGGGACCACGTTGCCATTTTTATGGTAACGTCATCAATGGTTATTTTGTAACTAAAATAATCCAAATTAACATACATAATTGTATACAGACGAGTACACCGCAAGTAAAATAAAAGCAAAAAAAAATATAAAAGGTTAGGTTAGTAGTAGGTAATTTCATGACTGTATTTTAAGTGTTTGTTTAAAAAATATATAGGTAATAAAAATTTTATCACAGATGTTGCTTAGTTTGAAATCATCACACTTCGATAGAATACGAATAAATTTATTGTTCAACATGTTTGGTATTAAAATTTGAATACAAAATACAATTGAATTTGTATCGATCCAAATTCATCGTCTAACCTACACGACAAAATTTTTTGCTATTCATAGTATAACAGACACTTCAAAAGCGTCAAATCTTTCATGCGTATTTGTCAAACGGTATAACATTTCGAAACTCGAACCGGGCGATGGTGTACGGTGCATAATTCAGACATTTTCTACGTGTCGCGTGAACGCAATCTGTACCTCTAACAAGCTAAACCAATTCTTATCCCATTAAAATAGTGACCATATTCCCATAACAGAACGACTGTTCTTTTTATTGCCTAGTTCTAAAAATGGAGTTCGGTCCGTTTTTCCTCGAATTTAGTTTATCAGTTATCTCCATTGAATTGAGATCTTTTATCATGTAGGTTTTCTGATTGAAAACGGCCTACGGCTCGTGGAAAACGCTTTATCATGTTTCTGGTACGGATTTAATATTGGATATTATTTTCGTACATAGATATTAGTCTTTCTTTTTTAATAGAACTAAAAAATGTGTGTTGTTTACTCGCGCCTGTAGCTCGACTAAAGTGATCCCATCCGTTTAGCGAAGTTAAGCAACGGTCGATGCGTACACTTTTAAAGTGATGCAAAAGATTGTCACTTAAATAGTGTCGTTTTCGTGTGTCAGATGTCTGTAGCCGATTATCTGTAGGTCTAGGCTATAAGTCATAAGGCAATATTATACCAAGTTCAGCCGCACCTAACACATTCGAGCTAAGCACCTGCCGAGTGGCAGGATTCTAGAATATATTAATATCATTATCTATAAAAAAAGTAAGATCTATTTTAACTTTTTTTATTACTTTAAGTGGCACATCATTATTAAATCTTAAAACAATTATTTTTTTATAAAATAAAACACTCAAGCGAATTGTAGGTAATCGTATTACAAAATTAACTTTCATACAATTTGCAGTAATCACAGTCTCAAATGGCGTAGCCATGCCTAACTTTGTCATAGATTACTCATAACGATTGGTCACAGAGCGCTATTAGCAGAATGTTAACGAACTCTGTGACTGATGTCTCACTTCCGTCTGTCGTAGAGAAGATGAAAGCAGAGAACCAACTTACTTTATTTCAAACAAAAACATAAAAAAATCTAATACAGGATTGAAGAGCAACGTATTGAAATTCATGCAGTCGTGTGAAAAGAAATAGCTAAACACTATTTGAATATTTAATATTAATTCTGATGATTACTTTATATGTATTTTATTTACTCACTATACTACTACTATTTACTATAGTATTACTATTTGTATACATTATATTTCTGTATAATAACTTTATTTTTACTTTTCGTTTCTCACTAACTACTTTACAAAGTAATTCCAGCTTCTAAGTTAGTATAGTTTGTAGTACGCAAGATTTAGTTTAATTGTTTATTTATTTTTTTAATGGTACAGTTACATAATATGTTTTGCTGTTTAATAAATGTATATGGCTCTATAAGTATATAGGGCCTCTAAGTATATTCTTCTTTATAATTCTAAAGCAAACTTTGTAATGCTGACAAAAAAAAAACATTCTGTATTTGTATTTTGTACGAGTATCATATATAGTCTCACACTTTCATAGGAAAATGTTTTGTTTTCATCAGTGTTTTTAAATCTGAATTTGTATTATATTTATTTGGACCTTAATAGTGTATTTACTAAGTCAATCAATAATGATAAAATATTAGACTTCTGTGGATGTTATCATTCTGCGGCTCTATGATCTTTCAACCGGAGAGACTTCACTTCAAAGTCCATACGTCATCAGCGGTTAAAGTGACTACGAGAGTGCAAAACTAAAGGGTTTCGCACGGTTCCAGTTGCCAAGGGGGAGCTATTTGCAACTTGCAACCATAACCTCAGTTTATAACCTGCAAGTTTAGTTTTAAGTGTCGGATTGCCCATCACACTGTGCCTCTGTGTGTTGTTTATGTCTATAACTGAAGTTTCCATTGTTTTATTGGCAAACAATCAAGGACTATAATGTCATACTAATCCATACTGTTTTATTTTTATACCTTGTTGAATTGGTTTAAGGCGAAGATAAGGGATAAATCTTGATTTTACAGATTTTTCACTATCAATCGTAACTGGTAAAAAACAATCTAAAACATAGCCGTCTTAGGAACAACTCTAAGAATACTTATGCTTATTTTGATGCCAGTCAGATTTAACAGTATGGAAAAAAAACTGGTTCGAAAAACATAGTACCTAGTTTTAGTTTTTTTGAACCAGTTTTATTTCTAATTCATAAGTCTGATTGGACCAAATAAGCTTTAAGTATCTTGCTTAATATTAATTGTGTAGCGATTGTAGATCGGCTAAGGTGAAATGATGTGATCATTAAAGTTAAGCAATGGTCGAGGTCAGTTTTTGTATGGCATATTATATATTTGGATTTTTCATGGATCGGATGACACGTTTAACTATAGGTCCTGGCTGTAAGACACAGTCATTGACCATTGAGTCTTAGATACTAAAACTGGAATTGGATGAAATGCTTAACTATAGGTCTGTAAGACACAGTCCAGTCAGAGGTACTAAAACGGTTTTTCTCGACTCTTGGCCACCTGATTGTTCATACGACTTGCACGCATCACAAATAATTATACCTCAATTTATATTTTTTTTAACCTTTATTATCATTAACCTATTGACTCAGGCGCTACTTTGCGGAAATTCATTGTAGATAGAAGAAAAAATGATTTGGTTTCAGTTCACAGGGGAAGTACACAATTTTTTTTTTTTTTATATATCTTATCATTCTCAAGTCAAGGCAATCCTACAATGAATTTCCGCAAAGTAACGCCTAAGTCAATAGGTTATGTTCAAACTCAATTCACTTCATTTAATATTTGCAACACTACGCTTACAGTCAGTATCTCAACTCCAACAAACTGAAGCCAACGCTTATAGCGCCTATGTACGCGAGCTAACCCGTAATTAGTTTCGTACAATTTTAGACTTTACTGCCGGCTTGTCATCCCCCGGCATGGTAATGCCTTCCGGTGTTAATTTATACACAGCGCAAAGTAAATTATGGTTATTACTCCTCAGGTGAACGGGAGATGTTTGCCCGAGACGGATAGGGTGCTTCGAGATATGTATATCTGGAACAGTAAGAGTAAAACAATTAAGTTCTTAGTAAAGCGTGTTCATTTATATACATGACCGAGTAAGGCAATTTAAATACATAAACAAATAAATATTAGGACACATTCACACACGGCTGGTTAGCCCCATACTGAACCATTTCTAGCTCGTATTATGGTTGCTAACACAACTGATATACTACATTATACATACACACATATTATATATAAATACATATTTAATACCCAGACCCACAGCCAACAAATTTGGTTAAGCACAAAGATGTTGACCGGGCCGGGAATCGAACCCGGAACCTTCTGATTAGCAGACCGGCATGGTAACCTTTACGCCAACGAGGTCGTCAAATTTTTATCTGACTGTGAAGTACAAAAGCAGCGGGTAAATAAGACCTCTAGAAATTGAGCCGCAACTTTATGTATGGAGTTCGTTGCTCCATACATAAAGTTGCGGCAAATTTCCAAACATTTTTCATGAAAAGTTGTTTGCCTTTACGTATGAAGACTACCCGTTAAAGATTTTGCATTCGCTGCCAGTAACCTAAAGGTCCTTGCGGTATGCTGTATTTTGAATAAAAAAATAGAAAAATCGGTTGTAATATATATTGAGTAGCAATAGAATTGACGACCGCGTTGGCGTAATGGTTACCATGCCGGACTGCCAATCAGAAGGTTCCGGGTTCGATTCCCGGCACGTCCAGCGTCTTTGCGCTGAACTAAGTTTGTTGGCCGTTGGTTTGGGTGTTAAATATGTATCTATATAAAATATGTATGTATGTATATGTAGTATATCAGTTTTGTTAGCAATCATAATACGAACTAGAAATGGTTCAGTATAGGGTTAACCAACCGCGTGTGAACAAAAAAGATATAAGGCAAAATAAAAAAAAAATTGAAGAAGGTTTTAAAACTTTTGTAAATAATATTCTTGTGAAAAATAATATATTTATTTGCGACTTGATCTACTGACTATATAATACAGTTAATCTTAAGATATAACGCTGCCCTTTGTTGTTAGAGGTTACATCTTTGCGAAAAGTCTATGCAAATTAAATGCAAAATGGGGAGTAACTTAAATAATATGGACTTGACGGAAGCTCCATGGAAAGTAGGTTATTATTGTCACTTTAGATTTATTGGAGGGGAAAAACAAGTGACATGGAGTTAAATGATGGATTGCTCTTATTCAATAGAATGGCCGCTACACACGATACGAATATTTGTTACAATCGGAAGTTTTTGAGAGAAGAATTAAGTTTGTTGTTGTGCTATTTAGTGTATGTGAATGTAAATGATTTTGTAATTAAGATGAATTTAAAAGTGAGTATTTATTAATTTTAGTTTTATTTTTTTATATTTATGGCTAAAGGCGAAGAGTGTGAGGGACATACAATTAAAATACCCATAGTCTGCAGTAAATTGTTTGAATTTGAAGTTTTTGTAGTTCTCACATACAGACAAACTGAACTGTTTTTCTCAAACATTCACGTAATTTTTTTGCACTTAAATACTGTCCAAATCGTATAATTTTTTCTCTATCGTGTGTACCAGCCATTATATCATGGTAAATACTAAAATTAATTGCATTAGTCCAGAGTGTCACATACTTGCCATGCAGGTCAAATGCCTAGCTGTCCTGTGTAAAAAAAAATTTATTTCATTGTTTCCTTGCATTAGTAAATAGTGTCCTAAATTATAAGTATCAGTAGCTTACCTTTATTACTTACTAACTGCGCCCTGAGACGTTACCCGCATTAGTGTGGGATTAAAAATAACCAATGTTAATCCAAGGTTTAACCTCTTTTCATACCAAATTTGATCAAAATCGACTAAGTCGTTTGAGTGTGAAGAAGTAACAAACATACATACTTACACACAAACTTTCGCATTTATAATATTAGTAGGATGTGCTATTGGAACTAGATAGATCTGTTGGATATAATTTTGACAAAAGACTACATTTGCAATGGCTTATAACACTACTGTTATTACTCTTACTGTTAATACTCTTATAAATTACTAAACTATTTTACTTATTTAAAAGAGTATTAACTTAACTACTTTCTCATCTTTTTACAAAATTGCTTTTAATATTAACTTTCTTTTAACGAGAATACATACATTATGCAGATATGTATGTTTTAACCTACACACATTCAAATTTCATGCAATATTATGCATTAAATAAAGTTCTGTACCTATTTCATGAATTTCAAGCATATCCACTGCATAAGTGATGTCATATTTGAATTTCAGACAGTAAGTATGATTAAAGTTCGGTTCATGCTTTGGGTGGAATCTTGAAATATGAACCCCAAAAATTGCGTTGATATTAAAATTTATATGACATAAAATATACTTCATTTTACAAGAAATACAATTTCTAGGTATCCATTTTACAGAAAGAGCAGAGGCTTCGATTGACGAAATTCCAAAGATTCGGACAAAGCGTTTGTCTTCGACGGTCTCTGTGCCAATAGCAAAGCTTATGAACTATAATCCTTAGTCTCTGTTGCCTTAGTATTTAGGGGTATTTTAATTTAGAGTAAATAGATTTTTTCTAGGCAAGCGTAATAATAATATCTAAAATATTATAAAACACAATAGAATAAAATATAACTGTAATCAAACGTGAGCATATTCAGCATCGACCATTCCTTAGCTTCTATGATCGTGTCACATCACATTAGCTAGCCGAACTACAGGCGCTAATATAATATATGCGATATGATACAATTGATTGTTTTTTTTGAAAATTTATTTCGTGAATTACCTTTAACTGTTGTTCAGTCGCATTTCGGCACTGCTAACCTTTGAGAGAAAACCTAGCCTTAAGTTTAATATGCAATGAAAGTCTGGAGCAAAATAAAATAAAGCCTAGCACGTGATTTCACTATATTATGTCGTAAGTTTTTAAACAAACTAAATCATTTTTCCCACAACTACATCTAAATAAATTCAAACATACCTGTCTTCAGTGCGATGGGGAAATAAGGGTATTTTCCCTCCTCTTCAAAACCCCCCAACACCCAGGCTTCGAAAGTTAACACCAGCGGATTATACTTCTAGTTGTATTAAAATTTATGAGCCACAGTTGCTAGACTGAGGCCGTACTTTGTACATCGAGTTTCAGAATGAAGTTTGAAAAGAGCTTTGAGAAATTCAACTTTATTGTCTTAGCATAAGGTTCAAACACGGTTTACTTGCTTTACATTGAAAAAAAAATAGGAATAATAATGTGGTACGGGCTTCGTTCGTGTTTTGACTGAGTTATGTTACATTTAAAGCAAAGAAAGATAAGAGCAAATCTCGATATTACATTTTTTTCGATGTAAATTGTAGACGGGAAATAATATCGAAAATATAGCTTAAAGCCTGTTCAATGAACCGTCCTAAGAATATTTATACTTTCTCGTATTTTAGATTCTTTGATACAGTTTTATTTCTAATTCATAAGTTTGAAATAAAACTGTATCAAAAAATCTAAAATTAAATTTTTGTACCAGTTTTTTTTTTAACTGGTACTAAAGTTTTAAAAATTGGCTAATTTTGCTTTCGTTTGTCCGTATGAATGTTTATTAAGTGTTTTTGATGTGAAACATAGCTGCACGTAAAATCTATTTCTCATCTTTCTATATCTAAAAACTTAATTAAAAAAATTTAAAAACTTAATAAGTTTTAAAATTAAGTTTTTGTACCAGTTTTTTTTTTAAATTTTACAATCATTCATACGGACAAACGAAAGCAAAATTAGGCAATTAATTCAGAAATTTCTCTCGCTTCGCTCAGTACTCAACTTAAACTTAGCTAGCTAGATATATACGTCTGTAGACAGACAGGGTTGAAACTTAGTAGACTGAGTTTATCTGCCATTCCGTTTCCATAGAACTAGGTAATTACCAAACATTCAATCTCTGAAACCGATGAAAATTAACCAGTTTGTAACAAGATAATCTACTTATCCCCGATTATTTCGTTTTGAGTAAATATCGACAGTTTAACTTTAGTACGTTATATCCACTGAGGTATCCTACTAATCCTTCTCATATTATACACTACCTAATCGTCCCGGCTTCGAACGGGCTATAAAATAATCTAAGTTTCAGAGAGAAACAAAATATAGCCTATGTTACTAAGAGATAATGTAGCTCCCCAACGATGAAATAATTTTTCAAATTGATCCAGTAGTTTCGAAGCCCATTTGCGTCAAAGAAACAAACAAAAAATGAAACTTTTCCTCTTTATAATATTGGTATAGATATAAAAGTTGCACAATACTTTCAATAAAATGCAAAATTTCCAAGAGAACATGCATTTACCTCAAAGTACTTGTAGTACCAATTTTCTCCCTCCTTTATACCTAGCGGCAAACTACAGACATTCAGGAACAAAGCTATGTCTTATCTCTAATGCTTGTTAACCAAGTTTCAATGCTGGTGTTGCCAGAGTTTGCTACTATTTTCCAAGCAGGTATGCTTTTGGTTATAATAGTTAGCAACACTGAAAACACGTGAACAACAGCTTGAAGTACATTGTAAACTCTTTATAACGACACTAAAGGTACTGTGCATTTTATGGCGTTATAGAGAGTGATCGTTAAATTGAGAGAATGTATCATTGTATGGAATACAAGCTAAACCAACTAAAGCCAATTGATTTCGACGCCTTAGAGATAGTCGTTAAATTGAGTGACGTTACATGGAGTCCACTGTACTATCTAGGCTAGAATACACTTAAATAATTTTAAGCATGTAATAATAACAAACACGTACTCGTTTATTTAATTGGCTTTTTCATAAACCTATTAAAACTTTTTAAAAGGACAAAACAATCTAAAGACGAAGTTTTTGTCTCACCAAGAAATAAAAAAAAAATTATATGGCAAGTACTTCCATGTCTCTTACGTACTGGCAATCCCAATCAGACGTTATAAGTAAAGTTCACGTTTCACGAGTTTAATTACTTATTACTGAATTTAAAGTAACTGCCCAGTCTAAAAAATACAAAACATTTTTTGCAAGTAAAAAGAATAGACACATACATTTAATTGGCTTTTTCAAATAATCCTATTAAAACTTTTTAAAAAGACAAACAAATCTTAAGATTTTATGTCTCACAAAATAGTTTTACGAATATTTTAATATGGCAAGTACTACAATGTCTCTTACGTACTGGCAATCCCAATCAGACGTAATAAGTAAAGTTCATGTTTCACGAATTTAATTACTTATTACTGAATTGTCCCAAGCTGCGTCATCTGTTTAATTGGTGGATAATAGAAACATTATTTAAGGTTAATTATTGCACATATATTTTGTATTTAGACTTTTTCAAGGCCCGTTTTCAAAGATCAGATACACAAATAAAAAATGTATATTGGACTTCTTAGGGTCTTTTAGGGTTCCGTACCTGAAAGGTAAAAGGCTCATATTAACTAAGCCTCCGCTGTCTGTCTGTCTATCTGTCACCAGGCTGTATCTCAGAAACCGTGATAGCTAGAAAGCTGAAATTTTTTGAAGTTATGTTATTAGTTTTCATATAACACAGAACGGTAGACACTTGAAATCGTCACAGAATATTATTATTTTTTGTTTAAATTAAAGTTTAAATTTAAATAATATAAATATTTTCGGGGGCGGGGGGGCATACAACAAACGTATGTTTTAAACAATTTTTCTCTATCTTTTCTACATTCGGTAGACCCTTTTAACATTCAGAGAATATTAAATTATGTATTACTAGCTGACCCGGCAAACGTTGTTTTGCCTTAAAAATATATAGTAGAAGATTCTCAGACCTACTGAATACGCATATGAAATTTGGTAAAAATCGGTCAAGCCGTTTCGGAGGAGTACGGTAACTAACATTGTGTCATGGAAATTTTATAATTCTTTATTGGACACATAAATAAAAAAGGCACAGTAAAAGACAATTAACTTAAAATTAGTGTACCACAATTGGTGGCCTTATCGCTTAAAGCGATCTCATCCAGGCAACCTTTGGATGGAAAGGAATTTATAAACGACTAAAGAAGGACGTAGTGTACAATAAAGAATAATAAAAAACATACGTATAATATTAATAATCTTATCTTAATTTATATAAATCTCGTGTCACAATGTTTGTCCTCAATGGACTCCTAAACCACTTAACCGATTATAATAAAATTCGCACACCATGTGCACTTCGATCCAACTTGAGAGATAGGATAGTATAAATCTCAAATTATAGTCGCAATTTTAATTTACTGCTAATTATTGTCCGTTATTATTTGACAGTCACAATTATCTGTTAACTCCAAATGATTCTAACTGATGTCGATACCTTTCGACTGGGTTGAGTAAGCAATCAATAGATGGCACTGCTATGGTAAATCTACGAACGTGTCATATAAGCTACACTATCTATTTTTCATACCCTTAAGTGAGGCAAAACCTAGTTTGCCGGGTCAGCTAGTATTATATATTAGACAACAGTTTAGCTCTGAGAAGAACTTTTGCGTATGTGTAGTTAAAAGAACAAAATCAAAAAAAAAACCCGAAAATTATTAGACTTCGCGCACGACCGCTGCGATGGGAGCCAACCTCGCGACTGAGCCGCACGGGTACCTTACTCATAGATCTAAACACCCCTCCCCCGCACACGCCCTCTTCGCAACGGGCCGTGCAGCAGAAATCGTAATATTTTAATTTCACCATAACTTCAAAACCAAACGTTCAATTTTAATCATTCAAAGACCAAATATTATCAACACAAACTGTTCTTATTGATGAAATAATTTATTTTGATAAGGATTAATAGTGTATTGCTTAAAATCGCTTCGTAAATAAGCCATTATTTCTCGTACAAAGTAAAGGATAAAAAATGGTTATTGTGGGTTATTCCTAAGAGATAAACATATACCATCACGGACTTTTTTGTAGACCTTTTTAAGTTGTACAATACTGTAGTAAATTGTTTTGATCTATCTTGTAGGATTCAGTCAGCGTTTGCAATGTAAGCGCAAAAAATGTGTTTTTTTTACGACCTCACATTAAAAACCTCAAAAATTGTAGCCTATGTGTTATTCTGATGTATAAGCTATAGCCTATGTGTTATTCTGATGTATAAGCTATATTGTGGTAAAGTTTCATTCAAATCCATTCAATAGTTTTTACGTGAAAGAGTAACAAACATACATCCATACATCCACACATCCATACATCCATACATCCATACATCCATACATACAAACTTTCGCCTTTATAATATTATATAGTAGGATAGTAGGATAGTAGGATAGTAGGATTAGTAGGAAGTTTAGAAATAAATTATAAAATTGAAATAACATTAATACTTAAGTAGAGGCTCCGATACAACAATGATACGTAGCCCTTCATTCGCGAGTCTAACTTTTTTACTACGAGTACAAACTCTTTGGCGTCTATAGTCCTTTTGCTGTAATTCTTAGAGTTGGATCTTGTGACAAGAACCCTCATGCGTTGTACTTCAAGTAGGTAAGTTCGTTTGATCATTAATTATTCCAAGGCTTTTACATCTTCAAAAAGATCATATTTTTTTTCCTTTCATTTGTTTTACTTTTAGTGTTCAATGTTAATCTTAAAGAGAGATTCAAGTTGAAAACTTAATGGATGCTTGTTTTGAACTAGTAACGTTAAAGTTAGAACTTTGGATGTACTATTTTATCTCTTGCAAGAAATGGCAGGTACTAACCTAGTTTGTATTCTGCTTATAAGATAACTGCATAAGCTTTGAAATTAGGTATTAAAGATAACAAACAAAAGAAGCTTTGAAAATAAGACTTAACTGTGTCTTTGAGCGTGAAAGATTAATTAAGTCTACAGACCAACATTTGACTTCATTATATAACTGGAATGATAGGATTGGGAATAAAAAAAACTTCAACTAAAAGTTTATAATATTAGCAAAACAATACATTTTAATGTTTGTTGGACTAGGTGCAAATCCTTTTTAAAGGATATTTTTCCATTGCATAGATGGATGAAATCATAAACGGTTAATATTATAAAAAATGCTAGTGTAGAAATGAAGGTTGTAATCATTTTGAAAATAAACTATAACTAAAATTTTGAATGAATATCCCCATATACTAAAAAAAACGAAATTTTTCAAATAAAGAAGGACTCGTCCTACGTGAAAGGTAACGTTTTGTGAGCCAAAACTAAGTTTTTTTACTACGAGTAACTTCTCAAAGGCAAAGGTACTGAAGCGGATTTTTTTCTAAGTTTTTTTAGTTTTATCCACTTTTATACAAGTTTTTTAAGATGTTTTACGTGAGGCTGGCAGGTGCTTACTACGTGTGCAAAGAATTAATAGGACTAACGTGGTTATATCCGCATCATCAAAAAAAACTATTCAGAAGTAGCAACGAGCCTGCCTTCCCCCATTCCACCATAAGACAAGTAGAATATAAAGTTCCACCAATCTATACAAAGCGCTTAGAGTCAACATTTTATTTTTATATTACAATTCACAACAAGCAGTTGTAAAGCGAAGTCCGAGGCCTTTGGGTGGCTTCAAAACACTCGACACCAGAGCTTGGCCACTTAGCTCATACGAAGAAGAAGACGAACAACTTTTTTCTTATACATGAAGCAATTAATAATTAATACTAAGATATTCCATAATTAGTGGAAAGCTATATATTTAAAAAACACGTAAGAGAAAGAAAAAGGTTGTCAGAGAATTTTCTCGTAGCAACTTCAAGATTGATGGTCAATACGTAACCAAAAGTTAATTTAACGTTTCAACAGTTTTAGTTCGTTTTCTTTTTCTAATTTATGTTTGAATCTTCGAACAAATCGCCGTTCTTGTTTTCGCAGTTTGGTTATAATGTTTAAAAGTTTCTCGGTAATGATTTAACTCCTTTTCTCACAAAGTTACTCTGCTTAGTCTTACAAAGTAAAAGGCTTGTATAAGTATTTAGCTAAGGCCATTTTCCTGTGTTAGAGTTTTGTATAAAAAGGACCCTAGTAATAAAGACTTTTTTGTCCGTTCTTATGTTCATATGTCTGTCAGACCAGTGACAGATAGACTGACAGATGGAAGGATCTCATCAATCGTGATAGTGGCAATTTAAATACACCATCTATTTATGAGATATATATTTTTTGTTGTCGAGGAGGAAATCTCTTAAAAGATACCTGGCTACGATACGGCGCAGCCAAATTATGTGGGATTTGAATCCACTAACGATGACCCGCCTCTGTGTTTAACGGAGGACTCTGGGTTCTTCCGGGATCGCCCCGGAGACCTCCTTAAACTGCGCTGAGGCCCTTCCCAGGTTGCTGTGACCAATCCATCAACGATGGCGACGGTCACACGCCGCTATCGTCTACCCCAGACTCAATGAAGCGGGTGTCAGAACCCCATCTCCGAACACCCTCGAGTCTGATGCCCCTTTTTACCGCCTCTTACGGTAAGCAGGGGCAATTCCAGAGCTTTATTCTTTCACCCAGGTTGCAGGTTTTATGAGATACAGTCTGGCGACAGACAAACAGACAGACGAATGGACAACAAAATTTCAGTTATAGTGTTCTTTTATTCTTTTTATTTGGCAACGGAGCCCCGAAAAACAGATTTTTGACTGCTTTTTTGTCCAGTCTAGATTACTCTGCTCTTTGCTTCCTTCTAACTAAGTTACTGCTTTCGTTAGTTAGTCAGGTGCTGAAATAATCCGTTTCGGATACTCAGCAACTGTCGAAAAAAGCTGTTACCGTTTGTTTGAAGTTACTGTAAGTAACTGAATACTTTTTGAGGGCGGATTAAGTACATGGAGACTTTCAACTTTAGTTATAAAATTATCATTTGATTAACAAGTCCTTTTGCTTCGTTTTAAATACGTTTTTTCTTCTATATTTAATTCAATCAAGAACAAAAAACACCTCAAGTATGCTATGCTTTAAAAACATTTTATTTTAATGATTTCGTTGAAAGCTTCGCAGAGGAGACGATGTTAATTAGTTCTTCGAAAGTAAACACGATGTAAGAATATTGTTCTTATGTATGTGTTCTATATTATATGGAGCGAACGGAGTGAGTGAAGTGTCGCTTCATCGGGTGATCAAATAAGTATGATGAGATATTTTATCTTAATAAATACGAAAACAAATACAATTTAGAAAAGCCACGAAAACTTTCTGTTTTGGCGGCCATTTTGAATTCGTCTTCTTCTTCGTATGAACTGAATTGCTAAGCTCTGGTTTAGAGAAATTTCACGCCGCCCGAATGCCTCTGACTTGGCTTAACGACTGCTTATACTAAGACTGACAGCCAGGACCTACAATTTAACGCGTCATCCGACCCACGGTGACGCTCAGATGAAAATGCCACTTTGAAACGACAGTGGTGGACCTGGTCCCCCATCCAAAAACCGTCAGCATCGACCGTTGCTTAACTTCGATGATCGCGTCAGATCACCTAAGCTAGCCGAGCTACAGGCGCTACATCTTAGATTTGATATATAGTGTTATATTCTACTAAAATTCTAGTTTTGTTTATTAATATACTACTAGGTGAATTAAAAACTCCAATTCACAACCAAAAGCAGATAGTTTTCACTCTCAAGAATTTACCTACATAGAGAATTCACGGAACGTTTTCTAAATCGGCTTAATGGAAAAGTTGTTGTCAGGACACGATTTCATGATGTTCCGCTTTTAGTAATAAAACTTATATTGGCAAGGTCTACTGTAGAAAAAATTCGAGTATTCTGCTACACTGCTAGAAAATTGGCAATTAAGTTGAGAGCGCTTTAATAACTTTTACCGTTTATAGCTCCAATAATTATGTCAGAAAATAATTATGTATTTACTGGAGGGAAGTTGCTTTGGAGGGGAAGATTTTATTAATGGCAAGTTTAACATGAATGAAGTATGTCGGGTTCTTATAAGTAAATGTTTTTATATCAGCAAGTATAATTGAATATTTGCTGTATTTTTGTTATTCATGAAATACATTTATTTAAGGTAATTAAAATGAAAAAAAAGCTATTAACAACCCCCTACCTACTACAATTATTAACAAAGAATATAAAAGAAGGACGCAAAACGAGAAGCTTCTGACTTGAATGAGCTTTTACTAAGACAGACTAACAACTTTTTTAATGATAAGGTCGCCATTTAAGCCACTAGTAATAAGTTTATTTTTTTCTGTTTTGTATTGTCCTTTATCTGTGTGGTCTTTTGATAAAGAGTTTATCTATCGAAATAAATATATTTTATGAATAAAACAAATCATGTTTATTTATTAAATAGATTTTAACGTCAAAATTCACGTATCGAACTTTTTAAAACCCAATTCCCACACTCTCCCTACAAGGCAGCTAAACTCCAAAACTCACTCAAAACTCGCCGTAGTTTTAATTCGAATCAAACCGTCCCGTACAAGTTGGCCAGATAAGCATTTCCAATGCAAATGCGGTTCCGGGTATGAACCTCTTATTTTCAGTGGGACACATATTTTAAAATCACATTTTTCCGCTTGACTTGAAGGATGTGTGAGACTTGAATGTAATCAGGAGTATTAGCATAAGCAGCCCGCTATACGTTCCCACTGCTGGGACTCAGGATCTTCTCTCACGAAGAGAGAGATATAGGTTATTATCCACCACGCTTGCCAAATGTGGGTTGGCGGATGACACACCTCTTCGGATATTGTGGTCCCCAAACATGCCGGTTTCCTCACGATGTTTTCCTTCACCGTAAAGCGAGTGAAAATCTACACATAACTTGAAAAACAAGTCATTGGTGTAGGGCCGGGATCGAACCAGGGTTTTTTTATTTAATTGCGAGTATTATGACAAAAAGAAGTTTATCTGGAATCAAAAGTAGCCTATGTGTTAATCCAAGGTCTAACTTATCTTCATAGTAAATTTCACTAAAATTGGTCTTTGTTGTACATTAGAAATATTTGAAAGCAAAAATAACATTTTTCAAACTTATTTTATAAAGCTTTTTGAAATTTGAAGTAGTCAGAACTAATTAGTGCTGTTGAACTAGCTGTCATAATATTTTATTATCAAATTACAATGCTTTCGATTTTCTTGAAAGTTGCTTCTAAGAATTTCGTGGGTCATTTCAAGATTTATGAAAACAGCAAAGTCATTCAGTTTTGTTCCAGAAACTGCTTATCATGATCTTTGTTTAGGTACTCCTGCGGTCATTTGTTAGGATTATTTCTAAATTGTTTTTCCCCGGATCTTGTGCTTGGAAGTACCTATGTTACACGCTAACCTTTAACGCCAAAAATTACAAATATATGTCAGTATGTAATAATTACAGAAATGAAAAATAAGAAAAAATCAATCAATGAATAAATCAAATCAATCAATTAATGTAAATCTAGTCTAATGCTATATAAATTAAAAGTCATCATACAATACTAATATTAAAAATGCGAAAGTTTATGTTTATTGTTAGTTCCTCACGCTCAAACGGATAAACGGATTTTGATGAAATTTGGTGTGAAGATAGGTTAGACCTTGGATTAACAGAAAAGATACTTTCATTCCCGGATTTACTTCTTTTGTCGTGGATGAACGCGAGTAACACTGCGGGGTGCACTTAGTAAAATAATATTTAGTAAAATATTACTGTTGCAGCTTAATTATGACTGTTTCAAATTAAGATTAATTTTCAGCTTCGACCCTGATTTGACCAATAAAATAATAATAAAGGGAAAGAAAGAATAGATTTTTCTGTTTATGGGTTCCGAACCTAAAAAGTAAAAACGGGACCCTATTACTAAGCCTCCGCTGTCTGTCTGTCCATCTGTCTGTCTCCGGGCCGTATCTCAGAAACCGTAATAACTAAAAAGCTGAAACTTTCACAAGATATGTATTTCTTGTGACGCTATAACAACAGAAACTGAAAATAAAAAATATTAAGGATATTTTTTTGCTATCTATCAATACGTGATACCTGCTAGACACTTAATTTTTATGTTTTATATTTTTTACTTATTACTAAATATATATATTTATATTAGCTATCAAATTTCTTTATATAACATAAATAAAATACATATTTAAAAGGGGCTCCTATACAACAATGGTACGGAACCTTTCAAGCGCGAGCCCAATGATTTCTCCATAATATAGTTCAACATTCTCAAACGTCCATGTTCTTCTATTTTCCCAGGAAAGTCAATGCTTGTATTCCACTATCATAAAGCGGCAAACAAATCGATTGGAAACAAAAGTAAAAAGAAACAGAGACCTGCCCCGAGTGGTCGACGGATCAGAATTTTAGATGAGGGTAGGAACTCAGGAACGCTGTGGGAGTCAACCGCTTACGTCTGCAGTGTTGCCAGGTATTGTGTTCTCCTCAGTGTTGTGTAATCAGTAGGTGTAATAAGGTATCAAGTTGCTTTCAGTGTTACCAGTTGAGATACTCTTGTTAGGCCACGTTTAAATGGGAAATGAATCTTTCTCTTTCATTCTTTTTTAGATGTTGCCAGTTATTGTGTTCTCTTCAGTGTTGTGTAATTAGTAGGTGTAATAAAGTATCAAGATATTTTCGGTGTTACCAGTTTAGAGACTTTTTTAAGCCACTTTGTGGTGGGAAATGGATCTTTCTCTGTAGATTTTTTTTTGTCTTTCTTAGATTTTTGAAAGAAATCTATTTCAAGCTTTCAATAGGTTAATATTCACTTAAGCTACAAGAAAATTAGGTCCAAATTAGCCGAGCAAAGGTTCGGATCCCGCTGATAGTTAATATTTTTTGATTCGATAGAATTTAATAAAATAAGGGTATCCATAGTTCGGAAATAATTTAAGCAAGAGACATCAAAATGTATTTAAATTTACTAAAACAATAAAGTTATGCATAAAATATTTGTAAAGCATCACCTTTATAAGAGATATTATAGAAAACATTGAAATATTATATGGTTACCACTTTAATATAAAAATATATGCATTCTAGCATTACTAGTTTGAAAATACGAGTTCCAAATCGAAAACCCACCCAAACCGAAAACAGAAAAGTCTTCGACCGCAAAACCAATAAGCTAAAAGTGGGGAGCTTGCAAATCACAAATGGCAACCCCGCTTGAGAATGCAACCCCGTTTGTTATCGTTCTCTAAACGTACAACGATTCACCAGCTACAGATGCTGCAGTAAAAGTGGCTCTTTTTACGACCCCCGGTACATCGTACAATTCCCGGACAGTTCTTTGCACTTAGAGATAGGAGGAACCGGAACATTTGTTTAACATTTTTTAACGAAATATTTTTTCTTGAAATGCCTACCTACCTACACCAATGAAAAAATATATGAATAAATAAAATATATTTATCATTTCATGATGCACCTACTTATATTAATGAAATAATGGTTATCATGGTTGTTTTTTCCCAATCTATTGCCAATCCCCACCTTTATCTCTCTTATGACCCCTCCTCTATTTTATGTCCAAAGTATTCATTATTGGTCAAGTTGCTTTGATTTAAGCCCGAGTACTCTTTACAAATGACAAAGATTAAATTAACATTAAAAAACAATTTACTCACTCACCCATAGTTATTTTATTATAAAGAGAAAAATTACAATTCATATATTTTAAATAAAACAGCGTCTTCTTAATTAAAAGCAGTTTTCAACTACTACAAATCAAAATTTTGCTCTGAATCAGAATATTAACAAAGCTAATATGGTTTAAATATGTATGAAATAATACAAGAAACATGTTAAAATGTAGAAACTACAATAATACTGTATTTCAAGGCTGGTAAATACCGTACAAGGAATAACTATCAGGCGGTATAGTTTTAACTGTACAGTTTTTTTTCTCAGACAGTAGGTATACATAAATGTGAATTTATCATCAAATCATTCAAAAACTCATATGAAAACTTGTTATGAATGAAGTTATCTTCATACGTTGTTTCTCTGTTTTAGAGAAGTATAGTATTCTAAAATAAATGTATCAGTTATCATTAAATACAATTTATATCAAGTACGTACAATGCAATGTAATGTAGCGGAAGACCAGTCTATATTATAAGCTCTGGCCTAACTTAGACCACTGTTATAGATCTGCTAAATTAATAATAAATAATAATAAATATTAGGACTCATTTCACACACGGCTGGTTAACCCCATACTGAACCATTTCAAGTTCGTATTATTAGCTAACACAACTGATATACTACATATATACTTTATATAGATACGTATTTAACACCCAGACCCACAACTAACAAATTTAGTTAAGCACAAAGATGTCGGCCGGGCCGGAAATCGAACCCGGGACCTTCTGATTAGCAGTCCGGCATGGTAACCGTTGCGCTAACGAGGTAATTTTTGTATACACTTTGTTATAGCTTTAAATGTTAATTTGATATTCTTGTAACTCAATTTTATAGAAGATAGTAAACGTTAGACTCGAAAAAAATGAAATAAAAACAAATTTTCGAAACGTGTGTAGCGGGCATTATGCATCTTGCCAGATGTTCTGATTCCTGTTTACGATGTTTTCTAGTGTCAGCAAAACTGAACATAGTCGTGGAAATTGCATGTTGTTGCTATTTCGTGAATGCTTTTACGTAATTACGTTTCGAGATTTGAAGCTGCAAAATACAACATTTTTGTTTGTATTATTTCTTTCAATATTTATTATTTATTTCTTATTGCAATATTTGTCTTTTAAAACGATGCTATAGCTAATGCAGCCGCGTATAATTGAACAAAGCGCCAGATGCCCAGCAATAGATATTTCATGAAATAAAATGAACAAGAATAATATTGCAATTACAAGTTTAAACAATTTTAGATAAAGTTATGACCTACAAAATAAAGTCTGATTTGTTTAATTAACTTATTTTGTTATAGTTAAAACATGTTTTTTTCTAAATAATACAGTAATGAGCGAATTTAAGTTATCGTGTATTGGAACTCTAACAATGATTTTTAACTCGGAATAAAAAATAATGAAACATAATCACAGCCCTGCCCAATCCTTTAGGCATGATTAAATATGTTTTGACGTGACAACGTCTTAAATTAGGTTGCGGCTGGGAGTCACTTATGAAAAAGTGTAACGCCCGGTAACGTTACGATGAGTCACCGAACGAGAGAGAGGCCCGCCGAATGCCATGCGTCTCTCTCCCACTCAACTATGATCGGACGTTGTCACGTAAAATCTTCGCCCGTAAAACCGACTTTACAGGCAACCATTTTTTTTTATATTTTACTTTGCTCCCAAAATAGCATTTCATAAATGTTGAGGTTAAAGAATTGTTACCCATCCGCCATAAGTATGAATTAAGTTATAAACTACTCTATTATTACCACTTTTTTAAGAAAATTAGGTCGAAATTAGTGTGTTTGATTTCCGCCAATGAGCTCAAAGTTTCGTTGAATGAAAACATCGTCAAGAAACCATAACATTGATATACATAGTGATCGCCCGGCTAAGAACCACCCTCAGGCTAAAATTTTTGAGAGTCAGATATTTCAGACTAGGCATGCTCCACTTTATGCTAGAGCGTCGCTTACTCGTGTGGTTACGCGCTCTGCTGATCAAATACCAGGAGTTAATAAAATAGTTTAATTTGTTAAAAAAAAATCAACATTGCTGTGGACGTATACGAAACTTTTTTAAACGAGTGACGGATCCCTAAAAATTCCCGCTAACATAAATAACGCACTTTCACCCCGACCAAACTACGAACTCTACAAAATATGACTATTTCAAATAGACAAAGCTAATTTTCCGCCATTCCATTTCACGGAACAAAAAGTTAATTTCAGCGCAACCATAGCAAACGGAGAGAATAAACAAATTCCCATTCCTAACATCAAACTAATCACGGGTGCAATAATATAGGAATGCAAACGCTGCATGCTGGTAAAGCTGGCGTTAAAATTGTTTGCATTGCAGCCAATCATGTTCTCGATGGATCTTTAATATATTTTTTTTTTGGACACATTCACACACGGCTGGTGAACCCCATACTGAACCATTTCTAGTTTATGTAATGGTAACTAACACAACTGTTATACGAGTATATCATTCATTCATTCATTTATTTAAGGTTTATTCAAACCCAGATTTTTCTGATTGGCTGTCCGGCATGGTAACCTTTGCGCCAACGAGGTCGACAATTATTTGTTTCAGAGGAATATATAATTCTATAGCCTCACTCCTCCACTTTTTGTGTATGGAAGCCAAAAAAATTACATCAATTTTATAGTTAGCCACTACGCTAATACAAAAAGAAAATAGAATTCTTCTATTGCACGGTGCAATCTATCGTCTCCATATATATATTTGAGTTCGAAAGCTAACACCACGGAATTAACGTCTGTTGTCGTACGCGAATGAATGCGACGCGACGTGCCGTTCTCGGCTACGTGATCTCACACGACAATGCATTCCATATTATTAGTAGTATTTGGTAGGTAGTAGTAGGTATATTGACTTATTCAGGCCAAAGAAAAACCTTTTAATGGTGGCTTTTACACGAAAAAATGTCGTACTTGGTTACGAAAAATAACTTTGGTTTTTGTCTCGCTTTAGTACACTTTTGTTGTAGGAAGCAGACATGTTAGTCGGAAGTGTTATGAGCAATCTGTTTGAAGAATCGGTTCAAAATGGCCGCTATCACAAAATGGCGGATCAAGTTTTTTCAAATCTCACTCAATATAAGTATCAAATGAGAGGGCTTGAAGAGTAAATTTTAAGTCAAAGATGGTAGCCTCCAAAATATGCTATGTCTGGTGTTTTAATATTTTTTTATTCAAACTTGTATTTGAATCAAATGCTACCCTGCGGATATTTCCATTAGCTGTATGTAAAAGGTCGAGATTAGTACCTCCTTCTATGAATACAAACATGTATTGCAATCGTCATTATCTAATCTAAAACAGCATATTCGATTGCACTAACAGTGCAAACATATCCGTATGTGTAGTGTAATTACATTCGATGTGACATTAAACGGTTTAACCGCATATTAACGGGGTCGTTTTGGTCAAAGCACCGTTAGAACTTCTGCCGGACGATCATTTCGATAGCAGAGTGGGGCATGTGGAATGTAAAATATAATATGGAAGTGACACACAAGTTTTTTTAACAAAAAAAATTCTAACATAACACTCATACTAATAAAACGCTTAAAACACCTAAATTGTACCTATATTTATGGAAATAAATACTTCGATTTTGATTTTATATCTCACCTACATCTTTATGTATGTCCTGATAGAACGAAATGGCTATTCCATTTTCAGGTATTCTGTGGTTCAAACAAAATCGCTGCGGTCTCGCTTCGGTTGAATTTGCTAAGCGAAACGAGAGGACTTTTTTGTTTAAATTAACGCAGCGGAAAACTGCATTGGATGGGAAGTTGTGATTTTAACCATTCAGTTTTAGGGCGAACAATATTATCGATGATGAGTACTAGTGCTTTTAACACATTTTTTGTTTTATATCTTTACACTGATGTAGTATACTCGTAATTATTAATAACATTGTATTTCTTCTTCGTGTGTGATAAGTGGATAATCTCTAGTGTTGAGAGTTTTCAAGCCTCTGACATGAATTAACGACTGCTTGTATTAATACAATGGTATGGATATATGGTGTGGATTACATTTTAGTTCTTTAAAAAAATTGCTTAGACCTATGCAAATGCAACAGTTTCTGTTTTAACCACACTTTTAATGAGTTTTAAATATTCCGTGTTCTAACTCACAAAGCCTTTCTAATACTAGTTCCCGTTTGATAGATAGGCTTGCGCTTGATTGCAACTCAACTGATGTTAAGTGATGCTGCGATCTAGGATGGAGCGCGCTAGCCTAGAAGAAACCGATTCAAAACAGTGAGGTTATGATTCAGAGGCTAGTTCTACCCAGCTAGATAACAATGTAGATACAATCTTTTGTCAAATTCTCATTCTTTTGTAATCTCGAAGTGATGCTTTGATGCACTGAAGATAAAATTTCAAGCAAAATAAAATTACAGGCACAAGAAGCGCGAGCGCGACCTAGCGTGTAGCGTTTAATAAGCGTGCAAAAGGATGTCTGAGGTGGTTACTGTGGGATTTTCTGACTCTGTGTTTGCACTTTGTCTAGATTTAAGAGCTTATTAAAACGGAGAATTTTTGACTGAACTGAAGAAAAATTTGATATGTTTTATTTTTATTACTCTTTACAACAAGGGATTTTGAGCAGCAAGGCGTGTATACATGCACGAAATAGTAACACTCTGACCTATGGTGGAGCATGCCTAGTCTAGGATGACTGGCTCACAAAGACGCTACTAAAACTGTTAAGTGCTTGGCGGCAGGTTTTCAACTCGAATGTGGTTGCTAGACGAGGACTAGAAAATATTCTCGCCATGCATTAATACATCGTGATTTTGGTTTGAATTGCGTTTTATATGCTAAAAAAGTATAATAGTTTTAATTTCATGTCAGGATTTTGATAAAAAGCACTAGTTTTTTAATAATATGTTTAAAAATGTAATAAAATATCGGTAATAAAAAAAACTTCATAACATGCTGCATATTGCCTAAGTTTTATGTAGGTGTCTAAGTGTTATTACTGGAAAATAAAATGTGATAAGTTAGTCTTAGTACTAGCAGTCGTTAAGCCACGCCAGAGGCCTTCGGGCGGCTTGAAAACTCTTGACACTAGAGCTTGGCCTCTTAGCTCATATGACGACAAAGAAGAAGAAAAATGTAATAAATAAATTTTAAGGCTTCTTATTTGTTTTATTTAACATATGAATACGTGTAAAAGTAAAATAAATGTCTATTTGTGAATTATATATGCATAAATATACTCGTAATTTACATAATATTGTAAAATTTAATACATAAGCTGGTATAAACCCCAAACACCGCAGACATCATCCAATTTATCGGTGAACATCGTCAATTTTTTACAGCCCGAATATCATGGATTTAACACCTCATCGCTCCCAAAAAGCATGCTCTCGAAGGATCCCAGTAAATCATATCTTTTGCTATAAATCTCTTTACACATAACTCGTAATATAGCAACGTGAGCTGACAAATTCATGAATTTTCACGTAAATAAATATGGGATAAGGCGACGTAGGTTCGATGAAAATTGGACGGCTCATGCATACAAATTCGTTTGTTAAACTTCAAAATTGCTTTGAGCCACGTTGCTAATTCGAGCTGCAAGAAAGCAAATATGGATGGATTGGGGTAAAACTAATCGAGAACGTTATTAATCCTTCTAATATTATTTAGGGGAAAGATTGAGTGTGTATGTTTGTTACCTTTGTACCTCGCCCTTCTCATTTAACTCTAATTTTTTTTTTCTCTTAGTTAAATCTAACCCTAATAGCTCACATTTTAACTTTACAAATAATCAATCTAAATTTGGTTTTATAATTCGTTAGAGCATATCGTCGATGTCATAAAAGGTTATATTTTGGCAGTGATACGTCTAGTAGCTATAAGGACCGCGTCATGTATGTAGAAACTCAAGTTCTTTAAAGGTTCAAGAAAGTACAATCCTAATCTTATTTAAACATATAACGACCGTATGGCTACTAAATACCGATTTGTAATGAGTTTGGTGAAATTAGATAGCTTTAGTGAAAGTCAGTGCTGGGTTCCAGACTATCAAAACATGTATGATAATCTAGAAGATCGAGGCTCCAACCTTTCGCCTCGATCTATGATTTTCAGCTCAGAGGAGGGGCCTAGTAAACCCCTACCCAGCACTGGCTGGTGACCTCGGGGATATTCAATTACACACTTCCACAATACTTTCAAGTCTCACCGCAGACCGATCTCCACACACACAAGCAATTACTTACAAATTACTCCCTCGCTCTCTCACTTTCGAACTTCTAAACAAGTTGACTTAATAGTCCATAGAAATTAATCTACTTCAAAAGGACGAGAGGGCATCCTATTGTTTATCAGTCAGTCAGTTGGGATATGTTACCTCCTATTATCTTGCATTCATCTACAACTTTCACTCTCCTTACTTTCGCTTGTTAGTAGAACCGGGGTAGAGGTTTTGGCCCTCGAATCCTAACTAACACCATCCTTCATCTCAGGTCATGCGGAGCGTATAAAGGCCTTCGGTGTAAAGCCTAAATACGCCCCTAATACTTAATCCTATTAAGGTTATAAAAAAACACCACTTACTTAAGAATATAGGTATTCATAAATGATTAATAAAAATATCTTTCTTACTTTTATTTATACTCTAATTTGAGCCTATGGTATTGAATGCATATCAATAATATTTTACATTTGAGCTTGAATTTAAATAAGTTTAATTTCTTTACATTAAAACTTCCAGTTTAAGGACATAAAAGTCGTCTGTATTTATATTTGTTAATGATAACATTAGAAGTGGTTTGCTCGTATGGGATCATTATAGGGTGGATCCAAGCCATACTTTATTTCCCTGAGTTGGTGAAATAGCAAACAAATAACAATAAATATTTAAGAGGTTTTTCTCTTTAATATGAGGATGCTCGTGTTTTGTAGAGCTATTGTAAATTCACTATATTAATGAATGTTTTTACAGTGAGCAAGCTTGACTCAGTTTGTTCGTGTATAAATTCTACACTTTAAGGTTTCTCCTCCTTTTTGATAATTAAAGCCGGTTTGTATTAGCCTTTACTTTGTTGTAGTGGGTTTTTCATGTGAAATCAGTAAATACTGTTTATTATATTCTCCTGTTCTGATGGAATAAATATACAATTATTATAAAGTATATGAGTGTTATTTCCACTTGATCATGCACTTTCCATATAATGTTGTTATTAAATTTACTTCATTACTAATAATTCTTCAAAATTGAGCTGGTCTGTCTCGATTCACTAGTGTATAAATTCTACACATTAAAACTTCCCTTTCAAGGAAATAAAAGCCTGTTTCTATTGGCCTTTACACTTGTCAGGTGGTTTCCTCGTTTGGATTCAGTAAAAGCGCTAAGCCATATCTCAAATAAATACAAATACTGTTCCCTTGCTTTGTATTCCCCTTTGCTGGTAGAACAAGCAATCAAACAGCGGTAAGCATTTAAGAGATATCTTCTCTTTAATATGAACATACTCGAACCTCGAAGAGCTATTTGTAAATTAGGTATAATAATAAATGTGCTACCTTGAGCAAATTTTACTCGATTTAATAGTGTATAAATTCTACACTCTAACTTATCATTTTCAAGGAAGTAAAGCCTGTTAGTATTTAAGGCCTTTACACTTACGTGGTGGTTTCCACATGTAGGATCAGTAAATTCTGCTACATAATTGTATTCCCCGTGCGTCGCTGAATAACCATTCAAATAATAGATATTGTATAATAGTTATTTCCTCTAAAATATAGACATTCTAGATAAAGTTATTAGATTTACTTCATTATTATTAATTATTCGATATTGAGCTGGTCTGTCTCGATTCGCTAGTGTATAAGTTCTACACATTAAAACTTCCTTTTCAAGGAAATAAAAGTCTGTTTGTTTTAGCTTTCATAAATACCGGTGATATAAGTTTTCACGTAAGAAATGGTTACATATCAATTTATTTATTAAATGACTCGGCCTTTGAGCATAAATATGTGAAGATTTATACCGATTTGAAAATATGACTATAATTATCTGTCAGAAAACTGACAATTTTTATTCACGACAAACGAAAGACACAAATTCGCGTAGTCTAAATTAAGTGAATTAAAACTTAAACTAGGACTTAGCTGGGTCTATTTCCGCTCTCGCCTTCCCTGATGATCGGATCCTCTGGTCCAGCACACTGAAGTGTCGTCCTCCAAGTATACACTAGATTTCACAACCGGATGATCGAGAACTACACGATTCTTAACTATTTTTACCGTTTCACGAATTAACATCAACTTTTCTAAAATCCGAGAGTTTGTGAGTCGTAGTGGCAAGGACTGACCTATTCTTCAATATTAATATAATGTCTTTAAATTCCCGTTCACATGCAATCCCACTCTAGCTAACTTATCAATAATTTAAATACAATATTCACAACTCGGAACTCTATTCGGATAGTCCCTCACTAGCTCGGCAGTATAGACCTGCCTCATCACTAAAGAATATTGTCCGCATGCAATCCCACTCTAGCTAACTTATCGATAATTTAAATACAATATTCACAACTCGGAACTCTATTTGGATAGTCCCTCACTAGCTCGGCAGCATAGACCTGCCTCATCACTAAAGAATATTGTCCGCATGCAATCCCACTCTAACTAACTTATCAATAATTTAAATACAATATTCACAACTCGGAACTCTATTCGGATAGTCCCTCACTAGCTCGGCAGTATAGACCTGCCTCATCACTAAAGAATATTGTCCGCATGCAATCCCACTCTAGCTAACTTATCGATAATTTAAATTCAATATTCACAACTCGGAACTCTATTCGGTTAGTCCCTCACTAGCTCGGCAGCATAGACCTGCCTCATCACTAAAGAATATTGTCCGCATGCAATCCCACTCTAACTAACTTATCAATAATTTAAATACAATATTCACAACTCGGAACTCTATTCGGTTAGTCCCTCACTAGCTCGGCAGCATAGACCTGCCTCATCACTAAAGAATATTGTCCGCATGCAATCCCACTCTAGCTAACTTATCGATAATTTAAATACAATATTCACAACTCGGAACTCTATTTGGATAGTCCCTCACTAGCTCGGCAGCATAGACCTGCCTCATCACTAAAGAATATTGTCCGCATGCAATCCCACTCTAACTAACTTATCGATAATTTAAATACAATATTCACTACTCGGAACTCTATTTGGATAGTCCCTCACTAGCTCGGCAGCATAGACCTGCCTCATCACTAAAGAATATTGTCCGCATGCAATCCCACTCTAACTAACTTATCGATAATTTAAATACAATATTCACAACTCGGAACTCTATTCGGTTAGTCCCTCACTAGCTCGGCAGCATAGACCTGCCTCATCACTAAAGAATATTGTCCGCATGCAATCCCACTCTAACTAACTTATCAATAATTTAAATACAATATTCACAACTCGGAACTCTATTCGGTTAGTCCCTCACTAGCTCGGCAGCATAGACCTGCCTCATCACTAAAGAATATTGTCCGCATGCAATCCCACTCTAACTAACTTATCAATAATTTAAACACGATATTCACAACTCAGTACTCTATTCGGGTAGTCCCACACTAGCTCATCAGCCCGGTCCTGCCTCATCACTCAAGAATATTGTTCACATGCAAAAAGAGAAAAGAAAAGAAATAGAAAATAATAAAAAAAAGAAATAGCGTCCTCACCTCGGTTCGAAACACAATACCGACAATTTACAGACAGTCTCTCGGCGTCACGACTCACGCGATTCCCCGTTCGAATTTTAAAAACGCACGCACAACCGCCCGGTTCGATGTTCTGCGCCGACTGCCACTCGTCGTTAAGGAATATTGTTCACATGCATTAACTACTCTAATAAATAAAAGAAAAGGAAATAGCGTCCTCATCGCGATTTGAAACACAATCCCGATAATTTATCGACAGCCTCTCGGCGTCCCGACTCACGCGAACCCCGTTCGAATTTCAAACGCCCCGCGCACGACCTCCCAGTTCAAATGCCTCGCGCCCACTCCCTCACTCCGCGGCCGCGCGTCTCGCTTTCTCCACGCCGCTACTAAGCTCCGTGCGCAGGCGGCGTTGCATTTTCGATTTTCTCTCTATTAGAATAATGTTTATAATTCAATGCGCAACTAAACGGCTCGATTCAACTTTCCATGAACTTGATATCAAAACTCATGTTTTAATTTTATTTTCATTTTAACCATTATAACTGTTAAATTTTGAAGCTATGAATACTAATGATGGTTTAATAACTGGGAACCAATCTTGGTCAGTTACAGCCGACCCCTGGTAAAATCTTGAAAGATTTGCATTTTACTGGAAAGATTTTACCACAAACACTTAACACCATCATTAACTTTATAATTCAATCCTTTATACTACTATTACTTAATAATCTCTATCTTCTATAATATAACAATATTTCATAATTGTCAATATCTCATTTTCCTTGTCTCTCTTCTACATTACATACCATATCGCTTAGGTAACCACTGCTAATCACACAGTTTTTGAGCAAATTGATGTCAAATACATATTATTTCACAATAATATCGAAGATATCTCCCTATATATAGTTGATTTTTATAATTTCAATATAATTTTCTCAAATACTTCTCAGTCGCGAGCATCGTGAAAAGAGAAAAACAAAAGAAGATCTTGAAATATTTGAAGTCCGAGTTGCTGCTTCCCTTTTAATCATTATTATTATGATTTTTCCTTTTTTTTTGTTAGCAAAGAGTATACTAATAATCAATGAGTTCTGTTCTGAGTTACTGATAAAAGCAAAAATAAAAACAATCGTGTGAAGTCAAATATTACTGAAAATAGCTAAATAATTAATCGTGTGAAGTTAAGTGTTAACATTCAGGTATTAAAAATATAAATTGCTACTATCATAAATTACTTGATATTATTGTAACACAAGCTTAGGTTCATTTTGTTTCTATTTTAATTATTAGTAATGGAAGCACTTTCTCAGTAAACGGAACTCTAAATTCCTTTTACCGACACAGTTTTTTTTTATAAGCTTAGCTTTGAATTGACAACGCAATTATTTAATAACAAACTATATCAAAATGAATGAACTCTTTTATTTATTTACTCGTTCCAAACAATCTAGCACACAATCAAATATAATGGGCCGGCCAAGAAGATTGAAATTTTGTGTTGTACAAAAATTCAAGCTAAGTAGCACACGACCCCGCGCATCTGGTCGGCCAAAGAACTTGATATTTTGCTTTCGTCAAGCGACAAAACATCAAATTAACCAGCTCACGACCCCGCGCATTTAGTCGGCCAAGAAATTTGCTAAATTCTTGTTAAAATACCAAATAAACTAGCTCACGACTCCACGTGAGATCGGCCAAGAAGCTTGGTATTCATGGTGCGAATACATATTATATATTTAGTATTGACAGTGAATTTATATATTTATTATTGAACTTCACACAAGACCTAGCATCTTAGCACACAATCACACTCATCTGATCGGCCAAATAGTTTGGATTGAATAAATAACTCAATACGCTAAACAAATTAGCACACAATCCCGCGCATAGGATCGGCCAAGAAAATTTGGCATTCGTTTTTTTTTTCAAATAACCAAATAGCCTAGCACACAATCAGCGCTCTGGATCGGCCACGAAGCTTGATTTTCGAGCTATAAACACGACTTGTCGGTATGCCAAAATTCAAGCAACTAGCTCACGACCCTACGCATTTGGTCGGCCAAGAAACTTGGTATATAATTATATATTCTTTTTTTTCTTATTACATATTTTTTTTTTTTATTATTATTTTTTTCAACAAAATACCAAGTTAAGTAGCTCACAACTTCATGGAAAAGATCGGCCAAAAAGTTTAGCATTTATTTTCCAAATAATAACTTTTTTTTTTATGTAAATAAAAATAATGCGTTTTCACTCAAAGCTATACTCCTATGTTATTTGAGCAAACTAGGGCTAGATTTTCTGTTTTGAAAAAAAAATGATCTTTTAAATTTTTCTATGCAATATGAAATCCCACTTGTTTAATTTTAATTCAATACAATCAAAATTAGCACCAAAATAATTCAATGAATAAAAACTGTTTATATCAATTATTGTTTTTGTCATATTCTCATGAAGCCACAACCGTTCATCCTCAACTAATAATAATACTATTTTCAATGACAATTATCTTGGTATTGAGTATTCTAGTTCTCAGTTGTAAGACCATCTGGGCCATTTTTTGTTTATTTGTCAAAAAGATCAAAATTATTCATAGTTTTTTTTTTTCAATATTAAATGTTTACTACCCTCACCAACATTTACTATATATCCATAGTTACAACAATATTAATTATGGCATGCGGTACATATAAAATTTAACAACATTGCAATAAATAATAATTGATTAGTACATATTTTAATTTTAGTTCTTGAAGTAAGATCAGCCTAACTACATACACGTTTTGAAATAAAATATCCCTGTCTCAACATACAACAACTAATTTCAGCATTTGCGGTTCTAATGTTTTACAATTCCAGATATGACGACACATTAGGTGTTTACTCTTTAATAGTTGTACCTCATTACTGTGTCACCTACATTACTCCGAGGCCGGAAATAGCTTTAGCGTACTCCAAAGTTCAAACGATGTACGAACCAAACTTCATAAAAATCAACCCAGCCGGTTGTTTACGGAAAAGCAAAACAAACACACTTTTGTTATATTTTATATAAAGCAAGGCTTGAAAACTTCAACTAATTCTCCCTTCCCTTAATTGATTTGGATTAAAATTGGAACTAAACAAGTTTTGAGTACGACCCCAACTACGTGCAATCCATTTGTGAATTCTGCGTTCAAATTCACATAATAATCTTGAAATGTTACAAGCACACAAACGGACCAAAACCAGACAAACAAAGAATCAGACAAGACCTTGTAATACTTTTCTCTTTTGTTTTCTTCAGTCCCCTTAATTACCCCGTTTTTTAACAATATTTCTTATACTGACACTCAATCTTACGTCTTATTGTATATGTATTGATCCTCTTAACATCAATCCCTAATTTGACATCTTCTAAATAAATAAATCCAAGTAAATTATATTAATTTATGGAGGAATTAATAATACTTACTGATCTAGCACATATGTAATTCGTAAAATGACACAACAATAGACGGTGTCACTCGTCACGGAGTAAGGTTATTTTTTCTTAGTTCCTTTTCCACTGAAAAACGTCCCTACGGCAGAAAATACTTATAAATATTTATCATAAAAACTACTTGCCGTTGACTTCAAAATGTTGATAATACGTTCCTTCCCTATAAATAAAAGGATAGAAAGTTTTAAAGAACTATCCTATTCTGTAAATGTATACATTAGTCAAACCCTCTTATGCAAGAAAAAGATACACAGTCCCGATTCCTTATATCTAAAAAGAAACTTCTTTTACGTGATTGTCTTTTACACTTCCCCACCTAACACTACTAAATTATTTGGCTGCTAACAAACTTAAAATTTTCCCTACTCCTTTTAAATGTATATGTATTCATTATTCTCAAGTATTGCGATTCCGATCGAAAGGAACGAACAAAGGTATTGTCAAAGAACATAACAATTAAATAATATTATAATCTACCCAAATATTATTCTATTAACTGTTGCATGGTAATTCTCAATGTCACCCAATATAATATGATAAAACTATGATTCCTTGTAGCAGTTACGTATTTTGTCTACGCCGCCGGTATTATTACAATCATAATTTCCACCTTAAGTTCGACAACTGAACTTTATATGTTGCTGAACTAATTCAGCAACTTATAAAACATTAAAAAGAATAAGGTAAATATAGATACGCGTTGTGTGAATTTTATTACCAAACATTTATCGCGTAGAACTGGGATAAATTATTTCGTAGCAACGAACGCGTTGATGTCCTTCGAAAATTGTAACCATATTTTCGTAGCACATCTAGTCGCGTTGAAATCTATTGAACTATATTTATCCTTACAACCAAAAACCGACCCCTAAATCTTTTTCCCTAAAATTAGTGGAACATAAAATAATGTTTGGTCAAATTATTTTGTAAGCATAAAAGTAAAATTAATCTGTAAATAGCTGGTAATATTCTACAAACTGTACTAACTCAACCTCTCCATTTTCACGGCAACATTTTATGCCAGATTTCTCCAGCATTCTCAACAATTTATGACACGACGATGTCCAACAACAAACAAAATATATATAAAGAAATTAAGTCTTCCTATTAAATTTTTTTTTTTTTTTTTTTTTTAGTTTTTTTTTTATAAGATTTAAACTAAACATCCTGGTCACGGCACCATTTTATGTACCTCGCCCTTCTCATTTAACTCTAATTTTTTTTTTCTCTTAGTTAAATCTAACCCTAATAGCTCACATTTTAACTTTACAAATAATCAATCTAAATTTGGTTTTATAATTCGTTAGAGCATATCGTCGATGTCATAAAAGGTTATATTTTGGCAGTGATACGTCTAGTAGCTATAAGGACCGCGTCATGTATGTAGAAACTCAAGTTCTTTAAAGGTTCAAGAAAGTACAATCCTAATCTTATTTAAACATATAACGACCGTATGGCTACTAAATACCGATTTGTAATGAGTTTGGTGAAATTAGATAGCTTTAGTGAAAGTCAGTGCTGGGTTCCAGACTATCAAAACATGTATGATAATCTAGAAGATCGAGGCTCCAACCTTTCGCCTCGATCTATGATTTTCAGCTCAGAGGAGGGGCCTAGTAAACCCCTACCCAGCACTGGCTGGTGACCTCGGGGATATTCAATTACACACTTCCACAATACTTTCAAGTCTCACCGCAGACCGATCTCCACACACACAAGCAATTACTTACAAATTACTCCCTCGCTCTCTCACTTTCGAACTTCTAAACAAGTTGACTTAATAGTCCATAGAAATTAATCTACTTCAAAAGGACGAGAGGGCATCCTATTGTTTATCAGTCAGTCAGTTGGGATATGTTACCTCCTATTATCTTGCATTCATCTACAACTTTCACTCTCCTTACTTTCGCTTGTTAGTAGAACCGGGGTAGAGGTTTTGGCCCTCGAATCCTAACTAACACCATCCTTCATCTCAGGTCATGCGGAGCGTATAAAGGCCTTCGGTGTAAAGCCTAAATACGCCCCTAATACTTAATCCTATTAAGGTTATAAAAAAACACCACTTACTTAAGAATATAGGTATTCATAAATGATTAATAAAAATATCTTTCTTACTTTTATTTATACTCTAATTTGAGCCTATGGTATTGAATGCATATCAATAATATTTTACATTTGAGCTTGAATTTAAATAAGTTTAATTTCTTTACATTAAAACTTCCAGTTTAAGGACATAAAAGTCGTCTGTATTTATATTTGTTAATGATAACATTAGAAGTGGTTTGCTCGTATGGGATCATTATAGGGTGGATCCAAGCCATACTTTATTTCCCTGAGTTGGTGAAATAGCAAACAAATAACAATAAATATTTAAGAGGTTTTTCTCTTTAATATGAGGATGCTCGTGTTTTGTAGAGCTATTGTAAATTCACTATATTAATGAATGTTTTTACAGTGAGCAAGCTTGACTCAGTTTGTTCGTGTATAAATTCTACACTTTAAGGTTTCTCCTCCTTTTTGATAATTAAAGCCGGTTTGTATTAGCCTTTACTTTGTTGTAGTGGGTTTTTCATGTGAAATCAGTAAATACTGTTTATTATATTCTCCTGTTCTGATGGAATAAATATACAATTATTATAAAGTATATGAGTGTTATTTCCACTTGATCATGCACTTTCCATATAATGTTGTTATTAAATTTACTTCATTACTAATAATTCTTCAAAATTGAGCTGGTCTGTCTCGATTCACTAGTGTATAAATTCTACACATTAAAACTTCCCTTTCAAGGAAATAAAAGCCTGTTTCTATTGGCCTTTACACTTGTCAGGTGGTTTCCTCGTTTGGATTCAGTAAAAGCGCTAAGCCATATCTCAAATAAATACAAATACTGTTCCCTTGCTTTGTATTCCCCTTTGCTGGTAGAACAAGCAATCAAACAGCGGTAAGCATTTAAGAGATATCTTCTCTTTAATATGAACATACTCGAACCTCGAAGAGCTATTTGTAAATTAGGTATAATAATAAATGTGCTACCTTGAGCAAATTTTACTCGATTTAATAGTGTATAAATTCTACACTCTAACTTATCATTTTCAAGGAAGTAAAGCCTGTTAGTATTTAAGGCCTTTACACTTACGTGGTGGTTTCCACATGTAGGATCAGTAAATTCTGCTACATAATTGTATTCCCCGTGCGTCGCTGAATAACCATTCAAATAATAGATATTGTATAATAGTTATTTCCTCTAAAATATAGACATTCTAGATAAAGTTATTAGATTTACTTCATTATTATTAATTATTCGATATTGAGCTGGTCTGTCTCGATTCGCTAGTGTATAAGTTCTACACATTAAAACTTCCTTTTCAAGGAAATAAAAGTCTGTTTGTTTTAGCTTTCATAAATACCGGTGATATAAGTTTTCACGTAAGAAATGGTTACATATCAATTTATTTATTAAATGACTCGGCCTTTGAGCATAAATATGTGAAGATTTATACCGATTTGAAAATATGACTATAATTATCTGTCAGAAAACTGACAATTTTTATTCACGACAAACGAAAGACACAAATTCGCGTAGTCTAAATTAAGTGAATTAAAACTTAAACTAGGACTTAGCTGGGTCTATTTCCGCTCTCGCCTTCCCTGATGATCGGATCCTCTGGTCCAGCACACTGAAGTGTCGTCCTCCAAGTATACACTAGATTTCACAACCGGATGATCGAGAACTACACGATTCTTAACTATTTTTACCGTTTCACGAATTAACATCAACTTTTCTAAAATCCGAGAGTTTGTGAGTCGTAGTGGCAAGGACTGACCTATTCTTCAATATTAATATAATGTCTTTAAATTCCCGTTCACATGCAATCCCACTCTAGCTAACTTATCAATAATTTAAATACAATATTCACAACTCGGAACTCTATTCGGATAGTCCCTCACTAGCTCGGCAGTATAGACCTGCCTCATCACTAAAGAATATTGTCCGCATGCAATCCCACTCTAGCTAACTTATCGATAATTTAAATACAATATTCACAACTCGGAACTCTATTCGGTTAGTCCCTCACTAGCTCGGCAGCATAGACCTGCCTCATCACTAAAGAATATTGTCCGCATGCAATCCCACTCTAACTAACTTATCAATAATTTAAATACAATATTCACAACTCGGAACTCTATTCGGTTAGTCCCTCACTAGCTCGGCAGCATAGACCTGCCTCATCACTAAAGAATATTGTCCGCATGCAATCCCACTCTAGCTAACTTATCGATAATTTAAATACAATATTCACAACTCGGAACTCTATTTGGATAGTCCCTCACTAGCTCGGCAGCATAGACCTGCCTCATCACTAAAGAATATTGTCCGCATGCAATCCCACTCTAACTAACTTATCGATAATTTAAATACAATATTCACAACTCGGAACTCTATTTGGATAGTCCCTCACTAGCTCGGCAGCATAGACCTGCCTCATCACTAAAGAATATTGTCCGCATGCAATCCCACTCTAACTAACTTATCAATAATTTAAATACAATATTCACAACTCGGAACTCTATTCGGATAGTCCCTCACTAGCTCGGCAGTATAGACCTGCCTCATCACTAAAGAATATTGTCCGCATGCAATCCCACTCTAACTAACTTATCAATAATTTAAATACAATATTCACAACTCGGAACTCTATTCGGTTAGTCCCTCACTAGCTCGGCAGCATAGACCTGCCTCATCACTAAAGAATATTGTCCGCATGCAATCCCACTCTAACTAACTTATCAATAATTTAAACACGATATTCACAACTCAGTACTCTATTCGGGTAGTCCCACACTAGCTCATCAGCCCGGTCCTGCCTCATCACTCAAGAATATTGTTCACATGCAAAAAGAGAAAAGAAAAGAAATAGAAAATAATAAAAAAAAGAAATAGCGTCCTCACCTCGGTTCGAAACACAATACCGACAATTTACAGACAGTCTCTCGGCGTCACGACTCACGCGATTCCCCGTTCGAATTTTAAAAACGCACGCACAACCGCCCGGTTCGATGTTCTGCGCCGACTGCCACTCGTCGTTAAGGAATATTGTTCACATGCATTAACTACTCTAATAAATAAAAGAAAAGGAAATAGCGTCCTCATCGCGATTTGAAACACAATCCCGATAATTTATCGACAGCCTCTCGGCGTCCCGACTCACGCGAACCCCGTTCGAATTTCAAACGCCCCGCGCACGACCTCCCAGTTCAAATGCCTCGCGCCCACTCCCTCACTCCGCGGCCGCGCGTCTCGCTTTCTCCACGCCGCTACTAAGCTCCGTGCGCAGGCGGCGTTGCATTTTCGATTTTCTCTCTATTAGAATAATGTTTATAATTCAATGCGCAACTAAACGGCTCGATTCAACTTTCCATGAACTTGATATCAAAACTCATGTTTTAATTTTATTTTCATTTTAACCATTATAACTGTTAAATTTTGAAGCTATGAATACTAATGATGGTTTAATAACTGGGAACCAATCTTGGTCAGTTACACCTTCTCTAAGTCAAATGGCTGTATCAATTTTGATAAAAGCGGATTTACATGGGTGCTACTGTGGTTCGGATGACATGTTAAATTGTAGGACTCGGTTGCTGGTCTCAGTACAGATATTCGTTTAACCATGTCAGGCTTGAAAACACACGACACCAAATCTTAGATTCTTAGCTCTTAAGGAATAATCATCTTTACGCAATAAAACTTAATTTTGCACAAATCCCTGGAATTATATAAAAACTTTAGTTCTTTACTTATTGAATTGTTGGTCATCATCATCATCAGCCCGTCTGCGTCCACTGCTGGACATAGGCCTCTCCCAAGGCACGCCAAGCGACCCTATCCTGAACATATTGTCTCCAACCACTGCCTGCTTTTTTCCGTATATCATCTCTCCACCTCGTTGCAGGACGTCCTACACTACGTGTGCCGGTACGCGGTCTCCACTCAAATTCATCATCTAAAATTGTTGATAATTGTGTACAACTCAAGCTATTTAAATCTGTTTTTCGTCTAAACTTTTCTTACTGCGTTATTTTGTGTTCGACTCCGTAATCCTTCTGGAGCCTCGAAGTTTATGATAAACAGGTACGACAGACTGCGAGTAATCTACCTTAACAACGTTTACCTGGAAAATATAGGACGGATAAAGAGTTATCAAGGGAACAGTGAACCCCTTTTCTTTCTAAAAATTGACTACCTACCAGCTAGAAAGCTTGGCTTAGTTAGATTAAGATAATGGTCACACAACCAAAACACTAACAATGTAAGTTTTATTTTGATTTTTATTCTTGATATTTCTTAAAAAGAATGGATAACGTTTATTTGTTTTGGTAAACGTTATCCCTTTCTTATAATAAGTGACAAGCATAAATAAAATAGCTCAGAATTTGAATTTAAATTTTTTGCTGTTTGCCCCAACACAGCTGTATTACGAGTAGCATAATTTCTGCAACGCAACTTTAATTAATAATAAAAAAAATAGAATAAATAGAATACTCAATCAGTCTAATAAAGGTAGTTTACATTTCGTCATTATGAAAATTCCAAATATGTAATATGCCTTTGTTGAATATAAAAATTATTCACTCCATCCTGCTTGGCTTTTATGCCCGCTAGAGATCATAAAAAAAATATGCAGTTGGACGTAACAATTGAATAAATAATTAAAAATGACTTTATAAACACAGATATTACAATTTAATAATTTAAACTGTTAAATTTGTACTGTCGTATGTTTACTTATATTTACACACACGTAGGCATTTGATCTAGGGTTCGTAACCTCACGAATCAGAAACACTTTAGCTTAAGGTAGAGCATACTTAGACTGGAATAACCAAAGGACGCCGGAACTTACCGTAAAGATGACGTAAAAATTAGTAAGATAAAATGATAGTCTGTGTAAAATCTTATACATTGGGCTACTGCTTTAGAAGCAATTGGAATCAACACATATTATAGAGATTGATGCTATGTATGTATCAAGTAGGTGTAATAATATGTTATATGCTTGTTACTGCCTCACCAACAGCTATCAATTTGCTTTGAAATTGATCTTCGTTTCACATAATGTAATCGATGCAATCTAGTTGGCATCGGTCATCGCTTCGGGCAATCATTATACGGAGACAAATCACCGCGTTTGTGATAGAGGGACGATATCAACTTAATGTATTCTGAATTTACATGTCATTTGTACCATAATATTGCGAACGAGTTCAACAAACCCTTTTTTATATTTATAGTTATTTTTATAATAGATTCAATATTTGATGAGCACCTGCTCTTCTCTTCTTCGTGTGAGTAAGTGGCCAAGCTCTGGTGTCGAGAGTTTTCAAGCCACTCGTAGACTTCTGACTCGGTTCATCGACAGCTTGTACTAACAGCCGGGACCTATAATTTAACGTGTCATCCAAACCACGGTAGCGCCCATATGAAATTTTTGTAGTATGATTTGTCTTTAACGTAACGTAACTCTTATATGTACTTCTAAGAACTTTTTGATTCACCCTCGTATGTTATTTAGGGCTAATAAAGTTCTGTATTTCTGTATTTCTGAAAATGCTACTTGAAAAACGACAGTCTTGTGCATGGTCGTACCCATCTAAACACTGTCCGCATCGACCTTTGCTTAGGTTCGATGATCGCGTCAGATCACCTTAGCTAGCTGAGCTACAGGCGCTACTAAGCATGTGTTGAAAGCGTCTCTTATCCGTCATATTGATGGTACAAAATTGAACTTAATACTTAACTTACTACTTATATATTCTGCCTTGAAATGATTTATTTATTCGATTGTTTGTTGTTGTGCGTTATTATTTTTAATCCCGACGACGGTGTGTTCTACATTTGACGTGTATATGTTTGAGTGCATATCTGCAGGAGATCCGATAATCGCTGGAGCAAACGGATCCTAGAGTGGAGACCGCGGGTTGGCAAACGTAGTGTGGGAGGCCAACCGGCCAGATGGAGCGACGATCTGCGAACGGTGGCGGGCAAGCACGGGATGCGCAAAGCAGAAGACCGTGCTCTGTGGAAATCCTTAGGAGAGGCCCATGTCCAGCAGTGGACACACGTTAAATAGGCTGATGATGATGATGATGTTTGTGTGAGTGTCTGTCTGTGTGTGGCTCCCATATAGAAGAACCGATTAGAATTGTGTTAAATGGAAGTTTTTTGTGTGTGCCACAATGGGTAGAATGTTTTTCTCTTACTCTCTTTCTGCTTTAATATTCTTTTACAACTAACTCATTAGAGTATATCAGATGAAAGTTCTTGTTATATCCATACATACACTAGGATAAATTTCAAATCAAATATGGTGCCACCAAAAAGAACATGTTAGGGGTTTTCTAAATTCTTAATTTATACTTGTTTTTTGTTTGTTGCCTTTTTTATAAAAAAATATTCTGGTAGTACTTTATCCTACTTAATAAAAATTCGAAATTGTGTGCGTATGGTGGTTGCTTCTTTACTTGCAAATGGCTTGACCAATTTGGATGTGATTTGGTATAGTAATAGCTAAAACACTGCATTTATAAAAAAAACCCGGTTTCACACGGGCTATTATCCATGGGGAAAAGCTATTTATTAATAATTATACTCGTAGCACCAATTTAATTAATCATCAAATAAGGAAGGAAAAGAATGAAAAAACTATACTAATCTTATTTAAAGCAAATTTATCCACTACTATAATAACGGAAGAATATAATAAAGAGGGCAAAATTCAACTATTTTTCCCGGGCAAAGTTCGTCTCAAAGGAATTCATCATCTAAAAGCATCAGGAAACTGGAATAAGCGGAAAAGAAAGGATACGTATGATCCACGCTACTCACAAAATTTCCCAAACCTATTCAATGCACTTTGTTCAACTTCCTTTATACTTTGTTCAGTCTTCTGGGTATTATGAAGAGCTTTAGTGTACTTTTACAGTTGTTTTTGAAATAAAGGCAAGCAAGTCGCTAGGCTCATTGTACCAAAGCATAATACTGATCTAATAGATTGATGAGTTAGTGCTATAGGCAACGCTACATACTCGTATTTGAGCCAACGCCTAAAATGCGGTTTAGAGTATTTCACGAAATAAATTTATACAAAGTCAATTAATTTTTTCTAGATTTCATTACCGTCTATAGCCATTCAGCGCGGGAACGCGACCGCCATAATGGGCACGTTTGGACTGGGAGCTTTTCGGGGCGGCATTTTTGACAACGCGTAGGCTTACGTTTTGACTTGGGTTCAGCCAATGTAATTTAATTAGTTAGATTTAAATATTTGACATTATTTGAATTATTAAATATATCATTCCCCAAAAATATATATTTTTTTATTTCTTTGTAACTCTCAGAAGCACTACATAGTTAAATTTGAAACAATTAATATGTATCAAGAAATAAAACTATCGAGTGATATTATTTTACGCAATGGTTCATTGTATTGGGTACAAGAAGCCAGCCTCTTCCACGGAAAACAGAATGTTCTCGGATTTTGTGGATCCAAAAATGTTGTTTTTCTCACATTGTTGTCTTCACTGTAAAGGGCTAGGTTCAAACTAATAACTTTCTAAGGTCAAACTAATGACTTTTAAATTGAAAGCAGACGTTTTCCCACCAAGCCACAGTCGCTTTCCACACCCTAGCCTACACACTCGTAAATAAATACGTGACTAAATAAAACATTAACTTTCAACTCCAGCGTGACACCGTGCGACCACTTTACGTAATAACCACACGAAAATGAAAATAGAGTCCATCCGAGCGTTTAGCCAATTACCAAAACCCTCGACACACGCTTACGACTTAAGCATTAAGACATAAGGTCTAAATCCGTTGTAAGCAACAGTAAAATAAACCGGTAGAGTGTTTTGGTAAAGTAGATGTGCCGTATCTGAAATTCAAATGGAGTTTTTTTGAGTGGAAGTGCAGAATAATAATGAAGACGGTAGCCAAGAGTGGGAATTTGACCCGTGTCAGAGATAGAGGGACGGGATTTCTGGGAATGTAGTAACAATGATTTATGTGTATATGTATGTACTTAAAGTTTTATTGTCCAAAGACTTTTGATAAAAAATATCCCTAGTTTTCTCTCTATTTTTTTTATTATTTATATACCCTTGATAGGTATGCGTTTCTCTACAGCTTGCCTGGTGTTATGGATATGTTATCTAATATTTACTCTCTCTTATCCACCAGAGCTGCTGCTCGTTTGTTATTTTTGTTTTACTTTTAATAAAGTTTGTGAAATATTTAATCCATATTCAGCAATTACAGTAATCTTATAAATTACAAATAGTAATATCTAAGTCAGTATCCGCGGGTAAGGTGCCTAATATGCATGCGGCATTACCTCGCTGAATCGCCAAGCTTATACGTTGGCCAAGGTAAGCGCCAGCTCTTGGGTCATTTGTTCTGTCCACCAGCCGTTTTGTTTTTTCTATTATTGGCGGCTAGTCGCAATGTTAGTACACTGGACTGCGATATACAATATGTAGCAATTTAAACTTGATCGATTTTGAAAATAAAATAACCATCATCGAGCAGTTAATAAAGTATCTTATTTGATACTGCTTGTTTGTGAAGCTACCATAATCCCGATATACGAGTATTGTTACTCAGTTCGGGTTTGGTGGCAGCTCAAACAAGCATCGATATTTAGTACTAAGTCTAGTTCCTACTTATTAATATTGTAAATTCTTTGCTTAAATAAAGTTATTTTTATGTTTTTTTTTTTTAGTTTCAGTTATAATTATTCTTATTCCGCAAAGTAGATAAGCGTTGGGTTGTAGCCAATGTACCAACCGAAAACATGTTTTCGTTCATTTAACATATCCCGATGTTGGACGAACGTCAAAAATATGAGTGGTTGTAAATTTTTATAGCCAGCTTTAATTTTTCGATTTTATTTTATATATGTGTATTGCCGAGGGGACTTGTAAAATTTATCGTCACTCTGACTAAATATATTTTCTACGTCAACGGTCTGATGAAATTATTTGATTTGTTTCCATTTGATTTCTATTAACTTTGCTTCTATTTGATTTCTATTTGATTTTGATTTGATTTTATTAAAAAAAATATTTGTTATTCAGACTACAGATAATGATTACGGTTTTATTATACCTAAATAATAAAACTGTAATCATCCTACTTTATAGCGGAATAAAAAGAAGCTTATGTTTTAATCCACGATTTTGTTTTTCTATTTTCAAAGTAAAACTCATCAAAATCGGTCCCGACGTTGGAGCGTGATGGAGTAACAAAGATTTTGAAGTTATGTGCGTATCCCACGGGAACTAACTACAATTGATTTCGGCATAAAAAGTTTGTGTTAATTCAAAGTCTAACCTATCTTCAAAAGCGTAAAGGAGTAACAAATATACACACTTACACACAAACTTTCGCATTTATAATTTTAGTTGGATTATGCATTTAAAATGCTTAAAAAACAATGTTTATGCCACTCTCTTATAAAAAACAGACGTTTTTTTTATCAAAAAGCAGTTCTAAGTAAAAAACCCTGAGGCTAACCCGTCCTTCAAAAGAACAGGCCCAATAAAGGCAGTGAAAAAGGCTAAAAATAAATCGTAAATCTTAAAAGTAAATCTCATGGCGAAGGTGTGAAAGAAATCAAGCAATAAAGAAACGGCCCGAGCCCGGGATCAAATCAATACAACCTTTTCTCGGCTCAATATTATCAAGATGTTTAAATCTGAAAACGAAATTTGGTACAGTGAGAATTGCTTTTCGAACAGCCTGAATTTGTTCTTAAACTATTTTCGGTATAGTTGTGAAAGAAAATGAATTTATGACAGAAATGCTTACATGGTGATCAAAGCGCAAGGTCCCTGGTTTAATCATTTTCAATTTCAAAATTTCTTTATTAATACTTAATAACATAAACAACAATGCCAGTAAACATAATATCCTAGCTGCTATTAAAATATATATTAGAAACATTTTAAACAAGCTTATATAAAACTTATAAGAATGAAATTAAAAACTAACGACATGCCGAATAAAGAATAATGTTAATATAATACAATAAGAATTTGCAATATGTTAAATATTTATTATTTATCACAGAATATATAAGCAAAAGTCACTCAACCCCAACTAAGTATTTTCACATTTTCTTCTTTCTTACTACTATACTTTTTCTATAATAGAAATGTCAAGTACCACTCCACATTTATCGACAAGCTGTAACACCATCGATACCGCTTGATTGATTATGGTAGTGTCAATAGCAGACTAAAGTTTGATGAATCGAACCATACGTTCAGGTATCGATGTCGATATTAAATTAGAGTGGCCTATTAGACAAAAACGCTTATCGATGCAGTGGTGATAATTTATACTGTATCAAACGCCTATTTGTAGCTTTTTGACGTCAGTGTTTAAGGAGTTAATACTAATTTCTCTACTGTCATTCTATTCGGAGATTCTAGGAAAGAATAAAATAATGGAAAAAAAAACAATATAAAACAAAATTGAACTGAAGAAGTTGTTTGCGTTTGTTTTACTATTATTTTATTTTAATTTGTAATTACATTGTGTGTGTGTTTTTTAAATTACTATTTTCTAAAAATGAACAGAAAAATGTTTAAATGTACTGTAATTTATAATTAATATGGGTGCTGGTAACCTGAATTAAATAAAGTTATATTAATGGAAAAGAATGGAAAATCATTCAAATAATTCCTGTTTGTTCGCCAATCTTTTTCGATATCTGCTGCGGTGTAAAGCTGAATTTTTGGCATCTTCTGGTACTTGATGCCAGGATCTATTGTCAGCGAGTCAACTAAGTAGCATAATATAGTTTTAGTATTAAATATTAGTAATACTTCATGCTAATTTATTTTTCTTATTTGTTTCAGGTACGCTTACTTACAATATTGACCACAACAACAAAAAAATAAGGTATTTCTTTAAGTAGAAGAAAGAAGCATGAGGCGTAAGCGAAAAATGAAAATGTTTTGCAAAAAAGCTGACAAAAATTACTTTATGATAAAAAAAAACAGAAGAGTGTAGATATAACAGCTGATAAAGGAGAGTAGACAAAAGAAAACAATAAAAAGACTGGAAAAAATAACTCACATTTTTTTTAGATTTCATTCAGATTTGATCTAAATCTAAACAATTAATAAAAAAAATATATATTTTAAATGTTCTAACCTAAAACGTGAAAGTATTTGTATTGCTATCTCTACATCTCCGTTCTAAATAAAATGTTTATTTTAATTTCAAAACTCATTTACATAACTTAGTCTGGAAACTTAAAGTGAATCTGTTTTATGTCCAATTATGCTTTATTTGCAAGTCCATTTACATTAGCACAGTGGAATAGAGATACAGAAAGAAAACTCAAGATAGCTTAATAAGTTTCGAATAAATATAGTTCCTAACTAAAATGATCTTTATTTTATATCCTGCAAGAAAATACATGTTGTATTATTATGCAAATAAATACCCAAATATTTAAATCTAACTAATTGAAATACATTGGTTGAACCCGAGTCAAAACGTAAGCCTACGCGTTGTCAAAAATGCCACCCCAAAAAGCTCCCTGTCCAAACGTGCTCATTATAGCGGCCGCATTCCCGCGCTGAATGGCTATCGACACTTGCTGTGTCAAAAACTACCCAGCTCAGATAAATTAATCCTTCTTTTCAACATTTATTAAACTGATGAAATCAAATATATTTTGCTGACTTATACACACCACGCATATAGAATTTTTATTACAAGCGCTGCTTAGCTTTAGGCAAACTCTGGTCAAATACGAAACTATTACACATAAAAAATACATCTAGACATTTTTGGACGCGTAACCACACGAATCAGAGATAAAAACGGAGCATGCTTAGTCTGATCTGGTTATAAATGACTTTAAAATTTTTAGATGGTATATGTTCTTGTGTAGTGTATATAGTATCAGCATTGCACCCGTACGAAGCCGGGCGGGTCGCTAGTTTATATATATACTAGCTGACCCGGCAAACGTTGTTTTGCCTTAAGTACAGTTACCCTTAACACTTAGGGGTATGGAAAATAAATAGTAGCCGATTCTCAGACCTACTGAATACGCATATAAAATTTGGTGAAAATCGGTAAAGCCGTTTCGGAGGAGTACGGTAACTAACATTGTGACATGGAAATTTTATGTATTAGAAGAAGATAGATAGATAGATATGGATTTATCTGTAATGTCATTGTCAAATTTTAATGAACAAATATTATAATTTAGAACAATATAAGAAACTTACGTTTCTGTCTGAAGATATTTATGCTGCAAAGATAAAACTTTTAATAATTTTCACAGTTGTTAAGTTGCTTCTGATTAAAAGTTTAAGTTGCCAGGTTTTACTTTGAATGTTGTTCTCCACTTAATAACTTTCTCCAGTTTTAAGTTTAAGCTAGCGCATCTAAAGATATTTAGAATACCCGTTTTAAATTTAAGCAGTTCTTTAAGACAATTCTAAGATATATTTTCTTTGAAATTCAATTAGACATGCACACTGCAGCTGCTTTAGAAAATAAAATAGATAATTTGTTTAGACCATAAGTTGATAGTAGACTTATGAATAAAGAAATGTATTCTAGTACTTGGTTTTTAAAAATCACAAAGGTATAATTGAATTAAAGATAATAAATTGTCATTTCAGTACGTTTTTATTGATTTAATTACTATATTTAAATACTTCAAACTTTAGTTAACTTTTAATTAAAACTTGAATGTTACTCCCAAAAGGCTAACAGCATTGCCACGATGTTTTGCAAACGTAATATTTGTTTGACTTTTCTTAAAATCTTGTAGCTTGAATCGTAGATAAAATAATTAGCCAATCGCGAATCGGGCTCGCACATGAAGGGTTTCGTATCACTGTATATTTGTACGAAAATACCAAAAAAAAAAAAAAAATTGTATGGGATTCCCCATTCATTATACTTTTATTATATTTTAGTGTTTGTTGTTATATCGGCAACAGAAAAAACATATCTTGAAAAATAAAACTCTCTAGCTATTACAGCCAAGTGATAGACATACAGACTAGTAGTAGTAGTAGTGATAGTTATAGTGAAGACTTAATAATACGATCCCGTTGATGCTTACTGCGTAAGAAACCCTTAAAAAGCACGCTGCTTAAATAATATTCACAAGCCATGAACAAAAAGCGTTAAAGGACAAAAAACGTGAAAATTTCGCCCCCGAGGCGTCAAACGGAGTTTTGTGAAAAATAATTTACACAGATCACTTTTTTAGGGCCTGCGGTTTTACTGAAATCACCAATGTTATAAAAAAGTTGGGTAATAAACCGAAACTGACGGATGTACAAGGTAATTTTACGGGCGAAAGTTTGTTAGATTGATGGTTGTGTAGCCGCGGTGTACATTGCTTTACTTTTTAATATTTTACATGGGTGGTCTCGTGTTGGCTTTGTTAAGTAATGTCGTTGATAAAGAAGCTGTTTAAAGTTACTAATGTAAATTATTTATGAGTTTAGGTTATTATGACAGGTCCTTTATTATTTTTGTAGATACAACCACATTTTAAATATAACTATCTTAATATATATAAATCTCGTGTCACAATGTTTGTCCTCAATGGACTCCTAAACCACTTAATCGATTATAATAAAATTCGCACACCATGTGCAGTTCGATTCAACTTGAGGGATAGGATAGTTTAAATCTCAAATTATAGTGGCAATTTTAATTTATTGCTAATTATTGTCTGTTATTACTTGCCAGTCACAATTATCTGTTAACTCTAAATTATTCTAACAGATGTCGATACCTTTCGACTGGGTTGAGTAAGTAATCAATAGATGGCGCTGCTATGGTAAATCTACGAACGTGTCATAAAGCTACACTATCTATTTTTCATACCCCTAAAGTGAGGCAAAACAACGTTTGCCGGGTCAGCTAGTAAATTATGAATATCAATTTTACAACATTTACATTTTTATCAGCTAGGTAGGTACATATATGTTGCATTAGTAATAGCTTACTTATGTGAAGAACTTTAGAAATTTGTACGAAAAAACTTCTTAACATTACAAGAAAAATGCTTTAAAACACAACTTTTAAAAATATGCACTGTCTAGCATTTTCAACTGTAAACCAACTAGGTTACGATACATTTTAGCCTGACTGATCTGAGTAGGTAATAACTCTCATCTTCCTCAGCTGGACTGCCAGTACCCAAAGGAATTCCCCTAAACATCACGAAAATGGGTAAAACCTATTCACTTCACAAAAAAGATAGCGCTTTATAAATATATATTATTCTGTATTTTTTTGGTTTCATGTGTGTATTTTTTATAGATAAATACTAGGGCTAACAATATAATTGGCCTTGAGAAGGTTTCAACTACAGATTTAAAAATATCGTACTAAATCTGAATTAACTTCAAACGACATCAAAACATTATTATCAAGTTGGTAAGTACGTTGCATATTAACTGGTATATAAAGTAATGAAGAAAATATAAAAGTTTTTTACAATAGTCTTAATCACAGTAAATATGTAGTAGCGCCTATAGCTTGAGAAAAAAAAAACAACTTGGTGCGGACCATGAACGAAAAGTCATCTAAAGAAGCATCTGGACGCTACCGTGGGACCGATGACTTGCAGAAATGTAGTTCCCGGCCCGTTCTTAGTAAAAACAGTCGTTCACAGGGCTTGAAAATTCTCGACACCAAAAGAGCTCATACTCGTACAACAAAAGCTAAAAACTCATACGAACAAGAAGAAGAATAGTATAAAAATAAAGGTATCAGTCTTCTTCTTCTTCGTATGAGCTAAGTGGCCAAGCTCTGGTGTCGAGAGTTTCCAATCTGGCTGAAGGCCTCTGACTTGGCTTAACGTCTGCTTGAACTAAGACTAACAACCAGGACCTACAATTTAACGTGTCATCTGACCCACGGTAGCTCCCAGATAAAAATGCCACGTGAACAATGACAGTCTTATTCGTGGTCACCTATCCAAATAGCGTCCGCGTCGACCGTTGCTTAGCTTCGATGATAGCGTCAGACCACGGTACTTTAGCTAGTCGAGCTACAGGCGCTAAAAGTACCAGTAAAAGTTAAATTTTATTGTCGGTCTACTTACTCTACGGTCTATTTACGTGTAACCTGACACCGATCCCCATAAGGTTTGCAATTTAAGACCAGTATTAGATACCCAATAACGTTTCCGGGGAAAAGCAATCTCACCTGTTAACCGATAAACGAAATTCCTGGATCATTTTTCGAAAATAACCTTTCCCTGAGCTTATTTTGAGATTTGAGGGGAAATTGGCTTAAACGTGGTTAAAATCTTACTTATCAGTTTATGAAATGTAATTATTACACAACTGCTGAAAAGAAAACGAAGTATATAATAAAGAAAATTTATTTTTAAAATATTACAACTCATTTTATACAAGGCGAAACACGACGCTATAGTGAACATCTGCCGTTTTTATAGAAGTACCACAACATCTGACGCTATAACAGTGGAACAGGTATGCCAGCGACCGAAGACCGTGCTTGGCTTGTGTAGGCTGGTAGGGAAAAATGCACATAACTTCTCCTGCGGGTTGTCATTGCCCCCATCATAGAATTAGAATAAAACACACGGCTGGCTAGCCCCATACTAAACCATTTTTAGTATGTATTATGTTTGCTAACACAACATACAACAATACATAAATGCTTTATATCGATAATTATATAACACCCTGACTAACAGCCAACAAATTTAGTTCAAAGATGTTGAATCGAACCCAGAACCTTCTGATTGGCAGTCCAGCGTGGTAACCATCACGCCAATGAGGTCGTTAAGGTCGCGGCGTAACAGCTACAAAAATAGCAGCAATTAATTAGAATACTAGTACAATTTTAGTAGCAAGATTATTAATAAAACAATTGTAAGCAATGACAATTATTTATGTAACATATAGACGATTACGAGTTAAATATTTGTCGGAGTGTTTTTTTTTTATTAACTATACTACCCCGTGAAAACATTTTATCTTAATTGTCATAACAAACAAAAAACGCGAAATTTATTGAATATCTTAGAAAGCGTCTCGTTATATTTTTGCTTTCACTTCTTAGTTTAGTCGAATTTAATAAAAACTTTCCTCGCCGTATAAAAGTATATAAGTTAAAAGTATATCTAATCTATTATTCTTAAAATTAATACACAATTCAATATTCTGTGAATTTTTAAAAATCCACCAAATGTTGTTACAAAGGTCAAGTAAACATTTGCTTAATAATTGTGTTGTTTGGATTAATGCCCCTCCTTAAATATTTATTTTATTTTTGTTTTATAAGGTAGTATACAATTTTCTAATGGTTATATACAAAATAATATTAATTTTTTGCGTAGTAAATATTAGGACGCCTTACGTGAACAGCTTACAATGTATAATATTCTATAAAAAAAATCTGTTACCGTTATTAATATAGAACAAAAACACACGTTTGTGAAAAAATAAGCTTTCTTAGCTATCACAGACAGACAGCAGAGGCTTTGCAATAGGGTCCCGTTTTTACCTTTACGTACGGAACCTTGAGAATAGCAGCAATTTAGTTCACTGCGAGTACAATTCTACTGCAAGTGAAGTACATAATCTGGTTAGCGAGATTAGAATTGCAGTTTCCGTTGAATTAGACTGAATGAAACTCCGAGAAGCGCAAAGGACTTTCAAATGCAGAGTCGTATTCTAGAGTGTTCTAATTTCTTTACAACTACGGTTAAGTTTAATTTGGTACAAAGAAGACAATTCTGTATTTTAATAATAGAACCATTCATTTGTATGTTGTATGTATTATAAAATATTATATAAACGAAAGTTTGTGTGGTAAGTGTGTATGTTTGTTACTTGTTACGCTCAAACGACAAAATCCATTTTGATAAGATTAACTATGAAGAATGATGATGATGATTAACTATGGACTACGCGCAGGTCATGGATTCGAATCTCGTCATAAACTCTGTCTCAACTCTGTCTGTCAGTCGAAAAATCTGTCCACCTAATGTTGTTGCAGGTTGATATCGTGCCTGTTAGCGTAATGACAACCATACCGGACTGCCAACCAGAGGGTCCTGGCACGGCCAACATCTTTATGATGAATTAAAATAGTTGACTGTCGGTCCAGGTATTAAATATGTATCGATATAAAGTATTTTTTTTACACACGGCTGGTTAACCCCATAATGAACCATTTCTAGTTCGTATTATGGTTGCACAACTGATATACTACATGTACTTACATACATATTTTATATAGATACATATTTAACACACAGCCAACAAATTTAGTTCAGCACAAAGATGTTGGCCGCGCCGGGAATCGAACCCGGAACCTTCTGATTGGCAGTCCGGCATGGTAACCATTACGCCAACGAGGTCGTCTTTATGTATGTATATTTAGTATATCAGTGGTGCTAGCAACCATAATACAAATTGCAAATGGTTAGTATGGGGCTAACGAGCCGTGTGTAAAAATATTAAAAACAAAAGCTTGCGATAAAAAGTAAAAAGAATCAACGCACGTCGTTTTACTAAAATCCAGTAAGTAAGTATAAAAGCCTCTCCACTAAACTATCTCCAGATTTGTTCAGCTAAATGCTATCGCCAATAAAATCCTCCTGGACCCTTATAACGCATTTGGAGCAAACAGGGCTATATAAAGGCAAGGGATCCGCTTTAGAAGGTCCGACCTAAACCAATAACTCTAAAAATCATTCACTTATGTACTCAATGACATGAAGCTGGTACTCAGAGAGGAATTTCTTGAGCGTCCTATTTAAAATTTTATTTACGTGTTATTTTATCTTAATTCTTTATGAGCAATTCTTGTGTATATATAATTATATACATATAATTGGAATCTCGGAATCGGCTCCAACGATTTTCATGAAATTTAGTATATAGGGGGTTTCGGGGCGTTTTTTTTTTTTTTTTGTTTGTTCCACCTTTTATCTCCCTTAACACTGAGTCAAGGATGTTGTTTTGGTTGAACAATTGCTTACGCATTTTCTCTATTTGTTTGGATCGGTCAATTATAAACCTCATGCGAAATCAGTATGATACAAAATAGTAATAAAAATAATATATAACAAATATGTACAATAGAATATAATATGTTTATAAATATATTAAGATTGTTTTTTTTTTTTTTTTTTTTTAATTATTATTATTATTATTATTTTTTAATTGTTGTCTCTTTTTTTTTTTTTGTTATAATTTTTTTTTTTTTATATAAGTACATTTGTAGCTTATAAATATATTAACCTATTTATTTGCAGTACATAGTGCATATTATATGTTCTTAATCCTATACTTACATTATATGTTTTCTACAACTAACTTGTCCTGAGATAAGACTAACATGTTCAGCATGTTGTCTTATATCATTTACAATGTTTCTTAACTCTAAGTATATACAAAAGTTCTACAGATATGTTAACTATATCTGCAGTTCCTTTTTTTTTTCATTTTCCCAATATACATATAGCTATTTTGATTACAATTTTGCTTTGTTTTTCTACATACAACACTTTGTAAGATCTCACTATGACTGTACATTTTGTCTATGAATCAGTTATGTATTGTGCATAATACATTTCTATTCATAGTTTTATGTTATATTTATGTATATTTATATATATTTTAAGTAGTTGTATTTATAAGCCGTATTTTCTTTATATTTAGTAGTTATGTGTATTTATATTATTACTTAGTTAATTTTAGTATATATCTACATTGCATTTCTATATAATATAATATGAATAGTATAATATGAAAGTGAAAAAGAAAGTTATAACTAGATGTATGTAATAATAATAAAAGTAAGTACACTATTTTAAGCATCTATATACCAACATGTAACACTTGTTATTTGATCCTACTTATTTCTTCTGTTACAGATTCTAGTCACATTTTATAGTTTCGGGGCGATAAATCGTTCTAGCTAGGAATCATTTTCAGTAAATGTCACATTAAAAAAAAATACCGAGCTAAGCTTGGTCAACCAGGTACTGTTTTATTATAGGCGTGTTGTTGTCCCACTGCTGGGCAAAGGCCTCCCTCCTCTCCTTCCACTCAGACTGGTCTTCGGCCTTGGTGTTCTAGTCCTTATCAAATTAACATAGTTGGTCACGTCACCGTTTCCTGGGTCTTCCTCGAGGTCTAGTAGACCTATGTTGTGGTGGCCTATGTCTAGTGGTTGTCCAGCATGCAGATGTTCCATTATATTTACGTGTATGATTTATTTAACAGTTTAATTATATTGTTATATTTTTATTTTTTATTGATCTGTAATATTTTTCTGTATAAAATAAACGAATTTGAATATACAAATATCTTCTAAGACAGGTACTCTCTATCTCTTACACTATAAACTGCCCCGATATCGTCCAGTCCCTAATCCGGACATAAAATTGGCGTCGAAAAAAATCGCAATCGAACTTCCGGGAGGTCGTAACTCCACACTGTCACTTACAAGGCTTATACTGCGCTTATTCCGATAGTTGGCTCTACAGCCCCAGGCGGTACTGCGGTTTTTGATGAATATGCTCTTTTTGCTGTATTGATTGGCGTGTTGGAAAGGAATTGGGGCGAATTTTGCTATATGTTTTTAGGGTACGGAACCTTAAAGGTAGAAACGGGACCCTATTACTTCTACTACTACTAGCTTCCACTGTCTATCTGTCACCAGGTTGTATCTTTAAAACCGCATTTCCCGTACCGCTATGACAGGAAATACTAAAAACAATAAAATGAAAATAATGTACCCGTATTTTTTTTTCCAAATATCAAAAGGTGACAGTAACAGGTAGACACATAGAAATTTCACAAAATATTATGATGTTAATATAAAAGACCTTGCGAAAAAAGTTATGAAATAAAAATAAATATTGAAGGGGACCCCTAAACAACAAACGTGTTTTTACTTGTTACGGAGAAAAAAATCTTGTTACGGAACCTTCATATGCGAGCTCGACTCGCACTTGGCCAATTAATTAGTGTATGATGCAATGCTAAATGCTTCTTTGATTAAATGCTTTCATCCCGCTCCTCAAGTAACTTCAGACCTACTTTTAGAGTATGAATAATGAAAAATACTTACCAAAATATGTATGTTCTAGAAAAAACTTCAACAAAAATGTGTCTAAAAATAATATAATCATTCAAGTTTGCTTTATGCTATAACTCTTTTGTGGTAAATTCAAAATCAAACTAAGCTACAAAACATATGAAATAACCTGGCAATACTGTAGTCAGTTAATACACTGCTACGGGCAAGTTGCTGGCTTGAAACAAAGCAATATTCACCAACTCTCGGCGCGTAAGCTGAAAGGCTGATCCGGTTCACTTCCTAATAACAGTTTAATATTAATGTTAGCGATAGAACAATACAGTATACAAGAATAAGGCTCCGTTGCACCATATTAGTAGATAAAGTTATAGTTTATGTCAAATTTGATGATAACTATAACGCTAACTTTAACATTAATAGCGAACGTGTTGTACCATTATAACTATTAAGCTCCGTTGTACCATTTATGCTTACCGTGCCGAACTGCCAACCAGAGGGTCCTGGGTTCGATTCGCGGCACGGCCAACATCTTTGTGATGAACTAAATTGGTTGGCTGTCAATAAATGTAAAGTATTATTAGTATTATAAAGTATAAGTATGTATATCATTTGTGTTGGCATCCATTATACAACCTAGAAATTGTTTAGTATGGGGCTAACCAGCCGTGTGTAAAATATGTGCTTATATTTAAAACAAAATGTTATACGGCTGTTTTTATTATCTTGCGAATCAAAAGATATTTAACAAAAGTTGTTAACTAGAACTTAATTTTTTTAATTAGTTAAAGCTTCCCTGTATAAGTAAAACCGACTATTTATTCTTGCCTGTAAATCCAAGATTTGAGAAGAAAATCCATGGTGTTTCTGGAACATAACTCTGCTCAGTTTTCAAGGTTCGCTGCTTACTCTCAATTATTTCGAACTCCCTGTATTAGGGATACATTTTGGCGCAATTGTTTACCCTCATACATGTATAAACGATTATGAAATATACTTACTTACTGCTCCGGAATGAAAACCCCAAAGTGGGCTCCAACAACTCACGGCACCACTCATAACGGCGTTGTGCCATTTCTGGTATGTATATGTATACACGATTGTATATTGAAAACTCTTTAACAATAAACTTCATAATCCCTAGCATCACGTCCCGACTTTACTCGATCTTTATAATAATGTAAGCTACAAAGAGAAACAAAATATAGCCTATCTTACTCGGGGATAATATAGTTTCTCAACGGTAAAATATTTTTTAAAATTGGTCCACTAGTTTCGGAGCCTATTTGTGTCAAACAAACGATCAAACTTTTCCGTTTTATAGTATTGGTATAGACGTATATGATTGATAACCAAAAACTTACCTTCAACTATATACTAACAAAACAAAACTTGAAAAATACTATATAAATAAACTTTCCGTGTCTGACAGCGTTTTTGAGCATTTTGGACACAAAATGCTCTAACGAAGGTCGAAATCCTATACATATAATATGTATATGATGGTGTTCGTTTATATGTGTAAAATATATTGTTACTATTTAACTATTTGCATAATAGCCTGAATGGTGAGCTTACCTTAATTGAAATTGTGGAGTGTATTGATTTTTCAATACATTCCATACATTCCACAATTTAAATCCTTGTCCTTTTATCTTTGGGTATGTCATTATTATTTTATTCTTTTTTTCCGTAATTTATTTTACTATAAGGCTAAAGAGGCTGATATTATTTGCATTACGAATAATAGTTATTTAATCCATTTCTCGGCGTTGGTTCTCTTCTGCGCCAACATTCTAACCCATAATTTTTCTGTTGACAAAGTGCGCCTTCCGTTCGATAGTTCCACACGCAATCGGCTTTCAAAATGGAGCTCTTTGCCGCTTTATTGCAAGGACATGCAAAAAAAATCGTAATATTTTATTGTTATGGACGATTGAGCATAGACGCCGAAAGCGATAATAGAAAAGGGAAGTATCTGTTCCTTCCGTTTATTGGATAGGATTTGAATGATTATGTGTTACATTGAGTGTAAAATGGGATGTGGAATTTACTCTCTTACGGATTACGTGGTCGAGTGATTCCCGTTTCCGATATTTTCCTTACGTGGAAGTTTTTGTTTTACATAACTTAGACTCACTTATACAATTTTAAAGAGTTTGTAGAAGTCGCACTGGTATTTATCTAAGTTAGTTTAGTTCTTTTGCTTAATTATTATTTGTTTTTTAAAGAGGTCGCATTAATATTTATTTATGTTAGGTTGGTTCTTTTCTTTATTTATTATTTGTTTAGTTTGTACACCACCCTTTTCTTGTCCGTAATTAAAATCCATCCAAAGGTTTTTTGTCAGAAATCGCCTAATATACGCGATAAAGCCGCCTAATGTACTATCTCTATTTTTTTCATGTAATGTTTTATTGATATGTATTTTAAGTGTTTTACCTTAGAACAGAATTCATTATTTATTCTGTCAACCATTACCTTTTTAAAGTACTAAAAATGCAAGATATTTATTAAATTCCAGCATTTAATATAACAGTATTCCATATTTATGAGCTAGGCTTTAACAGTATATTACAGAAGTTTAGATATTATTTCTCTTTTTCTTTGAATATCACTTAAATCTGCCTTACATAAATTAAGTATGGTAAATTCTCAACCTTAGTATTAAGATAATTAAATTTACAGTAAAACTTTGCAATGTAATTACGTAAAAACCAGTCTATTCAAAACTTATGAAGAAAGCTTTTAAATAAAAAAAACCTTTGAAATTTTGCTTTCTATTGCCCACACTCATTAGATCATGCAAACAAAAAGAAAACGAAAGAAATTTTATTTTAGAAACAGTAAAGAAGAAAACATATAAAACTTTTAAATATTTCCTTTTGACGAGTTATACGTAAATTTATTTTAGTAAATTTCAGCATTTAATATAACAGTACATTAATTCAATATTTAAGAGCTTGGCTCTTAACAGCATATTGCACAAGTACATCATAATTAGGATTTTTTTATTTCCAGACCAATATTCTTGTCAATTAATCTCCAAGCGTCATATTCTGATGGTAAACAACTTCAAATCCCACCCGATAATTATCAGCGCCACAGACCACTAAGCGACGTAGATGTCAACACTCGAACCCAGCTCAAGCGTTCCTGAAATCCCGCAATCTGGCTGACGTGGCGCTTCCACGCCGTCGCGTCGAACCTTCTTTGATTTATAGGCGATATCGCGTTTCAATCAACCTACATCAAAGTGTTTTATCTATTTTTACTTCTTCTGTGGGTGACGGGCAAGGATTTTCGAAGGACAAGGACAGGCTCAAGTACGGTGCTACTTGAATTAGTGATATAAATAAGGGGATATTTTTATAACAGTGAACTACAAAGGGTAAGTAAAATAACCTACTTTGGGTTAGAGGAATTTAATTATTTTTAGTTTTATCTTGTAATTATCTATTGTAGAAGTAATTAGTTGGTACTAATATAAATAATGTCCAGGAAAGGGTCGCGTGGCTTGCCTTGGGAGAGATGTCTAGTGGTGGATGTAGACAGGCTGATGATAATGTTGATTATAAATAAAGGTTAGGAAAATAAAGAAACTGTTTTATTTTTTTACATTAACGCAAATATTTCGTGACCCTTATCCATCGTCAGGTATATTCTATTCTTAGATCATTTTACCAAAGTTTATCATAATCCGTATAACACTATGAAAGTATGGGAGAGAGTGATTGAGAAACGAATGAGAGAAGAGAGTGAAGTCTCAAGAAACCAATTTGGATTCATGCCTGGACGTAGCACGACGGACGCCATATTTGCGCTGCGACAGTTATGCGAAAAATACAAGCGTGTCCATAAAAACCTGCATAATATGGTGTTCGTCGATCTAGAAAAGGCTTACGACAGGGTTCCCAGAGAGGTTTTATGGTGGGCGTTGACAGAAAAGGGCGTACCACAAAAATACATCAAAATCATCCGAGCAATGTACAACCAGGCAAAAACATTCGTCCGATCCGCGGCAGGTGAGACTGCAAAGTTTGATGTGTCTGTAGGTCTGCACCAAGGGTCAGCCTTAAGCCCATATCTTTTCCTCGTGGTGATGGACGCATTGACTGCGGATATCCAGGAGGAGGCACCTTGGTGCATGCTATTCGCAGACGACATCGTACTTGTCGGAGAAGACGGTCCCGATGTACAACTCAGACTGTTGAAATGGCTTGACAGGTTGGAGAATGTTGGTCTCAAGATCAGTAGGACCAAAACAGAACATTTGTTCTGCGACTTCGGTGGTCCGACCAACTTCTCCCCTATACTTCTAGATGGAGCACACTTACCGAACTGCTCAGATTTTAAGTATCTGGGCTCAGTAATACAAAGCGATGGTGGTATTGAAAGGGATGTAAGTAATAGAATGAATGTGGGATGGATGAAATGGCGACAGGTCACAGCAACAACTTGCGATCCGCACATGCCCCTTAAGCTTAGGGGGCAAATTTACAAATCGGTAATAAGGCCTGTTGTGTTGTATGGTTCAGAGTGTTGGGCAACGAAAGGGTCGGATGAAAGAAGATTGCATGTAGCGGAAATGCGAATGTTAAGATGGATGTGTGGTGTGACGCGAATGGATAAAATTAGGAATGAGTATGTAAGAGGAAGCCTGAAAGTAGCACCTATCACTGACAAACTGATGAGCAATAGGTTGTCGTGGTATGGTCATATTATGCGACGTGAGGAAGACCATATCACAAGGAAAACAATGAGTATGAGTGTGGACGGACAGATAGGAAGAGGGCGGCCTAAGAAAGTATGGATGGATTGTGTGAATGACGATATGACCAGGAGGGGTGTGAATACTGAGATGACGAATGACAGAGATGTATGGAAGAAGCGTACATACTGTACCGACCCCACATGAAGTGGGATAAGGTGAAGCAGAAGAAGAAGATCATAATCCGTTAACTATTCTCTGTGAAATAACGTATTATTTAGACTGCTATTACTTAACTGCTTTGTTAAAAAATACCCACACTTTTAAGACGTAGACCGAATATTTTTAAACATATTTTTAAAAATGTGTGTCTATAAATACAATCATTAATTTATAAACCCAAATCACTAAAACCTCACTAAAATATGCAACTATACCGACGAGTCAAAACGGATACTTTATGAATGAAACTCCAATTGCTACATTTATTATTCAGCAGTTTGCATATGAATATTAGATACATTGCAATCTAGGTGCAGTATTTAGCTACATTCAAGTTTGCAATCGGTTTAATAAAGTCTTACCTGAGGCAAGCTCCTGACACAGCGAGATAATTCCACTGAATACGCGCCTTCATCTCAGCTTGTGACTCAAAACATATACAGAGTTTCTTGGAAACGATTCCTGTTCATAATCCTTAGACTATTAGATACCTTTGGGTAGCTTTATTTATTTTTTCAATTACTTATCTACTGGCGGTGCTAACTTATTACGTACACACAGACACATACACACACAAAAAATAAGCTATGTATTTACTTATAGAAGAAACAGTTTAATCGCTGTAATATAATATATAGTCGTAATTTAAGGCGCTTATGTTTAGTTTTCTTAGTGTATTTCTTGTACTCTCTTCAAGTTGCAATAAATGTTTTTTCATATCAACTTTTTGCAATTAAATGAAACTATACATAAATTAAATATTTTAGAACTTTTTTAATGAAAAAATAAATGATTAAGGGTTGGGCTCCGGTGCATTGAAATTTTAGTTCAAAAGCAAAATGAGTAGGGTGAGTATAATATAATACAAGTATTAAATTGAATAAGCCGTTACTAAAAGTATGCACCTACGTTAAAATTAAACCTACAAAATTTTCACTGGGAGACAAAAACCTTCCACTTTAAATAATAATAATAACTGTCACTTGTCACTTTATTGGAACGAAGTTCCATATCGCGCGTTGTGAAAGGGGGCTAGATGGAAAAAAATCTTACGAAAAGTTGTCACGGCACTTTTTGCTATAGTATGCTATTGTAAGCTGTAAGGCGTGCGCATGTTTTTTCTCTCTCTCTATCTCTCTCTCATAGAAAGCAAGCCACATATTTTCATTTCTTTTTTGCATTGAACAGTGTGGTGTTGCGACGATTATTTTTGTTGAGTGTGTACCGGGTTTTGTAAATAATAAAAAATAATAATAATAATTAATTCTGACAGTGTTTCTGCACAAGTTACGGATATTGCTAATGGAGTTAGGTAAGTAGAGATTATATACAGACAATAATAAATGGTTTTATATTTTTAGCAAGTAGTTACGCATTATAACCTCTCTCTCTTGAATCTTTTAATATTGTGCTAAAAGGAACTTCGTTCCATCCGGATGTCTCTTGACACCAGTTTTATTTATTTCTCCAATAACCCTGTATAGGAATCAGGTTGTTCCCCTTATCCCCGTCGCAGCAAACCCGGCAACCGCCACAGACGTGTTCAAGTACATACGCTTGAACCTCAACAATGAACTGAAGTTTTCAATAACGTAAAACACAGAACACCGCTGAAGTGGCTGCAGTACTTAAATTGATTTCTAAATTGTTAGCTCAAAATATATCTGAGCAATCTAGGATGCAAATTATTTTAGTTTCATCCCCTAGCAAAGTATTAAGCTGTAATTCCATTCTTATCTAAAAGTCTGGAGCAAAGCTAACGCTGTTAAGACATTTTCAGTAAACAATCAAGGCTTTCACGGTAAACAACCAGACGAAAGTCATTTAATTTTAGTATAATGAAATTACACCTTTTCTCTGAGAACTTTTTCAATTATATGTTTATTTTACTATAAGCTAGAAAGAAAACTATAAAATTTACTTTATTTTTGCTTTGTTACTAGTCTGCTTCATCAAACAATTAGAGTTTTTATCAACCGGGTATTGTGTAGAAATCTATCTTGCCAATTGTTCGTCAGTTACAATTGTATGTTATGCACTCGGAGTAGTTATTAATTACAAACGATAAAGCAAAATTTGCGTACATTAATTTATTAAATGAGTGAGTCCTAATGTAAAAATTAGATGCTGTGTGAGAAGATATACATTGACAGACCTTTATTTCTGAAATTATTTATAAAATACCCGAAAAATATCCTCACGCTACGTTTTTTCCAATACTTTTGCTTAGTTCTTCGTCTATAATTGGTGCCACAAAACAGGTACCAAGCTAAAAACACTTCAGTCGTGAATACACACTTGAGACAAGCTGACGTAATCCTTGCCTTATCTGCTTTTACTCCTTGCACCACCATTTGACACTACCAATTAAAAGGTGGCTGATATTAACGCCAAGTCTATTTATCAAGACGTCTTTGTTTTGATTTATGTAAGAACAACAGATAGTTTAGTTAGACCACTTTCGAAAATTTACAAACAAATATTTTTTAAAGTAAATAGTTAGGCATTAACCCGTTGGTAGCGTCAAACGAGTCAACGACATTTCAGCGGAAGGTAGAGCAATCCTAAAACTATACTAATTGGCTCGTAAAGTAAAGCCATTTCAGATTTTTGATGGCATGAAATAATACCAATAAACAAAACAATAATCAAATAGTAGTATAAAAGTATTACTGTGAAACAATCTCGTTCAAAAAGGAGTAGTGTCAAACGGTAGTGTAAAAGAAAATGCTGTTCAATATTTTTCATAACATAAAAAATAAACGCAGTTGAGTCAAATTGCGGTTTTGAAAGAAATCTTGATCAACAGCCTCGCTCATACAAAAATTGGTGTGCAGTAGTGCCAAATGGTAGTGTTTAACGAAATGCCGCTCAATATTCTCGTCTAATCTACGCCCGCAACACTCTGCCCGCATCCATTGTTAATCTATCAACAAACGGGGAAAGGATTTAAGCGTTTACTTCCAGCAAATACTGTCTGAAAAAGAACTCTCGATTGACGAGCGAGTCTCTTTTTTATGTGTTAAAGAAAATTTTTATATTCCGTATGTCTAGAAATCTAATAAGTGCATATATTTTTTTCAGCTTTGAATTTATAGTTTTTAACAGTTACCACAGCTAGTGCGCTGAGTTTTGTGATTCAAAAGATGGAGTATCATAGCACGAGGCTAGTAACTGGACTGTTTTTTTTATATATTACTAGCTGACCAGGCAAACGTTGTTTTGTCTTAATTAAAAATTTTAGGGTGAACAACCCTTAAAACTTAGGGGTATGAAAAATAGATAGTAGCCAATTCTCAGATCTACTGAATACGCGAATAAAATTTGATAAAAATTGGTCAAGCCGATTCGGAGGAGTACGGTAACTAACACTGTGACTTGGAAATTTTACATATAAGAAGAAGATGACCCGGCAAACATTGTTTTGCCTTCTTAATTATTTTATTTTAGTTTCTAGACAAATTCTAGCATAGTCAAAAAGTTACTTACTTATTATAAGTGTGTATGGTATATGCGTGAAATGGGTATGGAGCGCTATGAACAAACGTTAAGGGAATATAAAAATAACAAACGCGAATCAATATTATGTTTAAGTTTTTATAGTTTATTACCTAAAATTACATATCACATATTAATTAAGGAAATTGTATATATTAGATATGTATTAGTCTTATTATATATTTTTCATACAACAGATAGGCCTTTGACCAGTAGAGTGAGTTATCACAAGTGTTTGCGACACTTTGGCCGAAGATGACGCATGCCTTGTCTGGAATAAATCATAAAATGTCGTCACAAAGCTTTTAGAGCGACATTTTTCTTCTTCGTATTAGATAAGTTGCCAAGCTCTAACATCGAAGGTTTCTAAGCCTCCCGGAGGCCTCTCCACTGGTTGTACTAAGACTTACAACTGAGACCTACAATTTAACGTATTATCCGACCTACGGTAGCACTTAGACGAAAATTTCACTTTTAAAACGACAGTCTTGTGCATGGTTACCCATCCAAAGACTGTCCGCATCGACCATTGCTTAGCATCGATGATCGCGTCAGATCATATTAGCTAGCTGAGCTACAGGCGTTACTATAGAGCAATTTTATGTAGTATATATTATTATTGCACTATATAGACCTATAATACTTTTTATAACGCTTGTTAAATTAAAATACTCAATTACAAACCCAAAATGTGAAATTTATTTAATAAAAGATATATTTTATAGCCAAAAACATGTTGGATTTATTCAATTTAACGCATTGTGTTCAAGTACTAAATAAATTTAAACAATGGAGCAATTTTAAATGCAAATCAGTCTTAATAAATATTCAAACAATTGAACATGGATTGTTAGTTTTCAGTTATTACACGATACTTTTAACTTTTAATTTAAAATAGGATTATTTGAAAAGTATTTGTTTTTTATTCATTAGTCTAAAATTTAAAGTTTCTGTGTCTTGCACTTTAATTTTATCATAATTCATGTAAAAGGCCTTTGTGGCGCAAAACTGTCAGCACCATAGCTAAGCCTCTTAGCTTATAAAAAAGACCAGTTGTAAACTCATCTGCTGGCTAGAACTAGTAAGTGCTTAATGTATTCAAGTAGGTTGCCATAAAAACTGCATATATTTGGTATAATTTACCGAAATTTGGACGGCTTATTTGATTTGTAGCTGTGAAAAGTCACAGTAAATCTTCGTGTTTTAAACCTTAACTTTAGGCCTTTCTCTAAATTATTTTAGCTAAATATATTTTCAAGACTTGTCACCTTTAAATCTTTTTTAAATTATTAATTACCAACTTTACTAATAAATCTTTTGAAATACTGAAATAAGAAAGTTTTTTTTTAATTTAGTTAGGTTAAAAATACTTACCAGTATAAAAAAATGGATTTCTTAGCAAAAGAAAATACATTTTATTTAGTTAAATTAAATAATAATTAAAAGCAAAATAATAAAAAATAAGGTATTTATTTGACTTTGTATCACTTACCAAGAGCGTTTCTTTTTTAAACAAGAAAATATGATTTATTTATTTTCTAAATAGAAACATGCTAACCTTTTTATTATTCCACTACGAAAAAATGTCAAATTCTAATCCGAGCTTCAGTTCAAATTCAAAATAATTTTCAACTTCGTATCGAATCAGATAATCTTGTATCCCTCTCACACCCCTCGGATACCTAACATTAGCATTTTTTCTTATCCTCAAAGGGCCTATAAAACTATGCCCTTCAAAAGGGAAAATTTTAGCAACGATCGTTATCTTTAGACCCTCGGAACGGTTTGTTGAAACATTTGTTAGGTCGTGCAGAAAATTTACTAAGTCGGTTATCAGATTGGCTGTGAAGTTCTTTAAGGCAATGGCCAAAAAAAAAATAAGGGCTTAATCTTGGTTGGCAGATGACTCACGTCTTTGGATATTGTGGTCCTCAAACATGTCGATTTTTCTTCACCATAAGGTGAGCACAAATCCACGCATAACTTGAAAAACAAGTCATTGATGTAGGGCTGGGATCAAACCAGGGTCCGTCTGATTGGGAAGCAGACGTTTTCCCCACCGACAAGTCATTGATGTAGGGCTGGGATCAAACCAGGGTCTGTCTGATTGGGAAGCATACGTTTTGCCCACCGAGCCACCCTAGCTTTAATTAGCGGGGATCGAACCTTTGACCTACACAAGATGATGGATAGACATTTTCATATTATAGAATTAACTAAAATAGTTGTTATTTTTAGAATAAAATAATATTATGTGTTGTCCACAATTAGGCTCAACAAATTAAGGTTTTATGTCCATCACGTTCTAAAACATACTGAGAGAACAAAATATCACAAGATAATAAAAGAAAAAATTACAAATTTTAAAAACATTTCTGAATTATTCTTTTTGTAATTATGTTTCAAAAATACTTTTCAGCCTTTATGCCGGTCAGAAAGGATTCATTATCAACAGAATCCAGGAATCCCAAAGGAACACGAAATCCTAACTTCTTCCACTTAAATCTTCCCAACCCATTTTGACCCCAATTCGTACGCGATAGAGTAAACTTTCCCGTGATGAAATTTAAGGAGTTACCGAATTACTATTAGCCGTCCGAGGCTAAATCGGATTTAGCTCATATTCTCGAGTTGTTAGAGATTTATTTTGTTTGGCAAGTGAAGAAGGAAATAATAAAGTTTTCTACGTTTAGAAGTGTTGCCTCGCTAAGGATAGGATCTTTAGTTGAATGAAAGCAAAAGAAATTTACTTTTAGAGGAAAATACTCTTCAGACGAAAGCTAGAGCTATCTTAAGACTAGTCTAATAAGTTTTCTTCCGACGTTGATAAGTCGGGAATTATTTTGCTTAGCTAAGCTTCGCATAAAAAAGACCTCTCTGGTTTCGCACGGGCTATACATACTATTTGAAGGCTTGTGTTACATTAATGGATTTTTGGTAAAAATCTCTAACATTTATGGTAACAAATATGTATAGCCTGTCAATTAAATGTTTCCTCTTTAGTAAAGATATAGATAAGTAGATTCAATAAAAAATTGGTTATGCAAGTGACAGCTTACAAATGCTTGTTTTTGACTCAAGTTACACGTTTTTTCATTGGACTGCCAATCATAAGGTCCCGGGTTTGATTCCCGGCACGACCAACATCTTTTGTGATAGAGTAAATTTGTTGACTGGGTGATAAATACTCGTTTGTATCGATATAAAATATTTATGTATGTATATGTATTAAATCAGTTGTGTTAGCAACCAATTTTAAAAACTAGAAATGGTTTTGTATGGGGATAACCAGCATTGTAAGAAATGTGTCCTAGTATTACATTTATATTAATTTATTTTATTTTAAAAATCCTGGTGAAAAAGTCTTATTAAAGCACATGGCATAGCATTACCAGCCCACTATACCTACTGCTGGTACTCTGGACCTTCTCTAAAAAGGCCATAATCCACTGCATTAAGTGCGGGTTGGTGAATGGCACACGTTTTCGGATATTGTGATCCTCACAGATGTCAGTAATCATCTAGTGTAGTAGGGCCGGGATCGAACCAGGTGCCAGCCCTACGGCTCGGTCAGCCACATTCAATAACAGGCCACTCTCGCTTATTTTAAAAAACTTTGATCAAAAACACAATACACTTACAATGAAAATGAAATCCACTCAGTCAACTAACCTACTTATATTTTCATTCAAATGAAATAAAAGCCTAGAATTTATTCAAAACTCAGTGTAAATGGCCTAATTTTAATACAAAGCGAGGTAAATCAACGTCGACTTTACAGTCAGCAGTCGTACAAAGTTGTGGTATAAATCTTCATGAGAATTTTTGGCTCGGTCCCTCCCAGTGGGAAGGCTAGTAAATGTTTATGAAAATCCAGCTATTTGGTACCAAATTGCTACTTTACTAATATACTGGGTTGTCTATTTGAATAAATAAATATAAATATTAGGACTCATTTCATAACGGCAGGTTAACCCCATACTAAACCAATTCTAGATTTTAATATAGTTGCTAACACAACTGATTTAATACATTTACATACATAAATAATTTATATCGGTCGAATTTAGTTTAACTAATTTACTCTTACGTATGCTTAAGTATATTAAGAATGCTAGTAAATGTTTATGAAAATCCAGCTATTTGGTACCAAATTGCTACTTTACTAGTGGGTTGTCTATTTGATTAAATAAATATTAGGACACATTTCTTAAACGGCTGGTTAATCCCATATTAAACCATTTCTAGATTTTAATATGGTTGCTAACGCAACTGATTTAATACATATATGTACATAAATCATATTTTATATCGATCGAATTTAGTTTATCTAATTTACTCTTACGTATGCGTAAGTTTATGTTTCATACGTAAACGCGAGAATCTTAAATCCCTCCCTATTCCCTATAAGAATGTTCTTCCCTAGTCTCTATTGTTTAATTTATAAGTATAATAAATATACGTGGATGCAATTTATTTATTGACATTACTTTACGGCTGGAACCAATTACAAAGCAAGTTACATTAAAATGACATTAAATTACAAAATTATTGTCAAAGTAATTTACATTAAATAATAAATAGTTCAATTACAATAAGTAAACATAAACATAATTAAATGGAATTTCAAAACAATTGAATTACTAATTAAACAAGGCCAAGCGATTACATACATTCAATATACAAAAATAAAAATAGGATTTATCCTAATTCAAACAATAAAAAATTGAGCATTGGAAAGTGAGTTCTAAATTACATGGTTTCACCCGACATAAAAAATAATAATTAAAAGCTTGTAGAAAGGAACTATTAATAAAATCACTACTGGTGCAGAAATTTAAAATAAATAATAGCCATGTTTCACAAAATGGGACTTAATTTTAATGATGATTAACAACTGTATTTACTGAACAGGAATTTTTCACGCGATCATTTTAACAAACTCATTGTTTGTGACGTGAAACGTAGTACGGGTCGGAAATCTGACGTCAGACCTAATAAACAGGAGGTGTCATTTGTTGAGAATACGATTTTATTTCATTTTTTTTGTTCCACCTCCCTTAATACTGAGTCAAGGATGTTGTTTTGGTTGAACAACTTCTTACGTATTTTCTCTATTTTCACGATTTAGCCCTTTTGTTTTTTTGTTCTTTATTAACAAAGGAGAAATCTTGACACAACATACTTAAATATATCTTTTTACTGGGGGTATGTGGGATCTGTAACACTAAAACCTTCTGAGTGTCCTGCTTCTGTGCTTAGCAGAGTACTCCGGGTTCTTCCAGTGTGTGTATGTATGTATATGGTGTCGTTGTGCATATTTAAATGAAGTGATTTTGTATTTAAAAGATGTGTTAAACGAAAGTGCGTTCAGCTATGTTTGATGAAAAATGGGCGCCGCTACAAAATGGCGAACGACATTGTTTTTCAGACTTGCCTCAATATAGGCATTAAATGGAACGACTTATTAGGAATGCATATATTATGATAAATTTCAAATTTAAGATGGCCGCTACAGCATAATGTTTTGCAGATTTTCGATTTTTTATATTTATTTTTGTTCTAGTCAACTGAGAAGTCTAGAAATGATGCTGAGGACAAACAGCAAAACACATGTATAGAATTATATGCCTACTATGTCATCAGTGGCCATCTTTCTCCAACGTCGTGTCTGTAGTTTATTTACTCGCGTCCTCCTCGCAATATTTCAATCTGTTTCCGATAGCGGCAAAACAATATTCGGCGAGATGAATGGATGCACATTCGATACGATATAATCTTTTGAGCGCACAGCCAAGTTTTAAAGTCGTATAAGTAATTACTTTTCAGGAAAACCCGTTCATTTTCAGCATATTTACATGACTATTTAAAAAATTGCTTTTATTTCTTGACGGATTGTCAACAATAAACACGACCCGTAGTGCTATCCGTATTCAGCCGAGATAATGATGAATATTTTACTAATAATTTGTCAAATTATATGTCAGTTCACGTACAATTACAATAAAAAGAAAATTCAAACACAATGTCAAATCTATAAATAATTAAAATCATAATTGAATATTAGTACTCTTAACCTCAATTATCATAAAATATATAAAATCTTAAGTATAATTACTGAGAATATTTCGCAAATAAATTGCAGCCGTTATTTTCGTAATGACGTTTCTTTTCAGTTTTAATAAACGCGTCAATACTATAAAAGGTTCATTGTACGACCCAGTTTGTAGAGTTCCGTACCTAAAAGGTAAAAATAGGACTGTATTACTAAGCCTCCGCTGTCTGTCTGTCTCCAGGCTATATCTCAGAAACCGTAATAGCTAGAAAGCTGAAACTTTGATGTGATGTTACGGATGTCGTCGACCCAACGTGTTAATGATTGCAAAATAGAAGACTTTTTAGATGACGGAACATTAAAAAAATTAAATCAATTAACACGGTTGCTCATCTCCAGTAAATAATTGCAATGCCCAATGGCTAATTATATAATTGTAAAGTGACATAATATTGCAATAAATTCTTTGACTTTGACTTTGATTTTGACCGGATAACGGTAATAGACACCTAAATTTTTTACAGAATGTATATGAATTACCTTTCAATTCAAGTTATAAAAATTAAATAAACTAAAGGGGGGCTCTCATACAACAAAAGTAATTTTTAAGCATTTTTTTACTCCACCTTTATAACGACATTTGGACCCTCTATACATTCACAGAATATTTAATTATGTATTAATTTTAAAAATAAAAATAATATCTAACTGCCTGACTTGCACTTGGCTAATTTTTATCCCGGATTTACGCAAGTACAATCGCAGAACCCTGCTAGTTGTTAGATAGTACAAGATTTCAATTCTCGTCTCTTGAGGAATGACCTATTTGCCGAAGCTAATTTCAGCTAGCTGCGGTATAATGGCCACAAACACCTTTGTTTTGTTTGCCCGCCCTAATGAGGAACTGTATTACTCAGCAGGTATTGCTTATATTGCTTTGGGTAAGGAAACCAAGCTTTGTTCTCGTATTTATTATTATTATTTGTGACAGTGAAGTTCAAATGCGGTTTGTTACTTGGCAATATTAATTTTCTACGTTTGATAAAAGGGTGTGATAAAAATTTAAAAAGGGGCGTTATAAAAATGTCACGTAGTGCAGGTTTTTTAAATTTCATACACTATTTTGGTATGCTAAATCTATCGAAAGTAATAGTATTTCTTCTCTTTCTAGCCTTTTTCTTAATTTCTTTTGTACTACGGATTACAGAAAAAAGGTGCATATGGTACGTCTGGGAAAAACATGGTCTAAAGTTATGCCAATATTGGCTTAACTAATATTCAACAACCTTAGCGTTACGTCACGCCAATTTCTACCTTAACATCTTAGAGATACGGATCTGTTAGTATGCAAGAATTTACGCGACATCTAGTTTTAAACATTCGTTTGATAATAATAATAATAATGATTTATTGTTGAACTTATAAGAGCTGTATAAAGAAAAGACTACTACTACTATAAACTGGACAATACGTAAAACATAAAAAGGTGATACAGTTGAACAAGTAGTAACGGAGTACTAAGCATATATATCGTACATAATATCGTTTTTTTTAAGCGAAACAAAGTAACTTGGCCGATAAAATAGTTCCGCCCCACCGCGGTATTTTACGCGTGTAAAAAACCGCGGGCCGCAAAGAGAGAGACAGAACACATAGTGTGTGTTATTTGTTCCACACCAACATTTGACTCGGCATTTTTCCGGTAAAGGATTGACCGGTCCGATAGCCAATATCCTTTTAATTCCGATAGCTGGCGACAATCCCACTAAACAGGCGTCGTCGTGAATCAACAACCGGAAGTCGAGCTTGGCTTGTGGCGTGACTTACGACCCGCTTCCGGCCGCCATATTTACTTACTGTTGAGTCCGGGGTAACTGATCGGTTTAATGATTAAGAATATTTATTTGGGAACGGGTAATTTGTCTGTTGTTTCTTTAGTAGCGCCTTTAGCGCGGCTAACTAAGGTGATCTGATACGATCATCGCGGTTAATAACTTATTGACTCAGGCGTTACTTTGCAGAAATCCATTGTAAATAGAAGACAAAATTAAATATTTAGTCTACTTCCGCTGTGATACGAAACCCAAATTAAGATAAGTAAAGGAAAACGTTACCTATCACAATTCGGAAATTATTAACTCTACACGTGTTTCGCCTACCGACGAACTGCCATACTCGAAGAGTCAACATCTCCTGATGATGCCTTGTGGTTAGGCGAAACACGTGTAGAGTTAAGAATTTCCGAATTGTGATAGGTAACGTTAATCTTAATTAATCTTAGTTAATTTTTCCTTTACTTATCTTAATTTGGGTTTCGGATCACAGCGGAAGTACACTAAATATTTAATTTTGTCTTCGATCATCGCGGTTTTTTTTTTCTTATAGGTTTGCGTTTGAGCACAGCTTGCCTGGTGTTAAACAATACTCCATAGTATTGTGATCCTACGATGATACACGCTTACCTAAAAAATACCTATTGACTCTAGATTTGAAGACTCCCAGGTGGTACTTTTTGGGAAACAGAGACTCAGGAAGAGAATTCCAAAGTTTTGCATTCCTCACAAGAGAGGTAGAAGCGAATCGGCTTGTGCGAAACTTAGGGATTTCGGTTACTGTATATCTAAAGTATGTCTCTTCGCTGAGTTTCTGCTCGTTCTGTAATGGAACGGTTCGCGGTTAAGCAATGGTCGATTTTGGACATTCTTTGGATGGTGAACATGCACAAGAATGTCGTTTAAAATGTGGCATTTTCATCTGAGCGCTACCGTGGGTTGGAAGACATGTAAAATTATACGTCGCACCTGTTTGTTAGTCACAGTACAAGCAGTTCTCAGCCAATTGATTAAGAGGCTTTAGCTTTTACTTAGTTCACACAAAGTCACTTGTTTGCTTTGTATATGGATATGGAATATGCGTACAATAAACGCCAAACGCTGCCTGGGATTTGAATAGCAACTTCAATTTTGAAGCGATGATAGCTTAGTCAGGCATGCGGTGCCTTACATCCCGTAGGTCTTGGATTCGATCCCCGCAAATGAGCTCGAGCTATCGATGCAGGGAAATTTCTTAAGGAAACCATAAGACTGCTTGGCGCTCAAAAAACAAAAAAGGAATTGCTCTTTCTGAGCAGACTTGACTGTTTGAGCTAGATTTTAAGCAACAAGATCGTAAAAACCGTCCGAAACCTTCCTACGCCTATACTTATAATAGTTCCGGCCAGCTGCATTGCGCCGCATGTGACCGGGTGTTCAAAACGAAGTTTGGTTTTGCCAGCCACTTACGAGCACACGCCAGAAAATAGCCAGGGTCACTATCGTTGGACACTACAAGGACGAGCTCATCATCAAATACCTAAGCTGTACTGTGTGAATACAAATCATAAGAAAATATCAGTATCACTTTAATTTATTTCAAGAATCGTACATACAACTTTTTCATAATGACAATAATTTCCGCAGGACATTTCCCCCTCGCGAAGCTTAACGGAATTTCCCTTCGTTTTTATATAATAACGTTTCATGATAATATGTGTACTTTATGGGCGGCATGTGAGATACAAAATCGTTTTTTCGCGCAGCATTTCTATTAGGTCGTTGTATATTAATAACGAGTATAAAAAAGCGAGTGTGACTCGGTGGTGAAAACGTCTGCTTTTCCATCAGACGGTTCCCTGCTCGATCCCGTTCCTACACCAATGACTTGTTTTTCAAGTTATGTGAGGATTTGCACTCGCTTTACGGTGAAGGAAACTGTTTGAGGACCACAATATCCTAAGACGTGTGTCATCCGCCAACCTGCAATTGGCCAGCCTGGTGGATTGTGGTCTATATCTCTCTCATCGTGAGTCCCAGTAGTGGGAACATAAAGTGGGCTGCTAATGCTTATATAATAACGAACAGAGGTTACGATATTATAACTGCGGTTAAATTTGAAGAGTTTAGAGTTTTTCAATTGACTTGAATACGGAACATGCATAAGTTGTAACTTTAATCAATTCCTTACACTCATATAAAAGGGTAAAACTTGATTTCCAATATGATGGGGTATGATAAATAAAAAAAAGGTATTTAATATAAAATATATTTTTAAATATATTTTACTTCCAAAAATTTTAGCACGTGAATATTAGACTTAGACTCATTGTGCAATAACTGAATATATTTCTCAGTACAACAAAATGAACACTACCTTTTTATTAATTCGAATATTTATACAATTAGTTTTGTTAAAATTTAAATACAGTAAATACATTTTTTATACCACGTATAAAGTATCCAGTATTAACTAAAACAAAAGAAAATCATAAATTGCAACCGAGTTCTTTTAGCAAGAATTTTTCACAAGATAAATAAATTTTGCGCGCGAAACAAAAAACAGACATACATCTATGAAGAAACAACAACACTTATTTAGTCATACAAAGCCACATCACATAATTCACGCACATAATCTATGTAAATGCATAACGTTTCTCAGAAAAACTTAGCTATATTCTAGTGAAGGCTGTAAATCAGACTTATGTAAACGGTTTTGGGGGAAAAGGGAAGGGAGTTTCGAACTGCGCAAATAATATATTTCGTATGGTAAAATAATACTTTTGTTTAGTTTTGTGTTCTATTATTATGATGATAAAGATGTTTTGGCAAACAACAAAATTGATAAGATACGGTGAACATTGTCTCTAATATTGTTCTACTAGTTATGCCGCTGTTGTCTAATATCTTTAAGTTAGTAAATGTTTCCAAGTTAGATTGTAAACTGGGAAGAAATAGGTATCAAGACAAAGGCTTTTGCCCAGTTTGATTTCTTGAATGAAATGTTAATCGACTTTTTTTAGACAATTAATAAATTTTGAATTTCGAATCGTATTCTTGTTTTTTTAGTCCGGGATAAATATTAACGTTCGTGTTGATCTAGAGTCTAAGTTGCTATTATATTACATTAATTGTAATTATTATATCAAATCTGGGTTAAAATGTTAGGGCGTAATAACAATTTTTGTATTCTTATAATATTTTTATTACGATGACAGGACAACATATAGTAATTGTAATTTATTTAGGAGAGTAAAACCGGGTCTTTATTTTGTTTTGTTTCTGGGTTTTTCTAACACTTGCTCAAACCTCTATAAAAATGGGCGTGGCCTATCAGTATTGTAAGTTATTATTGGCCACGCCTATATTTTGTTTGATGCTAGTGATGATTGATGTTAGGTGTTAGAAAACAAAGTCGCAGAAGACCGTAGGTGCATAAATCGTACATAAAATGAAAGACGTTATGTTTATTATTTATACCTAAGTTTGCCTCAGATAATCTACTATAGTTACTTACGCCAGACTGCCAACCATCGGGTTCGGTTTCCGGCACGGCCAACTTCTTTGTAATGAATGTATTGATATAAAGTATTCATGTACAAATCTGTTGTGTTAGCCACCATAATTCAAACTATAAATGGTTTAGTATGGGGCCGTGTATGAAATGTGTAATATTTATTTTTATTTATTTGAATCCAAAATCCGACCCCAACCCCGGTTCAATAGAAAATAACATAAAAAAGTAGATATTTTCGCAGTTATCACCATAAACGTTAACTGGCAGGCAACGAGACCCCATAGCAGCGAACAGCCTCTTCTCGTGACAAACGACTCAGAACCTTATTTCGTAAGGCATAAAGGCGATGATATTGAACCTCGTAAAGTTTTCGCCGCGATTTTATCATACGCGCTCGAATTGCTTGTCACTGGTCGAAGTTGTAAATTTTTCCGGCACTCGTGTTTTGAGTTGTTGCTTGATTTTTTGCGTCAGTAAAGAAAGTTGTTATTAGTTTAGTTGTCTACCGCAGTACTGATGTTATTTTTATTAAGGGACGCGCGTTGCTGGTTATTTTGGCGTTCTTTTGTTTTAGCTTTGTTCTTCTGGTTATGTTTTTTGTAAGCAATAAGAATTTACATAAAAGTATTGTGCTTATCACTTTTCTTTACAAGCCAATTCCTTGTAAACGATACAATTTTAGTTATGCTCTCGGAAATCATTATATTAAAGTTAAATTAGCTAGTTCTTATGTGCAAAACAAGAAGTCATGTGAAGGAGATACAAATTGAAATGTCTCATTCATGATATAAAGAAGTCAAAATGCATGAAACAAAGTTTGGGGTTTTTGTTTTTCAGTTGTGCTAATTAAAAAACCAAAGACCATGTTTTATTCCTGGTGTTCTCTATCCTTTGTTCTGTTAGCCATGTACACACAAATATGTATATGAATTATTTAATACTAAAATGATAAATATATTATAGTATACGTTTAGCAAGATGTATCAAACAGAAACGTCAGGTTAGCATTCGAATTGGATCGGAAGATAGATAGATAGGTAATTCTATATTGGACACAAAATTTAAAAAAATCTTCATTACAAACTAGAAATGGTTATTAGAAATGGTTTTAAGTATGGGGCTAACTAACATTTTGTGAAATGCGTAAAATAAACATAACATTCCTAATTATAACCAATTCATAATATTAAAAAACAAGTTAATAAAATAAAGAAGAGAAGTATTTTCTTTTCGAAACTTATTAAACGGTCAGCTCTAACGTCAAGGGAAAGTTTAACAACAACACCGCCCTTACCTGGTAACCTCGACACTTCCGCAGAGACAGGTTCACAAACTTTCTAAGGTTAATTTAACTTGCCTCCAAGGATTCACCCTGATTTAGTGGAAGACCAAACCCAGTCCTGAAATTAATTTGACTTCTTAAGATGGATTACTACTGTGGGCTTAATAAATTATAAATTATCATTGGATTTTAGGCGAGACTGACAGTTTAGTAAGGACAATGAATAACTGTGTTTAGATTGACCTTTTTAGATTTCTGACATTCCAAAACCAATAATATTAGGTTGATTCTGACCTCTGCATGGTCTAGGATATTAAAAAAAATATGTTTAAGAAAACAGCAGGGAGTAGTTTATAATCCCAACGCAAAAATGACAGAGTTGTTTCTTTTTCGTATGAGCTTAGTGGCCAAGCTCTGGTGTCGGGAATTTTCAAGCCAAAAAAAGTAAAGTACATACATATCCCCCTCCCCCTATATATTTATATACAAATCCCTTCCCGCCAAGTGCGCAAAGAAAAACTATTTTTCACTCCGTCCACTCGAAATTACTTTTCAATATATAGTCCCTTAAATATAATGTGCAATATTATATACAACAACTTTCGTATTTCTGAAGATTCTTCTAGTTGTCACAAAATATATTTTTTTCGACAACATTTGCTTCTTTTAAATCGTTAATTATTAATGAAATAACTTAATCTAAACCTTACCTCAAATTTATTTTATTTTTTTATTTTTTCTCATATTTTTTTTTAATTAGATCGCTTTAGTATATAATTTATATATTTATGTTTGTGTTTATATTTTAATAATGACAGCTGTGTACAGTCGAAATAGGACTTGAAGTTTATAGTGGTGTTGTTCGTAAAAGTGTAATTCTCAACTTTTTGTGTGTGACAGTACCAAATAATTAAATATGCACATAAAGAAAGACAGACAAATTCAAATTGAACTAAATACAGCACAGATAATTGCTGATATCAAATACTATCGTCACTAGTCAATATGGAATAATTGAATGCCGAAATCAATATTTCAATGCGTGATATTTGAAATTAATAACGCCAATAGAACTGAATTTGTGGTAGATTAGTGTAATTCATAAACATTATTTAATTAGGTCTTTCGTTTTACTAGAAACTAATGATGTGGAACATTGATTGTAATTAATTATGTTTGTTAAATATTATTGCAAATAGTGTACCTTGATTTTTACCTATTGACACTCAATTTAATAGCATCAAATATTATTTAGAGGTGATTGTATCTATATTTTGTGGGCTGATAGCTGTCTGTTTATTTTTGTATTTTATTGAATTTGAATACATATACGTATACGAACTATACATACAGAGATATGCATAATAAGTTAGAAAGAAAAGAGTAAAATAATGTTACATTTTATAAAACATACCGCGCGGTTACAAATTCAATATTTTTTGTGAGCCATATTTAACTAAACGAAACTTTACTATCAGACATTTAATAAAATAGACTTTCTGTTAGTTCTGTTTATTTATTTTATTTGTATATTTTTGTATTTATTACCACATACACCTTGGCATTCGAGCAACAAATCGTATAACCACTCAATTCAACGACTCTGGCTTAAGTTAGGACATGCCTAGTTTGAAATTATTGGCTCTTAAAAACTCAGCTGGTAGCAGACCGACAGCAACTTTGATACAAATTTTCAACACAAAGGTTGTAAGCTAACTTAAAAAGCTCTACAGCCTTTCTAAGGCTTCCCCACGATGTTTTCATTAACCGGAAACTCAACTCAACAACTCAATTAAAATTAGCAAACACAATTCCGACACAATTCGCTTAAGCATCTTAACAAAAGCATTTTATTAGTGACGTGATTAAGTTAATTGTTGCTAGAATATGTTTTCATGAACCTCGTGTTTCCCTCACAATGAGGGTGTTTCATTATCCGTGACGCAATGACTGCGATTTAGTACATTATCTTATACAGGGCTACGGAAAACATCAGTGAAGATCCATTTTGATACCAACTAAGCTAATTGTGCAGCGTATAACTACCCGCATCCAGGTGGAGGGACGGTATACAAAAAGTGGACAGTGGATGAAGTAATTGGCCAAGTGAGAGTAGAACTTGCGTATGAAAGGTTCCGTGTCATTGTATCTAATATATAATATTATGTTCGGATTTGCCAGCCACTTACGAGCACACGCTAGAAGATAAGCAAGGGTCGCCATCGTCGGATACGACGCGGACGACATCATCATCATCATCAAAATATAATGAAATATTCTGTGAATATATAGAGTGTCTATCAAATGTTGTGAAATAGATAGAGTAATACTTGCTTAAAATTAGTTAATTTAATTAATTAAAATTAGTTTCTTCTATAGAAGCTACCCTTTAATGCGGCACACGAAATACATAAGTTGGGAAATTTTCAGGTTTTTAGCTATCACGGTTTCTGAGTTAAGGCCTGGTGACAGACAGACAGCGGAAGCTTAATAATTGGGTACCACTTATATACATTTTAGGTACGGAACCCTAAAAAGATACTGAGAATTTGTTTTGTTAAACAGATAAGTAATTGTAACAAGTAGTTTACGTATGCTCGTGTTTTATGAGGGTGCCTTTTGGCCAAGACTGTCTTTACTAACGTTGCTTCAATTTGTCTTTCATAGGATTAAATAATAATTATTAAATAGTAAAAGATAGGAGTTTTTATTTCATAGTACCCTGTATATTATGTAATACAGTGTGGGAAAGTGTGTCGGCTAGTTAATGTATGGTGGAAATGTGAAAGGAAGTCGCTTTGTTGAAAAGCTGGCTTTTAATATCTGCTTTTCCCTTTGAATTTTTAATAAATAGAAATACCCCTGTTTAGTGTGTTGTTGTTTCCTATTCTGGTTACTGTTTAAATATTCTGTATGCTGGCCTTTGATGAAGTTTAGTGGTCTTTACAAAGTGATTAACGGAAACATCACCTTTGAGGTGTGTGTTTAACAATAATTTTGACATATCAGTGCCAAACCGATAGGTAAAGGAATAATATGTGAAACCAATGTCAAGGAGACCACAGTAGTGGGATGAAAATTTTTTTATTTTTTACTAAAAAATTTTAGAACTTCTTTTTCATCCGACAATTAGAGATAAAACTGGTTTAAAACATTAAGCTAAGCTCTGCTTAGCACTAAGGCTTTCCTTTAGTGCTCGGGGCAGTTTTGTACTAGTCCTAACCTGAGCCTTACCTAGTAAAATATGTTTTATAACGTTCGATTTAAAAAAAATGGAAGAGCAATTTGTACTATTGCCGTGTCTTAATAAAAATGCCGTCTTTGTTAAAGTGTTTAGTAGTTAACGACATAATAGTAAAAGCACGGCTGAATAAAAATGTATATTCTTTAATACGTTTAAGAATCTAGATAGAAGGAAAAATATAGTATGTATTTAGTGTGTTTTGTGTGTGTGTGTTTACAGCTATGTCTATGTGTCTGTAGACAGAACAACTAGATAGAACTAACGTGCTTCCTCTTTCTATTTCAGGTAATAAAGCAGGCGAGTGCGGCAGCATAGGTTAAAACAGCCTCTATTCAACCCAGGGCTACCATGATCAAAGCCGTATCTAATATGAATTTATTATGTCTTCTTATTTATTCTTCTTCTATCTGTATTTTGACTGACTCATTAGCGGATGATACAGATTTCGATTTCCGTGCCGAGACAGATTTTCTAATGTTATTTTTAATGGTTACAACATTAGTTACTTGCCTGATAATATGGATTACTCTAGCCATTCTAATAGCTGCAACTCCCCGAGTGGAAAATACATACAGTCGAATATAATAATATAACCTCTTTCTTTTTTGAAGTCGATTAAAACTCTACGTATCACCAGACTGTGTGAGATGAACTCCGATCAAAAATGTACTAGATATAAGGCGATGTCTTTAAAAATTACTAGGAAAATAAGACCACAAATAAGAGTGTTGTCTTATTTGAGTTTTAGGAATTTAAGCGTTATTAGAGTAGTAAAACAGTTGAATTTTCTAAAGCTCACTGCGTACGGTCATAAAATCTTATGGCTGTTATCGCGGAGCAAAATAGCTTATGTTTATTATAGTATAAGTCGAAACTTAACCTAAAAATATAGTGGTAAGGTTGATTTGAATTGAAACATATTTTGTATTTCTGTGTATATTGTAATAGATACCTACAATAGTATAGTTAACTCATGTAATTTTTTGTGCCGTGTTTGTATGCAACACTGAAACTGGTATATATTTGACCAAAGGAGTCAAATCTTATTGGCGATAAATACATACCAAGGTCTGGTACATGGACAAAGGCCCCAAAAATCTCGCTTATATACAAGGCGATGTCAGTTCAGTCAGCTCAGTCGGTCGTGGGGCCGCCTTACGGCCCACAGGGCGGGGTTTCGATCCCCGATGTTGAGTCAGAATACGTTCAAATTCCATTCCATTTAGCATCATGATAGCTCATTAGAGGAGCTAGTATTCACTCCGGGCGGTAATAGCAGGTGTAGTAGCATCATGAATGGACTGTGGTTGGACGCGTACGTTTTAATCACGCACTTCCGGCCTCTAGTATAGGATATAGTGATGTGGTAGCTGATATTGTACATGGAACGGCATAGAAAATACTTTTGCAATGAAATTAAAACATTTCTGTCGTATTCCTTAGTCGTATTTTTGTTGTTTGACGACTTCGTTGGCTTAATAGTTACCACGCCGGAGTGCCAATCGGAGTGTCCTGGTTTTGATTCCCGGCTCGGCTTACATCTTTGTAATGAACTAAATTTGTTAGCTGTCGGTCTGGGTGTTAAATATGTATTGATATAAGTCTTTATGTATGTATACGCAGTATATCAGTTGTGTAAGCAACAATACAGACTAGAACTGGTATAGTATGGGTAACAAGCCGAGAGTAAAATGTGTCTTATTCTATTTTTTATTTATTTGTATTCCTAATGATTTTCCAGAAAAAAATCGTTCATTCTCTTGGCTGGCACTTTGTGGTAGGCGTCCTGGTTCTTCCATGGAAGACCTTTTTTTTACTCCGAATAGGTCAGCGCTTGACCACAATTCACCTGATGGTAAGTGATATTGAGGTCTACGGTGGATCGCGCTTACCTAGAAGGAACCGGTTCACTCTCGCCTTGAAAATCGCTAGATTGTAGTCATTGGGGAACAGGGACACACATGCTGTCGCATATTTGGGTCCTCAAACATGTCCGTCCGAGATGCAGCTTCCAGATCGCGCGATTTAAAATTAAACTTAAAGCTTGGTTACTTGACAAATTATTTTATGACATAGATGATTCATGAATTTAAAAGATTATTGATGAATACCTAATTCTTTTTTATTTTTGTATTGTAATAAATTTATCGTTTCAATTTTGACAAATTATGAGTTATAAATAAATTATTGTATTGTATTGTATTGTGATTGTATTGTAATGAAGAGGTACTCTGCCTAGTACAAGAACCAAGAACCATAAAAATACAATAGACAACAGAAGAGGAAAGATATTTGGCCACCTTATACGACAAGACAATTTCATTAAAAATATCGTAGAAGGAAAGACAGAAGCCAGGAGAAGAAGAGGAAGACCTAGACGATCATATTTAGACCAAATTAAGGAGAAGGCGAAAGTCATGTCGTATAGGGAGGTCAAGGATTTGGCCAAAGACAGAACTACCTGGAAAAAACTCCACAGACAAGAGCCCAGCTCTTAAATATTGAATGAATGAATTGTATGTCGGTTTACTCACGATGTTTTCCTTTACCGAAAAGCGAGTGCATCTCCTTACCTAACTTCATAGCCATCATTAACTCAGTATATGTCAATAGGAGTTAACTGCAATCTGTCTAAGAGCAAGCTAATCTAGATTCTAGTCATGTTGTAGGGTAATTAGCCTGTCCTGAGTTAGATGACACGCCTCATGCAATCGGGCTGTATTGGATCTGTACACCTCGCTTGATTGCGGTCACATTCAGTTAATAATGTTTTACATGTGACTGATCTAGACAGGTAAATGTAATTATTGGTTTTTATCTTAATATATATAAATCTCGTGTCTCGTGTTTGTCCTCAATGGACTCCTAAACCACTTAACCGATTATAATAAAATTCGCACACCATGTGCAGTTCGATCCAACTTGAGAGATAGGATATTTTAAATCTCAAATTATAGTCGCAATTTTAATTTATTGCTAATTATAGTCTGTTATTATTTGACTGTCACAATTATATGTTAACTCCAAATGATTTTAACAGATGTCGATACCTTTCGACTGGGTTAAGTAAGTGATCAATAGATGGCGCTGCTATGGTAAATCTACGAACGTGTCATATAAACTACACTATCTATTTTTCATACCCCTAAGTGAGGCAAAACAACGTTTGCCGGGTCAGCTAGTTATTTACTAAAAAGCGACTGTGGCTCGGTGGTAATAACGTCTGCTTTTCAATCAGTCGGCCCCTGGTTCGATCCCGGCCCTACACCAATAACTTGTTTTTCAAGTTATGTGTGGTTTTGCACTCGCTTTACGGTGAAGGAAAACATCGTGATGAAACCGGCATGTTTGAGGACCACAATATCCAAAGACGTGTGTCATCCGCCTTCCCACACTTATATCTCTTTCCTCGTGAGTGAAGGCCCCGAATCCCAGCAGTGGGAACGTATATAATAGTGGGTTGCTTATGCTATGCTTATTATTTACTACCTGTTGCCCGTTTTTTGCCAACAACAGCCTCATTGAGAGACAGTATCCAGACTAGACATGTACCTTAGGCTAGACTATCGCTAGCTCATGGAGTTACGCGCCCCGCTGGTCTAATGCCGAGCTGAAAAAACTAAGAGGCCTACCAAAGCAAAAAAATGTTTGGCGCAACACTATTGAAGGTGGTCGTTACGAGGTAGTAATAATAGCCACCGCTTGGAAGGGTCAACTTTTCCATAGCTTTCTTATTGCACGTACCTTCCTAATGGCATGTAATTAACTTGTACACTTTGTGTAGTTTTGCCTTTATTCGCTTCTCCGTAAACGTTGATTACCTAATTAGAGGTAGATATAGAAAAGTTTACGATATTGCCTTCGTTACCGTTAACGGATAATATTTACTATTTTTTCTGACCATATTTTAGGGTTCCGTACCTAAAAAGTAAAAACGGGACCCGGGAATAATTCAAACTATAAATAAATGGTTTATTATAGGGCTAACCTATAGTGAAAATAACTATAGTAAAAATTGTGACATGTTATAATCAAATTGATAATATAGATAATAATCTCACTTAAACTTGACATACTGTTTTTTAGACATTTAATTTTATGACAATTTTTATAAAATAATAATAATAATAATTGGATACTGTAATGTTATGAATTTCTGGGAAACAAAGGCATTTTTTTTTTTATTATTTAATTTTATAGGGCTAACCAGCCGTGTTTGTAATGTGACCTAACATTAAAAAAAACATGCCTGATTTTAAAGAACTTTGTGGCTTACGATGTTAGATGCTTACTTAGAAAAAATCTATTATCTCTTGACATATACTCGTAAAAAAGATCCGAACAAGAGTCACTTATTAGCAAGAAATCGTATAAACCAGCGCCGGCGCACGCGGCGCGACGTCTGTTATTCTATCCCGATGATTTCTCACACCCGGTTCAGTCTTTTTATGATTTTGCGGACAGTTTTCCTTCTTTATTTTGATTTGGAAGTCTGTGTTGTTGCTCTAAATACGTCGGCGTAGATCATAATTCGTCTGGTGGCAATCGTGATCTAAGATTGTTTGATACCGTGATAGTGTCTCGTCGGAAAAACGTTGGGCTGCATTCCGCGAGACCCTGGATCGAATCCAGCCCAACATACACCAAAGATTTATTTTTTCTACCTAATGTGTGAAATTTGCACTCTCTCATTTGGCAAAGAAAAACTTCGCGAAGAAACTCACCTGTTGTGAGGACGACAAAATCCGAAAACCTGAGTCATCCGCCAATCTACAATTAACGGCATGGCGGATTATGGCTATAGCTATCTTCTCGTGGGAGAAGTCCCTGAGTCCCAGCAGTGGGAAGGTATAGTGTTGTTTTTATTTAGATTATTTTGTTGAATTTCTCTATATTAACTGGCCCAAATATTCAGCAAAATTTTATTTTTACAATACTTTGTCATCAATTAAAAAACAACCAACAAAAACTTGTTTAAAAGAGTGGTGAAGAATCTTTTTAAAATGTTTTGATGCCAAATTGTTTTTTTTGTACCACTTCATATTTGAGCATACATCACGAAATATTCAGATTTCATACTCTCCAATAAGATTGAGTGAACCATGATGCCGCCGGGCTCTTAAAAACATAAGCTAAGCCTGAATGTCCGAACGCAGACTGCACCAAATAAACACAAAATAATATTACCTTTACAAATTATGGAACGTTCCAGTACATTTTTGTGTATTTACCCTTTGAACTTTTGAGAAACCTCGCAATAGTATTTCTGCAAAAATGTTGATGTTTTATCCGAATATAGGTTTACTGGTATCTAACGCAACCTTTTATTTTTGTTTGTCCTGGCAAATGACTTTTGTTTTACCGCTTTTGTTTTATTTCTATCTCATGGTAGAACTAATTATATCGTCACACAATGAGGACTTTTTATGCTTTATCTGCGGTGTTTTTCTTTACTTGATGCTTTGACGCGTGACTTTCATATATCGAAGGAGAAGAATCATAAGGCATGGTATCATCATCATCATCATCATCATCATAAGTTCAACTTTATATCAAAGTAATGCGGTAGGTCGATGTACGTTTAACTCGTTACCCAATACGCTTACAACCAAGTAAAGTTGTAGCAGTATATAATATAAATCACGGCTTACAAACCCGCGCTACTGAAACGATCCATTAAGGCAAGATAAAAAGCACCGTACGCAGTTTATTTATGTTTTATTGACGGTAATATTTGTATCAGTTTTATTTATTAAAAAAAGAGGACGCAACTCCGACGGCAGACGCTCGAGATCTAAATATAATCCACCACGCGTTCTCAAAACAACGACTCACAATATTTAGAAACAGGCGCGATCACGCACGCGTTCCGCTTTCGAAAACTACGGTTTCTTCGTGCTTTTAAAGTGATTTCAAATAGTGACTAGTTTAATTCTGAACGTATAGAAATTTCCGATCGAACAAAACAGTAAGTTCCAAGTTTAAATGAGATGAGAAAGAGAGAAATTGTGATTTCTATAATGACTAGGACGCAATCGTGAATGTGATGAAAATCAGGGCAAAATTAGCGGCGTGACAGTGATAAACGAGCACCGAGGTGCTAATCGTGATTCAGACAGTGATGAGTGATGTAATGTGAAAATGTTTTCCAACATCAAACTCAGTCTGAAGAAGGGGAAAGAGGAGCCCGTACACTGCTACGGCAGCGTTAAAACTAAACCACCGAAAACTCCGACGCTGTCTCGAGCAAAACGACATCAAAGGCGTAAGTTTGTGAATATAAGCGATATTTGCGAAAATAAACACAGCTTAATGAGGTGCGGCTGTGCTTGTTTGCTCGTGCCGTACAAATACTGGAATTAGATGTTTGAGCTAATGGGATGCGTTGAGAAACCCGCGTTGAGGTTAGGGGGAGCGAAGCGACTAGTTTTGTTTTCAGAGTAACTGATGATTAATTCTGATTCTAAATAAGATTTGATAAACAAATAATGTTCTCACTGTAGCAAAACTTCCGTTAGGCATATTTGAATAATGTTTGTGTAACCGGCTATCACTTACGTTTATTTTGTCGGTATTAGCCCGACATGTTTCAGCACAATCAGTGTGCCATTCTCAAGGGCAGGAACACAGCCAACGTACGCTCGCGATGACGGTTGCGCCCGCAATGTCCGTACCATTGAACAGTGGAGTGGAGAGATTTGAAATTGTATTGTAGAATTTTTGAATATTCACCTTAAAAAAAATCTTTCTCCTTACCTTTTGCCAGTCAACAAACTATTTGCATGTGGAAGTGATTTTTTCTCAACAAACAAAAGTAACTTGTCTAGAGTCTTAAAAGGCTTTACGTCAGTTACCAGTAGCCCTGTGCACTCTACAGATGCAAATTGAGTTGCTCACTCATGCCTGAGCTGCCGTTCATTCACAAAATACGTATTTCTCACATTAATCCAGTATTAGTTTCAGAGAGCAAAAACAGATAGTATTTTAGTCTCCCAGTGGTTTTAGTCCGCACATTAGCTATTAAATAGCCAAATCGTATAAGAATTTCTAACATTCATTTTAGAAAACTTTATTTAGACTCTTTGATTATTATGTCCTAAACTAGGCATAATAATGTCTTAGGACTTTCCCTACATATGCTGTGTAAAATAAACGTTTGTGGTTTATCAGTATATGTCTTACTAGCCCGCGTTAATCCGGGACAAAAAGATGCCTATGTTTTGATTCAAGGTCTAACCTATCTTCATACCAACTTTTGTCAAAATCAGCTTAGCCGTTTGTGCGTGAAGAAGTAACAAACCATAATACGAGCTAGAAATGGCTTAGTATGGGGCTAACCAACCATGTGTGAATCTGTAAAAAAAAAACATCCGTGACACATACTTTTTTTTACAGATTACTAATGGGCTATTAGTGCTTTACATTATTTGTTCAAGCACCACCCGTACCACTTATACCTTTGGAGATCCCTTGGGGTGTACCAGGGTCAGTTCCACTTTCAGGCATTTTTGAAATTCGCCTCACCGTCTCCTTATCATCTCTTTACTGCTGAATCACTCGTGTATTAATTTAAGTAGTATAACTAAAACATGTTTGTAAAACGGTTTTGTTCAGTAGCAATACATTATTATTGTATGTTCGCAATGGACACGACTGTTGATACTATTTACCTGTATTTACACTTAAGATCTTGTAACACAGTTGAACAATAAATATATTCTTATTCTTACTCAAAGTTTCGCATTTATAATATTAGGATTAGTAGGATAATTATACCAGGCTGACATAAACATGAACAAGAAGGTGTTTATTTAGAAATCTCAGTCCGTGCAATCGAAACGTTGGTCAGGTCACGTCCTGCTTTTCCAACCTCGTAGTGTTATGATTCGCTTCGTGATTCGCAACTCCAGGAAACTGACTGTTGCTGCCGACATAAATAACCTTTATTATTGTAGCTCTTCAAAGCATAATTTAAGCTACGAATATTTTTAATTGCATTTGACGACCTCGTTGGCGTAATGGTTACCATGACGGACTGCCAATCAGAAGGACCCGGGTTCGTTTCCCGGCACGGCCAAGATCTTTGTGATGAACTGAATTTGTCGGTTTGGATGTTTAAAACATAATACCTGGTTGACTGAGCTTTGCTAAGTTTTTTTTTTAATATGACATTTTCTAAAATTATTCCTAGCTTTATCGATTTATCGCCTCCGAAACCCCCTATATACTAAATTTCATGAAAATTGTTGGAGCCAATTTCGAGATTCCAATTATATATACAAGAATTGCTCATTTAAAGATATAAGATATATGTATTGATATATTTGTGCATGTATATGTAGTATATCAGTTGTGTTAGCATCCATAATACAAACTAGATATGGTTTAGTGTGAGGCTTGCCAGCAGTATGTGAAATGTATCCTACTATTTATTTAGTTTTTTAATCTATTTTCGAATCCACGTATAATAAATTAATATACTTAATTACCTTGTACCTAGGTAATTAAGTATATTAATTTATTATACGGCGTCAAAATATCCCAGTAAATTGTAGTAGTACTAATTACCTTGCAGAGTACAAACACGACTGTTTATATTACGAAACATACATTACGTGTCAACTGTGAATGAATTAACAAATGTTCTCGTAGCCGCTGCAACTTACATCAACTAATCAAAATTATCGTGTACACACGCTGAATTGAGATAGATCTTAGTATAAGTTAGTATAGTGGGTATAGTTAGTTATAATGGGTATTATGTCTGTTTATATTATTAACTAGCTGTACCTCCTGGTGCTGCCCACGTTATATGTTTATATAAGTTGCCTCAATTTTTTTTATTTTTGTATATTAAGTGGCACTTATTACACACACACGCACATATGTAGTCTTGTGAAATTGGAGAGGTCCGTTTACGTGTTAGGGCCCACAATCTACAACAAATACAAGTACATATATATTTAACACCCAAACCGACAAATTTAGTTCATCACAAAGATCTCTCCGTACCATTGTTGTGGTTATTGTTGTTGGCCCCCCTTTAATATTATTTTTTTAGTAAATTTTATAATTTAATTTGATAGCTAATATACATTTACATATTTTGTAAAAAAAAATAAGTGTCTAACAGCTACCGGTTTAAATACGAGTATGTAGCAAAAAAATACAACAAAAACACGTTTGTTGTATGGGGACCCCTTTAAAATTATAGTATTTTTTATTTTTAGCATGTGTTGTTATAGCGGCACTGGAAATACATATTATCTTGTAAAAGTTTCAGCTTTCTAGCTATTACGGTTTCTAAGATACAGCCTGGAGACAGACAGACAGCGAAGTCTTAGTAATAGGGTCCCGTTTTTACCTTTTAGCCCTAAAGGTAAGCCGGAGCCCTAAAGACAGTCAGATTACTGATTTTCCTCAAAACACTACACAAAAGAGTAACGAAAGTGGCACCTGCAGCCTCAGGTGTTGTCGCCTCGATAGAACATGTTTCCAATATCATCTAAAGGCAGTCTTTTTGGAAAAAAAATCATCAAATCCACCTGTCTGCCATATTTTCACGAGCAACTCAATTTGTCAAACTCGATTCAAGATAATTGGGTTCCTGCTATATGGAGGGTGTTTACCCTTTTTTTTTTCGATCTACCTGGAAAGTATGATTGGGGAAAGTGTATTTGGAATTTTGATTTGCGCTTGATTAAAATATAATGGGGTAGAACAGTTGATGTTGAAATTCAAGGTGTATTTTAACATTGGTTTTTATATTTATTTATATAAATGTCAAATGTTTCTAACGGACGGTGCAACAGCGCTAAATTCCTTCAAAGAATTACCCATCTGGGTTAGGTTCCCAAGTTACAGGCGCCAACCGCATACATAACTACGTACTAAACACAATTGGTGTATATATAAAGTATTTAATCCTTTTGTTCGACGAATTATGTGTAAATAATTCTATGTATGAGCCTATGTATTTTGTAAATAAACAAATTTTTTTCTTTCTAACATGGTATATCTTCTTATATATAAAATTTCCGTGTCACAGTGTTTGTTACCGTACTCCTCCGAAACGGCTTGCCCGATTTTATCCAAATTTTATATGCGTATTTAGTAGGTCTGAGGAACGGCTACTGTATATTTAGAAATAATTATTAAGGCAAAACAACGTTTGCCGGGTCAGCTAGTATATATATATATAATAGTAATATTGCTAGCTTGCTTATTCCATATTCATTTATTCATACAAAAAACACGTCAATTACACATTCAAAATGGTAATAGAATAATAATTAACAAATGTCAATGTGATGCAAATGTCGATACAATATTAATGCAAATAATCAAATAATAGTAGCTATTTAATTTGATTTCAATTAATTATATCAACTACACTACTAAATTTAAAAATTACATTGTTCTGTCCACCAGCCAAATTTGTGATTAACGATACAGAGAATAAATGAAGTACCAGTTTAAATAAAAAAATAATAAACCACCGACAACGTTTTATGATGGTAGCCGTGTAAGATTTGAAATTTAGCATACTACATACACTGTATATGTTTTCTACTAGTCAAGCCCTTTGATATGTACAGCCTATAGCTCAGCTAGCTGAGGTGACCTGACGCGATCATCGAAGCTAAGCAACGGTCGATGCGGAGGGTTTGGATAGTTCATGCACAAGACTGTCATTTTAAAAGTGGCATTCTCAGCTGAGCGCTAACGTGGATCAGAAGTCACGTTAAATTGTAGGTCCCGGCAGTTAGTCTAAGTACAGTCGTTAAACTAAGTCAGAGGCAATCGAGCGGCTTGAAGACGCTCGGCACCAGAGCTTGGCCACTTAACTTATCCGAAAAAGAAGAAGAAGATTATGTGAAAATTTGGCATCTACTATTTTGTACCCACCTTGGTTCGATTTTCATGAAACATAATAAATAATATAAATATATACAATACTCGCAGCTGACATCCCGTTCTTTGTTAAATTTAATGAATGCCGAAAACTTTAACAAGGGTTTTCTCAATTTTCTATTTACATCTGTTTACAAGTATTCTCCTAAACTCCAAGAAAACAGATTGTCCGTTCCTTATTTGAGCCACAATCTTAGAACTGATTCCCTGAAACTATAAAAATAACCATTAACAGTAAACAAAAGGTTTATTAGGCCAGTTTCAGCTATTCGGGGCATATTTGGGCATCTTTTATCGTTAACTTCCTCACAGCTTATGTTGAGGCTACGTACATGCATATTATAAATGTTACTTGTATTTATACAGCAAGTTTTGTAGGTACACATATATAGTTTATTAAGATTATATGGTTATGTTAAATTAACAACTACTTCTTATCTTACTAATATTATATTTGTGTGTAAGTGTGTATGTATGTTTATTACTTGTTCACGCTCAAACGGCTTGATTTTGATGAAATTCGACTACAAGTTTTGTAAACGCCAAGGTGCTAAAACAGTCCTATTTAAACACTATATCTCTTTCCTCGTGAGAGATGGCCCCGAGTCCCAGCAGTGGGAACGTATAGTGGGCTGCTTATGATGCAAAGTAAAGAATTTTCCTGGTGTGAAAATAGGTTAAACCATGGATGGAAAATAGCCTATGTATTACATTAGCTTCTTTTTCCCATGGCATACGCAAATAACTTTAACATACATTTATATGTTACTTTACTGTCACTATTCTTAATTGCCTGGTAGAGATCACCATAGGTGATATAGCCGATATCTATGTTTACATATTTTCTTTAACATAAGCTGTTTTTGATGTGAAACATCAATAGCCGTACGTAAAACCAATTTCTACTACAATGCTATATGATGGTATAGGGAGACACCAAAATTCGTAAATTTTTGTATTTCATCCAAATAAATATTTATTCAATAAATAGTCATCGTTATGTGAAAAAAAACGTAATATTTTATTTTATCATTATGACATATTTAGTTCCTATCACAATATGTTCTTTTCTGCATATTACTTTTACAAAATAATGTCGATGTTTCACATCTGCCAGCCGTCCCGTGACGGCTCGTTTTTCTTTCATAAGCGGTTGTACAACAAATGATATTCTATTCTATTCTTTTATTCTAAAACAGATAATAAAAGCTTTTATTATAATACTATCAGAGTTGCCAACCTAGAAGATATTAACCGTCCGCTCCATTCATTCGCCTCGTAGTTTCAGTAACACTAATCCCGACAGCTATAATAACATCATAGTCTAAGAGCCCGTGAAGATCGTCCTTCACCGATCTGATAACCAGATGCGACGTATTTTTTATGAAGTATTTTTTATAAACAAATATGCCTAAAATTGCTTGCCTATCGAAAAGTGCTCATGGCTTTTTTTTGCGCATGCTTGTGTATAGTCAAATGATAATTTAGCTAAAATAAAAACTATCAGTGAAATAAATTTCATTTGGTTATCAAAAGTATGAAGGTGATGAAAAAAAATCAATAAAAGTTTATTTAATTAAAAATAGCTATGAGCACTTTTCGATGGGCAAGCAATTTTAGGCACATTTGTTTATAAAAAATATTTAATAAAAAATACGTCTCATCTGGTTATCAGATCGGTGAAGGACGATCTTCACGGGCTCTTCTACTATCAGTAGGTATCTATGACCGTCTGGTCGCGTTCTTCCATTGAGTGTTGCCCGATGTCGATATATTTAGCCGGATTGCGTAAAAGTCTGACCCTAATTATGAGAGCATTGGACGGGGGCCACAAGACGGCGGAAGTTTCAGTTATAAACGGGATTTTTATGAAAACTGTGGGTTTAGAGATTTAGAGACTTTTTGTTGTGGGTGGAATGATGAGTTATGGTGTGGCAACATTTTTCGAGGCTACGTTTTTATCTGTAGGTAATTTTAAGGTTTACTGGAACTATTTTCGTATCTTATTTTTTATGCGTATACTTAATACACTTATCAGTAAAAATACAGTTAAAGTATAAAAAATACGTTGGCTTAAATTGAAATTATTAAAATGTATACATTAATTTATTCAAATAGTAGTCTGCTTAGTAGTAATAGCGTTTTTATATGCATTGTTTGATACTATTTCACTGTAAATTTTATGAAAATATTATTTTTCAAAATGAATTTTAAGTGCAATATACCTACTTAGGTATGTCTGTGTGAAATGTATAATATACCTTTTCGGTATGTATATTTTTATTTATTTATTTTCAAGTAAAAAATATACCTACTTACCGCAAAGGTGTATTTTATTTTATCTACCAATCAAATATTACGAATATTGTATTTAAATATAGCACCCATTGTATTAATAATAATAATAATTCAAAATTGAAATTCAAAACTGGAACATAAAAATTTTATTGTAATATTTTCATAAATTCCTGTATATTTTCTTTATTTAAAAATGGTTTAATCTGCGAGCATGTTGAGATTAACTTTGCATAAAATAGTCGAAAACATTATTTTTTATTCGGCTTGCAAAATACTATTGTTACCTGGCCAAGAGCCAGATCATAAAGTAAGTAGAACTTACAAACGTTTGCATTTAAAACTTTCATTTTTATTTTAAATCTTAATTCATTTTACTTAACGTTTGAATTGTTTAACTAATAAGCATAAAATATATATAAAATACCTTAAAATAAAGAAACTTCTATCGTTTTTTGAGAAAATACGACGACAATGATGAATTCATACGGAAATAAAACTTTTTAACACCTCTATTGTTCTTAGTAACCAAGGTTGATGAAAGAAAGGAAATGATGAGAATCTTCTTCTTCTTCGTAATATAAGCTTTCTTCGTATGGCCAAGTTTGGGGGTCAAGAGTTCACGGGCACAAAAAAATTGAAATTTAAGGGCTTTGCGTTGGTCAAACTTTATAGACATTCCTCAAAAGCTTAATACTTAGCACTTAATATACGAGTATGCATAGCATAGCTTAAGCAGTCCACTATAAATTCCCATTGCCGTTATGTGCTATAATAAATTATCATTATCATTGCTGAGACTCGGTACCTTCCCTCACGAGGAGAGAGATATAGGCCATAATCCACCACGCTGGCCAAGTGCGGGATGGCGGATGACACACGTCTTCGGATATAATGGTCCTCAAACATGCCGGTTTCCCCACGCACTTCCTATTCGCACTCGCTTTACGGTGAAGGAATATATTCCTTTACCGTAAAGCGAGTGCAAATCCACACGTAACTTGAAAAACAAGTCATTGGTGTAGGGCTGGGATCGAACCAGGGGCCGTCTGATGAAAAAACAGACGTTGTTACCACCGAGCCACACGACGCTTTTTATACGATATATGCATGTAATAAGTAAAAACATTAGAGCTTAGGATTAATTGAATAAAAACACAACTGATTCAAGATTTTCTCGAACCAGTGCGAGCTTCACAACAGTGAAATGCTTCTGAAATGTAATTCTGTTCGACCCGAAATCAAATTCTTTTCCGCCAGCGCCAATAATCTAATGAATAATCCGTTTTGGACTCTAGGTGTCCGGAATAAAAAAGAACATAAGTGGATTTATTCGCTTTTAGAGTTGAGGAATTGACAATATTTTTTTGGACAACTAAATAATATAAATAAAATAAATATTAGGACACTTTTCACAAACGGCTGGTTATCCCATACTGAACCATTTCTAGTTCGTATTATAATTGCTAACTCAACTGATATACTACATATACATAAATACATATGTTATATAGAATACATATTTAATACCCAAACTGACAGCCAACAAATTTAGTTCAGCACAAAGATGTTGGCCGTGCCGGTAATCGAACCCGGAACCTTCTGATTGGCAGTCCGGCACGGTAACCGTTACGCCAACGAATTCGTCAAAATTAACTGCAATAACAAATGAATTGACCAAGTGCAAGTCGGGCCTACGTATTAAGGGTTCTGTATAATTTTGTCTATAAAAATGCCAAAAAACGTTTGTTGCCTGAGAGAATTCCTTAAAATTAAAAATCGTTTTAATTAATATTTTCAATGTTTGTTTAGTGTTCTTTTAATATAAATTTGACATACAAAATTATAATTTCGGTCGATTGCGGGCTGTCCTGACTCTTTTTTGTTTGTGACATTTTTATTTGACTTTTATTTTTGTTTTTATTTAAGGAATAGACATAATTGTAATAAAGGTAAATTTAATAATACATATTTTTTATTTAATTAATAAAAAACTATCTTAACAAAGCATAGTTAAAAAATATATATTATTAATTGTTGATTACATAATTATGTATCGCATACTGAGTCTTATTATATTGCAGTGAAGCAGACAATATTTTATTTGAAAAAGCAAGTGAATAATTTACAATAATTTATTAAAAATATTAGCAGACACATTTTGATAAGCAACCTGGTACATATACATTCTCCGTTTCATAAATATACGTAAAAATTTAGTTTTTAGTAAATAAAGTACTCGAATGTACTAATTCTGCAGCCGGCTCTTCGACTAGCAATACAGGCACTTCACTCAAACGGCACAGCTGAACTCTATGAAAAATCACCTCAAATCATATAAATCAAATCATTGACGACGTTCACGCCAATAATGAAATGAATAATCCATTTAGATATTCCTTGGGGCGTTGGAGCAAATCTGATGAAAAAGCTGCAGTGAATTTCGATATTCTGCCTCGAACGATTTATGATGGGATTTAAGAATTTCGAATCGTCATAATTGCTGGTGATTCGTCGAAAAGTACTAATAGCTGTTTTAAAATTAACTGCATGAAAAATATTTAAGGTAAAATTATAAAACAGTGAGTTGCCTTGGAATAAGTACCTTATAACTTAAATTAGGTATCTATACATGAATTTGTAACGATATATTTGATTTGATTTACAATGCTCTTGGAATACAAGTTTATACCGAATAACCACTGCTGTTGGACGCAGAATCAGGTATTTCACGAAAAAAAAACATAAACATTTAAGCACACATATTTTTTTATTTAGGAGGACTATTTAAAAAAAATATATTAATGGATGAATTTCGCGTCATTGAGTTATTTTGTAGAAGTCCAGCGTTTTAATTAAACTAAAAAAGCCGTAGGGACTTTATCAAAATATGTTATTTTGTTTCCCATCATCATCAGCCTGTTTCTCCCTACTGCTACACGCTTACTTTACATACAAAAACCGAAGCATTTAGGAAATGTACTAAACAATATAATACAAAAGAACAAGGCCTAGATACACATGCTCGTACTTTTCGAACTTCCCGTATTGGAATTCTAAACACAATCCATGTCCAAACCAAAAATCCAGCGAACAACGTACGCCGAAGTCGTCAAATACTCCCAGAGGATCAACATTGAACGCAATACAATACACAGATCACGTATGAAATACTCTCAATCAAGCTTGAAGCTTTTATTTTTGGAACAGAACCTGGACGGTCTCTGATTGGTTCAAACTGTATTTTATTTTTCTTCTATTCAGACACCGTTGCCATTACATTACTGGCAGGTGAAAATGGCCTGAATTTTAATGAGTTTCGTAAATGAGATTCTGTCGGTGCCTGTACGTGTATGAAAGGTTACAGATTTCACCTGAATTTTAATTTATTATGCTTTGTTTGACTTACTTACCTACTTTATTTCTACTGGAAAATCAGTTCGTTAACTTTGATTGTGAATTCATTCATAACTGTATAAACTCAACATTTATTTGGAAAAGGAAAAAGTTGATGATTGCAATAGAATGATGTTTTGTCTTTATCTTTATAAATACATAGTATATCTTGCAACGTAATTAACATAATAACATAATTTCCACTCGTAAGTATGCTGTTTGCATACTTACGAGTGTTGAGAGTTCACTACATTCACAAAGTTGCCATGTCCTCTATTTTAAACACCCGCCGAAAAAACGGAGTGTTATAAGTTGACGTGTCTCTGTGTGTAAGATGAAAACCGGAGTAAAATGGCCGCTGCTACAAAATTGTTGTTATAGCGGCACGGCGAATACATATCTTGTGAAAGTTTCAGCTTTCTAGCTATTACAGACAGTAGAGGCTTAGTAATAGGGTCCCGTTTTTACCGTTTACATCTGATTGTCATACGAAGAAGAAGAAACACAATATCAAGCCAGTATGACCTTTCCATGTGCTACAATTCCAAAATCACGGCCAAGTGAGCCGTATTGGAATCCCACCTTACTAAGGCCGCGAACGCAGCCAAAGCTTCCCAGTGCGCGTTACACCGTAAAAGACGGTCCGAAATTCTACTGTCTGCCCTATGACCCGAGACTAACACGCGATCACGGAACGTGCCTCGAAAATGAACTTCGATGGACTGTTTTTGTTTCCAAACCTATCATTGTCAGGTCAAAAATCAAAGCGTGATTCGTGGTAGCCGTTTTCATATTTTCAGCAACTGACGCAAAAAATAGGGTGTATATTTTTGTCTGTAGCATCGTTTGTAGCACTCCCAATAGGATTGAAAAGAAAAGATTTTTTTTTTTTTATCAGGACACTTTCACACACGGCTGGTTAGCCCCGTACTGAACCATTTCTAGCTCGTATTATGGTTGCTAACACAACTGATATACTACATATTATACATACATAAATACATATTTAAGATATTTAACATATTATGTATTTTTATACATATTATATATAAATACATATTTAACACCCAGATCCACAGCCAACAAATGTAGTTAAGCACAAAGCGCAAAATGTTGACCGGGCCGGGAATCGAACCCGGAACCTTCTGATTAGCAGACCGGCATGGTAACCTTTACACCAACGAGGTCGATAATAATTCCAAATTTGTTTTTTTTTTGTTAAAAAAGATGTATGTGGTGGAAGAGTAAATAAATAATATATTGTTGATAAATTCTATATACAAGATGGCCATCTAATACATGAAGAGGTTTTTTTTTTTTTTGTTTACACAAGCTGTTTCTAAACTTATTATAGTCCGGTCAAAAATCAAAGCGTGAATTGTGGAAGCTGCTTTGATATTTTTAATCATATATTGTTCCAGTTATTTAATGTGTTTTTTACCTGTACTTTTCAATATTACTTATTATTTACTGTAGCGCCTGTAGCTAGGCTGTAAAGATTATCAGACCCAATCCTTAAAGTTAAGCGGCGTCAATGCAGACAGTCTATAGACGGATGACGATGACTATGCATAAGACTGTCACTTAAATAGTGGATATTCATCTGAGCGCTATCGTGATTCGCATGACACGTTAAATTAGTCTCGTGAACTCACTGTCTTCAAGGCGAGAGTGAATCGGTTTCTTCTAGGCAAGCACGCTCCACCCTAGATCGTAACATCACTTAGCATCAGGCCTACACATCATAAAATAGTGATATTCTTAGTACAGTTGCTAAGCCTTGTCAGAGATGCATTCGGGCGGCTTTAAAGCTTGACTCCAGAGCTTGGCCGTTGCCAAGCAGGCAGTTTACAGGTGCTCGGCAGTTTACAAATGAAAATATTTAACGTTTTTTCCAAGCACAAATGTATACTATAGTAATGATATTTGATTAATTTATTCATAACAAATATTTAAATCTAACTAATTAAAATACATTGGTTGAACCCAAGTCAAAACGTAAGCCTACGCGTTGTCAAAATGCCACCCCGAAAAGCTCCCTGTCCAAAAACGCCTCTTATAGCGGCCGCGTTCCCGCGCTGAATGGCTTTCGACACTTGCTGTGTCAAAAACCACCCAGCTCGGGAATCACGCCCCCTATCCCTCAATCGTGAACCGATTTCTGCAATTAAATTTTTGGCCTCTACACACCACGAGCTCGCCGTCTCCACTGCAAAACCCACAAAATCGTATGAAACAGCCAAATCTGCATATTTCAGTTTTTTTTAAGCACAAATTGTAACTAATAGATAAGTTTCATTGAGCAAAACAAACTAGCATCTGTAAGTAAAATGTATTCAGCCATTTATAACTGGGGATTACACAAACAGCGCCGCCGTATAACTCATCTGCCCCATTATAAAAACCGAGCGGCGTTCGGTCGACTTGGACAGTGTCCGCATTACCATAAGACCAATTACTTAGCATCGCGAGGTCTGAAGCCGGCTCTCAGTAATTTACTGGGTCGTTGGCTTTTCATAATACTTACATCCTTATACGTTTGTTTAGGCAAATGAGATGATGAGTGCGGTGGCTCTATTTCGAGGCTCTCAGGCCTCGGTGTTGGGAAAATGTTTTTGGTTGAAGAAATTCTCGGATAGGTCGAATTGAAAGGTTTAACCAAAACATTGCAAAATAAGATGGGTTTTAGCGTGGTAGGAGAGTGGAATACATTTTAGGAGACATTGGCTGCGTCCCGTAGTATTATTACCTGCTTTAATCCGGGACAAATGAAGTTAATTTGGGATAAAGAGTAGCCTATGTGTTAATCCAAGGTCTAACCTATCATCATAGTAAATCTCATAAAAACCAATTCAACCGTTGAAACGTGAAAGATATATTTTGAAGTTATCTGCGTATCCCACGGAAACCACAATTGTTTTCGGGATTAAAAATTAACCAATGTATGTGTTAATTCAAGATCTAACCTATCTTCACGATAAATTTCATTAAAATCAATTCATCCGTTTGAGCGTGAAGAAGTAACAAACATACATACTTACGCACAAATTTTCGCATTTATGTTAGTAGGATTATAATAATCGTATATTAAATTAATGCAAGAATACAATATATTTGCCTAAGTCTGGGTCAGGATCCGTGCCATTCATCTATAAAAATGGCAAAAAATATCTAGTTGTATTATTTCTCCCACCTGTTTTATTATTTTATTTTTATTTTAGTAGTAAATATTTCAAGTGGCTTCAACTTTCAGTAGCCGTTAAAATACCGAAGAAATATAAAAAAATTAACATTTTTGGGGCGCATGAGTCCTCTAATCCTCTAGGTATTATTTTCTGTATTATAGCGAAAACATAAATATATCATCTGTCAAAATTTCAACAAACTTGGGTAGTTGCTAGCTTGGCGAAAACTAGAAAATGCCGTCACCTTGCTAGTGAGTTTACAAGTTGCTGTTCAGCATCTTACATTTTCATAACTTGTGTTGACAACTTACAAGTCCTTTATATTTACTCGTTCCTTTTCTAATATTAACTTTTTTTTACAAAAACCAATCAAAGCATCCTTAAACAAAATTATGAAAAAAAAACAATAAAGATATTGCGAACATTTACTGGTTGGTACCCTTGAAAAGACCCTCCGAACTTCGCACATCTGTCGCGGCAAGGTGTCGATGGGTTTCCATAAAATCTTTTACGACTCCCTCTAAAGGCCTCTTCATAATGGCAAAACATTTGTAGCCGTCGTCACGATGTATCGCAGCCTTACAAATGGCTTGTGTGTTCGATTCATGGGATTTTTTATAGGTCGTTGTCTGGTTTCGGATGGGTTTATGACCCTAATAATTTGTCGTTAAATTGCGCTGTTAAAACTTGATAGTTCCGTTTTGGATGTGTGATACAGTTTCCGATTTGTACTACTTACGAGAGGGAACTTACTTGGGATAGTTTATTTGGATCACTCGAATGACAATACAATGTAAACTCTATGTAACGACGCTGAAAAGATTGCTTTTTATGGTGCTTATTATAGTGGTCGTTTAATGGAGAGAATGCATCATTGTATGGAATACAAGCTAAACCAACTAAAGTCAATTGATTTCGACGCTTTAAAGAGTTTGTCGTTAAATCGAGTGATGATATGTGGAGTTTACACTGTACTTCTTAAAATTATATCAAGGAGTGTTTTATTATCATTGGTTTATTTTTGTAGTTTTTAAAGCAAAACTCTCGACGTCACTTTTGCGAGTGAAAATGTGAAAATTATCACGTATAATTTTGGCGTGAATAATTCACATCTTTTGGCTGGAAAATTTCACCCAAAAATTAAACACACAATTTAACCGTTTTTCATTTTTTCTCACAGTACAAAAATATAACTTTTTATTACTGCCAGAATATTATTTAAATTTTTCATTAAAATGTGAATTTATCTAAAATGAAATAATATTTATAGAACTCATTTGTGATATAACTTTGAATAAAAGACTCTAACCCCCAATGTGAAACGAAAGGATGTTATGATTTTTTGAATAAGTAATATCTAAGACTACATTAAACCTTAATTACAATCAGGCAAGTTGCGGTCAAAGGTTAGTTAGTCTATTCATCATTAAAAAAAATTGACTAAGATTAAGTTAATTGAACTCTTTTTCTTTATTCTTAAAACTAATAAATAAAGAAGTAAGATAAATAAATCTGTTTATAGCTTCCAAAAAACAATGATTTAAAACAATTAGTATCTCAACATTGTTTACCATAAAAACAGTTTGAAGCATAATTTATTAGTTCAATACAAAATCAAAACCAACTAGATCTATCCTTGAGCTTTCAAACACACCCTCCACCCCATGATTAATATTAACAAGAAACTAAGTCACAATTTCTTACGACGCCATAAACTTGTAGTACTACGAATTTCTATCTGCGGTCTTAGAAGTACGACTGAGACCATTCAAGTGATGAGGGTCCTTGCGCTTGAGGTTTGGGGTGAAAGAGGGGGTGAAAAGGGGTCAAAGTTTGTGAGTAATTAAATAAGAGCTTATATCACAGATGGTGTGAAGATTTAATAGAGGATAAACAAGTGATTTTAGCATCGGTTCCGATTATGAGGGTTGGTTGATTGGTTGTTTTGGGTTATTGCGGTCTGAATGAAGATGGTTTAAATTATTGGATGATTTAGTACGTTTTAATTGACTATGGTCGGTATTTCCTGAGGGATCATATCTGAAACGTAGTCTTTCGCCAGAGAACAAAAGTAGCCCACATAGCTCAACGCATCAGTAAGATGAAGTGGCAATGGGCTGGTCATATCTGCCGTAGAAGCGATAACCTCTGGGGTAGACGAGTTCTGGAGTGGAGACCGCGTACCAGCACACGTAGTGTAGGACGTCCTGCAACGAGGTGGAGCGATGATATAATATGCAAAAAAGTGGGCAGTGGTTTGACCGGATATGCTCAGGGTAGAGACCCAGATAATCACCACTATCTTGATCATAATCATCATCATTTATGATGATCTGGGTCCACTGGAGGACATAGGCCTCTCCAAAGACATGCCACGCGACCCTACCCTGAACATACCCTCTTCAACCACTGCCCGTTTTTTGCATATAATGTATGTATGATGATGTTCCTCATCATAATGATGATGAAAAAGAGAAGTACGTAGTGTAAGACATCCTGCGTGTGTTTAATACGTTCATCATCATAATTCGTTTTTGTTTGTGTGTCATAAATTGAAATAATTGTGATTTTGTTTACATAATCTTTGATCACTAAAATGACAAAAATAATTTTTATCACCTGGTGAAACTTGTATTTGGAAATTGCATTTTTACTTATATTTCATTGGTTATAAAGAAATTTTCATATTGACGAGCAAAATCGATTCCTAATTGTTTTCAAGGTAAATTTTTTGAAATATTCTGCGTCATTTTTGTAGATATACAATAAAAAATCTTGAAAAAAGAATTACTTATAATGTTAAAAGATATTGAAGTTTTCTCGTAAAACTATTTGATAAAAAATAAACTCGCTAAAGAGGTAGTAAAACCTTTATTTACGGAGCTCTTTCCAACCATCTCCTTTGACCATTACCAATGTAACTTGACTATTGGGTTGTTAGGACTCCGATATAAATGAGATCGGAATAAACTGGACTTTCTTTTTGTAGAAAAAGTTTCTAACGTTTTATTTTTTATTGGTATTTTCTACAGTTTTCTAGAAAATGTTTCTTTATTAGAACGTTAAGCAATTATTGTGGTTGCTTTAGAATTTAAATCTTTGATTATTTTATTTTTCTTTGTGGTTTCTTTTTTACCTGCAACTAAAAGATACCAGAATGTGTTAACAAATGGGGTGAGAAGATGTTTATGTGTGTATGTGTGTGTGTGTGTATGTGTTTGTGCCACTGGTTAAGTAACGGTCGATGCGGACAGTCTTTGGATAGGTGACCAAAAACTGTCCGCATTAGAAAAGTGGCATTTTAATCTGGGTGCTACCGCACATCGGATAACACGTTAAATTGCAGGTTCCAGCTGTTCGTCATAGTACACGTAGTTGTGAAGCCAAGTCGGAGGCCAACGGGCGGCTTGAAAACTCTCGACACTAGATCTTGGCCACTTAGCTTATACAAAGAAGAAGACTAACATCCAAACCGATGCTGGCATTAATTTTCAAAATACAAACAGACAGGACCTTACATCTATGTTTAAAGCAGCCTTGTTCTAGCTATCTAGCTTTGCATGATTGTCTTGGTCAACTGACTGACTATTAATGTACATCAGCCTTCGATTAGCTTTCATAATAATCACATCAGATCACTTTAGTTGAGAGTGTTATATAGATTATAATATCTCACATGAGTCCACTAATTACAAGCAATACCACAGATGAAATTAATTCCCCCTTTTCCTACTCTACTTTATCACTCACTGTTTCAATGCTAGACCCTAAAACCTCTAAATCACGACCCTTTTCACGGGCGGAGTGGGGTCATATTATACTCACGCACGCTAAATCTAAATACCTGGTTGTAATTAATTCTCTACGTAGCTAAAGGCTGAAATAATTACTTTACTTCATGTTATACAACTGTGGTACAAATTTCGTAGGAATAATGGTACGTACATAGCGTTACAAAGTTTGCTCGGCGTTTCTTAGCTTCCGAGAACGCTTCGGGCAGACAATCTGGAAGATTCCATTAATTTAAAATTTATAAATTGATATAAGAAAATTAACGGCTGTATTTATTTTCTTAGAATTAATTAGTTAAAAAGAAAATGTCTACATTTTTCCTTAGTCAATATATTAGGTAAAAAATGCAAATGTTGATTCTATTTACTTGATAAAATAATTGACAGTTTAAATAGTAAAACAGTTTTTTTTTTAAAATACATTTTATGTATTTTATGTACAGTGGTAATTAATTAAATGCACCCTGCATTAACGTTCTCTTACAAGTTGTAATTTCAATACGAATTTAAGGCTGACAGTCAACCAATTTAGTTAACACAAAGATGTTGGCTGTGCCAGGAATCAAACCCAGAACCTTCTGGTTGGTAGACCGGCATGGTAACCTTCACGCCAACGAGGTCGTCAAGTATCGCTGATTCTTGTGGCCACACGTCCTGCTAGTCAAATGTCTAGTTTTATTGTTCAAAAACCTGCTCATACATTTTGTTGTAAGCCATTGTAGCAAATGACTCGTTAAGATTATAAATCCTCCGTTGATTTAGCTACCGTCACAAAACGCAGCGCACGCGGTGTAAATCTAAATACTGTACAATTAATTTAAGCGTGTTATAGATTACCGACAGCAATGCGTATAACACCTTACAGGGTTTCTAGGTTAACAATAGTTTATAATTTATTTATAGTATACTTTGAAGGTTAAAAACTCAGCTATTTCTAATTAGTTTATGAATTATTTTGAAGGTTTAAATCTAATATATAAAATTTCCATGTCACAATGTTAGTAACCGTGCTCCTCCGAAACAGCTTGACCGATTTTCACCAAATTTCATATGCGTATTCAATAGGTCTGAGAATCGGCTGTGAGGCAAAACAACGTTTGCTGGGTCAGGTAGTGGTTATATAAAACTTGTTTTTTTTTTGGTCCGGCGTGCCGGAAGGGTAGAACTCAAATCCGATGGTAATTTTTTTTTTATTGACAGATAGCTTTTTGTATGCCTATAATTATATGTTGGAACACCTAGGCATGTGGCTAGTAAGGCGTGCTACCACACAAGCTAGTGACATCCTGGCCAAAGGTGGAGCATGCCTTGTCTATAAAACTGGCTCCCAACGAGGCTGCCCAAACACGCTTTTAGGCGCTTGGTGTCAGATTTTTCAATATATGTTTTATTTTGTATTTTTGGACATAAAAAATATCTACGTGTAAACTCCATGTAACATCTCTCAATTTAACGACACACTCTCTTAAGCGTCGAAATCAATTGACTTTATTTGGTTTAGCTCGTATGATGATACATGACGATGATACATTCTCTCCATTTAACGACCACTCTCTATAACGTCATAAAATTGTATTTTACTAGTAGCTCTGTAAAGTGAACCAACAGCGCTGCGTACAGCTTACCGACAGCGCTGTATTAGCTTCCCTACAATATTGCTAATGACATCGGTGACGGCACGTACTGTTGCCACAGAATATACAGAAGGTGAACTTCTGCCCCATCCTAATTATTATTTTCGGCCTATTGTGTCCTACTGTTGAACAAAGGCCTCTCTCTCTCTCTATCTTTCCAGACAGCCAGTCTTCGATGGTCCAGTTTATGTCATGGTGGTCTAGATCATAGCCTACCTTTGTCTGGGTTGACCCTATTCTAGTGGTTCTCTATTTAAAAAATACTTTTTCTAATGTCACTCAGCTTATGTTTATATCGTGTTACTCGTAGACGTAATTTTTAGGAGTAGTAGACTTAGTTTAAGTTTATCAAACTTGAAAAATTTACGTATTTGCTAACTATTTTACCAGCGGGCAGTTGCTAGCTTACTAATCAGTGAAAACTTAGCCGTTCAAATGAGAACATATCTCATTTGAACGGCTTAGCTTTCACTGAAATAACTGAAAAATAAGTAATCGTAAAGAGTAACTTTTATTTTTTATGCTTAAGATTATAATTTATATGTGTTCATCAGAGATCCATATCAATTAATTGGGCTATGTGATGTTAACCATGTCTTGTCACTATCGTAAAGAAACTGTTGAGTTATATTGAATGATATATATTTATTTTAACATTTTTACTACCCAACAATTAATTTATTAACCAATAGGGATTAAAAGTTAGTACAGTAACTTAATATATTCCCTACTGCGCAACGTTAAATATTAATATTTGGAAAAAGTTAACCTACTGTAATATCTCCTCTGTGCCACGATCTGTGATGGTGACGTGGGCTAATCTCATTAACAAAGTGCCCAGTACAGCACTATCGCCAACTGTACATTATAGGCAGTAAGTTAACTTCAAAACAGTAACTTAACTTACAACCGGGTGGTTTTGTTGTATCCTTATCTAAAATAATAGCTGACCCGGCAAACGTAGTTTTGCTTCAAAATTATTTGAAATTAACTAAAAAATTAAATGTAAACAACTATATCACTTAGGGGTATGGAAAATCGATAGTAGCCGATTCTCATGCCTACTGAATACGCATATAAAATTTGGTAAAATCCGTCAAGCCGTTTCGGAGGAGTACGGTAACTAACATTGTGACATGGAAAATTTATTTATTAGAAGATTTACTTAGTTTAAGAATAACGTATATCTCAAAAAAAATTATGCTCACTTTTTTATTTCATTTCTTTTACAGGCAGCAAAATGAATCCAAAGCTAGATTTTAAAATTGTTCATTCTTTTAAAACCTTTCTATTTATACAAGTATCACCCCTTTCAAATGAACTTCACGCCTATTATAGTCACGTCATGAATCAGCTGTTTATACTAACAGGTTCTCCCCACATTTCCCTTGCCACAAACATAAACATACAAACTTTATTATTGTGTCAATTTTTAGGGTTCAATACCCAAAAGAAAAAAACGGAACCCTGATACTAAGCCTCCGCAGTCTGTCTGTCTGTCACCAAGCTGTGTCTCAGAAATCGTGAAAGCTAGAAAGCTGTTATGTGTTTCCCGTACCGCTATAACAAAAAATACTAAAAAATTCAAATATTAAGGGTGATACATCACCTTTTTTACTTGACACTCTTCATCACAACTTTATATATCAAACGTGATTTTATATATTTTTGTCATATATCAATAATGGTAATAAGTAGACCCTTAAAACTTTCTAAGAATAAATGTATAAATGTGTAGGTACTACCTTTAGAAATAATTAGCTAAATAACAATAAAATATATATTTTACAAAGACTCCCCATACAACAAACGTAATTTTAAAGCAATTTTTACTTGATCTTTAAGTGATAGATAGTATTTATTTATCAACTAACTTTAAAAATAAAGTATATATTAAAGGTTAACTCCCATACACCAAATGCATTTTTTCGGCATCTATGGTACGGAACACTTCATGCGCGAGTTCAACTTGCACTTGGCTAATTTAACCTTTAAACGCCGTGTCACGATCGTCGCTATGACTCACGTAACTCACGCAAGTTCGTTTGAGTTTAGTGAGTCATAAGTATTGAAGTGAAAACCTAAAATTTACTATAACACTAAAGCATGGCTTAAGATGATAATGGAAATACGAGTATATATCACTGTATTAAAACTTTCGTAAGGCATATTTGAATAATGTTTGTATAACCGGCTATCACTTACGTTTATTTTGTCGGTATTAGCCCGACATGTTTCAGCACAATCAGTGTGCCATTCTCAAGGGCAGGAACACAGCCAACGTACGTCCGCGGCGACGGGTGGGCCTGCACTGAAACATGTCGGGCTAATACCGACAAAATAAACGTAAGTGATAGCCGGTTATACAAACATTATACGAGTATATATGTTTGAATTTTTGTAGCGATGACATTACAGTCGGGCGTACGGTCAAGCTGCGACCTGTAGATTGTGGGTTCGATTCCCATCAAGAAATTCAAGATTTCGTTGAATAAAAACATTGTGAGGAAACCACGCCTGGCTAGCAACCACCCACAAGTTGAAAAATCTGTCGTCTCGCACTCAAAAGATTTTTCCGACAGCCTCCTTCATAGCTAGTTATTCCTGACTAAGCATGCTCCTGCTAAAGCCAGATTGTCGCCAACCCGAGTAGTTACTCGCCCTGCTGGTCAAATGTCTAATGTCTCATAAAAAACATACATTCTTAAATTAGAAATCCCCATTTTAATTTTCTAATTTAATAACGTAATTTAATGTATTAGAAATATACATACCCGTATGTACGCTGGTTTTTTTACATTAGGAAAAATCATTTTTTATTCTAATATTATCATATTTTTTGCAATAGTTTCCATATATTGGAATTATTAAATCGAAATGTTTGTGGCAAAACAAGCGTTTTCATACATTCATACATAAAATACACAACGGTTAAGCAGAGCAATGATTTTCAGCTATTTAATCTGAAATTTTAGAAATTTAATACGAAAATGTAAATTGACAAAAACAATTTAATGAAATTTAATGCAACGCAATTAACAGGTAATGAGAATCAAGTCACGTTCAGCTATTGTGACTCACTAACTGTCGGGTTTTATTGGTGAGGGTTGAATTTTACTTAACTAAGGGTAGAGTTATAAATTTACATCAAAGTGCTGATGAAATAAATACGAATTAAACATGAAATATGTGGCTTAAAATCGTAAACGGAAAAGAATATCGAAAAAATATTAAAAGCCGTCTAAAAAAACCCTCTAAGTTTTTTTTTTAAATATATTTATTTACAGATTTTTATCTGTAAATAAATATGAATACAAAATTAAACATGAAATAGTGGCATAAAATCGTAAACGAAAAAAATATCGAAAAAATAGCTTAAAAGCCATATCGTAAAGCAAATATATAATATGCCTTACTATAACAGTTTACAAAGCTTAAAAGCCGTCTAAAAACACTTTCAGAATATTTATTCTTATTTTGGTACAATATATGAAAGAAAAACTGATTCAAAACCAGTTTTATTTCTAATTCATAAGTCTGATTTGTATTTACCTGTTTGAATCGACCGTTGCTTAACCTCAATGATCACGTCAGATCACCTTAGCTAGTTGAGCTACAGGCGCATTAATCTCTCAAACATACTATTTACCACATTGCCACAAAAATTCGCCCTAGAAATTTATCAAAGCATGATTCAATTCGATCAAAAAAATAAAACCGATGCTTTTTAAACTGATAACTGTTGTGCTAAACTCAAGCCAGAAGGAAATAAAAAAAATCAGTGCCCAGCTCTCTGTTCAATGACCACGATCTATTCAGTACCGTGCATCGAGTGCAGTTTCACAATGCCTTTCTTTCTTTGAAACGCATTCGAAAGTTAACCATTACTTGGAGGTTCTTTTCTTTTCTTTTGAAAGTGCTGAGAACTTTTTTCTTTCAATCGGGTAGTTGATTTAATCTTAAAATGTTCTGAATTGCTCTTTTGATTATGCACTCCTTTTTATAGTTCTCTAGCTGACCGGAAAAAGCTCGTTTTGCCGAAAAGAAAATCATAGAAACTGTGCATTAATATGTGTTAAGTCAAAGTCAAAGTATATTTATTAACCTTAGGCTAGTTACAAGCACTTGGTTTCGTGTCAACTAATCTATTACTAATTAGGTGTATACTTAATGCTGTAAGGGAAATAAACAAAATAGCATACATTATATATGCAAAAAATTTTATTCGTATCTTCAATTCAGCATTAGGAATCGTTAGAATTCCAAAACAACATTATCTAAAATTCACTCCCTAGTTTTTGATAATTTTTAGTTATCTATGGCTTGAGACATAAATCTTTCTAAAAAAAACAGGGCTAGAACTAGTTAAAGCCGCACACCAAAAATCTAAATCTACCACGTCTTAACCGTATTCAATTAAATTCCCATTCTGAATACAAGTGAATCCCAGAACGCGAGCCATATCTTTAATTCAAAAGAACCATTCACCCACTCGGCTATTCCGAGCTAAGTGATCTGTTACATTCAACGGATCGAGTTCTCAAACTCTTTCAGATGCTATTTTACAGTTGAGTGAACGTACGGAGCAAGGATTTTGTAAAAATGTTTTAAACTGTTGGTTAAGGTGGGTAATACAGTGTTAAGTGCCATCGTAAACGATTGAAAGAAAGAAAAATTACGAAAATATACGTTTATTGTATACCCCCCTTAATTTTTTTTTTGTTTGTTGTTATAGCGGCACGAGAAATACATATTTTGTGTAAGTTTCCGCTTTCTAGCTATTACGGTTTCTGATTTTAACCTTTTAGGTACGGAACCCTAAAAACACGAGGTCCATTTAATGTGACAGAAAATATCAAAACTGTTGAAAGAATTGGGATCCGGTACTGACCTATCTACTAATATAATAAATGCGAAAGTTTGTGTTTATGTTTGTTACTTCTTCACGCTCAAACGACTTAACCGATTTTGTTGAAATTTGGTATATACATAGATAGTTTAGACCCTAGATTGACACATAGACTACTTTTTATCCAGGATTAACACGGGTAAGACCGCGCAGCTAATTGAGAATAAAATCAAAACAATTAATAAATAGGTAAACGTTTCTATACAAATATGAGCCGGCCTGAACGCTGGTCTTCCGTTAAGACGGACCAGTAAAAACAGGAATGATATGGTGAACTTAAGTTTTGAAACGATGACAGCTCAGTCAGGTATGTTGCCGCTTCGAAACCCGAAGGTCGTGAGTTCGATTTTCGCCACTAAGCCCGAGCCTAACTTTACTATTTCTAATTTAGCGCGCTTACCAAGAAGAAAACGGGTTACTCTCTCTTTGAAGACCCTGGCCTAAATTAGGTGATTCAAGTTTGACCACGCTATATAGCAATACTTTATTATATTAAGTGTAATTATTGTATTGTAAATTATTGAGAACACTGCAATGGAGGTTGATGTTTGACTGCTTCGAGGGCTTTTTCATTGTACATAATATAATTATCTATATGTCATTTCTATAATAAAACAAGTAATGAAAAAAAAATTATGTAACGAAGAACTTATATTTTGAAACGAAGACAAACTAGACGCGCTCGACCTTCAAACAGACAGGACACTGACTTCTGTACTTACGCTAATCGAATGCCTACAAACTACGTAAAATCACAAGATTTCTTCAAATATGTATGTCGGATTTTACTTGACTCCGTAAATAAATAACCTTCCTAATTTATGAAACTTTGAAGAAAGCTTCTCTAATTTTTCCTTCAAAGACGCTTTTCAGTAATGGGCAAAATTCGTCATTAAAAATGTACACAACGAAGAAAATCTATTTTTAGACAATACTTGTTTCTAGAAAAAAATAATGGCAAATATTTTTCTCGTGTAAAAAGTTTCAGAAAGGTGAATTATTTAGAAAGCTCTTTCGAAAATTGTCTAAACGAAAGAAATGGTGAGAAAAAGCTGGGGCATTGTAATTCTAGTCCCTGTTCTACTTATCCCAATTCGTTTCGTGTGGGAAATATTGAAATAGCGGTTGTGGGAAGACAAAAATATATCTATCAACAAACAGCAAGTCACAAGCGCCAGCGATTACTCAAATAATAACAATTAAATAAGTTTTGTTTGTATAATACAAGAAATATTTTCAATAAAACTCTTATGATATAAATAGCAAATCATACTACGAGCAAAATTTTTTTGTAATAATAACTACCTTACGAAATTGAAAGCTTTAAAAATGATTATTTTAAAGTGTACGTATAAAACATAATAAGTACTCGTATATTATTCTTTTACCAGAAACTCTTAATAACGGAAGTGGTATGAAGGGAAAAACAGCATATTTTGTATTTACGTCTACGACTTTTAAAGTTATATCTTCACTTTGATTCAGTGTTAGTTTTCAACCACGATTACGTTAAATTTGCTTAACTTTTTTTATTTAAAGATGGTTTGATTTTAAAATTTATAAAGAAATTTAAAGAAATCTTACTTTGTAGGTAATGATATTATCTAGAACCGTAAAGCTGATACTTTAAAATTTGAATATTGTCAATTGTTGATTTCATAAATATTATGAAATCAACAATTGATTGATGTAATAATGTATAAGTATAAGTTTGTATGGCAATCTGAAATAAATAAATAAATAAAATAATATATTTTTAACTGCGGGAAATAAGATTCACTCTAATACAAACTCGCGTACAATACAAATAACATTGCGGTAGGTACTGCACTGTATTTTCCTCTCAAGTCGCTTTCGCCTGTGCCTGGAACCTCCTTGAAAAGTGGATTTTCCCGCTGAGCTGTTGAATTAAAGATAGCACACGTAGCGTAGTCTCACTGGCGAAATGATTCAGTGCACTCCTCACTTGACTCCCGGCATTATACCAGTATTTACGTAATACCCTGCCCGCTACGGGAATTGATAGCTTCGATTCACGCTTCACTTCTTTGTTTCTTGCTTTCTTCTTCTTCTTCTTCGTATGAGCTAAGCGGCCTAGCTCTGATGTGAGAGTTTTTCAAATACATATATATATATATTTTTATTTCTGTAAACAACATATTTACAACAAGGAATAATAATATATATAATATACTAGCTGACCCGGGAAAACTTGTTTTGCCTTAGTAATTATTTCTAAATATACAGTAGCCTATTCTCAGACCTACTGAATACGCATATAAAATTTGGAAAAAATCGGTCAAGCCGTTTCGGAGGAGTACGGTAACAAACACTGTGACACGGAAATTTTATATATAAGATATAACTACAAGTAGGTAAACATGCGAATAGATTTTGTTTAATGCCGTAAGGAGGTCATGTAATGAAGAGTCGCTGCGCTTAGCACTAGGTACCAGAAGGTCCTGTTATGCAGAGCGACAGTGGATCCCAACCACCGCTTTTCCTCATGACTTCAAGCAACAATAGAAGTTTTACCTTATTTTTATTTATTTTTTCAAGCCACCCAAAGGCCTCTAACTTGGCTTAACGACTGCTAACGACGTAACTATGACTAACAGTAGCGCGCAGATGAAAATGTCACTTGAAAAACGACAGTCTTGTGCATGGTGACCCATCCAAAGATTGTCCGCATCGACCGTTGCTTAGCTTCGATGATCGCGTAGGATCACCTTAGCTAGCCGAGCTACACCTTACTCTTGCTTTCACAGAAAGTGTTAGCAAAATGTGTAGTAGAGTTTTCTAGCTTCAAGGGTTTCAATGAGTTTAAGAAATTCAACATGTTCTTCATCTTCATTCTTGTTTGGAAGAATTACATAAATCGAATTGGTGACCTCGTCAGCGTAATGGTTACAATGCTGGACCACCAACTAGAGAAACCTCAATTCACAGCACGGCCAACGTTTTTGTGATGAACTAAATTTGTTGGCTGTCGGTGTGGGTGTTAAATACGTATCATTATAAAGTAATTACGTACGTACTCGTATATGTAATATGTTAGCTGTGTTAGCAGCCACAATACAAACTAGAAATGGTTTAGTAACACTCATAATGATAAAAATGAAAGAAACATACAAAATAACTTAAAAGCTAATCAAAAATTATTATAAAACATCGTGAGGAAGGCATAAAATGGTAGTAAGGCATTTTCTAGTGCTATGCTATCACACTCAAGTTAAGAAATTTGTATAATCTAACAAAGGGTTCCGGTAGCCTCCTCGAGAGCCAGTTATTCCAGAGTAAGCACGCTCCACCTAATTTCATTCCGGTAAATCAATTGTTATTGGTGTAGCCTAAGAGTTTATAATTCACTGATTTGCATTGATTAGAAAGAAATGGGTTTTTGTGAAATTTAATGTCCTAGAAACTGGTGGATTTTCAGACAAATAGGTAGGTACAAATATAATTTTACCAACTTATTACATCACTATAATGGCAGTATATTGTGGAAATCCTCTGCCAGGTGCGTTTCACGTTCAATTTGATACATCCATATTAGCACCGAATCTGTCAGTGGGCAGCCTCAAATATTCAAATCACTAAGAGGGTGACAATGTTCTAGGGAATACGTGGAGGGGGTGAAAAATAATTAATAATTATTTTTTCTTCTATCTACAATGGATCCTTGCAAAGTTACCCCTGAGTCAATAGGTTATATTAATTAAAGTCTGATGAGTATAGGCCTCACTTCCCTATGTCGTTGACCCAAGTTACGAGTGGCGACACTTCTCCTGCCTTATATTGATCTCCAATCTGTTAACGCCTTAGTCCATCTGCCATTACTCTGCTTTGCAATGTAAGATACATTGCAAATCCAACAACACTTGAGTTTTGTGATAGTTTGTCTGTTTTTGTATTATTTTGTTGTTCTCATGGGAACCAATTTCGGGATAAAAAGTAACCATTATTTCAATCCAAGGTCAAACCTGTCTCCATATCAATTTTGCTTAAAATCGGTTAAGGCGTTAAGCATGAAGGAATAAAATAGATTTTGAAGTTATTTGTGCATCCCACGGGAACCAGTAATGTTTTCGGGATAAAAAAAGCCAATGTGTTAATCCAAAATCTATCCTATTTTCATACCAAAACCGTGCGTGACAAAGTAATAAACATACACACACACACACACACAGAGAGAAACTTTCGCATTTATTATATTGGTAAGATTAGTAAGAGAAACTAAAATTAGTAAGAAAGTACGACATATTCCATAGTTATTACTTCCATATTAGCTTTATATAATTACCTTTTGTCCGTAGAATTCCTAAAAGCTTGGAAAGCCTACCTTCACAGCAGACATTTACATGTGAAACGATACTCAAACGGCGGTAATGATGTTGATGTGCAGCACGCATCGCACACTCGACAGCTCTCGCATATGTAAGCTCAAAGCTAGGACAATCAGTTCATAAGACTTAGACTTCTTTGTCAAGAATAATATGTATGAAAACACGTGAATTTGAATGAATCTTCATTCAAAAATAACATACGAGTAATTTGCGAATATTGAAAACGCGATTGAACCACAAATAACAAAATATAAATTTTGATGCGATGATAGGTCATTCGTGCGTGCGACCGCCATGCGATTGAAAAGATCGTGGGTTCAATTCCCGCCAAAAGTTCGAGCTTTCCGTAGAGGCAGATGAACGTTTACAAGCTAGGGCAATCAATTCATAAAATAAAATAAATAAAACCATTTACTCTCAAGAAGGATGATATATGATGATATGATGGGGAGGATGGTTTCCACGAAAAATGGGGAAAATTGCCCCTGCGCTATTACTAGTCGATTTTAAATATATTTGGTAAAACGATAAAATACTATATTCTTGAGATTTTATGAACAAAATTAATCAAATCAATTGTTGAAGCATGGAGTCATTACGTTGAGATAATTATAAAAGATGTAAGTGCCAAGAATTTTAGTCCGCGAGGACTTCTGTTCTAAGTAGCGCTTGTAGCTCGGCTAGCTAATGTGATCTGACGCGATCATCGATGCTGACAATTTTTGGATGGGTGACCATGCACAGGACTGTCGTTTTAAAAGTGTCATTTTCATCTGGGTGCTACCGTAGGTCGGATAACACGTTGAATTGTAGGTCCCGGCTGTTAATCTTAGTACAAGCAGTCATCAAGCTAAGTCAGAGGCCTCCGGGCGGCGTGTAAACTCTCGACTAGGGCTTGGCCACTTAGCTCATACAAAAAAATGGAAAAGAAGAACTACTAATATTAGTAGCATTGGATTCCACATACCCAAACCTTGCACAAATTTCGCAAACCAAACTAGAATCTAGTTCCGAAGTAGACATTTCCATGCAGATTCAGGCCGGAAGCGCAGCATAGTGTCCTCGCGTCCAGAACAGCGTTTTCCGCCCACAACGATGCACTTTCAACAGCTAACAGTATCTTTTGAACGCTGTCCAAAGCCGCCTGAGTACGTAATGACGTGTTATAGCCAATGGTACGCAGTTATGGGCGCGCAATGGATGATTAGACGGGCGATAGCGTCGCAGGCTTGCGAGTGATGGTGTCTAGACTAACCTAAGCCAAGTTAAGGCAGTGGTCCCGCCGGCGACGATGAACTAGAAACGAGTAGAACTAGAAACTATAAACGAGTTGGCGATCAGCGGGAAGAGAGTGTAGTTTCGATAGTTTTGTCGCCCAGCTATAAGCGAGTGATTACTCGCGCCACTCGCCTCTGCGCCATTCAATGCCGCACTGTATAGAAATGAAGAAGCTGGCGAATATCGCTGAACGAATATTGCTGAGCGAGTTTATTTTGAAAGCTCGTAGCTTAAGCGATAAAACTAGTAAAGCGAGTCTTCGCCGGCAGTGTGAACAGTCAGTAGTAGTCAGTATGTGCATCTCTTTTATTTACACGGAATGTTATATCTAGTGAACGTTTCTTGAGCGAGAAAATAGTCGATAGTAACCGTTTACTCGCCGTTGGAGGGACCACTGCCTAAGGTTTGATTTAATTCGAAAGTAGTGAAATATTGAATAGTTTTCAAATAAATTTAGTCGCTGGACGTTTCATGTTACTTAGATTTTTAGACTTTAAGCAAGTTAGTCTGTAGGAAATAAAAATTTTGCTTGATAAAATATTTAAGTTAAAATATGTCTAGAATTTTCATCTACTCCGCAAGACCGCAATAATAGCAAAAATGTTTCTCTAAAAATTTAGCTCCTAGCGATATTTTAGCCGCTTTTCTAGAATATTCGTTGTTCCTCATAAACTTATAAAACATTAGCATACATCATGACGTCAGAGGCTAAAACACCTTCAACCCACGGGAGAGCCACACTTGATGAGGGTCAGCTCTGGGAAAGGTGGTGTTTTTGTTAATATTTCACCTTCGCCACGAGTATCATTTTCGTGAACAAAGTAAAATAACACAGATCATGGATATGTGATTTGTTACCTTGCCATATGGTATGTGTTGTATTACTTAGTTAAAGAATAATAAAATAAATTAAATAAAAAAGGTTTTATCTACCTTAACCGAAAATAAAAACAGAATTAATAGTTTTCTTAGAGTTTTAAGTAAGTACAAGTTTGTAAAATGTTTTTAGGTGATTATTAAATTACAGTCGGGGTAAGGTCCGCCTGTGGCGGTAAAAGCCTCCTCCAATTGTTTCCACATTTCTCGGCTTTTGGCTGTTCTCGACCAGAGAGCCCCGGCTACCTTCACTATGTCAGTTGACCACCTTTGTAGAGGCCGACTTCTCCTTCGTGCACTATCTCTAGGTCTCCAGTTTGTGATAGTGTGGGCCCATCTTTCGGGGTAGCCTTTGCAGGTGGTCCGCCCATTTCCATTTCAATTTCAAAATTTCCTTTATTACGTCTTTTGCACCAGTTTTCTTTCTGATTGTTTATTTTTTTGTTAAAGAATAAGAACTTATAGTGCAATCACTACTGCATTATTATTATTAAATCTAAAATGTAGCAATAAAATACTTTGGCTTTAACTTTAACTTTGTCTTTGCCTATATCGGCTTCTTTAGAAATGTAGGTACCTCTCGTTTCCGCACGGAACCATACGATTAGCATTTGGCCGGTTTTTCTTTATTTTATCCCGTAGAAAGAATTTTGTTGTAAACGCACTTTAAAATGAAGACAAATACGTGGCAAACTAAAATATTGCTAATGCAATATTCCGCTGCCATATATCAAATACCTCACCTATGTTATTTGTATAATATGGGAAGGAGCAGGTTGAAAACCAGCGCTTAAGTACCTAGCGTACTTACAGAATATGCTGAACCTGCTCCAATTGTTCATTCACCAATTAATACAAATTTCATGTGAATAAGTATGTACCATTTGTGCACAAATTTTCTTTCTCTCTTATAATTACCTCAAACATAAACATTGTATTATTTTGCAGAAAAATTGTACATGCCACATCCAGTTTTCTAAATCCGCGTGTATCGCGACTGGCAATTTAATTTAGTTAACACTGGAATTAGACTCGTTAGTTTTCCTAATGTTTGTTGTAATGGAGAGGAATACGCTGCGGAATGGGACGTTAGTTTAAAGGAACAACTTTTGTTGCTAAAATATATGAAGAAAATGTCCAGGAAGAGAAGCGTTGAGTAAAATGTTATACACGAAATACACACTTTGATTTATGAAAAAAAGTCGACTAATTTATTGTGAGAAATTGAATAATGTCCCTTAAATTACTATTTTAAAAATATCTGTTGAGTAAACAAAATACTCAAAGTACCATCTACTAATTGAACTACGAGTATATGACGAAGGTAGTTATTGGATAAGCATAAAGCGTTATAAACAGCTTACTCAGAGGCCTCCGGGCGGCTTAAAAACTCTCGGCACTAAAGCTTGACCACTAGTTCATACGATGAAGAAGAAGAAGAACAGCCTACTGTACTTTCCCACTGCTGGGACTCGGGGCCTGCTCTCGCAAGGAGAGAGAGATAAAGGCCATAATACACCACACGGGTAAAGTGCAGATCGGCGGATGCCACACGTTTTCAGGAATTGAAGGCCTCAAACTTGTCGGTATCCTTCCGTTGTTTTCCTATACTAAAAAGCATATAACTTTAAAAAAGTCGTTGCAGGACCGGGATCGAACCACGGGCCGTAAGGTTATTGAAAAGCACCGTTTTTGCCACCAAGCCACACTCGCTGATAGTTACTTAAATCATAAAAAAAATAGTAACACAAACCGAAAATATCAACTTTAATGAACTCATTGGTATTTTTTGGCGAAATTCAATTAAGTTTTCATATCATTTACGTGAAATTCATTTCTGGAAATTTCCACACAAAATATTAAGAGAACGGCCAAGATAGACTCTGAAAATGCAATGAAATACCTCTCTTACGTAATATACTCTTACATAGATTCGCTTTTGCGGATTTCAGTAGAATAAAGATAAAGATACATAGAGATAAATATCTTGTAGTTAAAATAAAATGATGTACAAAATCAACAGAATGGTTTGTTATGTTGTATATATGTTATATTCTAGCAATACCAATAAATTAATCCATTTTACAAAACACGGCTTGCATTAAAATATTATTTTTCAATTCTTTCATCTACTTCCACTTCTATGTATGGGTCGTCATTTCAATTTCTTTTATTAGAGTATATAAATTATAGTTAAATAGACTTAAACTAAATTCATTTATATGTAAATATTGGTTTTATACATGTCACATGTGCTTCACACACATATTAAAAACGAATACTAATCAAATAACCCGCCCCTGCTCGCCCCTGGCTCAAAGGTGCCCATCACGCTCGCTGCATTACCGCGCTGAATAGCTATGGCCAACCTCTGCATCAAGAACGACCCGGAGCGGGAGTCACGGTGCTGTTATTTATCCTAAGACCCAGCTCGTGAACAAAATTCTTCGTCTCACTACTTCAACTACCCAGAGTCTCCACGGCTAAAGGTATAAAATCGTAAATCAAATCAAATCAAATAAATTTATTTCAGACTTATACATATGTCCATAGTGTTAACAAAATCAGATATGACCGTACTATAAATTAGAACTAAATAATTAAATTAGCAATAAGAATGGTAATGCACAAAAGAAATATTATTCACATTTAAATTAATATAAAACAATAAAATTAACTTATTTTCTAATATTATATCTGTCAAATTCAATAAAACGGCGAAACGTTATTCCCTCAGGCCAAATTTTACTGTTCATAAAAATATTTAATTTCTGCCTGGGCACAAATATCTTATAGGCGTCATAATTTTTCTGTAGTTTACTGGACACCTTTTCTAAAGCCACAATCACGTTCGTTTTTTCCTCAATATAATCGGCGATGTCTGTCGGTGACGCTCCCTTATCGACGTTGTTAATGAACAACGGAACTTTTACATCAGCCGCTCTAAACTTGCAATGCGCCGGCGTCTCCGCGACTCCTTTTCTACTTATAAACCGATTACTCTTATATTTATTCCGCCGTACTTCTGTCCACTCACTATTTCTTTCCTTCTGTTTGCATTTACCCTCTGTTCCGACGACATCCGCAAATGATCGAGTCGGCGAGCGTCCGCTGTCTGTAGGTACAATTGAGGACGCGCGCGGTTCGCGCGGCGCGCTTGCAGCGCTGTAAAGCGGCTCGAGCGCCGCAGCCGCAGTCCGCTTCTTGTCGCCGTCGCGGCGGCCGGTTGTGTTGCGTTCCGGTCGCTCCGCCGTGCTTATGCTCGCCGCCGCTGTGACAATGTTACTCTGTGGCGAGGCCGAGCTCTCAATTTTAGTCGGGTGCGCAGGCGGCTCAGTGGGTATCGTCAAAGGCATGCCGATGCTGCCGCGAGATGCTGGATCGTATGCAATGTGAAACTCGCAGCCGCTTGTATTATTAATTGCATGGGTTGGAGTGGATGTTGATAGATTATCCGCAGGAAGATTTTGCATACTCATAGGACTGCTATCAAAACTGAAACTCGCCAAGCAGGCACCTCTTCGGAAGTTTATATTATTATTCGTACCACCAACTACTGTGTTATTCATCTGTAGATTGTCTTCCATTTTACCATCCGAGTGGCAGCAGCAACCATTGAATGCAACAGAATTCATAATTTCTTCCTTTGTTCGTGTTAACTGATCAACTGTTACGCACGACGTTTTCATGGTTTTAACTTCATTTTGCAAAACAAGTAAATCTTTCAGTAGCCTTGTACAATCGACGTGATCAAATGTAATTGGGGGTAGTTTATTTAAATCACGCGCAACAAAAATAGGCATTAATTCGGGATCGGTGTTCTTGAAAACCTCAATTATATCGAAGATATCTTTATTCTCTTTGCCTTCTTTGTTCCTTCGGCGAATTTGACGGATCTCGGTCACCACGGACTGAAATAAAAGCGACTTAGATGTCTCGATGTCCTCCACTGTGAACGCCGAGATGCAAATCCTTGCCAAACTCTGATTGTCCATGACTTCATGTTTATTTTGTATAAAATTCAAAAGTTCATTCACAACAAGATTGCAGTTAGCACATTTTAACAGATTAGTATTATTTGTTGACATTTTCAAAGCGAAATTGGCGCACGCGGGCAACCATACGCGCCGGTAGTTCAGCACAGACTGAAAAGCAACACTAAATTAGAATAAGTAAAACTTAACCATAATTATGTGTATAAATTTCTACTAATATAACATAGTAAGCAACTCAAATAAGTAATTAGCCAATTAGCTCGTACTAATTAGAAAAAAAAACTCTAATAAGCTAAAACCTTGGTTGTGGTAAAATACCTAACTCTGCAATCACATTCAATTTTAATATTAAGAACCTTTTTTTTTCAATTGATCCGTTCTATCTTCTTAGTTTTTACCAATCTTTGGTAAATATTCGTGTTGGCGAAATGCCGTACTATAATCAGATGCAATTCCTAGTCCAAAAGGGTACCTCGCATAGCTTTGCTCCAATATATATACCTGTAGTGATATTATTAAGCTACGTTCTGCAATCTCTGCTTAATGCCTAGAATAATGAGAGCGAAAAAATTAAACGTCATGCACTTTTATTTCAATGGTTGGAAAATACGTGCGTTTTTACCTTTAATTGTAGTTATTAAAAATATGTAATTAACATAATATACATATTGTGCTTTGCAATTCAAAAGTGGTAATAAGTTTTTCATAATAATTTACCTGGAACCTAAGTAAAGTAAGGATTATATTCTTCTTATAATATATACAATTTCTATGTCACAGTGTTAGTTACCGTACTCCATTGAAATGGCTTGCCTATATTCACTAAATTGTATATGCGTATCTGAGAATCTACTATCTATTTTTCATACCTCTAAGTGATAAGGGTTGTGCACCCAATGTTTGTTTAGTGTCTTAAATAAGAGACTTGAACCCACAAGTTATAGGTTTATATAAAACGCGAATACTAATTCAATGACAATTTAATTCGAGAAAATATTGTGTGTAAACTTCAAGAAGTCGTAAAAGTAAAGTGTACTGAATCATGACCCACTGCAATTCAATAATGCGGAGTTGTCTTCAGTTTTACTGCCAAAACCAATTGAGAAGGAGAGCTGTAGATCTTTCGAAAAAAGTTGCAATGTTGTTTCAAATGTAGCACATACAATGTTGTGCTTGAGATTCATGCATTTGTTTTCGTTGAATTGAAACTAATATACAAAGGTAATCGTGACAAAATAGCGTAAGCAATTAATAATTATTAAGTGTACAAAAAAGTTCCCGCCGTTTTGAAAGAGATGGCGTAGAGGTTTACTGTAGAATTGGAAAATGATAACAAGCTTGAAAATTAGGTAGATAACAAGCATATCATATTTTTAACTTAACATCAGCATTATATTTTTTTTTAAATCCAAAAATGACAATATTTGAGCCAAATAAGCGTTTTTCCGGGAAATATTTATTTACTTAGCCTCAAAAGACAAAGAGTTCTTCAGAAGTAGAATCCTAGTTCTATCTGAGAGATGGGCAAAAGTAGCTAGTTCTTTCATAATGAATATTTTTGTTTGGACAAGAAACGGCAGAAATTTATTTGTACTCCTAATACTAAACGAGATCTTGGCATAATAACAGTCCGACTTAATTCCTGTGCATGTTAAAACTGTTTAAACACTATAAATCATAAAGCCTTCTAGACAAGCTCTCGTTTCAGAGAGAATAGACAAGTTGCCATCGCTACAGGTATCGTTTCAACATGATATCGTCATTTAACGAAAGTGAACTGAAACGACACCTGAAGCGAATGCCACTTATCTACAGGGCCAGTTCTATTTAGTCAAGTTGTGGTCGTTTCAAAGCTGATTGGTCGAATAAAATGAAATATTTGATTATGACATAAACTGCCAACAAGTTTTACGCTAACTTATGCCATTCCTATTGATTATATTCTTCTAATATATACAATTTCCATGTCACAATGTCATGGTTGTCAAAAAATCGGTCTAGCCTTTTACAATTTGGTAAAAGTCGGCTTGACCGATTTTTACCAAATTGTATATGTGTATTCAGTAGGTCTGAGAATCAGCTACTATCTATTTTTCATACTCCCAAGTGAGGCAAAACAACGTTTGCCGGGTCAGCTAGTTCAAATATAAATTCCAATTCGTTTTTTGTGTTAAAATAATGAAAGGTAAAAAATAAAGAAGTTTATAATTGTAGTTTTGTGAGTGGAAGACTAAGTCTACTAGACTAGATACTTCGAGAGGCCAGTGATACATAGCAGCAGAGACAATACATGATATTTAATAATCGCGAATTAAAGCAAACTCTGAAACGAACGCATCTTGTTTCGAAGCACTGGGTATCTATCACAAGCCCCTATATACTGATTTAGGGTGTACTTCCGATATCTTGTATCTCGATATCTACAATCTATTGATCTTTTAATTAAACGTCAGTTACAGATATCCGGTAGCGATCGGAACGTTGGCTTTCAAGACAATACGTTTGGTTCAATTATTCAATTGAATTAGTTACGTATTTTATAAATTAAGAAGACTTAGGTACGTCTATATACGGTATAAGGTCATAGACACACACCGATAAAATAATTTGGTATAAAATATTATTTTAACGATAAAAACGTCCTATAAACACTACGATTCCCTTTTTCTTTCAGGTGTTTGTGTCTCTTTTTCTTTCTATCTAGGTAATATTTTAAGATAACCTATTATTACTAGGTAGATGTTACTTTGTGGAAATTCATTGCAACTGAAGGAAAAAATAACTGAAATATTTGGTGTACTTCTTTTTTAGTGTAAGCTTTTGCTCTACATAGACTAATTTTCAAGAAATCTCAAGGCATAAGGAAGAGGTTCTTAGATTCGAATCTACGTTTTTCTCTGTGTTTTTTTGCCTGATAACTCCATTATTAACTATAAGGACCAATGTTAAAGCATTTTTAGGAAAATTAAAAACTTGGAAAGGAACGCCCAAAACTTTTGCGCATCTGAAATTTACCGTAATCGGTCTAGTTTTATATATTGAAGTCAGTTTTCCAATTTTTCATGGTTAACTAACTTGTTTGTGCTTATGAACAATAAAGATATTAAGTTTATTCTATTCCTTTTCTCCATAAAAAAAACAAAAGCTTATTTTTTTTCTCATATTTATTCCATCTTTCCAGGTCGTTCCGAGCCCGGCATCGTGCCCTCCATAGTGGGCTTCACCAAGGACTCCGTGGCTCACGAGTGCGACCGGCTGGCGCCCGGAGACAGGATCTGCAGCGTCAACGGCATCTCCACAGCCAGACTCACCAATGAAGAGGTGCTGCGACTATTGGACAATGTGGAAGAACGTGCCTCGCTTGAAGTCGAGTACTACATGCCTAATTATGGTAAGTGGTTCTTATGGCTTTTTTTTACATTTCACATCTAGGCATTTGACCAAATGGTGGTAGCTAATTATGGTTAGTGGTTTTTATGCTATTCTTTTTTACGTCTAGGTATTTTGAACTAACATGCTATCTTAAATGGTGGTTGGGCATTTTCTAATGATCGCCTACCTAACAAACACCCTCAAGTTGAAAAATCTGTCGACAATACATAACAATGTTCCGGCAGCCTATGAGAGCCAGTTGTTCCAAACTAACCACCATTGACCAAAGTCGCTAAATCGTCTGTGATTACGCACCCTGCTGGTTAATTGTCTAGCTGTTATCAATTAAAATAAAACTTTGGCTTTAAGAGCTTAGTCTGGTTTGGGCTTAGTTATACTCGTATATATACGAGTCACTAACTCTCAAGCCAGAGCTTGGCGACAAATTTTAAACTTTTTGGCAATGACTAGTCTGCGAACTAAAAAATGGTGTACCACTGTGCATATTTCGTCACACTTATTTGTAAAGTTACAATCTTAGATTGGTGTAACCTTCATATATTTTTTGGGGTGTTTCAGTAACAAATGTATATTTTTTTCTTACGATGACACGTTCCTAGATTTAAAAAATCCCATAAAGCAATTTCTATGTCTTATTACTTTAATAGACTTTCGAGAATAGGATAAGTGTATGTGTAGGATAAGTGTGTCATAGGAGAATAGAACATTAGTGCGATTTCTAAGAGTAAAATTAGATTAGGATCATGATTTGTTATAGCAGATAGATCTTAGTAATGATTCAGTACAGATATTATACGTAAAACGAAATGTTTTGTAAAAACACACTTGCATGTCAAAAAAGAAACAGAATTGGAGCATACTACAATAAAATGATAATGAAACTTATTATTATAGTTTATTTATTAGCTTGCAACACCTGTATAACATAAAGCTACATATGTTACACGTGCCCTGTATAGAGCGTAGCAAAAGACACTCATAATGATACGAAAAATAACTGAAAAATATTCTCCAACTTAATATCAATAAAATTGTACTATGTTTTTCCAGTGCTACTGTTTTTGCAGTTATGAAAAAATAATGCGTATCAATTCTACTCCAAATATTCTGTTCCATTGATCTGATTATATTCTTCCTCTGTAACTTCTAATATGGCCCTCTTGATTTTTAACTTCAATTTTTGCGCCCCATTTTCGCTAAGATTCCTCAACTCTGAAGCAACATACGCTCCGAATATTTTATGATCTTCATCAGATAACCTATTTCTCTTAATCACAGGTTGATATTCTTGATATTCTTCGCCAGGAATAAAAATTTCTTCAGATTTATGTAACATTTGATTTGATGTAGACGGTTTCATTTCTACTTCTGAATCGTTCTTCTCATCACCTGATTCGGAATTTGTCCTCCTAAATTCTATAGAGATGTTTGATACGTCTGCGTCTTCTTCAAGATTCTGGAATATGAAGTAAAATCTTTTTTATTAATGTAGGTCTTAGGCTTAATGACATAATTAGTGACTCCCGCTCCGGGTCGTTCTTAGTGCAGTGGTTGGCCATAGCTATTCAGCGCGGTAATGCAGCGAGCGTGATGGGCACCTTTGCACCAGGGCAGAGCAGGGGCGGTTTATTTAATTAATTTTTAATATTTTGACATGTTATTAGTCTATAATTTAAATTGTAATAATTGTATCGTTGTTTTATGTTTCTTTTTATTGAAACAATGAGGGTTTTTTAAATATTTTCTATAAAAAAATTCATTTAGTTATCATCAAGGAGTAATGAACTCTATACTACCTTTATTTAATTTACAACTATACCTTTGGTACCACAGTTTATTAAGATAAATTGAAACAGTTAACTACAAGTTAATACTATTACATCTAACACCACTAATATTTTAAAGTCGATGTGTTTATTATTATCTCTGTAACTCCTTCGAACTTAAACGGCTGAACCTAATGGGCTGAAATTTGGTATGGAGATAGCTGACGCCTTGGATTAACCTAAAAACTACTTACTAACCAGATTAAGTATATAATGGTGCAGCCAGTTAAAGATTAAAATTAGTTTTGTAATGCCTGAATTTTCCTCATACTAACAACTCAATGTAGTTTGCTATAAATTTTCTGGTAGGCGTTTTACACTTTATAGAGTAAATATTTCGTAATTAGCACAAAATCTTTTAGGAATGGCTATAATACATCAAGTCAAAAAAAATGTCATAGAAAAAAATTTGTTTCTCTGCATGTACTCAAGACGCTCTAAAAATTCTGCATTTAATTTAGCATTTGACCATCATTCACCTGATGGTAAGCAACTAAGCGATAGATATTGTGTTTTAAGGGAGCGGTCTCTCTTGCTAAGCACCAAGAAAGAGCTGCTACATAAAAATTGCTTGTATATATGTAGTTACTATTTAAAATTCTTTGATTATAGTTATCGCGAAATAGGGAATCAAGCAAGGAATTCTGTAGTTTAGCTACAATGACTAAGTAAGGTAAAACAAAAAGTTAGTTTTAAATTCGTAATTCATATGTGTTTTGTTTTACTATAGTTATTGTGGCAAAATTCGGTATTTCTTTAGGTTATTTTTGTACTCTATGTGTAAATATTTTATATCCTTAATTTGCTGTTTTCTTATGTGGTTGTACAATAAAGCAATATTCTATTCTATTTCTTGCTTGATTCCCTATTTCTCGATTACTATAATCAAACTATTTTAAATAGCATCAACCAAGATATTTAATACTTACATTAAATTCGAAATTATAACCAGATAGGAAGGGGGCGGCCTAAGAAAGTGTGGATGGATTGTGTGAATGACGATATGACCAGGAAGGGTGTGAATACAGAGATGACGAATGACAGAGACGTATGGAAGAAGCGTACATACTGTACCGACCCCACATGAAGTGGGATAAGGTAAGGTAAAAAAGAAGAACCAAGTTATCTACAAACTCACCTCTGTGAAAACGTCATTGTAAAAGTGCGGATAATTCACCATCAAATAGCTCAATTTATTGAAATACTTCCATTCACTAGTTACTTCCGCCGGTGGCACATGTAGCCTCTTCGACTTGAGTTTTAACCTTTGAAAATAAAAATGCAAATATAAACACAATACATATTTCCCTTGCAATACAAAGAGGCAATGCGGCAAGCCTAATGGGCACGTTTGGGCGGGTGTCTTAATTTTTATTTTGTTTTTATTATTTTTTTAGTTTACTAAATTTTCGTCTTTTCTTAGCTTTGTAAATATTCTTAAGTCCTGTTGTTTGTTATTGTTCCTGTCGTAATTAATATGTGATATGTAATTTTAGATAATAAACTTTTTGCATTATTATTTACAAATAACTATTAGAGAAAAATCAATTAAAATACATATATGTTATATATCTTAGACTAGAATAATACTCGTAGATACGAGTATACCTAGGCGTACCTGTCTGTTTGCCTAGACTGTTATTCAAGAAGTGGCATTGTCATCTGGGTGCTTCTGTGGTCCGGATGACACGTTAATTTGTAAGCCCCTGCTGTGAGTCTTTATTTTTACCCCTTAAAGCTAGGCAAACGCCTAAAGGTCCACTTACATTTTATTATTTATGTTGTTGTATATTTTAAAGGTAATATATACAACTGAAAATTTTCTGATTCTAACTGTTATTGTTGTACTGTATCATTTATTGTATTTTTTGCTCAAAATATTAATATTAATATTTTGAGCAAAAAAAAAAACAATTAGTGTATCCGGGTCAGTATTTTTATATCTATTATTTGTTGTTATAATGGTGGCGATTAAGCGGCACACACGACTAAACTAAATTTAAAGAAGCCCCGTCACTTTTTATCTCAGGTGGCCAGAAAGAGACGGCACGTTCTGAACCACACACAATGCTTAGTGTGTGGTTCAGAACGTGCCGTCTCTTTTTTTTTGCACTAAAATCACGTCAAATGTGAAAAATGTAAGCGATTTTAGAGCGCACCTAATTATATCATATATATATCAGCTCTAAATCTGACGTTTTTGACGTGATTTTAGATGTTTTGTCAGGGCCTGATTAACCCTTAGGCTAATTAGGCTGCAGCCTAGGGCGCGAGGATCTAGGGGGGCGCGGGCGCGCTGCTGAAATCCTGTCTACATTTTTCAATAATAATTGTACTTAATTACTATAATTTTTAAAATAAACAATTAATCAGTTGAAATAATGTTTCACTGGTATGATCTCATTCCATTCATCTTTTATTAATGACTAGAGTTCCACCCGCGGCTTCGCCCGCGTGGATGTTCTTTCTCAACCTATTACCTATGTTTGTTCCAAACTTCATTAAAATCGGTTCAGTGGTTTAAGCGTGAAAGCGTAACAGACAGACAGACAGACAGATAGAGTTAAAGGACAACGTTGTTTTCGCTTGCAGTTCGATCTGAAAACTTTTATAGACAGTATGAACCATGATAAAATTATTCCTATTAGTAAGCAAAGTCAAAACTAATATACTGCTTTTTAGTCCGACCGTCGTAAACTCGTAACACACCTGGCACCTAGGGGGCGCGTCCTGATAAATATGCCTAGGGCGGTCAGAACTCTTGATCAGTCCCTGTGTTTTGTCTATGGTTTAGATCGTACCATCTCTTTTCGGTAATTTATGACGAAAAGAGACAGAGCTACTTTAAATTTAGTTCAGTCGTGTGTGCCGCTGAATCGCCACCAATGACAGCTTACTAGATGTTACGGTTTACGAGATACGAGATACCTGGTAACAGGCAAACTGCGACGTATTAGTCTCTTAGTTATAGGGTCCTTTGGTACCAAGGGTCTCGTTGGTACGTACACTTTGAGTACAGAACCCCTAAAAAGAAGAAGAAAATTACCTTCGCAATTCACAAGAAAACTGTGCCCGTAAATTGTGCAGTCGTCGTCTCATTTCGTGGAGATTGGTGTTAAATGTTTGTATTAATTTCTTCATCGACTCTTGTTTCTTACGAGCATCCTTGTAGTCAGGATGGGTCCGGTTCCATAGCTCGGGCATACTTTCGTAAAGACTTATTAGTTTAAAGTTGTCTTCCTTTGACCACGTCTTCCTCTCGTACGACTTAGATGACATATTTGGGAATTAGGTACGGAACCCTAAAAATGAAATTCATGTTGTTATTATGAGTACTTGATGACGTCGTTGACACAATGGTTACCATGCCGGACTGCCAACCAGAGAGTTCCGGGATCGATTCCCGGCACGGCCAACATCTTTGTGATGAACTAAATTTGTTGGCTTTCGGTCTGGGTGTTAAATATGTATGTATCGATTTACAGTATTTGTATCGATATACACATACATGTATATGTAGTATATACCTAAATTGTGTTAGCAACCATAATACAAACAAGAAATGGTTTAGTATGGGGCTAACCAACCGTGTGTGAAATGTGTCCTTATATTATTTTATTTAGTCTTATTTTAGTAGTACTAAATTAAATTTAAAGAAACCCGAGACGCTTTAATTTTAAGCATTTGTAATGTTTACTACAGCGCCTCTGGTAATTTTTCAAACAAACGCAAACCCGTTCCTTAAAACCGCATTAAAATCTATTTTTGGAGATTATTGGCAACATTGTTTGGTACAAAACATGTTTACCGTAACGCGCTTGGTGGGTTTTCGATTAAACATAAGATCCTCCTTGAAAACCGCATTAAAATCGAACTAAGACCACATTAAAACTAACTTTATAATTTAAGGGAACATTGGTTTTAAAAAATGCAGCTGCAGCGCCTTCTGTTGAGTTCTCACAATGGCACTTATCGAAAAATCGTGCACCAATCAAATTTCAACCTTTTACTGAAATTCTCATCAAAACCGGACTAAGTACTCGTTTTGGAGATGACATTCAAATTTCATATATTCCTTAAGGTTGTTCGCTAGCATGCTGCAAGTGCTCATATGCCGCTAGATGGCGTTAAATAGGTATAAGTTAGTTTTATTCATCCCAGCATCCCAAGTGATTTCTTTTGTAACTTTAGAATCGGTTCGCGGAAACTACTGTTAATGTATTATTTTTAAGGCTCATCACAAAACAACATTTATTAAGCGTTGATAGCAAATATGTACAAAAAGCCATATAAAACCCATATCTACTATCATCTATTCTGTGACGATGCGGCTACACTCACACTAGCATTGACAATTTTTTTTGTCACTTGAACTTCAGCATATTTGAATATGCATCCCAATTTCGAACGCTCAATTGTCGATTATATGGCTCGTTCGTAGAGGAAGCATTTTTGGAACAGGAAATATTTTTATGATTTGAATTGACTATGGTTCAAATCATCATGAATTTTGCTATTTTATTTTGTTCGAAACTCTTTTTTTTTTAAAGGAATATTATGGGAAAGTCAATATTTTCAATAGGTTTCGTTTTCGTGTATGTTAATACTCATAGTGCATACCTTAAAATCTCAAATGAAATTAAAAAATAAATCTATTGGGTACATGATACGAGTAACAAGAAAAAACTTTTCTCACGAATCATCTAACATATTGCATGAAACAGTTGTATTTTTCGCATGATTCCAAAATGTAAGCCATTTCATTTGGGAAAGTTGCGAATAATATCATATCCGCTATTTTGGCGGACATCCGAATATCATCAAACATAGCTAAGAACATCAAAATCGGTTCATCCGGAATAACAGCTTCAAGTCTAATGATCAGAAAAGTAAATAATTACATATTATCAGGGAATTTATATATAATAGACTATGGATATTATTTTAGCTTCATTTGAAATAAAAAAAAACTATTATTATTATTCTAAGGTAAGAGGCCTGTCGAAATCTTAGTTATTATAAATATACACCTGGCAGTTTACATGTATCGTTGATATAATTATACACTAGTGGCCCGTCTTAGCACGGGCATAAAAAAAAATCAATTCTAGGAGATATGTTTGAAAGTCGTTCAGAAGTGTAATATTTTATTCGTTACGAACAAATATTTAAACTTTATCGCATTATAATTTTGACATAGATTAAAGTTTTTTTTTGTATATATGGGTTCCGCTGCTCTCAAGACATACTAAACGACACCCGCCACAACTAACTTTTCATAGCGCATGCGATGAAACAAATTTTTTACTCTTTTTTATACCTTGTGTTACATTACTGGAGTCTTAATAAGAATTTCTTACCCTTTGCAACAAAATATAATGCCTATGTCATTTGGGGATAATGTAACTTCCCAACGGTGTAAGAATTTTTAATTTTAGTCCAATAGTTTCGGAGCCTATTCGCGTCAAAAAAACATAAAAACATCCAAACAAACAAACAAACAAGCCTTTTGTAATTATGAGATTGTTAAAGATATTGATAGGTAAACAAAAGACGTAGGTATAAAAATTTGATATAATTGGCCAAGTACGAACCGGGCTCGCGCGTGAAGGGTTCTGTACCATTATTAAAATATGGCGAAAAAACATGTTTTTTGTATGGGAACCCCATATCAAACATTCATTTTATTTTGAAAGAAAGAAAGAGAGAAATCATGAAAGAATCTACCAAGTGTCATTGTAAAGATAGAGTAAAAAGAGGTAATACGTAGCTTAATATTCTGTAGAATTCTTTAGTGTCCTGTTATCGTTTTTGATATTGAGCAAAAATACAAAATATAACACGTCTTTTAAGGTACACTTTAAAAACGTGTCATCCACCCTTTATATTTGTATATTTTCTGTTTTTAGTATTTGTTGTTATAGCGTATCTAGTACTTGTATACTCTTGGGTTATAACGGCAACGGAAACAAATAATTTGTGTAATTTTCAGCTATCAAAGTGTTATAGAAACAGCCTGGTGATAGAAAGACAGACAACGAATATTTTGTAAAAGGCATTCGTTTTTATCTTTTAAGTACAGAAAATATCGCTGTAGTATATTTATTTCATTCTTAGGGTACCTAACCCTAAAAATTATTGCTGCAACATAAATACGTTTTTTTAAGTATGTCAAATATGACAAACTGACATTGACATAACTAAATTTCATTCAAATAATCAAACAAAATTATACATATCTTAAATTTTTAATTCTATTACGATAATTAATATAAAAATAGCAATAATTTATTTAAAAATAATAAATAAATTTCATCAAACTCTTTAACAATACTTTTTTGATACTGCCATCTATCGGAATTTTGTTAATTTATTACTACGGATGGTAAGCTTGGGTTCATGTTTGGCAGAGAGAATGACACTAACGGAAACGGAAACTAACAATGTATACGTATACATGTCACCAACTTAGCTGTTCAGGTGGCCAAAATTGGAATTACCAGTTCGACAGCACTCTTAGGTGGCAACAAATCTCCACTAGCGACACTGTCAACTGAACAGCTAAGTTGTTGCACTGCACTCTTACATGTGTATTTTGCTGGAAAAAATCACGCTGATATATCTGTTTTGCGATAAAAAAATTATAATATTACCTATTTCGCGCCCCAATTAGACCATTTTAAGTTTATGTTAAGTGATAACTATGTAAAAATCTTAGTGCAAATGGCATATAATTCAAAAGAATTTAGTATGGCGTTCCTAGAGCCTTATAGCATAACAGAGACATAGTCTCTAGAGCGCTATATTAAAAAAAGATAACACATAAACATGATTAAAAGTAAACATTTGTACAATAGGTACTTAATTAAATAAAAAACTATTAATACGTAACTTAATAGACATACAAATTATATAACAATATACAAACACTTTAATAACTACAAGAAAGACACTTAAATATATGAAAAGACTTCAAAATATAAGGTGAAAACCATAAACACAAACATCATCTCCCGCCATCAGTCACCCGCCGTTCCGACACGATAAAAATAACAGCAACTTTCGTATCTTGGACCAAGCGTCAAACGCAATGATTACAAAATAATAAATTATGATCTATTTCCTACCCCGATTTACCTGTATCGAAACACAATATATCACTTTATGCGCAATTTTTTTTACTCACAATATCAATATTCTATTTCAAGTGCTTTATTTTCATGAAAGTTTATCACTAAATTCACAACAAAATCAAAACACGTGCACTTTCGTATCAATACTCGCGAGACCTGGCCGAGAGCGACCGAGCCGACCCGAGATAACACATCCGAGACACCAAATAAAGGAAAGAGACATGCATATTAATAACAACCGTTTCGCTCGGGCGTATACCGTTCTTTGTCGCACTCGTACCGAGTGATATCCTCTTTCTCACTTCACTGCGCTCGCGTGAGAATGAGACACAATGTCTCGTGAGTGAAGTCTAGTCTACTCTAGTCGCTCGCAAAGGGGCACATTGGGATGGAAACATGAATCGTCGACTAACAGTTACGGCTTCAAGTGAAGAAATTATAGCGTCCATATTTGTGTTCTAGATAATATATAGGCAATGATGTTGTATATATAGCTCAATGTATATAGGGTTTACATATTACAATACAATTATAATGCTAAGTGACATCTCTTGACGTTAGTGACTTTACAGACATTACAGTTTGCAAAAAAGCAGCTAAATAATTTTTTGTATCGTTTATTTTTCTTTTTTTATACAAATTCTACCAATTTTGTATTTTCAATTTTTCTTTTGCTATTTTTTTAAGGTTTAGTTTTTACTATGCTCTGTAAATAATTTACACTTCTTTATTTATTCTTAAGTTCTATTTAAATTTAATTTTATCAGTACTACTAGTTTTGTTTTGTTGTTGTTTAGTGAAATTTAATTAATATTGAAAATAGAGATTGTTTATTGATAATTACCATACTTTCAATACTTTTTGTACAAACCAAAAATATCTGTATGTACATATACGATTAGAATTAAGCTTAGAAAAAAATTACATATTTTTTTATCTAAGGTATAATCTCTGTAATTTATCTACTAATAACCACAACTTAATTTCATAGTGTTTAAAATATCTACCTACTTGTCAAATCAAATAATAGTTACTTTTCATCTTGAGAACCTTTAATAAACTAATAATTATTAAACAATAACCGAGTAATTCAAAAAATAAACGAGAGAAAATATAAAATAACGATTCATTTATTCAATATTTAAGAGCTAGGCTCTTGTCTGTAGAGTTTTTTCCAGGTAGTTCTATCTTCGGCCAAATACTTGACCTCCCTATACGACATGACTTTCGCCTTCTCCTTAATTTGGTCTAAAAATTATCATCTAGGTCTTCCTCTTCCTCTCCTGGCTTCTATCTTTCCTTCTACGATATTTTTTCGAAATTGTCATGTCGTATAAGGTGGCCTACTATCTTTCCTCTTCTGTTGTCTATTGTATTTTTTTTATGATAAATGGGCTTACGTTTGACCGCAGCTTGCCTGATGTTAAGCTTAACTTTTGTAAATAGATGACAAAATTAAATATTTAGTGTACTTCCGCTGTGTCCGAACGACAAGTCGAGAGTTCGAAGAGTCAGCATCTCCTGATGATGCCTTGTGGTTAGGCGAAACACGTGTAGAGTTAAGAACTTCCGTATTGTGATAGGTAACGTTAATCTTAATTAATCTTAGTTAATTGATCTTAGTTAATTAGTCTTAGTTAATTAAGCTTAGTTAATTGATCTTAGTTGATTTTTCCTTTACTTGTCTTAATTTGGATTTCGGATCACAGCGGAAGTACACTAAATATTTAATTTTGTCATCTATTTACAATGGATTTCCGCAAAGTAACGCCTGAGTCAATAAGTTACTTAACTTTTGTCTAAGATGTATCACGCTTGCCCAGAAGGAACCTGTTTACACTAGATTAGAAGATACCCAAATTGTACTTCTCGGGAAAAAGAGACTCAAGAAAAGAGTTCCAAAGCTTCTTCTTCATTTATTATGTTCTTGTACTAATAACGATATCAATTCCCATTTCCCTCAAGTGAACTAAACAATAGAACCACTGGGAATGACCTAGATATCTTGTTCCCAGCGTCCCAGAACTCGCTGTACATCACAACGAAGCTAGCGGAGGTCCCGGTGGAGAAAGTGGGAGGCTCCCTCGGGATCACCATCAGAGGAGGTCTACCGGAAAACTCCGCAACTAGTGCTGATCTTGTACTTAATAGCAGGTATTTTACTTTTTTTTTCAATTGTCTTTGTATCATTGTGTGTGTTTTATGTGTATGTATGTATGTATGTGTGTGTGTGTGTGTGTGCGCGTACTTGTTTGCGTGCTTGCGAACGTGTGTGTTTATGTATGTGTGTTTGTGTGTCTGTGTGTGTGTGAGTGTGTGTGTGCCTGTAGCATCGTCGCTCTGAAACGGATAAATGATTTTGACTTATTATTTTTCTTTTTGATATGTGTGTTTGTCGGTGTTCTCAGCCATTTTTGATGGGAATCAGTCCAAGATGGCCGGCACTACAAAATGGCTGATCACATATTTTTTCGCAACTTATATAATATAATTATGAGAATCATTAGAAAAATCTTACGTAGGCCCCGGCTGTTAGTCTTAGTACTTTCCTTTTTTCTGATCCGTGGTAGGTACTAGCAGTCGTTAAGAGCCTACTATACTCGTTGGCTGAAAACGGCTACGTTCGGACTTGTCATACTGCATCATAATTATATTTGCCAGCAATGAATATATCACAAATCCTTTCAAAATAAGCCATGTCAGAGGACTCCAATGGGCTTGAAAACTCTATACATTAAAACTTGATCATTTAGCTATGAAAACCGAAGAAGGGTATTTCTTATTTACACTTGTATACTGAAATGTTTGTTTCTAATCAACAGATCACTGGATGCACAGCCATTGGTGGTGACTCATGTCAGACCTGGAGGAGCTGCCTACAATACTTCTAGAATCAAACCTGGTGACCGACTCCTGAAGGTGGACCATGTAAGTCGGTATTATTCTACTCATTGTGGCGCCACTGGCACACTACAGCGCTCAGCCACCAGCCAATCAGCGCGCTGGGTTCTGCATCGCGCAAGCGTGGTTTTTACGCGCGTATGATGGTCCTCTATCTACAATGAATGACCTCCGCACAAAAATCTGTCCGAGGGATATCAGACGCGCACGTCATACAAACATCTTCAGAACACCGTTCTCCTTTGGGGTAATATGGCGCCACTGTTGCACTTCACCGCCCGCTACCAATCAGAGCGCTCACTCTGAATCACGTAAGCGGTATTTACAACACTCTTACGACTGTCTCCGGACACTACATCTGTCCGGGAGACTTATTTTATTAGTATAAGTCCCTACTACTTAATGTGGTAAATATTAGATCGTTATAACATAAGTTAAAATGATAAGCAGTCAAATAAATGATTCAAACTAATCAAACTGTCTGCCCCTTCTCGCCCCTGGTACAAAGATGCCTACCACGCTCGCTGCATTACCGCGCTGAATAGCTACGGCTAAACTCTTCACCAAGAACGACCCAGAGCGGTACTCACTGGTGATGTCATTTAGCCTAAGACCTAGTAACACGTAGGTACTTAGAATTTCTCATGTATTCCAAAATGTGAAAATTTGGTCCATTTTACAGATATCTCTCACAAACAAGACTTTGTCAGAAGTGCACCAGATCCTTCAGAACTGCCCGCAGGTCACCAGCCTCACCATAGAATATGACGTGTCCATCATGGAGTCTGTCAAGTTGGCTACGGGACCCTTGCTTATTGGTAAGAGGAACAATAATAATAATAGCTACAAACAACAGTTCTTTTATTTCGTTTTGAAAGTACGAGTATACAAAGAGAGGCAAGACTTACTAATTAGTCTAAGAAACTAGTAATTACTTTTTTAATATTCACATAATAATAATTAATATAATTGTTTACTGTTAAGTCATAATTAAAATAAAATATATTATTACAATGATTATTATTAGCATTAATTTTATTTTTTAACCGACTTCAAAAAGGAGGAGGTTATATATTCGACGTGTATGTATTTTTTTTTTTTATGTATGTTCACCGATTTCTCAGCCATTTGTGGATCGATTCTCAATATTCTTTTTTTAATTGAAAGAGTATGGTTCTGAATTGGTCCCATTGTCACCAAAACTGGTTCTGATGATGGACTCCTAGGGAAATCGAAGAAAAACCTAAAAAGTTAGGTTATTTTTACGCATGAAGAGAGATTCACGCTCCTTTGGCTGTACTGATATTCATGAAATTTGAGAAGAAAATAGGTAGAAGGTAAAGTAGCGTATGTGTTAACACATACGCTACTTTTTATCCCGAAAATAAATACTATTCCCGTGGGATGCACCAAATAACATATAAATCTTTTTAACTTCTTCACGCTCGAACGGTTGTACTGACATTTATGAAATTTGGAATGAAGATAGGTTAGACTATGTGTTTACACATAGGCTACTTTTTATCCCGAAAATAATTATTGTTCCCGTGGGATGCACCAAATAACACATGACACACTGATTTCGCTAAAATTTGTTATAGGGGGTAGACTAGACCTTGTATAACACGAAGGTTACTTTTTATCTTAAAAGTCATTGCTATTCCCGTGGGAAGCCCAAATAACTCGATAACCTATTTTACTTCTTCGCGCTCATACGGCAATACAGATTTCGCTCATAAAATTAGCAGCCTGGCTAACAAAAGTAATCTGACGCGAACATCGAGGCTAAGCAACAGCCCATGCGGCCAGTCTTTGGATGGCTAACCATGCACAAGACTTCCATAAAAAAATGTGATATTTTCATCTGGGCGTTACTGTGCTTCGGATAACACGTTAATTTGTTGGGCCTGGACCACTACTCTTAGTACAAGCAGGGTTCAAACTAAATCAGGGGCTTGAAAAACTCTCGACGCCAGAGCTTGGCCACTTGGGTCATACTTAGTGGAAGAAGGAACTGTAAAATTTGATATATTAATAGACAAGACCCTCGAACGGATAAGGAAAATATTTACGCGCTCGCTTCGCTAGGAATTATCCCGCTTCGTTCGAATTTCCCCCAGGATGTTTTGGGCTTATGTCACTCCAAATATTATATAATTTGTGTTGCTTTGGACTTCAAACGGTTTGAACAAATACGGTGAAAATTTTCGCGCTCGCTTCGCTCGCGCATAGCTCGCTTCGCTCGCAACCAGCTCGCTTCGCTCGCAATTAGTTCTAGTACGTTTTGACACAACAAACATTATGTAATTTGTGCTGCTTTGGACTTCTTTATGCTCAAACGGTTGGAACAAATACGGTGAAAATTTTCGCGCTCGCTTCGCTCGCGCATAGCTCGCTTCGCTCGCAACCAGCTCGCTTCGCTCGCAATTAGTTCTAGTACGTTTTGACACAACAAACATTATGTAATTTGGACTTCTTTATGCTCAAACGGTTGGAACAAATACGGTGAAAATTTTCGCGCTCGCTTCGCTCGCGTATAGCTCGCTTCGCTCGCATCCAACTCGATTTGCTCCCAATTGGTTGCCTGCCTGGCACACGCCGAATTTTTTCATCGTGAAGTTTATTTGGCTCTCCATAGCTAAACTTAAACAAAATATCATTAGCAACCACTAAAAATGTAAAAATAAAATTGTTTTAAAAAACAAACAACTGACTTCAAAAACACAACTAAAAAGGGAAAAATAATTTTAAGCCTAAATCAAATCAAGAATATATAAATAGAAAAGGAGAGTTTATTTCATGTACTTATAAAAAACTATTTACAATTTTTAGTAATCCTGTATTCTTGAAGTCGGTGCCATCTAATAAGAACAAATTAATGTTTGTTAAAAAAAACTATTTTCAATTGTCTTTCTTTGCTGGCACCGACTCCAAGAATACAGGATTACTAAAAATTGTAAATAGTTTTTTATAAGTACATGAAATAAACTCTCCTTTTCTATTTATATATTCTTGATTTGATTTAGGCTTAAAATTATTTTTCCCTTTTTAGTTGTGTTTTTGAAGTCGGTTGTTTGTTTTTTAAAACAATTTTATATTACTAATAATGGATTGGTGAACTCACACAGCAAAGTAGTTAATTATTTACAGCATAGACAAAATATGTTTTTTTTTACCTCTTCTTCTTCTCCTTTACCATTTCTCACTAGGTGGGGTCGGCACAGTCTGTTTTTCTCTTCCACGCCACTCTATCAGCCGTCATCTCCACATTCACTCCCTTCTCATTCATATCCTCCTTCGCACAATTCATCCACGTCTTCTTTGGTCTACCTCTCCTTCCGCTACTTCTTACAATCATATCCATACTTCTCCTAGTCACATGCATCTCCTCTCTACGCATTACATGTCCGTACCACGCTAACCGTCCACTCTTCACTTTCTCTGAAACAGGCGCCACTTTCAAACTTCCTCTAATATACTCATTTCTTACCTTGTCCATTCTTGTTACTCCACACATCCATCGCAACATTCGTCATCTCTGCCGCATGCAATCCTCTCTCATGCACTACTTTCGTCGCCCAACACTCGGATCCGTACAATACGACAGGTCTAATGATCGTTTTGTAAATTTTCCCTTTCAGTTTAAGCTGAATTCTCCGATCGCAAGTTGTTCCAGAGACCTGTCGCCATTTTTTTTTACCTATAAAGAAATTTTATTTAATTACTATTGTAACAATGCATCATATGAACGCTCTCAATAAGTTACAACTTAGAGCCTCAAGCCGCTTACACGGACGCGCGCATGCACACAACAAGACGTCGGAGCACGCACACATCACCGGCCGCTATATAAGACCACCGCCGCAGGAACGTCAGTCGCTCGCTAGACGGCAACGAGTGCGATAGCCCCGCAGTCCACTCAGTTGTCCGAGCTTGACCTGAGCGGTAGCCCCGCAGCCCTCAGGAAAGGCTTTAGCTAGGAGGTTACGGAATGCGGTAGCCCCGCAGCCCATTCCAGGAACCACTCATAGGCATTGTATGTTATACCTATATGCTCCATCTCTTTAAGTTAAAGTATTATAATTACAAACTCTGTGGAACGACAATAAAGAATTATCTTCTGTCAACGTCACTACCTTGTTTTAATCATCTGGCGTCACCCCACCACTACACTTTATAATTTTTTAAATATTTTTACTTCGTTTTATGTAGTAGGTATAGGTCAATTTAAATAAGTTTTATATGTACGTATTTAGGTTTTAGTAGTTTTGTTGTTAGTCATTACTTCAATGCATCTTGTTAAAGCTGATGAATAAGAAATAAATTATAGCGAAAGGGACATAAACAGAATTATAAAATTATATGGCACTCTAACTAATTAAGAAATCCAATGTCTACAACCCCAATCAGTAAAGCCTAGTGTAGTAATTCAATATTTTTTCAAACTAGAATCTTTCTAGTCTAGTGTAGTAATTCAATATTTTTTCACCGAGTGTCCGGTCTTCGGTAGGTTAAGGTTTGATGTAGAAATAGATATAGATATAGAAATAAAAAAAGATAACTTGTATATAATAATAGAAGATAAGAAAAGGAGACAAAAATTTCTAGAATATTGTAATAAAGTTATATCTAAGGTAGTAAATAGAAATAAGTAAGAAATGGAACAACACTTCTATGTAATTAAGTTTATAATAGAAAGTGACCAATATAGAATCTAGAGATGATAGGTAAAATAAGTCAATTGTTAAATATAAGAAAAAATGTAGACTAGGATCCCCAAAAATAAATCTGGGGAGTAGAATGACTAAATAAAAAAATATATATATATATATTTTTTCAAAGTAGTAAGTATCCTTAGTTACTCAACTAGATATTAAGAACCATATTTAAATCTACCTAGCTTTCGAACAAAATAAAAATAATTATAAATATCCAAACTCATCCTCAAACAATTATGTTCATCTTTTGACAGAAATCGAGAGGCCCTGCAACGAAGACCTTGGTCTGTTCCTGTCGAACCAGAGGGTGCCTGAAGATGTATATAGTTCCGGTTCAGATACCTACCAGAGGGTGGGAACGTGTAATGCTATTTACATTGACAGCATACTGCCTGCTAGCATCAGTGATCGGTAAGCAACATACAGCGTTAATAACTTATTGACTCAGGCGTTACTTTGCGGAAATCCATTGTAAATAGAAGACAAAATTAAATATTTAGTGTACTTCCGCTGTGATCCGAAATCCAAATTAAGACAAGTAAAGGAAAAATTAACTAAGATTAATTAACTAAGATCAATTAAGATTAACGTTACCTATCACAATTCGGAAATTCTTAGCTCTACACGTGTTTCGCCTAACCACAAGGCATCATCAGGAGATGTTGACTCTTCGAACGACAAGTCGAGAGTCATTGAGTCTTGAGTTGACATTGAGTCATTTACTTGTCTTAATTTGGATTCCGGATCACAGCGGAAGTACACTAAATATTTAATTTTGTCTTCTATTTACATAAAGCGTTACCTATTCTTTTATCTCAAGTGTACATTCATAATTCAAAATGTCGCTAACATTTTTGTGATGGCATTTTTAGATATGAAGTTTATCTACTTTTTTAACAACTTGTACCTATAATCTGCCCAAAAAGAGTTTATCTATCTATCTATCATAATATATGTATTTTAGTAGTCAAAGCCTTTCATTTGATACGTATATTGCAGGAGTTGTGAAAAAATATTATTCCTTCATTTTTTAGCGGTGGCCATTTTGGACTGATTTTCATTAAACATAGCTCCTAAAACACAACAACAATACCGGATGGACCGATTTCGAACAAAACAGTCGAAATCGGTTCATCCAGTATTGTGATTCTCAAGCATGTCGGGTTTTCAAGATGTTTTCCTTCATCAACTATTAGTAACTTGAAAAACATCGTAGGCGTGGCCAGGATCAAACTAGGGACCGTCAGATTAAAAAGTAGTCATTTTGCCACCGAGCTACTCGATATCTATACAACGTTTCACCAAAATGTTTTTTTTACACACGGCAGGTTAGGCCCATACTAAACCATTTCTAGTTTATTTTATGTTTGCGAACTCAACTGATATACTACTTACATAAATACTTTATATAGATACATATTTTACACCCAGACCAACAGGCACAAATTTGGTTCTTCACAAAGATGTTGACCGTGCCGGGAATCGCACCCGGGACCTTCTATTTGTCAGTCCGGCTTGGTAGCCATTGCGCCAAGGTCGTCGTACGCCGAGGTCGTTTGATTATTATTCTAATACTTTAACTTCAATCAAATAATAGTAACATTTCCAAAAGCTAGAATTTAAGGCCTTTCTCTAATTCTATTATTTCAATCCCCTGAGTACTACGAGTAGGTACACTATTCAATTAGCTCATTGTCTCGTGCCGCTGTTCGACAATTAGGCTTCTTTAATTAGAACCTAATGCGATTACACTAGTTTCATTTAACTATTGTGTTTTTGCTATTGGCTGAGTACTTTGGATTTCGTAATTTGGACGTAACATTTTTCTTTTATTATTTTTTATAACACATAACAGCTTAGTATTTGACTAGCACATCGCTTAGCAGATCGAGTCAGAAACACTAGCTGAAGGGGGAGCATGCCTAGTTAGAAATTACTAGCTCTCAAAAAAAAAGGGATTTTGAGATTTTGAGCTAGCTAAGCGAGCAATAGAAAATTCTAGACAACCATGCTATGGTTTCCTCACGATGATTTTCTTTACTGAAAGTTCAAGCTCATTGTCAGAGATAGAACCTACGCTCTGCGGGACGTAAGGCAATCATATACTATACTAAGATGTCATCGCTATTTAAGGGAATGTAAAAAGACATCGGAATAACCGCACAACGCTGCAGTCAGTGCTATATTTTAAAACCACTTCAGGTTTAAATCCTGTAAGAGGACCTTCTTCTTCGTATGAGCTAAGTGGGTAGGCTCTGGTGTCGAGAATTTTCCGCTAGAGGCCTTTTTGGCTAATGACTGCTTGTACTTAAATCAAAGAGCTAGATGAAAATGACATTTTTAAATGACATTATTTTGAATGGTCACCCATCCAAAGACTGTCCACATTTCACGACCCACCCCATTAGTAAGCCAATCTATACGAACGTTACAAGGATGTAAAAAACATTATCTAGGGGTGATAATCTGTGCTACGTGGTAAAATTGCTTTGAAATATTGCTTGAGGGCGTATTTTATTGAGTCATTTGTTTGGATGTGCCTTTTGATTAAAAAAATATACAATTTACTGCCTTTGGTGTGACATCGCGTTGGTGAGTAGTGGACGTTTAGATCACTGGATAATAAATTAACATTATACTGAAGTACTACATATTACAATAAACTTTGTCTGTAAAGTTAGTTTACGGGGGATTATTTTTATTCGTTATTATTTATACATTTACATTTACTTTATTTTATAGATAGGTACAATCAGCAGTTTCTCGTTAATCGGAATGGACACAAGTCCTATAAATTAGTAAAAATTAAATTATTTCCTTTCCTAATTTCTTCCTTATTATGATTACCGTAAGTCCAATGGCCATCCTTATTAATATTATACATGCGAAATTTTATGTAAGTGTGTATGTTTGTTTCTTTTTTAACACGTTGAACTTTTAACACGCCGTCAGTTTTGCGTTGGGGATGTGAATAACTCATCAAATACAAATACAAATCATTTATTAATAACACCAAAGTTACAAGTCAAAATAGTTAATGTTGCTAGACCACAGCCCCGATTGTCTGATACTCTGCAGGTAACACCGCGGGGCGTCACTAGTATCTATAACTATATTATAAAGAGAAAAAGTTTTATTGTTGGTTTGTTTGACGCAAATAAGCTCAGAAACTACTAAACCGATTTGAAATTTTTTTCACCGTTGAAAAGCTACATTATCCCCGAGTAACATAGGTTTCATTCTGTTTCCGAAAATATTAGAAATCCTTACAAAAATCTAATAATGTGAAAAAAGCCCTTATATAGCCCTTGCGAAGTCAGGGTTGAACAGATAATCGTATATACTCTTTTACGAATAGCTTACCCGTTAGGTTCTAATGTAATTCGACACTTAAATTGCAAGCACGCTTGAAGTGGCTTGGAAAGCGATTGTCAGCTTGAGTTTGTAACTTTAAACCCTACTTCAGACGAACGGCGACTGTGGCACCCTCTCGACGCTATTAATGGACTTAAAGCGCTATTGTACCGAATACAGCCGTGTCCAAACATGCTTCAGCGAAGCGCCTGCAGCGCAAAAAGAAGAATGTTACGAAATCTTAATATATATCTTAATATATATATAAATCTCGTGTCACAATGCTTGTCCTCAATGGACTCCTAAACCACTTAACCTATTACAATAAAATCGCACACCATGTGCAGTTCGATCCAAGTTGAGAGATGGGATAGTTTAAATCTCAAATTAAAGTCACAATTTTAATTTATTGCTAATTATTGTCTGTTATTATCTGACAGTCACAATTATCTGTTAACTCCAAATGATTCTAACAGATGTCGATACCTTCCGACTGGGTTGAGTAAGTAATCATTAGATGGCGCTGCATTGGTAAATCTACGAACGTGTCATATAAGCTACACTATCTATTTTTCATACCCCTAAGTGAGGCCAAACAACGTTTGCCGGGTCAGCTTGTAAATTAAAATTTATCCAACATTATTGTTACTATAAGTTCTAAAGATTCTAGATAATATCATCCATAACTTACAAAGAAAGTATTACTAATTGTTTTTTTTTTAATAATTTCAAAAGCATATTTTAGACGATTTTTTTTTAAATACATTAGTCCTATCATTGATGCTGAATTTTATATATATAATTTTTTTTGCTCCCTTACAGCTATTTCCCATAGAATCAACAACGTAAAAAACTCCCGTTTTTTATATAGTGAATAATAACAATATACTATAATTATATCAGACTTCGTAAATTTACATTCTTCTTTTATTTCGTATGAGCTAAGTAGCAAAGCTCTGGTGTCGAGAGTTCTGAAGCCGCCCGAAGGTCTCTGACTGTTTGTTCTAAGACTAACAGACGGTACCTACAATTAAACGTACCAGCCGACCCACAGCCACTCACATTTTGCCCGGACGAAAATGCACCTTTTTTAAACGACAGTATTGTGTATGATCGCCCGTTGACTGAAAAACTGTCCACACCAATTGTTGCTTAACCTCGATGATCACGTCAGATCACTTTAGTTAGCCGAGCTACAGACACTAAGTTTACATTTAAAATAGTAAATGCTAGCCAAAAGCGGTCAAACGGACGGACAGACCGAAGGAAACCGGATGTGTATTTCTTGTAGGACCACGTAACCTAAAAACTTCCATTTCAGTCAAAAACATCTGTCATTGAATTAAACTTCCAAGGCTGGCCATTTTTAAAAAACTTTCTTTTAAAAAAGATAAACTTCGCACCGTCCACATTGTTCAACGCAAAAGGCTTGCTAAAAGAAAAACTAACTTGAAAACTTTTACAATTTACTTGTACAAAAGAATGGTGAATTCATGGTTGACGTCCGTACTTGCTCTTGGCGAGTTTTTACTATAGCTGAGATTAGTTATTCACTTTTTACCCCCAACGCAAAACTGACGAAGTGTTAATAGTTTGACGTGTACATGTGTGCGTGGCTAATAGTGCCATTGTATAATGGATTAACCGCATTTCATTTGTTTTTTTTTTAAGTTTTTTAAATAGGAACATGTTGTACCGCAGCTTGCTTGACGTTAAGGTTTACTGTGGTCTAAGATATAACACGCTTGACTAGAAGGAACGTATTCACTCTAGATTCGAAGACCCCGAAATAATACTTCTCAGGAAAAAGAGATTCAGGAAGAGAGTTCCAAAGCTTCGGAGTTACTCACAATGAAGGTTGAAGGAAGCAAAACGTATTGTGCTAAAGTGGTAGTTGAAAGCAATTTTTTTAAGAATTTAAGATGGCGACCTCCACAAAATGACGGATGACATTTTTTTCCACAAACGGGTATCAAAAGATAGGATTTGGTTAGTAGATTACATTCACTGTGACAAATTTTAATTCCAAGATGGCCGCAAATGCTTAAATTTGGAGTCGGGAATTTTCTACATATTTAATCTACACTTATAAAATTAAGTTTTCATTGTTCCATTGCAGTCTTTAAAGACCTTTAACGTAGGTCAAATCAAGGCATCTATTTCTTATAACATAAGGAAAGTTCTAAATTATTTAACTTATCATTTATTCAATATTTAAGAGCCCGAGTTTTTTCCAGGTAGTTCTTTCTATCTTTGGTCAAATCCTTGACCTCTCCCTACACGACATGACTTTCGCCTTCTCCTTAATTTGGTCTAAATATGATCTTCTAGATTTTCCTCTCCTGGCTTCTATCTTTTCTTCTACGATATTTTTAATAAAATCACCATGTCGTATAAGGTGGCCTACCATCTTTCCTCTTCTGTAGTCTATTGTATTTAATTTGGTTCTTGGTCCTTGTACTAGGCAGTGTACCTCTTCATTCGTTTTCTTTTCTTTCCAACGTATCCTTTCCATTTACCTAATCATTGACTCGACATTTACCCAAACTTTAATCAAAATATACCACATTAAATTTACCCAAATCGTTCATTCATTCAAATTATTTTCCAAATTTACCCAAATATTTTGGAAATTTACCCTAACCATAGACAAACTAATAATTTGTATGTACCCTCTTTTCCAAATTTACCCTAATTATTGGTTAACCCCTTGCAGATGCGGCGCCCTCCACCCCGGAGACCAGCTCCTGGCTTTCGACGACCACGTTATAGACGGGAACAACTACACGGCTGAAGAAGTCATGTGCTACTTGGAGAACTGCGAGGGAGGGTTCAGTAGACTCCATGTAGCTCCCAGACATGTGCTGGCGCATGGTGGAAGGTATACTCGAGGTTGGTGCTATTTTTCTTTATTCTTTGTGATCTGCGTAACCTACTAAAAATTCCTACTGCTTGGATTCTGGACCTTCTCTAGTATTGGCAATAATACACCACGCTTGGTAAATAAATAATGCCTAAATATTTTTTAATAAAAATAGAAATTAATGCTTATTAAGATTTATGAATATTGCTTTATCAATTGGCAACTTTTTTTTTTACCCAGTGTATGTTGAAAGGTATTTTATATTATTGACAATTGTGTTTTTTTGTGCACTCGAAAACATACGGGTCATTTTTTTTGATGAGAAATTAACACGTAAATATGAAATCTTTTATCCCAAGACAATTTTGATCAGTTAATTTGTATAGGGATTATAGGAAAATTATTTAATGACATTGATCAAATACATTTGAATGGTGTTTAGAATAACTTCCTAAAGTATATATGAAATATATATACCGTATCCCGGTATATTGTCTGATCAAAAGAAGTTAAATGGCACTAAATGAGGACAAAAATATCGAATAATCACTAACGTTCAACACAATTTGAATTAATTTCATTCCTACTTATTTTTTGTCAATAAAAAGTATTTCTCCTAAATTTACTTACCTGCCATTTGTCTGACCTACCAATTACTCACTGTAATTGCTTACAAAGCCACTTTACTCTGAAAACGATGAAGCATCTTAATTAGGGCTTCTTAATTACCTAAATTACTTCGTCTCCAAACTCGTGATAAAAGCAAGCGGCTGGATTGAATTACAACTGCTTAGCTTGCGTGGAAAGAAATAATTAGGCACTTAGTTCAAACTTGAGAGTGGCTCGTATGACTGGCATGACTTGACTGACTGAAATAAGTTTTACATTTAAATGGAGAAAATGTTAGTCCTTAGACTAGCCCGTGAATATCGTCCTTCACCGATCTGATAACCAGATGAGACGTATTTTTTATAAACAAATATGCCTAAAATTGCTTGCCTATCGAAAAGTGCTCATGGCTTTTTTTTTGCGCATGCTCGTGTATAGTCAAATGATAATTTAGCTACAATTATCAAAAATAAAAATAACATTCTAACTGTTCAGAATCGTTGTTACTCCTATGAAGCGTATCAAAATCGATTGAGTCACCTATTTTGACTTACCTGTTTACACCTGCTTGCCAGGTAGTTATACACTGAAATGAGTAGGCAAGCATACCGAGGCATATTTTGTGTATTAAAAAACTATCAGTAAAATAAATTTCATTTGGTTATCAAAAGTATGAAGGTGATGAAAAAATCAATAAAAGTTTATTTAATTAAAAATAGCCATGAGCACTTTTACGCATATTTGTTTATAAAAAATATTTAATAAAAAATACGTCTCATCTGGTTATCAGATCGGTGAAGGACGATCTTCACGGGCTCTTCTACTATGTAATAAAATAAATAGGCAAGCGCGCTCCACCCTAGATCGCAACATCACTTAACATCAGGTGAGTTTCGATCAAGCGCTTGCCTATGCATCTTAAAAAAAATCTCTGCTAAATTATATAAAATATTTTTCTACTGAATATTTCTTGAATGACAATTTTCTTGACCTTATAACTTGGTGACAGACAGACAGAGAACATAGGCTTAGTAACAGGGCCCCGTGATTAGGTACCTAAACGGTACGGAACCCTACAAAAGGTTTATTTCTTAATGAAGTATAACTTGTTAGCCACCGCTGTAAACATTTATTTTGCTGTATAATCACGCTTAGGCTCCTACAAAAGCTAATAATACGTAACAGTATAAACAAATATAAAAAAAAAATTACAATCATAACCTTATCAGATTTAAAACATTATTTAAAAACAACATTACATTGTTCTAAACAGCCACACCTGCAACTAACAAGAGCCAGTGAATGTCAAACTTTTCTCGTCTAATTCAAAAAGCTACAACTTCGCAACGCTACCGTAATATGCACCTCATTAAAGCACACGTTAAACTTTAGGGGCTTGTACTTTTAAACTGCTCTCACACACTATTTCGCGAAGAATAGAATTTTACTACATACATAGTTGTATAGCTCAACTTTTACATCTTACTCTGTAGTACTTTGTATTCAGAAGAAACTAGAAAGAACTACTCTACTTACACCTAAGAATAATACGTAAATATATCATCTTAAGTACAAAACTGAAATACTTGTGTTATATATTTTTTTATCAGAATGTAGAATAATAGTACCTACCAAATACAGATAGCCTATTGTTCTTTGTCAGACAATGATTAAGAGTACCTATATTTTGTTTTTTGAGGTCATTTTCTTCGTATTAGCTACGTGGCCAAGTTTTCAAGCCGCTTGAGAGCCTGACTTGGCTTAACGACTGCTTGTAGGTACTAAAACTGATAGCCGGGACCTACTATTTAACGAGTTACCCGACGCACGGTAGAACGTTAATAAAAATGCCGCTTTTAAATGACAGTTTTGGGCATGACATCCATCTGAAGACTATCCACATTGACCGTTGCTTAAACTCCATGCTCGTACCACCTGAGTCATTCAAGCTACAGGCGTTATTACGTCCTCTTCCTTGCGGTGAACTTACATTAGACCGAGCCCAACGTTGAATGAATCAAAGGGCGAAAGAAGTGAGAAGCGATTTTCCATAAGATTCCAAACACAGAATTCTAAAATTTGTTTCGTTCGGCGCGTTCGTTTCGGTTTAAAATGCGAACACCCTAATACATCAAAATGTCAGTTCCCTAGCTAAAATTCGCACTAAAACTAAATCACAGTAGCATTTTCAGCTTTACTACAGTGTTGCTAACTCAACTTCCCCTTAATCCAGGCAAAAGTTCCACTTGAAACACCTCAGTTAACCAGACGTTTAATCTCAAAGACAATACGAGGACTATCCAACTTGTACTACGTAGTGAATGGCGTAGCATCAAACTTGCCTCGTATAACTCAAAAGGCTGAAGTTGCGATGTAACGTGCAATATATAGCTCATTAAACGAAGCCCCGAGCCTTGCCCAAGTTTGAGATTTTGTGCCAGCTCTCTAGTTAATACGGTTAATGGGTTCAACGTTTATTTTTGTAGAGATTCCGTTTTGAGTTTGCTGTGAATTTACACATCTTTTCTAGCAAGAAGATGTTTGCGTCGAGGTTGGATCGTCTTTTTCTCTGGCATTGCTGGTAGAGGCATCTATCTGTGGCGGTGCCAGAGAGGCTTTGACCTATTTATATCTGTAATGTGCTTTGATTCTCACTGACTTTTATTCATATTATTTTATTTGTTTTAAATCTAATTTTACTCGCTTTACTCCGAAGTATAAAGAAACCTAAACGTTAATCTAGATTCTAAACTATGTCCGTACCATATTTGATCGATTTGATCAGTTTAGTCACTTAGTAAAAGAAGTAGCAAATATATTATATAAACTTACACGATGTTTAATGTACTGGCATTCTATTTTTACTGTCTTATTTTATTTATTGATTATGGGTTGAGTGAAATTGTGTATCTGCGAGTATGTTGATAATGATGACGAAATAAAGCTTTTCATGTTACACTATACAGCTAAATGCTCACATTTGACTAACAAGACGCGTAACTACAAGAATCATCGACATTTCAACCAAAAATGGAGCATTCTTAGTCTGAAAATACTAGCTCTCAAAGTAGCTGCCGAAACACCGTTATTATCCGCTGAAAAGTTTACCATATCCATGCTTTTGAAGCTTTTTCAGGAAACTTGTTACGTGAAAATCTCATCTAACAATGTAATTTTTAAACGTAGCGAAAAACCTCCCTGTGTAAGTTAATTAATGCGCGTATAATTTAAAGGGAAAGCCGCAGCTGCGCTAAGTTTTAAACAAGAATTCGCTTAGTTCCGCAAAGTTCTCCACGCTGTAGTGCAGGCAAATTAAAAATATAGAACCAGCGAACGAGTTACGCGTGGAAGAAAATAGGTTTTACGCATATACGGCGTTAAATTATCAATAAACTCTACTGTGGTCATGATAAAAATCTCTTAAGAAGTAGGTTAGAGTTGAGAAAATGTTAAATTCAATTAGTTACCGACAGTTTTAAAAACGGAAAAAGTTTGGGTCGCTAAAGCCGAGGATTTAAGACGAAATTCAAATACAATCATAGTGATATCCAGCAGAATTAATTACTGGTTTAATGTTACATTTTTAGCTCAGTGAAGACTTAAAGTTGTTTGCGTTATTTTTTTAACCCATTCCACTAATGGTCTTAATAGCTCATAATTAACTATAAAGAAAATATTTAACTTACCTTTCTATTATTTTTTTAGGAATCCCATAATATTGCATGGAAGCGTAATTTCTAATTCTCAAAAATAACGTTTTAAAACAGCTTCGAAATATAAAGGTTCCAACATTTCTCACAATACATTTGTCAGTACAACATCCACGAGCAAACAACATGAAATAAATAAAGGACAAAACTTTTTGTTTCAGAAAACTCAATATCCGGGACGTCGACCCTAAATGCTAAGAAACACAGGCAAAGGAATTACAGACAAAGCTCGATGCCCAAACTAGGCTTACAGGATGACTATGGTAAGTTCTTAATCACGACCTAAGCGACAAGATTGTTGCAAGCCACTCTGAACTGTATCGCCTTTGCATAAGATTGAAAATAAAGTATTTGGCTGATGGTGGATAAGTCGTTTCGTATGCACGGTGTCTTATTTATATCGGATGCTATCTCAATGTTAGAACTCTTGTGATTACATAGGACTTAGAAGTATTTACACTTTCGAGAAAATAATCGAAGTGTAAAGGGCTTGTTTACAACTACAAAACAGTTGGAAACAATATATCAGTATCTTTAGAACTATCTCAGTTTGTAGAAAGAGTTTCAAAGATACTTGTACAGTTCACAGAAAATTTAATATTTACGAAACTTTGTAAAGGCTTTACGAGTAAAGTGATTACGAAATTCATAATTTGATCTGACTGTCAAAACTGACAAGCGGTCCAATGTTATAAGCTAGGTTTTGCTTTTAACTATTTTATTCATAGACTTATGTTTTCTAGAAAAGTTATTAGGATAGGTATTACTATAAATGCAATGCAGCTTAACATATTTTAAAGAAATATGTGTTTTGACGTGTAAATTTAAATTTTATCAATAAAGAACTTTGACTTTGACTTTGAACCTTTCTGATGTTAAAGTAAATGGGGTTCCTTAATAGATTACGAAACCTTAAAAAGACCCACCTAGCAGCGTAATGGACCATCTTTATCAAAACAAAGATTCTTTATGATCGTATGTTTGTTTCCTGCTTTATTATCGAAGTGGGTCGACACTGTCCAGAAGAGATCGATGTTTGTACTTTTCTAATAACATCACAGTGAAGTTTTAAACAGTAGGATCAGTAATTGTTTTAACAATTAATTAAATATTTATAGATATTGGTATATCAGTTATGTTCAGTGCTAAAAATAGAATACCGACTATCAATCGCCTTAAAACATTGAAAAATGTGCTGCTGGGCACAAGTCCAGTCCAGTTTTTAAAGGCTATACCAACTATATTTTGACTTGTAACTTTGGTGTTATCAATAAATGATTTCTATTTGTATTTGTAACATAAAAGTTTATATTTTCTTTTCTGTAGCTAGGTACACATTTTTAGGTGCTTGGCGACAGATTTTTCGACTTGAGAGTGATTGCTAGCCAGGCCAGCATTAGAACATGCTGATTAATAATAAAAATAAAAGTATTTATTAGTTTAGTAGACTTTAATCACAGTTTCATTATAAACGCCAAAATACACAAAAAAAATGGCCAAGTGCGAGTTGGGCTCGCGCAAAAAGGGTTCCGTACCATTGTTGTATCGGAGCCCTCATCAAATATTTATTTTTATTACATTTCAAATTTGAATTTGATAGCTAGTATACATTTATATATTTTGTTAACATTTTAAGTGTCTAGCAGCTACCGTTATTGATATATAGCAAAAAAAATAAGAAAAAAGCACGTTTATTGTATGGGGCACGAGAAAAACATATCTTGTGAAAATTTCAACTTTCTAGTTATTACGGTTTCTGAGATACAGCCTGGAGACAGACAGACAGCGGAGTCTTAGTAATAGGGTCCCGTTCTTACCTTTTAGGTACGGAACCCTAAAAAGAAAAATACATTCTGCTAAATATTGACTGTGGCAACGTTTCTCTGCCCTGTAAGATAAGAACGTGATCGAAAACACGCAGCTTGAACCCGACGCCCTTTGTGATCTATTTCCTAATACACTTCAATCAGTGGTAACTGTATTTACTTTTTATTATCAAGACTATTAAAAAAACAAACCATTACGAATATTTAAATAATGCCCTATTAGATTCTGGGAACTAGGAAACCTATTAACGCAGAGGACATTACTTTACGGAAATTAATAGTACTCGTAGGTTGAAGAAAATATGAAGTAATTAGTGAAATTCCGCTGTGATAGAAACCAAGGATCAGATTACTCCTGAAACCAAATTTAGATGAGTAAAGAAACACCTTTTTTTGGTTCCTCCGACAGACCACCATACTTCTACTCAATTCGGTTAAAAAAAACTATATTGCTAATCGACTTTCTTACATACAACGATGTTTTTCTCACGTCGTCGTTCAAACAACCAGAAGCCAGAAAAAACCAGAGCCTAGCTCCTTAGCTCTTACTAACGAGAAGAATTAATCTCGTGCGAAACTAAGTTGATTAATGAATTTACAAATTACTTCGTTATTTGTTTTAGTTACTAGCAACCCTAAATTAGGTTGTAGCCTGTTGCCTAATTTTCTTTAATTAAACTGGAGCCAGTGATAGAGTGGATGGAAGGGAAAGATTTAGAGTTACGAGACTTGACTTTTGATCAGAATTGCTTCCGCTTGATGTTTATCAAGTCAGCTAGCTCCAGTCGTTAAGAAATACGAATACTTGTAATACATATATATCACTTGGATCAATTATTTTGCCAGTATTACCAAACTAGACATGCTCAACCTAATACCAGAATGCCGCTAACGTGTAAGGTTACGTTTACTCTTGGTCAAATGCATAGCTGTACATTATCTTATCTTTGGCATCTTTACAAAATATTGCAATAAAATAATACTTACACTACCTAATGAATTTCAACAAAGTCAACAAGTAATAATAAACAATCAAACTTATTCTCTTCACAATACTGATAAAGATATAGATTATACTATTCAGCGGGGTAAGCACGGGAAGAGGACTCATAGTCTCTCCACCATTTTCCACCTCTCTGTGGAAATCCACTTTTATAGCATGGTAACAAGGAACAATTTCCCTTATATTTCCACTGACGTTAATTGGGGACATTTTATGCCGCTATTCCCCACTGTTTCCAAATAAAATGATAACATTTGGATTTGGAGGTGAGGAAAAAAAGTACGGAATTCACGTAATCATTTTGGCTGGGTGAAGATCGGTACAATTTGGTTGTCTTGTCGGTACAACAACCGAATGACACAACCAGACAAAGGTGACTCAATCTGGGCCACAAACGCTGAAATCCGGGCTGTCTCGAAGGAGGATCTTGGAAGAGAGTCCTTTGTCCAGCAGTGGGACACAATTGGCTGAAAATAAATAAATATAATAATAAACTTAATTAATTGGAGTTTCCTTTTATAACTGAATGATAAATAAAATATTATTGGTGTTGCAAAGATTATGAACAAATTTACATAAAATATAACTTCAAACGCAGCATTTAAATAAAATACTACAGTAAAAGTAACAAAAACGAACAGATGGAACCTCTTCCGATGGAGAAATTGTCCTCTACCCGTTTTTGCCCCGCAAATTGGAAAAACTACTCTATTATTAATTTTAGGGTGCCTGACAAAAAGTTTGTGATTGATTAGGCACGGTCTGTTTAATTAGATAAAATAAAGATAAAGATATTTTTTTTGTGGTAAACTTAGGTGTACGTACATGATGACTTAGCGCTACGTTTAAAAAAATATTTTTGTCCAGATTATAGTTCCTAAGCTATACCCAACACAAACTTAGTTGCCCAACTTTGTTTCTTCAAATTACTTACTATAATGAGACTCCTGCGTATATCTACGGGTTTCTCCGGAATTCTACGGAACCCTCTAGGGAAGAGACCGCAAATAATTATTTGGACAGACCTAATTGCTATGATGTTTAGAAATCTGAGGCTTTGAAGGGATGGGTTAGTTTACTTGTTTAGGGTTCCGTTGCTTGCCGTGGTGGGGGGATGTCAGCTTGATTGTGGTATGAAGGGGACATAATTACGTATATCGCAGAGTTTTGGATGGATTTAGAAATGGGTCAAACGGTGGGAAGCATGTTCTGTAGAACTCATTTTCAAATACTTGTAGCATCTTTACATACATGCATTCGTGTTCTAGCATAAGTTGAGGTCAGTTGGCTATAAATAAACAACGTTCACATTAAAATGACAGAACTAAACCCGTTCAATATTAAAGTTCCGTTCCAACTTGTAAGGAATACAGAGTGTGACAAGAAAAACAAACTATAGGCTTTCTTTTGAACAAAAACATGTAATAAAGACGATGCTTTTCGACACCAGTTTCTAATTAAACTGTATGAGCAAAATATGTTTGTAGACAATAAACTAGTTGTAAAATTAAAAAACTTAGTATATGTATATGTTCCATCAAATTTAATAAAAGGTTGCCAAACATCTGACAATGTGTTCAGACAGAAGAGCAAAGAATTCCAGATTAAGCATGCTCCTCCTTTAGCTAAAGTGCCAATTACCAATGTAGTTACGCGTCCTGCTTGTTGAATATCCAGGCTGTAATGTTTAAAAAGATAATTGGCCAAGTGCGAGCTGGGCTCGCGCATGCAAGGTTCCGTGCCATTGTTGTATGGGAGCCCCCCATTAAATATTTATTTTATTTCAATTTTATGATTTAATTTGATAGCCAATATACTTTTATGTATTTTGTGAAATTTTTAAGTGTCTTGCACCTACCGTTATTAATATGTAGCAAAACCCTACGAAAAAAACACGCTTATTGTATGGGACTCCCCTTAATATTTCTTTTTTTTATTTTTAGTATTTGTTGTTATAGCAGCACAAAAAATACATATCTTGTGAAAGTTTCAGCTTTCTAGTAATAACGGTTTCTGAGATACAGCCTGGAGACAGACTTACAGCGGAGGCTTAGTAACTCAGAATACAGAAAGAACTTCTTTCTGTATTCTGAGCTTAGGAATAGAGTCCCGTTTTTACCTTTTAAGTACGGAAGCTTAAAAAATAGGTACAGAAACTATATAACGTTGTCTAGTTGTACTTCGTTAATCATTGCCCCGCTTCGCAACCCTCGAAAAAGATAGACATGGGAACAACTAATTAATTTGTTCGACGAAAACATCCCTCCGGAAAAGAACGTTTACTTAGGATCGGGATCGGAACTTGTTTAGGCTAGTTTCGGGTCGTGTGTTGGTGTAAAACATTATGCTAATCTGCTGTGTTGATTGCGAACAAATCCATAAATTAGCTTAGAATTAACCCTGCGCATATTTAATGGTCGCTCTAATAAGTTTTCGGTAGGTAAAAGATGTGGAAATGAACTACGTTGGCAACTATGGAAGATGGAAAAAAAATATTGAGGCCAAGGCCTTTTGAAAAATCTAAATTGTTTTAAAGTTATATTTTATTCTGATGCATATAATTAGAAATGAAGAATAATTGTTTACCATATTACATTTTTTGGAAATGTAAACTCATTTTCAAACCTTTATAAGCATAAGCATAAGCAGCCCACTATATGTACCCACTGCTGGAACTCGGGGCCTTCTCTCACGAGGAGAGAGATATGTGCCATAATCCACCACTTCACAACCAATTACTAGTTTTTCGAGTCATGTGTAGATTTGCACTCGCGGTGAAGGAAAACATTATGAGAATTATATGTTTGATGAGGACCATAACATACGAAGACGTGTGTCATCCGCCATCGCGCATTTGGTCATCGTGGTGGACTATGGCCTTTATCTTTATCCTTGTTAGAGAAAGCCCCGGATCCCTGGAGTGGAAACGTGGGCTGAACATGCTTGTCGTAGTTATATCTAGTGTAATCATATACTCAGTTTCTTTTTGTCATTCATGCAGATAGTCAACAGAACTACATGAGTATGGGCGTGTGTCGGACTGAGGCTCTGAACATCCAGCTGGAGGTGCCTCCAGGGCAAAGCAGTGGTCTGGCGGTCCATGAGGAAAATGCTGTGCTGGTCATCTCGCATGTAGCTTCACAGTCTCCAGCTTTCAGGTGAGTCTGAACCACGGATAATAAAAAAATAAGGATATGGTTCTCCAGAAAAAATTGGTTTGTGGCTATGCCAATTGGTAGAACTGAAATACCAAAACCATAACGTAGTATTACGCCCATTTCGATTTATATGTATACTAGCTGACCCGGCAAACGTTATTTTGCCTCACTTAGGGGTATGAAAAATAGATAGTGTAGCTTATATGACACGTTCGTATATTTACCATAGCAGCGCCATCTATTGATTACTTACTCAACCCAGTCGAATGGTATCGACATCTGTTAGAATCATTTGGAGTTAACAGATAATTGTGACTGTCAAATAATAACAGACAATAAATTAAAATTGCGACTATAATTTGAGATTTAAACTATCCCATCTCTCAAGTTGGATCGAACTGCACATGGTGTGCGAATTTTATTATAATCGGTTAAGGAGTCCATTGAGGACAAACATTGTGACACGAGATTTATATATATTAAGATGTATCTCAAAAATAGAGATCTGTCAATGCGTATGTCTTCACACACGACGTATAGTATTGAACATAAGAACTAGCTCGTTACATAAATTAAAGTATAGCTAATTTTAAATGTAGCTTTATGTAATTAGGGAATCTTCCGAGTGCCAAACATGTGTAGATTGTAGCTTTGACGTAGGATTGGCTAAATCGGCTTTTCAGTACTACCTTTGGTAGGTTGGTTTGAACTTGAAACTGTTTATACTTATTTGAAACGCTTCAAATATGACAGATTACACACTTTTTCACAACTCTCTCAATACCAAATGTAAGGGCTTGACAAGTAGAATACATACATTATGATACAATTTTAATTCCAAGAAGGCCGTTTCAACGAAATTATGTGAGCTCTGCCACGCCTACATATTTGAGCGCCTAAAATGCGGTAAAAAAAGGTATTTCATTATTGTCCTTATAAGTAGTATTATAGATATTTTAAAAGAATTAAAAGTCAGTAAAAGTCAAGTTCGACTGTAGTGGGTGGATTGGTGGGTGGATGAATGACCATTCCCGTATTTTTTTTTTAATCCTTGATTACTTTTTCTAGATCCGGCTGCCTCCAAATCCGCGATCGAGTCATGTCTATCAACGGACACGAGAACCTAACAGTGGATGTTGCCAACGAGATCCTACAGAGGAGAAACGACTCTCATAACCACAAATACCTCACTTTGAACGTGGAGTTTAGCATGCCCAATGCCATTGAGGCTTCCAGCGGTGTATTTAGTGTGAAGCTTGCAAAGACTACGGCTGGTCTTGGAGTTACCATCACTGGTAAGTTCTGAAAGTTAGTCTCTTGCTTCATCGTGTCAAAGGCATTCAAACTTTATCCTTAACTTAATACTATTAATCTATACTATTTTTTGTTTTGATTGTTTTTGTTTGAAACTAAGTTAAAAGTCAATTGAATACTGCACTTGATTGTTTTTTTTTTTAATGTTACAAAGTTGATACATCTTACAATTTGTTTTTTAATATTTTTAGTTAGGTATTCAATCAGCAGGACTCGTAACACTGGCATAAAGTGAAACATGCCTAGACTGGAATATTTAGCTTTCAAAGAGACTGGCGAAAATCACCGCTAAATGCTTGGTGATAGAATTTTAAATTTGAGTGTGGTTACTAGCCTCTCTACCACCATAACATTACGGTTTCCTTCAGTGAAAACTCGACTTCATTGGTTGGGATTGAACTCACGACCTTCGAGCAGTAAGACGGTTGTACGTTGGCGAGCTATCATCGCAAAAAAAAAATAAAAAAAATTGTATTCTATTCTATTTTAAGTCTCGTCCTCTTCTCTTTTCAATGGCGTTTCAAACACGGAAGAGAAAAAAACAGTGGAAGTGCAATGCACCAAAATTACTATGGGAACCGCTGTCGCCAAACTCACACAAATAAACCGATAATCATATATTGCACTACAAAGAAACAATTCGTTTGATTTGTAGTTTAAGTTTATTCAAAACTAGCCTACGTCACAGATTTAGAAATAAACCCTGCCACTCTACAAATAAGATTTATTTTGCTTTAGCGGCAGAACGTATTTAAGATCTATAATCACACTAGATTCGATTGACGAGCGAATTCCGCTACTCGACCATAGATGGCGGTGTTCTCAGTGTTAGCAATTATAAGCTTAATTGCGTTAGGCATATGGTTGACATTTGCGTGATCGGTCGATTTCTGCTACTACTCGGTCAAGGCCGCACCACGTAGCACATTGAATTACTTTATCGATATCGATGAATACACGATATTTTGTTCACTTCGCAAAAATAAGACTTGTTGGGAGTATATTTTTTTATTTGTAACTTCACAATCATTAATAAATTATAATAATTACGTTACTATTTAAAATACTGATTATATTTTTGCTACAAAGCATCTATGCAACCTTATACACCTATTAAAATAAATTTCGTTTACGAATGAAAGCGACTTTTTACTTGTATTGTAATGTAAAACTAAATAAAGAATTAATTTAAATAAACATTAAATTATTTATTTCCGTGTATCGATACCAATCGATAAATTCAATATTCGACTTGACCACATCACTACTTGAGTAGTGAACTATTTTCGAGAAAGTTCTACTGAATAGGATCAATCCAAAATAAACTTTATCTTAATTAAATAACGTTGATTTTGCCTAATCGTTCTATTAAATATGAGTAAATTGAAAAAAATAAGACTTTTATTAGAAAACAATGAAAATCGTACTTACTGATGGTACGAAACACCTGCATTTTTATATAAATACGAATTTGACGCGAGACGAGCAACTCGACGCGATGTCAGAACGCGACTGGGATCAGTTAAGCGTAACAACTCTTAATAGTGGCACGCGTGCCACGCCTACTTAGCATTTCCACTGTTTTTTTCTCTTCCGTGGTTTCAAATCAAATTATTTTAAAGACAAATTATTTTAACAGGATGCAAGCAGAAGCTACTCAGTAACGAGGAACCGATGGTGATATCTGATATCAAACCTGGGTCGGTGGCGCATCGGAGCGGTGCGCTGGCGCCGGGAGACCAGCTACTGGCTATCAATGGACAACCGCTGCACAACTTATCTCTGGTAAACTCATTGACCCACTTGAAAATTTCAATGTCGTGTATGTACCTCTAAAATGAGTCGTAATTTTTGTTTTGTCAGATGTTTAACCATTACTATATTTCTTATGATAAGGAATGACAAAATAAGCTAGGATCTAGCCGCTCTGGAAATACTATTTCGATAGTAAAATTTGGGACATTATTTAACCATATTTGCACTTTGAGCTAAGAGTCTTTAGTGTAATTATCGGTAATTTTACTGAAAACAATGTCTTTTAATCCGAAACAGTTGTAGTTGCTTGCGCACTATTTATTCACGGTAAGATCTAGCATAGCTAAGATACTTGTCCGGACGGCCCACCAACATATCACTAGAATTATACCTACCATTGTTACGCTAAGAAAAGAGTAACTAAGTAGTTTTCCAATCTATAAAAAATGCCTTTTATTATTGCAGGATACAGCATTTAATATTCTCCAAAATTCTCCGGAGGACATCATAACCTTAAAAGTCCGAAAGCGTGACCTCACAGAAGACTGGGCCAGCGTCCACCGCCAGAACCCCAAACTCAGCTTACAAAGTTTCAGCAACATTGAAATAAAGGCTGTTGTACATAGTGGGGAAGATTCCGGTCATCATACAGAAAGTCCTAACAATAGCGCTAAGGAAAGTGAGAGGAGTCACGGTAGCGGAGAGAATGAAAATACTGCAGTGTTTACTGTAGAGTTGATCAAGCAAGAAAATGGGCCTTTGGGACTGACTATTGCTGGAAGCGAAGACGTCACGCAACCTGTGTTACTGAGCGGTCTTGTTGAAGGTTAGCTTAATATTTTTTTTACGAGATTTGAACGGCATTTCTCATATTTAGATAAGAGCCTGGGGTTTCCTGCTAATGTAGCTTAGTGTATGCGAATAACAGTTACTGTTTATCATTTGATTATTCGTTGCAAACCAATAAAACAGACCAAAAAATTTCATCATTATAAATTTATTGGTTACAGTTTAAATATTCTTACATGTAATAAGGTTAGTTCCGAAGAGTCTGCTCGAAATAAAACACTTTATATTGTCTTTTAAAGTCTTAAAAGCTCTTTCAAAGGTTATGAAGAGCATATTTTAATTTTAATTCTAGGTGGCGTAGCGGAAAAATGTGGAAAACTGCAAATAGGTGACGAGCTTTTGAGTATCAACGGTGAAAGTGTTCTGAACAAACCACTTTCAGAAGCAATAAAACTGTTGCAACATAGTGGGCAAAGAGTGCAGTTACAGCTTTGTAGGAAGGTTACAGGTGAGGAAATGACACAATTTTTAGTGTAGTACAGAATTCACTGAGTATTTTATGTCCTTAGTTTTAGAGGTTTTTATTCATAACCTTTGCTATTAAAAGACTACGTTGGTTGAATAGAAAGTAAGTTGTCTCTGCTCATCTTAATAAGTTATGCGCGTGCAATATAATACACGATGCTCAATTTTTCATAAATGCTTTTCCTTGAGAAGTTGCGTACTGTACGTTAACGGTTCGTTAAATATATTAGTAAACGATTACTCTACATATAATTTATTTGTTCAAGGATCTATAGAAAGTGGAGAATGTAGTGCGAGAGATTCAAGTCATTCCACATCAAGTCCAGGGCTGTCCAATGACAGTGCTGTTGAATCTTGGGATCAAAACACTCCTGTTAGAACAAGCGCTAATTGTGGTAATAATTTAATCATTTCCAAACTATACAATTTAATTGAATTTTCTAAAAATCGTTAAACCTATAAAAAAATTACTTACAGGTGCGTCTGAGGTAATCGAATACGCAGTACCAGACAAAACAAGAATAGTAGATAAACAACCAATCTACTCACCGACCGATGAAGATAAATTAATGGCTTCTAGCTTCAACTCAGCTGCGCCGTACAGCATCAATGATCTGCCTTTACCAAATTATTCACTCAATAATTCCTTGAAAACTTTCCATTACGAGAACACATGTATCATTCCTGAAAATACGCTCAAGAACAAACAAAATATAACTAGAGAAGACGATGTACAGCAGATAGAAATTTTAACTAGCAACATGAAGGATTGTCAAATACACAACATGGAAAAGTCTTCGTGCAAATGTGATTATGTACCAATGGGACCTTATGGGATGGTGTCTCCTAAAACAAGAAGGCCTAATTGGGATAGTGATTATTTAAATAATGGTATCTATACAGTGACGACTCCTCAAAAGTCTCCGCTAAAACCAGGAATGCCTGGTACTAGTTTCCAGTTTGCTGCTAGTCCTATTTATGAAAATGATATGCCAGGTGAGAACCTAACTACTTCTAATATTTATAAAATACTTTGCTCTTGTTTTATCAATTTGAATAATGATTATTGGGATGATATTCAGTATGTAGACGTTTGAGTAAGAGTATCTTGATATTTATCGCAAATTTCGTCTAGCCGTGATCTATAACAATACTTTATTTAAAGACCTATGAAACTAAATTGTACGACCTAATCTATATACTATACTTTACACCTCAATCAGAACAATTTCGTAGCTTTTTTTTATGGGCATTGTTTTGAACATTCAATCAAGATCCATACATCTGCAAATGATTTAAGTATATTACCTTTATTATACCTATTCTTGACGGACGATGTCGACAGCAACCATCAAATCCATCTTGTGTGCTCTTTGAACACTTTGTATTACTAGTACATAAACCTCTAAAACTATTTCTTTTATTCTACCTCAGGTCTTTACAGCACAGAGACTGTATCCCCGGCCCGGGGTTCCATCCACCACGTCATCCTTTACAAGGATGCGATCTACGATGACTACGGCTTCTCAGTCTCTGACGGTCTCTACGAGCGAGGAGTGTACATTAATAGGATTAGAAAAGGTGGCCCCGCTGACATCGTAGGTCTCTTGAGACCTTATGATAGGATCTTACAGGTAATTGGATTTAGAATCGTTATTATCTATTTTTATACACGCACTAATTTATTGTTAAGAGTAGCCTTTTTCTAGCTAAGAAATCGTCTCAGCAGTTTGAACGTAAAGAAGTAACAAACATATACTAGTACACTTACACATTATCACTTCAACTCCATTTTTAATATTAGTAGGAGTTTTGGAATCATTTTAGAATGTTTAATTCAATTTTTTTTTGAGATATTTATGTTCATAGAATCCCTAATACAAGATCCTAAAGGAGAGCTATGAAAAATATAACTTTACTGTATTCTATTTCTTAGCGGTACCTAGTGTACTATATCTTTCTTAATTTTTAAACTTATTACTGAATAGTATCGTTATCGAAGGGCAAATTAAATAGATGCTCTTCACCGATGTCACCGACGAGACAGTCGCGCGGATCTTGTGCAAATTTATAAATTAATAGTTTTAGCGCAAAATCCAATATTGGATTAATTTTATTACTTAAATATTACAATTTAGTACACACATAAATACATAAGTTTAAGATTAAGTACGTAGTAACTAATGGACCAATAATAAAATACTTTTATCCATAACACTAAGCTTGGTGAATATCTTGTTATCAAATGATTAAAGTATTGATGTAAGTGTTGTAAGACATGTGACTTTATTTCTAGGTGAACGGAACCAGGACAGTAGACTACGACTGCTGTTTGACTGTTCCTCTGATTGCTGCTGCGGGAGATCGGCTTGAGATCGTTGTACAGCGACTCGTCTCATCTAGGGTAAGTTTGTAAAGCCTGTCATCATCGGGTTCAGCACGTTGGCGTCGACTGCAGGACTAAGGTCTCTAGATGCTTAAGTCCGTATCGTCTAGAGGCGTATCTTTTGCATTTATCGTAGGCGTCTCATCTGCATCCACTTGCTTACCTGCAAATATTATAAAGGTAGCTTTAGTTTCTTAACTTTCTAGATACTTTCAAAAAGTTAAAGAAACGTTTAACAAGCTGTTAAGTAGCAGTGTACTTAGTGTTTGTGTTTTTTTTTCATACTTAAATACTTACCTAAATGTAAAAATATAACTCTTTTCCGTAATACTATAAATTACTCGTAGCTTTTAGTAAAAATCACCAATACATTACAACATGTTATATTTCACTATAATCATACAGCATTATAGTATCAATTTTCATATTTTAGTAATTTTCTTTGTATGTGCATTCCCCCTTTACCAGCGTACCTAAACAGCCGTTCTTTGAAATAACGGAGCACGGTCTATTTCACCTTTAGCAAAAATCCTTTTTTTAATGTTTGCTAAAAGGTTTCAAATGCCTCTATTCTGAAAGTTGGTGTGACACACAAGTCATCCTACAAGCCAATTGATATCCAATAAAGAGTCGCTTTCATGTTCGACTAACTTTTACGATTTTATTTCCTTTCCTCTAACTCCCTTTTGCGAATCGATTCGTCTTTGACGCGAAATTATGTTACGAGTTTCTTTCGAGCTTCGCTTCTTAAGAAGACGTTAAGCAGCCGTGAAAAAACCCGGAATAACAATGATATGTTGTTTTTCGAATAAAAGGAATTATTTAGGCAAAGTCGTGTTTGTTCCGAATTCCGTTCAACTTTTCTTCTCTTTCTTTTGTGCGACTGGAGCTTTCTTTTACGTAATGGGAACTATTGTTTAGTAAGATATATCATTCTCGTTTCTCTCAGCTGTTTTTTTTTTGTAGTGTTAGGTCAAATTTTTCTTTAAATATTTATTCAAAAGTTGATTATTTCATGTCTGTGTTTAGGTCCTCTTTATTCCTGTACCTATGTGTAGTAATATATTTTTTAAGTTTGGCATTTCTATCGTTTGTTTGGCCGTTTACATAATATTGCGTTTACATAGTAGTGTTTCGACAAAACCTCATAACAGACCGCTAGTACTCTTAATTCCTGAGAGAATGATTCTTTGGCCAGACTTCTGTAGTTCCGTGCACTGATAGAGGCAAATATATAGCCTAGGTGTAAAGTGTAAAATAAACAACATAAGTCAGATTATAATAACAACGTAGAGCCTTGAGCATCGCCGCATGGTGGCCAGCCTTTCGGTTTTTTATAGGTTACATTTCGGAGAGTGTGCGAACGGAATTGCATGATTTGATCCCCCCCGCCCCATTCCACCATCAGACGAGTAGGGAAACACCAAGGCGGCACCGTTATACTGTGAAGGTGCCTAAGTCGCGTACTAAGCGGTTTGCCTCCACCTTCATTGTGCGTACTGCCAAGGTGTGGAATTCTTTGCCAAATTCCCTGTTCCCTGATAACTATAATCTAGCAGTTTTCAAGGCAAGAGTGAACCGGTTTCTTCTGGGCAAGCGTGCTCCACCTTAGATCGCAATTTCGCTTACCATCAGGTGAACTGTGATCAAGCGCAAGCCCATTATGAGTAAAAAAAAAAACCTATTTGATTACTGCTAACGATTTTTTTATGTAATTATCATTTATTTAAAGATTACTCATTTGTTTCAGGATTTAAAGAACCGAATGGACGACAACTCGAGTGCGAGTGATAGCAGTATAGTGACGAAGACAATTTAGTGTTTAACACGCCTTTAGTGAAATCTCACCCTGGGACAAATTTAGTGCAGTTTAAGTAAGCGTGCTGTAAATTAATTACTTAAATTAGTAAAAGATGGGTTGAGGTAGACTTGAGGAAAATTATGAAGACTTTGTAAACGTTCCATTATTGTAGATAGTTTATCTGTCTTTATTAGGCAGATTATAGGTACAAATTAATATTAAAAGTAATAATTTATATCGTGCTACAAAAGTATCTTCTTAGGGGTTGAAATTCTAAAAATCTTTTCTAAGTACTCACTTCCATCATAAAATAAACCCCTGTTTCTAATCTAGTCTTTCTAATCTCTGGAACGAAGTTACACAGTCAGTTTGGCCTTTTATATACCTGTATATGGATCGGCTCAGTGGATCGGTATCGAATAGAATAAATAAAAGTGGATATAAAGAAATCAAAATTATTATTTGAAAATAACATCAAAAATGCATTAAAAATGTATCTGCCTGTTGATTGGGTTTCCCTTCAAAGTAAGGTATTTTTTGCTTATCTACGTTTACAATGTCTTCGTAATTTTTAACTTGAAAATGGTGCATAAAATATTAAATACTCCTAATCCTAGTTAAATTAGTTGAAATATTGTATTAATATAATACGAGAATGTAAATAAATAACATAGAATTAAGTGATAAATTGTTGTGCATACTGTTTGAAGCTGAAGTTTTGTAGTGAGCAAAACTCTGTAAAATTGATGTCATTGTTATTATAAATTATTTATTCATTACTTTGGACAACAATATCTATACATTTTTTATGTAAACTCAAAGATTAGTTATCTGTAAAACAAATAAAAAATATAATATATAGGATAAACTAGTTGGTCCTAAAAACAATAGGTTGAACTTGTTTAGGCAAGTATTTACCTACCAGTTCCAATTTACGGTTTGTCCTATCGCTGTTAAGACTTAACTGGTTTGTTCTAGGAAAAATAGTTCTAGTTTGTCCTAAAATTGGCTATGGCCGGCAACATACTTGTATACTAGTATATACCATGGTTTGTGCTAGGAAAAACTAGTTTATCCTAAAATCGGTTTAAACCTTCAACATACAAATATGTTTAATAATTTTCATAAGTAAAGTTACTTTAATTAGTCTTGAAATTGCCAAAAGTTTCAGTGTTTGATCAAATATAGACCGATTTAAATTTACCTATTTTTTATTAACCATCGCAAGTGGCTATTATCATAGCCATTATCATGGCTATTGATAATAATTCATACGACAAAATAATTTTGAAATTAATGGAGAGTAACATATCCTTTCATGCTTACTCAAAGTAGTATAATGTACAACTGTCATGGCGTTCTTACCAAAAATATCCAAAGATTATTTATAATATAGGTACCCTAAATTATAGCGAAATTTCTAACCAAAGATAAGTACTGGAGTTAAATCAATAAACTTTGTGATCGTCTATCGAACAACCCTAAAAAAATAAATACCAATTTTGATACCAAATTCAAATTTGTTTATTACAGTAAAAATATTACAGATAATTACAAAATAGTTAGCAATAAATAGTAGTTGTGTTGTAGACGATCACGAAGTTATGGCGGTATTTTATTTATAACGATAAAACTGATCATTAAAGATTTAGTCCATAAAATAAATTTAAATGGTTTTTCATTTGATACCATTATTCTGTATGATATATTTCAAATCAAATCAAATAATTTATTTATACAGTTACTATTTTTTACAATTGGTAGCAAGAATGTTTCTCATACCTATGGTTTTTTACATATTTTGTAATAAGATTATTTGGAATATTTGCATGTCCAAAGAAATAACTTTAAGTTTCGTTCAAAAATAGGCTGAAACTGTATATTCGGTTTTTTGGAAACTCTATGTACTACAGTAAGTATCTTTCATTTGCGCACATTACATTTTTGTTTTAGAAACGTATCCTTCTTTCTATTTTAAATAATCAAACATTTCAAATTGCAATGGAGTGTTATTAGGTATTATGTTATATTTAAATGTACTTAAAATATTATTCGCAAATTTAAGTAATTTTTGGAAGGGTGTTATCTACTGCTCGCCTGGCTAGCAATCGCTCTAAAGCTGAAAAATCTATCACCAACTACCGGTGTGTTCCGAGAGCCAGTTATTACTAGACTAGGCATGCTCCGTCTTAGGCCAGGGTGTCTCAGTTGCTCGCCCTATTGGTCAAATGCCCAGCTGTACGCTGTGAAGATCTAAATCGATATTATGATTTGTTTCAGACTCATAGTCTAGTCAACAAGTGCCTTTTTGGTCAACTTTATGGGACCAAAAAGGCACTGGTTGACTAGACTATCATGTTTATACTACACTACACTACTTACACAACATTGTTCGAAATAGAAAATAGTTCAATTAAGTTTGGGCTTAGATATGTCAACAAAAGTAGACTAAGTATTCGTATAACTAGGTCAGAAATATGAAATCTACATATAATTTGTGTCATTAAAGAAGTCATTTAAAAGTTTAGTTCCTTCATGCATAACTAAATATGTGAGAGCGACAGGAAATGAACTTTTAAATGTGTTCTTTATTGAATCAAACTATACATTAATATATATATCTAAAACTATCTACTTTAGTATGTATATAGTAAATAATTTAGCTGTTCTAGGTACCTACTGTTGTTACAACCAGACTGATAGACAAATATAGAGATTAGAAAAATGTTACAACAAATAACAGTGTTAGATAACATGATTAGGACCTAAGTACTTAATTTAAGTATGAAAAAAACTGTATTATAGAAAAGAAATTGAAAATTCGCTTCCTCTTTCTCACAATGAAATGGTTGTGCAAGTGCGAGGACACGAACTTTCAAATGCTTTCTTTATTGAATCTAGTTATAACGAAAATTAACTGTGAACATAAAAATAAATGTCAAAAATAAATTGTATTGTTTGCAATGTTTGTGTTTTATTAGCAACGCTGCTATTTATGAAATAGACAAAGTGTTGTTTGAATAATAAATAATTATATCTAATTATAATTAGGTTCTAATTACGTAATGTTATCAAAAAAACTGTTAAAAATCGAATATAGGCAGATTTCTTAAAATAATTGTGTAAAAAGAGTGTCGTTTAGAAATCATAAAGACTTTATAACGTTTAAGACATTTATAACGATTGATGGATTCATAATAAAAACATAATTGTAAATGAAAACAATATATATGTTATGTCATATTGTCGTGGGAAGATGTTATGTTAATAAGATATGCAGACAACATAATTAAATCGAAGCAGCGAACTAGAATAAACGGAAGAATAACTCCATACAAGTGCCGCTTAAAATTTGGACCCATCTACGCACATATTTATATTGCTACCCCAACGAAATTCCACACACAAAGCTCGCACGTGATTGGTCGCATCAAGGTCACGCGGCGCGCGGGTAGCTGTTTTGCCCCGCCCACCGCGGTATTTTACGCGTGAACGTAGAACCATTTTATCAGCCAAGTTACTATTCTATTTTTTCTAGTTTGCCGGATCGAAGTATCGTAAATGTTACTTTATGCTCAGAATTCCATAGTTAGACGAATATTTTATGTTATTTAGTTTTGGTTTTATTTGTTTTAATTTAATGTTTCATCATTCATCATCTCTCAAAATCTACGATACAAACACCTTATATTTTAGTTAACTGCAGGTCAAGTACAGAGACCTAGAATAATAATATGTTTATTAAATTTTACTAATCGGCCGTTTGTTATGTGTCAAAGAAATAAAAATTGTGTAAAAAAGAAGCTTCAGCTAGACAATGACTTTGATAAATTTATCAATGTATCGTGTAGATAGTTTGTAATTTTTTACATTTTATTTTTGTACCCTTGAATAAGAATAATTTACATTAATTGTCAATTAATGTTCATTAATTGAGAATTAGAGGAGAGCCTAGCTATCACTTGACTTAATAAAACATAATGCGTGATTTAACTTATCCATTGTTTTATTTCCTTATCCGTAAGCCAACACGATCATAGAGTATACATATTTTTATAATGAACTAAGATTTGTTCGCTGACATTTTAGTAGCGATGACTGCTTACGTCTCTATCGTATATTTGATACCCGCCAATAGTAATGACAATAATTCATTTAATTCAGATAAAATCCATACAATTATCAAAATATCATAAGCATAAGCATAAGCAGCCCACTATACGTACCCACTGCTGGGACTTGGGGCCTTCTCTCACGAGGAGAGAGAGATATAGGCTGTAATCCACCACGATGGCCAAGTGCGGGTGACAGATATAAAAATATCAAATCCATTAAAAACATGTCAAAAACAATAGTTATAATAATATGCCAATGAGGTCGAGATTTCGGTAAAGTAGAAGAACGTGTGAATCATAATAAAACTGCATGGTGGTAGAGTAGGTGTTTTCTCAAAGTCAAAGTCAATTAATTGATTGCGGTTTCAGAGTGTTCATGCTGTACAAATAATTTAAATGTCCTAACGGAAACCTAGCACTAGGGCGTGCCTAATGTTCTAGTGCTAGCCTGGCTAACAACTACTCTCAAGTAAAAAATCTGTCGCCATGCAACAAACGGTGTTTCCGAAGCTTCTTTGAGAGCCACGATTTTGTACGTTTCCGTACCTAAAAGGTAATAACAGGACCCTATTACCAAGCCTCCGCTGTCTGTCTGACCACAGAATAATAACTTGTAAGGTCTGACACCAAGCTACGTGTATATCTCAGAAACCGTGATAGATAGAAAGCTGAAATTTTCATTAATTATGAATTATTATGAAAATTTTCATTGATTTATATTTGAATATGTAACACGAAAATATTACAAAAACAAGTCGAATAACATCTGAATGCAACTGCTCGAAAATATTTAATTCAAAAGAATCTTATGTTATTTTGAAATATGTTATTTTCATCAAACTACTGTAAATTCCTATCACGTTACGCTCTTTGCTATTCTGTTTTCGATCAACGATAGAGGAAAAGCAGTCTTAATAATAACCAAATAAGGTTGTATTTTGTAAAGCAGGCGGGAAGTGTTTGTGCGACGGCATATTAGGTCTTGGGATGCCACGGGCTGCACAAAATTTCCATTTTCCACACGATTTACCACAAATTAATGCGAGAATCCGTCGGCGTCGCCAATTTATACCGGGATTTGCTTGTAACCAACTTTAGGTGTTAGTTTCTATATGTTATTGGTTATTTTGTAGAATTTACAGTTAAAATAAATAATGTCTAGGTATTATATAATGTCAAGTTTAACAAAGAATTATTAATTATTTTATAAAATATCATTATAAAATGAATTATATAATATTGTATGTCAGGATAATTTTAATGTCAACTTTTAATTAGTATTAGCTTTTACATTTCATATAATTATCCAAGTCATAATAACATATTTTTAATAAATGGTCATTTAATTCTCTTTTAAATGCACATTAAAAATAATAATAATAATAATAATAATAAGTGTTGTATTGATACTCTGCACCATGACCTAGAGCTATCAACGGTACAAGAGAAGATTAAAAAACCTAAAGAGAATTCTACAACATCTAAATGAAGAGGTTAGAGAACTGACCAGAAGAAGGCCTCTGCGGAGACTAAAAAGTAAGATGCCATATGACCTAACTAGTTAAACTAAATAATATATGTTATTTTGTGTGAAATGTAAATAATTAATAACTGTTATACATACCTATTTACTTATCGCTGATCTTTCTATTTGTTTAATGTATTTATTTATATAGTAACTCTGTAGTTATCTGTTCATTTGTTGCATAATGTTTGTGACCTTTCTATAATTTCGTACGTGTCGTCACCGGTCGGCTCCAGCGGAAGACCAGCGCTGATTGCTTGCAATCAGCACACGCTAAGCTTGGGCCGGTTTTGGTGTCACGTAAATGTTTTTTTTTATGTTTCTTGTGTATTATTTTTTTCTTTGTTGTTCATGTCACAAAATAAATGATTCTTTCTTCTTTCTTTCTTTCTTTCTTTCTAACTGAATAATAAGAAGGATGCGTCGTTGGGCGCATACCTCAACAGTGAAATAAATAATGCCACAAATGAAGCTCATTGTCTCCATGAGCAGTTTGCAATCAGATTCAAATCAACGATAAAAAAATCGTTGTATTTATATATTATTTTAAGAATAGTATTAAGTATATTTGTAACTGTGAAAGTCTAGGATGGTAAATAGTTAAATAAATATTTTGGGGCGCAATAATATTATGTGTTTGATAATTTATTAAGAAACGTTGCACCTAAATCACATTTCGTCTTTTTCACTTTTATGTAAGGTGGCAGCTTTATTATAATTTAAAAAAGAAATTAATTAACTACTAACGATCAGTAAAGGAAATAATTCAGAGCTTAATTAATTATAACGCTATGCGGGTAAAACTTATGTGGATGAAGCTAAGTCTACAATTGTTTACTGGGGGTGTAAAAGAGTCAGAGATATAAGATAGCTAGAAGTGGCCTCCCATAAACACAATTCGAAATACATTAAGTCTAGTGTTTCATAGGCAACAAATGACGAACATTACGTGGCTATAAAAAAAGCTCTGTGGTACAACATAGATTACCAGAAACTACATAAAGTTAGTTTATTAACAAGCTGTTAGTCTTAGTGCGAGAGGCTTAAAAACTCTCGACACTCTAGCTTGGCTATTAAACTCGCACGAAAAAGACCGGCAATTTAATTACTAAAGATTTTTCAGAGTATGAAATAAACGCAGAATTATATTACATTTCATACAATTAAACACGTCAGTGTTAAAAGATTTGATTTTAGACGTACACGTATTTGTGTATTCCGATATTTCTTTGCACAAAAACTGGATGTATTTTGTTAATCTAAACATGGATGGATCAAAATCTCAAACGCAGTCCATTATACTTAGCCTGATTTTTAGGCATTGATTTTCCTTTTAAAGTACTACTAATGTACAGTTGTACCGTTTTAGTTTGCATACCCATAGTTTATCATCCTATTGTTGGGACCTTATTACGACTATACAAGACTTTGCTGTCCGTCTGGCAACTATCTGACAGGTAGTAGTCAGAACAGTAGTCAGATAGTCAACTATCTCTCATGAACCGAGATAGACAGGTCTTTGCAGGTTATTAAAAGACAAAGTGGCCGTATCCAGTTTATCCTTAGATCCATGTACAAGGTAAGCGGCTTAGTTTAGCCGTAAGTTAGCACAAATAATTAGACTCGGAAAGGTGCGCTCTGATTTAACGATATTTTACTAACGTTTGCTTGCGAAAACTGATTCTTATCTTGATAAGGGTAAGAGTTAAAACAGTTTGAAGATAGTTCTTGCTTTGATTGGAAGTGATTCCCAAAATTACTGATATTAATGGTGTAATTATGGGAATTTGATCGGAGTTCGGGCTTGGGTTGGGAAGAGGATGAAAATGTCGTTGGAAAACGTAATTGTAGCGATAACAATGATGGAGAAAATTATTAATTGGATCGTAGATAAATGCAACCATTTTCCTTTATATACCTACACGAGAAAAGACGAGAAATGAATGGAATGGACTGTTCCATTCATATCTCATATTTTTCTTAAAGATATGTTAATATTCAAATAAAAGCAAGGCGATACAATGACTACTTCTGTGGCACATTTTTTTTTTTGTAATTTAATCATCAAAGCGCGTAAAGAAATATATCTACAGATACACAAGACACAATCCTGATATTCATAGGCATGTAACGTTCATTTTTTTTTTTACTTACGCTTACAACAATTTGACTGTTGTTAGTCCAAGAAAAGATCAGCAACTGAAAATCATCTGAGCGGATTGTTTTCGAGATATAGAGTAATAATATTTGATATTTTAAATTTAGATATTTTTTTATCCTTCGGCTTAAATATTTGTGAATTTTAATAGTGGGAAAAATGGTGTATTTAAAATCCTACTAATATTATAAATGCGTAAGCTTGTAAGTGTGTACTTTTGTTACTTTTTCACGCTCAAACGGCTGATTTGATAATGATTCAACTTGGTGTGAAGATAGGTTAGACTTTGGATTAACAACAAAGGCTACATTTTATCCCGGAATAACTTCTTTTGTTCCGGATAAGCGTGGGTTACACCGCGGGGCGTAGTTAATTTATAGTTATTATTTACGTAATTACTAACAATTAACCTAGTAGGCATCCGCCAGCCCGCACTTGTCCAGCGAAGTGGATTATGGCCTATATCTCTCTCCTTGTAAGAGAAGACTCCGAGTCCCAGCAGTGGGAACGTATAGTAATCTGTTTATGCTATTTATGCTAACCTAATTCGATTCTAAGGACCGAGTTTAGAAGTTCGACGAGCAACATTACAGGGAATGAACCATCAAATCCATCACGAATCTCTCTCTTTTGTAGAATATTAAACCGCACCCGACGCCAGGTGATTCAATTAAAATCCATTCGATCGAATTGAACTACCTAATCCGGTTCATCTATTGCTTCGGGGGTGGATTCAGTCTAAAATGTATATACAATTTGATGGAGTGCATGTACACAGTTCAGAATTTAGACTGTTTGGGAGCGAACAACATAATTATTTTGAAAAATTCTATAATATTTTTTTATAACTTATAGATTTGATGATCACCACAGCTTGCTTGGTGTTAAACAATACTATGGCCTACGATGTTATACGCTTATCTAGAAAATACTATTAACTCTAGATTTGAAGACCCCCAGGTGGTACTTCTCAGGAACCATAGACTCAGGAAAAGAATTCCAAAGTTATGCAGTCCTCACAAGAAAGGTAGAAGCAAATCGGCTTGAGCGAAACGTAAGGATGTCGACTGTATACCTATGTCTCTTCGCTGAGTTTCTGCTCGTTCTGTAATCGAATGGAGATGGTGGATATCTTAATAAGGTTACGATTTTTCACTTTGATCTTTGTTTCCGTGTTAAAAATCGTTAAGAGTTCCAAAACACGATTGCGCAGAATTCTCTCAATAGTTTTGTTATATGTGAAATAGACGTACGTAAAATTTTAAACTTGTTTTCTTTTGTAAGTTAATAAAAGAAAGAAAATTAAAAAAAATACCTTTTTTCTAGGTAATATGAATTTATTTCGTGAAATACCTACTACCATACCGTTCAGCTGCTTCACTCATGCATGGTGAGGCTGAATTTGGTACAAAATGGTGGCGATTCAGTGGCACACACGATTAAACTAAATTTAAAGAAGCCCCGTCTCTTTTCATCTTAGGTGGCCAGAAAGAGACGGCACGTTCTGAACCACAGACAAAACAACTAAAATCACGTCAAATGTAAAAAATATAGGCGACTTTAGTGCGCACTCACTTGTATCACCTCTAAAACTGCCTGCACATTCCATATTTGACGTGATTTTAGTTGGTTTGACTATGATGCGGAACGTGCCGTCTCTTTCTGGCCACCTAAGATGAAAAGAGACGGGGCTTCTTTAAATTTAGTTTAGTCGTGTGTGCCGCTGAATCGCCCTAAAATCCCGGATTAAATTAGGTAACTAGGCGGCACGCAGTAAGGTACGAGTACAATAAATTACGAGGAAAATGTTGACGTCATTTTCCGATAGCGATATTTGGCTCAAGTGGTATAAGAGTCTTTTTCAATTTCAACTTTTTCAATCAAATCCAGTTCTATTAAAAGTTTGGCCGTTTTACTTAACGAATAATAAAATGAATGACCTATCAAAGGACTTGTTGTTGATTGCGTTTTGAAACTGTCATTGGACCAAAACCTCATTATTTTAGGTTTAATAGGCATAACTTTGTTTGATTGCTGTACATTTTAAACTAAATATGGTATAAAGTGTGATGTTTATAGTTTTTAGACTTTTACTCACTATACATTTTTAATATGTTCACTGCAGTGCGCTGAAAAGTATAAATAATTGTACATACATATATATTGTAATACACAAAACCTAATATACAAACAATCACTGCTTTTAGTGCCCAGAAATGAACTGTATTTTTTTTTCTAGAAAACACGTCTTGTAGATTTTTATCGTTGTGGTTTGAACTGTACCGTCTAACTAATAGGATTTTAATATAAAAATAATAATATATGAATTTAGACGCTGTGTTAATTTATAACATGATAATATACTATCACAATTTTTTTTAAATGTATTTATGAACTTGACGCTTTTCTGATTTGTTTTCATAAATTCATTATGATTAGTTTTTTTATACTAGCATGTTGCGTCGACCACATAATATGAAACATTATGGGCAGAACCTGGATAAGTGACCGCGACGAATGTCCTACACGAAAAGAGGCCTATGGTCAGCAGTGGGTGAGAGATATGTCAAAATGTTGATAATGACATAACTAATTAGTATAGGCCTAAAAAAAGCTGATTTATCAGTCCGCTTATGTCTTCCCCCTATCCTTATTGAGTCCCTGTGCTCAGTGAAGCGGGGCCATGGCTCGGGAGAAAATTAATCGCGCATCCAATCGTGGGGCACGACGAATTAATTCTTAATCCGGCCCAAATGTGGCCCGAACCATCGCCGACCACTTAACGCCCTCTTTCCCCGCTTTAATTTAAATTTGTGATACCACTTCTTTACAGGTAATTATTGATGACGTGATTTGTGCCCCCGTGATTGAGATTTTTTTATTATATTTCTATTAATATTATAATTAATGCGAAAGTTTATGTGTGTGTATGTTTGTAACGTTGTCACACTTAAACGGCTGGATCAATTTTGATGCGATTTATTATGAATATAAGTTAGACATTGAATAATAGAACTATTTAGAAAGTATATACATTTTCGTATCACAGCTTTAATAAAATAAGAGTTTTTTGTGGCCCGTGATATCATCGCAAATTGTTAAGTGCCCGGATTACGAATATATGTAGGTAAATTACTCAATCTGCTCGTTTTTTTTTTTAATAATTTCAAACAATTTATCGTTAAGGTTGGCTGATAGCATGCTGCAAGTGCTCATATGCCCCTCGATGGCGTTAAATAGCTATAAAGTAATAGTTAGTATTCATCCCGGCAGCCCAAATGATTGATTTTGTAACTTCTGAATCGTTTTCCCACAACTGCTGTGTGGGAAGCAGCTAATCTGAGAAGAATTCAGTGTGACGCTCGAAAAGCCTTAAAATTTCAATTTCTAGTCTCTTTTGGAAAAAACAACTGCGCAAATCTTACAAAATCATTGATAGTCTCATAAATTGTGCATAAATAGACCCAAAATAAACAAAATGTTGACTAGTTAAATTTACAAAAAATCTGAAACGACAGTTATGTACCTCTGGCAGAAAAACCTAATATGATAAGAAGTCGAAAATAACTTCTTTCAACGGTTACTTCAGAATCTGCCTTACAAACTGCAACTTAATTTAGCCACAGATTGGTTTACTTCGAGGAAAATCTCCGTTAAAAGTTAATAACCGCCATATTTTCCCCTCACCATCGAAGGTAGCTAACGGGGCGCAGAATAAATAGCAGTTTCTAGGCCAGGGTTCAAGATACGCTGGTTGTTTTTGCAGATTGTGGCGCGCCTTTAATTAGCTAAACTGGCTCATAAATTACCATTTTTAAGAGATACCTGTGAGCTTCGTGAGGAAGTGTTTCCTTGTTTTTCCTTCGTTTATACTTCACAAAATTTAGGAATGGGAGTAATTTTGTCTTGAGACTTGGAGAGGTTTTTGTTTTGCTATGATATTTACTTAAAAACACACAAAAATACTTTTAAAAAAAATTTTGCTATCCGCCCAAAGATTTTTATTTTGCCATCCAAAGAGGCAATGCGGCAAGCTTGATGGGCACGTTTGGGCGGGTGGCTAATATAAAAAAAAATTATAAAATTGTAAATATATTTTAATTTGATGATTTAGTTTTAAAATATTTAATATTTGTACTATAAACATATTTATTTTTACTAAACATGCACAATATCTGCTACACCATGTACGTTCATTTGGTGATATATTCCATTTCATCAAATTAGCAATTTTAAAAACATAAAGTGAAACTTACTTGCTTACAAAACTACATATTTCAATGCAATACAGAAACTTGTGCGTAGCTAAAAAGTTTTTCGTGAAATTCCTAAGTAAATAAAAAAAATATATAGACTTAATTTCTAAGATCTATAAATAGAAATTGGCGTAACACAGCGTTATTTTAGTTATGTCAATTTGGCAAACTTCTTGTTTTTTCCTGCGGCACCATTTTCATTTTTTTTTTCAATCTCCGTGCTAATTACGTAAGTATACATTATTTTTACTGTAATAATAATTAAATTAGACAAAGGATATAAATAAATTTAAAAAATAGTTTCAGAAAATACTTATAAAATTGAAGTTTGCTAACAAAATAATAAAGTACAAAAAAAAAAACTTTAAATTAAAGTCAATCTTGACTCTATACATAATTATATTTTTTACAATAAAGCGGCGTGACCACTCTTTAACCAATATCTATTACGCTACCTTAACCACGAAGAATTCAGGCGCGCCCTTCAATAAAAACTAAGTGTGGAGATAAATTTCTATAAAATGAGCCTAAACGGGGCCTCGCGATTTATAGGTGATTTAGCACTGGCTAATGAATTAAGCGCCCTAACATTAGTAACGTTGAACGGACGCTTTTTTCTTTCGCAACGACTTGGAAATACAGGGCAGAGAAATTCAGTTTTAAACGCTATAGTCCGGCCAGTTTAGACATTCGAAGGTGCATAAAACCCCTACAAGCTGATTACGAATTATTTTAAATCTAATTTTAATTTTGTTTTTTTTTTATTATTTATTTTTTCCTTTTTTATGGAAAGAAAAGACGAAAATTTAGAAAACTAATAAAAAAATAAAAATAAAGCCACCTGCCCAAACGTCTCAATCAAAAATCAGGCTAATTTTAATATTATTATAATTTCGTTAAAAAATACGCGCTAAGTACACTACCTCGTAGGTGGCGGTGGAAACGGGTGCATATTATGACGATAGCAACTTTAATAACTTTTCCATTCGTTATACTCGTATCCCAGAAACGGTGGCTGGTACGAAAAAAGTATTCATACATTTATATATTTTTTTAAATCCTTTTACGGATTCTATAAACCTTCACTCTCATTTATTGACCCGACTAGTCAGAAAATATGCATTGAAAAATTAATAATGATCAAACGAACTTACCTAATTGAAGTTTGATCAAAATTATGCAAATGACTTTATTTGAGGCGATAAAGGTTTACCAGTTTGTAAGCGTTTGCATTCGACCTCCACACGGATGTTTTAGAGATCTCATTTGATCAATCAAAAATGTTTTATAATTAATTCAAAATTCCTAAGTAATTTCAAAAAATTGACATCGTCTTTGTTCTGACAAGTTTGAACAAAATCTTCATTCTGTGTTTATCCGTCGACGTCTTCTGAAAAAAGAATATTTAGAACGGGTCTTCCTCTCTGTTTCGAAGTTTTTCAAAGTAAAACCTCCCGCCGTGTGTTTACAGGGCACTCATTTCCCCAACTCGCGATAGAAGTGGGCAGTAAAAGCTGTTTCTTTGTTTAATTTCGTTAAAAAGGAATTAACCCGGCTTCGGGGAACATCTTCCAGGTGTTTTTGATTGGAATAATAAAAAACAAATATTGGCTAACCGCTTCATTATAATTCTGAAGCTGGCAGGATTTAAGTTGATATTTTAGGAGACAATTTCGAAGTTTGAGTTTGTATCTTGGGTAAAATTTGCCAGAAATCGTTACGCGGATGTTTGCCTCAAACAGAAGATTGTAAGATTTCTTGGTACTAGATAGATAGATAAACTCTTTATTGCAACATAGATAAAGGACTATACAAGCAAGCGAAATACTTATAACTAGTTCTGCAAATGTACTAATGGATTACTAATAAGATAATAATAAGTTGTGATAAAGGCGAACATAAATAAGTCTTCACCGCTTGAGAATACAAGCCAAGATTCGGCATGGCCATTACAAGTCATCGAAAGAGCTCTTTCTAATAAAGTCTTATGTAAGCTATTAAATATAGTGGCAATAATTTCTCAAACATACCTTGAAAAGAGATAAATAAGAAGACAGACCACAGATCAGTAAGGCCAGACCACTGACCGCCATTGAGCATGGTATTTTTTAATTAGTTGACACTTAGAATGAAGGTCATTCTTACTGTAAGTGGCAACAATGGCGAATATATTTTTTAGAGTGAGGCTGCAGAATGCTTCACAGTGTTGTATATCTATCGGGCTAGTATTATGCCCTTACAATACTCTCCGTTCTTTGAATAACATTCGGAGACTTCCCTGCTCCATCTGAAGACTACTCGAAGAGTCAACAGTCCATCTCCTCTTCAGCCTAGCAATCCGTACTCTCCCGTCTTCCACTTTAATGCGAATTGGAGATATCTCAACATAAACAATATCACATAGATATAGATAATTCACCACTAAACCCCGTAATACCAACCGTCAGAAACATAAAAATCTATTTAGTTATCTGTGGTAAGTAACGAACGAGCTTCCTCATTCAGCTTAACTTCTTCATAAAGATAAAGTACGGCTATGATCCAGTACTATTCCACAGGGATCTGTCAATTGTCCCCCTAATAACATTACATAATATTTAATTCACTTAGCTTCATATGACAACCTCGTTGGCGTATGTATGTATGTATGTATGTATATGTAGTATATCAGTTGTGTTAGCAACCATAATACGAACTAGAAATGTTTCAGTATGGGGCTAACTAGCCGTGTGTGAAATGTGTCCTAATATTTATTTATTCATATTTCATTTTTTGACTCGTATTAATAGAATAATAGAAAATTTGCCTGAAATCGGAGAGGTAAAATAATTGTTTCAGCTTTATTACTTTAAAAAACTATGCTTTGATGAAAAGATAAATTATGCATAACTAAATGTAGATATTATTAAGTTATAGTTAAGTGTTATTTTGATATCTTCATGATCTCTATCATAATCGTATCACTCAAGATTAATTTTTATTAGTCACTAAGATTTGAGAAAGATTAAAGTTCCAATTACAATCCCTCCTTCTTATTTTTGTACTAAAATATTTAAGGTACATTTATGATCATTGCGAAAACCACGTCGAGTGATCATGACATGATTCCCACTAGTGGTTCAAACAGTGGGGCTACCATGCATACCCCAAGCCCCAAAAGGATGGATCATCCGCGTCGCCACTAATAAAACGAACGACTGGAATCAGGACTGAAATAAAATAAATTTGTCGCTTGCAGTTACAAGTATGTACGAGTATATACTGACCCTGTTGTTGGACAAAGGACACTTCTGTTGTTACACCGAAATGAGCAATACATAATAATTAATAGTAAACAGTAAACAGAATTGGATGGAACAGATCATTCCCGGAATCTTTTTTTTATGTCTGATTATTTTTTGGGTTCAGTACCTAAAAAGTAACAACGTGACCCTATTACTAAGCCTCCGCTGTCTGTCGGTAGGTACGTCTATCTGATATAACAAAAACATTAAAAATGTGGTAGGATTCCTACAACAAATTTGTGTTTTCGTATTTATATTTGCTCAATATTAATAACGGTATCAGGTAGACTACAACTTACGTATAAAATAAAAATAAAATACATAATTATTTAAGAGGGGCTCCCATACAGCAATCGCAACTTTTAAGCATTTTTTTTTGTCAACCTTTATTACAATATTTAGTAGACCCTGTCTAAGTATCCAGTTTCAATACAAATTAAAATAAAATAAGGTTTCAGTGGGCGGGGGGGAAATCCTATACAAAAACTGTGCCTTTTTCAGTTTTTTAGGTAACAGAACCCATCATGCGCGAGCTCGACTCGCACTTGATCAAATATTTTGTTTTTATATTATAAAGATTTTTGAGATTGTATAGTCATGGCTATCAAAAACCACTGTCACGGAAATTAACATTTATGAAAAACATAATAAACAATTTCTCAGTATCTAATTACGAGTTTTTTTACACGTTTTTTATTAGCTTCACCTGTATGTTTGTTTGGAACAGACTTCTTTGGGCGCGATTTTGACCCACTTTAAACGGTCAGATTTCGTTGAAACTTTGTAAATTTATTGAGGACCGATGACAATCCACTAATTTGATAAAATTATTCCATTTTTTTGTATGTTTGTTTGTAACCGACTTCTTTGGACGCGATTTTGACCCACTTAAAACGGCCAGAACTATAAGTGTTTTTTAGTTTTTTTTTTCAACTATTATTATTTACTAAAACAAACATTATTACCACAGCAGAAGTAAAACACTACGTTATAACACGTACTGAGCGGCACATTCAGTGTAAACACAGCCCAGTTTACGTTAAATGAGATCTGTGTTTACGTAATGGAGGCCATGCCCGGCGTAATTGATTCTGAATTAAACCGGGGCCGAGTGATAAAATGCCCGCTCCAAACCCGCCTCGAAGAAATTGGATATAAATTCATTTTAATACTCTTTCGGAACGGTTATGAGCAGTTGTTAGGAGGCTAAGAACTTAGAAGCTCCGAACTCTTTGGTTTAAGCAAGAAAATGCAGGCTGCGCCATATTTAAGTTATGTCGCTATGGGAGCCAAGTAGCATATTTAGAAAAATCCTATAAAATGTATACAGTATTAATTTAAATTTAATAAAATACTAAAAATGCAGCCGCAAAAAATAGATACAACCATCCCTAAATAATAGTTTAATTGATTTTATAATATTCAGTGTCAAGAAGTAATAAACAAATATATTGAGGCGTTATTACAACAAATATGTATTTTTAAAATCCTGCGTAAATGATAGGACTTTGGTATTGTCAGTTTTATTATCTTTCATTCTGTGTTAAGTATCACTATAGTTCCAAAACACCATCACGTAAAATTTGCCAAACAGTTATACTAAAAAAATGGACATATTAAAAGTTTATGTTGTATTTTATAATGTTATAAGGAAATCAAAACAATTCTTACTTATTTCTGTAGGCTCCCGTAAAACAAACGTAACTTTTAAACATTTTTTTACTAGATTTTTATGACATTTGGTAAACCATCTATAAGTTCACATAATAATGAATTATGTATTAACTTTAAAAATGAATAATGAAATAAAAATAATATTTTTTTCTCATACAACAATGCTACCAGTTTCTCGTGAATTTTTTTTCAGAAATCCCAAACCTCAGAACAGAACCCAATAATTTATTTTATTTATTTTAGAGCATTTATTTCCATTAACCGACGACATCCAGTCAGCACTAACAGTCAAACACTAATAAAATTATTACCAACCTAATCCTTACATTTTCATTTCATAAAAACTAATTTTCCTTTTGTCGCTACAGACGCTACGGCAATTAACTGGCAAGACAAAGAAAGTAGGAGAAAAGAACGTTTTAAAATAATAAAGGGCAAAAAAACGTTTCTACTCGGTAGTTGTCTTTGTGGAAGAAGCAAGAATAGACTGAACCTTACATTGGTCAGATAGTATTGTAACTAAGATCTTAATGTAATAATTACGTAATAAATTGAGATTGAGACTGTGGAATGCTCTGCCTTTGTGTATAAGGAAGGCTTAATCCTTAAATATTTTCAAAATTCTAGTTTATAATCACTTTTTGGCTATTGCTTAGATTTTAGTTCATTTCTTTCCTATAGTGTTTATTTTTGTATAGCCAGTAGTTTTTAAGTTGTTTTTTTTGTACCACCACTTTTTTTCTATCTGTACTCTCTCTCTCCATTCCTGGTTGCCTAGTAGATATCACCGTAGGTGATACCGCCTTTGTACTCTATGTGTAAATATTTTATTTCCTTAATTTAAGGTGTTTTTTTATGTGGTTGTACAATAAAGTAATTTTCTATTCTATTCCTCTCTCCCCTCTTATTCCTCACGCGTTCTCAGTATAGAAGTAGAGATCCGTATAAGCTTTGGAACTCTCTACCGGAGTCTCTGTTTCCTGAGAGGTATGATCCGGGGGTCTTCAAAGTATCTTCTAGGTAAGCGTGCTACAGCGCAGCTTAACACCAGGCAATCTGTAGACAAACGCATACCTACCAAGGGTAAAAAATAAGATAAACTTAAATAGGCTTTTTTAAAGTTATAAGATAAATTGTATTGTATTTTTTTAGGGTTCCATATCTAAAAGGTAAAAACGGGACCCTATTACTAAGACTCCGCTGTCTGTCTGTCTCCAGGCTATATCTCAGAAACCGTAATAGCTAGAAAGCTGAAACTTTCACAAGATATGTATTTCCCGTGTCGCTAGAACAACAAATACAAAAAATAAAAAATAATAAAATACTAAGGGGGGGACCCCATACAATAAACATATGGGGGTAGATTAGAAAACTTCGCAGCATAATACATAAATACTTAAACTATTTTCATATAACCATGACCAATTTCAATTTCAAGTGACTGTATTTAAATTAGGCTTAATTTTGTGAGTCTTTGTGCAACGTTTTTAAATAATTTAATTAAAAAATTATATTTAAGGGGGGCTCCCATACAACAATGGTACGGAACCCTTCATGCGCGAGTCCAACTTACACCTGGCTAATTATGCTATATTTTTTTTTGTAGTACACAAATTTGTATTTGAATGAAGAAAATCTTTTTTATCGATGAAAAGCCGGCGAAGGCTGTGCATCAGCCAGTTCCATCCACCACGTCTATTCTTGCAGAAATACGACTGGACAATTGGTCTGTAAGTAGTCTGGATAATCGTGTCCGTATACCTGAGGGCTGGATAATAGAGTTTCTACTGTAACAGTTTGTGCGCTGCATTATTCCCACTACATTATGCGCGCACACGGCGGTTAATGAAGTGGGCATTCTGTGACGTCAGGGCTGCAGTACAAGGCGCAGCATAATGCACTGCGAAGGGAAGATAGCCTAGTAAGATCTGCAACAGACTTTTATAATTGTGTCATGTAATTAAACATTAGTTGCCGGACTTGTGAAATTAGAGAGGTCCATTCACTAATTGATTCGTTGTTTCTAAATTCAAAAATAGGAAAGAATAATTATCCCATTGACAGCTACATAAAGCGCATTCAATTTCCTAAAAATAAAAGATTGAATTCTCAACAGCGTCCGCGTAAAGAATGGTAATGGCGGCCGACTGATGCCTATTTTCTCTTATCATGGCTCTTTAATGACTCTTCATTAAAAGGGGTCTTAATTGTATCTCTCTTGTAAAAACTCCTGATTGCTTTGAAAGAATAAATTGCTGTGATTTTGCATGAATTAATTTCCAGGATTTTCATTTTCATTGTAGGTCTACAAAAGCTCACATTTTTTATCAACTTATGAGTACGTGCCTGTCAAATGTCCTGTTTATTATGACTAAAACTGAGAATCTAGTTGGTATTTTAAATAAACAAATCAAAAATGGTGAAATATATTAAAACAAATTTATTTATAAAATTTATTTATCTCGTGTTTGTTTCTTTTTAACTCATTTTTATCACTCGTAATATCATGTTTATAAGTCTCAAATTCTTAGATAATAATCAAAATATAATAACTTATATCTTAGAACAAAAAAACAACAGAATATTGTACTAGTTAAAACAGTTCAATTTGTCAAATAATTCAAAGAACTAAATAACTCAAGAGTCTTAGAACTCGTATTAAAATTTTGATGTTCTTTCCATTATTTTTATACGCTAATTTTATACATCAATATTTTATTATTAGTTTTTGAGCACATACAAGTCGATATCAGATCGTATAAAAAATAGTTCTCATAAATTTATCAGCATACACAAACCGTTGCTTTTCGAGGTGACCTCTTTCTATTGGGGTCGAAACAAAGGATATCCATGATGAGTGACCTGTGATGACCCTTCCTGCGAACAATGTCAGTTAATGCACAGATTACAGGATGACTCGTTGAATTCACGTTACAAGATAAGGCTGGTTCTGCCACACTGAAATTGCAGAAAGATTTTAAATTAAGCGCCAACAATAAGCCTTAAATCTTATGAAGAAAAAATAATGAATATGAAAGTATTTCGCAAATATGTCTATTTTTTTTTAAGTTTGGGTCAAATTTCACACACGGCTGGTTAGCCCTTATTTAACCATTTCTAGTTTGTATTAAACTACTGATATAATACATGTACATTACATAAATACTTTATATCGATACATAATTAATACTCAGGCCGACAACAAATTTAGTTCATCACAAAGATGTTGGCCGTGCCAGGAATAGAACCCAGGACCCTCTAGTTGGCCGGCATGGTAACCATTACGTCAACGAGGTCGCTCGCTCGCTATTGCTTGCCAATCAGTGATAGGTACATAAGGCTTCTTTTTACGCATTCTTTATTATATCCATCTTAACATTCCGCTACATGAAATCTTCTTAATAGCAGAGTTGCAAACAACCAAATACAAGAGTAAATGAAAAGTTTAGAAAATTCGCGAGTTAATATCTGTGTTGACAATCATTTTGGATTTCAAACTTGTCATGATGTATGTATTCTACTAACTAAGCTCTTTCATTTCCATTCTCTTATCAATAGAGGCAATTGTGAAAAAATATGTCTAGCAATTTTGTGTTGCCGACAATTGGCCTTTAAATGTATTATTACGTACTCGTATGTGTTCTACTAGTCTATAAATATGCCATCTACCAATCACTGGTAGTCACCATCTTAGATTTATTTTTATCAAACACACTGATTAGTAAAAACAATCACGACTACCCTCTTCCAACAAAAAATAAGTAAATCGAGAAACTTGAGATATGTCAAGGGACACCCGGATGGAGCAAATTTCCTTTATTATTATTTTTTTAATATTTACAAAGAACCTGTATACAATCAACAAAAAATAATCGTCGTGACACCACACTGTTCAATACGAAATATAAATGAAAATATTGCTTGGCTTGCAGAAAGCAAGCCAAGCAATATAAGAGAGAGAGAAACATGCGCGCGCCGTACAGCTTACAATAGCTTACTATAGCAAAAATTGTCGTGACAACTTTTCGTAAGATTTTTTTCCGTCTCGCCCCTTTCACGACGCGCGATAAGGAACTTCGTTCCAAAACCGTTTGATTCGTGGGGTTACCATTCCACAGACTAGCACACACATACACACACACACAGACATGTCAAATTTATAAGACCTATCGTTTTTGCCTCGACAGTTGAAGTATTATTAAACCGCGTCTCGACGAAATTTCCTGAGATACGTGTAATTTACTAATTGGTGAAATTCATTATTACCGCGGAGGCGTACTTTAGCGTTTGCGTTCAATCATGTCTCCAACTTTACAATACGCAATTTATAGATAAGGTAACACGGAAGAGCAATTATTATAATGTCTTTGATGTAGATATCGTTAGTGGAATGGTTCAAATGAGATACATAAATTATCGCACAAGTTACATTTGGGATTGTGTTACAATAGCAGTAGTAGCAAGTGAACAATTGGTAAAACGATTTTGTTTTTAAAAATTATCGGCCAAGTGCGGGTTGGACTCGTGCACGAAAGGTTCGGTACTATTATGGAAAAATCTATAAATAAAATTTACAATATGACCCTTTAGGTACTATTTTTCAGATCTTAAACCTGGGGTATTAAATTATTTGTTACTTTGTTGACGATTATTTATATTTTGTAGTTTATTTTTTTACCAGTGTGGAGTGCTCCCGTGTCTGGGTGCAATTACAACACTTTACACATATATAGACCATCACTCCGTTGAACTGTACTGCTAGGATAATTCTGTGGAGACGTGTTGCTAGCTTGGCGATCCGTATTCGGCTACCTGCCAATGTCCTTATGCCAGTGGCCTTCACACGCCAATAGATATGCCAAGGACTGCAGACTATCTGCCATAGACTATAGACTATCTGTCATAGACTATCGTCCACAGACTATCACACCCAGGCCACAGACTATACATACATAAACTGTACTCTACAATCAGTATTTCTAAAATAGCTAAAATAAACTAGTTCACAGGTATCTCAAACAAAAACCAAGGGAATGGTTCATTTACAGAACTACACGATATGAAAGACAAAGGTACTGCATGTGTTCCCATGTGCCTCAATCAGGATCGGGGCTAATTCCGCTCCATCAGACTACCATACCATAGGGGACTGACAGAATAGTGAGAAGACAGAAGGATTGCTCTAAACAGCTTGAGAAAAATAAGGTACAACCGGGTCAAACTAAAGGCAATTAATTGAAAGAAAAGAAAGAAAGAAACATTTATTTTGTGACACAAGAAACATAAAACATTTACTCGTACGTGGCATGGTGTCTTCAAATATGAATTAAAATACTTCTTATCTTACATCAAAAATGCTACGAGTATTATAAAATTGATGATTTTCTAAACGATAAAAAAATACCTCTTATAAAATGAGCAGGCTCACACTTCATATGTTGCGTTACCCTTGCTGTTTTATGTGATTAGTTATTTGGTAATTGTTCAAGTGAAAGTGGTCTTATATTTATTTATTATGATATATAATTATTTGTATTTTATTCGTTGTAACATTGTCAATTATTTAATATTGGAAATATTGTAAGTTGACATACATAAGTGTGCTTTTGTACCTGCATGAAGTTTCATAGAACTAGAACATTCAAATTCAGTTTTATTTAGATAAATGACACTAAAGATTTAACCGAACGTATCATTTAGCCAAAAAAAAAGGAAAAGAACTAAAATAAATTACTATTACTATGACTAGGCTTAAATACTACATGAAAATTAAGTGAACTATGTACAATTATTAAAAAAAAACTAATTCAGAGAATTTTAAATATTTTTTTTTTTAATTTAGACGAAAAAAAATCTATTTCTCCCATTGAACATTGTCACAATAGTTAAGCATTGCAGTAGCGCCTGCTTCGCTCCAAATAATAACATAGAAGTGTATATACTCGTGTGTGTATATACACTTCTATTCTTCACTCCAAATAATAACATAGAAGTGTATATACTCGTATGTGTATATACACTTCTACTCTTCACTCCAAATAATAACATAGAAGTGTATATATCTAAGCAGATGGGTTGTCGGCAGAAACATCTGCTCGAGACACAGAGAGCGTTCACATGAATGCAAGTTGACCTTCTGCTTATAAATATTTTGAGAGAAAAGGGCCACCGCGTTCGTGATCGTGGGCCGTGACAGTTGTCACGGGCCCGCAAGCGTTACCTCGTTTGAAACCAGCCCACATCCCGCCGAGATGTGTTTGTCTTGTTGACAGAATATACTGCTTTTATCGCTGCTAATGAGTACTACTACTTATTGAGTCCCTATTTATTGAGTCCTATTTACAATTATAAGTTCACTTCGTAACCCCCAATGCAAAAATGACGAAGTGCATGTGTGTGCGTATGTCTACGGCATCCTAGCACACAAAAGGGTGAATCGATTTTTACAAATATTCAAAGCCAATTATTCATTATGTTTCATCTTAAGATTTTTATATCAAAAATGTCAATTGTATTATTTGCAGAGTTCATACACTCACTTAGTTCAGGAATAAATCCCAGCACTACTAAGCGACGAAGTCAACGTAACCTCAATTAGTACAAAGGAAAAGTTAAATATGAAAAATAGATGGGACCGTGGGGGCCGGCCGCCCTGCAGCCATACGGAGAACCTGCCAAGCGGCTGGTAGAGGTTTCGGGTGTCCAGAATGCTGGCTTTTATTTCGGTCAGAAACTAAGCATTGCCATCCAACGTGGCAATGCTGCGAGCATTTTGGGCACTTTTTCCTTTTCCCTCTGGTATTTTTTAGGTTCAGTTTTAGTTAGTAATGTTTTATATGAGTACTAGCTGACCCGGTTGACTTGTTTTGCCTTTTTACTGAAATGGCCATAAAAAATACGGGTTGGTGATACAACAGTCAAAAATTTAGGGTTGTATGTATTTTTTATGCCACATCATAAAAACGAAAACTTTCGTCAATAATTAAAAAAAATATATATAAGAGCGTACAACCCATATCACTCAAGGGTATGTAAAATAGATAGTAACCGATTCTCAGACCTTCTGATTACGCATATAAAATTTGGTAAAAATCGGTCCAGCCGTTTCGGAGGGGTACGATAACTAACATTGTGACATGGAATTTTTATATATAAGAAAATTATGTTAATCGGAAATAAAAGCCTATAAATATTACTTGTTTAAGGTTGTATATTTAGTCCACTTATTCTAAATTCTACAAAATACATACATTTTTGTCATCCAGTCTGTCTGTAAATACGAGAAAATAAAGGAACGGAAGGGTTGTTTGCGCCGCGGTTACAAATTGGAACGTAACGGGATTAATTCCAAATTATCTCTGTCAATAAGATTATTCAAATACTAAACGACAAAAGACAAAAACGTATTTTTTTTCGTGATATAATAATTATATTTGATGCTTTTAGACAAATAAAATAACATTAAAAACTGTCTCAGTATGGACTTAGTAAACTTCTTTTTTTACAAAATATCACTGATTTTATTCTCAGAAACTTATTTTAAGGTATTTCTTTATTGGTTAAGTTTGGCCGGACTTAACGCCTTAAAGCTGCCAGCATATTAGGCCATACTCGCGAAAACTGACTTAAGTTTAGTATTTTATTTTTAACATAGGTTCTAATTTGCCGGACCAATACTGCCGAGCACGCAGGCACAAGTTGCTGCAGGTGATGAGCAGCAGGACGAAGTACGGTCGGCAGGAGCCAGTGCGTAGGGCGATGAGAATGTTGAATATCATGCTCGCGCGAACCGTTGACTTAGTTCTCTTTTGTAGCACCGATGCTGATATTCACACCTCAGAATACAGTTCTTTCTGTATTCTGAGATTCACACATACGCTCAAATTTGTGTTAAGTAGTTTAGTGTTAATTTGTATTGTTTAATAATAAGTTTGTGTTTGTTATGTTATTTATGTACTCGTATCTTTATGTGTGTTTAGGTAATCTGGGGTGGGCGATTTGGTTACAACTGTAATGCTCTCTCCATGATATGTACCTATATATATAATAAATTATAAATAAATAAAATAATTAAAAAAAATATTATAATTTTTTATTTACTTCAATAAATGAATGAGTTTAAGTTAAGAAAATTTTCGTTTTATCTATCCATTGTAAATAATTGTAATGTAATTTTCACTTTATTATTCTTAAGTTTTAAACATTTTTTTAAGTTGTTAATTATTTCTTGTCTTAAATAATAATTATTAAATTTATCCAATTTCTTTTCTTGAAATCAATGAATATTTAGATTTGTTGTTTTATTGTATACGTTTAATAATTCTAACATTGTTTTTCTTAATTTCTCTATCAATGAAAACCCCAACATAGTAGACCCCTGTTATATAGAGAGACAATATAATACTAGCACATCCGTAACTCATTGTCCCAGTCGACAATGATTTTGAACAGTTAGTGCTCACCATGCGTCTAGAACTACCCTAATTGGCCATTGTTCCTTAATTTGTTCGTGTCGCCACATCCCCTAGTGGCAACCACTGGTCATTACAAATACCAGCACAATCTTACTCTCAGCGTGCTCAATTTGAACCTTATCACAATGTATTATGGCTTCGTAAAAAGAATAATTAAGTTGGTTAAAGTGGTGAGGATTTAAGTCTGAAATACGTGGTGATTCCAGAGCGTGGTGACAAGTTCTTACTCCCGGTTAGACGTTAATTTTTACTATTGTGTGTCTGACCTTAGTAGAAGAAAGATTGTTAAACCTTTGCTGGGTACTATAATGTAGCAAGTCTGAGCACTCATTAGGGAAAGAGATCTTTGAATAAGTTTGAAAATATCAGCAGCACCACGTTAACCGAGTATGAAAGAAAGAAAGTAGAAAGAAAAAAACTTATTTATTGTGAGAAATTAAAACACAGGACACATAATAAACTTTAATTAGTCACAACACAGCTTCAACTCAGCATAATGCTGGTTGCTGGAGAGCAACCAACGCTGGTCTTCCGTTGAGGCTGGCTGTGGCGTCACGCACGATATATAATTGTATTGCAAGATGTATTGTATTGTATTTTAAAAGCAAGTACTATTAGTATACAATATTACGAATCAAATGGCGCTGGTGTCAGTAACTAGTAGTGCCTCCCGTATTTGGTGCTCAAAATAAAACTTTAATTTTAATATTTATAATATGGGTTAGTAGATGACACACGTCTTCGAATTTATTTCTGTTGCCACTATAATAGTCAATAAAAGTATGAAATCATTCGCCAGTGGTGCAGGGGTATGCCATTGGGGTGGAAAGTTTAAACTAGAAGTTTTGTTTTGTTAAAATTAAATACTTTTTTTTTTAATTATTGGCTTATCTGAACATAGTACCTAAATGGCACGTAACCCTTCATATGTGATTCCGACTTGCACTTGACCGTTTATTAATATTTGGTTAGAGCCACCCAAAATTATTTACCTAGCATAAAATACCATTAAAACGCTGCTTTTCTGTTGCTCCGTTAACAAGAAACATGGGTCTCCCATCCGAGCTTTTATTTCATTATCTTTGTACTTGTCACAAAAAATTGAATGTGAATTTTTGATTACGTTGAGCATTTAGCGCCTGATGTAGTATCTTTTAAAAGTGATTTTAGTAAAGCTAGTTTTCAAATATATTTCTCTTAAATTTTCATATAGAATTTTAAATTGACTGTAAATAATGATTGTGTGTTTTGTATTTAAGGTAATAAAATAAAATTTCATGTAACTACATCCATATTATATTTATTTAACAAAAAGTATATACATTTTTGTATAACGATACATAAACTATTACAAAATAACTAGGCTTAAAAGTATAAGTATGTGTCAGATATTCGAACTGTAGTATGATATTCGAATATGCGATACTAAAATAAGACTGTACAAAAAAAAACACGAGAAAGTATACATCTACGCAACTACTTAATGTATGTATTTACCAAAAATAATACTAGCTATACCGTACAAAGTTTTTTAAACTATACTTAGTAATTAGTTATACGTTATTAACATTATAATCTTTTGTCTTTATAATACGTACAAGGCCACAGTAATATCAGCTAGTGAACTTAAAAACTGAAATTCAATAAAACTATGTACTACATACTTCAAAATATCTATCTATAAAACATATATACATAACTACTACATACATAAAATATAAATAAATGATTATTGAAAGGAAACAAGAAAAAAGGAACAGCTGTGATAATAAATGAATAATAAATACAATACTTTACTTTACTTAATAATAATTAGTCATAAGTGTATCTAATACATATAGTAAAGACATTGTCTAGCTTACCTCGGAGCAAAGCTAGCCAGTGCCTCTTGCTACGCCCTATTACAACAAGGCAAGTGTAACATAGCTTTATGTCATACATATGTTGCAAGCTAATAAATAAACGAAACTATAAACTATCTGTGTAAAAGATTTCTCAAATTTAATTTCTAGAAAAAAAATCTTTGAAACTAGCGCAAGCAATATGGCGAGTCAGAGCTAGTTTAATGTCCCTTAGTAATAAAATGTAAGAATGCGGAGGCTCCGCAAGGTTTTGAAAGCATGGTGTAATGGCTATTTGATGGGATACAAGATTGATGCCTTCAAAAATTACGTACGGGGTCAGGAATTTGGGTAGAGGTTCTATAGTCGACCAAGTATAATAGTTTAGGGAAAGGCACTTACATAGTTAATAATAGTCATTTCAGTGGAGTGCTTTCATAGGTATAGGGAATATTGTAAGCCTGCAGTCAGGGTGAAAGAATAAGGCTGCGGAATTGCCCCTGCCTGTCGTAAGAGCCGAATAAAAGGGGCATCAGACTCGAGGGTGTTTGGAGATGTGGTTCCGACACCCTTTGTCGAGTCTAGGGTGTCCACCCTAGATAGCGGCGTGTGACCGTCGTCGTCGTTGGCGAATTGGTCAGCAATCCAGGGAAAGCGCAGTGTAAGTAGGTCTCCGGGGAGTTTCGGGAAGAACCCGGAGTGCTCGGTTAAGCACAGAGGCAGGTCACCGGGGGCTTTAGTGGGTACAAAATCCCACATAACCTGGCTGCGCCCCATCGTAGCCAGCAATTTTGTTGAAAATTCTCACTCGTCAAAAAAGGTTTATTACAATCGATGTAGTGTACTCGGAAAATTCTCATAATACTCATAACATTAAAATTTGCATAACATATTTTTTATAAACGGACAAGTATTGTAAGTTGGTGTAAGGCTTAATTAAATAAAGTTTAACCACCTCGTTATCGTAATGGTCACCATGCAGGAATGCCAACCAGAGGGTCCCTTGTTCGATTCCCGGCACGGCCAAACTTGTTGACTGTTGTATGTTCAATATGTATTGATTATAAAGTATTAATGTATGTTTATGTAGTATATCAGTTATGTTAGCAACCATAATAAAATCTAGAAATGGTTTAGTATGGGGCTAACCAGACGTGTGTGAAATGTGTCCTAATATTTATTTTATTTTATTTATTTAATAGTACCTACAAGAAATATTATCAATTCGGGGTGATATTGCCATCAGATGATGGCCATATCGTTTATATTTTCACTGATGACCAAACCAATGACTTATATTATAGATAACACAATTTACTGATCACAAAAATTAATTTAATATTGCTATGATGCAAGTACGTCTAACTTACTTAAACTTAAGTGTGTGACTTTAAAACATTAAAATACTAGTTTGCCTTATTACACCAAAAATATAATGTTTGTACAAAGTGTTGGAATATCTTTCAAAATGACTCATGCAATCAATTTAATTAGTCAATGTTTTACATCAATCAACTGAAAAGTTCAAAATATATCGAACTATGATAATAAAAACTAATTGGACTAAGCTTAAATAATAAAAATAAATGTAAGCTTAAGAAGAACCAACTTCTGTAGTTTACGTTTGTTTCTTATGTATCGTTTTCTTTGTTACGTCGTGTCACAAAATAAATTATTCTTTCTTTCTTTTTTTGTAATTTTAGTGTAAAGATTTTTATGCATTTAACACATGACTGGTTATCCCCGTACTAAACCATTTCTAGTTTGTATTATGGTTGCTAACCACTGTCACATATGTACTTTAGTATAACGATACATATTTAACAGCCAAAAAATTTCGTTCATCACAAAGATGTTGGCCGTGCCGGTAATCGAACCCAGGACCCTCTGATTGGCAATCCGACATGGTAACCATTACGTCAACGAAGTCGTCAAATTGAAAGTATTTTCTAGTTTCATGACGTTGCGATATCTATAATTGTTGAGAAGTCTGTGGTTTAAAATGATATTGAGCCCCAGCTCGTTGATCCGATAAGTCGTGGCTTTATAATGATTGGACAATTAAATCGACGGAACAGAATATATCGTTTGTTTTAATTTATTTTTCGTTAATTATGTAATTATTGCGTGTAAGTCCATTAATTTTTGTGGATAACTTAATTTATGTCTGTGGTTAAAAAGTGTCAGCTTAAATTCGAAACTGTAACGGAAAGGTCTTAATTTAGATTTTTTTTAATTACGAAATTAAAACCTGTTTGCGGTTTTGATAATAATGCATAGATGTTCTAAATATTTGCTGTCTTGTTATATAATATCTAAGTCTAAACTGAGTGTAAATTAAGTATGAGAAACCCCTATACATATTTAGGGCCCCCATACAGTAAACGTGTTTTTTTTGCTATGTATCGAGAACGGTAATACATAGATCTCATTTAGATAGATTATACAGAGTATTTAGTGGTATATTACTTTTGAAAAGAAATAACTCACCAGATATAAAATTAATATTTTTTTTAAGATAAGAAGGTACGGAATCCTTCTTGCGTTAGCTCGACTCTCACTTCGCCAATTTTGTTTCCGTCTAACCAACTCTAAACCAATTCTCATCCTAATCACTACAATCAAGCGTGACGTGTGTCTCTTACTTTTTTTTTTCACACACGGCTGGTTAGCCCCGTACTGAACCATTTCTAGTTCGTATTATGGTTGCTAACACAACTGATATACTACATATTTATATACATACATATTTTATATAGATACATATACTTACACATAATTACACACCTCTACAAAAAATCATTTTTTTTTTGTTGCCCTGTTTATCATCGCAAATTGTTACGTTTTTAAGTGCCCAGATTACGAATATATTCGTAAAAGTACTAAATTTGCTCATTTCTACAAATTGAATTTTGAACGATTTATCGTCAAAATTAAATTTTTCAGTCATTTGTTGAAAAAAATCCGAGCAAATCTTACAAAATTATTGATATTTTCACGAATTGTGTGTATAAACGGACCCAAAATCATCATTATATCAAAGGCAACAAAACCACTGTAGACCAGTGTTATTAAAGGAGATCAATTTAAAAATTACTATAATAATAACAGTCAACATTTTCGTCCCAACATCGCAACACAAAACACAAAGCTTAACTCGCGTGCAGTCAAAAGTGTGACCCTTTCAGAAAGTTTGGTTGCTCTCAAAAGGCGGCTGCCGTCTTGTTAGCAAGGTCCTGGCGAGTGCACTTGCACAACTCCGAGCTTGCACAGCCATGCCACTTTCTAAACTAAGATATTTTCACATCCCACTATAGAAAACAGTTTTTTTTTATTATTATTCCGTACCTATGAGGTAAAAATGGGACCCTATTACTAAGTCTCCGCTGTCTGTCTGTCTTTCACCAAGCTGTATTTCAGAAACCGTGATAGCTGGATAGCCGGAAATCTGGCAGCTAAGAGAGTCAGTTATTCCAGACTAGACTTGCTCTATCTTAGACCAGAGTGTCGGCAGAGGCCAGAGCTCGTGTGGTTATCCTCCCTTCCGGTCAATGCTGTACTGTTTAGATAATAATAAATTAATTCTTTGATGAAAACTGCAAAAAAGAGCCTAGATTATGTATGTATATTAGCTGACACGGCAAACGTTGTTTTGCCTCACTTAGGGGTATGAAAAAAAGATAGTAGCCAATTCTCAGACCTACTGAATACGTATATAAAATTTGGTAAAAATCGGTCAAGCCGTTTCGGAAGAGTACGGTAGCTAGCATTGTGACACGGAAATTATATTATATTAAGATGTATAATTTGATGAAATATTAATTTTATGTTACATATGTATGTTTGATTTAAAGGTTAAAGTTAAAGCGTAAACCTTATTAAGTTATAAAATACTAAAAGTTTTATGATGTGTTTCTAGATACATATTATATAAAATACTTATTGAGATGAAGGTACAATTCATGGCTTTGTACTCGTAGTTTATTTCGTAGAACCGCTACAAAAGAAACTATCTATATTTTCAGATTGTAGACAAAGTTTGGAAACAATATTCGTAGCAGCCAAAGTTTACATAGAAGGTTTTTGTTTTCTTTTACTTTAGAGTTGGTTGTAAAATTTTGGTGGTGTATTCTTTTTTTAAGAACTAGTTCAAAAAACTAAATTTTAGATTTTTTGAACCAATTTTTTTTTCTAAATCATAAGTCTGATCGGACCAAATAAGTATAAATATTCGCAGAATGTTCCTTAAGAGGTCTTTAAGCTATTTTTTCAATATTTTTACCCATTACGATTTATAGCGAAAAATCTTAATTCAAGATTTTGCTCTTATCAGGCTTAAGTATTAGACGTTATTTTATATACGTAATATTAAATTAATTAAATATAATTTTTTAGTTATTAAAATGTCAGATTACAAAATTATAATGTCAAATACAAATAACTTAAATTTAATTAAATAACCCGCCTCTAATAGTTCTCGGTGCCATGGTGCCCATCAGACTAACAGCGTTCCCGCGCTGAATGGCAATCGCTATTCTTTGCACCAGGAAAGATCCGGAGCGGGAGTCACCGGTCGTTTTGTTAAGCTGGCTGGCTGTTGACTTAAGTAATGTAAATACATAATATATATACGTATACAATATTTAAGAGGTATTGACATGTAAATTTAAATTTAACGTATAATAAACTTTGACTTTAATAATCGGGACTAGTTCCTGGTACAAGTTCCTCTTCGAATAATAATTGGAAATTGGTAGATAAATACCAGTTTGTATACTAGATATAGATAGACTTAATTAATCTTAATTTAAATTATCTGCTTCACTTATTAGCATAAAAGCTGTTATCGCCAAATTAAACTCAGCTTCTCGTAATCTCGATGTTTTTCAATGATTTTTATGAACTCCTGCTTGGATAAGGTCCGTTTAACACTTTGTCAGGGGAAAGTTTGTCCTTTATTTCGCGATAAAGCCATCAAGTGTCGTTAAAGTAACTCGTTTCGTCCCCAAGTCGACAGTTACAAAGGCAAATCTAAATTAGAAAGAGGCATTTAAATGATTTATTAAGATAGCTAAGAGTTAAGTTGACTCTTGGGTTGTTTTACAGGTGAAGAGAGAAAGATAAATTAGGATTGGCTCAAGAATTAATTTGCCATGTAGTGATAAAGTAATAATAAAGAAATGAATTGAATGTATGAATGTAATTGTGATATAAAATGTCAAGAAGATGTTTCACATTCATAATATTAGTAAGATTTATATTATTTTATTTTAGTGTAATATCATATACAAATAAAAACACACACACAAAAAACTTACAAATAGTAAATTAAATCTAAGTCAGTCATCTAATGTATTAAAAAATATCCACCGAATATTAAGTTTACTTTTAAAATGGACTAATTTTTATTTTTGAATGCAGAAATGTTCATCTAATTATAATTAAATATCATAATAAAATAAGCAACATAATTACAGCATTATTAATTTTTTTTCTAGTTTAAGTTCAACCCACTGATTTGCTAATTCAATGGCCCAAAACATGAATGATGGAATTGAGAATAATTAGTGAGTTTATCACTAATTATTTTATTATGTACTTAATAATTATTTATGAATTAATTTACTTTTTTATATATATTTTTTATTTGACACACAAGGATGAGAAACTAAAGTAAATATTAACTGTTGGTGCCAATCAGGAAAATAAGCCCATATCGCAACAATAATACTCGTACAAGCTATCATTAAACTTGCACAATAAATTTCAACTAATATTATAAATACTAATGTTTTTGTGTATGTGGGTTTAAGTATCTAATACATATATTTGTCATTTCTTCAAGATTGAACTGCTTATCCGATTTCGATGAAATTTGGTACAGCTATAGATTAAGCTTTAGATTAACACAAAGGCTACTTTTTATCTCGCTTTAATGCGGGTAAAACTGCGGGGGGGTAGCTAGAAGAGTAAAATATAATACAACGTAACATATTCTTTTAAAGAAACCGTAAGATGACTCTAGAAGAAATCGTCCCCGGTGATGACGCTCGTAATGCGTCGAAACCCGTTGTACGTATATCCAACGTTTTTTAAGTACTCGTAAGTGTGACCGTTTGTTTCGGGCAAATATAATTATGACCATAAAAACTTCTATACAAGAATTTAATCTTCAAGATATCTTCATTTAAAAGGACTTGCTGAAACAATGATAAGACTAACTTTAACCTATATACATATAGGTAAGATTACGTATCTAAAATATATATTTTACTTAATTAAAATCTCCATTATAATTCATTAACAAAACAGCTGTTTAATTATACCCAACGGAGCATGATATTTATTCTCCGCTATCAGTAGATACAATGCTTTATAATGAGACCTCGCCAGGTGGGTTCTGTATTCCAACACCAAACGTTTCTTCATTTACCAAACCTTGGAAGCCAACTTTACGCATAATTATCGAATCTCATTTAAATATTTTGCCTGATGAAACCTTTAATATTGAACCTACCTACTGGTAGACACGGTAGATCAGAAAATCTGAAATAGGTATTTAGTGTTTAGTGTACTGATCTGAAACCAAATTGAAGTTACAGTACAAATCTTATCTTAATATAATAAATATAAATCTCGTGTCACAATGTTTGTTCTCAATGGACTCCTAAACCACTTAACCGATTATAATAAAATTCGCACACCATGTGCAGTTCGATCCAACTTGAGAGATAGGATAGTTTAAATCTCAAATTATAGTCGCAATTTTAATTTATTGCTAATTATTGTCTGTTATTATTTGACAGTCAAATTTATCTGTTTAATTATCAAACGATTCTAACAAATGTCGATACCTTTCGACTGGGTTGAGTAAGTAATCAATAGATGGCGCTGCTATGGTAAATCTACGAACGTGTCATATAAGCTACACTATCTATTTTTCATACCCCTGAGTGAGGCAAAACAACGTTTGCCGGGTCAGCTAGTATTATTATATAGAATACGACCAAATCGTCTATTTAGCTTATTACCGTTATTGATAAATAGGAAAAAAACACGTTCAATGTATGGGGACTCCCTTTCATATTGTTTATTTTTAGTATTTTTTTTATTTAAGTATTAGTTGGTTTAGCAGCACGGTAAATTCATAACTTGTGAAAATTTCATTTCTCTAGCTATCACGGCTTCTGAAATAAATCTTGGTGACAAGTTGAAATACATTCACAGGGTAGATATAACCTCTATTGAATTTATAGCAATCTTTTAACAATATATATAATAGCAGGTGTTTGTATGTGTACTAAAAGTAACTTAGTAATATATAGGTAGGAGAAAAAAAAATATGACATAAATACCATTTATTTGAAGCCTCATTAAGAACGCTATGAGTGAGCACCAATAAAACGAAGCTCGCGATATACTTTACTCATAAAAGCATCTTACATTGGGGCTAGCACGGGTGGTGGACAATTTCTCCACCTGGCTAGGAAATAATCTGTTCGTTCCTGTATCTTTTATTGTAATGCAGCGTTTGAAAATATATTTTTTTAAATCATTAAAACAAAAATTTCTCTTCTACTAATATCATAAATGCGAAAGTTTATGTGTAGGTGTGTATGTTGTTACTTCTTCACACCCAAGCCGCTTTTGCTTCGCTGATTTTGATAAAATTTGGTGTGAAGATTGTTTAGACTTTGGATTAATACATAGACTACTTTTTAACCCGGATTAACGCGGATTATATACCACGGGACGCAGCTAGTTAATTATAAAATGGAAACTCAAAGGGATTACTTGCATTAATTTTTATCCACCACCTCCAAATAAGACGATAGTTGCTGTTTTGTAATCGAAGAGTATTTATCATCTATACAGGGAAATAGGAGAGAATAGCGTAATAAGGGCTAAAATGTCTACGAGTCAAGTGGAAATATTTAACAACAGAATATGTCTCTTGCTTCCATGCTAAAATTATATTTCCAATGACTGGTGATTGACGAATGAATAATAGTGATGAAAATCTTCTTCTTGGTATGAGCTAATTGACCAAGCTCTGGTGTCGAGAGTTTTCAGGTCACTTGTAGGCCTCTGACCTGGCTTAACGACTACTAGTAATAAGACTCACAGGACCTAAAATTTTACGTTTCATCTGACCCACGGAAAAAAATGGTGGAAAGACTAGTCCTCGTCCTGTAATGGCACTGCAGCTTTCTCAAATGACTCCCTAGACAGTAAATCACCGCGTGTCTGTAATCACAGTGTAATTATGCACTGTAATTGCAAGATTTACAGCGTGTAATAATGATATTATTATTGTACCACCGTAAAGGGCTTTACTGCAGCGACACGTTGAGTTTATCATGTGGGATTATTTTCTTGCAAAATGTTGCGCTAATTTGCGGTTTGAGCGGAAATTGGTGGTTATTTTACCGCAGTTGTTTGGAATCCTAATATCTATGTAAACTACTAGAGGTTAGTTTTATTGACAACTTGTTGCGTTCCGCGGTGTTACCCGCGTAAATCCGGAACAAAAATAGGTTAATATGGGATAAAAAATAGCCTGTGTGTTAACTCAAGATTAACCTATCTTCATACTAAATTTCATCAAAATCGGTTCAGCCGTTTGAGCGTTAAGAAGTAACAAACCTACACACACAAACTTTCATCATCATTATCAGCCCGTAGTCGCCCACTGCTGAGCATAAGCCTCTCTTCTTGTACGCAGACTTTCACATATATTATATTAATAGAATAATAGTGACTTCTACAATACCTAAGCTATTCAGGTACGTTGGAGGTGGCAGCATTACCGCGTGAAATGGCATTGCTAATGCGATGTATCGCGTAATATTAGGAATACCATTCCTGAAACAGATTTGTTTCAGAATAATATGTTTACAATCAAAGCAAGTCGATATTGCCATTTGATAATTGCAAGTAGGAATAATCGGCCAAGTGCGAGTCAGACTCGCAGACGAAGGGTCCCGTGCCATCTACACTAGTACGAATCCGTGTGTCTGTCTGTCTATGGACAAAAAAATCTAAACAAACAAGAATTTTTATAAGTAATATTGTTATATGTTCGTATTATAAGTAAATTAAAAGTCTCATGCTCTACCGACTGAGAATACCGTGTAAATTAAACAAATAAAGTAATTAAATAAAATGTATTAATTAGTAATTGCTTAATGTAAGTACAATACTCGGCGCACAGAATGCCAATTAAATAAAATTGGGTACATATAATCTTCATGCATGTACGCGTTCTTATCACAATCGTTGTCGTTCTCAAATTAACAGAAATATTTAATTACTACCCTCACATTCAACCCTCAGCGACCCAATTTAAGTTTCCCAAGGGGTTGTTTTCGAGATTCCAAATCGTATCTGACAAACATCCAAAAGTTATTAAGCCCTTAAACACTTCTGAACACACTTCTACTCTAAACAAACTCGATCCTGTGGACCTAAAGGATTAGTTAAGCTGAGTTTTGAGGGTTTACGAAAACAACAGTGTTGATCTTTAAATACTCGGTCTTGTGGAAGTTATCATAATAAAATGGATGTTATGGCTGATATTAAGTTCCGATAAACAATCAAAAAAAATACCTGGTACAATTAGTTCTAGTAGTGATAATAAACAATAAAAAAACAACAGTCATGAAACAATAATTGCGTCGTAATATGTTTGGTTTATCCCGAGTTTTTGAAATCATTAAGACTATGTTTCTAGACCAGAGAATTTTATTCGGGATAAAAAGTAGTCTACGTGTTAATCTAAAGTGTCAACTATTAATTGTTTTTTGTTCTTAGCAGTGTACTTTAATATTTAAGATTTGTTCTTTATGTATCTCCTTCTTTATCGTTCAACTTTAAAAGTTAAGTATATATATATAGACTACATGCAAAATAGTAATTTCAATAAATTCAATTCATTGATTACTATTTTATTGAAGAACTGATTCATATCTTTAAAAAAAATCAGGGATTAATTATATTATATTACCTAATGTAAAACTGCTATGGAGTAATATATAGACATCTGACCTATAGTATCTCAGATTTTATTATCTGCTGATGTTTTTACCAAATAATACGTCTACCGTATCATAATATTGTTTAAGACTATAACAAATAAAATATATTGATGGCAGATCTGTTCAATTGATAAAAAAAAATACATTTTCAAAATTGTCTGCCACAATGCTAAACGCGTGATAATGGTCTGCCATTGTTATTCTCCATTAATAATAATAATATATTATCAAATATCAAAATGGCAGACGTGGTCAAATGCATTTATAGATAGCCAAAAATCGATACCTGTGTTACCTACGCACTCGCCGCGTCCACCACTTTGGGCTTCGTGAGTCCCCTCTCATGTATGTTAGGTATAGGGGCCTCAATGTACAAAAACCCAGGTCTGGTCAAATACATACAAGTATCCGTTCACTGGCTCTTAGACCATATTTTAATTGATGAAACAGATTGATTAGTATCAAGCTGAAATCGGTGAGTGACATCTGGTGTCTATTGGATGCATCAGATGCATGTTTCGTCAGTTATTTTGAAATTTACCATAAAGTTGCTATTTGTTGCTACCGACTGCTTTGAAAGATTCCGTCAAGAAGTGTGTCAATAAATATCCTTCCTTTCAAGTAAAGCTTTTTGCTATTATTTCTAAATTTTACGCAGTATAGCAAAATAACGATAACAGCACTAAAACAACACTACAGGTTCAAAACAACATCGTCTTGAGCTTCTGAAGTCTTTAACAACTTCATTGTGATACAAACTTTACCTTTACACTGGTGTGGCTAAGGATCACATACTAGCTGAATCTCGCGTAGTCACTTGTTATGACAGGATACAGAAACAAAATATTGTATACGACGTCAATAAAGTTCCTAACATTTCATTTTTTTTTCTTAACTTTTAAAACATATGTCGCGACTTTATAATGGTTTTCAAAACATTAAAAAAAAATGACCAAGTGTGAGTCATGAAGGGTTCCGTACCATTATCTTAAAATAATTAAAAAGAAATCTTGAATATGTGATTTAATTTATACAGTAATTTATTTTCAAAATAAATATACATCTTATATATAAAATTTCCATGTCACAATGTTAGTTACCGTACTCCTCCGAAACGGCTTGACCGATTTTTACCTTAATTTATATTCGTATTCAGAAGGTCTGAGAATCGGCTACAGTACTATATATTTTTTAGGCAAAACAACGTTTACCGGGTCAGCTAGTTATTATATATATTTTGCGAAAATATAAAGTGTTTTTAATAGTTACCGTTATTGATATATAGCAAAAAATAACACAAATCAAAATCTACGTTTATCAAATTACTATGTAGTAAAATTTTCAAGAAGATGTTGAGCGTCTATTATAATTATTAGTCTATATATTATATACAAATTGACTGCCATATAAAACTTACAAAAATAAACAAACAGACATTTCAACTTTACATTACAACTGTGATTGTATGGCCTCATAAACATTACTGACTCTTAGCACGTACACAAGCAGTTTAATGGGTAATATTTGGCTTAATTTGGGTTCAGAGTTCGCTGAACAAAACGATCAGAGTTCTAAACAGCACCCCTAACATGGTCTCGATTTGATAAAGTTTTCCATCTGTGAAAGCGAGACAGCACCATGAAACTAAAATTTTTTATGTACCTAGGATACTAAAGAAGGGAACAGAAAATATCTACAAAAACCAAAAATTCCAGATAAACATTTGAGTTAACTATTCCAATTTTTCGTTAAATATATAACAACGGTAAGTTGCTTTTTAGAGCTCCGTACCTCGAAGGTAAAAACGGAACCATATTACTAAGCCCCCGCTCTCTGTCTGTCTTTGTGTCACCAGACTGTATGTCAGAAATTGTGATAGGTATGTATAAAGCTAAAACTTATACTCAATAATTATGTATTTCCCGTGCAGCTATCAGAACAAATACAAAAATTAAAAAATATATAGGGGGGGCATACAATAAACGTGTTTTTTTGCTATATACCAATAACAGTTAGCTGGTAGATGCTTATAATGTATACTACCTTTCAGAATAAATTATAAAACAGAAGTAAAATATATATTTAATATTCCAACAATTATTTTGAAGATAATGATAGGAATTCTTCTTTTATGGTATTTTTTTTTAATATACTTAATATTTTTGAAAAAATGAATTTCCCAATATATTTATATTCTAAACGGCCCACTGTATATATAAGGGTCTTACCGTGTGTAGTGTCCTCCGCTGGTACATATATATCAGTTTCTTGGCTCTGGTATCCAATGAATACCTGATCAGCTATCGAGTGCGGATAAAGAATGTATCGAATGTCTTTCAGATGAACATGCCATGTGTCTTGGCGGGTGAGTGAGAAATATTGCTGGGTTATTTTATTTTCTCCTATAAAAGAGATTTGTTTTTAGGACTCCGTACCTAAGAGGTAAAAAACGGGGCCCTAATACTAAGCCTCCGCTGTCTGCCTGTCTGTCTATCTGTTTGTCTCCAGGCTGTATCTCAGAAGCACTGATAGCTAAAAAGCTGGAATTTTCACAAGTTATGTATTTCCTGTGCTGCTTTAACTACAAATATTTAAAATATAAAAATATTAGAAGGTTACAATAAATGTGTTTTTTCGTCGCTATATACTCGTATCAAAAACGGTAACAGGTAGACGCCTAAGATTTTCGCAGAATATATAAATATTTATTTACTATCGAAATAAATAATTAAATTAAAATCGAATACAAATATGTATTTCAAAAAAGTGTTTTTAAATAAAAGTACGAATCGCTTCATGCCCGAGCCTGACTTGGCTAATAATTTGCTTTTTTGCAGTGGAGACGCTGGGTAATTGAGGATAAGAGACCAAGTGCCAAGATATTCTGTGAAATTTGACGGAGACTAAAGGATATCCTTCTTCTTCGTATAAGCTACGTGGCCAAGCTCTGGTTTCGAGAGTTTTTAACCCGCTAAAAGGCCTCTGAATTTGACTAAGCGATTTTTTGTATTACAGAAAAGCTAAGTTAGTATGCACTACTGCTAAGTTAGTGCTAGTCTTAGTATTGTGGTTTGTACTAAGACATGTCTCACCAAACCCACTGAAATTAGTCCTTAGTTAGTCGTTTGATTATCACCCTGTTTGTATCGTTATTTTTTTTAAATATGAAGTTATAATAAAATGAGAACAGACATTTTATATTTAAAAATTACTGTATCGAGGGTAAAAATGACAAACTTCACAAACTTCACATATAATCCGGATAAATTTGTTCCACTTTCTGCATTTCTAAAACAGAAAACAAAGCTTTCTTATCCTTTGTCTCAATCCGTATCTAAGACCCGGCTGCTTCCAACTAATCCGGTCTCAAATTCATAACAAACACAACTCTTACATCGTTCTGTCTATAAACTCCATCTCTTCATAAAAGAAGGGATAATTAATCCTTACCAGTGATTCAAATGTCTAGATCAGTTACTTTACTCGTCCTAAAGCTGCCGAAGTAAAAAAAGAGATTAAAAAAAAATTGTATATTATTAACAAACATTATTAAAATTTGTCGCTGCAGGAGGGCCGTTATTGTTGTACCCATGTTGTAAATAACAGCTTATTTATTTACAATAATAAAATAAGCTATTATTTACAACCACACAGTTCGGTAATTTAAGCAATCACGAAAATCAGACAGGTGATTAAACTAAGTACTTTTTAGGGATTACAGCGATATACGAGTACATAATTATAGCGATTCGTCGAAGACGTGGTGCGCTGAAGGTTGCCCATCGAAAACTGATGCTCGATGGCCCGAAAGAAATAGTACTAAGTATATTCAAAATAAAAAACTTAAAAGTATATTCAAAAACAGCAGCATTCTCGTGCTGGTTAAATTAACTAGATGATATTTTTTATGTCTTTTCTTACTGAATCTATGCTTTTATCAAAATATCAACGGTAAATCCAAAAATCTCCGAAACGAAGCTTCAAAGAAGCGGGATGATAATATTATAATCATATTATGATTATAAAGCTTTGTAATATGATAAAACGTGTTTACTGGAGACACTCGCTGGAGACGGTGCCGTGTTTATTAATTTTGTTTTGTGTAAGTATTACATTTTGAGCGTTTGGATTTTGTATGTGAATTAAGTCATGTTTAGTCAACGAATAAATCCATGTTATTTAACATATTGAATTGCCGTTGTAATATTTTTTATTCACCTATTCAAAATTCAAATTAAATTATTCAATTAATAACGAGAAAACATTCTTCAAGATTTTGTCCTTATCGCTTTAATGTAAACACTCATATACGAGTATGTCATATACGAGTATGTCATATACGAGTATGTCATAATAAAATATCAGATATAAATCTGACATCCTATGATGTTCAGTATAAAAAAGAGATGCGTTCTAACCTGATGCGTAGTAAAATAAATTTCAGCCAAATTACGTCGCATGAAAACAATAAAAAAATACCAACGTTTATGTTTTTTGTGCTGCAAATACTGCGAATAAAAAGAATCAGGTAAATATTTTGTTTCAAAGGTTATTAAAATTACCATAATCGCAGAATTATGGACTTAAAAATTCGAGGTAAATTTGCGACGTTGTTATTTAGTTAGCTGCATGAATGAGAAAGAAATAACACGCGTAGCCATTTTATATTTTTTTCCTGTCATATTTTTTGTCAGTTAAGAGACATGTCTATTTATATTATTTCATTGATTACATCGTAATCCTTAATGTTTGGTGAAAATATATATCAGATTTTCCCAAGTATTCCTTCTGAATTAATATTGTGTTCTTCTCCATACAAGTTAATAGAAATAGAAAAACATGTACGAATATTATTTATTTGTAAGTACGAGTAATTTCCTCAGTAAGTAATGATTCTTTCGATATAAGCATGTATAATTCTGAAAAACAGTGTGTTTTACCTGTCTGTCTTAAAAGTTATTTTAAGATAGACAGGTAAAACACATTAACACTCACAAAAAGAAATTAAATAACTTAAAAGCTATAGTGCCTTAACTTGCGACATTATCGCTACTAGCGGTATCTTCCAAGAAAGCACACAAAGAAAAAACTTACAGACGAGGTGTAATAATATAAGTTATGTAAATAGAATTAGTATGAATTAGTAAAAACGCCTCAACTCAGAAGAAGACTTCAGAATTTACGTCAAAACAAACTTTTTGAGCATTTTTTCAGCTAGTACATGCTCATTGCTACTTGGGTTAGGAAAGTGAGAAAGAAGTATAAACGAGGGATGAAAACAAAGCAGGCCCGGGCTAGACGTCACGCGCTTCGGTGCTTATTTGGCCGGGGCACGCCCGCAACCAACGATAATATCGCATCTTAATGGCACATATCATTGCCCTTCCTCCGAAATAAGTAGGTGATGAATTACTTACTCCTTTTGCCACGCTTCGCAAAAAGAGTATGGAAAATTTTAAATAAAATAAATCCGTATCATAAACTTGAATTTCTTTCTACAGGTAAAGTAATTTTTTCAGCACTTTATCAGGAATTACAGAAATTATAACGAACACGCGAAGTTTATTTAGTTACGTAAAATCTATTCGTAATAATTTGACTCCACATTCATTGTACGTACTGCTAAGGAATGGATAGGATCGCCTCCTACTGTATTTCCTGGGATATATTACTTGGCCTTATTCAAGGTGAGAGGGAACAGATTTCTTCTAGATCAACGTGCTACATCAGCCAAAACCATTAAGCAAGTTAGTGGCTAAGCAAAGACCTATCTAATCAAATAAAATATTGCAAACCCCGTCGAACTCTTAAGTCCATCCTGCTCTACCGCACGGGCACATGATAACTCTGTCCTTTGCTAGCACCCCGTCCCGCGACCGCAGAGGCGAACATAAGCTTACATCAACCATCAAGTGGATATTAATCAATGACCGCAAAACTGCGGGTAGAGATTAATTCGCGAATAGTTGGCGTCGGGAGCGCGTGATACCCATTCATTATTTTATTATTGTGATTTCCCTGAACATTGGGATTCTACTGGCGGCGGAGCCTCGTTTGTTATGTCTGTGAAAGTCATATTTTCAGTACTCTACCTATATTAATGACTAGAACACATCCGGTGGTGGACCGTCTCTTCGTATTTAATATATTTAGGGCAGTCTCCCACTCAGTTATCTGTTTTATATTTTTATATTTATCTCATCGTTAAATTCGGTTCAAAACTACGTATAGTACTTTTATTACTCGTTGTTATATTAATAAAAACGAGTCTGTTTTATATTCTTAAATAATTAACTTCACTTAATTTTACCTGTGTTTGACAAATAGTTACGAAGAGCAAAACTCGTTATTTATTTTTTTCAAAGGCAACACCACAAAGTTCGAAAACAAAGGACCTATTTTTAATGTTTCGGAAAAATTCTACGAAAAAATTGTAAAATAACGCGTTCCATTGTAAAAACTACAGCAGGTGTTCCCCAAACGTAACCGCAAACCGACACTAGTTTGTCGTAGATTTATAATAAAGAAAGAGTAGAATAAAAGTAACTCTTGACAAAAAAATATCCCACCATACAGACAAACACATCCATGAAGATATATTTTTTTGTAAGAAACAACTTTTGATGATAAATCATGGGTAAAACTAAATTATAATTTATAATTAATTCAATTCAATTTTTTATTAGCAAATTTCAACTTGTTCAAATGCCATTAGTCACGATATTTTCAAAAGCTTTCCGCTCTCCAAATAAACCTACTAATATGATAAATGCGAAAATGTGTGTGTTAGTGTGTATGTTTATTACTTTTTCACGCTCAAATGGCTGAACCGATTTTGATGCACTTTTTTCCCGAAAACAATTGTGGTTCCCGTGAGATACACGGATAACTTCAAATCTATATTACTCCTTCACGCTTCAACGGCTAGGCCGATTTTCATGAGATTTACTATAAAGATAGGTAAGACCTTGGATTAACACAAAGGCCACTTTAAATCCCGGATCAACTTGTTTTGTTCGGGATTAACACGTGAAACACCGCGGGCGCAGCTAGTGATCGTAAAAAACGGACTTGCTCATACTCTTAATTCACACAGCCACTCTACATAGACAATCAAACTCTCCGCTCTCCGTAGTTAGGTAATCGTTTGTGCAATCACCCGGAAAATTGCACGAAACTCACAAAGGATTTAAAAAAACTGTTAAAACAGTGAAACTTTTGTACGAAAGTAAGCATGTACCGCTGTTCGCGCCGCCATTGTTTTGCGAAAAAGCGCACCGTTTCAGCTTAATTACTTCTTACTTTCAGAGTCGGGAGTAATATAACACTGCGATTCCGCATTGACTCGGATAAACAATTGTTGAGTTTTGTCAAAGTAAAAAAAAAGTCAAAGGATTGCTGTACTTCGTTGAACATTAGAATATTATTATGCCATCAAAATTATTTTATCGCTATTTTTCTTCTTCTTATGAGCTTATTGGTCAAGCTCAATAAAAAAATATAATATGCGTTCATACTGCAGAAATTGTGGTCAATGAGACAGATAAATGCGATAATCCTCGCTAGTCTTGTTTCGGTTGGTAAATGGCACAAGTCTTCGCGAATTTTGCGGTTCTCGGAGCATAATGTGGGTTGCCTTACAATATTTTCCTTCACAATATGAGCAAGTGCAAATTCCACACATAATTTGAAAACAAGCCATCGGTGTTTTTTTTTTTACTTTTACATCTAGACATTAGACGATTTTAGCAGGGTCCGCAACCGCACGAGCTACCGACACTCTGGTCTGAGATGGAGCATGCCTAGTCTGGAAATAAGTGGCTCTCAAGGAGGCTGCCGGAACATACTGTTAGATGCTTGGCGACAGATTTTTCAACTCGAGGGTGGTTGCTAGCCAGGCGAGCACTAGAAAATGCCCTACACTTCTAACCAGGTTTCTATCCAGGCTGTCGCGGACTGTAGCCCAACGTTATCCCGATGAGTTACTCTCGCTCTGTTATGCTAAAAGCCGCAAGAAGTAGTAAAGTGGCTATACCCGTATTATGAACTTATATCGTCTCCGTAGAGCCACTCAATTGAGTCGATCTATAAAACTTCGGCAGCGTTATGAGTGAGCACACTAGAACAAATAGAAGCAGTTGATGCAGAATAGGAAACAACAGATAACAAGAACAGATTATCTATACTATAAGACTCTTTGTCCTGACCTATTCATTCATTCATCTATAGACAACGCAGAGCCCAAACGGCTGGCCCTAGGGTTGTGAAATTTGGAGGGTGTATTTGTTTTGGTATGTAGACGCGTACTAAGAACGGATTTTTGGAAATTCCACCCCTAAGGGGGTGAAAGGGGGTAAAACAGTTTGTATGAAACTTCTTTGTTTTTGAACTTATAGCAATGAAATTTGGAATATGTATAGTTTATGTAAAATTAAAAATAATGGTATCAAGTTTTTTTTCCCAGGGGTGAACTAAGGGTTTGTTATGGGGGGTGAAAGTTTGTATGGAAAAATCTTTATTTATCAAGTTAAAGTCTTGAAAGTTGTTATGGTAGTAGTTTATTGAATGGTTAAATTAAAATTTTAAAAACTTTTGCCAGCGGTGCATTAAGGGGGATGCCATTGGGGTTGAAAGTTAAAAATGAAAGTTTTGTGTTTTTGAACTTAGAGGTGTAAAATTTAGAGTGTGTATATATTTTAGTATTTAAACGTGTGCTAAGAACGGATTTTTGGAAATTCTACCCTTAAGGGGGGTGAAAGGGGGTAAAACAGTTTGTATGAAACTTCTTTGTTTTTAAACTTCCAGCAATGAAATTTGGAATATGTATAGTTTATGTAAAATTAAAAATAATGGTATCAAGTATTTTTGCCAGGGGTGAACTAAGGGTTTGTAATGGGGGGTGAAAGTTTTTATGGAAAATTCTTTATTTATCACATTAAAGTCTTGAAAGTTGTCATGGTAATAGATTATTAAATGGTTAAATTAAAATTATATTATTTTTTGCCAGGGGTGCATTAAGGGGGATGCCATTGGGGTTGAAAGTTAAAAATGAAAGTTTTGTGTTTTTGAACTTAGAGGTGTAAAATTTGGAGTGTGTATATATTTTAGTATTTAAACGTGTGCTAAGAACGGATTTTTGGAAATTCCACCCCTGAGGGGGTGAAAGGGGGTAAAACAGTTTGTATGAAACTTCTTTGTTTTTGAACTTCTAGCAATGAAATTTGGAATATGTATAGTTTATGTAAAATCAAGTTTTTTTGCCAGGGGTTAAATAAGGGTTTATAGGGGGGAGGGGGGTGAAAGTTTGTTTGTTTTTTTTTTATTTATCAGTTGAAAAGTCTTGAACGTTGTTATGGTTGTAGTTTATATGGTGGTTAAAATATATTATAATATAAGTATTAATATATTCCAGGAGTGCATTATGGAATGCCATTGGGGTTTAAAGTTCAAAGGGAAAGCTTTTTGTTTTTGAAATTAAATACTTCTGAATTGGAATTTAAGTATGTGGTTCACTTAGTGGTATGGTTCACGTATTCTGATTATTTAAATTAAAATATTTGCTTGGAGAAAACAATCTAATCTGCCACATTATCACCAAAGTAGCTAAAAACAGAGGTTAACTACGAGTAGATCTCAGGAATCAAATGCGGAAAGACAGATGCGGCTCATTTTGATATCGTAGCAAAGTAATGTTTATATAAAATTGGCACGGGAATAGGATATAATCTAATTATTCCACAGGTTACGCGAAAAGCGACCTACACGCGGGCGGAGCCGCGGGCAACCTCTAGTCTTATATATAAAATTTCCGTGTCACAGTGTTTGTTACCGTACTCCTCCGAAACGGCTTGACCGATTTTTTCCAAATTTTATATGCGTATTCAGTAGGTCTGGGAATCGGCTACTGTATATTTAGTTTTTTTTTTTTATTAAGGCAAAGCAACGTTTGCCGGGTCAGCTAGTAGTAGTATAGATCCACGAAGCTTTGGAAATCTTTGTTTTCTAAGAAGTACCATCATGGGATTTTAAAATCAGTGGTAAATAGGTTTCTTCATAGTTAGCTTGCTACACAGTAGGTCACAGCGCTGCTTAATATTAGCTTTTTTTTTTTCAATTTATTTACAGATATGGTTGTATCAACAAGACCATGAGTTACTGTTTCTTTGTTTTTAACAAAATTTAGTTTATAAATGCTGCTAATAAAAAAAATATGTATGTTGTAAAAAAGAACAAAAATAAGTTAAAAATAAATATATTTCTGATAAACTTTGGACCAATGTTCTAACATGCAATCCAAGAAATTATGAATAATAAATAGGGGGTTTGCGAAGTGGTATTGGTGCTAGGGGTACAAGAAACTATAGTTAAGCATAAACAAATTGTAAGAAATCTATTGAAAACCGAATATTACACTCAGCCCCTACTAACGGAAATAAGTTTAAAAGTTTAGACCAGTAAAAATATAATATTTTTACGTTTTAATTATTTTTATCTGTTTTATGTTATTTTTTGCTATCTATACCACACATTACTAGTGACATCATGACCTAAGTCGTATAGTATTTGATCAGCCTTGTACTATACACCAAAGATTTCTCTCTCTTGTTTCATAATCTGTGCAGTTGCAAAACTCTTTAGAGCCATTACAAGCAGTTCGACAACTCGTTACTGAGTCGGCGCGGCTCCGGGATGCAGGAACAGTGGGCTCACATGCATCTACTGTTAACTAGATGAGCCATATATCACATACCTGTATAAATATATTTAAACATCAAGCTGGGCCTCGCGATAATCTGGGATAAAAAGTAGCCTATTTGTTAATCCAATTGTATTGATTTTAATTATTCACAAGGCCCCTTTACTGCTGAGAAATATTGACTTTCAATTTGAAGTGTAGGTGACTTATTGGAAAATATATGACATTCATTCATTCATTCAGGGTCTTACCTATCTCCATACCAAATAACATTCAAATCGGTGCAGCTGTTTGAGCATTAAGAATAAATATATAAATGTATTATGTCAGCTATCAGATTAAAATGTATTTTTTTACGTTATAATTCAAAATTTACTATCCAATACCACTTTATTAAGTATTATTTAATACTCTCTCGAAGATTTTTACATAAAACAATTATTATAAATAACTCACTATAAAACCTTGATTCAGAACGTTTTTAAACTTCAAAATGACTATTTGGCGAAAAATAAAACAATCAAGCGAATTTAAGGTAATCGTGTTATGGAACTCTAACGATTCTTAACACTAAGTTAAAGATAGTAAAACTGAAAAAGCCCTATCACTAACACTGGATATTTTTTTTAATGATTTTCAAAAATGTGCTTTTATGCTCCCATAACGCCTGGAAGGACACTTAAGGCATTTCCAGGGCAAAGTTTATTTTTATACTAAAACTTTTCCCACCGCTGGGAAGTTTCCTCAACGCAGTTTTTATGTTTGCCCGCACCGGAATCCATTAGTGAAATAGGCTTTTATTTGGACTCTACTGGCCCATTTTGGAAAAAAAATCGACGGCTGCTTGTAATTTTTTTTTAGTTCCTAATCTCGCATTTTTATTCGGCGGAGATGTCAATAATTAGCCAAGTGCGAGGTATTGTTGTATGGGCCCCCCTTAAATATATATTTTTATTAAATTTATAGTGTAATTTGATATCTGATATACGTTTGTATATTTTGTGAAAATTTTAAGTGTCTAGCCCCTACCGTTATTGATATAAAGCAAAAAAATACGGAAAATCACATTTAATGTATGGGGTATGTACCCCCCTTAATATTTCATTTTTTTATTTTTAGTTATTGTTGTTATAGCGGCACGGAAAATACACATCTTGTGAAATTTTCAGCTCTCTAGCTATTACGGTTTCTGAAAAACAGTCTGGAGACAGACAGATAGACAGACAAACAGCGGAGTCTTAGTAATAGGGTCCCGTTATTACATTGTATGTACGGAACCCTAAAAACGCGTATTAATAAGTAGGTACGAGTATTTCATCCACCTATATTGTACGAAACACCAAAGTATATACCAAAAATATGGCCAATTGTTTTTGTCTCAAAAACTCGTGTCTAGATTTTTGGGGTAAGAGTGAACCGATTTCTTAATACATCTGACAAAAAAAATAAGAAATTAAACATTATACTCACAAAAAACATCAGTTAAAAATCAACCACCATATAAATGTATTTGTTTTTTCCTTGATTTAATCATCTGTCAATTAGACCATATCGTACCTTTGATATTCTGCCTAGAAGCATTTAATTTACCGAACGTTCAGTTCAGTGATACGTTTACGAACATCATACATAAGCAGATTACCACTGACACTGTATTTATAGATACAGTCTTTCATACTTAATCCTTGAGTATAACATAACCTTAATTTAGTTACATTTTGAGATAAAACTACAAAATTTATCCAGAAAATCTAGTATTCAGCGCAAATCATCTAGTATTTATTTATTACTTTTAATTTATAAGTATTTACTCATCAGTAGTTATTATGCATGACTCATTTACACCTTATTTATGCCTCAATTAAGACTGCAATTTCCAAAGTTTGTATAAGCGTATATACGGCAATGATTTAAGTACTATTTTATCATCTTAACCATGACGTAGTATAGTAAGTAAATGCTATTGCGAGTCACAGGAAGAAGAATCATGTTGTATCTCCTATAGAAAAATATCCGGCTACTACTCATTCTGGCTGGCTACTTGTGAGATCTCCAATATTCATAATATCCATAATTAACGAACTCGTTGGCGTAAAGGTTATCATGCTGGTCTGCTAATCAGAAGGTTCCGGGTTCGATTCCCGGCCCGGTCAACATCTTTGTGCTTAACTAAATTTGTTGGCTGTGGGTCTGTGTGTTAAATATGTATTTTTATATAATATGTACGTATGTATATGTAGTATATCAGCTGTGTTAGCAACCATAATACGAGCTAGAAATGGTTCAGTATGGGGCTAACCAGCCGTGTGTGAATGTGTAAAAAAAATGCGGTTTTCGTAAAATATTACACATGTAAACAGAAGTTATTCGCATTAAAAACGCCTCCTTATGGCACTAAATATGACACTTAATTATGTACACATATATTATGTTTACAGTTGAAATAAATTGTTTTTTTTTTATTATTAATATTTTCGACTGTCACTTACCGATATCTATTTGACATAATCTGCGTCTGCCAAACAACTCCACAGCATAATTATCTGCTCAATTTTCACACCGATCGTTTGATGTAGCCTATGTGGGAGGGAAAATTAATTACGTACACCTTCGATTACACATGTAATTAGATTTCGGTCGTGGATATTAGCGGATCTTTAGTCTGCCGCCTTGGAACAAGGCTCTCAAAGCCTAAATATTTTGGTGCATAAATCCTTACTTATATTAAAGAAGCTAATAATTATTAATAATAGTAATAATAAAAAGCATTTATTTCAGGTCTTGTTTTATACCCATTTTACATATTAATTAAAATATAAATAAAACTTAATACCCATAAAAGTGACACAAATATCACAGTCATTTGTGGTGCACATCGCGCCACGCTTTAAAAATCGGGCTATCCAAGTAGTCATTTAGGCATTGTAAAATGCCATTCCGCGAAACCCTCAACCCATCCCTTTATTATTTTGTCTGTGTATGTATCTGCGTACCTGCTTGTTACTTCATCGCGGTTTCACGAAACATCAGCTCAGACTTAAATACTACTACTGCTACTACCTTAATACCTGACAATGAACACGGGCAACTTTTGTATTTTTTTAATACACATAATTTTCATATAAATAAACCCTAATAAATTATTTTTTAAACAAACAAGGGAAGCTCTTTATCCTAATATGTCTTGAGAGCTTGATTTTCCAGACTAGATATGCTCCATCTCGGTCCAAAGTGGAGTGAGTGGTCAGGGCTGGTTGAATGCCTGAACATTTATATTTTTAGGCAAAATTTTAATTAAAGTTTGAGCGGATTTTATGGTTAGTTAATAATTGTATAGTTAGGCCCACATTCAGTAGTTTATAAACATTTGCAAGTTTAATTAAGTAAGGTTGAGTTAGTTATATCTAGTTTGTAAACAGTTAAAACTTAAAAGTAAAAAATTAAAACTTTAAGGAGTTAAAAAATATATTATATAAGTGTAAAATAGTGAAGTTTTAAATTCGAGGTAATCCATAAGCCGATGCTTAAAATGTTTGTCAAAAAAGCGTCAAAATATTTCGCTTATTTGCTCTTTACAGTATACGGTTTGATCCAAAAAAAATACTCACCAAAAAAAATACTCACTAAAATGAACTTCGAACGTTTATTATAACCATTCGCTGTGAGTGGAATGATAACATCGGGTGTCGTCAAAAACGATGAATGTGCTAATATTGGTAGCGGCGGTGAAACGTTTTGAATAAACAGTAAACACCCTGTATGTGCACTAATTGAGCGTATTCAGTACTATCACAAATAGGTTTTGGTGTGGCACGCAATCGAAATGCTGCGTCATCGAAATACGAATCGAAATTATCGTTTGCGTCGTTCATAACTGATACGATTTTTCACGATTTTAGTTTTTATTTTTGGTATTGGCAAAAATACTTGTACATTTATTATTTATATGTAAAAAAATTTTATTAATTAACTCGACTCTAATTGTTCCCGGTGCAAAGGTGCCCATGAGACTGGCTGCGTTCCCGCGCTGAAAGGCTATCGCTATCCTCTGCACCAGGAAGTCGACTTGTTAAGTCTTTGCCCAATTTCTTTAAGCAAAGCCTTAGTAGCATCCTTTCCCCAATTGTATTTAGAAATCATTTGTGTATTTTAATTAATTTAATTTTGTCATTTTTGTACCTGTATCTTGTTATGTATTTGGACAATCAAATATGTGTAAGTATACATTTTTTTCTTTTTTATTATTTATCAGTAAAAAAAAAAACATAAAAATAACTTTATTCAAGAAAAGAGTTTACAATATTAGTAAGTAGGAACTAGACTTAGTACAATATTACATAGAGTAGCTCAGCGAATTAAGGTCAATCTGACGCGATTGTCTAGGTTTAAGCAACGGTCTATGCGGACAGTCTTTATATAAGACACTGTCGTTTAAAATGTGACATTTTTATCTGGATACTACCGTGTGTCGGATGACACGTTAAATTGTAGGTCCCGGCAGCTAATCTTAGTACTCGCGTTAAGCCAAGTCAGTGCGGGCGGCTTGAAATCTCTCGACACCAGAGTTTGGCCACTTAGCTCTTACGAATAAGAGGAAGAAGATTAATATTACAAAAAAAAAATCACTAGCAAATAGGTATATTGTTATTTTTGGGAAATAAATGCTATTTTTGTTCAAACTTAACTTCATTCCTTGCCTTATCCCAATAGGTGGGGTCGTTTTATATCTTAATTCAAGTTTAACTTCAATTATGGAATCATACTCATAGTCGCTACATGCGTTAAGAAAAAAAATTACGATCAAATGGTACAGTTTAAACTGCGAAATTTGTAAGAATATTTGGTCATTATGGATATTTAATGTAAGGATTTGACTATTATAAAGTTGGAATCCAAATGGCTACCACCAAAATGTATGAAGGTTTAGTTTTCTAAATATAAAATTTCACTTATTTTTTTGGACCAGCGAACTAAAATAAACGGAAGAGTAACTCTATACAATTGTCGCTTAGAATTTGGATCCATCTACGCACACAAATATGCTGCTATTCCAACGAAACGCACACACATAATGCTCGCACGCGATTGGTGCCGTGCCGCACCATGTGACGCTATGTGGCTGTTTTGCCCCGCCCACCGCGGTATTTTACGATTACGCGTGGAACCATTTTATCGGCCAAGTTACTATTCTATTTATTCTAGTACGCTGGTTTGGATGTTATTTTAGCTCGTCTAGCCACAAAATAACTTTAAATTGGCGTTCCAGTAGTTCCCGCTTGTTTGAAAATTACTCAGAAATCCAATTTTTAAACTAACATCGGTTGCAAATATCAACATTTCCAATTTTTCTAGCGGGCTTTTAAATATTTTTTCAGCGAAATAAAATTATGTTCAGGTGGCAGGTAAAGAAGATATCAATCACAAAAATAGACTGTACACATTGAAAAAGGTTTTTGAGTACTCTCCAAACACAGACAAAAAACATTTCTGATGTCTACGAAAAACTAGCTTCAAAATAAATCACAGAATATACAGCGAATATTCTGCATACTGTGAAAATTAAAAATGTAGAAACCAGCTCAATTTCTTTGTGTCGACCATTGGATATTACAATTTATGTGTTTGTATTCTTGTAATAAAACCCTTTGATTTGATATATTTAGGCACTTGTGAAGAAATCAGTAATTTTGTGGTAGCTTTTATTATTATTGCGTATTTAATTTAACTTAAATATATTTTCATTAAACAAAGTAGCGCCTGTAACTCGGCTAGCTAATGTGACCTGACGCGATCATCGAAGCTTGGCAACGGTCGATGCGGACGAAATTTCGATGGGTCGCACAAGACCGTCGTTTCAAGAGTGGCAGTTTCATCTGGGCGCTAACCTCAATGATCGCGTCGGATTACCTTAGTTAGCCGAGCTACAGGCGCTACAAGACGAAAACAGACGTTACTTTATATCTCGTTTCAAAGCGATCAACTCCGCGGGACGCCGCTAGTCGATATGAAAGGTAAAGTGGTGTGTAATGTACCTTACATTAACGTTGGTAAATAGATCTACGTTCAGCTGTCACGGTGCCAAGCGCTCAGAGAGCTTTGGAAGATCGTCAGTATTACGCTCGAATCGCAGCGGGGGGTGAGGAACGAGAATATGACGGTATAACACGATTTAATAACGAAAAAGTTTAAAAATTCTATAAATAGATAGATAAATAAAAACTTCATTAAAAAAACTTACAATAAAATATAATTACAGAGAACATATTATAAAGAACTTACATGCCTTAACTGACGACCTTATATTGCTAAAAGCGATCTCTTCCAGGTAACTAATTCTAAGAAATTGAACAAAGAAAAACTTAAAGACAAGGTGTGATAATATAAGTGTATATGTTCGAATAATTAATATATTACGACAGAATAAATACAAAATAATTTATACCAAATACATATGTACACACACACAGTATAATGAAAAAACTAAAATATATAGTAAGAAGGTCTATACATTATAAGCCCTCTTTAGCGCACTTATTGAGTTATGCACTCATGTAAGCGAGAAGAGATGAAATTTCAAATGATTATTGTATTGACGTGAGTAATAATAATTTTAACTAAACTAAATAGAAACAAAAAAATCCTTATTGAAAAAGACCCTGCAAGTTGCTCATTGTTTTATTATTTTACAATTTTGCGAGTGTTAATCTCGTTTTAATCTCGTGTGTTTCCATAGCCTCAATGTTTTCATCGCATCGATGTCAAAGATTTAATATCGTTCCGAAGTCGCGTCGCGAGCGATCGAGTACCGAGCCTTGAATTATTCATTGCACTATGGAGGTGATTTTAAAACTATATTTACACTTCAAGTTACTGCTCATTCTGCACGGTACTGCATTTTCCATTCCACGATAGATTGGTTTTGTAATAAAGTTGCGAGAAAAATGTGCTTTTATTGCTCAATACAAAGATGGGAATTAAGCTGTAGTGATAGAAGGTTTTAAGACTTTTTATTCTTAACATATAAATGAGGTATTTTATGACGAGAAATAAAATAACCAATCTTAATATATATAAATCTCGTGTCCCAATGTTTGTCCTCAATGGACTCATAAACCACTTAACCGATTATTATAAAATTCGCACACTATGTGCAGTTCAATCCAACTTGAGAGATAGAATAGACTAAATCTCAAATTATAGTCGCAATTTTAATTTATTGCTAATTATTGTCTGTTATTATTTGACAGTCACAATTATCTGAACAGATGTCGATACCTTTCATGGCGCTGCTGTGGTAAAATGGCTATTTTTCATAACCCTAACTGAGGCAAAACATCGTTTGCCGGGTCAGCTACTAAAATATAAAGACAAACTATTTTGAATTAAATACCACAAAATAAATAAAGTAAAATAATAAAGTTTAATCGGTATAGAGTCATAACTAGACTCGTACTAATTATCAGACCGTGTTGTCAGAGGCTTCAATATGCACCATGTAAATATTTATGTACCAATAAATAATTTTGTATTTGTAGACTAGAGATTCTCTCCCATTGGTCCCACTACTCTCCGAAATAGTGAACCACTACAAAACCGTAGGGGAACTGAGTCTTATCTAACAAGCCATTCACCTAAAACCTGCAACAATTTTGTCTGCATGCATCAATATAGTTTATATCTATTATCTTTTGTTTTTGTCGCCAGTCTATGAATGCCCAAATTATTTTGTCGCACTCCAGAAATTAATATGTCCGTTTGAACCCCCGACGCAATTTGAGTCATGTGTCGGTCTTCTTCTTCGTCGTATGAGCTAAGTGGCCAAGCTCTGGTGTCGAGAGATGTCAAGCCGCCTGAAGACCTCAGATTTGGATTAACGACTGCTTGTACTAAGACTAACAGCCGGGACCTACAATTTAACGTGTCATAAGACATACGGTAGCGACCAGATGACAATGCCACTTTTTAAAAGAGAGTCTTGTGCTTTGTCATCTATCGTTGCTTAACCTCAATGATCGCGACCTTAGTTAGCTGAGTTACAATCGCTACTAACATTCAGCTAACATATACCAAACAAAAAAATAATTAGTCCGTCTGTCTGCAAGATGTGTCGACGACATAACATCGGTCGCAACCTACACGCTTTTGCTGCTCAGCGACGAAGTAATGTGGTGAGTAATGAAAAACTCTCGACACCAGAACTTGGCCACTTAGCTCAAACGAAGAAAAAGAAGAAGCTCTCTTTATACAGAAGAATATCTTTAGACAGTATTCATTATATTTGCAGTGGTTTATTAGGCGTAAAGTGGGGATGAAAAAGGTATCCAGCATATTTGTGAGGTTAAATTTTCAGAACGCATTCATTCATTAATTCCCATCTCATACATTCCGGATTGTTCTAGAAAACAGAGCGAAGCTCCGACGTGATGAAATAATAAAGTAGCAAGCGCTCAGGAGTTGAGTTGAATTGTGATACCATTGACTAAGACAGGAAGGTGCTGTTGGGCTAAAAAGTTTGCGGTTTTGTTTTAGAACTATGATATTCTTTTTGTAATATTCTAATACGGAAAAGTAAATAAAGAGGTCACTGCTATTCAAGTCTGAAATTCTAATACACATAAATATTTTTCTTATGTATCAGAATTTTAACAGGAATACATATTATTTACTTCCCGTTGTTCCCGTTAGCCGAGTCAACGTACAGAGACATAGGGAAAAAAATGAGAACGTCCAGCTGTCTCCCTGTCAGGGACACGATATACAGAGACAAAGGGAAAAAATTGTCGTCGACATTGGGCGTCGTTTGCGAGAAAAAGGGCGAGACCCGCGGGCTGGAGAGTACCTCAAATTTCCCTTGCAGCAAAGAGACAGCAAATTTCCCTTGCCGTACAGTGGGGGAATGCTGCGAGTCTGATGGGCACGTTTGGGCGAGGGACTTGGACGTAATCTTATGATTGAATGTTTTTCTTTTTTATGTTGACGTTATATGATGTATGAAAAATAAAAATTTTAAAGAAATTGTTGAAATTTACTTAGTAATTAAAAATCAATATTACAATTAGGTTGGATAGCCTTTGTTATAAATTAATATTAGATCAAATATAAACTTTGCATCTGGAGTAAAATTAAAAAAATGCTTTTATTAAGGGCTTTTTATATCAATGAAAGATATTGGCGAAGGAGAACTAAATAACTAACATGCAAAAATAAATAATTACACAAACTATTAAAATTTTGAGAGAAATAATACATAGTGACTATTTTTTGCTTTTCTCACAAACGAATCAATTAAAATAAAATAAAACTTCTCTGAATGAATAACTAGATGCTTTATCAATCTTTAACATATTAAAATTTGTATTTTAAAAAAGGTAACATAATTTTTGTTGCAAAAAAAAGTAATTCGCGTTTTTCTCGCAATTTTGATTTTGTTAGTTATTTAATTTTCCAACTACGGCGACGATATTTGATCGAAGATGAAAAGTGAATAACTATAACAGAACAAAACAGTTATTTCTATTTCTTTAAAAATTTTTATGGATTTTTTTAAATGTAACTTGTAGCTCGTCAGTTTGGTAGCTCCACCGCGACAGCAAGTCAGAGCAGCTATCTCACCACTCCCGCCCACACTGTCGGCTGTATTTCATCGCTCGCTCCCACTGGAACGCAACCCTATTATGTACTTATAATTAAGCTGCACTTACATGACTAACGTGTGTCAGATAAGTGTTTATATGTCATGTTGTACGTGAATAGATTAATTAATTATCCTACTAATATAATAAATGCGAAAGTTTGTGTGTGTGTATGTTACTTTATTACGCTCAAACGGCTGAACCGATTTTCATGAAATTTTGAATGGAGATAAGACATGCCTTGGATTAACACACAGGCTACTTTTTATCCCAAAAACATAGATTTGAACATTATTTGCGTATCACACGGGAACCACAAATGTGGTTTTACGGATAAAAAGTAGCGTAAGCGTAAATCCAAGATCTAACTAACCTACGAGTATATGCCAAATTTCATCAAAACCTGTCTACCTGCCTGCTTACTGAGCCTGAAAAGATGACAAACACACACACACAAACTTTTGCATTTATAATATTAGTAGGTAAGATATACCCACCGTATAAAAAACAGTTAGATAAATAACTGTTTTTATATGGTGGGTATATCACAGCAGGCACACATATACAGCAGATAGACTGGTTTTGATGAAATTTGGCATATAGGTTAGTTAGATCTTGGATTTACACTTACGCTACTTTTTATCCGTAAAACCACATTTGTGCATATAAACAAGATAGATAAATATCTTGTTTATATGTATAAAACCTTCATATTAACGTAGCTACATTTCCACACACTTCCTGTTATTTCCTCGTGATTTCTCATACAAACCCAGCTCTAATGCAAACCGGCTAAAAGGAGCGGAAAGGGTGGAGAGTGCGCACTGAGCCGGCCAAGTCTGAAACGATGGTAGAAAGCCACTGTTGTCTGTGTCTCCCGAATAGCTAAGTTCCCATTATAACCTAATATTTTTTATTTACAATAGCTATAAATTTATTGTAAGTAAATATAATATTAAAAATGCCAATAATACGAGTATATGTTAGTGCAAGAGACGATTGCCATAAAAAAAATCGAAATACATAGCAAAAATGTGAAAAAAGGGAAATAAATATAAAATGTAAATTAAATTTAATATGGTTCCTGGAAACCTGAATTTTAAAGTGCGGTGGTTTTTTTTTGTATTTTAACCTGAATTAAATAAATGTACCATTGTAGATTTACGACAAGCAAACGAAAAAATCACTTCCAGCGGTATTCGGAAATGTATTAAAAATGTAATATAGCCATTTTTGTGCCATTCATTTGTCAGACTTGACGTGTAGATGTCAGCGGTGCCATGATATACGGCGCCGCGCGACGTGTGTCTGCCGTCTGAGGTAATCCGGATATCTCAGTGCAGCGGATGATACTGCACATGTGACCTGTAAGTATAAATACAGTTGTCTGTTTGTTTGTTTCTATTGAAAAGGGACAAAATGTACCAAAGGTCTATGTGTATTATCTTACTCAAACTTATTGGAAGAGAAATCTGGTCTCGTAACACAGTCTAATACTGTTTTTTCTGATCCGTTGAGGTACTCTGCCTAGTAAAAGAACCAAGAACCTTATTAAATACAATATACAACATAAAAGGAACTAATTAAGAGTTTAATTACGGAACCCTAAAAATACCAGCTTCTAAAGAATGGGAAGTTTTTAGTTATTGTAATTTTTTTGAGGATTTTAACTATATTGCATATATATGTGACTATTATGTCATTATATACAAATTAAGTGTACAACTTTTATTACCAGGAAAAATAATAATTCATAGATGTTCATCGCAACTAATTGTCTACAATAATAATACAATGGCCATTATTATAGCATTGTGAGGTAACTGCAATTTAACAAAGCATTTCCCATTTACTTATTAAATATAATAATAAAGGCTATAATCTCTTAGCGAATGACCTTGAGGTCTTTAATAGAAGAAAATAAGTTTATTATTCTTATTCTTCTTCGTATGACTAAGTGGCCAAACCCTGGTGTCGAGAGTTAATGTAGTAGCTTTTAAGGTGAAAGTTAACCGATCTCTTTTAGCTAAAAAAAATCTATTTAAAAGCGACGTGGCGCGATGGCAAAATCGTCGGTTTTTCAATCAGACTACCCCTGATTCGATTTCAGCCCAATGACATATTTTCAAGTTATGTGTGGCTTTACTTGTTTTTCCAGTTATGAGTAGATTTGCATTCGCTTTACGGTGAAGGAAAACATCGTGAGAAAACCGAGACGTTTGAGGACTGCAGTTTCCGAAGATGTGTGTCATTTGTCAACCAGCGCTTGGCCAGCGTGGTGGATTATGGCCTATATTTCTCTCCTAGAGAGAGAAGGCCCCGAGATTCAGCAGCGGGAACGTATAGTGGGAAGCTTATGCTCTTCTAGATTGCAATGTCACTTACTACCAGGCAAATTAATCAAGCGTAAATATTGCAAGCTTGTAACTTAACTTTTTAAAATCCGTATTTTGAATCCCAATCCATAAATCCTTTAAGTAAGAACTGCGAAGCTTTGGGATTCTCTTCCTGAGTCTCTTTTTCCCGAGAAGTACAATTTGGGGGTCTTCAAATCTAGAGTAAATAGGTTCCTTCTAGGCAAGCGTGATACATCTTAGACCACAGTCAAGCTTAACATCAGGCAAGCTGCGGTCAAACGTATGCCTATTTATCATTAAAAAATAAAAGTGATATAATTTTGGATTTCTTTTAACAACCCCAAAATCCAGACGTCTTTCTTTAGGTTTTCTAAACGTTCTTACATAACCCCATCTCAAGAGAGTCCCGGTTTGGCAAACCTGTATTTTACTTAGTTAAAGAAATTAATATTTCCAGTGTCTCCCCAGTCCTACTCTTCCACAAAATTACTCCTACACTGGAATTCATCTCGCGAACAGAATGGCGAGATAAGGGTTGGAATTACATTTTACCGTTGTGATATTTAAATAATATTCCCCCGGGCTAATTTTATAAAAGTTAATTTACAATGGCAGGTGTACTTGCGGGAATAACGTTTTTGCATAATAGGTCTGATAAATAATGTTTGAATTGTTATATTAAATTTTCAACACTGCGGTACCTGTCTGAAAATCCAACGGTATCTACCGAAAGTTATTTATCATAATTAGGTCCCTGGAGAATAAATATAATTTTATTTCGGATTATACTATAACTGACAAATTTCACATTATTTCATAATTCATTAGCTCTTAGTTCTCTGAGAGAGCGAAACATTGTTTTTTTTTTTGCTCTGTTAGCATTCTTATTGTCAGCGCTTGACCACAATACACCTAATGGTAATTGATAATGAGGTCCACGGTGGAGTGCGCTTACCTAGAAGGAACCGGTTCACTCAGCCGACGAATAATACTGAAAATACATATAATTAATTGATTAAACTATTAAGTTGTACATTACCTATCAAAATAGAAGACCACTCCGGGCAGAACATCATGGAAAGGTACCCATAACACTCGTGGCATTGCCGCGTTGTATAGCGATGGATAGCCTTTGGGCCAGGTACGATCCGGAGCGGAATTCACCAGATCTCTTATTAATTAACTACTTAATATAATAAAAAAAATACATTGTGAATATGATTTACTTTGGTCAAGTAGGTGTCGCAATATGAGTTCATAAAGTTTTGATATCAGGGGAAAATTTCACAAAAATGTTTTTTTTTTATAAAGGTAATTAAAACCCTGGACTGAAAAATCGGCTCTTTATCTTAAACAAGCTCTGCCCCGTGGTGTTTTATTCATTAATCCGGAATAAACAGTAGCCATTATATTAATCCAAGGTCTAAACTATCTCCATACCGGGTTCATCGAAATTGGTTCAACTGTTTAGGCTGTAGATCAAGTCAAATAATACTCATAGATATAACTCGATTCAATATGTAAATAAAACATTTAATTATTTGCTTCCCACTCATAAAAGTGAAGTTAGAGGACATTAACTTTTATAAGTTTCCTTTATTGTCTCGAATTATATTATGTGTATGTACATATGCTCGAAGTCGGGTAGAAACAAGCTAAAGTTTTCTTAACAAACGTCTCTCGGCTCATTCAAAATCGACCGAGAACTTTGGAAAATAATCACTGACGACTTTGAAAATTAAAGACAAACAAGTACGTAGGTACCTACTTAGAGTTGTTAAGTCAAGTTGCCGCTTAGAATGAAAGTCAGCGGCTGTCGCGACTTTACTTCTCCTACCTAAGGTAGGACACACGGTTAAAATCCTCAACGAACTTTATATAATGTTGTCCTATTTAATTTATTGTTCGATAAATAATTAATGTTCAATCATAATATCCTAGTTGATATGGCCGTTGTAAGCAATGTCTCATATGTTTAATAATAATATTAAATAAATGTTAAATAAAACTTTTATTTGTGGTTACAATATTTATATAGTGATGATATACAATATTTATAAATAATAATAATATCTCTTTATTGCAGACACTTGTGATCCATAGTTACACAAATAAATATATTATAAAAATAAAAATAGTAACAGACAAACTCAATATTTAGGTAGCAATTGTATTATAAAGTGGTGTACAATAATATAGTAGAATATTTTTACATAATTAAGTTACATACTATTGTACAACAACGTGTGCCCTGTGCTTCACTGTAGGACAACTGTTTTGGTCCAATAAAGCATGATATATTGATAAAAAAAATATTTAATAAATTACCACTGTCATTTCAGACTGCAGCATTCACTGCTGTGGTCGTGAGTGCAAGCAAAGGACGGAACTATAATGTCTGTGTGGTAGAGCAGGACACACTAAAATGTTCAGTGCTCGTGTTTTAATTTTCGCGTGTTTGTAATAGTTTCTGTGTTTCCTGATAAGCTTTTTTTATAATGTCTGTGCAATTTTAAATGGCGCCAAACATCTTTTATTATTCATTAAGACATGAAATTAGTGAGTGTTCTGGGGCATTATTTACACACACACACGTTTCTGTGCCGGAGGTTAAAATTATATGAATTTACACGCTCCCTTACAGCTTTCAATTTCAACTGCCAGCTCGTCCTGTCCCAGTGCCTCATCTTTAAATACTGTGTGTCACCAAAATTAAAACTTGCTCCATTATTTTCGCACAGATTTTGTTTGTGATGAAGTTTGGGGCTTGTCGTGATGATTTCGTACGCGTGCGTCTAATTATTATCAAAGAGAATGCGTGGCTTGGAGGTACAACTTAGTAATTGAATGCTTTCAACCGCTAACAAGTTTGTGATGCGAAATATTATGTTTGTTTCGCGATAAATTTGCGTCTTGTCGGTGGCAGCGAGTGTTTTCTTTGACGTCGTTTTTGAGAACGTACAATTAAAATGTTAAAAGTTCTTTATTTAATTGCAATTCGTAATGTTACAGTTATAACAGTGGTCTACAGTGGTTTTGTTGCCTTAGATGTGATATTGATTTTGGGTCAATATTTTATTTTTTACACACACACACGGCTGGTTTACCCCATACTGAATCATTTCAAGTTCGTGTTATGGGTGCTAACACAACTCATACACTACATATACATACATACATATTTTATATAGATACATATTTAACACCCAGACCGTCAGCCAAAAAAAATAATTTTAGCACAAAGATGTTGGCCGTGCCGGGAATCAAACCCGGAACCTTCTGATTGGCAGTCCAGCATGGTAACCATTACGCCAACGAGGTCGTTTTAGGTCTATTATGTCTGAAACTATCAACGATTTGGTAAGATAATGCTCTGTTTTCTTTCATCTGGTATAAAATTCAAAAAAAAACTAAACATACATACAAACAAACTTTTATAAAAATTAACGGAACATAGTGCTCATAAAGTTGTTCTTTAGCCGATATGTAAATACCTCTAAGCTTGAAGCTGAGAGTTGTGCCTAAAATGTTAATGCCTCTTCATATCGCACATACGGTGCTATGACGTCACTTATGTAATTTTTGTCAAAACTTTTTAACTTTTATATTTCTTTAATAGTAATTAGTAAGATGTTTGCTCTTATTTTAAAATGAAGTTAAAAGTTGTAGTTTAAATTTATTATCGTTTTATTTGTTTATCGAGAAGAACTATATGTTGTAATAAGATGTTGAATTTTCAAATGCCTCAATCTTCAATCTCCTGAAATATTATATCATTTGCATAAGTGACGTTATAGCAATGTATGTTAGATATTTTATAAGCTATTCCCCAGACAAAACAAATTGCCAACATGTCGATGGAATATTATAATTTCGAGGCGTTGCGGTCGCCGCCCGCCCTCAAACGCAACTCGCTCGAGGCGCTGATAATCAAAAAGTCTATACAACCTTTGATCGTTCGAACTTCAAAAATTATCAAAGCACTAATTTCTCAAAGATTTTCATTATAAAAGTCATTTTCTACAATTAAAGTTGAAAGACAGGACTTGTAACTTATTGTAAATAGTTTATACGAAAAAGTCAAATTATTTTTTTTATCCTATTATTATAATTATACTTCTCAATTTTATCCTTGAGGATGAATTAGGGAGGTAGTAATTTGTTTGAGTTTTTAATTAATTTATTTATTTTTATGTTTGTTATACATCATGTAATTTATGAACTGATGTAACTAATTTATGTGAATTTACGTGTGTTGACATAAGAACACTGTAATATTGATATATAGTACATTTCTTTGTCTAGTAGTTTTACGAAAGGTAGACTTTGGGAACATAATTTAACAACATTATTCTTACGATATCAAACTTTTATCATTTATTATCTCAACAAATGATAGAGCAAAAATGAATAATAAATATCATAAAAGCTAGTTTTAATTGAGTTTTTAATCATTCTGCCAAATATTGTAGCGCCTGTAGCTCAGCTAACTAAGGTGATCTGACGCGATCATCATGGTCAAGGAATGGTCGACGCGGTCAGTCTTTGCAACGACATTTATAATACCTAAAAGTCTTTGGATGAGTGGCCCTGTGATCTATAATACACAACATACGTATTATTTACAACTATACCAGAGAGTTAACAAATTCATACAATGACCAAAAGTTATTAACAAATTCAATTTTCAACGTGACATTAAATTAAACCTAACGTGGTTTAGCGGTCAGCGATCCTCCAAACAATGACTGCGGCTGTCCGTATCACGACTCTGAATATGCTCAAAATTATGTATGTGACAATTTGTGCAAACAAAGCAAGGCGAAAAAACGAAGAGGCTAATGTGAGGCGCATCAAGATTCTTTCACAGAAATCCAGGAGACCCATCGAATTTTAATAACTTGAATCTGTAATTACTTAGAACTCTATCCGAAAGTCTGTATATTCTATCGGAAGCCATAACTGTATACGCATTAGTAGAACTATTTGTCTATGTGAACCGCAAAGGTCTAGAATTCTTTGTCAGTCGCTCTTTCCCGACGGTTTTGTGGCACGTAAATGTTTTCTTTTATGTTTCTTGTGTATTGTTTTTCTTTACTGTTCGTGTCACAAAATAAATGTTTCTTTCTTTCCTTCTTTTAAGAACTATGAACCAGCTGTTTTAAGGCAAGAGTGAACCCGTTTCTCCGCGGGCTTAGAAGACTTAACTGTCAAATGATGTTTGAAATTCTTAATTTGCTCTTTTGTTTTCCAGTAAAGAAAAGAAGAAATATGATTAAAAAAAATATGATAAGAATATAATCGCTACGTTCCTATTTGGGATCCCAGGTCACTTTGCAACCATTAACTTTGGTTATCATGCGTGTAAATTAAAAGTCGATATACGATCACGTCTTGGATGGGTAACCCAATATTTAAATCAGGGCGTTTTCGTGGATCGGATGGATCATAATTGATTGTATATTTAACGTTATTAAATAGTCGTAAGTAATTTCACACTCTGTGATGACCTCGTTGTCGTAATTATTATAAAGCCATACTGCCAATCATAAGGTTCCGGGCTTGATTTCCGGCACGGCCAACATTTTCGTGCTGAACTAAATTTGTTGACTGTTGGTCTGGGTGTTGATTATGTATCTATATAAAATATGCATGTATGTACATATAAGTACTCGTAGTAAACAAAACAAGTAAGTAAACTTTTCATGAAAATTCTACCTAATAAGTAAGCAACAACGTTAACCTTTGAAGAATTTTGACGTTCTACTCTTTTCTTAAATTCAAACAAATGGCCAATTTGTGTAGGAATCTCTTCACTTATCCCAAAATATTTATAGTTATCCCGATAAGCAGGGAGAGCCGGGATAAAGTCTGCGCCATATGGCCAAGGTTTTACTGTCTCCAGTCGCCTTTAGACCCGCGATTCTAATTCTCGAACATAAACTAATTGGGTTTATTTCAAGTATGCTTTTTGGTCTGAGTCAAAGGCATGACCGCATCGCAGGTTTATTTTTTAGAATTCCACAAGCTTTTTTGTCGGAGAGAGGATATAAAAATATCGCGTTAGAACGACACGGCTTTTTTCTGACACTAGTTTTACTAAATAAGCGCTGTGTATCCTCAAAAAAAGCGCAGTGTATCTTCAAAAAACGGTTAAAAAATGCTTTTGAAATATATTGTTTTCGTCTTATCCCCATAGATTTGGTCTAAGTTTTATTAAGTGACACAGTCTTAAACTATCTGTAAAATATGAGATGTTATTTCCCTTAACCACTCTTATTGTACGATTTTTTCTATGAAATGAAAAAAAATGCATAAAGCCACAGGTAGGATATACATAAACATGGCTAATTATTTTTAGTAATGTCCCTTATTCGCATAAGTTATGTACAAAGTGTTATACATTTAATCATATTAAAATGTAGATATGTGTGTTTTTACTGCATTTGTCAAAGAACGTCTTAAACCCTAGCCTAAAACCCAGGTTCACTGAAAAAAGATTTGAAAACTCAAATTACAACAGACCTAAAACTAAATTGTTGTTATATTAATTAATTTCGCAATATAATTTACAGCTAGGCAATAATGTTTGAAGTAATGTCAAAAGATAAATATAAAAGATTATAGCAATATAATATCAAAAATTACCAATTATAATAATATTCTTGTCTACTAATTCCTTTTTCATCAAAACACAGTTTTTTCTCACTATGTTCTTTACTTAACAATTAATTAGACCTTCATTAACTAACTTTACCTAACTACCCTCTAATTCCCTTTATAAGGTCACACTCACAAGTTTCACTTGTTTATAACGTCCCTAAAGAGCAGTGATTGCTGCGTTACATACTTCATTGGCACAACAAGTTTAAAAATACAATAAAACATGCAATTTTCCTCTCTAAGTCTTAGAAAATAAGGACTACATTAGTGGTAGTGTTCAGTTGGTGTTGCAGTAAGTAGCAGTTCACTATTCCGAGCACGATTTGCTCGCGACACGGAAAATAATGGGGGAAGTGGAGAGTTGATGCTGTTAAATGTGATAGCAATCGGTGAAGACTAAAAAGTATTTCTTTCCGGTTTTAGGACGGTAAGAGAACAATGCGAGGGTACAAGAAATACACGTGATATTGGTGGCGATTCAGCGGCACACACGACTAAACTAAATTTAAAGAAGCCCCGTCTCTTTTCATCTTAGGTGGCCAGAAAGAGACGGCACGTTCTGAACCACACACAAAACAACTAAAATCAATTATATCAGCTCTAAATCTGACGTGTTCGTACCATCTTTTTGGTCATTTATGACGAAAAGAGACAGAGCCAATTAATTGTTAAATTTAAGAAAAACAAAAAGAGTCCAATTAATTGTTAAATTTAGTTTAGTCGTGTGTGCCGCTGAATCGCCACCATTAGGTTTCTTCTAGGCAAGCGTGACATCTTAGACCACGGTCAAGCTTCACGTCAGGCTAGCTGCGGTCAAACGAAAGCCTATTCATCAACAAAATATATAAAAAAAAAGTAATACGTTAGTAGTAGACTGGACGTGAGTGCTGGGTGCAAAGATTGTCAAACATCGTACCTAAAGATTTTTTGAAGTTCGACTTAGTCGTGCGTGCGGAGTTTTTGGAACAATGTACCGATAAAATTTTTTGAAGTACGACTCAGTCGTGCGTGTAGCCTTACGTCCCGAAAGTCGTGGGTAAAACCCAACCAATGAACTTTTCGTTAAAGAAAATTACCGTTAGAAACCATAGCATGGTGGTAAGGCCAGTCAAGCACTAGAATTTTCTAGTGCTTGACCGGTCTGCTCTAATGCCTTAATGTTTTTTTTATGTTTCTTGTGTATTATTTTTTGTCGTTTTTATTTAGTGCCACAAAATAAATGTTTCTTTTTTTCTTTCTTTCTAAATTTATTAACTAAGCTTATCTTATGAGGCTATGGATGGAGGATATGGATATGCCAACTTACCCTAACATTATTTGGGACATTCTTAGTCCTCATACATTTTTATTATCTAGGAAAATATTTAATTTATTATTTACGAAAATCCATTGTAGATATAAGACAAAATTAAATATTTATTACCTATTTATTTTAAATACACAGCTGTACTTATCACAGCTGTGTATTTGTTACAGCGGAAGTAAGTACACTAAATATTATTTTGTCTTCTATCCAATAGTTATTACTATTTTTACTAAGGCGTTTTTTACTATATTACACGATTGCATTTAGTCTGTTTAAATTTCTAAATTTTATGAGGGTGGGGGTTTACTCTCAAAACAAATATACACACTATATACATCTTCGCTGCTAAATTGCATTCACTAAAATCAGGAAAAGATATAAAATAAATAAATAAATAAGTAATTATGATAATACAATAATAGATGACAGAAGAATTACCTTGCAGTAATACAGGGTAGCTCTTTTACTTCAACGCCATCTAGGTTATTGTGAATGAACTAAGACAGCTAGCTACCTTAGTAGTGCGTTTCAGTTTAAATTCGTAAAAAGAAAAGCATAGTGACCATGATAGATGGCTTTACTTTTGAAATGTATATATTTATCGCAAACCAATGAAACATTAAAAACTGTACGTATTATTAATCTTTGATTAAAACACTGCGAAAGAAATAATTAATACTGACCAAGTTTTTTTTTTAAATGCTATAATAAACGCTTGCTATCTTGGTAAATCTAATAATATAATAGTTTCCTTGATAAATTGTTTAGGTAGACTACAAAACACTCCCATATTTTTTCTCATGGGAAAACAATGAAATTAATTGATTTTATTATCCCACTTTTCATCCAATTAAATATAATCGAATGTTCTCGACTTCTTTGAATAAAGCAAATGTATTATGTTTTTATTATAATTCAAGCATTTTAGGATTCCCTGAAAACGGACAAGGAAATTATATAATTTTAACTACACTTAAAATATAAATATGCTTCATAAATATGCCTCCTTTTACTATTAACATGAAAGTACTTGTATATTTAATGTGTAAGTTAGATAAGATATAATCAGGCGTTTCATACAAAATTTAATAATTGTGTTAATTCTTGTATTTTTAATATCTCATTTCGTTCCATGTACAACACAATACAATACAATAAAAGAATTATTTATTGTATACCAAAAACAATAAGCAGTTCATTACACCAAAAACAGTTAGAATAATTAGCAATTTACACAATAGGCTGCCTTATCGCATGTAACAATTTCTTCTAGTCAATATTTTCTATGGAAAATACAAGTAACATAATGGAAGTAGTACCAAATAAACAAAAAATAATAAATTTAACCTGCTGTACCTATAATAAATAAATAAGTTATAATTTCTTTCTAGTTACATAAAATGCTGTACGGAACACTTTTCTTTATATTTTCTTTACGCACAGCCTATAGCAATGTTTATTTTATTATAAAAGTCCTACTATTTCTTTTACACGGTCATTTTATTATTATGTACTGGGAGTGAAATAACGAGATTATTTTTTTTCAAATAATTCTTTTTCTTCTGTCGTTTGGCGAAAACAAAATCTAAATAAACTTGGTGCTCAGAAAATACATTTTATTTTTTATTTGTTACAAAATATTGGTGCTAAAACAAAAAATGTGGTTTATTTTGACTATTTTTATGTGCACTTTAGTGTCCTGGTTATTAAGTTTAATGTGGAAACATCGAAAATGGATATCCATGTGTGCAAAATATCATCACGACCCGTGGAACTTACCTGTGTTTGGAAATGCTATAGTGTGGATGCAAGGAGGTGAAGGTATGGAACACAAAATGGTTACCGTGCCGGACTGCAAAACAGAGGCTCCCGGGTTCGATTCCCGGCACAGCCAACATCTTTGTGATGATCTGAAGTTGTTGTCTGTTGGTCTGTGTTTTAAATATGTTTCGATATATTTATATATGTAGTAAAACAGTTGTGTTAGCAACCATAATACAAATTAGAAATGGTTTTGTAGGAGATAACCAGATGTGTGTGAAATATGGCCTAATATTTATTTATTACTGTATTTATATCACTGCCATATAAATGTTGTTTTAAATAATCTTGGATTTTCTTATTTTTGTGTCAATATTATCTTACATTAATCAAAATCAAAACAAACATCTAAATTTATTAGCCGTATGTAAATATTGTGGAAGGTAGAAAAGAAACCTTAATGTTTCAGCTCGAATGGAAACTATTAAGAGAGTTGGGATGCTTTCTATAAAAAATGATGGACTAACCAGCTTGTGGTTGGGACCAAAACATTTCCTAGGTAAGTGTTACAATGATAAAATATATTACAACCATAATATATAAAGGAATAATGATGTTATTATTTATTTACCTATAGAAAAATTCCATGCACAAAACTATTCAGTTTAATAAAATATTAAAAATAAAAATAAAATATAAAAATAATATATATCTTCTTATATATAAAATTCTCGTGTCACAATGTTAGTCTCGATACTCCTCCGAAACGGCTTGACCAATTCCTCTGAAATTTGGTAAGCATATTAGGTAGGTATGAGAATCGGCTAACATCTATTTTTCACACCCCTAAATAATAAGGGTGGTTCACCCCTAAATTTTTATTTTCATTTTTTTGACAAAATTTTTATTTTTTATTTTTTTATGATACGATATTCAAAAAAACATACAACCCTAAATTTTTACTTTTTTATCATCAACCCCTATTTTTTTATGGCCATTTTAGTAAATTTCCGTGTCACAGTGTTTGTTACCGTACTCCTCCGTAACGGATTGACTGATCTTTACCAAACGTCATATACGTATTCAGTACGTATGAGAATCGGCTACTGTGTAACGTTTTTACCCCTAAGTGATAAGAGTTGTTCACCCTTAAATATATTTTTTATTTTTTTGACGAATTTTTTTTATTAGAATTTTATATAAAGTGGCATTAAAAGAATACATACACCCCAAAATTTTTACTTTTTTATCATACAACCTGATATACATATGCTTAGTATTACCAATCTTAAATACTTAAAATTTGCCGCGCCTTTACTTTACTGGTGAGTGAAACGCCACACTATGCCATAGACTGAAGTCGTTCTCCTGTTTCACTCACAAAATTCTTCTTCAAAGACTTCTCTCACTGTTTACACAAATTTCGACCTTCGTTATTGTTTATGTATCGTATGTAGTGGTATTGTTTACAATTATCATTTTGCTATCTCAATGTAACACTCTTATGAACTACTAGCTGTTGCCCGCGGCTCCACCCGCGTGTAAGCCGCTTTATTGCATAACCTGTCCTGCACATGACTGTTGTAAAAAAATGTATTTTCATCTGTGCGCTACTGTGGATCGGATTATACGTTAAATTGTAGGTCCTCTTAGTACAAACAGTCATTAAACTAAGGGAGGAGCTTAAAAAACTCTCGACACCATAACTTATATGAACCTGATTACTTAGTTCTTACGTAGAATAAGTTATAAAATTTGATGTACTAATAAACTAGACCCCAAACGTATGAGCAAAAAATTTTCAACAAATATGATGATGACACTACAAATATTATGAAATTAAATTTGTTCTGCTTTGGACTTCTTTATGCTCAAACGGCTCAAACAAATATGCTAAAAATTTTCGCGCTCGCTTCGCTCGCGCATAGCTCGCTGCGCTCGCATCTGGCTCGCTTCGCTCGCGATTGGTCCTAGGACGTTTTGGGTCATAGCTTACGACACTACAAATATTATGTAATTTGTTCTGCTTTGGACTTCTTTATAATCAAACAGCTCAAACAAATATGCTAAAAAATTTCGCGCTCGCTGCGCTCGCGCATAGCTTGCTGCGCTCGCGATTGGTCCCAGGACGTTTTGGGTCATAGCTTACGACACTACAAATATTATGTAATTTGTTCTGCTTTGGACTTCTTTATAATCAAACAGCTCAAACAAATATGCTAAAAATTTTCGCGCTCGCTTCGCTCGCGCATAGCTCGCTGCACTCGCATCTGGCTCGCTTCGCTCGCGATTGGTCCTAGGACGATTTGGGTCATAGTTTACGACACTACAAATATTATGTAATTTGTTCTGCTTTGGACTTCTTTATGCTCAAACGGCTCAAACAAATATGCTAAAAAATTTCGCGCTCGCTTCGCTCGCGCATAGCTCGCTGCGCTCGCATCTGGCTCGCTTCGCTCGCGATTGGTCCCAGGACGTTTTGGGTCATAGCTTACGACACTACAAATATTATGTAATTTGTTCTGCTTTGGACTTCTTTATAATCAAACAGCTCAAACAAATATGCTAAAAATTTTCGCGCTCGCTTCGCTCGCGCATAGCTCGCTGCGCTCGCATCTGGCTCGCTTCGCTCGCGATTGGTCCTAGGACGTTTTGGGTCATAGCTTACGACACTACAAATGTTATGTAATTTGTTCTGCTTTGGACTTCTTTATAATCAAACAGCTCAAACAAATATGCTAAAAATTTTCGCGCTCGCTTCGCTTGAGCATAGCTCGCTGCGCTCGCATCTGGCTCGCTTCGCTCGCGATTGGTCCCAGGACGTTTTGGGTCATAGCTTACGACACTACAAATATTATGTAATTTGTTTTGCTTTGGACTTCTTTATGCTCAAACGGCTCAAACAAATATGCTAAAAATTTTCGCGCTCGCTTCGCTCGCGCATAGCTCGCTGCGCTCGCATTCAGCTCGCTTCGCTCGCGATTGGTCCTAGGACGTTTTGGGTCATAGCTTACGACACTACAAATATTATGTAATGTGTTCTGCTTTGGACTTCTTTATGCTCAAACGGCTCAAACAAATATGCTAAAAAAATTTCGGGCTCGCTTCGCTTGCGATTGGTCCTAGGACGTTTTCGGTCATAGTTTACGACACAACAAATATTATGTAATTTGTTCTTCTTTGGACTTCTTTGTGCTCAAGCGGCTCGAACAAATATGCTAAAAATTTTCGAGCTCGCTTCGCTCGCGCATAGCTCGCTACGCTCGAATCCGGCTCGCTTCGCTCGCGATTGGTCCTATGACGTTTTGGGTCATAGCTTATGACACTACAAATATTATGTAATTTGTTTGGTAACGGCTCGAACGGAATCGCTAAAAAATTTAAATACTAAAACTTTGGAAAAATATCATTACTAACGTTAAAAATTTTACAATGAAATTGTATTATACAAATAACAGACTTCAAATACATACCTATATTTATAAATTTTAACTGCATCTAAAAAGTGAAAAATAATTTTATGCCTACACATAAGTACTATCGAAGACTTTATTTGATTTACTTATAAAATTGCTATTTTTAAGTTTTATTTATCCTGTATTCTTGGCGTCGGTGCCATCTAAGAAGAACAAATTAAAGTTTGTTAAAATAGACACTATTAAATAGATATGGTTTTGGAGTCGGTTATTTGTTTTAAAAAGATTTTTATTGCGTCTAGCATTCCAATAAGAGCTCAATATTGAATATAATGCTCATTTAAAAGAGGCAATTGGTGCTATGGATAAGGTTCACACTATAGCATTAAAAGATTGATGTTGTTTGTTATTGTTCCTGTCGTAATTAATATGTGATATGTCATTTTAGGTAATAAACTATAAAAACTTAAACATAATATTTTTTGGCGTTTGTTATTTTTATATTTCCTTAACGTTTGTTCATAGCGCTCCATACCCATTTCACGCATATACTATACACACTTATAATAAGTAAGTAAGATTTTAATTATACTAGAATTTGTCTAGAAACTAGAATAAAAATAATTAATAAGGCAAAACAACGTTTGCCGGGTCAGCTAGTATAATATAAAATATAAAATAAAATATTATTTAATTTTAATTTTATAATTTAACTAGCTGACCCGGCAAACGTTGTTTTGCCTTATTAATTATTTTTATTCTAGTTTCTAGACAAATTCTAGTATAATTAAAATCTTACTTACTTATTATAAGTGTGTATAGTATATGCGTGAAATGGGTATGGAGCGCTATGAACAAACGTTAAGGAAATATAAAAATAACAAACGCCAAAAAATATTATGTTTAAGTTTTTATAGTTTATTACCTAAAATGACATATCACATATTAATTACGACAGGAACAATAACAAACAACATCAATCTTTTAATGCTATAGTGTGAACCTTATCCATAGCACCAATTGCCTCTTTTAAATGAGCATTATATTCAATATTGAGCTCTTATTGGAATGCTAGACGCAATAAAAATCTTTTTAAAACAAATAACCGACTCCAAAACCATATCTATTTAATAGTGTCTATTTTAACAAACTTTAATTTGTTCTTCTTAGATGGCACCGACGCCAAGAATACAGGATAAATAAAACTTAAAAATAGCAATTTTATAAGTAAATCAAATAAAGTCTTCGATAGTACTTATGTGTAGGCATAAAATTATTTTTCACTTTTTAGATGCAGTTAAAATTTATAAATATAGGTATGTATTTGAAGTCTGTTATTTGTATAATACAATTTCATTGTAAAATTTTTAACGTTAGTAATGATATTTTTCCAAAGTTTTAGTATTTAAATTTTTTAGCGATTCCGTTCGAGCCGTTACCAAACAAATTACATAATATTTGTAGTGTCATAAGCTATGACCCAAAACGTCATAGGACCAATCGCGAGCGAAGCGAGCCGGATTCGAGCGTAGCGAGCTATGCGCGAGCGAAGCGAGCTCGAAAATTTTTAGCATATTTGTTTGAGCCGTTTGAGCATAAAGAAGTCCAAAGCAAAACAAATTACATAATATTTGTAGTGTCGTAAGCTATGACCCAAAACGTCCTGGGACCAATCGCGAGCGAAGCGAGCCAGATGCGAGCGCAGCGAGCTATGCTCAAGCGAAGCGAGCGCGAAAATTTTTAGCATATTTGTTTGAGCTGTTTGATTATAAAGAAGTCCAAAGCAGAACAAATTACATAACATTTGTAGTGTCGTAAGCTATGACCCAAAACGTCCTAGGACCAATCGCGAGCGAAGCGAGCCAGATGCGAGCGCAGCGAGCTATGCGCGAGCGAAGCGAGCGCGAAAATTTTTAGCATATTTGTTTGAGCTGTTTGATTATAAAGAAGTCCAAAGCAGAACAAATTACATAACATTTGTAGTGTCGTAAGCTATGACCCAAAACGTCCTGGGACCAATCGGGAGCGCAGCAAGCTATGCGCGAGCGCAGCGAGCGCGAAATTTTTTAGCATATTTGTTTGAGCTGTTTGATTATAAAGAAGTCCAAAGCAGAACAAATTACATAATATTTGTAGTGTCGTAAGCTATGACCCAAAACGTCCTAGGACCAATCGCGAGCGAAGCGAGCCAGATGCGAGCGCAGCGAGCTATGCGCGAGCGAAGCGAGCGCGAAATTTTTTAGCATATTTGTTTGAGCCGTTTGAGCATAAAGAAGTCCAAAGCAGAACAAATTACATAATATTTGTAGTGTCGTAAACTATGACCCAAATCGTCCTAGGACCAATCGCGAGCGAAGCGAGCCAGATGCGAGTGCAGCGAGCTATGCGCGAGCGAAGCGAGCGCGAAAATTTTTAGCATATTTGTTTGAGCTGTTTGATTATAAAGAAGTCCAAAGCAGAACAAATTACATAATATTTGTAGTGTCGTAAGCTATGACCCAAAACGTCCTGGGACCAATCGCGAGCGCAGCAAGCTATGCGCGAGCGCAGCGAGCGCGAAATTTTTTAGCATATTTGTTTGAGCTGTTTGATTATAAAGAAGTCCAAAGCAGAACAAATTACATAATATTTGTAGTGTCGTAAGCTATGACCCAAAACGTCCTAGGACCAATCGCGAGCGAAGCGAGCCAGATGCGAGCGCAGCGAGCTATGCGCGAGCGAAGCGAGCGCGAAAATTTTTAGCATATTTGTTTGAGCCGTTTGAGCATAAAGAAGTCCAAAGCAGAACAAATTTAATTTCATAATATTTGTAGTGTCATCATCATATTTGTTGAAAATTTTTTGCTCATACGTTTGGGGTCTAGTTTATTAGTACATCAAATTTTATAACTTATTCTACGTAAGAACTAAGTAATCAGGTTCATATAAGTTATGGTGTCGAGAGTTTTTTAAGCTCCTCCCTTAGTTTAATGACTGTTTGTACTAAGAGGACCTACAATTTAACGTATAATCCGATCCACAGTAGCGCACAGATGAAAATACATTTTTTTACAACAGTCATGTGCAGGACAGGTTATGCAATAAAGCGGCTTACACGCGGGTGGAGCCGCGGGCAACAGCTAGTAGTTCATAAGAGTGTTACATTGAGATAGCAAAATGATAATTGTAAACAATACCACTACATACGATACATAAACAATAACGAAGGTCGAAATTTGTGTAAACAGTGAGAGAAGTCTTTGAAGAAGAATTTTGTGAGTGAAACAGGAGAACGACTTCAGTCTATGGCATAGTGTGGCGTTTCACTCACCAGTAAAGTAAAGGCGCGGCAAATTTTAAGTATTTAAGATTGGTAATACTAAGCATATGTATATCAGGTTGTATGATAAAAAAGTAAAAATTTTGGGGTGTATGTATTCTTTTAATGCCACTTTATATCAAATTCTAATAAAAAAAATTCGTCAAAAAAATAAAAAATATATTTAAGGGTGAACAACTCTTATCACTTAGGGGTAAAAACGTTACACAGTAGCCGATTCTCATACGTACTGAATACGTATATGACATTTGGTAAAGATCAGTCAATCCGTTACGGAGGAGTACGGTAACAAACACTGTGACACGGAAATTTACTAAAATGGCCATAAAAAAATAGGGGTTGATGATAAAAAAGTAAAAATTTAGGGTTGTATGTTTTTTTGAATATCGTATCATAAAAAAATAAAAAATAAAAATTTTGTCAAAAAAATGAAAATAAAAATTTAGGGGTGAACCACCCTTATTATTTAGGGGTGTGAAAAATAGATGTTAGCCGATTCTCATACCTACCTAATATGCTTACCAAATTTCAGAGGAATCGGTCAAGCCGTTTCGGAGGAGTATCGAGACTAACATTGTGACACGAGAATTTTATATATAAGATTTGAAAGGCAATGTACATTAATTATAAATTCCGTGAAAGTTTTAGGTGTCTACATGCTACCGTTATTGATATAGCAAATAAAATACGAAAAAGATACGTTAACTGTATGGAGACCCCCCTATTCATATTTTTTTTATTTTTAGTATTTGTTTTAATTTGAGTTAAGAGGTTTTATTAAACTTGGTCATTTAGTTCGTATGGCTGTTGTTGTTTTTTTTCATAGCCTTTTGTATGTTAACAAAAAAGATTACATTATTTTTACCAAAAAAAAAGCGGGGTAGACGCTTAGTTTTGCATACTTATTTACTTGCCTGTGGAAAAACTCGGTGAGATCAATTATTATATTCATTAATAAAATTTGGAATATACCGAATTAAAGACCGTCATTATTATTTTCTGATATTTTTTTTTTAATTTATAAGTATAATTATTATCAAATTGACGAAATGTTACAGTTGTAACAGACGCAAACATTGCCGAAACGTTATTGAAGAATTGTCTTGCCAAGGATGAAGCTATCAATATTACTGCTGAGCTGTTTGGTTATGGCAGCATTTTCGCACCAGGTCAGTATTATAATAATAATAATGTTCCCGAAACACAGGAATGCCCCCCAAGTTAATAGAAATCAGCCTCAAATCGACATCAGCCAGCTACGAAACAACAAATAAGAATTCATTCTTGGAACTTATTAACTATGTGACAACAATGTCACAATTAATGTATTTATTTATATTTATTCTATTTAAAAAAAATGTCATAATTTACGCTGTTGCTTCAAATTCCGAATTTAATTGAATTATAAGACATTTTTTTTTTTGGTGAATATGTAACGCTTTCTTGGACTTTTTACAGGGGAAAATAAATTTCACTAGTTTTATTAAATTAAAAATGAGCATTTATTGCTATCCAAACTATTTATCTTTGTTTTGTTTTTCGTTGGGCGTGGTCAGTTTTAGATAAGGTTTTGGTCAGTCCTATTCAATCTAAAATATTTTTTTCTTTTATTTTTTTTTATTTATTTGCATTGCTTTACGGCCGAGACCAATTACAAAGCAAGTATCATAAAATATAGACCTATAAAATCTAAGTAAATCCTATTTAATTGAAAAGAAAATGTTAAATATACTTATATGTTAGTTATATTATGACAAGTAATTTTATCTCATGTGCTTATTTTCAGTAAAAATCTGGCGCACGCGTCGGAAGGTGATAGCTCCAACCTTCAGCTTGAGGAACTTGAACCAGTTCGTGGAGGTGTTCTACCAGCAGAGCAGCACCATGGTGGAACAGCTCCAGCAGTCTGCTGGAAAAGGAACCTTCTCTATATGGAAATACCTTACTACGTATACCATGGATTCCGTTTGTGGTGGGATATTTTTGTTTGTTACTCAATCGGTATATTCCAAGACGCTAATTTATACTGTCAGTTACTTAATATATCAAAATAGTGATACTTTATTATCAAATATAAAATCCAAAAAATCCAAGAATCATTCCAGGATAATGGAATGCCATTGCAAGATATTCATAGTATTTTCTGTCTGTCTTCTTCTTTTTCGTTTGAGCTTTGGTGTTGTATATTCAAACCGCCGGAACGTCTCTGACTTGGCGTGACGACTGCTTGTACTTAGACTTAGACTTACAGCCGGGAGCTACAACTTAACGTGTCATCTGATGCACGGTAGCGCCCAGATGAAAATGACATTTTTGTGCGGGGTAACCCATCCAAGACTGTACACATCGACCGTTGCTTAACCTCGATGATCGTGTCAGATCACCTCAGTTAGCAAGCTACATGAGCTACGTCTGTCGTCTAATAACAAACAAGCATGTTCTAAATATTTCATACATGGTCGAATATAAATTCCCGAAATATTTCAAGCGGAACTTTGATTATAAATAGTAGTGCAAGCCTGATATTACGTAGACGAGAAGATTCTCATCCTTGGCATTTGCTGCCACTAGTGAGTTACGCCGCTTGCCCAGAGATGGCGCCTGGCGTCTTTGAAAATCCACGTTACACTATTGCCTATACGTATAAGCCTGGTTATGATGATAAAGAAAAGATATTTATTATTTATTGTCTTGAGTATGAGCATGGATTACGCAAAACAAAAGTATACTTTAAATCAGACTTTTGAGTCGTGCGTTGCTGGTTCATTGCGCCTCGCTGTAGGTTTTTTGAGAACCTGTGTCGCAAGGCAGCAATCAGTTTCACTCCGCTAGCATATAAAACATTACACAAAACATTTACGTGAAAGAAAAAGAATAATACAAGTACCTAATTAATTACACTTTGATATTTCTTACAGAATCAGCTCTGGGCGTGAAAGTAGACGCTCAGAGGCACCCCGAGCACCCATTCCTTGAAGCATTCGACCGACACTGCCGACTCATTGCGCACAGACTCACTCTACCGCCGCTAGCACAGCAAGCGTACAAATACTTCCCTTTGTACAAACTGTATATGAATCTTATATACACCATGCAAGACTTTGTAGATGACGTAAGTAAATTGTCGACTTACTACTTCTTGTTATATGATACTAGCTGACGCTGCAAACTTTGTTTTGCCAAATTATTTATAATAGCATAGACAAAATATACTAGATAGTTATATTCCCATAGTCGTAGATATATAAACATATAACCCTGTAGTCTTAAGTATAAGCATATAACCCTGTATGAAAGCTGATGCGGCATAGCGACGATTCATAGAATCCGGCCACCCGGGCTTTGCCGTATCAGCAAACATTTCATTAGAAATAAGACCTAGCATTAAGAACAGTTTAGAATAAAATCTTCGACACTCAACACCTATTTTAAGTAGTTTAATTTTATAATAGTTTTTAAAAAGATATTGAAGCGCTCCCGATTCCTAACTGGCGCAGCCGGTAGGATAATCGGCTGCTGTCATCGCGAGTACCGAGCGTAGAATCCGTGAAAAGTGTACGAGCGTGGCAGCATTGGTGGCTAGCAGCATCGCGTGGAGCCATCCGATTATCCACGAACCAAATAAATGAGTTGGACGTCGGCGATGCGGGGCATGTAAGTGGCACACCCAGAGTAAAATCCTCCGCTTGTTCCACCCATTCCCATCCAATATCTTGTGTTAAAATCACACATTTAGTTTAAGTTTGTGACTGAAACTGCACACATTAAATTAAGGAAAACGTAGCGAAAATTGCTCGTTTTAGTTAAGAAAATTGTGACTGAAACTGCACAAATTAAATTAAGGAAAACGTAGCGAAAATTGCTCGTTTTAGTTATGAAATTGTATTTTTAAGTAATTATAGATTAGGTTAACGTGACTTAAACCGCACATAGTGTTTAGATATTTTTAGTTTTTTTTTTGTGTTATACTTACTAAGAAAAATGGTTGACAACGCAGCGCAATTAGCACCTCCCCTTCTAAGGGATATGTTAAAACTAATTCCTGAATATGAGGGTGACGCGAATACGTTAACATTGTTCTTAAAAAAGTGCGAGTATGTTATCCAACATTTCCAAGGAAGTAATCAGCGAAATGAGTATCTGATGCAATGCATCACTAGCAAATTAAAAGGGAAGGCCGCCGCGTTAGTCAGTGAGAGGGAAGATTTTTTAAATTACGACAACCTGAGAGAACTACTAATTCAACATTTTGGAGACCCTCGCAGCGAGGAGTCAGTGGCCATCGAATTAGAATCGATGAAGTTAAAATCCGGAGAAACGTACCTAGAATTCTGCGGCCGCATTCAAAACGTAAGGGCCACCCTTTTTGCAAAAATTAACCAAAATTTAATAAATTCAGACGAAGTAAAAAACGCTAAAAGACTAATACATAACAACACAGCCCTTAATGTATTCTTATACAATCTCCCAGAGCATATGGTCAGGGTCATACGTTTGAAAAATCCGAAAAACCTAGAGGACGCCTTAAAACAGGTAATAGAAGAGGTGAATTTCCATGAGCAATATCAGATAAAAGCTAAACTCTTAAATAACCAAAACACAGTAAACTGGAAACCTCCGCCTCAAGCTTCTCCACAATTTAAATTCGGAGTCCCAAATCAAGGTCAGTATAGGCCACAGTTATTTACCTCGCAACCTATACGACATCCGATGCAGTCGGGCTTCAAACCAAACTTTCAAGCTCACCAGTATACTCCGCAACCCCAAGCAGCACCGTTTGGGTATCGACCTCCGCTACAAATGAATCAAGGTGGGTTTAGACCTCAAGTAGGACAGTTTGGATATAGACCCCAACAGTTTGGCTTCAGACCACAGCCGGGACAATTCGGGTATCAACCCCCGCAACCTCAGAGCTATCGACCACCACAGCTATTTTCAGGCGACGTGACAATGAGAACTGCACCAGCCCTGCCAAAGGTACCCATTAACGAGATGCAAGTAATGGAAGAAGGTATGTACATGCCTTACGATTATAACACCCCTATATATGGCACATACGACGAGCAACAGGCAATCGACGCTAATTATTACACCGAAGCTGGCGCCGAGCAGCCTTGCCAACCGGAAATGGATCCTGACGAAAAGGAAGAACAGATAAGTGCGGAAAATTATTGTATTACCTTTGTCCAAAAGCCCGAGGTAGTTGAACTAAATTACGACCGTTCTCGAAAATTACCATACATGAATATCCCTGAAATAAACGGCAAATTTATGATAGATTGTGGTAGTAGCAAATGTTTCATTAGCCCATCTAAAGCCGATCAGTACTACGCAGCGTACAAGTCTTATAAATTGTTTACAGTTAATAGTACGCATGCCTCTAGCGCGCATAAAGAAGTAATTAACATCCCACTCTTTTCGGCTTTTAATGCGGACTGCGAACAAAAGTTTTATATCTACGAAGTAGACCCAAAATATGACGGCGTGATTGGATTAGATTTGATGCTTAAACTTGACGCTAAAATAGATTTAGAAAATCGAATTTTCAAAACTAAACGCGCCTCGATCCCCATCAAACTCGACAGTGACCAGGTCCTAAATTTAACTTCGTGTAGTGAAAACCGCGTGAAACTACCGGTAAACTGTAAGAAACCGCTTATCAACGAACCACCTCAACTCAACGAAAATATAAAATGCGATATAAACTATACTACCGTTTTGGCTGAAGTAGAAGTAGAACAACTAAAACACAAGAACGAGCAGTTAAACGCTAACGCGGACTCACTGTCACACCTAAAACTTAATGCATTAAGTACTGACGAACTCGGTGACGATATACCAATGATAGTTAATTTAGAAAACCGTGACTCCAACGCCGACCGCGATCACTCAGATACAATATCTATTTCAGACTCTGAAAGGACCGAAACTGACAGCCCCATCACTGTTTCTGACTCTGATACAATAGATAATATATTTAAAAAGGAACCCGAATGTTTAGTGCGCACGGATTCAAGCTCCAGCGCTACCGAAACAATACAATCTGGTAGAGACTTAGAATCATTAGGCATACCAATACTACATGAAGCCATAGACACCAAACCAAATCAAATACTAGTGTTCCACAAATATGAAAATGAATTGCAAATGACCGATTTATCCACAAAACATCATAAAATCTTAGAAGTATTTCTACCTCACGGAAAACCCGATTTTATCTGTACGTTTCTAAAAAAGTACATAGAACCAAAGTTAAAATATTTCTTATGTTTCGAAACGCCTCAACTCTGACGCGAATTTAGTAACATTGTGACGTCATTATTTAAAAAGGACTCAATTAACTTCCAGGAATGTACCGAACGAGTAATAAATGTCGAAGGTGAGGATGAACAGAAGCTTATAATAAAAAAATTACACGAAGGAAAAACTTGTCATCGCGGTATAACAGAAACAGTAAAACGAATAAAAAGAAACTATTTTTGGCCAGATATGCGCGAAACCGTCGCAGCAGTAATTAATTCGTGTGATAAATGTAGAGCCTCTAAGTACGATCGTAAACCCCTTAAACCATTTTTACAACTAACCGAAACGCAAGACGCCCCGTTCCAAGAACTTTTCATAGACATATTTCCAATAGAATCAAAATCATATTTTACAGTAGTAGAGCGACTCCATTCGACCTTATCTGAGATTTTACCAGCCTTTAAAGAAGGTCAAGAGCTACACGCAAGTGCAGTAAATAAAAGACAATTGAAGTATAAACCAAAATACCAAAAAGCAATAGTAACCGGTAAAGCACAACTAAACGTAGTATCCATAAAAATCAGAGACAGAGATACTAAGGTCCCAATTAGAAACATAAAACGCCCTCCACAGATGGTGCTTCCTCCTGATGACGGCGATGGTCATCCAAGCCCAAGACCTCCCGAGCCAGGGCCTTCAACTTTAAGAAATAACTGAAAACCCAGGTCTTCTCCCAGTAAAGCAAGGCCGTGCGTTTCTACAATACGAAAACTGGTCAATTATAAAAACTATAGATTTAACAGGTATAACTTCTGACTTACAATTTAACACGAAACAATACTCTAAATTTTGTGCTAAATTATCCTCTTCTAAAAATGTTTCCTCCATTATTAATAAACTAAAAGATTTCCAGTTACAAATAAATTACATCCGCGATGAAGCTACAGAGAAATTACAACAGTTAATCCCGAGTAAGCGCGTAAAACGCGGTCTTATGAATCCACTAGGCTCTCTAATCAAAGTCATAACAGGAAATCTAGATAACGACGACGCTATCCATTTCGAACAGTTATTAACAGATACAATAACTCGCGAGCAAGCTATTTCTAATAAGATCACCATTATTTCCGAAATGTTGGACCACATAGTCAATTCAAGTAAAATTGTAAATGAGAACACTAAGATTATAAACGATAGAATTAGTAAAATAGAAATGTTTATAAAATCAAAGGAAAACGATGAATTACTTATGTTCCATATAACAAATATATTTAACCTTTTTATAAATAACTTCCGTACCATTTCGATTAGACTAAGCGATGTAGAGACAGCTTTAGCCCTTAGTAAAGTATCAGTATTGCACAAAACTGTAATAGACTCTGTAGAGCTACTGACACTGTTAAACGAAATTAGTACCTACGGTAGCCTCATGTATCCTGTTAATGATAAGAACTTAATTAATTTAGAGGAAACGTTTTCTGTAAAAACCTACCTTAAGAACAGTAGCATAAGATTTATTATTGACGTCCCACTTGTAGAGAAAGAATGTTATATATATTACAAATTGTACCCATTACCCATGCTTAACCACTCCACCGAAAATACCCTTACCATCATCCCCGAATATCCTTACTTACTCCAGGGTGAGAAAAGCTACCGAACGATTGCCCGAAGATGTAAAGAGGTAACAGCCAAAGAGTACCTTTGCTCCGAAAACGACGTCGTCCCGTATACCAGAGAAACCTGTATAGAACAACTAATGAAATATCGACAAAACGTATCGAAATGTACCTTGCGACAAGTCATTACTGAAGATTTGAAGACTCAGAAAATCTCTGATAACAGTTGGATTATATTCTCTAAACATAAGAAAGTACTTACACAAAAATGCAGAGATGACGTCACACAGAAGCCATTGAAAGGTACATACATCCTTACTATTCAAAAACCCTGCGACGTTACAATTGGTACTCTACAACTACGAGCAAACCGCTTTCTTGAATCAAGAAATATATATAACTACGTGCCTGTTATACATTTACCTGTTTTACCAGAAAAGATTACAGAAGAAACCGAAACCGTAGACTTGCAAGGCGTTAACCTGGATGACGTACAACACCTGAACTATATACTAAAGAAAAGAGTGAAAAGTGCCCATAACCCAAATGTGAAAAGTGAAGTGAAAAGTCTTGGCATTGCCACAAGTGTTCTCTATCTAATGGTTTTAATACTTTCGGTATACCTAATATGGTCAAAAATAGTGCCCCTCGTGCGAAAATCTCGTGAAAATCATGAAATCAGTGTAAACGATAATGAAAATGTAAATGAAAACCCTATTTTACTAACTACCCGATTGTAATTAATATAAGCTCGTTGCCTCTGCTCACCCTCGAAGCAGGAGACGCGTATTGCGGAGACAACACTAGTAATAAGAATTAGCATAAGAAAATGTAATCTAGCATAGTTCCGTAGCCTCTAATCACCTAGTCCACACCAGACTATTGTATTTTGGGGGCCACAATTTGTGAGCGAAGTTCTCGGAAAACTCCGTTTCCCGTGAACTTCGAGCTGAGGGGGAAGGAGTTATATTCCCATAGTCGTAGATATATAAACATATAACCCTGTAGTCTTAAGTATAAGCATATAACCCTGTATGAAAGCTGATGCGGCATAGCGACGATTCATAGAATCCGGCCACCCGGGCTTTGCCGTATCAGCAAACATTTCATTAGAAATAAGACCTAGCATTAAGAACAGTTTAGAATAAAATCTTCGACACTCAACACCTATTTTAAGTAGTTTAATTTTATAATAGTTTTTAAAAAGATATTGAAGCGCTCCCGATTCCTAACTAGATATTTTGTCTATTAGTATAGACAAAATATACTAGATATTTTGTCTATACTAATAGTAAAAAAAATTGAGGGTAGACCACTCTTATCACTCGAGGGTATGGAAAATAGATAGTTGGTGATTCTCATACCTACTGAACAAGCATATAAAATTTGGTAAAAATCGGTTAAACCGTTTCGGAGGAGTACGGTAACTAACATTGTGACATAGAATTTTTACATATTAGATACGTGCAGTAAGTATATGATGATTGATGAGCTAATTAATTGAGCAATTGATAATAATGTTCCATCTAGCAAGTTTACATTTCTGATGATGATTAATTTTTTTGTTTTATTATGTAGATGCTTAGAAATGAAGTATTTAATGTTTTTTTTGTTAAGTCTGATCGATTCGTTTGGCCACAGCTTGTCTGGTGTTAAGCTACGCTGTGGTTACAAATGTTGCACGCTTACCTAGAAAATACCATTTAAATCTAGATTTGAACACCTTCAGGTAGTAGCTTTTAGTTAAACGAGAATCAGCAACAGAATTCCAAAGTACTACAGTCTTTATAAGAAAGACATTAAACCGAATCGGCTTGTGCGAAAGTTTGAGATTTCGACTGTAAATCTATGTCATTACTATGAGTTTCTGTTCTTTTCGTAATGGAACAAAGATGGTGAAATTATTACTTACAAAGCAATGTGATATAAGCCATATAATTGTACTACTTGCTTTTATAAGATTTTAATGGTTAATTACTTTTATTTATCTACATGACAATTATCTAAAGTAATTACTATTGACATTGAAATAAAATTGTGTAAAAGCTATGACAATGCTACGTTTAATCATCTGTGGCATCCATTATAATGAAAACACGATTACATCAGAAAAAAACACAACAAAATTACATAACTACTTTCTCATAAAATAAATAACACAATAATATATCAGTTTTATAAACATGTTCTCATGAGCTCGATAGCTAAGGCGATGAAAATGAGCTACTTTTTTCTAAAGCTCAAAGACTGTATAATTAATATACTTAATAATATTAATAGCATTTTTAATACCGATCAGATTAATGAATTGTAAATAACTTTTTTAAAAGAGTTCTTATTCAAGTATGTTCTAAAAGTATAAATTTCTTGTTGTACAGTTCTTTATTTTTTTATGCAATTTCAGATTATAAACTCAAAACGAAAGGAGCTTGCAAGGAAGGAAGAAAAATGTAAACAAACAGACAATGGTGAGTACAATTTACTTTAAAAAAGTTGAAATTGAATACGATAGTAGTGGGCTAGTAGAGCCTTTACACAATGCCCGCCTGGCTAGCAACCACCAAGTAGTAAAATCTGTTGCCAGGCACCTTACAGTGTGCTTCGGCAGCCTGTCTGAGACCCAGTTATTCCAGACAAAGCATGCCACTACCTTAGGCCAGAGTGTCGCTAATTCGTCTGCTTACGTGTCCTGCTGGTCAAATGCCTAGCTGTAAGGAGTAAAATAAATGATGAAATTTTAAAATAATAATTATATAATTGTTTGTTTAATTTTTTTTATTATAATAGTGTTTGTATATAGAAAGAAAGAAAATAAATTTATTGTGCACAAAACAAAAAAAAAATACAATAAATGATGCGAGCAGATAATTATAACTAATAGTATGTGCACAAAAGGAGCAAATTCAGCATAATGCTCAGAGCACTAAGTACTCCAGCGCTGATTTTCAATTTGCTCCTTCACAATTTGTGGACATAATTTAAGTAGTACGGATACATACAGTATTTAAGGGTAAGCAACATTAATACCAATATCTTCAAGAATGTATTAAGCTATTTACACATACAAATTAACAATAAACTAAACAAAAATAAAATATTTAAATTGTATATACATAAAGTAGACTTTTATAGACAACTAGCTGGCCCGGCAAACGTTATGTTGCTTTAAATAAATAGATGTAGCCGATTCTCAGACCTACTAAATACGCATATAACATTTTGGTAAAACATGGAAATTTTTTATAGTATAGAAGATTAAGTTACACACAGTGACAAATAAAATTAATTTAATTAAGTACTAAATATAGATACACTTACGTTTATTCTGTGCGGGCGCAGCCGTCATCGCGAGCGTACGTTGGCTGTGTTCCTGCCCTTGAGAATGGCACACTGATTGTGCTGAAACATGTCCCGCTAATACCGACAAAATAAACGTAAGCGATAGCCGGTTATACAAACATTATTCAAATATGCCTTTCGAAAGTTTTAATACAGTGATTTTTTATCATATGTAAAAAATATCTCTTTGTTTTTACAGACGCAAAAGACCAGCTTGACTTCAGAAAGACCTTCCTAGAACTGTTTATCGAGTCTTCAGGAGGTTCCTCAGGGTTCACTAACCAGGAGCTGCGGGAAGAAGCCTTGGTGCTGCTGCTAGCTGGAACTGATACCTCGGCTGTGGGGTCTGCTTTCACCTGCCTCATGCTGGCAAGACATCCTGAGGTTCAGGAGAGGGTTTATGAAGAGTATGTAAATAATATTATTAAGGAAGTCAGTTTCAGTATTAAATTTCTTTATTAACAATATCAAACTTATTACAAGACTAGTGTGGGTTCTTATCCTAGTGGTACATTATTATGAGAATCATGTTGTTTTGTTTACATCGTAAACATAGACACACCATTTTTAGTTAAGTTTGAGGTTAGACATAAGAAACTGTAAAGTGTTTGTTCGTTTGTGTGCGTGTTTGTTTAAGTATAGCAGTCTTTATGCTCTGAGTGCTGAAAATACAATGTTCACAAATAGACAAAAAAGTTACTGAGATACTTAAAAGCTGTTTATGCTTTATAACCGGTAATAATATAAGATTAAGCAGCTCACTATACGTATTGGATCTTCTGGGACTCAAGGCTTTCTCTCACGAGGAGAAAGATATAGGCCATTATCCACCACGCTGGCTAAGTAGGGTTGACGGTTGACACACGTCTTTGGCTATTGTGGTCCTCACATACGTTGGTTTCCTCACCAAGTTTTCCTTCATTGTAATAACTAAAAATAACGTAAATAACTAAAAAAATAAGTCATTGGTGTAGGGCCGGGGTCGATCCGTGGGCCGTCAGATTGAAGAGCGAGACGTTTTCCCACCCAACCCTACTTGTTTTTTTATAATACTCACAGTTATATTAGACCAAAATCAGCCAGCACATTTTCATTTGAAGAACTTGAAATGCCTATATTTGTAGACTTAATTTTCTTTACAGAATAAAAGAAGTTGTCGGCAACACTCGAAGACCAATAACCCCAAAAGACCTCCCGGAAATGAGGTTCCTCGAGGCAGTGGTGAAGGAATCTCTCAGGCTGTACCCGCCAGTCCCAGTCATTGTCAGAAAAGTGGAGAAAGACTTTCAACTACGTAATACTCTTACCTATCAGAAACATATGTTTTATTCTTATTTGATGCAGCATTACCATTCTAAGTCTCTTCAGAAAATCAACTTAGTAGATTTAGCATAAGCATAAGCAGGAACTTCGGGCCTTCTCTCACTAGGAGAGAGATATAATCCACCACGCTGGCCAAGTGCGGGTTGACGGATGACACACGTCTTCGGACATTGCAATCCTCAATTGTGTCGGTTTCCTCAAGATGTTTTCCTTCACCGTAAGCTCGAGCTTATTGGCGGGGATTGAATCCGCGACCTTCGTAACATGAAGCGGCCGCACGTCTGATTGAGCTACCATCGCTTCGGTGAGCAGAATTCACAATATTATCATCATCATTATTTTATTTGACTATGAAGATTCTAGAAGATGAAAAACGGCACTAAAATACAATGTCAGAACATTTCTTCTCTCATATTTCAGCGTCTGGTCAAACTCTGGTAGCAGGCACATCTCTTCTCATGAACATCTGGGCCATCCACCGCAACCCTCGATACTGGGGCCATGATGCGGACGAGTTCAAACCAGATCGCTTCATCGGTTCTTCTGACATTCATCCTGCTGCTTTTGTGCCCTTCTCTCATGGACCCAGGTCTTGCTTAGGTAAAAAAAAGTAAAAATGTTTAACTACTTATAATAATTACGCAAAAAATATCATCAGCTTCAATCAAGATCATAATTATTATATCAGTTGACATGGCAATATTTATAGATAGCATGGTTATATAGTTAAGGAAGATAAGCTTAACTCTTTCTGTTAAGTGTTTTACACAGACCTGCGGTAGAGTTAAACTTGGGCTTATGCAAACTTAAATGTCTAATAAGTAATCCGTTTTTAGCAACAGGTTCCTACCTCGACTTTGGCGGTATCTTTTAAAATATTAATTATGTTATGTTTGTACTCGTATATATTTTTTGTGCATATTAAAGCTATTTTTTTCTTTCGTTCTTGTTATAATTATCTATAATACTATATAAGTAAGGTAAAGGGTAAGGGATCGACGATATTTTCCTTTAACGAAAGCTCGAGTTCAATGGAAGGTATCGAACCCATGTCCATATGAGACGTAAGGCGACCAAACGCCCATCTGAGTTGTCATCTCTTTACTTATATATCTGATATCACAGTTTATCTTTTTTTCTTTCCAGGATATCAGTACGCTATGATGTCAATGAAGACAGCCGTGGCTAACCTGATCAGATACTACCGCATCCACCCGGCATCGCCTGTCCTCGATAAGAACGCCCCACTTCGCGTCTCTTACGACATTATGATGAAACACGTTGAAAACTTCCAGCTCCAATTAGAAGCTAGAATTTAAATTATATGCTTAGACAATGTAAACGTAATTACGCATACCAACCATAGAGTGCCGGGTTCCGACATCTTTGTGTTGAACTAAACTTGTTGGCTGTCGGTCTGGGTGTTAAATAAGTATCGATTTAAACTATTAATGTATATGTAGTATATCAGTTGTTTTAGCAACTATAATACAAACTAGAAAAGGTTTAGTATGGGGCTAAGCAATCGTGTGTGAAGTATGTTAAAAAATATTTATACAATAATCCTTGTTTTTCTTTTTATATTCTACTAGCAGACCCGGCAAACGTTGTTTTGCCTTAAAAAATAGATAGTAGCGGATTCTCAGACCTACCGAATACGCAAAAAAAAATTGATAAAAATCGGTCAAGCCGTTTCGGAGGAATACGGTAACTAACATTGTGACATGGAAATTTTATTTTTATATTAGAAGATTAGATGTTTACTTTATTATGTTTATTCTCGAACGTTTTACAACCATGATTTACTTATATTATGCAAACGTCTTCTCATCTTTTAACAAATTGTCCCGACATTATCCCACTAGCCCACTAATATTAAGAAGTAAGTAAAGTAATATTAAGAACTAGTTTGTGTGTAAGTGTGTGTGTTTTTTAGTTACGTATGTTAATGAAAAAAATTACTAACCAGTGAACATTGAATTGTACCTGTGTCTAAAACAATAGAAAGTATTTTACTTTCAACGAAGGATCGTATCATTTTCTTGATTTTCTACTTTGTGTATCCACTAACCCGCACTTGGCCAGCGTGGTGGATTAAGTCTCTTTACTCGTGAGAGAAGGACCGTCAACCCAGCAGTGAGAATGTATAGTGAGCTGATTATGTTTATGATACTTTGTATGAGTTACATAAGTTGTATGGCAATGTATTCGAAGCATAATTACTATAGGTAGAAGTTTTAGAGCAGTGATTTGCTATAAAGATTTTTGTAGGAGTCGGTCTTTTTCATTTTGATGTTTTCCGATAAATGCCTTTGTTATTTTACTAACATAAGTAAAACTACTACTAGAAAATTATTATATTAGTACACAAACAACTTCTTGCAAGTACATTAATTTAAAAAAATTGCATTTATGCTCAAAAATATTTCAGATATGTATTTTGCTCAGAATACAGAAAGAACTGTATTCTGAGGTATTGTGATAAGTGACGTACAGAAAAAAATCTTAAAAGAAAACTTTGTTATTTCTACCAAAACCCTAAAAATATTATACAAACATCACTTAAAAGTTAAAACTACTAATGAAGTGAAATTAACTTATTTTATTAAAATGAGAATGAAAGTAATACCCGTTATTTTACAGATATGCAGCTTCATGCACTACTTTCACTGCAGACAGTTTTAATTTCTGACTGGTGAATGGATTAGTCGCCATGCTAAAATATATAAACGTTTAGACTTATTTAATGTGCCTAATTTTGGGCACCTTTTCCTCTACCCCTGGACTTTTGTAGCTTAAGTTTTAGTTGAGTGTTTTCTATGATTATTATGTTGGTTATAAATAAATAATTTGTGTATCCACTAACCCGTACTTTTACTACTTTACGTTACTTTTTATTTTGACTTGTACCTATAATCTGCCCAATAAAGAGTTTATCTATCTATCTTTAAAAACTGTGCCATATTCAAATGTAACATCAGTTGTTATTTTACTTCTTCATGTATGAATGAGCCAAGAGGCTGAGTCTTGGTGTCAAGAGTTTTCAAGCCACCTGAAGGCCTCTGACTTGGCCTAACGACTGCCTGTACCAAAACTAAGCCAGGACACACAATTTAACGCTGGCGCCCAGCTGAAAATGCCACTTCTTAAAGTAAACAACAGTCTTGTACATATTCTCCTGAGATTGTCCGAATCGACCGTTGCCTATCCTCGTTGATCGCGTCAGATCACCTTAGTTAGCCAAGCTACGGGCGCTACAATATTTAACTGATTGCGCCAAGTGATATTAAGAGGCAAGGTCTACTTCTTAATCCCATACATTATATTTCCACTGATAGACTCACGAAAAAAATATGTTTTTTTTTTTAATGGGAGCTCCCCTTAAATATTCATTTTCTTCTACTTCATAGCTCTTTCTAATATTATGATCCAAAGCTGTTCAATTGTACGGTTAACACTTTTTGTTATGTATTTTATGATCACGAGTTTGAAGTGAGATCAATTCATTTCATATTAGTCTTATAATACGAGTATACCCAATCGGTTTTCCTCCACCCTCATTTTGCGAACCACGAAGGTGTGGAATTCTTTGCTTAGCTCCCTGTTCCCGGAACAATCAATCAATCTGGCGTGAACCGGTTCCGTGAACAAATCAAGAGATCGTTTTTTTCTGGGTAAGCGCGCTCCACTTTAGATCATGATATCACTTACTATAAGAAGAATTGTGAACAAGCGGAAGTCCATTTATAGTAAAAAAATTACAATATATTTAAGTGTCATCATCATCCACAGCCGGTTCTCTCCGATTGCTGGGAACAGGCCTCTCCGAACATGCCATTTGCCTAAATCTTGTGTAAATCATGTCCAGGTTTGACTTGCGACTGATGGTATGTCGTTGACCCATCGTGCCAGAGGACGACCAACGCTTCGTCTTCCTAATCTTGGCCACCTTTCGGTCACAACCTTGCTCCACCTGCCGTCAGACCACCTAGCCATTATAAAGTATATTATGATCTAACTATTGACCCTAAACATCAGTGACCTCGGCAACTAAATTACTATTTTATTGATGCTAATTTTGTTAGCTCTTATTCTTCTTATATGTGATTTTTACCTTAAAGCTAACGACTTCCGTGTCTTTTTTGTTGGTTAAAAAAATATCTCTAATGTAGATGGAGAATTTTTAAATTTAAGTATAGGAAATAATACCTTCCGCGTATTTCTATTATTATTTTTTTGAAATGACAGATTTTGTGAACACACTTTTTACATGCATAATGTAAAAAAACCCGATTTATTTTTTTATTGTTCTTTTTTTTAATGCATACATTTTGTTTTTCACTGTGCACAGTGATGTTACGTGATCCTACGTTAATCCTGTAATGAGTAGGTAATCTGTAAGTAGGCTACCCAAGCCACATTTATCGACAAGGGCGTTTTACCTTGTGGAAAAAAAACTATATGTATCTCTTTTTAAAATATTTTACATTCATATGTACGTATATTGCTTACATTCACAACACTTGTTTTCACTTAATCATTCGAAGTTCCAATGATTAAGTTATAAGAAATTTTAATTTTAACACTTATTATATTTTACCTTAATTTTACCGACGACAGATAAGACTTATCTTAAATATAGCAACAAACTCAAACCCAAGTTCAACATTGGCATGATATAAAACAATTTCGCGTTCCAAAAAAAACGCGTTCGCAAACCGCATGCGCGCATTGACAATCTGACTTCAGTCGAAAACGGGTGTTCCTTTTAAAATGTTTTTAATTCTCGTAACGTTTTTGGTGGTTTTAGTCTGCGGTGTCCGATGGCAAAGAAGAAGAAAGATTCAGTGCATGAAGCAATTTAAAAATGATCTCGTTTCCTTCCCTTTTTTGGGACATGCGCCTTTATTAGTTGGGAGTGGAGAAGGTAGGTGCTTTTGATTTATTTTTTACTAGTGTTAGTCCGGGATGAAATGAAATGAAATAATTTATTTGCGTAGCCACAGGTAATATAAAAACATGGAAAATAATATAAAATGTCATTATGAAACGAATTATATAATAATGTATATCAGTTTAATTTTCATTTCAAATTTTTAATACAATTACCTTTTACATTTCATATAATTATCCAAGTCATAATAAAAAAAAGGATTATTAAATTAAAGTAGTCTGTGAGTTAATCCAAGGTTTACGCTATCTCTACAACAAAATTCATGCAAATTGGTTCAGCCATACGAGCATTAAGAAATAACAAACATGCCCATAATCTTTCGCATTAATATACTATTATTTATTATTATTTATTTATTACTATATTATTTATTAATTTATTGATAGGATAGTAGGATATGTAAGAATACATAAATTTAATGTATGGATATACCTATCGCTCTATTAAATAAATATTATTAGTAGTAATAGAGAGTATTAGTAGTACTACATATTAGTTAGAAACATTGCTAAATGAGTAATGTAAGGTACTGTTTTCTAAAGCTTAGATACTCTGTTGAATTTACTATATCATCGTTGAATAACCAAAAATAGTACTAGTTAAATAATTCTGTATCAAATTCTCAAGTTCAACATAAACTGATAGTTAAATCTGATCATTACCTCGGAAGACTTGTTATACCCATTCTTTTCATCTGTCAAGGTCGTCTTGTCACACGAATATTTTAAATATGTATGTTATTTTTGTTTGTACATATATTTTTGTATAACTGGTATATCTGATACATAGTATAAATGTGTATATGTAATGTGTGTAGTAAATGTCTGTGTCTGCATGTACAGAATTTTTAATAATATAATAAATTTAATATCTTTGATTAAGAAAAGATATTTTAATTCATTTTTCTTTTGCAAAGTGTATATTATTTAGTTGCGACTGTTTCCACATTAGACCAGGGTAGAAGCCTTTAAAAATAATAAAAAGTGAAATATCGAATATATATTTTAAAATTATTGACCCTGGTCTATATGAGTTTAATCGATATAAGTGTTATTTAAATTGAACTCGACTTTCCAATTTTTAATTTTTTACTTGCCTTGAAAGGGGATGCCAAGCGTGAATTACTTAACAAAAGTACCAAAAAATGGTTTGGTTGATGATGACGATAAACTATGAGTAACTTCAGGGGAAACCGCTAGTTTTCTGTTAATTTTATTCAAGGCCACACACACTTAAGTGTTTCTTATTAGTTATTTAAAATACATTAATGTGAGTAATGTACTAGTAATATACATAATAAAGGTATTTGATATCACCCTATGACATCACAACTTATCATATTATGAATATTTAAGGCATCTATTTTTAATTTCTTTCAAGAGAATCGGTGTATATGTATATGTTGTTCATATTTTTGGTCTTTCGTTTTTCTTTTTTGGTCTTTAGGTCTTTCGAATCTTAGATTAAGGCACAGATGTATTTTGAAACAACCTAAATGTGATCAACTTTAGGAAATAATTAATGTAAAAATGAATGTAAAGAAAATATAAATAATATGTTTTTCCAAGTATCGATGTACTGTGTTTAAACATTTCTTAGAGCTCGTCTGGTTCCACCTTCAAGTTGAAAACCAGTCAGAAAATTCCTATCGGCAGTCTCCTTAAGAGCTAGTAGTTCTAAACAGTGTATGCTCTTTCTTCGGCCAGTTTTGCTGACTCGTATGGTTACCTGTATCATAGACAAAATATATATTTAAAATAAAATACATATACTTTGTCTATGCATGTATATAATAAAAACGGGGAATACATATTTGTGAAAGTTTCAGCTTTCTAGCTATTACGGTTTCTGAAATACAGCCTGAAGACCGACAGACAGCGGAGGCTTAGTAATAGGATCCCGTTTTTACCTTTTAGGTACGGAACCCTAATTAAAAATAACATTTAATATTATCTTTTTCAGCTAAAAGAAAAGTGGTAGAAGCCTTTGGAAGGGAGGCTCTCAAACAGGGAGGCATCACACATCTACAGAGCTGGGCTTTGGACCAATTTTTCACAGGTAGGTAAACTTATTTTTTTTCCATAGCATAAGGATAAAACAAAGCAAAACCAGTTGGTCAACTGCATGAAACTGGAAATATTACAATCGGAAACCATACCTACACCTGAATTATTTTATTTTATTCATTTATTTGATTTATAGGCGAGCAGCAATATGCTGATATGCCTATATCACACTAAGTTGAAATTTTATTTTGAACAGTTCACAAAATGTCCATTGTTCAATGTCAATGGACTGATCACAGGTTATCACGAGAGATATTTTATATATTTAATAAAAATATTTATTTAGTTTATTTTACTAGCCAAAGTACCAAAACAAGGAATCTTTCGCAAAATAATAATGTTTAACAAATTGCCACTTAAAATTATTTAATTATCATATATCAAATTCAAAAAGACGTTAAAACAATTATTAAGTTTAGCTTAGTAATAATATCATTTTGTGTTTCACTAAATGTAAATTAGTTGCCAAATGCGATGAGATGTTACAAGGCCAATTTTTTTTTAAACCCTGGTGGTAGGGCTTTTTCCAATGCTCGCCTGGCTAGCAACTACCATCAAGTTGAAAAATCTATCGCCAAACACCTAACAGTGTGTTCCGGCAGCCTTCTTAAGAGCTAGTTATTCCAGACTAGGTATGCTCCACCTTGAGCCAGAGTTTTGGCTAGTTCGTGAACCATTGTGCCCTGTTGGTCAAACTCCTAGCTTTAATGAGCAAAAACAAAAACTGTATGTGTCAAAGTGTTTGTTGTTTTGTTGTTAGTCTATAAATGTTGCAAGGAATCCGTGTGTCATAAGATTCTAGATTTCGTGTTGCAATGAAAATTGTATAGGAAAACCTTTGAAAGTAGTTGCGGCATGCAGTAGCAAACTTTTCCTTTCACCATTGTATTTATGTATGTTATCTAATGAAGAAACTCTGTAGTTACAGCCAACCGTTTACAATGTATATGTAGGTGCGTGCATACACATACATTCCAATAAAACCGTGTCGTTAACTAGTAAAATAAGATATGTGTAAAAGTATTTTTGATATAATCAGTCAGTTTTCAGTTTTAAAGGCGAGCTTACATACAGCAAACGCAATTTTTTTGGAACGTTTTCACAATCATTATATCGACAAAAAGGGTTACATACAGCAAACGCGTTTTTTTTAAACGTTTTCTCAATCTTTATATCCACAAAAAAAATCAGTAGGCGCTGGAACTTTTAAAAATATGTTAGTACATTTAAATAATAAAATAAATAACTAAGGGAGGCTACCAAACAAGGAACGTTTAATAATAAAATGTAATAAATACCTTAGGGGCTAACTAAGGGCTCCCAAACAAGGGTAGCGTTCTTTTTTAAGTTTTTCATAGATTCTGGTACGGAACCTTTCATGTGCTAGCCCGACTCGCACTTGGGTTCGATAATCAAGTCGATAATCAATTCGATAATCATCGATAAAAACACAAAGAGAGAGAGAGAGACGCGTCAAACATATTTAACCCCGTTGTCGTTTGTTTTGTATCTTTATTTACAGTTTACTTATAAACTCAACTTATCTATGGTAGATATATTCCTAGAAGTGAGAAACTTAAAAAATAAATGTTTAGTAATTATTCAAAACCGATGGATTTTTACCCGTCGTCGTTGCGTCGGAGGCTAGTGATCAATATGTCTTCGAAGATGAAAAATATTTTTAGTTGAGTAAACAACTGCCTCTACTGCTAGACCACATACAATTGCTACATTTTCCAGTGATAGCTGATCCCGTGGCTGCTGAAGTTGTCTTCAAGAACTGCCTAGAAAAGGATGATTCCATGAAACTCTTTGGGAAATTCTTCCGGGAGAGTCTACCTGTTGTTCCTGGTACGTAACTTTAATTTCCAACACACTTTGGTGGCGATTCAGCGGCACACACTACTAAACTAAATTTAAAGAAGCCCCGTCTCTTTCATCTTAGGTGGCCAGAAAGAGACGGCACGTTCTGCACCATAGTCAAAACAACTAAACTCACGTCATATAATAATTATATTCTTCAATGATGGGTGAAGATTACGAATATTAAATGCATCATAATAAAAGTTAGAAAAATTATTTGACACGACAAAAACGTAAAATCTTAAAGCAAGCACGTATGTAGATTATAGATAATCATTATCATTATCTCTAAATTTTTTGTACATACTATACTTCTTCATACATACGAAGATACCTACTTTAAATTCTTCTACAAAAACATCGTGCTGTCAGTTCCTTATCCAAGTCAAAGGACTTTCTCCATGCAAGTTTTTTGTCGGTCAAAACCGGCTTTTACGCTCACTGCACCCAAAAAAACCTAACAACGGGACTTTCGAAATTCAAAAATGCATGTTGACACTGGATCATTGGCATGCGCAAACGGCTGCATTGTGCCGAAAGTCTTGGGCTTGTCCACTGAGGCGGAACAGAGCGAAGCTAAGTTACGAGGTAATAAACAATCGAACTTATGAGATAGCTGGATTGTTTCGAGGCAGTCTCTTTCGGGCCACGTGATGTGTTGGGAGGTGACATGTCACGGTCTCCTTCTAATTCGCAAGGCTGATCGTGTGTTAGAATATTTTTAGTAAATTTGATATGTAGATAATTTAGACTTTGGATTAACACATAAGCTACTTTTATGCTTTTTTTTTTGTTGACGAGGGGGAAATCTTCGACAAGATACCTGGCTACGATGGGGCGCAGCCAGGTTATGTGGTATTTGTACCCACTAAAACCCCCCCGGTGACCTGCCTCTGTGCTTAACGGAGGTCTCCGAGTTCTTCCGGAAAACACTCCGGAGACCTCCTTGCACTGCGCCGTGACCCTTCCCGGGTTGTTTCACCAACCACGCGACGGTGACGGTCACGCGACGCCGTCGTCGTTCAACCCGGACTCGATGGATCGGGTGTCGGAACCCCATCTCCGAACACCTTCGAGTCTGATGCCTTTTTTAGTCGCCTCTTACGACAGGAAATGGCAATTCCGCAGCCTTATTTTTTCACCCAGGCTGCAGGGTTAAGGCTACTTTTATCCTAGATTATCACGGCGGGTCGCTACTATAATATAAAGTGTATCGAAATTTATTTGTATCAAAGATTCACTTCTTGTCAGCTTCAATAACACATTCACCTTGTGCTTAATCAAAAACTATAATTTATAGCTCAGACAGAATTAACATCTGACAGTCGCGGTTGCTAAATATTATATTTGGCGCTGATATACTTTCACACCGCCTGGCCGGTGTAATGTAAGGTCAAAAAAGCAATCTTGGTTTGTTGCTAAGCCATTTCAATTCTGAAGGGATTCAAAAGTGGCCAAGCTTTGGTGTCTAGAGTTTTTAAGCCGCCCGAAATCGGCTGCTTACTAATACTAACAGCCGGGACCTACAATTTAACGTGTCATACGACCCACGGTAGCGATGGAATGATGCCATGCCCAGATGAAAATGCCACTTGAAAAACGACAGTCTTGTGGATGGTCACCCATCCAAACACCGTTCGCATCGACCATTGCTTAGCTTCGATGATCGCGTCAGATCACCTTAGCTAGCCGAGCTACAGGTGCTATGAGTGGGCAATGAGAGTGACAATTGTAACCAAAACTGGTGTTCAAAAGGACAAGGCAGGATATGAAATGAAAAAATTTGCTTACATAACTTTGAAAATTAATACAACAATTTTTTTTATTTCTAATTACGACTGTAATTTTAAAAATAAAATCTAAATGCCAGCTAAAAATACAGCAGTCCAAGCTCATACCAACAACAAATGCTAGCGTTTATAAGATCCAAAAAAGTTGTCACTTTCGGGCTACATTTGGGAGACAAGTCAACTGGTTTTGTTTTTGTGCCTAGTCTACAAGTCTAGTCTAGACTCAGACAGTGCATTCGCCACTTTAACTTTCTCACACTGTTTTACAGACCGATATTTTTTTCCGAATTTCTTATCCTACTAATATAATGTACGAGAAAGTCTGTATCCGGATATTCGGAATATTCGGATGTCCTGACTGTTTGTTTCTTCTTCACGCTAAACCTACCGAATGGATCTTAACGAAAATTTACAATAGTATATACATCAGAATAACACATAGGTTAAAATTTTTAAAGATAATGTGTGGATTGTCCTAAAATATATATAAAAATAACTCAATGACTTATGATTGACGATGATGGTGATAGTATTTTTTCTTATAATGAAAAGTTTTGACATTTTACATAACTGTCATTATACGACATGTCTAAAACAAAAATAAGACTAAACAACATTTACCGGCATTAGGATAGCTTAAATAAAATAATAAGACGTCAATACAGATTCAAAATTTTAATTATTATCTTGGTTAAACCATAAGGTAACAATTTTTTTTTACTCAGAATAGGTCAGCGCTTGACCACAATAATTCAACTGATGGTAAGTGATATCAATACCGTATAAGTTTGCGGAGACTAATTTATCTCGAAAGTAAAAAATGTAGCGAGACTGCGGTCAATTAAGATAAAGATTAATTTGCATTACTAATTCAAAATATCTAGAACAAATTTTATCTAGGTTGTTGCAATTCTCTTTTGCCTCGCGTAAAAATGTCATGGTCTATGACTTTACATGCATAATCTACTAGGGATCGACTCTGTATAATTTGACTTATTATGAGACTTAGCTGATAAAATAAACTACAATATATCTAAATTCTATTCCCGCGGTTTTACCCGCCTTAATCCAGAATAAAAAGTAGCCTATGTGTTAATCCAGAGTGTGTTCCATCTATGTGTTAATCTACACCACAATACATTGATCGGGATTTTCTAAATTATAAAATTTAGTTGGTTTTATTGTAAAAAAAAGCATGAAATTGTTCATTTATATTATATAAAATATTAAAAGACGTCAGGGGTCAGGCCGCATAGCATTTGATACAAATTATACTCTTAAAAAGTACTCGTACTTCTGCTACCCGCAATAGCATTATACGAGGGTGAATCAAAAAATTCTTGGAATCAATATTAAAAAATGCAAAGATTTAAATAATAATATTTTATTTTTCTACATAATCTCCCTGCAATGCAATGCATTTAGAATAACGCGTTTCTAACTTCCTTATTCCTTGTGAAAAAAATTTTTTTCTTAACTCTCGAAAACGTCCTCTACGGCAGCTATAACCGCGTCATTATCGTGAAATTTTGTTCCACGAATTTCCTCTTTTAATTTTGGAAATAAGTGAAAATCACTTGGGGCTAAATCCGGAGAATATGGTGGGTGGTCAAGGACATTGAGCCAGCACAGCGGATTGCGTTGAGCGCAACTTCCGATCGATGAGCAGGAGCGTTATCTTGAAGGAACAACACGCCCAACGACAGTTTTCCACGACGTTTTTCTTTAATCGCTTCACGCACTTTCGGGATTAAATTTGCATAATAGGGTCCAGTAATCGTCTGGCCTTTTGGCATGTAATCAATAAAAAGGATACCTTCACTATCCCAGAACACAGAGGCCATAAGTTTGCCAGCGGTAGTAGGAGCAACTCGAAATTTCTTAATGGATGGAGAGGATGGTCGTTTCCAAGACATGCTTTGTCTTTTAGTTTCAGGATCAAAATGGTGGACCCACGTTTCATCCATGGTGACAAGACGACGGCAAAAATTATCCAAATCACGCTGGAACATTTCGAGATTACGCTTGGAAATTTCCAAACGTTTCAATTTCCTTCGTAGACATTTTTTTCAAACTGAGATATTTTATCACCGCACGTAACTCACTTTTATCCATAATTTTAACTTTTTAGCAACTCGTTGCACAAAAAAATGTATTACATGCGAACGAACTGACAAAAACAAGTGACAGTCTGCATAAATATAGTGTGATAGATACTCTTTAATTTGAATATTGAACTTGATCCAAAAAGGTTTCATATATATGCACTTCTAAGAACTTTTTGATTCACCCTCGTAGTTTCGACACTTTGTCAAAACCTTAGTATTTCAGAAACATCTAGTATATTGATGCAGTCAATGACCCTTAAATTAATTTATTTAATTTATTTCAGTATCACAATGGCGGCCGCGCCGAAAATTCCTCAACCCAGTATTTGCGATGAAACACCTGAACCAATATTTCGAAGTGTTCCGGCAGAAAGCAAGTATCATGGCGGAGAAACTGAAGAGCAAGAGCGGTGTTGGAACCTTCTCTATCTATGAGAGCATGTCGGCCAACTCTTTCGATATTATTTGTGGTGAGTTACTTGTATGCATATAATTATATAATTACTAGCTGACCCGGCAAACGTTCGCGTTGTTTTGCCTCACTTAGGAGTATGAAAAATAGATAGAAGCCGATTCTCAGACCTACTGAATTTTATATATAAGATAAATCGAGTAGGTTGATGACATCACAAACTCACATCATTTGGCGACCTCGTTGGCGTAATGGTTAACATGTCGGTCTGCCAACCAGAGGGTCCCGAGTTCCATTCCCGGTACGGCCAACATCTTGTGATGAACCAAATTTTTTGGCTGTCGGTTTGGGTGTTAAATATGTATCAATACAAAGTATTTATGTATGTATATGGACTCGTAGAATATCAATTGTGTTACTATCTTGAACCCAACGAGCTACTATATCCTAGTTCGCTGCTTGACCCCTAGGCAACACCAAAACAACCCTGCAGCCTGGGTGAAAGAATAAGGCTGTGGAACTGCTCCTGCCTGTCGTAAGAGGCAACAAAAAGGGGCATCAGGCTCGAGGGTGTTTGGTGATGGGTCTCCGACTCCCGCTTAATCGAGTCCGAAATGGATAACGGTGTCTTGTGACCGTCAAAAAACCACAAGCCCAAGTTAATGTTAACGGTTTTTGTTCCAGAATCAACTCTCGGCATCAAGAGTACAGCTCAAGAGACTATCGACAACCCCGAACTGATAGCTCTGAAGCAGATGGGTCGGCTGATAGCCGAGCGCATGACTCAGCCGCTGTTGCACAACCAGTCCATCTATGAGTTGACTCCACTCTACAAACAGCTGAAGAATGTCACTGACAGCTTATGGGCGTTTTTGGATAAGGTAATTATCAAAAAGTTTTTAAGCCAGTTTTACAGGGGCAGTAAAGTTTTTTTTTTGACACATTTCACACACGGCTGGTTAGCCCCACACTGTACCATTTCTAGTTCGTATTATGGTTGCTAACACAACTGATATACTACATATACTTACCTACATATTATATATAAATACAAACATATTTAACACCCAGACCCACAGCCAACAAATTTTGTTAAGCACAAAGATAAATAAATAAAAATAAATAAATATTAGGACACATTCACACACGGCTGGTTAGCCCCATACTGAACCATTTCTAGCTCGTATTATGGTTGCTAACACAACTGATATACTACATATACATACATACATATTACATATAAATACATACATATTTAACACCCAGACCCACAGCCAACAAATTTAGTTAAGCACAAAGATGTTGACCGGGCCGGGAATCGAACCCGGAACCTTCTGATTAGCAGACCGGCATGGTAACCTTTACGCTAACGAGGTCGTCAAAGTTTAAAGTGAGATGGGAGTTAGTTAAGTCATTAGATATTCCTACATTTTAATAGCATTTAAGGTGCTACGGGGAGCACACTAGCATGTTTTTAAAAATCGTGCGTAATTATTAGGACTATGATATTCTCAGTTTTATTATTTTTATTTCAGTGGCAAGAATCGTTTGAGTCCAAAATACGATTGCGTTAAATTCGCTAGACAGATTTTTTATATTTTTTTTAAAATCTAAACATACTATGCTTCTAAAAGAATTAAAAAAATATCTTACTTTTTGTCGTTGGTAATAATATTATCTAGAATCGTTATAGATTATAATTTCATTATTTATTTTATATTAATTTACAGTACTGTAGTACTGAATTCAGGCAAATATCGCCGTAAACTGCATAGTTATTGTGGTCCCCACGGGCAAACTACAGTTTTTCTCATACACATGTGTATCGTGACAGTTTGAACTGTTTTGTCCGATCGTAAAGAAGATCGTAGCTTATGTGTGTTGCAGCCATTACAATTCTTAACACATGTAACCAGGTAAAATAATTAAAAATAATGATTTTATAAAATCACCCTACGAAACCTAAAATGGTCGAAATTATTTAAGAAAAAGTTGGATTGCTGAGATTTTTTTATGAAAAGTCCCAGAATTTTTTCAAAATACAATTCGGATCAACTAAAATAAACGGAATGTAGTTACGGAACTCTGGTATTAAATACAACGAAAATTAAATCTTTTGCTATTATCTTCCTCCTTCAAAAGGTTTAGATTGTTCGAAATTTTAGTATCTCATGTTGAAACACGTGTCAGACGATTATTTAAGTATCACGTTTATATTTTCAGACAATAGCAATAGGATACGAGAAATTCACAAACACCACACCGGATTCAAACAATGGTATGTTTGGTAATATTTCATTTGCGCTTCGTAATTAACATGCAAAACGCCTTAACTAGAAAACTCCAAAACCTAGACGGTCAATATTAGCAAAGCAAATAGATTCTTCGTTTTAGCAGTTTTAGGTGTCACATTACAATACTTTTTAGTGTCTATTACCATAGTGAACTAAATTGGCTTGATATAATTTGTTTTGATGATTTGATAAGTACAACTCAGCACTTATTTTAAAATCGTTATATGTTTGGTTAGCTTAATGTCTCTTATTTTCTTGCAAAAGAGGATTATATTATTCACGTGTATGTTTGTATGTGTCTGAGGATTCTTTGTATCTGTCTACAGCCAAAATGGCTCAATGGATTTTTACGTATTAAGTGTCAAACTAAATTATGTTATAATAGAAGGGACATATAGTACATCAATGTTATGTTTTTTTTTTCGTATCAGAGATTTTAAGTAAGATTCGCTCAAAAACTATAGACAAAATTAAGTATGTATATTTTATTCAGAGTAAAAAATTTAAACTCATATTATATGAATCAGTTTAGAGAAATCATGCCTTATTTTTTTGTCAGTTGACATTAAAAAAACGATTTTTGGATTTAATATGAATAAATTATTTGCACGTAATAAACTCAATTTCATAACGATTTAATACATTCTAAACCATTTAAAATTTACTAAAGTAAATACACCTGTTAGGTTTCAATTATTTTTTCGTTATAATCTTTCCAGAAGCTGTGGCCGCTCCTTCTATGCTGGAACTGCTTCTCCAAGCAAACCAGGGTGATTTGCGAGGTCTGAATGAAGAGATCATGGCCATCGTGTTCGCTGGCACCGACACCTCGTCTGTCACTCTCTCCTTCACCTGTCTCATGCTGGCCAAGTATCCTGATGTTCAGGAGAAGATGTACCAAGAGTAAGTTTAGCAATGTACTATTTTGACAACCTCGTTGGCGTAATGGTTACCATGCCAGACTGCCAATCAGAAAGTTCCGGGTTCGATTCCCGGCCCGACCAACATCTTTGGGCTTAACTAGATTTGTTGGCTGTGGGTCTGGGTGTTAAATATGTATCTTTATAAAATATATATGTATGTATATGTAGTATATCAGTTGTGTCAGCTACCATAACACGAACTAGAAATGGTTCAGTATGGGGTTAACCAGCCTTGTGTGAAATGTGTCCTAATATTTATTTATTTATACCATTCAAACAATCGTTCAATCGACTTTCCATTAATTGAACATCAGTGAATCAACGACAGCTCAGTCGGGAGTGCGACCACCTTATTATTATTATTATGAGCCTGTTTTGTCCCATTGAAGAGCAAAGGCCTCTCTACCCTTTTTCCATTTATCACGATCTATTGCTATTTCTTGCCAGTTTTTGGAGTGTTTATCCAGTTCGTCCCGCCATCTCCGTCCGAATCTTCTGAATTTCCACTGTGTAGCGGTGTCTCTTAACCGTTGCCCTGCTCATTCTATAGTGGAACTTATGTCATGGGTTCGATTCCCGCCAATGAGCTCGAGTTTTTGGTGAAGGAAAACATCGTGAGGAAAACATAGCATGGTGGAAGAGCATTTTCTAATGCTCGCCTATCTAGCAATCACCCTCAAGTTGAAAAAGAAGTGTTCCTGCAGCTTCCTTGAGAGTTTGTAATTCCAGACTAAGCACCTTAGGACAAAGGGTCACTATCTTTTGTGGTTACGCGCCCTGCTTCGAATTGTAACTTTACGGATCCCATAGGTCGAAAGATTAGATACAGTAGACTTGTGAATACAAAGATTCTTTAGATATTTCTAAATACAAAGATGGCTGCCATTGCCTATTGTCTACATACTATGTTGACAGACATTTTAGAATTTTAATAGATCGTGATAAATGAAAGACAATAGTGGGGTCTTTGATCTTTAGTAAGACAGTAAAAGGCTCAAGACAATAAATCTATTCTTCGCATCTCTTTCAAATTATTATGGACATGTATAATATTTATGTATACTATTACTAAGTGTAGTTTACTAGTTTTCTACATAATAAGTGTGTTATATGCATATACATATATCTAAACCAATATTATAAAGAGGAAAAGTTAGATTTTTTTGTTTGTTTGACACAGATAGGCTCCGAAACTACTAGACCGATTTGAAAAATTCTTCCACCGTTATGAAGCTACATGATATCTGAGTACCATAGGCTATATGTACTTTATTTCTCTTTGCAACTTAGGTTTTTTTATAGCCCGTGCAAAGCCGGGACGATCTGCTAGTATAATATAGTTTTAATGTAGAAAAAGGACTAGAAACAAGTATAAATTGAGTCAATAAAGAAAACGCTTGAAAGTTGAAAGTCTCACTTGCTTAACCCAATAAGAGTGAGCAAGAGGAAGCGAGTTATACAATACATACGATGAATAGACGATTAGACAGAGAAACCATAAATAAAATTATCATTTTTCTAGAAATGTATTTAACTCTAGTAGATAGTCCCGGCTTCGCACGGTCCCGGCTTTGCAAAGAGAAACAAAATATACATAGTCTATGTTACTCAGGGATAAATGTACTAGCTTCCAACAGTGAAAGATTTTTTTAAATCGGTCCTATTTGCGTCAAACTAACAAACAAAAATCATTTTTTTCCTCTTTATATAGATGTACTCGTATATCGTCGCCGTAGTTGGAAAATTAAATAACTAACCAATTCTGTGAAATCGACTTTTTTGCATTATCGTAAAGTCCAATGGCATCTTTCTGTCTCACTAAAATTTTAATAATTATGTAGTATATCAGTTGTAGTCATCATATAAACTAGTAATGGTTTAGTATGGGGCTAACCAATGTGTGAAATGTGTCTTAATAATTTATTTATTTATGTAAAACAAACTATAAATGACGATTAGATTGAAAACCAACACTTTTTTTTTCTAAAAATATGTTTAACACCTACTTCTCTATTTCACAGACTGCTAGAAGTACTAGGCGATGACGTCAACAGGCCGATAGAGCCCGATGACCTTCCCAAGCTCAAATACACTGAAGCCGTGCTGAGAGAAACTCTAAGGGTTTACTCTCCTGGGCTACTGCTGTTACGGAAGATTGATAAGGATGTGGTTTTACGTAAGTTTACCATACATAAGAGGCCTCTGACTTAGTCTAAGCTTGCACTAAGACTTACTGCCGAGACCTACAATGTAACGTGTCATCCAACCCACGGTAGAGCCCAGATGATATCTCTGAGAGGTCCGATGTTGTTGTTAGTTTCCGGTGCGTGTGTTGCCCCGTACAATAAGGCAGGCGCGGAGTACGTGTATGTGGGCGAGCATATTATTATGCAGTCCATACGTTCCCACTGGGAATGGGGCCTCCTCTCACAAGAAGAGGCATATAAATCATAAACCACCACGCTGGCCTAGTGCGGGTTGGCAGATGACACACGTCTTCGGATAGTTAGGTCCTCAAACATGTCGGTTTCCTTACGATGTTTTCCTTACGTAAAGCGTGTGCCCAGATCACAAAATACTTGAAAAATTAGTCATTGGTGTAGAGCCGGGATCAAACCAGGGGTCATCTGCTTGGAAAACAAACGTTTTTCCCATCGTGCCACACTTACTTCCAAAAGTTTACTTCATTAAATATTAATATAAATAATAAGTAGAGCTTCTTTCTTTTCATACTTCCTTTCCTGAGTTGGTAAAGCCTTCTTGCGAAGGATACAAACTTCTCATAAAACTGCTGAATTCGAGTTCCAGTTAGTAAGAACATAAATAAAAAAAAAAACAGTGCTTAATATTATTTAATTATTTATCAAAATACTTATAAAGCCTGGTTGTTACTTTTTAAACAACTTGTGTGTGTGAATCTCGTGCATAAATGTAGGGAGCCACGTTTCTAACGCCTTAAAAATCATAAAGCAAATGCTCTCAGAGCGACTTTGCCCTTGGTCAATTGTTTTGCTATTATTTTTTTAAAAGTACACAATTTTCTCGAAATGTAATTACGAGTAGCTATATCGGATGAAAATGGGACGGAATGGGATTACTTCTTAATTTTATAGCTGCAGTATTTCTGAGATAGATTAGAAGAACATTCTTTATTGGACACAAACATTAATAATTTTAAAATATAAAAGAAAAGTCTTTAAAATAAGTTAGCCACAATTGGCGGTCTTATAGCGTAAAGTGACCTCTCTTCCAGGCAACCACAAGAGATGTGTATTTAAATAATTAATGGTTATTTATTTTATTCTCAGCATCTGGCCAAGTGCTTGTCAAGGGTACGAGCGCAATGATCCACGTGTGGGCCATCCACCGGCACCCGCAGTATTGGGGGGAAGATGCTGAGCAGTTCAGACCTGAGAGGTTCTTCGACGCACCGGCGAAGCATCCAGCTGCCTTCCTACCGTTTAGCTACGGACCTAGGAATTGCATCGGTAAGATTTAATGTTTTATACATCTCAGATACGGATTCAGATAAGTCAGGTACGTAGGCATGTAGTTATACAGAATAGGTACAGAACTTTATTAGCCGTAACATACGTTAAAGGCAAGTCACACCACAATAATTACTTAAATACTTAAAATAGAAATACTAGTTAGATAAAACAAATTTCATTAAGGTAAGGTAACACAAACACACACACAAACACACACACACACACACACACACACTAATATAATATACACATACTTAAATACATATATACATAAATATAAAAGAATAAGAAAATCGAATAACAATCACACAAAATTAATTTCATTTGAAATATAGGCTAACGTGATATCTAAGTTTAGTTTAGAATAAGCTTAATAATGTACTACAAAAAGTAGCTACAAATTGCTCATATATTAGTACGAACACCTAATGCGATAGCCAAAATTGGTTTTCCTATATGTGGCAACACCAAAGTTTGACAGTTTGGTTTTGCTTTTGCTTTTGGAAATTAGTTATGTTTTTCGTTCAATTTATTGTTTGTTATCGTTAATGTAGCTCATATTTATCTATAAAACTGTGTGATGTGTTAGGTAAGCACAATGTCTTCTTAATTTAAGTGTCACAAAAAGCTAAATACTGTAGCCCCGCATAACAGGATCATATGATACTTAGCGCGGGGCGCAGTGGATATGGCAAAACGTACACTAAGACTTAGCTATAATTTAGTATTTAATTACTCATAGTACGTTTCACCTCTGTATTTTGTACTAAATAAACTATTTGATTTTTGATTTTTTTGAAGGTTGTTCGCTAGCATGCTGCAAGTGCTCATATGCCGCTAGATGGCGTTAAATAGGTATAAGTTAGTTATATTCATCCCAGCAGCCCAAGTAATTTCTTTTGTAACTTCAGAATCGGTTCGCGAAATCTACTGTTAATGTATTATTTTTAAGGCTCATCACAAAACAACATATATTAAGCGTTAAGGCTTTCCGAGCCCCATACTAAATGCTTCTCAGACTGGCAACCATTTCCTCTAAGATTTTTAAATAGTAATCACTTAACATAAACTTAAAATGGTCTAATTGGGGCGCGAAATAGGTAATATTATACATTTTTTATCGCAAAACAGATATATCAGCGTGATTTTTTCCAGCAAAATACACATGTATGAGTGCAGTGCAACAACTTAGCTGTTCAGTTGACAGTGTCGCTAGTGGAGATTTGTTGCCACCTAAGAGTGCTGTCGAACTTGTAATTCCAATTTTGGCCACCTGAACAGCTAAGTTGGTGACATGTATACGTATACATTGTTAGTTTCCGTTTCCGTTAGTGTCATTCTCTCTGCCAAACATGAACCCAAGCTTACCATCCGTAGTAATAAATCAACAAAATTCCGATAGATGGCAGGATCAAAAAAAGTATTGTTAAAGAGTTTGATGAAATTTATTTATTATTTTTAAATAAATTATTGCTATTTTTATATTAAGTATCGTAATAGAATTAAAAATTTAAAATATGTATAATTTTGTTTGATTATTTGAATGAAATTTAGTTATGTCAATGTCAGTTTGTCATATTTGACATACTTAAAAAAACGTATTTATATTGCAGCAATAATTTTTAGGGTTAGGTACCCTAAGGATGAAATTAATATACTAATGCGATCTTTTCTGTACTTAAAAGATAAAAACGAATGCCTTTTACAAAATATTCGTTGTCTGTCTTTCTGTCACCAGCTGTTTCTTATACACTGTGATAGCTGAAAATTTCACAAATTATTTGTTTCCGTTGCCGCTATAACCCAAGAGTATACAAGTACTAGATACGCTATAACAACAAATACTAAAAACAGAAAATATCAAAGGGTGGATGACACGTTTTTAAAGTGTACCTTAAAATACGTGTTATATTTTGTATTTTTGCTTAATATCAATAACGATAACAGGACACTAAAGAATTCTAAAGAATATTAAGCTACATATTACCTCTTTTTACTCTATCTTTACAATGACACTTGGTAGATTCTTTAATGATTTCTCTCTTTCTTTCTTTCTTTCAAAATAAAACGAATGTTTGATATGGGGCAAAAAACATGTTTTTTGTATAAACATGTTTTTTTGCCATATTTTTATAATGGTACGGAACCCTTCACGCGCGAGCCCGGTTCGTACTTGGCCAATTATATACATTTTTTATACTTACGTCTTTTGTTTACCTATCAATATCTTTATCAATTTCATAATTACAAAAGGCTTGTTTGTTTGTTTGTTTGGATGTTTTTATGTTTGTTTGACGCAAATAGGCTCCGAAACTATTGGACTAAAATTAAAAATTCTTACACCGTTAGGAAGCTACATTATCCCCAAATGACATAAGCATTATATTTTGTTGCAAAGGGTAATAAATTCTTATAATACTCCAGTAATGTAACACAAGGTATAAAAAAGAGTAAAAAAATTGTTTCATGGCATGCGCTATGAAAAGTTAGTTGTGGCGGGTGTCGTTTAGTAAGGTGAGGTGGGGTAAGAGGAACATACTTCATTTTCAGGAAAGTATTTTGTGGTCTAGGAAGAACAGATAAAATCTTACAAGATCTTTGAAACACGCAAAAATTGTCTTTATCTTTTAGCTTCCCGTAGACAAAGTTTCATTGCGCTACTAATAGTCGTTACGACGATATTTGTGTAAATGTCCAAATTGTAAAAACGTCCCTCTTCCCCCTCAACTGGGGTAAGAGGGACAGTCGTTGTATTTCATACAGTTTAAGTTTGAATTAAAATATTCGTTGCTAAATTCTCGTGAAGTTCTAGATAGAACTGCTTCAGTCAATATTGAATCTTAATGTTGTTGAAATAAGGTCTCATTTAGAATGTAAATAAAGTGTAATCCAATTCGGGGTAAGAGGAACATACAGGTTCGATCAGGGGTAACAAACTAAAAATAACTGGACCAGTGATATTTCTTTAGCTATTTAATCTCATACAAAAACATACAAAAAAATAATTAAACAGTCTTATACCTTTTCTTTTTCCTTACATGAAAAAAAAAACAATGGCACTATGAACGAGATCAATATTGCGAATTAGTCTTATAAAATTCTTAATTTCAAAAATAAATTATATTGCGTATACACGGTTCACAATTGTTGAACTTGGTATAAAGTTTTGCGGCAGCGTAAGCAGATATTGTTCCATTTTTTACTGCCTTGACAGCGTCATTTAATTTTTCATTATCATATCTGCTTCTATCCGATATTCGAACATATTTTCGAGGCATTTTTTCGTATTATTCCTGTAACAATCATTAGTAGGTACATTAATTCAGAAGTCAATAATAGCTGCATTGGCAGCGCGAAAGAATGAAAGAAAATAGCACCCCTATGCGGGGGAAAAAACACTTAAAATTCCCTATCTCAAAAACTACTAAACCGATTTTTTTAAAACTTGCACTGTTCCCCAAGTTGAACAATATTTAGTTTAACAAAAAAAGAATTATTAAAATCGGACTAGTAGTTCCAGAGAAATGCGAGGACAAACATAAAATGCTTACATACATGCATACATACATTTTTTTAAATTTGGCGCACTTGTTTAGTAGCTGTTATAGACTAACATATCCGAAAACTAGGCAGTTCTGGAAATATTATATACATACAGGAATTGATAACCTCGTTTTTTAAGTCGGTTTAAAAGTACTATTTTAATAAAAAGTAAGTAACGACTATAAAAGGGACGTTTACATTACAAAACACAATGCTTCTAACTTTTACTTTCACAAAATGTTAAATTTCAGAATGTTTTTGTTACATTAGGTACCTAGGTACTCTTTATACCTTTTTATTTATACTAGTTAAAAATGACATATTCAAAATGTTTGTCTTCCCTGCCATGGGGTAAGAGTAACATATGTTCCTCTTTCCCCGTCAATAGTGTCCCTCTTACACCAGCTAATGTTTTTTGAGGTAAGAATTTACAAGTGAAAGAAATTCGTATTATTAGTGGTTTTTAATCTAAAATAACGAATAAAACACAATACTTACGGTTTTCACGCTGTATATTCTCCATCAAATTATTTGTATCAGTCTTTTTTGAAGTAATTATTCACTTGCAAAATAATGCGTCAAATTTGTGCTAGTCAAATTCACAACTGTCTGTCTGACGTTTACTCATTTTTGGCGGCTCTTGACTAACGTAGCGACATTTAGTGAAAACCGTTCAAACTAATTCGACTTTTCTGTTTTATTGACGGAGAGCTTGAAGTGATAAACGCTTTAGTTTACTAGTTATGGACTCGTGACCCTCTTGCCCCGCTGACCCTCTTACCCCACCTCACCTTATGTCTTGAGAGCAGCGGAACCCATAAATACAAAAAAAAAAAATTAATCTATGTCAAAATTATAATGCGATAAAATTTAAATGTTTGTTTGTAACGAATAAGAACGACTTTCAAACATATCTCCTAGAATTAATTTTTTTTTATGCCCGTGCTAAGCCGGGACGGGCCACTAGTGTATAATTATATCAACGATACAATATGTAAACTGCCAGATGTACATTTATTATAACTAAGATTTCGACAGGCCTCTTACCTTAGAATAATAATAACAGTTTTTTTTATTTCAAATGTAGCTAAAATTGTATCCATAGTCTAATAAATATAAATTCCCTGATAATATGTAATTATTTACTTTTCTGATCATTAGACTTGAAGCTGATAAGATAGAGTAAAAATTAGATTTTATCAATAAAAGGTCTCTGGATACGTAGCTTTATCAGATTTTGGCATCCCACGCACGCACTGTATGTAGAAGGTACATATGTGTCTAGCTCCGGTTTTGATGTTCTTAGCTATGTTTGATGGTATTCGGATGTCCGCGAATACAAAATATTGGATATGATATTATTCGCAACTTTCCCAAATGAAAGGGCTTACATTTTGGAATCATGCGAAAAATACAACTGTTTCATGCAATATGTTAGATGATTCGTGAGAAAAGTTTTTTCTTGTTACTAATATCATGTACCCTATAGATTTTTACTTTTCTAATTTCGTTTGAGGTTTGAAGGTATGCGCTATGAATATTAACATACACGAAAACGAAACCTATTGAAAATATTCTCTTTCTCATAATTTTCCTTCAAAAAAAAAGAGTTTCAAACAAAATAAAATAGCAAGAACAATTCATGAGATTCGAACCATGGTCAATTCAAATCATAAAAATATTTCATGTTCCAAAAATGCTTCCTCTACGAACGAGCTAATATAATCGACAATTGAGCGTTCGAAATTGGCATCCATATTCAAATATGCTGAAGTTCAAGTGACAAAAAAAAATTGTCAATGCTAGTGTGAGTGTAGCCGCATCGTCACAGAATAGATGATAGTAGATATGGGTTTTATATGGCTTTTTGTAAATTTTTGCTATTAACGCTTAATATATGTTGTTTTGTGATGAGCCTTAAAAATAATACATTAACAGTAGATTTCGCGAACCGATTCTGAAGTTACAAAAGAAATTACTTGGGCTGCTGGGATGAATATAACTAACTTATACCTATTTAACGCCATCTAGCGGCATATGAGCACTTGCAGCATGCTAGCGAACAACCTTAATAGCAAAAATTTACAAAAAGCCATATAAAACCCATATCTACTATCATCTATTCTGTGACGATGCGGCTACACTCACACTAGCATTGACAATTTTTTTTTGTCACTTGAACTTCAGCATATTTGAATATGGATGCCAATTTCGAACGCTCAATTGTCGATTATATTAGCTCGTTCGTAGAGGAAGCATTTTTGGAACAGGAAATATTTTTATGATTTGAATTGACCATGGTTCGAGTCTCATGAATTGTTCTTGCTATTTTATTTTGTTTGAAACTCTTTTTTTTTGAAGGAAAATTATGAGAAAGAGAATATTTTCAATAGGTTTCGTTTTCGTGTATGTTAATATTCATAGCGCATACCTTCAAACCTCAAACGAAATTAGAAAAGTAAAAATCTATAGGGTACATGATATTAGTAACAAGAAAAAACTTTTCTCACGAATCATCTAACATATTGCATGAAACAGTTGTATTTTTCGCATGATTCCAAAATGTAAGCCCTTTCATTTGGGAAAGTTGCGAATAATATCATATCCAATATTTTGTATTCGCGGACATCCGAATACCATCAAACATAGCTAAGAACATCAAAACCGGAGCTAGACACATATGTACCTTCTACATACAGTGCGTGCGTGGGATGCCAAAATCTGATAAAGCTACGTATCCAGAGACCTTTTATTGATAAAATCTAATTTTTACTCTATCTTATCAGCTTCAAGTCTAATGATCAGAAAAGTAAATAATTACATATTATCAGGGAATTTATATTTATTAGACTATGGATACAATTTTAGCTACATTTGAAATAAAAAAAACTGTTATTATTATTCTAAGGTAAGAGGCCTGTCGAAATCTTAGTTATAATAAATGTACATCTGGCAGTTTACATATTGTATCGTTGATATAATTATACACTAGTGGCCCGTCCCGGCTTAGCACGGGCATAAAAAAAAATTAATTCTAGGAGATATGTTTGAAAGTCGTTCTTATTCGTTACAAACAAACATTTAAATTTTATCGCATTATAATTTTGACATAGATTAAAGTTTTTTTTTGTATTTATGGGTTCCGCTGCTCTCAAGACATACTAAACGACACCCGCCACAACTAACTTTTCATAGCGCATGCCATGAAACAATTTTTTTACTCTTTTTTATACCTTGTGTTACATTACTGGAGTATTATAAGAATTTATTACCCTTTGCAACAAAATATAATGCTTATGTCATTTGGGGATAATGTAGCTTCCTAACGGTGTAAGAATTTTTAATTTTAGTCCAATAGTTTCGGAGCCTATTTGCGTCAAACAAACATAAAAACATCCAAACAAACAAACAAACAAGCCTTTTGTAATTATGAAATTGATAAAGATATTGATAGGTAAACAAAAGACGTAAGTATAAAAAATGTATATAATTGGCCAAGTACGAACCGGGCTCGCGCGTGAAGGGTTCCGTACCATTATAAAAATATGGCAAAAAAACATGTTTATACAAAAAACATGTTTTTTGCCCCATATCAAACATTCGTTTTATTTTGAAAGAAAGAAAGAAAGAGAGAAATCATTAAAGAATCTACCAAGTGTCATTGTAAAGATAGAGTAAAAAGAGGTAATATGTAGCTTAATATTCTGTAGAATTCTTTAGTGTCCTGTTATCGTTTTTGATATTGAGCAAAAATACAAAATATAACACGTCTTTTAAGTACACTTTAAAAACGTGTCATCCACTCTTTATATTTGTATATTTTGTGTTTTTAGTATTTGTTGTTATAGCGTATCTAGTACTTGTATACTCTTGGGTTATAGCGGCAACGGAAACAAATAATTTGTGAAATTTTCAGCTATCACAGTGTATAAGAAACAGCTGGTGACAGAAAGACAGACAACGAATATTTTGTAAAAGGCATTCGTTTTTATCTTTTAAGTACAGAAAAGATCGCATTAGTATATTAATTTCATTCTTAGGGTACCTAACCCTAAAAATTATTGCTGCAATATCATAGACAAAAGAAAAAAAAGACGGAGGTACTGTGTGACCGCACATGAGATAGCGATATTTTCGGACAATGTTGCCACTTTAGTAGAACTTTAGCCACTTTAGGAAATTAGGGTTAGGGTATACACATAATAAAGAAAAAGACTTCAGATTATATTTCTACGTTTTATTAATTTTTAAACAAAATCAGTTTATTGTACACATTCCTTACTCTTTATTTCCACGCTTCACAAAAACGTCACCCATAAAATGGTTGGAACAAATCCTGGAATTTTGCGTTGATTTCCAATCATAAAATATTATCTACCATATGCTTCTATCCAAATCTCTACAAGTTCAGCATTCGATGGAAATCTGTAAAAAAAATATTAAGAAATATAAAATACTAGAGGTTGCCCGCGGCCCGCGTGAAGGTCGCTTTTCGGGTAACCTGTGGAAAAACTATGGTATCCTATTCCCGTGCCAATTTTATGTACACTTTCCTCATTCGATTCCTGAGATCTAGTTAACCTCTGTTTTTAGCTACTTTGGTGATGATGCGAGCGATTTCTCCGAGCCATTATTTAAATATGTAACTAGAATACGTGAACCATACCACTAAGTGAACCATTTACTTAAATTCTAATTCAGAAGTATTTAATTTCAAAAACACAAATCTTTCCCTTTGAACTTTAAACCCCATTAGCATACCTAAATGCACTCCTGGCAAATATTTTTACGAATTTATTTTAACCATCAAAGAAACTACAAACATAACAACTTACAAGACTAACTAACTTAACTTGATAAATAAAGAATTTTCCATACAAACTTTCACCCCCCATTACAAACCCTTAGTTCACCCTTGGCAAAAAAACTTGATACCATTATTTTTAATTTTACATAAACAATAAATATTCCAAATAAATAAAAAAAAATTCACAACCCTAAGACCAGCCGATTGGGCTCTGCGTTGTCTATAGATGAATGAATGAATGAATAAGTCAGGACAAAGAGTCTTATAGTACAGATAATTATATAATATGGTAACTTCATGTCAAATAACTGGGCTTAACTTCACTGGGCGAGCGCGGTCCACCTTAGATCACAATATCGCTTACCACGAGGAATATTGAGACTAAGCGCTAACCCATTTAGTGTAAAAAAAAGCCCGACTAGCGAGCGAATATTTCGATGGAAGTAGATTAAATTAGTAAAAGGACTGTTTCAGCAATTCTCAAGTACAGTGCAAACGGTTTTTGTAAAACTAGGGTTAAAATTGAAAGTCAGATTATGACAACCCTTATTCAATTTCTTGTAGGTTATGTTTTTATTTTGCATTTGCATGTTTTACCACTTTGAAGCAGAACTTTACATCCAAATCAATAGTACTTGAATTAATCCTATTTAATTAATATTTGGATTGATTTTAGAAGATATATTGTATATAAAAAAGGCCAGTACCAACCTGTGAAATGTAACATCACATAAACCAGGTTCTGTTCTATTCTAATAACTCAAAATACAACACTGCACCATTCTGTCGATGTCCAAAACTATTCACCGCGCGAGAATAACACTTACACTTGAATTTAAACGATATTTTTTCGAAAAAACACAAAATTCTCAGAATCGCAGTAATGTTTGACACCGAAACTGACAAATATGCTGGTGTCAAACAGTTACAGCGACAGAGAGAAAAACAGTATAAGCCTTGCTCTTTCACGCATGTTATTTTTACATATGGCTGTTTCGCTGTTGAGTAAAAGAGATGGAAATGTGACTCCGTCTATTGCCTTCTCTGTCTACGTGCAATATAAATACGTTTTTTTAAGTATGTCAAATATGACAAACTGACATTGACATAACTAAATTTCATTCAAATAATCAAACAAAATTATACATATTTTAAATTTTTAATTCTATTACGATACTTAATATAAAAATAGCAATAATTTATTTAAAAATAATAAATAAATTTCATCAAACTCTTTAACAATACTTTTTTTGATCCTGCCATCTATCGGAATTTTGTTGATTTATTACTACGGATGGTAAGCTTGGGTTCATGTTTGGCAGAGAGAATGACACTAACGGAAACGGAAACTAACAATGTATACGTATACATGTCACCAACTTAGCTGTTCAGGTGGCCAAAATTGGAATTACAAGTTCGACAGCACTCTTAGGTGGCAACAAATCTCCACTAGCGACACTGTCAACTGAACAGCTAAGTTGTTGCACTGCACTCATACATGTGTATTTTGCTGGAAAAAATCACGCTGATATATCTGTTTTGCGATAAAAAATGTATAATATTACCTAATTCGCGCCCCAATTAGACCATTTTAAGTTTATGTTAAGTGATTACTATTTAAAAATCTTAGAGGAAATGGTTGCCAGTCTGAGAAGCATTTAGTATGGGGCTCGGAAAGCCTTAAATAAATAATACCATAATCAGTACAGTTTGAGAATTAATGAATCAGAATCTTAATCTGAACCATTGAACCTTCATTGGTATGAACAGTTTTGTTATTATTGAATATACATACAATATTTAATTAATCTGAACTTATCATACAAAAAAAATTATAACTAACAATTAGTTCAAAATAATAATTTCATCAATTCATTAATTAAGTAAAATCTCCAAATATCAAATTTTATTATTCAATCAACGATTATCTCTTTAACTATTGAATAAAAATTAAAAACGTGGCAGGCATTGTTTGTTTCTTCGTCTTCGTATAAGCTAACAGTAAGTGGCCAAGCTCTGGTGTCGAGAGTTTTCTAGCCACCCGAAGGCCTCTGACTTGGCTTAACGACAGCTAGTACTATGGAGTTGCTTTTAATTTTGGTAGCTGAATCATATCGCCTTACATTTATAAATAGCAAACATTATCTCGTATTGAAGGCCATTTGCTAGTCTGCCTTTGACATTCTATATTCTCACTTATTTCATAGACTTAAGAAATACTATATACACTTTATGACTGAAAGAATGATCGATTTAACTACCTAGATCTTACTACTAGAGCGGGGCCAGTTCTACCGAAAGATATACCAAACTACCAATATCGATAAAAGTTCAGATAATTTTATACAAAGTTTTTTTACAATAAATAATGTAATTGGTACCATTTAAACAATTATGAAAATAAATAAAATTAAGTCTAATATCCTAAAAAGACTACGTCAAAGCCCCTCATCCAAACGTACCCATTAGGCTGGCAGCATTTCCTCGCTGAATCGCGAGAGAAATTTGCTGTTATCGATAAAAACTGTTTTAAATTCCAGGCTACCAGTTCGCGATAATGGCGATGAAGACCTCTTTAGCCTACATCGTTCGTCAGCACCGCATCCTGCCTGCTCACGATGAAGACGTTCGAGGAGTCCACAAACGAGAGGAGATGAGGACCAGCTTCGACATCCTCATCAGGGATATTAACCAGTTCCCTGTCAAATTACAGGCGAGGGAATAATGATGAAATTACGAGTAACTACACCAACTAAAACTGAGGCTGCGGTGCTACTCACTTTGGGACAAAAAGTTTATTTTGAAATCCTGCGTTAAAGATAGTGTTTAGATTTTTTAACCGACTTCCAAAAAGGAAGAGGTTATTTATTCGACTGTATGTTTTTTATGTCTTTTCACCGATTTCTCAGCAATGTGTGGACCGATTCTCAAAATTATTTTCTTCAGATTTATTATCTACCATTCTGTGTTAAGAAACTTAAGAGTTTTGAATTTGAAACACGATAACGTAAAATTCGGTCGTTGTAAAATTTTGAAACCATGTGCTACTGGAAGTTTTAAAAAACTTTACGTTAATTTGCAGATAATTATATTATCTAGAATAGGTATAGTTTGTAATTTATGTATAGTAACAAGCGTTTGTTTTCGCAAAAGATTTCATGATATGAGATATAATATTATTTATATTATATTCCGTGTGTAAGTCACATTATTAGTCACTAGGATTATAATAGAATATTATATTATGTAGATATTGGATACATAATATGAGCTCGGCTAAAAATAGGTTTCAAAGTTTATAAGAGTTTAGAGGATATTAGCTTATACGAATAAAGTTATTGTATTTGCCTAGGAAACAAACTAAAAGAGCAAATAATCACAAATTGTTTTTTTTTAGTAATAAATTGTTTTTTTTTATGAGATAATTTAAAATGAAGCTTTATTTTTTTAATAAAGCTTTTTAATTTTTCACCTTTTCAAAACCTTACAAATAGTAAATTAAATCTAAGTCAGTGTCCGCGGGTAAGGTGCCTAAAATGCTGGCGGCATTACCTCGCTGGATCGCCAAGCTTATACGTTGGCCGAGGTAAGCGCCAGCTCTCGGGTCATTTGTTCTGTCCACCAGCCGTTATTGAAATTATTGTTACTAATATAAATAATAGTTAAAAATAGAATACATAATGTTCTTTTATTTGATTCTTATTCAAAGACTCATTTGTTTGGTGTTCTTTTGTTGTTCGCAGTCACCTTAATTTAAAAGTAAGTTAATTAATTATACAATCAATTATAATAAAGTTATAAACAGTTTTTTTCTTAAATCTACCCTTTATATTAAATACCTATCTTTTTTGCTAATTTTTAATTCTTCCACATATAGTATTTAAACCATCAACGTATTCCAAGATCATTAACCAGAAAGCCATAACAAGTAATTTGTTTTATTCATGAACCTGCTCAAGTAAGATTTAAAAAATGTGCAATCTTACTGCAGTTTTTGTAACCCTTATTGCAACACGTTAAGGTTTAATTTGCTGATTGATAACGGGTGGTTAAACATTTGCTTCCGGACTTAGGAATCTAGAAGTTCCCGACCAGAGTACTCGCTGTTTAATTCTAGGCAGAGATATTGAACAGTTTTTTTATATATCAATGTATTTTCGAAGTTAAATTAACCAAGACATGAAAATACATACCTGACACTGCAAGTTTGATAGGCACGTATGGGCGGGTGGCTTAATTTTGCCTTTAAAATTTTTGTTTTGTTATTTATTTTTTTTAGTTTACACAATTTTCGTTTTTACTATGCTTTGTAAATATTATTTTTAAGTCATGTTTAAATTTATTTTTATCACCGCCTGGTACTTATTTAAAGCAAAATTATGCGAACCTCAGATAGGTATCGTAATACCTACTCGTAGACTAAATAAATTCCCAAAATGTCTTACAGTGTATTCCGCCCTACTTGAGAGTCTCTAATTCCATACTATGCATGCTCTACTTTCGGCAAGAACGTCGCTAACTCGTCTGGTCATCTGATATATTGGTTAAATATCCAGGTATATAAAATTAAAAGTAAATTTCAAACGATTGCAAAATATGAAAACTATAATCCTAACTCCCAAGTATTCTGAATTTTACAATAGGATATTACTCTAAATTTAAATTCCCCCAGCCCTTTATATGTAGAGTATAATTTAATTTTAATATGGACTTAAAAACCTTAGGGTGTTCAAATTTAGAGTAAATAGATTCCTTCTAGGTAAGCGTGATACATCTTAGTGAAACTTAAGTCACTATGGTGAACGATGAGTCACGTAATCACATCAGACAAACTTAGAATAACGTATTAAAAATAATCTTTGATAGAAAGAAGGATAGTTTTATGCAATTATGTATGGTAGTGCGGCAATTTCTAGTGCTCGCCTGATAACTACCTTCAAATACTGTGAACTGTTCACGTAAGGCATCTTAATATTTTTTGTAACACTCGCCCCTGCAGATGGTGCTCGGAAAGCACCGAAACTGTTGGACCCATTCCAACTTTTAATAATAAGTAAGTGTGACCGTTTTCTACGCGAACAAAAAACCACAAACAACCATTGAAAAAATCTGTCACCTAGCACCTAACAGTGAGTTCCAGCAGCCTCTGAGAGCTGGTTACTCCAGACAAGACATGCTCTCGATTAGACCAGTTTTACTGACTCGTATGGTTATGCACCCTGCAAATACCTAGCTGTATTGGGTAAAAAAATGTACTTTCTAAATTTTATTACTAGGTGACTTGTTTATATTCTCTTTATTGTACACTACGTCCATTTTTAGTCGTTTATTCTTCCTTCAGTTCTTTTCATCCAAAGGTTGCTTGAAAGAGATCGCTTTAAGCGATATGGCCACCAATTGTGGCACACTATTTTTTTTAATAGTTTTTATTTTATCTTTAGTTTTAGTTTTAAGTTTGTGTCCAATAAAGTATTATCTATCTATCTAGTAAAGCAAAAGTAAAAGTAAAAAAGCCTTTATTCAATTGCTACATTTTACAAAAAAAATACATATTTTAATTTACACCTTTTTGGGCAAAAGTTGCCGCTTGGGCATAGGCCTCCCCCGTTTTTCTCCAACTCTCTCTCTCCCTCGCCTGTCTCATCCATGTTGGTCCCCATATCTTAAGGAATAGGTCCCTCCATCTTTTCCTTTGTCTTCCAGGATTTCTTAGCAAACTAGAGGAACCACTCCGTCACACGTTTTGTGATCTATCTATCTATTTTTATTCTAAACTAGATATATCCTAGAAGTAGGTGTAGCAGCCCTGCAGTTCAGAAGGGTTCAGTCAACCCTTCGGCGGTAGGCAAGCGAGCTCAGTAGCTCCTGTGACGCGGTGCTCCTACCCCGATCTCAAGGTAAGCAAAACAAAGTATCTACTTTAATTCGTGGTGTGTCTTATAAAAGGTTATCTCATAGGTGTGATCAAATATACTAAAATTTCATTACATTTAATGAGTGATACTATCCTTATACGGTAATAATGTAATAAATATGTGTTTCGATATAAAATAATAAATAAAAAAAAATATTATACAACAACAAAACAAAACTAGTAGTAGTGATAAAAATAAATTTAAACATAACTTAAGAATAATACAATGAAAATTATTTACAAAGGATAGTAAGAACGAAAATTTGCAAATATGTATTTATATAGTTTTAATTCTATTAGCGCTACGCTTTATTTTTAGCCGATTTTGATTAAGAGTAAAAAAAAACAGATGGTGCTTTTGAAATCTTTGTTAATAACTTATGATTTATGAACCAATTTTAAATATTATTTTGTAATTTGTATGCGCATTCCCTATAAATTATTATAATTGCATTTTTACATAATAGGGCGATTTGTTGCCATCAATTATTTAAAAAAACTTTTAAATATATTATATATTGTTTTGTGAATTTATTTGAAAATTACACGAAAAAAAAACACATAATAACTCTAAAAACCTAACAAATAGTAGATTAAACCTAAGTCAGTGTCCGTGGGTAAGGTTTCTAAATGCCTAAATAATAGATAATGTTTCGGTAACCTTTTACAAAAGAATTTGAGCTGAAAGATTGCTGCTTGATTATTAAAATTTTTATGTTTTATGTGGATTATCTTTTATGTGGTGGTACGTGTTTTACTTACGTTACTAGGTGTAACCTAACACCTAGTGCAAGAACTTTATTTATCTTTAAAGAAATAAATCCACCTTTGCTATAAATAGCTCGAAAAGTATTAGAGGTGTGAAGCCTTTTTTAATTCTAAATGCGTAGATTTTTATTCTTTTAAGAGCCATAGGAGATTTAATGTATTAAAAATATTGTAACTATCTATGCATCGAAAAGTTAATTCAATAAAATGTCTCATAATGCTACAAAACTACACCAGTTATTCAATTAACAAATTATTTCTTACATATTTCTATACAGGGGTTTTTTGTTAAATGTCTTATAATACACAATAACCAAAAATATAATAAATGTTTTATTTAACATTATAATTACATTTAATATTTTACAAATGGTGGTAATAATGATAATAAATTTAAACATAGTTTAAGAATAATATTGACAAAGCAAAGTTAAAACGAAATGTTTAATTTTAATGATTTAATTACAGAATAACAAATGTGTACAAATACATTAAATAAAATAAAAATATGACTGTATGAATCAGTATTCCATGTCTGGCAACGTGTCCAAACGCTGATTGCATTACCCCGTTGTATATTGATTTATTTTTTGGACAAAGAGTTAGCAAGCATTTAGGTCACAAACCGACTTGTTCATACGACCCGACAGATCCCTATACAGGGTAATTGATATCTTAAACCTTTAAAGGCGTCTAAACAAACAATTTATGACAAAAAACCACAAATTTTAAAAAATTCGCTGCTCTATACACTTATATAAATATGAAATTAGTGTATTTATTTAGAAATGTAACACTTTTAATTATAAATAATAGAGCTTTTATATTAACAAACCCTGAAACTTTAAAAACTTAATAATATTATACTATTATTAAGTGATCAATTTAATTTCACCATTTTCAAGCCCCCGTCCAAACGTGCCTATCAAACTTGCCGCATGGCCTCTTTGGATAGCAAGGGAAATATGTATATATTTCCCTCCCCAGACCCCCACGATCCAGTAACCTCCACAACAAACGGCACGAACTTCTTGTATGAAACAACTGATACTTTATCGTAAATTTGTACGACAAAAATTAATCGTTTAAATATACTAAAGCAACTCTTAAAAGGGTTTCAATAATTACCCCCTTACCCTGTAGAATTTAAACAAGTACTTACTAAAAGTACTTATTGTGCTTACGAGTAATTTCCATGATGCTTCATTACAAAATATGGCACTAACATACCACGGGACAAGCTTCTGCATAATTATTTTGATTGGTCTTGTCTGCGCGTTGTCAGACCAGTCCAATAAATTAGTTGTAAAATTTCTTATTAACTTTTTATAAAAGGCTAAATTACTACTAGCTACCCAGTAGCTTTTAATAGTCAATGTTTATTACAATCAAGATACAAATTATACGTTAATAAGTGTGTATCAGGTACTACAAATGTTGTATCGAGTCACGTTTCTGAGTGTTTATAGGTAACGCTTCGAGCATACTAATTTTATACAGCGTTCTTAAATAAGAACAAAGTGATACTCACTAATTTGGGCCTGTGGTACGTCAATGTTACATCCATACAATCCATGTTTTGCACTCGGTAAAACCTTTAATTGATTGGTTGATTTGATTTTGAAAGTACTTTATTAACATAATTATTATAATATGTTTGTACAGCGTTCTTATTCTACACAACATTAACTTAATATACTAGGTTTTTAATAGGCTAACAGCGCCTTTTAAAAAACTTATGTCTAGGTAAACTAGGTAATAAACTAATTACTTATTAAATCTTATTATAAATAACAACTAGCTACTAGTAATATATTTAGTTGAATGTAATTACGTACTACGACCGTGCCAGCTCGTACGTTTATGGCAGATTTACATTTAATTTAGCTTATTACTATGTAATAAGTTCTTACAAAAATATAATATTTTTGCCTTACTACCAAAACCTTTAAATACAAAACGTTACTTTTATGTGTAGAGTATTAATTTGTTAAACGAGCTAGTTCTAAAATTAAGAACTATATGTCGTTTAAGAAGACATGCTTTCTGTATTTTCAATTCCATCTAATAGTCAAAATTGGCTTTACACACCATTTGGTTTTTATATTCCTCTTAAGTCAATTTTGGCGATAACAAATATAGAACTTGTTTTTCCTTAAGTACCATATTCACATTTTCTGTTATCCGTGGTTTGAAGGAAACGCTCTGAGCATTTTAATTCTATACATCGTTCTTAAATAACATTACCTGCCGGGGTCCGGAACACATGACCTGACGTTCATGTTTCTACTCTGTTCTGGGTCAGTGGCACGAAATTACTCTAACAATGCGACCAGCTTGCTGCCCGATGCCTATCTTAACAATTTGCGCTTTGTATGTTTTTATTGTACTTTCATTTTCGGATCGTACTTTTTAAAGTTTAATGAACTGTACATTCAACTGGTCTTATTTTGTACATTCCAAGACGCTATAAAAAGTGTAGATAAGTCATAGAGTTACTTGTTTTTCTGGTTGTAATTTAAATCTGGTACTTTCTTTCCCAGATGCATTGCTTTATCTGCGTGACATATATGATCATCTTGACCAGCGCCAACCCGATAACAACGCATGAAATCACAACAAAGCACGAAAAGAGATCCCTTTTTCGTGACGTCATAGAGTCCTTGAGAATTCGATCGCAGCTTTCAGAAGAAATCAACGAGCACGATGATAATAATCTATCGCAAAGCTACGACAGGTATGGATACGAGAACGAACCCCTCCAGCTTCCGAGAGATGCTGACTTCATACCTCGACGAAACGACAGAATCGAAATGCCACCTCTAAAATATCGCTTCCCTAAAAGTCTAGAACTCAATGATGCTAATCATAAAGACAAAGACACGAGTCAAAAGAACGATGACCCACCAAAAGAGGAAGTAGTATTATACATCAATACTTACGAATCAACACCAGCAGCTAAACCATCAACGCAGAAACCACCCAAAAAACGGCCGCAAGTCAACAAAACTAAGAAAAATAACACAAAGGATGACGAAGATCCTCCAGCTACGCCAATGACTATCAATAGTTACAAAACTTACAATATGAGTGGTTTCAGTCACATTGGAGACCGTGACTCACAGACTGTAGTTAAACCAACGGTCATTGTAAATATCCGAGGCACTGTTAGCCATCATGATAGTGACATCAAACTCGAACGAAACACTAAAAATGATACATTGGACGTTCCCCACAACGTTTTCAATATCAATCAAGAAATAAATCTTGATAGAGATTTAGAGAGAGAAGGTTCCAGTAAAATAAAACAAGACGTCAAAGTGGAAGCGAGAGACAACGTCAAGGTTGAAGAAGATATGATGATGTGTGAATCTTCTAATAAAGCAAGGGCAAAGCAAATCGAGGAACAAAATCGCAAATTTGACAACGTGTTGCAAATACTATTTTCCTTATAAGTATATTTAATAGTTGTATTTTCTCCAATAGAGCAGAAGTTAGATCGATAAAGACTTTCTTATATATCTTATGCTAAGTTAGAAATTAAATGTGTGATAGAATTTACAAGTGGTTTTAATTAGCTGAGATTTGAACCCAAAAATTACAGTCACTAATGTAGATTTTTGGTATAAATGGTGAATCACATAGGTCCAAGGTACGAGTAAGTTGCCAAACATAGTCCTGCACCGTTATCGCTCCACTGGGCCAACGCTTTTTCTAAATTTGTAAAAAACTACATTATAATTCTCCAAAACTGTTATCCTTTATTAGGTAACTAAATAAAATAATTTTGTTCAGTTTTGGGCCTAACCACTAAACATAAAACTACACAAAGGGTTCATTTACATAAAATGTCGCGCTAATCATAAAAAAAAATAGTTAATTTACCTATGTTATGGTTATAGTGCCGTTGCTTTTATAAATACACGAGTAGTAAATAAAGATAAAGATAAGATAAAGATAGATATTATTAGTAGACTGATCATTAATAAGTTTAGGCCTCTCTGATTATCAAAATTAATTATCGATATTCGATAGGGGCCTATTATGTGTTGTTTTACACTATACATTTATATGTATTATTTTTGTAGCTTTTCTCATAATTTATCAGATAACCTCGTTGAGAATTGAGCATACTAATCTATACACAATACACACAAATTTTGCATGTTGGTAAATTATTATTATACACTGTTGATCTAATATTTTATATACAATATTAACATCTTAGTCAATACTTTCCAAGAAGCCCTTGATCTACAACCGGACAAATGGATAGATTAGGCTCCAGATTTGATGTCGTCCGTAATCAAATGCCATCGTGTGTTCCGACATTATACAATCTCTTTACAAGGTCATCTGTCAACAAAGGATTCGATTACCTAAACTAATGCATGCCCAAATTCGGGACTACCATTTAGAACTATATCGCATTGAGAAAACGTATAACTTCGAGTCTGCAGTACAAAACTAGATTGCCACACGTATTTCGAAAAAGTTACTAAGTAAACATATGTGTAAGTGAATTAATTTGGTTTTAAATTTTGACGCTTCCTTATGCCACAAGTAAGTATGCGTGTGTCTTTTGTGATACGATATAAATTAGAGCACGATAAAAGAGGTGACTTACCGGATCAGACATTGTATTCAAGAATAGTTAAGTCTCTATAGATGATAGTAAATCAGTAATCCAACAAGCCAATCAGCCTTTGGGTGGTATGGAAATTTTCGACACCATAGCAAAGCTACAGTTTTGCTTACTTGATACTGATAATATGTAATTATCTAACTAATGTATTTTAACTTTTAACTCCAGGTGTTTTAATTTACTTATGTATTATTTTATGTATTTTATTCACAACTTTATTGTACTACACTCTCCGTCCAAAAGCCTGGAAAAGATCACTTTGAGCAATAAGGCCACCGATTGTGGCATATTTATTAGTAAAGCTTCACTTTTCATTTTAAAATTGGCCATTTTTGTGTCCAATAAAAAAAATCTTCTAAATACCTATCAATTACTTAAAAGTTTATGACGATACAAAGTTGTCCTTTATTGGAATACAAACAATTTAATTACAGAAATAGTTGAATACTTGTCAAAGATATTCTTTGTCTATTTTAATGTATTCTAGATACGATTACATAGAGGTACATGCACAGGTATCTGGTAATTGGACAAAAACAAGATTTGCAATAAATTAAATACATGGACGGCTTTTGATTGTAATTTATAACTAGATTAACATGTTGTACTAGGAACAATCACAAACCAGTGGTGTTAAAATTTGTATGCATATTAACACATACAATTTGACATAGATATAATTAAACCTATAGGTCAGTATAGATAGGTATATCATATTATTACATACATATAATTTTATTGCATAATTGTCTTTTTTAAATCATATTTTAAATATCAGTACCTGTATTAAAATTACCGGTAATAAACATGCAGTTATTAAAAAACACTTTTACAATCCCGCAGCCGCAATATATTATAGATACCAATTTATTATATTTCTAATAAAAATAGGTATGCTTGTTAATTAATTCTAAACCCAAAGAAAAATATTAAAATATTCGTTAAATAAAACTAGTCTACCTTGTAGAGTTCAAGCAGTGCGATGATCCGATATATCGTAATAAGAAGATCAATAATCATAAACAGAACAGTAGGGGAAATAAACTTATTCTTAGATCATAAACCGTAGAGATTAGAGAATTAGCGAAGTAGGTACGCGTTGATGTCTTTTAATACAGACGTGATTTCAGAGTCAAAATCTAATCCACAAAAATAAGAAAAACAGGTGTTTTTTCACCAAGTCACACTCATCAATTAATTTAGAAATTTATTTAAATAACATATTTAACCATTTATAAAACATTTATGAAAATAGATCAAACATGATGGTCACTACTATATGGCAGATGATATAGTATTTCGCAACTGCCTCAGTATGTGTGAAAAATGAAAAGGCTGGACTAGTAGATTTTATTATACTATTATATATTTATTTTGGTTGACTAATCACCCTATATATGCTCTTTAGAAAATGTCCTCTATGATGTGTTATGGTATTACTGCTTTATATTTTATCGTCCTAAATTTCTGCCATAAAATATAATGAATGCTAATTCTAAGGTTTATGTAATTAAATAAGATGTAATATTTAAAATCTGACTTATGTACACATCAAGGTGCAAAAACCAGTCATAATACTTTCAATTGACTAGGATAATAACTACACTTTTTGTAGTACTTTTATGGAAAATATAGAATTTTAAAACTAAAACTGAGTACATTATTTACACTATAGACATATTTCAGATACAAAATGGCCGTTACCAAAAAAAAGTGTCAGGGATTTTATAACATTTATAAGCGTTAATCAAAATAGACAAGGAACAATAAACACCCAAACGTGTAGGCTAGAGAAAATTCTGACTGACCAAAAAATAAAGTATACAAAAAACACACGCTTTTGACCTTATTAGTGTAACGTATAATTATGATGAACGTTAATAATTGCAATTTTATTATAACAGTTAGTTTAAATACGCGTTTCGCTACATTAGTCTAATAGCTTTTGAAAATGATTGACAGGCATTTTAATGTCAGCAAGTATTAAATGTACGTCGAGTTAAAAGAATAACATCAAAACTAGTTTAAAAAAATAGTTTTTATTTGTTAGACAAAAATACACTACATATTATAATACACATCTTTTATTTTTTTACCGACTTCAAAAAAGGAGGAGGTTATATATTCGACTGTACCTATGTATTTTTTTTTACGTGAGATTTCATTTTAAATAAATATTACTACTACTACGAAAAATAAATAAATAAATTAATCCAGGTTAAAAGTAGCCTATGTTGAACTTCTCGGTTTCAGCTTTCTATCTATCATGGATTATATCTGGTGACAGACAGACAGACAGAAGCGGAGGCGTAGTAATAGGGCACGGACCCCTAAAAACTACAACTATATATCAGTAATTCCCATCAAAGTAGATCGCTATATTTTATATCATAAGTATTATTCTGATTTATGACTTTGCAGGTCATTGAACACTATAAAGCTAACCGATTTAATTAAGTCTAATTAAAACTAAAAATAATATTTAAAAAAAAAACTGGTTTACACAGAACAGAACGTCATGTTAAAAGTGATTTTATTAAAAAAAATATTATGAAATATATAAATAATAAATATGATTAAACTAGCTGTTTCCTGCAGTCTTATCCGCGTTATTCCATGATATGCTAAATATACGGAATATGCTAATTAACGCTTTATCCGAAATCCAAGAAATTGATGTCTTTTGTAGTGCCGTCACTTGCATTGTGTGTGCATTCAGGAGTGTAGTTTATAAGTCTAAAATAGTTAGCGCTTTGGTGTAAAAACTGTAATAGCTATTTAACTGAATAAATAAATAATAAGTAGCCTACGTGTTAATCCAGGATCTAATCTATCTTCATATCAAATCTCATCTGAAAATCTCTCTAAATCGGTCCAGCTGTTGGAGTGTGAAGGAGTAACATAGATTTTAAAGTTATTTGCATATCCCACGGGAACTACAATTATTTTTTGGAATAAAAAGTAGCCTATATGTTAATCCAAGGTCCAACCTATCTTGATACCAAATTTCATCAAAATTGGTTACACCGTTTGAGTGTGAAGAAGTAACAAACAAACACACACAAAAACATTCGCATAATCACTAGGCTTTAGTGACAAAGTGAGCAAGACAGTTGAAATTTCAAGCATGATAAACATAGGTATTTGCCGCTGTAACAACATATACTAAAATAAAAGTAAAATAATATATGGGAAAACATTAAATATTCATGATTGATAATTGTACATAGAGTTTTAACTAATATGCAACTTAAGTAAAGTCAATATGTTGGTTAAATAAATTTAAGTAAGTAATAATCATTACATGTCAAAATTATTCATGTCAAAAACATTAAAGTTAGGAAAACCCGCCCATGATCGTACCTGGTGCAAAGGTGCCCATAATACTAGCTGCGTTTCCACGCTGAATAGCAATGGCTATCCTCTGCACCAAGTATGATCGAGAACGGGGATCCCCCGTCCTAATAATATATTGTGAATTAGTGCTCCAGCATAAAAAACGTGAATTGGGTTGTTTTCTCAATCATAATTATGCCATTTAGTTAATAGCACGAAAACTATCATGCGCAGGTCCGACTCGCATTTGGCCGATTGTTACAAAACGTGATTATACCACAAGTCTGCAAGCGCTCAAAAACAAACGCCAAAATAAACATACACACGTCAAACCTGATATTTAGGGCACCAACACTAATTACTTAAAGTCCATGGTCAAGTTCAAGACGGATCGAGTGATTGTTCGGCACTTTATTTTCGAATATCGCGTACCTACTTAGTGCTGTGAAATTAATAGTACCTATCGATAGTACGGGGCTATCGATATATCGTCAAATTTTATCGATAGTAAATGTATGTAAATTCAATGATATATTTTTCGACAAGTTCTATGCGATTCTGACATTATTCTTGGCATTTTTTGAAATGTATATTACTAATTATTAATTGAGTTTCGAATTTATTTTTATACCAAATTCGAAAAATTTCTAAATTAATAATCCGTGTTAGTTAGGAATTTAGGAAAATTATTATTAAATAAATAAATGTACAGTAAACCAAATTCGCATTTCACAGGATACAAAAATGAAAGTTATTAGAACAAGTTTGATGTATTTTGATGTCCAGTTTTCACTTCGTTTTAAAAATATTCCTGATTTAATATTCATGTATATTGCAAAGTAAAAATAATAATACAAAATCAAAACTAGACTGATTTTTTTTAGCTAACAATATTGACTACGAGGTGAACGATTGATAAATTATTTTTATACCGACAAATGATAGATCAACAGGTTTATTAAGTATAAATGCGTACGCTATATAATTTATAACATTGTAATTATCTCCGAAACGTTTTAATTTGCCCCTCCTTGTTCCTAATATAATTTGATACACGATTGTATGTAATATTAGAATATAATTAAAAAATAATTTCATAGTATCTTATCGTTTGGTGAATTTCCTGACGAAAATAAATGATATGGTATTATTTTTCTATTATAGAAGTTTGAACGTTGATTGAATAATATATTATTACGTGGTTTTAAAGTTAAGACTACAAATTAGACGATAAATTATTTTACAAACCTGACTTTCACATTTCGCATCCCTGCCGTGAGGTACTATGTGTTCTCGAACGAAGTTGATTTAAAGCAAGCAGTAGCAGGTAAAAAAATATTTTATTCATTTGCACATTCAGTTACCTACTTATATATGTTTAAAATACAATAGAAACACAGTTTCAAATATTTTCATAATAAAACAGGTTTATATCGTTTTCTTTACTATTCTTTATTTACTAGCTACGTCCCGCAAAAGTAGCCTATGTCACAAACCTCAAATTTCATCAAAATCATTTAAGCAGTTTGAGTGTGAAGAAGTAACAAACATACACACTTACTCACACTCAAACTTTCGTATTTATAAAAAATATTTTATTTAAAACACTATTACTTGTGTAAATTTAGTTAAAATTAATAGATAATTAAAAAAAACTCCTTAATTTCAAGTGTGGGGTTAATTAAAATCCAATAAAACAATTATTTAGTTTTGGTCAGTCGTGGGTAGCAAACCGATTTGTGACTTTCGAGATAAAGTCCCGTAGTATGGGCAAATAGCCATTTAGCAAAAGCTGGGGATATACGTCGCGTCTCTCGACTCGATAGTCGACCGCTGCGCTGAGCGCACGTTGGACTGTGACAATTTATCGATATTTATACTTCGCTTCCAGCAGGAAGTGAGAGGGATTACATCGATAGAAAAAAGAGTCCCGGAAAAATGACGCGTCACTATTTTTTTGGAATAATCGTGAGTATTTTTTTCAATTTTGTCTGAAATTTATATTTTTTGTACAGATAGATATTTAAAATAAAAATATGACAAAATTTAATAAGCTTATATGTCAATACGTTTTATTGGACTAACATAAATGACGTAACTTTTGCATTATCTTAGTCGTCGAATTTAAATAAATAAAATACATAACATTTGAATAACGTATGCTAAAAGAGATTAACGGTTTATTTTCGGAACAATAGAGATAGGTTAAAACATTATTGTATTTATAATAGGCATATCGAACGTGTGCTATGTGTTGTTATGAGCCGTGTCAACGAGATATAAACATAAAACATATGTTAATCTATAAACTAATTTCATTCCTGTGTTCTTCGACAAAATTGACTTGTGTTAAGAACTTTAAAGGGTTTTTTTCTTTATTTTTAAAACAGTACAGCTAGGCATTTAAGCAAGGCGCGTAATCACGCGAGTTAGAAATCCCCTGGCCTAAGGTGTAGCATGTCTAGTTTGAAAATACTAGCTCTAAAGGAGACTGCCAGAACATACCGTTAAGTGCTCAGCGATACTTTTAAATTTTTGACTCAATCAAAAACTGTGTAGTCATAATTATAGTTACCAAATAATTTAAAGGAAACAAACAAATTCACTCAATTCTACGTCACTTTAAAAGTTATCACGCTAATATTAAATTATACAAAAAAACATAGTCGTAAGTACATAGAAATATGCAGTCTATCATTCTAACAGTTCACATAAACGCTAAAACTAACTAGATTGTAAGCCTAAATATATAATAAATATTATATTACTTTTATATACAATAGAATCACAGCTGACAAACCAAAATGCCTTAGGTTTTAGAATATATGAATGAAAACCGACCGAGTCGTACTCAAAACCTTTCTGTAGAAGTCGATGTAGTCTGTTGTACTACAATTTAAAAAATTTACGACTAAAAGAAATGATAATGATAATTAATTAAAATTTACATAGCAATCGTTTAGTGAACGAGCTGGTTAGTAATGTTCATAACTAGATGTCGTTTGAGAAAACCCACGCAATGACAGATCTTTATTCCTGAGTAATAAAAGTCGAAATTCGAGTAATACAGCGTTGTTTGTTGTGTTTTAGTTGTGCCAATTTGGTACAGCAATAGACGTTGTTATTTCGACCGTACGTAAATCCCTTTTTCTGATATTCGTGATATAAACAAAAATCGTTGATAAGTTGTAAAACAACTTTTGATTCACGTCTTAAAAAAAATTACGGGGAAAACCGAAATGGATCATTGAAGATTTGTAGAGAGTATCTATTTTCTAGTGAATTTACAAAAGTCTTGTGTTTTTAATTGTAATTATTTTAAAGTTAATAGCCCACTATACGTGACTTGAAGCCTTTATAAGCACCCTGGTCAAGTGCGGGTTGGCACAGTATTTCCATCCATTCATTTACATTCTGCATTAATAAATGTTTTTGATACAAAAAGGCAAAATATTCGACAAGTATAAAGGTAAATTACAAAACTTATCCATTCCAATCACGAAAATAGAATCAAAGAATGTATCGTTAATACACGGGCAGTAAAATGTGTATCAGAAACTCAATTCAGATATAATCATTTTAGGCATTATGCTGATTTTATGTTGTATTTGAAGAAATCAAGAACCTCCCACAAAAATATAAATACCTATTATCATCGCGCTTCCGTCTAAGCTAATTCAAAGTATTTAAGCTGGTGTAATAGTACCTATATTTTGATAAATCCTATAAAATCTTGCGTAAATAATAAGGCAGTTTTTCACTTATTTTATCCTTAGAGTCCCAAAACATAATTACGTATTATTCGCTTAATAGTCGTTTTGATATTTTCAATGGTGTGCTTTCGAAAGTAATAAAGCAATTACTACAAATCTTATTATTTTTGTAGGATATGATATTATCTAGAATTTTAGAGCTTACTTTTTACGAGCTCTTAAACTTTTTAGTTTTATTCGTAGCAGATTTCAAAACCAAACTTTCAAATTATAAACATTAATTAACTTGCTTCCTACGATATTGCAAAAAATGTTTGCATTGCTATTTCACAAAACAATGCTAACCAAGAGACAATAAAGAATAACCTTTGTCTCCTAAACCTAATATTTATTTGTTAAAGTTTGATTATGTTGATTCATCCGCTTCATCGACACTTCTCGTCATCATTAACAAAACATAAAGGCCGATAACCTTAGCTTTATGAGGAAATTAGCATCTTACAGTCCCCATAATCAACACTTTTGGAAGTATTATTTCTTCTCAGTCTATGTTAATATAGATCTGATTTATCTGGCATAGTATTAGTTTTATTAATATGACAATGAAAAATATTGATTTACCAAAGAAACATATGAATTATATAACACTATTGCATATCTAGTGGTTGCTTCATTAGGGTGTCGAAGCAATCTTCTATTGATACGATTTTTGTGACGTATAATTTTGATAATATTGCAAAGTATACCTTTATAAATTTGGCATTAGAATTGAAAATTATTTATTTATCAAAATATATAGTAAGTGCCAAAAATAATATTTTTTCTCAAGGCTCGAAACTGGGCGCTTGTACGCCCTGGTTATAAAGGTGTTAGCATAGACAAAATATGTACATACATAATTTGTCTATGGAGCTAGTTAGTCCCTTTCGTAGCCCAAGCTTAGTAAGGTACTTTACTAAAGTACGATTTTTGCTCTAGTGCTAAACCCGCACTGAGGTCTTATAGTTTTGACGTGACAACGTCTTAAATTAGGTTGCGGCTGGGAGTCACTTATGAAAAAGTGTAACACCCGGTAACGTTACGATGAGTCACCGAACGAGAGAGAGGCCTGCCGAATGCCTTGCGTCTCTCTCCCACTCAACTATGATCGGTCTGCCGCGCGCGCAGCACGCGGCAGACGTTGTCACGTAAAATCTTCGCCCGTAAAACCGACTTTACAGGCAACCATTTTTTTTTTACACTGAATAGCTCAGACTTGAAGAACAGCTATCGACAATGTCACGACCAGCAGAATTCGAACCCGCGTCTTCTGGCACACCGGGTCATATTAAATTACCGCTGGACAGTTGCGGGTTGGCGGATCAGATTTTGTGGTCCTCAAACATGTCGGTTAACTCACGATGTTTTCCGTTACCGTAGCGTAGTGACAATCCACACATAACTTGAAAAACTAGTCAACAAATATTTTTCGATTGCTTTTCTCAAATATACTAAGGTATTCCATCTGTACCCCGAAAGGGACAAAGGGGGAAAAAGTATCATAACATATTGAATTAAAGACGTTAAAAACTTTATCTGTTATAGTAATATATGCAAATAAAATGTACACGCTTACGTTATTCAAGAAGTTATAATATTATACACTAATTATTATTCCCGGGAAACCTGGTCCAAACGACTCTCGAACACTTTCCAATATTTACTTCCAACAAGATATCCAAGAGCTTTCTTCGAAACTTCTTGAGTCACCACAAATTACAGGTTACATACTCTTTTCTCTTGTATTCTCCGACTGTATTTAAGTATATTTTCAGAGTCGAGATAAGTAGGTTTCAATTTGTAGTACAGTTTTATAGTACGTGGCTCATATTTTAATTAGTACCTGGTTGACCGGTTTTTTTTTAATATGACATTTTCTAAAAATGATTCCGAGCTAGATTGATTTATCGCCCCCAAAACCCCCCATTATACTAAATTTCATGAAAATCGTTGGAGCCGATTCCGAGATTCCAATTTATATATATATACAAGAATTGCTCATTTAAAGATATAAGATAAGATAAAGATTTAACAAACAAAAAGCTTTCAATTGTTAATTTTTCACTGCTAAATACTATAAAGATTCGCAATTGACAAGCACTTGGCCTGGACTTTTAAATGTGCTTCCATTTAATAATACGAGTAAATATATGACTTCCACAGCTTCTAACCATTTAAAGAATGTTTCATTGTCCTACGATATTAATATTTAAACATTGCTTAGGAAATGCTAAATAAGCACAGAAAACAGTTTACCTTGGGACCGGTTTTGTGTCACGTAAATGTTTTTTTAATTGTTTCTTATGTATTGTTCTTTTTTGTTGATCGTATAACGATATAAATGTTTCTTTCTTTCTTTCTTTCCATAGCGTTTCCAAATTCCCAGTTACCCGTATTTTTATAAAACCCCTTAAGATGTTAAGATAGAGAAAACAAAACTATGACCTAAAATTGCTGAAGGGCTCACTTTAATTTAGTTATTGTTGATGAAAACCACGGATAACAGATAAAAAGTGAAAACAAACGTTCGATAAGAAAACAAGAATCATAAAACAAACACTTCGAAATCTAGTGTTGAATAAACTTGACTACTAGGACTACATACTTTTGAGATCTTATTCCTAGAGTCCATATGCAAAACAAGTATACAAAACGGTATGCCCGTTTCGTATGGTACTTGTTTAACCAAACACGCTTTTAATCTTTCCTTAAGAAAAACAAGTACAATCATGATGGTTAAACAACTCGTATCTAGTTAAACCTTTGTTAAGTTCAAGGTAATAAGCATGGTGTTGTTTATAGACCAACTGACACTTGACCCACTTTCTCGACAAAGAAAGCCGCACCAGAGATAACGTGGATAGTTGAGAGGCTCGGGAACTAGAAGTGTTTTTTCGCCAGATATGTGCTTATTTGTGATTTGCTTGTATGATTTTTGGAGCATTCAAGTAGCTAGGCATTTGAATATCTTCTGCAGGTCGCGTCACCACACGTGCCGAGCAGAGCAGGTCTTATATGACGACCTCGTTGGCGTAGTTACCATACAGAACTGCTAACCAGGGGATCCCGGGTTCGAAACCCAACACGGCCAACATTTTTGTGATGAAGTAAATTTGTTGGTCTGGGTGTTAAATATGTATCAATCGATATTTATGTATGTATATAATATAGTATATCAGTTGTGTTAGCCACCATAACACAAACTAGAAATGGATTAGTATGGGGCCAACCAGCCGGGGTGAAATGTGTTCTAATATTCATTTTATTAATATTCTTAAACAAAAATGCTATTTTAAATAAACTAGCTACAAAATACTACTATTTTTAAAAATAACCAAGACATTCTTAGTTATTTATTCGTACGATACTTCTTCGGCACTTACATACGTCAATTAAATAACTGGTACTTAATTAATACTTAATAGTAAATTATAAGTACTTATAGTATTGAGAAACTATACTAGCAAATAAGTAATTATCTGAATAGTAGACCTCGCGAACTAAAAAAAATCTGTTATTCTACGTAAATATACACATTATAGCATACGCATATGCATATACTCGTACGTTCCCACTGCTAAGACTAGGGGCCTTCTCTCTCGAGGAAAGAGAGGCCATAATCCACCATCACATCATTGGATATTGTTGTCCTCAAACATGTCAGTTTCCTCACGATGTTTTCATTCACCGAAAAGCGAGTTCAATTCCACAAATAACTTGAAGAACAAGTGGTGTAAAGCCAGGACCAAACCAGGGGCCGTCGGATTTAAAAGGAAACGTTTTCCTACCGAGCCACACTCACTTAATATCGAAATATTATCACTTAATAAATCGTTTTTTTTAGAATATGGTATTTAATCGCTCTGCTAAATATAAATAAAATCAACTAATAAATAGCGCTACAACAAATTTCCTCTTCATTGTTTTCACTGTAGTCATCATCAATCGCTGACGACAAAAGCAAAGCAAATCCACTCAAAACTTGAAGAACTACTAAGTAGAGTACGGCCAGAACCAAACCAGGGGCCGTCGGATTTAAAAGCGAAAGTTTTCCCACCGAGCCACACTCACTTAATATCGAAATATTATCACTTAATAAATAGTTTTTTTTTTAAATATGGCTTTTTCGCTCTGCTAAATATAAATAAAATCAACTAATAAATAGCGCTACAACAAATATCCTCTTCATTGTTTTTACTGTAGTCATCATCAATCGCTGACGACAAAAAAATCTATTGAGTAATTAGTATGGAATTTGCCAATATCGGATCAAAATAATGCCTTCTACGTGATAACCAACAAAATCAAAATTGGAGAGTCAATTGAGGCTTCGCTGGATACATTGTATTCGATCTATATTAAGCTACAAAGCAAAAGAAACAAGAATAAGGGAATTGCCCTATTGCTGCTACTGCACTTTAAATGTCAAAATCATAATAATAAATTTTCATCTAGGATTTAAACGAAGCCTATTCTTCGCGCTTCTTAAATGTAATCCTTTTATTTTTTTCGAGATATAACAAAGTTAATTAAAGCTAATTATTATTTTACAAAAGGATATTTCATTTTTATAATCCATAAGTTGTTATGGATTATAAAAATGAAATATCCTTTTTTTACCAAAATGGCCACGGACCAAATATTAAAACTAAGTAAGTAAGCAAGAAGTAAAATAACGAAAAAGAGATAAGGTATATAAACTTTAATTATTTACATTAACGTTCTTTATGAGGTTTTTAGAAATTATATTAAGTTATGTATATTTATTTGCCTTGATATTAATTGTATCTGATCTTTCATGTATATTATTATATCGGATGTGAATACACACATATGTTAAAATCAATTACTAAAACTTTTTTATACATATAGGGCTACTGATAATTATTAATAAATAAAAAAATAAAATTCGGTGCTCCGAATTTTTTTCTTTGTGCTTTCAAAAGTCTTGGTACAAATGTTGATTGCCTTGACGTACAAAAACCACTATTAAAATATTGTTTTAATGTAATGATGTATTTGTCCGAAAGCTAGGTAGATACAGAATATGGTTCTTTATTTCTGAATAAGTAACTGAATATTTATCTAGAGTAAATAGGTTCCTTCTAGGCAAGCGTGTTACATCTTAGATCACAGTTAAGCTTAACATCAGGCAAGCTGCGGTCAAACGTAAGCCTATTCATCAATAAAAAAAAAAACTAGAGTCTGAATAATAAAATAAGAAATTGGAACCACTTCTCAGCTTTTACTTGTTAAGGGTTACAGACAATGATTTGCGTTAGTTAGCAGTAACTCTGTATATTTTGATTAATCGGTTCCAAGACAACAAAGTCTCATCAGATAATTTATCAAATAAATCCTACCTGATGTAGACACTTTTTTGTACAAATTTAATATCAATCTCTCAATTATAGGTTGTTATTTCGGATAACAGGAAAAAACAATATCCAACTAATATAATAAATGCGAAAGTTTGTGTGTGTAAGTTTGTTACTTCTTCACGCTCAAACGGCTAAACCGATTGCGTTGAAACTTGATATCGATATAGTTTAGACTTTAGATTAACACATAGGCCACTTTTTATCCCGAATTAATGCGGGTAGCAACGCGAGACGCGGGCAGTAAAGTAAAAAAAAAAACTTAATTAAATAGAGCTTCAGAAATCAGATTTATAATAAAAATGACTGTTCTAGAAATCACGTGAGTTTAAAATGTAAATGTTTTAATGTAGACGTGACATTTGATTCAAAGTAAATAATATTAGTTAAGGCCAATGAACAATAAATATATGTAAATAAATGTATTATATACGAATACTGGAGTGATTATCGTGATATTAGATTAGACTTAAACGTGGTTTTATTACCGTGGCAATAAAGTTTATGGGATAGACCACTTTTTAAATCAATAAAACATATTGGAAAACGGACTAGCAAATATATATTTTTATTCTACAACTAGACTTTGTGATGAGCTAAAAAGTATTTTTAAATATTTACACTTAATTTGAGCACTAAGTTTTTTTATATAATACTAGTTAACACGTCAAAAGATTTAATACATACTGTCAGCTTATATTGTCACATAATCTGCACATACATAGGCTGTGACAAAAATAGCCATGTCAAACATCGTTTTTTTTACTTATAATAAAATAATATTTAGATATAATTAAACATTAATAATATAATCATAGGTGACATGTTATTTTTAATTTACTTTTATTGAATAAATGACTTAAATCTCTGATCTATAAAAATTTTAGCTATGGAAATAGAGTAATAATATATAGAACGTTACATTTAATTGTTAATAATATAATCATAACTTTATAAAACAAATACTTTCTCTGGCTGTTGATCATCAGCATTGGCCTATAAATTTATTTCAGATGATTTACGCAATATTTGTGTCAATATTTTTTTTTTTTGGAAGCTGCTTATAAAGTAGGGAAATTTCTAAACATAGAGACGAGAGCAGTAAACATCAAATTCAGTTTCCAAGCACCACTCGTCACCCAAAACAGATATTTGGCGACCAAACAAGCAGTCATAACGGTTCATACTTTCATCACAGTTCGATAAACATACGTTTTCTGACCCACAAATTTTGCTAACGTCGTCTCTTACAAAATAACTAGGTACTGCCAACTTCTGGGACGACTACACAGTAGTTGGCGATTTGCTATTTTTTGCATATCTTGTTTCCGTTTCTTTTATTTTTTTAACTCATTACAGCTATACATTTGACCACCAGGGCGCGTAACGTCACACGAGTGGCGAAATTCTGGCTTGAGGTTGAGCATGACTAGTCTAGAATAACTGTCTCTGAAGAAAGCTGCCGGAAAACACTGTTAGATGCTTGGCAATAGAATTTTCAACTAGAGGATGGTAGCTAGCCAGGCGAGCATTAGAAAATGTCATGCCACCATGCTGGTTTCATCACCAAATGTTTTCCTTCACCGAAACTTAGATATTTGATAGAACTGGTTGATAGTGCTTTACTTTGCTGATAAAATACGACAATACTGTGAAATTACAATGTTAATGCAAATAAATAAATGTCAAATATCTATAAACTACTTTTTTATCTATATACGGATCAAAGAAATTTGTACATTATTAGAAGGTAAATGAAAAAAAATATGATTGAAGATCAGGCGTATTATTTCTTACAAAGTCTTTTTACAAATTATCCCGCAATAAAACCCACCATAACCTGTATTTTAATTTAGGATGTAAAATACATGCATATTTTATATTCTTTTACAAAAATACTAAGTTACTTAAAATCATAGACATATTTATATAATCATAGATATATTTAGTGTCCTGTTATGTCAAACTTTCGCCTATTACCTGAGTAAGTTTTATCATAAAAATGATAATGAAATGCAAGAAAGTTTGAAATCTGGTGATAAAGATTGAATGCGGTTCGAATAGTTTTTTTAAACATATATTAAGGTTAATGTTATATAAACCTTCAATGTCAATATATTCAATAAGCGAACATTTGTTTATATTCACAGTCAATGTCAAGGCTGCATGTGTTGCATAAACTTGCATATCAAGTTTCACAAATGATATTAACTTGAGTCCTGTTATTTGAGTGATGCATTAATATTTGCATATTTTCTCTTTTTTCTTGGAAAAGGCTAAATCAAACTTATAAATAGTTATTCTGTTGTTATAAATCTGTCAAAAACAAATCTAGTTGGTAGGTTATAATACATTGAGCTATATATACTAGAGTAGCAATGACAACAAACGATTTTCAGAAATGCGTAGCCACTTGATAGTTCATAAGACGTAGCTTTGAAACCGATACATTATGCCATAGTAAACTATATTTGTCTCTTTTCTTCCAGTCATTATCTAATTAACGTAGAAGTGAGACAAGACATTGCTGACATGAAAACGGACAGAGCTGCCAGTGGCGCGAAATAATTTCCCCAAAATAAATGAACGAATAAATGTTTTTAATTGCTTTGGTGTTATATATTCTGAACAGAATTTAATAAAACTTTCAATTTATACTATTACAAAACTGTAACGGAAGCGTGTGTGTACCTACATTGAAAATATTTTGAAAAGGCTGTAGTGAATAGATTTTGATATGAATAAAAGGCAGAATTTTATTTAAAAAGGTAGTAAATAATAAAAATCTAAGATAGTAACACGTTCTGTAGATAGAAATAAAAATAAAAAGTGTGCTATTGTATATAAAACTGCAGGGTGTTATTGTGATTAAACACCGCTGTGTCTGTAACATATTTGTTGTAGAAGGTTTAGGTACATACTCTACTAAAACAAATAAAATATCATTCTAAGAGAATTTAATACAATTTTAAGATGATTACACATTACGATGATGAAATAACATTACTTAGTTTAATAAAATACTTCTCGTAATGATTGAGTATATTACAGACGTTGCCGAAATTTTATTCACAGATATTACCGGCACACACTTCCGTCATTCATTATTTAATTAACTAAACTCCCAAATAAATGGGAAAAATCAAAATCGCTTTACTGGCAACATCGATGTCAAAAATAATGGACGATATATTTATTTTATTTTCTGATTTAATTTTAGACAATATGATCAAAATTATTCAAACTAACTCATGAAAAGTAACGCCACTTGATTTATCATCCTTTTCAGACCGCGATACACAATTTTTAACAGCAAATTTCACCATTATGAATTATTTTAAAGGGCGCGTCACGCTTACTACATGTCAAGCAGGCAACTGACGTCAGATTAGGCCACAGGCGTCTTCGAAGTTGCAACGCGTCGCTGCCGTAAACTGCCAATCTAGTACATATAACATCATTGTTATAATATATATCTATTAAAAACAAACGATTACGCTTAAGAAATCGATTACTTCATAATATAAGTACGAGTAATGACTGTAAGCATTATCTTGAGACGAGGTGGAGAAAGTCCGTTTGAATTTTTCTTATCTTATTTTATTCATAAAAGTTTTATTTTATTTTCAGTTGCTGCTTTCGTGCTCTCTCTTCGAGGCTCTACCACAACCTGCACTAAATGAGTAAGTACCTGAATACAAATTTAACTAAACGTAGCAGTAGTAATAACCTTATCTTCTAATGTAGGTCTTATCTTAACTCTTAGTTTTTGCAAGCGTCGCGCCAGTTCTTTTAACATCGCGAATAAAAATGTAGATTCATTTAAGTAAACGATTTTAAGTGAATCATAATTGTAAATTTGGCTTAGGGGCTAAATCGAATCGAAACTGATATAAAAACCCACGTATAAATAACGCACAAGCACGACTAACAAAAGTAGTACACAAGCTTTAAAATAGTGAAACTAGAAGAGCTGCTGCAATGGGTAAGGTATGATGTAATTTTTACTCTATTTATGCTTAAAATGGCTTAAAACATGCGTAAATAATGCTATTGGGCAAGGACGTTTTATTTAAAAGCATGTCATTTGGTTTGATTGGAAAATAAACTTCTTTTTGAGAGTTATTCTTCGTTTTCAGAGAAGCAACGATTGTCCCGTTTGAGGTGGTAATGGATACAGATGACGAAGTAAATAATGACAAACAGGAAAGGACATTGACATATGAAGAAGGGGGTGATTCCCATACTAACGCAAAAGATATAGTTGATAAAATAAAGGCTATCAATGATGCCATGAAGAAACCTTATAAAAGACCACAAATGAATTGGAATACACAACCAGAGACCGGTTCTTACATCTTGGATAAAGAGGTGCTGGAAAAGTTACAACAGATCATTGCTTCGGGAAAGTTACATCCTCACAAAAGTAATTTGAAACTGCAAGATGACAACACTGTGTCGGAAATTGAGATGCTGCGGAATGCAAGGCAAATGGCAGCTCAGTTTGGCGGAGCTCCAGGATTGTCGATGACGTCAGCACCATATCTCACCAGTATCCCTGTGCTTGTTGTACCAACTCCGGCGTCTCCCATGTCCATGTTTGGTTACAATTCTATGAATCCCACACAGTGGAGACCAACTGGTTTAAATAATGATTTAAATTCTCTACGGTTTGGTCTGCCCAGTTATCAAACAAAGGAAGGCGAAGGATCGTCGCCTTTTCAATTTCAATGGCCCTTTGCTTCATGGTTCCCAATCCTAATCAGGGACCCATTGTTAACTATCATGAATGGAGGCGGCTGGAATAGTTTTATAGAGACCGGTCAATCCGCTGATATATGCAGAAGACAAAAATCTTCTGACAATGAAGATATTCAAAACAACATCATAGATGAGGAAATTGTAAATTCAATAAACCGTATTAATACGAGACAAGGCCGCGCTATCAAAAAACGCACCATACTACATCCAAGTAAACTACAAGAAGTTAACAATACAAAGAAAACGAAGAAAATAATTTCAAGAAAACCGCTCACTACTACAAAACCCGTAAAACAGGCTTCCACTGCGCCTGATACGAAAACAGCCGATGATGGAGATCTGCGCTTCCCGTTCGGTGATTTTACTTTGTTCGGAAACAGGAAACCTGTAGCTCCTAGCCCAGGTTTCTTCATCAACAGACTGAAAGTCAGAAGAGGTGGAGTGGCGATAGCAGGTCCTGGAGGCGTGGCGACTGCAGGCCGCGGAGGCACTGCTATAGTCGGTCCCGGGGGGCTGGCGTACACACAGCCAGGAGGAGTGGCGGTAGCGGGCCCGGCGGCGCGCGTCGTGGCACTCTCTGCGGATGCCGACTTGAACAGCCTCGTCTCCAAGCTGGCAGCACAAGATGGTTCTGTACCTCGCTCATTACAACCTATAATCGAAGGAAAAGTAGTCGCTATCGGTCCTGTTATTTACCAACACCCTAACCCCTCGTAGCCTGCTAACACAAACCTGGCTTGCTCACCTGCAACCGAATAATAACAGTATTTCTTTCTCTATTAGATACGACCGAGGAACCGGACATATCGGAAGAAGCGACGGGAGAGGGTCAGACGTATACCATTTCGACGGAGCAAGATTCGGAAGAGGTCCTCTGAAGCACGAGCCCATGTTCCAGCTGATCTTGAAGCCCATAGCTCATGCTCTGAGTCCGAAAGGGATAGCTATAGCTAACCCGGTTTCTAACGTAGTGATTGCCAGAAACACGACGGGATCCATACTTCACTCGCCTCTAGCCACCGCCGTGGCAGGCCCGGGCGGCATCGCGCATGCACAATCTGACCTTAACCTTTACGAATATGTATCCAACTAGATTTTAATCCAGTGTTACTTAGTCCAATTGTAAATATTTTGCTAAGCTTTGTTTCGGAAATTAATTTCGACTTGTCACTTGAAATTATTTTTCGGTAATTATTTTAATGTAGCCCAATTGTTTTGGAAATAAAGGCCAATGTTTTTAATCTACTAATTTCGTTTAATTTTTACTAAACCTACAATAATGGAAGTATCATGAATTGAACAAGTTTATATATTAAAGCTTACTAAAAATAAAATAATATTAAACACAAAGAAAAATGATACAAATCAAATGAAATAAATAACAATATGCTTCGAGAACCTTGAAGGCAAACCATCACTTCAAATATGACTTCCTACGCACCCATCTGGACATATAATTAATTTAATATTCATTCGATAATCTAATAATCCAAAAATAGCTTCTTATAAACCGAAATATGAATATTTAAAAAAAAAATAGAAAGTTAATCTTAAATTGGGTACACTACTATGGCTATTGAATATAAATTGTTTTTAAAAGGTTCGAAATAATTTAGAAATCTTCTATGTATTCGAGTAGTTTATTTAAAATATAATTCTTAATTTCAAAATATTCCCAGGGCTTCAAATACCCAGTACCTGCCATTTTATGGTGGTGCCAAAGGGCAATACTTAGAAGTTAAGAAAGATACCGCTGGATTGGTGACAAGCGAAAAGATCGTGTCAGAAGATAAGATTAGTGATAACATATTCAAAAACAGTGAAGACAGTCTATTATCTAAAGTATTGGCGGCAAACCTACAGAGTCTGCGAACAATCTCCAACAACATACTAAAGCTACATGCTTTAGGTAGAAAAACTGGTCGCCTTGGAAGCACTGAAAAAACAAGATTCAGAAACCAGCTAGCCGCTTTGGGTGAGGCTGCTTCGAATACGATCAAGTTGATCGAAGAAATAGGAGACAATGTCGATGTGATTTTTAAGAAAAATGAAACAGTATTGAGGAAGTATGGTGGACTGGATGAGGATGTTAATGATGATGAAGATGTAAGTATATATTTATTGCTCTATGTAGTCTCTAGGAATTCCTATTTGCACTGAATTACAAGTTTATTGTCTTCATGGCGAGATTGAACCTGTTTATTCTATTCAAGTGCAATCCATCCTAGAACGCAATATAATTTTACGTCAGGTGAGGTGTGCTCAGGCGCAAGACTATCACACATAAAAAGCAACCAATAATTTAAAAATGCTATATATAACATACTTATCAGGTACAGATAAGTATATACTCGTATAATATTAACGTCATTGCTTGACGAACTTTAGTCACAATATGATGTAAATGGCGTCTAAAATGAATTTGAGCTTTTTATAAATTTACATGATGGTTAATCTATTTACAAATGTACTATTAATAATTATGAAGAAGGAAGATTTATTTATTTTATTTATTATTATCCTTGTGGTCCAGTATTTCATTTGCTCATTTCTTTAGTATTGTGTTCTTTAGATAGAATGACATATACCAAAAAAGTTTAAGAATTTATCCGCTGTATTTACTTCAACTTTTTCTTCGTACGAGTGAGTATTTTTAAAATAAAATGTTAATTATATTTTTACCCCTTTCCAGGTAGGTGAGGAGGGTATCGGTATCGACGCAGATGGGCCCTCTCCTGGTGTCGAATACACTGACAGTGATAAAACAATCGTCGCTGAAGCTAAGCCTGTCGGTTAGTCATCCTTCTTTTATTATACACTAGCTGACCCGGCAAACGTTGTTTTGCCTCACTTAGGGGTACAGCGCCATCTATTGATTACTTGCTCAACCCAGTCGAAAGGTATCGACATCTGTTAGAATCATTTGGAGTTAACAGACAATTGTGACTGTCAAATAATAACAGACAATAATTAGCAATAAATTAAAATTGCGACTATAATTCGAGATTTAAACTATCCTATCTCTCAAGTTGGATCGAACTGCACATGGTGTGCGAATTTTATTATAATCGGTTAAGTGGTTTAGGAGTCCATTGAGGACAAACATTGTGACACGAGATTTATGTATATTAAGACTAGCTGTGCCCGCGGTGTTACTAATAAAAAAAGTTAATTCGTGATGAAAAGTAGCCTATGTGTTAATCAAAAGTCTAACCTATCTTCTCACCAAATTTCATCAAAATCGGTTCAACCGTTTGAGCGTGAAGAGTAACAAACATACACACAAACCTTCGCATTTATTATATTAGTAGGATAAATAATTGTTTACACTGAGTCAATTACTAAAACAAAGGTGCAGCACATCAAAAGCATCTCAGTTTAAGTGGACCTACAGAATTAAGAAAGCACGAAATTACAATTGGATAAAATGACACGCGTATAGTGTTTGTAATAGTTACAGAGTTCACATAAACATGACATTAAATTGACTGTGGCTAAGAAATAGGTTAGTATCTTCTGTAATTCAATTATGTTTCACAAAATACTTATTTGACACAAGCTCTTTATTGATGCTTATTTTGTTATATTTTATGGAATATTTTCTCTAAATACACACACAAGCATCTGATTTATTTACTAAAGTACCTATTATCATTATTATTTTCGGGTAATTTTGTAAAAATTAGTCTAGTACTCGTATATTATTGTACACTATTTTGTATGGCTATATAAACGTTTTATTTTACACAAATTAATTTTACTAAGAATAACATTTCATAATTACCAAAACAAAATTAAATCTTCTTTGGCTTCGCCTTGTCCCACTATGTGGGGTTGGCACAGCTCGTTTTTTGCCTCCACTACCTTGTACAATCATATTCATACTTCTCCTAGTCACAAATATATATATAAAAAAAAATTTGACGCAGCGAGTTTCCTTGGCTATCCAGAGGGGTAACGCCGCCAGCATTTTGGGGACCTTCGGTACAGCGCGGAGAGCTCATAGTCTGTTTTAGTTGTTTTTTGTGTTTGTGCAGTTTTATTTGTATTTATAAGTGACGTGTATTATATATAAATATAATCTTTTATCGGATAATTTTTGACTTAAAATGTATAAATATTTTCAATAAATCACGTGTAAAAAAACTAAATCTTCTATAATATATTAAATATGTTAATCATTTCATATTTATTTGAGCTGGTCTTACAACTGACTACGCAATAATTAATTAATTAATGTAAACAATTCGTGATTTCTCAGGTCTTGCGATAATCGGCGAGCACGGTGTAGCGGCGGCGCGACCGTTTGCAACTGCGATAGCTAAGTCAGGCGTCGCCATAGCTCATCCTATGGGCACGGCCATTGCTGGCGTCGATCCTGCCACCCTGGGGCTGCAGCTACAGATCAATCACTCTACTTAATACATGCCATAAAACTTCGAAATACAACACACTGAAGCGCACAAATTATACAAAATATAAATATATATTTGACACAGTAATTGTAACAAACATGTAAAGAAATCCAAAGGCTTCCAAACTAGTTCATAACTGTATGACGGAAGCCGATGTCTTCTCCCAATCGTAAGTCGTAAAGTACATTAAAAAAATAGAAAGAAATTTTTTTAAAAATAACAAAAAATAAGTATGAGATTATTACAATATAAATGGGACGTGGTAAACGCAAATAAATATCAAAATATTTAGGACATGAGATTAATGAAATTGTATGTGTGCATATACATATACAAAATATCTATCTAACATACTAAAAAATCCATAACCCGAACAATAATCTTGGCAGGAATCAGAGGATAAAGACGTAAAATTAAATTGTCTGTAACGTTTTTACTGCCTATATGACGTATTAATTCGTTCGGTTAGTACTTATTTGAATAATTGGCTTCCTTTAGTGTCAAACTTTTGCAATGGAACTCTTTTGAGTTTAATTTCTTAGCACAGTGTCCATCTTTGTTGGATATGATCTATTAAGTAAACTAGCTAAAAGACGGATTCAACCAAACGCTAAATAAAGAACAAGATATGTAATGTTTTTCACCACAACATCACCTTAGAATTAAACAAACAAATAGCAACTAGGTCCAAATGAACCAGTGTTTTTTATATTTTCTCAAGTTTAAAGTTCATTACAAACAAAAATCATACATGTCACATTATACAATTAAAATGTCAAAATTAAATTTATTATAAATGGCTTAATTCTAAATAAATAACCCGCCCCGAATTGTTCCCGGTGCAAAGGTGCCCATCAAACTAGCAGCGTTCCCGCGCTGAATGGCCAAATTGGTAATTATGTGTCAGTTACTGATATTCTTATACTGAAAATCCGGAATATTTTCGGATAAACGAAAGATTAAAAGAAAGACATATCTCAATGAATCGTCGAAATTCTTTCTGAAGTACTTTTAATTATGTAAATAATTAATAAAATCTATATATTTTTCGTACAAGTGTGTACTAAACCAAGATGCTAAAATGTAGCCTGATTAAAAAGTTGGTAAGTCGCGTTTTTCAGTCATATTTCATATAATACGAATGGAATGAAAAAAATATCTTTGTCATTGGTACAATTAATTTAATATTCGTATATTATTTTAAGACACAAATATTTATATTTGAGCGTCTTCGTTGATAAGAATGTAACAACGGAAATACTCTACATAATTAATAATTTCTTCCATCTACAATCCTTGAACACTTGAACCAATAAGTTAAAATTGGTAGGATTTTTCTAAAGAAAATATTGGCTTCTGTTGATATCTCATCATTATTTTGTTTATCTATTATCATTATAGGTCCTGGTATTCTTTAGTGGCTCATATTTCTTTTCTAATTATCAAAAATATATAATTGGTGTCCAAAAATATACACATAAGATATAATTTAGACGTCTGTTATTTACCAATGTAGCTAATTGACTTTTTGATCATATTAATTGTTTCATCTTCATTTCATTTTTTATTTTTATTTACATTTTGTATTTTATTGAAAGTGCTGAATTACGATAATTTCCAAGCGCTTGACCATTTGTGATTATTTGTGTGATAGATACCTACTTAATTCCATTTTTTGTTTCATGTGTACTCTAACTTTTTAACATTTTGCTGAACGTTGAAATAATGTATGTAGAATTACATACTGAACAATTGAATTAAATGAATAATTAGATATACTATTACATTAATAAATTTTAGATTATATTTGCAATAATTGATTGATTTGATTACATTATATTCAATAAAACAATATACAAATAATATACAAATAATCATTACAATATTTAAATGTAATAAAGTAGATTTACGCATAATGTTGCAATAAATTGGAATTGATTGTGATTGTGAGTGAAAATGTGATAACTAGTCTTTACAAGACAACAAAAATATATTTATTTAATTTATAAAATGTGTATCTTTTGGTGTTTTATTTTAGTTTTAAGATCCGCTGTAGTATCATTGTCATATACCAAGATAATATTTTACCGTGCGCCGGCCGACTATGAGAGTTTTGTAGAGCTGTTTAATTTTTGACAAATTGTAAAACTAAAATTGTTTGTCGAGACCTACTAAAGAAAAGCCACCTTTAAAATGTTTTGCTTTGGTTACCAGTGTCCCTGTACACGAAAGTGATCTTCTAAACTATTAGAATATCTAGTGAGAGTTTTTGACCAGATTATGAGTCATATATACATACATACGTAAAAGTCAAAAGTTTTTCAAGCAGCCTGAGGATTGTGTACCAAGACTCACACAGTTGGAACCTACAATTTAACGTGCACGATAAACCGTGGGTCGGATGCCCAGCCCACGAAAGCCCAGATAAAAATAACAGTATTCAAAAGAGCCTTTTGCTTGGTCGCCCATCCAAAGACTTTCTACATCGGCCGTTTCTTAACTAGCTAAGCTGATATTCTCGGCTCACCTGAGATAGCTTTACTACAGGCGCTACCAGACTAACGCCTTATTATATTCGCTTTACCACGGGTCAAATAAATAATACAACTGCTAGACATATTGTTAGCTATTTAGTCGTACAAGCATAAATACCTTCCTGTATGTTTAGCACAGAACGAGGACTTATAGTCTTTCCACCTTTTTTCCACCTGTCTATGAAAATGATCTTTACTAGCATAAAAGCATGGTAACAAGAAACATTTTCCTTTACAAAATATTATTTCCAGTGGATGTTTACTGGGAAATTTTATTCCGCTATTCCTCGCTGTTATTTAGTATCGCTGCTAGCTTTTTATCATCGTAAGGGAACTTAAACTACGATAAATTCTCTTCGATTAACATATGGCAGGGGCCAAACTATCGTCTGATCTGAAGGTAAAGAAAAATAAGTACGTAAGTAAGTTTGAGTTTCCATTTTATAACAAAATAGAAATATAAATATATATGTGACGCAAAGATATTGAGGAATTTTTCAAAAATATAAATATAACTAAATATAACAAACGCAGTATTAAAATCAGATTGATAAAGACAAATAGATTATTTCCTCTCCCGGTAGACAAATTTTCCACCACCCGTGCTAGGCCGCCGTATATTATAATTTTCTACAAAATTACCATATTTCTGCCGCGCTGGTCTATTTTTCCGTTTAAGATAATATTATTTTGTCATGCTAAGTGCGCAGACATTAGTGATAAGATCACGCTACTTACACGGCGCTGGTAATACGTGATTTGAAATATATTAGAAGATACAGTTATTTACTACTTTAAATATGTTTTCATCCCATCTATTTGGAAGGGATTATTTTATTCGCACATAAAAGTATTAATAATTTTAGAAACACGTAGACTTATTTTAGCAAAGGATGTATGTTATGATAAGAATAAGAATATATTTATTGTTCAACTGTGTTAGGTACAAGATCTTAAGTGTAAATACAGGTATCAACAGTCGTGTCCATTGCGAACATACAATAATGATGTATTGCTTCTCAACAATACAAATACAAAAAAATACAAAAATTATACGTTAGGTTTTACAAAAATATTTTAGTTCCTATACCTATTCTATAATATATTAAATCCCTAGCACATATTCATGGTGGTATTACGTACTCCTTCTAACAGCTGAATCGAGATCTGTATATATGTATCCCAAAGAATTCTCACTTATTCTTTAATTAACAAATTCTGGAAAACAAGAAATATTTTTTATAACAAGAAACATGTTTTCAATTTATCCTTAGCTAAAATGTCTCTGGAATTTTATGTAATGTTCATTAACTGACGTTGATTCAAGTATGAATGTAATTCCTTCCTCATTAAACCGGGATTTTCCGCAATAAATTAATATGACAAAAGTGACCCAATCGACAGTACCTACCCAAAATCTAACCGCAACACACTCAGGTTATGTACAGTCATAAGATTCCGCGTAACCTTACTTGCATATTACAATTACGTCGAAATCAGTTGCATCGGTAAGAAGAAACCTAACAGTAACGGCTTTTACACCACACGGCAGGGAGTCTTTGCAAAATAATTGCGGTAGCGAAACATCTGCGGAACTTTAGTACACTGCCGTTCTTTCGCAAGGAAATGTCATTGTCATTTCAAATTTTCGGCTTCCATTTTGCGAAATTCTGTCCTCTCTGACAGAACCCGTGGTGACGCTATGCGATGCGAAACTCCACGAGCGAAACAGCAGCGTCTGTGTAAAGGACTTTTCGCAGTTACTTGCGAAACAAAATCGTCAAGGACGCAACTATTTCATCTAGCTATATAGAAGAGCGAGACATAACACATGCGAAACGTAGCAACAACTTTAGTTTTTGTCTCCTTTTACTAATAAGCTTTAATTTGTAAATGTTTGCCCTCATGCACCGTAAAGCGAGTGCAAATCCACACATAACTTGAAAAACAAGTAATTGGTGTAGGGCTGGGATCGAACCAGGGGCCGTTTGATGATAAAACAGACATTATTAGCACCGAATAAGTATAAACGTTATGACAAATTAACGATATTCTATTCTTTTCCGTCGATCTATCTAAACGAGCACTAAAACTGTGCTTTCCTTCATCGGTTTTGTCTCAAATTTAACAAAAAAAAAATAAGGACTTAAGGGCTTTCTGTTATTTGTGTAAATTAATTCTCTCTTCTTGTCACTCTTCTCTTTCATTCCTCCAGCCCCTTTCCACTATCGGATGAGCAGGGAGACGGCTAGAAGACATCGCTATACAGTTGAAGTCCGCACGAAGCGTTCCGCTTCCACATATATTGTGGGGACCATTATACTGTGGAACTCATTGCTGGAATCCCTGTTCCATCTGAACTATAACCTCGCTGTCTTCAAGGCGAGAGTGAATCGGTTTCTTCTAGGCAAGCGCGCTCCACCCTAGATCGCAACATCACTTAACATCAGGTGAGTTTCGATCAAGCGCTTGCCAAACTATCATGAAATAACATAATAGTAGTTTAAAAAAACTAAAAAACACGCTTATCTGGCCGTTTTAAGTGGGTCAAAATTGCGCCCAAAGAAGTCGGTTACAAACAAACATACAAACAAAAATACAAAAAAATTTAATAATTTTATCAAATTAGTGTATTGTCATCGGTCCTCAATAAATCTACAAAGTTTCAACGAAATCTGGCCGTTTAAAGTTGGTTTAAAATCGCGCCCAAAAAAGTCGGTTACAAACAAACAAACATACAAACATACAGGTGAAGCTAATATAAAGCGTGTAAAAAGAGCTAGTGGATTGTAGAAACATGGTGCTTCAGCCATCCAGCTTTTTCCTCGATTTTTTTAGTCCTCAATGAGGCCGTACTCCGCGGTGTTTCCTGCTGTTAATCCTGGTTTTAAAGAAAGAAAGAAAGAAAAATATATTTAACTATGGCAAACACAAACCTTGAAAATAAATCTTCTTATATATAAAATTTCCATGTCACAGTGAAAGTTACCGTACTCCTCCGAAACGGCTTGAACGATTTTTACCAAATTTTATATGCGTATTCAGTAGGTATGAAAATTGGCTACTATCTATTTTTCATACCCCTAAGTATTAAGGGTTGTTCACCCTTAAATTTTTACTTAAGGCAATACAACGTTTGCTGGGTCAGCTAGTATTACAGAAAATAAAAAGATAAAAAGTATGTGTTAATCCATAATTGAAATTACGATTCAAGTGGTTTTATATATTTGTTACCCACACATTATGCAACTGATAATTATATAGGTAATATTTTTAGAATAAACCTAATAACTTATCGCACTCACCTTACTGCGCTCTAAATACGAGTATGTTAATTAAATAAATTTCCTTATAAAGATCTGTAGTCATTTTGTTATTGCAATGCGTACTTGTTTACTACTATTAGTTATACCACGTGGAGTCTGGATTACCATACAAATGTGTCAATAACCGACTTTATATCCTACCATTATATTACTTTGTCAAACTCATGATCTGCAATTTATTGAATCAGACATTCTGTATCCTAATCATAGCATACATAAGCAGCCGGGACTCGGGGCCTTCTCTCACGAGGAGAGGAGGAGAGAGATATAGGCCATAATCCACGCTAGCCATTGCTAGCGGATTGATGGATGACATACGTCTTCGGATGTTGTGGTCCTCGAACATATCACATATTCACGAATGCGAATGCAAATCCACACATAACTTGAAAAACAAGTCATTGGTGTAGGGTCGGGACCGAACATGGGGTCGTCTGATTGAAATTAGTCGTTTTTCCCACCAAGCCACACTCGTTTTCTCTTAATCAAATCTATGAATATCCCTTTTTTATTTCTAGTATTTGTTCTTATAACGGTAACGAAAATACACAATCTGTGAAAATTTCAGCTTTCCAGCTACTCGTATCGTGGTTTATGAGAATCAGCCTGGTGACAGACAGAGAGACGAATAGCAGAGGCTTAGTAATTAGATCTCGTTTTTACCTTTAGTTACGAAACCCTAAACAAATACTATCGTAACTAGAGTTTTAAATAAAAGGAATGAAATACACTCTTAATTTTTTTATATGTAGAGCTTAAGGCTCTACATATAAAAAAAAGCAGCAGTATTCGTTCCATATTTTTTTTACTGTCACAAAGTTCCATCTCGATATACGAGCTAAGATGTAGTGCAAATAAATTGATACATCTGCAACACTTTTATCGCAGAAAACATAATAACTCAATGTGTAATTAATCTTATAGAAAAAACTGACAATTTAACTGGAGATGAATCCATAAATTTTATATATTTTTCTTATTTACATCACATGATTAAATAAATTTATAATAGATATAGCGTAGGCCCAAAAGAAAAATGTACTGTATTATAACTAACTACACGTACAGACTGTTTGATAAATACATACATTTAATGTGATAAAATCGAACCCCGGATTTAAAATCTTTGGAGTCTAGAGCTACCAAAGGAACAGCGAGGCAGTCAATTTAATAATTCTTTGCTGTTGGTAAATCGTTTTGCTGAATAAAGAACATTATAGTTCTATCTATCTCTATACATCGTCCTAGATTCGCACGGGCTATAAAATAATCTAAGTTGCAAAGCTTACTTGCGGCAGCAAATTTCTCTCGCGATTCAGCGAGGAAATGCTGCCAACCTAATGGGTACGTTTGGGCGAGGGGCTTTGACGTAGTCTTTATAGGATATAAGACTTAATTTTATTTAATTTCATTATTTTTAGATATGACCATTTATAAAAAGTTGCAAAGGGAAATAAAATATAGCCTATTTTACTCTGGGATAATGTAGCTTCCTAGCAACGGTGAAAGAATTTTTCATATCGGCCCAGAAGTTAAGGAGCCTATTCGCATCAAACAACCAAAAAAATCTTTTTATATATTGATCATATAATTAAGATTATTCTCCCAGTTTCAATAATATTATGACGACGTATGATGAAACAAAATATTTCGTAAGAAAAACATTATTCGGGTCCGACTCTTTAGCAGTCGGGTAAAAATGACTCTCCATAACTGCAAATAAAGGAAAGAAATGACTAACTCGCGACAAAAGCCACCTTTGGCATGACTCCAACTTATAGTTCTGCTAAACAATGCGATAAATCCACGCAAACGCGGAAAATTATACTGGGTTACTTATGACGAGTACCAAATTAATTAACAGCTACTATCAAAGGTTATATTTTATTTTGTAAATAACAGGGACCGGACAGCCTAACTAATTGTGTTAGTAATCGCTTTCGTACGTGACCTGTTAGTCATATGGCACTATTTAAGCAAAGATCGATTTCAGTGAAAATTACAAACTAAGGTGGAACCAAATGACTTGCGAATAACGACTCCGCTATGTGTACTAGGCGTACTAGATTTATTAGAAGACCTAGAACCTGAATCTCTAAGATAAGATTAAGTTCTTATCACTTATAAATCAAATGTAATATATATCTTTTGAAGTAAGTAAATTAGAGTAACATTTTAAAAGGTAGCCTTGACTTCTGAGCATGCGTACTAATGCACAGAAGCCAGTGACTTCTCAATTTTACAAACAAAATTATTATACTTATAAACTAGCTCAACAGAATAATAATTTAAACAAATACTAACGCAAAACTATACAATACTTTAATTATATTATGTTAATTATGTTGTCTAGCTGTTGCTAAAAGTGTGTTTACAGTATTATTTGTGTTACAAACGGAGCGGGAACAACTGTTGCTTGTTATACAGGCTCCAAAAGGCCCGAGCACGAGACGCAGTTCCTCCCATAAGGTACCTGATACTTATATTGAAATAGACTATAACTATCTCTAAGTAAACGTGTACGTATACTTATAAAAACTTCATAAATTTTTAACTTTATTTTTGAGGACAAATTTATACTGCATGTTAAAATTTAACTATGTTTGTTACTAGTAGCCCTGTTTGTCTGTAAAGTAAAGTCATATCATTTGTCTATCGACGTTTATACTTCTTTATGATCGTTTAATAGAAATTATTGTTGGTATTTGATTCTCCCCTCAAGGCGCATTCTTCATTATTGAAGGTCGCAATTCCCCGTAGAATTTAATCACTGAGGAGAGTTGTTTTGGCAAGTCGCGTTGGAAGCCCATGTTCTTTCACAGAGGATACATGTGTTCGGATTTTGTACTCCTCAAACATGACGGTTTCCATGTTGTCCTTTACCGTAAAGTGAGTGCCAAACAGCACATAACTTGAAAATAAGTCATTGATGTAGCCGGGATCAAACCAAGAACCGTCAGGTTGAAAAGCAGACGTTGCCTCGAGCCACAATCGCTTTTTTATATGATTACTAGCTGACCCGGCAAACGTTATTTTGTTTCACTTAGGGGTACGAAAAATAGATAGTAGCCGATTCTCAGACTAACTGAATACGCAAATAAAATTTGGTAAAAATCGGTCAAGCCGTTTCGCAGGAGTACGGTTACTAACATAGTGACATAGACATTTTATATTTATGTATTAGAGAGATAATTGAAATAAAAAAAAATCTTTCATTAAGCAAACTGGAATAAAAATAGTTGTTTACTAATTTTCGCAACATTTCTTTCTTTGTTCCGCTTGAATACTTTTTATCCCGGATTAACGGTAGGCTCAACTAGATATACGCTTATTTTTGGAGTGGTTGCTCAGACGGTCATTAAGCTATTTTTTCGATATTTATCACCGTTTGCGATTTACAGCTAAGGAAAACTCAAGATTATGCCCTTATCTTCGCCTAAATTATTGCGATTTAGTTGAAAAAATATATAATATTAATAAAATATTTTTAAAGTGACGTGCCTTGTACTACAAAAGTTACTAATAATTTGATATATAAGGTTAATAAACGATTTGATTTGGTTTGATTTGATTCATGTACTTAAAACTTTTCTTTAAAGGTTTCAAATATCTTATATCTTTAAATGAGCAATTCTTTATATAATTGGAATCTCGTAATCGGTTTCGGGGGCGATACATCGATCTAGCTAGGAATCATTTTAGAAAATGTCATAATAAAAAAAATACCGAGCAAAGCTCGGTCAACCAGGTACTTATTATATAATATTTCAAAAGTACTTTAACTAACGGGTTTTAAAATAGATTATTAGAAATCGGTTTCGGGGGCGATAAATCGATCTAGCTAGGAATAATTATTAGAAAATATCATATTAAAAAAATATACCGAGCTCGGTAGCTCGATCAACCGGGTACTTATTATGTAATATTTCAAAAGTACTTTAACTAAAGGGTTGTATAATAATAGGCCATTATTCACTATATTTCCCTTAATTGAAACAACTGCGGCTCGGTAAACAGGCTCCAAGGAGACCCAGCACGAGACGCAGTTTTTCCCACAACGTACAACAAAAATAATTCTTTAAAAACGTAGCGCTAAGTCATCATGTACGTACACCTAAGTTTACCACAAATAAATTTATCTTTATCTTTAATTTCCCCATAACTTCCCCGAGTCTTACTTAGCAAGGGTTACTCATCCATCACACCCGCGGCGGCGCGGCGCGCTATAATATAAGGATGCGCACGCGCCGTCTCACCATTTCCTTCCCGAAGTCAGTGCTGTCAGTGCGAGATGTCTGCCTTTGTTGTGAGTCGTTTACCTTTACTACACTTGTCATTAACAGTTATATTTCATTTGTTTCTGATTTTCCTAACGTGTGGTCACGGTTGTTAACAGATAACAGTTGTTTTGGTGCTTTGTCAAAATTGTTTAGAAACTGTGTTCTTGAAGATTGTGCCGTTTCAATTCAGATACTAATGATATGTATAATGTAAACTAATTATATAGATAATTTGATCAAAGCAGGAATAAGAACTACAGAACTTTGGAACTCTCTTCCTGAGTCTCTTTTTCCTGAAAAATATATTTTGGGGGTCTTGAAATCTAGAGTATATAGGTTCTTTTTAGGAAGAGTGTTACCTTTCACTATAAAGCGTAAAATCAGGCAAGCTGCGGTCAAAGGTAAGATGTATTTATCATTTAAAAAAAAATAAAGAAGTGCATAAAACAAGTATAATTTTAGTATCCGTAATTTTCAAAACCCAAATAGACCCAATATTATGACTAGTCTTCATATTTACTGCGTTTTCATAACACAAAATTGTTAATCGAACAGTTTAAACCCTATTTGTTATTGTGTTTCGTTTACTTTTTGTTATGTTGCGATAAGCGATTAGTGATAAGACAGATTAAATTTATAACGGGCTCTTTCTTTTGATCACGTCCCAAAGTATGTCAAATTTTTAATGTAATCTTTCTTTTTAAAGTTAGATTAAAGTGATCAAAATATTATACCACAATTGTCATTGTGAGACTTACTTTAGATCAGATACATAGATTTAAAAGGCAAAGTTAACAAAATGCAAAATCTTGCAGAACACGCGGGAAACCTTATCTATCTTAGAGGTACCGGTAGCTTGATTACAAAATTTAAAACCATGCTAGTTTGCATGGTTTTGTCTGGATATACGAGTAGGCAAGTTTCAGTTTTTGAAGTTTTTTATTGTTTTTAGTTTTTTTTTTTACACATTATAGGCTTGCGCTTGACCACAACTCACCTGATGTTAAGTGATATTGCAGTCTAAGATGAAGCACGCTTGCCTAGAAGAAACCGGTTCACTCTCGCCTTGAAGACAGTTAGGTTGTAGTTCAGTGGGAACAGGAATTCCGGCAAGTAGTTCCACAGTTTGGCCGTCCGTACTATAAACGTGGAAGCGAATCGTTTAGTACGTTTTTTAGTAGTTTTTTGTTATTTTGCTGCTAAGTTAATATTGCCGCGACTGTTTTCGTATATAAAGAACCATTATATTGTTTTATCAATGTTACATACAGTAGGTACAGCCACTTACGTAGTTAGGGTTGCTTCACACTTAACCGGTTCGGTACCTTCGGTTCTCGATGTCGATCGGGTACTTCATCCGGATTTACATCATATTCAATACGGTAGCATTTGTAGAATTAAAATTTCAAGCTGCAAAATGTAGTACACTTAGATTTCTGTTTCCGATAAAACCATATATACATTCATACATTATCGGTTTCCGACAAGCTATGCCGGTTAATGCCGTTCGGCTTTTGTCTGGATAGTGTATACTCGTATGTCCGACAAACCCGAGCGGTTGACGACCCAAAGGTACATATGTATATGTATAAAACACTCTATCGTTTTTAGTAAAATATCACTCTTCTAGGCCGCCATTTGAGGAACATTTATTTTAACCTAATTTTTCATCTGCAATGTCTTGTATTTGTATGCAATAAAGAAGTTATATGATTTGATTCAAATTTATTTTACCGGTTCAGATTCTATTTTACCGGTCTTGCCGATTCGCGCCGATCCGTGTGTGTAGCAACCCTAACACACGAGAGCACCGGACCACATCCCCATTCTAACTAAACGACGGTTTTGCAAGTAGAGTTAAATTGTTGTCACCAGCTCTGGTTAGTGGTTAACTGTGGCATTGTTGCAATACAGCCTGGTTAGGAGGAAGTTGCAAGAAGCTGTAAGTGGTAGGCGGTGCACGTTTGTGAAATGATGGCAATACCTCAACAGAGGCTTTCGTATTGGTTATTTTAGGGTTAAGAGTAACTAATGCGTCAATTTTTAAGAATGGTATACGTACATCTAGTAAAGCAACGTTGGTTGTGAGACTATAATTGCCAAAAACAAGTAGCACTTGTAGCTCGGCTAGTCAAATCTGACGCGATAAATCTGAAAATCTGACTCGATCGTCGAAGCTAGGCAACGGTCGATGCGGACGGTGTTTGGATGGATTACCATGCAGAAGACTGCCGTTTTTAAAGTGGCATTCATTTGGGCGCTACAGTGGGTCGGATGATATGTTAAATTTTAGGTCTCTAATTAATTTCTTGCACAAGCAGTCGTTAAGCCAAGTCAGAGGCCTTCTCGATTTGTAAACTCTCGATACGTGAGCTTGGCCACTTAGGCCATTAGAAGCAGAAAAGAAGAATAGTAACTAACGCGTTAGCCTCTAAGAATAATCAGTTTAGGCAACGTTAGTTCTGAAACTACAATTTCCTAAACAATCAGGAATAGCTTATTTTTGGAAACTGATCGTTGAGTCGCAACAAAATGTTATTTAAAGTATAAATGCTAAGCGTGGATCACTGTTTTATATTTTGTTGATGATATCGGATGAATTAGAAAACGTTGATGATTAATATGATGTGACAGTATAGGTTACCTAATTTAACTAAATGACAAATATAATCATTTTTACTAATACTTGTGCAATAATTTATTTAAATTCAAAAGTCACCAAGCACCTTATAGTATATTCCGGCAGCCTTTATGAGTGCCATTATTTCCAGACTATGCATGCTCTATCTTGGGTCAGAGTGTCACTCCCGTGTGGTTACTCGCCCTGCTAGGAAAATGTTTAACTGTTATGAGTAAAATCAACAAAATCCAGAATTTAATTTCTGTTGTAAGTCTCATATGTTGGAATGTGTGGAATAAAAATACGTTGATCAAATTATTTACCACTAGGAATAAAAAAAAATCTTAAAGTAAACTAGTAGCGTTTCTCACGGCTTAGTCTAAATATGTAACTTCAACGCATAACTTGTAACTTAAAACAGGTTTGCGCAGGAAAATTACCGGCAAAGATTAGGATTTCTTGGTAAGATAATGTAAGACGCTACATTTTAAAAATATTTACCAAATCTTCTAAAATTTTTACAGTGTTCTTTATTTTGAGACAGGCAAAGCATTTCGAGACGCAGTTAATCCGTACATCCTATCTTAATTGGCTGCAAGTCATTCATCCTAAACTGAGGTGAATCCTGTGTCATTTTCATAACAAAAACAGTGTACACACCAAATTTAAATATATGGTACATTCAATGAAAAATGTTTTAGTACAAAACTCTACAGTTCAAACTTTAACATATATATTTTACTAATTTACTTTGTCCATATATAAAAACTCAGAGGGTCATATAAATAAATAAATAAATGTTTAATCTAAAATAAATGTAACAAAATATATAAAATATAAAAAAAAATATCTAATTTAATTTCTTCACCTTATACTCGTACTAGACTAGATAATACTCTAGTATAACTTGTACTATACTAGATAATACTCTAGTATTATTTAACCCTTAAATGAACTAAAAATCACACATAAAATGGACCTCCATTTTTTATTTTATTTTGCGCAATGTAATATATAAACAACACTCACATTATTGCAAAAAAATATAGTAAATTAATGTCTAGATTTTTTTACTAATTTTTCCTAGAAAATCGTCCATTTAAGGGCTAGTAATCATTAGTACACGGTGTTTGTTACGTTGTACGGTGTTTGTTAAGTGTATATTATGATATGAAATAAAAACATTTTTTTACAAATTTTTCCTAGACAGTCATACGAGTATACTCGTATGTCTATTACACAAATACATTTTTTTAAAACGTAAAACAAAAATTGTCCATTTAAGGGCTAGTAATCATTAGTATAAGGTGTTAGTTACCATATTATGATATTAAAGAAAAACATAATACCGACGATTAAAAGGCAAACTGCGTTAAGCGACAAATATTTGAGTTTTGAGTTATATACATATTTGGAATCAGCGATTTTTTCTGCGTCGTCTGAACCCAGTTTTGTTCATTTCTGAGCACTTTTTTGTCGCTTGAGAATGGCTCTCCTGTAAAGTTCAAAAAATGTCGCTTAACGCAGTTTGCCTTTTAACCGTCGATATTAATAATGGTCTCAGACATCCTGTAAAGGTCGTCCATAGCTTACTAGTAGCCGATACACGGCAGTCCTCTAAAGTCCGTTTACCTCATCTAATGACAGACCAGACAGAACATCACCTTCTTTTTTAATCACCATGACGTCACAATGACACTTCAGATCCTTAACGACGCAAATCTGGGTGAAGGCCCTACGAGAAGCACATACTAACTATAGGTTCAAATCTTATCTCAGAAAACGATGGGGTTAAGTAACCTGCTAACAATTTTCAAATCAAATAAAATTGGGTTTTATTGAGACAATGTGCAAATATTAGACAGCAATAAATGATAATAATTAAGTGTGTGTTTTGTCAAAAAGTGAGTGTGGCTCGGTGGTAATAACGTCTGCTTTTCAATCAGACGGCCCCTTGTTTGAACCCGGCCCGACACAATGACTTGTTTTTCAAGTTATGTGTGGATTTACACTCGCTTTACGGCGAAGGAAAACATTGTGAGGAAACCGGCATGTTCGAGGACCACAATATCCGAAGACGTGTGTTATTCGCCAATCCTCACTTGGCCAGCGTGGTGGATTATAGCCTATATGTCTCTCCTCGTGAGTAGGCCCAGCAGTGGGAACGTATAGTGGGCTGCTTATGCTATGCTATGCTATACTATGTGTGTTTTTAACGAGGGGGAAAGCTTCAACATAAAACCTGGCTACAATGGGGCGCAGCCAGGTTATGTGGGATTCGCACCCAAGCCACTCCGGTGACCTGCCTCTGTGCTTAATGGAAGACTCCGGGTTCTTCCGGGAAACACCCCGGAGAATTCTTAACACTTCGCTTTAGCCTTTCCCGGTCATCGTATGGTCTACAACCGTACGTACGTTTAATACTAATACAAAATAATTTAACAGTAAACTATTTTAATTTAAGACTTATACAAATATTTTAACAGTAAACTATTTTGTATTAGTATTAAACGTACGGTTGTAGTCCATACGATGACCGGGGAAGGCTAAAGAAAAGGGTTAAGAGGTTTGTTGCCACAAGGCAACAAACATCCAATACAAGCATAAGCTGTATTTTTTTTATAAAAGCACTTTTTAGTATATCTAATCGATCCTTTCATTTGTGCACTTATTTATATGTACTTTTTTCCATGAATTTGATGGTACATTGACACTCATTTAGATTCTCCTTCATGTTTGTGTTTACTCAAGACACATGTACTCGGTAAAATAATACCATGGTTTTTAATATTTACCCATATTTTAAACCCTGTAGTTACCGCCTTCCTTCCGTTTTGAACAAATTCAAATATAATAATACTATGCATTTAAATTTCATATTAACTGGTTAAGAGATGCGTAGTGCCTGTTATTTCTATAGAGATAACTAATTTTACGCTTATTTCTAATAATTTGTATGTGCCACGTGTACCCTGCCTTTTAATTTAACATTTGAAATGGAGTCTTTGTTTTGTCATGTTTCTCATTGTTTGTAATCGTGCCCTTTACCTTTTTAGGGTTTCATACCCACAAGCGTACTATCGGATCCTTATTACATATTAAGATTTCGCTGCCTGCCCGTCTGTCCATCTACCTATCACAAAGCTGTATGTCATAAAAAAAATATTCAAAATTCAAAATGTTTTTTTTATTCATGAAATGTATGTACATAATTTAATATCCCTAACCCTCAAACTGGACTGCAAGCCCGTATCATGGAGGTTAGTTCCTTCCAATGACTAAAATTAGAATGTCGTACATCTAGGACTACAACTTCAAATGTTTGTGACATATAAACAGTGATAGCTAGTTAAAATTTTTACAAATGATGTTGCCGCTTAATAAAACATTTTTTCTAAACATTTATACGGTCTTTGCATAGTAATTAGAAATTCAAAAGAAGATGTAATTCCACAATATTTTGTTTTAAAATTTTCCCCAAACAATGACAACGAAGTGCAATAACCTTAGCTGGCAAAAAAATCTATTCGATGAAAAATACATATGTTTTGTTTCGAAAATACAAACTGGCAAAGTTTTAAAAGCATAGTTTTCTTCAAACGAAGATATCTGTATAACTTCTATGGGTATGATAACAATAAATCTTTATTATGCGCCGGCTACATTTAAGGTTTCGAGTTATGACGGCTGTTCTCTCAATTATAATTTTTTCAAGAACCTTTTTATTTATTGGTGAATTATTCTAACTAATATTTACATACTGGCAATGATCATATTTGTCCATTTTCGCACACTGTAAACAGATAATGACTAAGATTACGACCTCGACCATTACGGTCTATGCCGCTAATGCAACTTCTGCATATAAAATTAATGAAGAAATGGATAGGGAAGAAAGACTACATTGTGAAAAATTTGTTCTTTTGTCTACAGACACAGAAAAAAATTTTCACAATTACATTATTAATTTTAGTATTTATTCTACAGAATAAAGGCTTTTTATTTTTCGTTTTTTATTTTATGTAAGATTACGACCACGGATAATAAAAAAGTATATGGAACGTCAGGAGAAAACAAGATCTATGGTTGTACCAAATTATAGGACAACTGAAACACAACAACCATAATGTCAATTTAGTCTTTCACAACTCAGGAATAAAGATCTCATTGTGTATGTCCTCTCATACGACATTTCGTTATGAATATAAGAACTTTAGCAGTAATATTATTACCTCGTTTAATAAACGAACGCTTTGCAATTTTTAACTTTAATCCGGATGCAAAACAAAGAGTGTAACATTGTCGTTCAATTGTAATCTTTCACATCTCAGGAATAAAGATCTCAATGTGTCATATCCTCTCACGCGACATCACGTCATGAACATAAGAACTTTAATAGTAGTATACCTCGTTTAATAAACAAATGCTACGCAAATTTTAACATTATTGTTCCGGGTGCTTAACATTGTCGTTGAATTGACTACATAGGCGCTTTTATTTGTACAATCTGATGATTGTATAGAAAAGTAGTAACGTCCGGTTGATTACGGCTTACGACGCCAACAACGATTAAAAACATATGTGAAGTGCGTTAGAAATGCAGACGAGCAGTGTAATTAGTATTCAGTCTTGTTTACTTGCCGACAAATACCTATGGTAATTGATACCTCTTCTATACAGGGCTTCAAGTAACTAACACAATTTGTTGAGGGCAGGCCTCAGGCCAACCTGCGATAGGCTCTTTTTTTTACTCTGAAGAAGTCAGCGCTTGACTACAATACACCTGACGGAAGGTGATCTACGGTGGATGTTCTAGAAATGCCGCTTGTGAGAAGCTATTGAAGTCAAGAAGAGATATCGAAATCTCCTCACAAATTGCATTGTTTGTTTCTGTGCCGTCTAAAATCTTAATTTTATTTGTGACTATTTTATTGCTTTATTTATGCCCTTTTATTATTAAGTATTAATATTAATTTGTGAAAATGAAAATGTAATGTTTATTGTAAGTTTAGAACGTCTAGAGACAACTTTAGTTTATCAAAAATAGAAAATCTGCGCTTTCAAACATGGCGAGAGGCTTAAATTATTTCGCGAATTTTCCAATGTTCTCCGACTTATTTTCTTTAAAGTTTATATATCTACCAAATTCACTCTTAAAGGTTTTGCGTCAATGACGAATAAACCTGTATATAACAGTATTATGTTAACAAAGGGCAGTCGTCTGTCGGTTATAAAACGTAGGATATGTTCTACTAGGCACAGACTGGCAATAACATTCAATGAGGGACGCGGACCACTGATATTCTCTAAGTCTACATAGTAAAGCTACATGTACTTGTGGGAGCAAGGGCTAACTTCATAGCTAATAAAAGCTATCAAATTATTTTATTTTACCGGAAAACTCTAATGCCTTACAGTCAAACTAGTAGGTTTTCAATATCACAATAAAATAACAAAATATTGGCGACCATGTAAAACAGTAGAGTAAATTAAGATTTAAACTTTTTTTACATCAAGAACTACAGAAAATATATAACAAACTTTTCATATGATGTGTATATATTATAATTATGTACTAAATGGATATATTCCTTAGTTATTAAATATTTTGTAACTAATATAAAGCGTCTCCAAAATATCAATAATTAAGGTTTCACCTACACCTATACTTGATTTGATCCGTACCGCGTGGAGTCAGTAACAGTAGCTATAGGCGTCTAGTATGTGTTATAAGTAAATTAGGTTATTTACATATTTATTAAAATTATATTAAAACTAAAATATTAAAACTAATTATATAAATAAAAACACACACACAAAACCTAACAAATAATAGATTAAATCTAAGTCAGTGTCCGCGGGTAAGGTGCCTTTTATTTACTATGAAAATATGTGACCTACTTTTCATAACTTGTTCTGATCCCACAATCCCTTCAATAGCCAAGCCTTATCAGTATCAGGCACAATTCGCAAGCCACGCGTTGCATAACGTTACAGTGCCGCCATAACAATGACTATCCTCCCGAAGACCTCAGCCAAGGTCCTCCGAGACCGCTACCAGCATCGTAATCAGCTGATTTAGATGCCTAGGCGTGTGAGATGGGGACTTCGTCATCATTTGTTGAGTAGAAATTGATTAGACCTTGCCTTGATTTCGCTTCTTGTGAGAGGAGAATGAAAATAATGGTTTTTAGTGGGATAGGTAAGACTTTTCTCGCTTAGGTTGATAATAGCGAAAAAGAAATATTACCATAAAACAGTGTGTGAACACTATACGAATATTAATTAAAAATGTATTACACCCTTAAAATTATATTGTGAATATTTTGTGACACCGGCCATCTTGGATTTGAATTGTGTCAAAATACTTTTTTTTACAACTGGCAAGTTTGCGTTTAGCCACAGCCTGCCAGGTGTTAAGTAACTCTATGGTCTTCTATGTTACATCCTTACGTAGAAAATACCTTTTAACCCTTAAGACCTCCAAATGGTACTTCACAGGAAACAGAGACTCAGGATGAGAATTTGATTCGATTGACAAGTTGATTCGCTTTTCGAAGCGAGTCAACTTGTGTGTGTTTCTTATTTTTGTATTCAAGGCCAAATCCTTTCATTTGATATCCATATTGAGGGAGTTGTAAAAATATGTAAAATTACATTTTGTAGGTTTACATAAAAAAAATACTCTGTGAACCGCAACATGCACTTTACCTACTCTACGTCTAATTTGCAACGAGGGCTAATAATAAATGTAATAAATTAAATTAATAACCAAGATTACTAAAAAAAACTTAATTTTTCAGTACGTGTTCGCGTTGCTATGCGTGGTGACAAGCGCAGCGCCGCCGAAGCCTGCTCAGCAAGCTTCAGCCGTGAGGAGTGAGCCAGCGCCCGCCAGGGGGCAGCACTCGGCCCAGCTCCAACAAAGCAACCCGTAAATAACATCATGCACTAATAAGTATAATATTGTGTGGAAGAGAGAAAGAGAAAGGAGTGAATGTAGATATGACGGCAGATAGAAGAGTGTGGAAGCAAAAAAGGGATTGTGTCGACCCCACATAGTGGGAAAAGGCGAAGGCAAATTTAAATATATTATATACAATAAAATTATTACATTGTAATACTTAGAGCCTGATATAAAAGCAAGTTCTATTACATTGTAATACTTAGAGCCTGATGAAAAGCAAGTTTTCCTCTGTGGTAACATTTTGAAATAATGTGCAGGCGTTTTAAGTATCTTTGGCAATGAAAGAAACTTTCTTACATAAATGTTCTGAATGGCGTGATGACAGGAAATACAGGTTTTTTTTTATAGAACATACATATGTTTGACTATTTTCGTAGAACGTAGAATTGAATCACTAAAGTTGCGAGTGTTTAAAGAATTTTCAAAGTTTAATGAATGAAGAAGTGCTGACTAGTAACTAATTAGTCTTCCTTGTATTTTCAGTTTGGACGAGTATCTCGACCACCCCGAGCTCCATAACTACTACAGTCAGCAACAAAAACAAGAGGCCAAAGGTGATTTACATTTTCGTCTTCATGACTTATTATTTATTTTGTTATACGAACGTAATCATGAACATAAGCAAATAATAATAATAACGTTATTTAATTCAGGTTACCAGAACCCATATTAATTATAAAATACTGTACATGTAACATTTTTCGATTAATTTTTACAAAACAAGGCACAAAATAGTAATTTAAAAAACACACACACAGTGTAATTACAAATTAAAATAAATAAAAGTAAACAAACGCAAACAATAGCTTCTTCAATAGCCCCTCTCAAACGGCACTGCTGGAACATTATAGGTATTAAAAAAATTAATAGCAAATCTTTCTACTCAATTCTTTGCAGGAGGTAGTTTAATATTAAGTCTATTTTTGCCTTAAGCTTGATTAAAGATCAATAGATACCGATTTCATAGATACACGTTCCTGTTAAAATGGCTTGTGTACATTTGAACAAAATTTTAAACTACCATTATCTATTAAAATAGTACGAGGTTAATCATAATACGCGCGAACAATAGCGGCTGATCCGGCTAGGGTTGGGACAGCACCAGTGACGCCGGTACTGACCATATCGACGAGCCGGTAATCGATAAATACAAATAAATAAATAATATGTAAAATATGTAAGTTGTTGTGTAGGTAAATATGTGAGGTAAAAAGGAGAAGATGTAAGGTTCCCTACACTATATTGTCTTATTCCAGGGAACGCAGCCGCTAACAACAACCAGCCTTCCCGGTTGGAGACGCTGGAGCCTGACAGTGAGGTGGAGCTCATTCATGGAGCACAGCAGCCGCAGCAACCTCCACAACAGGTTACTTACCACTCCCCAATCCTACTATTCCTTTTTTTTGTTGACGAGGGGGAAATCTTCAACAAGATACTCGACTACGATGGGGATGTTCCCATGGGATACGCAAATAACTTCAAAATGATCTGAAAACAGTTTCAAGATTGATCGATCGATCGAGTATATTTATTTTTATTCTACCATTATTTTATACCAAAAATAAATTTAATACTATGCAATTTCGAAGCTTGATATTTACATATATGTGTGTTTTCTCCTTCTACTGATTTGAATAATAAATTGACACAAAATGTTTATTGACGTGACAACGTCTTAAATTAGGTTGCGGCTGGGAGTCACTTATGAAAAAGTGTAACGCCCGGTAACGTTACGATGAGTCACCGAACGAGAGAGAGGCCCGCCGAATGCCTTGCGTCTCTCTCCCACTCAACTATGATCGGTCTGCCGCGTGCTGCGCGCGCGGCAGACGTTGTCACGTAAAATCTTCGCCCGTAAAACCGACTTTACAGGCAACCATTTTTTTTTATTAGATATTATTCACTTTCGAAATAAACATGAAATAGGTAGCGTGCAAAAACGCCTGAAGTAATATTAATTAACTCCAACATGTTTGATAAGGAACCTGCACGAAGACAACAGAAAATAAATTTAATTAGGTCCCACTGTTCCCGTAGTGGGGACACTGCGGACGGGGAAAACGGGAACACAACCAAATAGATTCTGACTTTCGTTAAAATATTAGTTTATTTATTACCTTACTATTTACCTATTACTCGTAAATCTCTAGGTAACTATACCTACAGATTTAATACGAGTATAATCATTTAAACTTCTATTTATTTTGTTTGTTACATTTGATTTCAGCACCCGATTGCACCCAATTTGCCGGGATTAGCGCCGGGACAAAGGGTGTTTATTGTCCACATGCCTATTCCAGGATACAGGTAAGATCTTTGATTTTTAAATATGTACCTATGTGCAAAAAATACAGTTACAAAATTTACATTTTTATCGTTATAACTTACAAAGGCTAAAAGCTACCGAGAAAATAGCTTCTAGACCGTCCAGGAGAATTTTAAGAATATTTGAACTTATTGTGGTACCAAAAAAATATATAATTCAATATTAGAAATTTGTGTTTTTATAAAAACTAGTTAAATTCCTAAGATATTTCACAAATCATTGTAGGCCTAAAATATCGTATAATTATAATTTTTGTTTTAATTTCCAGTTATATATGTTACTTTTATACTCGTTCTATTAGAAAGCACTTTAAAATCAAACATTTTAATACGTTCAGTCTATGTAAGGCCTAAATTTCGTACGTTATTATCATTTCAGACCAGGAACAATCGGTGGATACCAGCCAGTGTACATAGTGGCAGCCGGCGCACAGGGCCCGCAGGGAAATATTGGATTCCCTGGACCGAACGGTATGTTCTTACTACAGACTAATATACTTAAGAATAATATGATATTTACCCTATTAGCTAGAACTCTCTTTGCTAAAAAATTATTACAAAAATGTATAACAGCTTGTCATTTTACCAGCAGGTTGCGTAACCTCACAAGCTCGCAACAGTCTGATCTTAAGTGGTGCATGCCTAGTCTGGAAATACTGGTTCTCAAGGAGGCTGTTGAAACACACCTATATGTTTTTGGCGACAGATTTTTAAGCTTGAGGGTAGTTTCTACCCTGGCGAGCATTAGAAAATGCTCTATTACCATTATTTAGTTTGCTCACAATTGTTTGCTTTCACCGAAAGCTCAAACTCTTCGCAGGGGTCACGATCCACGATCTTCGGGAAGTCAGGCAGCTGGACGCTCGACTGCCATCACATCAACATTTCACAACTTTTCACAATTCTTTAAGACTTAACTAATTTTATTTTTTCAACTCCCAGGGTATCATAACGCAGTACTGCTGGACCCGTCATACCAGCTGGGCGCGCAGCCTGCATACCAGGCCTACCCTCGGCCCGGTAACAACTTGCTCGCTTACAACCCTGCCCTGGGGTACAATGTACCTGCGTGGTGGCAGTAAGTTGATCCTCCTATAATACGAGCATAGACCACACAAATAATAGACTAACTGACCTGGCAAACGTTGTTTTGCCTCATCACTTAGGGTTATGGAAAATAGATAGTAGCCGATTCTCAGACCTACTAAATACGCATATAAAATTTGGTAAAAATCGGCCAAGCCGTTTCAGAGTGACATGAAAATTTTATATATTAGAAAACAAGCTGACCCAACAAACGTTGCTTTGCCTTATAAATTATTTCTATTTATAAAAAAAATATTACGGGTGAATATTTTTCCAATTGTGGCACGCAATTTTTATTTATAGTCTAAATAACTTTTGTGTCGAATAAAGTATTATCTATGTATCTACTCGTATCTTCCTGTATTTTAGTCCGTTCAGTAGTATGTGCAGTCTTATATCTATGCAATTCAAATAAAATTGTTATCTAACAACTTGTAACGTTCCAGGAACCAAGGCAATCCTGCAGTAGTGGCGCCTCAGGCAAACCTTCGGATCCAGCCCGCTAAACTACAGGCAGCCGGTAAGTGATCATACACCTTTTATATATTTTTACACTATACATCTGGGCATTTGACCAGCAGAGTTCGTAACCACATGAGTAAGCGTCGCTCTGGCCTGAGGTGGAGCATGCCTAGTCTGGAATAACTGGCCTATAAGGAAGTCTGCCTGAACACATCTTTAGGTGCTCAGAGACTCTTCAAGGTTGGTTCAACTAGACAGTCGAGTACTATAAAATGATCTACCACTATGCTTTGGTTTCATTGGCGGGGATCGAACCCCTGACCTTTGGGACGGCCGCATGCTTCAAAAACAATATACAACTAGATTGCATGGGGCATGACCCTTCCACCCACCAGTGGGTGCAATCCACCCACTACAGTTGGTTTTTTACTAATTTTAAAAATATTCATCTGTATCTTTACCTGGCTTTTATTGATTGTTGTTTTTGTCCATGCCAGAAAAATACTTTCTAAATAAAACTTCTAATTTCTCCTACTCTCTCTTTTACAGAATCGTTATCAGCTGAACAGAATTAGCAGAGATACGTGGATTCCCAAATGAACCAAAATATGGACGTGATAGTACAAGACAATAGTGCAATTAAATAAAAATATTAACTTAACATTCCAACGAAGAATAAATAAAAGCGACTAGCGAAGGAATTTATGTAAATCGAATTTTCCATGTTGATGCTATTAAACTTTGAATATTTTTTTAATGCTTCTGTCTGTGATAAGTTTCTAAAACTTTTATAGATGTTGGAAAGTATTTTATTTCCTCTTATATGTACTAGAATTATTTTATTAATCTTATTATTCTGATATTTTGAGTTTCTAATTCTTCCTTTTTTATTTAAACTCTTTTTTTTTATCAAATCAGTTACCATTACTTTTTAAGTAAGAATTAGGTCACAAATTGTAAAAATGTTACTTTTGGTAAAATAAATGATATTTTTTATTTCGTGAGTTGTTTATTAATTGATTTTGTAAATCAATAATTAATAATTACGCATTCACAACGTAGTAGGTAAATAGTTACTAAAAAAAGAAATTCTAATGATATGTACAAAAAACACAAACATTTAAAAATTGCTAATAATATTATTATTATTTTTTCTAATTCTATTTCTTTTTAAAGATGACTTTTAAAAAATTAGAATTTTTAATAATACATATATCAAATCTTTAGTAACGTCAAACACAACTACCAAAATTCATAAAGCGAAAGAACTTTATGTTTTTCGAACGCAAACGAGGGCGGGTCCATAAGTCCGTGAGTTTATGAATAAAACACACGATTTTTGATAAAAGGTTCAAAGTTTTTTGAACCAGTTATTTTCTTAATGTCAGATTTGTATCAAAGTAAGTATAAATATTCTTAGAGCTGTTCTTTAGACGGTCTCCAAGCTATTTTTCAATATTTTTTACCATTTATGATTTATTTATAACGAAAAAACTGTAAATTCAAGATTTTGATAATGATAAGGATATCATCGCCGTAACTAGAGTTAAAAAAACAATTGAAAGTGTATGTCCTCACTTGCATAACCAATAAGAAGAAGATAAGTGTAAGCAAGAGGAAACAAGCATTCAAATGTTTTCTTTATAGACTTGATTGAGCAATGCTCTGTTCAAAAACCAGGTTCGTACAAAAACCAGGTCTCCTATCCAGGGCTTGAGATATGGAGCGATAGCACAGACCGGACACATTGAGCTAGCTTTCTACGGCCACTAACATATATTTACTTTACTTAACTACTATAAAATATTACTCTTAATTAACTATCACGCCAAGTTTCACTTCCTGTGTTACTAATATTTTTTTATTGCAAACTAGCTGGGCCCGGCGGCGTTGTCTGCGTAAATCCGGGATAAAAGTTAGTCTATATGTTATACCGGGGTCAAAACTATCTTCATAAGAAATTACAAAAAAAAAAGTTAGAGCGTTAAGAAGTTACAAACATACACGCAATCTGTGGCCTATACAATATAAGAAGGATGCCGTTTAATTAAGGACTGGTTTAAAAACTTGTTTGTTTAATAAATTACCGACCTTTTTTCATGAAACATCAATCATTTTTAAGTTACAAATGTAAATATAGTTAAATTATCTATTTTTATGTCAAATCATTTGTAATTTGCAAGGCCTAAATCACTTTTATCCACATATGGTTGTCAATTCGGTAAGTTTATTATTATACTAGCAGTCGTCCATGTGAGTATAATGTATTTCCATCATAGCATCTTTCAAAATCCTCGAAAGAGTTTACACTATACTTGCATAAAAGTATAGTGTAAACGTAGACGGAGAAACCAAAGTGTAAACTATTTTTAACGACACTCAAGAAATCAGAAAAATTTTGACGTTATTAAGAGTTGTTGTCAAATAAAGAGCAGAAAATGATTTATTTAAAAAAATACTGTTTAGACTAGAATAAGTAAAGACAAAAATATATATTAGTAATAACGTTTACACCACTTTTGCTTAATTTGTCAACAGTAGAAACTGTCGTATGTTTGGTGCCGATAGTCGACTTTATTACGGGCTACACAAATAAAAGGACAAAAGAACGTACTCATTAGCGACATTTTACTGAGTTTGGCATATTAAAATTACTTTTGTTGTCGTTATTGAGAGTAAGCATCATGATGATTAGAATTAATTTATTTAATGATTATAGAGTATGCCATTTTAAGGCAATCAAGCAAAACCAATCAATGCCTAATGATTTTGACGCTATAGGGAGTTTGTCAAATTTGTTAAATCGAGTAGTTACATGGATTTTACAGTATGTAACGACAAAAACCAGGAAAACTGCAAACATACCTTACCATAGACCACTGTAACTCAGTTTTATTTGCCTCACCGTTACATAAACTACACTTTACCACCCGGAATGCCCTGCACAACTAACGGACTCGCATCCTGAACCATCTTACCTCTCCATCATTATATACCATCACTAAAATTCAATACAACTCTTAAAACAATCAACACAAAGTTCAAAATCGTACTTATTTTGTTTGAGAAACTGTTCTAGCTAAGTTTGTAAAGATTCGCAAGTGTCATGGGCAAAGAAAATTACTCCATAATCATGTCTGATAGCATTATAAGATGGTTGTCTAACTGCTGTAATTAAAGATGATGGTTATGATTAGGAGTTTTAATGTGTTGTAATTTCCCTGTAGTTTTAATAGTGAACGTATGTTTCTACTAGTGACAAATTATAGAGAAGGTATGGATCATTTATGTTTTCTTTTATATGAATTTTTAGTAAGTAAAGTAAAGCGTTCAATTCATATACCTTTCGTAATAAACATGCAAACAAAAGCATTGTATCATCAACCATCTTGCAAATGCAAATATTTAGAAGGTGTCAGAGATGTGCTATGTATAACTACGAGTACATTAGAAATGTGTCCACCTTTTTTTTCAGCACTCGTCGTCTGTAGACCCCATTACCAATTCGTTCTCGCAAATTGATCTCAATTTAAAACTAATTTAGATTCAACATGCAAACAAAAGAACAGAACAATCGGAAATCCTACAAACCGCATTTCATTCTTCTGACCCGCATCAGCGAGGCCTTGATAACTGCATCATTATATTAACATCAATCATCTGCTTTCTTGATTGATGCCTGTTACAATCATTTGAAAATCAAATGCGTTTGTGCCTCTACCAGTACTTTCTAGCCATAAAAATCAACTCTACGCCGTCAACTTAAGAGACATCGAAGCCGCATGCAACTTGCACTTTTGCATCTCGTCAGTTTCAACGCCTCGATAATAGCTCGCGTGAACCAATAAATCTTGAGCTTCCACAATTCATCAAATTCTTCCCGCGCGAAGTCCACCAAATTCTGGGTATCGAACGTGACGCATCCAAATTAAGATAGCATCGCTTTCCAAAGGAAAGGTGTGCAATTATCCGTAGTAGCAACGTGAGGCAATTATGATCTTTTTACCCGGCCCGTTAGCTCAGGCTAGATGTAGGGGCAAAAAGTACCGCGCTCAGTGCAGGCTCCGTTGCGAATCCGCGCGCACGTCCCTGAAATGTCTCGCTTGATGCTGGTGGTGTTCGCTATAGCCTGCCTGCAGCAGGTCGCGGCCAGGCCTGTCCGGAAGACGCTCAACTTCAACATGTTCGTCCTACGACCGCACCACGACGTTCCGGAGCGTGTACTGCTCACAACCGACGGCGTCTCCAGATTCGGTCCCCTGCTCGAATATCTGGTTCAACGCTTCCAGGGGCTCATGTCCGTGCGGCTGCCGCAAGATCCTCAAGAATCCCAGGACAAGATAGACAGTGTAACTCTCACTCCTCCCTCACCACCATCGAGTGTTCCAATCGCTGATGCAGCTGAAAATGAAGTGGATGCAGCCCCTGACTCCCGAGCTCCTGGCGTGGTGCTGAGACCTTCAAGAGACAAGCCTGGCACCTTCGACGTGGAAATCAACGTGCTGGTCGACGACGGTCAGCCTGACACCAAGAATAATAACAAATACTAAAATAAGAATTAGAAAGACGGTGCTAGTGATAACGCATTTATTAACAGTAACTTAGAATTTAAGCTTGGACTTATTTATTGTGCTTAATTTATTCTTGCCACTAAGAAAAGTCTAAATTGTTTTGTGAGAATTAAAATGGGGAAAGTAAGAGATGAGAAATAAAAATTCAGTGAAAGTTATAATGTTTAAAGAAGGACGACGCTGCTCAAGTTTGGCGAAAAACCGGCTTTTTATGTCATAAAGACGTAATCTTTAAAACGATTGTGGATTTATCTTGATGTTTATGTTGATCGCAAATAAAGTTTTTTTTGGAAAATCATCATGTGTTTTTCTGAAAACTGGCTAAAAATGTTTATAGTAAATTGTAAAAATGAGCAGTTACTATGACTAATATAAATGGCTTTTAGCCTAATTTTTCACAAACCGTTTTAACACGAATTTTAAATTTTGTCTGTGCTAAGTATATTATATTCGTCTAATATCATCGAAGATGATCTATGTAGCTGGTAGATAAAATAAAAAACATATTGACTTCTAAAATGAAAAGCTAAGAAGCCTTATGTACATTAAGCAATGAGATTGAGCTCATTGGCGGGTAACGAACCTACGCTCTGAGGGAATCAAAGCGGCCGCCCGCCGCACAGAGCTGCTAAAAATAAAAGATTTTGTGTTTTGCATAAAACTCAAAATCTATCTATAGATCTATCTACCCTAAAAATAATTCAAATAAATATATAAATAAGACTAAAAAACATGACGAAACTTGTCATAAAACAGTTCTACGAACCGACGGCGCAGCACTAGCTGCATAAGTATAAGCAGCCCACTTCCCACTGCTGGGACTCGGAGATATAGGCCATAATCCACCACGCTGGCCAAGTGCGGGCTGGTGGATGACACACGTTTTTTAGATATTATGGCCCTCAAACAAGTCGGTCTCCTCACTATGTTTTCCTTCACCGTAAAGCGAGTACAAATCCACGTTTAACTTGAAAAACAAGTCGTTGGTGTATTACTGGGATCAAACCAGGGTTCGCCTGATTGAAAAGTAGATATTTTTCCACCGACTTACACTCATATCATCTTCTTAGCAGTAGCAGCACTTCACCAGAATTGAAGAATTAAGTGAAGCGCCTGTAGCTCGAATGACTAAGGTGGTCTGACGCGATCATCCAGGTTAAGCAACGGTTGGTGCGAGGACATGTCCATGCAAGAGATAGACGTTCACAAAGTGCCATTATCATCTGGGGGCTACTTATACGAGTACCATTGGTCGGATGACAATTCAAATTGTTGATCACGGCTATTAGTTATATTACACATAGTTTTAAGCCAATTTATAGGCCTCCGGGCAGCTTAAAAACTCTCGACTAGGGCTTAGCCACTAAGCTCATACGAAATATATATACAAACTAGCTGACCCGGCAAACGTTGTTTTGCCTTATTAATTATTTTTATTCTAGTTTCTAGACAAATTCTAGTATAATTAAAATGTTACTTACTTATTATAAGTGTGTATGGTATATGCGTGAAATGGGTATGGAGCGCTATGAACAAACGTTAAGGGAATATAAAAATAACAAACGCCAAAAAATATTATGTTCAAGTTTTTATAGTTTATTACCTAAAATTACATATCACATATTAATTACGACAGGAACAATAACAAACAACTTCAATCTTGTAATCCTATAGCGTGAACCTTATCCATAGCACCAATTACCTCTTTTAAATGAGCATTATATTCAATATTGAGCTCATACTGGAATGCTAGACGCAATAAAATTGTTTTAAAAACAAATAACCGACTACAAAACCTATTTAATAGTGTTTATTTTAAAAAAACATTTATTTAATTTTGTTCTTCTTAGATGGCACCGACGCCAAGAATACAGGATAAATAAAAATTGAAAATAGCATTTTTAAAAGTAAATCAAATAAAGTCTTCGACTGTACTTATGTGTAGGCATTAAATTATTTTTCACTTTTTAGATACAGTTAGAATTTATAAATGTAGGTATGATTTTGAAGTCTGTCACTTGTATAATACAATTTCATTGTAAATTTTTTAAGGTTAGTAATGATATTTTTCCAAAGTTTTAGGCATTCAAAATTTTTAGCGATTCCGTTCGAGCCGTTACGAAACAAATAACATAATATTTGTAGTGTCATAAGCTATAACCCAAAACGTCCTAGGACCAAGCGCGAGCGAAGCGAGCCGACTGCGAGCGCAGCGAGCTATGCGCGAGCGAAGCGAGCGCGAAAAATTTTAGCATATTTTTTCGAGCCACTTGAGCATAAAGAAGTCCAAAGCAGAACAAATTACATAAAATTTGTAGTGCCCTCGGACCAATCGCGAGCGAAGCGAGCTGGATGCGAGCGCAGCGAGCTATGCGCGAGCGTAGCGAACGCAAACATTTTTAGCATATTTGTTCGAGCCGTTTGAGCATAAAGAAGTCCAAAGCAGAACAAATTTCCTAATATTTGTATTGTCGTAAGCTATGACCCAAAACGTCTTAGGACCAATCGCGAGCGAAGCGAGCCGGATGCGAGCGCATTGAGCTATGCGCGAGCGAAGCGAGCGCGAAATTTTTTAGCATATTTGTTCGAGCCGTTTGAGCATAAAGAAGCCCAAAGCAGAACAAATTACATAATATTTGTAGTGTCATCATATTTGTTGAAAATTTTTTGCTCATACGTTCGGGGTCTAGTTTGATTAGTACATAAAGTAAATTTTATAGCTTCTTCTACGCAAAAACTAAGTGATCAAGCTTTGGTGTCGAGAGTTTTTCAAGCCCCTGCCTTAGTTTAACAACTGTTTGTACTAAGAGGACCTACAATTTAACGTATAATCATAAAAATATTTTTTTTTACAACAGTCATGTGCAGGAAAGGTTACGCAATAAAGCGACTTACACGCGGGTCCGCGGAGCCGCGGGCAACAGCTAGTAGTTAATAAGAGAGTAATGAGATAGCAAAATGATAATTGTAAACAATACTACTGCATAAACAATAACGAAGGTCGAAATTTGTGTAAACAGTGAGAGAAGTCTTTGATGAGGAATTTTGTGAGTGAAACAGGAGACCGGCTTCAGTCTATGGCATAGTGTGGCATTTCACTCACCAGTAAAGTAAAGGCGCGGCAAATTTTAAGTATTTAAGATTGGCAGTACTAAGCATATGTACCTATATCAGGTTAAATTTTGTTAGTTATTTTCTTCCAAAAAAAAAATAGGTTTTTACCCGAAGTACAGTTAAAGACACAATATTTGATCAGTTATCAAGCGAGATGAAAAATGTATGAATAAAATACTTAAATGGCCATAAAAAAATAGGAGTTTATGATAAAAAAGTGAAAAAATTAGGGTTGTATGTTTTTTTTATGCTACTTTAAACAAAAATAAAATAAAAAAATTCGTCGAAAAAAAAATATTTAAGGGTGATCAACCCTTATCAATTAGGGGTATAAAAAATAGATAGTAGCCGATTCTCAGACCTACTGAATACGTATATAAAATTTGGTAAAGATCAGTCAATCCGTTTCGGAGGTGTACGGCAACAAACACTGTGACACAGAAATTTACTAAAATGGCCATAAAAAAATAGGGGTTGATGATAAAAAAGTAAAAATTTAGGGTTGTATGTATTTTTTAATGCCACTTTATATTAAATTCAAATAAAAAAAATTCGGCGAAAAAATAAAAAAATATATTTCAGGGTGAACAACCCTTATCACTTAGGGGTAAAAACGTTTCACGTTGGCTTATTCTCATACCTACTGAATACGCATATGAAATTTGCTAATGATCAGTCAAGCCGTTTCGGAGGAGTTCGGTAACAAACACTGTGACACGGAAATTTTATATATAAGATAAGAATTGAAGAAAAAATCTTTTTTGAACTCAAAATAAGTCAGCGCTTGACCACAATTCACCTGATGATAAGTGACATTGAAGTCAACGGTGGAGCGCGCTTAACTAGAAAGTACCGGTTCACTCTCGCCTTAAAAATCGCTAGATTATTGTCATTGGGGAACAGGGAATTCGGAAAGGAATTCCAAAGTTGGGCGGTTCTAACAACAAAGGTGAATTTGTACTTTAAATACTACAACTAACTTTGCGAACAACTTACACTGTTCTGAATACCTACTTTCCTTAGATTTTCACTGTTTCTAGGCAATTCACGTCCATAAATTATTCCTGTTAGCAACAGAAAGTTAAACAAACATCCATAAACATGTATATAATTCAATAGAAGCTATTCATTTTACCGTGTTACCTTAATGGCGAAGTATGTAAAACTAATAAACGTACTTTCTTTGGAAGCTATGCGATATTACGCCCAAGCTTTGAATAAGAGAAAAGATCAAGCTTCGAGCAAAAGTGACCTTGTTTCATCTGGGTAAGCGCGCTTCATCTAAGATCATATCGCTTACCATTAGATGAATTGTGCTCAAGCGCAAGCATATTTAATGTAAAATAGTGTTCCGAAATAACAGTTTTGGCGGTAATTATCTTAGAAAGATAACCAGGCCCAATCTGAGCAAAACACGCACAAAAAATAATTCCATACCGTTCTATAAAATCTATGAAATGGCAAAAAAACACGCTTGTTGTCTGGGAGCCCCCTTCAAATTAGAATTTTATTATTAGCATTTGATGTTAAAGGCAACAGAAATATATCATTTATGAAATTTTCAACTGTCTACCTACCTTTTACGGTTCATGAGATCAGCCCAACCACAGACAAACAAACTGACTAACGGGCAACGCAGTCTAAGTAATAGGGTCATGGTGGTACCCTTTGGTTACCTAAACAGCTATCTATCTATCTATCTAAGCCTATAAATCAGCCCACTGCAGGGCAAAGGCCTCCCTACCATCCCTCCACTTTTGTCTGTCCTGGGCAACGGTCTTCCAGTGTGGGTTGTGTGTGTCGAGGTCGTACCGCCATCTCATCTTGTGCCGGCCGGGACGCCGTCTATTTGGTGGGCTCCATTCGGTGGTGGTTTTTGCCCAAAATGTATCCGGCATGCGGGCGACGTGCCCGGCCCAGTCCCACTTCAGCATTCCGACTTTCCGAGCTACGTCTACTATCTTTGTTTGGGATCGAAGTGTGGAGTTTCTGATCCGGTCGGATTCGCGTTGGCAAACCCCGAGTGCAGATTTCTGTTTACGTGTCAAAGACCAAGTCTGTGCGCCTAAATAGCTACACTATTTAATTTTTTTCGTCATAAATCATCGCTTAGCGAACCATTTCCATCGCAACGCACTCAGAGGAAGTTCGCATGTTAACTAGGTACATAAAATATCAGTTAGTTTAACTGCTTGATGTCACAAGGTTAGGTGGAAAGTAAGTATTCATGGTTTACTGTTTGTATTAAATTTCTATGTTAATATTTAACAAGATGCGTAAAGCTGCAATGTTTAGGAAAAGTACTTATGTTACTTGCAAAGTACATAACCCAATATTTTCTGTACTTCCTACTAAATACATATAAAAAAACTATTTAAAATCAAGGATTTGAAAATCTCTATGAAAAAAAACTGCCAGGTATCCTCGACTACTTAGCTTCATAACTTTTTCTTTTAGAATCTTCATTGAAGGTTTTCTCTCAATATTGAATAAGTATCTGTATAGACAAGCTTTCAATTTAATTATAAAACCACATCAGATTTACTACTAATAGTTCTCCGACCAGTAAGCCTTTCGAGCATAGCTTTTTGCAACATCGGTCGTTTTACATCAATTTAATTCATTGTCTCAACATTTATTATCGTGTAAGTAGTCAAGCCCTCAAGTGTTTTACTAGTCAAGCTCAAGCCCCTTTATTAAATACCCATATTGAGGACGTTGTGAAAATAATATATAACCAACGATTTTGTAGTGGTGGCCAACTTGGGCCGATTTTATCCTAGCGTAGCTTAGAACACTCTCGAATGAAACAAAAGAGTCCCGAGTCAAAATAAGGATTCTTTGTTCTGGAGCTTCCACGCTATAGACACACAAACATTTTTGCGTCAGAGGTCCAAAATCATCCGAAAATTCGTCCTGTAAATGGTGCTACATCAAATTCCCCTTGAAATTCATCGAACGATTCAAAGTACAGTGTAAACTCCATGTAACGTCACTTGATTTAACGACAAACTCTCTAAAGCGTCGAAATGAATTGGCTTTAGTTGGTTTAGCTTGTGTTCCATACAATGATCCATTCTCTCCATTTAACGACCACTCTCTATAACGCCATATAATACACAGTCCCTTCAGTGTGGTTATATAGAGTTTACACTGTATATATTTTTCCTATTTTTATTGATATAACTTTCATTTTTATCCCACCAAAAAACACTTGCAATTTCTCAAGGCCAAAAAGAGTAAGATAGAAAGCCGCCGGGTCAGGAGTCCTGTCAGTGGCACAGCTCTGTCGCCGGTGGAATAACAATGTGCTGCGTGTGCGCACCTCGCCTTACTTCCTGCCGGTCGCATGTCACGCGTGGACATATCCTGATCGTTCGATTCTTAAACCAATTTTATTTGGAGTAACGATTTTTAGACGTACTATCAACTTACTAGAACAAGGCACGCCTTGTAATTACAAAGCATAATTTAGTGGAATAAGTGATTTTACTTAAGCGAAAACATAACTATAATCAACGTTTTACAAGACTCAAAAAATTAATTGAAGCTAAAACAAAGTGAAAATAATTATGTTCAAATTTCGTGTGTGCAGAAATCAATAATTGTGACGAACATTCCTCTAAAATATTAAACGAAAACTTTTAAACTAAGAATCGACGGAACCTGGAAACACATTCATCAATCAGGATGGAATTTATGATAGTAAAATCTCTTAAACTGTTTAGCTTAATATTGCTAAAAGTATCAACAATGGAAGCTGCACCGCTACAGTTTCCATTGCTCCAGCCATTGCCAGGGACGTGGCAGCAACAGCAACTAGCGTTACAGGAACAAATGATGGCAATACAGCAGTTCCAAGCTCTTCAGCAAGTCAATTCCGTACCTTCTCCTATGATAATGTGAGTAGCAATTTTGGATGTTCACTGACGCTTATTTATATTATCAACCTAAATAATTGCACTTACTTTTCCATCTGGAGCGAAAGACACAACAATCAAGAGTACATAGTAAAATTCATATTTAGCTTTATTTCTTTCTTAAATGCACAAATTTCATATTACCCACACTCAATAATTGAATAATTAAATATACCAATTATAATTTTTTGAGCAATTGTTGCATATGTATTCACAGCAGTAAATCTCTATACATTCAGTTACATAAACCAACTTACATTTTACGTTACGTTGCCAGACTAATATTTCTTTTCAATTTAGGCTTAGTTTTTTGTAGATAGCCTCTTAGTCTATAACTTCAGGAGATAAAGTACTTATAATTCAAGCATTAATACTTTCTATAATTTCATTAAGTTATTCTATAAATATTTTCATTTATTTTCTATTTATACTCATCCTGCTGTGTCCTAGTACTAGAAAATCTCCTCTGTCTACTCCTTTCAAACGGCCCGATCATAAGTAAATATTTGTTAAGATTATGATTTATGATTTTCCGATCTATTCGACTTATACACTCAATAATATTTTCAGGAACCCTCAACAACCTTTGCTTGTTCTATTTCCAAACGCACCAATGAAGACTGATTACGCTGACAAGTACACCAAAGCAAACGGAAATTACATAACCAAAAATAAACCTACCAAAGAATCGGAAGACGAAGACGCTGACTCCATTATTATAGAAACAAACGATGAAACAGATGAGACAGAAAATAGTCAAAATAATAAAGAACCTCCAATGAGGGCTATACTTCTTGTGCCCAATAGAGCAAGATTTTCCATTGGAGGTTTTATATCAAGTATACCATGGCTGCCGATAGAAATCAATGTTCCAGATTCAATATCGTGGATCTATGAAGGTATATCCGGCATCATATCAGGGATCGGACAGCACTGGCCGTTTAATAGATCTCAAGCTGGGAACCAAAGCGAAAATGTGAATATGAAAGCTACTTGGAATGATTTGAAAGCAAATAAAATGATGCCAATAGTGGTGATGCCGCTGGCTCAACCTATGTTACCGATGCAATATTGATTATAATAGAATTATAGTGTAGTAGGTAGTATTGGTCGATTATGATCGTTATTCGAAGGATTTTATCTAAATTTGACTACGATAGGTACCTAACATAGTACATATACCTAACGTACATAGCACCTAATAGGTACATGTTTAACTGACTTTTAGGCCAATAAATCTTTTTATTAGAATAGAATAGAATAGAATATAACTTTATTGTACAACCACAAACAAAAAAAATGTAAAAATATAAAATTAAAAACTTAAAAGTAGAGTACAAGGGCGGCCTTATCACCTATGGTGATTTCTACCAGGCAACCGGGATTATTAATTTATTAATTAGTTTAATTAATTTAATTGTAACTGCTACTGTCTTTTTTTATGTATTTTATGTATATACAAGTACGTATAAACAATCCAAAGCATTTAAAAATAAAAGTAGTTTCACTTAATTACTATTGAATATGTATGCCAAGGTAAAGGTTCTATAGGTATATAAGATATTAAAATAATCAAATTTCAAAAATGCAATGAGCTTTATTATTATTAAAAGTAATAACCACTATTGCTACGGTTTATAAACTAAACATGCACCATCATTTATGTCATGTAGTAAGTAAATGATATGGTTGTAAATAAAATGGTAACATTAACATTTATAAATTTCAAAACGTGTCTAAAATTACAAATTAATATGTATATTGTTTGTATTCAAAACACGTTCTCTAAATTTATGTATGTTTTTTGTACTGCAAAATTGGATTCAAAATAAATGTAGATTTTGTAAAGTTTTAAAATATCAAAATTCCAAATTAATTAATTTTAAGTAAAACGGATAAAATTAGTGCAAAACTAAGGCATAAAGGATAGTAAAGCTATGCTACTCTAAAATACAGACAAATCACTTAATTAGCCTACATCTACTAAAATGGCAACGATAATTACCCTAGCTGCCACAGGCTAAACAATACTAATAGATATTGTCACTCCAATATACAGAATGATCATTGACATACAAATAGTCTCATTAGACTGTGGACAGCTAGAGGTGATCACATACAACTATTTGATGACCGTATTTACACCCACTGAACTAAACAGTAGGAGAAATCTATCATTTATTGATGTTTTATAAGGACTACGTACACTAGAACTTTCTAGTGTTTGCATTCGTATTTTAGCATTGTTTTGAAGATTAACCTTGATAAAATGTTGGTGCTAATCCGTTTTCAATAAAAACAAAACATAAATGCCTTTTATTTTATTAAAATAAGACTAGCTTAAAAGAGCCAGGGCATATAAATTAAAAAGTCTATATGCTCTGACTCTTGAATTATACCAAAATATCTGTAGAGAGTCTAAAAATAAATTGGTCCAGTTGTTTACTTTCTTAGATCATCAAATACGTAAGATTAGGATTTTATATCTTCTGTCCCTGAGCGAAGGTATCGTTGTCAACGGGGTATCCCGGACTGTAAGATCCGGATGGAGATCCTTGGTCCTTCTTGGCTTGAATGATGGATACAGGGTATTCGAAGCTGTAGAAGAAACCACGGGGAGGGCCCTGGAAAAGAAAGCTATGATAAAACAAAGTAACAAGGCTAAATGAGAAAGAAGCTGCTGTAAATATACATAAATAAATCACACAGCTGCCCATGTAAATATACGAGTATGAATAATATATTTTTTTAATATTAGGACGCATTTCACACACGGCTGGTTAACCCCATATTGAACCACTTTCAGTTCGTATTATGGTTGCTAACACAATTGATACGCTACATAATATATAAATACTTTATATTGATACATATTTTAACACCCAGACCCGCAGCCACCAAATTTACTTCCGCACAAATATGTTGACCGTTACTGTATTCTGATTTAAAGGGCAATTTTTTTTTAATGGAAGACATGTCCGACAATGTCTTTTTGTTCCAATCACTGCTCAGTATGTGTGAGTTATAAGATTGAATATGGGTCAGGGTGACAACCATTGATCATTGATGAGATCTGTGGAAGTTGCCACCGAGGGGGTTTTAGTGGGCAAGAATCCCACATAACCCGGCTGCACCCCATTGCAGCTGGGTATCTTATAGAAGTATTCCCCCAAAAAAAAAAGATGACAATCACAGTTCGGTGTGGTAGGTACTTCCTCGAACGGCCTCTACAATAATAGAGACCTACCTCTACAGGTTACAGGTATAACTCACAGGTTATAGGTATAACCTGTGAGGTAGGTTATAACTCACAGTTGGCTCAGGAGCGGGGGTGGTTGTTGTAGTGGTGGTGGTGGGGTAGCCAAGGTACTGGTTCTCGTACTGGGGGCCCTGAAAAAATAAACAACAGATTGAGTACAACAGAAACAAATTCTCGAATTTCCAAAAGTTACACAAAAGCTGTTTGTCGACTAATTAACTAGTTATAATCTAGTTCTGGCAATACTGAGTTTGTCTAGCATGTTGCAGCTAACTGATGGGAGGGAGTGGGAAGGCGCTATACTATCCTACTCTCTCTAAAATGCTGGTTCAACCTGCATGGTAGAACCGGCGTAATCTAGCAATAAAATACTTATAATCTAGTTCTGGCAATACTGAGTTTGTCTAGCATGTTGCACCTAACTGATGGGAGGGAGTGGGATGGCGCTATACTATCCTACTCTCTCTAAAATGCCGGTTCAACCTGCATGGTAGAACCGGCGTAATCTACTAATAAACTAGTTCTACCTGCATGGTACAACCGGCATTGTAGTAGTATCTCGGGTTGTAGTTGTTGTAGTTATAGTTCATAAGTAGTTGTACCTGGTTGTACTGTCCCTGGTACTGATTGTACTGCGCTTGTCTAGCACGGCGCAGCTGGCTGGGAGGAAGCGAGAAGGTGCTATACTGTCCGGAGGCACCGCCTTGGTAGTCGTAGTTCGGGTTGTAGTTGTTGTCGTAGTTGTAGTTGTATTGGGGTTGGGGTTGAGACGCGGCAGCTGCAGCACTGAAAGAAAAATAAGTTGTTAATTAAAATTACTTCAAAAATGAACCGTTGACTTTCTTATATCGGATTGTCGTGAACACCACCTTCCAAAAACTGGTTTCTTATGTTTGGTCGCCATCTTTTACTATCCACGACTTAAATACATATAATGAAGTATCGAAAGTTTAAAAGAAATACACTGTCACACACTCAGTAGGTACATGCGTGTTGTTGTATTTCAGTTGTGTCAAATTGGTATGTACCTACCATAAGTTACGCCAATTTCGAGAAAGATGACAGAAATCTGTCAGGGTCAATGTCTCTAACGACATCAAGTTTTTAATACTAAATAAATTTTATGACGATTTTGACTTAAGCGCTTCGTAATTGAATACTTTTCCGATTAGAAACAATAGATTGTAAGTTTGCCGTAAGATTGGCTCCGTTAGCCTCTACAAAAAATATATAATAGGGAGTTTACTACTCACTCATTTTCATTCAGGGACAAACAAACACTTCTTCATCGGTGTTCTAAAAAAAATTATAGCCCACCTAGTTGGCTTGGTTGGATTTGTAACATCTCATGAAAACATCTCTATTATTGTACTCACCCAGGGTGCAGGTTGTTGTAGGCAGCCTCCTTCCAAGCCTTCTCGTGCGCGAGCCGCGCAGCCTTCACCTCGGGAGCTTCCTCCACCTGCTTCGGCACGTACTTGGGGATGTTGTCTTCCTGGTGGAAACCCTGGCTGTCGGCCCAGTAGCGCACCTGTCGAGTCATATACATAGATGTAGTGTTGTAGAAGTTAAATATAAGTAACTATGTTGATCGCGCGCGAAATACTAAGAAAATTTCTTAGTGGTGCCTGTAGCTCGGCTAGCTAAGGTTACCTGACGCGATCATCAAAGCTAAGCAACGGTCGATGCGGACGGTGATTAGATGGGTGACCATACATAAGACTGTCGTTATTAAAGTGGCATTTTTCATCTGGACGCTACCTTGGGTCGCATCGGATGACACGTTAAATTGTAGGTCCCTTAGGTGTTAGTCTATTTCCATGCAGTCGTTAAGCCAAGTCAGAGGCCTTCGGGTGGTTCTAAAACTCTCGGCACCAGAGCGGGTATTATTTATGTATCTATTTGTATTTTTCCTAGTAAAAGTGAGGAAGAGACAATTCTTAATATTTTTGATGGTATGATGATATATTTTAAAAATTCTATAAAATCCAGCGTAAATGATAAACTACGGTTATTTTATAGTTATTAGTTTTATAATCGCAGATTAAATGACAAAAATCGTTTAAATTCCAAAACACTTAGTAGTTTTATTTTATAACGTTAGGCCGTTCTAATAGAAAACATGTTTGGTACTGAAAGTTATAAAGAAATTAAAACAAAATATTTTACTCTTTTGTATCATCTAAAATGGTATTATCTAGAATGGTATTATCTATAATGGAGTTTATAACTTCAATATAGTTAATTGATTTTATATAAATTAATTCTGTGAAATTCAGGCGCTTTGCTCAAATACATATATTTGAATGTATGGCGCGGTGGAAAACGGTACCACATGATGTTCCAAGTTAATTTTAAGTAGTCTTAGCCATGCCCTATTAACTAAGCACAGGGCACATTTTTTCTCAACATTAATTGTGTTGTTAATAATGACATTTTGAATTTGAATAACATAATACTACACTCTACGTTACCTACTTGTTTGTTAAAGGACGAAAGTACGTGTTCTTACCTTGATCAAGTCATTGCTGCTGCCAGCCCTGTAGGTGTAGGTCCCCTGCACGTCTCCGGAGCGCTGCTTGGCTTCAGCCTTGGAAGACTCGGGCGTCTCGTAACCATACGCGTACGCTCCTAAACCGTCTTGGCCGTGGTACTGACGCGCGTTGTAGACCTGATGGTAGGCAAAACAAATTTTATATAAACTACATATTTTTACACAAGCTGTTGCCCGCGGCTCTGCCCGCGTGTGTTGATCATTAAGAGAAATAATTTTTTCGTACATATTTTATTGATATCTTGAACCGTTTTCGCAGCCCTCAAAGATGTATAAGTTTTCCCGTTTTATTTTCACATTTTCCTTTATTTCTCCGCTCCTAATAGTTGCAGCGTGATGTTATATAGCCTTCCTTGATAAATGGTCTATCCAACACAAAAATAATTTTTCAATTTGCACCAGCAGTTCCTGAGATTAGCGCGTTCAAACGAACAAACTCTTCCGCTTAATAATATTAGTATAGATTTACTATCTATACCAATGTTATAAGGATGAAAAGTGTGATTATTTGTTTGACGTAATTATATTCCAAAATTACTCGACTGATTTGAAAATTCTTTCACTATTGGGAGGCTAAATGATTCTTGAATGATGCTATATTTGGTTTCCAAACGTTTGTAAACCCTTTATAAAACTCCAATAAAGTAACACAAGGTTTTTATGTGTATAAAAATTACCAAAAAAAAATCCTTTCATCGCACGCGAAAAGTAAGTCATGTTGTGTGTCCTTTATTTGTATTTAGCAAAACCATTATTCAAATCATAAAAATCTATATGAAAAAAGATGTATAGAATATCTTTTAACTATTTACGTTATCTTTTATGCCTTGCGAGGCCGGGACGGATCGCTAGTAATTAATATCTGAAATTGAATGAGACCAAAATGCAAGTAAATATTATGATAAATGTACCTCTTCGACGTAATCATCTGTGTTTTCGATCTCCTTGCCATTCTTCCAGTAGTGTCCAAGAGTGGGACCTGCCTCGGCACTACGAAATCTAGGGTCGTTGTACTTAATCTGGAATTATAAACAAAATATAGATATAGAAAATTTATAAACCTTGGTATAAATATGTATCTAAATACATAATCAATCGGTTAGTTTAGCATTCCCCATTGTATGAAAACAATTCAGTATTGATGCCTTCGGACAACTTGATTGAAAAATTGAAAGTAATTTAAATGTGGTAACTACTCGTAAGAAGTTGGTCCAAGACCAGATGATAGGAACACTTCACAGATTTTTCTAGTAAACAAATCTTCCTACGTCACTGTCTGGATATTATTATTTAATCTAGATATTATTTAGGTAAACTTGTAACATCGCAGGCCATGGAGTAGTTTAACACTCAAACCTCTCAGTAGTAAAAAGCATAGCTTGATAAAAATAAATTCCTTACGAGAGGCAGCACATTGGTGCGTGGAGCCAGCTGGGGTTCTGAGAAGGGAGGGCTGTTGATGTACTTGGCAGCTTCTTCAGGGTCCAGGTCGATCTGGAAGATGTTGTGCTGCGGCTCCGCCAGCGCCACTATCAGCTGGAATCGAAGAAATTAAGAAATAAATATGAAAACTTGTGACAATACTTAATAAATGTCTTCATCATTATCAATTGGTGGAGTCGACAAAGCATATTTTCTCCCTCCATTTCACTCTATAAACTGTCATGATCATTTCTTCATTTACATACTAACAAATGGATGTGAAAAATAATATTATGTGGAACATCATTATTTGTTTTTAATAGCACTTGAGAGAAAAAGTGGTGATCCTAGTTCCATATGCATCAGTTAGCACTTACAGGGAATTAAAGAAAAATTACCATCTACTACTTTGTATCCTGCAAAGCACATGTACCATATATGTACCACATCTATCACATGTACCATAGACCTACTATATATAATTTGTCTATGCTTGTACCATCAATTGTACAAATCAATAGTACTACTGAGACAAAGGCAAATTATATTTTACCGTGATTTAGATATAAAGAGCCTAAACGTGTCTAAAAGGACTTTCAAGCATAGACTCAATGTTTCCAGACCTAACGATATGAGTATATAATGGCTATTCTAAACCTGATATTTAAAGAAACAAAGCTGTAAAAAGATCAGACCTTTAAAATAATAAGTGAGATTAAATAAAAAAGACAAACACGCTCAACGATTTTATCTGTTTTTCATTTACCTTATTGTGCATAATCGATAATGGCTACGGCTACGACGATAATCTTAATAAATTACAAGGCAGAGGTGAATCATCTATAAGGTCAAGAATAATATTATTTTTTATTCGAACCCGGACTTTGCTGTTAATACGAATTATTTTAAAAATGCTCTAGATTACCATAAAATTGTAATATTTCTGCAAAAATATAAAATAGCGTATGAATTTATTAAATTTTTACGCGATTATCCTACAAAGGCTTAGGTACATAGCAAAAAGTTAGGTATAAATCACAGAACATTATATTTATATCATGCTTAGAAAATAACTATATGCAAAACTATTACCTACGAATTGGAAAAAACCTAACCGCTTATAAAACTTTTTGTTTCATAATGCATTTAGAAAAAAAAAACGCTTGTCTTTTTTACCCATTGTAAAAACGTTAGACACCTAAGTTAAATAAATATTAAGTATGGAAAACCATATAGCCGGACTGCCAACTAGAGGGTCCCGGGTTCGATTCCCGGTACGACCAACATCTTTGTGATGAAGTACAATTTTGTTGGCTGTCGGTCTGGGTGTTAAATATGTATGTATCTATATAAAGTATCTATGTACGAATTATGTACATGTAGTATATCGGCTGTTGTGTTAGCAACCATGATACAAACTTGAAATGGTTTAGTATGAGGCTAACCAGCCGTGTGAAAAAAATGTGTCCTAATATTGATTAATTGTAAGCACTAACCACTTTTTAAATAGGGTAACACACAAACAACTGCTGGGTCAGATAGCATAAACTAAAATAAAATTATTCAAATGACGTTACACACTTAAAATATCGGTGACCTACTCGCGAGGCAAACACTGATGAGTCGACCATGGTCGTGATTCTTCAATATAATCCTAAGTATTACTTAAATATTACGCGTACATTACTTATGTTAATCTACCTTCGTAGGAATTTTATGAGTCACCATTTAAGGCTATAAAAGCGCCTGTAGCTCGGCTAGCTAAGGTGATCTGACGCGATCATCGGTCGATGCGGACAATGTTCGGATGGGTGACCAATAGACCATGCTCAAGACTGTCTTTTAATAAAAGTGGAATTTTTATCTGGGAGTTACCGTGGACCGGATGACACGTAAAATTGTAGGTTCCGGCTGTTAGACATAATATAAGCAGACTTTAAGCCAAGTCAGAGGCATTCGGGCGTCTTGAAAACTCTCGACACCAGAGTTTGGCCACTAAGCTCATACGAAGAAGAAGAAGAATTAGACCATTTTAAGCTATGACAGATAAGATATAATAAGTTTTCTTTTTCAAATTAATAAATCTGAATGGTACCGAAATCGGTATATTCTCTTAGAGTTGTTCTTAAGACTCTATAAGCTATTTTATCAATATTTTATTATCGATTAAAGTATACTTAATTTCAAGATTTTTCCTTAAGTATTTCATTACAAAAAACGAAAAAAGCATAATATGTATTTACCTGATGCAAAAATATTAACCGCAAATAGTTAATCTAGTATTGAAACTGCGTATCATGTTTGTTTTTTTACGAAAAAAGATATCCGTTTCAATAATAATGCTTGGTTCTTTAGTTGTTTTATAATTGGTTTCATCAATATTTTTTTATAGATACTTAAGTAGTAAAAATAAATTGCTCGCGTGACTTTTGTGTAAAAGGAACATTTGTAGCTAGAGTCAATAAAGAATAAATTTGAGTTCATGTTCCTCTCTCTTGCATAACTAAAAGATTATGTGAGTAAGGACTGTATAGAACAAAACCTTCAAGATAAGCGAACCTTCATGATTGAACCTTCATGATTGAGCAACCTTCATGATGCGTATTGCTTTCTTCTTGATTGATGATGATGATGATGATTTTTTTCTTCTTTACATTGAATCACATTCAGTGCCTGTTTATGGTTTCTAAAAGTACTTCACTTAACTTCCTTTAAAATAAAACGTAACCTCAAGCAACTATTAGTACAACAGCTAATACTTGTTATTTTTAATTTACCTGTTTATAATAATGGACACTTTTTGCTGGATTTCATACCAGATTGTGTTATTATAATAGCAGCGAACTTTGACTGGTTAATTAAAGATTTGTGATAAACTAATAGCTATGTACGTCATCTAGGAGTAAACAAGCATTATTATTTTCAACTTCAAAGGCTTTCGGCGAATAAATCTTTGATTTTTTAGCTTTATTCTTAGAGTTTTTATTAAAAGCTGACTTTAGCTAATCGGTTTTTAGAAATTTGCGATACATGTTAAAGATTCATAAATAAAGAATTTTTCGTCAATAATGTTCTGCTACTTTCAAAGCGAACATATTGCAAATTATTATTAATGTTAATAGCAGCTATCATGTACACTGGCTTTGTTGTTTAAGTTAATACGTACTATTGAATTTAAAGAAATTTTGAAATTGAATTAAATTGTTTAACTTGCATAAATAAAGAAAACATTTCAAATTTAATTTCCTCTCATTTGAGGAATCAAATGTGTGAGCAAGAAAAGGCGAAAAAAGCTTCGAAATGTTTTCTTATTATCTCGGGTTATATAGCTAACAATAGTAGCCAATATACAACAAAAAAGCTTAATTAATCAGCCCTACTCTGTGCACAAGTTATAGGTCATGAACTTGGTCTTACAATGATGTAAGAGTAGAATGTGGAAGAGATTTTGTAATCAAATGATTGGCCTCATTGTAAAGAACCTGTGTGGTCTGTCCTGTAATTAACTACAACTTGTGAGTTTCAAGTACAATCCGATTCAAATGATTAAAACACTATTTTTTACCCGGATTAACATTTTTTTCCCCGAATTAACGCGGTTAACACCGCTAAGCGCAGATATATTTTAGAGTTTTTATTGCAATTTGGACCAAACTTCAATTGAATTACATTGTACATATGTCTGTCTTTCACTCCCACCCAAAATATTCCGACAAAGTATTCAATATATCCTTACCTTGGCCACAAAAAATGTAAAACACTGCCATTCAAGAAAACCGGAATTATCGTACCTCGGCGACAATATTTTACAATATCACAAGGAAAACATGTCCCAAAATACATTTTGGTCGATCTAAAATAAGAGAGTTATCTGGATTCCAGTAATTACGTGGGCAGTTAGACCCAGGGTTTTCGGATGTCACCATAATTTACCGGATATCAATATCAAACACAAAAGTCAAGAATTATGGTGATTTAATTTATTTGGAAAAATAATGAGTTAAAAATAAGATATTCTTATTGAAATGGGTATTGAGATCATTTAATTTGTTTGCCGTATAATAATAACAGTAGGTTAATAATAATATTGTAATTTCTTTAAATTGTTCACAAATGTATGGTGCATTTCAAACACCATCTATGTATTTTTAGGTGAACCATTTGAGGTAAGATTTTCAAAAGCCTTGCTACATTTATTTACGAAAAAAATGTAAAGGGTTTAGTTTTTATGAAAGTCTTGGCATGGAATAATTTCATTTTTGATATTATATTATTATAGCCTTTGTGGTATATATGCTCGAGTTTCTAAGTATCTTGTTTTAAAATTTTGGTCCAATCTGATCTTTTGTCTATCCGTGTTGGGGTAACAAACTAACAAACAGGCAAACGCTTTTATAATTGGTACCTAATAGGGTTTTTTTAATAAAGTAACCAGACATAACATAATTGTAATTATTTACGAACATTTTGTAATACTGCATAAATATAAACATAAGCATAAGAAAGCTGCGAGACTCGAAAAGAAAACAAATCCTCAATTCCGAGAAGGTACATCACATCCAAGGCCAAGGTGAAGTGTAAGGTGAGCAAGAAACGCAGACGATAATCATTTTGCGGCGAATATAATGAAAGCCATGATAAATTGCAGTTTATTTCCCTATGGAATTCTCTCACGCATATGGCAGGTACTGTCTGTACCTTAACTTATAGAGATAGGTTAAGTAAGGTACAGACAGAATGACACAGACAGTAATGACAGTATGGTACAGATTGTATGAATGACCATACCAAATTTTATCAAAATCGGTTTAGCCGTTTAAGCGAGAAGAAGTAACAAACATACACACAAACACACTTAGACATAAATTTTCACATTCATTATATTAGTAGAATATTATGTAGAATATCAGTTGTGTAAGTTATCATAATACGAGTACAAACTAGAAATTGTTTAATTTTACCAGCCGTGTGTGAAAAATAAATTAAGGTGTAAAAAAAACTAAACATAAAAAGGCATATTATTAAACTATTTTTATTGCTTATTAAGTGCCGCGACCAAAATACAAAATACAGTTTGAATCGGAGCGGTATAAAAATGTCTAGAAGTTAATTGACCGAAAACTAAATAATCGTGAAACCAACTCGGAACGAAGAATGTGCAATCTTAATTATAATTAGGAAGATGAAAAAACTGTTTACTTAAATCAGGTATTTCTTATTTTAATGATTTAACCAAGGTCGCAAGTTGAGACTAAATTCCTTGAATAAATTAGTGCGTCAAATAATAATTACATATGATTAAATCAACCAGCGCAGTCATCTACGCAAATATAATAATTATTCATATATTTTCTTTTTGATTTACATAAATGTTAAATAGAGATGACCCTAAAACATTACCTTGGGGCACTCCACAATTCTACATATACCTTTTACGATCACATGTGAAGTAAGTACGTTATGAAACCTACATTTATCTGTAAATTATTCGCTACGACGCTAAAGCATAGATGTATTAGTAATCAAATAAACTACAAGGCATAGAAATAATACAAGTTAGCACCCAAGTTACCTTCAAACGCCGGCCTCGGGTTGAGACTTGTAAACAAAAGGTACACATTTATTATACGTGAAAAGGCATTGTCAATACATTGTAAGTGAATAAACCAGATTTTAATACTAACGGAAAAGTTTTAAGATGAAAACCTTGCAGCTACAAATTGTAATAGGTTATTACAGAGCCTTTATGTAGGAAAATAAAAAGATAAATTAAATAATCCACCCTAAATGAATTAATGAAGGCAAATAAAACAATATCCATCCTAAAACTGTAATTTGCTAATTCATTAATTTTTTTATGGTTTGCTCAGTCAACGTTCCATATGAAGAACAGAAGCCCAGAATACAAAAGGTTTAATTACATATCCTCCAAATAATTCAATTAATTTAACCATTTTATATCCACGGTAAACAGGTATAATTTGTATATTAACTATCCGTTGGGATATGTAAATCACAATTATTTTGTCATATTAATCGAAACCATTCGTTTAGTGTTGTGTGAAATCTTAAGTGATAGCGAAATCCAAGGTGTGTAATGTTTAAAATAGAACACATGAACATATTGTATTCGACTTGATAGACATTGAGAAATGCGCTAATGGTGATATTATTAGGGACATTACGTAATTAGATGTTTATGTTAATGTAATTTACTATTTATTAGCCTTGTAGGCTAGATTATAGTTTTAAGGGATGACCTCGCCCATTATGTATTAATCAAAGATATTATATACTAATACCAGGTATTTAAATTAAATTTAATTAATTTAATTTATTTTTTTCTATATACTCGTATTTACTTACCTCAGTGCCATATTTAGGAACTCTTTGGAAATGTAGTCTAGTCTTGCCAAAGAGTTCTCTATGTTTCCATAGATCTTATTCTAAACATGACCCATATTTGGCAATGGCATTTAATAATACCATTTGTCATTTTCTTTGACTGTCTTTCGTGTCAGTAAATATGACAGTTGCATTCAAAATTCTAAATTATTGTGAAGTATAAAATAAATGTATTAATTAATCTTTTTCAAAATAGGACTTCAGTTTAATTCCTCGATTTATTGCGATAGTTCTGGCGTCTATATCGACGGTAAGTTAAAATATGTATTTATTTCTCAATTATAGACAACCACATACTTTTTTCCCTAAGCTTACATTACCTACAAAACTTCTAAAAGAGGCTGTCTTCCATAACAACATTCAGCATAGTTTGAAACCAAAATAATCTTAATAGACAAAATATGACCTAAGTCTAATCATATAAATAAAGTGGTCAGTAAAAACCTTAATTAGAATATCAGGCATTCATAAATCACGTGGCCTAAAATAAAACCAATCCGATACGAGAAGAAATAACACAATAATTATATTCTTGTTCGCGTGACATTTGGTCGATTTGGTTTTTAAAAATTATTAACACATAAGGTCAATGTATTTTTAAAAATACTGATGATGACACTAAATTTGGAAATAGGATATCATTTATCTAATTAAATAAGGGAATTTTATATACTCGTAGATACTTAGATTTATAAAAAAAGCGATTTTAACGTCGTATCAAGTAGTCGTATTACGAGTATGTAGTTCTATTTATAGATGATGTATTATTATGAAATGTAATAATATTTAAGATGTCGTATGTAAAACACGATGTGTACTCCAATGTATTTGTATATAATAATATGTATTGACATGAAATATTTAAATTATCTACCGGATTAAATTATGAGAATAAATTATAATTTTCTACAACACAGTACCTACTAAGTAAGATGAAGTCATTAGAAATTTATACGCTGTCCAGTTTTCTATTAATATTCATTATTTCAGTAAATTTTCCATTAAATTCTTGCTTTACCTTATAGTTGCGATATTAGTAAGACTCATATTAATTATTACTCCACTAAATTTATAATTCTACTGATATTTTATTAATTTTATAATTCATAGAAAATTCTAGATATTTCCGAGCGAGACGGCCGGTCCAAAATTTATTTAAAAAATAAAAACAGGCTACCGCTTTTTTCCAGAATGCTTTTCCACACGTAAGGTATAAGTTAAATAAATATACGTACCGCACCAAACAATGTCACAAATCGCAGCATTTTCTATTTCACCGGCTTCAGTAACAACACAATTTTCTCACGTTTGTCAAAATACTAACTTGACGTCGGCGCATGCGCATCACCTATATACCTTCGCAGCCTCCGATGACGTCACTCGACCCGACACTCCTAAGGAACCTGTTTGGATCATCTTCACGACATTTGACCTTCATTTAGCAACCATTGACGTTTCATAGTAGCTACGTCGTAGCCAAACTATTTTTGGAGAGCGATGTATACTTTACCGAGTTGCACGCGACTGATTTGGTCAGTCTACTAAGGCCTGTGTTCCAGCTGAATTAGTAAGCTTGGCTGTGCTTCGATAAGCTTCCAGATTTGTGATTAGCTTTTAGATGTCATGAGATATGCTACAAATGGCGCTCTGTTGGTTTAAAATGTCTTTGTTTTCGGAATGGTAGAGAATTCTTGAAATTGTTTTGTCTCTGGTGCATTATGTATTAGAAACGGGACAATTCATTGTAATGAAGGACCTCTTAGATTGCGTAGTAATTCGTTATGATTTGATGTACGAGTTTAATTACTCGCAACTTTATTAAAAGCAGAAAAGACGAAATAGTCATACATTTATCATACATGTTTTAGCATGGGGCTAGCCGTGTGTATAATGTGTCCTAATATTTATTTAATATAAGAGTTTAATTACTCGCAACTTTATTAAAAGCAGAAAAGACGAAATAGTCATACATTTATCATAAATGTTTTAGCATGGGGCTAGCCGTGTGTATAATGTGTCCTAATATTTATTTATTATAAATTATATTTATTTATAACGTAATTCCCGGTTAATTAAGTAGAGAGTGGGAATATATTACTATTTTGATTTAGTTCTGGTATATTGTGTACGAACTTATACCACAAGTATATAAATTTATAAGAAAAGCAGCAAAAATAGCATAGCACATTATCTTTCTCTCTCTTGTCTCTCTCTCTCTCTCCCCCCTTACGAGAGAAGGCCCTGAACCTCAACAGTGGGCAGTTAATGTACACATTTTATAGGCTATACTCGTATGTCGGTTTATAGCATTCCCTGATTCACAAGCCTTATTAATAAGCTCACTGATACGTAGAATAGTATCGTCGTAGGACACTCGAATTATTTGTGTAGTCCATTGACAAGTAATGTTTATAAATAATATTAGCGAGTTCTCTTGTTACGGTTTCCTCACTATTTGCAGCGAAACCTTGACTTTGATGCGTAACTTGATATTTGATTAATGAGTAGCTCTACCTACCGGTAAGTTTCGATTCTAATGAGTTTTCCGGATATCCGGAATTATTTCTCGGAACTCTTTTCGGTAATAAATCATACGTATATTTATATGTTAAATAACATCCTTGGTGGTTGAAGGAGTTCATGAAAGGTCCATTTACATATACTAGGCTTTGATTTGCTTGTTAAATAGCTCTAACTATCAAATATAAAAGCAATTTACAAAATAGGCAGCCCGTATACCTACGTTCGTATATTTGCTTGGCGGTACAGCATTCTCAAGCGCTCACCTGGCAAGCAACGTGAGCTTAATCATCATTAAAAAAATCTCTTGTTGAAAAGTCTGTTACGGTATTATTCGGCAGCCTCCTTGAGCGCCAGATATTCCTGGCCTGTATAAAGGCATGGCCTAAAGACCATGCCTTTATCTTAGGCCAAAGCGTCGCTAACACGTGAATTTATGCCCCCTACCGGTCATCTGCCAAGTTGTAACATGCCAATAAATACGTTCCGGGTCATCTTGTCTCCTAGTAAAAACTAGGAGACAAAATGACACACGTATTCAAATGATATAGCTCTCGAAGCATGACGGTTTCCTTTACCGTGTGAACGCGTGCAAATCATATGACTTGAAAAGCAAGTCATTAGTGCAGGACCAGATTCGAACCTGGATGTCGCAAGTAGCAGTCCCACACACACTTATTGGAGATACAAAGACTGTCCTAAGAACTGTTTGAAAACGAACATTTTAAGTGAAATGTTTTTTCCCTTTTAATGAAAATATTTGTCTTAAATTGTCACTTTTCCTTGTTTTTTTTTTGTTAGTTCTGGATTCTTCTTTAAAGTCTATTAACCACGATTATCGTTGATAAAGTTTAAAAAAAATATATAATAGAAGTACACAGTTTTATCAATAGCAAAGGTTCACGGAATCATAATTACAAATGCAATTATCTGGTTAGTCAGGCATAAAGTCTGCGTAGTGCATCAGATGTCAAAAGGAACCAGCAAACCAGTAATAAGTAGGTAGGTAGATATGAAGTTTTTAAGTTGATATTTCCGCAAACTTCTGTATACAGGCTTACTGTTAAGTAAAGCTTTGTCTTTACCATGCTACTTGACCTAACTTAACTACTGGCGACTCAACATAATTGTCATATATCTAATATACCTACTTTAGGCTGAAACAGCCATATATCTGGCTGATTTATCAGACTTACGTAATATAATGGAAGTCTGGTAATGATGTACATAGCAGATCAATTTATCGGGCCAAGTCAAATACAAGCATATTTACGTAATTTCTCATATGAATATCGCTTAGAGATCTGAAGTAGTCAAGTAGCGTGGTATGGTCAGGTATAATAATACCCCCCTCGAGACTGGGCACCGGGGGGGTTTAGTGGGTAAAAATCCAACCCAACTGCACCCCGTTGTAGCAGGGTATCTTAATGAAGATTTCCCGCTCGTAAAAAAGGTGTACCTACTCAAGTAGCCCTGTATGATCCAGTAGTCAAGTATGGTCAAGTAGCATGGTAAAAATCAAGTAATATACAAATCAGATCAATCTTGGGGGAAAATCAACTGGTCCGTAAATCAATCAGAGATATAAAAGCGGGCCAAGAATACTTTCTTGCGAGCCACCAGCGAACTATTTTCTAGATAAATATGACGATTTTAATCTGTAAAATAATTTGACACGACATTTAACTCTCCCATAACTTCATCAATTAAAGTATGTCGAAACCCTTTGAACTTTACTTGGTATTTCCCAACTATTAAGTGTTAATTTTAACAATGTGTTTATACGATATTTTTCAAAAAGAAACAAAAGATTCTTAGCTGTAGTTAATGGAGCCTACCTGAACCGAAACAAGAAATACTTAAAAAAAGAAGAAATATAAAATAACGAGATAAACCCTTCGATGTTTATAAACAAGGTTTAAGTAATTAATGGTTTGGGGACTGAAGAGTCCATTTGCAAGTATTTATAGCTTCATGAATATTTTGATAATTTATGTGTCGGGATGAATGGCATACCTATATAAAGAGAGGCCTATGTTCAGCATTTTATTTCGATAAATGGCTATTAAAAAGTATCTGCATGAAAATAAATCAGAAATTAAATACAAAAAAGTTTAAAATCTAAATTTAGTGGACCCCCTTAACATTCTGTTATACAAATACAAATCATTTATTGATAACACCAAAGTTACAAGTCAAATGTTATGGCAGCCATCTTGGTTTAGAAATTTATGTTGTATATTATATTAATTAATTTATTTTTGTAATTGAGGAATTTGTGATTTAATATGTCATTGGCCATATTGTGGCGGCGCCCTTATTAGATTTTCACTAAACGTAGTTACAAATACAAGACAACTGCCGCCAAATCACCTCACCATCATAAAAAAAAAACAAAATCAAAATCAGCGCATCCGTTTGGGAGTTACGATACCATAGACAAACAGACATACACGTACAAGTCAAACACATAACACCCCTTAAATTTTGCGTCAGGGGTTAAAAATCTAAGAAAAGTCTAGAAGAGTATAGTATAGGTTACCTATTATAGGTAACAGTATACCTACTTATTGTAGGTTAGAGTATACTACCTATAGGTAAACTCTCTTCTAATAATTAGATGTGTTGTACCACAAGGTTGTTGGCCATTCTGTTTCCACGAGTTAAGTGCCTACCCGTCCAATTTCATCCATCTCTGTAATAGATATCATAGATCTTATGTCACATACATTATCCGTAATCACCCATAGCTTCGATATTTCAAGAGTTTATTCAATTGTTTGAAGTGTTCTGTACAAAATAGTACTTTTTTGTATTTGCAATATTTTCTGCATTGAAAATAAAAAAGAAAATATATTAATAAATATACATAGAACTGGAATATGTATAAAAATATTTTAATAAATGCCTCTCAAGTCAATTCGATAAACACAAGCCTTATTTAATTTTATATCTATTTATGGTAAAGTATGTTTAATGTTATTATTCAGAATTTATATAGCATATTGTGTACTTCGTCAATTAAAGTTCACAATACACAGATGTTATGTAAAAGCGCTTATTATGATAATGTTAGTGTTTTCGATAAACCTACCTACTTTGTAGACTCTGGTGGTAATTTAAAACTGAAGATTCCCGGATGTGTCAAAAAGCGCAAGGACAATGCTTTAAACAATTTTGAGAAATGGTATTCTCCCACGCATATCTTAACTTACCTACACCTGTTTATGACTGGAAATGGCTTTTATCTTAATAACTTGATCGCAGACTTGCAAGTAAATAAATAAAATAAAGAATTTACCTTAAAATCCGTGTTTCTTTGAAGTACCTAATTTTACGGGAAAATCTTTTTAACTAAATAAAGTTATATTGAAGAAATATAATGTGTTTTAAAAATAGCTTTTATCGTTAATATGGCATCTATAATTGTTGCATCAAACCCTTATATATGAGTCCAAACAGAATCCGCCATCTTATCATGGATATCATGTAGCGTTAAGGAACTCACCAAGACAAAACAAATGAGCCCAACCTCGAAGAAGGGTATCTCGTTTACTTCTGAAGTTCAATTGCCGTCTTTCTTTCAAATAATATTATTTGATTGCCACCAAGAACATTGAAAACTCTCTCTCTCTTTTCTCACGCATTTTTTTTCCAAATCTGACAATGGGAAGTAGGTTTAATATACCTTACAATATTCTAGTTGAACATACATCCTATACTGTAAGATAAATAAAATTTTCATGTAGGTAACAAACACCTCTATAAAAATGATGTATGTTGTCATCACAAACAATCGCCCTTACCTACTAGTCATGTTATAAGAATAATCGGATTAAGTAATCTCTTTATTTTATGTGTCACTTACCTACTTTACTGCTGTTACGAAGCATTTATTTTATACAAACGAGTGCTATTTGGAAACCTAAAACTAGAAAATGTATGATAGCTTGCAGGAGTCCAATACATGCAATGTTAGTTAAAAAGCACAGGGTGCACATTTTTTGTATATTTGTGTTGCTAATAAAAACATTTTGAATTTGAATTTAAATAAAAGCTTGTATCAAACATCCTTGCAAACATACACCCATCACAAACTTTCGCATTTTTACTCGTAACATTAGTAGAAGAATTGTATTAACTATCTCCATATTTTGTATTATATTAAAGAGTCATTTACTTTAACCGGTTACTAAGTATACCTATATTTAAAACATACGAGACTAATCTGGAACCCTAAAATGAGAAAATGCATGCTAATATTATTCCAAACGATCACGACCCGATGGACGGCGGTTGTGGTCTGTGGCGAGGTGTACTATCTGACTTGCAAAGTTCAAGGCTAGTCGCTAAGGATGACCACAAGCGAGGTTTAGTAGGTACCTAAGTATACGTATAAAAATGATCAAGGATAGAAAAAGGGCAGGAGGTCGTTTTGTAAGAATAAATCGAAAGGTACATTTATAAGGCTGGTAATCGAATTATCATAAGCGAAACGATTTATTTTTATTGGTTTCTGCAACATTGAAAGGAAATCAAAAGACTTTAATACGTTAATCTTAGTACAGATAATATAGTTATTCTAATTTTAAAAAATACAAAGTCAAAAGCTATAACATTTAGTGTGTTTGCAATTGATGTGTAAACTTGATAAAAATGTTGTACACAATGAATGATGAAACACCTAATATCAATTACGTAGGCACTCTGAATAAATGTGGAAGCGACTGACTAATCACGAAAATTATTAGTAAGAATTCTCTAGAACAAAATTAAAGCGATCCCATAAATCGCGTCGATAAAATTAAAACAAACAGGTAAAAGACGAGTCCAAGAATGAGTTTAATTGATCATTTGGCATTTTGTTTCGTATTTCTTGAATTATTTCAAGATTCCTGTAGCCACCTGACTAATCCTTTGACAAACAAGTGGTTGGTTGTTCATCGTTCTCGGAATGGGCCGCACCTTTGACCTTTTATAACTGATCATTAGACCTAAACATGTTTGCAACTTCCTTATTCCTTCATTATAAGTGCAAATTTGCCAAAAACTCAGGGTTTAAATTTAGATAAATAATCTAGCAAACTTGATTAGGCTTGACATTTAAAAGGATGTCAATATACGGTAATGATCATGAACATAGTTTTCGCGAAGCAAATTACAATTAGGCTTTTTCTTTCCATTTCACTAAATAAAACTTAAGTAATGGATAAATAACACGTTAATTTGTAAAACATTTGGATGTACCACACTAAATTCCTATAGCCTTTTATTATTTTGGATCACACGAAATTCCTTATCCCTGATGTAATTTAATATTTTATACAAGACAGCATAACCTAAACACAGCCACGGGTATCTAAAGAGTATTTACGTGTTTCCTAAAACGATCATCTTTCAATTCAATTTTTACCTAAAACACAACGACGCTAAAATCAACAACTTGTTATTCGAAATGAATTAAAAACCGGCTACGAATCTTTATGACTTTACTTCCGAAGATAAATCTTTGGTTTACTAAACAGGCTTATTTGATTGATGCGATCACGCCCAGAACTTTTAGCCTAAGAATAAGTTACATTTGAGATCGTTCCCTGGGGCGTGTCTTCCCGTTGCACGTGATGAGAAAATGGGAAGGTATAAAACATATTGCATCATAGTTTCCTGGGTTTAATCATAGCTTGTAAGGCAGACAAGTAATGTATTTATGTTGTCTGGTGAAATGTTACAACAGATATACATAATGGCCGATATGTATATAACAGTTCAAAAAAGCTGGGCACGACGTATACGCGTATCCTTAAGATACATATTCTGTATTATTTTGTTACAAACATCTAAATTTATGATCTGACGATTCTATTTTCTTCTAATATATAAAATTTCCATGTCACAATGTTATACCGTACTCCTCCGAAACGGCTTGACCGATTTTTACCAAATTTTTTATTCGTATTCAGTAGGTCTGAGAATCGGCTACTATCTATTTTCCATACCCCAAATGATAAGTCAACAACGTTTTCCGGGTCTACTAGTTCTATGGAAATTAGATGGCTAAAACATTATTCCTCTTATGGAGCGACGACGGTCTGCCTCCATCTAGCAAGGGGATATCCCCCCGGACAGATGTTGTGTCCGGAGACGGCCGTCCGAAGGTCATGCATTGTAACTTGGACCAGTCGTACGCGCGTTGAAACTACCGTTTGCGCGATTCAGGACAAGCGCTCTGATTGGTAGCGGGCGATGAAGTGCGACAGAGACGCCACATGTGTATTTAAATTACATGCAGATTGTTATTTTATGAAAACCTCACTAGTTTTAACACTATGTGTAAATGACAATGTAAAGTAACAATGCGTATATATAATTGATGACATTAATATTCTAACAAAGAGTATGTGCAATGCTATCAGCCACTTCGTGAGTAAGCTAGTTGAAAACGATTATAGAACCGGAGGTCTTAAAAGTAGAGTTAATAGGTATCTTCTAGGTAAGCGTGCCACACCGCAGACTGCATCGCAGCTTAACATCAGGCTAGCTTTAGTCAAATGCAAACCTATCAAGGATAAAAAAAATAAAAAAGACCTCAGCATCCTTACGACGCTGTCCAAATGCTTATGAGACTTGGGCCGAAACGTCACTAGATACATGAGGTTCTATTTACAAATATTATTAATAATATATAGTAAGTATAACATATACATTTTTGTCTGCAATTTTACGAAACGAGTGACGTTATTGCCCAGCTCGCATAGCATTTGAAACCGGTCGTAATGAAATGAAATAATATGACAGGAGACATTTTGTCCCCGCGTAAAGAAAAAGCTATACTGATTCACAGCGCTGACTTTCCTCGCCTGCATTCAGTGAAGATGGGAGGTCAGCAATCAGTTCGCGCGACGCACTTCCAGCGCCCGGTGGACTCCGCTACTCCTGAGGAAGAGCCCCTGGACGAGCTCACCGAGGAACACCATATCAGGATCTCTAACAAAATGGTAAGGCTTCCTCACTTCCGAGCTTCTCTATTTTATTGACGACCTCGTTGGCGTCATGGTTACCATGCCGGACTGCCAATCAGAAGATTCCGGGTTCGATTCCCGGCACGGCCAACATCTTTGTGCTCAACTTAATTTGTTGGTTGTGGGTCTGTGTGTTAAATAATATGTATGTATATAAAATATGTTTGTATATATATGTAGTATATACAATATCACTTGTATTAGCTACCATAACACAAACAAGAAATGGTTCAGTATGGGTCTAGCGCTCCCAATGCCTCAGTGAGTCGAGACTGGGTAGCTGGTGCCTACAGTGAGTCGGGACCCAAGAGACCAACAGCGGATGACCGGATCACGTCGGGGTCACCAATATGGTGAAGGTCTGATTGGTAGCGGGCGATGAAGTCCGACAGAGACGCCACACCCTCACGGTGTCCCATCTCACGTCAGGGGCAGGAATGTAGGACCGCTTCGCGTAATACCGCTGCTCTCTTCTAAGTTAACCTGCTTTTTAGGTGGAGCGTCTAGTAGAGGATGCGACGTTGGGCGGAGGAAGTGGAACCGTTCTGTCGCCGCGACCACCGCGCGGGGACTACAAGGAGAAGATCTTTACGGAGAAGCTCAAGTGCTTGGACGACAGCCATTCAGAGAGAACAGGGTATAATATCCTATCCTATAGTACCAAATTATTCCACTAATATTGTAAAGGCGAATGGCGATATATTTGTTACAAGGTAAAACGAGACCTAATTACTAAGCCTCTGCCGTCTGTCTGTCACTGGGCTGTATCTTAGCGTCTCCGGAGTGTTTCCCGGAAGAACCCGGAGACCTCCGTTAAGCACAGAGGCAAGTCACCGGGGGGGTTTTAGTGGGTACAAATCCCACATAACCTGGCTGCGCCCCATCGTAGCCAGGTATCTTGTCGAAGATTTACCCCTCGTCAACAAAAAAAAAAGACTGTATCTCAGAAACAGTGATAGCTATAAAGCTGAAATTTTCTCAAGTTACATGTATTAATATTAAAGTACATGTATTATTATTGCCCTAATAACTAAGCACAGGGTGCACATTTTCTGTATATATTCGTGTTGCTAATAAAGACATATTGAATGTGAATTTAAATTACACAGATACTAAAAAAAATATTAAGGGGTTCCCATATTTGCCGAAGCAGTTTGCTGCTTGGGTTGCTACGTCGACGATGCTCGAGGGTTATGATGAGGAATAAAATACTGCACCATAGTGTCGACTCCAAGTATCACTGACTATAATTTAACGTCTAACTCATTAGAACTAGGTAACAGTTCAAATTATAAGTGGCACGTGATTAAAATAAAGTCAAAGTCAAAGTTTTTTAAATAATGGTACGGAAGCCTTCACGCGCTAGCCTGACTCGTACTTTTTCAATAACTTATCTGTTTATGGTCGTCTCAGCTTCGCGCGTGCTATAAAATAATCTAAGTCGCAATGAGAAACAAAATATAGCCTATGTTACTTATGGATAATGTAGCTTCCCAACGGTGATAGAATTTTTCAAATCGGTCCAGTTTCGAAGTCTATTTGCGTCAAACAAAGAAAAAAATCTCAAGACCATAAAACTGTTAATAGGAGATTATTTATTATGAGCCTGTTTTGTCCCATTGAAGAGCAAAGGCCTCTCTACCCTCTTTCCATTTATCACGATCTATTGCTATTTCTTGTCAGTTTTTTGGAGTGTTTATCCAGTTCGTCCCGCCATCTCCGTCTGGGCCTGCCGCGACGTCGGACGCTCTGTGGTACCCACTGGGTGGTGCGTTTAGCCCACAGATCCTCCGTCATCCGGCTGATGTGCCCAGCCCAATTCCACTTCAGTTCGGCTGCCTTTTGGCCAACGTCTATGATGCGTGTTTTGGAGCGCAGTGCGATGTTTCTAATATGAGATACATTATAATATTCCAGGCTAACAATCCCGGACATGAACAGCCTGATGAAGCGCATAGAGTACCGCACCGCTAACATGGTGAGCGAGGATCCGGTCTGCGCAGACTTCAGGGAGCGCGTCATCCACTGCTACAACACTTACGATCTGCCCGAGGATAATATCAACTGCTGGGATACTGTTGGTCAGTGTACTTTACTTTTTAAACCTCAATAGTCATAGACAGAACACTTCTTATCTATTTTTTTTATGTATATCTGAACCTTCCTTATTATTAAGTTTACACTAGCATGACTCTTTTTTGGATTGCAGACTTGTTTTTGTTCTTTGTAGTTTAGTTATGTTAAAATGAATGTTTGTAAACTGCCTGAGTGCCTAATAATAAATAAAATAATTAATAAATAAATAAATAGTTTAGCGTTTTGCCACAATTAACCAAACCTTAATGATTATTTTTTCTCAGACGACATCCTAATTGTTCCTTATCATGCAAATCCCACTTCTGGCAAGACAAGAACTCGGTGACCGTCCGAGAAAAAACGATATTTTTATTGATGAATAGGCTTACGTTTGACCGCAGCTTGCATGATGTTAAGCTAAATTTGGTCTAAAATGTATCACGCTTGCCTAAAAGGAACCTATTTACCCTAGATTAGAAGACCCCCAGATTGTACTTCTCGGGAAAAAGAGACTTAGGAAAAGAGTTCCAAAGCTTCGCAGTTCTCACAATGAAGGTCGAAGCAAAACGCTTTGTGCGAATCCTCGATAATTATAAAACATTACCCACTACCGGATCTTTGTTTTTTTACGGCGTAAAGTCTATAAATGACCCACCTACTATAATATAATAGGTGTATTTGATTTTACATTAATCATCTTCATTACAACAATTTCCTGCCTTCGAAAAATAAAACGTCCATCGCTATATCGGTAAATGGCAAATTATTAAAAAAGAAACGGAATTTAGTGAATTATGCCGCTTTATGTGCCCCGGGCATACCCATTTAGCTATTTCCCTTCGATCAAATTGATCGAAGCTATTTCTCTTAAACTTAAAAATAATGGCTCAAATTATAATAACTTTTAAAATACCTATTATAGATACGTCATGCATTTTAGCTCTTCACTAGTCGACCCACGATGTATGGCATTTTGTCTTCTTTACTCAACAAACATCCGCAAGTACAAAATCTTATTTTATTAATCAGTCGTTCGCAATCAAGATAAGTATAAACCATCCGCGCCGCACGATTTGGCGCCATTCTTTATAGGCATGACAAAAGTGTTGCACAATTTGAATAATGAGCATTAGAATAGTTATATTTTGTTGAATTTAAGATTAGATCTTTAAGGATTCGACACAGGTCTTAACTTTGGGTGTTATTGACCAGGATATTATTGTATCTAGGATATATAGATAGCAAATAGGTAAATGGCCAACAAAGAAGAAAAAAATATCGTATTCCTCTTAAACTATGATATTATTATATTTTTCACACAAGCTAGGCATTTGACCAGCAAGGGCGCAAGCCACACGAGATTCTGGCCATAAGTGGAGCAAGCTTAGTCCGGAATTACTGGCTCTCGAGGAGGCTGCTAGAACACAACTCATGGGTGCGTGTGAGATTTTCAACTTGAGAGCGGCAAACTTTGTAAACTGTTCCCGTAAAGGGAGGGCGGTAGATAAACCATAGCTATGGTTTCCTCACGAGGGTTTTTCTTCACTATCCTCAAGCTTATTAGCGAGATTCGAATCCACGCCTTGAGCGTACACTGATTACTGATCTAGTCTGTCTGTATTTTAACGGATACATTTTGGAGAGTGTGCAATGGAGCTGCATAATTTAATTCCCGCTTCTCCATTCCACTACAGAACGAGCAGGGGTACAGCGAAGAGACATCGAAGTTCCAAGGATTTGCACAAAGCGTTTTGCTTCGACCTTCATTGTGAGAATTCACACTCACACTTCATTTTCCCGAGAAGTACAATTTGGCGGTCTTCAAATCTAGAGTAAATAGGTTCCTTCTAAGCAAGCGTGATACATCTTAGACAACAGTTAAGCCATAGACAAAATAGTATATTTTGTCTATGGTTAAGCTTAACATCAGGCAAGCTGCGGTCAAACGTAAGCCTATTCATCAAGAGATAGGCTCGCAACTCCTGCTCACAGCCTCGTCGAATCTTCTAAATCGGTGTATGTAGGTGGAGCAAAGTTCTATAACCACCTGCCAGAATATGTAAAAAATGCAACTTCCGATAATATATTTAAAATTAAATTGAAATTGTTTTTAGCACAAAAAGCATATTACGAAACGGACGAATATTTTAATGATAAATTTACCGATGACTGTAACTAGTGATATTTTATATTTATTTAAGTTGACTTGTGAAATCTATGAATTCACCAATAAAAATAAAAATCTGTATTCAATAAAAAAAAAATGGTTGCCTGTAAAGTCGGTTTTACGGGCGAAGATTTTACGTGACAACGTCTGCCGCGTGCTGCGCGCGCGGCACACCGATCATAGTTGAGTGGGAGAGAGACGCAAGGCATTCGGCGGGCCTCTCTCTCGTTCGGTGACTCATCGTAACGTTACCGGGCGTTACACTTTTTCATAAGTGACTCCCAGCCGCAACCTAATTCAAGACGTTGTCACGTCAAAAGAAACTATCATCGCTTCAAACTACATTGTTTCTTCCAGGTGAATTCAAAGCGTGCGTATCGGCGGCGGGCAAGTCTCGGCTGCACGAGCGTACAGCCCGCGAGGAGCGTGAGCTGGCGCGGCGGGCCCGCCACATGCAGCTGGCCAGGCAACACGAGCTTAAAGACCTGTCGCCGGGGCCCAGGGAGGAGACCACACCCGCTTAGACAAGGGATAGTGAACTTAATCATCATAGCAATAAGACGCATTTTCCTACACTCCGAATATGACCGTCATTCATTCAATATTTTAGAGCTGGGCTCTTGTCCGTGGACTTTTTTCCAGGTAGTTCTATCTTTGGCCAAATCCTTGACCTCCCTATACATGACTTTCGCTTTCTACTCAATGACCGTAGAGTCCAAAAATACGTCTAAGATCAAAACATTCTAAAACGCAACTTAGAATGTTGTTCTTAGTCACATGTGGTTAGGAAGAAATCTACACCTGCTTTAGACACTAGATAGTCAACTTAATCGTTAAGGCGACACGACGAATTTCCTAGTACCAACTTATTAAAGACAACTAAGCAGTAGACTACCATCACGAATCATCATCATAATGGGCCTGTGGGCATCTAAATGAGATGATTAAAGCAGCTCTCGTGGGTAGCTCTTTCCATCAACGAAATAAACCATCTAATAAGCTATCGCCACAAAGGCAAAGAATATGCTACTGGGAAGGAGGCAAGTCTTCGTGTGTGGAAATGCCGAAACGTCTGAACCACGTTCGCTGGTTCTCTGAACCATATTCAACTTTATTTATTGTAGTTTAAAATATCTTTTTCATTATCAAAATCATCCAATAGCCAGTGAGGCCGGTATGACACTATATTTCTTTATGTTTATCTGGTTTTTAGCAATATTTAGGGATTCGTAAGTGAATGTATGTAACTATTCATTGTTGTAGAAAATAAAAATCTGTATTTCTTATATTGATTTTGTATTGGTAGATTTTGTCTTAATTACATAGATTAATTTATATTACAAAAATATCGGATCACCCACGATATAACCCTTCAATTATTTTAGTAAACAAGTTATTAAAGTAAAAACTTTCTGCCTCAAAAACCTGCTTCTGTTGGACATAGGGTTATACCAAAATCCATCATTATTAACAATACATATTAAAAATGTTCAAATTCACAATCAGTTAAAGGACACTTTCTTCTTAACATCATCAACGGTTAGCTTCTTATTTTGCGTGGGTAGTTTCACAGGAATATCGACCTTACTGGTATCTTGCGTGTTGTCGAGTTTGTTCGCGGGCGATATGGACTGCTTGGCGCCACTCGCGGTAATAAGGGCTAGTTTCCTGCGCAGCTCGCGGACCTGCGCGGCTGAGGCCAGCTGAGCAGCTCCCCGGGACAACACTTCGGCTCGGAGACGCTCGCATTCAGACCTGTAATGTTTTAAAGAAACTGTGAACATAAAACTTACTTCCTCTGGTTCGACAACCCTGGATGGAGACCGCCTCAAGTTTCTTATCCATTTTTAAGGATAAGAATCGTAGAGGTGATTTTTAGTGATTCGTACCAAAGAGTTAAAAACGGGATTCTATTACTAAGCAAATCTGTCTTGTCTGTCACCAGGCTGTATCTCAGAAACCGTGATAGCTAGAAAGATTAAATTTTCACTGAAAGTGTCAAGTTATGTATTTCCCGTGCCGCGATAACAACAAATACTAAAAATAAAAAAATATTATGGGGGGCTCTCATAGAACACACGTTTATTGCTATTTATTTAAGAAAATGTTACCCTTCATGCACCAGATTAGGTTAGAACAGGATAACATCCAGAAAAGTATTGATATAGTTGGAATATACCTATACAGATTCACTTCTTTAGTCTTTATTTGATGCATCTCACTATCAATGTCTGTTTAGATGACAGTTTACACTGTAGACCACTAGCCTAACCAAAGCATAGAGTATTGTTAATCAGTCTAATATTATGTATTGGTGGTGTATTAAACAATTCTGTGTAACAAGCGCGCGAACTTCAGATAAGGTACGTGAGGAAATATGGATCGCCAAGACACAGGCTCACGCCTAGGTTGGGGTCCATGGAGTAAACTCAGCGTTCTTACTCAAAACTAATCAGTTATTTAAACTGAAATGCAAATGTTGTAGCTTGGCTAGCTAAAGTGATATGACGAGATCATTGAAGCTAAGCAACGGTCGATGCAAACGGTGTTTGGATGGGAGACCATGCACAAGACTGACATTTTTCACATGACATTTTCATCTGGGCGCTACTGTAGCTCGAATAAAACATCAAATTGTAGGTCCCGGCTGTTATTCAAATCAGAGGCCTTCGGGCGGCTTGAAATCTCTCGACACCAGAGCTTGGCTACTTAGCTCATACACAGAAGAAAAATAATGTTTATTGTGTGGATAGGTAGCCGGCGTCGCCATGGCGTCTCGATGTGTTAGGGGCCTTACTTCAAGTGCTGCAGGACTCCGGGCAGCCAGCCGTTGGTAGCAGGCTCGGACAGCTTCCCGAACCACCGCGCCAGCTCGCGGCGCTGTCTCTCGCACAGACCTTCTAACTGTGTGATACGCTCTTCATAGTTTTCTGAAAGATTACAATACAAATGGGTTAGAGAACTCCTCTTACTTTAAAGTGTAACATTAGACAAGCACTGATCAATGTCAATGTTTATCATTATGTCCATAGTTCAATAACTATGGACATTGTGTGAACAGTTTAAAATAAAATTGAACTGTGATTTATGCACATATCAGCATAATGCTGCTCCTGCTATTATCCCTCTAAAAACTGTAATCCTTATAAATTGAATCCTTACAAATACTCTAATCCATATCCTCATGAATACTCGAATCTCTTTTATAAGTGTAACCCCTATAAAATTGATCCTCAGGATCACTCTTATTCCTAAGAAATACATCCTCATGGTTACTCTAATCTCTATAATAACTGTAATCCCAATGAAATGTATCCTCACAAACACTCTAATCCATATAATATGTATCCTCATGAATATTCTAATCTGTCTAATAACTGTAATAATGTAATCTCTCTGATAATCTCTTTGACATGTATCCTCACCAATTAGCTCCCTGTCATAGTGAGCTGATGCTCCGGCCTGCTGTTCCCATATAGTCTGCTTCTCATGGAGGAGAGCATCCAGCTCTGCTTGCTTGTTGGCCAGCTCCCGACGTAACTGAAAACAATATGCATGGTGATACAGCATCTTCTAGTGCCTGTCTATCTAGGTACCACCCTCAAGTTAAAATATCTGTCACTACTAAGCACCTAGAATATACTAGAATTTTTGACGACCTCATTGGCATAATGGTTACCATGCCAGACTGCCAATCAAAAGGTTCAGAGTTCGATTCCCGGCACGGCCAACATCTTTGTGCTGAAATAAATTTGTCTAAATTTGGTCTGGGTGTTAAATATGTATCTATAAAATAATATGTATGTATGTATATGTAGTACATCAGTTGTGTTAGCAACCATAATACGAACTAGAAATGGTTCAGTATCGGGTTAACCAGCTGTGTGTGTGAAATGTGTCCTAATATATTTAAAAAAAATTGAGTGAGTTTATTTGTTTCTTTAGAAACTTTGTTGTGACTAAAAGATTTTTGATTAAGCTGAGAAGTTGAATAGTCTGTAGCTAAGCACATAGCGGTTTATTGAAGCAGCATCCCTGGGAGCCAGTTATTTCAGTGTTGCTGTCTCATGGTGGTTACTCTGTGTCAGTGTACTCTGCTGGTCAAATGGCTTTTTTTTCGTGAGGAAATGCATCCCATCACTACAGACTAAAACCTCATGGTGTCCCATCTCACGATGGGGGCAGGGAAGCAGGACCACTTCGCACATTGCCACTGCTCTCCCAGCCCAGCTGGTCAAATGCCTAGCTGTATATTAAATTTGGAAATCAGTTTAACATTTAAAATCTCTGAGATTGTGAGTCAGGATGGGGTTGTTGGTTTTAAACAGAATAAGTCTGAGTTTGACCACCAATCTCACATCACACTGGGGCCGGTTTTGTGGCACGTAAATGTTTTCTTTTATTGTTAATTATGGTTTTTTTTATTGTCTATGTGTCACAAAATAAATGTTTCTTTCTTTCTTTCTAACATGCCTGGTGGTAAATTATGATAGATAGTTGTGTTGAATTTACATAGATGAATGGAAACTGTAGTTCTTTGGATTATTTTTAGTATATTTAACATGCAAATGTACAATTTATCCAACAATAAAAAAAACTATAAGCTAGTTCAAGTTCATTAAACTTACTCTGGAGTTGGTCTGCTTCATCTGTATTAAGTTTTTAGCCATTTCCTGCCTTTTATCTTCTACTTCTGCAAAAATGGAATTTCCTTTCGCAGCTGCAACACAATAGGAAAAAAATATACTTAGTATCAACTTCCAAATGTACCTCCAAAGTACCATTTACAAAATCACTTTGAACTAAGCTCTGTAGTGTATGCCAATATTATAAAGACGAAAAGTTAGATTTTTGTTTGTTTATTTGGGGTAAATAGGCTCTATAACTACTGGACTGATTTGAAAAATTCTTTCACTGTTAGGCAGCTACCTTATGCCTGAGTAACATAGGCTATGCAAAGCCGGGATGATCTGCTAGTACTTACATAAAGACAAATACAACACAAGTCAATAACAAAACTTTAGCTTTGAAGGTATAATTTATTACAATTCAAAGATTTATTGAACCCATATAGCTCTCTGCACGTGAAGAACAAACATAAACCATATAAATACACACAAGAATATTCCAAGATTCTCACCATGTGGCTGCAAGTCTGGTGACTCTGTGTACTGATGGAGCATTGCTCTGGCCTCTGCAAGCTCTGCTAGTGCCACCGCTTCTCTGTCATTTGCTGCCCGCAGCTCTTCCCTTCTTAAATCCGCAGCGGCTCGTATTTCTCCCATTTCTTCAATCAACTCTTCAGTTTTCATCCTCCAGGAGGCCACCTCCGCCTGTACCTCCTCGAGCCTCGCCTTTGCTGTAGCAGCTTCTTGTAAAGCCGCATTCACAGCCGCTCTAGCTTCTTCAAATTCACTGTTGTCTCGGACTGGGCTCTCTCGCGCTTTAATGGCTTGCTCCTCTTTCAAAGTCTTTATCTGATCTATATACCTTTTAATTTCTAAAGCGTGCCGATCTGTAGTTTCAGTGCGCTCCGTCCTGAGCAGAGATATCTCTTCTTGAAGAGATGTAACGCGGTTATTTATCTCATTTTTCTTACGTTCTTGGTCAGCCTGCAGACACTCCAATTCAGCGCTCAGATGACTTTGTACATCCAAGGCAGTTTGATAACTTCTTCTAGTATCGTGAAGCTCCTGTTTTGTGGTCTCATAGCTATGAGAGAGGTTGTCGAATTGTTTTTTCAGCAAATAATAGCGTTCACTTAGTTCAGCGTTCGTTAGTTCCTCGACCTCAGTACAATTGGTTTTATTGCTAATAGTGGAGTAATCCATTTTGGCGCAATACAAACAAGGTTTTTAGTCAAATTTTGGATAATTTTCACAAAGAAGAATACTTTATATTTTTTTTACTTTTATAATTCAAACGAAACGAACTTGTGGAAATGGAAAGCTTTTAAAATTCAAACAATACGACATTTAGTATTATTTGTCATTGACAGTCGAATTGTTACTCAAAATGACTCATTAGTCAATGTCAGAACGTCAGTGAATAACTGTATGCCTTAGCACGATCTATTTATTTATATTATATATTTACAAGATTGCAAGCTCACGAAGATTATAGTCTCCTGTGTATGTCTCATTGATTAGAGTTTTCAAACTTTATTATTTAACTTACTTTATACGAGCACGCTCATATGATGCGTTCAAAAATTGAATAAGGATATTATTTAATAATTTTATAATTTTACTTTTTTTTTTATTTATTTATAATTATTTACTTTTCGACAAAGCCCCTATACAGCTGCTATTCTTTTAATTTAATTTATTGATTATTATTGAATGAAATACTGACGAGTCCATATTGATGATAGTTATGATTATGTTTATATAATGTAATAATTATTTACCAATATGACAATAAAGACATTCTATTCTATTCTATTCTTACCTTGGCGCAGTTAGGTAAAGTCCCACTAACTATTTTAATATAAAGGTGGGATTAATAATTATAATTATCCATAAACACTAATAGTCACATCTTTACATGATAAATAACCATTTAATGTCCAGATAAAATAGTAGACTATTCGTTTATTTAGTTAAATATAGACTATTAGGGTTTAGCTTGTAAATTAAAACACAAAGGTTATAAAAAATATTTACTTAATTAATCATCTTTTTCCAAGTTTAAAAACATGATCGGATATAAGTGTCCCAGTGTAGATATCTTCTTCTGTATAATAATTCGCAGGGTATCCGTGTAGGTCGCCGGAGGTTTGCAGGTTGCCGGGTCTCGCCAGTGTAGACCTGGAAATCGACATAAACCATTACTTTTTTATGTATGAGTCCTGATGTCAATAGTTTTCAAACTGCCATTGACTTATATCATTATTGAATATCAATTATGAAAGGAAACATAGCTAGATGATGACACGGCCAAAAACCACGCAACATATTAAATTAGATTAGAAAAACCTTTGGCAAATAAATGTGTTTAGTAAAGAAAAAAATTGAAACCTCGTCCTGTCTCACTTTCTTGCTCTTTCTTTTATACCTCATACTAAACCATTTCTAGTTTGTATTGTTATAAATACTAACACAACTTATACAGTCATACATATAATTTATATAGATATGTATTTAGCACCCAGACCGCCAGCCAACAAATTTAGTTCAGCACAAAGACTTTGGCCATACCAGGAATCGAACCCGGAACCTTCTGATTGGCATGGAAACCATTAAGCCAAGCAGGTCGTCCTTATGCGAGAGTTACGGTTCTTATGCGAGAGCTCATGCACTTTCAAATGTTTTCTTAACTGACGCAAGTAGTCTATAACTCGCGAAAAAGTCATTCAAATGTACCATAACTCATTTGCTGACATTATAAGAGTTTATTAATTTCACGGATTATTGGCAGAAAGCTTGCACTATGTTTTTCAACCGCGTCTTTGTAACAAACTCTATTAGAGAGTATATTAGAGGAAGTTTGAAAGTAGCACCAGTGAGTGAGAAACTAAAGGGTGGAAGGTTAGTGTGGTATAGGCATGTGATGCGTAGAGAGGAGATGCATGTTAGTAGGAGATGTATGGAAATGGAAGTGCAAGGAAGAAGGGTAGGAGGCCGACCGAAGAAGACATGGATGGAGTGTGTGAATGAGGACATGAGAGTGAAAGGAGTGAGTGTAGACACGACGGCTGATAGAGGAGAGTGGAAGAGGAAAATTTTGCTGTGCCAACCCAACCTAGATAGGGCAAGGAAGAAGAAGTCTTTGTAACAAACTCTCGCAAAAAGACAAACAACAATATACTGTTTACCGGTAGAGTCACACGTGAACAGCGCCGGCGACGGTATGTGGTCCCGCGTGTAATTCCACAGGCAGTCTCTTAATACTTGTACCACCTGAAACACAAAATGATGCATCATATCACATTATATTTATTTTTCAGAATTTCCCCATTCCCCATAGCTCCATAATGTATCTACCATACATATGTACATACATAAGCAGCCCACTATACGTTTTTTTTTTTTATTTATTTATTCATAAATTTAACTATAAACATAAACCTACAGCATTCCAGCCAAACCGTCTATGTTTATTATATTATTAACTTAAAAACAAATAAATGCACTTATTACAATTAATATAACAGTAAAAAATTATTAAACAAAAGCAAGACAATAATAAAAATATAATATAAATCCCATTCATCCCTATTTCACTCATTCATCACCTTTCAACCACTTACAGACGGATGTGTTTCGACACTAGCCCGTTGAGAGCTGTGGATGATGATGATGATGATGTGTGACGTCACGTACCTCGGTGGTGGTGAGGTGGGGGAAGAGCTCCAGCATGTGCGAGAGGGGGGGCGGCAGCAGCTGGCCCAGCGTCATGGTGGCCACCAGCTCACTTAGCGCTGCTTGCTCTATACTTATTTCCACTGACGAGCTCTGCCGGTCTGGAAACAATAACAGTTGCCTTTTGTTTTTTTTTTTGTAAATATTATGACACATTTCACACACGGCTGGTTAACCCCATACAGAACTATTTCTAGTTCGTATTATGGTTGCTAACACAACTTGATATACTACATATACATAAATATATAATTTATATAGATACATATTTAACACCCAGACCCACAGCCAACAAATTTAGTTAAGCACAAAGATGTTGGCCGGGCCGGAAATCGAACCCGGAACCTTCTGATTGGCAGTCCGGCATGGAAACCTTTACGCCAACGAGGTTGTCATTGGTTCCCGTAACACAGTTTGTTGAAACTACTTTGGGAGCCTTTGGATTCCTATTTTGGTGTAAATCTATGTAACCTTTTTTTTTGTCATGGCGGAAATGCATTTACGCATGCCCGCCGATCCTCGGGGGAGGCGGCGGGGTACGTCAGGCTCGGTGCCAGAGTGGCGACCACTACCGACTAAAACCTCCACGGTGTTCCCTCACAGCGCCTTTATGCCGGGGGGCTGGGACATGTATGTACTCTTCAACCTCCCCGGCGGCGCAAATTTATGTAACCTATGCCAAATAAACGTATTTAGATTTTGAATTTCATAGTAGTAGTACAGTACTAGTTCCAATTTTCAAAATTTTATTGTTTAATTTCCAAACAACTTGTAAATTTATTAATTATATTTTAGTTTTTAAATACAACATATGTATATGGATAGATTACTTTTTTTGGGAGAAGACATTGGCTTCCTATATACAGTTTTTACAACTAGTTTGTAAGCCTTTGGATTCCATAAAATTTTGTTGATTTTTATTTATTTACCATGTCAAATAAAGAAAAATGTCAAATAAAGTACCGAGGCTGGCCTTGAGGCGGTGCAGCAGCGTGGCGGCGGTGGCCCGCAGCAGCGCGGAGGCGAGGCAGAGCGCGGGGCGCGCGGCGGCGGCGCGGCGCAGCGCGGCGCGAGACACGGTGCACTTCTCCAGCGCGCCGCGCATGTACAGCTCGCGCTCTATGCTCACTTGCTGCGGGAACATCGACATCTCTAACAAAGTACGCAATACAATGGTGGCGATTCAGCAGAACACACGACTAAACTAAATTTAAAGAAGCCCCGTCTCTTTTTATCTTAGGTGGACAGAAAGAGATGGCAGATTCTGAACCACAGACAAAACAACTAAAAACGGTAGACCGTAGGTAGACACGTCAAATTGTAGGTCCCGGCTGTAAGTCTAAGACCGAACAGTTGTTAGGCCAAGTTAGAGGCCTTCAGGCGGCTTGAAGTTGAAGCCAGTAACCTAGCTCACATGAAGAAGAAGAAGCATTTTTTAGAGACCCTCTGTACGAGTATGTTCATAATTGGTGGCGATTTAGCGGCACACACGACTAAAGAATTATTTATTAATATAATCCCCACGCGTCTCTAAAGGTTGGTCCTGAAAATCAGTGCTGCAGAGAAATCTGTAGCGTTTATACTGAGGGCTGACCTTTTTCGGACGCTAGGGGACACATACTATGCTGTCTTTTTTTCATGTTCGTTTTATGTAATTTAAAATAATGTATATGTATGTGTCTTCTGTGTCTGATAGCACATGTAATTGAAATTGTCAAAGCAAAGATGTTATATATAAAGAGGCCCATGACTACTGCAAGTGTAGATAAGTACGTACCTTAGTGAAGTCTTCGTCAGGCCACGGCAACCCATTGTACATGACATCAGGCGACACTAGCTCCACTAACAGTAACGAGAGAGACGTCGCTCCTTCCACTATGCCGGTTGTTCCTTCCTGGAAAAATATTAACATCAAAATCAAAATCAAAAATAGTTTATTTATGGACATCAGGGCTTACGTACTACATACTATAATTACCATACAATTAATCGTCCTATGGCATATACAACTTCGGCCTTATTGTATAATTTGCACAGTTTATATAGCTGATTAGTTTTGAGTAAGGCCACTGAGATTACTCCATGGACCCCAACCTAGGCGTGAGCCTGTGTCTTGGCGATCCATATTTCCTCAGGTACCTGATCTGAAGTTCGCGCGCTTGTTACACAGAATTGTTTTATTACACCATGTATATAATATTAGACTGATTTAGTATGTGAGCCTAGTGAGCATTGTTACTTATATGGCTAATATGTGTGTGTGTGTGTGTGTGTGTTTATGTGTGCAACATAACATTCATGTTATAGTGGCACGGCACATCGCTTTTCATACTTATCCGGCCGGCATATTTTGGGACGTTATATTTGGAATCTTATGTCTCTGTTTATAAATAGTTATATTAATACATAATTACAAAAGCTAGTTTTATTAAATGTCTTTTCTTTTATTTGTATTTAAACTTATTTATTTAACATTATACAGCTAAGCTTTAAAAAATTCGTATAGCCAAACGAGTCAAAGACACTGGACGAAAAGGAATTATCTGGAATTACTGACTCTCAAGTAGGCCATGGGTCTGTCTGACACATTTACACAAATAAATATAAATATTAGGACACACGGCTGTTTAACCCCATACTGAACAATTTCTAGTTCGTATTCTGGTTGCTAACACAACTGATATACTACATATACATACATTAGGGTGTCCGTTATTTCCCAAGTTGTTTTTTTTTTGCTGCCGCCCCCTGAAGGTTTAGTTTTTACCCTAAAAAAATTATCCAACATAAACAAGCTCTTAATTTTCAAGTTAAACCGTGGCCGTGTCATGTTACTTTTCCCATTTAAATAACATGGGATTTTTGTACTGTTTGCATTTTATTTTTTATCTCCGAAGCAAATGAACCTACAGCTTTGATAAAGAAATATTCTAATACAAAATTTTGCGCTCTACAAAAAAGGTCTCCTTGAGTTTTTCGCTAAAATCATTATTAGTATTATTAGTGTAGTAATGAGCTCAACTGTCATTACCTATGATGTTTCCCTACACCGGGAGTTCAATCAAGCTCATTGATGGGGCTTGAAACCTCGACTTGCGGTTCGTAAGTCTGAGCAATTATCGCTTCAAATAGCTAGTGCTGTACTCACCATGCAAGCCATGAGAGCTGCCATTAGCAGCTCGTTGTTGGTAGTAAGTATGGGCGGGATGCCGCCCAGTGCGCGCCGCGCCCCGCCCGCCTTCACGCCCGACCCTATGATGCCCGCATGGAACACGGACGTGTGACTCTGAGTCAGCTGCGTTATCGGACCCTGGAATCAAAAAACAAAATAAAAACATACAGTCGAATAAATAACCTCCTCCTTTTTTGAAGTCAGTGAAAACATGGATCATAACATTAGTGCACAAATAGCATAAGCATATATTGTTCCCACCGCTGGGTCTCAGATTCTTCTCTCACGTGGAGAGAGATATAGGCTATAATCCACTACGCTGGCCAAGTGTCGGCTGGCGGTTGAAACATGTCTTCGGATATTGTGGTCCTCAAACACAAACAAAATCCTCACGAAGTTTTCCTTGGCTGAAAGCGAGTGCAAATCCATGTATAACTTGAAAAACAAGGCATTGGTGTAAGGCCAGGATCAAGTGTAAGTGATGTAAGGTCAGATGGTATGTTTAGGATTAGCAATCCTCAGACAAACAGACCATCTGACGCAACAGGGGTGGAACAGATATGCCAGCGACCCAGGGCTGTGCTTCGTTATTTTAAGGAGCTCGGTTGGCTTGGGTAGGCTGGTAGGGGTCAATGCACAATACACCCCTAGCGGCATGTCAGAGCAGGTCTCATCACCTCCACTTCAAATTAGAAATTAGGCCAGGATCGAGTCGTTGGCGCAGAACGCCTTATCAGTTTTAGGGTTCCGTACCTAAAAGGTAAAAACGGGACCCTATTACTAAGATTCCGCTGTCTGTCTGTATCCAGGCTGTATCTCAGAAACCGTAATAGCTAGAAAGCTGAAACTTTCACAAAATATGTATTTCTCGTGCCGCTATAACAACAAATACTAAAAAATATATTTATTGGGTTCCCATACAATAAACGTGTTTTTTCTTGCTTTTTTTTTGCTATAACGGTGAGTGCTATACCACAAATTACATAAAAGTATATTAGCTATCAAATTAAATTATAAAATATAAATAAAATTCATATTTGAGGGGGGCTCCCATACAACAAACATACGAGGGAGGATAAGAAAACTTCGCTGCCTAATACATAAATACTAACTATTTTAATGTAACCATGACAACCAAGTCACAACTCTGGTTGTCAATTTCTATCCCATATTAGGCTGATTTTTGTGAGCATTTGTGCAGCATTTTTAAATAATTTAATTTAAAAAATAATATTTAAGGGGGGCTCCCATATGGTTCCTTATCCTTCATGCGCGAGTCTAACTCGCACTTGGCTAATTATATTTTTCAACTTTATAATATAATAACATGTTAACTCACATGTTTCTGGTTCATATAAATGAGCAGGTCCTCATCGGTCCACTCCCTGGCGGAGGCCAGCATGTTGGCGAGCACGGTGTGGCTGCCGAAGGCCTCGTCCTCGCGGAACATGGCGGTCTCGAGCAGGTCGCGGCGAGCCACCGCGCGCGCCAGCTCGCTGTGCAGGCACAGCTTGCGGAGCAGGCGGCACGCGCTCTGGATACCGCGGAGCTTCTCCATTATGTCTGGTGGATCATATTATACATACATTTCGATATAAACATTGTAAACTGTTCACGTAAGGCATCTTAATATTTTTCAGTGCACGCGCAGAGCTCGCCGGCGGCGGTCCGTGTAACACTCGCCCCTGAAGATGGTGCTCGGAAAGCACCGAAACTGTTGGACTCATTCCAACTTTTAATAATAAGTAAGTGTGACCGTTTTCTACGCGAAAACATTTCGATATACCTTACGTTTACTTACGTATACTTGTCCTACATACATACATTTATGTCCTGTATAAATAGGCCAAAAATATATTTTTAATTCTCTTAAAAATTCATCCAATATTACAATTCTTCTACCACATTCATAAATACAAATTAGTTATTATCAATTACATGTCAAAAATAATAAAATTAAATAAAATTAAGTCTACGTCTATAAAGACTACGTCAAAACCTCTCGCCCAAACCGTACCCATTAGGCTGGCAGCATTTCCTCGCTGAATCCTCTTAAATGAATTATTATATTTATATTACGTTTAGCTGACCCGGCAAACGTTGTTTGGCCTTACGTACAGTTAAAAACATTATAATTGATCAGTTATTGAACGGGATGATCAAATCGGTCGAGCCGTTTCGGAGGAGTACGGTAACTAACATTTTGACATGTAAATTCTATATTTTAGAATAAGATGTTAAAAAATTATAGACATTAAAAAATATTACTATTATGGTATTATAATATTATTACTAGTATGTAAAATACTTGAAGCGAAGACAAAGGCAAAATATTGAATTTAAAGTTTTTTTGTTATAAATCATAAACGATAATAAATTGCCTAAAGAACAACTTTAAGAATGTTAATACTTATTTTGGTACCAATCAGACTTATCAATATGAAAAAAACTGATTCAAAAACCTTAATTTCAGTTTTTTTTTAAACAGTTTTGTATGTGTATTTCAATTCAATACAAAACATGTTATATTTGAGCATATTTTGCAAATTGCTACCACACATAACTAGCAACGACACGACCCAAGTTGCATAGCATTTGAACAGCGTTGTGTAATGTACCTTTGAGATGTAAGCAGCGGAAGAAGTATCTGACAGTTCCTTGTACCACCTTGATGACAGCTTCCACACTGGGCGGGGGTGCCTTCGTTCCCGACATGTCTATCCTGTCCAGCACCTGGACAAAACAATAATAATGCCAGTCTTCAAGTGCGTGTGGTAAAAGTATCCGGGCTCAGAATACTAGAGAGAATTACTACTCCCATACAATAAAGCGGCAAAGGTTGCCATAATTACCGTTGAAACCTAGATGGCGCTGCAAATCGAGCGAGCAGCCTAGTTGACGCCAAATTACGTAACGCTCTGCAGTCGCATAGTGATATAACGATAGTAGATTGCGTGAACCGAGTGAACTTGTTTCAAGAAAAATGAGACACGTAGTACGATTTTCAACAAGAGGTTGAGCGTCTATTAAGTATTAGTCTATGGAGTAGCGGAGTGAAAGTCGTGCCCTTCCACTAAGAACAGCTTCTTCGGACGAGAGGCCTCCTCACGTCTCGAAGGTGTGGTTTCAATCCCCGCCAATGAACTCAATCTTTCGGTTCGTGAAACATCGTGAGGAAACCATAGCATGGTGTGGTAGGGCATTTTCTAGTGCTCGCCTGGCTAGCAAACACCCTAAATAATAAGAGTTGAAAATTCTATCACCAAGCTATAGTTTCACCAACCTCACAGTGTGTTCTGGAAGCCTTCTTGAGAGCCAGTTATTCCAGGCTAGGCTTGCTCCACCTTAGGCCAGAGTGTGAACTTGTCAAATGTCTAAATAAAAACTTGTCAAGGGTCAAAATTCGTATTCGGAGGTCGTTCTTTAATTGGACAAGTGACTTTCATAAGATTTCATGTACCGTGTATGTATTTTTTCTAAAATTCGTTGCGTTCGATACATTCGGCTCGGGTTAATATGCGTTCGCCAGTTTAGGGGGGTTACCAAAAGAAACATTTCCTTACCTCAGCGAGTGCATGGCAGGTAGGCATGTAGTCCAAACACGCCATGGTAGCCTCCGTCCGTGGTCGAAGCAACGAAGTGCACTCTTGAAATGCCGAACCGATTCTGGTTAAATTAGCTTCCACAGCGCGACCTATCGGCCGCGTGCGCAGGTGGGAAACTTTCCCGGAGTTCTCCCATCTAGAAATTATTATTATTATTATTAAAAGACTGTATGATCCCATTGTTGGGCAAAGGCCTCCCTAACCCCTTTCCATTTGTCCCTATCTAGCGCTATTGTGGACCAATCCTCCAGGTGTATGTCAAGCTCGCATCTTGAAATAACAAGTTGAAATGGATGGTAAGAGAATACGCCCCTAGCAGGATATCGGTGCAGGTCTCATCACACTCACTTCAAATTAGAATTAGAATGGTTGAATGGATTAAAAATATCGGTTATTAATGTATATTGACGACCTCATTGGCATTAATGGCTACCATGCCGGACTGCCAACCAGAGGGTCCCAGGTTCTATTCCACGGCCAACATGTTTGTGTTCAACTAAATTTGGTGGCGGTCAGTCTGGGTGTTAAATATGTATGTATATATACGGTCTTATTAATAAAAAATGCCTATTGTAGGTTTATAGCATACTATAGCTAAAGTGTTCAATAAGCATTTAAAGTGTTCTGTAAAGTTTACTATTAATAAACGTACTATAAGCCTTCAATAACTATAGTAGCCACAGATAACGAAATCCTTGCCAGTATGACGAAAAAGTCAAAGAAGAACGATGTTAACCACAGATTATTTGTAAATAAAGGTGAAATGTGCCCATAAACACAAAATTTTGTCTATACTCGGACACAAACAAACGTCAAAAAGTCATTATATTTTCAAATTTCGGCAAAAACTGATAAAATAAAAATGAATAAAAGACCTATAAAAGCCAAATAAGTAAAAATTGGCTGGAGGAAGATAAGGTTTGTATATATGCTTGCACTTGAACATCGTTCTTTCATAAACGAACATTAATTTGTTAACATCAAAACAGTGATCTACGTATCAACTTATTATTTTAATCTAACTTTAAATGTGAATATTTGTTGTTTTAGCTTCAATGCCATGGCAAAGACCAACAGGACCTTGCACCAAAGACCTCACTCTCCTCATGCAGCTGCTCAGAAAATTTCTAATGCAGAGATAGCCTGCAGGCAAGAGCTGCATGCGGCTTAAATGGCCAACGAAAACCAAAAATTAAACGAAGAATTGTTAAAACTAAAAATATTTTATTATAAAAGTAAAACCGAATGATACACATAGAAATACTTTTATTGACATTTTTATTATTAAAATACTATCATTTAGTACTATCATCTGTATTGATTTATTTATTACATGAGCAGTACCATTGTGTAAAGACTTATCTTTATATATAATTCAGGGTGAGACACAGTGTTTGTTTTTTTGTATTTCTTCTCTGGCCAAATTAATGACAAACTCTGCCGTAAACTTTTTAGGGCGATACCGTTTTCTAAAATCTTCATCGTCCAGAGAAAACGGGTCAAACCTTTTTCTATAAAGTTTTTGCTGTTTTTAAATTGCTTCGATAGTAGCCAAACTTTGTCACGCTTGCATTATGTGGTATCCCGAAAACTCACTACTAAAACTCAAAAGAAATAACAAGAATCTACACAGTCACAAAATACAAAATTTGATTGTTTACATTGGTGTCCAATGTCAGGAAATCAGCTGATGACAGATAGTCGGCCATATTGGATCTTATTGCGCCGCTATTGTACGGTTATAGTAGGGGCCTGGCCACTATAACTTTATAGTAGGCTTAAAGAACTGTTTAGCGCTATAGTGCGTTTATTAATAACGATTTTCGTCATTTTTGTTATAGTGATGTTAAAGAACACTTTAACTGTTCCATAACTTTTTATTAATAAGACCGATAGTATTTATGTAGTATATAAGTTGTGTTAGCAACTATAATACGTATGGAAATGGTAGTGAAAGGAAGAAGAGCAAGAGGCCTACCGAAAAAAATTACATGGATGGAGTGTGTGAATGAGGACACGAGAGAGAAAGGTGAAGAGTGTAGAGATGACGTGTGACTTCTGATAGAACCCCACCTAAGTGGGATCAGGATAGGAAGAAGAAGAAACACTTACCTTAAAAGTTTAATAATATTCTCACACAAATAATGCAGATAAGTCTTTTGGTCTTTCGCCACCGTTCCTTCTATGAAGCACTTTTTGATCTGGGTGTCTGAGATCATGGCATCCCTCAGAGCATATTCCACGCCCGTTTTTATAAAGTTCTGATATCTTTCAGTGTCCATGTTTATATCGGGGCTATCGTTTGGAGTGTGCATAGTGATGGTCCCGGAAATGATTCTGACGAGCAAAGCGAGAGTCTTATCGTTGCGAGAGTATTGCAGGAGGTAACTGATTGTGCTGACAAATTCTGAAGGTAGGTTGTAGCCTGTAAAGAAAGTTTCAGAAATAAGAGGTCACTTCATTTCTTATGATTTCTACATCCTACTATAATAATAATAATAATAAATATCCTTTATTGACATAAGTAACATATACACTATTAAAATGAAACCATTGGTGTTGATTTAGTCATAGAATGTTGGCGATTCTGCCGTACACACGACTTAACTAAATTTAAAGAAGTCGTCCCGTCTCTTTTCATCTTAGGTGGTCAGAAAGAGAGAGGTATAATATATGATACTTACTAACTAATATAAGTATCCTGGCCAAAGAATACTGTTCCAGTTGACTTCCATTGAGCAATTTCTTCCTCACTATATCTATTTCCTCTGCTGCACTCATGATCAATGGTATAGGCTTGTCCGGGAATAAACTCTCATATTCCAGTTTTTGGAGCAGGTGTTCTGAAACAAATCAAATTTGTTTATAACAGAAAATCTATACTATATATACTAATATTATAAAGAGAACAAGTTTGTTTATTTGTCGCAAATAGGCTCTGAAACTACTGAACCTATTTGAATAATTGGCCAAATGCAGAAAAAATAAAACTAAAAAAACATGTTTGTTGTAGGAAAGCCCTCCTTAAATATTGTCACTTAGCTTCCAGAATAGAATGTTCTATAAAACACACGAACACGTCAAAATCAATTGGCTTTAGTTGGTTTAGCTTGTATTCCATACAATGATACATTCTCTCTAAATATAACGACCACTCTCTATAATGCCATAAATTCAAAGTCCCTTCAGTGTTGTTATATAGAGTTAACATATTATTATTATAACATTGCATTACTAATTATATTATTATGACATTGTACGATTGATTAATTAATTTATTTATTGTTGATGAATATAATATGTAAATTTGACGTGCCTAGTATAACGTAATGTTATAAGGTTAATAAAGTTCTATGATTTCTATGATTTCACTGTATGTGTTGATAAAGTGTTTGTATAGTTACCGAGCAGCTGCCGGCAGAAGGCGTTTGTATGCGCGTGCCGCAGCAGCAGCAGCAGGCACCGGCACGGCGCGCGCGCAAGCAGCGCGACCAGCGAGCCCCACCCCACGCCCTCCCACGCGGGCAGCCCGCGCGACTGAGCGCACACCGCGCGCAGCCGCTCCATCACCTCGTCTGTCACTGCGCAAACAGTCACTGTATTGGGAGCTCGGCGCACGCACACAGAGACCGCGGCGCGACGATGTGCGAGAGCAGGACAGCACTATTAAAACAATACGTTGTTTACTGCTGCCCTGCTTGCGCCGGCGCAACGCGGCCTGCGAGCGAGTGCCGAGCTCATTTGTTCTAGTTATTATCTATGTATGTAACGCGTCTTTTATTTGTTATATAAAGTAGTGAGAACCTTTTACCTTGGATAAACCCAGGGTTTTTTAGGTAAAATTTTGTAATTATAATATGTATTCTGTCTGTGATGATAATAATAATAAATAATAAATAAAAACAACGCGCATTCACACCTCCTTCAACTTTTTTTTTCTTTATTAATTAAAGGGATTCTGTCATGCAGTGACAATGCCATCCCCATTGTACTATTCACTATATGCAAAACACAAAAAAAAAACTCAACCTAATATGAACTTAGATTTCCAACAGCACTTAGGCCTCAGCCGACATCGGGGAGGCCAAAATGCTGTTGCACAAACCTATGTGGTGACAATTGTCCATAAAAGTTTGTATAATTCTCAGCGCTTCGTTCCGGGCACATTCCATCAAGATGTGAAGCACATCTTCGTCTTTATGGCAGACTGGGCAGTTCGGAGAGTCTGTTAGTCCTATAAGTTGCTTATATTGGTTTGATGGAATGTGTCCAGAACGGATTCTCATCATAGCTACAATGTTCGTTCAACTTCAACTACTTTTAAATTCACGTCAAAACAACTAGCGGACTAGAAAAAAATTGAAAACAGACTTCTATTTTAAACTACCTACACTGGGTGTTAAAAACAATATATAAAATTTCCATGTCACAATGCTAGTTTCCGTACTCCTCCGAAACAGCTTGTCCAATTTTTACCCAAATTTTATATGCGTATTCAGTAGGTCTGAGAATTGGCTACTATCTATTTTTAATACCCCTAAGTGAGGCAAAACAACATTTACGGGGTCAGCTAGTAATTTTATATTATTTATATGTAGTATCTCACAATATTTTTTACAGAAAATTCTATTTTTGTTTGTAATTCTGGTTTAAGGCTCTAGGAACGCCATACTAAATTCTATTGAATTATATGCCATTTGCACTAAGATTTTTACATAGTTATCACTTAACATAAACTTAAAATGGTCTAATTGGGGCGCGAAATAGGTAATATTATACATTTTTTAACGCAAAACAGATATATCAGCGTGATTTTTTCCAGCAAAATACACATGTATGAGTGCAGTGCCAACAACTTAGCTGTTCAGTTGACAGTGTCGCTAGTGGAGATTTGTTGCCACCTAAGAAAGCTGTCGAACTTGTAATTCCAATTTTGGCCACCGGAAAAGCTAAGTTGGTGACATGTATACGTATACATTGTTAGTTTCCGTTTCCGTTAGTGTCATTCTCTCTGCCAAACATGAACCCAAGCTTACCATCCGTAGTAATAAATCAACAAAATTCCGATAGATGGCAGGATCAAAAAAAGTATTGTTTAGGAGTTTGATGAAATTTTATTATTATTTTTAAATAAATTATTGCTATTTTTATATTAAGTATCGTAATAGAATTAAAAATTTAAAATATGTATAATTTTGTTTGATTATTTGAATGAAATTTATTTATGTCAATGTCAGTTTGTCATATTTGACATACTTAAAAAAACGTATTTATATTGCAGCAATAATTTTTAGGGTTAGGTACCCTAAGAATGAAATGAATATACTACTGCGATCTTTTCTGTACTTAAAAGATAAAAACGAATGCCTTTTACAAAATATTCGTTGTCTGTCTTTATGTCACCAGGCTGTTTCTAATACACTTTGATAGCTGAAAATTTCACAAATTATTTGTTTCCGTTGCCGCTATAACCCAAGAGTATACAAGTACTAGATACGCTATAACAACAAATACTAAAAACAGAAAATATACAAATATAAAGGGTGGATGACACGTTTTTAAAGTGTACCTTAAAAGACGTGTTATATTTTGTATTTTTGCTCAATATCAATAACGATAACAGGACACTAAAGAATTCTACAGATTAAGCTACGTATTACCTCTTTTTACGCTATCTTTACAATGACACTTGGTAGATTCTTTAATGATTTCTCTCTTTCTTTCTTTCAAAATAAAATGAATGTTTGATATGGGGTTCCCATACAAAAAACATGATTTTTTTGCCATATTTTTATAATGGTACGGAACCCTTCACGTGCGAGCCCGGTTCGTACTTGGCCAATTATATCAAATTTGTATACCTACGTCTTTTGTTTACCTATCAATATCTTTATCAATTTCATAATTACAAAAGGCTTGTTTGTTTGGATGTTTTTATGTTTTTTTGACACGAATAGGCTCCGAAACTATTGGACTAAAATTAAAAATTCTTACACCGTTGGGAAGTTACATTATCCCCAAATGACATAGGCATTATATTTTGTTGCAAAGGGTAAGAAATTCTTATTAAGACTCCAGTAATGTAACACAAGGTATAAAAAAGAGTAAAAAAATTGTTTCATCGCATGCGCTAAGAAAAGTTAGTTGTGGCGGGTGTCGTTTAGTATGTCTTGAGAGCAGCGGAACCCATATATACAAAAAAAACTTTAATCTATGTCAAAATTATAATGCGATAAAGTTTAAATGTTTGTTCGTAACGAATAAAATATTACAATTCTGAACGACTTTCAAACATATCTCCTAGAATTGATTTTTTTTTATGCCCGTGCTAAGCCGGGACGGGCCACTAGTGTATAATTATATCAACGATACATGTAAACTGCCAGGTGTACATTTATAATAACTAAGATTTCGACAGGCCTCTTACCTTAGAATAATAATAATAGTTTTTTTTATTTCAAATGGAGCTAAAATAATATCCATAGTCTAATAAATATAAATTCCCTGATATTATGTAATTATTTACTTTTCTGATCATTAGACTTGAACCTGATAAGATAGAGTAAAAATTAGGTTTCATCAAAAAAAGGATCCCTGGATACGTAGCTTTATCAGATTTTAACACCCCACGCACGCACTGTATGTAGAAGGTACATATTACGTGTCTAGCTCCGGATGAACCGATTTTGATGTTCTTAGCTATGTTTGATGATATTCGGATGTCCGCCAAAATAGCGGATATGATATTATTCGCAACTTTCCCAAATGAAATGGCTTACATTTTGGAATCATGCGAAAAATACAACTGTTTCATGCAATATGTTACATGATTCGTGAGAAAAGTTTTTTCTTGTTACTCGTATCATGTACCCAATAGATTAATTTTTTAATTTCGTTTGAGATTTGAAGGTATGCACTATGAATATTAACATACACGAAAATGAAACCTATTGAAAATATTGACTTTCCCATAATATTCCTTTAAAAAAAAAAGAGTTTCGAACAAAATAAAATAGCAAAATGAACAATTCGTGAGATTTGAACCATAGTCAATTCAAATCATAAAAAAATATTTCCTGTTCCAAAAATGCTTCCTCTACGAACGAGCTATATAATCGACAACTGAGCGTTCGAAATTGGCATGCATATTCAAATATGCTGAAGTTCAAGTGACAAAAAAAATTGTCAATGCTAGTGTGAGTGTAGCCGCATCGTCACAGAATGGATGATAGTAGATATGGATTTTATATGGCTTTTTGTACATATTTGCTATCAACGCTTAATAAATGTTGTTTTGTGATGAGCCTTAAAAATAATACATTAACAGTAGTTTCTGCGAACCGATTCTAAAGTTACAAAAGAAATCACTTGGGATGCTGGGATGAATAAAACTAACTTATACCTATTTAACGCCATCTAGCGGCATATGAGCACTTGCAGCATGCTAGCGAACAACCTTAACGATGATATAATATGAAACTGTGATAGTTAGAATGCTGAAACTTTCACAAGTTATGTTTTTCCCGTACCGTGATACATAAATGTATGTTACTTTCAAACAATAAAGTAAAGTCTAAGAAGAAGTAGATACATATAATATAACTTACATGTCTGTTCAATATCCTGTGTTAAAGCTTTCAGGACAATATCAGACTTTGCAGCAAGGTTTAGTAAGTATGGTATAACATCTCTCTTTTTCTCCGGGTTGCTGTCTTCTCTAATAGCTTCCTGCAAATTAAATAAGTTATTAACAACAAAATTACTTAACATTTTTGCACAAGTAAGTGCCCATAAAAAATATATTTGTTGGTCAACTCGTTGATTGGACCCGGGTCTTTCCACAGAAGACACATGTCCTCAGATTTAAGGGCTTCAAACGTGATGGTTTCCGATAAAATCTAGATGGCGCTGCAAATCGAGCGTGCAGCTTGCCAAATTCCAAAATGCGCTACAGTCGCATAGTGATATAACGATAGTAGAAGTCGTTTCTATAATGTTATTTAAGGTTGTTGGAAATAAATGGGCTCTATTATTATTATTATTATAGAAGTCGTTTCAAGAAAATACGAATAGATGGCGCTACGTATATCAAATATGTAATAATAATAAATAAATTGTTTATTCAGGCAAAACATACATTCACATATAATGACATTCATAATTACGATAATTATATTTTGAACATAAGAATACATATTAAACCAAATAATACATGTAATACGATTCTCAACAAGAGGTTGAGCATCTATTATATTTATTAGTCTATGGTGTAAAGTGAATACTGACATGAAAGAGGTCCCTCAAGGCCACCTTGACATGGTACAAGGCGGGCGGGTGGTTGGCGAGGTGGGCGAGCACGGCGCGCGCCGCCTCGGGGCCCAGGGCGAGCGCGCGGGGCGCCACCAGCGCCGGCTCCACGCGCCCCACCCACCCCACGGCCCACGAGCAGGCCCACGAACCTACACGACAAACGATGAAAGAATTATGGTTTTTTAATTTAACAGTTTACTTCTTCTTAGACACACCCACAGTTCTTCCTCTCCTGCCGGTGGTCTTAGTGTGCTGTCCGCGCACGCGCAGACCCCAGTAGTGACGCATGCCTCTGTGAACACGGATCTTCTTGAGCCTCTCCAAGTCCTCACGGAGCTTGGAATCCAAGTTAGATGATGTCAGTTGGCTGTATTTACCACCAACAATGTCCTTTTGTCTGTTCAGGAACCAGTCGGGGATTTTGTACTGCCTACGGTTGGACATAATGGTCACAATTTTTTCAACCTCTTCCTCAGTGCATTCACCAGCACGTTTGTCGAGGTCGATGTCGGCTTTCTTCAGCACGATATTGGAATACCTGCGGCCGACGCCCTTGATGGCAGTCATGGGAAACATAACTTTACGTTTTCCATCAATATTTGTGTTCATAATACGCAGGATATGCTGGAATTTCTCGGGAATAACGAGCGGCATTTTGGCAACACCGAATAAAAGAATAAAGTTTCTTAACCACTTGTATGTTGAAACACCGGCTCCCGGTATAAACACATTTTTGCCGCAACTGTTGACATACCGGGAGCTGGTGTGGGTAAAACTAAAACTTGGACTTTTTTTAACAGATAATACAAAATGGGCTAATGTCATTCAACATACGAGCGCTTAACCTTTTGACTCAGGCGTTACTTTGCGGAAATCCGTTGTAAATAGAAGACGAAATTTAATATTTTGTGTACTTCCTCTGTGATCTGAAACCCAAATTAAGATAAGCAAAGGCAAAATTTAAATATTTTTTAAAATTCGAAAAATTGGAAGATTCAATTCGTCGTTCGAAGAGACAACATCTCCTGATGATGCCTTGTGGAACGGCGAAACACGTGTTGAGTAAGAATTTCCGAATTGAGATAGGCAACGTTAATATTAGAATTATATGTTCAGGTTGTTCCGGTGTGTGAGGAGACCAGCCACGCGGAGTGAAACTTCATTGTGTTAGGAGGGTAGATTAGGGATTAGTTTACTGGTGTGAGTTGTAGTGAAGGTGTGGTGGTTGGTTGGAGGAACAAACCTACATTTTTTTAAATATTTTAAATTTTCCTTTGCTCAACTTAATTTGGGTTTCAGGCCACAGCGGAAGTACACTAAATATTTAATCTTGTCTTCTATTTATGAAGTTTCTTCATCAAGATAAACCCACCTTATGGGACAAAAGTTAAGAAGTACTAACAAAAGCTTACCCAACATCATATCAATGCATTTTGCCCTTTCATCAGAATTGAGTAATGTCAAGTTCTGTGTGGTTATATCCAGCAGGATTCTTACCGGCTCTGCACTTTGTAACGTGGCATCTGTTGACAAATTGAATGAAACAATACCTCTTAAAAAATTTTCAGACTCAACAAAATTATAAGGTTTTAATAGGGTTAAATCATACTTCTTCTTCATTTCATTTCAGCAATTCTGAACAATCTAAACTTATTATATTAATGCATATCTTATCTGTATATGTACTATATCAGTTGTGTTAGCAACTATAATACGAACTTGAAATGGTTCAGTATGGGGCAAACAAGAAATGTGTGAAAGGTGTCAAAAAACAATTCACTGCTAAATATGATAAGATAACAGATTAGTAGCAGGATAACTGGCAAAGGTGTTACTTACCAGACAGCTGCCGAAAAAGAGGGAAAAATGTAATACAATATGTAACACTTACTGGGGAACTAAAGAGTGGGAGATTAGCGTGGGAATGTGATGTGTAGAGAGGAGATGCATGTTACTAAAGATGTATGGAAATGGAAGTGCAAGGAAGAAGGCATGGATGGAGTGTGTGAATGAGGACATGAGAGTGAAAGGAGTGAGTGTAGAGACGATGGCTGATAGAGGAGAGTGGAAGAGGAAAATTTTCTGTGCCAACCCCACCTAGTGGGATAAGGCAAGGAAGAAGAAGAAGAAGAAGATATAACACTTACTGGGAACATTAGATTTTTTAGTTGCTATGTCTATGATCAGGTTAATGCACCATGGAGCAATGAAGGGAGCCCATGATTGGCTGAGGCTACTCAGCTCCGGCCCAATGTTACTGACACTCTCCAACAAGTTGTTTGTGCTCGGGTCATTCTGGAACATTACATAAAATGTTTTTTACAAAAATAATTCCTTTTACTGCTACATTCCAGACTCTTAATATGTACTCTATAATATTCCTAGTGAATTTAATTGCATGTAAAAGATATTTTACACATAAACAATAAAACAACACACACTTAGCTTTTCTTTGTATAAGCTAAGTGGCCAAGTTTTGGTGTTGAAAATTTTCTTAGCTTAGCAACTGCTTGTACTAAGACTAACAGCCAGGACCTACATTTAACTAGTCATCCGACCCACAGTAGCACCAAAATGAAAATTCTAATTTTTAGAAGACAGTCTTGTTCATGGTCCCACATTCAAGGACTGTCCGCATGGACCGTTGCTTAACTTCGATGAATGCTTCCTATAACCTTAGATAGCCAAACTACAGGTGCTACTTAGCACTCCAACTTCACTTAACCGGCAAGTAATTGGACTGGATTAGTTACTATGATTCTATAACATACCTACCTCATATTCTCCTTGATTTATAGAAGCATTCACGGCGTCATGAAAAACCAATCCAAAGTACTCCAAAACAGCATCTCTGGCTGCTGGAAAATTCTTCAACAAGGATAACCCGATTTTGGTTAGGTCAGGGGCATTTTGAGAGTTTCTACGAGATACTCCACTTATGAAACTGTTAAGGTCTGCTGATAACGTTGCTGTATCTGATAGTGGATTCATTTTGTTTTCATAATACTTTTATTACTGTATCACAACATGCAAGAAATACATATTTACAGTTTACAGCACCATTTGTCATATCCACAATTCACAAAACAAATAAGGATACACTAATGTCATTGTCACTACATCCGTTCCTGCCATCTTTCTGCGGTTCCTGCATTTGTTGCAGTGTGAGCGTTTTTATTAGCTAATCTGCCACTCATGGGCATAAATGATGCTAACTGTTATAATTAAATAAATAATAAAAACTGCATTATTAGTTTTTATTTACTGTAATGAACATTTGCTTACTCTTCATAATTCATCAAAACGTAGTATTAAGTAGTGAAAATATAGTAGATAAAACCAAATTGGTTTTATCTACTATATTTTCAGATTGATTAAAGGAAACTTTCCGTTTGTCTGGATTATTTGTTGTCATATATTAATCTTGTCATACTAAGACTTCTTTACTGTACAATTCTATGTAGCCAATCGTACGTCAACGTTACAATCTATAACTTGCACTCGCAGTGTTCATAAATACGACAACTTAGAGTTGTCATTTGTACAACATGCTAGTTTCTTGTGTTTAAAACTAGATGTCCTACGGCTGAAAAACAACGTGAGAAAGCATTATTATTGAAGTATTTCAGTCAGGTCAATTTGGCATAGCTATAGTATATATTTCCCTTGACTTAACATACATAATTCACATATTCTTCGATTCTACCCAAAACTTGCCAATACCACAGGCAAAATATTGTAGCAAAATTTGCCAAAATGGCAGAAATCTGTCACAAGCGGTCACACTGGAACTAAAATACTACTAACTCAGTGCGACCACTCCATGAAGTTATAGGTAAAGAATAACTTCATGGATTCAAATGCTTCACCTAAAAAATCATAGATTTTGCAACTTCGTAGTAACTAACGTAGTTTGTATTTGGTACCCTATTACTAAGACTTTGCATGTCTATCCATTATTCTGATGCATAAGCATAAGCAGCCCACTATATGTTCTTACTGCTAGGACTCGGGGCCTTCTCTCAGAAGGAGAGCGGTATAGACCATAATCACCACGCTGGCCAAGTGCAGGTTGGCACATGACACACGTTTTCGGATATTATGATTCTCAGACGTATCAGTTTCCTCACGATGTTTTCCTTCACCTTAAAGTGAGTGCAAGTCCACACCTAACTTGAAAAGCAAGTCATTGGTGTAGGGCCGGGACCAAACCTGGGGCCGTCTGATTGAAAAGCATACGTTTTTACCACCGAGCCACACTTGCTTTTTTTATTAGTCTGATGATGATAATGTATTTATTTTTGTTGCCGCTATAGCAATAATGAATATTAAACACTAGCTCCATCACGCGGTCTTACGTAGACTACTATTAAGTCTACGTGTTAATCCAGGGTCTAAACTATCTACATACTAAATTGCATTCAAATTCGGTCCATCCGTTTGAGCGTGAAGAAGTAACAGCATACACAAGTTTTCGTAATTTTAATATTAGTAGGATTGAGTGACGGGTGATTATTTGAGTTTCCCACGAGAACCAGTAATGCGTTCGGTATAAAAGTAACCTTTAAGTGAAGATAAATAGAACATACCTACTACCTACCTTTTTGCATATTTAAAAATAAATTAGCTGCAATTCTTACTTTTTAATTAGTGGTTTGCATTATGCTTATGTAAAAGTAGTGTAATTTCCTTATGTAATTTACTGTTCCTGATAACTTTATATTTATAATTTATAGTCTATTTATATTAATTTATAATTTTTTGTATGCAAGGAAGAGCCTGAACTCCACGACCGAGGTCGCCCTAGTGTGGAATACAGAGTCCCCCGAATAACGATAAAAATAATGTAAGATGTAATTTTTTACTTTGATGTAACTCGCTGTAACTTATTCTTATGTCTCTATGCAAGTAAATTTATTATTATCAATTTTATTAATCCAAGGTTTAACTTGTCTCCATATCAAATTTCATCAAAATCGGTTAAGCCACACACTCAAACTTTCGCAATGATAATATGATATTTAAAAAGCTTAAGATATTTGATATATAAAAGGGTGCTAATAGATTCTGAACAGTGGTTACGAGAGTTTGTGGCAATCATCTTCTCGATCTTGATAACGAAATATTTACTGACTATCAATAAGACAAGGAAACATCGGGTGTCTGTACTTCACATATTTAGGTAGGGGGTGATAACAGAATGCATAAAAAAACGATTTTTGGATTTTTTGTCTATCTGTCTTACTGGTACGTTATAACTTCGAAATTACGTTTTTCACGTGAATTAGAAATAAAAATGGTTTTACAAAAACAGTTTTTTTTTCATGTTGTTATCAACATGAAAAAAAAAACTGTCTGATTGATATCAAAATATGTATAAATATTCCTCCTTCCTTATTTGGATTTTTTCGATTTTATTATTGGTTACGATTTTAGCGAAAAAACTCAACGACATTTATAATACCAATGTCGTTGAAAAAACTGTAAAATCCCTATTTTTTTCTCACACCTCCTCCGTTGATCTTAGATTGAACTATTAAACAACGGTAATCTAAGGTTGTCTTATATTTACGGCTATAACTGAAGGCAATGTACCTACCTAAATTCGGTGCTTACCTATAAAGTTACGAAATTAGCTATACCTATACCTCAGACTACTGGAATTCCTGTAGTCTGAGCTATATACCTAATTCGGTCATCAAACAGTTTTTATTTCAGTACGAACTCTAGATTGATCTAAAAAAATAAGCAATTAGTGAGTTTACTTTTTAAAGAGTAGGTACCTACTACATAATACAAATACATACATAGAAACGAATTTACTTAGTACATTGCAGATTGCGTTTTTCGTAATGAATTTTCGACATCGCTTGATAAGTTTTCGTCGCCAACGAAAATAGGAGAAACGCGCTTCTTTATTCGAATCGTGATTTGCGCATGAAGCGGCGCGGGTGCCGGGCGGTGCAGGGGCAACCGGGCCGGGACGCGACGCGGCGCAGGCGCGCGCTCGCCCCGCGCACGGCGCATGCGCGCGCAGTGGACGCCACGCGCCGCGCTCTCTCGCCTCGATCGATACGATAAACGCGCAACCCTGCGCCCGTGCTTTCCGAGCCGGATCAATACCGATTGCATCGATTTCCACAGCCGCAGCCGCCGGCCGCCGCACACTGTAGCCGAGGGTCGCACGCGGTGGTTGCGCGCACTGCGCCTCCTTTATACCTCACTTCCCTCATACTGTTTTCAAATATTTCGGTTCGTTAGAAGCTTTTCGAAGATGTTTTTCGTGGGTCGAAGTCGGTTGGATCATTGAATTTTCAAGGTAAGCGTTTACAAATTTTCTTAACCAACTTGATTTATGAAGGGATCCCGAAATCCTTATGGGAAACCCATTGAATTTGTAAGTACGAACATTATTTTAAATAACCATTTAGGTAGGTATTGATTTTACAATATTTGACACTAGGTACCTACTTCATTTTAAAATCAAAACCGTTTATGTAGGCTATATTTTACAGTTGTGTTAGACGTTTGGGATAGGTAGTCACCAAAAAAATGGGATTGTTCAAATAATTTTCCGAGTTTTAATATTATAATAATGATCACACGCAGGCGCTGCTGCCGCGGCGCCGCTTTCCTTGCGTGTCGAGTCGGTCTCGCTCCATAGTAACTATCATTGATTCTGTAACAAGGGTAAAATAGGGTGACGATATTTCCAGATATATAAGTGACTAACAGCCAGTCGCAGCTTCGCACGGGCTATAAAATAATCCAAGTAGTAAAGAGAAACAAAACCTATGTTTCTCAGGGATAATGTAGCTTCCCAACGGTGAAATAATTTTACAAATCAGTCCAGTAGTTTCGGAGCTTATTCGCGTTAAACAAACAAACAATCAAACTTTGCCTCTTTATAATAGAGGTATAGATTATAATATTAGTATAGATTACGGAAGTAGGTACCATATCTTTTACCAGTTATTCTATAGCTTTTGAAACTGTGTCCTTACACAGTTTTTCGTTAAATTACTAATCAATTATACTAATGAGTCTCTAGATGATGCCAAGCCCTGTCCGATGATGCACCGTGTTTTTTTAATACGGAACACGGATTACCACCACTTAGAGTAGGCTCTAATCTAATGAAAGAGCATCACGTAATTCTACCTACAAAGGGTTTGCTTAATTCTAAAAGATATCCATCTTCTACTATTAAGACTTGGTTACTCTACAGCTGCCACAGAATACTATAGTAGTTAGTACGATGGTGCACGAGGGTTGGCGCGCGCCGTTCGACCGCGTTCAAGGGGTGATAGACACCTTCTATTCTCCTACTAGGTAATACTAATAATGCAATGTGCAGGGAAATAGGGTTGGGAATAGATTGATTAATCGATTTTTTCTATTTATCTTATTGTAAAATATATTATACTGATTATCGATGAATAGTACCTAGGTATTCGATTGTACTAAAGATTTCGCGTTTGATACAAATACAAATCATTTATTAATAACACCAAAGTTACAAGTCAAATAATATGATACCATTACAAAAGTATATGATATGTATCAATGTCAATTTTCAATTCTAGACAATCATTAAATGTTTTATATAATAGCCAAACCCTGAGTCTAGATATAAAGCTGGCGTTGGAAGGTGCATCCCGGACAGTCGCGGGTACGCGGTTGTAGATCGCGGGCCCCAACACGTAAACGAACCTCTCCAATTTTCACAAGTCTATGTACCGGCGTTTTCAGTTGCATCTTCTTTACGTTGCTACGTAAATCTCACGTTGAATTAGCTCCCCTGCGTTTAAAATAATTCAAGGTGTGTGAAAAGTGCAATTCGATATATAAATAAGTCTTTAATAAGTCTTTAGTTAATAAAATATTATTAACTAAAGAGCGTCGTATAGACTTGGCATGCTACAACTTAGGCAAGAGTGTCGAAAACTCGTGTAGTTATGTGCTCCACCGGTCAAATGCCTAGGAATAAAAAAATCTGCAAAAGAATCTACCGGACCCAGCAAAATTTTCCAAGTGGTTTTTACCTATTAGATAATTTGATTCCATCCTCTTCGTTCTACTACAGAACGAACAGAGAGTCAGTGAAGAGACACAGTGCAGAGATAGGTACTGAGTTGAAGTTCCAAACTTCGTAGAAAACGCTTTGCGTCGACCTTTATTGTGAGGACTACGAAGCTTTGGAACTCACTATTGAGTCTTTGTTTCCTGAGAGGTATCATCCGGGGGTCTTCAAAAGTAGAGTTAATAGGTATCTTCTAGGTAAGCGTGCCACACCGTAGACTGCAGCGCAGCTTAACATCAGGCTAGCTGTAGTCAAACGCAAACCTATCAATGCATAATGATGAAAAAAAAAAATGAGAACCTCTGCTCTAACCTGAAATAATTATGTTCAAATTAGATTTTTCTCTTTTGATTTCCATAGAATTTTAATAATATACTGGTTTTAAAGATGTTTTATAGGCTAAGCCCGCTTGTCAATTCAGTGTGGCGATTTGAGGCTGATTCTACCACTTTAGTAGATTAAAATGCAAGTAATATGAGAAATATATTTATTTAATTATCAATACGTTTCTTTTCAACATTTATACATTATTATTATTTTTGATAATTAATTTTGGATTTTATAATACTACAGATATGAAAAGCATAATATAAAGTGCGTTCCACGTTTTAGAACTTTCTTTGTTGTTAAATGATACTAGAACAAAATTCTTCTATGTACCTATTTAGGTAAAAATAAACCGTAGATACTGCCTCTCTTATTAAACCTCCTTGATTTTGACAAGGAATTTTGTTGTTGTTGCTTTGGTAATCAAGACATCTCTGTTAGCATATATTTATGCAAATTTTACCAAATACCACCAGTGAAGTCATGGCCACCGGATAGTACAGCAACAATAATGAGGACATGAGAGTGAAAGGAGTGAGTGTAGAGACGACGGCTGATAGAGGAGAGTGGAAGAAGAAAATTTGCTGTGCCGACCCCACCTAGTGGGATAAGGCAAGGAAGAAGAAGAGTACAGCAACAATAAGAAAAGTTCTAAATAAACTTTGTCCTAACAGGATCAGTCTGAAGTGGCATTAAGTACTATGCGTGCCAACTAAGAATAGGACTGTCAAACCGCCATCTTGCTCAATAATACGCGCTAACGTCATTACCAAAGTGTATGGTGTGCAAAAAAAAATTGTAAACAAATTATATTCAGTTTATATGTTTAATGTACGCTGTTTTGCTATTTCTTATACATTTTACGGCAAATTATTTATAAATGAGTAGGATTTGAAAGTAAGAGCATATTTATAAATATATATTATATATTTTTTTCATTGTTGGTTCTTCTTTTTGTGCCAAATAAAAAGAGTTTATTATACTGCTTACATCACTTGCCAAAACTATCCAAGACCAATGTATCGTCACGTGATTTTTTTTAGATGTTGTTAATTTGCCTTGGGTACTTCTTACCTGTAGAATTAATGAATCCAAAATTATCCAGTAATAAAATTCAAGAATAGTTTTTTATATGAATATAATAATTAAATTTATATCTTTGAAACAAAAAAAAAATTTTACGCTTTCTTTGCTGGCAGTACTTTTTTGACAGTTATCGTGTGAAGTTGAAGCAAGCGCGAACCTACTCTTAGTTGGCACGCATAGTTCATCTCAGTCAGCTGTTAAACATGTCGCAAAGAAAATCAATAAATATCGAAGAAAAAACACGTATATTATTTAAGCTAGAGTGCGGAACTCCTAAAAAAGACTTGGCAGATACATATGGCGTATCACCATCGACAATTTCAGCCATATGGAGGGAGCGGAATAAGATTTTATCACTATACGAGAACAATTATTTAAAAACGAAACGAGTAAGGTCATCCAAGCACAAAAATATTGAGGAAGCTTTATTAAAGTGGTATAAGCATCAAAGGACGAACAATTTGCCAGTAAATGGACGTATTCTTCAACTAGAAGCAAATAATTTAGCTCAGAGTTTCGGCGAAGATTTTGTTTGCTCGGCTAGTTGGATACACCGTTTTCGGATGCGACACGGTATTTTCGACAGGAAGGTCCGCAGAGTTGCCCGTGAAGCTTCCGGTAAAGGTGCTGTGAAAGAAAAACACAAGTGGCTCACATATGAAGGCTACCATCACCGGTTGTAACGACTGGTTTATATGACTCAAATATCAAATTCAAATATATTTATTTCAGCAAATAAATTTACAGTAACATTTTCAGAGGTAGCTCTGGCTTCTGAGCTTGTATGCACTGTGTTACAGAAGCCAGTGCCTTCTCAATTTTACAAACAGAATGATTATACTTAGAACCTAGCCATACAAAATAGAATAAACAAAATACTAACGCAATACTATACAATAAATACAATACAAACACAAAACTATACAATAAATTCAAAATACAAGCCAAAATAAGTTTTAAACATATGTATGATATAAACATTTATCAAACTATAAACTATGCATAATATTAACACAACAACCAAGCAGGCGCTGTGCGTACACAACTTAATATGAGTATGCAGCTAAATGTTGTTATATTAGATTTCAACTGTGTACATCCTACTGATATAATAAATGCATAAGTTTCTGTGTGTGTATGTTTGTTACTACATCACGCTCAAACGGCTCAAACAATTTTGATGAAATTTGGTATGGAAATAGATTAGACCTTGGATTGACACAAAGGCTACTTTTTATCCCGAAAATATTTCTGGTTCCCAAAGGACGAACAAATAACTTCAACAATCAATTCAACTATTTCACGCTCCAACGGATCAACTAATTTTCATGAAATTTTTCTATGAAGCTTCTTACTTACTTCATAGTAAGTGTGAAGCTAGCATAGTAAATTTCATTCATCCGTTGAACCTAGGTTAGACCTTGGGTTAACACATAGGCTACTTTTTATACCGGATTATTTAATTTCTTTTTGTCCTAGATTAACGCAGGTAACACCGCGGGGCGCAGCTAGTGTTATATAACTACACTAAATTTTATTATTTTAAATTGTCTTAATTACCATGACTTTAATTTAAAATATATTCTACTACACAGCGAACTAGAATATACATCTCTCATTATATCCTAGTTCGCTGCTACTACATCACTTTAGCGGCACACTCATATCATAAGCATTAGCTTCTATGGGGCCAAAAAGGATAGCAACTGCAACTTTATTTTTTTTAGTAAAGAATGTTTGATATAGGATGTGTCTAACTTAATTTTATTTCGCTATTTTTGACTTTGAGGGAAGGCCAGTCTGTGATTAGAAGGTGCTTTATTTATAGTTGAAGATCGCTTGGCAGGAAGAGAAGTTTAATGTCGTCGTTTTCTACTACTATATAACTATTTAAAAAACTAAATTGATTATTTTCTAGCATTATAAATTGCACCTTCCCAATGTTCTTTCTAACTCAAATACCTACTACCTACCTATTTACAACACTGACTTGGTAAAGTAGAATTTGTATATGGGCCGGCCTCAAGATATAACCGGCCAGGGAGACATTTTGAAATTCTGTGCAAGAAAAGGTCACACATTGTTTCATTGGCGAAAATATCGAACGATACTCATAACTAATAACTAAATTTGTACTAGTAGATATCGATAAACTTTTAGAAAATTGTAAATCAAAAGTCACACCATTATCTACACTTGAATTAATTCTGAAATGAATTAATGAATGCTTAAAGAAAATATGATTTCCTTCTTTAGTTCTAGATTGCATTAAAATTGAATAATATGAGACGCAATCCTACAAACACTCTGAAAGTTTCCCAAATCTGACTTACAACTTTTTTAGACCTACCTACTAATTTAAAATACAGTGCAATGTCGAGACCAAAAAGTATCGGAAATAAATAAATAAAATGCATAATCTCCCTTGCAGGTAAACCTGAAAGCACTGAAGAAATATATATTGTTCAACCTCTGAATGACCAAAATAAGGACAATTCTACAAGCACTGTGACTTTACAAATCAAAGAAACAGACGAAGATTCCGTTGAATCTACTGAGGTTCTAGATCATCAAAAGCTGACATCCGTTGAAGGAACATCGAGTTTAGAAACTGGTGAAGAGCACTGCCAAGTCGAAGTATTAGGAACTGATTGTGAGGACAATGAGATTGCTACAGCACAAATGACGTCGTCCGATACGTATCAGTTGAAATGGCACTCTCACAGTGCTCATCTGAATGGTTCCGTAGCGGCCTTGCTCCGCTCGGACCGTTTCACAGATGTCGTCCTGTGCACCATGGACGGCTCTCAGATCCCGGCCCACAAGTTTATTCTGAGCTCCTGCAGTGTTTACCTGAGCAGCTTGTTCGACGGACAGAGGTCGGTCCTCAGGGCGGGAGGAATGCTCTATGTGGTGCTTCCCTCGGAGATCACCACAAAGGCCTTGAAAACACTCGTCGAGTATATGTATAAAGGTTAGTGTGTTTTGCTTTTTTTGAATAATGCTTTGCCTGTTATTCAGTTTTTTACATTTTAAATTATATTTTTACCTCTATGGAGCGACGACGGTCTGTCTCCATCTAGCAAAGGGATATCCCCCCGGACAGATGTTGTGCCCGGAGACGGCCGTCCGACGGTCATGCATTGTAGCTTAGACCAGTCGTACGCGCGTTGAAAATACCGTTTGCGCGATTTAGGATAAGCACTCTGATTGGTAGCAGGCGATGAAGTGCGACAGAGGCGCCACACCTAATTAACTTATATTTAATACAGTATCAGAACTAAATAATTAGACCCAGATCATCTCTGTATTAAAATGCTTATTATGTTACCTTTTTCACAAATTTTCACTAATTCTTACAGCAATAGTACATATTAAAAAGTAAAATGTACATATAAACAATTAAATTTAGAAATACACAAAGAAAATTAACAATAATTATCCTAGCAAACTAAATATTTTCAGGAGAAACAACAGTGTCCAATGAAGTGTTAGACACAGTCTTAAAAGCCGGAGAAGTCCTGAAGATCCGAGGATTATGGAGGCAGTTAGACGAGGCAGGGGGGGACTCTGCCCCAGCTGAGAAGACCACAACTGGGGCCACCACTCCTAATGCCAGCAAGTCTATTGTTAAGAAACCGGAGGAGATGCTGACCAAGATAGCTATGAAGAAGGATGATAATAAGGTCATTAAGTTTAATCCTGTGCAGACTTCACAGGGTGGTGTCACAAGGTACTTGTTAAGCTTATTTTCTTTTATTTACTGATTTTGGAAAGAGTGAGACATCTATTTTCCTAGCAAACGAAATTCTTGAATAAATAGAAGAATGTTTGTCTCTTCGCTACTTTACTGAACAGAAAATGGTAGAACAAATTCATCAAAATAATTGCTTTTGAAAATACATATAAAGGTAGCATATTTCTTTTAACTCAGCTTTTTTTTGTATCTAAGTTGTAAAAGTATGGGCTAATATTACCTCCTATTACTCCTTTTTAAATAACTTTTACTGTCCCATTGCTTTAACTTAGATTATTTCTTATTTATATTTTCATAAAAGAGTTATACTGAAAATTTATCTCTCAATATTACAGGCCAATGTTCATTGGTCCACCGAAGCTTGTGTTCATAAAAACGACTGAAGGAGGCACGCAAGCTGCTCTGAGGCCCGGGGCTCCTCTCGGGACCAAGGGTCAGACTATCCTGGTAGCTCCTGCACCTGTGACCACCCAAGCCAGTCAAGCTGCAGCTACTGTGGTTTCCACTCCTAACACTGCCTCCGTAGCTACCACAACCATAGCTGATGATAATGATTATGCACCACCTAGGTGAGTTCAATTATTACTACTTTAGCCACAGAATAATAACTAGTACTTCATACTTTAGCTCCCACACAGTAGTGTTTTCTCAGAGAAAATTGCCTAGGTAATTTTATTTATTTCCATTGCTTGAAATGTACAAAATAAATGACTAGGAGAAGTATGCATATGATTGTAAGAAGAAGCCGAAGTAGAGGTAGACCAAAGAAGATGTGGATGAATTGTGTGAAGGAGGATATGAATGAGAAGGGAGTGAATGTGGAGATGACGGCTGATAGAGTGGTGTGGAAGAGAAAACCAGGCTGTGCCGACCCCACCTAGTGGGAAATGGTAAAGGAGAAGAAGAATAGCTTGAAATGTACACATGTTATCAATGTAATTTAACTTGTACATATGTAGTTGTAACATGTACCCTGTAATCAGGTGAAGTAAGGGTGAATAATGTTTATATAATTCGCTATCACTCATATATGTTGTGCTCATACCGATAAAATAAACATAAGTGATAGCCGGTTATATAAACATTGTTCAAATATGCCTTACGAAAGTTTGAATACAGTGAAGTAAGGGTGTATTTATATATGTTTTATTATTATTATAACATTTGTTTTATTACAAAGCCAAATGAACATTTTATTTATTGTACTTTGTAAACTGTCCTTGTAAGGCATATTATATATTTACATGAACAATCGGTCACACTTACCCATTGGGCGTAGATCCAAAGTTTTTTAAGTAAGTGTGACCGTTGTAGGTGTTTTATTTATTATTTAGTTTTATTAAATTGTAAACCAATTTTATACTACTAAAACTAATTTGAAATGTAACAATCTTACTATTTATATAATTAGCAAATAATGAGAAAAAGATACATACTAATTAAGATTGAAGGTAAAAATAACATTTTGGTATATATAGTGGTATAGTTGGTAAGCAGTAGGTAACATTGCTGCACTAAGTAACAAAGGTCCTATCCTATCCTGGCCAACCAAGTACCTTTGACCACCTTGGCAATACCAGTGACTACATACATCCTAATACTGTCTATGGCTTTCATAACCATATCTGATATTCTTCTTCGTATGAGCTAAGTGGACAAAAAAGAAAGATAGATTAACTCTTTATTGGGCAGATAAAAGGACAATATAATAATAATAGTTAAAAAAAAAACTAAAAAACACGCTTTTTATAGAAAACCGTAATTTTATCAAATTAGTGTATTGTCATCGGTCCTCAATGACTCTACAAAGTTTGAAAGAAATCTGGCTGTTTAAAGTGGGTCAAAATCGCGCCCAAAGAAGTCGGTTACAAACAAACATACAAGTGAAGCTAATATAAAGCGTGTAAAAAAGACTTCATTATTCAATCAACATCAACCTCGTCCTTATAGCTAAAAGCGATCTCTTCCAGACAGCCTTCCAAGCCTTAGTGCTGAGAGTTTACTTAACACATAGGCTACTTTTAACCCGGATTAACGCGGGCAACACCGCAGGGCGCAGCTAGTAGTTCTATAAAGTGACATTTTAATTGTATGTCCATTTCAGGATACTAAGAAGACATGCAGTTGAGAAGAAGTATGGAAAGAAACAAAAGACTGATGCAAGTGTTGAGGGAACCAGTAAAGACAAGGACAAAAATAAAGATAAAGATAAGGATGAAAGTACCAATGATGCTGGCAGTGAGTTTATTATTTTTTCATTTCTATATTTTTTTTGTTGCCAGTTCTCCGATGTCGAAGAGTAATGTTAAATAAACAAGGTAAAAGTTATTGTTCTATGAGATTTTTTGGGTTAATTTTAGCGGCATTATGCTTGAGGTATATTATATATTCTCCCTTACCAGCCTTACCTTGCCTTATAAAAAAACTTAGAAGGAAAGATAGAAACCACGAGAGGAAGACCAAGAAGGTCATTTTTATACCAAATTAGGGAGAAGGCGAATGTCATACCATATAGGGAGGTCAATGATTTGGCCGAAGATAGAATTACCTGGAAAAAACACGCACAAAAGCCCAGCTTTTAATTTTTTTTTGTATATTAGGACACATTTCATACACGGCTGGCTAACCCCATACTGAACCATTTCTAGTTTGTGTTATGATAGCTAACACAACTGATATACTACATATACATATGTACATATATATTTAATATGATACATATTTAACACCCAGCCAAATTTAGTAAAGTACAAAGATGTTGCCCGGGCCGGGAATCGAACCCGGAATCTTCTGATTGGCAGACCGGTATGGTAACCTTTACGCCAACGAGGTGATCGAAATTGTTTAATATTAATTGATAGATTTGCTGTTTAAAGATCCTTTGTGGACATTTATGTATCTAACTTGGCTATTTTTTTATTTTTCTAGAATCGAATACGTCAACAACAACAGAAATAATGATAAAGGACGAGCCAGAGTGGGACGCGAGCAGTATAGAGGAGGAGGAGAGATCTATCGCGGAGATGTTACAACAGGAGATGAGTGTTAAGGCGGAGCCGATCGATGACATGGATATTGAGGAGGAAAGCTTGGTGAGTCTCCACTGAGTGCCTCTAATATCACTGTCTGTGGCGATTCTGGTGTACATACGCCTAAACTAAATTTAAAGTAACACTGTCTCTTTTCACCTTTAGTGAACAGAAAGAGACGGCACGATCTAAACCATAGACAAAACAACTAAAACGGTGTCAAATATAGTAAATTTAGTTAGTTTTAAAGTTGATACAAATGGGGTGTGTTCTAAAATCGTCTACATTTTCCATATTTGATGTGATTTTAATAGTTTTGTATTTGGTTCAAATCGTGCTGTCTCTTTCTGTTTACTAAAGATGAAAAGTGACAGGACTACTCTAAATTTAGTGTTCGCCAGAATTGCCACCATTTTTGTATTAGTGTTTTTGAACTGAGACCGCCTCTAGTCTCTGCGTAGTGGTTCCTGTGCTAATGAACTGAGTCAGTGTCCTAATGTCAGTTTCTGAATTGAGCGTCTGTAGTATCAGAGTTTTTATATACTGAGTAGTCTAGTCAGTTCCTGGCGAGGCTTTTGGTCAGAGTTCCTGAACTGAGTGCCTCCAGTGCTAGAATACTTGAACTGAGGGGCTCTAATATCAGTGTTTTGGAACTGAGGGGCCTAGATATCTAAGTGTTTCTTATGTCAGAGTTTTTAGTTGGGTGCCTCTAATATCATACATTTTGAAGTCAGCGGTTCTAGGGTTATAGTTTTAAAGTTACCGACATTTCGCTTGGAGTACACTTCAAAATTTTTCAGACTAACCTAACCAACCCTACTTTTTCGCAACCTACTGGTGCCACTTCATCTAGAACTTGCGTACTGGGAATACAAGTCTAGGGAGTGGCCCGCCTCAGGGACCCTCTTCGCTTCCTTCGCTTCACCCTGGGTGTCCAGGCCACGGTTACTGCTCCCCCCGCCTCGACAATGCGGGGCCCCACGGGGGGGTTGCAATGTAGGCCTTGTATGTAAGAGGATGGTGTCGTGTTGCAGGTGTACAGCCCGCTGGCGTGCGAGCTGTGTGCGGAGGTGTTCACGGTGCCCGCGGCGTGGGTGCGCCACGTGCAGGGCCACGGCCACGACACGCCCACCGCCAGGAAGCGGAAGCACCGCTCCGCGGTACGTAACACATCCTGATATCTTAATATATATAAATCTCGTGTCACAATGTTTGTCCTCAATGGACTCCTAAACTTAACCGATTATAACACTTAACCGATTATAATAAAATTCGCACACCATGTGCAGTTCGATCCAACTTGAGAGATAGGATAATTTAAATCTTAAATTATAGTCGCAATTTTAATTTATTGCTAATTATATTGTCTGTTATTATTTGACAGTCACATTTATCTGTTAACTCCGAATCATTCTAACAGATGTCGATACCTTTCGACTGGGTTGAGTAAGTAATCAATAGATGGCGCTGCTATGGTAAATCTACGAACGTGTCATATAAGCTACACTATCTATTTTTCATACCCCTAAGTGAGGCAAAACAACGTTTGTCGGGTCAGCTAGTATACATATATAGAGTACTAGCTGACCCGGCAAAAGTTGTTTTGTCATATTAATAAAACTAACTGAACATCGAACGAATAGGGAAACACCAACCTATCTCGGAACCGCCGTCCGAGATCTGCCGCATTTGCTACATTTATTTTAATTGTTGTTAATGATATGCATTAAAGTTAAATCTTAAATACATTTAGTAATTTAGCATAAGCAGCCCACTATACGTTCCCACTGCTGGGACTCGGGGCCTTCTCTCACGAGGAGAGAGATATAGGCCATAACACACCACGCTGGCCAAGTGCGTGTTGGCGGATGACACAGGTCTTCGGATATTGTGGTCCTCAAACGTGCCGGTTTCCTCACGATGTTTTCCTTCACCGTAAAGCGAGTGCAAATTCAACATAACAAGAAAAACAAGTTATAGGTGTAGGGCTGGGATCGAAGCAGATTGAAAAGCAGACGTTATTACCATCGAGCCACACTCGCTTTTTAATTATATTATAAAATGTATATAAAATGAAAATTCAGTAAAGTGAAGAAGAAGAAGAAGAAGTAGATACATATAGTATAACTTACATATCTGTTCAATATCTCGTGTTAAAGCTTTCAGGACAATATCAGACTTTGTAGCAAGGTTTAGTAAGTATGGTATGACATCTCTCTTTTTTTCCGGGTTGCTGTCTTCTCTAATAGCTTCCTGCAAATTAAATAAGTAGCTTTTTTAGTTATTTAGTTAATGTTAACCATTTACTTTTCCAGAGCGACGACACGGAAGAGACGATGGCGTTACTCCGCTGTGATCTATGTCAGAAACACTTCCCCAACCCCGCCGAGTGGGTCCGCCACGTGCAGAGCACACACACCGAGACAGGTATGTTTTACACACACATACATACTTACATACATACTATGTATAGGTACCAATGATAATATCCCTATTGATGGCGCATAGGTTAACCCCTCTTCCGAAACTATCAAGTGATTCATCACTAACTCTTTCCGCGGAGTGAGTATGTCTATAAATAGATAATAATGCCTCCACCTTTGTTGTCCGAATCGCCAAACTATGGAATTCCTTGCCAAATTCCCTGTTCCCCAATGACTATAATCTAGCGATTTTCAAAGCGAGAGTGAACCGGTTCCTTCTAGGTAATCGCGATCTCAATATCACATACCATCAGGTGAATTGTGGTCAAGCGCTGACCTATTCTGAGTAAAATAAAAATCATAATCCGTACGAAACCTTGGATTTCTTTCTAAAAGTACCTAAGCTTAAATTTTTAGTTATCCGTAAATTATTTACAAAAAAGATGACGAATACGCGTAAATTAGACTTCTTGTTTTATTCTTTACTCCATCCTGCTCTATTGCACGGACACATTATAGCTCTGTCTTTGCTTACACCTGTCATCAAGTGGGATATTATTATTGGTATAGAATTTATTAAGCGGGTCCTTCACATTGCTGTTGGACGAACTATAGGTGGGATAATATAAAAGATAACATTGTTTCAAAATATATCAACGTATGACCTTGTAACGATGGACATAAATTATTATTTGTTGTCTCGTAGTTGGAACTGCACAATTACTGTAGTTTGGAAGAAAAATAATTTGGATAAATTTAATTTGGAACTATTTTCAAATCTGCAAAGTTAATTTGCTTAGACCAGTCAATTTGGGTTATATAGTCTATGGTTGTTTATTTATAGGTCCACAAAAAGCTCAATAATATTTATTTTTTAAATCAATCTTCTCTATTATATTGGGTTTACTGCTAACTAACGCAAAACTATCTAAGGTGCCTTTAGTACGGTTGTTTTTTGAACGACTTTTGGAAATTCACAAAAAAAAATGTATGAAGTGTCCAATATATTTGTTTACGATTTTCCAAAAAATCGTAGACACAGTTGTTTCTCTACACATTATTTAACGAGACAAACTATTAAAAAAAATGCGTTAGTGGCATGTGACCCTGTTTTTTATTTGTTTTATAATTTATTAAGTTGTTTTTATTTTTCGTTTTAGACCCTTTGATATGCGAGTAAGTGGTAAAATTTATTATTTTTAGCATGGGTCATAATATTCTAACCACTAATACTCATTAATCATTAACCCATTTTTTGTAACAACTTTTAATTTGTGTACATTTATTAATTGGGATATGGGATAGCATGGGGATTAGATTTAATGGTAAATGAGGTTTAATTTTATTTATAAAAGTACTGTTATGTCAAATGGTTGCAGTAACAAAAATGTCTATGATAATTTTAAGGGTCGTTAAAATTCGGAATTGAGTGAATTTCATATGCAAATGAAAGATGAGTATTTATTAAATGGAATTAAATTCACTTTATCTTCTTTATTAAAAACTAATCTATTATATTTATAATGCTGAGTCCACATCAGCTGTGTGATTCTCACTCGATTTCGACCACTAACATATTAAAGAATTTAACTACATTTTGAACAAACTAATCTAATAACATGTATTTATATATTAAGATTGTGTACTTACTAATTGACATAGCTGAAACCTGATTGTTATGAACGTGGCTACGACAACCGAACATCTGATTGACTTGGGCCCTAATTCTGTTGCCCACTACACATGTGACCATATTTTACACCCTAAACTATCTCCATACTTTTTTAGTCACTATGGCGGTAACTTTAGTGTTGTGAAATAAGGTTGAAGTTGTTTGCAAACCTATTATTACATTCAGTCCAGTTAATTTTTCGGAAATTGTTATTTATCAATCTTAGCAACTTTTTTTGTATGAGAACCCTGTAAAATTAATGGGGTTTATGACTGACTTTTAGTTCTGTTCTGTCTTAAAAATATAGGTCAAAATAATAGGTTTGCAACCATTCAAAAATGGGCATTCAGAAAGGCCGTTTGGAATTGTTTCTTTATGCACTAACTTATTATTTACCTATTCAATTGCTTTATTTAACCTTGCAATTTCACCTGCGAAACCATGCTACTGCCATGACGATCACTTCAGTTATGTTCAGATTTAATTACAGTTGCATAGCTTTGTTTCACAAACAAAGCATTGTAATGTTGTGATTGTTGTGAGCTAAAGCACAGCGGGTCAAGTCTCTTATTTAAGACACTGGACGAACAGTGGCAGTGGCTAACAAACTAATTGTATAGATATGTTTGAGTTATGGTTACCGCTGGTCTATTTTTGATCAAATTGTAACTCAAACATATTTTTAAGATATTTTTGACTAGATATGTTAAACACAGCCATTGACAGGCCAGTGTCTTGAATAAGAGACTTGCCCCCCAGGTATGTTGCAATTGCACCGCAAACAATAAACAAAGGAATTATAAATGCAGAAGACAAAAGAAAAGTGTTCAAAATTTATTATTGGAAGAGGTATTTTACATAGGGTTCAATAATTGGAATCAGAGTTTTTAGAATTGGCTTCAGTACATTTTTTTATTTATACTTTCGGGTCTCGAAATTTTTTTTATTCATAAAAACAAATCTCATATCTTTTCTTGATTGGACTTTGTTTATGAGATAGCCCTATTGTTTCGTGGCTACCTATTTGTTATGACTTATGATTAAAAAAAGGACAATGGAAAAATTGTAGAGCCTTATAGTACTAAAGCCAGTTTTAAGGGCTATTATTATAAAAAATAACAAATTACGGTCTTGTCTTTCTTCAATGACTAATTCTGAATACGCAAAATGTTCATATCAAATCAAAGACTGGTAAATAACACAAAACCATTTCAAGGTGGATTTAAGATGTCTATACGAACAATTATTGTTTTAACGACTTTTGGAAATTCTCAATAAATTCAGCTGATCCATACAAAAAGGTCACCGACGCGCGGCAAAATGTAAGTACACATAGAGAGGGTTCATTCAATATCTAAGAGCTAGGCTCTTGTCCGTGGAGATTTTTCCAGGTCAAAAATGATCTTTCCTTCTATGATATTTTTAATGAAATTGTCATGTCGTATCATCATCGACCTACCATCTTTCCTCTTCTGCTGTCTATATAGAGGGATAATTGATTATTATTCCAAAAATTTCCAAAAGTCGTAGGACAGAAGTTGTTTGCGTAAACAAACCATAGCTGCCTTCAAAAGGTTTAACGTTTCCAATGAATCCTGTATATTTAGAAGTGGTGCCATTGTATCGTATTTGGAGTGCAAGCAATGTTTTGTGACATTCTAAAAGTTGGTTCGGTGTTCGGTTGTCTAGAATTGGCCATGTCAAACAACAGTGCCCCACCAAAACGTCACAATCGTTTCACAGAGGGCGTGCAAAATAAAATTTGTACGCATTGCAAGAAAACCTTCCCGTCGCATGCGTCCATGGTAATTCATATGCGCACACACACAGGTAAGATATTTGTACTTTTTTATCTTCTATCGTTATAATATTTTATCGTAATAACCTTCGATTAAATATATACCAGATTCAGTGTTGCATACAAACTGAGGTATTATAGCACGTCCGCACGTTGGCTCTGGTTGGATCGTACTAAACTCAAATAAGACCACAGTCTTACTTGTGGTCTTATTTTCCTAGCAGTTTTTAGAGACTTATATCTAGTACATATCTGATCGAAGGTATTAACGATGATTCTTACAATCTTATTTTTATTCATATGAGCTTACGTTATTGCTTAACGGCCAAAATGGTGTCGAGTTTTCAAGCCGCCCCCAGAAAGCCTCTGACTTGGCTTAACGAGTACTTGTTAAAAGACTCACAGCCGGGACCTACAATTTAACTTGTCATCCGAGCCACGGTAGCGCTCAGCAAAAGGTCACGATTTTGTGCATGGTCTCCCACCCAAAGATTGTCCCGCACGGGCCGTTGCTTAACCTCGATGATAGTGTCAGACCACCCCAGTTAGCCGAGCTACAGGCGCTAGAATAATTATTTAAGTTATTTGAAAGCAATTTAGAAGTTAATTTACTAAATTGGTTATTAAAAATGTAAACTAGAATTTTATGATAATCTGAAATATAAAAGTCGTATTATTTTTTGGTCTATCATTATAATATAAATAAATATAAAATATAAATTTTGACCTAGTCACCTAGATCAAAATATAAGTCATTTTGTCCCTGTTACCTTATTCGCACGATTAAGACACATAAATGAACCCACGCTTTTTCATTTGAAGGCGAACGTCCGTTTGTGTGCGGTCTCTGCAACAAAGGGTTCAACGTGAAGTCCAACTTGCTGCGGCACCTCCGCACGCTGCACGACCAGATCATCTCGCCGGCGGCTGTCGATGATGATGACGAGGAGCCCGTGCCTGGACCCAGCGAGGTCAAGCGCGAAACCTGAGCCAGAGGAGGGGGGGCAGGTCAGTATTCTCACTGTCCAAAAATGTTTTTTGCCTATTTTTTACAAATATTGGTACGTGATTCTTTATGCGCGAGCCCGATTCGCACTTGGCCAATTATTTTAGGTAGGGAACCTTTTATTTTTTTGACTTGGAAGAAATGCATTTACGCATGCCCGCTAATCCTCGAGGGAGGCGGCGGGGTATGTCGGACTCGGTGCCAGAGTGGCGACCACTACCGACTTACCGACTCATTGCGCCTTAGAGCCAGGAGACCGTAACTGAAGTCAAAACATCAGTCTTAGGTTCGGAACCTGACCTAATAAATAAGCATTGAACTAAACCAGGCTTGTGTTCCGCAGGACGAGGTCGCGGTCGCGGGCGCGGGCGCGGGAAGCGCACACCGTACATGGCGGCTATGGCGGAGGCGAACCGGCGCGCTAACGAGCGTGTCGCCTCGCCGAGCGCCGCCGCCGCCGAGCCGCGCAAGCAGAGCTACTCGCTGTTCCTCAAACAGCGCGCTGTCTTGTTCTCGGCCAAGAAGTGGAAACAGTGACCGTCAGTGCTTGCGAGATTACTAGCCTTGTCTTAATACTTCTGAACCGCCGGTTTGGAAATTACGGACGTGAAAATGTGTATGAGATTTTTACGTATGCGCGAAATTAGAAGCCGATTCTCTATCTAATAAACAACAAATATAAGAAACAAAAGCGATAAAAAACAAACAAATCTAAGTGATCTGGATCTAGGCTTATTGCACTCATAAACTCTGCTAAAAGTACGGCTAGCAGTATAGCCGCAAACAGAATAAAAATATGTGTGTTGTTTAAAAATTGTTCGCAAATACTCTGTAACTTTTCATTCATTTTAATGTCAATATGCTAAAACGAAAGTAGTTAAAGCTTATGCTACTGGTACATGACAGTTACGGGCGCCAAATAAATAAACAATAATTAAAGATACCTTAGCTGATTATAATCATTTTTGGGATTTGGGACCTCAAAATCAAGCGTATAACCTACCTAATATCTGTTGAAATCTGATACATAGTTTTCAGTCCTAGAACTACATACATATGTATTATCTTAATGTTTATCATATATACTGGATTTAGAAATATTAATACAACCTAGTTCTCTCGCAAATTGGAACAAAATTCTGAACTTTTAAAAGTTAGAAGGTGGTCAGTTCTGCCTCACCCTCCTATTTAGATTTTAGTGTTATTTTATATGTGGAACTTTTTTATTACTAAATATTAAGTAAGTGCATTATAATTAATATTAGTAATTTTTTATAAGCACGAAGTAGTGTTATGTTTTAGTTTGTTTGAAAACAAAGAGTCATTCTTTATTTATATCTCATTATTTATATGTAAAACTTCTTACTTAGTAGCTATTTATTTCATAATGTATAAAGACATCAGTAAAATATATATGCTAAGAACTTTGTAAAACCATTCTCGATGGGCAAATGTTAGAAATAAAACAAATATTTTTATAGAATTATGTTTTGATTTGGAATAATGTGGAAATTCTTTAGTATGTACGTACCTATATCATATTAAGTGTAATTTTTGTGAACACCACACTCATGTGAGACATGATTTTGTGTGAAACTAACATTTTCAATGGTAATAAAACAACAGATTTTGGAAATAACGTTTAATGCCTTTTCTTTTACAAAGCTTATCACAATTTTAATTTTGTTTCATATACGTAATGTACTGACATGATAATCAAGGTGGTTACAACTATTATGGAAAGTATACAATGTAGAAAATTACAAGTTAACTTAATTAGAAGTGTTTAAAATCACGTGAAGTATTTCCAGAGAGAATGTGAATTGAATATTTCAAAAGGTGAATAAAAAAATATTTTTCCTATACCACATCACATATCCAATTTTCTGTGTCAATTTCACGCAATTTTAACCTAAACTTAAAATAGATATTTAACTGTCTTCTTCCTCAATCTTGGGCGCCAAATAGTAGCGGATGTGACCGATATCTTGGATGCGGTACTCCACGACCAGCGGGACATCAGCAGACATAGAGAGCTGCACCTGTTGATAAATACCAAATTGGGAATAACACTGATAGAACATGTACACATTTCAATGTGCAATAGTAGAAGTTTTATTATATGAAGAAGTAAAACGTAGAAGTTATTTTTTTGTGTTTAGTATTTCTCTTAGAACTTTTTTTTTTAGACTTTTCACACACAGTTGGTTAGCCCCATACTGAACCATTTCTAGCTCGTATTATGGTTGCTAATACTGATATACTACATACATATACATACATACATATTTTACATATTTAACACCCAGACTGACAGCCAACAAATTTAGTTCAGTACAAAGATGTTGCCAGTGCCGGGAATCGAACCCGGAACCTTCTGATTGGTAGTCCGGCATGGTAACCATTACGGCAACGAGGTCGTCTAAAATTGGGAATAACATTGATAGAACATGAACACATTTCAATGTGCAATAGTAGAAGTTTTATTATGTGAAGAAGTAAAATGTAGAAGTTATTTTCTTGTGTATTTCTCTTAGAACAAAGTGGGATAAGTTTAACAAGTTAGCAGGCCAGCAGAGGATATGTGCTAACAGTTTTAGGTTTTATTTACCAACAGAATTAAATAATTTGTTTTTCTTGGCTCATTACGTGTGTTGAACGAGTGTGGCTAGATGGAAAAAAGTCGGCTTTAGAATTAGCCAGCCCCTGATTCAATACCGGTCCTACACCATTGTATTTCAAGTTGTGTGGATTTTAATTCGCTTTACGATGACGGAAAACATCAGGGAGAAAACAATATGTTTGAGGACCACAATATCAGAAAACGTGTGTCATCCACCAACTTGCACTTAGCCAGCGTGGTGGCTTATGGCCTATATATCTCCTCGTGATTAAAGGCCTTGATTCCCAGTGGGAACATTTAGTGGGCTGTGCTCAGAAGATCCACAAAGCCAACAGAGCCATATCGGACCCAGGTGTAGAAGACAAAATTAAATATTTAGTGTACTTCCGCTGTGATCAGAAATCCAAATTAAGACAAGTAAAGGACAAATTAACTAAGATAAATTAAGATTAACGTTACCTATCCCAATTCGGAAATTCTTAACTCTACACGTGTTTCGCCTAACCACAAGGCATCATCAGGAGATGCTGACTCTTCGAACGACAAGTCGAGAGTGAGGCGCCGCGTTTTTGTTTTTTTTTTTGATAATGACTATGCTGTTGGCCTGAGGGGCCTCTACAGCGACACCGGACAAGGGAGGCGCCGCGCTCACCGCACCTGCTTATAAAGGAGCGCATGACTCAACCCCCACCACGCGACCGTTAAATCGTTATGACTCAGCTCTCGTGCTATCGGCTTGTCGACTAATGATTCGCAAAAGCTGTGACGTCACTAGGTTTGTTTGATCATTCAGCAATGTAAATACTTGATTTGATGTTTGAGAATCTCTAGTTGTTCTAAGACCCAGGTGTGCTTGAGACACGGTCTGTCGCAATCTCACACCCTGACAAAACCCCCCTGGGTTCAACAGACTCAGCGCCCAACCCTGCCAAAGAGGGAATCCTCGAGGGCAGTGCCCAAACCTCCTCAATAAGGAGGGAGGAAGAAGACCAGAAATAAATTTATCTATTCTAGGAAATAAATTTACCTGCGGGCTCAAAGAAGTGGCTTTAGTAAAGTAGTTGAGGTACTGGCAAGCGAAGGTAAGGGTGACCGGCTCATCCATCTCAATGACCACAGCTTCCTCTTCCTTGTCAATGGACGCTGTCTGTGCTAGCTTCACATTGGCTGAACCAATATCCCCTGTTGCTGAGAACTTCACACCTGTGAGACACGAAATTATCACAAAAAAGTTACAAATGGTGGTTTCACAAGTGTTTAACCTACAGAGAATAAAAGTACCCTATTATATTCTTTTGTAGCTACTTCTATATCAAATTCCACAAAAATCAGTTTAAGCTGTTTATGACTGAAAAAAGTAACAAACAATCTACTAATACACTAATATGTATTTATATAATATGTATGTATGTATATGTAGTATATCAGTTGTGTTAGCAACCATAATACGAGCTAGAAATGGTTCAGTATGGGGCTAACCAGCCGTGTGTGAATGTGTCGAAAAATAAATAAATAAATAAAAAAACATATCTTTCGCCTTTATATCTGACTAGAAAGAAAGCAAAAAATATTGGACTCATATTTTGTCATTATTTCTATAGTCACAAACCAAAAATAACAGACAACACATTTGAATTTATTGCTACTTCACTTCTTAGTAGAATTTTACTGAGGCAAGACCATCACAAGACCCCGCAAACTTTAATTCTTGCACTTTTGTTAGTGCAAGAATTAAATTAGTAGTTGGCAAATTTGTTAGTCAATCTCATTGTTGGTGTAATTAGACCTCGACCTCGTTGGCGCAACGGTTACCATGCCGGACTGCTAACCAGAAGGTACCGGGTTCGATTCCCGGCCCGGCCGACATCTTTGTGCTTAACTAAATTTGTTGGTTGTGGGTCTGGGTGTTAAATATGTATCTATATAAAATATATATGTAGTATATCAATTGTGTTAGCAACCATAACACGAACTAGAAATGGTTCAGTTTGGGGTTAACCAGCCGTGTGTGAAGAGTCCTAAAATAAAAAAAATAAAAAATATATAAAAAAAAATGTAAAGAAAAGACAGTTTCAGCCCTTCATCTTTTGTATGAGCTAAGTGGCCAAGCTCTGTACTAAGACTAACAGCCGGGACTTGCAATTTAACGTGTCATCAGAACCACGGCGGCACCCAGATGAAAATGCTTTAAAAACGACAGTCTTATGTATGGTCACCCATTCACACCATCCAAATCGAGTGTTGCTTAGCTTCGAAGATCGCGTCAGATCACTTCAGCTAGCCGAGCTACAGGCCCTACATATACCAGTTATAAAGATATTGATATCAAGGATGATGTTTTAGAACTTACCCTCCTTAGTACAAGCAATGACCATAGACTCGCCGAACTGCGAGAGATCGCGGCAGATCCTTGCGAATTCTGCGCTCGGCATTCTGATAGTACAACTGTACTCAGTCTCGGGGATTCCTAGAAATATGTAGAACAGTAGTAATATTAAGCATAGAGATCGCACAGTTCCTTACATATATGGCATAAAAACCATAGACTAGTAATAGTTTGCTTTTTTTTAATCTAAAGAAAGACTAATTAATTTTACAGTTGCTAAAACTAATGCATCACTTCCATAATAACTGTAATAATTAAATGGATTAATAATCCATGGGTAATATTCATTATAAACCATTGAATTGAGATGATGCGTAAAATATTATCTATTGAATTGAGGCACATGTTAACTATTTTTCTAATTGGTGATTTATTGCTAAATAGGTCCAATGGTTTCTACACATAAAAAATTGTCTTGAAAATTTTTAATTTTTTTTCTTCTCAGCATATCCCTAAAAGAGCTGCAAAGGTAACAAAGATACTGAACTTATCAATTCTTCAAATAAGAGCCCTAATTAACATATTTAAAATAATGAAGTACCTAAATGCTCCAGATCCAAGTTCATAAGTTTCATTTCATAATCAGAGACCTTCTCTTGGTTGGGGCTCTCAAAGGCAAATGTGACGGTGTCCGCATTGTCTTGAGCCTTTATAGTCACTGTGTCCTTATCTCCAGCGCACTTCAGGATCTTTGACATGCTGGAATTAAATTACATGAACATTATGCTATATGACGATGATTATATAAAATTATTTTATCTACACTGTTGTAACATTCTACTGTTTCCAATACTTGACTCTATATACTGGACTATAATTCTTACTGTTATAGCGCAGATAACAAAACACTCAATTTAAGCAATTTCACATGATGGTATAATATCCACATCGATATCGTAAAATCTCATTATAACATCAATAAGAACAGCGCGCGCTCGCTCCTGATTGCCCTAAGCGCGCAGCTGCGCTCTCATTGGTTAGATTTTAATGGTGGGAAGTTCACTGTGACAATACATGTACGCGTGAATTTAATGTTTGTTTATTGTCAGCTTTTACTCTTGTTGTTTGTTTAATTGCATTAGTGAAGATAAAGTAGTGTATGCAACTTCATATAACACTCATTACTATTATGAAACTTGTTGCTCTCGTTTCATAAACTCACAAGTTGAACAAATCAAACATCCAGGCAGGATACAAAATGTTTGAACTATTGCCTATCTCTCTTCTCTCCTTTCCTTTTGTCTCAGGTTGTTCTAAGAAAAACAACTGTATTTCAACTATTTATTTTTAGACCTTCCCTTGACCCAGTCAAGGCATCTTTCAGACAGATTGTTTTTAGTAAAACTTGATTACATCTTTGTAACTATCTCTACTATACTGTCTCTACTATATTGTAACTGTCTATAGAAATAAAAGGTACACAGACACAGAGACTAAACAGCACAGATTGTTTAATACACTAAACTATCAAGAATCCTTAATCCATTACTACCATTAAGGTAGAATGGACTTAAATTTATCCTCACCTTCCAAGATTCATGCCCATGGATATATTTCTGTCACATCTGTATTTGTCAAAGCCATCTGCTCGGAGGGTGAGGGACACCAGTGACACATGGGAGTTATCCATTGCCTGGAAATAAGGTAATTGCATAGAAATTTAGTAAAAGCCAAGTACCTAAGGCTGTACTAAGCCCAAGCTGTACTAAGGCCTCTGCCTTAGTTCATCTTGAAAACTCTCCACACTACTACTCATATTATTATGAAGAAGTTTAGTAACTAATTAAGTGATATGTTTTTGAGAGGTTGATTTAATCAATAATAATGAAGTCAACTTATTGCTGCATAAACCCTTATTCTGCTTGGCATTAAAGGCTTCTTTGATACTGTGTCTTAGTCCCTAAGCCCCATCAGACTTGTATATGAGTGAGAGCACAATATGTCAATTCTTGTACAATCAAAAAAGTATGTAGTACAATATAGAACAACAAATTTCAGATAACTTTCCTTTAAAATTCATATTGTAGCCTGGGTAAACTACATAAAAACTAGCAAAGATCAAACCTCTACATATCCTTATGATGATGTCACTAAATTATTAAGAGAAAAATCATTATATTTATGATTGAACATATCTCATGTGAGAGCTAGTATGTTTATGGATATAAACATATTATCTGAAAACTACATGAGTGTAACAGTAATTACCTGCAATTGGATCCCATTGTCATCACAGTCAAATGTGGCTTGCGTCAGGAGGTCCTTGATGGCCTCCAACACCTTCTTCAGGATAGAGCTTTTCAGAAGTCGTGCCTCAAACATTTTCTGAGAACAAAGCTATTAGTTATTAAGGTTATGTTACATTTCAATACTTGTTAAGTAATTGAAAAGTATTTGAATGTGAATGTATTATGTCTATACTAGGATACCTCTGAATTCATGAGGAAGCCAATGCACAACAATAGCATGTACTAAATAATAATAACGTGGAAACCCATTGTCAAATCCGGCGTTCAAGTGTTTACCGTATCAACTAGTATTGTGAAGAAAACAGCGGTAGACACAAAAATAACTTAATCTGTAAGACCTTAACGCCGGAATGTAAGTACAAACAAGTTAAGCAGTATAGATAGAACCAATGAAATTAAAGCAAAGTTAAGTACCTATGAGTAAAGACTAGAGCTTTAGGGCTCCAAGAGATATCTAGTAGAAATGCAACGAGTACACGTTTATACATAAGTTTTAACACATTTTCTAACAAAACCTCGTGAAAATACTTACAATAACTGATATTGACTTAAATTTACACAAAAATTATGGATATATAACAAAAAACAGTGCACGACGCCGCTGACTTCAACAAAATTTAGACTTGACAGTTCTTCGCGCGGGATAAACTGGCGGGGAAGGGCGCGAAATTTATTTAACGTCACTGATGATCCAAATATAAAATAAATTGTAGCATAGAAAAGAGAAAGATTGAAAAGCTATTAGCGAGTAAAAGAGATAGGAACATTTAATATGAGCTAACGTAAGGGCTGTGGTATAGTGTATGCATTATCAAACAATTTACAAAATTACCGGTTTTTCATGAATTTTCTCGAAGTATATAAAATTACATTTTTTTTACAACTTTACGATGACCCTGTATAAAATTAAATAGAAATATTAATAAAATTGTTTTAAAAAACAAACAACCGACTTCAAAAACACAACTAAAAAGGGAAAAATAATTTTAAGCCTAAATCAAATCAAGAATATATAAATAGAATAGGAGAGTTTATTTCATGTACTTATAAAAAACTATTTGCAATTTTTACTAATCCTGTATTCTTGGAGTCGGTGCCAGCAAAGAAAGACAATTGAAAATAGTTTTTTTTTAACAAACATTAATTTGTTCTTATTAGATGGCACCGACTTCAAGAATACAGGATTACTAAAAATTGCAAATAGTTTTTTATAAGTACATGAAATAAACTCTCCTATTCTATTTATATATTCTTGATTAGATTTAGGCTTAAAATTATTTTTCCCCTTTTAGTTGTGTTTTTGAAGTCGGTTGTTTGTTTTTTAAAACAATTTTATTTTTACATTTTTAGTGGTTGGTAATGATATTTTGTTTAAGTTTTAGCTATGGAGAGCCAAATAAACTTCTCAATGAAAAAATTTGGCGTGTGCCAGGCAGGCAACCAATTGGGAGCAAATCGAGCTGGATGCGAGCGAAGCGAGCTATACGCGAGCGAAGCGAGCGCGAAAATTTTCACCGTATTTGTTCCAATCGTTTGAGCATAAAGAAGTCCAAAGCAGCACAAATCACATAATGTTTGTTGTGTCAAAACGTACTAGAACCAAGTGCGAGCGAAAAGAGATGAATGCGAGCGAAGCGAGCTATGCGCGAGCGAAGCGAGCGCGAAAATTTTCACCGTATTTGTTCGAACCGTTTGAACATAAATAAGTCCAAAGCAGCACAAATTACAAAATGTTTGTTGTGTCAAAACGTACTAGAACCAATTGCGAGCGAAGCGAGCTGGATGCGAGCGAAGCGAGCTATGCGCGAGCGAAGCGAGCGCGAAAATTTTCACCGTATTTGTTCGAACCGTTTGAAGTCCAAAGCAGCACAAAATATATAATATTTGGAGTGTCATAAGCCCAGAACATCCTGGGGGAAATTCGAACGAAGCGGGATAACTCCTAGCGAAGCGAGCGCGTAAATATTTTCCTTATCCGTTCGTGGGTCTTGTCTATTAATATATCAAATTTTACAGTTCCTTCTTCCACTAAGTATGACCCAAATGGCCAAGCTCTCGAGGCGTCGAGAGTTTTTCAAGCCCCTGATTTAGTTTGACCCCTGCTTGTACTAAGAGTAGTGGTCCAGGCCCAACAAATTAACGTGTTATCCGAAGCACAGTAACGCCCAGACGAAAATATCACATTTTTTTATGGAAGTCTTGTGCATGGTCACCCATCCAAAGACTGGCCGCATGGGCCGTTGCTAAGCCTCGATGTTCGCGTCAGATTACTTTTGTTAGCCAGACTATAAGCTGCCGATTTTATGAGCGAAATCTGTATTGCCGTATGAGCGCGAAGAAGTAAAATAGGTTATCGAGTTATTTGGGCTTCCCACGGGAATAGCAATGACTTTTAAGATAAAAAGTAACCTTCGTGTTATACAAGGTCTAGTCTACCCCCTATATCAAATTTTAGCGAAATCAGTGTGTCATGTGTTATTTGGTGCATCCCACGGGAACAATAATTATTTTCGGGATAAAAAGTAGCCTATGTGTAAACACATAGTCTAACTTATCTTCATTCCAAATTTCATCAATGTCAGTACAACCGTTCGAGCGTGAAGAAGTTAAAAAGATTTATATGTTATTTGGTGCATCCCACGGGAATAGTATTTATTTTCGGGATAAAAAGTAGCGTGTGTGTTAACACATAGTCTTACCTATTTTCTTCTCAAATTTCATGAATATCAGTACAGCCAAACGGGCGTGAATCTCTCTACATGCGTAAAAATAACCGATTTCCCTAGGAGTCCATCATCAGAACCAGTTTTGGTGACAATGGGACCAATTCAGAACCATACTCTTTCAATTAAAAAAAGATCCACAAATGGCTGAGAAATCGGTGAACATACATAAAAAAAAAAAAAATACATACACGTCGAATATATAACCTCCTCCTTTTTGAAGTCGGTTAAAAATAAACTTTATAAAACCAACAATATTCCTTTATTTACAGCAGCTCTGTGACTTATAATAACCATTTTATTTCTTGTAGCATAACAACTCATTTAACTTATATTAACATAAAATATTATTCGGAAAGTTGAACCACTTGATCTTGTTCTGGATACGGTGGAAGTGTCAGATTGTACTTTTCAAGTATTCCTGGAGGCAAAAACCTGCCTCCTAGATAATGTTTGGCTCCTTTTAGTATTTCTGGCTTGGCACACAATTTAGGTGCGGAAAGGGATATGAGTACAGCTGGTTTCAGACTTTTCCCCTCAGCATCTGGACCTTTTTCTACATCCCAGCCACTAGGAATATCCACACTGAAAAATAAAGTTACTAAAAATAAGTATAGAAATCGGAAAATAATATTTTTTAAAAACTATTGTAGTACTAAATTGTAGTAGGTAGCCATAAAAGCATTTTTTACATTAGTATGGTATTGTTTCATAAATTATACAATCTATTAATATTTATGAGCTGTTCTATCATTGGCCAAATCCTTGACCTCCCATAAATTGTATAGAATGTCGAAAATTTAATTAATAACATATCAATAAACATACAATGAAGTTATTATTTTAAATTATAGATCAATTCATGTACCTGCAGACTGGAAGGTTGGAGTCTACAAGGGCATCCAATGCAGGCTTTAGTTCTTCTCTAACTGGCGGTTTAAAACTAAAACCAAATAAGGCATCAACTAAAACTTTATATTCATTTCCCAGTTCCTGTGGTTCAGGCAGTCTATCCACAATGTTCACTCCAAATCTTCTACATTGTTCTAGAAGATTTTCATACAGAGGTTTTGGTGTGCGTTTAGGATAGTAAACTGCAACTGTGTAACCAAATAGTGTCATGTGCCGAGCTGCCACGAGCCCATCACCTCCATTGTTGCCAGGGCCACATATTATAAGTGCCGATTTATGCCTGAAAGCAAAGTGACCTTTACACCTATGGATTATGAAACACACACTAAGTAATTCAAAGTCAACTTAAATATAAGCAATCCAGTATCAGATAACAGATAAGCAACTGACTATATTTATGTATTTTACTTTCGTAAAAAAGGTAGTGTAGCTTGGTGGAAGTCTAATTTTCAATGAGAAGACCCTGATTAGATCCTGGATCCTCTACACCAATGACTTGTTTTTCCAGTTATGTATGTGTGGATTTGCACTCGCTTTACTGTTAAGGAAAATATCGCGAGGAAACCGACACATTTGATGACTGCAATACCCGAAGTCGTGTGTCATCCGCCAATTCGCACTTGGCCAGCACGGTAGATTATGGCCTATAACTCTCTCTTAGTAAGAAAAGGCCCAGTGTCCCAGCCTTGGGAACGTATAGTGCTTATGCTTACAAACTTACGTAGAAGGAGAGTAAGTCTTAGCCACTGCTGCAGCCACACTGAGACCAGCCAGTTCCATCAGCTGATCTACACTAAACTTGTATTCATTAAACAACTCCTGGTCCAAGGCAGCCGCTTCAGTTTGGGAGAGATACCGCATCGCTCCGGCAGCAGTTTTGATAGGACGAGCCTGTAATAACCGTGCAAAATATACGCTGTAACCGGCTATGCATTCAGCTCAATTCAAATGTCTTTTGCAATTTACATTATTAAGTTCTACTTACCATGAAAACTGTTAGTACGAGTGCGATAAGGCAGTGAATACCCTTCATAAATATTCGCATAACAATAAAAATGAATAAGCTTGATATATTTTGTCACTCAAGAATTCAAGATAGAAATAAAATAAAAACAAATTAAACATAGCACCAATTGACAGATAGATATGATAGGCGAATGCCTAAACATTTTTTTTTATCAAATTAACGGTTTTTAATATCAAACATAGCAAGCATATAAACAAAATGCACTAACGTGAAAGTTTTACTTTTTCTGTTATCAAAATTTTTGCAATAGTCACTGTCATTAAAATCATCTATTTGTCAACGTTTGCTTTTAATTTGACTGTTTTCTTTTGAGTTTTGATTCATTCATCACAAAAATGGCTGCGTTTCGAGTATTTAGTCGTAATATACCGTATTTACGACAACAATTCTCAGCATTACTTGGAAATACATCACCCGCGGTCAAGTTCATTTGTGGTGTCGTAGTAATTGGATACATACTATCGTTTTCCGACGATGTAGTAGACGTCCTCAGCGTAACTCCAGGATATTTGTTGCCACCTTCCTTCCAACTGTGGTCTACTTTCACGTTCTGGTTTCTCGAGATACATCTATGGGAGGTGATCATCGACATCGTGTGTGTGGGGCTGTGCGGGAAACTAATAGAGCCACTATGGGGTCAAATGGAAATGATAAAATTTTTCGTGTTAGTGAACATTGGTGTTGCATTTTTGTCGACTTTCTACTATTTGGCGGTTTATATGATATCTGGATCGACTTATTACCTGTTCGAGGTACACGTGCACGGTCTAGCCGGCTACCTGGCCGCAGTGTGCGTGGCGGTGAAGCAGATAATGCCGGATCATCTCATTGTGAAGACTCCACTTGGTAAGCTGACTAATATATTCCGTTATAGTATGAGTGCGACAGTTACTGTTGGATGAAAAAGCTATGACGTGTTCTTCAATGTTGTCTTCAATATTGTTTACAAATAATACACAGACAGACAACAATTTTCTCAAATCAAATTGTCTATGCTTAACCTTTAAGATTGAATTTTCTTATTGAATATTCAAGGGTGAATTTGATTTTATCTATGTCCTTCAAATTACTGATACCTACTTGTAATCTAATTATGAGATTATCTGAATATATAAATATTTGTAAACATTTTCAGGCAAGCTCACAAACCGGTCGCTTCCCCTGTTGATCTTGATTGCGGCTATTGTATTGTGGCTGTTGGGAGCCCTGGAGTGCACCTACCCGTGCATGTGGGCATGCGGGACCATCCTCTCATGGATCTACCTCCGCTTCTGGCAGGTCCATAGCAGCGGCACTAGAGGAGACATGGCCGATAACTTCAGCTTTGATAAGTAAGTGATTTAATCACATTAATATGATGGTATATTAATAAAAGAGTCAAATCAGATTAGGATGATGGTATATTAAAAAATGAGTGGGTAAATCACTAACATTTCAACCTCATAGGTGAAACAGTTACCATGCCGGACTGCCAATGCCAAGGTTCCGGGTTTGATTCCCAGCACGGCCAACATCTTTGTGCTGAACTTAATTTGTTGGCTGTTGGTCTGGGTGTTAAATATGTACTATATTAAAAAAAAATTGTATGTATATGTAATATATCAGTTGTGTTAGAAACCATAAAACAAACTAGAAATGGCTCAGTATGGGGTTAACCAGCCGTGTGTGAAATGTGTAAAAAATATATATGATGGTATATTGATAACTGAGTGGTCATCAAATCACATTAATATGATGGTATATAAAAATGTGGATAAATCACACCAGGATAAAGGCTATAAGTAAGTAATGTATTTAAGTCACTCCTTAATGCTTCTCTATTGGCTGGACCAATATTTATGCAATTTTCTATTTATGAAGTTCAGACCTTTGATTAACACATAGTGCAGTACAAGAAGTTCTTATAAAAACTTTTTCATGTTTATAAATCTTACTTAGGTGATTGTTTAAGGGAATTATTGAAACAAGCCAAATATTTCACATTAACCTAACTTGTTTGTAGATGTAAAGTTATTTGTTAAAGAATATTACTAATATTACAACAAGTTATTAATTATACTTTAAACTACTCTGTATGGTTTATTATGTACTACATTTCCACCTTATGTATTACATTTTCCATTTATTTCATTTAACTTTGGCATATAAAACTAACAATTAATGTTAATTCAACATTATCACAATTGGAAAGTTGTTTAATTATTTTGATTAGACTTTATTTTGGAAGTTATTTTTAAAGCGACAAGTTTAGTGTGTTTCATTTTATGCTGCAAATTTGCTTAACATGCATTGTGACTGTTAGTTACTAATTAAATATATATTTTACCCAAGCAACACACCAAAATATGATGTCACTATTATAAATACAATTCTCATAAAATTCCAGGTTGATTATTTATATTCATTTGTCTAAATTGTTTGATGGGTTTGTTTACTATGATTTTTATGCAAAAATATATTCCACTAAATCACTTTAGCTGCACACTCATATCATTAGCATTATTTTCTATGTGGGGCACAGCTAGTAAATCAAATAAATAATATTATTTATTTGATTTATAATTAAATAAATAATATTATTTATTTGATTTATAGGCGAGAAGCAATATGCTGATGTGCCTATATCACACTGAGTTGAAATAAAATTTTGAACAGGTCATAAAATGTTCATTGTTGTCAATGTTTAAAGTCCACTGGTGCACTGATCACAGCTTCGCAAGAGATTTTTTGTTTTCAGCAGCCAGCTATCAAGCCGGTTTTTAAACTTTAAAACTTTCACTGACATAGCACTCACTACTTCCTCGGGCAACTTGTTCCAATTATGAACCACCAGCCAGCTATCAATCTGATTTTTAAAGCTGTTCACTGACATAGCACTCACTACTTTCTCGGGCAACTTGTTCCAATTATGAACCACCAGCCAGCTATCAATCTGATTTTTAAAGCTGTTCACTGACATAGCACTCACTACTTTCTCGGGCAACTTGTTCCAATTATGAACCACCAGCCAGCTATCAATCTGATTTTTAAAGCTGTTCACTGACATAGCACTCACTACTTCCTCGGGCAACTTGTTCCAATTATTATGAACCACACACCGGACTATCAAGGGAATCTAACCGGACTAGTAAGGGAATCTCAACAAAACACAACACTATACTCGGACGCCTCCTGTTTTAATAGAAGTACCACAACATCTGACGCAATGTCAGTGGAACAGGTATGCCAGCGACCAAAGACCGTGCTCCGCTATTTTAAGGAGCTTGGATGGCTTGGGTAGGCTGGTAGGGGGAAATGCACAATATGCCTCTTGCAGGTTGTCAGTGCAGGTCTGATCGCCCCCATTATAGAATAAGAATAATAAGAATCACAATATTAATAGGATTCCATTGAGGTTGTGGTGTGTGTTGCAGCTTCTTCCCGACCGTCCTGCAGCCGATAGTGCGCGGCGTGGTGTCGCCGGCGCACCGCGTGCTGGTGCGGCTGGGCGTGTGCTCGGCCGCGCCGCGCCGCGTGCACCTCGCGCTCAGCCCGCGCGGCGTCACCATCTCCATGCCGGGCGTCGAGCCGCAGGACATGGAGAGGAGAAGGTACACGTCTACTTTACAATCACGTTTCTTTATCTTTTTCCTTAAGTAACTGAAATAATGACGTCGTTGGAGTAATGGTAACAAACCCGGACTGCCGACCAAAGGGTTTGATACCCAGCATGGCCAACATCAGTCTGATGAACTAAATTGGCTGTTGGTCTGGGTGTTAAATGTGTATCGATATAAAGCAATTGTGTATGTATATCAGATGTGTTAGCAACTATAATACAAACTTGCAAGTTCTCAAAAATAATGTCCACTAAGCGGCAGCACTAAGACCTCTCGTGAATCCAATAATTTTCGTAAAAAATCTCTTCCATCAGAATTTTCTTTTAATCATTAATATATTTGTTTTCCAGACAAATAGCGCTGAAAGCGCTCAGCGAGCGATTGTCAAAGACATCAGAGCAGACGCGTCAGAAGAACCTTTCAACTAAAGTGAATATGGAGAATGTGAGGAAAGTGCAGTCGTCTCAAGTAATACCTCAGTTCTCTGATCCGAGTCCAAGTCAGCCGGTGTCTCCGCCAGAAGCCACTTTAGTAGACTTAGAGGAACCCTCACCACCGACGACCAAACAATCATGATCTATGAGTCAATTGTTCAATTAAGGCTGTATAAAGAGACCTTAGCAGGACGAGATTTAAGTTGACAGAATAAAGTTTAAATTTGCTTAAATTTACAAGGTAACTGGTACATAACGCATAGGGACTATGCTTCAATTGACAAACTAACTATTGTACTAATATTTCTGAAATATCGCGAAACAAAACCACCTGGTCTATACAAAGCTACTACAGAAGAGACAATACAAGACTTGCAAAACTTTGATCATAAATTTGTATAGGAGTATTTTCTCGTGTTTTTTCAGAAGTCGTCGATTTAGAGATTTTTTTTTACTTGAGCCTCAAAAACGTTGCGTATGTCACTAGATACCCTGTAAAGTTAATATCACCGTACAGTCAAGTCTAAAATTTTCTCAAGTTAATCTTAATGTAAATCTTATTCTGTACACTTGAAGTCACATGTATTATATTCAACTCCTGCTAATGGTTGTTAATCATTGTGTAAATTGTTGGAGGCGATTGTAAAGTCGACAAGCGACGATATTATGTCACGTCCATATGTGTGGTTACAGGGAGAGAGAGAATGAAAATTGACAACTTATTTTTACTATTATCATAACTTGTGGGCGAAGCTTCCTGTGCTTAAACTGCTGTTACATCTTTGTATGTTGGTATTCGCATTCGGACCGTATGACGTTATCATATAAAATTATCGTCTATTAACAAGTTTTAAAATTTTATCTTACACGTTCAGGTACTTGTGCAAGATCTTTATTTATACCTCACTAACAATGTTATCCTGGGTTTTTAATTTCAGTAGTCTTATTTTCTCTATTAGAACTACAAGTAAAAAAATACTAGTGTTTAAACTGGTGTAACAATGCGTCAAGGTAGTTTTGACGTGACTTGTTAAAAGGGTCCCTCTATTTCGATTTCATTAATATTCTTAGATCGTGTTGACGGTATTTTACTTTTGTTATTTAATATGCATTTTTAGGTTTGGAGTTAATTTATTTTAAAGGTACAAGTAGGTAGCCGACTAAACGTAGCAGTAGTATTCTTTTCGTCACTTTGTGTCGCTATGGCATCTCGCCTCCAGTAGTAAAACTTTACGGGAAATTGTTAATTCCCATTGAATCCACCACAGTAGAGAAAGATACGAAGACTGAAAAACTAAAAGAAAGATTCTTACTGAATATCTTTCTCTACTAAGAGTACTTAAAATATTGATAATTATTGTATCTTCCTATTTATTAGATATTCCTTATTTGGATGGATTGGTGGATAGACGGGTCATTTCCTATCTATATGTCTGTTTTTGGATCAAAAGTAGTGCTCTACCAGTGGTAGAATGTGCGCGCACATTATTTGCAGTCGAATCAAAGTCTGCAGTTGCAAAGACAGTCGCTAAGTGGTGAGGAAATTTTATAGAAAAACATAAAATTACCAACCAGTATAGGGTCTCTACGACACATAGTCTATTGCTGCGTGTTGTGAGGTTGGCTGCCAACTTGTATATATATTTATGACTTAATCTCGCAATTTTTTTTTTAACTGTTTGGTCAAACCATGAACATGATTTTACTTTACAATAGTGAAAATGTTTTCGAACGAAATCGAAACTTGAATTTACGAATTGCGGTCAATTGATCAAACCTCATTTTGTCCATTCCTAAAGTTTGTATGGAGAATTGGAGATGTAACTTTACATGTATGGGAAAGTTCTAGAAATTGTGTAATACAAATTTAATTCACTTTGAAGATTAATAACTATGTTTGTTTCTATTTTATTTCTTTTCTTTTAGTATTTATTGGGTAAGGTGCCACCAGTATTTGTTTTGATAAATCTGATATACTATGTTCAAAATATACACTTATATTATGAATATGGTTTTTATGGTTTTAGGTACTATTTGTTACAAATTATTATGAGAGTTAAAGAGCGCACATAGCTTATTCTTTAAAATCGAAAATAAATGGTTTAATGAAATTTGATTTTATCCTGTAAATATGTGAAATTAAGCTGCGGGGCGACTGCTAGGTTTACACTTTATATGTGAACGGTTGGAAATAAAAGATTGCATGATCCAAAAATGAGCAAAATATTTTTGCATATTATTGCATTTGTTAATTGTTGTGTCGAAGATTATGTGAATGAGAGTGAATGTTGTAAATATAATTAATATTGATTAGTGTTAAATAATTTAAATAAATAAATAAAATTATTCAATTATACCTGAGTTTTAATATTGACGTGACAACGTCTTAAATTAGGTTGCGGCTGGGAGTCACTTATGAAAAAGTGTAACGCCCGGTAACGTTACGATGAGTCACCGAACGAGAGAGAGGCCCACCGAATGCCTTGCGTCTCTCTCCCACTCAACTATGATCGGTCTGCCGCGCGCGCAGCACGCGGCAGACGTTGTCACGTAAAATCTTCGCCCGTAAAACCGACTTTACAGGCAACCATTTTTATTATTTATTTTTATCAATAGACAACAAACCATGTCAGGAACTTAGAGCTAAGAAGTATTTACATTTACCTTACTATTTATACACTTTAAAACGATTGTCTTACAGAATTTTATGATATAAAACTTGTAAAAGTCCTAATCATATTTATCAGTATAACAAGACAATGCTAAATTCATACTACGAGTATTAACAAACTTGATTCTATACAGAAAAAAAACATGAAAGTTCATCTCTTCCCACTTGTATAATCTAATGAGTGTGAGCAAGAGGAAGCGAAACTTTCAAATATTTTCTTATTGAATCCATAATTATGCTATTCATGCACATGTCAAAAATAGCTGCCGCCCAATAAAATTAATCTGCTACAAAAATAATATATATCTGCTAGGGCTTAGCAGATATTTTTTCACAAATGAACCTAGCAGCTAGGCTAATTAGTACAGAAATTTTATGGGTTTATTATTATTTTAAAAAAATAAAACGCTACTTGCGCAGCTTATTTGCCAGCGTTCTTTATATTGTACCGAAACGCGAACTATATTAAGACCTGCTTAAAAATTACACTGTATGACGTCATTGGACGTTATATGACGAACAAATTAAGTTTTTGCCACTAAATGACGTGATATAACTGTCTATTTGCCCGTTGCGTCGCATCACTAATATCAATCAGTGATGCGTCACAACGTAACGTGTAACAAAAGCGTCAGTGATCTGACGCCTACGGTACACATGCACGGTACACATATACACACGACCTTCATGCGTAAAATGCATTTTTCATAAACGATGTCTTGTCTTACTCATAGGATACAGCACAAGGTAAAATATATTACATAGATTACATAGAAAAATAAATGACAAGGTAAAATATATTACATAGATAATTATTTTACAAAAAAAAAGAAGACGTGCGCAATTTTTCTGGCATCTTTCTTTATATTGTAACTATATAAAGTCCCACTAAAAAAAATACACTATATGACGTCATTTGACGAACAAATTGAGTTTTTGCCACCATATGACGTAAAATAACTGTCTATTTGTCCATTGCGTCGTGCCGTGCTGTGTCCCGGGGCCGTTCTATGCATTGTTATTTAACTATACAAAGTCCCACTCAAAAAAAAATTACACTTCGTCATTTGACGTTATGACGAACAAATTGAGTTTTTGCCACTATATGACGTGAAATAACTGTCTATTTGTCCGTTGCGTTGTGTCGTGCCGCGTCCCGGGCCGTTTTTTATATTGTTATTCAACTACATATATAAAGTCCCACTCAAAAAATTACACCATATGACGTCATTTGACGTTATGACGAACTTATTGAGTTTTAGCCACTATATGACGTGAAATAAATGTCTACTTGTCCGTTGCGTCGTGTCGTGCCGCGTCCCGGGGCCGTATGTAATGGTACCGGCTGTAGGAGGTGTCGCGGCGGCCCTGGTATCACTGACGCCTGCGGTACACGGGCTACCTGCAATACACAAACAAGAGGATACAGATTTTTCTCTTTTAAAAATTTACTTATTATAATTAAAAAATTAAAATCAAATCATTTATTTCTTGCAAAATAGGTACAATTTTGGTGTTATAAATAAGTTGGCTCTCTATTTTAACTGTCAGGTATGCAAGATATAATTGTCGGTTCTAAAATTAAAATTAAATTAGTCAATTATCAGGTTTGGTTCGAAGGTTCAAAGTCGCTCAGCGAGCTATGGAAAGAAGTCTTTCCATTTGCTTCGGTTCTTTGCAGAGTATATTGCGTGTCAACTTTCTTTAATAGTAGGCAAGAGTTTGCTTTATTTTTTGGATGATTGTAGAGCATTTTCTATTGCTAGCTATTTATTATATTTTTATTTAGCTACGACTCTCAAGTCGAAACATCTCTAACCTTAACCCTTAAACGGACGATTTTTGTTTCACTTTAAAAAAAAAATATTTGTGTAATAGACATGTATTACTGTCTAGGAAAAATTTGTAAAATAATCTAGACATTAATTTACTATACTTTTTTTTTGCAATAATGTGAGTGTTGTTTATAAACCACATTGCGCAAAATAAATGAAGGTCAATTTTATGTATGATTTTAAAAAAAAAACATTGTCTATTTGAGGGTTAAGGTGTTTCGGAGACCTCCTTGAGAACTAGTTATAATACGATAATAAATTTTAGGGCCATCATTCTTTTGATGAATGTTTTTCAAGATCACTGTATGTTTCGTGTGTGCGCTCAAGTAAACGGAGTAGTAGTAACCTGTAGTAGTGCGCATGCCCCCACTGCTGCTGCGGCGGCTGGTAGCCGTCGGGCCAGCGCGCGGCGTCGGCCAGCGGCGCGCCGAGCACTGCGCCCGCGCCGCCCAGCGGGGACACCGCGCTCAGCGAGCTAGCTGCGAGATCACAACAAGTATACATATTACATTAAAAAGTTAGGAAAGCGCTTAATGTCACCAACTTAGCTGCTCAGGTAGGCAAAATTGGAACTACAAGTTCGACAGCATTCTTAGTTGTCAACAAATCTCTACTAGCGACGCCGTCAAAACTGTACACTGTACAGAAAGTTTTGTGGTGGCGGCCATCTTGCAGGGCCATCTTGAATTTGAAAAGTATCATTTGATACCAATATTAAGGGAGTTGTAAAAAAATATTTAATCCGCCATTTTGTAACGGCAGTCATTTTCCGACTGATTTGATGAAAATCAGTCGGAAAATGACTGCTGTTGATATAAATAATGCTGAGAATACTCACAACTAACACCATTACAAAAACATTATTGAAATCGGTTCATCCGTTTCATAACTACAATGCCAGTTAGACAGACACACACCTCATCGATTTTTTGCGTCATGGTTTAAAAATACTTTTTTTTTTAATTCTAGCGATTACATTCAGTATTCGTTAGGCGGTCGCTTTATATTATAAATGCGAAAGTTTGAGTCTCAGTGTGAATGTATGTTACTTCTTCACGCTCAAACGGCTGAACCGATTTTGGTGAAAATTGACACAAATTGATTTGATTTTGGATTAACATAGGCTGCGTTTTATCCCGAAAACAATTGTGGTTGCCGTGGGATACGCATATAACTTCAAAATCTAAGTTACCCTCACGCTCCAACGGCTGGACCGATTTTAATGAGATTTACTATGAAGGTAGGTTAGACCTCGGATTAACACATAGGCTACTTTTTATCACGGATTAAATCCGCGGGGCGCAGCTAGTACCTAATAATAATAATCGTTTATTCAGGCAAAGAGTTAGTAGGTACATATTTCGAACTTACTATTATAAACTATCAATTTAGTAAAAATGTTACAAATTTGCTAGCCATAATAGTAATAGTAGTGAAATGTGTATAGATGTGTGTGTGTGTATAGTAATAGTACTGAAATGTGTAGCGAAATGTGTCCTAATATAAAAAAAAAAAATAGTAGTAATAAAAGTAAGGTATACATTACCAGGTTGCACGTATGTAGGTGCCGCGGCGTAGGGCTGCGGCGTGTAGTAGGGCGGCGGCACGCTCATAGAGTGCAGCACCGGCACCGCCGACACCGGCACCGCCAGCGCCGGCGGGGGCACCGGGGCCGGCGGCTGCAACGACACACAATACTTACTACTCACATTACACTAATACTTTTTTTTATCTAACCTATATTGTCCCACTGTTGGGCAAAGGTAGGGAAACACCAAGGCGGCACCGTTATACTGTGGAGGTGCCTAAGTCGCGTACTAAGCGGTTTGCCTCCACCTTCATTGTGCGTACTGCCAAGGTGTGGAATTCTTTGCCAAATTCCCTGTTCCCTGATAACTATAATCTAGCAGTTTTCAAGGCAAGAGTGAACCGGTTTCTTCTGGGCAAGCGTCCTTAGATCGCAATTTCGCTTACCATCAGGTGAACTGCGATCAAGCGCAAGCTCATTATGAGTAAAAAAAAAAAGGTCTCCCCCAATGATCCGATTTAAATACTACAAAAACTTAATCATGGAATCTATAATCATATCCCTGACTCAATAAAAAAGAAACCAAGTTAAATATCTTTTACAATAAACTTCAACAAATACTTATCAAAAAATGTTATTACAAACTCAAGACTTCTTTGAGGAAAAATTCGTATAAATAAATTATCATTTCAAAGTAAAAAAGATGTGATAATAAATAAATATAATATTATGTATAGCAGCTAAAAATATTTAGTCATAAATAGTAACTAATATTGTAAAGATATTGTCTAGTTTGCCTCGGAGCAAAGCTAGCCAGTACCTCTTGCTACACCCTATTATTACAACAGGGTACATGTAACATAGACTTATGTCATACATGTTGCAAGATAATAAATAAACTATAAACTTATTAGTAAAATGAAAAAGAAATAATTTGTGGCCAAGCCCTGATGTCGAGTTTCAAAACCGCAAAAAGATCTCGGACTTGACTTAACAAATGCTTGTAGTAAGGAGTAACAGCCTGGACCTTGATATATATCTTCCGTCACATGATTGTAACCGACCAGGTAAACGCTTAAAATAAGTATATAATTAAAAAAAATTAAAGTCAATATTTTTAACTTGCATACAACAAACGTAATGTCTTATAAATTTTTTACTCAATCTTTATAACTGCATTTGATAGGCCCTCTAAATACTCACAGAATATGTAGTTGTCTTAACTTTAAAGAATGATTGTAAAATTAAAATAAAATGTTATATGTTAGCCAATACGACGACCTCGTTGGAGTAGTGGTTACATGCCAATCAGAAGGTTCCGGGTTCGATTCCCGGCACGGCCAACATCTTTGTGCTTAACTAAATTTGTTGGCTGTTGGTCTGGGTTTTAAATATGTATCTATATAAAATATGTATGTATGTATATGTAGAATTTCATGTGTTAGCAACCATAATACGAACTAGAAATGGTTCAGTATAGGGTTAACCAGCCGCGTGTGAAATGTGTAATTAAGAAAAAAAATTGTAGCTATTGTTGCAGATCCCTTCAAACGCTGGTCCGACTCACACTTTTTTTTTTGTGTTTTTTTTTTATAAGGACACATTTCACACACAGCTGGTTAACCCCATACTGAACCATTCTAGTTCGTGTTATGGTAGCTAACACAACTGATATACTACATATAGTACATACATATTTTATATGCATATTTAACACCCAGACCCACAGCCAACAAATTTAGTTAAACACCAAGATGTTGGCCGGGCCGGGAATCGAACCCGGAACCTTCTGATTGGGATTCCGGCATGGCAACCTTTACGCCAACGAAGTCGTCTTGGCCAGTTATTATAATCTTACCGGGTAGGAGTAATTGTAGTAGGTGTTGTGGTCGGGCTCCTGTAGCGGCACCGTGATGAGGTTTGAGGAGCGCGTGCGAGGCTGCGTGTGGCCACGCGGGTCCATGCAGGATGGAGGCAGCTGCGGGTGTTCAAAGCAAAAATTGAAAACATCAAAAATCAAAATCAAATCATTTATTAACCTTATGACTACTTATGTCATACATGGCATGTCACTTACAAATAAAATTTTATGAAGATTATATAATTTTTAAGAACTAAATCACAATAATTGATCCCCGCCAATGAAAAAAATAAATAAATAAATAAATAATCACAATAATAAAGATTAATAATAAAACTACATAATAAAAATAAAATTATTATGAAAATTCTATTTTGTGTCACTGAATGTAATTTATATAAAATGTCAAGAAGATGTACCATAATACAAACTAGAAATGGTTCAGTATGGGATTAACCAGCCATGTGAATTGTGTCCTAATATTTATTTATTTATTTAATTGGGGTGCTGTTTCACAAAAAAAAGTGTAAACTGTTGTTGGAAAAATATTTGCTTAGCACAGCGTATTAATTTGATGGACAATGTAATGCATAGAGAAAAGATGCATGTGACTAGGAGAAGTATGGATATGGTTGTAAGAAGTAGAAGGTTGACCAAAGAAGATGTGGATGAATTGTGTGAAAGAGGATATGAATGAGAAGGGAGTGAATGTGGAGATGACGGCTGATAGAGTGGCGTGGAAGCGAAAAACAGGCTTTGTTGACTCCACTTAGCTGGTAAAGTTAAGGATAAAGAAGAAGACAAAGTATTAATTTTGATTATCACCTTTTTTTCACCTCTCAATACAGTAGTGTAAAGTATTAAGGACATCTATAACTTACAGTGATAGGTTTGACAACAGCCACAGAGCTTTGCGGAGGTTCCGTTTCTTGTTTACTCTCACTGTTGGAGGATGACACATGCCTGTGGTTGATGTGTGCTTGCAGATCTCTCTGGAACCATACAATGTTCATATTCATTCAGCATATAGATAGAAAATAAAGAAAAAGAAATGTATAGATATATGTTAAGTTGTAACCATTATTGTTACAATATGTATAACCATGAAAAACGTGGATAGCGGATGTTGAAGAAGATCTGAAGGTCTTGGGGAACTGGACGGATGGAAAGGCCTGGTCCACAAAATGGCATAGATTAGTAGAGGAGGCCAAGGCCCACCCAGGGTTGAGCCACAGGAGGTAAGTAAATAAGTTACATATAACCAATTTACTTTTATGGTAGTGAAGAACAAGACATGCTAGTCAGAGAGTGAGCATCACAAGGTTACCAAGTTTTAGATTATATGCTAAATGCATCTCTGAACCAAGCTCATCAAATTGTCACATATATTAAATCTTAATATTATCCTCTTCTTCTTTACCTAATCCCATTTAGGTGGGGTAGGCACGGCAAATTTTCTTCTTCCACTCTCCTTTATCAGATGTCATCTCCACACTCAATCCTTTCTCTCTCATGTCCTCATTCACACACTCCATACATGTCTTTTTCGGCCGGCCTCTTGCTCTTTTTCCTTGCACTACCATTTCCATACATCACCTAGTGACATGCATCTCCTTCCACTCTTTATTTACTCCCTCACTGGGGTTAATTTCACACTTCCTCTAATGTACTCATTCCTTATTTCTTAATCTTAATATTATATGTAATTAATATACCTGTGAAAGGTAAGTGCGCCTGCATCCAGTGTTGCCGTACCTAGTGCCCGAGTGGGTGCACATGAAGACTGTACCCAGCCCGGTCTGCTCTACTCTCAATACCTGCAATATTAAGACATCTTAGATAAAGGGGGAAAAATATTCATTGAGCAATTACAACTTTATTAATAAAATCTGCTTATCTCATTATTGACAAAAACCAGTTTTTTTTTGTTGTTTAAATAACACCCTACGCACAGAGGAAGCTGGAGGATTGCTAGTTGCGGAAAGGAGCCTGCATATCAACGTAGTTGTTTAAATCTATTTTAGATAAATACTAGTTTTCTTCTCTCATAAAAAATAATACAAAAGGTCTAGAAGTCCATTTCTCAAGCCATGAAAGAGTAGAAAACTATTTCAATCTGACTAGTTTAATGAATAATTGTTTACTTGAATTATGGGTAGGTTAATTTTAACATCAGGGCTGTATATTAGCCCTAATGTTAAAATTTATATTAATACTTTATAAAGCACAACTACTTACAGTTTTTAGTTCTGTATTTTAAACAAATGATTTTGGCGTTTCAAAGGTCTGGTAGAACCAATAAAATTGATTTGTGTAGTTTGTCTATGGACAGACCTTGACCAAATTGAATGTACATATATGGTTTTTCATAGAATTTATAAAAAATAACTATCAGGGATCAGAATACTAGAGAGGATTGCTGATTCTTATACAAAAACGAAGTATGTGGAAGTTTGCTTTAATAACCAATGAAACCTAGATGGTGCTGCAAATTGAGTGTGCAGCCTAGCTGCTGGGAGATTATGCAATGCACTGCAGTCACATAGTGATATAAGAATAGTAGATTACATGACCCTAGTGAAGTTGTTAATTGTTGAAGAAAATACGAATAGATGGTAGTATGATTTTGAACAAGAAGTTAAGGTCACTGATGTATTGATCACAGGCAATGAGATATAAATGTATTTTATTACCTTTTCTCGACACCTAGGACAGTGTGTGTGGTCGGACCTTGCACAGGCTAGACAAAACACATGCTTACACGGGATCTGAAAGGAACAGGTAAAATTATTTTGGTTACAGTTCTAATGATACCAATTTTTTTTTCCTTCAATCCTTCTGTAAATGCTCCTAAACATCATGTAAATTGTTTTGAAACTAATTTTTATTTTACTCATAAGTATGACTGAAAATTTGTATGCAAGCTTTTGTTTGTATGATACATAAGTTTGTTTCTTTTTTCGAACTAGACAGCTGTAATGAATAATTTGATCTGGTAATGATATAGCTTAGGATTGGATGGACAAAGGCTATTATGTCCCAGATTAACGCAAGTAGCACTGCAGGGCTCCGCTAGTAATCACTAGGTAGTACAGCCCTTGTTTTAAATTACAGTGTATTTCTCACCATGCGTCCATAAATGAGTATAGGTTTGGAGCAGATATCACAGCAGTATATTCTCGGATTCAACAACTTTTCTCCAATAAGAGCGGCACGGTGGCTCCAGTCCAGTCGGAGCATGGGCTCAGGGGGCCCTCTGGTCAAGGTTGTAAACACAGGAGCCTCTAGCTGGGATATATCTGACGGAACTTCCAATTTAGCGGGCTCAGTGGGCTCCTGTTCTTCCTTGTTCTCTTCTACTGGCGGTTCTTCGGGCTCTTGTGAAGTTTCTTCTATTGAACACTCCTCTTCATCACTAGACATTACTTTAGGCACTTTCTTGCCTCGGCCGCGACCGCGACCGCGGCCCCTGCCACGGCCACGGCCTCTGCCTCGCCCTCGAGTAGTCTTCTTTTCACTATTCATGATTTATTTTGTACAAACGCCAAGTAGTTGGCACTCTAACCTACAACTGTTTTCAGTTTTCACTGAAACCTGTAGCTATTTAGTATATAAGAAGAAAAAATGTAGACTACCGCTAAATAGCTACTTCTCTTAATTTAGCTCATATATACTAGCAATACTAATATTCTACACAAATTACGAAAATAATTAAATCCTTATTCGTCACAAACAAGAAACCTGCCAAAACTGTACAAACAAGCGGAGCAGACATCGATTTTGATCTTAATTGATTAATGACATTGACATTTTGGATATACATTTCAATGTGTAGAGATGTACACACAATACAATTTAAAGAAATCGATTAATCGACTACACAAGTTTAGAATCCGTTTATGTCTTCTCTTTAGAAGTCTGTGGTTTATGTATTCGTCACTAGTATCATGGTATTCAATAATCAATTCATTCCCGCCAAATTTAAAATAGTCGCTAGGAGTGCTGAACAGTGTTTAATAACATTTAGGTAGGTACTTGTAATGAAAAAAACACAGATTTCTACGAAGAAATACTTATCACCACAGGAATAAAACTACTTCATATACATTCCAAAACCTAAGCTCCTGTTTTCACGTGTATAGAAGAATATATAATTTTTGTTCTAGCTTTACAATAAGTCACGTACGAGCAATAAGTTTACACCTTAGCAAATAAGAGCAGAAAATGTATTTAAGAACCCATTAAAAGTGAAGTAATGCGTTACTTACATGGTTATAGCGTGTGTGAGTATCGAGCAGCATAATTTTAACGCGGTCATGGCCGGTTGTCGCTCTGCGCCATCATATCGTACGTGCACTGCAAAGGGCTTTAGAATTGAGCGATAATAAGGGACAATGTTACTTAACCTATTATGTGTGTAAAAAGTTCTTATATACCAAGTAAAAACGTAGAACTTTTTCTTGTCTTGCCAGTTTCCCACTAGGACCTTAGCCTCCTTGGACCTACCTACATAAGTGAGGTCGGCGCAACAAAGTATAAACCATCCATTACTATCTATCATCTGTATCCTTTTCACTCACTACTATCTTTCCTATACCTAACATTTTACAAATTACTTCCACATTATTTCTTTATTATTGTATCTACTGCTATAGATATATTTCACATTGTTTTAAAAATACCTATATTTACTAGAATCACCGAGATAATTAAGTCTTCTTTCTATTTATGAATTTGAATGATGACATAAGTATAGCCCGTTTCAAGTTTAATTTCACCGTGAGCCTTACATATAATCGCGAATAATCTGTTGATTAAAACTGTGATACTATGACTTCGATTTTAAGTACATATATTTCTATGTGTTATTCCCAGTAAAATTATGAAGAATAAAAGTTCGTGTGTATGTTAGTGTGTGAGTGTATGTTTGTTACTTCTTTACGCTTAAATGGCTGAACCGATGTCGATGAAATTCGGTATGGAGATAGATTAGACCTTGGATTAACACATAGGCTAAATGATCCCGGATTAACGTGGGTAGCAACGCGGGTGCAGCTTGTTAAGTAATAAATTTCAATAAACTACTACTTACTATTTCAATAAATTATTTCATATCTAGAGCACCAATTAATTTAGCCTCCGCCATTTAATATTTATATCAGTTATTTTCAGTTCTCTGCCCTGTTATCGACTTCCTATTGCGCAAACGCCCTGTTTTCTTCCTCATTTTTAGCATTATTTATTGAGATAGCATGCTATTCGAAAATATTACGACTCGGGAAAACGCCGGTGGTCACTAACACGCGGAGTAAAAATAATTTGGCAAACTTTCCGCACTTCCTTGAAATGAAAAGATTTAGCATATTATTATGTGGCATTGAATATTTTCTGAAAACCATTTTCTTGACGTAAAACAAGGCAGGCCGATGGTACTCAGTGGCCCCACCGCAGTAACTAACATAATTCCGGACCTATATATGATATTATATTTATAATATTAGTATCTACCAATAAAATTTAAAGTACATATTAATGACTTAAGAATATTTAAGCTTTCTACTTAGCATCTATTGTTTAAATTGTATAATTATTTAAGTTAAATTTAGTCTTCTTCTTTTTATATATAAAATGTCCATGTCACAATGTTAGTTACCGTATTCCTCCGAAACGGCTTGACCGATTTTTACCAAATTTTATATGCGTATTTAGTAGGTCTGAGAATCGGCTACTATCGATTTTTCATATCACTAAGTGAGGCAAAACAACGATTGCCGGGTCAGCTAGTTAGTATATAAAATTTCAGTATTGTATGACTGAACCTATGGAAGACCCTACCTTCTGCATCATAGTTTAAACTACAGAAGAAGTTAGTGTCAAATTTACTTGTTCATAGCTTTACTGTCACTGAAATAAATTTTCTTTCTTCTTTAAAAAAAGGGTCAGATAGTTTTAAATATGTACTGTTGATGTGTATCTCATGAACCGTGATAGCTAGACTGTTGAAATTTGTCACTTATAGAATAAATCTCCCGTACAACAATCACGATTTTATGCCGTCATAATTATACGAAACCCTTCATGCCAGCTTATGAAGGGTTTCACTTGGTCGGTTTTTTAAATGTAGAATGCTCCATTCTATATATTTTTTCGTCATAGGTTAAAGTGACTTATTTCAGTTTCTACGACCAAGTTAAAGTGATACCTTGTATGACCTGACTTCAACTGGTCGTGCAATTTCTGACGCAATTTACTTATATATTTCAGCAGATTTTTTTTTATTTGACCTGTTTATCGGTATGTTATTCATACATATCCCTCTTATCCATACTTATCAGTGTTTTGACTATCCTCTATCGTAGGCGGGAATCTTTATCTACTACGACTTTCCGAATTTTGCGAAATTATAAAACAGCTGCTTCCATAGACTGTTCTTTACATTTGACGTGGATAAATAAACTGTCTTTTTCGGGAATATACAATCACAGAACATAACATATCCATATTTTTTTAGGTATAGAGCAGTAAATCCCTGCACCCGTAGTGAGATGGGACACCGTGAGGTTTTAGTCGGTAGTGACGGCCCCTCTGGCCCTCGAGCCTGACATACATACAAGGCTTGTTGCGGGAGATACGTAAATGCATTTCCTCACGAAAAAAAGGAATAGAACATTACATGTTTATTTACATGCCCTGAGAAAGTCTTTAATAAGTTTTATATTTTTTGTTTTTAATAAAATATTAGCAGCTTTAAGTGTTACTTTTCTATTATGTAACTACTCATTCTTGAACCACATAAGTAAGTTTATTTTTTCAGATAACTCTGTCTACGGCTAATAAACAAATACCGATTATTATTCCACAGAAAAACGCACCATATTATTTCAAATACCTACACCATTTAAATTCCTCATCCATTTTCATAGCGATCCTTCACGATTTATTCCATCGGGGTGAATTTCCTTGGATCATGTATTAAGTATGTCCATAGTTTTTAGGGACGTTCACATTTTGTTCTGACCCGGGGGTCGTCAAACTTTGATACGGCTGGCAATACGTACGATGTTTGTGTTGTCTTATATGTAGTTTTTTAACTTAAATCATTTAAAAGCCGTAAACTAATAATTAATTACTATATAATTAATCGGCTCGCTCCAAACCTAAATTGCTACACCTTAAGGGGGTATGTTAAGTGTTAGTTAAACATAGATTTTGTTACATAACATTTAATTATGCAATAAATATTTGACTTTGACTTTGAATTTAAAATGTGCTATTATCTTTGTAACTAGCAACGTTATACCATTACCTTGTATCATAGGTTTCCAGAATAAACTTACGCTATGCATAACGTTATCGCAGGTATAATCTAAGAGGTAAAACATATTAGTTAACGTGATATAGAAACTTCTCTTGTTAGTTGGATTCTATTGTCAGAGAGGTCGTGCCTATTGGACGGAATGTTCCTCCATTGGAGATGTCTCTTTCCAAACGAGCACATTATTCTGCAGTGGACTTAATACTGGAGGTCAGGTTAATTCAGCGCGTAGGGGATCGACCATGTGGTTTCTTCTTTCCAAACAAATATCTCCATATAGTCCCACGGAACTCGAAAATTCGTAGCTGAATAGTCGTCGAAAGCCTATTTTGTATTAGAAGTTCTTTGAGGAAGAGATAGGAACTAAGTATATAAAAAATATAATGAAGATATAAATGATGATGATTCATTAGCAAATGAAAGTTACACGTGTCATTTGTGTCCCATCAAGGGAATCAACACGCTTACCGTGAACCGGGGCTAATGAGAATCAGACAAGTCATTGTAAGATCATCATCATGACAGTTCACGGGAGATCATTCACGAACAGTCTGTTGATGATGACAATCACAAACAATAAAACTACAGGCGCTATTTTAATGATAATAAGACTGATATTATGTGCAAGTTTTTGTTGAGTACATACATATATATATATATATACAGGTACCTATATCATATTGTTAAAGCGTGTATGTAAATAAAATGACTACATACTACATGTGCTGAATGAATTCCGAACCTTGACCTACTGCTTCGTGCCACGGCTTTGGGGCACTTGTACAGTATATAGGTAGTATAGCATAAACCAATTCACAGCTAAATTAAAGACAGGCAATAATGTCTGTATGTGTATCGTCTGTGAAGACGTCGCAAATAGAATAGTAGGTACAGTTCCTGGCTATAAATATTGCACATCGAGCTTTGGAAAGAGACAATCGGCTAATATCTAATATTGGCTTGATCTCTGTCGCACACTACCTAAGTGACATTTTGTCAGTCGTTCTCATTGATACTAGACTGTTTGTATTTCGTGCGACAGAGACAATGCTCTACGAAGTTGAAATTAGCCGACTGTCTTTCCAAAGATCGATGTGCAGTATTTGTCACCATCAGGAGGTACCTTTCCGTTCTTTGTCACACGTGCAATTATCTAATTAGACCAAAATATGCCAGGTAATAGTGATAAGTTCTGGGCGGGGAGAGCAGCGGCATTGCACTAAGCGGTCCTGCATTCCTGACTCCGTCGTGAGATGGGACACAATAAGGCTTTGGTCGGTAGTGACGGCCCTTCTGGCCTTTGAATTCGACAATCCCAGCCCGCCTTCTCCAGGTTTGCGGCGAGAGATGCGTAAATGCATTTCCTCGCGTAAAAAAGGTTAGTGATAGCATAGACAAAATACTTTAGTACATTTTGTCATACATACTTTAGTATATTTTGTCTATGGTGATAGATATATTTTGTCTATGGTGATAGGTTGGATTTTCGAGCCTACGAAAATCTAATCAGCCATTCTGATCTATTGGACAAGAACATAACACCTATGGATCTATTCCTCGCCAGTTTAATTCTCCAATATAATTTTACAGGCATATAAACCCCAGTGATCTAGTTTACATGCAGACTGCGTGACACATTTCTTGCAATTTATTCTGTTTAAAAATAAATATGTGAGCCACTAGTGTTAAATGGCACAAGTGTCTTCCTGCTGCATCTATACTATAAGACTCTTTGTCCTGACTCATTCATTCATTCATCTATAGACAACGCAGAGCCCAAACGGCTGGTCCTAGCAGTGTGAAATTTGGAGGGTGTATTTGTTTTAGTATGTAGACGCGTACTAAGAACGGATTTTTGGAAATTCCACCCCTAAGGGGGTGAAAAGGGGTAAAACAGTTTGTATGAAACTTCTTTGTTTTTGAACTTTCAGCAATGAAATTTGGAATATGTATAGTTTATGTAAAATTAAAAATACTGGTATCAAGTTTTTTTGCCAGGGGTGAACTAAGGGTTTGTAATGGGGGGTGAAAGTTTGTATGGAAAATTATTTATTTATCAAGTTAAAGTCTTGAAAGTTGTTATGGTAGTAGATTATTAAATGGTTAAATCAAAATTATATTTTTTTTGCCAGGGGTGCATTAAGGGGGATGCCATTGGGGTTGAAAGTTAAAAATGAAAGTTTTGTGTTTTTGAACTTAGAGGTGTAAAATTTGGAGTGTGTATATATTTTAGTATTTAAACGTGTACTAAGAATAGATTTTTGGAAATTCTACCCTTGAGGGGGGTGAAAGGGGGTAAAACAGTTTGTATGAAACTTCTTTGTTTTTGAACTTCCAGCAATGAAATTTGGAATATGTATAGTTTATGTAAAATTAAAAATACTGGTATCAAGTTTTTTTGCCAGGGGTGAACTAAGGGTTTGTAATGGGGGGTGAAAGTTTGTATGGAAAATTATTTATTTATCAAGTTAAAGTCTTGAAAGTTGTTATGGTAGTAGATTATTAAATGGTTAAATTAAAATTATATTTTTTTTGCCAGGGGTGCATTAAGGGGGATGCCATTGGGGTTGAAAGTTAAAAATGAAAGTTTTGTGTTTTTGAACTTAGAGGTGTAAAATTTGGAGTGTGTATATATTTTAGTATTTAAACGTGTACTAAGAATAGATTTTTGGAAATTCTACCCTTGAGGGGGGTGAAAGGGGGTAAAACAGTTTGTATGAAACTTCTTTGTTTTTGAACTTCCAGCAATGAAATTTGGAATATGTATAGTTTATGTAAAATTAAAAATACTGGTATCAAGTTTTTTTGCCAGGGGTGAACTAAGGGTTTGTAATGGGGGGTGAAAGTTTGTATGGAAAATTATTTATTTATCAAGTTAAAGTCTTGAAAGTTGTTATGGTAGTAGATTATTAAATGGTTAAATTAAAATTATATTTTTTTTGCCAGGGGTGCATTAAGGGGGATGCCATTGGGGTTGAAAGTTAAAAATGAATGTTTTGTGTTTTATAACTTAGAGGTGTAAAATTTGGAGTGTGTATATATTTTAGTATTTAAACGTGTACTAAGAATAGATTTTTGGAAATTCTACCCTTAAGGGGGATGAAAGGGGGTAAACAGTTTGTATGAAACTTCTTTGTTTTTGAACTTCCAGCAATGAAATTTGGAATATGTATAGTTTATGTAAAATCAAGTTGATTTTGCTAGGGGTTAACTAAGGGTTTGTAGGGGGGAGGGGAGTGAACGTTTGTATGGAAAATTCTTTATTTATCAATTTAACAGTCTTGAAAGTTGTTTTGGTTGTAGATTATATGTTGGTTAAAATAAATTTGTAATGATATTTGCTAGGAGTGAATTAAGGTATGCCATTGGGGTTTAAAGTTCAAAGGGAAAGTTTTGTGTGTTTGAAATTAAATAATTTTGAATTGGAATTTAAGTCTGTGGTTTACTTAGTGGTATGGTTCACGTATTTTTATTATATTAAAATAATGGCTTGGAGAAAACGATCTAATCTGTCGCATCACCACCAAAGTAGCTAAAACAGAGGTTAACTAGATCTCAGGAATCGAATGCGGAAAGACAGATGCGGCTCATTTTGATATAGTAGCAATGTAATGTTTATATAAAATTGGCACGGGAATAGGATACAATAGATTTTTCCACAGGTTACGCGAAAAGCGACCAACACGCGGGCGGAGCCGCGGGCAACCTCTAGTATTATATATAACGTGACTAGTTCTACTAATTACATTTTTTTCATTACTATTTTCGAGACATATAATATTAATGCGATGTTCAAAAAAAATTAAACCACTATACCTACAGGAGTTTAGAAATGATTGCAAATACTATTTAGTACCAACTTGTATACAGTTAATGAAATAAAATGGGTGTTTTTATGTGTTTAGGTAAATTATTATTTATACAGATTGAATAAAGGTGTTGGCCATTATTGTAAAGTATGAGCTCAGCTAACCTTTTGTTATGAAACGAAAAAAACTGCGAGATATCCACTACCACAAATACGAAATACATACATAAGAAAATAATTGAAAACATAAAAATACATACAGCTTACCATCGCCTCGCTTTACATTACATGTATGTATGACATGAGTAAATAATATGTATATTAATTATAATAAAATAATGAATTCATACACGTATTCGTTGATATTCGAGAAATACCAACGCATTGTTCATCTAAGTTCTTTCTATTGTCAATTGAGACTCAACGACGTTACGTGATTTGATCACTAGAAAAACATGAACAAGACACGTACTACAAGAACCTACATATGAGTTAGTACATTACCTTTTTTTAAAATTATCTTGAATCTGGAGATTAGGCAGATCATTACGCTCATAGGTACCTACTTTTATAGGCAAACTAGGTTTAAAATTCAAATACAAATTATCATTTTTTCAGACAAAGTCCATACAGAAAAAAACATTTCATAATCAAAACAAACACAGACAAACAAACAATATTATCTATACTATAAGACTCTTTGTCCTGACTTATTCATTCATTCATTCATTCATTCATCTATAGACAACGCAGAGCCCAAACGGCTGGTCCTAGGGTTGTGAAATTTGGAGGGTGTATTTGTTGTAGTATGTAGACGCGTACTAAGAACGGATTTTTGGAAATTCCACCCCTAAGGGGGTGAAAGGGGGTAAAACAGTTTGTATGAAACTTCTTTGTTTTTGAACTTATAGCAATGAAATTTAGAATATGTATAGTTTATGTAAAATTAAAAATAATGGTATCAAGTTTTTTTACCAGGGGTGAACTAAGGGTTTGTTATGGGGGGTGAAAGTTTGTATGGAAAAATCTTTATTTATCAAGTTAAAGTCTTGAAAGTTGTTATGGTAGTAGTTTATTGAATGGTTAAATTAAAATTTTAAAAACTTTTGCCAGGGTTGCATTAAGGGGGATGCCATTGGGGTTGAAAGTTAAAAATGAAAGTTTTGTGTTTTTGAACTTAGAGGTGCAGAATTTGGAGTGCGTATATACTTTAGTACTTAAACGTGTACTAAGAATAGATATTTGGAAATTCTACCCTTAAGGGGGTGAAAGGGGGTAAAACAGTTTGTATGCAACTTCTTTGTTTTTGAACTTGCAGCAATGAAATTTGGAGTGTGCATAGTTTATGTAAAATTAAAAATAATGGTATCAAGTTTTTTTGCCAGGGGTGAACTAAGGGTATGTAATGGGGGTGAAAGTTTGTATGGAAAATTCTTTATTTTTCAAGATTAAGTCTTGAAAGTTGTTACGGTAGTATATTATGTAATGGTTAAATTGAAATTATATTTTTTTTTGCCAGGGGTGCATTAAGGGGGATGCCATGGGGGTTTAAAGTTAAAAATGAAAGTTTTGTGTTTTTGAACTTAGAGGTGCAAAATTTGGAGTGCGTATATACTTTAGTATTTAAACGTGTACTAAGAATAGATTTTTGGAAATTCTACCCTTAAGGGGGTGAAAGGGGGTAAATTAGTTTGTATGAAACTTCTTTGTTTTTGAACTTACAGCAATGAAATTTGGAGTGTGTATAGTTTATGTAAAATTAAAAATAATAGTATCATGTTTTTTTGCCAGGGATGAACTAAGGGTTTGTAATGGGGGTGAAAGTTTGTATGGAAAATTCTTTATTTATCAAGTTAAAGTCTTGAAAGTTGTTATGGTTGTAGCTTATATGGTGGTTAAAATAACTGTGTTATAATATTTGCCAGGAGTACATTAAGGTATGCCATTAGGGTTTAAAGTTCAAAGGGAAAGATTTGTGTTTTTGAAATTAAATACTTCTGAATTGGAATTTAAGTATGTGTTCCACTTGGTGGTATGGTTCGCGTATTCTAATTATTTAAATTAAAAAAATGGATTGGAGAACACGATGTAATCTTTCGCATCATCACCAAAGTAGCTAAAAACAGAGGTTAAATAGATCTCAGGAATCAAATGCGGAAAGCCAGATGCGACTCATTTTGTTATCGTAGCAGTGTAATGTTTATATAAAATTGGCACGGGAATGGGATACAATAGAATTTTCCACAGGTTACGCGAAAAGCGACATACACGCGGGCGGAGCCGCGGGCAACCTCTAGTCTAATATGAAACAAGGAATAAAACCGAAACCAAGGTGATTCGCTAAGAAACATAAAAATCGTCGTTCCGCAACAGAACATAATAGTAGGTAACTAAAATCGTTAGGTAATAGAACAGATAGAAAAATACCTTGGACACGTGACAAGTTTTTATCTGAAAATTAAGACGCAATAGCTTCGAGCAGATAGTAAGCGTTCGCAATTCGCGAATCGCAATTGATAAATTATTTTTGTAAACTGGTTCGCAAATGTTGGAGAACCGGTTCTCAAAAATCATGAGTTTTTGTAAATGCGAATTAAATACCTGTTCAAATAGATAGAGCAGCAGACATTGCTATAAAATATGTCTATACCAATATTATAAAGAGGAAAAGTTTGATTGTTTGTTTGTTTGACACGAATAGGCTCCGAAACTACTGGATAGATTTGAACAATTCTTTTACCGTTGGGAAGCTACATTATCTCCGAGTAACATAGGCTATATTTTGTTTCTCTTTGCTACTTAGATTAATTTGGAGCCCGTGCGAAGGCGGGACGGGTTGTTAGTATGCAATATAATATAATTAATTATAGCTATATACTAGAATACTGTATAAAATACTTATTATTCAACGGCACGACGTAGTGCGGTCGTAATATTTCCAGCACGCCTCGATTTTGTTGTTTAGCTACGACATAATATAGATTTGTCTTTATGAGTCACATTTTAAACGCTATTCAGACTAATTTACCGCCTATTCCAATAGATGGCCTACCCTTTAATTCATCTATGTATGTATTAACTACCCTTCTATCATTATTCTATGTGCTTTACTGGGTAAATGTTGCGGCTCAACCGCGAAGGTAATACACGAAAGAAATCATCTTCTTATCTTCTTATATATAAAATTTCCGTGTCACAGTGTTTGTTACCGTACTTCTCCGAAACGGCTTGATCGATTTTTACCAAATTTTATATGCGTATTCAGTAGGTCTGAGAATCGGCTACTGCATTTCTATTTTTAAGGCAAAACAACGTTTGCCGGGTCAGCTAGTATTATATAAAATCAACTATTGAACAATATTGAAATTATAATTTGTTACGATCTAAGATAATCAATACAACCTATAATATACTTCAAAATTTGAATTTCTTTAAGTTTTAGAAGTACACCTAATTTTTTAAGAAGACTATAATATGTTGTGATAAATGAAACTATCAAGCGAATTTTATGTAGTGTTTCGGAACTTTAACATTTATTAACACTGAATCAAAATTATTGAAACTGTTTTAATATCGTATGTACGAGTAGTTCACTAACACTAACTGCCCTTTCTTTTTATTAACCGACTTCAAAAAGGAGGAGGTTATATATTCGACGTGTATGTATTTTTTTTTTTTTTTATGTATGTTCACCGATTTCTCAGCCATTTGTGGATCGATTCTCAAAATTCTTTTTTTAATTGAAAGAGTATGGTTCTGAATTGGTCCCATTGTCACCAAAACTGGTTCTGATGATGGACTCCTAGGGAAATCGAAGAAAAACCTAAAATGTTAGGTTATTTTTACGCATGAAGAGAGATTCACGCTCGTTTGGCTGTACTGATATTCATGAAATTTGAGAAGAAAATAGGTAAGACTATGTGTTAACACATATGCTACTTTTTATCCCGAAAATAAATACTATTCCCGTGGGATGCACCAAATAACATATAAATCTTTTTAACTTCTTCACGCTCGAATGGTTGTACTGATATTGATGAAATTTGGAATGAAGATAGGTTAGACTATGTGTTTACACATAGGCTACTTTTGATCCCGAAAATAATTATTGTTCCCGTGGGATGCACCAAATAATACATGACACACTGATTTCGCTAAAATTTGATATAGGGGGTAGACTAGACCTTGTATAACAAGAAGGTTACTTTTTATCTTAAAAGTCATTGCTATTCCCGTGGGAAGCCCAAATAACTCGATAACCTATTTTACTTCTTCGCGCTCATACGGCAATACATATTTCGCTCATAAAATTAGCAGCCTGGCTAACAAAAGTAATCTGACGCGAACATCGAGGCTAAGCAACGGCCCATGCGGCCAGTCTTTGGATGGCTAACCATGCACAAGACTTCCATAAAAAAATGTGATATTTTCATCTGGGCGTTACTGTGCTTCGGATAACACGTTAAATTGTTGGGCCTGGACCACTACTCTTAGTACAAGCAGGGTTCAAACTAAATCAGGGGCTTGAAAAACTCTCGACGCCAGAGCTTGGCCACTTGGGTCATACTTAGTGGAAGAAGGAACTGTAAAATTTGATATATTAATAGACAAGACCCTCGAACGGATAAGGAAAATATTTACGCGCTCGCTTCGCTAGGAGTTATCCCGCTTCGTTCGAATTTCCCCCAGGATGTTCTGGGCTTATGACACTCCAAATATTATATATTTTGTGCTGCTTTGGACTTCAAACGGTTCGAACAAATACGGTGAAAATTTTCGCGCTCGCTTCGCTCGCGTATAGCTCGCTTCGCATCCAGCTCGATTTGCTCCGAATTGGTTGCCTGCCTGGCACACGCCAAATTTTTTCATCGTGAAGTTTATTTGGCTCTCCATAGCTAAACTTAAACAAAATATCATTACCAACCAGTAAAAATGTAAAAATAAAATTGTTTTAAAAAACAAACAACCGACTTCAAAAACACAACTAATAAAATTGTTTTAAAAAACAAACAACCGACTTCAAAAACACAACTAAAAAGGGAAAAATAATTTTAAGCCTAAATCAAATCAAGAATATATAAATAGAATAGGAGAGTTTATTTCATGTACTTATAAAAAACTATTTGCAATTTTTACTAATCCTGTATTCTTGGAGTCGGTGCCAGCAAAGAAAGACAATTGAAAATAGTTTTAATTTGTTCTTATTAGATGGCACCGACTTCAAGAATACAGGATTACTAAAAATTGCAAATAGTTTTTTATAAGTACATGAAATAAACTCTCCTATTCTATTTATATATTCTTGATTTGATTTAGGCTTAAAATTATTTTTCCCTTTTTAGTTGTGTTTTTGAAGTCGGTTGTTTGTTTTTTAAAACAATTTTATTTTTACATTTTTAGTGGTTGGTAATGATATTTTGTTTAAGTTTTAGCTATGGAGAGCCAAATAAACTTCACGATGAAAAAATTTGGCGTGTGCCAGGCAGGCAACCAATTGGGAGCAAATCGAGCTGGATGCGAGCGAAGCGAGCGTGAAAATTTTCACCGTATTTGTTCCAACCGTTTGAGCATAAAGAAGTCCAAAGCAGCACAAATTACATAATGTTTGTTGTGTCAAAGCTTACAAGAACCAAGTGCGAGCGAAAAGAGGTGGATGCGAGCGAAGCGAGCTGTGCGCGAGCGAAGCGAGCGCGAAAATTTTCACCGTATTTGTTCGAACCATTTGAACATAAAGAAGTCAAAAGCAGCACAAATTACATAATGTTTGTTGTGTTAAAACTTACTAGAACCAAGTGCGAGCGAAAATAGGTGGATGCGAGCGAAGCGAGCTACGCGCGAGCGAAGCGAACGCGAAAATTTTCACCGTATTTGTTCGAACCATTTGAACATAAAGAAGTCAAAAGCAGCACAAATTACATAATGTTTGTTGTGTTAAAACTTACTAGAACCAAGTGCGAGCGAAGCGAGCTACGCGCGAGCGAAGCGAGCGCGAAAATTTTCACCGTATTTGTTCGTACCATTTGAACATAAAGAAGTCAAAAGCAGCACAAATTACATAATGTTTGTTGTGTCAAAACGTACAAGAACCAATTGCGAGCGAAGCGAGCTGGATGCGAGCGAAGCGAGCTATGCGCGAGCGAAGCGAGCGCGAAAATTTTCACCGTATTTGTTCGAACCGTTTGAGCATAAAGAAGTCCAAAGCAGCACAAATTATATAATATTTGGAGTGTCATAAGCCCAGAACATCCTGGGGGAAATTCGAACGAAGCGGGATAAGTCCTAGCAAAGCGAGCGCGTAAATATTTTCCTAATCCGTTCGAGGGTCTTGTCTTTTAATATATCAAATTTTACAGTTCCTTCTTCCACTAAGTATGACCCAAGTGGCCAAGCTCTGGCGTCGAGAGTTTTTCAAGCCCCTGATTTAGTTTGACCCCTGCTTGTACTAAGAGTAATGGTCCAGGCCCAACAAATTAACATGTTATCCGAAGCACAGTAACGCCCAGATGAAAATATCACATTTTTTTATGGAGGTCTTGTGCATGGTTACCCATCCAAAGACTGGCCGCATGGGCCGTTGCTTAGCCTCGATGTTCGCGTCAGATTACTTTTGTTAGCCAGGCTGCTAATTTTATGAGCGAAATCTGTATTGCCGTATGAGCGCGAAGAAGTAAAATAGGTTATCGAGTTATTTGGGCTTCCCACGGAAATAGCAATGACTTTTAAGATAAAAAGTAACCTTCGTGTTATACAAGGTCTAGTCTACCCCCTATATCAAATTTTAGCGAAATCAGTGTGTCATGTGTTATTTGGTGCATCCCACGGGAACAATAATTATTTTCGGGATAAAAAGTAGCCTATGTGTAAACACATAGTCTAACCTATCTTCATTCCAAATTTCATCAATGTCAGTACAACCGTTCGAGCGTGAAGAAGTTAAAAAGATTTATATGTTATTTGGTGCATCCCACGGGAATAGTATTTATTTTCGGGATAAAAAGTAGCGTATGTGTTAACACATAGTCTTACCTATTTTCCTCTCAAATTTCATGAATATCAGTACAGCCAAACGAGCGTGAATCTCTCTTCATGCGTAAAAATAACCTAACTTTTTAGGTTTTTCTTCGATTTCCCTAGGAGTCCATCATCAGAACCAGTTTTGGTGACAATGGGACCAATTCAGAACCATACTCTTTCAATTAAAAAAATAATTTTGAGAATCGATCCACAAATGGCTGAGAAATCGGTGAACATACATAAAAAAAAAAAAAAATACATACACGTCGAATATATAACCTCCTCCTTTTTGAAGTCGGTTAAAAAGGGAAAAATAATTTTAAGCCTAAATCAAATCAAGAATATATAAATAGAATAGGAGAGTTTATTTCATGTACTTATAAAAAACTATTTATAATTTTTAGTAATCCTGTATTCTTGAAGTCGGTGCCATCTAATAAAAACAAATTAATGTTTGTTAAAAAAACTATTTTCAATTGTCTTTCTTTGCTGGCACCGACTCCAAGAATACAGGATTGGTAAAAATTGCAAATAGTTTTTTATAAGTACATGAAATAAACTCTCCTATTCTATTTATATATTCTTGATTTGATTTAGGCTTAAAATTATTTTTCCCTTTTTAGTTGTGTTTTTGAAGTCGGTTGTTTGTTTTTTAAAACAATTTTATTGTGATATATTTTATGTTAATGCACTCTTAAGTAAATATATTGCTGTGATTAGAATTCACAGATATCTCCTTTAGATAAGGTATGTACTCGTAAGTAATTGCCTATTTTATAGATGGTTTCTCAACTTATCGTATTGCATATGAAATACGTATAGAGATAAGTTACAAAATGAAATGACAGAATCCATGGTCTTGCTTGATTTAATCACTGCAAATACAATCAATAGAATTTATAGCAAGAAGAAAATAAATACGTTGAAGAATTTTTTTTCTAATAATGTGGAGCATAATCTAATCTTCTATCTAATCTTTTAATATATAAAATATCACAATGTTAGTTATCGTACTCCTCCGAAACGGCTTGACGGATTTTTACCAAATTTTATAAACGTATTCAGTAGGAATGAGAATCGGCTACTATCTATTTTCCATACCTCTAAGTGATAAGGGAAAAAATTAAGAGTGAACAATCACCCTTAAATATTTTTTTTTAGTTAATATAAATAATTTATAAGGCAAAACAACGTTTGCCGGGTCAGCTAACTCCAAATGATTCTAACAGATGTCGATACTCTCGATACCTTTCGACTGGATTGAGTAAGTATTCAATAGATAGCGCTGTACCCCTGAGTGAGGCAAAACAACGTTTGCCGGGTCAGCTAGTATTATATAAATAAAAAATTAAGAACACGGAAGATATAGTACCTATTATATATTTCGATAGATTTAAAGGCTATTTTACCATTAATATGAAATATTCGATTGGTATAAGTAATCAAAAAAAAAAGTGAAAATGTAAAAACGTGTAGGTACGAGATGTAACACGCGATTAATATTGTAAGCACGTGTGTAATTTGCAGAAGAGTCGAATATTCGTCGAGCTACAATTGTCAAGGTTAAACCAATATAGCAAACACTTTAGTAAAGTCGCGCATATTATTACTGTCGGCGGTTGACCGCTGAAATATTCACGTGATTCCGCGGTTGATAATAACATTATCTATATTATAGGTCCAATATTTATGATGGTATATCCTCAATTTACCAGACAGTAGTACATGCGCCTACTAGCTTTTCTAATTTATTTAAATACTAGCTGACCCGGCAAAAGTTGTTTTGCCTCACTTAGGGGTATGAAAAATAGATAGTGTAGCTTATAATGACACGTTCGTAGATTTACCATAGCAGCGCCATCTATTGATTACTTTTTTTTTTTAGGACACTTTCACACACGGCTGGTTAGCCCCATACTGAACCATTTCTAGCTCGTATTATGGTTGCTAACACAACTGATATACTACATATACATACATATTATATATAAATACATATTTAACACCCAGACCCACAGCCAACAAATTTAGTTAAGCACAAAGATGTTGACCGGGCCGAGAATCGAACCCGGAACCTTCTGATTAGCAGACCGGCATGGTAACCTTTACGCCAACGAGGTCGTTACTCAACCCAGTCGAAAGGTATCGACATCTGTTAATATTTCATACCCCTAAGTGAGGCAAAACAACGTTTGCCGGGTCAGCTAGTATTATATATATGTATGTCTATATACTATATGCTACTTTTGTTATTGTTTACATTATGATACCAAGACAAGCTATCTATTATGACAAAAGTGCGTCAGAAAGTCAATTTATTGAGGCACGTTGCTTATCTTTATTTCCAAAACACGACTGAGATAACCAAGTACAGTACAGGTTATCGCAGTTAATTAAAGACACTAGTTAAATATATGCAACGATCACGAATCTGCCCAGCATGACGCCTGTATGGTTTATTATACGGAAATTACCAACCATATCTGGAAACTGTCGAGTCTAGACTCAGTTGTATAAATACTATACATTCTCATTGTAAATGACGAAGAACAAAAGGATCCAATTTGATGTCAAAAATGTATAGTGTTTAAGTCATCACATGAGGACTTAAACACTAGTGTATGGTGTAAAAGATACATATAAAATATAGATAATTGATATACTTTAATATAAATGCAAGCTCTCCTAACGATAGGTAGTAAGGAACAACTACGTTTATAATTTTAGAACCTACAAAATGTTGTTGCTCTACCAACAAAAAAGTCATTTTCTTGCGGAAATCTGCATGGTGGTAGAAAATTTTCTAGTGCTCGCCTGGCTAGTAACCGCCATAAAGTTAAAAAATCTGTCGTAAAGGGTGTCACTAGGACGTGTCGCTCCGGCGGCTTCGTCGAGAGCCAATGTTCCAGAATAAGCACGTTTTACCTTAGGTTAAAAAGCGAGTGTGGCTCGGTGGTAATAACGTCTGCTTTTCAATCAGACGGACCCTGGTTCTATCCCAGCCCTACACCAATGACTTGTTTTTCAAGTTATATGTGGATTTGCACGCTTTACGGTGAAGGAAAACATCGTGAGGAAACCGGCATGTTTGAGGACCATAATATCCGAAGACATGTGTCATCCGCCAACCCGCACTTGGCCAGCGTGGTGGATTATGGCCTATATCTCTCTCTTCGTGAGGGAAGGCCCCGAGTCTCAGCAGTGGGAACGTATAATGGGCTGCTATGCTTATGTTTATGCACCTTAGGTTAAAGTGTTGCTAGCTCGTCTGGTTATGCGTAAAATAGTAGTAGTATTCACTACACCTACATTTTGTTGTCGAAAAGAAAAGTTCTGAATAATGAATTCTTCGTTCTCTTTAATAAATTTATTTATTTATTTATTTAATTATTCCTAATTTCTATGTAATTTTTTTCGTATGTGTATGATATGGATGACAATCTGAAATAAATTATTATTATAAATTAATTGTCTTTTTAACGTATTCGATTGAAATCTGGATCAAACACGGACATTAACCAGACGAGGACTTGTACTGAAAATAAACTGGAAACTAGGAATTCCGCGAAGTTTTGTGTGCTAATTAATCTTATTGCCAATGGGTTTTAACCAGATCAATTCGGCTTCCGTATTTTGATGCGGAAATGAAAAAAAGTAATTTTGCGTATTGTCCTCACGTGAATTAGCTACTTATACTTATAAGCTATGCATGTAAATAAAAAAAATCTTATTTTCTCGTGGGTCTTTTTTCTACGTACGAAGATGTTCTCTTCAACTCGTTCTCTAAGTTCTAGTGTCCAGAACCAAAAGATCTTTTAATCCACCCAGTACCTACGAATTACGACTGCTTGTACTCGTACTAAAACTAACTAACTAATCTGAAAAAACAGCCAGAACCTACAATTTTAAGAGTATTTAACAGCTAACACACCTACTTACCTAGATATAATAACTAAAAATATTTTTATTACTAACTAGGCTAGTGTAATTTGTGTTCCTACAATGAAATTCGAGTAGATATTTAATTGCTTTTCACAATGTTCTGTTTTTACTGACCAACATAATTCTTGGTAAGGTTTTGAAACGAAAACCTCTGAAAGGTTTAATCTATATACATACACAGGTACTGAGATTACAAGACACGACCTATCCTAAGTTCGAAGACGTTATGCAGCTATATGCATTAAGGACACTGAAGTGCATCTAAAAATAGGTAGCCGATTTGACTTTCTTAGTTCCGAAACTTCGTGAGGTTGATTTTATTTGAGCATAAAAGATTGCCACGTGGTTGCACGCGTAACTATACACTGATGTTCCAGAAAGTTTTTAGGAGAATCTATTTTCATCAATATTTGAGACTGGTGACTTTTATATCGAAATTTGCAAATTATGAAACCTGGACCCACACACGTGGCTTACGTGAAATCTAGCTATCATGCGCCTTCTCAGGGAGACCTATCGCTTGTTTGAATTTTTGACACAGTAAACACACGGCGACCTAGTTACCAGCATTGTTCAGCCTGCTCGCGGCGCCTAGCCAAATCTATTTTGAAATTTTATCTGCTTCGTTCGCAGACTGCCACTGCCTCTCCTCGATTTTTGCAATGTTTACAGTTCGCATCACGCGGTTTTTCTACGCCTTACGTTTGTTGAAAAATAGTGTACGTGAAGACTGAAATACACTCTGCCTACAGTGCCGCTATCGCCAAAGCCTTGGCCGTAAAACTAATCGAAACGCACCCACGTACCGCGGGCCCATTTCCGTATCTAGAGAATGCTCCCTATGAAATATAGCAGTAATTCCAACAGATATATGACTGTAACAGCGAGTTATAACGTAGCGAATACGACTTGCGAGCGATCTTGTAATTGGATTTTGTTGTGAGCATTGTCAAGTCAGGAAAAGAAAATTGCTCGAGCTAAAATGTCTATCTATTGATGGAATAATAATAACATTTGCATTCATTCGAGTCTAGATGCTTAGGTATCGATGTTTCTTGTTAAATTTTGTGATAGTTTGAGATGGTTTCCGGCCGCTTGGAAAGTTGCCCAATTCATTTTAAATTTACGTCAAATCCATTTGCGTTGGCTCCCGGCAGGTCGTAAAAATAAAGTCAGTGCATGGATGTTAAAAGATACGGATTAAAAAATTGATTTGCACTGGCTAAGAACAAAGACACTTTGTACTTCCACTGTCATGACTGATTATGATGAAGATAATAAAGAATATTGTATATGAATATTTTATGAGTGGATGACTTTCATCATTCTCGAAACTTTGTAGGTATCTTGATTTGCATTCTAAGATTAGTTTTAAAGGGCCTTGACTGGTCATAAAAGGGGAGAATTAAGAGAAATTGTATTCAATATTTTCCCTAAATAGCATCTCATCAGCTCCAAACTTAACCTTACCTAGTACACGTGGAGTAATGTCACATGTCTCTCAGTTTCATAATTGCTGTCCGTCTACGTGTTGGTCATCTCTTCACATCGCGCCTCGCAACAACAACAAAGAATTACCAAAATAGCTCGATTTCCCCTACAATGTATTCGAAATAGTAGGTACGGCTCCTGCAAAGGTGTTCCGTGCCAACGTGGCAACGTTTCATAGATGGGTCTATTTATGTTGGAGAAAACCGCTGACGCACGAGCTTCGGTCAAACACCGTTTGACGTTTATCTGTCAGGAGGCAATCTATTCCTGCACTATTTGTTGACCATGTGGCGTCTCTGTCGCACTTCATCGCCCGCGACCAATCAGAGCGCTTATCCTGAATCGCGCAAACGGTATTTACAGCGCGCGTACGACGGGTTCAAGCTACAATGCATGACCGTCGGACGGCCGTCTCCGGACACAACATCTGTCCGGGGGGATATCCCTTTGCTAAATGGAGGCAGACTATCGTCGCTCCATATTGGTGACCCCGACGTGATCCGATTATCCGCTGTTGGTCTCTTGGGTCCCGACTCACTGTGGACACCAGCTACCCAGTCTCGACTCACTGAGGCATTGGGAGCGCATAGACCTTCACCTCGGAACTCTGATCGGCGCACGTCATACAAAAACACCTTCAGGACTCCGTTCTCCTTGGGGGAGTGGTGTGGCGTCTCTGTCGCACTTCATCGCCCGCGACCAATCAGAGCGCTTATCCTGAATCGCGCAAACGGTATTTACAGCGCGCGTACGACGGGTTCAAGCTACAATGCATGACCGTCGGACGGCCGTCTCCGGACAAAACATCTGTCCGGGGGGATATCCCTTTGCTAAATGGAGGCAGACTATCGTCGCTCCATAACCATTTCCTCAATTTCACTGTTTGATATTATCAAGGATGAACGGTGTGGTGAAAGTAATTCATGAAAAACATATTGCAAATAACTCCATCAAACTCCGTAATATATTTTTTTGTGCTTGAGTTTATTGCACACGAGTAAGAAAGCGGAAATGTGACTTATTTAGTCTGAAGCTGTTTATATTTAAGACCCTTATGAAGGTTACCTATTTGCTCATTATTTTCTTAGGCAGCGAAATAAACATTTACATACTAACAAACACAACAAACACCTTAAATCAGGTTAGGTAAACATTAGGTATAGATTCAAAGTGCACTGCAAATTGCTTTGCTTTTAGCGCTAACATTAGGTATATGCAGTTGCTATTTTATGGGCTGCCGCAGTTGTATAGGTACCTTGGTTACTCACACTGACCAGGTAAGTCATAGCTACTTCTTACACATATTTTCTTCTTGTAGTGGAATAGTACCTAGAATAGACATAGATTTAAAAGGAAACCTTTAATTATACGTATTCATCATTGTTGTATCTCTAAATTACAAGTTTGAGAACAGGCTTCAATAAGGTAAGTAATACTTACCCAGTAATTTTCCGTTACTTACATTTTTTCCGCGTATACCGTTAACTGTAGACGGTTGAGATGACCTTTTTACTATTCCCCCTAAAGTAAATGTTTTCTACTTCATATTGTATGTCTCCGAACAAGACAGGTACTATAGATAGGTATATTTATTTTCTTAATGACTAAAATGCGGTGCACGCATAAGTAAGTGCCTAAATTTATTCGAAATGTGTAGTATTATAGAAGATCTCTTTGCTTGTACTTACAGCAGTGCTGTATGGAAAAAATAAAAGTTTTATTCTAGGTAAAGCAACTACACTACTCAAAGTTAACTAATGGCAGAAGGTTACTTCACACGCGCACTCTTTACATAAACAAGTCAAGAAAGAAAAAACGGAAGGGTACTTCGCTGTCCATGAATATTCAGTGCCATAAATGCAGTCTTACTGATAGCAAAGTTGGCAAGTGCTCATTAGACTAGAACGAACCTATCTACTGCTGCAACGCATGTTATTGGCACTTTTACTTTTAAATGCCTACCATTATGTTACCTTTAATTAGATCGATAAAAACCTCGAGGAAAAGTCGAGTGTACGTAGGATAATTTATTAAGAATGTATAACAAGTTTAGTAAGCAAATAACTTTCACATTGCTATTTCAACGGTGAGAGGATACTTGGTATAATTCAGTTAGGTAAATCAAAAAGATTGCGTAGTAGGAAATACTAAATAATATTTTATTAGACAAATTAATCCTGTATGGCGTGTCGGATTGGATAAACTGAGTACCTAAATTGTATTGAACGAGTCCCAACATGGAATGTTAATTCTAGCGATACAATCTTTTTATTTAACGGTCAGATTGGCTGCACACATATAGTTATTGTTAACAGAACAAAAACCTACTGTTGCCTTGGAGCAGGTGCATTTATTTACCCCTTCAATATATGGGCCTTTCTCAGGGCCCTTCTATATCTCGAGGCTATAACGGAAGGTTTGACCAACTTTTCTTGCAAGTATTGAATCGTAAGAACTGGAAGTAGACCCCCCTTTATAGCGTTTCGCTTTGACAAGCCATAAAATATTGCACCCTAGAGGCACTACGCTGGTCAACTGAATAACTATGTATATGAAGTATGCATCCACGGATCTAGGACAAGCCGGGGTCCATGCACCAGGCCTCAAGATCAGGGGACGGACGGCTAAATACTCAAACCCAGCAGGGGGAATTGGTAAACCTTTTTCCTCATTGGTAAAAAATACCCCCATTTATGATATTATAAAGAAAATTAAATAAAAAATTGAACTTTTGCCCCGTCTTACAAAAAATGAAGACCCGGGACTGGAAGTATGTGGAGAGTAGATGCAGTTATTTGTAGAAGTGATTTTATTTGGACGAGATCACTTTCATAGTTTCTCATAAATGTACCTAATACAAATAGCATGCCATCGGTTTAAGTCGGTGGTGGCCAATTACTATTTATCGTTAATTTACTTACTTAAGTTATATTGACCTATCGCGTGAGCCGCAAAAGTTTTTCAAATCCAGCGACCGACATTTCAAACAAAGTTGGGAACGGTTCCATTTCAGTTCCACTCAAGAGCATACTTGTTTGCCAGCCAGCGTTACACTGAAGGATTTTGAAGATGAAGATTTGGCTTAGACATCAATACAGTTTAATTTTTCCTAGCACATGTATTTGTGCAAAATTACTTTATAGTTTTCGATTGGTGTTACAGTTCTACCCATACCTAAACCTTATTGGTTGAAATGTCTGGATAGACAGATAGATAAACTGTGAATTCCTGGTAGAACCAATGAGATTGAATTGTATCTTACCTTTGGACAGAATTTAAACAAAACTCAAACAATATAGTTTTAAGAATGCGAAAAATGATATAGTTTGCTATAGGTACAGAGATTGATACTCGTGCAAGCAGCAAAGGTTATGCCGGTTACGATCGACTTCTCGGCCAAACAAGGCACTCCTAAATATTTCAAACAAGTAAATGATACTATCCATGTTGGTGCATAGTATCACGATCTCGAGAAGTCGTTTACCGCTTAGATGAACGTGAATGCAAAGCGAGAACAGGCACGCAGGTTGCCAGGGCTACATTCTTATGCCTGACTTCATTCCGTTTCCTAAACAGGAACAAATTGGTAATTTTTCCTATCTTAGTATTCTATCTAACTACAACTCTAGTCTTCAGTGAAAGGATGCGTGCTTTAGATAAATGGTTTTTGCTTTAAAATCCTACATTCATTAGACTCCTTTTAGACTGACTCTATTTATTCTTGGACACTTTTTTTTTTGGACACAAAATAATAAACCGACCGGAAACCGGTCCAAATTTCAATTTAGATCTGTTATTGTGTTGCTTTGAGTCCTGTGTAAGCGTCAGGAAGTGTGTTTACGTAATGTATTCCTGAGTGGTCTCACGTCATTAGTTTACAGTGGAGCGGTGCGCTGATACCGCCCAAGGTTAGGCTAGCTATGCAAATCAGCCCATGTAACTACGAAACAAATTATAGGCGTGATCCCCTTGGAACTGGATTGGTGGAAACTGGGAGCTACACTGTGGCTACTAGGTAGATACACCGGTAGCGCAGGTCCGGCGGAGCGAGATGCAAGTTGGATAACTAACTGGCTTATGGAAGTTATAAGCAATCAACTCAAATTAGAGCTCGGAACGCTCTCGGAGCTATTAAATTTACCGGCGATTATAAAGAAAATACATCTAGAGGCGAGCAAAGTAATGCAAATTGTACGGGTGGCAGAATGAGATAATAATATTACAGAAGCTAAATGTGGGGAATATATTATTAGCCTAACTTGGGAGCTGAATAGTCATTGTTTGTATGTCCCTAAGCTTTAAGCAGTTATGAGTACAGTTATTTATAACAGATTAATAATAAATGCCGAGTAATTTTACTTTGATTTTGTAATTGTAATTTTTACAAGTTTTTATTTATTTTCCAATTATATATGCATGTGTGTTTTTTGGATTTATTCCGATAAGATGGTCATAGAGAGTTCTGAAGTAAAATGATATACTCATCGAGGTGGCACCTATTTGTATTATCTTGGTGATAACTTTGGTGCTACATTAACATTAATACTCGTATATCTAGGGTTAGACAATGGAATCGGAAGGTGGTCATAGGAACTCTTAAACTACCTTAGATTATTTCATATAGTTTGGACTAATCTACAATGGTTTGCTAAATAGTTAAAAAGCTTGATATTACGAGCACACATTCTTCTATACAAATACATTGCTTCGCGTATTTAGTTGGCTTCAGCGTTATATCTGCCTAAGTATCTATTATGTCTACTCTATTCTTTTGCCAATAGAGCAAAGCAATGTCATTTACCTTTTTTCGGTCGCCGACTTTTGAACCGAACATTCTGCCTACGTAACTATTGTAACGAGATTTAAAACTAATCTGCTTAAATTATGCTTCGTCACGAATTTCGTATCGATGCCAGCTCTTATATATTGTTGTGTCATTAATGATGGTATCAGTCTAGAACTAGTCTAGATGTTTGTTTTTAGGTATAAATTTAGATAGACTTTGGTTAGTACTTAAAGGTCATTCTAATTTTATCGATGATCTTACAAAGAATTTGTCTTACTCTGGTTGATAATATTTTAAATATATAATTCTTACTTGTGTCTTCTTTAGCTCACCATATGCATGGACATATATTGGGATGAAACGTTTTCAATTTCCTAATGATTAAGTGAACTAGTTTACTCATGTTTTTGGATCAAATTGTAGTTTACTGTTAAAAAAATACGAATTGAACCCAATGCTTGCGTGTCTTTCACATTTTTCAGTTTTTCAATGGTATTACATTACACGTTTTTTTATGTTTTTATTTCTACCAATATTTTCTTATGAGTCATTTATCTAACGCTTGACTAATCGATTACATAGTTTTCCAGTGACTGGCATTAACTTTAACGTCTGTATCTAACGAGATTAGGGCCAGCATGGCGTGTAGGCATATTGACAAGCCACGTCAGCTTCTAGACGCTTCAATGCACATTCATGTAACGTTTAGACAACGAAAGGTTCGAAATTGACTATTTTTACGAAACTAGGGATGTATGTAAGTAACTACTATTCAATTTATTTTTTATCGTTAGCGTTCTTATGATTCGGGGATAGTTCTCGCAAAAAGGGGGAAATGTTGCACTTTTTTTGATTTTTGATATTTGTCATTGCGATTAAATGCCATTTTTTAAATATAAATAATATTCGGAGCACTCCTGATCTAATTTTTTCTAGAACCTTTCTTTCTTTTAGCTATTAGGTACTATTTTCTTCAAAGCACCGTAGTCATCGTTACGCATTTTTTATGACATTTTGTTTACCATTTTATCGCAAATTCCAACCTTGCGGACAAAACAACATCAGTTCGAGAAGACATATAATACAAACAAACAAAAATTAACACCCAATCAATCATATTCGACTACTGACAGTTTTAGAGCGTTTTAAAAATTCAAAGCAACTATTGTTAGTAATGGAATGAATGCTTTATAAATGCTACCATTTTATCGTGCTGAACGATTTTCAATTAATACTAAAGACTGACTGACGTTTAGAGATGGTTCCAAGATGTTGGTTTTCCAGATGTATCCTCTTGACCTCCACAATTCCAGCACTTGAAACACTTTGCTGTCAAAAGTTCATCAAGCAGTTTACACATTGTACGTGACGCGAATAAAAAAATGACGTTTTATTTAAATTGTTTCAATACATATTTAATTGGTCTCCCTACACTATATCTTCTCATAACTTACCAATATCACTACAAAATACAAAAATCCTTTGTCGTATATAATTTTTACATAGTGCATATTAAAGTCTCTGGCCTAGTTATCAGACCTTGTTACGAGACCAGAGTCCTCTTCCAGTTTTACTGCTTAATAGCTACGTGGGCTTAATATATCTACGTTTTTTTTGGCTTTATATATCTAAAGACACTTTATATTATTACCATACCTCTTAGAAGTATCCGAAGCCTTACTCCACAAATTGAAAACCAGCGCTTTGTTTGTAATTCTTTTTATGTACATAATAAAACATTTTTCTTTCTTTCTTTCTTTCTTTCAAATAATATTATTACAAATAAAAATGAATGTCTTACATATTATTTAAACTCCCCCCACAGAAGTCTGTAAAAATTATGGTCAAGGTGCAATATGTAGATAATATGTCCCAGCAGCAGATTCTACTAAATCGAAGGTTAAACATCAGGCCATGTGGCTCATCTCCATGTACTATGTGTTAGATGTTTTCTACACGAAAATACCGAACTGCGCAGCGGACGGATCAGATATGGCACGCCCGCAGAATATACAATACTACCGTAGATACGATAATACAGAGCCACTGGCAAAACCATTAATAATATCTCACTTCAAATAGTCGTTCGTCACTAACTTTTTCAGCGCAGTGCACTTCGCACTTATTTAATGACTAGATAAATAATATCAATCAATTTGTAAGTTAGATTATTCACTAATTCGTAAATTACTTCTTATTCAAGAATGACAGAAATATGTTGAAAACGGGATAGTTAAAACACTGACGCTCCGTTGAACACTGTAGTCCGTCCTGTTCTACCGCACGGACACCTTATAGCTCTGTCCTTTGCTAGCACCCCGTCCCGCGACCGCAGAGGCGACCAGCGCTATGACAATTGCTTACATCGGCCATCAAGTGGTATTATTATCATTGAGGTGGCTTTAGTACGTCTGGACCAATCGGATAGTACTCACTTCTTTTCTGTAGAAGCCGATGTAGTCAAACACTCGACAATGTTACAAACTATATTTTGAACTCTTAAAACTTTTTAATTACGAAACGATGAGGTTGTAAATTTGCATAGCATTCTTTTATTAAACAAACTAGTTCTAATGTTCAAAACTAGATCTTCTTCATACGACTCAGGTCGTATAAAGAAATCTAGTTCTTCATACGACCTGAGTTCTAGTGAGTTGTAGTCAGGCCAAGCTCTGGTTAGAGTTTTCACCGCCCGAAGGCCTCTGGTACTAAGACTAGAGCCGGGATCTACAATTTAATTTGTCATCCGACCCATGGTAGCTCCTAGATTAAAATGACATTTTTTATATGACAGTCTTTTGCATGGTCACCCATCCAAAGTCTGTCAAGGTTAAGCAACTGGCGATGCGGACCACGGTGTTACATGACTCCAACAAGTCAACAAGCATTTATCACTTACTTATTAATCACCAATATTTATTAATGAATTTAATTATACAATTGAACATTTCAGACATGAATAAACTTATAATACCTACTTGATTAACAATAACAAATGCAACCTAGTTTCCGATTTGCACACGGAAAAAAATAGAGCAGTTAATTTATTGGCATAAATTGTGCTTATTGTGTATCAAGTTTTCCTTCCACAACTGCGTAGTTGGTTTGTGCTGATTACATATGCTAATTAATGACCGCAGATAAATGCTAGAATATTTATTTACATTAAGGACTATTATTATTAATTTGAATAATTATGTCACTATTTTTGTTCTTTCATTAATTGTTTGAGAATAGATGTACTACACGATTCTTCATGGCACGGGCGCGAATGCGTCCAGTTCGAGGGTTAGTGAATAAGTTTGTATTGTACATAGAATATGAATAAAAACTTTTTGACGTGACAACGTCTTAAATTAGGTTGCGGCTGGGAGTCACTTATGAAAAAGTGTAACGCCCGGTAACGTTACGATGAGTCACCGAACGAGAGAGAGGCCCGCCGAATGCCTTGCGTCTCTCTCCCACTCAACTATGATCGGTCTGCCGCGTGCTGCGCGCGCGGCAGACGTTGTCACGTAAAATCTTCGCCCGTAAAACCGACTTTACAGGCAACCATTTTTGAATTATGAATTTGAATTTTGATCCAAAGTGACCTGGCTCATGGGGTTAGCTTTCTTTACTCATAAACTTAGCTTTAAGTACAGCTAGTAGCTCAATCGTGATAAAATGTTTGGTTTCTTGTTGTTTTTCTTTTTCCTTGAACTGAAAATGAACATTAAATATTCGAATTACTAATCAATGAAAAAAAGCTTTATTTTGCGTTTTTTTGCAAATTCTACCAAATGTCATCAGTGACGTAACAAGGCAGGTGTCTTAGCATTTTTAATAGGATTGTACTTGTTATTATAATATTCTACGCCTTGAATCGCGGCTTTCGCTAAACATTGTCACTGTAATCTAGACGCCTTATCTCTATGATCGATGATGATAGCTTAATTAAGAAAACTGATATGACCTGTGTCATTGTTCTACTAATACCAGTTGATACAACAGTGACGATGATAACATGATCTTGAAACCCTGAGTCAGTGATGAATCAGGTGCAATAGTTAAGAATTCGGGTTAAAGAGATAATCGCGGTTATTTTCGTCAGTTTGTCATATTGGCGGAGTTATTGTGCGAGTCTTCGAACCGAGTCGAGGCCAGACTCCTAGTATTACGTGGCTAGACGAGTATTCCAGGCTGTGAGAATGACCTGGCGAAAGCTCCTGGCGTTTGTCCAACGAATTTTATACGGGATCCACTCGACCACGCGGTTGTCTTATTGCAACACCGTTGTTTACATAACTGATAGCACACAAGTGCATCGTTAATAGAAATTAAGAATTAGAAAATGTTTTTTGAAAACATTCGCTAAAATATTGTTTTAAAATTAGGATTCGTTTGCTCCGGAAAGTGCGCATCGAATACGTGGTTGATGCCAAATTGTAAAGTCTGTGTTAGAATTTAGGACGTATTTGCGAATGTTTCTGGATATGGGCGTCGGACGTCAGCGAACATATGCCACCAGTGTGACGTCAAAAACTAAAATCAAGAATAGAATTGACTGCCCTTCGCTTTAGAGGCCCACGTGGATGTAAATGGGAAAAATATAATGGGTTTTGTGAAAGTCGAGGGCTACGGTTTTTTCGGTTTTATTAGCTTGATTTCTGTGTTAATATTGCTAGAGTCCAAAAACTAAATTACGTAAAATTCTCTCCAAAGTTTTATTTAGTTAATGTAAGGAAATATGTTGAAATGTAAAAAAAAACACATTTTACTTTTAAGAATCATCTTTATGTCTGAAATTTATGTTGTTAGTTTCCCAGAAAATTTCCGGGATATTCGACTACGTTTTCCGCCTAGAACAGCTATTCTTGTTGCTACAATATTGCAAACTACTGAGTCATTCATAGATACGTCGACCCCGACTTTCAGTCATACAACCCATTTGCATTATGTTGAGTCAGGTGCTAATGTCTTTAAATTAATATCACAATGTGAATTACAAGTGCTTGGTTTCAAATCAAAAGCATCATTTACGCCGCATTTACTTATTTTGATTCAGCATTTGTGATTTTATTACGAGAGTCGTCTCTGCCAAAACATGGTCAACGTGTATATTGCCAAGTCTGGACCGATTTGTTCTACGAAATTAGACCTTTCACTTTATTTATGAGGTGCCATTTGTCACTGACTTGCGGAATGTATATCGCATCGCGTCTTTTTGACCGATCGAACGAAGCGTTTCTATCTCAACTGGTCAAATTTACTTTCATCCGTATATCTTTGGAAGTTAACATGTTAAATGTACGAATTTGTGTACAGGACACAATTTTCACGATCTTAATTATATACACATTTTTTTAACTGCAACACCATTCGATGCTTAATTTTTTTTTAAAGTACTATAAAATTGTATATACCTACAAACTCTTAGAAATATAATTAAAATACTATGTACAAACACAAAGATGAAAAGAAAACATCAAGAAATAAGTTTGAATTGTTTTTTTTTATTTAAGAGCGTATACTTAACACTAAAATAAAAAATAACAATTATTCGTCTGAACTACTTAAAACTCTTTATTTAGAAGGTAGTACAAGATCAAAATTTGTGGAATACTCGAGGTAAGAAGAAGTTATGAAGTACGCACAATGTTGTAAAAAATTAACGATAGAAAAACGACTACTTCATGTGAGTAACCACATAATTGTTTACTTTAAATACAATACGTAGTTGTTTATAGGTTTTACGCAGTATTAACTGATATAAACTTAACCCAATAGCCACACCCACATGACCGTAGGTTATGGTCCGCTGATGCAAGAATAAACCATTTTACTTCATTAATGCTTCACTGCCATAATATTATGATGAAATTCTGTGGCAAAAACTACATCGCACCACTGTCGTGACTCATACAATGGGAATGCAAAGAATTAAGTGTTATTTCTTTGATCAAATGGTTTTAATTGAAAGCTACGGTATTGTTTAGTCTATAAGTATGCCGCATTTCTATTTGATTCGTATCTTGTTCTTCATACGTTTTATTGGCTTTCTACGGACCTATTTCTTTTTTAAGATCATTGTTTTCATTCCATTATTGCTTCGTATATTTCATATTTTTAATTTAGTTTTAAATTTTAAAATTTTATCATTCTTCGTCTTCTTCGTATGAGTTAAGTGGCCAAGCTATGGTGTAGAGAGTTATTAAGCCGCTGTAAGGTCTCTGACATGGCTTAACGATTGCTTGTACGAAGACAGTCGAGAATTCCAACCCAGGTTAGCGCCCAGATGAAAATGTCATTTGTTGTGCATGGTCATCCATCCAAAAACCGTCCGCATCGACCGTTGCTTAGCTTTGATGATCGCGTTAGATTACCTTACCTAGCCGAGCTACAAGCGCTAACTGTTTGTACAAGATAAATATTCATGAGATAAGATTAACAAGACTAAAACTTGATATAACATCTTTGATTCGTGCATTATAGATTCGCTTAGCTATGTATGTATAATATTATTTATAAGTATCGTACTTTGCAATTTGGAGGTCAAGACAGTCGTGTGACTTTTGTAAACAAAAATCTCTTGAATCGACATGTGCATGCCATTAGTCGTCTATTATTAGAACATGGTGCCATTTTGTTTCATATGTGTAGAGTAGAATATGTCTTCGGGTTTGTTACGCGTGGGAAATCATACTAGATCCCAAAATGCACTGGGTGCAGCTGAGGTATTATACAGACAGATAAATAAACACTATGAAAACACTAACGAAAAATAAATTACAGATAACACTAAGGTACTTCAGGCAACCAATTCCAAGAATGTATGTACATATAGAAAGAACTTAGAGATGAGGTGTTATAATATGAGTGAATATGTCAATTCGAAAAAAATTTATTACATAATATTATTTAGAAAAATAAATACAATACAAGAAATACCAATACATACACACAATACGACCAAAAGATTAAATTATACAATAAGATAAGTATAACCATCACGAAGAAAAAGATACGTAAGTACGAGTCTCGTATAAGTCATTGTCATTATTATCAAAATTTCCAAAGTTGAAGCTTTTATAATATCCTCTGGTAATACATTCCACAACTATATTATTCTAATATGATATTCTTAACAACCAAAATCCTTCGATCAAATATATACCAGATTCAGTGTTGCATACAAACACAGTACAAAAAAGCATAAATTTATAATAATAATAATAAAAAAAACATCGTTAGTATTGTATATAAAAGGATTTTATTTCCGTCTGCACGCAGAAGAAATTTAACAGTACCACAAAATAATAACTAGTACTACGTACACAGTTTGATGGAGTGCTTTTATGTATTTGGTAGTCACGATCGTTGCCAAGTATCCGAGAGATATTTGACCAAGTAAATTTGTATTTATTTACGAAGGCAAGGACGAAGAAATCGGTTGTGATGTTTTATGCAACCGCGATCTCGACTGCAGATGTTAATGTTACCTGACGGTGGCCCAGTTTCACTCTCAAACGTAAGTATTAATATTTCAGTAGGGCTAGTACAAGGATTTTCGAATGAACTATGTTATAGTTTCAAATTTGTTAAAGTTCTAACTATAGACAGACCATATTAGTCACTAGCATTACTACTTTCTTATATTTCAGTAGGGCTAGTACAAGGTTTTTCGAACGAACTACATTATAGTTTCCAATTTGTTAAGGTTCTAACTATAGACAGACCATATTAGTCACTAGCATTACTACTTTTTATATTTCAGTAGGGCTAGTACAAGGTTTTTCGAACGAACTACATTATAGTTTCCAATTTGTTAAGGTTCTAACTATAGACAGACCATATTAGTCACTAGCATTACTACTTTTTATATTTCAGTAGGGCTAGTACAAGGTTTTTCGAACGAACTACATTATAGTTTCCAATTTGTTAAGGTTCTAACTATAGACAGACCATATTAGTCACTAGCATTACTACTTTTTCAGTAGGGCTAGTACAAGGTTTTTCGAACGAACTACATTATAGTTTCCAATTTGTTAAGGTTCTAACTATAGACAGACCATATAAGTCACTAGCATTACTACTTTTTCAGTAGGGCTAGCATAAGGTTTTTCGAACGAACTACATTATAGTTTCCAATTTGCTAAAGTTCTAACTATAGACAGGCCATATTAGTCACTAGCATTACTTCAGCCACACAATTTAAACAATAAGAGCACTTGTTTGCGTATATAAACGAAAACAAAACGAAAAGTAAATGTAGTTTTCTCATTTGAATAAACTTCTGATTCTGACTGAAGTTGTTGATCCTCGCGATGTTACCTGCTTTGATACATAGTGGTTTATTGGGATACAAAGGTATATTATTTTTACAGCGAATATAATATTACTAAATAGTTTATTTATTTATTTTTGGCACAAATGTTTTCTGCGTCTTTTCCATTTTTCTACTTTATGATCCTGCTAGCTTTTCTACTTTTTTATATACCTACATATAGGCGATTAGAGATCTTACGAAGTATAAAGAATACGTACTCAGAAACTTTCGTTATTAATCATTAGTTATTTTTTTTATTGTGACAGCAAGCCCTATTTATTTCTTTTGTTTCACAATTCAGCACAGTATTTTCAGGTGTTCGTATCATGACCGGATCGAGTAAAGAACTAAAAACATAAATTACTATTGTTTACGACAATTTGTCATGTGATCGAAAATGTGATTATTTGTCCTATATTTAAACTGAAGGTATATATTTATGTATCCATGTATCTTTCAGGTGATTGAAAACGGGCTGTTTCATCACTTAGGATCAATTCACACCCATTTCTATTTGAACTGAGTTTAGTGTTATTAGTACTTCGCGTAGTTTTGAATCTTTTATAATGTTTACACGTTTGAGGCAGTTAATAAATAGTTAAATTAGTATCCCCTCAAAAGTGGCTTCTGTAAATTAGAAGAAACAAAAACAAGGATATTTGTCTTGTTACGAAAACATGGATATTTTTTCTAAACAGTTTTATAGGTCTCAATTATCTTGTAAATTACGAGTCAGGATTTTTTCTCAGCAAAAAAGAAAATCTATTAAAGTAGAATAAAATAAAATAAACGTATTTCACGAAGTAAATAAAAATAAAATCAACAATATTGAGATTATAGGGTGTAATGATTCTAAGGATAACATAAATAAAATAATTGACGCGTACTCTTTTTTAGCGTTAGTTACTTGTATCCCTTTATTGCTTGTGTCTATTAACTTAGTTTTTTTTTACTCTGAATATGTCAGCGCTTAACCACAATTCACCTAATAGTAAGTGATATTGAGGTCTACGGTGAAGCGCGCTAACCAAAAAGGAACCAGTTCACTCTCGCTTTGAAAATCGCTATATTATAGTAATTGGGGAACAGGGAATTCGGCAAGGAATTCCAAAGCTAACAAATAATTAGGTCAAATTAAGTAAGTTAATAAATTAAATGAAAATAAATTAAAACTTTTATTGTTACACAAATGCTATTACTCTATTGACGAATTTCTAAACGATAAGGATTTATTTTTTGCATGCAAATAAACCGGCTCACTCCTCTTGTGTTGCAATACCCGAATAGGGTCCGTTATGTGATACCTACCTTTTAAATGTATAACATCTTAATTATGCCATAACGAAGCAATAAATGTATTTGACTTTGACTTTAAGCCACGAAAACTTTCGAGCGTTCTATAATTCCGAAGGCATTTTCTTCTTATTTTTTCGTCAGATAACTCGTAAAAGGTTAACTTCTTCCTACAAATATCTTTGAGGCCGTGCGTACGTGATCAGCCACAGCTAGTAGTATACAGTGAAGCGCACGCGTTGAGCTATTAGGGCCATCTATTCGTAGATTATTACGACGTGCTAATCACTTTGTCAATTCCTTTTTCTGGAATATTCCGGGCACGTGGTTTAATATTTTAGAGAGATAGGCTTGGCTGTAATTATGTCATTATTATTATTATGTTTTTTTTTCTGTTATATTAATTGTAATAAGTGCATGTACTAGTTTTTAAGTTAATAATATAATAAACATAGACGGATTGGCTGGAATGCTGTAGGTTTATGTTTATAGTTAAATATATGAATAAATCAATAAATAAATATGTTTTTAAAATTGTTACGAAGTTGACGCATTTAACAGTTCAATTAAGCACTCATTTAACTAAGCATTGTCATCCAACGTTGCAATTCAAATTCAAATCCAAATTTGTTTATTACAGAAAAATATTACAGATCAATACAAAAATATATAAAACAAATGCTGACAGCATTTTAGGCATCTTTACCTCTATTGTCTTTTGTAGGTTTAGTCTAGTTAAATTTTAGATTTAGTCTTTAATTGATTTTTTTTTAGAAAATAATATAATTATGATTGAATAAAACTGACATGTTAACAGTTCCAGCACTAATATTTTAGGTTAAAATTTTATTTAGGAAAGAGTCTAATGACTTATTAATTATATTTTCTAAATTAGAGTCTAAATCCTTGCATTATAAAACGCTTATTGCTTTTTTGGTGGACGTAGTAAGACCGCTTTACCTTAGACTATAACTAGATTTAAAATATTACTCCCATGTCTGGTTGTTTCTGATTTATAGAACGAAAGTTATTAAAACTTAATTAAAACCGGAGCTAGAATTATTTCAGATCAATAATTATACTACTCGTATTTAGAGCTGGGTCAAGTAAAAACTCTGACCTATATTTCAAGGTCGTTATATTTATACATTTATTTGGTAAGAATCAACGATTTTGTAAAAAGTTATCTTTTTAGGGTACTGTACCCAAAAGGTATCAACGAAACCCCATTACTAGTACTTCGCTGTCCGTCCATCTGACAGTCATAGTCTAGTCAAGTGCCTTTTTGGTCAACTTTTTTCAGCAGTCTCCGAAAATTATGATTGAGGTGTCATTCGATTCGGAATGGCATCTAGATAGTTTTCGAAAAACAATGAAGTTCCGCTGAACAAAAAAAAAAAATTTCGTCCAAAGAGACTGTTGGAACCTGAAAATTGTCTTTTAGGGTACTGTACCCAAAAGGTAGGAACGGAACCCTATTACTAGGACTTCGAACCGTTGGACCGTCAGTCCAAGTTCGTGAAAAGATACTGTTGGAACCTGTTTTTTCGGATCCGTGGTTGGAATACCTCGTTAAGTGCTTAGCGACAAAGATCATTACTGATTGGCTAATTACAAGAAGTATAATCAGAGATAGAGATGTAATAAATATCTGATAACTATACTTTCGTAATAATAAAATTAGATGTTGTATCAAATTAGGGCATTAGACAATCGCAACCTTTTTGATCAAAGATCGCAACGTTTATATCTTACTTGATAAAATAAAATAAAGCACATAAAATCATTCACACGTATTTTGAGGTTAAAATTGTATTTCAGAGTTAAGAAAAAAGCATAAAAAAGTTTCTGTTCATTTTATTTTGAAATGTTTTTACTTTTGTAATTGTTTCCTTTTTATTAATTGCACAAATTTAAATTAAATTGTATTATTTTAATTCTGACTGTACTATTTAATGTCATGTGTTTTTCTATGGGCCATCATTCCTAAAATAAATAAATTCATTTATTATTATTTCAACAAAAAATAGAGGATATTTGGTACATCTGTAATCAGACAACGACTATGTGATATATACTTACATGTTTACTTTCTGATTAAATACTCGTAGGTAAGACAATGTCTAAAATTTCAGCCCATTCACGAACTGTGCAAAAATAATGTTTATTTCCCATTTATGAATATTACTAGCTGCGCCTGCGGTGTTACCCGCGTTAATCCGTGACAAAAGAAGACAATCTGATATAAAATTAGCCTATGTGCTAATCCAAAGTCTAACCTATCTTCATAGTAAATCTTGTCAAAATCGGTGCTGCCGTTGGAGTGTGAAGGAGTAACATAGACTTTGAAGTTATTTGCGTATCCCACGGGAATGCCAATTGTTTTCGGGATAAAAAGTAGTCTATGTGCTAATCCATAGTCTAGTCTATCTTAATACTAAATTTCATTAAAATCGGTTCAGCCGTTTGAGCGTGAAGAAGTAACAAACATACACATTTACACACAAATTTCGCATTTATAATATAATATTTGTCGATTTTTTTTGTTGGATCTGCTAAAAGTATCAGTTCAACATTACGCAAGCGCCTTCCTTGCCCTAGTTAAGTTTCAAGGACCCCAAACGAGATGAAAACCGCCCTACAAACCAAGGGTGTGGTGCGGTCGTTGACCCGCCGGAGGCCGGCGACCTATCAGCTGACGCACGTACACACTGTTAGATAAACTGTGTACTTGCAATACAGTACCGTGGTACTAGTTTAACCTACTTGTTGATAGTTATATACAGAGCTTCTGCAGATAAGTTAATGTACAGTTAAGGCGATCGCAACATATGTATGTATACTTATTCGAGTGAAGTGCCTGTACCGCGGAGGTAGATATTTCACGAAATAACTTCATATAGAATCATCAATTAACAATTTTCAATGAAATTTTTTGAAATTATAAGTATAAAAATAAGGATTTTAGTTTCTTTATTACTTTCAGAAGAAAAATTATAACTAAATAAATATTACGACACATTTCACACACGGCTTGTTAGGCCCATACTAAACCATATCTAGTTTGTATTATGGTTGCTAACAAAACTGATATACCTACTACATCTATACTATAAGACTCTTTGTCCTGACCTATTCATTCATTCATTCATCTATAGACAACGCAGAGCCCAAACGGCTGGTCCTAGGGTTGTGAAATTTGGAGGGTGTATTTGTTTTGGTATGTAGACGCGTACTAAGAACGGATTTTTGGAAATTCCACCCCTAAGGGGGTGAAAGGGGGTAAAACAGTTTGTATGAAACTTCTTTGTTTTTGAACTTATAGCAATGAAATTTGGAATATGTATAGTTTATGTAAAATTAAAAATAATGATATCAAGTTTTTTTACCAGGGGTGAACTAAGGGTTTGTTATGGGGGGTGAAAGTTTGTATGGAAAAATCTTTATTTATCAAGTTAAAGTCTTGAAAGTTGTTATGGTAGTAGTTTATTGAATGGTTAAATTAAAGTTTTAAAAACTTTTGCCAGGGGTGAATTAAGGGGGATACCATTAGGGGTGAAAGTTAAAAATGAAAGTTTTGTGTTTTAGAACTTAAATGTGTAAAATTTGGAGTGTGTATATATTTTAGTACTTAGACGTGTACTAAGAATAGATTTTTTGAAATTCTACCCTTAAGGGGGGTGAAAGGGGGTAAAACAGTTTGTATGAAACTTCTTTGTTTTTAAACTTCCAGCAATGAAATTTGGAATATGTATAGTTTATGTAAAATTAAAAATAATGGTATCAAGTATTTTTGCCAGGGGTGAACTAAAGGTTTGTAATGGGGGGTGAAAGTTTGTTTGGATTTTTTTTTATTTATCAATTTAACAGTCTTGAACGTTGTTTTGGTTGTAGTTTATATGGTGGTTAAAATAAATTTGTAATGATATTTGCTAGGAGTGAATTAAGGTATGCCATTGGGGTTTAAAGTTCAAAGGGAAAGTTTTGTGTGTTTGAAATTAAATACTTATGAATTGAAATTTAAGTATGTGGTTTACTTAGTGGTATGATTCACGTATTCTTATTATTTATATTAAAATAATGGCTTGGAGAAAACGATCTAATATGTAGCATCACCACCAAAATAGCTAAAACAGAGGTTAACTAGATCTCAGGAATCGAATGCGGAAAGACAGATGCGGCTTATTTTGATATCGTAGCAATGTAGTGTTTATATAAAATTGGCACGGGAATAGGATACAATAGATTTTCCACAGGTTACGCAAAAAGCGACCTACACGCGGGCGGAGCCGCGGGCAACCTCTAGTATATTATATCGATACATATTTACACACACCCAGACCGACAGCCAACTAATTTATTTCATCACAAAGATGTTGGCTGTGTCGGGAATCGAACCCGGGACCCTTTGATTGGCAGTCCAGCATGGTTAACGTTACGCCAACGAGGTCGTCGATTGTAGTTTTGAAAATAAGTCGGTTTAAATTCAACTAAATATTAAAACGAAACTTAAAAAAATAAAATCATTCAGCGAATTTTACGTAATCGTGTTTAGAAACACTTAGCCAGCGAACTACTAGTTCGCTGTACCTAGCATAAAGCATATGCAGCCCAATATACTTCTCCTGCTGGGACTCGGGGCCTTCTGTCAAGAGGAGAGAGATATAGGCCATAATCCACCACGCTGGCCAAGTGCGGGTTGGCGGATGACAAACGTCTTCGGATATTGTGGTCCTCAAATGTGCCGGTTTCCTCACGATGTTTTCCTTCACCGTAAAGCGAGTGTTTTTAAGCACACAGACACGTGAAACTTATAACAACCCGTCGTTTTTAGGCCGTGGATTAAAAAATAGAGATAAAGCGTATATATCAGTCTGGAAGCAATGAAAGCAAAAAATCATTTTTTTTTTGTTGCCCTGTTTATCATCGCAAATTGTTACGTTTTTAAGTGCCTAGTTTACGAATATATTCGTAAAAGTACTAAATTTGCTCGTTTCTACAAATTGAATTTTGAACTATTTATTGTCAATATTTTAATTTTCAGTAATTTGTTGAAAAAAACACGAGCAGATCTTACAAAATCATTGATATTTTCACGAATTGCGTGTATAAATAGACCCAAAATCATCATCATATTAAAGGCAACAAAACCACTGTAGACCAGTGTATTTTATAAAATAACATCTTTTAGTTATAATATCATTGTCTGGAAGACTTTATTTGAGTGACTGACATTACTTCTAATGAATACGTCACAGTAGCACACTTATGAACTATAATGGATGCGCGTCGTCAAATTACTACTTAAAATTTTCCATTCATCGCCCTGATTTACTTTTTTGTACACAAACAATAATAAATTAGAGTAATTGATGTATCGACAATCTTACTGCGCGTGTCAATCATAGACTACAGCGTAGCTTTACATCAGGCAAGCTGTAGTCACCCCTTCAATCAAATATATACCAGATACAGTGTTGCACACAAACACAGCACAAAAAATGGCATGAGTTTACTATACTATTGTATCTATTACAATATACTACCTACGCCACAAAAAATATTTCTATTCAAGTCAACCATACCACTGTATTTTAAGGTTGAGTTTCGACTAGTGTCGTAACAAACATAAGCTATCTTGCTCCACGATAACAGCTATAAAATTGTATGACCGTACGCAGTAAGCGTTAGGAAATTCAACTGTATTGCCATACTAATAACGCTTAAATTCCTCAAACTCTAATAAGACCACACTCTTACTTTTTGTAGTGGTCTTATTTTCCTTGCCGTTTTTTAGAGATATCACCTTATGTCCAGTACATTTTAGATCGAAGAGTCAAACGCAAACCTTATCATATGTGATTTTTTTTTATTATATATTAAAACCATTTCATATAATTATATGCTATATAGGCTAGTAACAAATACTACCATATAAATTATTGGCCATATACATTTTACTTTTAGATTTTATTTCAATTTTAAACGGTTTCAGGAAAATCGTAAATATAGTTGGTTTCCAAAGACCATTAGAGTTTTATGCCGGAAGAAGTTTAAAGCTAAACATAGTTTTAATAGTCTGAAACTAATTTTTATAGTTCAACAAATTATCAGAAATAGCTGTTAACAAAATACGTATAATGATGTCCTTTTCTTCTTTACCGACCGAAATTTATCACAGTGTATGTATACATATGTATGTACTAATCAAGCTTTTTAATTTGATGCCCACATTTTGCATGTTACGATAGAATATGCGATCCGGCATTTTGTGGTGGCAACCACATGGACCGATAGCATTGCTAAGGACATGTCCGAAAAATATACAACATAACAAAAAATATATAAATCAAAATCGATTCCTCCTTTACCTATGTATCTAATAAGAAAAATTTAATCGAAATCGATTACTCCGTCCGAGAGCTATGATGGCTCAGACAAACACACACACATACAGATACGTTAAATTTATAACATATAGATGTTTTCGTGTCGGATTAACTTCTCACATAAATACTCAAGAACATACCAAACATTTCGAAAAGTGAGCCTACTCCGGATTTTACCAATAATAAATGCAACAAAATACTTAGAAAATGTTCGTTCTCACTATCTTTTGTAAATAATTTTCACTTTATTATAAATTCATTATTACTTAAAGTAAATCTAATTTAAAGTTAATTAAACTAAACGTATATTTAGATTTACTTTAAGTAATATTGATTTTGTAGTAATTAGTTATCCGTCAACATTTAAAAACATATTTTGTGTATTCTTTATTATTCTTAAGTAATGTTTAAATTTATTTTTATCATTGTTTTAATCCGTATAAATAAATCTTATTAAATAGCAATAAAAAGTAGTTTCTAAAATACCGACATCTAAAGATTTAATTCTTAAGATCCCACGCGTTTGAATTACGAGTAGGCATCCAGTTGACAGAACCTGATAGTTATCGGTAGCCAGCATTATGTTACAAAGCGAACATATTTGGCTAAGCAGGAAGTTAGAACCAGCAGTTTTAGAGCATGAAACCAATTTATTTAAATGGGAGTCTAAATGAGTAAATATCATCTTTGACATAAGCGAGTGTGACTGGGTGGGAATACGTCTGTTCTTCAATCAGACGGTCCCTGGTTCGATCCCAGCCAACCAATGACTTGTTTTTCATGTAATGTGTGGATTTGCTCTCGCTTTACGGTGAAGGAAAATATAGTGAGTAAACCGACATGTTTTAGGACCACAATATCCGAAATATGTGTCATCTACCATCCCGCACTTGGCCAGCGTGGTGGATTATCGCTGCTTTTCGGATCAGTATACCGAAAAAATAAATAGAAATAATAGAAAAAAGGATAGATATATCACGTCTATCAAATAGACGTGATATATTATTACAAACCTCCCACCCCTCTATGATATTTCGTGATTTTACCTTTATATTTACGGACGGTCCTTTACGAGTAATATCAACTTAAACCCAATACAGCCAACACTTATTCCACTTCTCTCCAAGATTTAAAGGCTGTGGCTTGGAGGCACACGCGGATCCAACCATCTCGAAGTAAGTTATGTCAGTGGGTCGCCAGAGGGCCTCGCGAGCAAACGGTAAATCATCTCACACTCGTATATACAATATCACGACCTCGTTGGTGTAATGGTTACCATAGCGGATTGCCAAGTAGAGGGTCCCGGGTTCAATTCCTGGCAAGTCCAACATCTTTGTGATAAACTTAATTTGTTTGCTATTGGTCTGGGTGTTATTTATGTACGTATATGTAGTATATCAGTTGTGTTAGCAACCATAATACAAACTAGAAATGGTTTAGCATGGGGCTAACCAGCCGTGTGTGAAAAAAAGAATGCCTACGCCTTCGCGTTCAAAGTCATTCAGTGGTCTGTATAATGTCATAATCATAATTATTGATTATGAAATTAACCTTGAAGAATTAAACCCATAAACACACACATATATTATGTACAATTATTTAAATTATCAATAAATATGGTTAGTGGTGTGGTTAATAATAGCGGTTGGTCCTCGCTTCTGGAGATCCAAGAGCTGGCAGCTATTTCTTACAAAGACTAAGTTTAGCTGTTCAACGAGGTAATGCTGCCAGCATCTTGGGAACTCTGCCCCGCAGCGACAGCCTGGATGGTGTGAGCTTACTCTAATTAAAATTGTAGTGTTTTGATTTTTCTTTAAGTTTGTATATAGTAATAAATTTTTTCTGCAACTACGTCATTAATATGTATTTTTTTTTACAATCATACACGGCTGGTTAGCCCTATACTGAACAATTTCTAGCTCGTATTATGGTTGCAAACACAACTGATATACTACATATACATACATACATATTATATATAAATACATATTTAACACCCAGACCCACAGCCAACAAATTTGATTAAGCACAAAGATGTTGACCGGGCCGGGAATCGAACTTGGAACCTTCTGATTCGCAGTCCGGCATGGTAAGCTTCACGCCAACGAGGTCGGAGGAATAAATATCTAATTAAAACGACTTGATTGTTTAGCACGCTGGAATCAACTGGCAGAGACTGGTTGAAAGAACGTTTGGCGTTAGGAGAGGAGGCCTATACCCAGCAGTGGGAAGAAACCGAACAGGCTGACGCTGATAATGTTAGGTATATCGTACGCCTTAACTGTTAAGGCAGCTTTTATCTGAAGAAAAATATTATTTCGGGAATTCAACCAAATCTTACAAGTTATCTCACCTCTGTTTACTTACTGATAATTTCCATTTATTGCGGAGTTAATGTTTGGTATCGTTGTTATCAATGTTTTACACGTGAAGTTTTTTTGCAATGCAATATTATGATAATATTACATTGAATATTATATTTCAAAGGCATGTGTACTTATTGAACTTTAACTTGATTCACATGCATCATAAGCAGAACATTACTTGACGATCACTTTTGGTTACCATGCCGGACTGCCAATCAGAAGGTTCCGGGTTCGTTTCCCGGCACGGCCAACATCTTTGTGCTGAACTTTGTTGGCTGTCGGGCTGGGTGTTAAATATGTATCTATATAATATGTATGTAGTATATCAGTTGTGTTAGCAACCATAATACGAACTAGAAATGGTTCAGTATGGGGTTAGCCAGCCGTGTGTGAAATGTATCAAAAATAAATAAATAATAATACGTTTCCGCTGCTGCGACCTGGAGCCTTTCTTCAAAAGGAGAGACATATACTCGTAGTTCATATGCTATCACGCTGGCCAAGTGCGGGTTGGCGGATGACTCACGTCTTCAGTTATTGTGATTGAGGATCACAATCGTCGAACGTAAGTAGGTACGCTATTGCCAGTTATTTCTTACCTCATATTACTTGTTTCTTTTAAAATTCTAGCTATGAATGAGCGTGTGCATTTGTAAGCAACACATAAAATGTCATTGTTTACATGTCTACCATAATTTGGTGGTTATGTAACCAATATGATTCAGTTTCTGAGTCTGGAGCTAATAAAGTCTTATCATTATGGACTTTGTAGAGGATTTTACGTGAATTGTTTACAATTTCGGTGTTTTTATAATATCAGGTAGGTATCCTTTTCAGCGATGTTATCTTTTGATGGCTGGCAGGATATGATTGCTGAAAACTAGATATATATACATTTTTTGATGTATTAATTTTGATAAATATAAGGATTTTTATACGAAAATCGAGCTGCGATAGCTCAGGGCATTAGTCAATTCAATTTTATACTCTTTAGACTTTAGTAATAAGTCCAACTAAGTATTCTAGGATTTAGTGCTTTATAAATGGCAGCTTAGGTAGTATATTCTGTATAACAGTCAGCGAACTAGAATAAATAGAATAGTAACTTGGCCGATAAAATGGTTCCACCGTCCACGCCTAATATACCGCGGTGGGCGGGGCAAAACAGCTACCTGCTGCTACGTACCTCGTGACGTTGATGCGACCAATCGACCCACCAACGTCAGATGGAATTTGGTTATCAAATAGAAGGGTTTGAGTAGTTGAATAAATTGTGATCAATTTCGTAAATAAGAAGTTCTCTAAATTTTTTATTCATACTTGCTATTTTAAAGTCCTTTACTTATATACTAGTAGTACGTTTCATCCTATATTATAGCTACCGTCTCCAAAACTAGCTTGTTATTCTTTTGTTATTTGCTAAACTTTTCCAGAGCTTACTTTTACTTATGTTTGTATAATAATAGTAATAAATACATATAATGAAGTATAGTCATGTAACATTAGTATTGAGGTCACCCAATTTGTCTGTTGGCCAGAATTTGGTCACCGACATGACTCAATTCAATTAACAAAAACAGAGGTTACTTTCGTGGGAGTCAAAGCCTTCAACCACAATGAAATAATCAAATATAGTAAGTATTAGCGGATATGTGTTTGATAATACTGTTTTTTTCACCTTGGCTTGGATAGTATATATCACGTTTATTGGGCAGAAGTTACGTGGAGTAAAGTATAGTGAAGTGTAGTAAAGTGAAGTGTAGTAAAGTGAAGTGTAGTAAAGTGAAGTGTAGTAAAGTGAAGTGTAGTAAAGTGAAATTAAGTGACGTAAAGTGTAGTACATTTTATCATATCCAAGTAAAAATATTATTTATTGCTAATTTGACAAATGTACATACATCATAGTAAATTATAGTATCATCATAATAAATTATAATATTTCTATGGAAAACTAATGCCTTTTTCCTTAAAACAATGGTGTATATGAGGAACACTACACCGCACAAGGTCTCCTCATTTACAGATCAACAGTAACTCTCGCTCCATAGCTTTACCATCCTCCATTCTCCATGTAACTGGCATGTGTTCTGTTCCAGTGCGTATAAAAAATCTTAGAAATATTTAGTACAATAGCCTAACAAGTTGCCAGTTGGCGTTGTTACTCGTACCTATTAGAATTCATTCGCTTTACATACAATATCTAAGTTAATTTGCATTCAGCAACTTTGTAACAAATTGCTATATGCGCATAATTTTGCTGACTTATAACATCGTCTAGCCTCTAGCTTGATGCGTCGATGTACGGATAAGCAGGTCATGGGATCGTAAACGTGCGTTAAGACGATCACAGGGGCAAAAATCTTGTGTTTACAGTTTTAGCGAAATAAATCATAAACTATAACTAAATGTAAAAATGTATGACAACTCTCTTTCATTTCCATTGGTTCAAATAGACAAAATCTAGAATTTACATTTGAACGTTATCTATACCAATATTATAAAGAGGTAAAGTTTGATTTTTTGTTTGTTTTATTGACGCAAAACTGCTGGATCAATTTGAAAAAATATTTTACTGTTTGGAAGCTACATAATCCCGGAGTAATGGGCTATGCTAGGCCCGTGCGAAGCCGGGAAGATCTGCTAGTAAATCATAAATGGTTCAAATCATTCACAAATGAGCTTATAGACCGACTAAAGAACATGGAAAAAAAGATATGGACATTTTTTTTCAGTGCGCTATAATTTTAACGGCTCCGCAAATATGGCTATCAAATAAAAGGTCTGATTAGTAGAATGCATACATTATGATACATTTCAAATGCAAGATGGCCACTACCAAAAATTACGGGATTTTCTAAATTTTTAATTTGCGCTTGTCATATAAATATAAATAATTGTTTTTATCCTGTGCAGTTGTGTCTACCTCAACATAGTTGCAGTTGTCAATCATTATAGATACGTTGATAACCTGTGGATTTATCTATAAACTATTATATAGTAAGTACATATGTACGAAATTACGATCGGAACGTGCAGTCTAAACTGCGCAGATTTCGTAGTGTATTTTAATATAATTTAATGCTGAGCTGAAAAGACTACAAAAAATCAAATATCTTTATGCTGTAAGCACAGAAAATAAATTAATTTCTAAGGTAAAAAGTATATATTTTTTTCACAACAATTTTTGTCTATGTATATACGAATCAAACACTCCAACAAATACAATCTACTAACTCAATTTTGTACCTTTTATTATATCCTAGAAAGCTAAAGAAAGTAAAAAAAATCAAAACGTACCCCTGTCTGTTCTTAAAATCAAGAAATTTGCTAAATACTAAACCAAAACACTTATCATCTTCCGTGATTACTTTTCATCCAAAATGGAAAAGTTCACATAGCCAAGATTCAATTTCAGTTCAAACGAATGGATGCCCGTTACCGAAACAAAATGTTATTTTGTGTGGGTGTTCCTAATTGCTTCGGAACACAAAAGGTCAACTAAAGTGAGATCTAAGTTTGGTGATTAAACTGCTCGTTAGACTTTCATTGCGGCTATAAATTTCAACTTTTAAGAAATTATTTTATTCTATATCGCCGAAGATTTAATTTCTTGACTAAATGTCCAAAGCGTAACTGTATATATCCTACAGTGTAAACTCTATATAACGCCACTGAAGGGACTGTGCATTTTATGGCGTCATAGAGAGTGGTCGTGCAATGGAGAGAATGTATCGTTTTGTATGGAATACAAGCTAAACCAACTAAAGCCAATTGATTTCGACGCTTTAGAGAGTTTGTGTTTAAATCGTGTGACGTTACACTGTAATATCATACAGCTAGGTTTTACTAAGCTTATGACATTCTTAGGTAACGGATTTTAACAAAAAAAAATTTGGTATCGCCATTGGTATTTCATAAGTTTTAGGCAATTATATAAGGCTTAATCTTAAAGATTTTCCAATTAAAAATAGTTTTCATAATCGGTTCATAAACGAAGGAGATAGTAACGAACACAAAAAACATACAGTTAAAATGAGAAGCTCCTCCTCTTTTGAATTCAAATGTTAATTCTATCTATCTCAACAAATAAATAAGTATACTAAACTTTTAGTCTCAAAAGTTTCGATCACGGCGTCCAAATTTTAATCAAAATTCGTTTAATTATTTATCATACTCGTAGAACCAGTTTAGAAGTTCTACTTGATAATATATGCTATTAATATCTCAGACAAGAAATCCAAATCATAATATTATTTAATATTCACGCCGAATTAAAATATTTCTTAACCGTACATTCACGTGACAGAATACAGTGAACAAAGATTGTAAATTATACAAACTGAACTGTAATTTGTATTAATACGAGTATTTGCCATTTTATCTGCGAGTAGATAAAGAGGAGTCTATCTAAATATATATATACAATATATATGGGTATCTATAGTATGGTATATTAAGGATATATTTACAATACAATACAATTTCACTTTGTTGCACACTAAATACAAAAGAAAAACAATATTACATTACAAGAAAAATAAAGATGTAGTACAATAGGCGGCCTTATCGCCTAAGGCAACCTGCCAGGCAACCTTTGGATGGATTTAAGTTACGGACAAGCAGAGGGTGCTGTACATACTTAAAAAATAACTTACCTAACTTTATAAATACTAAATAAATTTAAACAATATAAGTACCTAAATTCTACCTTCACAATACTTCACATTGAATTACAATGTGGACATATTATAATGATGATAGACCCTGTTCTGAAAAATGGGAAAGACTTGGCCTGCCGAATCGGCAGTGGCAGGGCGTTCCACTGAAAATATATGATATAGATATTACAATTTTTGGGGCACTTCCTTTAATAAATCAACAAAAAGAGACTCATTCCGTTTCTAAGTAAGCGTGCCACGTCGTAGATTACAACGTACAGCTTTCTATCAACGTAATAATAAGGAACAGTCATAGAATGTGTATTAGCTCTGACAAGACTCATCGAAGGCCTTTGAACTAGCCTACGTGCTGTTACATAATAAACTTATTTACCTCATTTTGTGAAACCTTATCAATATTCCCACTATCTTCTCCTGCTATCTTTTAATATTAGGTATATTTATTTAATAACACTTATCATGTGTGTCGGTAATCAATGTGTTTTCGTTTAGCACCATTTTTATTTGTTATCTGCCGGGGTATCGTGCTCTCATGCGTTATTTCGGCTTATCAGTTATCACTGGTCTGTTTTGAGAGGTTGTTATGCCTACATCTGTATTGGTACCTACACTTCGAAAGGTCATTCTGTTATTTGACGTCTTTCCGTTTTTTTGCTGTGGCGCTTCACTGTCCGATAACGATTACGTATTTGGATTAACGATAAAATAATATTTTGTTTTTTATGATATACGACTACCATTTTTAAAAACCCTACAGGACATTATGCGGCCATCTTTATTTTAAAGTTTTTGAATGAAGCCTTTTTATTTGATACCCATTGTAAAAAAATATGTGATACACCTTTTTGTTGCAGCGGCCATTTTAGACCGATTTTCATCAAAGATAGCTAAAAACATCCCGACTAAATTCGCCTTCACTGAAATAAAAACTAACTCGAAATCGGTTCATAGGTTTGGAAGCTACGATGCCACACACATACAGACACGCCAAACTTATAAAATCCCGTCGTTTTTGAGTCGTGCTCGCGGATTAAAAATGTTTTTTTTTTGCCAGGATCATTATTTCTTTCGCGACATTCACTTATCAACATTTATTTTATATGCTATTGTTTTTTTATCTATGAATTTGTAAAATGTCTCAGTACATTGAAAGATAATAACTACTTATCAAACATTTTACTTTCGTAAAATAAACTACGCTGACATCTCAAAGAAAAAACTTCGATCACCAATTGTAGTTTCCCATTAAGTCACCGTTCTATTTCGTTGCTGTATTTACTAACCTTGACCGAATATCCAATACACCAATCAGATTCGATAATAATATCTACACAAGTTTTTTTGCGTTGTTACGAAACCCGTTTGAATGTAAAAACAACTGATATACCTAACTGAGTAGTTGTTATGACCATATTTTGATGCCCAGGATTTTATTCAAGGATCTGCTCGCTTTTATAGGTTTAGAGTAGGGATTTATACAGTGTAAACTCCATGTAACGTCACTCGATGTAACGACAAACTTTCTAAACCGTCGAAATCAATGGGCTTTAGTTGGTTTAGCTTGTATTCCATACAATGATACATTCTCTCCGTTTAACGACCACTCTCTATAACGCCTTAAAATGCAAAGTCGCCTCAGTGTCGTTCTATAGAGTTTACACTATACATATATAGCAAGTAAGCGATATAGACACATATAATACATCTGGTACGATACGTACATACTTGTATAATAATGTAGTATATAAGAAAATACTATATGATACTGTAACTACTTACAAATACACATGATCAGAAACCTAATTATGTAGTAATTATGTACTTAAGTATATAAGTAAATACAATATGATACTATAACTACTTAGAAATACGCATAATCAAAAACCCATACCTAATCGTTCCCGTACCACAGAATAATAACTTGTACTTCGCCCGTACCAAGGTGCATTTATTATTTTATTTTATTGTCTTCTTTATTTTACGCAACGTTCAATCGTTTGTTTATTTTTACTCCTAATCCAAAGGTTTTCGTGGAAGAGATCACTCTAAGCGATAAGGCCGCCAATTGTGGCACACTTATTATTTATCCTTCTTTTTATTATTCTGGTTTGTGTCCAACAAAGATATTTTTATCTATTTCAAGGCTAACAGCATTGCCGCGCTGTATAAGAAAGTCTTTTGCTTTGTGGATCTTCATAGGTTCGAGAGAGAGTCGTAGTTTATTAGAAACCCTGTATAATAGAAACAGATAGTATTTATAATATTCAATCGCCTCTGAGAAGGTAGCAACCGGATAGATTTAAAATTTAAAACTGTTGAAGACTATGGAACTTTCCACGGTCTATGTAAATTGTTCTTGTTTTGTAAAACTGGACGATTCAGTGTTTGATACTTGAGCGCTCACACATGAATGTATTATGCGAGTATGTACATTCAATAATGTATTCCAAATGACATCATCTTTGTAAATGAACTTGTAAATGCTATGTACTCGTATACTCTTGGTATTCTCAACAAACTTGTTAAGAAGTTTTGTTTGAACAGCTATTAAGACTTAACTTCGCAGTGTGCTTTAAGATCTTAATACGTTTTTAAGATCTTTATCTCACTAGTGTTTATCTAGTACCAAGGTGTAGACTAGAAATGCAGAGATCTGAAAGAGGGCCCACATTCAATGGCTGTTTTCCTCACAATACTCATATTTAAAAGTCTACTATAAAATAGGAGACTATTAATATGACTAACACTAAAAAGATCAAATACGAGTAAATTAACAGGGTTGCTATCTCCAGTAGATAATTGTAATGTCGGGTAATTAAGTAACTGTAAAGTGACATAATATTGCAATAAATTGTGTGACTTTAACTTTAAGTTTGACATTACAGCTAGATATTTAACCAGCAGTGGCCGTAACCACACGAGTAGGTGACACTCTGGCCTAAGTTGTAGTATGCTTAGTCTGGAATAACTGACTCCCAAGGAGAATTGCCGAAGTGAACTGTTAAGTACTTGGCGACAGATCAAATAGATATGAAATATAGATAGTGTATTTATTACCAACAAAAATCAAATTATTTCTTTATACTTGCCAAAGAATTGTCTTGGTTTATCTTTTATCACTTTACTTTGATTTTCGAGTTGTTCGATTAATTGAGTTTGTTTTCTAGCTCTAAATAGGATTATAAAAATGTAAGTATCGTTAGGTAACATTATTATCGTAATCAACGATAAGGTCTATTTATGTCTTTTTAGATAAATAGTTAGTAAAAGACCTACACGATAATACATAATAGGCTCGAATATATTTATTATTGAACAGAATATTGCTAATAAAGATTACAAAAGTCAATAAATAAAATTATTTATATTTTCACACACTTATTAACCCAATAATACTAAAATGATATGAATATGAAATTAAATTATTGGCACTGTGTAGGAGTGCACGTGAAATTAAAAACAATATAGATAATGTCATTACCAATGACGATTATGGCTGGCCACTTTTATTTTGGTGCTTGGGAACAGAAATCCAGCGCTTTCTGGAGTGGACTGGCTGACTCCAAACTTCGTCAGAGACAGCCACAAGGATTTTATTGGCATCAATAAAAAGCAATTGTTTTATGCACAAGGCACATCATCATCATCACCAGCCCGTCTGCTTCCACTGGACATGGGCCTCTCCCAAGACACGCCACCCTATCCTGGGCATCTCGTCTTCACCCACCTGCTTTTTTCCGTCGCTCCACCTCGTTGTAGGTCGTCCTACGCGGTTTCGACTCCAGGTCTGGTCTACCCCAGTGGTTATTGGTTCTGCGACAGATATGACCGGCCCACTGTCACTTGCTAATACGTTGAGCTATGTTGATACGTTTTTACTTTTGATCTGAGGCGAATGACTTCGTTGCGGATTAGATCCCGCAGAGAAATACCAAGCTCAGCTCGCTCCATAGCTCGTTGAGCGACTTTGAGACTAGTTCTGCCGTGAGTGTCCAGGTCTCTGCACCGTCTATACTGGTAGACTACCCTGATAGCACATATGTCCTTGAAAAAAAAAACAATTCATAAGTGCAATATTATGTCACTTTACAGTATAAGTTTTAAACTTATTACTTATACTTATTTTTCAGTATAAGTTAAATATTTACAAATAAATTAATCATTTGACTTCTTGACGTTTCCTACACAATAAATATCCAGGAATACGGAAATTCACATCGTATATTCGATGTCCATCACTCCGATATCTCATAAGTGCAACGAACTTTGCAGATAAGGTTTTCAGCTTCGCACGGTCACTCGCCAAGCCTCCATATGATGTAAAATTATTCTGCAGTCAAAGGTCTTTATTGCTTAAAGAATACGGTAGATATTGGCTTGAAGTTTTTAAATAAGTTGTAGAAAATGTATTTGGTCATCTGAATTTCTCCTAATGGTAGACCTTGACCGAAGCCTCGTGTAGCACAGGGGAAGTTGAAAAACAGCGAATATCTGTTTAGACTAGTTCTGAATACATTGAACTAGAATAAAAAGAATAGTAGCTTGGCCGATAAAATGGTTCCACCGTCCACGCGTAAAATACCGCGGTGGGCGGGGCAAAACAGCTAAACAGCGCCCGCGTGGCGTTGACCGACCAACCGCAAGTGAGTGTGTGTGTTTCGTTGGGATAGCAGTATAATTGTGTGCGTAGATGGATCCAAATTCTAAGCGGCAATTGTATGGAGTTACTTTTCCATTTATTCTAGTTCGTTGTTCGCTGGGTAGCACCTAAAATCGAATCATTCTTTGAGGTACTTATGGTTTTATTTTCAGCACAAGAAAGATTTAGCAAACGGCTGACTTCATAAGTTAATTTCTTTGTTAATACGTAGGATATATCTTTGTATATATTTATATACTACTACCATAGTAAGTCTATTTATGTGTTACTACCATTAGAGACACCAAGTAATACATTTCTTCTCTATAACTGTGAAACTAATATTATTAAAGTTAAATTTGGTGTTAGTTATTTTTCATATGTTAATTCATATTCATATTATATTAATTGTTAATAAAAAAAGTTGAAGTGACATGAAAGAAAAATACTAATTTTTATTTAGTTTCTAGAAGTAGGTAGTATCTGTCCAGTAAATAATCAGTATTGATCTAAGCACCATAGATCTACCATTTACCCAAATACATAGTAAACAGTTGTTAGTAGGCACAACATTGAAATGTAAATCGAAAGCAATAAATAAATCGCTAAACCATGTACCAAGATGTTGTTTATCAAGACGTAGAATATGACATAGTTTGCTTAGCCTTGTAATGGCTTTGAATTATAAGTCTAGTTACCAGCGAACTAGAATAAATAGAATAGTAACTTGGCCGATAAAATGGTTCTACGCGTAATCGTAAAATACCGCGGTGGGCGGGGCAAAACAGCTACCCGCGCCCTCGCGTGGCGTCACATGGTATGGCACGGCACCAATCGCGTGCGAGCTTTGTGAGTGTGTTTCGTTGGGATAGCAGTATAATTGTGTGCATAGATGGATACAAATTCTAAGCGGCAATTGTATGGAGTTTCTGTTCCGTTTATTCTAGTTCGCTGATACTTACCTAGGAACGAACCTAGTTTTAGTTCTTACATTTATGTATTGAACTAACCGCAGTTAAACCCAAAGGTACTTGAGAGCATGTAAGCTGCCCACTATTAGTTCCCAATGCTTGGAAGGACTCAAGGCCATCTCTCGCAAGGATATTATATAAATATATGAGAAAAATATTATAATAGAAATTTGGTTATTAATTAAATAACGACATCTTCTTACTCCTTCGCACTGTGGTGACATACGTACATACTTAGAGTTAGTTATAAACCTCATATAATCTCGCTTTATCCCCATTATAGTAAGGAGCCGTCAATCAATCACGCGACATTTTTTTTGTACATAGCGATGTTTAAGACTACCCCCACCCCCCTTCCTATATCAGGTGTATTTTTTAGTAACTACACGATTTCGTAACTATTTTTAAATGTAAACAAAATACAGCTTTCGGTAAAATCTTTTTTATTTAGAAATTAAAAAAGCCAAAAACACGAACGCCGCTTTTCGGTTCAGTATCCCGAAAAATAAAAACACGTGATATATTACAACCCCCCCAGTGATATTTCGTGATTCTATATATACCCCCTGAGCCGCTGATATATCGTCGTGAGGTTCGAAGGCCCCCCCCCCCTTCGAACCTCACAGGGCGGCCGGCCAATGGACGGCCTCTAAGCAGGATTCAATAAATTCTTATATCTTAAATCTTAACAGACATCTTCTACATTACTAACACACTTTATAAAGATAACAAAAAGCCTATGCATTTAATATGAACTCTGAATAATATTGAAGCAATATTCTGTTATCTCAGTTAGACCGCATTTAGCTGCATTAGACCAGCCGGCAGAGACAATAAATTACCGCTATCCCTGTAAATGTATTTCGCATTATCAGTAAGTTCATGAGGATAACAAACCCACAGTTGTCTATGTACTTAATTAAAAATTGAAGAAACCTATTTGTGCACGTCACACATAATATTTTTTATTCTTTTAGAAGTACTTGTCAAAAACGCTTACTAAAACGCTCCATGGAAATTTTTCACTACCAATTTTATCAATAAGTTTGGCCAATTAACTCTCTACCCATTACGTAAAACAGCATCAAAATGGGATTAGTAACTTTTGAGATACTAATCAGTTAGCGACACTCTGGCCTAAAGCGGAGCATGCTTAGTCTGGAATAACTGGCTCTCAAGGAGGCAGCCGGAACACATTTTTTTACTTAAAATAGGTCAGCGCTTGACCACAATTCACCTGATGGTAAGTGATATTGAGGTCTACGTTGGATCGCGCTTACCTAGAAGGAACCGGTTTACTCTCGCCTTGAAAATCGCTAGATTATAATCATTGGGGAACAGGGAATTTGGCAAGGTATTCCAAAGTTTGGCGGTTCGGACAACAAAGGTGGAGGCAAAACGCTTAGTGCGTGCCTTGGGCACCTCAACCGGAAACCGTTGCCGCCTTGGCGTTTCCCTGCTCGTCCGATAGTGGAAGGGGGCGGGGGGAATTACTTCATGCAATTCAGTCGCACACTCGCCGAAATGCAACCGATAGAAGACCGACAGACTGGCAACAATGCGGCGGTGATCTATGCTTTGCTGGTTAACTTTGCCTTGCAAAGATTGTCATTACCTATGAGCCTCTTTGCACGCCGTTTAATTGACTCCAACGCCTGAAGCTGGTATTTTGCCGAGCCATCCCAAAGGTGCGAACAATAAATACTCCATGCATGATCGAACTTGTGCTTAATATAACAAAAGCATCTGTTCCTGCGTGAAATACTTTCGCACCTTCGAGAGGATACCCAGCTTTTTGGCTGCTACTTGCCCAGTTTTTTGTTAGGTGCTAGGCAACCAAAGGTTCAACTACCCAGGCCAGCACTAAAGCCTTACTTCAATGCTATGGTTTCCTTATGATGTTATATTATGTTATGTTATATTGCGTTTTGCTTCGACCTTCATTATGAGAACTGCGAAGCTTTGGAACTCTCTTCCTGAGTCGCTTTTTCCCGAGAAGTACAATTTGGCGGTCTTCAAATCCAGAGTAAATAGGTTCATCGAGCGTGTTACATCTTAGACCACAGTCAAGCTTAACATCAGGCTAGCTGCGGTCAAACCTAAGCCTATTCATCAATAAAAAAAAAAGTTTTCATTCACCGATAGATCGATCTAATTGGCAAAGACTGAACCCACGACCTTCATTGCGTAAGGTAGCCGCACGACCGACTGAGCTATCATCGCTATAAACTGCATATTTATATATGTACGTATTGCTTTATGGATGTACATTATTTTTGTGCGTAATAAAACTATTTTCTTTCTTTCTTTCTTTCTTTCTTTCTTTATTTCTTTCATTATGGTTAATACAGTCACACACAAAAAATCCTCTCACCACAAACGCATATACCGGCTTTCGTTCCGTCACAGGTAAAAAAAGTCTAGGTCATATAATTTACTCTGTATTATAAATAAATGGTTCTTTATTATCGCAATTAAACCGCATTTATCTGCACGCTGCCAGTAATGCCATAATTTGTGCATGGGACAGGTCAATGCGCTGCCTTGGATCTGAAGTAAATAACTTGAATAACAATCTGCCATTCAAGGCTGTATTCATAATATAATTAAGATCCGATTGGTTGCGAGGCCGATTTGTAGACTAATATTGTTTATCTAAAAAAAATGGTTGCCTGTAAAGTCGGTTTTACGGGCGAAGATTTTACGTGACAACGTCTGCCGCGTGCTGCGCGCGCGGCAGACCGATCATAGTTGAGTGGGAGAGAGACGCAAGGCATTCGGCGGGCCTCTCTCTCGTTCGGTGACTCATCGTAACGTTACCGGGCGTTACACTTTTTCATAAGTGACTCCCAGCCGCAACCTAATTTAAGACGTTGTCACGTCAAAAGCGAGTGTGGCTCGGTGGTATTACGTTTGCTTTTCAACAGACGGCCCTTGGTTCGATTCTGGCCCTACACCAATGACTTGTTTTTCAAGTTATGTGTGGATTTGCTCTCGCTTTAAGGCGAAGAAAAACATCGTGAGGAAACCAGCATGTTTGAGGACCACAATATCCGAAGACGTGTGTCATCCGCCAACCCGCACTTGGCCAGCGTGTTGGTTTATGGCCTATATCTCTCTCCTCATGAGAGAAGGCCCCGAGTCCCAGCAGTGGGAACGTATAGTGGGCTGCTTATGCATAACTGAGGGCTGATAATCGAGTGTCCTTCTAACATCTAGAATTAAGGTCAGTGTTATCAGTCAACTACTTAGAAGAGACCTCACCATTATTTATATTTACCCAATGTGGTTCGATTTGACGTCAATGTGTTCTGTAACTATTTACTACTGTGTCTTTAAGATAAGAGCATATAATGAGTAGGTTATAAAATGTAACTGCTTAAGCATCATTAGCACTTCAACCCAGTTATTAACTATGTACATAATACATACCTGCTACTTGCATAACTAGCCAAATTTGCTTGGGTTAAAGTTGGGTAGTTGAAACGAACAAATTGGTCAATCGTGAGTCAAGCTCGCGCGTGAAGGGTTCCGAACCATTATTTATAAAAATTACAAAGAAATAAGTTTAAAATTGTAATGGAGCCAGTATGTTTTTGATGGGAAACACGTAAAAATGCAACTTTAAAAACGTAAAATGCCTAAAAAATATTTTTTTTATTGTATGGAGGCCAATGTATTGGAGCTAAAACTCAGAATGTTTAATTAGTTAGAGTTTTAATTATAGTTATAGCGGCAATAAAAAACCATTATCTGTGAAAATTTCGACTTATTAGCTATACCAGTTCACGAGATACAGCCTGGTGGCGGACGGACTGTAGTCTAGGTTCTGTTGGTATCATTTGGGTACAGATTCCTAAAAAAATTAATTAGTTTGCTGTAGCATCATAAACAGATCGACGTTGTGTTTTTAGGCAGATATTTAAGAATACTAATAATAATATCATATTTATAAATTTTACTAATATCGAAGAATAGGAAGATTCTGAATAAATTATAAGTTTATTCAGAAACTCCATGCAACCGTCTAATTAGACCCCCAACGCAAAAACGACGGGGCGTTATAACTTATAAGTTTGAGGTGTCTGTGTGTGTCAGTGGCATCGTAGCTACCGAACGGATGAACCGATTTTGTATTAAATTTTTTTTGTTTGATGAATATCGACCTAAGATGGCTTTACCTACTACGGGATTGAGCTAAAAATAAAAAAAATGGGTATCAAATAAAAAGACTTGACAAGTAGAATACTGTATGTATCATGATTTATTTCAAATCATAAATTACTGTCAGCACAAAATATTCTGTCGGGGGTTTTCTAAATGTTTATTTAAATACATATTTAAATTGTACATTTAAACGACAATAATATACCTACCGGTATGGAAATACTTCTTGGGAAGTTTAGTTTTTTTATTCTAATTTTATGGTGAGATGAAAGTCCAGTTCCTAGTTCTAAGGTGTTTATTCAATATTGTTGTCAAACTATTTTATACGTTATTTTTTCAGTATTTAGGCTGGTTTTGGAATAGCAAGTTCTAAATACATAGTAAGGTGATCGACACAATCACTGTAGTGAGCCTCAAATTAAATATTCCGTTCAGAAGAGAATAGCGCAAAAAGTCTACGTCTACCGGTAAAGTCTGCTTAATTAGTGGCCCAATAATCGCTATGGTTGTGTAATTTCGCTAATGCTTAATTGCGTAAAATATTGTCGCTATAATAGAAGTGCGTATAGTCTTTATTTTAATTGTCTCAAAATGATCGTGTAATACGAGTACGATTATGACAGATTTAATTGTCTATTATATGATTATGATTACCGAAATTTAAATCGATACATTTTAAATAGACTTAAAACGGTTTATGTAACATTTTTACGATACAAGGCACGTATGGGCAGGTTGCTTAATTTTGTCTTTAAATTTTTTTATGTTTTTTTTTGGTTAACAAAATTTTCGTTTTTACTATGCTCTGTAAATATTATTCTTAAGTTATGTTTAAATTAATTTTATCATTACTTCAAGTTTTGTCAATAAAAATATATATATATAAGTTTTTACGATTGTTTTAGTATTTTAAATACGCTATAATATTTTGGCATGCGAGATTCACATCGTAAGTTTGTGAGTTATAGCGGTAGGTCTACAGTAGAGATTTTTCTACTACTTATTCATCAGACTTAGCCGGCAGACTTGCAAATTACTCATGTTTTCCGTAACCTTGGGTGACCGCATAACAAATACATGGCAGCCAAGATAATACAACTAGTACTTGGTTTTATCTACGCATAACATAATAGGTACCTACACATACAAAGATATATACCTACCTATAGTGTAAATCGTAAGTATTGGAAAAGCTTTGAGGGCTTGTGATTAACTTATAACCTGTGACTTGGCAAATCGCGAATATAAAAACTAGTTTTCAGCAGTTTCTTACAAAATCTTCTATAGAAAATTTCCATGTCACAATGTTAGTTACCGTACTCCTCTGAAATGGTTTGACCGATTTTTACCAAATTTTATATGCGTATTCAGTAGGTCTGAGAATCGGCTACTTTCTTTTTACCATACTCTTTTAGTTTTTTTTAATTAATAGAAATTATTTATTATGCAAAACAACATTTGCCGGGTCAGCTAGTATATTGTATACATAATAATATATTAATCTCGATAAAACTCGGAAACGACTGAACCAATTTTCTAATAACGACATGGTTAGGCTAGATTCAGCTTAGCGTAGTTATAATTGTGCTAAATACATATTATAAGCTTTGTACATATACATATACTTCCACCCTATGGGCGTCTTGATTGATACTACGCACTATTTTATAACTAGAAATGTTTACTATTTGTATGTAGTACCCTAAACTTAAATTTAAACTGTAAATAAGTACTTATTTACATTGTTACTCTTTGAAAAGAAACGCAGTGGTAGGGCAGTTTCTTTTATTTAATCATTTTAATATAACTTCCCGCTCTTTATTAAAGGTAGTTACGGTTTTTAAGAAAGAGTATTCTATATAATATATTATATGTGTTTCGATATAATTAGGAGCGGCTTTTACACTGATTCAAGATTTATGCATTGAAATTATATTAATCTTATCCAGAGTGAATCTAAATTGGCCTTATTATTATGATTTTAATAATGCTTATTATTGCTAAGTAGATAAAAATCTTGCTACAAAATGCAGTAATAGTAATAACATATTTTGACATAGTACGAGTATGTATAAAAAGAAGTAAATTGTTTCAGCTAATTTATATTTTTGTCTTGAAATGTCTTCTAAATGTCTAATGTCTGTTTGTTACGCTTGGTCGGTTCTGCGTTTTTTATATCTACACGTCATACAACCTAATAAATAGGTACATTAGAAGTCTGGTGCCTATTTTTTTAATCTCTGAGTACACTCTGCTTCACAATATTGACATCAAGCTTTATTTGTTCAAACAGCACAACGTTCGTTTGCTAATCATTCACACCTTTGTGTTATGCAATGGCCTCTCGATTTGTTTCTTAGAAAATCTTGATGATTTCAGAGAAAACATCCGCGGATCTTTTGGTCGGTTGTTATGCTGATTACAGAATTATGCTGGCTTTTGATTGTGCACAAAGTTTTTCGAATGCGCAACTAAATTATAGTTCCGGTTATAGTCAAATTCTATCCATAGGTAAACAATATACTTAGACAAAAGACCAATCTGGTTCAGCCAAACATTTTAACCAAAGAGATCATTTGTTTACGTTTAGATAAGAAAACAAAACGAAAACTAAACATAGTGTAGTGCATTCGAAAAAACTTATTCTACAAGGCATTTAACTATGTATAATAACTAGCGTAGTAGTACCTCAGTGATACAAGGGGTATCGCTGGGCCCGCATTTAATAGCACGAGTAGTAGTAGAATAGTGCGAGTGTACGTGATTTGATTCAAGTTTTTGTCATAAAATTTCAACCCGAAAGTTTAACACAAAGGGGAGAACAAAAAGTGTTCCTTGGGATTGCTCCGGTGCACTCTCCTGCCTATCAACATAATGCCATACCTTTAAATTCCTATGACAAAAGTTTTTGTCGTTCTAATTCGAATTCTATGTTTAAAGTGGTAAGTGACTTATACGCTTGGCGGCGTACCTGGGGCCGTATAATAAATTTACGAAGAATAGATTTACAACGGGCTATAAACGCACCCTTGGGTTGGGTATTTGCTACTTGGATTGTGATTGTGTCGTTGGTCGATACTAAATGTTATAAGTAATACTCTGATTAGAATAGTGTTGAAAATTAAATCTTTTGTTTTTACACAATATGGCTATGCTTTTGACCAGCAAGGAGGGTCACCATACGAGTCAGCGGCACTCTAGCCAGGTGGAGCATGCCTAGTAAAGAATTTCTGGCTCTCAGTGAGACTGCGGGAAGACAGAGCCAGTCAGGCTAGTACTAGAAAAATAATACTGTACCACGATACAAAGGATAAAAATATCGAAACTACGAAGTTGAAGAAGCAAAACATAACAAGTTCTAAGAATTGGCCTCTGTGAAAACAAAATATGGTTAAATGTTAGATAGCGCATAGAAATTATAAAATCAAATAAGATTTTTGCACCACACAGATAGACCAAAGATCAAATTGTGCAGAAATACAAAAATTAGAGCTGAAAATACAGATTTATATGAAGCTCCAGACAGAAATAGAGATAAGAGGATATGAATGAGAAGAGAGTGAATGTAAAGGGGACGGCAGATAGAGTGGCGTGGTAGCTCTAAACAGGCTGTGCCAATGCCACTTAGTGAGAAAAGGTATAGATAAAGAAGAAGATCCAGACATTAAATTTAGGTAGATAAAACAGGATTATCACATTGAATAATTCAGGCACAGCGTAGCTCTGTGGAATTTTAACCGTCCAATTGACACCTACAACGCTATCAACCGGTCTTCTATGCTATTGTACAGTATAGCTATCTACATATATAACTAGCATGGCGCCGAATTCACAACGAGGTGGGCCTACGCCTCGCACCGAACCGAGACAAAGGGAAAGGCCCGCGTTTGTTTATGGGCAATACCAACCTACGGGCTACGGGTCTCTATATTATCATGAATGCTTATTGATTGTAAATTGAAGCTTCGATTACGAAATAGTAGAACTACCATACAGATGAATGCAGTAAGTAGATGAACGCATACTTTCATAGTACCTAGACTTGGATCGCAAATCATCTACTAGAGTACCACATATGGGATCTTTGTTTATGATCTTAGGAGTAAGAACATAATGATGCTGATGTCAAACCTTTTGGCCGGTATATTTTGTTTATAATATTGTCTTCTTTTACCGATGTTACTCAATACAACCTCTATTTTATTTGATAAGAATGTACGCGTATACTAGTTCATCATAATAATGGCTTTGATTTCTAATGAATGCAATATATAGTATAGCAGATTTAAAACTGTCTCTGCTGATCTCTAGATATGTGTTATAATATACTAATTGTTCTAGAAAGGAAGTCCTATACTAAATTAAAAATTCACACACGTCGGGTTCCAGGAAGCGACCTACTTTGTGCAAGTCATTAGGTTTCAATGTCCCGAAACTTTTTGCACCACTTTTTGCTTTTAATAAGGAAGTGTCGGTTTCGAAGCCCTTTAATTTATCATTGAGTTACAAATTCACCGGAAACAATCTATTGACAATTAACTCTGAAGGGCTTGTAGTGGAAAAGACTTAGAAATTCAAGGTTCAATGTATTCCGCCAGTTCTTCAAAGAAGTTATCAAATCTGTATTCAGGTGCCAGCACGTTGTTTTCCATAAGGGCTTTGTATTCGTCACCACGTTATATGACATGACATCCGTATCAAGTACAATCTGGATGTCATATACTATTATTATTTATAGAGTGCCTAGCATCTTTATTTAAGTAGGTACGTGCGTCTACGGCTTTATCAAAATCATCTAATCTAACACATAAAATGATCTCAGAAACAAAAGAGATCATCGGATGTTTTCGGAGATAAAAAATTAGCTCACGCGATAACGCTCAATCACCTGATCTAGCCAACGTCCTACGCATATTCTGAGTTGTGTAAATCTTAGGCACCAGCTATAAAGGAATCGCCGAATTATTATGCAACTACATAATTATATCGATATGGCCACGTCGCTGAAACCTCGAACGCTGGGTGAACTCAGAGCTTGCGGTACTACTTACTTAGGGTTATGTTTTTGTTATTGTCGGTCGGTCACGTAGGCTTCCGAGCGAGAGGCTCGCTGATAGAGAGAGATGGCGAGTGAGGCGCAGATGTTCTACTAGCAGAGAGGGACGGACGACGTGGCGTGACAACAAAGATGGCGGCACCACGCCGGTTGGACTGGCTCGGGGCACCACGTGCGCTCTGCGCCGCCGCGCCTCAGTCGGGCCCGCTGCTCCCGTTCCTTGTTTGTCAACAAATGCCCTGCGAAGGTCATCTATGGGTTAGGAACACAAAGGATTCCCTCTTACGTAACCCTCTTGCGATTGAACAAAATGAACTAAGATCTGACCTACATTTTGTTACGATGATGATGTAATTATCTAATCGTAAATACTTAGTTCAAGTAGGTATATTTGCTACTAACTGTTGGTAGGTATGTAATAACTTTTATACCTACTTTACGGTTTGTTATTTATGATTCAGTCCTTTGTTTAGTCATCCGCAACAAGGTATTATTATCATAAACAATGCCCGCAATAATTGATTAAGTATACGAAATAGTCAATTTGTATACCAATGTAAGCTGTAGAGGATGAAATGGTTAATGATTCTAGTATTAAAAATACATTTGAAAGCAATACTGATAGCGTCGAAGTTTTGGCGACTGATGTTTATGAAGTGAGTAATACCGAAGTGGATGATGAAACTACTAATATTCTTTGAAACAATTGGCCACTGTATAATATATCTATGAATTTAGGAGTTGCGTGATGTAAACATCGTGTAAACCTTGGCTGTTACAGGAAATGATGTTCTCGATCAGGCAGAAGTATTGACGGCAACACCTGGTGAGCTACATTTATATGTGGATAGAAAGATTATAATATAATCGGTACATGCGCCCGGTTACGAGGGACGAGAAAAAATAGGTGACAAAAAATATAAACACGTCAGCAGCCGTGGTAGCGAGCGGTGCGAGGGAGTACGCATGCGCCGGCCGAGGGAGGCCACAATCAACGACGCACTTGCGGGACCGGCGGGGTGAGGCGCGGGGTGCGGGCGGCGCGGTGCGGGTACGTGCGCGCCGGCTCCACATCACATCACCTCACCTCCTCAGTTGGATTTCAGAACATCAGACGGGCGGGCGTGTGTAGGATGGATCGCTAAGACACCAGCAGTTTTTTCATTCCGTCTTCTAACAGTGTTTGTTTATTACCTTCCGGCACACTCCGTATATCCTTCTCAACGGTGGTGCTTTATGATTTCTGTTTGGGCGTTTTATTTTCTATTTTAATTTAACGCCGTTCCGATTTCACGTCGAGAAGGCAGCCGCCACAAGTTTGAAAGCGGCTTTTCAAGAGTAGTACGCCTACTCATTTAAATTCTCAATATCGCTGCATCAACGTTAGAAGCAATCAACATGGTGAAGAAGGTTTCAGAAGAGAGCATCGACAGTGGTAAGTTGTATTTTGCATACCTATCTTGTTTTAGTTCATACAAATTTCGTATCACTGTTTAACGACCTCATATTATTATTATTATTTTCTAAATTTGTTGTCAGCGTTGTGCTTACAGTTTGGAAGTGGATATTGTTACAGTAGGCATTAGCAACTACTGCGTAGATTTTATTTGCGGTTCATAAGCTAGACATCACTATAAAAGAATTTCAGCGAATAATTTATGGCAAACACCAATTATAGATCGTTGAAGCGGGCAAATTGAACACAACAGCGGAACTGTTACCGGCTTATTTTGATTCGTTTTCTAACTACCTATCGATACTTTTATAGATTCTCTATAGCACGAACTAATGCAACAAATATTGTCTTAAATACTCCATATACCTACTATTGTTTCCATACCATTTATGGGTGTATTAGATACCTATATCAAAGATAAATCATATGATTCCGAAACTGGATTAAAACATAAATGAGAATGAAAATTGGCAAAAAATTATTTCGAAATATACTTAATCAAATTATAATGTGGCATTTACCTATTTCATGAATAACTATATTCAAATTGCATCATTTGCTACATATGAGTAAGCAGAGTGAGTATGTGCTGATCAGATGATTAGCTTGTACTTTTATATTTTGCTGTTTTGTATATTTATGCATCTGAATGTTCTCTTTAATCATACTCATCAACATTATCAATAATATGAAGATCTTCTACATATTAATTGTGAGTTCTCCCCTCTTTATATGATTATACATCTATTTTATATTTTGACATATCTTGTCTACTATAACATCATAGATATATATTTAAGAGGCTGAAAGCGTGTCATTAATAAGCCAACAGCACTGACCACACTCAATAACGCAATTCATGTTGCAAGTTTATGGTCGACTTATGGTACGTTGGTGATGTGAATGAAGGTATATTTTCTATTGCTATTCTATTAGGTAAATTGTTTTCATTTAGTAGGTCATTCAGAACTGGGAAAAAAATAATAATAAACGAAAATGTAGTAGGTAAGCGAAGCATAAATATGTTAGGGTTCGTATTGCCTCAGAGAACGTTGACCGTTCCTCCCACGACGTATTTCGCAATAGTTTCGTAACATTCTAACAGCTGTTTATTAAATATCTGGCAGAAAACATCAGCTATTTGTACCAGCATACACATTATTCTATTATGGCTAAAGTTAGGAGTAAAATATACACTTCAAACTACCCGGCTAAATACAGAATTGTTATATAAAATGTTAACTTGCATCGTGATCGTGACATTCCGGTTTTAGCCGGTTAATGTTATAAATACTCGCCTAAAATGTATACAGGCTAAAGCGGGTTGTAGACCAAGAGCTAAGCTAAAATAGTTGACGCAGTTCTTACTGCATTGTTGGGGCAGCATAGTTTGGAGTCTACTGTCGCCCGCCTTTGGTGGCGTATTTGGGGGTGGCGGTGGGTGAAATCTATAGAGGCCTGTGTCAGCTATGCCAGCCAACCTACACTAACGTAGCTTAGCTTTTGGTCTGCTACATGCATAACTTACATAGCTGGGGGAGCTCGTAGGCTACAGTCAGCCGGTGACCATGGCGGATGGAACTTCGCCGAAACACCGCGCGTGCGAAGTTACCAAATCTAGCCGTAGTACGTATTCCGTGACAATGTTGTGATTAGTTCGCAAGTTTGGTAATAATTCGCGAGTGTTTAAAATAGTATAAGCAGTAGTTTCCACGGGACATTGTTATTGTATAAGCTTATAAGAGATTTGTTTAATAATTTGATGGGGAATGCGTTGTTAATCGGCGGTATTTTCATTAGTGATGGCATTCGCGGCGTGGTCGCTGTACCGTGACGCCGCGCGTTCACGGCCAAGGTCAACTTTAAAACAAACTGCGTACTCGATTGTTGCCGGCTCCCATCGTCACTCATTTCTTTTCTACGTAACTACGGTCATTAATTCATCTGCTTTATATTTATTTCTCCCACCAATTAATTATCTCTTTTGTGAGTATGTGTATGTTTTGATTATTATTTTATTTATTTGAGCCATTAAACAAATCTGTATAGGTAGGTTCTAAAACTATCAAGTAACTCGTAAAATATACCTTCTTGAAAATATTCCGACACGTAGATTGTGAGTCTGCCTAACCAATACAGTAATGCCTTATGGTGAATCGATTGGTTTTAATTAGAGGCATTCAATTGCGACTATCGCCTAGTAACGCTAGTAACCTTGACCATGATTGTTCCGGCGTAATACCTAGCCTCTCCTCGCCCCTCGCTCCCTAGAGCCGTCCTTGCAGATCGATACCACCCCACTTGCATAGGGTGTTTCATATTTACGTTCCCCTGGGCTGCTGCGTCATTCCCGGAATCAAGCTTCTTCAATTCATTGCCTGAAATATAATTATAAGTTGTGAGGACCAATGTTTGCTGCTGTAGAGTTTAACGTATCCTTCGTTTTGGCTTATTTTTGGCTAAAAGTGCGTCATTTACGGATTTACGTCGATGCCGCCGATTGGGTTGAGGCCAGAGATAATGTTGTTTTGTACATTCACGTACTTGGTTTTGATCAGTCATATGTCGTATATGCCTTATCTAATTAAAAGAGAAAGTCCTTAGGTAAACTTGAAACAAGTTTCTCTGTGATTACGATCGGGCTCCATTTGGCAGCTGCAGTAGACTTGGTAATTCGTTTAAGTCAGATAAACCGACGCACCTTGGTCATTTAAGATCTAATAACAGCAATTATGATACATCGCTGAACTGATTTAGAAATGACAGCACCCACTTTTGCAAACTACAAATGTAATAAAATGTATATTATCTTGTAATAGTCCTATTCTTATTTTACTGTATATTTTCTTCTGAGTTTTCAAACAATACTTAGTATAGATAGTTACACATATAAGTGGAATCATTTTGCTTCCTTTGAACATCCATAAATTAATTTGTATCTATTTCCAATTCACTACAGAATATACGCATTTTTATACAACCAGAGACTTGTAAGCACGCTGCATTTGCACTGCAATTAGAAAGCTATTACTTTGAACAGCTTAAAGGTATTAAACAAAAGTATAATGGTCTTACGATCACTGAACTAGAGAGCGTATTCGTGGCCAAGCGCTAATGCCAACCGACCAGATTAGAAAGTTGAAACCTCCAGGTTGAGGGCACCAAATGTCTTGGGGACTTACTCGAACAAACAAACTAGAAAAGGCATTTACAAACCTGCCAATCATTATGATATTCAATTTCCAAGTAATAAAGCTAACATCATACATAAACATTACGACCGATTTAATTCGCGTAACCATATGTGGCAGTGGATGACTCAGGGCTTGTCACAGTCTAATAGATTTTATAAGACGCTTTTGAATACAGTTCGGTAAATAGAATAGGTATTTAATTCATCGCTTTTCTTTGTATCGCGTCGCCTATTGTTTCAGTTAGCCTTGCTTAAGTAAATTCGGTGCAGTAATCAAGGTTTTATGTGGAATGTCATGTCCAGTTGTTTCCAATGACTTGTAGGGCTGCGTCTTTGCGGTTTCTTATGTAAGTGGTCGGAACACGTTGTCAGCCGGCTGAATGTCCACGTGGATGCGAGCGGCCGAGTCACGCGACGGATATACGACACCTGGACTTACCCTGCTCCCATTGTACCTCTACGTACTGATTGGATTACTTTGCCAATTCTAGATTTAAATGTGCTGTCATTCGGATAATAACTTAGTTGAGTGACTATGCAATTTGACAGTAGCCTGATTTGGTCATATTACTTTTTTCAACGACGTACAGCTGTTTTAATTTTTGTAATCAACCTAAAGCGTATGAAAAGATTTTGTGATCAAGAAAACTCCTAATCTTTGAAATATATTCTCGATTATTGATTTTGTTTTTTTTTTGGTAGGTAAAGATTATAGTAAAAGTATATGATTTAATTAATGTATGATTTTACTGGCGTGGTATAGCTATCGAAATATTAATGTCACTGTCAGTGTTGACAATGACTTTTGCGACGCAACAGAGATCAAAGCGGAAGCAACACCTACCTCCAAGAGTGTGATAGTGAGAGAAATCAACCATCGATTCAATTACAGATGCACATCCAGGGTATGTGAGAATACTACGAGTACAACTGACAAGCGCGGTATTGTTGTTGCCAGTCGTTGCTATGGGCGCAGTACTTTGTTATTGAAACAGGAAGTTCACGATATCGTAGCGGGTGATTGTGTGTGGGTGTGGCGAGCCTTATTGTCAAACTCGCGGGTTATTGCGCATTTGTTGGACGCTGTCTGCCGTGGCCGGCGCCTGCGCATGTTTGCGTCGGCGGCATCCCACACTGGCCTCTATAATAGCAATCAATTAACGAGTTTCGCTTTTATCATTACGATTGCATGCATTCATGAAAACACAAACAACGTTCAATGAAGCATGACGATAATTGAACTATGCAAGTTTACTCGTACATATTATAAGGGGATTAACTTTGTAAGGGTACAATGAATAATAAATAGCTTTGGCAATATTTGTTTGTAGTTCAGCACGTATTCTACTCTGTTTTGTTCACCGGCTTCCTCTTTCCTCATAATGTTGGCCGATTACTAATCAGCGGTAAACAACAGATTAGATTTGAGATAGCCGGTTCAGTCGCTACGTGTGTTAGCTCGGCTTAGGTTGTGTCAGCAACCATTAAGCTACGAGATAAGGCTGGCTTAATCTTCGCCAACTATGTACATCCTATTGAACCTGAAAAAAAACACAGTTCGTAAAATAAACTTTTTGTAAGTTTTTATGATGACTATCTATACACTATGAGTATCTATTAACATTGTTCCGTCATTTCTAAAATTTGGTTAACCTTTGTATTTTTGGAATGACCAGCAGGTCAACCAGTTGCCGTTGATGTGTTTTGGCACTAGATCAGTCGATGTTACGAGGTTAACGTCACCTAGTATCTTCTTAAACCAAGCTGACGATACTTTGTAAAAACTCTTTGTGACGATTCAGATATAGTAATTGATTCCAGTTCAAATTCTGATGATGATGTTAAAAAATCTCATTTGTCAAAAGACTTGAATTTCATCAATAATTTCTTTAGATTTCTTGGCACTTAGTGATTGAATAAATATGAGTTTTTTATATGATGGATAGGCAAGCCGATTCACTCTCGCCTTGAAGACGGTGATAGGTTATAGTTCAGAGGGAACAGGGATTGTAGGAGTTGTAAGGGTGAAGCTAAGCTGATATAAACCTACGATCATATGGTAAACGTATGTGCGGCCCTTGCCAAGCCTAGTCGGAGCAATCGCGTAATGTGGGCGCATACGCAGCGCTGGGCGCGGCCGTGGGTCATTGAACCTGCTTTGTTTGCCAACTCAGCCAGTCGTACAGAATACTCCGCAGTAGTAAGGCTGCACGCCTCGCATACGAACAACATTATAGATGACGGTGACACGCTCTCACAAGTAGACTAGCTCGCCTTCCGCGAGTAGGCTTCTATGTTTGTGGATCGTGGAGGTTCTAAATGAGGAAGTTACGCACTTCTGTCCCGATTCTGACGATGAGGTTTATGCAAATGTTTTAATTTATTGTTAAGTATTCTTCTCAGATTAAACTTAATAGCCTATCCTATTCAAGTATACTCTATATGATTTATATTGTTGTCTGCTTTATCAGTTAATGATTGTTATTTTACTTAGTTCTTATGAAACTTAAACGTGAGTACCTATTTCGCTTTCGTAATCAACACTCCACTCTTGTCCAAAGCCTATCTATTATCCAATCATTTGTTACGTTTGTATAACTACTCCTTCCTTAGCAACACCAAACACGGTGAAAACTTAAACAATAGCTTGGCACCAAAACCGAAGAGAGAGTAGGTACAGCTAAAAACAAGACATGCAAGCCGGGCGTATTATGTGCAAATGATGTTTATTATTCAGAATCTTCTTAAAGACAAAGCTCTTCACTTCCTTCGCTTCGGAAGACGTTTTCAGAGTCATTTGTCATACTGTATGAGACAAACAAGTTTAAAAATACGCCAAAAACAAAGAAGCAGAATTTGTTAGCTTTAAACTTATATCTTTGGCCATCCGTCAAATAAGATTTAGGTTAGATAAATATACTAGCTGTTATACTAGTTGCATTGAACCTACTTGCAAAAATGTACAATAGTGATACTGATTCCATTACATTATTATCATTTTACGTTACAATTTATCAGCCTTATGCATATGTGCATTGTTCTATTTCTGATAGTGATTAAAATAAATACAATACCTCCTCAGTTGTAAAGCTCTTGTAGACTAGATAAGAACTAGATAGCTATAGAGATTATATTTTTAAAATGTTCCTTGATTTCCATATGAAGGTCTTTGCAGTTTCAATCCTGCCTAGATATTCAGAAATAGTGGTCTAATGTAAAGCAACCATAGTCCTGATCTACCCAGTGTAGGTTTAGATCAGTACAGATCGGCTCGCATTTCAATTGTAAATCTTCATATGCTTTCTCTAAAATTTATATAGGTATTTCTCCATATTAACTTGCCTCCCTTGGGACATCGGCTGTCGGCTAAAGCAGGTTTTGGTATTGTCTGCAGGTGTAGGGCGCTGCAGCAGCCAGTCGGGCAGCGAGCGGGAGTCGGACGGACAACAGCACGCGGAACCGTCCGCCCCTGTGCCAATCCCCGACTCAGATGATCTGCAGCGGCGCAAGGAAGAGGCGCGTAGGAAGCGCAGGAGGAAGAAGCGATCGGGCAGCTCCGTGGTCACCTCGTGTTTCCAAGGTACGGAGGCACTATTGATAAGAGAATACTGTTGCGTCTCAATGGAGCCGCAGCGTCAAACGTCACAGCATAAAATATAGGCATTGTTAAGTGATCTCGACGATTGGTAGGATTGGTAGGCCTTTTCGAGCGCATCCTACATATTTATGAACTCATTCTAGAGCATTCTTATATTTATTTCTAGGGGTGCCCGTGTCAAAAACAATAAATTAATGCAGATAAATTTTAAAACCATAAACTAGCATAAAGACAGAAAAAGAAATAGCTAGCAAAGCGACATTACTTTGATATTATTATATACATATTATATAGTAATATGGTTTCGATACTTAATAGAAGTAGTATGTATAGCAGTCCAAAAGATTTCAAATGTCTCAAAACAGTTTCAAAATATTGTTCAGCTTCATGAAACGGGGGTTTCGTAAGTTATTGTGAAACTTTCTCGTTTCACGCAGGGCCGTTGGTCCTTTAAAACTTTTAACACCTACATCGAAATGTAAATGTAGACGTTAATGTGCCGAAATCCTTGAACGTGTCCTAAAGACGGAGAAATCCTGTCTTCATAAAACGTCAGAATAAATATTGGATGTTCTCTCTTTATCTTTGTAGGTATGTGCGCTGTCAAAACCGGCTCTGTAAAGAGTAAATTATGTTCTTTATTAAATTCTGAAGAAGATATTTTTGATTTCGAAAACAAGTAAGCTACAAATATAGTCAGCGTTTTAAAATTCAGAGGTATTTTTGCTAGGGATTTACATTTTCATTGAACATTCTCTTTTTTCCTCGAATGCCTAATGTAGAATTTTCAGTCACTAACTGACTTAATATAGTAGCAGATATGTGCCTGTTATCCAAAAATAATTCTTGTAGAAAACTGTTGATATAAAGACCTGCCTTTACAGCTTGGCCAGTTTCCTCCATGACATCTACCAGTAAAATAAACTCTCTGAATCCTTTACCAAGTCGCATTCCTTCCTTGTTTGCAGACCTGTACAAACTAACGGGAGAGGTTTTGGGCGAAGGTGCGTACGCATCAGTCCAGACGTGCGTTAACATTTACACGGGCCAGGAGTTTGCTGTGAAGATCATCGATAAGGTGCCAGGCCACGCCCGCGCTAGGGTGTTCCGTGAAGTGGAAACCTTCCACTACTGTCAGGGACACCCGAACATAATCCAGCTCAGTGAATTCTTTGAGGACACTGACAAGTTCTATCTTGTCTTCGAGAAGGTTGGTACCACTTTTATATGAAACAGTGCTTGCATTATAATCTTCAGCATCAACATTATGTATATCCTTTTACTGTTATAGACTGATATTAGTTTATAGCCCGAACCCCCGGAACGCTCAATTACACTTATTTCGTGTTTCTATTTATTTCCAATTACATATGTGTTTTCGGATCAAAATAATGACTTGGTTCGATGCTTATTAGCTACTTTCTTCATTATTGTTTTTGGTATTTATCTAACTGATAAAAAATTATTACTTACTTGCGTTATATAGCATTGACTGATTCAACACAAGTTTGTAAGTATGTAGAGTTATGCAAAATGAATTTCTTTTCAAAGTAAAATCAGCTTAATTTAATAAATTACATATTATACAATAGCTCCTGACGTACTTCTACAATTATATAGGTATCATTAATGAAAACAATTAGGTGTTGCGATGTTAACTCCGGATGCCACGTTTGTTGGATTTTGCTTGGAATATTTAGGCACACCTTTATTGATATTCGTTACGCGGTTGTTTGCCACGAAAGACGTTTCCACGCCTTTTATGTGTCATAACTGTTGTCAGATATAATTTGATGCCTAAACGTGATAATACAAACGTTCTAGAATAAATCTGTGTATGTATCATCTGTTTGTAAAATTTTGTGCCCGTACAATAAAATTACTTTTTTTGTTCCTAAAATAAACTCGTTCCGCTTTCAACTCCAAAACGGTTTCTGCAGTATTTTTTTCATTCGACCACGCATATATTCGTATCTCTGTATATTGCCGTGACAAATCGAAAAACTTTTACGAACAAAAAGTGGCAGTAGCAACGCCGAAACAAAAAGGAATTAAACATGTGAATCATGAACATGCACGATGATAACCACATGTGGGTCGTTTAACAATAAAACATATTTGAAGTCAGTCGTTTATTTTCCTTTGTTTGGAATATAATTTCTTTGAGGTGGAGCTTAATTAACTGTGCCTTTGTCAATTTTCAAGGTCGACACACCTTTTTCCACGTACATTCATACTATATTACTCGGTTAAGCAGTTATTTTGTAAATGTTATTACTTACTGCTGATATTTTGAACACATCTTTAACATATTCGTAATGTATCAAAAGTATAGTTGTTACCCAGATATCAGCATCAACGTACTTGCTTAGGTGTAAATTATTTGTTTATAGCGTTTATGTAGCTTTATAATTATCATGCTAAATATCTTTATGGACGTAATTTTGATCGTATCAGGAGGTATATAAAGTATTACCTACATTCACGTACTTGTATCGAAAATATGTTCGATAATAAAATCGTCAATTTTATCAGTAAAAGCCTTATATATATTATATTATACCTTTAGAACTTTATGACTATTTTTATAGCGTCCCTCCAAATAGTTATCTTGTTTTGTGCTTACTATTATTGCGATAACTTCTGAACTTACATATTTTCGGACAGATATTGTCTGTGTCTAAACAACGCGACGGTCGTTAATGTTAATTTAGTGCTATTTTATCGCCTGATTCCTTTAACTACAGTTTTGGCATGCCTACATTTTGAATAAATTCTCTCACATAAAATATTTATCAAGTATGTCCTACAAATGCCTAAGGTGACTTTGTCTTTTTATTATGCAAGTACTAACCAACAAACACTATAGATATTAACAGATGATTCACAAGTCCTTTCCAAGTTCATTTGCAGACTTGTTTGACAAGGAGAAGATTGTAATAGATACGTTTAAATACAAACACGGCCTTTTTATTACGTATGATCCCAACGTTTCTGTAGCTGATATCCTCACACCAGTTTCACCATTGCAACAATATAACTAAGCTCCATTATCCTTTGGCACAGATCGTCGGCGGTCAGCTCCTGTCCCGCATCCAGGAGTACCACTACTTCTCAGAGCCGCAAGCGGCGGAGATAGTACGTGAGATCGCGAACGCGCTCCATTTCTTGCATGGCAAGGGAGTCGCACACCGGGACCTGAAGCCTGAGAACATTCTGTGCGTGCACCGCGACAGGCTGTGTCCCGTCAAGATCTGTGACTTCGATCTCGGCAGCGGGATCAGCTTCACATCCAGCCTCGCGAGCCCGTTGGCCACGCCGCAGCTTATGACGCCGGTAAACATCCCTCATTATGTTTTTTACTCTTTCTTTTTTCAGTTTACGTATGTTATTTGTCTAGCACCGTCTGGGGTCAAAGATTATGTCGATAATTTTACCATCAGAAGTTTTGTTTCAACTAGGAGTGGTTATTGTGCTAGTATAAGTATGTCTTACAATATGTTTAATGTTTATATTATTTATCATTGCTAAAGCTTTATTACAAGGCTATCATATATCATAAATATATTTTGCATTACTATCTCCAAAGGTCATGATATTGTGTTCGATGGCACCATTTAATATTGGTTACCCGTTCAATGATATCGGTATAATTTAAAGGATTTGCTTATCGTTAGCCCCGAAGGAATCCTTGACTTACATCGGAATTGTTTCGCTTATTTTTAATCTAGGCTATCTATCTATAATAAATTTATAAAAATGTAGATTCATTATCGTCTGATGGATGCATGTCAGTCGTCTTTCAAACAGCAGATAAAGTAAACATAATGGCTTGAACAAAGATACTTACAGCTGATTAAGTCGCAAGTTGAATAATAAACTTTTAATAACCAGGCCATGATATTATTGATAAACTGTCTGTAACCGGTTTATATTAGTAATTATCTCTTTCTTTTTCTTGCATTTTATTTTACATACGGCTGTCCCTATTACTAAAACATATCTAGTTTGTAATTGTCTTGTATTTAATACCAGGATCATCATTAAATTAATATTTTCCCATTCAACGTGTATTGAATGAAAACCATTCGAGTCCAGTTCATTAATAAAACGAAATCATCGTCGCTATGACTCGATGTGAAATCGTGATGGCTAATGAAGGTCTGTTTGCATACAAAGGGACAAATAAGCCCTTTTATAAACAACACTTTTAACGTTACCTAATTGCTATGCTTCGTTGATACATACAGGCCTTGAATCTCTGAATGTAGGTAAATATAAGTTTCCTGTATGCAGTTTGATTATTCTTATGTCGTCATCTTTATCTTAAAACTCGCCTTTAGTATTACAATTAAGGCCTTCGCAGTCTAGGACCGAATGGCAAAGTATTACATTTTCATTGCCATTTAAAACATTCAAAGTAATCAACTAGAAAAACCATTCAAAAATTCCTTTCGATGCGCCTATTTGAACATTGGTCTTTATGCATCTATTCATAGAGGAAACAGTTAGTTGATTATTTTAAAATATGTGAAGCAACATAATGAGTACTAAGTTCTAGATAGTTATTTCCTCCTTCATAGGCACATGAATAGATATATCAGCGGTTTCACTTCCGCAGGTTTAAAACCCTATAATTAAATACGTTACAACCGGCCCGTTAACTTTAAAATTTAAAAAAATGAGTACAGAACAGTAATTTTATATTTTAGGTTAGGTTTATATTTTCATCTTCAAGTTTATCATCTAGATGTCACGTAAATAAAATATCATCATACTCATCTACTGTAATATTTTTCTTTATATCTACGATACTATAAGATATGCCTTCAGGATATTCTGATATATCATCGTCTCCCCAACTAAACCGACGTCTGTGTTTGTCCATCAGGTTGGCAGCGCGGAATTCATGGCCCCGGAGGTGGTGTCTCTTTTCGCGGGCTCTGCTGCGACGCACTACGACAAGCGATGCGACCTGTGGTCGCTGGGTGTGATCGCTTACATCCTGCTGTGCGGGTACCCACCCTTCCGCGCCGACTGCGGGGCTGACTGCGGCTGGGAGCGTGGCGAAAACTGCCGCGCTTGCCAGGAGCTGCTCTTCAATTCTATACAGGTTTGTTACATTTTTTATAGAAAGGCGGCACCGTTATACTGTGGAGGTGCCTAAGTTGCGTACTAAGCGGTTTGCACCTTCATTGTGCGTACTACCAAGGTGTGGAATTCTTTGCCAAATTCCCTGTTCCCCGATAACTATAATCTAATGGTTTTCAAGGCAAGAGTGAACCGGTTTCTTCTGGGCAAGCGCGCTCCACCTTAGATCGCAATATAGCTTAAGGTGAATTGCGATAAAGGGCAAGCCCATTTTGAGTAAAAAAAATCCCTTGTAAGTTGATTTGATATCACTACCATTTTCAAATCTTTATCGCCTTCCTTCGTGTACGGTCCTTTATTTGACAAATGCAACCTAAATAACAAAGTTTTCAACAAGCTTGGGCTTTAGATTCCGATAGTGAACTTTCATCTCCAATCGATGGTTTTATTTATTTATAAATGGTTTTGGTTATATTCTACTTTTCATTTTACTCCGCCTATTCCCACTAGATGGGTTCCATATTCACACAATTCGTCTACGTCTTCTTTTGACCTTTTATTAGCAATTTCGTATTCTTCTTTTTAAAATTGTAGATATCTCTCCATATTATAAGGGCTTGTACGTTCACGTGTGTGACCAATGACTCTGTTTGTTCCAGGACGGACGCTACACGTTCCCCGAGGAGGAGTGGTCGCACATCTCGCCCGAGGCTAAGGACCTCATTAGGCAGCTGCTGGTGCGCGAGGCGTCGGGCCGGCTCAGCGCCGAGCGTGTGCTGGCGCACCCCTGGCTGCGGCGAGCCGACGCGCACGCACACTACCCGCCGCTGCAGACTCCCATCAACATTAAGAGGTGAGGAGTCTGAAACCACACTGATTTATACTTTGAATGTCTTGGGATGATGAAAATTACATATAATGGTGAAGAAAATTTTAAAAGCCAGTATTTACCCGTTGGATGGTTGTAGGTAAATCGCAATTTTCAAGCTGAAAATCAATTACCTGGATTGAAATCTTGTTCTTTCCAGTTTCGTATACCATCTTAACTCTCTCATGGTAGCTACCCTTCCAGTTTTAAGACATCTCGTCTTGAAACTGGAATGGTAGCTACCATACCCCCTTGTATCGTCTTACCCCTTTTCACCCCCTTAGGGGTGGAATTTCCAGTTTTAAGACATCTCGTCTTGACAGTCTCCTTCCGTCCTGTGCAGGAACATGTCAGCGCGCAACCTGTCCAACTTCGCGGAGAGCGCGATGGCGGTGAACCGCGTGATCCAGCAGCACTTCTCAATGAACTACTCGTACATGGAGCGTCCGGCGGGCGCGCTCCGCCACAGCAAGTCCTGCCACCCGAGCGCGCGCCGCCCTCTGCTCGATACGACCGCGTGCGCAGGTACATAACCTCACTCTTACATATACTTACTTGTCTCAAAAAAATAGTATTTGTATTTGATGTACAAACATAACTATACTTTGGGATGGTCAGTGGCGTCACTCAGATTGTCAGACGCGCTTACAATCAGAACGCTCTTTCTGAATCGTGCAAACGAAATATTTACGCGCTTAAAACTGGTTGTCAAATTTAGTTACGTCTTTAGACCGTTAGATGGCAGTCCCCGGACGCAACATCTGTTTGCAGGAAACTCCCATTGCTGCGTGGAGGCAAACGAATGTTGCTTCATTGAACTTTACCTTATGATAACATATGCTATAAGATATGATATGAGATACATAAGATGTGCTACGAAACTAACTATGCTTTGGAGTAGTCTTTTATTACAACAGTTCTTCCAGTTGGTGGATGTCCTAGGATTTCCTATTCTAATGTTTAATTTCTGTTGGTTACAGAGGAGCCGCCGCTCGGGCTGTCTCCGCCCACCGAATCAGAGCTGATGCGTCGCCGGCTGCAGCAGGCCGACACCAAGCCGCTGCCGGTCCACTAGCCCCCGGACAACATGCCTCGTTCATTCGCAATAGTTTCTGTAACTACTACTAAACTTATCGACGCGAATCCCACAACTACATTTTCTAACCTTCAATGATTTCTCTCGAGATCGTGACGAAAGTGGAGTGTGCCGCTTTTGAGTCGAAAACTTTCCGAATGAATTGGAGGCAGCTGGGGGTTTTTCAGTATTGTGAGTGACGCTGGGTCACGTCGCGATATCTCAGCCGTCGTTGCAAGTAATCGTAATCAGATCGCATGAGGGCTCGGCAATCGGTCGCGGCGTGAGCCGGCGCACGCGTCCCGGCACCCCCGCCTCGCGGTCCCGCGCCGCGCCTCACATTCCGCCGAGCGCGCGTCACTCTGTGCCAAGGAATATTCCTCCAGTGATAAGGATATGACCGTTCGCACCGCGACCGGACCGCCCCGGCGACGGTTTTATTTGAGCCTTTGAATATATATTTTTATGAGTAAATAAAAACGACTGAATAGTTTTTATCGATAGAGTATTTTGTGAGTTTATGTTGTGGCGCTTGCCGCCCGAGACCCTGCGCGGTCGATAAATATCGTATTATATTGAGATAGTTGTGCCGATCATGCTATGTATCGATTACGAATCAAATTATATTATTTTAATCTTTACTTTGGATTTATGAAATCCGTTCGAAATTTTGAGCTTATGTATTTCGTGTAAACGCCTTTCGTTCGTGGCCTATCCTTTGCAATAAATAGAAATTAATAATATGTAATTTTCGATGCGAGTTTTCGGATACTAGTCTGTTTGTGATTGTAAATGCATTTTACCAACGATGGATATCCACATCTCACTAATTAAGATTGAATCGATTGTTAATGATAGATGCAGTACCTCGAGCAATATGTGACATTAATGCGAGGTGCATTGTATTATATCTGCCGTGCAACAGTAGGCACTGTAGCGGCCCTTCCTGCCGGTCGCCGGAGTGCTGCCGCACTGCAGGGTTCGCTTGTTATCCCAACGAGGGCGCTGTACTGAATCAAATGTCGTCATGACTCGGCTATGTTGGTACATTTAGTATGTTAGTAATTCGAGTGGAGTTCCACGGAGCTGCCATAATAACATGTGATCAGTTTGAATACTTTTTATATTGCTGAAAGTGTGCAGAGAGTAATGTTAAGATTTAGACTTGCTAGCCTAAGCGTAGGGCTTCATTTGATTGGAAAAAGTCGGGACGAGCGATGCCCCTAGCTGTCGTTGATTTGTTTATAAATAGTTAATTGAGTAATACTTAGTTATATATTTTTCAATCTGTAAATTTTATGATACGTTTTACAAAACGCCTTTGTCCAATCAATTTTTTTAAATTACCTACTCTGGCAGTTTGTTAAAGTTTTGTTTTCGACTATAACAATGATTTGAATAAACAGATGTTTGAATTTTTATTCTGTCGTTTTATTATAAATAAGTTCTTGCTTTTGACTCTATTTACATGTTTTGTAAATAGTCAAAGGTCCCTGAAATGTTATTATATTAAAACTAGCTGACCCGGCAAACGTTGTTTTGCCTCACTTAGGGGTATAAAAAATAGATAGTAGTCGGTTCTCGGATGAATACGTGTATAAAATTTGGTAAAAATCCGTCAAGCCGTTTTGGAGGAGTACGGTAACTAACATTGTGACATGGAAATTTTATATATAAGATAAACGCCTTTTTAAAACCGTAATATCCCTTAACATCTGTGAATAGGTACTACGTGAGTTACGGTAAATCGAGCTCATCACAGGTACCTAACATCTAAAAATAATTAAAAATAAAAATCCGATTATTTGACAACTTTTTTCTTTTATCTAAAAATAACTGTAGTTAGTATATAGTAACATTAGTAGTCTTTATAAAAAAAATATTGCACGTATATATGTAGTTAGGATCATAAAATAACTGAAAAGGACTTTTAATCGCGCAAAGGAACAGCTAGCAGTAAGTATTTGAAAATGCCGCACTTATTAGACAGCAAACTGTTATTGCTTACCTGGTAGGAACTCCTTACCTACTGGTCTGTACCTGGTAGAATAATTGGCTACTTATTTCCCTATTCCTGCTTACAAGATTTATGGACAAGCAAAACATTTATATACCTATTTACCTCTCTCAAGCGTAGAAACTGTGCGTAGAAAGCTGTGGTAGAAAGAGAATAAATCTGAGATTTCGAGATAACTATTTATTAACCGTGAATCGAAATCACGAATTATCCTCTTTCGTTTGTCAGACTATACCTTATACTTCATTATCGAAATAGTTAACTGACTAACTGAATAAAAAGGTAAAAATATAATAAACACTAATAATACCTTAGAAGAATGTGTGTTGTTAACGGATTTTGAACAATACCTAGTACTTTTAAAAATTTAAGCATTTATCTTTATGACGATTATAATCGACTACAATGGTGTAGTCGACTTAAACTGCAACTTCTTTTAGTTTTTAAACATTGACATCTCTAGAAGATGAATGACGTTAAACGTCAAAAAATCAATCATCCAGTAGAGGGCGCTGCAAAATTGCTCGGCCACGTAAGTCAGGGTCGTATTTTTCTTCTTTGATTTATTCTAATTACGCTGAATTACTTTCTGAGTTAATATGTGAGAATGGTTTAGTGTTGTCTAAGTGCCAGTGAAATTATTTCTGTGAAAACAACCTTCAAACTGCGGTAAGTACTCGTAACAATTTGGTGTCGTCCATCGCCCTTCCGTCATTCCAGTGGTGAATTAGCATGTTTTAATTGAATCCTCCTCTATATCACTGTTTTTATCACAATACAAATATGAAACAAGGCTGGGCACGTAATCTCCTGTCGTGGTAAGTTGCTAAGTTAGATACTTTCAACTGAACTCTGGTTTGATGTTTCCAGATTGTCGAGCCATGTCCAATTTACCACCAAACCCATACAATAACACAACGGGTGGGCCCCAGATGAATGCCAACATTGGGCCTTCTGTATTCAACCACAGCCAGCAGTTTGGACAGGTCCCAGCGAGCCAATTACCGCCGGGATACGCGCCGGGGCTGAAGCAAGACGCTAACTCGAACAGTCCGCACCACGCACCCTCAGTTACACCCCAAAATCATGTTCTGCAGAATATTAACAACTTCAATCAAAGTGGCAACAGTTCACCTGCATTTAATCAACCAGGAAATTTGCCTCCAATGCCTGCAGGCTTGCAATCATCTCCGATAAGGCCACCTACGTCAATACCGTCTATAAAGAACCCTCTGCCCCCTAGTGGACCCCAATCCTCAGGAAGCCCTCGTACCGTGTCTAGTTCCAATCCATCTCCTACTCCTTATACCCCTAATTTTCAACCTCAACGTCTAATTAATGACAATGCGCCACCGTTAGTTCCGTCTAGTCAGTTTAGTCAACCTTTGGTAAATGGTCCCCCAACATCTTCACCACCAAGACCAGTTATGCCATCAAATCAATTTCCTACAACTTCTAGTGGTTATAGTGCTCCTCCAATGGTCAGCAGACCACCAATTCCTGCTTCCTCTTACAATGCTCCCCCTATGACTCAAGCATTTGGACCACCTCCTGTGTCAATGCCTCCTGGTCTCAACCCTTTGGTGAGTCAACCCAGTGTACCATTTTCTGCTCCTCTTGCTCGTCCACAAACAAATAGTCCCTTAGTACAGGGACCTCCCACTAATGGTCCATCATCAGGACAAATAAGTAATCAGCCATTAGTTTCTCCCCATTCTACTGGCATAAATGGCCCTTTAATGGGGCCACCTATGTCTGGGCCACAATTAGGTCCACCTAAAGTTCCTGGGCCAGGGTTTTCACCAATTAGTGGTCCATCGAGTATGCAAAGTAAACCACAGGGTCCAATTGGCTTACAAAACACAGACCTTCCTAGTATGCCAAGAAGTGGCCCTCTTGGACCACAAATGGGTCCTCAACCACCTCAAACTGGTCCTGTAGGGTCATTTATAGGCCCTCCTCAATCATCTCATATGGTTGGACCTGGCCAACCCCCAGCAATGGGAGGACCTGGCCAGCCACCTCAAATGATAGGGCCCAACCTTCCATTCTCTGGGCCACCTCGCAATGGTCCATCCTTTCCTCCAATGAGTGCTTCAAGTCCTGCCATGGGGCCACCAAGTGGTCCGCAAAGTTTACCTGCCCAATTCCCTTCATCACAACCTCCTATGGGACAGCAGGGTCCACCAACGGGACCTGTAAACCCAGGAATGAAGAGCAATATGCAAAATCGGTACCCACAAATGCCACCAGGCAATTTTAACAACCAGCCTCAGGTGATGACCCCAAACATGGCCCAACAATATCCTCAACAACAGCAGTATAATGCACAAGCTATGACACAACAAATGGGGCAGCTGAGTGTGACAAAGCAAGGTTTTGACCAGCTGTGGGGTCATCAGATGGTGGACCTTCTACAGTGCAGACATATCCTCCCCGAGTACCCTGAAGATCCTCCGGAAATAAAGCTAGGGGGACAGTTTGCTGATGCTGCCAATTGTAGCCCAGAGTGAGTATAATTTGTACATACTATATATAGCTTTTATAAAGATTCAAATGAGGCCTTGAATGTTTACTAGGTCAGTAATGACATAAAAGCCTGACGTTTTCACTTTGTATGTCAAGGTCATTTAACAGGTTTGACCAAGATATGGGTCTGAGTTAAAGTATTGAGCCAAAATTATTTATTTTAATCATTTGAGAAATCCATAATTAGTTGTTTATAATATTCAAAATGGGTTCATAGACTTTGACCCTTCTTTGTCCTAGAGTTTATCTCATCTTTAGTTCATTGTTTGATATACTCCTACATATATGTATGTCATTGATCAATAATTTGTACAGGTATTTATAGCTTTTAACACTATGCATATAATGGCACATAGATAATAAACGAAATTAATTTAATACATTATCCAGAAATATTTTATTTAATGCAGTGTTAGAATCTTATTTTTGAGGATGTAAAAAGTGTGGCTTTACTGCTACAGATTATTGGACTCAAAAAGATTTCAATATGAAGATGAGATTCCGTGGAAAAACACATGATTATGATTGCTATATTACCCTTTGATGGCATCCCTTGTTTTGTTTACGAAATAATACAATTATGATGATTAATTTTTAAGAAAATTTGGCATTTTATTTGATTCATTTTCATTCACAAAACCACTTCGGGTTCAAGATATACTGTTGTAAAATGTGTGCTCAGTCTAATCTTTTGTTTTGCTGTGATGATGTAACAATCAAATACCCAGGCAAAGTTGCAAATGCTTATAATATTAGTCATTACTTTTATCACCATCATTATGTATTTTTTTGTATTCATCTTGTATGCTTAATTTGTATGCAACAAATAAATACCTTTGTAATTTGCTTCGCCCGCGCGAAGCCACAGGTAACAACTTGTAGAGTGCTTTTATGACTGTTTTAATTTGAAAATAAAAAATAAGTAAATTTTATTCATAGTTATCAATTAAAGTCTAAAGAAAATTCATAAAGGCTCATAAAAAAATGACATTCAAGTTTATACTTCTTATCTGTTTAATCTAGATAAATTTCCATTCAAGCAAGTGGTTGGCAAGATTTTATTTTGATGTGAGAAATATAAGCGCAGACGTGACTTATCTCAGCTCCAGATACCAGTTACCGCCAACTGTTTCTTGGATATGTTGTATAAATATCTCTATTTACCATGCTGTGGAAAAGTGTTATGATTCTCGAGCATACTTCTGTATTTATGAATATAGCCTGAGGGGATAGATAGGGTTTATAAAAATTGATGTAAAAAGTTTGGCTTTACTTCTCCAAGAGCAAGAGGCCGCTCGAAAAAGACATGAGAGAGAAAGGATTGAGTGTGGAGATGATGTCTGATAGAGGAGAGTGGAAGAAGAAGATTTGCTGTGCTGACCCCACCTAAATGGGATAAGGTGAAGAAGAAGAAGTTAGGGTTTATAAAAAATGTTGACGAGATATATTACTGTCAGGATTTTTAATATGTTCTTGTTTCGTGAATCATTTTACTAGTGTCTGAGAAAAAAAAACCTTTGGCACATATGTGGTGATCTTATAAATTTTAGTGTGAATCCTTACTATAATATAATGTTATAATAAGTAGTACTAATAATAATGTTTTTGAAAGTCAAAAAAGAAAGAATTTCTACATAATGATTGATTGATAGGAACATGATAAAAATTATATATTTTGACCTAATTAAATGTAAACTTACTATTTTTTTAACCACAAATTAAGCAAATAAACATCAATCACTATTCTATGGCTACTACACAATTAATAGTGTTTTGTATAATATACAAAGTTTTCTCTTTACCCAGTAGCAATGTCCATGTTTAACGATTTCGTAATGGAGAAAGCTATTTGCTCATGGCTGGGTTTATGTAATCATGCAAAAGCAAACTACATTCATCTACTGCTTTTATTTTCTTTTAATAAGCCTTATGTATGTACATATTTATTTATAACTTCTCGAGTGTCCGAAGCACTACCATTAGAGCAAAAAAAACCAATTTACAAAAAAAAAATAATGTACCAGCTGCTTTCCGTGCACTAATGTTATTCAACTAATGTTAACGTTATTGGACATTTGGGGAACATTTCTAAAACATATAAAAAATTGGCCACACTACCATTAATTAGCATACGCAGAGGATATACATACCTTTTCACAATAAAAAAAAAATGATAAAAGCTTAGTTACATTCAATCTACATAAGTATTTAAATATTTAAATTTTATAGGATGACGTTACAGAATATCTTATACATAGTACTCCTAAACCTATTTTAATGTTTTTTTCGACCTAACACTCTTCTGGTTTTATTTAGAAAAGTGCGCTAGAACTTAGATAGAAAAATTGCTTGACATCAAGCGAGTGGCCAGGCGCAAGCGTTAATGTTATTTACTAACTTACTGCCTTGATGAATTTTTCATAGCACTTTTTGTAAAATCCTATAATGGCGTGCTTTTGAAACTAAAACAAAACTTATACCTACACGTTTACTTATTATTTATATACTATTTATAAGTGTTAGAGCTTATCATTTCTATATTATTAATGGTTGTTTTAATGGATTTATTTCGTGAGATACCTACAGTGGCGCCTCAGATGATTCGCACAAATATATATAGCGCCGTTAAACTCTGTACAACAGCGCTTTAATATTTACTACTAAACTTTGTAAATTATTCTTATAATTTTTTTTTCGGGCACATATTTACTACATTTCTTTGTAACATTTCAGAATCTTCAGGTGCACCATCAACAAAATACCTGAGACCAACAGCCTTCTGCAAAAGTCTAGATTGCCACTCGGTATCCTAATACATCCCTTCAAGGACCTCAACGTGAGTATATACTACTAGAATAAACTAAATATATTAAATAACACAATTATACCAACGCGCTTTAATACTTAGCTCTAAACGACTGGGTGTGTAATGCCTGTAGCTCTGCTGACTAAGGTGATCTGAAGCGATCATCTTGGTTAAGCAACCGTCGATGCAGACACACTTTTGATGAATGACCAGTTCAAAAACTGGCATTTTCATCTGGGCATTACTGTGGAACGGATGACACGTCAATTTGTAGGTATCCACTGTTAATCTTAGTACAAGCAGTTGTTGACTCACATCAGAGGCGTGCCATTTACGAGTAACTCATACGAAGAAGAAGAATGGATGGTACTACTATTCTATAGAAGTCCAAAGTTACAATAAGATTTAAATTAATATTTGCGTAGCAATAGTGAATTTATTAAACTACTCAATTTTAATGGCCATAACTTGATTTAGGGATACCTATATCTCTGTCCTAGTAAGCGAAGGCCTCGAGTCCCAGCAGTGGGAACGTATAGTGGGCTGCTTTTGCTTATGCTGATCCAATTCGGTTCTATGTTTTTAATCATGTAATTATTAGTTCTTTTGTTGGACTTTGATAACCTGACTGTGTATCAAGTTTTTTTTTAACAATTACTGGCTATATCTTTAGCACAAAAAGTTAGTTTTTACTGACGTTTCAAGATAAGTGGAGTGTAAACCATACAGTTTAAAATAATTATCACAGAAATAAAATATGTAAAAAGCTACTTTTCACATGTTTTTGCTCTTTTTTTTCGAACTATAATATTAAATTGGCATCAATAATTTATTTGTTATAGGTATATAGCTTGTTGGCAGTATTGATGTTAAAAATGTATTGATATAAAGTATTTATGTATGTATATGTAGTAAATCAGCTATGTTAGCAACCATAATACAAACTAGAAATAGTTCAGTATAGGGCTAAATAGCTGTGTGTGAAATGTGTCGTAATATTTATTTATTTAAATATGAGTATTTATTTGTAATTATAACATTGGATCCTTTAATATACTTTGTATCGTTACAAATATAATATAATACATTTATATATTTCAAATAAAAATAAGTATAAATTAAATATTAAAAATTATATTTGTTGTATGGAAGCCCTTTCTAGCCATTTTTATATTTAAATGGTACGAAACCCTAAATGTGAGCCCTACTCGCGTTTAACATTTTTTTCGGTTATCCACGGTAATTACAATGGTGGTATCTTTACAACCATATAAATGAATGCGATAACTCAGAATATATGTACCTACTTACTTAAGTAATATATATACTATACTACATTTGAAACAGTAATACGCTGATAACATTGTTGTATTCAGTCAGTAAAACGTCAGTAAACATGTAACTAAAGTGCTGTTCACACGATATCTTGGCAAGATTTAATCAAGCTCATTTAAATACACTGCTTTGACCTTTGTACTTCAAACTGAGGTCTTTACAAATTTAACTGTTGAACCTGTGCCTAAACCCTATACATATCATAAATCATAAATTTTTGTTATGTCTTTAAAATACATAGGTTTCCGTGCAATTCTCTTAAAATAATGGAAAAAAACATGTTTGTTGTATGGGCGGCTCGCATATATTTATTTTATTTTATTGTTTATTACGAAATGTAATATAATATTTTTATGTATTCTTTGAAATTTTTAAGCGTCTACCTGCTATCATTATTGATGTATAGCTTTCTAGCTATCACAGTTTCTGAGATACAGCCTGGTGACAGACAGACAGATAGCCAATGCTTAGTAATAGTATGGTACTGTTAAAACTTTATAGGTGCAGAACCCTAAAAAACGATTAAAATCCGTTCGTCCTTTCAGCAGCTACGATGCCACACACACACACATACACATACACCGTCGTTTCTGCATCTGAGGCTAACAAAACTAAAAAAAAAACGTTTTTAGCCGGTGTCCTTTTTTACCAACTAGGTAGCTCAAATATTCAAATTCAAATATTGCTACTCGTATCTGATCTATAAACATTTTATGGTCTGTCACTAAACTTCAAGAAACTAAACGCAATCTTTATAGATAACAATTGTATAGCCAAATAACTATACAATTGTTATCTTGTATACCTAACAGATTGCAATTTGTATGACATTAAACTGTTGTTGCAATAAAGTATTGGAATAAAGGCGCCTTCTGTGTTTACAGGTAATGCCATATGATTTAGGATGTTATGATGAGGTAGCTTTGCACTACATAATATGTTATACATTTATTTCTGCCGTCTTTTAACTATAGTCCGGTCAATTTACACATTCGAAGATGCATGAAGTCCCAATAAGCTGAAAATCGACGGCCTCGTTGGCGAAATGGTTACCATGCCGGATTGACAATTAGAAGGTTCCGGGTTCGATTCCCGGCACGGCCAACATCTTTGTGCTGAACTAAATTTTTTTGGCTGCTGGTCTGGCTGCTAAATATGTATGTATATACATGTAGTATATCAGTTGTGTTAGCAACCATAATACGAACTAGAAATGGTTCAGTATGGTGTTAACCAGACATGTGTGAAATGTGAAAAAAAAAAACAGTAAAATTGTTCAAAACATAATTAAACTACTATTTTACTGATTTTCAGCTGTTGGGATTTTACCTTCTTATGTACTCTCATTTTTTGGTCTAGATTGACCGGACTACTAACTAAAATGCCGTTATCTCAGTCAAGTTTATAAGTACTTAACGGCATTGTAGTTAAAGCTCGGCAGATTTACTCCACCACCCAGACATGGGAGAAAGAAAGAATTGTATTACTATATAATTCGAGTCAATAAAGAATATATTTGAAAGTTTATTGAGAGAGCTTTTGTGCTCTCTTCTTGAGTCTCTCTTTTTCCTGTTAGTACAATTTAGGGGTCTTCAAATCTAAAGTAACTCGGTTTCTTACTAGGTAAGCGTGTTATATCTCAGACCACAGTAAAGCTTAACATCAAACATGAGCCAATTCATCATTAAAAAAAACCCTCTCACTTATATGACCATATGATTGTGAGCAGGATGTAGCTAACTTTCAAAAGTTTTTTTTATTGACTTGAGAAAAAAAGACGTGTTTGGAATTTCATGATATTTTCTATATGTAAGTGATTTAATGTTAGCTCTTTCTTTTTCTTATGCTTAAACTTTTCATATTTATACCATATTGCCTTGATTCTTTATGGTACCCGATACTCTTTAAAGACCAGAGACTATCAATTTTTTTAAAGAAATTTTAATGTTTTTTGAAAATCTAATATCACATCAATCTGTGTTTTCTAGTATAAATAAACTATGATAAGTTTTCCTATATGTTAAGGTTAAAACTTTTGTGTTATTTATATAATGATATCTATAATATGCATAGAAATTACAAATTTTCATTTATTTCCATTTAAATATAGTTACATAGAAACTATAGAAATCACATACAGAAAAAATATAACCTCCTCCCTTTTTGAAGTCGGTTAAAAACTTATAAATGGTGGATGTTGCTTTGCCATATATAATCAACAAGCACCTCTTACCAAAGCCTTTATTCTTATTCCTTCCTTTATCCAACATAGTGAAGTCAGTACCGTACATTTTCTTCTACCACTCCTCTATCAGCCGTCATTTCTACATCCACTTTATTCTCTTTTCTATCACATCAAAAACACATTCCTCTTCGTCTTCTTTGGTCGACCTATTTCCTCTCTTTCTTGCATTCCTTCTTGCTCTTTCGTATGGGCATATACCCCAACAATTTTTTTAATTTCTTACTGGAGCTCAAACTCTCGTCAATAAACTTGCCCACACTCATTTATGCTATTGAGAGGAGTATGACTCGAGTTATACTTTCAAACTTTCATTGATTAAACTAACGTTGACAATTGAATATCGTATTACAAGTTTGATTCGGAGGTTATTTATTTGAAATAAAAATTGTTAATTATTAATTGCATTATAGATGTCATATGGTAAGGAAACACAGTAAAACGTATACTTAACCAAGTGAATGTTGTGAATGTATGTGAATGTTGGCGGTCGTATAATTGTCGCGCACGCGTTGTTCCCAGCACCTGCCAGTGATACAATGCAACACGATCGTGCGATGTCGCGCGTGTCGCACCTACATCAACCCCTTCGTGTACTTCGTAGACGCCAAGCGGTGGAAGTGCAATCTGTGCTACAGAGTCAACGATTGTGAGTATAATCTTACAAGAAAGCATAGACTAAAATATATGTTTTATTTAGAAATAGTTTATTACTACAAAACATAGGTGGAATCCATACCCATATAGTCAGAAACAAAACGTAAGCCTACGCGTTGTCAAAAAGGCACCCGAAATACTCCCAGTCCAAACAGACGACCTCGTTGGCGTAAAGGTTACCATGCCGGTCTGCTAATCAGAAGGTTCCGGGTTCGATTCCCGGCCCGGTCAACATCTTTGTGCTTAACTAAATTTGTTGGCTGTGGGTCTGGGTGTTAATATGTATGTATTTATATATTATGTATGTATATGTAGTATATCAGTTGTGTTAGCAACCATAATACGAGCTAGAAATGGTTCAGTATGGGGCTAACCAGCCATGTGTGAATGTGTCCTAATAAAAAAAAAAAAAAAAAAAAAAAAAAAACATGCCCATTATAGCGGCTGTGTTCCCGCGCTGAATGGCTATTGACACTGTGTCTGAATGGTATTCCGATTAAAAGTAAACCAAGATAAGTAGAAGGATAAATTTGTCTTGTTATTACAGTGTCTAAGCTATCTCTATACAAAATTCTATCATAACTGGGGACATCAATTCTTTCATGAAACTATGACATTTCGCTACAAAGGCGAGCGCGCTTCATCCTAAACTCCAACATCACTTACCATTAGGTGAGTTGCGATCAAGCGCAAGCCTATCTATCATAAAAAAGGAAAATATATAATATAAACTCGTTTCTCTTTCTGTAAATTGTACCTAATGCCTGCAGTGGAGTTACGCACTATGTGGTTTAGCGTAGAAGCATAACATGAATCGTGTTGTAGGATCTTGATACTAAATAACAAAATCACAGTTAATCTGTACTGGGAAACATACTCAATCAGATAGCTGGTAAAATTACCTCATTATAATTAGCTTTTAGTGCGATATGATCAATGTTCTCCATTTTTATCATATCTAATAATGGATTTTTCATCAAATTTTATCTAATTCTACTTCGTAGTCATTTAAGACTTGTGATCTACTATCTATATTGTAAAGTATGTTTGTTGTTACGTTATTAATTTTATTGTTTATACAGTTAACTACTACTATTTTAGCAAGTTACTGATAAGTAATAACTAATAACACACCTGCATACAAGAGTATAAACTGGTTCTCAAATGATATTAATTAAAACTTGTTATCAATTAGTATAGATGTTTGTTTGTCTAGTCATATAAAAATAAATTAATTAAACCTACCTACTACTTCCTACTAATATTAAAAATGTGAGAGTTTGTGAAGATGTGCATATGGAAGTTAGTCACTTTTTTTCGCTCAAATGGCTGTAGCGGTCAAGATAATATTTGGTACTGAGATAGCTTAAACGTTGGACTAACACTGTCTACATTTTATTCCAGATTAACTTGAGTATTTAAAAAAATAGGCTAAGCTAGACTTTTAAACACTGAACGTAATTATGATTGCCATTCCAGTACCGGAAGAGTTCCAATACGATCCAGTGAGCAAATCATACGGGGACCCATCGCGGAGGCCCGAGATCAAATCGGCAACCATTGAGTTCATAGCGCCCGGAGAATATATGCTGCGGCCGCCGCAACCCGCAGTCTATTTGTTCCTTTTGGATGTCTCGCAACTTGCCAGAGATTCCGGCTATTTACAGGTGAGAAAATACGTTCCATTTAAAACGAACAAGCCAGAGAAACTGCAACGGTTTATACTGTCAAAATTACAAGTACTAAGGTATAAGCGCAATAGCTATAACTATCTAAATGGTTGTTCTGACCTCTAAAGTTCTAGAAACGTTTTCTCGGTGATCATAATAGATAGTCTATATGACGTGCGGGAGAGTGAGAGAGATAGAATGTCAAAAATTGGCCTACCTGAAATTCTCTGCCAAAAACGTTGCTAGTTCTTAGACTATAAACATTAACGATTTATATAGCAATGTTGCTGAAAATGCAATGTTTTTATATCGTAATAATAAGTAATTAATCATAATTATATTTCTATAAGTTATGTTACTTCCATCAAACATAGTGCTTATGTTGGTAAAGTCTAGAATTAACTTTCTAAAATTAATTCGTTAGACAGACTAACAGAAATAGAAAAAATGCCTTCTATTTATAAAATTTTTGGTGTTTATTCAGACTTATAAATAATGAAGAAAGTCATTTAACAAATTTAATTTTAGATTATTCATTAACAATATGCGATAAATACAATTTGCCCATTTATTCGCTTTAAAAATATCTATATAAGTTCTTAAAGAGTCTTAGAATGTCATATTTTTAGTTCATGCTTGCTACATACTAGGAGCCATGTACACTAGTATGTAACTATTTTGTAAAAAGTATGATAATAAAGATATTTTAAAATTGTAATTGTAGTATATATAACAAGAATACGTGTTCAGACTTCGATGCTATGTTGCAGGTGTTCTGCGACACGCTGAAAGCGAACCTGGAGGGTCTCCCGGGCGATGCGCGCACGCAGGTCGGCTTCATGTGCTACGACTCACACGTGCACTATTACAACATGAGCGAGGGACTCACGCGGCCCAAGGAGATGACCGTGCTCGATATTGACGGTCAGTATAACCAGGGATCAGAACACTTAAGTCAGTAATCAAAGTCAAACAATTTATTGCAATATTATGTCGCTTTACAGTTACATAATTACCCATGAGGCATTGCAATTAATTTACTACTAGAGTCATCGCTTCAATTTCTATCTAGACTAACATACCTGATGTTTAGTCTCATTAGTGTGGATCAAAGTAACCTGCGGTACCTACGGCGTCCGAATAACCGACTGAGATGGCTTAGCTTCAGGTTCTATCCAGACCAAGGGTCAGAATACTAGAGAGGATTGCTGATTCCCATACAATAAAGCGTGGCGCGGAAGTTTGACATAATTACCATTACTATGAAACCTAGATGGCGCTGCAAATCGAGCGTGCAGCGTAGCTGCCGCCAAATTCCGCAAGGCGCGCTGCAGTCACATAGTGATATGTCGATAGTAGATTGCGTGACTCTAGTGAAGTCGTTTCAAGAAAATACGAACAGATGGCGCGGCGCGATTATGTGTAACATTCGATATTTCGATACACGAACTTCAAAATGGGACACTATAGTGTACTAACGTTCCGCAGACATTTCACTACGGCAATTATTTCGCAAAGACTCGCAGCGGCATGCGTGGCGTAGGTGTACTAAAGGCGTATAGACAGCTGGTATCTTACATCATACATTGGCTTGCACATGAAGAGATTTTTATGATTTATGGCTTAAAGTCTAAAATGATTAGATTATCGATAAGTTATGTGTAGAGTGTTATCAATATTGGCGCGGTATCTTATGGCGTAACGGCAGTCCTAGTTCCTCGTCCCGCCGCGGTGTTGTCATCGCCCTAGAGCTGCCTCTCACTCGCTAGGGTTGTGAAACCGACAATCGAGTTGTATCGACATCGATTGACTCTTCTTCTTCTGCTTTACCATTTCCCACTAGGTGGGGTCGGCACAACCTGTTTTTCTCTTCCACGCCACTCTATCAGCCGTCATCTCCACATTCACTCCCTTCTCATTAATATGCTGCTTCACACAATTCATCCACGTCTTCTTTGGTCTACTTCTTCTTGACTATACTGCCCTGCTTAGCGCAAAGGCGGTATCTCAATGAACGCTAGTTTCGAGATAATTGAAGTTATAGCGGTAAGTCAGAATCATCTTCACGCGTTATACTTACCGCTAAACGGCTTAGAAAAAAATGTGTTCTTTTTTAAGAGATTTGGCGGTATTCAAATATACGGCTGGTTGCCTACACAATATTGGTATACCTCATATACCCTAAATAAGTTTAGGTAAAACTGAGATAGAGAAATCTTTCTTAAGGGTTTTTTCACATGTTTTAAACAAGATACCGCTAAAAGGCTTAGTTCATTAGATGCGTATTTTCTTGGGCTATCCAATGGAATAAAAAAAAATGGTTGCCTGTAAAGTCGGTTTTACGGGCGAAGATTTTACGTGACAACGTCTGCCGCGTGCTGCGCGCGCGGCAGACCGATCATAGTTGAGTGGGAGAGAGACGCAAGGCATTCGGCGGGCCTCTCTCTCGTTCGGTGACTCATCGTAACGTTACCGGGCGTTACACTTTTTCATAAGTGACTCCCAGCCGCAACCTAATTTAAGACGTTGTCACGTCAATAAATTTTCGATTTTTTTTGAGATACCGCTTTTGCGCTAAGCAGGGCAGTATAGTAGTATATATGTACCAGACGTGTTCCTGCCGTCCCCCGAGAGCCTGCTGGTGAACCTGTCGGAGCGGCGCGAGCTGGTCCGCGAGCTGGCGTCGGTGCTGGCGCGCCGGCACAGCGGGCTCGGCTCCCCCGCCTGCGCGCTCGGCGCCGCGCTGCAGGCTGCCTACAAGCTCATGGTAACTATACCCTCACATATAAATCTATACTACATTACAATCTAATATTATCCGTTCGTATGTTGAATGTCATTAGCCCATTTTGTCTGTTAAAAAAGTCCAAGTTCCAAGTTTTAGTTTTACCCACACCGGCTCCCGGTATGTCAACAGTTGCGGCGAAAATTTAATCCCTGACGCAAAAACGACGGGTTATATATATTATAAGTTTTATTTTTATTTTTTATTGTTGAGTTGACGTGTTTCTCATTCAATGTGTGTGTATGTCTGTGGTATAAGTCTCCCGAACGGATACATCGATTTTCTTATTTTTGTTTTAATGTTAAATTTTGGAGCAGGTGTTATTTTCTTTTTTCTTTGATGTAAATCGGTCCAAGATGGCCACAGCCACAAAATTCCTTATCTGCCATCATAAATATTGTCACAAACAAAGACAAGACTCATTATACTATATTAGGCCACATTTCACACACGGCTGGTTAGCCCCACACTGAACCATTTCTAGTTCGTATTATGGTTGCTAACACAACTGATATACTACATATACATACATACATATTATATAGAAATACATACATATTTTCACATTTCAAAGTTTAAAGTTGAATACGAGCTTGTCCTATAAGCGTTTTAGCGTTTTATAACTCCTTGCGTTTTTTTAAATACAATTATACAAGTGTGTGCTTGTGATTTTTGCTATGAACATAATCTTTTCTTTCTGTCCCTTCCAGGCTCCGACGGGAGGTCGTATCACAGTATTCCAGACGTGTCTACCCAACACTGGACCCGGCGCGTTACAACCCAGGTACAGTGTAAACTACATGTAACGTCACTCGATTTAACAACAAATTCTCTAAAGCGTCGATATCAATTGGTTTTAGTTCGTTTAGCTTGTATTCCGTACAATGATACATTCTCTCCTGGGACTCGGGGCCTGTCCAACGAGCAGAGGATATAGGCCATAATCCACCACGCTTGCCAAGTGCGGGTTGCCGGATGACACAGGTCTTCGGATATTGTGATCCTCAGACATGTCGTGTGAGGAAACTCTCACAATGTTTTCTTTCACCGTAAAGCGAGTGCAAATCCACACATAACTTGAAAAACATTGGTTGGCCATTGGTGTAGGACTGGGTTCGAACCAGGGGCTGTCAGATAGAAAAGCAGACGTTTTACCACCGCACTCGTTTCAGAGGTTCACTCAAAGAATTGATTAATATTAATGTTTTTTTTTAATTTATGATGGGTTTGCGCTTGATCACAATTCACCTGATGGTAAGTGACATTGTGATCTAAGGTCCAACGCGCTTGCCCAGAAAAAACCGGTTCACTCGTGCCTTGAAAACCGCAAGAATTAATGCGTGCAAAGAGACTCATAGGCATTGACAATCCTTGCAAAGCAAAGTGGCAGAGCTTTGAGCACCGCCGCATTGTTGCCAGTCTGTCGGTTGCATTTCGGTGCGACTGAATTACATGACGTAATTCCCCCCGCCCCCTTCCACTATCGGACGAGCAGGGAAACGCCAAGGCGGCATCGGTTTACGGTTGAGGTGTCCAAGGCACGCACAACGCGTTATGTCTCCACCTTTGTAAGGTTGTCCGAACCGCCAAACTTTGGGATTCCTTGCCGAATTCCCTATTCCCCAATGACTACAATCTAGCGATTTTCAAGGCGAGAGTGAACCGGTTCCTTCTAGGTAAGCGCGATCCACCGTAGACCTCAATATCACTTACCATCAGGTGAATTGTGGTCAAGCGCTGACCTATTCGGAGTAAAAAATAAATAAAATAATTATCAATTCCACAGAGAGGACCCGAACGCGCGTTCCTCCAAGGAGGTGGCTCACCTGAACCCGGCGACTGACTTCTACAAGCGGCTTGCGCTGGACTGCAGCGGCGCTCAGATCGCCGTCGACCTGTTCCTGCTCAACTCGCAGTACTCAGACCTCGCTACGCTCAGTAAGTGTTGCCTGGAACAGATCGCTTTTAGCGATAAGGTCGCCGGTTGAGGCACTAGCTTTTAAACACTTTAAGTGTTTTCTGTAGTTTTTTTTTGTGAGTGTTTTAATAAAGTGTTTATCTATCTATCTCCTTCTACTTCGTATGAGCTAAGTGGCCGAGCTCTGGTGTCGAGAGATTTTGTAGTCGCCCCAAGGCCTCTGAATTGGCCTTGCTCTTGGCTATTTTTTTTATTAAAACCGGTCCTAGATGGCCGTTGTTACAAAATATCGGAAGACATATTTTTTTCAAACTTCCTCAATATGGGTATCAAATATTTATAATGTAGAAGACTTAAGTCTCGACTATATATAATACACTCACGTACACATTATGATAAATTAAAAATTCAAGATGGCCGCCCACGCTATTTTTCCTCGCGGGTTTTCACATTTGTAATGTAAACTTGTTATAACTTGTGTTGTGTGTCTCCTTAGTTGATCGTATCACAAAATAAATGTTTCTTTCTTTCTAGTAAAATACATTTCAAATACAAGGCCGCCCACACAAAATTTCGTCGGGGATTTTTTACATTTGTAATGTAAAAATGAAAAAAAAATTGTACAGGAAATTAAGGTTAACAGCTACTTGTACAGTTGTATAAGACATATGTATGGTTTGCTTAATGCGTGTAAAGTAGCCAATAGTGCGCGGCGCCTTACACACTAGGTCAGTCAAGCTGCCTGAACTGTGGGGCGGCAGAGGCTTACCATTACTTTACAAGTGAGCAAGTGAGCAAGGTGAGCAGTCCTGCGGGAGCTCTAATGTCAATTTTCAAATTTAGATAATCAATTATATTATAAAAAGTTTTATCTAATAGCCAAACCCTGAGTCTAGTCTTAAAGCTGGCGGTGGAAGGTGCATCCCGGACAGTCGCAGGTACCTACGCGGTTGTAGATCGCGGGACCCAACAAGTAAACGGACCTCACTAATTTCACAATTCTATGTACCTACAGTACATAGAGGCCTGATGTCTTAAAGAAGATATACGGATATTTACCTTCTTATTACAATGTTATTTAAAGGCAAAAAAAACTAGACTTACATTTACAATTCTACTAAAAAAACTAGATTACAGAAAACAAACATAAATATGTAACTAAATGTGGCCACTTTTCATCTGTGCTTTTCATAGAAGACTTGTCAGTGTTGTCATCAGCCTACAGTGTTGTTAGCTTGCAGTGCTATTTATGTTACAGTGTAATTTATTAAAAAGTAAACTTGTTATGATTTTTCGCAGGTGGCATGAGCAAGTTCAGCGGCGGCACGGTGTACCACATGCCGCTGTTCAAGGCGAGCCGGCCGTGGCAGGCGGAGCAGCTCTCCAGGATGTTCCACCGTTACCTCACCAGGAAGATCGGCTTCGAGGCCGTCATGCGAGTGCGCTGCACCAGGTAATACTTCGATGCTACCGGGGAGGTTGGAGAGTACATACATGTTCCAGCCCCCCGGCTTTAAGGCGTAGCGAGGGAACACCATGGAGGTTTTAGTCGGTAGTGGTCGCCACTCTGGCACCGAGCCCGACATACCCCGCCGCCTCCCACGAGGATCGGCGGGCATGCGTAAATGCATTACCTAAATGACAAAAAAAAGGTTATACTAATACTTCGATCGAAAATGATTTAAGGTGATGTCTCTAAAAACGGCAAGGAAAATAATACCACAAGTAAAAAAGAGTGTGGTCTTATTTGAGTTTGAAGAATTTAAGCGTTATTACTATAGTAACACAGTTGAATTTTCTAACGATTACTTTTCCAAGTGCAAAACATATATAGTCATTTTGACATACATACGATTGACTAGATCGGCTTCTACAGAAATACAAATACAAAATTTATTTATTTTACACAGTACTTGATACAAATATGTAAATGAAGAAATCCAAAGGCTTCCAAACTAGTTCAGAACGTACAAAGAAAAGTAGAGAGTACCACCTGGTTGATCTAATCTGTCTTATAATGTGTCAAATTAGTAATACAAGACTCCATGTAACATCACTTGATTTAACGACAAACTCTCTAAACCATCGAAATCAAGTGCCTTTAGTTGGTTTAGCTTGTATTCCATACAATACATTCTCTCCATTTAACGACCACTCTCTATAAGGCCATAAAATACATAGTCCCTTCAGTGTTCGTGTGCGTTGACGACCTCGTTGGCGTAATGGTTCCGGCACGGCCAACATCTTGGTGCTGGACTAAATTTGTTGGCTGTGGATCTGGGTGTTAAATATGTATCTATATAAAATATATATGTATGTGGTGTATATGTAGTATATCAGTTGTGTTAGCAACCATAATACGATCTAAAAATGGTTCAGTATAGAGTTAACCAGCCGTGTGTGAAATGTGTCCTGATAAAAAAGTGTCGTTATATAGAGTTTTATGTGAAGCACTAGGCACTAGGCTAGCACTGTGAAGTGTATTTTATCCGTGCCATTATGTGCTATAATAAATTATTATTATTATTATTTATCTGTGTATCTCCAGGGGTATATCAATCCACACGTTCCACGGCAACTTCTTCGTGCGGTCGACGGACCTGCTGTCGCTGCCCAACGTGTCCCCGGACGCCGGGTTCGGCATGCAGCTCACCATCGACGAGTCGCTCGCCGACCTGCAGCAGGCTTGCTTCCAGGCGGCGCTGCTCTACACTAGCAGTAAAGGTATACATACAAATTCATAATATTTTATTCAAAATAACAATATAGTTCATAATAAAAATATGAAAAATATATAATACTGAAAAATATTTTTGATTTATTAAAATTAGAATAAAACTAAACTTATAGTAAACTAAATTAAATTAAATTGTAGCTTAACCTATTTGTCTCCAACTAGTAATTTAGTTTTGTTTTGATGATTTGTTTCTTTCTAATTTATATATGTTCATGTTGTGTACACATAGTTAGGAAAATAATCTAGTTTTGATCCTGGTTAATTGATCTTTTTTAGTAATAGTTTTGATTATTTTATGTTTTGTGAACCATAATAAATAAATAAAAATAAAAAAAAAAAATCCTAGCTAAGTAATAAATATCCTTATGCTTAAATATGGATTTAAGATTAAGGCTAGGTTGATCTCAGTGCTCTGCACTAGAACAAAAATGTTGTCCTGTATGGCAGTGCAGCAGAAACCCCTAATATACCTTACTTATACATCTCCCGTATTTTAATTATTATGCCCTTAAGTATTAAGAAATTTGACTAAAATAACGGCAAAAGTGAGTGTGGCTCGGTGGAAAAACGTCTGCTTTTCAATCTGGCGGTCCCTGGTTCGATCCTGGCCAACGACTTGTTTTTCAAGTTATGTGTGGATTTGCACTCTCTTTACGGCGAAGGAAAACATCGTGAGGAAGCGGACATGTTTGAGGACAACAATATCTGAAGATGTGTGTTATCCGCCAACCTGCACTTGGCCAGCGTGGTAAACCGCAGGCTCTCAGCTGGTTGGAAATAAAACTCGTGGTCACACTGACCAAGAGCAGATGATCTCCGTGGTTAATCTTGTGTTTTTATTTTATTCTAGGCGAGCGTCGGATACGAGTGCATACGATGGCGCTACCCATCGCGAGCACGTTGTCTGACGTGTTACATGCGGCGGACCAGCAGTGTATCATAGGACTACTTAGCAAAATGGGTCAGTTTACAGTTCAATTCATATATTTACATAGGAATATATAACAAAAGCTCCAGTCCGTGACCTCGGACGTCGAATGAGGCAGCGAGGTCAGAATCCTCGGTCAGGGTGGTTTTTGACGCAGCGAGTTTCCTTGGCAATCCAGAGGGGTAACGCCGCCAGCATTTTGGGGACCTTCGGTGCAGCGCGGAGAGCTCATAGTCTGTTTTAGTTGTTTTTTGTGTTTATGCAGTTTAATTTTTATTTATAAGTGACGTGTATTATATACAAATATAATCTTATATTGGATAATTTTTGACTTAAAAAATTAATCTTATATTTTATATAATTAATACAAAAGCTATAAGACACTCGTAAAAAGTCAAAATCTAAATTACATAAGAATATAATTAAATACTAGCTGACCCGGCAAACGTTGCATTGCCTTAAGTACAGTTACCCTTATCACTTAGGGGTATGGAAAATAGATAGTAGCCGATTCTCAGACCTACTGAATACGCATATAAAATTTGGTAAAAATCAGTCAAGCCGTTTTGGAGGAGTACGGTAACTAACATTGTGACATGGAAATTTTATATATTAGACTAGAGGTTGCCCGCGGCTCCGCCCGCGTGAAGGTCGCTTTTCACCCCTGGCAAAAAAACTTGAAATCATTATTTTTAATTTTACATAAACTATACATACAAATTTCATTGCTAGAAGTTCAAAAACATAGAAGTTTCATACAAACTGTTTTACCCCCTTTCACCTCCTTAAGAGTAGAATTTCCAAAAATCTATTCTTAGTACATGTTTAAGTACTAAAATATATACACACTCCAAATTTTACACCTCTAAGTTCAATAACACAATACTTTTATTTTTAACTTTCAACCCCATTGGCATCCCCCTTAATGCACCCCTGGCAAAAAAAAAAATATAATTTCAATTTAACCATTTAATAATCTACTACCATAACAACTTTCAAGACATTAACTTGATAAATAAAGAATTTTCCATACAAACTTTAACCCCCTCATTACAAACCCTTAGTTCACCCCTGGCAAAAAAACTTGTTACCATTATTTTTAATTTTACATAAACTTTACATATTCCAAATTTCTTTGCTGGAAGATCAAAAACAAAGAAGTTTCATACAAACTGTTTTACACCTTTTCACCCCCTTAGGGGTGGAATTTCCAAAAATCCGTTCTTAGTGCGCGTCTACATACTAAAACAAATACACCCTCCAAATTTCATAACCCTAGGACCAGCCGTTTGGGCTCTGCGTTGTCTATAGATGAATGAGTCAGGACAAAGAGTCTTATAGTATAGATTTACAAAAGTAAATACATAGGTCACGTCACACACATGACAAAAATTAAACTCTACTCCATATTTCCAATTTCATAACAAATTATAGTAAACAAATCAAAGTTTTCGACATATTTTACATGTTTTTTTTTGCTTTTACTAGCCTTTTGGACGGAAAAGTATTGTTAAATCTGTGTAATAGTACACTTACTTCTTGTTTATACTAGATGGGTTTGAGCTTGATCACAATTTACCTGAAAGAAAGCGACATTGTGATCTAAGTTGGAACGCGCTTACCCAAAAGAAACCGGTTCACTCTATGTGTTCACCCTAAATCTTTGTGTTATCTTATATTTATTTTTAAATTGACGACCTCGTTGGCGTAAAGGTTACCATGCCGGACTGCCATCCAGAAGGTTCCGGGTTCGATTCCCGGCCCGGCCAACATCTTTGTGCTTAACTAAATTTGCTGGCTGTGGGTCTGGGTGTTAAATATGTTTCTATATAAAATATGTATGTATTTATGTATACCTGTGTAGTATATCAGTTGTGTTAGCAACCATAACACGAACTAGAAATGGTTCAGTATGGGGTTAACCAGCCGTGTGTGAAATGTGTCCTGATAAAAAAAAAATGTGTGATCCTACCCTCTTCCAGCGGTGGACCGAGCGATGTCGGCGTCAATGTCGGAAGCGCGGGAAGCCGTGATGAACGTCGCAGTGGACGCGTTATCAGCACACCGGCTGGCGCAGAACCTGCCCACTGGAGCTAACAGCTCCGCGTTACACGCACCGCTCCCCTTGAGATTACTGCCGCTCTATCTACTGGCTTTGCTCAAACGCGTGAGTATATCTGTCTCATTCATTCGTTCACTCACTCAATCTATTTTTTTTATCTAACCTGTATTGTCCCACTGTTGAGCAAAGGTCTCCCCCAATCATTTCCACGCTTTATCTATACTAAATATTATTAATGGATGCGTTGTCCATGTATTATTACTGCGGCTATTATCGCGGCAGACCAAGAAAGCGATGGAGGAACGAGCTTGACAAACACTCGGAGGATTTGTCCATATTAGCGCTAGATAGGGACAAATAGAAAGAGAGTAGGAAGGCATTTGTCCAACAATGGGATTAGACAGGCTTTTAATAATAATAATAAAAAATAAAAATAATTCGTACGAAAATTTCTTTCTTTGAATCAGTACTTTTTAACCTTCTCACTTGGCCAAAATCCCGTGAAAATGCAGTATTCCTCGTTCGCACGAGAGATAAAAGAAATGATACGCATAAATAATAATAATAATTCTTACTATGTGTTGTTTACCCCAGCGCGCATTCCGCACGGGCACGTCGACCCGGCTGGACGACCGCGTGGCGGACATGTGCGCGCTGAAGACGGCCCCGCTGGCGCTGCTGCTGCGCGCCGTGTACCCGCACCTCTACCCCGTGCACGCGCTGCGGGAACACCTCACGCGGAGCGAGGATGACGAGGAGCTGGTGCCCGACCCGCCGCGGCTACATCTCACTGCTGAGAGGTCAGTACACAGATAACACAAAAGTTTACATGGGTTGCGCACTTTACTGTCATTAAATGTCAAAGTTAAATGTCACATCAGTCCACAGATAACACAAAAAGTTTACATGGGTTTGCAAAGCGTACTTCACTGTCATTAAATGTCAACGTCAAATGTCACATATTCAGTCCACAGATAACTTAAACAGTGTCACCAACTTAAGCGGGTAAAATTGGAACTACAAGTTCGACAGCATTCTTAGGTGGCAACAAATCTCCACTAGCGCTGCCATTAACTGAACAGCTGAGTTGGTGGCACTGTACTGTATTATAGATTATACAAATTACACTACAATTATGAAACGTATATATAATACCAAGCGCGTTCCACGTTTTGAATATGGCACTACAACTACGAAGAAATTGTTCCAAACGTTGGCACATTTTGTTTCAAAGAAGCCATAGATCAGGGCATCTATCTTACTAAACCTTCGAAGAATGTGAGACATCAATCCACAGATGACATAATATATGGACAGGAACTTTTTAATAAATGTGTGCTACATTTTTGGCGTTTTCCTAGATGATTTGATAGTATAGGTAGAAATAGGTCTTTTTGGTAGTAGTAGTAGTTAACATATCCATCTCAGATGCACTTAAGTTCTCAACATAAAAAATTGCACGTTCTTTATATACGAGTATAAATGTATTGGCTCTAGCGCCTAAAAATCACAACTGTTTCTTTATAATTTGCAGAGTGAATTCGACGGGCGCTTACCTTCTCGACGATGGAGAGAGTATGATTATATACGTCGGTCATAACGTCAGTCCGGCCTTCCTCTCGGAAACCTTCGGCGTGGCTGCCTTCACTCAGCTGCCTGACGAGTCTAGGACGTTGCCTAAACTCGACACAGAAGGCAGCACGCTCCTCCACGCCCTCATAGAGAGATTCAACGACGATAGGCCTTACGCCTCCGATATACTTATATTGAGGTAAGATTCACTTTATGATTAACCAAATTTTATAAAAATCGGTACAAACATCCATATTATATACACATACAATACTTAACTGAATCAATACTATCAAAATAATAGAATTCTTATTAAATGTCAAAATGTATTATTATTTTAAATATTAGGACGCATTTCACACACGGCTGGTTAGCCCCATACTGAACCATTTCTAGTTTTTATTATGGTTGCTAATACAACTGATATACTACATACATATACTTTATAAAGATACATATTTAACACCCAGACCCGTCAGTCAACAAATTTAGTTTAGCACAAAGATGTTTTCCTGGTTGGATTTGCGGTGACTAATTACGGGCTAGCGATGATGATGATGATTAATATAATGTTGCAATCCCCACAGAGACAACTCCCCGTCCCGACAACTGTTCACGGAGCGACTGATAGACGACCGAGTCGAGTCCGCGTTCTCCTACTACGAGTTTCTACAACACGTTAAAACACAAGTGAAATGAGAACCGAGAGTGAGTTAGTGACACTTGTACAGGTAGCGTGGTCATGCGGACAAAGTGTGGGAAATGCGTGACGTTTGACGGAAATTTTCCGTTACGTACGGACGCGTTGTGACGTTATCCTTTACTTAAGTGTGTAAGGCGTGTTCACGATTTGACGCACAACTTCAAATGTGGTCACGATTTGACGTTTTTCTTTAAGTAAGACTACGTTTTGACGTTTTCTGTTAATTGCGTATACGTTTTGACGTTTTCCGTTAATTACGGATACGTTTTGACGTTTTGCCTTTTGTAAGGATACGTTTTGACGTTTTGCCTTTTAAGTAAGGATACGTTTTGACGTTTTCCGCTAATTACGGATACGTTTTGACGTTTTGCCTTTTGTAAGGATACGTTTTGACGTTTTCCGTTAATTGCGGATACGTTTTGACGTTTTGTCTTTTAAGTAAGGATACGTTTTGACGTTTTCCGTCTCGTACGGATAAGTGATATGTGCTGTATAAATGTGACGACGCCTGTACTGTGTGTATGGCGTGACAAATCGGACGCCAAAGGAAACGTATGGTACGACACTGCCCTATATTTAATAAGGTTATAAGGTTGTCGTAAATCTGGGTTGTGAGTTTCGTTGTAGTTAGTGACTGCATTTAAAATAATAAGCACATTAATTAAAGTTGACTTTTACGTGTCTCATATAAATGTTGTCAGTGTTAGTGGAATAAATATAATGGCAATAATTACCTCGATTTTAAGAATGTTCTAAGTTTGGTTTGTAGAAAAAATGGGTTACATTTTTTTTGTATTTCTTAAATGTTTATGAGGCTAATTATCAAACTCGAATCGAGGTATCGATCGCAGTATAACGAAGTTTTAAAAAAATAGATTAAGATACGAACGAAACCCGATCCAGATTTGCAATACTTATTTGTCTATGACAATAGAACTCGTAGTGTCGTTGTGCATGAGTTGAGGGTAGTTAGCGCGGCGTGAGACGTCATTGTATTGCGAATTTTTAATTTTATGTTATCCTATCACAATAGTAATGAAATAATAAAATAAATAAAAAGACCAGGTAATTAAGTCTGCGGTTAATATGTGGTGGCAGTGGTCACCGGAATAAGAGTTTCAATGAAATGTTAAAATATGTTTATGTTCACTTTATAATGAACTATATAACTTATGCACTATGAATTTAAGGCTACAAATTTAGACTGTCTCGGTGAAATCTTATAAAAAGGTAGCTTTATGGTAAATATCTCATGCAAAATTAAAATTTTTGTTCTAAAAGTTTTTTGTTACTAAACTTTGTCAAAACAAACATATTATGTATGATGATAGAGCGTTATAAAAGTAAACTCTTGGTTGCTATATTCAGAGTCAGCCATTCCTAAACATTCATGCCGAGTTCTGAACCTTTTATTCTAAAATATGACGAGATGTGCGACTGTTCTGATTGTATTTAAAGTTAAATTAACTTTGGAACTCTGTTTTAAGGATTGTTTAAAGACTAAACATATTTCCCATTAATTTTAAACAGGTGTACTTGAGCGAGCGGAGTGAGCGGAATAAAAATTAATAAGCGAAAAAAAACTACAACAGTTTTCCGAATCGGCTTTTCCCATTAATTGTTTGTTATTTTATCTTTTTTTTGTCGATGCTTTTGTAACTTTTGTTCCGCTGACAAGTATCTATTTGTTAGATCAAAAATGTATGTATGGACTTTGTACAAATGTTTATTTTTTATTTTATTGTTTATTTTAGTTTAGGGCGTGTCTCACATCGTTATTATATCACTATTCTTTCCAATTGATGCAATAAAGTGTTTTATTTTGTATTGTGATTTCGGTATTAGGTGTAATATTGTTTTGAAGGCGGGGCCCATGCACTGTCCAGTTATTATTATTATTTAACTGCGCGTCATTTTGGATGTGTTAATATTGTTTTAACATTCATAATCACTAATCATAAAATGACGTTGCATCTGGGATAATTTTAGTTAAGACGAATATATTAAAAACCTGGAATTGACAGTTTTTAGTGTTGTACAACGTAAATGGTTAAAGTCGAAGAGAAATCGTTTCTAGAAGGTCAGAAGAACTGTAATAGAATATTATGTATATTAATTCTGTATACAACACTTATAAATATAAAACAAAAAATCAAGCTAAAAAGATAATTGAATTTTTATTAATGAGTTTTTTCTGGTTGATTTTCAGCCCTTCTAAAAATGATTTCTCAATAACCTAAACCGTATACGATTTGCAACTCTATAGATTAGAGGTAATTTTTTTCTGTATGTTATTTCCTGTATGCGCCTTATGAGAAATACATAGACTAAAAATTTCTCCTATCTCTGTATTTAAAATTGTATTTTTAAACAAATAGTGCAGGGCCCTGATTGTATTTATAAACCATCGGCGATTCAGAGTTGATTCGATTGTAAATTAAAGTTATTTATGAAATTTTAGGTAGAAATATTTTATACTGAAATTGAGTTCAGTTCGGATTGATAGATTTTTTTAGAATCGTTTATTGTTTCTATAATTAATTTTCACTCTAATCTTATTTAAGATGTTATACTTAAGTACATATATATCTTACCTATATAATTTTCATTAACATTTCTGACTACCTCTTCGATCGTTCTCATTGCCTAGTTCTTACTTACATCAACAAAATATTACACAATAAAAAAACGTGGTTATTAATTCTTAAGTTACTTTTTGTTATATACTTCGTACTGTCTTATAATATATCATAGGATGGATTCATTATGTTATACGAATATTACAAAAAGGAAAGAAAAAGAAAAACAATACTTCTATTAACATGTATGTATATTTGTGTATTATATTTATCATAATGTACATTATGTATGAGAATAAAGTTAAATGACAGCTAAAGGTAAACGCATATTAGCCGGAACGAACGTCCGAATCTTATTTTTTTTCTAGTTGCGATAAAAACTGACCAATACTGCTGACACTTCTGTTTGATTCCACCTTTATTATTTAAATAATTTCAACTACTATACAGCCCGTTCAACCGTTTATTTTCATTTAGAAATATTCAAATTCAAATAATTTATTTTGCAAAACACGGGTATTTCATAATAATGGAAAATAATGTCTAAGTCTCACCATGTTTTAGCCTATTAACATATTAATAACATTCACATGCAAAAAAAAATATATATTACTAAAACTTATTCTAATTTAAATTTAGGCATTACATTGTGGTACATAAATAAACACAATAAACAGTCCTAACTAAAATAATATATATATAATAATTAAAACCTCGCACTTGAAAGTGCAATTTTGTGTAACATTGGATCTACATATTAATCCAATCGTTTACTTTATTTTTGACAAAAAGAAAAGCAACGGTTTCGAAGATGTCCACTATTTTTTACCTCATTTTTACCCCCTAGGAGTAAGAATGTTGAAAAATCTTGTGTAGTGTGAATTTGTCCTGGCTTGGCCCACCATAGAACCGGAGCTGCACTAAATGAATCGAAGCCAAGACAGCGGACGGCATATTCGATTTGACGCGGGCAAGTGTGAGTTGTCAGAATGTATATAAAGAATTCTAAAATTCGTTTCTTTCACAGCGTTTGCCTCCGGCTAATATGCGGTTACCGCAGTGATAACGCTAGTTATTCTTATGGCGAGTATAAACATTTGCAAAAGTTAAATCGACATAAGAAAAAAACCATGCACCAATATTAATATTTCTTTGTTAATTCTTGTGAAATGAACTTGTATTGCTGTTTACGGACTGAACTCGAAAGCCTTGTATATTGTTTCAATATAATTAATCTAAAATCATATGTGTTTGCTTTTCCATATTCTATACTAATTGCGCTACCTGGCACTGCTCGCGTTAGTTAAAGTAGACGATGTGTTTATCCAAGTTCCAACCTTTATCAAATTTCATCCCAATCGGTTGTCCTTTGAGTGTGAATGAGTAACAAACACACACGCAAACTTTCCTAATATTAGTAGGATATAATATTAATGAGTGGTAAATACAGATAAAACGTAAAAACCGTTGATTACTCTTTTTAATTTAATAAAGCACAAATCTAGACATGTACAAGAACTATTCCTATCCATCAGATTCATAAAAACAATATGCTAAATATTTGGCTTATTTAGATATATAGATAGAAAAATCTTTATTAGATACAAACACGAATAATTTGAAAATAAAAGAGAAGACTTATTAATGAGTGTGCCATAATGACGGCCTTATCGCTTTAAGCGATATCTTCAAGCCAACCTTTGAATGGAGAGAAGTTATTAACGACTGAAAAAGGACGTAGTATACATGAAAGAAGAGAATTCTGAGATTACCTATAGCATGTGCTGAAACCATCAGTAAAACATAATGCGGTAAATGTCTCATTTATTCGTCGTAACAGAAGCAAGCTTTAACATACTCTGGAGGTTTTATCTCGTCTGCAGATTTCAGGGATATACAGATCTTCGGTATTTTCACCTCCTTCGGATTGCAAACCGGGCAATCAAAGCACATGGTCACTGGAGGCAACTTGGGTTCTTTAGGCCAGTACTCTTTAGCACTCATGGTGCTCCGGAACATGTTTTCTTCTAGCAAATTCCAGAACCAAAGGTAAGAGCGTGCGCGTTTGAACTTCTTTGAGGAGTCTATGACGGCACCCACGGCGCGCTGCGCTACCACGTCGTATTTGTACGGAGTGTTGAAGCTTAGATAGTTAATGTTGCAGCGGAATACCTGACGAAATATAATAGATAGATAGATTTTATAGTTGACTAGCAGCCAGAAGAGGAAAGATGGTAGGCCACCTTATACGACATGACAATTTCATTAAAAACATCATCAGAAGGAAAGATTGAAGCCAGGAGACGAAGACCTAGACGATCATTTTTAGGCCAAATTAAGGAGAAGGCGAAAGTCATGTCGTATAGGGAGGTCAAGGATTTGGCCGAAGATAGAACTACCATGAAAAACTCCACGGACAAGAGCCCAGCTCTTAAATATTGAATGAATGAAGGAGCCAGTCCCGGCTTCGCACGGGCGATAAAATAATCCATGTTGTAAAGAGAAATAAAATAAAGCCTATGTTATCTGGGATAATGTAGCTTCCCAACGGTGAAAGAATTTTTCAAATCGGCCCGGTAGTTTCAGAGCCTATTCGCGTCGAACAAACAATCAAACTTTTCCTCTTTATAATATTAGTATCAATACTTCTATGTATTGATAGTAGAGATATAGATTTATTAGCTTGCAACACAGGCGATGTTACACGTGCTCTATTGAGATAGGACATAGCAAGAGGCACTGGCCAGCTTTGCTCTGAGAAGAATCAACGAAGTCGTCACTATTTTGACGCAAGTAAGACTTAAGTTTATATATCTACCAAAAGAAATATGGAGATGCTGATTTCTGGATTTCTAAAAGTTGTCGAACAAAAGTAGTTTTTTTAGATGTACTAAAAAGCTGTACTTAGAAAGTTCTGTAATGGTTACGGGAAACCCTGTAAAACTGCCTGACAAACCGGTTTTTTTTAAACGAAATTAATTTATATTAAAAAAAAACACACTATTCAAAATAATTATAGTGAATAATAATAATAGTGATAAATTTTTATTTTCTGTGAGACACTGCTTGCTTTACCTCATGGCCACACATTTCCAGTACGCAATAATTTTCATAGTCCACCGGTGCCAGGTCTACACGATAGCCGATCTTCTGTAGGCGATCTGTGGCCCATCATCATTATCATTAGTCGAAAAAATAAGTATCGATTAACAGTGTAAACTCTGTATAACGACACTGGAGGGACTGCATATTATGGCGTTATATAAAGAAACCATTACAGTATTTTTATCCTTTCTTATCACCTTGTACCTATAAGTTTTTTTTTGCATTTCGAAATCATAATATAATAGCTGAGCCCCACGGTCTTACCAGTGTTAATCCGGGATAAAAAGTAGCCTTTGTGTTAATACAGGATCTAAGCTATCTTCACACTAAATTTCATGAAATTTGGTTCAGCCGTGTGAGCGTGAAGATGTAACAAACATACATGTCTATGTATGTTTGTTACATCTTCGCACACACAAACTTTCGCATTTGTTATATTTGTAGGATAGTGAGGCTATGAGGTGGGTCCGCTCGGACTGCGGACAGCGGCCTGGGTGGGGAGAGCAGCGGCGATGCGCGAAGCGGTCCTGCATCCCTGCCCTCGTCGTGAGATGGGACACCGTGAGGTTGTAGTCGGTAGTGACGGCCCCTCTGGCCCTCGAGCCCGCCTCCCCCAGGCTTGTGGCGAGAGATGCGTAATAGAATTTCCTCACGAAAAAAAAGTATAGAGAGGCCAAGGGAAATCATAGCCATAATTTTATTTTTTTTACTCTGAATAGGTGTCAGCGCTTGACCACAATTCACCCCCCGATGGTATGATATTAAGGTCTACGGTGGATCACGCTTACCTAGAAGAAACCGGTTCACTCTCGCCTTGAAAATCGTTAGATTGTAGTCATTGGGGAACAGGGAATTCGGCAAGGAATTCCAAAGTTTGGCGGTTCGGACAACAAAGGTGGAGGCAAAACGCTTTGTGCGTGCCTTGGGCACCTCAACCGTAAACCGATGCCGCCTTGGCGTTTCCCTGCTCGTTCGATAGTGGAAGGGGGCGGGGGAAAGTACATCATGTAATTCAGTCACACACTCGCCGAAATGCAACCGAAAGAATACTGACAGACTGGCAACAATGCGGCGGTGCTCTAGGCTCTGCAACTTTGCTTTGCAAAGATTGTCATTGCCTATGAGTCGCTTTGCACGCCGTTCAATTGACTCCAACGCCTGAAGCTGGTACTTTGCCGATCCATCCCAAAGGTGCGAATGATCGAACTTGCGCTTCATATAATAAAATATAGTCGTAATAAGCGGTTTCTATGGTTTGTATGTTGCTATAAAAAATAATAACAATAGCGCTAATAGTTTAGTATACTGTATGTAGGTCATACCTTTGATGCCTCTTATTTTTTGTGGTTTATGAGCTAGAGTATGAAATGATCGACAAGGCCCGTAGTGAATTTTAACATGGTAGAACGACATCTAGTTGTTTTGCTATCAAAGCTTGTAATCTATACGATTAGGTATTTAATGAGCCATCTTCAATAAAAAGCCTAGACTTGATCAATTTAATGATATGAATTTTAATTCAATGACGAGTCAGGACAAAATCATTGTCAATGTCACTTTTTGCGCAATATAATCAAATTTGCATGGAGGCTTAGTAACGGAGAGGCATTTATCTTTAGTTGTTATCTGTAGTTTATTTATATTTATTGACGACCTCGTTGGCTTATAGGTTACCATACCGGACTGCCAATCAGAAGGTTCCGGGTTCCATTCCCGGCACGGCCAAAATCTTAACAAAATCAGTAACATGTTCTAATCATTAATTTAAGATATGAATATAAGAACAAGGACGTTTTATTCGCACAATTGAAATCGGTGCATTATTAGATATACAGTGTAAACTCCATGTAACATCACTCGATTTAACGACAAATTCTCTTAACCGTGCTTTAGTTGGTTTAGCTTGTATTCCATACAACGATACATTCTCTCCATTTAACGACCACTCTCTATGACGCCATAAAATTCAGAGTCCTTTCAGTGTCGTTATATAGAGTTTACACTGTATTTAATACTAGGAGTAGTTGCACCCCGCGGTCTTCCCGCGGCTTATAAAATAATCAAATAAGACTTAAAAACATACTCGTACACAGACATGACAGCTATATAGCTATGAACTTTGATCACCTAATAAAGATAATCCAAGGTGTAACCTATCTTCATATTAAATTGACGACCTCGTTGGCGTAAAGGTTACCATGCCGGACTGCCATTAAGAAGGTTCCGGGTTCGATTCCCGGCCCGGCCAACATCTTTGTGCTTAACCAAATTTGTTGGCTGTGGGTCTGGGTATTAAATATGTATCTATATAAAATATGTATGTATATAAACGTAGTATATCAGTTGTGTTAGCTACCATAACACGAACTAGAAATGGTTCAGTATGAGGTTAAACAGCCGTGTGTGAAATGTGTCCTATTCAAAAAAAAAAACATCATAATCGGTCCAGGTGTTGGCGCGTGAAGGAGTAATTTAGATTTTGAAGTTACTTACGCATCCCAAGGGAACCAAAGTCATGTTTTCGGGATAAAAAGTAGCCTACGTATCCAAGGTCTAACCTATTTCCATACCAAATTTCATCAAAATTAGACATGAGTGGTTCAGGAATGAATCCTTCAAATGAAGTACTTCAGTGATTTGTATGTTTCACTCTCTTGTTCAAGAACATTTCAATTAGTTCTTAGTTCCTTGTTTAGTTCACTAGTTCGTTCATCCGTTTAAGAATGACTCGAGACTCGAATAAATCGGGAGTATTCTGGACTATCTATGGCTGTCCCGCACTGTTGTACGTATGGATATGATAAATGATAGCCTATTTCATTCACACACAATGGCACAATAAATTTATTTTGTATTTGTATTTTTTGTATTTTGTATTCACTCGACGAATCTGACTGAGCTGGCAAATTTACACTCTATCCCAAGGTGACAGATGCCCTGAATGAAATAGTGAAAGAAAACTAGTACTGAACTAAAAGAAAGATATAGATAGTTCACTGACATAAAAAGATATGTACATATCTTTTCATTTTAGTGACACATTTTGCGCATGTCTAATCAAAATCGGTTTGGGCGGTTGAGCGTGAAAAAGTACACACACAAAATACCTAGATGACAAAATTAAATATTTAGTGTACTTCCGCTGTGATCCGAAATCCAAATTAAGACAAGTAAAGGAAAAATCAACTAAGATCAATTAACCAAGCTTAATTAACTAAGACTAATTAACTAAGATCAATTAACTAAGATTAATTAAGATTAACGTTACCTATCACAATTCGGAAGTTCTTAACTCTACACGTGTTTCGCCTAACCACAAGGCATCATCAGGAGATGCTGACTCTTCGAACGACAAGTCGAGAGACTTGTCTTTCTATTTTGTCATCTATGTACAATGGATTTCCGCAAAGTAACGCCTGAGTCAATAAGTTATTTACACACACAAACTTTCGCATGCATTACTTCTTTCTGTTATCCGTTAATTTGTCAGACATTTTATATCTAGGGTGTTGCTAGGAAGTGTTAATCTTGTATGAATAAGTATGTGCAATAAAGTTTTCAAAGTTTATTGCCATAGATTATTGCATTTATTTTTGCTTATCTAAAGCCTAATAAAATTGCCTTGGCTTAGTGCTGCATGTAGATTGCATTTTATTTCTCATAATTATGTAAAAGGTTTTGGGTTACCTATAATATTTGTTTTAAATTTGTTAATGGTTGGCGATAAAAAAAATAGGATTGTATGTATTTTTTAATGCCACATCATAAAAAATAAAAACAAAAACATTCGTCAAAAATTTTTTAAATAACAATTTAAGGGTGAACAACCCTTATCTTTTAGGGGTATAAATAGATAGTAGTCGGAGATTGAGAGATAAATTCTCAGACCTACTGAATAAGCATATAAAATTTTGTTAAAATCGATCAAGCCGTTTCGGAGGAGTTCGGTAATTAACATTGTGACATGGAAATATTATAATTATACATATTAGAAAATAAAAACAATGTGATATTTATTTACCAGATCCACAGCCAACAAATTTAATTAAGCACAAAGATGTTGGCCGTGCCGGGAATCGAACCCGGAACCTTCTGATTGACAGTCCGGTATGGTAACCATTACGCTAATGAGGTAAAGTATGCTAACATATTGATGTTTTTTAGGTTTCATTTCTTTCAAAATGTTTAGCATAAGGTTGTAAAAGTTATGTGGTGTAAGATGTGTTTATTTTTGCTCCACTAAAGCATTATTTATTTATTTGTTTCGCAGCTTTAATGTTAGCGGTAGACCACCCTTAACCGATTGGACGACATTCGACGTGGGATTGACCTCAGGGACCCGCTTCGTGTTGGCGGATGGCGCTACCGAAAACTTGTGTAAGATGGCGGCCAGGCCCGCTAGTGACTGCATTTCGCCGAGTCGAGCACCTGGGAACATTAAATAAAATAAATAAAAATGCCTTTATTTATGAAAAAAGTGAGTGTGGATCGGTGGTAATAACGTCTGTTTTTCAATCAGACGGCCTCTGGTTCGATCCCGGCCCTACACCAATTACTTGTTTTTCAAGTTATGTGTAGATTTTTACTCGCTTTACGGCGAAGGAAAACATCGTGAGGAAACCGGCATGTTTGAGGACCACAATATCCGAAGACGTGTGTCATCTGCCAACCCGCACTTGGCCATCGTGGTGGATTATGGTCTATATCTCTCTTCTGTGAGTGAGAGAAGTCCCAGCAGTGGGAACGTGTAGTGGGTTGTTTATGCTTAGCCTTTATTTCCCAAAATTAATAACATTACAGTGTCTCATTACTATTATTATTATTTTTCATAAAATTTATCATAAAATAAAATGTCTAAAAAATAGCAGCAATGAGATAATTATCTATATTTATGTCACAATGTTTACTATTTACATGACAAAATCGTCCACCCCATTAACATGTCAAAAATTGTCGTCAAAATGTATATCTGAGAAGTTAATTTTATTTCGCAAATTTTCTAAGGACGATTTTAATATGAGTCACCTATAGGGTTGTGCTTACGTTGCCGCGTAATCCTGTACCTCAATTTTGTAGATACGTTAGGTATTATCTAATCGCTGCTTTGCAGACATAAACCCTGCTATAAAGGTATTAATTAATAGTATCAGGTTATAATAATTATAATCTTGTCTTTAGATACTTACCGACACACGCTCTAGGGCCGCTACCAAACGGCAAATAGGCGAAATTATGGGTATCTTCTATCGTGTTAGTATCCGCAAAGCGTTGCGGATCGAACTGCTTGGGGTTTTTGAAATACTTTTCATCGGTGTGTATGGCTTGTAGCGGTATCTGAATCTTGACGCCGGGATCCAAGCTGATCCCTAGTTCCGGTATCGTACATTTCCTCGCGCACACTCTGTGCAGGATGCCGAGCGACGGGAACAGCCTCATTGCTTCCTTGAACGCATTACTTAACATGGTCATCTCGGCCACGGAGTCGAAGCACAGCTCGTTGTTATACTTCGCGAGCACATCGTCGATCTCATTCTGAATGCTCTCCTGTATCTCCGGGTGGAAGGCGAGCTGGTGCAGCGTGAAGCTGGTCGCAGACGACGACGTCTCGAATCCGGCTCCGAAAAACACAAACACTTGCGCTGCCATACATAGGAAATCCACTTCCATCGCTGCAGTAATAGGCGTCCCGTCGGGATTTTTATGTTCTATAGAGTCTACTGTAATCATCCCTTTTTCCTGCGCCTCTAAAAGCAAATCGATAAAATCATGTCGTCCGGACGGCTTATTATTTCTCTGTGCACAGATGCTTTTTACGAGTTGTATAATGGCCTCCTCAACGGCTTTATCAAAGATCACTATGTGTTTTCTCAGCTCAGGTATAAGCTCCCAAAGCGAATTAAGTATAACCGCTTTACGAGAGCGTCTGAACATCAATTTGCCGAGTTCCCTAAAGGGCGAGCGTTCGTTGTGCATGGTGTCGAGTTCCACGCCGAACCCGCAGGCCCCGATGAACTCGGTGGTGAAGCGCGCCATGAGGTCGCGCGCATCGCACGCGCCGCCGCGCGCCGCCAGCTCCGTGCACGCCGCCTGCAGCTTGCGCGCGCACTGCACGACCAGCGGGAACATGGCGCGCAGCTTGGCGGTGGTGAACGCTGGAGTGAAGCGCTGCCGCAGCATCTTCCACAGGTCGCCGTCCGCGTGGAACAGGTTCCCCATGAGCGGCTCGAGCGCGGCGTCGCGCCCCAGGCCCCGCGGGTAGAAGTTCGCGAACTCCACGTTCAGGATCCGCCTGGCGACGTCCAGGTCCCGCACGATCAGCTCCGGCGTCGTGCCTCTGTAGTAGCCCACCGCTCTCTCCGCGGGGTACTTGTAGTACAGCTCCGTCGAGATCTCGATGATGCTCTTCACGCCGAACACGTTGCGGAGGTGGTTCCCGAACAGCGGGATAGGAGCGTCGTGCTTCACATTCCTCTTCGCCCAGTAGTCGTGGTTTCGCGTCGCATAACAATACAGTACGAGTAAAAACGCAATAAATAATAACAACACCAACATGTTGTATGTCGGCTCGGACAACGAATACTGTGCTTTGCGTTAGATAAGTGAGTATACACACTCTCGTACAGTTATGACAGATAACAATATCCTCTATGAATGTCATCTCTAGTTAATAATGGTAGATAACAATAGGCTAATGTACATACAATGATGATAACCTAGCAATTTCAGCAACGTCTTATAGATAGAAATACTTTGCGGGGTTAGTAGAGTTGAAAGAAATAGAAAGATTGGTAGACAGCTTATTACCGTAATTCGGGCGAAAATAGGAACAGCGGGGTAAAACTCTATTTTTCTAAACAGCTCTTTGTTTCGTACCAATTTATGAGATACTACTAATACTGTTTTATTGAACGAACTTATATTTTTGAATTTTTTGTTAATGTTAGTTGCTTGGTCTATGGCTTTGATCAAAATATATACCAGATTCAGTGTTGCATAGAAACACAGCCCATAATATATGTATGAGTTTACTATACTATTGTATCTATTACAATATACTACGTCACAAAAAGGTTTCAATTCAAGTCAACCTTACCACTGTATCTTTAGGTTGAGTTTCGACTAGTGCCGTAATAAACATAAGCTATCTTGCTCCACGATAATAGCTATAAAATTTTATAACCGTACGCAGTTTGCGTTAGAAAATTCAACTATATTACTATACAAATAACGCTTAAATTCCTCAAATTCAAATAAGACCACACTCTTACTTGTGGTCTTATTTCCCTTGCCGTTTTTAGAGACATCACCTTAAATCTAGTACATTTTTGATCGAAGATCTATGGTAAAGATCGTGCCGTCTCTTTCTAGTTACTTGATGAATAGAAACAGCACTACTTTAAGTTTAGTTTAGTCGTATTTACACAATAATTGTCACCAATTGCATAGACTAATAGTATTTTAATCATTGCTAGTGGTAAGATGCAGTTAAACACTGTGTGGTTGTAATTATATATAATATCAGAACTGATATAATAATTACGACCTCGTTGGCCTAATGGTTACCATGCTGGACTGCTAACCAGAGGGTCCCGGGTTCGATTCCCAGCATGGTCAACATATTTGTGTTAAACTAAATTTGTTGGCTGTTGGTAGGATGACAAATATGTATCGGTATGAAGTATCTATCTTTGTTTATCAGTTGTGTTAGCAACCATAATACGAACTAGAAATGGTTTAGTATTGGGCAAAGCAGCGGTGTGCGAAATGTGTCAAAAAATAGTGTTTACAAGATGCAAATATATTTCAAGTAGTCGTTGTGACCCTGGATAGGTCTCGATTAAGCTTTCCTATGTTCAAGTAAAATTAAAATATTATTATTATACTATACTCGGATAAATTGTAGGTCCCGGCTGTTAGTCTTAGTACTAGCAGTCGTTAAGTCAAGTCAGAGGCCTTCGCGGGCTTGAAAACTCTCGACACCAGAGCTTGGCCACTTAGCTCATACGATGAAGAAGAAGAACGAACCTTCATCGAAATCAGTTTAGCCGTTTCAGAGTGAAGAAGTAACAACAAGTAACATACACACTCACCCAAACTTTTGCATTTAAAGCATTACTTTATTCTAAAATACGTTTATTTCAACCGCATTTTTTTGTTACAAAAAATGTGTAATTAATTAGGTACTTGTATACTTCTTTTCTTTTTTAATGTTTTATATAGGGTAAGTAGTACTTTATGTATATAATTTGTGATTAAATACTAGCGGAGTGAAACGATTGCTGCCTTGCGACACAGGTTCTCAAAAAAACCTACAGCGAGGCGCAATGATCCAGCAACGCACGACTCAAAAGCTTGACTATAAGTATACTTTTGTTGTGTGTAATCCGTGCTCATACCCAAAACGCAAAAAATATATTTTATATTATCGTGTATAGTGCTTGAAGAATATTTTCTACCGACCATCTTTGTTGATTCACCTTGCGAAACTCCATTGTAAATACAAGAAAATATGAAATATGTATATAAGATAGTAGTAGGTAGAAAATTCTTTATTGGACACAAACATGAAATTTAAAAAAGGAAAAAGAAAGTGCTCACTAATAAGTGTGCCACAATTGGCGGCCTTATCGCTTAAAGCGGTCTCTTCCAGGATTTTTTACCATCATTTTATTTGATTTATACATTTAAGAAGTTACCTAAACTTTAAACTGATTTAGGCTAATCGTTTATTTCGTGTTAACAGTTGAATACTGAAACAACGTTTATTAATAAACGTTAAATCGAATAAACGTTTTGCCGCCATCAAGAAAAGCATCGGAATACCATTAATTAATTAGTCTTCAGAATTCGAACCGGTTGTTACATATTTAGATATGTAAGTAGGCATGTTGCGGCTCCCCACACTGCAGACGGCACATTCTCATGGAAACAAAGATCGAGCAGACGTCTATTATGTTCATGTTTTTGTTTATAATATTTTTGATCGCTCTGTATTTCTACACGACGCGAAACCACGACTACTGGGCGAAGAGGAATGTGAAGCACGACGCTCCTATCCCGCTGTTCGGGAACCACCTCCGCAACGTGTTCGGCGTGAAGAGCATCATCGAGATCTCGACGGAGCTGTACTACAAGTACCCCGCGGAGAGAGCGGTGGGCTACTACAGAGGCACGACGCCGGAGCTGATCGTGCGGGACCTGGACGTCGCCAGGCGGATCCTGAACGTGGAGTTCGCGAACTTCTACCCGCGGGGCCTGGGGCGCGACGCCGCGCTCGAGCCGCTCATGGGGAACCTGTTCCACGCGGACGGCGACCTGTGGAAGATGCTGCGGCAGCGCTTCACTCCAGCGTTCACCACCGCCAAGCTGCGCGCCATGTTCCCGCTGGTCGTGCAGTGCGCGCGCAAGCTGCAGGCGGCGTGCACGGAGCTGGCGGCGCGCGGCGGCGCGTGCGATGCGCGCGACCTCATGGCGCGCTTCACCACCGAGTTCATCGGGGCCTGCGGGTTCGGGATAGACCTCGACACCATGCACAACGACCGCTCGCCTTTCAGAGAACTAGGGAATAAGATATTCAAACGTTCTCGGACCAAGCTTATTCTTTACGGACTGCATGAGAGTTTCCCGGAACTAAGAAAATTTATTTCCCTAAGCGATGCGGGATTAGAAAAAGGGATGATACAAATAGTTAAAACTGCCTGTGAGCAGAGGAATTACAAGCCTTCTGAACGGAATGATTTTATAGACTTACTTTTGCAATTACAAAGTAAGGGTAAGATCAAAATAGACTCTATAGAACACAGAAAATCCGATGGGACGCCTGTACCAGTTGAGATGGAAGTGAATTTTCAGTGCCTTGTAGCGCAAGTGTTTGTGTTTTTCGGAGCCGGGTTCGAGACGTCGTCGTCTGCCACCAGCTTCACGCTGCACCAGCTCGCCTTCCACCCGGAGATACAGGAGAGCATTCAGAATGAGATCGACGATGTGCTCGCGAAGTATAACAACGAGCTGTGCTTCGACTCCGTGGCCGAGATGACCATATTAAGTAATGCGTTCAAGGAAGCGATGAGGCTGTTCCCGTCGCTCGGCATCCTGCACAGAGTGTGCGCGAGGAAATGTACGATACCGGAACTAGGGATCAGCTTGGATCCCGGCGTTAAGATTCAGATACCGATTCAAGCCATACACACTGATGAGAAATACTTCCCTAATCCAACACAATTTGACCCGTTCCGATTTACAGAATCCACAACAGACAGACATAGTTTTGCGTATTTACCATTCGGCAGCGGACCAAGGGCGTGTGTTGGTAATGATTGAATATTATATTCTTATAGGTCATCAAACTTTTATACAATAATCATTATCAATCTGTTAAAAATTACGAATGTCTCGTTAACACGGGTACACATTAGGGGGCAAAGACTCAGAGGGCAAAAGAACATTCGGTGAGGCAAACAATTAATCCAGTTCACAACATTTTTTCATTGGCGTTGAAACACAGTCAATTACTAAATCAGAGCCAATGGTTTCATCAGGGCAAAATCTTGAATTTTCTGTTTTTTCGTTATAATTCATTTAATGTAGAAATATCGGTATAATAGCTTAGAATATTTACACTTATTTTGATACCAATCAGACTTTTGAATGAATTAGAGAAAAAACTGGCTTAAAAAACATGAATTTTTGAACCAGTTTTATTTCAGTTGACTTACTCGTATCAATATGGTACCAAAATACGAGTAAGTATAAATATTCTTAGAATTGTTCTTTAGATGGTATTTAAGCTATTTTTTACCGTTTATGTTTTATAGCGAAAAAACTGTGAATTTCAAGATTTTACCCTTGACATCACCTCAAATCATGTACATTTATGGAGTGTCAATAAAGATTTATTGACATATAGATTTATTGAAAATCCATTTATGTAAGAGTATTATTATTTTTATTTAATAGCAGTACAAGGTTATCTTTGAGGTTTTATTTCTATTTTTGTTTACTTCTACAGTGCTTAAATAACCAGCTAAAGAGTAACATCTTGCAGGTGCCCGTCTCGGCGAGATGCAGTCTCTAGCGGGCCTGGCTGCCGTCCTTCACAAGTTCTCGGTGGCACCATCCGCCAACACGAAGAGGGTTCCTGAAGTTGAACACACCTCGAACACAGTGCAAGGGATCAGGGGAGGGCTGCCCCTTACACTTACATTGAGGACCAAATAAAACTAGAATTGGCATAGGGACATTCACTGACAAAAAAGTATACTTGTTTTTTTCGCGTAAAAACGGTTACATATAAACGGTTATATGAGTATAAGGGGTTACTGGTTTCTTCCCCAAAACCTTATAAGGGAGGCTCTAATACGTCTAGACTAATATTTTTTTCGCTACTACTTTGGATAATTTGTAAATGTGACATTGGATAAGGTAATGAATAAATGACATGCATATTACAATAGCAGTTTTTTTTAATTTCCTTAACACTATTATTATGATTATATGTAATTAATTATTTTATTTTTAAAATATCCTTATGTTTTTCAAATACATAAGAAATACTAACTTTAAATAATTATAAATAAAATAAATAAAAATATTTTCGTACTTACCAACGCTCACATTTTAGCTTAAATTTACATTATCATTATCATTTCAATTTTTGTGATGTTTTCTCAGGCGTAAAATTATGTACATGATATTTTAATACTTAAACGAGTCTGTTCTACTCTATCGTATCTTGACTGTACCTACGTGTAAGTTCGTCTATCTATAGAAGTACAAAAAGACATTCTGACCTGAAAATCTTGACATTGGCAATCATACTGAAAACACGAGAGCAGAAAAAATAATTAGGATAATTTCCCAACGTTTAACATATTTCAGCTTTTCGTTTTTGATGAACCTTATTGTTAAGCCATAAAGCCTATAATTGCTCGTACTTGACTAAAATGGTACGAACCAACTTCTTGAAAACGTAATGTGTGCAAATTGGCAAGCCCCACGGGCGTTTGTTTTAACATTAATTTAATTTTATTCGCGACTGAGTGCGTTTTTGTGCCACTAATATCATTGGCAGATAAAACAGAGCATGTGTTATAGCGAGAATGGATCGTGGATGTAATTGATGTTGAGCTTAAGGCTTGGTGTAGAATGTAGGAGGAGAAATAGGTATTATTCTATAGTAGATTGTCTAGCAAGGATTATCACGTGGATGAATTGTGTGAAGGAGGAAATGAATGAGAAGAGAGTGAATGTGGAGATGACGGCTGATAGAGTGGCGTGGAAGCGAAAAACAGGCTGGGCCGACCCCACCTAGTGGGAAATGGTAAAGAAAAAGAAGAAGTAGATTGTCTAGCAAGGGAGATAAGTACTCTTGTGAATCCAGAGAAGTATTCTAGAGCAGAATGCGTTCATCGCGACCCGAGGCAAAACTGTTAATTAGCACCGAGTTTGATTTTCGTTCCATTTTATGAGAAAACACCTTTTTAGTGTCGTTTTCATATCTGCATTTGATATCTTCAGGTACATTATATTCATCGCTTGAAATTGACGAATTTATAGAACACTAGCTGACCCGGCAAACGTTGTTTTGCCTTAAAAATATATAGTAGAAGGTTCTCAGACCTACTGAATACGCATATGAAATTTGGTAAAAATCGGTCAAGCCGTTTTGGAGGAGTACGGTAACTAACATTGTGTCATGGAAATTTTATAATTCTTTATTGGACACATAAATAAAAAAGGCACAGTAAAAGACAATTAACTTAAAATTAGTGTAACACAATTGGCGGCCTTATCGCTTAAAGCGATCTCTTCCAGGCAACCTTTGGATGGAAAGGAATTTATAAACGACTAAAGAAGGATGTAGTGTACAATAAAGAATAATAAAAAACATACATATAATATTAATAATCTTATCTTAATTTATATAATCTCGTGTCACAATGTTTGTCCTCAATGGACTCCTAAACCACTTCATTCATTCAATATTTAAGAGCTGGGCTCTTGTCTGTGGAGTTTTTTCCAGGTAGTTCTGTCTTCGGCCAAATCCTTGACCTCCCTATACGACATGACTTTCGCCTTCTCCTTAATTTGGTCTAAATATGATCTTCTAGGTCTTCCTCTTCCTCTCCTGGCTTCTATCTTTCCTTCTACTATATTTTTAATGAAATTGTCATGTCGTATAAGGTGGCCAACCATCTTTCCTCTTCTGTTGTCTATTGTATTTATTATGGTTCTTGGTTCTTGTACTAGGCAGAGTACCTCTTCATTAGTTTTCTTTTCTTTCCAACTTATTCTTTCCATTCTTCTCCAACACCACATTTCAAATGCCTCTATCCTCTGTCTATCTCTTTGGGTCATGGTCCAAGCCTCACTTCCATATAAGGCGATGCTCCAGATGTATGTTTTTATTAGTTTTTTTCTTATATGTTTTGCAATTTTTGATTTCATAAGGTGTTTTTTGTTGTGAAAGGCTTTTTTTGCTATGGAGATACGCGTGATGATGTCCTGAGTACATCTTGAATCTTCGGTTATAACACTTCCAAGGTATTTAAATGATTTTACTTGTTCTATGGCACTATTATTTAGTTTGATCGGCACTCTATTATAAGTAGGATATCTGGTGATTAACATGTATTTCGTTTTTTTAATATTTATTTTGAGCCCTATTTCTCCAAAGGCTCTGTCCATTTGCTCCATGAGTTTCTGTAATCCGATTTGACTATCTGCTAACGCTGCTATATCATCCGCGTATCTTATAAAGCAAATTCGTTCTCCGTTTACTTTTATGCCTCCAATTCCAGATTCTATTATATTGGCGATGGCGTTTTCTATGAATAAATTAAATATTGTTGGTGAAAGTGGGCACCCCTGTCTGACCCCCTGATTAATCTTGGCTTTTACAGACTCATTTCCTACTTCTATTGTGGTGTGTTGGTTTCTATACAAATTATATATTATACGCCTGTCTCTATAGTCTATTCCTACGTTTTTTAGAGTTAATAACATCTTTTTCCAGCTGACCTTATCGAACGCCTTTTCTAAATCAATAAATGCGACATGTGTATCTTTTCCTAAGTCTATTCTTCTGCTTGTGATTAACCTGAGAGCTACAATAGCCTCTCGAGTGCTTTTTCCTCTTCTAAATCCATACTGGTCTTCGCTGATATTCCGTTCCACAATGGGTCTTATTCTATTATGTATAATTTGAATAAGTATTTTTGAAGCATGTGAAATGAGACTTAATGTTCTATATTCTTCGCATTTGTGGGTATTATTTTTTTTCGGTAGCAAGACTGTCTTGGTGATTTGAAATTCGCTGGGTATATTTCCGGATTCGTACATGTATTGAGTCATTTTAAATATATCTTCTTGTAACGGATCACATACTGCATATTTAATTAACTCTATATTTATTTGATCTACTCCTACTGCTTTGCCGTTTTGTATGTTATGTAAGGCTCTATCAAATTCTTCCCTCAGTATTAACGGCCCTATATTATCATTATCTACTAAATGTTCCTCTTCTAGATCAGTATCATCCAGCCCTTCTCCTGCATATAAAGTTTCTATATAGCTTTTCCAGCGTTCTACTATTTTTGTTTCATCTAGTAACATTTTTCCAATTTCATTTAAAATTGCTGAGCTTTTAGTTTTATGTGTGACATTTAGTTTTTTTATTATGCTATAAGCTTTGTCTGTTTTCCCTTCTCTAAAACCACTTAACCGATTATAATAAAATTCGCACACCATGTGCAGTTCGATCCAACTTGAGAGATAGGATAGTTTAAATCTCAAATTATAGTCGCAATTTTAATTTATTAATAATATAATTTGTTATAATTAACTGTAAGTAACCTATCTATATAGTAATTGAATTATCAATGAAGTAATTTGTAAAAATGAAGTATCTTTTTGTACGTGTTACTCCTAACCAAAAAGAAACCTGGCAATAACTAACCTTAGGCCTATATTACTTAAAGTAGGCGACCATTTTTTTTTTTTTTTTTTTTTTTTTTATACGTTTTTATCAAATCGCTAGTGCCTTGAAAATTCGCAAAACGGACACAACCGTCAACGACGTCTGCCCTCATGCGTCTGCCCGCGTTCGGGTCGCGCACTCAGCTATTAGCCGCTTCTTCCCCACCGCACGCCCCGTTCGCCTGGCGCCGCTGCATTTTAAATCTGTGATATCTTCGAAAATATTTATTTAATTTACATGCTGCAAAAAGCCATATTGATCTTTATTAAATGCACAATGTATTTAAGATATTTAATTGGATAAGGATTTATACTGTATTGCTTAAAATCGCTTCGTAAATAAGCCATTATTTCTCGTACAAAGTAAAGGATAAAAAATGGTTATTGTGGGTTATTCCTAAGAGATAAACATATACCATCACGGACTTTTTTGTAGACCTTTTTAAGTTGTACAATACTGTAGTAAATTGTTTTGATCTATCTTGTAGGATACAGTCAGCGTTTGCAATGTAAGCGCAAAAAATGTGTTTTTTTACGACCTCACATTAAAAACCTCAAAAATTGTAGCCTATGTGTTATTCTGATGTATAAGCTATAGCCTATGTGTTATTCTGATGTATAAGCTATATTGTGGTAAAGTTTCATTCAAATCCATTCGGTAGTTTTTACGTGAAAGAGTAACAAACATACATCCATACATCCATACATACAAACTTTCGCCTTTATAATATTAGTAGGATAATCTATTTTTTCACTTAATTAAAATAATGGAATCAATATGTTATGTAATAAAGACGTGCCCGAGTTAATAAAAGCGCGGCAATCACAGGGAGTAGCTTTTTCTTTTTTTTTTTTTTATAGCAAAAAACTATAAAATCAAAATTTTACTCTTGCCTTCGCCTTATTTTTTATTTACTTTGTGCCGTGGTGCACCAACTACAAAGGAATATGTGTGCTATTATTAAATTTAAATGTATGTAAGATTAGACCTCCTTAGTCATAAAAAAACTACGTGGCATAAATGCACAACATCTGTGTTCCACTTTCAAAATACTTTTTCTCTTTAGGGCGGAAATGTACCGTTTATTCGCAAGTACTCGTAAGTGCGAAGAAAATTATAACAATTAATGAATAGAAGGAGTAAAAACATGATTTGTATTGTTGTACACATAAAACTGTAAAAAGTATTTGTATGTACACAACTATTTATATATTTATTTTTATACCATTTATCAAAGCTAAGCTTAGTAGTGAGCTAAGTTTTTCTACTCTTTTCCTTTTCATTGATTTGATAATATCGATTATACGATTTGAGCATGTGAATCATAGGTTAAAATGCGGCAAGTGAGTTAAAAATACACAAAGTGCACTTACTTGACGAATTAACATTAAAACAGTGTAAATATACAATAAAAACCAGAATATTTTAAGTAACACTATCTAAACTGCGCTTAAAGAAATTGAAAAATCGCAAAATAATTTGCAAGTCACTTCATGTGAAACAATGTAATTTATATTTTTTTAAATTCAGTGTGAATCAGTGTTAGCTGGTGATGTAAGCGTCAGATTATTGGGGAGGTAATAGGCGAAGATTTATTGCACTGATATAAATAGATTCATAGATAAATACTTTATTAAAACACTCGCAAACAATAAATAACAGAGAACACTTAAATAACTTAAAAGTTAGTGCCTTAACTGGCGACCTTATAGCTAAAGGCGATCTAAAAAATCTTATACATACGAGTACTATAGATACTATACGCGTATATTTATCCTTTTAAGGTTGAGGTTACATAATCAATGTTATGTAATCAACTAATTTATAAACAATCAAACAATAATGTTGTTAATGCAATTTTAAGTTTAGTAAATAAATGAACATGTCCTATATAAACTGATGTGAGCTAAATTTGAATTGTATTATAATGATTTCATAGTTATACTAACGATATCTACTCGTAACTATTCAAGTAATTACGAGTAGTTAATTATTACAACTAAGAAATAAGAGTCATATTTAGTTTCATTTGAAAACAGCTGTAAGTTAGCAGAACGTAACCGCCATTCAGTAAAGCCACGACCTGAACAGCGAGAACAATAATGCGCGAGTACAATAACAAAAGCGTTAAAGTCTAACAAAACCGCCCATTCAAACCTAAACTAGTAGCGCGATGTAAACAAAGTAAGCGTCACCCGCGGCCGAGAATAGCCCTGGAATGCCGGATATTCAAGTCGCTCCTGCGGGATACCTCAGGTGCTCCAACCCACCAGCGCCAGCTCAGTATCCCGAATCTTGCCAGTGAGAACGCACGCGCCGATTTCACTCGACCACGCGCGATCTCAAGCACGATAAAATAAAAACCGACGCTAAAAACTCGAAAGTAAAATTAACTTTCACAAAATTTTCTGACTTTACGAACAATAATTTAAAGAACTACGATTTCGATAAGAGAATTGATTGGAAAGATTTAAAAGAAGTGCCAAACACAGTGACTGTGATAAAAACTTTTTGAAAGTGAAATAAAAGTGGCGATGAAAGTACTAATTCAAGATAATGTGTGTGTGGGGCAGAATGAGTCTCCGGTGGTGATAGATACGAAACTAACCAAAGAGGAATTGAACAGGTAAGCTTATGGCAGAATAAAAGCATTAAAAATCAATTGAACAAATCTTAAATTAAGCTTCGAAGAAACAGCGAAAACTGAAATGCAATTTTTTGGTACAAAAAAATTAAAAGAGGAAAGCCTCTGCCAGAAATTTTAGACTAATTAGATCCAATTGATTCTGACTCAAGACAAATTAGCGAGTATGAAGTACAGTACACAAGAAACATAAAATAGGAAAACAGGTCAAGGAAAATTCTAACTCCCAACAGCTATAAATAGCATAACATAAAAAGTTCAATGCTAGTCACATAAATCTGAACAACAGCAAAGATAAAGCCATAAGTGAATAGTTGAGAGTGGCAATCGGCTAGGTCAGACTGCTCCGTGAGCTGGCAGAGTGCCAGGTGACACAACCGCGAGGAATGCGATGTTTACTCGCTGAAAACTCGTTTGTTGTCGTATCCGAGGAATGCCTGTTATGATTTGGTGGTCCATTTTTCAAAGTTGAACTGAATATTGTGCGGTGTTTATGTAATTTTAGCGACCGCTTTTATGATGATGTTACATTCAATTTGAACGTGTTACTCGGTCCTCTATTTGGTAATTTAATAATTAATTCAGCAGTGAGTTAATCCACATGTACTATTTCACAGGGTACCATTATACAGGGAAAGTAACGTATCTAATTAAAAACAATTGCAATTTAACAGCCTGAAAATTCAGCAGAACTGTCTGTCAGCTCATTTCAAACACGAAAAGACCATTATAACTCCTATGATAACCTTAAAATTAAGGCAACTATTGTTGTTAAGTATATCGTAAGTTACATAATGTAGCTGCTATTTTTGCAATATCACTAACAGTTGATAGAGCCCTTTGTTTTTTGATTGACTTAATTATATTCATCTTTTTCAGAGGATGTCCTCTTGGTGTCTCGCGTATCACCAACTACCTTTACGTATGTGGAGCACATGCCCTACCTGGAGCCGTCAGGGTGCTCCACCCGGGCCTTATCGTCAGCGCAGCACCAGAGCTGCCCCCGCCGCCTGAAGACTACGTCCCAAGGCACTTCGTCCCACTCCTCGACACTCCCAACTCTGACATGTTAATGTACATGGACGGCGTTGCTGACCTGATTAATGATGTAAGGATTTTTCATTATTCTCTCTTTAGCGTCTTCTTGTTTTGTACGTTTAGTAACTTCCTCAGAAATTTGATACAGTTGGAAAAACTTTGTTCTAATCACAAATAACGATCACTTATATCATTTTCCATTTTGATTGTACAGAAATTCTAAAGAACTTTATAATATGCGAAAGCATGAAATAGAGAAATGTTGTTTTAAACTCAGCTTTGTCTTCTTTTATTAGGTGGTCATGAACGGTGAAATAGTCCTGGTCCACTGTGTGGCTGGTGTGTCGAGGTCTGTGACTCTCTGCTTGGCGTATCTCGTCAAATGGCAGAAGATGACTCTTCGGGACGCCTACCATTATATGAAGCAAAGACGGTAAGGTTAAATCAAAATATTTTGTCAAGATTCCCATTCGTTCAGTTCTTTTTTTGAACCAATGCATTTTAATGATACGTCACTTTGATTATATGTATTTTTATGTTTTTTTATAACTCGTATGAGCATCCTTTCTTATGCGACCACAACAATAAGGACATTGATCTAACATTTTTTATTATAATGATAAAGAAAATTGCAAACAAATACATATTATATTGTTATTATTATATTATGAGGACTTGGGTATTTTTGTTATGGCTTACGTCTTATTATCATTTCCCCTGACCACAGGTTGCAATAAGTTTTACAATTATGACTTTTTGTTTCAGACCCCAAATCCGACCAAACACGGGTTTCTTCAAGCAACTGATCAAATATGAAGAGAGGCTTTTTGGCGAGGCTTCCGTGAAGATGGTCTACTGCGAAGCCATTGATAAGGAGATTCCCGACGTCTATGAGCCTGACTATAGCGGTATGACTTGGTTCAGGCAGCGATACGGACCTATTGAAAAATGTTAAGTTACGTATAGGTATTATGGGCGTAACCCAGGGAGAAGCACTAGGACCGTAACTTTTAAATGTATATTGGAAAGTCTTCTTATTTGTTTTTAATTTATTTACACACAATTTAATTTTTACACACTTGCATTTTCTTGAGTCCATATTACAAACTGAGTAAAATATGTAACTTTTCTCTGAAAGTGCTCTTCTCTGGTCAGTCCTAAGGATATAACTTGTATACTAGATTTAAGATAAGTTAACTGTGATTCAAGTTTAGGCACATAAGATCAAGAAGAAAGTGAGATGAATGAACAAAAATAAGACTGAGCGGTCGAATAAATGTTGTGAATGTGAACAAAATATCTCTTTTGTTACAATTAACTAATTTGTGATGTAATTCACTATATTTGTATTAGGTCTTTGTCTGAGTTTCACAATTTTTATGTATACATACTTATATAAAAAAATTAAGTGGCAAAAGGTCAAAAAAATATAAAAAGTCACTAAAACAACAAAATGACTTACTTTTCTTATTACTTTTCACTACAAAAAGATTTTGAAGCTCAGATTACATGATGTTTAATTTCATCGCATAATTAACTTAGTTATTATAAGTTCATGGACTTGTCAATGGTTAAGAATGATATTAATATAATATTCAACATTATATTCATAAGAAATGTGATAAGCAAACATTGTGTTAAGTTTTATGTATTTTGTAATTAAGTGATTATAAAAGTTTGTTTTATTTATGATGGGACCAAATTAAATAAGATTAAAATTTTATTCGTGTATTTTTTTCTTTCAATTATTAGTACTAGTTACATTATATGTAGAGCTACTCTCTAGGTAGGTGGTTAGTTAGTTGTGGATTTTTTATATTTTAGACAAAGCGAGAAATTAAAGAAATTACTATCCATAACAGTGGGCTGATTTATAGGCTTAGATAGATAGATAGACTATCCATAAAATACATGGACGGCGCTTTCTATATTTTATATGTGTAAACAAAAACTACAATAATTCATTATAATTCATTTCTTTTGCTAAAAATAGAACGGTTATGACACCAAAGTGGCTATTTTAGACTTTGGGACGTGGTAAACCTCTATATCTGGGATTTGTTCTTTCGGTTTATCATCAAAGTTACCTCTATAACTGAGACAGCGAGTAAATTTTATATGCATGTACCTAACAAGAGACTGTAACTGAGATAACATTGTTTGTTTACTCATTCTTATTCTACCCACAAATTCCACACGTAATTCCAAGTACGTAAGTACAAATTTTGATTAATGGAACCCTCTGTATATGAGACAGATATTTATTTATACCTGTATATCTGAGACACTGGGTAAGTGGAATACCTCTATAAGTGAAACGACATTGCAGGTCCCTTGATGTCTCACTTAACCAGGTTTCACTGTAATTCATTTCTTTTTCTACAAATAGAACGGTTATGACACCAATGTGGCTATTTTAGATTTAAAATCTAAAGGCGCAAATGCGCTCACAATGTTAGTGATGGCACTACAAAAGTCATCGATATCTTGAATTTCGAATAGAGTAAAGATAAGTTATACATAGCTCACATCACATAGGGGCTGTTTTAGCATATCAGTAAGACCGAGACACGAAAAAAAACGCACCTAAAGATGTTATTTTAAAAACACCTATTACCTAATTGCAAGAGCAAATGTGTAATTTCATTGAGCGATGCTGTTGGCCCCATGGCATTGAGATGGACTGAAATAGGAACGCCAGAATACTACATACTTTCTATGAGATTTTAGTCCAGGCGCCACAGAATAACGCATAAGTTGTATAGGATTTCTGTAACGTTGACACAGATTAGCACATAGATTGTACGAGATTATGTTCTCGATTGTGTCACAGTTTATTTGGATGTTAGTACGGTATTTAGTTGAGCGGACGCAGTCCGTACAGGATGAGTAACAACAATACGCTTCCGCGTTCTAATGTAGACCTTAGACGCGTAACTATTTAATGACGGAAAATTTGGAGTAATTATGTTGACTTTATTAGTTTGTACAGGCATACCTCTACGAGACGTAGACGTGCTACGAACAAATTGCTAAGACCTACTTGTAGATATAAAAATGGCCAAGTGTGATTCGGGCTCATGCATGAAGGGTTCCGTACAATTATGAATAAAAAATGCCAACAATGTAATTAGTAAAAGAGCTCCCCTTGTAGGTGTTGTAATAGCGACAAGTGTTTTAAAAGGTTTTGCATTTGTTTCCCAGTCACTTGAAAATTTAAATACCTACTATAACACATATACCTTTTATGTATGTGTATAACATAAGTAGCCTACTATACGATCCCACTGCTGAGATTCAGAGCCTTCTCTTACGTGGAGAGAGATATAAGCCATAATCCACCACGTTGGCCAAGTGCGGGTTGACGGATGACACACGTCTTCGGATATTGTGGTTCTCAAACGTCTCGGTTTCCTCACGATGTTTTCCTTAACCGTAAAGCGAGTGAAAATCCACACATAACTTGTAAAACAAGTCATTGGTGTAGGTCTGGTATCGAACCAGGGGCCGTCTGAATGAAAAGCAGACGTTTGTACTACCGAGCTACACTCACTTTTGAATGTATACTTTCCTGAAAAGTGTGTACGTACAACAAACACATGTTTGTTGTACGTACAAAGACATGTTTGTTGTACATACTGAAACTAAATATTTCCAAGACGCTAATTGTATCTCTTGGTTTGGTGCCAACCCTAATTACGTCGCTGAAAATGTACATTTGGTCCTCTATTATTAGTCATTCTTGGGTTCCATTGTTCGCGGGAACCATTGATATACATATTAATAGAAGGCGCATAGGATTTATGATTAAAAAAAACTCACTAAACGCCTTCAGTGTCTTCTCTTGCAAGGAGTGAGGTATAGGCCTTAATCGACGTCGTTGGCATAATGGTTACTATCACTGTCAACCAAAAGGTCTTGGGTTCGATTCCCGGCACGGCCAACATTTTTGTGATCAACTCAATTTACTGGCTATCGGGTGTTAAATATGCATAGATAATATAAAGTATTCATGTATGTAGGTATGTATATGTAGTATTGTGTAAGCAACCATAAAATAAACTAGAAATGGTTCAGAATGGAGCTAACCAGCTATATGTGAGTGCACTAACCCGCACTTGGCCAGCGTGGTGGGACTATATCTCTCTCCTCGGGAGAGAAAGTCCCGAGTCCCAGCAGAGGGAACGTATAATGTAAATAACTAATATATAATAAAAAAGTAGACATACTCGTATTTTCACCAAGCTACATTAGTGAGTCTATATCTTATATTCACTCATCTACTTATATATCTACGGCTCACGGAAAATATATATAAAAGTTAATGACATAAGACAAAGCCGCAAACATTTTTTTTATGTCGAGTAGACATCACCAGGATAGACAGACAGATTGGCAAACTTTCATGGTACAAGTTCAAAGTTGCGTCTGTAATTAGCTCTCTACCTACGTTTAGGTAATTAGTAGGTAGTTATAATTTAAATTTTGGAACGTGTTTTAATTTTTTTTGCGTATGCTGAATGACTAATGATGTGGAGTTTAATAATAAACTAGTGATTCTCCGTTCAGTAGATCTCACGAAATATTTATTTTACAACAACGTTTGGTACTACTGAAACATTATAACCTCGCATTTTAACAATCACTTGACCAATAAAATTAGATGCGGATAGTCTTTGGATTGGATGAAACTTTCTACTCATAAACTAAAAAAAAATATCATTTTCATCTGGGCGCTACCGTTGGTCGGATGACACGTAAAATTAATGATCTCGGCTGTAAGTCTTACAAGCAGTCGTTTTACCAATTCAGACGTCTTCGGGTGGCTTGAAAAGTCTCGACACCGGGGCTTGGCCACTTTGCTGAAAGGAGAAAAAGAAGAAGAAAATAAAACTTGACTAATTTTATTCATATTTACAAAATCTTTTAAATTTATTATATCTATGTGCCAAATATAATTGAAATCAATCAGTAAAAAGCGTTGCACTAAATTTCCCTCCCTTTTTGCGAAAACTATTAATAACCGCCGACGACTAGAACACAAAATGGGGTAGTAGTACTATTCACGGAAGAGAAAAAACAGTCAGAACGCGACTGGGATCAGTTAAGCGTAACAACTCTTAATAATGGCACGCGTGCCACGCCTACTTAGCACTTCCACTGTTTTTTCTCTTCCGTGGTACTATTAGCATATAAACCTTCATAGAGATTAGTTCAAAAATACGACCTCTACGCAGGTCACCAACATCCAAACCTACTGACAGACGAAAGCAACATTGTCCAGTCAGTTCATAAACTTCGCTCGCTTTGCTCATTCGGACAAATATTATCATGTGACTGGTAAATTGAAGTTAGGTGACTCGTCGTAGAGCGTTGTAATTTTCCGTAGGCAGTAGTCATTCTGGTTATTTCCACTTACTCTGAACTGATCATTCGAAATAATTTGAAATGTGTATTAATGTATTATTTACTGTACAAACAAATTTATATCTATCTTTTATTCAATAAAATAATCAATAATAATAATGCTAGTAGTTTAAATCAGATACGAGTAATAAAAAATCTAATAAAAACATTATTATTCCTGTATAAACTGAACAAAATTGGCAGTGCAAAAAACCGTTTTTCTTTTCATTTCTCTTAGTCTTATATAAAAGATCACATCATAATCACCTTTATTGTAAGCCGTGTAAGATACAAGGTCTCATAAACTAAACATGTTAAAAGCTGGCCTATTTCGCGCACTATATAAGGAATGGGAGAATATGGGAGCAAAATAAGAATATATTTCGTGAAAAATCCACTACCGAATGTCCGGCGCAACGCCCAAATATGTATGGCGCGTGAGTGAACTTTAGACCTTCCTTAGACCTCCAAAAAAATTTCAAGACCAAGATAAAATAAATCGGATTACTCATTCTCGAATTTCAGTGAATTTTATAAATCAATTGCTGTAGTCTCACTAAAATTCGTTAGTCTCACTGCAACTCGATTTGGCTTTGTAGGGCTCTAAAATAATCTAAGTAGCAAAGAGCAACAAAATATAGCCCATGTTACTCAGGGATAAAGTAGCTTCCTAACGGTGAAAGAATTTTCCAAATCAGTCTAGTAGTTTTGGAGTCTTTCGAGGTTCGCGTCAAACCAACAATCAAACCTTTCCTCTTTATAATGTTTGTATAGAAAAGTCAATTGCTATTCTATCTATCTATGGATAGAGAAATCTAGATGCTACTTGCACTAATATAAGTCACTTATCAACTGACTATGATTGAATCTTTCAACTTGTACAAAAAATCTCTACCAAGGTAGGTAACCTTATAGAAAATATTCACACAACATTTGACAAACAGCCGAAACACGTGACATCTGAAGTGAGGGGACATCTTAATAATTACATTTGGCCATATTCCCAGGGTATTCGTCCTTGCAGGTGTGCGGGTCTCTGCCAAATTATTATTTGCCATAACCATTGGTAATGGACGGTGACCAGAGTTGTTGCCAAATTTCGTTTTACTTTCAAAGTCCTAGAAAACATTTTCCAGATTCAAAGCTATCGACGCAATGGATTTTTTTTGGACACCTTTCACACACGGCTGGTTAACCCTATACTGAACCATCTAGTTTGTGATGGTTGAACACAACTGATATACTACATATACATATTTTATATAGATACATATTTAACACCCAGACCGACAGCCAACAAATTTAGTTCAGCACAAAGATGTTGGCCGTGCCGGGAATCGAACCCGGAACCTTCTGATTGGCAGTCCGGCATGGTAACCGTTACGCCAATGAGGTCGAGATTAAGCAACGGTCGATGCGGATATTCTTTGGATGGGTGACCATGCACAAAACAATCGTTTAAAAAGTGGCATAATCATCTAGGCGCTACCATGGGTCAGACGACACGTAAAATTGTGGCTCCGGCTGTAAGACTTAGTCGTTTTGCAAAGTCAGCGGCTTGAAAAACATTTGACACCAGAACTAGGTCACTTAGCTCATACAAAAAAATACGATTGCTATATAGTGCACAACTGGAAATTTCAAAATTTCACTATGAATAAACTTTAGTAGCTTTCTATTCTATTATGGGTTTTTACGAAATGTAGCGCTAAATGTTGTTAATTAGTGTTTCTTTCCACTCGCGGAGTAGTCAATTTGGATCAATTAAAATCAATTATAACAAAAATGAGGTCATCTTTACGAAGGTATGATGAATTGTTTTCAGAAATCAATCTCAAGATGATACTCGTAGGTACAGATAGTCATGCTTGGCTGAATTGAATGAATAAGAAAATGAAAATTGAAAACGCGTGTTCAATGTGAAAAATAATAAATAATTAACAAATACAATGCAAAATATTTTAATAAGAAAATGGATGATAATCATATGTGAAATAATAAAAAAAGGCATATAATTAAAATATAATACAGAGTAGGAGAGTACCTCTTTGTATAACCGCGTACAACCTTTGAGCAGTTACGAAGTTATAACGTACTAGACAGACAGACCGACAGACAAAGACACAAAGACAACGGAGGCTTTTGAAAGACCCTTTAAATATTCACCAAATATTTAATTATGTATTACCTTCATAAATAAATAAAAAAATAAAACATTTAATGGGGACTGCGATCAAAAGCGTGTTTTTTGCCATTGTTTTTGTAGATAATGGTACGGAACCCTTGGTTGGAACCAACCTTGGAACCTTGGAACTTTGTTACACTTGGTCACTTATTTATATTTTTTTATAAGCTGCTGTGACATGATTAAGTTTTCAGCTTGAACCATCCATATCCATCAGGTGTATTAGCTGACAGCTGGCCAGGATCTACAATCAGCTTAAAAATACCTAACGATATCCATCCTTTCAGCAGAAGCTCCATAAAGTACCTCTGATATGACTTTAGCAGCTGCGGCAATCACAGTCATAACAAGTGTCTATGAGCTTCAAACAGATACTAAAATTAATTGAACAAGCCAAAGGTACTCACATACCTCACCTTTGCTCTCCTCCAAGAATTTCCTCTATTTCGACATGGCCATTAGCATTTCAGGGCGATTCTTGAGCGATGGGCGAGCGTCACATTCCGCCGCGAGCCCCGCTGGCACGGCTCCAGCTGACTGCCAGCATACCTCAATAGGGCTGCGGCAAGCCCCCACATGGTGAGTAGGCGCTTTTATTACCCAACAATTATTAACGATCTAGTTATTTGTAGGTTATTTTCTCTTGAACGCTGCTCTGCGCATTCTATTACAATGCTACTTCTATTACCTTCAAAATTCAAATCAATTTATTGCGAATATAGTAAGTATACAGACAGGTATTCGGTCAAAGAAAAAGTGCACCAAATTCTGCCTACCGGTGTGCAATAATTAATTAGTCCAAAGTCAAAGTTCTTTATTAATAAACTCACAATTTACAAGTCAATAAAATAAATAAAGAATGTCATAGAATAATAAAATGTCTGCCTACTAACTTACAAGTAATCAATTGTCCATTGAAATGTTAAATTTTTTATGTCTTACCTTGCGTTTTTTAGAGGACGCAATTTTATGTTTTTTATGTGTAGGGGGGTAAGTGTAAAGCTAAAATCAAGTTTGTAGGGTCGCCACCCTAAATAGCCTATGATAAAACTTAAAGCTACTTACATAAGGATATTTTACATAATTCATTAAAATTCATTAAAAATTTATAATATAACCCTTGAAGCAAATTTAGTAATATACCTCTATCAATATATTCTTATTTTTATTTCTATTATATACTCTTATTTCTTGTTATCACAAGAAATCTTTGTTTTTAATCAATTAAAAAAATATGTAGTCTAAGGTAGGAGTATATTTCTGGGCTTAAGTATCATACACATGTCAATGAAACGCATCGTGTTAGAACGAAAAAAAAACTGCAGAGATATCCTGAACTCTTCGGGGGTAAATTATGCCCTGGGTCGCAAACTAGTACAAAATAAAAAATAAATGATTTTAATCCATGATTGAACCAATGCTCAAGCTCTCAGTATGTGACCTCAACTTCATATCTCATCTCATCTCACTAATATTATAAACGAAAAAGTTTGTAGGTGTGTGTGTGTGTATGTATGTCATATGTATGCTTTTTCGATGAAATTAGGCGTGAGGTAAGATAGTTTGGATAGGGTAGTTTCTGAACGGACACATTGGCTACTATTTATTACAAATTAATGCCGGTAACACCGCAGGGCCCAACTAGTTAAGTACTAGTTGTAACGAAACCACAATGAAACATTGAAAAAAAAGTTTCTATTGTATCAAATTTATTTCGTTACTTCTAAATTAATCTAGAATACAGACATTCGTCTGTCTATACCAATATTATGAAGAAGAAAACTTTGATTGTTTGTTTGTTTGACGCGAATAGACTCTGAAACTACTAGAGCAATTAAAAGTAACATAGGTATATATTTTACTAGCTGACCCGGCAAACGTTGTTTTGCCTCACTTAGGGGTACAGCGCCATCTATGATTACTTACTCAACCCAGTCGAAAGGTATCGACATCTGTTAGAATCATTTGGAGTTAACAGATAATTGTGACTGTCAAATGATAACAGACAATAATAAGCAATAAATTAAAATTGCGACTATAATTTGAGATTTAAACTATTCTGTCTCTCAAGTTGGATCGAACTGCACATGGTGTGCGAATTTTATTATAATTGGTTAAGTGGTTTAGGATTCCATTGAGGAAAAACATTGTGACACGAGATTTATATATATTAAGATTTGTCTTTGCAGCTTATATATTTTAGAGACCGTTCGAAACCGGGATGGGATGCTAGTAAAATAATATAAGTGTGATACTGGCAATCTAGAGACAGCAATAAAATGTTAGTTTAATGTCATTTTATTCGTTGTCTACTTAAAGAAACTGATGGTCTGATAACAGAATAATGTCTTACGGCGACTTCAAAACTTTATGCGCTGTTGGTAGGTTATGACTCTATTTAAAGAAATTAGTTGTATAATGTAATTTTATTTATTTTTCCCAGACACATATGTTCGTTTGACAATTAAAAAAATAGATGAAAAACCAATGGAATTTCATTTGTTTCAGGATAATAAGTATTGCCTTCACTCTCCGTATGTTTTTTTTTCATCAGTTAGTGATGGAAATTATATTGCATCTTGGTTACCTTATAACCAATTTAAAGAAGTACCTAGTGCAAACATTTATTTCTTTAAACACAGATATTACTATCTAATATAAATTAGTATATTCTGCTTCTACTGTATTATTTATATGGCGTTTTATTATATTATATTATTGAAATACATCTTCGTAATCTGACACTTTACGTCTTTCATAGGTACTTTTATCTAAACCGCGACCAACGCATTAAACGTGCTAGAATTATAATAACTTTTAATTTAATTAATTTTAGATTATATTTACATTAAGTAATATTGAATTTGTAGGTAAATAATGTAATTAAGAATATAATAATAAGATATGTTCGGGTAGCGTTTAGATTTTTCATGTACTTCCTTTAAATAAATAATTTTACTTATTATATGAAACAGATTTGGTATTTTTTTAATAACATCATACCTAGGTTTAGTTAAATCAGACAAAATACCAGACGGTGTGTATTCATATTTATTTACAGAGATGTAAGTACACTGGTACAGAAACTCCCGCCTCGCTTCCCAGCCGTCACTCAAACGCACGTCCGCGTTCTTAGGAACGTCTACATACTCCTTTACAATCGAAATCTACAATACAAATTGACCTTTATTCCTAGGCAATAGAGTAGTAAATGCAATGTTTTAAAAAGCTTTAATTGCAGAACGTTTTACCTTAGACTTCCTTTGATGTCCTAACTTTGCTATCGATTGAAGTATCGAGTTGAAATTTACATTTAAATTTTTATTGATAAATTTTAAATTATTAAAACCATCATTTTATGAATAATAAATTTGAAGATGTAACATATTTAACCACTTCTTGGTTTCTATCTGTAAATATTTTATTAATCTAAATGGAAATGCCTATATTCATAATAATTTTATAGCATAAAACGTAATATTTATTTGATTTTTAATCTTGAAACTACGAGTTTTACATCCAAATTGCTGATAATAAAGTGGGTAATTTTTTCACACATTAACAAAAACCGCCCTTGTCTGGACAAAGGTGAAAACAATAGGTACAAAAATGTGGAAAAAACTTGAGAAAGCCTACAGGCGACTTGAATTAATGTTATTCGAACTCGAATAGGCTTTAATGAAATTTTATATATTTAAGTGTAATGAAATAAATGACTTTATTAGTTTTTTTTTCTTTAGTTAGCTTGTGAAGTTTTCATTGCGCAAATAAATGAAATAATTTATTTGCATAGCCACAGGTAATATAAAAACATGGAAAATAATATAAAATGTCCCTTGTAGGCTACCGCATATGCAGTGTGTAAAATGTCAATGAATTAGTAAATTTAGTCATTTAAGGTTGTATTCTGTTTTGTGTACCTTATTAAATAAATAAAAATAAAATAAAATTTACGTCTACCTGGCAAGTTCGAAGATATCATGTGCACAGGTGACACCGTGACCTAAAATATGAAATAGCTGCAGAGAAACTTTCCTCTCCTTGATAATCTGAGACGTTATTTAGCGGCGGAAGTGTAAATATATTGCTGAGGAATGCGAGGTCACCAGGTGCGGCTCGTAGGGCTGGCTATGACAGCTGACTTGGAAAATCTGGAAAATCTTTAAGAAGTTGAGAATTTTGTAATTAATACGGTTAGGAACTTTTATTGTCACGTTATGTGCAAGTGTGGCTCTGTGGTAATAACGTCTGCTTTTCAATCAGACGGCCCCTGGTTCGATCCCGGCCCTACACCAATGACTTGTTTTTCAATTTATGTGTGGATTTGCACTCGCTTTACGGCGAAGGAAAACATCGTGAGGAAACCGGCATGTTTGAGGACCACAATATCCGAAGACGTGTGTCATACGCCAACCCGCACTTGGCCAATGTGGTTGATTATGGCCTATATCTCTCTCCTAGTGAGAGAAGGCCTCGAGTCCCAGCAGTGGGAACGTATAGTGGGCTGCTTATGCTTATTGACACGTTATAGGTATTTATTGAATATTACATTTATCCCACTTATAGTAGCGCCTGTAGCTTAGTTCTAGCTAAGCAACGGTCGATGCGGAGGGTGTTTGGATGGGTGAGCATGCACAAGACTGTAGTTTTTCAAGTGGCATTTTCACCTTGGCGCTACCGTGGGTCGGATAATACATAAAAATTGTAGGTCCCGGCTGTTAGTCTTAGTACAAGCAATCGTTAAGGTAAGTAAGTAATTTATAAAAATTGTGCAATAACACGGCCTTCTTTATTTTTCTTTTATATACGAATATAAAATTATATTACTACCTATGCACAAAAACGGTCGAACTTAAGTTCGTTTAAGGACCGTTTTTTTGTTTAGACTGAGTTTTTTTTTAACGAAATACAAATGTTTCTAAGATGTTTTATTCATCACTATCATAAATGTGAAACAAAAAAATATGAATTATCTTTGTCTGCAAGATAGATTTAGAATTGTTTAATATGTATCCACACAATCGTATTCTTTGTAGGTAAATGTAGTGTTTTTGTACCTGATGGACTTTGATTATTGTTTAAAGACTTATCTTATCTATGTATGTAAGTAAACATTTGTTCTTCAGTCAATTTACTCAAGATCACCTTTTATTTGTTTGTTTCACAATGCATTTATTACACTTTATATCTAACAAATTATGAGGGATATAATAAAATGTAATTACCTACTGCATTATGAGACAAACTACCAAATTCATATTATAAACGCCCAAAACACAAACACAGTTTAAATTTTACAAGAAATGATTAAAATATTTTTCAACTACGAAATGTTTCCAGAATTTTGATTCTAATATTTTATAAAACGTCGGTGCTGCATTCCACAGCGTGAGAATAATCTCGAAAATTCTTGCAAAAAAAAGAAAACCTACAGTCTTATCTAAATCTTACTTTATATATCTCTGTCATATACAAAATAATCTAGTTGATCGTCTGGGGTATGTGATATTGATAACATTAGATGATGATTCATACAGAAATTCGCCTAAAATGCGCCACAAATAGCTAAGGTCATTGACACTCGGGGTAACGTCTATTTACTGTTATAAATCTGTGACGCGCTTAACTACGGTGAAATACAGGATGTTTTTATATACAATTTATGCATTTTGACTTATCATTATATTCTAAATACTAAATAGCTAACAACTACTAAAACTATAAAATAGATGATTATTTAAATAACGGAACATTAATTAATAAACAGGATTGTTCATCTCCAGCGAATTATTGCAATGCCGAATGTACAATTATGTAAGTGATATAATAATGCAATAAATTGATTGTTTATTTGTTAGCACTCATCAGCATAAAATGATAAAATTCGTAAATCTGACTGCGAATTTCTGGACTAAAACAACGAATGGTTATTTTTGGAAATTCGCACTCATATTCATCAATTGCAACTATTATATTCTTTTAAAATTAGTATTTTACGTAATGTAGGTAGTGCATTGTTTCGTTTTTGAGATTAAGTAAGCAAAACCATAAAATAAAAACAATTCTTTGGCTATATAATACCTATGTCGAAAACACACCCTATAAACAATGGAATAGCCACTTTTATCGAGTGAAAACAACGTTATTTTAATACATATTTGCGAAGTTTGAAACCTCATATCGACGGTTAAAAGGCAAACTGCGTTAAGCGACAATTTTTGAACTTTACAGGAGAGCCATTCAAAGTTTTTTATTTCGGAAAAAAAATCATAATCATGAAATTTCTGGGTGGATTAAAGAATGATGAAAAACGTATTTTTTATTTAGTCAAACGCTACTACTGCAAAAGTTTCGTGGTCTAACAAGCATTATTTTGAAAAATAAGTGTCGCTTAATCCCAAATGCATTATTTAGGGATAAGGATAACTGACTGAACCGCCACAGGATTTAAAATAAGTTCGAAGCAAAAAATGTTTAAGTGCAGGTGACCTCATATTTAGATCGAAGTAAAATGCTTTAAGCTCAACATAATTACAAAAATAGAACGAGTCAAATTGGCAAGAGTGTATCAAAGAGTTAAAAACAATAAAGGAAAAGTGACTCACGCGACAATGGACATACTATCCAGATTGACTTAAGTTCGCTAAAATGCAATATTGTTTGTAAGCTTGTCAGATAAACCTCATTCTTAATGACAATCGATAAGAAAAATAAACCTGTAATGGAATTGAATAAATGACTGATCGCATTAAAACAGCGTTTATGAGTGTTATAATTTTAACGGAACGTTTTAATTAACCACTTTATATAAAAATATATATATTTTAATCTTAATATCTATATTTTCATTAGTTAACCTGGTATGATATTTTAGTTTTAAATTTTAGTTACATATTCAGCATACAATGGTGTCAAAAAAGTTATAAATCTTGATCTACCTCATCTTCTATGTTGGTATCAATTAGTTTATCTTTTCCGATTCGGTGAGGCAGATTGGTGTATTCCAACTGGAATATTCTTAGAATTACACCATTATCACACAGTTTTTTCAATTCGTTGTATTTATCTATGCTGCCAATAACTACCACGTTATTGGCAGCATAGATTTATATTTTCCATTTATTGGTTTCGGTCTAACTATAGGGATTGTCTCGGCTCTTGCATCTTCTTTCATACTGTTTTCAATTGTCATTATGCCCGGAGATTTTTAAATGTCGCTACTCGTATTTGCTAATCTTTCCTGTGAGGTTTCCTTTGAAAAACTTGTCTGACATCGCTTCATAATTTTTGAAATCAAAGTGAGTCAGCGTCTCCACTTGGTATGGATGGATCTTTTCTGGCCAGCTGAAAATCTGTAGCCCATTGCGAGGGTGCCCATATAATCCCCCCGTGGGGCCCCGCATTGTCAAGGCGGGGGCGGTCAGTAACCATGGTCTGGTCACCCACGGGGAAACGAAGAAGGTCGCTGAGGCGGGCAGCACTCCCTAGACTTGTACTCACTCACTCCTCCATGCTAGTTCTAGATGGAGTGGCACCAGTAGGTTGCGGAACTTCGTTTCGGAGGGGGTTTTGCAACTGAGGCGGGCTTGTGGTGTGGATATGGAGGCACTGCAGCCAAAGGTGTGGGGCCACGGCAGGAGAGAAGTGTCGGTATTACGATGCGCCGCTCTTCCTACCTGCCGCTACCTCTACGGGGTCGCCACCGGTTGATGGCGGGCGCGGTGGATCTGCAGGAAGAAGGAAGTAGCACCACTATCTGCCACTCTCCCTATTCTCTGCGGCCGTAGTGGCAGGTGACGGGGCCACAGACCTGACCCGTTGCGGGGGACCTAAGACGTCGGACCCGAGTTGTCCAGCGTCCATTGCACTCACGGTCCCCGAGGTGGTTGCGGTGCACAAGTGGTGCTCTGCTAAGGCAGTCATCCCTTCAGGAGGAGTGTCGCCGGCTAGCCGAGGTGGGCGGGATAGTAGGTTGATGCATTGATGCAAAGAGCGGAACTTCACCCCGCTTTCCGGTGAGGAGGCCATCGTGACGCTTTAGTGGGCAGTGATGCCCTTCTGGCATCGAGCCCGACATACCCCACCCACCTCCCTAGGTGTGGTGGGCATGCGTAAAAGCATTTCCTCACGTTAAAAAAATAAATTGCTCATATAATGTTGTTTCGTATTGAATTTCTGATCGTAGCATGCATGCTATCTACCGTCATTTCAGTATGCCCTGGGAGCAAATAGTTCATCTGTATCGGTCTCTAAATACACTGATTGCAAGAGTGTATTACGAAGAGCTGCAAGCACAATTTTGATTATGTTTTGACCCGGACACGAATTTGTGTATAAAATCGGGGATTTAATCGTACCACGTGAATCTACATCAGCAATATACTTTTGTAAAATCATGTTTACTTCATCGCCTTCTCTTTTTCCTCCAGCTTCCCCCCATGTAAAACTAAATCCGTTTCTTGTTATGCTTGCATAAAAACATAAATTATAAACAGCATATTTTCTTGAGTAGAATAGCAGCATACTGTTTCCGTGTGGTGTGTTTAATACTTACTTCGAAGCAAACTTGTACACACAACCGTCCCCATCGATGTATTACTGCTGACTGAAGCGCCCGTGCAGATGGCGTTTCTCGCTACACGCTGGAGGTTAGTACTTGTGCGCGAGAAAATTTCTTTGAATGAACCGACACTATTTACGCTGCCAAAGTAGATTTCGAGAAGATTATCCTCCAAGGCTCCGTTTTTCGACATGTTGAAAAATGTTTTAAGTTCTAAAATGTATTTAATGTTTTGTTTGAAACGACCAATATTGAAAAATATTATGACTACATAACAGGCTCATATGACTCTTGACATCGATATCACATCACGGCAAACCAGCTTAAGTCCCAAATAGCCCTAAAGCATACTCTGAATGAAACAGTTTAAGAGACACGATGCTTTCATTTGAATGAAAAGAAAAATGTTTCAAGCGACATCACTGTTTATTTTAATTCGAGGTCAATTATCTTACCCGACTTCATGTTTTCAAACAGTGTGCTTAAGTGCCAATGTATATGAAATTAAGAACAATTTAGAACAGCTGAAATACATTTGTGTCGAAAATGATCAAATTCCATGTCGCTTTAAACCATGCAAGCCAAAAATAGGCCAATTTTTGCAATGGTCTCAAGCGACAAAAAAGTGCTCAGAATTGAACAAAACTGGGTTCAGATGACGCAGAAAAAATCGCTGATTCCAAATATGTATATAACTCAAAACCCAAATATTTGTCGCTTAACGCAGTTTGCCTTTTAACCGTCGATATTGATTTGTACGTAACATCTGTTGAGAAGCCACGTGGCAATGACCCTGACTTTATTAAACATTGTTAGCTTTATATAGTAACGCTGAAATAATAAAGACGGGAGAGCTTACGTAATTTTATACGGAAATTTGATATAGTAAACATTTATGAAAGCGTTTGATGATGTGAGGCAGGTTATATATAAAGTAGAGTCGGCTTCAGTGACCATTGATAAAATAGAATAAGGACATTTTATTGATGCATCGCTGATATATTCACACTTTTAGCAGTCAATATTTTTTAGCTAGCTATTAGATCTGAAGATGCCATTTACATAGTTATTTGTTTTATTTTTTATAGATCTCTTTTAGAGTTCAGAGTACAGTGTAGTAGCGACTACGCTGTTCTTCAAAGACTTGGATGTGGACCGTTCTACTCCATCAAAGGCCCTATTAAAATTTGCAGCTTCGTTTCATACACAGAAGGTTTGGTAGCAAAAATAAATAAATAATAAATAAAAGGTTTTATTTCAGGCACAAAATCGCCCATAGGAAACTAAATTAAATTAAATACTCGTAATAATAACAGACAGTGTAAATACAGCCAGTCAATATAAAAATAAAATAATACAAAATGCCAGTCGCTTGTCCCATTGACACTGGTATTAGATATACTTTAGTAGATATTAGATTAGATATACTTTTAATTTAATTAATTTTAGATTAGATTTACATCAAGTACTTAAGGTCAGATTGTAGGTTAAATGACTTTAACCTACAATCTGACTTTTGTAAAGTATTAGCTTGTCTCTTTGTACTTGAGGGTAATCCGGAAATAAACCAGTCATGATTCTAATCTCGTGTTTGCATTACGCTCCCGTATAATAAAATAGTTTTACACTTCAATTTTTTACACTTCACTGTAATACTTCGTGTATTTTTAAAAACAAAAGAAAATATGTTACAAAGACTTTTACACTTTTGTTTCAAAAACACATAATTGTTATTTCAATTGAGTAGTTAGCCTGCAAAACTCAGACAGCGTCGAATTTGTTTCTGCGCGTGAAAATAATTGCTTGCATTCCTTCTCTTTGAAACAATGTTCGGACGTTGAGTAATCACGGTTAGTTCACTCGTAGACACCTCGCTGGGCGCCGACTGATGGCACTCGAGGTGTGATGTGATAGAATTCCAGTATGAAAACTCTTTGTTCACGTTTCCACGTCGTGAAACCGAGTTATTTGAGCGGCATCTGACAGCTGATGTTAAAAACAATTAGCATTTGTAAACCAAATAAAAATGCATACGAAAATAAAACCGAGAGATAAAGATAATACCGCTGTTGAGTTACACTTTTTGACACACCTCGACATCCAAGCGAGTCAAAACCTTTAGCGTCAAAGGGAAAAGAAAAGCAAAACTTATCCCGTTTTTTGGGGGATTTGGAGGGCTTCGGGGGGTTTTTTTTGACGTGACAACGTCTTAAATTAGGTTGCGGCTGGGAGTCACTTATGAAAAAGTGTAACGCCCGGTAACGTTACGATGAGTCACCGAACGAGAGAGAGGCCCGCCGAATGCCTTGCGTCTCTCTCCCACTCAACTATGATCGGTCTGGCGCGCGCGCAGCACGCGGCAGACGTTGTCACGTAAAATCTTCGCCCGTAAAACCGACTTTACAGGCAACCATTTTTTTCAGCACAGAGCGCGTCTTGTCAAGTGGCCCCTCTCAGAGACCCTCTTAGCTTCTCCGTGGGTGATCAGGCCACGGTTACCGAGCCTCGTCAATGCGGGCCCCACCTCGGAGGGGGGACCCTGTTCTGGTCCCTGATAAGGTGCAGCATGCCTAGTCTGGATCAGTTGGCACTCAATGACCGCACCGTTAAGGGCTTAGCGAGTGATTTTTTATCTTGAGGGTGGTCGTTATCTAGCTAAGCAAGCACTAGAAAAGGCCTAACACCATACTATAGTTTCCTCACGAAATTTTTCTTCACCAAAAACTCAAGGTCATTGGCAGGGCTCAAACCAAAAAAAAAAAAGGTAGCCTCCAGTAAAAAACCCATAACCTTAAGGACTTGATGCGGCTTCACGCCCGACTGAGCTCTCATCGTTTTAAACTAACTTTGAACCATTAGTTGAGAAGCAGGTTGTTAATAGACTCAAAGGTTGACATAGATCAAATACTTGGAATCAGACATAATTTCCCGTCCTTCTCAAACGACAGAAAAGAATCATGTGAGGCAGGTTATGAATTTAACGATCTCAAAAACATAACGTGACACCGTGACTTTGTTTTCAACTCGGTTTTATTACTCTGCAACTTGGCTTGCGCTTTGATTCTAATTTTTACCAGAAAAATACGAGAAAAGATTTTATTACTGTGACACGACAACAATGATACGACATCTTATTTCGTTTCAAAGGACAAAGATTTTTGCGATTATTTTTAACTGACAAGGTATTATTGAGATTGAGATTGGTGTACCTGTTTGTTTGTGTGTGTGTTTGTTTGTTTGTGGCACCGTAGCTCCCAAACTACTAAACCGATTCGAATTCAGTTTTTTTTGGTTAAACATTTTTAGACAGGATTGTTCTTATGTTTCATTCTAACATGGTCATCACAAAATGGCGGACAATTTATTTTTTACAACTCCCACAATTTCCTGCACAATAAACGTTTATTTATTTATAATATGGGTAATAAATGAAAGGACTTGATTAGTACCTGTTTTTCCTGATCCGTGATTAGTACAATACATATATTACGCTAAATTTCATTAAGCAAATACAAGATGGCCGCTTACATTAATGTTGTCGAGGATTTCATAAACTTTTTATTTATTCTTGTTAAATCCGACTCTTCACAATAGATGTAACTTCTCAATTTCTTTCTTTTAGCATTTTTTGTTTTAATCCCTAAGATCTAAATAATGGAAGGAAATTTTAAGTGTGCTTATTTCTGCAAAATGTAAGAATGAATTGGTACAATTAATTTCCATCTGACTTATCTGTGTAGATTAAAGATGTTGCTCTTTATGTAAACAAGATTAACACTGCTAAATTATAGGTACTAACCTAAATATCAATTCATTGCGTCGTGTAAGAACTCTGGATCGCGAACAGACTTATCAATGTCATCGGTGTTTTTGAAAATGTTCAGAATGGCTCTTTTGAGAAACGGCGACGAATGTAGGGCAATATGGCGTCCTCATCAAACGAATACTTGTAAACGTATTCTTACAACTGTGCCTCGTACTAGGTACGTATTTTCTAATGAGTTTATTCTTTTAAAACAAAGACGAGGGTTTCTCTCAAAAACACTGAGTTCTGTATTGTTCTACTAGCTATTGTCATGATTTCGGTTGCCTTTATCGCTATCGTACTACGCGATCATCATAATATGTTTATCCAGAGTGTTAAGTAACTCTACCAAATTTCATCGGAAACATGCTTAGCAGTTTGAGCGTTAAGAAGTAACAAACATATAGTGTGAGAACATTTACATACAAACTTATAATATTGCATTTATAATATTAGAAGGAAATATGATATTATCCAATACTTCGAAGCTAGCAATAGTACTCGTAGCAATTGACCTAAGCGAGTAAGATTAGTATCGTGGATAAAAGAGCGGCTTAGGACCCAAGTGCGGAGTTTGTCAAACACAACTGTATCGACAACTCAACGGCGTCGTAACGCGATGATTGGCTGCCGCAAGTATCCACGTGATTTCAGCAGCCAATCTCATCAAGCATTTCAAGGAGTCTCGAATCACGGCGTTGCTCAATGTGTTTGAGAATTGGTGTCGATTCAGCGGCACACACGACTAAACTAAATTTAAAGAAGCCCCGTCTCTTTTCATCTTAGGTGGCCAGAAAGAGACGGCACGTTCTGCACCATAGTTAAAACAACTAAAATCACGTCAAATGTAGAAAATATAGGCGACTTTAGGGCGCACTCACTTGTATCACCTCTAAAACTGCCTGCACATTCCATATTTGACGTGATTTTAGTTGTTTTGTCTGTGGTTCAGAACGTGCCGTCTCTTTCTGGCCACCTAAGATTAAAAGAGACGGGGCTTCTTTAAATTTAGTTTAGTCGTGTGTGCCGCTGAATCGCCACCATTCTCCGCAGTTTACAGTCTGATGCATCTCCGAGTGATGATTGTGGCTGGTAGAAACACGCGCGGTATTCAGAGCAGTCGGTGGAGAGACACGTGGACGGTTCGGGAAGTGGGCCACCGGACACTAGAGGAATGCACCTCTATAAACTGACGGTATCTGTGCTGCGCTGGGACTCAGGGGATTGAGCATGACTCCTGCGCATTATGGTTATTTTGTAGGTAATCATTACTTTTTGTGCAATTCTGTTATAGATATTTTTTTATTTATTTAAAAAGTGTTTTTAATACCAGCGTTTAATGGTAATAAAAACAGCCACTTATGAATCCTTTTAGATGGCTCTGTATTGGTTTATCTTGTTTAGTTTAGAAGTTCGTAAAGCCACCATTCATTTCTACCAGACTTCTAAAAACTGTTTCAAAGTAGATTTTTTTACGCTATCATTTAACCGTGAACGGGTTTATTCTCAATTGACCTTCATTGTAGTTGGTTAACGTATTGTATTCTTTACTGTAGGTACATACATATGTATGTAGTTAGATTTACAATCAGCCAGCATATTTGAGATGATATAGCAAGGTCAATGGGAGCCAGCTGATTGGTTGATTTATTGATGGTATAGTTAGATCAGCTAAATTCGTTTTTATAGTTCGAATAGATTTTGCCTGTAGAGTAGTGAAGATCAACAGAAGCGGATTTCCTACATCTATTCAATTTCGAATACCTACATTTAGAAAAGAGGATAAGCTTTGTTTTTTAAGGAAGTCTCGATTCGAAATGGAGGAGCTTTTACGCTAATTCCTAAGAATATGTCAACGTAACAAACATATAGTATTCTACTACTACTGATTTTGTGACTCTTCAATTGACAAAATATATTGCATACTGTCGACTCGGGACCTCGCCTGGACGCGCCTGGAGTGCTCTGCTTTGCTCCTGAAACATAAAAAAAGAAAGTTACATATCAATTTCAAAATTTTCCGTTTTTTTAATCTACGGTTTTTTATTCACAATTATCATAATTATGTTGACGTTTCGGTAAATTACATTTCAAACACAAAACATTTTAAGAAGATTGAGACAGTTCATAAACATTATCGTGGATTGAATTGTTATTCAATAAAGAATTTAAATAATATTTGAATAAGAATTCAAAAAGTAATGAAACACCTATGGTTAAATTAAAAGAAAAGCTTTAGATTTTTAATGTTTTCAGTTACTTCTATTTATGTTTGTAGGTGTGTCTGTAAAAACAGTATTTTATGACAAACAAGCAAATCCTGCGAATTTAATTTCGCCACAAAGTTGAATTTTGTTTGTTACGAACCTCACGGAGCCCGAGACCTTTCTAACGAATGCAAACCCGTAGAAATCGGTTTGTGCGTTCTGGAGTTATAGTGTCAGGGTGGAAAACCTGACTTGTTTTTATATATTAGATAGACGTGTATGTGTACAAACCAATCTACCACGTATTTAAACAATTTTTCCACAATGTTGGCGCCACAAACAAACCAGAATATTCTTTGATGTTTTTAGTTCAGTTATTGTTGTATAATAGATGTTTAATGGAATTTGTTTACGATACCCGGTATGAAGTAAGAATGACACCTGTTTAGATTCCAGTCAAACATCTTCAAAGATTATGGCAAATCCTCTAAAAATATCATATAAAGGATAGATTGGTAAATATCAAAGTTATTTATTTGCCCGGAAGAGATCGCTTTAAGCGATAAGGCCACCAATTCTGGCACACTTTTTATTTACCTTAAATAGTTAAATTTTTGTGTCCAATAAAAAAACTATCTATTAGATTGCCAAATGGAGTTATTTAATCACTAAAAAAGACTTTTATAATTTGATACTGAGTATATTAAATAGGTCTCTAAATAAATAATAACTTATCCTAAGAGAACACAATAATATGTCAATTAATCACATAGTTAGCAAGTTGATTTGATAGTTAGAATATTAAATACCTTAATAACTACATGAGAAAATAATAATATGGCGATTATTCACAAAGTTAGTTAGCTCCAATTTACAAGTAGGTATTTAGTAACTAAATATTTTGTGAATAAACTTTAAAATGCTCATAACCATTTTTTGTAATTAAAGCAACACAACTTACAATGGAATATATTTCATTCAAATTTCTCATTTTGTTATCTAATATAATAATAAAAAATAATGGATTATTTCAGTTGCTCGATGGTAATAACGTCTACTTTTCAATCAGACTCCACTTTCCAATGACTTGTTTTTAAAGATATGTGTGGATTTGCAATCGCTTTACGGTGAAGGAAAACATCGTAAGGAAACCGGCGTGTTTGTATCACAATATACGAAGACGCGTGTCACCCGCCAACCCGCACTTGGCCAGCTCGGTGGAATTAAGGCCTATATCTCTCTCCTCGTAAGAGAAGGCCCCGATTCCCAGCAGTGGGAACGTATAGTGGGCTGCTTATGTTATCAAATTTAATAATAAACTTAACCTGATAAAAATACAACTGAAATCAAAAGCATCAAAACAAAGTCATGACCTGTTTAACTGATTGTAGTCTGGTTTGGAAGAATTTACGATAATAATATGTTATAACTGCATCTAGTTCATCATGATTATACAAAACGTTCCGTTTATTACATAAACATCCTCAGGTCAGGCGCCGGTAAACACGTAGTGAACGAAACTACGCAAATGACGTCATAGTTCTCTACAATCATGAGTCTACTATGTACAAACTCAAAGACAGAAAGTAAAGAGCGGAGGAATAAATAAATAAATAGCTTGATGGGCACGTTGGGGCGGGTGTCTTAATTTTGTTTTTTAATCTGATCTGATGTTTTTGTTTTCTCGATTACAATCAGAAAAAGTGTATTTTTTACAAGCTTATTACTATGTCTGTATATCACAAATAGTTTTTTGCAGTTAGTATCAGTCAAGTAATCCTAGATAGATAAAAAAGATTCCTATATAAGCATAAAAATGTACATAATAGGTTTACTGAAATCTCTTAAGTGAATAAGAACTGAGAGTGATACTTAGTAGATAGGTACTTTAGTATTCACTAATTCTAGGACTTATGGTTTTTTATGAAATCCGTAATAAACCAAATTTACTAAAAATATTTTGAATAATTTATAATACCTGATAGGCTAAAAATAAGACAAGACAGTTCTAGCGAATAATAAAACAAATATAATATATTTTGCACAAAGATTTTGGCAGGTATTACGATTTACCTAAAATTAGAGCTTGTATTTTATGGTGGTCATACCCAGACACATTGCAGTTAAGAGTAATTTATGTTTCCGCGAAGTCCCTGACATACAAACCGTACAAACAGTAATGCTGAAACATCTCAAGAATGTCTCTGAAGTTTCTATGGTAGCTATTGACCCAAAAGTTTTTGTCTTTTGAAATATTAACAAGACAGCGCTAAATTAAGCGGCACTAAAACTTATATGAAATAATATAATACAGTACAGAATATAATGAAACTACCTTTGTAAGGAGATGGATCCAGAAAATTACTAAACAGGATGATAGCTAGATACCATCATACTCATAGGTATAGAGCAGATTCTAGCATCCACAAAGTCAATAATGAACTAAATAGCATTTTTATACACATAATGTGTAGCCATTTGACAAGCAACGTTCGTAACTACACGGGTCAAGAGCACTATGGCCGAAGGTGCATTCGTATTCTGGATTTACAAGGGCTGAAGCAGGGTTGCCATCGCAATGGCACGGTTGAGAGCTAAGTAAAATCAAATAGAGCTAAATTGCTATAAATTTCCAAAAATAATGCCAAATATATGGAATTAATAAAAAAAAATAGTGCTGAGAGTTGTTTCCTATATTTCACGGCACGTGAAAATTGTGCTAGAACGAGCACTGAAAGTGCTTAGCATCCCTGATCTCAAGGAGACTGCCGTAACACACCGTTAGATACTAGGCGATAGATTTCTAGCCAGGAGAGCACTACTAAGTTCAAACTCTAACAAAAACAAACAAAACCTTGATATTAAATTTTCTTTGCCTTCACCTTATCCACTATGTGGGGTCGGCACAGCCCGTTTTTTGCTTCCACACTCTTCTGTCAGCCGTCATATCTACATACACTCCTTTTTTTTTCATATCCTCTTTCACACAATTCATCCACAGATGTGGATGAATTTGTAGTGAGAGTAGAGGACGACTTAAGAAGATTCTTAGGTCGTCCTCTACTCTAACTACACTCTACACTCTACTCGTACAATCATATTCATACTTCTCCTAAGTATGTAAAACCTTGATATGAAATAAAAAATATTTTTACCAAACTTACTCCGTCCGATAACATTTATTCGCCAATGAGTGATTAGTCAAGGCGACCTAAAAACGTACGCCGAATATTTGTTAACGTATATTTTAAGAGAAGCAATAAATATTATCACTCAGATACAAGGTCCATTTTATTGGCTAGATAAATTGGGCGACAAAATCCGGAGTCAACATGGTTTCTGCACTTTGTTAAAATAAATGTAGGTCGGTCGGATTGTTAGTTTTATTTCCTCATTTCCGAGTATTTTGATACAAAATATAATATAATAAAAATAAATGTCATAGAAATAAACATCGTAATAAGCACAAATAACTTTTATTTGAGTAGGCCTACGATATGGTAGAAATGATACGTTCTTTTTTTTTTGTTGTATAAAGTAAGTAGCTGACTACTTTTGTCTCGAGTTTAATCAGCTCAAGGGCTTCTAACTTGCCTTCACGACTGCATGTACTAAGAATAACAACCGGTATCCATGGTAGTGCTCGAAAATTCCACTTTTTAAAAGATTGTATGGGCACCCAACCAAAAGCTGTCTGTATCGTCCGTTGTGTAACTTCGATTATTAATTATCACTTCAAAACACTTTAATTAGTCAAAATATGTACAAGCATTACATAGAATACTCGTAGTTGTGCTACGCTTTCGTATTGTATAACTAAAAATATTTAAGTATGTATTTAATTAGAAATAACGATGACATCTTATTTGTGGTGAAGTAAAACATTGTAAGGAAACCATCATAGCACGATGGCAGGGCATTTTCTAGTGCTCGCCTGGCTAGCATCCACCCTCAAGTCTATCGTCAAACTTCTACAGATGTGATGGCAGAGCTAGATATTTCAGACTAAACATGCTGCTCCTTATACCATTACTAGCTGACCCGGCAAACGTTGTTTTGCCTCACTTAGGGGTATGAAAAAAAGATAGTGTAGCTTATATGACACGTTCGTAGATTTACCATAGCAGCGCCATCTATTGATTACTTACTCAACCCAGTCGAAAGGTATCGACATCTGTTAGAATCATTTAGAGTTAACAGATAATTGTGACTGTCAAATAATAACAGACAATAATTAGCAATTAATTAAAATTGCGACTATAATTTGAGATTTAAACTATCCTACCTCTCAAGTTGGATCGAACTGCACATGGTGTGCGAATTTTATTATAATCGGTTAAGTGGTTTAGGAGTCCATTGAGGACAAACATTGTGACACGAGATTTATATATATTAAGATTACAAGGTATGATATGATCGTAATTTAAATTGCCTCTGAAGTGTTACCGCCACATTCCATTGGAACTGTTGGAAATGAAAACAGTCTCGAGAGCCACTTCAAACATCGGAAATATATTAATCAAGAAGAAGGTGAATGCCATTTGAGGGAGGTCATCGGCTAATTTGATGATTGAGACGACGTGACTCATCGAACAAATTGATCAATGAAAATAGAAAGTTATCAGAGGACATACAGTCGATATTGAATTCTTTTAGGTAAATTAATGTCATTTTAAATACTTTTATTGATTAATATTTATATTTATATTCTTGTTATACATTGAAAGCAATGAATCAATAATAACTAGAGCCGCATGAAATTTAAATGTACTTTTTTCAGACAATAAATAAATTCTGAACTATTTGAATTTTGAAATGAATTAATTCGTTTCCAATACCAACCATATCTTGATAACATTATCACATAACTGAAAAAATATGTCGTTGGTGTAGACCAATGACATGTTTTTCAACATTTTTGTTGAAGGCCACAATATCCCGCAATTGGCCAGCGTGGTGAATTAATTATGGCTTATATCGCTCACCTCGTGAGAGAAGGCACCGAGTCCCAGCAGTGGGAACGTATAGTGGGCTGGTTAAACTACGTTTCCAAAATGATCCTTGTAGATCAATAATGTAGTCGTAGAAAGAAATCCCAGTATTGGTACGTATGTAAAATCTTAAGAAAAATACTAAGAAAACAATGTCATTTGGAAAACCAAACTTTCTTGATGTAGGGCTGATGTCAAGAAAACTAAATTAAAATGTTGTAACATTTACGTATGATAGACAGCTGACCCATATTTTGAGTAACACAAACCGAAGGTCAAAACTAAGTGCATCATTATTTTTGATACAATTTTATAAAGAGTTTCTGAAGCGTGTTGCTTGTCAAAATTGTTCTGGAAGTGACTTCTCAGATGTAGTTGTCCCTTCAGAATAATGTGTTTTGGATAGGAGCCAGCGGGTTAGGGCTGGCGTGTTCGATCAGGTGTTTAAGTGTTATTTGCCTTCAGCTGGCAATTCTCGCTGTAACACTGATATGCGAAGGAGATTGTCGGTTTGTTTGAACTGTTTCTGAAAAAAAAAACAAGGACGGTGAGAGTTGTTGAGTTGGTTTTGTTTAGTACGCCATTTATACTGTGAAATTTGTCCTATTTATATAAATAAATATATATAAATAGGACAAATTTCACACACATAAATAATGAATATGGTTAACCCCATACTGAAATATTTCTAGTTCGTATTATGGTTGCTAACACAACTGATATACTTCATATATGTACATATTTTAAATAGATACATATTTAACACCCAGATCGACAGCCAGCAAATTTAGATCAGCACAAAGATATTGGCCGTGCCGGAAATCGAACCCGGAACCTTCTTACTGGCAGTCTGGGATGGTAACCATTACGCCAACGAGGTCGTCCTCTACACACACGTTACGTAAAAATTAAATATTTCAGACTTATATTAAATGTATCTACAGTTTATGTAAATTTAAATTACTTATCGAACGTAAAAGTGATATTATTTCTGCATAATGCAAGTGAACTTTGTAGATTTAGTAGATTGGTAATAAATTTGATTGCACTGGTGCGGTGATAGCTCAGAAATAAAAAGGATAGAATAGGTTTAAATTAGGTATAGGGTGTTATATTTTTGATTCAGAATATCGATTTAAAAAAAAAGTGTAAGTAACAACAAAAATTACACTTGCCTATTACTGTTTTCTTCACAAAAATTACATAACATTGATTATATTATTAATTTATATTTTTTAAACCCCGATACAAATTTTGACACATCTGTGTGTGTGTGTGTGTGTGTGTGTGTGGCATCGTAGCTCCCCAACTATTCAAAAAATCGAAAAAAAAAACAATATCATTTTATTTTTTGGAAAGATGCATGAGGGTGAAGTTTTCTTAGCTATGTCAGATCTAGCTAGGTCAAGAAGTCCGAGGCCTCAAAATCTTGCCGAAGTTTTTATTTTTATTAATTGACACTTGTTTCTGCTTGTTTCTTTGTTTTCTTATGGGTGTCAAAAATTTTCAAAACTTACATTTATTCCACAACGAACCGTTAACATATTATGTAATGTGATGGAATCTAGATCGCGGCGCCAAATACATATTAAATTTTTATTGCTCGCGGACCGAAAACGCACTCCCATGTTTATTTAAAAAGTAAACATTTAGTCGTTAATATTCACGAGCTTCAGATAAATATGAATGTTAAAGATTCATTGCATTTGCTAATAATGAAACTATGATAGCAGCATTGTTACGTACTAAATGAATGTATTGTCAATATAGTCTTAGTTTTCCTAAAATTATTAGTCACGTGGCTATCTCATCAAGCCTTTGAAATTAAGGAGCTAAGCGATCCGTTAGCTGTAAGTATTACCAAGACACGCTGTTGTAAAGTCATGACAGAAGCCTACTAGGTGCCTTAATGGACTGTCTATAGATACTTAACAGTACTACTATGTTTAGTTATAATTATTTATTATACAGTTCACCAGTAATCAAATGTGAATAAATACTAATTCAAGTAAATAGTTTAAATATACTTGTTTCCCTCATATAATTAAGACGCAATATTAAAGTGCACGTGTTTGTTTACGTTCTCAAATAAAGCGGCAATTCCTGCGGCCCTGAGATATAGGCTCCTAGTAGTCCTATAGCAGGGCGTAGTGCTCCCTACAGCGTACCAGTTTATCTTAAGGTATCATGTAGACGTAAGAACTTATATTATCTTTATCTTTATTTATATTTTCCTAGGCATTAGACCAGCAGGGCTTGTTGCCACAATCAGTGAAACTCTGGCCTAAGATGGAGCATGCCTAGTCTGGCTCTCAAGGAAGAAGTATTGGCGAAATTATTTTATAATGTTAACAGTATATAAAATATCGAACACACTGTACTAAGAATGAAAGAGAATCGTATGTCTTGTCTAATAATCTATGTAATATGTTTCCTGTCACATTAAATCTTTGCAATTTGTGGGATTCTAAACGTAATGAGGGTTGTGAGTAGCAAGATATTTATTACACGTCGTATGAAGTTTATAGAGTCGATCCTCAGTTTAACAGGTAGTATCATATATTCAGGTGTAACAAAGTAACACAACAAAAATTTGCAGCAACAGATTAGAATATAATTCAATTCCAGCAATTTTTTTAAGCAATTACGTCTTACTCAGCCTTGCAATCTTACGTCCCGTTGATTGTGGAGTCGATCCCCGCCAATAAGCCTGCAGTTTTAGTGAAGAAAAATATCGTGAGGTAACCATAGCGTGGTGGTACAGCCTTTCCTAGTTCTCGCCCGGCTAGCAACTACACTCAAATTGAAAGACCTATTGCTAAGCATCTAACAGTGTGTTCCGGCAACCGCCCTGAGAGCTAGTTATTCCATACATACACAGAATTAGACTCTGGTTTAAGCAGTACTCCTGTGGTTACGCAGATTTTTTTTTCGCGAGGAAATGTAGGGAGGCGGGCGGGGTATGTCGGGCTCGAGGTCCAGAGGGGCCGTCACTACCGACTACAACCTCACGGTGTCCCATCTCACGACGGGGGCAGGGATGCAGGATCGCTTCGCGCATTGCCGCTGCTCTCCCCGGTTTCCTGCTAGTGTAAATATGTATAATATGTAAAAAATAAAACATTTCTCTTTATCTGTCGAGCAATCCACATCTGAATAAATTAACCAAATTGAACTAAAATAATCTCGACCTTTGCTCATGAAACTGTTTGCAGCTCATAATTTTCTTGACACGCATTTTCATTTCAAAGAAGTCCTTGAAACTCGGCAGAACCGGACAAAACCTCTGTCTTCCTCAATTACTCTCTTCTGCACTTCCTAAATCCTGACATCTCACTGGCGAATGATCGAGACGTTCTTGAGCCAACAATATTACCTTTGTGAGTTTGTAAATAAGCCGTGTCTAAATATAAACGGTGCAGGAGGGTTAAATCGGGTAGCGCAATGTGACGCATTGTGAGTCATGGGTAAGAATACTGGGCATTCTCAGATTTAACCACGGAACTTAGAATTAACTGAAGCTAATATATTGACCCTTAAATATAATATATTGGTAGCTTGTAGCTACCAATGAATATATAAGCTACCAAGCATATATATTATAACTTATTCCCTGTGCGCATATAACATATATTATTATGTTTATTGTAAACTTATGTTTATGGTCAACATAGGAAGGAGCCTACTAATATGATATAGCGTCTGTAGCTCGGCTAGCTAAAGTGATCTGTCACGATCATCAAAGCTAAGCAACGGTCGATGCGGATGGTGTTTGGATGGGCGTCCATGCACAATACTGTCATTTTTCAAGTGTCATTTTCATCTAGGTACTACCGTGGGTCGGATAAGACGTTAAATTGTAGGTTCGGCTGTTAGTCTCATTAAAAGCAATTGTTAAGTTAAGTCAGAGGCCTTCGGGCGGCTTGAAAACTCTCGACACCAGATTTTTGTCACTTAGCTCATACGAAGAAGAAGAAGACTAATATGAGACATTGATTTTTCTATTTAATTTGTAAATCTATGGCATGAACACTACAAGTGTACTTCAATAATGTACGTGCACTCTCTAAATACCTGCAGAGGTGCTGCATCTCTAAAAATAATCGCGACACAAAGGAACTAAACGCATGAGTCGTGTTATTAGAACTAATTAGATTAGCTAGTAGCTCGACAAGTGACAGAATAGCTGGGATGAACGAAGCTATCTTTAGCATTGAATCTACAACAAAAAGTCTTTTTTCATCTTCAATCATTCGGACATCAAAGATAAAATCGCGTATATAATATTAGTAGGATCAGCAGAAGAAATAGGAAGTTAGGATTCGTTTCTATTTTTCAATTTAGCCATATAGTATGTATAATATTATTGGCCTTTGGCTGTGAAAAAAAAGATGAATTTCGAATTAAGGTACTTCGGTGTCGTGTGGGTAGTAAATTATATAATAAATATCCATAGTTGTCGCAGCATTCAGTATTGGTAAACTTCAGTTAAAACATGGGCCTTGGTCTTTAAGACTGCACGTCGTGCAAAACTTACGTACTTTTTAGCAAGTCTTTTATTTAAAAGACTTTTGTTTTCATTAAAAGTCTTTCTGCCGTAGGGTCATCAGTTATTCCAAATTCCGAAAATTCTTTTACGAGAAATATTTAGTAATAGTTATTTATTTCGGGCAAATGATTCCAATTTATTCTTCCATCCAGCTGTTCAATACTAAAAGGAGACTGTAATTGCCATAGAGACGCCGATTCCATTCTATTCTTGTGAAAAAATGTCAAAGCCCTTGAAGCTATCTCCAGGCTAAATTCCCAGTTTTCAAGAATTCAGCAACTCTTTCAAAACAATGCTGGTTAAAAATAACTAAGCGTGTCACGCAACAGAATTCCTCGCGTGCCACCGGCGGCCTACTAAAGTTCTGGAAAAAAAATCTGTCAACCTTACGCTGGACCAGCCTTCTGTTTGACAGTTGTAGAAAAATGCAGTTATTTGTGACGAAATGTATTTTGATGGTATAAGAGTTTATTGCACGGCGGAGAAGCATTATCTTGCGCTCGCCTGGCTAGCTATCATCCTCAGGTTGAAAATCTGTCACCAAGCACCTAACACTGTGTTTCGGCAGCCTCCTTGAAAACCAGTTATTCCAGACCAGGCACGCTCCATCTTAAGCCAGAGTGTCGCTAACTCGTATGGTACGTGCCCTACTGGACAAATGCCGACGACTTCATTAGTTACCATGCCAGACTGCCAATCAGAAGGTTTCGGGTTCGATTCCCGGCCCGGCCAACATCATTGTGCTTAAATAAATTTGTTGATCTGAGTGTTAAATATGTATCTATATAAAACATGTATGTATATGTAGTATATCAGTTGTGTTAGCTTCCATAACACGAAATAGAAATGGTTCAGTATGGGGTTAACCAGCCGTGTGTGAAATGTGTCGTAGTATTTATTTATTTTTATTTATGCCTCTAGGCTATGAGTAAAAAAAACATTTAACAATGTTTCCGGCTCCTTGCTCTACCTTCGGCCATAGTGTCACTGACTTGTGTATGTTTTTATTAAATACACAGGTGTATGGTTGCACAAAATTGAACCTTGTGTTACGTGTAGATACTTGTCAATCATTGCAAACATACAGAAGCTATTTAGCTCGTAGTTGCACACCAGTAAATCTCACGTGAGTCACCCTCAGAACTATTTAAACTTGAGAAAGGTCAAGTTCAGGAACGCAAACAAATCTATTAAAAAATAGACAAGCTCATTACACGACGCAATGCTCTCAAAACATGCAATTATTCGTACTCTAGTTTCTGACGGCTGCGATGCTTGACTTTTTTTATTTTAAAACGATGTTCTTCAGAGTTCAGACGCGCCATTCTTATTTAATTTTAAGCGAAGTGCCTGAATCGCAGTAATATAGGTATTAAAAAACATATAAAACCGACAATTATTATTATTGAACTTTACCTTCAGGGAAAGTAAGATTTGTTTTAATTTCATCATAACTTATAGAAGAACACCATTTTTTATTACAAATAACGACTATTTTTTTGTAAATATTACCGATGTAGCGAATTTCACGTTAAAAACCTCAGCAAAAACTGAAAAAAATCGTAGCTCTATTAAAAGTAAGATAAACAGTGTCGTCGATAGATAACTTGCACAAGCATCTTAATGGGATTTGTACTAAAAGACAGACCAACAGTTTTTTCTCTTACTGCAGAAAATAAAATAGAAACACTTGTCTAATGCATTTGATGCTGCGGTAGGTTAGAGTTGGAACGGCAAGCGTGTTCTTTCAATAAACATAATAAATTCTTAATCTGAGGATTTTATTTGCTGCAATTTATGTTTCCTTTAAGCAGCAATTGCGATTCTTAATGTGTTTTCTAGAACATTAACAGTGCATGCTTTCATTCGTTTCTGAAATAAATAACAAAGAAGTGGCTACACTAAATAAAACTTAAACGCAAATAAAATTATTTCATTTCATTTCATTTCATTGCCCACAATAAATGTTGTGTGTATTGGAATGAATACAAAAAACCTGTAAAATAGGATTCGTTGATTTTTTTAAAAGCCCTTTATGGTAAAAACATTAAAACTTTGCAGCAGTAGCAGTAGTTATGTTTTTGAACTGTTTTAAACGTAAGTAAATAATAGTTAAGTCTTTAAATACATATCATTAACTACTCGTATATATATTGCGTGAAACGTAACTTGTACAAAAAAGTATTGCTGTGCTCTTATAGGCTTTTCCAGGCAAAGTTGCTTATCTATGGCTTTCTGTCAGTATTCAATGTTAGATATAAATAGATCTTCAAAATGTGACCTTTTCCAAATTTCTTGTTTACAAATACGCTAGGAATGCACTTTACGCGAGCTCTGCATTTATTTTCATCACGTTGAAAGATCTTATTTTAATCGCAAGCAGCCGAGTCTTGCTTTGAATGTTGAAATTAAGGCGGTAATAATGGAGCAAAATATCGTATGTTAAAACTACAGTTTTTGCAATTATAGTATTATCTTCAATTCAGTGATAAGAATAGTTAAAGCTCCAAAACGCTATTACGGAAAATTCACAAGATAAATTAATTTTGAAAAAAAAAGTAAGTAGTCTAAAAATTAAAAAAATGTTGCTTCTTTTGTTGCTGAGTTTAGCAGCAACAAGAAATAAAAACCAATCTTACTTTTTTTATCTAATGAAATTATAAAGATTTTTTTATAAAATAGGAGTTATTATTGCAATATTGTTGTTGACTTAATATGTATTTATTTCGTGAAATATCAACTGTCGTGGCTTCAGGCGCTTTATTCAACAACAATATGGTGCGACTGGACTCGTTTCAACAGCGCCTTAAATGTGTAAATAAATCTTTCACTAATGTAAACATTATATGAAGATGAAATGAAGGTCAATTGAACTCAACCTATGGGCTGGTCAGGGTTGCAGGAAGGTTAAATAAAAAATGGTCTTTGAATTAGGAAAGACCGCTAGTGACTGCAAAAAATATGCAGGTATGATTACTTATTACAAAATTAGATAATGTAATTAAATGGTCTGGGAAAATCTATGAACACAATAAAACATTATGTAGGAAAAAAAGTACCTATAGTACGTATAGGTACTCTGCGTAATTGAGTTAGAAAAAAGTTAATTCGTATTTTATTTTTGAAAAAGTAATCCTTTTTATTAATTAAGCAAACTGAACGTGTAGAATTCTTACTGTGTTTAAAGTAGGTACCTACGCGTAATAATCAAATTTAAGTACATAACATACCTTTTGGTCTTATTAAGTGTGTTTCTTTGTATGTTTATTAAAACAAAACGGTTTTAAACAAAGCATTTGTTAATTGAAGATGGCTAATTTGACCACAGCTTTGGGTTGCAATAATATAAGATTCTCATTAGGGTGTAAGAACCTACTTTTTTCAAATTCGTTTAAAAGAATTTCATAATTAATTTAATTGTTTTACTAAAACGTATGGTAAAGCATTGTGTTACCGCATCGCACCTGGACGAGTTCTGGTGTGGAGACCGCGTACCGGCACACGTAGTGTAGGACGTCCTGCAACGAGGTGGAGCGATGATGTACGCAAAAAGCGGGCAGTGAATGGAGACGATATGCTCAGGATAGGGTCGCGTGGCGTGCCTTGGGAGAGGCCTATGTCCAGCAGTGGACGCAGACGGGCTGATGATAATGATGATGACCGCATCGCACCTATTAATTAGCTCATTATGCCAGTAAAGCTGTCCACGAGAGCAGGAGCACCAATTACCAATTTTTGTTTTACGTATATAGTAACTAAACTAGTAAATAGTGTAAAATATGTTTTGGTTAATAAATAGTAAGCTTAATTACTTCTTATATCATTTATTCAATTGAAATACTGTCGGAAAAGGGTCAAATACACTACCTTGGAGCTGCTCTCCGATTTTGTACCTTTGGCCGTTGAGACTCTGGGTAGTTGGAGCAGTGAGGCGAAGAATTTTGTTCACGAGCTAAGTCTTAGGATAAATAACATCACCGGGGACTCCCGCTCCGGGTCGTTCTTGGTGCAGAGGTTGGCCATAGCTATTCAGCGCGGTGATGCAGCGAGCGTGATAGGCACCTTTACACCGGGGGCGAACAGGGGGTTATTTGATTAGTATTAGTTTTTAATATGTGATATGTATAACACCAATATTAAAATACACAAAATATGTTTTTAATAGTTGACGGATAACTAAATGCTACAAATCGAAATTAAATTAAAAGTATATCTAATCTAAAAAAACAGTGTCAGTGGGAAGAGTGCCTAAAATACCAAATAAATTATTAGTATTTGTAAGTAATTTCAAGTGTTTAGCAACCCTAGTAAACGACTTAAATTTATTGCATAACTCGTGTGTGAAAGTATTTAGAGCCTACATTTAAATACATACATTTCAATTGGACACATTTGGTTATTGCGCATTTGTCTCTTTGTTTTGCGCTTTTTGGCACCCGTGAGTGTTGTGTTTACGAATGAGAAACCTACCTTATTACCTGTAGAGCAAACATTAAATATTTTTGGCGTGTCACCTTGACAATAATTACCTAATTTATGTATACTTTTCTCGGAATTCAATAAAAAATAATTTAAAATAAATTGCCGCATAGGTATGCCTATCGTATTTAATTTTTGTCGGTCATTGCGATTTGGTAGTACATATTTGAAAATTTGAACAAAATATAATCTGCAATGTTTGAAGTGACTCTTGTGGTTTGAAGCAGGTGTGTCAGATACACACCTATAAGGCCTGACATAAAGAATCTTTCTTTTGTAGAGTCCATCTTCTTCGTACGATCTAAGTGGCCTAGTTTTGGTGTCGAGAGTTTTCAAGCCGCCCGAAGGCCTCTGACTTGGCTTAACGACTGCTTGTATTAAGACTAACAGCTGGGACCTACAATTTAATGTGTCATCCAACCTACGGTAGTGCCCAGAAGACAGTCTTTTAAAAGACAGTCTTCTCTTTTCTAGCACGGTCACCCATCCAAAGACTGTCCGCATCGAAAGTTGTTTAATCTCGATGATCGCACTAGATCACCTAACCTATCATCACGCATTTATTGAATGTTCAGAGCAAAGACCACATAAATAAAATTATTTAGTCAGCCATTGGTCAAATGCCACTGCATATTACGCATTAGACAGTAAAACAGTTTCCAAACAACTTTCGGCGCATACCAAAGACTCAGTTATTTTCGCTCCCACTTTAACAGAAGTATAAAAATATTTCAGGCGCAGATGAAATGTGTAGGTGCTAAATAATACGCGGTGTTTTTATAGACGCGACAGCACATCTCGCTGGAATTTGGCCGGGGAGCAAGGACATACATATTATTGTCAATTGACGGCAGTATCAAAAGGTTACGGTATGGCTACTCGAACAGTTACGAGGTTGTTGGAAGTTCATGGTTTCATGTTGAGCCTGTAGCTCGGCTAGCTAAGTTGATCTGACGCTATCATCGAAGCTTAGCAGCGATCGATGTGAACAGTGTTTGGATGGGTTTCAAAGTAACATTTTCATCTGGGCGCTACCGTGGGTCGATTGACACAAATTGTATGTCCTTGCTGTTAGTCTCAGTACAAGCAATCGTTAAGCCAAGTCAGGACTTCGGACGGCTTGAAAACTCTCGACACCAGAGCTTGGTCACTTAGTTCATACGAAGAAGAAGAAAGGTTTCATTAATCTGTGAAGAAATTAAAATTCAGTGCTTTAAAAAATAACACTATGTGATCATTAAAACAATAGGTGAGTGTTACTATTTATTACTATTTATTTATGAACCCAAAAGTCTGCACAGCTGAAATGGGATTGGGCGGGACATGTCTGCCGAATGTCAGGTGACCGCTGGGCGAAGGTCTGTACTACTTGGGTACCGAACGCGAAACGACCTCGGGGTCTATCCAGACAAATGTGGCGTCATGACCTAGACGAACATGACACAAACTGGGCCACCAAAGCTGAAGACTGGGCTGTCTGGAAGGAGGGAAGAGAGGCCTTTGCCCAGCAGTGGAACACAATAGGCTGAAAATAATAATGATAATAAGGTGAGTGTTGTCTAGTTACAAACGCGGTCTTGTTACTGGCGCCGTCATTGACAACATCCGACGTCGTCACTATTTGAAAACCTGATGCCAGTAGAAGGTCAGCTAAAATAAAACTGCATGGGCTTAACGTTACAATAGTAGCACGTACTTTTAATATAATAAAGTTGAATTTGAGAGATTAAATAAATTTATGAAAGAAAAAAGATATTATCGTTTTTCTTGAATTTTGAATGTAAATTGAGATGCCACTGCCTTTTTCTCTCTGTAAGTTTATAATGCATGTCAAAGAGCAAAAAGTGTGAAATACTTTATTGTTTATTTAAAACAACATCTGTAAGTGTTCTTATGTTCTGTAAGAAATAATTTTTTTTTTTAATTCTTCTTTTTTATACTTGCATTACCATAAGTTGTTACTAATGAAAATATTTCAGTCGCGTATATAAATAATATAAATAAATAAATACTAGGACTCATTTCACACACGGCTGGTTAACTCCATACTGAACCATTTTAAGTTCGTGTTATGGTAGCTAACACAACTGATATACTACATATATATTTTATATAGATACATATTTAACACCCAGACCCACAACCGACAAATTTAGTTAAGCACAGAGATGTCGGCCGGGCCGGGAATCGAACCCGGAACCTTCTGGTTAGCAGTCCGGCATGGTAACCGTTGCGCCAACGAGGTCTTCAAAATATTATGGACTACAAGTTGATTTACTGCAAGTAGTGTGCCAGCGGATGTCATTTCCTACGTAGTAGCTGCTACGTAATCTATGACGATCGTAGTAACAGTGAGATTAGTGATGATTCTCCATTGGGCTTAGTGATGTAATTACTGTGAAAGTTGTACAGTCAATCTCAATTCCTTAGAGATTAAAACTACTTTAATTGCTTGAATAATTCAAAAGGCACAACTATCTGGATAAAATTTAAGTATTCTATTTGGATAAAAAAGCAATCGGAGCTAAATGGAAAAATATATAAATTTGAGACACATAAATAATTATAACTATTTAAGTGATAAGGTATGTAACGTAGATATAAGGCTATAAGATATAATAACTGATTATACCTCAGTATATTAACAATTAGATGAAAATATAATTTGATTTGTTACCTTTATAAAATGTGTTTGAATTCACACCTTTGAATAATGTTTTAATAATTAACTTTTTATTATATTTCTTACTGATATACTAATATTAATGCGAAAGTTTTTGATATTAGATGTACATATATACATGTATGGTACGTTTTCACGCACAAATGACAGAACCGATTGGAATTAAATTGGTATTCTAGCTATCTATAGCTTTAGATTTACACAAAAAAAAACACTGCAGTGCACACTGCACAGCTAAAAATATTGTGTGCAAAAGGTTATTGTAGAGAACGTTGCAAAAACGATTTAAAAAAGACATTATTATTTTCAGCGCCATATACTAAATTTTTAGTTTTGCTGGGTCAGTTTTTGTGTCTTGAATCCTTTTAGATGAAATCAAAACCTCAAAAATAAAAATAAATAAATGATTTATTTAAACTATTTGGTGCCAAAACTTCGCCATTTCTGTTTTTTTAAACGTTTAGAACTAACACGACCATATTATATTTGTTGAAATCTATCCAGACGTTTGGAAGATACTATATAATAAATACCAGACATACGAGTACATACCAGATAATTGCCACAGACAATATCTTTCTGCAAGTAAATTCAATTTTACAATGAAGCATGTTTGTATAAGAATAAACCAAAGTCCGAAGAATAGACCGCAGAGCATCTCAAAGCAGAATTTACTCGTATACGCAACTGAATTTGAATGAAAAAATAATAGAGGCGCCACAGACATAGAAGCAAAATAAACAGGTTTAAAAATAGTCGAATGAGCGAAAATATCTGGATCTTAGCAAATAAAAGTGAGTTGGGTAAAGCGTAAAATAAACATGTATCTGCGTAGTTCTTTCGAGTAAAAGGTGGTGAGAAAAATACCTGAAACGCATAAATTTAACTCCTACGTATACTAAATATCTAAATAAAATAGTTTTACAAAGGCATTGATATTTGAAATATGAGATTAATTATAATGAAAAAAAAAACATGAAACCGATTACTTCATGACACAAAGATGAAATGTGACATAATTCATTTAAAAGGGATAATAATAACCCATGCTAAATAGCTTGAGCTTTGGGTGAAGAAAAGCATCGTGAGAAAACCAGAAGAGAAGCTGCAGAGCCTTGAACATCGCCGCATGGTGGCCAGCCTTTCGGTTTTCTATAGGTTACATTTCGGAGAGTGTGCAACGGGATTGCATGATTTGAACCTCCCCGCCCCTGACCACCATCGGACGAGTAGGGAAACACCAAGGCGGCATCATTATACTGTGGAGGTGCCTAAGTAACGTACTAAGCGGTTTGCCTCTACCTTCATTGTGCGTACTGCCAAGGTGTGGAATTCTTTGCCAAATTCCCTGTTCCCTGATAACTAAAATACCATAGCATGGTGGTAGGGTGTTTAATAGTTCTCATCTGACAGTAAGTTAGCGGCAGCCTCCTTGAGCGTTCGTTATTCCGCACTTTATACTCCACTTTAGGCCAGATTATCGCTGACTCCTGAGCCTTAGTGGTAAAATGCTGTTTCGTGTAAAACAAAGAAGAGGCATTTTTGTTGGTGCCTCGTTATTTTTAAAAGGTTAACAACTCCAGTCTGACGTACTATAATAATAACAATATCCTTTTACTCATTTAAATACCACTTTCAGCTTCGTAATTATATCTTAAAATTCCTAAAACCAGCTTTTATTGCCAACTTTCCCGACAAAGACGAAGAGAGGCCGATGCGTTTCAATCCGTGTTGAAAAATAAATCCCTGTGAATTATATTTTTAACAAACTTTACGCAAATTCTCAATTTTAGTAGCACTAAACGTCTGTTTTATTTAAACTGTAACCAGAAAAACGACTAACACTGTGAGCGTTAATAAATCCTGAAGTTTTTTTTATTGCGATTCTAATCCACAAATGTCCGATTAACACTAGTCGTAGACATATAAATAAACCATTTGGTAGCGTACACGCAAAGCGATTGAATCGTTTTCGAATGCGATAATTTATTAATTTATTATAACTAAAACAGCGAATAATGTAATAGAGCTCAGATATTCTGAAGTTATCTTACAGTATATTCAGGCAGCCTTCTTGAGATCCAGCTATTTCTGATTAGGCAAGTTCTGCCGTAGGCCAGAGTATCAGTAACTCGTGGTGTTAAGCGCTCTGCTGGTCAAATACCTGAACTGTTGGGGTACAAAAATCTGCAACATATTATAGATCACCTATGTAATATATAGGTACGATGAGTTATACAAAAAGTAGAATAAAAAATATATATATACTTAGTTATATTGCCTTGAATAAACGCATTTCATTTCATAGTATATACCTAATTAAATATAATAGTCATCCCACAAGCGATAACAATTAGCAGGTATTACTATTATGGCTAGCAAATTTGTAACATTTTTATTAAATTGATAGTTTATAATAGTTTATAGTAGTAAGTTCAAAATATGTACTAACTTTTTGTTGCCTGAATAAACGATTTATTTATTTATTTATTATTTATTATATATATTAGGACACATTTCATACACGACTGGTTAACCCCACATTGAACTATTTCTAGTTCGTATTATGGTTGCTAACACAACTGATATACTACATATACATACATAAATATTTTGTATAGATACATATTTAACACCTAGACCCACAGCCAACAAATTTAGTTCAGAACAAATATTTTGACCGATCCGGGAATCGAACTCAAAACATTCTGATTAGCAGTCCGGCATGGTAGCCATTACGCCTACGAGGTTGTCCGAGGGTGTCAATGGGTAGAAAGAAAATGAAGAAGTGACAATCGATTTCTTACTACAAGCTTCTCCTTGTTAAAACATCTACACCTCCGTGCTGTTAACAGAATTTCCGAAATAAAACCAACGCAATCCAGTTTTAACGACACACAACAAGGCTGAAAAATACGCCGTAAAAATTCTTCCCAAGCTTTTATTATTATGGACAGTGGCGTTTTAGTACAGCAAGTTTTAAAAGCGACAATGATTTTATTTGTCTTATAGCTAACAGGTGGAATTTTGAGTCCGGTTAAAATGATCAGGGTGACTCAGTTGGTATGACCATGGGCCATTTAAGGATCGTGACAAATTTATTGCAGACGTAAATATAATCCTACTTATATTATAAATGCGAAAGTTTGTGTGTGTGTATGTGTATGTTTGTTTCTTCTTCACGCTCAAACGGCTGAACCAATTTTGAATGAAACACCAATGAAATTTGGTGTGAAGATAAGTTAGACCTTAGATTAACGCTACATTATATACCGGATTAACTTTCTTACTCCTTTGGTCCCTGATTAACGCAGCGTGGGTAACACCGCTAGTAAATTGTATAAAATTAAAACTTGGTAGCCTATTTTTTATACGTTGTAGCCAATTCTCTTCAATTGACCAAATTATTATACATAGTTGAATTACCAATTTGCTTATAGAATACTTTATGGCTACATGTATAATATAATTATACACAAGACGTCACGTAATGTGTATGAATGACGTACGGTAAATAATTTTTCAAGGTACATACATGTTTAATAGGACTCTCTCCTTTTCTTTAATCGTATTCCTCACCCCGCACATTTATATTTTTTTTAATGATAAATGGGTTTCCGTTTGATCGCAGCTTGACTGTGGTCTAAGATGTAACGCGCTTGAATCGAATCGAATCAGAGCCCGTAAAATTGAAAAGCAGAAGTTATGCCATCAAACCATACTCACTTTTGAATGACACAAAATGATTATGTACATACATATTATGTATAGGAACAAGCTCGTATACTTTTAAAGCGTCTGTAAGAAGATTCATCATCAGTCTAAATCGATGTACGAGGTGGGTTTTTTTAGCTTTTTGACTACGTCAGTTCTGCAGATAACGTTATTAGCTTCTTGGGCTACACCCACCGCGTCACATGACGGGTGACGTTATAAGTGTTGTTTCACATTCTCTCACAGCTTCGCAGGCAATCTTAAATGTTGTCAAAACTAGTCTGGTTTTTGTGTATGTTTGACTAGCTGACCCGGCAAACGTTGTTTTGCCTTAAAAATATATAGTAGAAGATTCTCAGACCTACTGAATACGCATATGAAATTTGGTAAAAATCAGTCAAGCCGTTTCGGAGGAGTACGGTAACTAACATTGTGTCATGGAAATTTTATAATTCTTTATTGGACACATAAATAAAAAAGGCACAGTAAAAGACAATTAACTTAAAATTAGTGTACCACAATTGGCGGCCTTATCGCTTAAAGCGATCTCTTCCAGGCAACCTTTGGATGGAAAGGAATTTATAAACTACTAAAGAAGGACGTAGTGTACAATAAAGAATAATAAAAAACATACATATAATATTAATAATCTTATCTTAATTTATATAATCTCGTGTCACAATGTTTGTCCTCAATGGACTCCTAAACCACTTAACCGATTATAATAAAATTCGCACACCATGTGCAGTTCGATCCAACTTGAGAGATAGGATAGTTTAAATCTCAAATTATAGTCGCAATTTTAATTTATTGCTAATATAATTTGTTATAATTAACTGTAAGTAACCTATCTATATAGTAATTGAATTATCAATGAAGTAATTCGTAAAAATGAAGTATCTTTTTGTACGTGTAACTCCTAACCAAAAAGAAACCTGGCAATAACTAACCTTAGGCCTATATTACTTTAAGTAGGCGACCATACGTTTTTATCAAATCGCTAGTGCCTTGAAAATTCGCAAAACGGACACAACCGTCAACGACGTCTGCCCTCACGCGTCTGCCGCGTTCGGGTCGTGCACTCAGCGATGAGCCACTTCTTCCCCACCGCACCTACCCCGCTCCCCCCACGCATTGGTATGACTCTGCATTTTAAATCTGTGATATCTTCGAAAATATTTATTTAATTTACATGCTATAAAAGGCCATATTGATCTTTATTAAATGCACAATGTATTTAAGATACTTAATTGGATAAGGATTAATACTGTATTGCTTAAAATCGCTTCGTAAATAAGCCATTATTTCTCGTACAAAGTAAAGGATAAAAAATGGTTATTGTGGGTTATTCCTAAGAGATAAACATATACCATCACGGACTTTTTTGTAGACCTTTTTAAGTTGTACAATACTGTAGTAAATTGTTTTGATCTATCTTGTAGGATTCAGTCAGCGTTTGCAATGTAAGCGCAATAAAATTGTTTTAAAAAACAAAGAACCGACTTCAAAACACAACTAAAAAGGGAAAAATAATTTTAAGCCTACATCAAATCAAGAATAGTTATATAAGTAGAATCGAAGAGTTTATTTCATGTACTTATAAAAAACTATTTTAAATTTTTATGAATCCTGTATTCTTGGAGTCGGTGCCAGCAAAGAAAGACAATTGAAAATAGTTTTTTTAACAAACATTAAATTGTTCTTCTTAGATGGCACCGACTTCAAGAAAACAGGATAAATAAAAATTTAAAATAGTTTTTTATAAGTACATGAAATAAACTCTTCGATTCTACTTATATAACTATTCTTGATTTGATGTAGGCTTAAAATTATTTTTCCCTTTTTAGTTGTGTTTTGAAGTCGGTTCTTTGTTTTTTAAAACAATTTTATTTTTACATTTTTAGTGGTTAGTCATGATATTTTTTAAGTTTTAGCTATAGAGAGCCAAATAAACTTCACGATCAAAAAACCTCTGGCGTATACCAGGCAGGCAACCAATTGCGAGCAAATTGAGCTGTATGCTAGCGAAGCGAGCGCGAAAATATTCACCGTATTTGTTCGAACCGTTTGAGCATAAAGAAGTCCAAAGCAGCACAAATTACATAATGTTTGTTGTATCAAAACGTACTAGAACCAATTGCGAGCGAAGCGAGCCGGATGCGAGCGAAGCGAGCTATGCGCGAGCGAAGCGTGCGCGAAAATTTTCACCGTATTTGTTCGAACCGTTTGAGCATAAAGAAGTCCAAAGCAGCACAAATTACATAATGTTTGTTGTGTTAAAACGTAATAGAACCAATTGCGAGCGAAGCGAGCGCGAAAATTTTCACCGTATTTGTTCGAACCGTTTGAGCATAAAGAAGTCCAAAGCAGCACAAATTACATAATGTTTGTTGTGTCAAAACGTAATAGAACCAATTGCGAGCGAAGCGAGCTGGATGCGAGCGAAGCGAGCTATGCGCGAGCGAAGCGAGCGCGAAAATTTTCACCGTATTTGTTCGAACCGTTTGAGTATAAAGAAGTCCAAAGCAGCACAAATTACATAATATTTGTTGTGTCAAAACGTACTAGAACCAATTGCGAGCGAAGCGAGCCGGATGCGAGCGAAGCGAGCGCGAAAATTTTCACCGTATTTGTTCGAACCGTTTGAGCATAAAGAAGTCCAAAGCAGCACAAATTACATAATGTTTGTTGTGTCAAAACGTAATAGAACCAATTGCGAGCGAAGCGAGCCGGATGCGAGCGAAGCGAGCTATGCGCGAGCGAAGCGAGCGCGAAAATTTTCACCGTATTTGTTCGAACCGTTTGAGTATAAAGAAGTCCAAAGCAACACAAATTACATAATGTTTGTTGTGTCAAAACGTACTAGAACTAATTGCGAGCGAAGCGAGCTATGCGCGAGCGAAGCGAGCGCGAAAATTTTCACCGTATTTGTTCGAACCGCTTGAGCTTGAAGAAGTCCAAAGCAGCACAAATTACATAATGTTTGTTGTGTCAAAACTTACTAGAACCAACAGCGAGCGAAGCGAGCCGGATGCGAGCGAAACGAGCCGGATGCGAGTGAAACGAGCCGGATGCGAGCGAAGCGAGCGCGAAAATTTTCACCGTATTTGTTCGAACCGTTTGAGCATAAAGAAGTCCAAAGCAGCACAAATTACGTAATGTTTGTTGTGTTAAAACGTAATAGAACCAATTGCGAGCGAAGCGAGCCGGATGCGAGCGAAGCGAGCGCGAAAATTTTCACCGTATTTGTTCGAACCGTTTGGGCATAAAGAAGTCCAAAGCAGCACAAATTACATAATGTTTGTTGTGTCAAAACGTAATAGAACCAATTGCGAGCGAAGCGAGCTGGATGCGAGCGAAGCGAGCTATGCGCGAGCGAAGCGAGCGCGAAAATTTTCACCGTATTTATTCAAACCATTTGAGCATAAAGAAGTCCAAAGCAGCACAAATTATATAATATTTGGAGTGTCATAAGCCCAAAACATCCTGGGGGAAAGTCGAACGAAGTGGGATAACTCCTAGAGAAGCGAGCCCGTAAATATTTTTTTTATCCGTTCGAGTGTCTAGTCTATTAATATATTATCAAATTTTACATGAGTGAAATCTGTATTGCCGTATGAGCGCGAAGAAGTGAAATAGGTTATCGAGTTATTTGGGTATCCCAAGGGAATAGCAATGACTTTTAAGATAAAAAGTAACCTTCGTGTTATACAAGGTCTAGTCTACCCCCATATCAAATTTAAGCGAAATCAGTGTGTCATGTGTTATTTGGTGCATCCCACGGGAACAGTAATTATTTTCGGGATAAAAAGTAGCCAATGTGTTAACACATAGTCTAACCTATCTTCATCTCAAATTTCATCAACATCAGTACAGCCGTTCGGGCGTGAAGAAGTTATAAAGATTTATGTGTTATTTGGTGCATCCCACGGGAACAGTAATTATATTCGGGATAAAAAGTAGCCTATGTGTTAACACATAGTCTTACCTATTTTCATCTTAAATTTCAAGAATATCAGTACAGCCGAACGAGCGTGAATCTCTCTTCGGGCGTAAACATAACCTAACTTTTTAGGTTTTCCTTCGATTTCCCTAGGAATCCATCATCAGATCCTATTTTGGTGACAATGGGACCAATTCAGAACCATACTCTTTCAATTAAAAAAAGAATTTTGAGAATCGATCCACAAATGGCTGAGAAATCGGTGAACATACATAAAAAAAAAAAAAATACATACACGTCGAATATATAACCTCCTCCTTTTTGAAGTCGGTTAAAAAATGTGTTTTTTTTACGACCTCACATTAAAAACCTCAAAAATTGTAGCCTATGTGTTATTCTGATGTATAAGCTATAGCCTATGTGTTATTCTGATGTATAAGCTATATTGTGGTAAAGTTTCATTCAAATCCATTCAGTAGTTTTTACGTGAAAGAGTAACAAACATCCATACATCCATACATCCATACATCCACACATCCATACATCCATACATACAAACTTTCGCCTTTATAATATTAGTAGGATTGATTAAGACTTTAAAAAAATCTTTGTCGTTCCGTTTAAAAAGATTGAAAAAGTTATTATAACAAGATTTTCAATTACAGATTTAGCTATAGTAACCTAGTTAAATACTAGCTGCGACCCGCGGTGTTACACGCGTCATTCCGGGACAGTAAGAAGTTGATCCGAGATAAAAAGTAGCCCTTGTATTAATCCAAGGTCTAACCTATCTTCATAGTAAATCTCTCTCTTTTTTTTTTTTTAGTAATTACACTCACACACACGGCTGAACAATCTCTAGTTTGTGTTATGGTAGCTTACACAACTGATATACTACATATACTTACATATATATTTTATATGGATACATATTTTACACCCAGACCCACAACCAACAAATTTTGTTAAGCACAAAGATGTCGGCCGGGCCGGGAATCGAACCCGGAACCTTCTGGTTAGCAGTCCGGCATGGTAACCATTGCGCTAACGAGGTCGTCATTAAAATCGGTCCAGCCATTGGAGCGTGAAGAAGTAACAAAGATCTTGAAGTTATTTGCGTATCCCATGGGAACCACAATTGTTTTCGGGATAAAAAGTAGCCTATGCGTTAATCCAAGGTTCAAGTTATCTTCCCACCAAAGTTCATCACAATAGGTTCAGTCGTTTGAGCGTGAAGAAGTTACAAACATACATACACACTTACACACATACAAAAAGTTTAGCATTTATATTAGAATAGAATATAACTTTATTGTACAAGCACATAAAAAAAACAGTTTATATTAAGTACATACAATAATTAAACGGAGCACAAAGGCGGCTTTTTCACCTATGGTGATCTCTATCAGGCAACCGGGTTATATTAGTAGGATTGCCTGAGATACATTTTCGACGCTTCCAAAGAACACGGAAACATCAACAGCTATGAGTATGGTTTGCGTCGGTTCGACAAAAACATAAAATTTCCTAAAACACAATACTCCGCTTCAAACAAGAGCATTCTCACAACAGCAGTTGGCAGCAACACATCATCATCTCAAAGTAATATTTATGTTTGAAACAATCGTAGTAACGTCCTACGCGAAGTACCGACATTAAAACTTGTGTATATTGGATTCATTCAGGCTTCCGCATCATTCCGTACCGCGGAGTATAACATATATGCCCCTTCCTTTACAGCTGATATTTTAGATTTTTAAACAATTTTTCCTTGATGTTATTTTATTTTATTGTTGTTGTTTTATGAATTCGAATTATGATATAGTCAAATGTATAATATGATATGATGATAAAGAAAGAAAGAAAGAAAGAAAATACATTTATTATGCACACTTAGATACAAATAGACATTTAAAACAATATACTCAGGTGTCAGGTGTGTGCACAAAAGGAGCAAATTCAGCATAATGCTGAAAGTACCAAGTACTCCAGCGCTGGTTTTCAATTTGCTCCTTCATTCACACTTTATGTAGACATAATGTATGTAGCAGGTAGCACAAGTACACACAATTTATATATGGCAAGTATTTACATCAATATACCTTCCAATAAAAAACCTCTATTTTACAAGTACAAATTTACAAACATAATGCAACATTTTAATAAATATTAATGAAAAGTGAAAAAAATAATAATAATAAAAAATATTTATATACACAAAACTAACTTTTTGTTGTTAATTTGTGTAGTCACTAAAACATCCATTCAATTAAGCTCAAACTTACAATAATTGTAAGTTTGAACCCAATTGAATAAATATTTTAGTGACTATTATGCAATGTTTTATCACACAAGAAGCAAGCAAAATTACATCTAAGAAAAGAACATTTTATAGACTAATTTAATTGGTTTCTAAAATAACACTACCTTTATTATATAATATCCAAATATCAAACAAGCAGATCAACAGAATATGACAATTACCTAAGAAATATAGCGGGAACTAAGGAGATTTCAAGGGCAAGCATTAATTATAAGTAAATAAATAAAATAAATTTAAGGACACATTCACACACAGCTGGTTAACTCCATACTGAACCATTTCTAGTTCGTATTATGATTGCTAACACAACTATTACTACATATACAAACATACATATTTTATATAGATACATATAAGTAAGTACATAATTATGCATGAACATATGTGACCGTTAAAAATTAGTTGCTACTAAATATCGTATTTATATCTATATCGTTTTTAATGCGAAAGACTTCTCCACCGTCATCTTTTCTTAGTAATATTTTGCCATTTTCGTCCAAATATATTTCCAGCCCAATTTCTTTTTCTCCAGTTTGGCCCTGTAGAATAGCTGTTTATTATATCTCGTCAATCTTTCATTAAAGTAGATGCGTTGTTTAGCTCCTGTGCAGGCCGCGATGTTTAGGTCGCCGGCAACGAGCGGGTGCGCCCGCGCAGCCGTCAGCAGGCGGTCGCGTGGCTCGCGGCGGCTGAAGCGCACCACCACGGGCCGCGGCTCGCTGCATGCGGTATCCTCCGCGACGATAGTACTTCCTTTGTATTTTTTCATTTCATGGTTTCCCTGCCCAGTGCGATATATTTCCACTATGTCATTCATCTCAACTGGTAATTTAAACTCACGTGCGGCTTGCAATACTATCTCGCGCAGGTCTTCACGCGCAATCTCGGGAATGCCTCTTACTTCAATATCATTCATAAACATTTGCTGGTCTCTGTAATTATTTTCACATTTTATTTGTTCGAGAGTCGTCTGGATCGCTTCACTGCACATATTATTGCTTGCAGCGTTTTCTAGTAAGCTAAGCCTAGTTTCCAAATCGTCTGCTTGATCACCCAAGAAAGTGACATTGAACTCACAAGTTTCTAGTTCCGATTTCATAGCTTTTTGGTTTGATCGAAGCCTATCAAATTCCGCACGAAATTCTGCAATTTCTGCGCTAAAACTTTGTATGCATGAACGAAAAGATTTCATTTCATCGACTGTTGAGTCTGATAACACTTGAACCGGAGTTGGTGAAGGCAACGAGGAACCGCAAGAGATGTCAGGGATAATTTCAGGATCAGACCGTGCCGGGGACTCATCATTTCTATCGAGTGTTTTCGCTGCGCACTGCTTACATCGCCATCGGCTTGTCGCGGTGTCCTTGACCTTGACGCATTGCTTATGAAAGACACACTTGCATTCTATGCACGTTACGACTCCCGTTGCCGACGCGAACTTGCCGCAAATACCACATTTAGCCATATTTATAATATAACTTCCACACAACACACTTGGTAAAATAAGTTATGGCGTGTCAGCGAGACAGCGACTGAGCAACTCACAAAATGTACGTCGAAAACACAACTAAACAGCCAATATTTGTTTTGATAACGATACCACTTATTAATGATTACAGATTCTACACACAGAATGCACTTGTTTAGCTGATAACGTGAGATTTAAAAAGATATTGATTTAAAATACGGAGCAACAACATGCACGCCGCACTACCCACTTTTTTTTTTTTTTTTTTTTTAATGTATTTGTGTATGTTTTTGTTTTGTGTACATTAATGATAAAAAGTTAAAACAGGTAACAAAATTATGACCTAATTGCTAAGCGAGATTTATTCATTTATTCACATATAGATATTGTACATAGGGGTTTTTCTTGACTAGTCCATACTGTATCTTGTAATTGATATTAATTGTATTTGTAATAGGATACCTTATGATGAATAAAAATAATCTATTCTATTCCGATTCAAATGCTAAGTGACTTAGACCGTAAAGTCAATGTGTTTGATAGAATTTGCATAAAAATACGCTGATATAAAATATAAGTACATAAATTTTAATGATAATTACACTAATATAGTAGTATGTTGTTTTTAATTTAGATTTAAGTGTATTTATATGAAAATAATATATTAGTAATTAAATACTTAATTATAATTAAATACTTAATTATATTTTATAATATTTTTTTCGTAAACATTTTGCCTTGACTTTGGATGTAGTGTGATAACTCGTGGGACTATTTGATGAATACAAACGTATCGGCTATTGAAACCGGCCGATGCCTATAGATATAAAATTTATTTTTTTGTTATTAAAACATGTGATGTGGTTTTTGTTATTTAATCTTCCTGTCATCGTCGAATTGTTATTGTGTAGAGGAGACTAGCTTAGATTCAATAGTAAAATAAGCATTCCATTCATTTTGCAGCTATTTAAAAACAAACAACGAGTACATACGTATAGGCACGCATATAAAATGCGTATTTAATATCACAATTATAAGAGATACCATTTCAATACATTAAAATGGATGGGAAGGTAAAATATTTCTTCATTTAATAATGATGCTCATATGAAATATACATTTATTAAATTATGGTGGAAACAAACAAATGCCTACGCAAATGTTGCCTATTTTTTGCTCTTTTTTTTGTAGCATGAAGCTCTCTTTAGCGGTTGAATTTAGATAAATAGGCAAAATAAAATTAACAAATTAGCAATCTGTAACCTGTCTCCTATGAATAAGTCTTACAATGAATGTCGCCAACATTCCTGCCCATTGATATGTGACGTCTAATTTTTATTTTAGTTCTGTGAAAAACACGTCGTACTTCATCGTATAAACTATACGTTATGAATGAAAAACAACTCACTAGTTCGTCGAGAATAGAATTTTTATTACTACTTACATTTTCTTTGTTTATACCGAACTAAGCATAAAAAATAACACTAATGCAGGATAAGTTTTGGTCTCGTAAATACAGTAATGTTCATTATGGCACATGCATTATAGTCATCAGTCTTATGTAAGAAACCCATGGCTTATATTTTAAACAATAATAGTTTGTATAGAACATGGAAAACGCTTTTTTATTAACTAAAATAAAACTATTACTTGACATAAATAGTTCCATGTTTCAAAATTCAAGTTGAATATCACATTTTGATAATTGCTTAGATTTTAGTTAATTTTTTTCCTATTGTGTTTATATTTATTTATAGCCAGTAGTTTTTAAGTTGTTTATTTTGTATTACCGCTTTATTCTATGATTACTATCCCTCTCCATTCCTGGTTGCCTGGTAAACACCATAGATATCGCGGCCTTTTTAATCTAATTTTAAATATTTATTTTCTTATTTTACCTAACACAAGATGTTTTTTATCCGTCGTTGTACAATAAAGAAATAAGAATATTATATTTTATTTTATTAAATCACACCATCTTCACATGTTCAACATAACTACCAACCAAAGAACTAATCATGAAAGACGCTAGGTTTGTCGCGAGCATTCTCTGAATTTCCACTGCAAGTTGCGAGCTTTTCACATAGATGGCACCACAATACATATTGTAACTGAATTTTAGAATAACTAGCTTAGAATAACTTTGATACAAATATGTCTTAGTATTTCATAAAAGAACTTAAATATTGTATTCAGATACGTTAGTTTTTACTCTTCTCTCTAAACACACATATCATAAATACACACACTAATATATATATTAGCCTGCTAAACATTTGCGCTCAATTGAAATCCGTTACTCAATAACTTCATATTGCTGGTATGTTTATGTACGAGTATGTTTCTTAACCTTAGTTGATTATCTCATAATTCGCGTGTATCACCGTGGTTTGCAGCTAGTTAGGAATTTATTTATTTATTTATTAGGCACTCAGACAGAACAAACATTCATGATAACATTACAACTACAAAGAACAAAAACAAGTCTGCAATCCAAAACAGAGTACACAGCGTGTTAGTATAAACTTAATAAAAGGGTATGTTCAGCTCTTATGTACAAAAAAAAATATAGGAATAAAAGCAATATAGCTATGCCTGTCATATAAAATGTACACGTACGTATTTGTTCACCAATTTATCATGTCACGTTTTTATTAGCGTCTTCGTTCTTCTTGTCTCTCCAGTATCGTGTCGCGTCAAAAGAACTCTCTAATGTAATAGCGGCGTAATTCAAAGAGCGGGAACGCAAAAAATCTGCATAATCGCGCATCCCAGGGGAATTCATTATGTCGTATGCATAAATAAATATATATTCGGATAACCCGGTCTAACAATGGACAATTTATTATTTAGATTCCGGCTTTTCTCCGCTGGAATTTTTCATGTAAATGTCTGCGGTTTGCATTTTTTGTCGGAGGCCACGGTGATTATAGTACAGAATGTTAGATAAATAATTGTCGGGAAAAACTCAGTTTTGTGACGGGAAAATGTCTGGAGATTTTTGCTTTTGAAGATTCTGTCAAAATTACGCCTTTGAAAAGATGTTTCTTTCAATCTAAAATTTAATAAAGAGAATTTTTTCTCGGTTTTGGCGGGCTAGGTTTCTTTGGTAAATATACACTGTTTTTAGTTTTTTTTTATTTTATAAGAAAACATAATTTAAAGCTCTCTTATTTGCTACTAGCAGATCGACCTGGCTTTGCACGTGCTATAAAATAATGTAAGTTGAAACAAAACATAGCCCAACGGTGAAAGAATTTTTCAAATCGGTCCAGTAGGTTCGGAGCTTATTCGCGTCAAACAAATAAACAAAATATCTAACTTTTCCACCTTATAATATTGGTATAAATTCAAAAAGCTTAAGTTTTGGAATTTAAGAATTGATAACTCTTTCAAAACACCACTTTAAGTGAAGAAACTAAGCCGTGTTTACACAAATGTTAATCGAGAAACCCAAACAGAAACTTAAGACAAGGAAAACAAAACTACGAGGTCTATTTGTTAAACTCCAGATCGAGATCCAATATCGCTTACAATTTACAAACGGACTGTTTTCTAAGAAAATTTAATTAAACAGACACTGAGCTGTAAAACAAGGCTTTATTGGAGACAGGCAGGCTTAGGGTCCACGTGCACTAGAATGGATAAATAAAGTTTGTAATTTAAGTGCTTTTGAATTTGAAAGTTCTGGTTTCAATTCCCGACATGGCCAAAATCTTTGTTCTGAACTAAATTTGTTGGCTGTGGGTCTGGGTGGTAAATATGTATCTATATAAAATATGTATGTTTGTATATGTAGTATGTATATCAGTTGTGTTAGCTACCATATCACAAACTAGAAGTGGTTCAGTATAGGGTTAACCAGCCGTGTGTGAAAAGTGTCCTAATTTAATATTTTGAATATATATTTTTTTATAATGTATTGTAGTTTATCCTGAGCCTATTCGTTCCTGGAGCCAAAAATAGCCTTTGCAACACAGCGCAGCAATGTTGCTAGATTATGTGCACCTCTGCACAGGGAAAATGTGATTAGTTAAAATTATAGTTTAATTTTATATTGAAGTATTTATTGAAATAAATAAAAACAATATAAAAAATGCTTTATTAGTAATTTTTTACAGTACATGTACGTAAAATATTTATTGCCTATTCGCCACCCTATGCACATTTTATACAATGTATCTATCACAATACGAGTATATAATTATTTTTCAATATGTTGTAAAATAAATATTTTGGTATTTTGTATTGTTGTCGGTTAAGTGGTTAACAACCCTAGTGATTTGTGTTATTCAAATCGAAGACACTATCGATTAGTTTTAATTATTATCCGTTATTTTAGACGCTTTGATTAACGGTTGATCATTATGTCGATCAGGCGTTAAAATTCAAAGCATGTATAAATTATTGCTCAACGGGGATATTTACTATTTCAGTTGAAATGTTTTTTACCCCCAAAGTTGATTGTGTTACCTTTTTTTATAAAAATCAATAGAACTAGAATGAATATACAAACCTTAGTCAAATGTCTTGAAAAGAAACATCTATTTGCTATGAATATTACGTTCTTTCAAAAGCGTCCATCAAGAAAGTGGACATGGGTTACTCATGGCGGTAAAACTATTTTTTTTATTGTTTATTTATTACTTGCTAGCTAGTATTAATTACTTGCTACTTGTCAACAGCTTTATAGCTGGATAAAAAAAAATTAAAAATATCCTAGATAAAAAATAGCCTACCTTGGTGTTAAACAATGCTATGGTCTACGATGTTACACCGAATACCACCCCACCCAGGTGGTACTTCTCAGGAAACAGACTCAGGAAGAGAATTCCAAAGTTTTGCAGTCCTCACAAAGAAGGTCGAAGTGAATCGACTTGTGTGATACTTTGGTATCTCAACTGTATAACTATATCTCTTTGCTGCGTTTCTGCTCATTCTGTAATGGAACGGAGACGGTGGTATAATATTATGCAACTCCGTTGCGCACTGCCCGAAACGTATACTATAAAACACCGACAGACTGGCAACCTTACTGTTTCTTCTTCTTCGTATGAGTTAAGTGGCCAAGCTCTGGTGTCGAGACTTTACAAGCCGCCCGAAGGCCTCTGACTTGGCTTAACGATTGATAGTACTATGACTAACAACCGGGACCTACAATTTAACGTGTCATCTAACCCACGCCTAGATGATAATGACACTTAAAAACGTCAGTTTTGTCCATACAAACATCGTCCGCATCGACAATTGCTTAGCTTCGATGATCGCGTCAGATCACTTTAGATAGCCGAGCTACAGGCGCTAACCTTAATCTGAATATATATAAATCTCGTGTCACAATGTTTATCCTCAATGGACTCCTAAACCACTTAACCGATTATAATAAAATTCGTACACCATGTGCAGTTCGATCCAACTTGCGAGATAGGATAGTTTAAATCTCAAAGTATAGTCTCAATTTTAATTTATTGCTAATTATTGTCTGTTATTATTTGACAGTCACAATTATCTGTTAACTCCAAATGATTCTAACAGATGTCGATACCTTTCTACTGGGTTGAGTAAGTAATCAATAGATTGCGCTGCTATGGTAAATCTACGAACGTGTCATATAAGCTACACTATCTATTTTTCATACCCCTAAGTAAGGCAAAACAACCGGGTCAGCTAGTTATGTTATAATTACAAATACCTTTATAAAATAGCACAAACCATCTACGGCCAATACTACTATTTATAAACTAGTAAAACAATGTAATGAATGAAATGTAATCTACACCTCTTGTGCTCGGCTCTTACATACTCGTATGTCCACGTTTCCTATCTCGTTGACAAAGGAAACCTAAGAGCCTTACACAGGATACCTGTACTTAAACTTAAAACCAGTAAATAGTCCTCATACCTGCTTGACACTGCTGCTGCTAGCCATTTACCTTCAGATATGGTTTCACTAAGTTATTATTACTACTATGCTTCTAATATTATAATTAAATGGTTTGCATGCATCAATTCACGCTCAAGACAAAACCATTCAATGTACATACACGTTCTTTAACATTTTTTACGACAACGTGGTTTTAGTTGATTTAGTCGTAACAAGTCTGGTATTTTTGGTTTGATTTCCAAAAAACAAATCTGATAGCTTTATATTAGATTATAGGCTCTTCCAGGCAACCAAATCTAAGAAAGTACACAAAGAAAGAGACGAGGTGTAATTATTTAAGTGCATATTATGAATTGGAATAAATACGTAACATACGATGTTTTTTCCTGACGTATCATTTCCGTTGGTGCGTGGTATAGAAATAAAATCTATGTGGTATATATCTAAAATCTAAAATTATGAAATTTAACTCATCTTTTATGAGACATATTATGTATCATTAATGTATTATTATGAATTATCAACGTATTTCATATGAATCAATTATTATTATTATATTTTTTTATTCTAATTGTGTTAGTCAAATTATTGGACTATTAGTCCTTCCCAAGGACTAGCCGTCAAGGCACGGGCTAACGCCTATTTTGGCAACTAGAGCTTAATGATTAATGTATGTATTTTTTTGTGCCAATAAATTATTTTAAATATTGAATTTTTGAATTGAATAGACCTACTGAACTTATGAAAACAGCGGATAGAAAATTCTATGTATAAGTTTTTTTTTTTTTTAAACAAAAGTTTTGAAACGATAGACTTGAGCAGTATAGCGGAAAGGTGTCAAAAACTTTTCACTTAGCTCTCCGAAGCACGAATGTCGTTTGAACCCCTCACCGGTATCTGCCGTTTGTCTCGGCGTAGATTAGGAGTCGCAGCCGGCGTCTCCCACACCTGAGCCTCTAAACAAACCTGCCACTTTACTGCTAAAAGGTACGAAAGTAACGACTCATTGTACTCTCAGTAAGGACAATATTGTATTGTTTTTTTTACACGCTTTATATTAGCTTCACCTGTATGTTTGTTTGTTTGTAACCGACTTCTTTGGGCGCGATTATGACCCACTTTAAACGGCCAGATTTCGTTGAAACTTTGTAGATTTATTGAGGACCGATGACAACTCAGAATACAGAAAGAACCAGAAACCGTGAGCGCGCCTAAAACTGAGGCTACTTAAACTACTCCAAAATGGAGTAGTTTGACGCGCGACCGATCAGTCACTCTGTGACCGTCGGGACGTACGACGCTGTACCAATTTAATTAAATTATGCCGCCTTATGTCGTTCCTACCTATAAAATGCAGCGGGTCTATAAAAGAAACAGGATGGGATCACATTTCACGTGTAAGTATCGTATTTAGGTATCAACTTTGAATAAATTTCTATGTTTTCAATTGTCATAGATAATGAGGCATCCATCTTGTTAGTGTTGCCAGTATAAGAGTTTTGATTTACCCTTCTTTTTATTACCTCTTGAGGGCTTTTATTCATTGTAGAATATTAATAATTAATTTAATATAAAATAACCGACTTGAAAAAGAAAGTATAAAACATCAGAGCAGCCTGTGTGTACATAACCAAATAGTCCTATTAAATAGTATGTTAGTATCTATGAAAAATACCTAGACATAAGATTTCATCATTTATCTAAATTTAAATTTTTGTTACTAAGTTCAAATTCTAAGAGACAATATTATAAAAAGCTTACTAAGCAAAAAGGAAATTAAATGTATTTTTTTCTAAAGTGTTATTTTTTTCTAAAGCGTTTTATTAAATTCAATAAATCTATCAATTTCTTGAGACAATTAGGTAGGTACATAATTATAATAAAGATTAGGACAATTTTTATTCTATTAGTATCTCACCTCCTGGACTCCCAAATTTTACCCTAAAAACGGGCACATAATGCCTGAGCTAGAACATTACGCGGGTGGGAAGTGACGCGGGCGGGGGGCAGTGTTTTGATTTTTGGACACAGCGTGTAGCTCGCAAATACAGATGAACGCGGCTTCTGGTACTTTCTGTATTCTGAGGATGACAATACACAAATTTGATAAAATTATTACCTTTTTTTTTTGTTTGTATGTTTGTTTGTAACCGACATCTTTGAGCGCGATTTTGACCTACTTAAAACGGCCAGATAAGCGTGTTTTTTAGTTTTTTTAAACTACTATTATTTTAGAAAAAGATTTCGCTACTTGTATTTGGGAGTGAAAATACAAAATGATATTACTCGTACTAGCAACTGTATTCTGTGCTATGTTATCTGTGAAAAATCTCAGCATCTAGCTCAAAAAATTTTAAATTTATGTTAATTGGAATTTTATATTAATTTATAAAAATTCGGTATAGATACACAGTAATATAGTATTATTTTTCATAAGATTTTTTTTATCTGGCTACGGTCATTCCCTGCTGAATCACTAGAGATAGCTACACTAAACAATTAAAAATTCAAATTACAATTTTGAAAGAAGCACGTAACCGTGATTCAGAAAACGAATACCAAACTAACAACTCCATCTAGTGGCATGTCATAGAAGTACGATAGCACGGGGGTCACATTTATTGTATGGGATTTTTTGCTTAGGATTTATAGTTTATTCGATATATTTAACAATAATATAAGCGGCAAATGTCTCTTATACTTCTCTCTTTTCTTATTGTCTTTTAACCGACTTAATATATTACATTTTTAGAATTTAGAAACACATAATCTGTAAAAAATTTAACTTTTTTGCTATAACAGTTTATTGAATTCTTCCTGGCGGCGGACGGACAAAACGACGGATATACAGACAGACTTAGTAGCAGGATTCCAATGGATACGTAACCCTAAAATGCGCTACTGTTTCTTATGTCAACTAACATTCACCTCAACATTGAAAGTACGCGTGGTAGGGTAAAGGAAAGTCGTATGAATCTATTGAAGTTCAGGTGCTAAGTACGGTTGAACCCTTCTACTCATGTTATAGCTTCCCTTTATATGTAGAACAGGTAAACACGATGACGTCGTAACCTGGGTACTGGTATATCTCTGAAAATACGTCCTAAAAGTTTTTACCATTAAATGTGCTAGCTCTTCAAAATCAATTCATCTAAAATCAACAAAAATTGAAATTACATAGTGAAATTATACGCTTTAACGATTTTAGAATATAAATTCCTTAAAAAAAGAAACATTTGTTTTCATATCTTTATAACTTACAGAATCTCAAAATTTTTTGGTTTTAAAAGGGTTATTTTTTCAAAATATAAACTATCGAGCTAAATTTTACGTAATCGTGTTTTAGAACTCTAACGATTCTTAAAACTGAATCAAAGCTAATAAAGTTGAAAAGAAATCGTAGCCCTATATTTACGCTCACCTAGCGCCTTAAGTATCATCATATTTTCTGTGCGTTGTTATTAATCTGTGAATTCAGTGACAACTTGCGTGCCTTTGATGCGCGCTGTTGATCAAGTAATTAGCAAGTTACATAAACGCTTGTTGTCGGTGAGGAGTGGATGTGCTACTTTTCAGGGGAAAAGTTTGATGTTTGTTGTGGGAACAGGTGTGTCTCTAAAGGGTAGAATTGTATATAATAACTATGTATACTATACTTAACGAAATATAATAAAACGTCACTTAGATTCTGTATATACGAGTATTATTTGTAAGTTAAGTTTTAATTTTAAGTGTATTATTATTTTGAATTTAGAAATATATATTTATACTAGAATTACCATTAACACGCTTTGGTTGGACTGATTTTGATGAAATTTAGTAAAAAGATAGCTTTGACTGTGGATTAAGACATGGCCCTACTTTTACCCTGGATTTACGTGAGAACACCACGGGAAGCAGCGTGTTTAAAATAAAATTGAAAGAATAAATCATAAAAATGTTATAAAATACAATAAAACAAATTTAGCATAAAGTGGCCAAGAAAAAAAGGAGCTGTCTTGCAGCCCACACTAGTAATCAAATTGCATAGCCTCCCACTTAGTTTACAAATATTATGTTAAATGAACCCAAAAAAGTTTAAAAATTCAATTAATATTCTGAAAACATTTATATCCAGAATATTAATAAAGAAGTTAGTAAGTAAGGTTACGTTATAGTATAATTATTTTTAAATTATAAAACTCTAGCTTTATTATCTATTAAATTTTAATTATTGTGTAGTTTTTAATTTAAAAATAAATAAGAAAAATAATAATGTACTTATGTTATAAAATATTATCTCCAGACAAATAAACTTCCACTACAGAATACATTGACCATACCTTATCGTTTTTAAATATTCTGAATTTTGCATTCTCAATATTCAGAATATTAATGAAGAAGTCAATGTCAACTATCAGTGCAGAATAAAATTACCAGCTTACTCCATCGTTTCTCAATATTCTGAATTTTCAATTCTCAATATTCTGAATATTCAGAATATTAATGAAGAAGTCAATTGGTGGCAATTAAGCGGCACACGCGACTAAACTAAATTTAAAGACGCCCCGTCTCTTTTCATCTCAGGTGGCCAGAAAGAGACGGCACGTTCTACACCGTAGTCAAACCAACTAAAATCACGTCGAATGTAGAAAATATAGGCGAATTTAGAACGCACTTACTTGTATCACGTCTAAAACTGCCTGCACATTCCATACGTTGACTTTAGTTGTTTTATCTGTGGTTCAGAACGTGCCGTCTCATTCTGGCCACCTAAGATGAAAAGGGGCTTCTTTAAATTTAGTTTAGTCGTGTGTGTCGCTGATTCGCCATATAGTCAACTTTCAGTGCAGAAAAAAATAGCCAGCCTACTCCATCGTTCATTCTCACTTCACCCCGTTTCCAGGCAAGCGCGAGCTCAAGTTGGCGCAATAAATCGTCGGGAACAAAGTTCCGAGCCGAGTGACGCCTCAAACTCGGCTAATGGCTGGCTCGCGATTGAAACCGAGCACAATGATATATGGCTTGATTTATCGTGTGTAGGCTACATTGTTACAGAGACAGATTTCATAACGGTTCCCTAGTCGAGTCTAGGAAAGCAGTACAACATACATACAACTTTTCTATACTCGAGTCAGATAATACTACTTCTATACCAATATTATAATGAGGAAAAGTTTGATTGCTTGTTTGCTGTTTGATGCGAACAGGCTCCGAAACTACTGGACCGATATGAAAAATTCTTTCACTGTTGGTAAGCTAGATTATCTCCTAACATTCTTTTCATTGTTTTTCTTCACCAAAATTCGAGTTTATTGTTTGGGATCAAATTCACAACCGGAACGTAAGACGGCCGTACAACCGAATGAGTTGTTATCGTTTCAACGCTTGTAGCATACTAGTTTAATTCTCATTTATTATATTTTATATATGAAAAGTTTTATTTTAGTGTAAGCTTATAAATATGTCATAAATTCAGTTGTATTTTAAGTTTGCTCTTTATAATTATAATGAGTTATAAGAAACTGAATATAGAAAAAGGAATTATGAGATTAGATGAAGAATAGAAAGCAATTATTTTTATTAATTATAAAATAATAATATATTTTAAGTATATGATGTAAGTTTTAAATATACCAATCTCTTTGAAGAGGCCGAGCCAATAGCAGCGCGCAACAATGGTAACTCGACGTGAAACTTGCTCTTTGAGAACTTGCGATCCTGTAACGAGCAGCTCATTCTTGGAAACGCTTTGAGATGAAATATTCAACTTCAAGTTGCGAATTTTGTAGTAAAATGTAAGAGAGTTCGCGCTTAATTGATCGAACTGGATTGTAGCTAACTGCAATTACATTTCGGAGAGTGTGCAACGGAATTGCACGAATTGATCCCTCCGCCCCATTCCACCATCGGACGAGTAGGGAAATACCAAGGCGGCATCTTTGGAGTGGACTTTGGAGGTGCCTAAGTCGCGTACTAAGCGATTTGCGTCCACATTCATTGTGCGTACCGCCAAGGTGTGGAATTCTTTGCCAAATTCCCTGTTGACCGATAACTATAATCTAGCGGCTTTCAAGGCAAGAGTGAACCGGTTTCTTCTGGGCAAGCGCGCTCCACCTTAGATCGTAATATCGCTTACCATCAGGTGAATTGTGATCAAGCGCAAGCCCATTAAAAGTACAAAAAACCGTTCGATACTTGGATACGTGCTTTTGATTCAATTAACCTTTGCAGGGTCCAGTGCATTACCGTTCGTGCAAAAATAAAACATACCGGACGCGTCCCGCGCACTATGTAATAGTGGTGGTGTCATATTATCAGTTTTCTTGAGATAGTAAATATACTATTCTTTCTTTTTCGTATGCGCTAAGTGGCCAAGCTCTGGTGTCGAGTTTTCAAGCCGCCTGAAGGCCTCTGACTTGGCTTAACGACTGCTTGTAGCCGGAAACTACAATTTAATATACATGTCATCCGACCCTGGGGAGCGCCCAGATGAAAATGGCACTTAAAAAACAACAGTCTTGTACATGATCACCCATCTGTATAAAGTATCTATATAAAGTATCTATTTATGTTTGTATATGTAGTACATTATTTGTGTAAGCAACCATAATACTAACTAGAAATAGTTTAGTATGGGGCTAACCAGCCGTATGTGAAATGTGTCCTAATATAATTTACATACATATATACCAGGATATTTACCACACTTACCCACGCGGCGTTTCCTCGAGTGGTTGGAGATGGAAATGTCTCACAAATAAAGTGAAAGTGTCAACGTGTCAATACCACCCCTTCCTTCTTCAGACAGCTTCGTAAAAGTTCGGTATAAATAAAACGTATTGTGAGTGACGTAAGCTGAGTAGAGATTGTTAAGACGTATTTGTACCGAGACCAGATTCACTATACTTATTAGAGTGAAGCGCTTGAAACGCGGATTTACATTGTGATTTTCTTTTATTTTCGCGTATTGTAAAATTGTGGGTATAGTATTCACTTTAAGTATATAACCTCCATGTAAACAAGATACCCATTTCCCACTAATAAAGGCGAGAGTTTGTATGAAGTGGGTAAATATGTGTTGTGACGACCTCGTTGGCGCAATGGTTACCATGCCGGATTGCCAATCAGAAGGTTTCGGGCTCGTTTCCCGGCACGGCCAACATCTTTGTGCTTAACTAAATTTGTTGGCTGTGTGTCTGGGTGTTAAATATGTATCTATTATATGTATAATTATGTAGTAGGCATATCAGTTGTGTTAGCTACCATAACACAAACTAGAAATGGTTCAGTATGGAGTTAACCAGCCGTGTCAAACGTGTCCTAGTATTTATTTTATTTATTGTATGTTTGCCATTTCTACACGCTCTTACAACTAGACCAATTGTAATGAAATTTAATATGAAGGTAACTTTGACATTGGATTAACACACAGACTACTTTTTACACCCGGATTAGCATGGTTTACACGGAACGGTGGTTTAACGAGATTTTTCTTTCAGTACATTTTTCAATAAACCATAGAAACTTAAACATATCATCACGATTATAGAAGTCACCGCAAAAAGGTATTTCCTGGGTCTAAAAGTTCACTAAAAATCATGGGACCCAAAACAATTGTACCACAAAGACCACCGCAACCCCATACCGATGTAGATATAATCCATAAAATTACATCACCTTTAGTAGACATTCTTTTGTCCCATACTGTGTCGAGTAAGGGTGCGTGCACACCTGGCCGCGACACGCCGCCATAAATCGAAGCCTCTCGCGGCCGTCGTCGGCGTCCAATATACGAGAGTTATAGGCCAGGAAATTAATTCTGTCGACGCAAGTAGGGTTACAGGGAACCTAGTAGTGTGTGCACCGCTTAAGATTTTTTGCGGATAGTGCTGAAAATAAGCTAAATATTGATTTAATAATTTTTTTTTCATAAATAAGTCAAATTCAAATTCAAATTCAAATTGTTTATTACAAGAAAATGTTACAAATAATTACAATATATATATAAGAAAACAAATATTATAAAAATGAACAAGAATAGTAATTTTATATGGCGTCCAGCACTTACACTGAGAACTAGTCTCGTGCCGTAAGTGCTGTTTTCTTCGGGGTACCTTCATAATATAATTTTCGTAAACTACTTCTATTAAACATTATGTAATTTCAGTAATAAAAATAGGATTTAGAACAGTTTAGTCATAATAATAATAGGATTTAACATAAAATAATTAAAAAAGTACTAAAGAGAACGAAAGAATTTATCTATTAATGTTAGTGTGTGTGTATGTGTGTGTTTGTGTGTGTGTATGTGTATGTATATTAAATAAAAATTAGGAATCATTTCACACACGGCTGTTTAACCCCATTATGAACCATTTCTGGTTCGTATTATGGTTGCTAACACAACTGATATACTTCATATAAATGCTCTTATTATAATTTTTCCAATATTTTTTTTTTCTATTTTTTTATTTTAATTTCTTAAATTAAATATTCTGTGAATCTATAGAGTGTCTTTACCAAGAGTCATCAATTTTATGATATAATTTGAAAAGTAATATACAATATATAAATTTATGCATTCTGTGAACGGCACGGGAAATTCATATCTTACAAAAAGTATATAATAGTTTGATTGCGAATAAATAATGTAATGTTTGTGACAAGTAAAGAATTCATGAGACGAATGTACCCTCATTTATTGTAATTTATGAGACAAATGTACACAATTTATTGTTATTTAATTTAATCTCAAATTCTAAATACCTCTCATTCCGATTATATCATTGTAAATTAATCTATAAACTATTTATGTACATAACTATTAAAGTCACTGGAAGGCACTGGAAGGCCTCCATGGCACGGGCGCGAATGCGTCCAGTTTGAAAGTTAGGGAATAAGTTTAAATGTACAATTTTAAACGAATAAATATTTTTGAATTTTGTTTCTTTTTTACCCTGGCCATTCATTTTTAAGCACACTACATCGAACACAACTAAAAACATCACAATGCCGCGTATTATTAAAGGAAGTAAGTCCGAATCCAATCGCCAAGTGCCATTGAAAGATAAGCGAACAACTCTGAACTCGGACCAAACTTGAATGAATCCCATTAAAACTTCCCATGGTCGCCCTATTGGATGCGACAAACGAAATTGATTTTTCCTATAAGCCGCTTAGATACCGGAGCCGGAGATTTTATAACTATGTTTTTGGTCTCGGGTGACGAGACCGCAGTCTGGAGAACTGGATACTGTGGATAGATAAGATACAAGAACCAAGTGCAACAAGAAGTAAGTACAATACAATCCTCCTCGTATATAATGACGACCTCGTTACCATTCCGGACGGTTCGTCTCGAGTTCGATTCCGGCACGGCCAACATCTTTGTGCTAAACTAAACTTATTGGCTGTCGGTGTGGCTGTTAAATATGTATCTACATATATAAAGTATACATATATTGTATGTATATGTAGTGTATAAGTTGTGTTAGCTACCATAATACAAATTAGAGATGGTTCAGTATGGGTTAACCAGTCATGTGTAAAATGTGGAAAAAAAATATGAATGTCATGGTTTTGCATTACTGCACGGCGAACTTGTAAGTTTATTATTGTCATCTATTGATAATGTTTACTTGTAATCTATATTCATATTTTGACATTACTTTTAGATATTACTGCCTAACTTTAAATCATAAAAAAATATTAAGTTCATTGACATTTTGCACATCGCGTATGTGGCCTACAAGGGACACTTCTGAATATTTATCATGTTTTTATATTTCAGATTACGCAAATAAAATTACATATTTCAAATTTTAATTATTTCATTTCACATAAGACAAACAAATCATGTAATGATAACACCAAACTTATTTAATAATATAATATCATCACAAAAGTGCATGATATGATTCCAATGTCAATTTTAAATTCTAATTCTATCTCAGATATTCAGAAGTATCTTTTGCCTCATAGTAGAGACGTGTGTAAGAACATGAAATCAGGACGCCTCAAAAGCGGTCATTAAAGCGAGCATGTTTTAGCACAGCCAGTGCCACTACGTCGCAGTACAGCTACTTTAGTAGTCTGCGAGACAAAGTGCCATTATATTTCGTCACTTCATTTGAAGATAATGGTATTTTTTTGGTTTAACAATGTAGCCCCTTTATCCTACAGGCTATATTTTACGATTTTTAGAGTTTATACGGTTTTTTTTGTGGCCTGGCAATTATTTCTTTTAAAATCGCTGTGTCGTGTCAATTTTTTTTTTTTTTTTTTTAAATACGCCGTGTCGTTGCCTTGTACAAAAAAGGAATAAAGCCAAGATTGGCGAGGCGGGATTGCCATGTCACAGAAAAAAGTCTAACCGTGAAATGTTGCCCCTTGTTGAGTCAAAAATTATACCATATCTTCAAATGAAGTGACTCATAAAATAGTGATCGAACTTCACTTGTTAAGTTTTCATAAATAATTGCATATTGCATTTAAACATGCCAATGTACTTGTAATCCTCTCGTATTAAAAAGCGACAAAATTACGTTTTAATAGATTACTAGTAGATTATTAGTTTCAAAGTAGGTATAGTTCGAATGTATTAGATATTACGCTTCTTTATATTTAAAAATTAATGTAATAGTGTAGTTTTGTGCACGTAAATGCGATAGTGTTTTTTTGTGAGTTAGGTTGTACTTTTAGGGGTAGTTCCACTGTGCATAAGATACATATTATTAATAAGTTGGTAATTTTGATCTACTTCAAGAACAACTCTGTTTGTGGATCATAAAAATAAATAAAAATTGTGAAACAAACGAAATACGAAAGTAAAGTTACAAATAAACGTGAATGAGCAGAGTGTAGTTAAATAAAAGTAAAAAAGACATAAATTTATAAATATTGGAGAAATAAGACTGTATTATGTATTTAAGGCGAAGATAGGGCAAAATTTTGTTTTTACAATATTTTCGCTATAAATTGTAAACGGAAAAAAATATCGAAAAAATAGCTTAAAGGCCGTCTAGAGAACAACTCTTAAAATATTTATGTTTATTTTTATAACAATCAAACTTTACAATCTATGTATATGATACCAATCAGATGTTTATTTTGATATCAATCAGACTTTACGATGTATCTAACTATAGCAAAGAGTAATTCGAGGTTTTTGCCAAATCATCGCCTTAGATTAAAAGTTATTCACAGTACCTACCTATTATTGTTGTAGTTAACATAATTGTCAAATGCAACAGATGATTAAAAAAAATGTATTTGTAAGTAAATTTGTAACGGACTCGCAGACTATCTTGCGGTAGCACTCGTGTCCTTTCTCTGTATAGTATACTGTAGCGAAGGAAGGACTCTTGTATGGTGTTCTTACGTTCTGTAGAGCAAGCTTGGTAATGACTGACTCCCGTTCACATTTCTTGTAGTCCGCCACGTTATTGTGAGAGATTTATATTGACAGTCATGGCAATTGTGGTGCATATACGACTAAACTAGCTCTTTTCACCTCAAGTGCCCAGAAAGAGACAGCACGCTCTAAGACTTAAACAAAACAACTAAAACACGTCATATATGGAAAATGGAGGTAGTTTTAGAGCTGATCAAAATGGTGCGTTCTAAAATCGCCCACTTTTTCCACATTTTAAATGATTTTGTTGTTTTGGCTATGATTTAAATCATGCTGTTTCTTTCTTGTCAATATTTATGAAAAGAGACAGGGCTACTTTCAATTTAGGTTAGTCGCGTGTACCCCAGAATTGCCATCGTTTTTTGTATTGGAGATAGATTTTCGTTGTTTTTTATGTTATATCTATACTATAAGACTCTTTGTCCTGACCCATTCATATGTGATTATAGTTCAGAGGGAACAGGGGTGGGTAGTGAAACTTTCTTTTCACCAATTGGGTCAGATTACACGTCTTCGTAAACTGTCAGCCATTAAATAAATTATTCTTAAGTCAGGGGCCTTCGGGCGGCTTGAATGCTCTCGATACCAGAGCTTAGCCACTTAATTCATAGGAAAAAGAAGAAGACTGATTGCAACCTCGTAACTTATCTCTTAGGTACTTAACTATCATTATGAACGGATTTAAAAAAAAAAATTTAATTAATCTTTCCAAATGGTCGAGTATTAATTGTATTTCTCCTAAAATCGTAGAACAAAAGTTTAACTTTGTCTAAATAAGTCTAAAAGTTATTAGACTAATAGCATAGATTAATAGGAATATATCTTATTATTCCTTTATCAATGGTGTTTGTATAAATTGCATGTAAAACTGTGTACAGTGTTATATAGTTATACATGTGCATATAGTTAGTAGATAGCACAGCTATGTATATACAGGTACACCATAAGTATATAGGCAGGTGAGTACATATATAGGCAGGTGAGTACCGTCGATTCCGCGACATGACTTGGGCGGTCCTTTGGCTCAGGTTCTTGGAATATATTGAATACTAAATCTGCTGACTCAGCACTATTGGCAGCTATTTTTGGATCAAATTACCTTTCGCAGGTAATTTGTTTGGGCATTTTGTTTGGAAGATAGTAGTATATTGTTTTGAAGGCTCATTTTGCTAGCTCTTAATAGGCAATTTATTTTGTTTCAACAACCGAGTGGTAACATTGCTATTCTGTAGCAGTCGGTGTAGCTAATCTTACGTCAATGTTACATCTGTTATTCACTCGGAAAAGTCTCTTAGTACTAAATGTTAAAGTTCAAGCTTAGCACTTCTTATTACAAGCTAGTTCAAATATTTAAAACTATAAAGATGTCAGATCTTTATTCCTGAGACATAAAACTCTAATTTGGCCCAACAGCTTTATGGTTGTTGTATTTCAGTTGTGCTAGTTTAGCACAACAGACGTATCACACACAAGACGATGTTTTTTCCAGATGTCTTTTTAACCGACTTCAAAAAGGAGGAGGTTATATATTCGACGTGTATGTATTTTTTTTTTTTATGTATGTTCACCGATTTCTCAGTCATTTGTGGATCGATTCTCAAAATTCTTTTTTTAATTGAAAGAGTATGGTTCTGAATTGGTCCCATTGTCACCAAAATAGGATCTGTTGATGTATTCCTAGGGAAATCGAAGGAAAACCTAAAAAGTTAGGTTATGTTTACGGCCGAAGCGAGATTCACGCTCGTTCGGCTGTACTGATATTCATGAAATTTGAGATGAAAATAGGTTAGACTATGTGTTAACACATACGCTACTTTTTATCCCGGAAAAAAATACTGTTCCCGTGGGATAAACAAAATAACATATAAATCTTTTTAACTTCTTCACGCTCGAACGGCTGTACTGACATTGATGAAATTTGGAATGAAGATAGGTTAGACTTTGTGTTTACACATAGGCTACTTTTTATCCCGAAAATAATTTCTGTTCCCGTGGGATGCACCAAATAACACATGCCACACTGATTTCGCTAAAATTTGATATAGGGGGTAGACTAGACCTTGTATAACACGAAGGTTACTTTTTATCTTAAAAGTCATTGCTATTCCTGTGGGATGCCCAAATAACTCTATAACCTATTTTACTTCTTCGCGCTCATACGGCAAAACAGATTTCGCTCATAAAATTAGCAGCCTATAGTCTGGCTAACAAAAGTAATCTAAAAGTAAGCGAACATCGAGGCTAAGCAATGGCCCAGCGGCCAGTCTTTGGATGGGGGACCATGCACAAGGCTTCCATAAAAAAATTTAGTATTTTCATCTGGGCGTTACTGTGCTTCGGATAACACGTTAATTTGTTGGTCCTGGATACTACTCTTAGTACAAGCAGTGGTCAAACTAAATCAGGGGCTTGAAAAACTCTCGACACTAGAGCTTGGCCACTTAGGTCATACTAAGTGGAAGAAGGAACTGTAAAATTGTATATATATAAATAGACAAGACCCTCGAACGGATAAGGAAAATATTTACGCGCTCGCTTCGCTAGAAGTAATCCCGCTTCGTTCGATTTTCCCCCAGAATGTTTTGGGCGTATGACACTCCAAATATAATAAAATTATTTGTGCTGCTTTGGACTTCTTTATGCTCAAACGGCTTGAACAAATACGGTGAAAATGTTCGCGCTCGCTTCTCTCGCGCATAGCTCGCTCCGCTCGCATCCAGCTCGTTTTGCTTGCAATTGGTTCTAGTACGTTTTGACACAACAAACATTATGTAATTTGTGCTGCTTTGGACTTCTTTATGCTCAAACGTTTCGAACAAATACGGTGAAAATTTTCGCGCTCGCTTCGCTCGCGCATAGCTCGCTCCGCTCGCATCCAGCTCGCTTCGCTCGCAATTGGTTGCCTGCCTGGCACACGCCAGATTTTTTCATCGTGAAGTTTATTTGGCTCTCTATAGCTAAAACTTAAAAAATATCATTACTAACCACTAAAAATGTAAAAATAAAATTGTTTTAAAAAACAAACAACCGACTTCAAAAACACAACTAAAAAGAGAAAAATAATTTTAAGCCTAGTATCAAATCAAGAATATATAAATAGAATAGAAGAGTTTATTTCATGTACTTATAAAAAACTATTTTCAATTTTTATTAATCCTGTATTCTTGAAGTCGGTGCCATCTAATAAGAATAAATTAATGTTTGTTAAAAAAAACTATTTTTAATTGTCTTTCTTTGCTGGCACCGACTCCAAGAATACAGGATTAATAAAAATTTAAAATAGTTAAATAAAATAAAAATATACGAGTAAAAAGAGTTTGGTTTTAACCGACTCTATAATAAGTTAAGGAATCCAATTTTAAGTTAATTATTATTAATGTTATAACTAAGTGACAACAGTGAGAACAAATAATATTTATATACCTATAATAATAACACATAATTTCAAGTGTTTAAAAATATCTTCATATATTTATAATGTAACAACTAATATTTAACATATCTTTAAATTCCAATAGATCATTTTTTTTCTATTCATAATTGGCAAGTCATATGTAAAGATGAACACAAAAGAGAAACTAATAACGCGAATAGATAACTCAACAAACAAGACATACAACATCATAAAAATAACAAAGTAGATTCCCCTAATACTAAGATGACTGTTAATATTACCACCACTCAGCACTTTCTTACAAGCCACGTCATTTACAAAGAGCTTTGGAAAGAGTGTGTGTGTGTGTTTGTGTGTGTAAGCGAATAGTTTCAATCGCACAGGAAGGTATTTGTAATTTTTTGTTTATATTTCATCTTACCTTAATCTTATTGGTGATTGTTAAAGTGGGTACGCACGTAAAATGAAAGTGGCTTTGCTAATTCTAGTCTACATAAATTTGACCAGTAGGGCATAAACACACGATTTAGCGACACTATGGCCTAAGCTAAGAGACACTATATCAAGAACATCTGGTTCTTAAAGGGGTCTATTAGGTTACCTAACCTAACACTGTTAGGTGTTTGGCGACAGATTTTTCGACTTGTGGTGGTTGCTAGCCAGGCGAGCACTAGAGAACACTCTACCACCATGCTATGGCTACCTCACGATTCCAATGCTTTCCTTCATCGAATGCTCGAGCTCATTGGAACGAGCCAGGGCCTTCGGGAAGTGAGGCGTTCGCACGCCTTACTGAGCTGTCATCACTTCAAAACTGAAAAAAAAGTTAGTTTGTTAACAATTTTTCCGCCATCGTCCTTTTAAAGTTACGCGAACTTTACCCCAGCTTAGTACAGAGTACACTAAATATGACAAAGGAATCTCCCCGGTGTAACTGGCATTACATCATAATAGCAAACTTTCAGGGGCCAAGGAAATATCAATCGCTCCAAATTGTGCCACCCCAGGGGACCTTGAATGCCAAACTCACGACTTACCTAATGATGCATTACCTCGAATCACTGCTTCCCTTATCTACTCACTGTTCACGCCAAATTAACCTTTATTCTGTACGTGATATAGTATAAGTTGGCGCGGAGATTAGATCAATTTATACAGGGTTTTACGGAACCAGTGTAAACACAATATAAAACATGTTTTTTTTTTCGAAGAACTGTGTAATATACGCAGACGTGTGCCAACCTGTACTTGGCTATCGCGGTGGATAATGGCTTTTATCTCTTTACTAGTGAGAGAAAATTTCCTTGATTTAAAAATAAAACAAATTTATTGCGAATTCCAGAATATCTATTTACCCATTATTATATAATAAAAGCGAAAGTTTGTGCGTTGGTCTTCTTTTGTTACAATTTTACGACTTAGCCAAAGAACCAATTTTCAAGTTCATTGAACCTCTGAGCTATCTACGAGTATAACGTTTTGTTTAAACCTGTATGATGTATAGTAATGTCATAGGCAGGATATCGACTGGGTACTCCGCAACTATTCAATGTTATCGAAATGCCAAGTTCAGTCGCGGGACATTACTGTGTGCAACTCGGATGAAATGCCTCCGCATCGTATCGTGATGTACCACATGACTGGTATTAGTCGTAATTTATATACGTAGGCATTGGACTAGCAGGGCGTGTAACCACACGAGTAAGCTCCTGCGTAAGGTGAAGCATGCCTAAGCATTTTTTTCGTGAGAAATTGCATTTACGCATCTCCCGCTACAAGCCCAGGGGAGACGGGCGGGGTATGTCGGACTCGAAGGCCAGAAGGGCCGTCACTACCGACTAAAACCTCACGGTGTCCCATCTCACGACGGGGGCAAGGATGCAGGACCGCTTCGCGCATTGCCGCTGCTCTCCCCGCCCAAGCATGCCTATCCTGGAATAACTGACTCTCAAGAGGCCCGCCGGAACATATAGGTACTAAGATGCTTGGTGATTGAAGTTTCAACTTGAATGGTTGCTATCCAGGCAAGCGCTAAACATTCCCTACCACCATGCTATGATTTTCTCAAGATGTTTTCTGACTGAAGCTCATTGGCAGGGATCGAACCCATGACCTTCGGAAAGTGAGGCGGCCGCATGCCCGATTGAGCGGGTAGCTAAATATAATTCAAAAGCTATTTATACACAATCCGATTCAAAGCTAAGCGACTTGCGCCCGCCTTGATGTTACTAGTGACATTTAAAAAGCAAATTCGTTAAAGTGTAATATGGTTTTAGATTACCTATCAAATAGTCATTACATTACAGTAAAGACAAAACATGTTATACTCGTATTTTAACGTATATTTTTGCAAATGATTAACTAATAAATAAATGTAATAACAGATAAATAAAGTAAAAAAGTCTTATTCGTTTTAATTTTATTATTAATGAATGTATTTCCAAATAACGGTAAGCCAATACGGCAGAGTAAAAACTTTATTAATACAATGTTGTATAACTTTCACGCTACTTTCGTTAAACTAATAAGTCTGCAACCACGTAATCCGTCGTTTAATCCGTAACCGACACGCGAGGTTTAGTTAACCATTGTTTAACCGAGCTAGTGCCGTAGAAATGTGGTAGAATAAAGAAAAAGTTTAGTGAAGCATTTTTAAACACAGTTTTCTTAATTCTCTACTCGAGCGCTACATCGTTGACCGCATACGCCACTCAAGCCTTCGTCTATAAATATTCTGAATTATTAAAATAAAAATAAATATTTGATGAAAGACAAGAATATAGATTATATATAACTAGCTGACCCGGCAAACGTTGTTATGCCTCACTTAGGGGTATGAATAATAGATAATGTAGCTTATATGACACGTTCGTAGATTTACCATATCAGCGCCATCTATTGATTACTTACTCAACCCAGCCGAAAGGTATCGACATCTGTTAGAATCATTTGGAGTTAACTAATAATTGTGACTGTCAAATAATAACAGACAATAATTAGCAATAAATTAAAATTGCGACTATAATTTGAGATTTAAACTATCCTATCTCTCAAGTTGGATCGAACTGCACATGGTGTGCGAATTTTATTATAATCGGTTAAGTGGTTTAGGAGTCCATTGAGGACAAACATTGTGACACGAGATTTATATATATTAAGATAAGGTTTTTATAATAACAAATTAGAGCACGAATAAATAAATATCAATTATCAAAGCGAGCCTGTCGAGACCGCAAGCTCCAAGTATGTTATAAGTACAAATATGTTCAGGAAAATTGTTTTCATATTTACTAAACCACCTTCAAGCCTTGTCAACCATTTCCTGACTTCACAAGCGGTCACTCGCGCTACCATAAATAATCTCTAAAAACAGTAAAACGTAACTGGTATCTATTCTATACTTATTAGGTAGACAAGTTCTAACTTACACGTTATAAGTATGGAATAGGTAGCAATTACGTATTGTAGTCGTGTCGTGGTAGTTTTCAAAGTCCCTGCAAGGAATGCTGGAATCCTTTTGGCAGACATTCCCTCAGTAGCGGCAAACATCATCAAAGGGTTGGGGCCATTTGTCGTCCCTTGATTGGACACGTAGCGGGCACGCACCTGCGACGCCCTTAAGTAAGTACTAGCCCCAAAACAAAGCGATCTAAGGGTCTAAAGGGCAAGAAGAAAGCGTTTCCATAAACATTACAAATTCAAAGTTAGTAGTCCCCTGAATTCTCTCACTTTCTCATTAAAAACGCACCTTTATTCCTCGATTTTGAATTAAACAAATTAATTTAATAATTAAGTTTGGAGAGATACACAATACTTTAAATAGATTGGTACACCAAAATAAGCGGCACCATACATATTTGAGCAAAGCACCTGCGGTAGTAGGTATTTATTATACGAAATAAATTCATATAAAATCAACAATGTAGCGCCTATAGCTCGTACCTTAGCTTTGTCGCATTAGCTAGGTGATCTAACGCGATCATCGAAGCTAAGCAACAGTCGACGTGCACGGTTTTTGAATGAGTATACCTACACAAGACTGTCGTTTTAAAAGTGGCATTTTCATTTGAGCGCTACCGTGGATTGGATGACACGTTAAATTGTAGCGCGCGTTAGTCTTACAAATAATCCCAAGTCAGCGGTCTTCGGGCAGCTTGAAATCTCTCGACACCTGAGCTCGGCCACTTAGCGGATACATAACAGAAAGATCAATTTTATTAACAGTATCGGAATTATAAAATCAGTTTTATAGAAATAAGATTTGTTTCAATTTCTTAATAACTAGCACACTATTTTGAATTCTAAAACAACTGCTATTAAAAAAAAATAACGGTTTAACCGATTCGATGAAATTTGGCGAGCAGACAAGGTTAGACTATGGACTGACATGGGCTTATTTGTTTACCCCGGATCAAAGTGAGTAACACGACAGGGAGCACCTAGTAAAATAAAATGTCTTACTGGTATATTTAACTATCCATTATATCGCTTGTAACTTGAACCAGGCGTAAAGGCGGCAGGTGCGCAAGATTGTCGCTCCCCCCGCTCCTGCAGGCATTGAGTTGTGAACTTCAGCGGTGAGTGACAACCGTTGCACTGTAATACGATTTGTTAGTCCCGTAACCTAAAAATACATGATTAAACGGGTTAACAAAGCAAACCCTTGTATTCCCGCTTTATTTAAATATTAACAAATACAAATTATTTATTGATAACACTAAAGTTACAAGTAAAAAAAAACGCTTTTGGAAACGGTTAGGTTTTTAAAAGAGTAAACTGCACAACCTTAAATATGAATGTACCTATATTTGTAACAATTTTCATACCAATTAAATTTCAAAGTATAAGGAATTGTCTGCGAATAACATCTGTCCGGCATAGTGTTATTAAATATCACTTGTTTAAAATATACTTAAGGTCATTTTAATATCCAATCTTTAAATATTAACTACTCGTAGTTATTGCTAATCTTTACATACTTTATTAAAAACTTAAAAAAATATCCATTAAGTATCACGATAAGTATATACAGTGAAACTTGGTTAAGTGGGACCTGGATAAGTGAGAAACCTCCATAATTGGAACTCATGTTGAGGTCCCAACACTTTGGCACTGAATTACCTCTGTTAGTGGGACGAGGTAAACCTCTATATCTGGGATTTGTTATTTCGAATTATCATCATAGTTACCTCTATAACTGAGACAGCGAGTAAATTTTATATGCATAAACCTCTGTAACTGAGATAACATTGTTTGTTTACTCAAATGTCATCAATTAATAAAATTAATATAAATAAATAAATAAATAAAAAATAAATTGGTGACCAAAGCATATTGATGGCTGATACTTCCAAACGATGGAACCCTCTGTAAATGAGACAGCTATTTATTTATACCTGTATATCTGAGACACTGGGTAAGTGGAATACCTCTATAAGTGAAACGACATTGCAGGTCCCTTGATCTCACTTAACCAGGTTTCACTGTATATTGTATACTATCTCGCTTTTATAAAGAAAACATTTGAAAGTTTGCTCCCCCTTCATCATCATAATCCACAGCATGTTCTATCCCACTGCTGGGTATAGTACCTCTCTACTGTCATGCCATCTGTATCGGTCCTGTGCCAATCAAGTCCAGGTTCGATCCGTTTCGTTCGTTCGGTCCCTCTGGCTCAGACCCATTTGGTTAAATTAAGAGGACATGAAATTTCAAATATTTTCTTCATCGACTTAAGTAACAGAAAAACTAATTTGTAAACTTAACACTTGAACACAAACACGTGTCTTATCACACTTTACCAACCTTTAGACTAGATGAGAGTCTTCAGGTGTTTAGAAATATAATTAAACTGAAGGGTCCTTATCGGATCGAGATAATTTTCCCCTTCAATGGTAAAGAAAATCTTCTTTAGAGCTCGACTCACCTTGTTGAGCGCACGGGGCTGTGCTCCCATGGTGGTGTTAATGGAAAAGTACCGCTAGAGTGGATTGGATGAGGGTCGGAAAGTTTGAGAGATTTTTTGATAAATTATTTCACGTTCAAGTTATCTGAAGTTCTGTGCTACGCCGAAGCAGAGTAAGTTCGTAGCTGATTACAATGAAAGCAAAGTCATTAAGTTTTTTTAGGGTTCCGCACTTAAAAGGGAAAAACGGGACCTTATTACTAAGACTCTGCTGTCTGTCTGTCTCCAGGCTATATCTCAAAAGCCGTAATAGCTAGAAAGCTGAAACTTTCACAAGATATGTATTTCTCGTGCCGCTATAGCAACAAATACTAAAAATAAAAAAATTAAGATATTAAGGGGGGTTCCCATACAATAAACGTGTTTTTTTTTCGTATTTATTTTGCTATATATCAATAACGGTAGCTGCTAGATACTTACATTTTTCAAAATATATATAAATGTTTATTAACTGTCTCATAAAGTCTAAATAAAATTTATATTTATTATATGGGAATACAACAATGGTACGGAACCCTTCATGGGCGAGCCCACCCATTTACCCAGTTTTATTTAATCGAGCTGGTCCATTTTTCTGTGTTCGGCATAATTGAATAAGATTTATTCGCATATTTGACAAATATAGAAAATAGTTTAATGTTTGTTTAAATGGACTTATTGCAACACTGAATAGCGAAAAGAAGTGCCAATGTAAAAAAATAAACTTCAACCCTGTATACGTTGCAAAAGCTTTGTACCAGTATGTAGCAATACTCTACCAAAAACATTACACCAGCGGCAACAAATCATCGTCCCATACATTCCTGGTGCATGCATTCTGAGCATTCCTCGACAGTTTTACGAGCGGGATTAAATATCCATTGCCATCGCTTAGCGGAAGGCACGGCGGCACTTAGTGTAGAAAACAACGACATACTGATGTGTAGAGCCTGCCAAAAAACACGTTAGTTGGATACTACTGGAGCTATCGAATACGTTAGATACCCAAAAATGACTGCAAGAAGACAAAAGAATCAGTAAAGAAAACCATTGAAAGCTTATGTCCTCTAACTTTGAAAAACATATGAGTGTGCGAAATTAAAAATTGATAAAATAAAAAAAACATCTTTAATATAATAAGCCTCTAATAAGTCTCACTTCTCTATTGCAATACCCGAATAGGGTTCTTTATGATACCTACTTAAAAATTTATAGGTTCCTATATACTTTACCAAAGGCAATACATTTATTTTGGGTATAAAAAAAAACAGATGTTTTCTGTTAGTATTACTACTAGTTAGTATTACATTCATATACTCATATGTTAATCAAATTATAATATTAGTAACAAAGACATAGTTTTGTAAATAAAATCATCACCGTTTTCTTCTTGGCATCTGGTACATTCGTATTGGCCAAGAAAAAAAAAATAAAGTTTTCTTACTCATACTAGCTAACAAGATATAATAAACAGAAAAAATAATATAATTATTTTTATGTAAGATTTCATACTTTTTCCTCTTTTGCATATACTAGTATAAATATAATTTTGCTTACTCTTTGTTTTTAAATAACGTTTGTTTAAAAAACTGTAGTTGTATTTTTCTAATATCTAAGTGCATTTCAAGCCTAGAATGCAGCTAAAGGACGGCGCAGGATGTAGCAGACTAATAAATCAGCCAGATCGAACATTAAATCTGGCCTCGTGACGTTGCCAACATGACGGCATTAGTCTACGGAAAACAACAAGAGCTATGTTGGCAACTTCGCTACTCTTATTCCGTTATGTTGGTACGCAAATTTTAAGGTTTATAGGTTTTGTTTCAGTTACAATTGGAGATGCGCGACTGCAAATAATCTGACCAGTCGAATTATCTCCAACTACTAATATGACTTGAATATTAGTAATATACTAATGTTAATAATCGAATGATGACTACTAATTAGTTACTAATGGCGTTTTGACTTGTTAGCGAATCTTGTCGATGTCACTTGTTAGTTTCGAAACGAATGAAATATTATTAATGAATCGTTGGAGTGGAGTCGGCTCAAGTATTAACTAATGTAGTATTCATTCAGTCCAGTTAATTTTAGTGGGTATCATGTTAGTCACTAATTTTCGGAGATCATTCGAATGAGTCGAATGATTTATAAAGTCGAATAATTCGACTGGAATTATTCACAGTCGCGCATCGCTAGTTACAATGTTTTCTAGTATTGTTTTTTACTCTTTACAGCTAAGCATTTGTTAGCGACCTTCTGGACTAAAGTAGACCATGCTTAGTCTGGAGTAGTTGTATAAAACGCTATTATCTTGTTTTTTATGGTTTACTTCGTTATTTATGTAGATATTTGAAAGCAATAAAATGTTTAAACTTTCACACAGGAATTGAAGTTTAAATTGCTATTGTGTAATGAAAATAAAAATTAAGAGGCGTGCATAGCTCGGTGGGAAAGCGTCTGCTTTTCAATCAGACGGCCCTTGGTTCGATCCTAGCCTTACACTAATGAGTTCTTTTTCAAGTTATTTGTAGATTTGCACTTATTTCACAATGAAGGAAAACATCGCGAAGAAACTGACATGTTAGGGGTTTATAATTTCCGAAGATGTGTGTTATCCGCGAATCCGCACTTAGACATCGTGATGGCCTTTGTCTCTCTCTTCGTGAGAGAAGACCCCGCGTCCCAGAAGTGGGAACGTATAAGTAGGCTGCTTATGTTTATGTGTAATGAAAAAGATAAGAAACAAAAATTAAATTGTTAACAAATTAAGTAATCATGATTTTTATTGCGATTGTGAAAAAAAAAAAATTTAATAAACATAACATAAATTTGCAAACACAAAGAAACTTATTCATATATACACCTTAGTATCTAATATGACGTGGTAATACTTCCAGCTATGTATTCGGATAAGACAAACCTCATACAAACTCTGGGAGAGGCTCAGACAGCGACTTAATACTTGTTGCGGTCTCCCTATTACATATCGCCCCAAATTATCACGACATCACGTTGGAGAACCAACCTTCATTATTCACGTTAGGGCTCAAAATTGAATGAGAAGTATTTTCTTTGTTGGCAATGTGAAATATGATAATTCCAGACTGATGATGGTATTCATAGTTCGCAGGGTAAAGAAAGAAGCCTTAGCAACGGAGGGGAAAAATTAGTGTGCATTTCATGCGATGTACGTACCTACTTGAAGCTACTGTTTAGGAAGTCGAGCACTTTTGTATTTCGGATTACAAAAGATTTCCGTTTGTGATTTGTCACGGTAAGAGGTTTGGGTTCAGCGGCTTACACGAGTGTTTGAGAAGGAAATGAACTGAATTTCGTGCTTGAATTTACTTATTTTTTCATAAAAATATTTAGCAATAGTCCAGGTTCGATCCTTTTCGTTCATTCGGTCCCTCTTGCTCAGACCAATTTGGTTAAAGTGAGAGGACAAGAAATTTCAAATATTTTATTTATACGAGTAGACTTGAGTTGCAGAAAAACTAATTTGTAAACTTAACACTTGAACACAAACACGTGTCTTATCACACTTTACAAACCTTTGGACTCGATGAGGGTCTTCAGGTGTTTAGAAATATAATTAAACTGAAGGGTCCTTATCGGATCGAGATAATTTTCCCCTTCAATGGTAAAGAAAATCTTCTTTAGAGCTCGACTCACCTTGTTGAGCGCACGGGGCTGTGCTCCCATAGAGGTGTTAATGGAAAAGTACCGCTAGAGTGGATTGGATGAGGGTCGGAAAGTTTGAGAGATTTTTTGATAAATTATTTCACGTTCAAGTTATCTGAAGTTCTGTGCTACGCCGTAGTAGAATCCTAAGCTCGTAGCTGATTACAATGAAAGCAAAGTCATTAAGCATATTTTTAAAATTCTTATATTGAAAGGCACTCTATACAGTGCCTGTTATTCATTCATTTAATATTTAAAAGCTGGGCTCTTGTCTGTGGAGTTTTTTCCAGGTAATTCTTCTTCGCCCAAATCCTTGACCTCCCTATTCGACATGACTTTCGCCTTCTCCTTAATTTGGTCTAAATATGATCTTCTAAGTCTTCCTGTTATTATTATTATTCAATTAACTTAGTGCACACTGATAGATGCTTGACGACAGATTTTTTAACTTGAGGGTCGTTGCTAGCCAAGCGAGGACATGAAAAATGCTCTACCACCATGCTATGGAGGCAGGACCTTTTCATCACGATGTTTTCTTCACTGACAGCTCGAGCTCATAGGCGGGGATCGAACTTATGACCTTTGGGAAGTGAGGCCGCCGAACACCCGTCCGAGCTGACATCGCTTCAAAATTGTTAGTTTAATATTTGTGTAAATAAAAATTACAATGAATCCTTAAAATAATTGTTAGCTATGTTGCAGATTGTAATCCACAAGTCTATATTAAGGTTCAAATCCGAGCCTTCCATTAATATATTAAGAAAAATTGGCCAAGTGCGAGTTGGGCTCGCGCATGAAGAGTTCCGTACTATTGTTTGTATGCCCCCTCAAATATATATTTTATTTTAATTTGAAAGCTAATGTAAATTTATACATTCCGTGAAAATTTTAGGTGTCTTTATGCTACCGTTATTAGTTTATACCGTTATTAGTAATTTTTTTTTCGGCACAATTGAATATGATTTATTCGCATATTTGACAAATATAGAGAATAATTGGTGGTTCGGCATACATAATTGAAATTGATTTATTCGCATATATGACAAATATACAGAATAATGAAAATTATGCAAAGACTATGTTTGTGTGTTCGTTTGTGTAAATGGACGTATTTCTATGAACACTGAATAACGAAAACTGGTAAAAAATAAAATAAACCATAATAACCCTGTACGATGCAAAAGCTTTGTACCAGTATGTAGCAATACTCTACCAAAAACATTACACAAGCGGCAACAAATCATCCTCCCATACATTCCTGGTGCATGCATTCTGAGCATTCCTCGACGGTTTTACGAGCGGGATTAAATATCCATTGCCATCGCTTAGCGGAAGGCACGCCGGCACTTAGTGAAGAAAACAACGACATACTGATGTGTAGAGCCTGCCAAAAACACGTTAGTTGGATAATACTGGAGCTACCAAGTACGTTAGATACTAGATACCCAAAAATGACTGCAAGGAGACAAAAGAGTCAGTGAAGAAAACATTTTTTTAAATATTAGGACGCATTTCACACACGGCTGGTTAACCCCTATACTGAACCATTTCTAGTTCGTATTATGGTTGCTAACATAACTGATATACTACATAATATAAATACATGCTTATGTTATATAGACACATATATACCACCCAGACCGACAGCCAACCGATTTAGTTCAGCTCAAAAATGTTGGCCGTGCCGGGAATCGAACCCGGAACATTCTGATTGGCAGTCCGGCATGGTAACCATTACGCCAACGAGGTCGCCGAATTGAATTGAAAGCCTATGTCCTCTAAATTGCAAAAACAAATGAGTGTAAGCAATAGGAAGCGAAATAAAAAAAATGATAAAACAAAATAAAAAAGTACCGTTGAATAAACCATCTCATTTCTCATAATATTGTTGCAATACCCGAATAGGGTCAATTATAATATGATACCTACTTTAAAATTAATGTAAGATCCTATGTACATTACTCCAATTAAGCATTACAATTAATTAACTATGAGAAAAGGTTATTCTTAGTACTTTCTTTTTGTATAAAATATTTATTTCATTTTAGTTTAGTATCCGTAACATTGATATAGTTTTGTTGATTAACATAACTGTGTACCTGTGTGTATATACTTCTTCCACTCTTAGCACATAATTATTGTACATACGTACACAACCCTAAAGAAAATGAAAATATTTGTATATATATTGTGTATGTTAGTGGGTGATCAAAAACCTCAAAGTTAAAGATTTTTCCCCGTTTTCTTCTTGGGATCTGACACATTCGTCTTGGCCTACTCTTACGAGTAAGATAATTTTATTTGTTTCTATGATTTTATTTTTTTAATATGATTTAGCGATTACTCGTCAAAAAAATCATATTAAAAAATATAAGGTTTAATTTTTTTTCCTCTTTTGCAGATATGTATTTCATTTTGCTTTTTCTTTGTTTTTAAATTACGTTTGTTTAAAAAACTGTCGTTGTTTTTTTAAAATACCTAAGTGCATTTCAAGCCTAGAATGCAGCTAAAGGACGGCGCAGGATGTGGCAGACTAATAAATCAGCCAGATCGAACATTAAATCTGGCCTCGTGACGTTGCCAACATGACGGCATTAGTCTACGGAAAACAACAAGAGCTATGTTGGCAACTTCGCTACTCTTATTCCGTTATGTTGGTACGCAAATTTTAAGGTTTATACGTTTTGTTTCAGTTACAATTACAGATGCGCGACTGCAAATAATCTGACCAGTCGAATTATCTACAACTACTAATATGACTTGAATATTAGTAATATACTAATGTTAATAATCGAATGATGACTACTAATTAGTTACTAATGGCGTTTTGACTCGATTGTTAGCGAATCTTGTCGATGTCACTTGTTAGTTTCGAAACGAATGAAATATTATTAATGAATCGTTGGAGTGGAGTCGGCTCAAGTATTAACTAATGTAGTATTCATTCAGTCCAGTTAATTTTAGTGGGTATCATGTTAGTTACTAGTTTTCGGAGATCATTCGAATGAGTCGAATGATTTATAAAGTCGAATAATTCGACTGGAATCATTCACAGTCGCGCATCGCTAGCTACAATGTTCTCTAGTATTGTTTTTTACTCTTTACAGCTAAGCATTTCGACCTTCTGGCCTAAATTATGACCATACTTAGTCTGGAGTAGTTGTATATAATGCTATTTTTTTTTTATGGTTTACTCATATATTTATGTAGGTATTTGAAAGCAATAAAATGTTTGAACTTTCACACTTAATTTGAAGTTTGAATTGCTATTGTGTGGTGAAAATATAAATGAATGAAAAAGCGCGTGTGGCTCGGTAGGAAAACGTCTGCTTTATAATCAGGCGGCTCCAAGTTCAATCCCAGCGCCACACCAATGATTTTTTTTCAAGTATGTGTGAATTTTTCACTCTTTTTACGGTGAAGGGAAGCATGGCGAGAAAACTGACATGGCACCACCATTTCCGAAGACGTGCGTCATCCGCGAACCCGCACTTAGACAGCGTGGTGGATTACGGCCTATACCTATCTTTTTCCTTCTTAGAAAAGGCGAGGCTTCGAGACTACGAGTCCCAGTAATGGGAACGTATAGTAGGCTACTTATGCTTATGAAAAAGATATACAAAAATAAAATTGTTAACAAATTAATGATGATTTTTATTGCTATAAATAACTTAATAAACATAACATAAATTTGCTAACACAAAGAAACTTATTCATATATACACCATAATATCTTATATGACGTGTTAATACTTCCAGCTATGTATTCGGATAAGACAAACCTCATACAAACTCTGGGAGAGGCTCAGACAGCGACTTAATACTTGTTGCGGTCTCCCTATTACATATCGCCCCAAATTATCACGACATCACGGTGGAAAACAAACCTTCATTGTTCACGTTAGGGCTCAAATTTGAATGAGAAGTATTTTCTTTGTTGGCAATGTGAAATATGATAATTCCAGACTGATGATGGTATTCATAGTTCGCAGGGTAAAGAAAGAAGCCTTAGCAACGGAGGGGAAAAATTAGTGTGCATTTCATGCGATGTACGTACCTACTTGAAGCTACTGTTTCGGAAGTCGAGCACTTTTGTATTTCGGATTACAAAAGATTTCCGTTTGTGATTTGTCACGGTAAGAGGTTTGGGACGGTTCAGCGGCTTACACGAGTGTTTGAGAAGGAAATGAACTGAATTGCATGCTTGAATTTTCTTTTTTTTCATAAAAATGTTTAGCAATTGTCATTTTAATTACTTGTGTATTAACATTAGTTTGACTACATAAAGTATTTATTAAGAACATAAAAAATTACTAACTAACTAAAAAATAACCTACAATAATTCGATACCTAATTACTACAAATTCAATATAACTTAATGTAAATCTAATCTAAAATTAATTAAATTTAAAGTGTTATTATTAATCTAAAAACCCAGTGCCAGTAAGTTTGACTAGCTTGACATGAGTCTTTTTCTCATTACTTTTTTATAACTAACTTTAGATAAAGAAGTAAAATCTGTCTAGATCAAACCACGGAATAATAACTTGTACTTCGTACAGAAACTTCACTTCGCAATGGTTTTCAAAGAAATATGAACTCAATCTGATAAACAATATGATTTAATTTAGCTCGCGGTCCAGTCGATCACGTGATGATTTTTGTACCTACCAATTTCTTTTCAATGGAATATGGGCCTTAATTCACTATACTACGGTTCATAATACGTTGTACATGGTTACACGTAGTACTAGTTATTATTCTGTGGTATTGAAAGAGCCACATAGATTGGCCCTTTGCGCAGTGGCCGCCGCCCGTAGGTATGTTTTTAACACCTACACGCGGAGTGACCCAGGCCTGATCAAACTAAGAATATTTCAGTACCCAATAGAAAAAACACTATCTACCTAGCCCATAGATTATATAATACTACAGATATGAAACGTATAAAAGAAAATTCACCTTTGTTTGTTGTGTTAAATGACACTAAAACTATCACGATATTGCTAAGAACACTGGCATTTTGTTTCAAACAAACCATGGATAAGGGCCTGTCAATTTCAATCTCATTGATCTAGCCACGTCGAAATGTGACAGGACTTATGTCAATTTACATATAAATGGTTAGTGTTGCAAGATTAATAAATAAATTGTGCAGTTTTTTTCTTTCTACCGTTAATTTAGAATGTTTTCTTCTTTCTTATATATTTTGCATTACTAAGACTGATTAACTCGCTCAAGGAATACGATCCGATTATGACACCGGAGACTTCTGTGAATCCATAGCAATGAAGTTTACTGGGAGTGCTGAGTAGAGGAGTCACAAATGAGATTTAGCAAAGTTTAATATTGCTTATTACTAGCAACCCTATTCAATCTGAATCGTAGACAGAGAAACCAATAGACGTAGTCACATTTCTATCTCTTTTACTCAACAGCGAAACAGCCAGATGTAAAAATATCATGCGTGAAAGAGAAATGCATTAACTGTTTTTCTCTCTGTCGCTGTAACTGTTTGACCCAAGCATTTTTGACAGTATTGGTGTCAAACATTACTGCGATTCCGAGATTGTTGTTGTTGTTGTTTGTTTTCTCCGTCTACGATCTGAATAAAGAAGCAAGAAAAAAAACGAATAAATAGAAAATAATACACGTTTATTATTAACATATTCTTAGTACCCGATTTATTTTTTTGTTTGTCGACTTTCCAAGAATTGTAATGTTTTTAACATAACATTTATTTTTGCTTCTTAATTTAGTTTTAGCCAGGGTTGCTAGAATTAAGTTATATTAAACTGGCTGAACAGATTCCTTTAAATAATATACACACCGAAAATATAATACCTATCAAAATAAACGTGACCCGATAATGAAATATTTTTTGTTTATAAAAATGACTCATTTTAATTATTATGATTAATTAAAGTTGTTTAATGCTGCACTTCAGTAAAAATTAAGCAAAGTTCATAGATGTAAAACTGTAAATCACAAAGCTCAAACGAATAAAGTTATTGGAAATCCTAACCACATATCCCATCCTACATATATCCTTAAACCTTGTAATTGAATATAAAGTAAAAATTAGACAAAGTAAAGTTTAAAGTGAAAATTAGACAAAGTTCATACATATGAAACTGTAAATTACAAAACTCAAACGAAAAAAGTAATTGGAAATCCTGACCACATATCCCATCCTACATATATCCTTAAAGCTTGTAATTGAATTACAACTCTTTCAGCGGAAAATAATACAAAAACCGGCACTAAAAAGGCTTCATAAGTTATTGAGCTACGATATGAGCTTGTACGAGCGACGTGGGGTGAAGTAAGGGGTACTATTTTGATGATTTACAAAAGAGAACTTGTGGGAAATAAAACAAACTTGTAAAATCTAGCTTCTAACCAATTTTACAAAAATTACTATGAATTTGTATTAGATTATTTTGTATAAAAGTAAAAAAAATAGTCTTATATAAATTCATAAATAATAATGTCAATGTTTAAGTAAAATAAATTCATTAATAACAAACATATCTGCAACCACCGTTTTTCCTACTGAATCTAACTATTGGTTTACAAAAAAAATAGTAATTAGTAATGTTTGTAAAATTAATGGTCCAAAGCTAGATTTTACAAGTTGGTTTTAGGTCCTACAAGTTTTCTTAATATTATTTTATTTATTATTAGATTATTTTAAATATTTTTATACAAAATAATCTTATATTTTTTTTGGATTGAAATAAGTATGAATATGCTTATAAGATTTATTTATAAGAATTTGGCATGTAAATTGGTTTTAAAAAAATAATTGATTATGATTATGATACTCGTAGATGGGTAACCATTCATTCGGCATTTTCAGAAGTAGCATTTTCAACTAGGCACGACCGTGGTTTGGGTCGAATGACACGTTAGTTTGTTGGTCCCGGCTATTAGTCTTAGTACAGGTAGTCGTTGAGGCAAGTCAAAAGCCTTCAGGTGACTTCAAAACTCTTGACATTAGGGCTTGACCATCTAACCAAGAAAAATATTTGGAATAAACAATATTCAATGTATTATTATTAATTAGCAATACGTATAAGTATACACTTAGTCAACCTCTTTTGTTTGGCGTTTTCTTGACAGTATTTTAATGACATTTGATTTGTATTCTACCCTCATCATCATCATTAGGCCGTCTGCGTCCACTGCTGGACATAGGCCTCCCAAGGCGCGCCACGCGACCCTATCCTGAGCATGTATTTCGTCTCCATCCACTGCCCGCTCTTTTGCGTATGCTATCGCTCCACCTCGTTGCAGGACGTCCTACACTACGTGTGCCGGTACGCGGTCTCCACTCCAGAACTCGTCTACCCCACAACCTCAATAAACTGCCTTAGCTAAAGAAATTATCATTTTATGCAAACTTAGTAAAGAAACACAGTTCACCATGTGAAAAATTTATAAACTCGAATAAATAAGACGTTTTAATGATAAACCTATCATACAATAACACTTGTAAAATGTTGAGAATAAGACCAGAGCTCTAGCTTTTATTAGCTCAGACTTCGAGTTTCAGACGTATGGGGCTTAAGTTACGGCCAGCGGTAAAAGGAAATTGTAATTGGAAAATAAAACTAATTTTGGATAAGACGGAAAAAGAAAAAAAAAAAAACTTTTGGGCCTTTATTCTTAAGACTGGTAATATCAGCATTATTTGTTGGAAAATATTGCTTTTCCAGCTAATGACATATTTATTCTATTATGTAGATTAAACCCACGTGTCTCAAAAAGTAATATAATGTGACTAAGATATCTTAGAAGCTGAAAAAACAAAGTGAACTCAATGACTCAGTTTGTAGTGGTATGACTCACAAGTTCGTCTAAGCGCTACGAATGCCTACGACCTTGCTACAACCAGCTACGCAACTACGGTCGTAGCACTCTGTGTCAAACAAGTAATAATATAATGTGACTAAGATATCTTAGGAGCTGAAAAAACAAAGTAAACACAATGACTCAGTTTGTAGTGGTTTCACGAGTTCGTCTAAACGTTACGAATGCCTACGACCTTGCTACAACCAGCTACGGAGCTACGGTCGTAGCACTCTGTGACGTCATGAAATCATAACTTTAAATAACAAATAATAGTGGCGATTCAGCGGCACACACGACTAAACCAAATTTAAAGTAGCTCTGTCTCTTTTCGTCATAAATGACCAAAAAGAGATGGTACGATCTAAACCATAGACAAAACACCTAAAATCACGTCAAACACGTAAGATTTAGAGCTGATACAATTGGGTGCGCTCTAAAATCGCTTACATTTTTTATAATTGACGTGATTTTAGTTGTATTGTCTGTGGTTCAGAACGTGCCGTCTCTTTCTGGCCACCTAAGATGAAAAGAGACGGGGCTTCTTTAAATTTAGATTAGTCGTGTGTGCCGCTGAATTGCCACCACTGCCCACAATCATCAACACGATACCACCTGTTGTTTCCGTAACATTTCACTTAGCGCAAATGAGAAACAACTTAGGTTGCATATTGGCTCCTCTATTTCTTAAAGTCTTGCGTCGTTTTGTAAACATTGTAAACATTGGTATCACATTTGCCCCTTGGGTTTTGTTTGTCACGCCACGTTAAGTGAATACGCAACAAAAGATTCACACGTTATACAGTCACTGAGTTTTGGACATTGTTGTGTTAATTTTCCTTTTATTTGTGTTTTGTTTTTGTTACTGATTCAATTGTTATTTGAATTAAACTGAAATTGAGCACGGTATTGGTAAGCAATTTTATTTTTATTCTTGTTTACCGAATGTATTTTTTTTAATTGTTATTCTTATAAGCTAATACAAATGTTCACGCATAATCTTATACATGTATTTTTTGTTATACCTAGTCCTTATAAAGTTTCAAGACAAAACTGCAACAAAAATTCCCAAAAAGGATGTTAAAAGTTTTTAACAAAAAGAAGTAAACAAAACTACGTTTTTTTTTTATTGATGGGCTGGGATAGGCTTACGTTTGACCGCAGCTTGCCTGATGTTAAGCTTAACTGTGGTCTAAGATGTAACACGCGTGCCTAGAAGAAACCTATTTACTCTAGATTTGAAGACCCCCAAATTGTACTTCTCGGGAAAAAGAGACTCAGGAAGAGAGTTCCAGAGCTTCGCAGTTCTCACAATGAAGGTCGAAGCGCCTCATCTTATTGTATAGTCCTTATAAAGTTTCCAGGCTGTTCTACAAGAATATTCCCTAAAAAGGCATTATGTTAATAGGCTTTTTATCCAAAACAAGTAAAACAGCTGCTTCTCACCATCCAATTTCCATCCCTTAAACTAATTCTTTACTAAAAAGATCTGTCGCAGATGTTAAAGAATCTATCGAACAATTTTCTTTTCATTCAATTTTAATACTGATACAAAGCAGTTGAGGGTGCGAGACTTATATTCCTAGATATGTATCATTTCTACACCCCTCTTCAATATGTCTATGTGAGTTCGAGACTAGAGTTACGTAAGCAGTCATACTGCGATTGACAAACAGTATGTCGATGAAAAACTCAATCAGAAAACTCAACTTTTGATAGAAATGCAGATGTAACTGACCTACTAATATTATGAAGACAAAAGTGTGTATATGTTTTTTATTTCTTAATTCAGTTGGTTGGATAAAATTTGATTAAAATTAGCGCGAATATTGACGATACCTAGGATAGAAAAATATCTAGGAAAAAAACCTAACTTTTACCCAGATCAATGCGAGCATGCCACGGGCGTAGTAAGTATTAAACTTATAATATAATTTATAAATAATTATAAATTAAAATCAAATTAAAATGTCCCAAACAAGAAAAGTCAGGACAACCCGCCAACCACCGTACCCGGTACAAAGGTTCCCATACCGATGTCACGCTGAATAGCGTTGCCATTGGCTATCCTCTGCATCAAGTACGATCGAGAACGGGAGTACCCTATCATAATTTTATTTAGTTATAGAATCTCTTCCATGACCTTTCTATATCTATGTTTATGGGTCGTCAAAGGCTATAATTACGCTTTCACCTCCCACTGTGTGACGTCATCTGTGGAGTAATTTCACGCTATCTCTGGCCACACGGACTAGGGGAAAAATAATGGGATTTGCATTGATCTAGCTTATGTGATAGGTATGTTGGAAAGTTCATCACGGTCATCTTGCTTTTATGGGATATAAACTTTTATAGACTCGTTACTTGTTCATATAATCACAGTATCATCGTTGGGTAAAAACACTACCTATCATTTATCAATATTTTATCACGCGTTTACTTAGCTGAGATATATTATAAAGGAAACGATATTTATCAAAAATATTATATTTTGCAACTAAGTAAATGTAGATAGATACTTTTATTAAATTTATACAAAATATATTATATTTTTTAAAACGTTGTTGTGATGTTTTCCTTTTTAATATAAATTTACCAACAGAATTTGCTTTAAGTACAGTGATCTGAAATCATAAAACGGAAGCGTAAATCGCTATGTAAAATTATCGTGCACTAAATCAATGTTTTCTATTTTGTATGTCAACGGTCGGGAAAATTTCCCTCTTACGAGAAAATCCAAACATATATTTCCATATGAAGCGCTGGCGTGTAAGAATCCCAAAGTTTCACACTGTTCACACAACATTATCGACAATATCTCAAGGGGGCTAAAACCAAATTAAATTTGCGACTTCTCTATTCAACTCCGGTCCATAATCACCCGTAATTGTACTCTGCCGAAGGGCGAGATTTGCATAATTTTTGCTGCGAGACTCCCTCGGGACCGCTTTATACATTCTGCATAAATAAATATAAATGTAGACGGCTTTGAAACCGACCACTATCGAGTTTAGAAGTTATTCCCGAGTTTTGCGGGGAATATTGTGGCAGATTTTCGTTGGAAAAGTTTGCTGGAAAGCGTCGAGCAATTTTTAGGATGTTTAGAAAGTTGTTACTCGCTATAGAAGTGTTTTAACTAGGTCTATTCAGAGTGAAGAGCTTTTTAGACTCGCCTCGTCGTTTAATGAGGCGTTTTAGTATTTAAGGCGGGTCGTTAACAGAGCGAGTGCTTTAGTATTAAGGGCTTAGTCGAACGCCTGCCTTATTATGAAATGTTTGGAATGTATTTTAATATTTAAATAATGTATTTGAATTATTTAATATTAGTAGTTAAATTAAAATGGAGAACTTAAGCACATAATAATAGAATAAAGATTTGTTATTACGGAACGTATTGCACTGATATAATAATGTAGATTACTACAAAGTTACAAGAAAAATTAAGTGGAATCATCTAAGGGTGGCTTCATTAACTTTAGACCATAAATTTTGCTGTACATTTAGAAATAAAAAAGGCAAATTTCCGAAAGTTGACAAAGTTTTTTGTCAACTTTTTTTAAGGAACAGCAAATTTTTATATTCGCTCATTTCTGAACGCCATAGAATAGAAGTTATTTGCTTAGATTCTCTAAAGCCATCGTTTTAGATATACCTATCAGCAGCCCGTACAAGTCGAAAAGTTGTAACAAGTATAACAATCTCTGCTACCTACTTATTTATCAATCGCTCGAAATCTGCAGATTTATCAGCACTCAAAACCCACAGATTTTAGATTAAAAATCCGACACAACGTTTCGACATTCGCACAAAGTGTCACTCTAACGAAAAAAAGTCCCATCTGCAACATTTCGTCATCCTACTCGAGCACCAAACAAACAACCGAGAGGCATTAGCACCTCCCGCCTGCGAATTAAGAAATGACAAAGAGTACAGTGTAATATGACATCGGGACGGATTAAGGGTTTTATTTTGGGAGTATTAACCATAGATAAGAGAGAGAACCAGAAGAGAGGATGGGAGTTACAGATTAAGAAAAAACAAAGAATTAGAAGACCTTGTGGCAGAACCTAACATCATGGGCGAAAATAAAGCACATCGGCTCCGTTGGTCCGGCCGCGTGGAAAGGATGGGAAAGGATCGGGCTGTGAGGCGAGCATACTTGATACGACCAATTGGCCGACGTCCGGTTGGTCGTCCCAAGTATCGCTGGGAAGACCTTAGTGCAGCAAGACCTGAGCGCACTTCATGCCACAGACTGGCAGGAGACAGCAAAGGATAGAGAAAAGTGGCGTCTCTTGGTGTCGGAGGCCAGGATCCATTTTGGGGTTAGCGAGCCATCAAAGTAAGTAGTAACCATTGATAGGAAAAAAAATCTGGGTCACGTGCTTCGGCACGACAGATACGAGCCACTGCAACTTATTATGATGGGAAAAGTAGCGGGGAGGAGGCGAGTCGGTCGCAGAAGAAAATCGTAGTTGCGAAACATTCGCGAATGGACCGGGATCAAAAGTACCGCTGAACTGTTTCGCTTAGCATTGGACAAATTGAAGTATGCAGAGCTGATAGCCAACCTTCATTAGATGGAGAGGCACCATAAGAAGAAGATGTAAAGCTCAATTTGGCTCCGTCTCATATCATTGATATTGGCATGCGTTGTGTTAAATATTGATAGAAACTATACATATTTACTATATGTACGTGTATATATTTTTACTAAATTATTTAATAACGTTTCATATATTTTACCTGTTGATTTACTTTACCAAATATCAGATAATAAATGACTCAATGTCAAACATTTTACGTTTTCAACAAGTGTTTCTATACTAACGCTTATGAACAAAATTAATAAGGTAATATTAAGAATTTGCCAAATTAATCTAGTGATGTTTTCCTTAATCCGCCCCATCCTTGTAAGAGTGAAAAAGTATAAAAAGGCTGTATTGCAATTGGTGGGGTTTGAGGGCCCTCGTGTTTGCGGCGTGCGCTATCGTTCTATCGGAAGACACTGACATTTGTATGATGGTCATTGCATTTCATACTACAGTAGAAACTCGAATATCCGGCCCTCAGTTATACGGATCCGCGATTATCCGAACTACAGACAAATTATCTACAGTCGTATTTATGCAAGTATGAACGTATCGGACGGCTTTGGCATTACCCCGCCCGCGCCGGCTTCTTATCGGAAAATCATAATTTTCTTCATACTTTCGATTATCCGAATACCTAACGACACCAATTACTCCGGTTAATCGAGTTTCTACTTTATTAGCAATTAGTATTCATATTGTTACAGTTATTTAAATATTAGTAACTAGTTGCGCCCCTCGGTGCTACTCGCGTTAATCCGGGATTAAAATTAGCCTATGTGTCAATCCCAGGTTTAAATCTATATCCACACCAAGTTTCATTGCAATCGGTTCAGCCGTTTAAGCGTGAAGAATTAACAAACATACACACTTACACAACAACTTTTGCATTTTTAATATTAGTTGGATGTTTGTTGATCAAGCGAGCAAATTATTAACTGGTAAATTTTTTCTTTCATCTGTCTGTGTTTCTTTTCGTGTTGGTTGTCGTGAAGAGGCCGTAATTTTTAATCAATCATAACGAAATTTGGTACACAAGTAATAATACTCAATAGATTTTCTTATGTTCGGCGATTTTGAATAGGGGGATGGTTCCTCCAAAAAAGGGAAATTTTGCTGGAATGCTATTTACTACTTAATTTCAATGATACTAGTTGTTATAGTTTATAATGGTTTTAAATAATCTTTACTGATTGTTCAAAATTTGACGAACTAATACGTAATGAAATAAATGCATGTTTCTTTAAGTCTAGATTAGTAAAGATCAGTAGTACCTATAATTAACTTAGTTGTGTTTGCCGATACGCTTGATAATACTTTGCCTAATGTAATAATGCCTATCTACAAATGAATACCTTCGTAGCATAAAGCATAAAAGTAGCCCACTATACGTTTCCACTCCTGGGACTCAGGAGCTTTTTCTCACAAGGAGATAGATGTAGGCTATAATCCACCACGTTTGAAAAACAAGTCATTGGTGTAGGACTGAGATCGAACCAGGGGCCGTCTGATTGAAAATCGAACGTTTTTACCACCGAGCCTCACTAGCTTTTATACTGGCAAAGTAGTATCCGATGCAGAAACAATAGCGGGATTTTTCACTAAATCGGCGATTGTTTGACGTCGGCATTAAAACATCGAAATGTCAATATTTGCCGGCGACGGAGGGCGGAGGGTAATCCTCTCCGCAAATACGGGGATGTTTCCGCCCGTGTCGGACATTACTAGCTCACTCACTACACTAGACTTATTAACGTTTCTTAACGTAAATGTGCATGATTCACGCCGATTTGACACCAACAAATAATGAGTACATTTATTTTCGTTACCATGTTTTACAGGGAAATAATTATTTCCCTCTAAAACATGGTTTGACTGCCTTAGCATTAGAAATACGTAACTTTGTAGTGAATTTGTATTGTGCAAATCAGCGAACTAGAATAAACGGAAGAGTGACTGATAACTCCATATAATTGCCGCTTAGAATTTGGATCCAACTACGCACACAATTATACTGCTATCCCAACGAAACTCACACATACAAAGCTCGCACGCGATTGGTCGCATCAAGGTCACGCGGCGCGCGGGTTTGTCACGCCCACCTCGGTATTTTACGCGTTGACGGTGGAACCATTTTATAGGCCAAGTTACTAATATATTTATTCTAGTTTGTAGGTGCAAACACAATTTTATTTGCACAATACAAAATCACTACAAAGTTAGGTTAGGCTAGGTTAACAGAAGGATAGGTTAAAATAAGCAGAACAGAAGGCATTTTAGGAGAAAACTGTATTCAATTACACAGTGCAACATACTTTTTCAACTTAAGGGTGGTTGCTAGCCAGGCGAGCACTAGAAACCTTAACTTTACCACTATAGCAAAGTTTCCTCATATTTTTTTTCATCATAAGTTCGAGTTCATTGTCAGGAATCGATCCCACAACCTAACAAAGACTGAGCAGTCATCGCTTAAAATAAAAGCAACTTAACCAACACCAGGCCTAACTTAACTACAGTAGAAACTTGATAAACCGGACTAATTGTTGCTGTTAGGCAGTCGGATAATCGAAAATCCGAATAATCGAAATGTATGAAGAAAATGTGTATTTTTTTTTATGAAAAGCCGATGTGGGCGTGGTGTGGTTATGCCAGTTCCATCCGACACGTTCATATATGCAAAAATACGACTTTGTCCAAATGTTCTGTAGTCCAGATAATGGCGAATCCGTATAACTGAAGGCCGGATAATCGAGTTTCTACTGTTTTCATAAATCGGATATCGTGAGTGAAAAATCCTTTGCACAAGTTCTCTCGCCTGCTTCGCGCCTTTTGTTCCCAATCTCATTAATAAACATCGAAATTGCGGCGACGAGCAAAACGAAGCGTGCTACAATGGAAATATAAATATCTTCTCAATGCTTCGCAATACTCGAGAGAATGAATAAAATGAGAGCTGGAGTGACTTGCTAAGCCTTCGGGCTAGATTACAATTGTCTGGTAAATAATTAAAAAGAAACAATTGAGTAATAGGTACAAAAAAAACATTAGAAAAAAAATAATTAAGATTTTATACGCAGAGAGACTTTTTAGACACCAAAAGTAACTAACACAAATAATGTTGGGAACAATGATAGTTATATTTACTTACATTATATAAATTACTGTTTCTGTATCATGTACAAGATAGAAAGATCGCTATTCGGCGTGGAAACGCGGCCAGCGTTATGCCAAAAGGAGCCCACCTATATAATGTAAAATACGACGGGTACGGTCGTTGGTGGGTTGTCCTGACTTTTAATTAGATATTTTAAATTAATTTTATAATAAATTTATAAATATTAGACTTATAAAAATATGACTCGTAAGAAAAGATTTCAAACTATTGATTTAATTTATGTACAGACTAACAATAGTAACACGTTCATTTTTAAAAAACATTAAAATTTTCAGACAGATTCCGTTTAAAACGAATGCTCACGTACTTTCTAAAACGAGCGAAACGAAATGCATTTAAATCACCTCTTAAAAAGACATGCCTGTAAATATTCAAAGGTATTTTCGTCTGAGAAAAAGACGACAGTCCCCGAAAAAACGCGGGCGTTTAAAAATAACACTTGTAAATACACAAAAGGATGCAAATCCCAAACCGCGGGTCGCTATCAATTTTCCCTCAAATTTCCTCCCCCGTGTGATATTATTTATGCCCAAAATGTGTCCGATTACTCACACTTCAGCACTGCGGGCCGCGCGTTTGTCCCTGTTTGCCCGTAATTTATAGGCAAGTGTCGAAGGTGAGGATTCGTTGTCATTTTTTTGGGCAAAGACCTGAGATATTGAAAAAGACGCTTTCGATCGGGGGACCTTTTCAAACAGTGGCCGCTTGAAATGATATCGTTTCTATGGGGTCGTATTTTACACCTGTTCCGTGGTATCCGTTATTTGCTTGAATAGTGCCTTTTTATGTTTGAGTATGAGAGTTATTTTGGGAAAATGAACCGAAAACTGAATATTGAAATAGTGGCCACGCAAAATTGTTTTGTATCCTTTAGTATTATTACATTTATTACTTTATTTTTTTTACATTTTTTGTGTAAAAAGTTACTTCTGTAAGTATAATTTAAAAAAACTCGCAAAGATTTTTTGACTAGCCAGCGGGGTAAGCACGTGACGAAGACTCATAGTCTTTCCACCTTTTTCTTTGTAACAAGGAACAATTTCCCTTATAAAATATTTCTACTTGACGTTAATCGTGGATATTTTATGCCACTATTCCCCACTTTTTCCAAGTAAAACGATGACAAATACTCTTCGATTAACGTATGGCAGGTACGAAATGTACATAATCAATTTAAGTTACCATTTTTATGGCACATGAGAACTTTCCATTTTTATTTGCGTTGCAAAGATTCTGAAATTCACAGATGTATAACTTCAAACGCAACTTTAAAATAAAAGCTTAAAGGAAAAGTAACAAAAACGAACAGATTATTGCTCCTCCCGGTGGAAAATTTGTCCACTACTTGTGCTTGCCCCGCAGGACTTATCAAATCGAATTTGAAATGGTTTGTTTACTTTTGTAAATAATATCGTTTGTTTTGAGTATGTAAATTGTGGGTTTCTTATGAAGTTGTGTTTTTAGGTTGAGGGGATAAACTATTCAATAAAGTTCGTTGTATCAAACAGTTTGAAATTTCAAAGAAATGTGAAATAAAAAGACCTTTATTCTTAGTTTATTTTTTGAAATATAAGTAGCTCATCATAAATATTTATATAATCTCTTAATGTAGGTCCCCTATTTAAATTATTCTAGGGCACGAAAAAACATTTCAAGAAAATAGTGAATATTTTACCATTTATATTATAACAAAGTCTTTGAAACGAGTATTTATTTTAAACCCAACCTATCAAGTTTGTTGTTTAAAAACAAATATAAAATAGAAATTTGTATTAAATAGAATAAATCTAGGATTGAGGATAAAATAATTCTTAATTCTTCTATATAAATATTATAGATTAACGTACACTAGAATTAAATATTCTTCTATATTATTTAATTACTTATCAAATATAGCATACCTAGAATAAACATAAAAATGTGTATTTTAGATCACACTTTCTTCTTTTTATTATGTCCTTGCCTATCTTACAAGCTTTTCTCACTTCAATTCCTCCTTTATTACGATCTTTTGTGCGCTGGCCAGTCCATTAGCTCTTACAGCTAAGGGCCATCGCCAGGCTATCTAGTTTAACCTTCGTTCACATTATATTGAAAACATTTTTATTTTATGTGCTGGTTACACTTACTTTAGTTCAGATTTAAGTTATTTTCACAGGAAAAGAGTGGTAGAGACACTTTGAATGAAACTTTAAGTCCAAATAAAAGTAATCTCAAAATGATAGCAAGTCGAAGGTCATAATCTCAGTTAAACTATAATTTTGTATAGGTATAACAAGTCGAAGGTCATAATGTCAGTTAAACTATTATTTTGTATATGTATTGATGATCAATAGTAATGTTATATATAATATTTATTTACTAATTGAAATAGCACTGAACCAAAACTGTGATATTGCCTTTTAAAATAAACACCTACAAACTCGTATATGTAACGAATAAACATTTTATCAAACTATAACAAATTTAGTAATAGATATTCCAATTAAAATAATTGGCCAAGTGCGGGTCGGGAGGTGGTTCCGTACCGTTGTTAATTTGAAAGGCTATTAATACATTTATAAACCATTTGAAAATTTTAAGCGTCTACTAGCTACCGTTTTTGATATATAGCAAGATAATACGAAAAAAATTCGTTTACTATATGGTATTCTCATTTTTTAGTATTTGTTTCAATAGTGGCACGGTAAACCTTTGGCTATTTATATATATAGCTATATCCCAATAAAGACAGTCTGTACACGTAGTCAATCATCAGACAGCATGTCGCATCGGAGAAGTTATCTGGTAAATGTAGTGTGCAGTAATATTTCATGGCTCTCGGTTGGGTGCACACGCCGCCGCCGGCGAGTCTGTGGCTCACAGCTTGAGCAGATAGCCAGCTACGCTAGCTCTAGACTGTCACTGGTTTACGAGAGACTCTCTCGACTTGTCGTTCGAAGAGTCAGCATCTCCTGATGATGCCTTGTGGTTAGGCGAAACACGTGTAGAGTTAAGAATTTCCGAATTGTGATAGGTAACGTTAATCTTAATTAATCTTAGTTAATTTTTCCTTTACTTGTCTTAATTTGGATTTCGGATCACAGCGGAAGTACACTAAATATTTAATTTTGTCATCTATTTACAATGGATTTTCGCAAAGTAACGCCTGAGTCAATAAGTTACTAAATAGTCTAATTAACTACTCTTAGGCTGGGTTGCGCCAGCTTACTTTAACATTAGCAAAATGTTAAAGTACCGGTTAGGCAATAAATGAGTTGAACGATTTGAAAATTGTTATATGACGTCATAACTTTAACAGTAATCGTAACCGCCAAAACTTTGCCGGTTAAATCTGTTGTTAAATTTAAATAGCTGTCAAATGCGTCAATAGTCTGACAGCCCGGATAACTTTAACTGTACTAAGAATAGTTTTAAATACGCGAGAATACGAAAGCAATACTATTTAAAGCACCTTTTAAAATTTCCACAAGGACTAATTTCCTTAATATTAATTTCTTATTTCCCTGCAGTCTGAAATATCAATTCAATAATTAAGTAAAAGGAAGGTTTCTTCAAACAGACTGGGGCAAGACAACGGCAAGCGTCGCGTACCCTGTATTTATCGGCCGGCGCCAGACTTTGTTTGATTAAGATATGACCAAACCAAAGCGGTCTACCTTTTCGATTGTGATGTATGGTTGTAATATATCCCTACTTTCGAACCTTTACGTGACTTAAATTAAATCACTTTATATTTTGAACTGTTCGTTCTTAACCCCGCATTAGTAAAAACACAACTTTACAACTAGGTATTTTACCGGCACGGCAACTACACGAGTTAGCAATACTGGCCGAAGGTGCAGCATGCCTAGTCTGGAATAACTGGCTCTCAATGAGCCCACTGCAACACACCGTTCGGTATTTGACGATTCAATTTAACACTTAAACATTGTAAACTGTTCACGTAAGGCATCTTAATATTTTCGCGTAGAAAACAGTCACACTTACTCACTCATTCCAACTTTTAATAATAAGTAAGTGTGACCGTTTTCTACACGATAATTTAACACTTGTAAATTAATATAAAGTTTATGAAATATTTCAAAATAAGTTTACGATATTTTTAATACACAGAATGTAAAAATAGATACACATTTTACAGCAAATGGGTTACTGTTCACTGATATTTCCTTGATGGTAAGCGACATTACATATCTGCGACAAAACATACTAACCTAGAAATGACCGGTTCACTCTAGCCTTGAAAATCGCTATTATTAATAATTATATTAGTGGTTATCGGTTATTGTGGTTAACAAAGGAAGAGGTGTATGTTCGTGTCTTTACAAATCTATTTGCAAACAACCATTACTGTGTAAATTACACACTTAGTGCCACCGATAGATGAAGCACTTTGCAATAAACCACATTTAATACTCTGTCATTAGCCTGACTTTCTGGAATTAGAATACATGCATATACAATTTCATGTAAATAACATACAGTGTAACGGCGATCAAAAGACATGCCTAACAATATAAATGCGAAAATTCGTGTGTGTATGTTTGTTTCTTTTGCACATGCAGTCCCTGTTCCCAATGACTATAATCTACCGATTTTCAAAACGCGCGCAAAGGTAAGCGCGCTTCACCGTAGACCTCAATATCACTCACTATCAGGTAAACTGTGATCAAGCGCTGACCTATTAAGGGTAAAAAAAACGGCTAAATCAGGTTAGATGACATTTGGTATGGATATCGTTTAGGCCCTGTATTAAGGCTATTTTTTATCCCGGATTAACGCAGGCAGCACCGCGGAGTGCAGGTAGTATGTAGTTGTACAATTTCCCACTAGATTTAAAATATTGGTAGCTCAGTATTCAAGTTTAGCCTACGAAAGTAGTGTGTAGGTATTAATTTTATAAAAAGACCGAATATTTTGACAATGTATTTATATAGATACACATAGCCATATTATGTAAACATAATTATGTACATTTTTATCTTACGATTCAAAACAGACGAAATAGACAAGTTTTTGATTTATATAGTACTTAATTTTATTCTATTTTTTTTTTTACTTTTACAGTACAATCAAGCGTTTAGGCCTAGAAAACAAAATAAAATAAAATAAAGTACTATATAATACAAAACTTGTCTATTTCGTCTCCATAAAAAGCTTACATCTTTTGGGCTTTTACCTACAGACGGTGCTGAAATATATAACACAGTAATGACGCTTAAAAACAGTTCTGCTCCAGGCTGGGACAAGGCAAATTCTTACGTAGTGAAACGTGTACTGCCTTATATATTAGAGCCATTAGCAAACATCTGCCAAGAAAGCTTCAATACTGGTGTTTTCCCAAAGGCCTTTAAACAGTCAATTATCTGCCCAATCCACAAGGGTGGGGACGAAAACAGTGTCTCTAATTATAGACCTATTTCCCTATTACCTACCTTTTCCAAGATCCTTGAAAAACTGATGAACAAGAGATTAAAAAATTATTTAGAGAAAATGAAGCTACTTTCGGAAAATCAATATGGATTCAGGTCAGGAAGGAGCACCGAAGATGCTGTTTTAAACGTAGTAGAACATATAAAATGTACTCTAGATCAACGGAAAAGACTAATCGGGGTATTTCTCGACCTAGCAAAAGCATTTGACACTGTCTCAATCCCCATCCTTCTGGCAAAGATGGCAGCCATGGGTATTAGAGGAACGCCCCTGAAGTGGTTCCAGAGCTATTTAAGTGACAGAACCCAGGCGGTAAAAGTCGACACACATGTAAGCAGACAACAAACCATCAAATACGGAGTGCCACAGGGTAGCATTTTAGGCCCTACACTGTTTCTTATATATATAAATGGTCTCTGCAACATGTCCCTTGACAATGGCAAAATTATCACATACGCCGATGATACAGTCCTACTATTTAAGGGTAATAGCTGGAATGATGCAAAAAACAGAGCAAATGATGGGCTACTGAAGGTATCAAAATGGTTCAGACAAAACCTTCTCACAGTAAACATTGAAAAGACGAAATTCATATGTTTTACCATCAATAATTCTACGATACCTAGACATGAACTGGAAATCAAAATTCATAAGTCAACATGTAACTATGACAGCCTTTGTAAATGTGAGAACTTAACACACACTAACGCCATAAGATACCTAGGAATTATGCTTGACAAAAATTTAAAATGGACGGAACACATTAAGAAGTTATCAGGACGAGTAAGAAAATTGATCAGTGTATTTAAGCAACTTAGACATATAATGACATATAACTCCCTTAGAAAAATATACTATGCTCTTGCCCAGTCTCTTCTCAACTATTGTATCACTGCATGGGGTAGTGCTGCTAAAACACACCTTCTGAAGCAGGAAAGATCCCAAAGAGCACTATTGAAGGTGATGACTTTTAAAAGACGGCGGTTTCCCACAGAAGCACTATATACAGAGTGTGGTGTTCTTACAGTTTTTTTTTTTTTTTTTTTTTTTACACATTCACACACGGCTGGTTAGCCCCATACTGAACCATTTCTAGCTCGTATTATGGTAGCTAACACAACTGATATACTACATATACATACATAAATATTATATATAAATACATATTTAACACCCAGACCCACAGCCAACAAATTTAGTTAAGCACAAAGATGTTGACCGGGCCGGGAATCGAACCCGGAACCTTCTGATTAGCAGACCGGCATGGTAACCTTTACGCTAACGAGGTCGTCAAAGTGAGACAACTATTCATAAAATCAATAATCATAAAACAACATGGAAGGGTAGAAAAGAGTCGCCTAGTTGCAATAAATTCAAAAAGGAGAAAAGACCAAATATTGAAGACCTCGAGCACGAGAACAGACTTCGGGAGACAGTGCGTAGGTAAGTTAGGACCACCATTGTACAACAAAATTTGTAAAAAACTGACGATAATAGGAAGATCTGGCTATGAATGTAATAAAAAAGTGACTGACTTCTTACTAACCCTAGATTACCATCAGACTGAAAAGTTGATAGCAATTAAGGAATAACCTGCTTATATTCTAAGGCAAATAAAGCGAAAAAAAAAAAAAAAAAAAAAAAAAAAAAACAAGCACTCACTCCCACACACACACTCACTCACTCTAACGCACGCTAGTACAATTACATACAGTATATATATATATTATTTATTATTTATCATTATATATATTATATTATATATTTAATACAAGCACTTGCACACATTTATATACAAGCGAAATTAATACCTATATGTTATCACCTATATACAGGAAACTGCCGAAATGCATACAAATGTGTAAGGTTCTTTTAAAACTTTAACTGGCAACACAGACGTAAATGCCCTTGAGAACCTGAACCACCTACATACTACAATATCATTTAAATTGTTGCGAATGTAAGTTAGTTTTAAGTAAGTTTGTTTAAGTCTCTTTTTTTTGTTTTGTACTGTATATACTTAAATGGGTTATAGGTGATATCGATATCGATACTGATTTATATAATATATCTGTAGCCGTGCCAGTCAGGACCTATAGGGTACCTTGTGCACGACCAGAACATGTAAAATATCTAGCATATAAGCCAATATACCCAAATAAAAGATTTTATTATTATTTTTATTTATTATTATTTACATTATCTCATTTCATTTCTTGTCATTTCTTTAAACGGAAACGTGTATCGTCCCAAAAATGATTTAACTTTTTAATAAGACACCTGAGACTCGAAGTATAGAGCATGTCAAAGGAAAAGAATAAAGAGAGCGGTACAATAGAATTTCCTCAGTGAAAATCAAATATCTCCATTACATCACTTTATTCAGACTGATCCATATAAATTTTCAATTTGGTATTCACGTATAAAGCGAGTGCACTGAGAAGTGTCGCAGATTTGAAATTTTGTACAGAACGGAAATGCACGAAGAAGAATTTCATAAATAACTTTTGAAATGTGATTCATCAAAGAAGCGAAGTGTCATACAAGGTAGTGCACCATGATAACTGGTTGTATAATGCATAATATTTTGTATTATTTACTCGTATCTTAGCTATAATTTTTGCCTCACAAAAAGTCTAGAAGCTAAACATACTGTCATAACTATCCTTAACTTTATATAGTAATAGTTCTTAGCATAAGCAGCCGATAATTATATTCACACTGTAGGGACTCCGTACATTTTCTCACAAGGTAAGAGATATAGTCAAAAATCCACCAACAGCACCATAGCATAGTGCGGGTAAGTGGCTGACACACGTCTTAAGATTTTGTGCTCCTTGGAGCATTTGTTTTGGTTTCCTAGCGATGTTTTGCTTCATCGTATGAGCGAGTGCAAATTGCACTCAGAACTTGAAATACAAGTCTCTCGTATAGGGCTGGATTTGATCCAGGCTGTCGCGGAACGCAGTTCAACATTCTCTTTTTGCTTACCCATTAGCCTTGTAACCGTTCTATAAAAAATGTGTATTCTGTGAGCCGGATGCATTCAAGATTCTCGTAACGGGTACATTGTGAAGTCTCCAGGGAAGGACTTTTCTATCTGGAAGATTGATGCCTATCTCTTTCACTTGGGATTGGCGAAGAATAAACTTAAACCTCGATAGAAAAGGTTTAGGTTAGGTTGTATTTTTACAAATACCAGAGACTTTTGTCATATTTCTTGGCTTTGTCTTGTGATTTCGATAACTTTTTTTTTTATTTATTATTATTAGAAATCATTGAATCAAATAACTTTATTATTTTGGAAGCCTATGTTCAACGGTGGCTAAATACGGGCTGACAATTGGTGATGATGATATATAAAAATATTTTCAGCGATCATATAAATGCAAGACTTCACATAATCCATTTAATTTTCTTTTTACTACGAGTAGTTCAAGAACACAAAGTCTGCGCACTAGAGATAAAAGAGGTAATTAATTCCAAATCCACTCTATTAAACTGCGAATCAAACTCCTACAATGGAACGGCAAGGCCCAGGTAAAACCGTGGGGGATTCCAGTGCATAATATATACCCCTGAATACCTTATGCAAGGGGATATGTGACAATGCGTTTTGTAGGGAATGATTCAGATTTCATGTCACTTAATACCATGTTTGAAACATAAAACGAAATGTAGTGGAAAATGCACCGATTTATTGGGCCGTTTGAATTTATTAGTCGCCATAGAATCATAATAAGTATAGGAAGAGGTATAGAAGTGGCGGGGCCGTGAGGGTCAGAAGCGAAAAAGTTTGTGGAAGATTCGGGGTACCGTCTACAAGAAAAAAAGCGAGACTCGAGGGGAGAACACAAATATGTACTTAGTGTAGCAGAATTCCCTCGCTATCCAGAGAGGGAACGCGGCAAGTCTAATGTACAAGTTGACGTTGACCTTATGTGAATAAAAATGTCAAAAGAAATTTTGTTGAACCCGTTACATATTAAAACCCAATAAAGACTGCGTGTTCGCAGTTATAGTTAAGTCACTAAAGATTTTCATAGTTGATTGTCAAAGTATAATTGATTTTAAAAAATATGTGTTAATTCTTGCAATAGTATTTATCGTTATCTTTTCATGAAGAAAGCAAAAACAAGAGACGTGACAAAGATATAAATCCAGCTAGATAAGCACCTGGTTCAAGCGGAGCATGCAGACAACGATCACAGATAGCCTCTCCACTATTGTTCCATTTAATTTAGTAGATCTGGCGGTGAGCGGTGAAAATGTAAAAAAAGCGCGGGGTTTGGGCACACAAAGCGTCAAATTTATCGTCCACCTCACGTGCCCGGAACACTCCTGCGGCACAGAGGTGGATTTAAAATAAATAATGGGCATAAGGAACAAAATCCATATGCAACAAGTATATATAAATATTTTGCAGACCTCTGGCAACATTCCATAGAAGCGGCCATCTTTGAATTTGAATTTGACGTATAGCACCGAATATTTGTATTTTTCTGGACATGCCTTTTATGTCCAGAAAATGTTGCCTGTAATGCGTCAGTGGGTTCTTTAGTACTTGAATGTTTTTATGAGAATCATTCTTATTCTTAAAGAGAGTTCAGTGTTTTATCGATAGAATTTATAGTGAGGATCTTATTGTTGAATTCATGTGCTATTTGTATAGCAGGATACAATGTCATGTACATATATAAATGATGTATGAACTATTAACTATATCGCATCTTGCGCTTTAAATCTTCGAAAATCTGTCCTATCCTTTCCTTGAATATTCTAAAACATATATATGTACCTAAGCTAGTTCTTAGAAACCTAGACAAATGATTAAATATCACACGTAGCTGAGATTCTTCCTAAGACAATGTACGAATCAAACAAGTAGAAATCAAAATATTTATTTACATAAACCATTTAGCTGTAGATGATTAGAATTAAGAGTATGTTTCACTATATTTTAACAAAATGACCGTGCTATGTGTTCAAAGAAAAATTTATTGAAGCCTCTTGAAGGTAAATGTTATGCCCTTAGTTCATACCTTAATACGCTCTTGGGCAGAAGATACGGCCCTCGTTTGCTAGATGGAGCAATATCTACCTTTGTTTATAGAGTGGTGTATAAAAATGTAGTTGAGTCTTCTACACTGCTGTTCTTTAGAACTCATTTACTGGGGTTGGAATGTGAGCTGTTTAGCTAAGTTTGGAAAAGTTAAAACAAACAGCCGTACGAAATAAGGCTTTTTGTTTTAACTTTTCACTAGTGCCTTGGAGTTTTAATGATCTTCGTCATCGTATGAGCTAAGTGGTCAAGCCCTGATATCGAGAGTTATCAAGCCGCCCGAAGGCCTCTGACTTGGCTTAACGATTGCTTGTACTACGACTAACAGCCGGAACATACAATTTAACATGTCATTCGATCCATGGTATCACCCAGATGAAAATGCCACTTGAAAACCACTTGTGCATTCAAATACCGTCCGCATCGACCGTTGCTTAGCTTCGATGATCGCGTCAGATTACCTTAGCTAGCCGAGCCAAAGGCGCTACCTGGCGTTTTAATGATAATCTAACGACTAACGTTTCCTGAGAACAGAGAAATTAAAAATTAATATTTTAGTCATAAACTGTGTTAAATTTACTCAAATAACTCTCATTAGAGAACTCCTCAAAAACTCTGCGCAATTTGGTAATTTCGTTTACTTTTCTTATACACACGTTTTGTATAATCAATATTAGTATTAAGTACAGTTCAATTGTTTATTCTGTCAACTAAACTTCTTGAAATTCTAAAGTAAAAACTAAACACGTCGTAACTAATAATAATTTGACTCAATTGTTGTTCCTATTTGATATTTTTATGTTTGTTACTTCTAACAGCGGAAGTAGAAACACATCTGAACAACAGTTTCCCAAGGGGTCTTATAATCCCATAAAGTGTTCAAAGTGAGGCAACTAAGGGTTAAGTTTATAAGCGTTTTCTTCGAAGTTGACTGTGGCACAAGAATTAAGACAAGAATTGTACAACATTCCGATTTTGTAATAATAATAATTAAATCATTTATTCAAGTCAAGAATTAGTGAACATATTCCAAATTTACAATTAAAATGTTCTCCAATATTACAAATTATTAATATAAAAATAGCCAATTATCTTAGAATTATAATAATTTTAGTCCTTATTTATTGTATTTAACTTATGAATTGCTTTATTTTTGTATACGTTTATTAATAAGTCATATATTTAGTTGTATTTTTGTATCACAATTATAATCTTATTTATTGTAATTTATTCTCCGTACATTGGTTACCTGGAGAAGATCGTGATTGTTTGTTCATGATTGTCTCTGTTTGGTTAACGATTGTTTACTGTGTTGCAATAAAGAGTTTATCTATCTATATAATTATGATAAGAGTCGTGTTTTTTTTACCCGCGACAGAACGGATACCTATTTTTTTTCACGCGTTAGGTGAAATTATATTTGTGTGAGTATGTGTGTGTGATAAGCGTATGTGTGTGTATGTTTGTGCATACCAGTGCCATTTATATTTTTAAATTACATGCCCCATTGTGATGCATTTGTGTACAAAGAAATTTTGCGCGTTCTTAGAAATGGGTTAAGTATACATAGTTACAACTGACAACCAGGGGGCACTGTAGTAAAAATAAGTACTTACACTAAAAAAATATGTGTCGTGGTTTTCTCAAATTATATTAGTAGAGTAAAAACATGTTAATGGATGTTTTAGACACGAATTTCAAATTCGAACAACATTTTTGATTGTCTTTTGTTTAGTTAAATATTAATAAATTAATACTCGAAGCTATAAATGAATGGCTTCGAGTATAAAAATAATATTCAATCTTAAAAGTATAAAGGTACAAAATGTAAAACTTGGGCTAACCAATCTACCGTACATACGACAATCGGATCGCGTTTTAAATAAGTAATATGGGAACGCACACCCGGTGTTCTTCGCTTCAGGTACATTTGCCTTTTTAATAACACTTCCCTTTAAGTGACGGTTTACTTTTGTAGTCTACCGTACAATTTACAAGGTAATCAGTAGGAAGGGGTATTGAATTATTTGTTTTTAGTAAATTATTTCAAGAAAAAGAAAAGGTTAGAAGAAAAAGAAAAAACCTAAACAAAAGGTTTTTCTAAGCATTATGTTCATAATGCTAAGAAAAACCTTGGAAATATTTACACAAATATGCCATAAGTGTTAATAGTTCAATACTTCCCTTTAAGTGACGGTTTACTTTTGTAGTCTACCGAACAATTTACAAGGTAATCAGTAGGAAGGAGTTTTGAATTATTTGTTTATAGTAAATTATTTCAAGAAAAAGAAAAGGTTAGAAGAAAAAGAAAAACCTTGGAAATATTTACACAAATATGCCATAAGTGTTAATAGTTCAATACTTCCCTTTAAGTGACGGTTTACTTTTGTAGTCTACCGTACAATTTACAAGGTAATCAGTAGGAAGGGGTTTTGAATAATTTGTTTATTGTAAATTATTTCAAGAAAAAGAAGAGGTTAGAAGAAAAAGAAAAACCTTGGAAATATTTACACAAATATGCCATAAGTGTTAATAGTTCAATACTTCCCTTTAAGTGACGGTTTACTTTTGTAGTCTACCGTACAATTTACAAGGTAATCAGTAGGAAGGGGTTTTGAATTATTTGTTTATAGTAAATTATTTCAAGAAAAAGAAAAGGTTAGAAGAAAAAGAAAAAACCTAAACAAAAGGTTTTTCTTAGCATTATGTACATTACGTACATAATGCTATGAAAAACCTTGGAAATATTTACACAAATATGCCATAAGTGTTAATAGTTCAATACTTCCCTTTAAGTGACGGTTCACTTTTGTAGTCTACCGTACAATTTACAAGGTAATCAGTAGGAAGGAGTTTTGAATTATTTGTTTATAGTAAATTATTTCAAGAAAAAGAAAAGGTTAGAAAAAAGGTAAAACCTTAAAAAGAAGTTTTTTCTTAGCATCATGTACATAATGCTCGGAAATATTTACACAAATATGCCATAAGTGATAATAGTTACAAAAATCCATGTAGAAGTAGAAAAGAAAAAGCGAAAAAGCTTTTGTTACGAATAGCGTCAAATTGTATGTATAACCTAATTCCTGACTTTGTACAAAATTAAATGATTTTAAATCTAATTTTATTTTATTTTATTTATTTTATTTATACGTAAATAATTTTTATTTTTGTTAATACGAAACTTTTGCTTATAAGTGAATTTAACACATATTTATTTATTGCAATGATGGAAAATAATAAGGTCATAAATAATACATACTACTCATTTTGATTTTGATAAATAATTATATTGTTTTCATATATATATATTTACTTACTCGAAATAAATCGGAATGTATGTAAATACAATCAATTTAACTTGTCGCGAAATCGAAAAAGTTAAAATCGACACAAAGTCGCTGGTGAAAGCTTTAATGAAAACAAATGGGAAAACGCACTCAACAAACAAACGAAAAATACACGTCAAGGCACTTTTACATTGGTTTATTTCCTTGATTTTAGGCTGCTTAAGCTTATCTTAGTAAAAATACAAATAAATATAAGTTTAATAGGGGTTTATTTTATTTTTATCTATTTATTCATTTTGAAAATTAAACATCTATCTATCTATCTATTATTATTGTAGGTATCTTTCTGTTACCGTTATTAATTTATAATAGGAAAAAAACGTGATAATTGTGTGGGGACCCTTTAATATTTTTTTTGTATGTTTTGTTATAATCGCACGGGCGATACATTATTTGTGAAATTTTCAGCTTTTTTAGCTATCACGGTTTCTGAAATTTCAGACATCGGAGGCTTATTAAAAGTGTCCAGTTTTTACCTTTTAGGTACGGAACCTTAAAAGCAGTCCAATATTACTAAATACAAATACAAATACAAAATTCTTTATTTGTGACACAAGTAAGTTATACAATTATAAAATAAGAGTCCAAAGGCTTTCGAACTAGTTCACAGAACTGTTACTCGAAAGCCAATGACTTCTCCCGTGATGTAACATTTACAAAATACTTATGCCAAATAACAAAAACTATCTAATTAAGAATTTACTGCTTCTATATAAAAAAAATATAATATTATAAAGTTAACAAGTTAAAAAGTTAATTCTTTAAGTTTATACAGAACAGTTCCAAAAAAAATACTATAATATATATAATTAATAGGAATAATAAATAATTTACAATATAAATGGTTCTAAAAGTATGAACTAAACATCAGAAATTTAAAGTAAATTAATTAGTTACTTAATTTACATTTGATGATTTGTTATCCAACAAAATGAAAAGAAAGGCCTGAGTTAATTTATATCTAATGAAAATTGTACTGTAACATTTTTAAAATAAATATACTGATAAATACGTACGCATATGCAGTGTGTGTGTGTGTGTGTGTGTGTGAGTGTGTATGTATGGTGTGTGTGTGTTAGAGTGTGAGTTGTATGTAAATGTATGTGTGTGCATATGGTGTGTGATGTATGAGTATGCGTATGGCATTTGTAAGTAAAGCTGTATACCACCATTAAACTTGAGCAGCATAGTCCTACTATAAAAATATGTGTATGTAAATTGTAATGTGTATAATATGTATGTATGTAGTGCGAATGTTCCATAATTGAAGTAAAGTGTGTCGTGAATGATATTTTCTTATTTTATGCTTTAAATTAGGAAACATCTACATTACATTTTTATTACATAGTCTTAAACGTCAGAACGTTTGATAATACCTTCAATTGTTTTTTCTAATTGCTCGTAATCAAAAGTACTAAGCCAACTACAGATATATTTTTTTAGTTCTCTATCTGTTACTTTATCTAAAATTCCGGATTTATTTAGTTCATTGTACAAAAGAATGACTATAACCGTATACTGTTTTTGTGCATACCGTGATCTAACTAGCGGTATAGATTGTTTATTGGACCGTCTTTTATTTGTGTCCACGACCATTTTTCCTGGAGTTATAGTCCTGTGAAACCGCCTTAAACTTTGATAAATAAAGAGTTTTCTAACCGACAAAACTTCAGCTTTTTCATAAACAAGGTAAGTTGGATGCCTGTAGGGTAGGCTCAACATCACTTTCAGGACAGCGCGTTGAGCTCGCTCAACTGCAATTAGGTGAGATTTGTCAGCACTACCCCACACACAGATGCCATATCTAATGATGCATTCACACAATGCCTTATATGTTTGGATAACAAGTTTGGTTTCTGCTACAGTCCTTAAAGTTTTAAAAATATAAATGAGCTTTCTAACCCTTGAAGTTAAGCAATTAATATGATTCTGCCACGTTAAGTTATCATCTACAACTATACCAAGATATTTAATTGAATCCACTCTGGATATTGATGAGCACTGGCAGCTTATAGGATTACTGGAGCCTCTGTTGCATGGATATGTATGAATTTTTATATGGAAATTGTACCTTGGCTTACCAGTGGAACGCTTACTGAAGCACAGATATTTTGTTTTAGTAGTGTTGAGGGTCAGAAGGTTATCTTCTAACCAACTAGTGACACTAGACAGACATTGCTCTGTTAGAATTTTAACTTTAGGCCAGGTTTTGTCGTGACAAAGCAAAACTGTATCATCTGCAATCATGAGAAGATCTAGTCCCTTTGATGTCTTTTTACATAGACTGTCAATATAAATTAGGAATAAGGTAGGACCTAAGGTGCTACCTTGTGGAACCCCGAAAGAACAGAATGCTTTGTCACTCTCATGACCTTCTACTTTAACACTTTGGGATCTACCAGCAAGATAGTCAGAAAACCATTGTAAAGGTAGTCCTCTAATGCCTACATTCTCAAGCCTGGATAAAAGAATAGGAATCGATACCGTATCGAATGCCTTTTGCAGATCGAGAAAGGTGCCGATACATTTAAATCTTTTGTCCATATACGATGTAATTAGAGATGTTAGTTTCAATATTGCATCTTCTGTTGATCTTTTCTCCCTAAATCCGTATTGGTTAATGCTCAAGAGGTGATTTTGTTCTAAATATTTCATGACTCGTTTCTTAACTAATTTTTCAATAATTTTTGACAATGTTGACAAAAGCGAAATAGGTCTGTAATTAGACGGGTTGCTTTTTACGCCAGATTTATAGATTGGACAAACCACAGCTTGTTTTAGTGAATTTGGAAAAATGCCAGAGGAAAAACTAAGATTACATATGTGTGTAATCGGAACAGCTAATATTTTAACAAATGTTTTCATAATTTTTGAAGTTATGTTATCTCTACCTGGTGCGCTATTTGATTTCAAACTAAAGATTATGCTCTGGACTTCAAAAGGGTCAGTGGGCTCAAGGGACATAGAGTGTACAGGGGTATTCTGTTCCTTAGCTATAACTGCTAGTTCTTGTTCAGATTTACCTAGTTTATTCATTATATTATCTGCTAAAGAACAGCCGACTGACGTAAAATACGAATTAACTTCATTTAATGATTCTTTGGGAGTATCAAGGATTTTAAGCAAATCCGTCGAGTGTACGTTCACTTTTTTAAAATTACATACTTCTTTTATAACATTCCAAGTACCTTTTAAGTTTCCCTTGCATGAGTTTAGTTTATTTTTATAGTATTCTATTTTTAGTTTCTTGATTACTATTAATTATATGCAAATCTATTGATATCGCGCCTGCAGTTTAGCTCTGTGAATCATCATAAATTTAAAAAATAAATTAAGACACAGGGTACAAATAAACTTATGTTGCAATATATACATGTTTACTTCATTATATCTCAAACGTACTCAAACTACAAATATTGTAATGTGTAAAGTTTTTCGAAAACCCAGTGAGAAATCCCCTCAATATCTCCACCGGTACCCTTCCCAGAGTTTTTTGACTCTGTACAAATTAAATCAATTACGGTCCAGCCTGCGTTTTCACTCGCCAAATGTCCTCCATTTGTTAGTATTAAAGCGTGTTTTTTTACTTTGCGCGTTTGTGAACGACGATTGGATTGTTTTGAAGCAGGAAATATCTAAATTTTACTTTATTTTTACTAAGTCATCAAGTTTAATCATAAATTGTTCATTAATCAAGTTTATTTTAGTAAACTTTATTATGTATAACTTACAATTTGAATAAGTAAATTTAATTTACCAGACTATTAGCATTTTTTATTAATATTATTATTAAGTTGTAATTACTAACCCATGGACCTCTTCTGTAGTCCGAATAAAGAAAATTTTGATTTGATTTGATTTGATTACATTAGATTTTGACTTTTAAAATTAAATAATTTCTAGTGTAACCCTTGTAAAAATTTAACACTTTAGGCCAAGTTTAGTTGTTAGTGTTACTGCCTTGATTGTTTTTCTAGGAGTTGTACATTAACATTGAACCAGTAACCAAGTCTAGTTTAATTCAAACTTTGCCATCTTAGAAAAATAGAATTGGTTTCTTTCTATTCAATTAAATCAATATGTTAAATCCAATAAATACAAATATTAAAAGCTTGTCAAGTGCTTGCTGGCTTGGCAGATGATAAACGTTTTCAGATTTTGAGATACCCGGAGCATGTGAGCTTCCTCACAGTGTTTGCCTTCACCGTATGGACTAGACCAAATTCTACAAAAAATAATAATAAGGGTAGGGCTGGAATCGAACCAAGGTGTTGCAGAATTTAGTCTGCTACCCATCGCACCACACTCGTTCTCATCAAACTAAGCTCATCTCACAAAACTTCTTCCTCTTCACCATTTTTCCTCTAGGTGGGGTCGGCACAGTAAGTTTTCCTCTTCCACACGATTCTGTCAGCTGTCATATCTACATTCACTTTCTTTTCTTTTATATCTTCATCTACACAATTCAGCCACGTCTTCATAGGTCGATCTTTACTTCCGCTATCTTGTACAATCATATCTATACTTCTCCTAGTCACATGCATTTCTTCTCTACGCATCACATTCCTATGCCAAGATAACCTTCCGCTCTTCACTTTCTCTGGCACTGGAGCAATTTGCTTTCGATCACAAAACATCACATGAAATAGAAGACAAAATTAAATATTTAGTGTACTTCCGCTGTGATCCGAAATCCAAATTAAGACAAGTAAAGGAAAAATTAACTAAGATTAATTAAGATTAACGTTACCTATCACGATTTGGAAATTCTTAACTCTACACGTGTTTCGCCTAACCACAAGGCATCATCAGGAGATGCTGACTCTTCGAACGACAAGTCGAGAGAAATTTAATTTTGTCAATAATGAAATTATGTTCACACCGTTTGTGTCTTGTTTTGCGCTAAATAATGTCCCAAAGGATTTAATAGTGGGTGCCAAAAATAGTGAAAATGCATGCAAAGCTCGGGCTAGAAAATTGCGTCCATAAACAATGTTCTTTGTGCGAGGGTAATTTTTCGTTCACCTGCAAACGCTTGTTGACGCAACTATGCATATTCAAATACCTAAAGTGAGACTCCACGAGAGGAAGTTTCATACAAACCCAAACAGAAAAAGCGATTAGACAGATGTATACCTACGTACCTTTATAACATATTTATTTTTTTAAAACAACTTGACTTTATATTTTGTGTTGGAAGACATAATGGTTTTGAAATTTTAACCGACTTCAAAAAAGGAGTTATGAGGAGCAAAGAAACACAATTTAATCATGTTTTTTACAAGCATTAATATGTCCATCTTAGATTGCACCGACTTCAAGAATACCAAATTAAATGTTGTTAATAGCTATACATTTATAAGTATAATAATAATTTATTCGATTGTACTCTTGTAGATGTTCTAGATTTGATGTATGTTTAAAATTATTTTTAACTTCTTAATTACAGTTAGATTTTATAAAAGTGGCATTATTTTGAAGTCGGTTCTTCGAAACAATTTTATATTATAAAATTTATAGTTTTTACTAATCTAACCCTTTCATTTGATAATCGTATTATGCTAGTTTTGATAAAAAATGTGATAGTTGTTATTGATTGATGACCGATTTTTAACAAACATAACTCATACTACCAGCAGAAGAACCTTACCTTACCTTTCAAAGAAAAATGAATTAGTTATAACTGGTTTAATCATCACACAAATACACATGACAAACTTGCCAAAAGACGTTGATTATAAGTACACATGTTTCCTTTATTTACGTATCTATTATGAATAAACCCTATTGAGACAAGAAATGGAAACTCCTCAATTTATCTCTCTGTATTATTCTGCGAAACAGTTTTCGTGGTCGAATAAAAAGGCACCGGACCACAGACAAAACCACGGGCAAAAAGTTGTAGCAAACAAAAAGCCGGCGACGCGGTTTTGTTTCAACTTTTGAGTAAAACAATGCTTTGTTTGTAAATACTTTTGGTTTGTATGAGTCCGATTTTTGTTTCGTAATATCAAAATACGAGTCACATTTAAATATCATAAGCCTTAAGGTTTTGTGAGAGTTACGAATGCTATAAATTCATTCAACATTTAGTCTTTAAAAAAACAAAGTAAAAACAATCAACAAAGCAAAAACAATCAAACAATTTGTTTCGTATTACTTAAAGTACGAGTCAAATTTAAATATGATGTCAAATTTAAACTTTAATGTTTTGCAAGAGTTAAGAATGCTATAAATTCATTCAAAATATTTACTACCAATTTTTATAAAACACAGCAAAAACAAACATCACTTTAATAAGAACCCTTTATAATTATGAACTTTTAATAAGATCTTGGTTTATCTTGACTGCTCAGTTTCTTTGTGTCTCACGGAAAATACACTCTAAGAAAAATCCATTAATGAAGAAATTTAGAAGACCAGATGAAAAAGAATTTGATTAAGTACTCGTACTTACAATAACATTTTGTAGCGATGACAACTCGATCAGACGTGCGCTCGCCATACGTCCCGCAGGGCATGGGTTCTCATCCCGCCAATGAGCTTGAGCTTCCGATAAATAAAAATGTCACGAGGAAATCATAACATGCTGTTTGAACAGTTTTGAGAGATCACTTTAAAAAAATTGCCACCAACCACTTGACGTTCAAGTCCAAAAACCTTCTTGAGAACCATTAATTCCTGACTGGGCATACGCCATTCTTCATCTACGCCATTTTGGTCAAATATGGAGTATTCTTTATTCTACCAAAATGGCGTAGACTCGTTTGTTTACGCGACCTGCCGGACAAATACCGGATTACTGTAAAACGTAAAAACAACGTAGTAATTTTTATAACTCTAACAGGGACCAAATTTAGCTTACAAAATCAAAACTTTCCTACGCAGACAAAAAAAGAAACCCATCTTTCATTTCAATTCTATTTCAAACAAACAAACAATAAAACGTAGCTTTTCATTCGCATTTCTCATTCTTTCTCGTAAATAGATTAGCATAATCACTTAGAATTGTAAAAACACCGTGATCACAGCGTAAACAGTATGACTACTTCGGACTGAATTCATCAAAGTATTTCGATAAATAAAATACAAGCCTGAATTCATTGTGAATGGCTGGGTATAGTCATTGTCAGTCCGTAACTATCCACTGCTGAATATTCGCCTCTCTTCATGAACTGCATTCATCCTGGTTTTGCGCTGCTTGCATCTATGTTTTTCCTGTAGTGTGTTACGGATTACCCTCTGGTTGCTGGCTCTTTGAATGGCAAAGACGCCATTCAAAGAAATGTAGGTTTATAAAGCTATCAGAAGAGGTGTTCTATAACACAAAATACCGCGTACATCATCAAAAATAGGTGTATGCTAATGATGATGATGATGACGGATATATTAATGGTCGATGGAAGATTCTTCTGCCAGTCGTTGACATCCATTTATTTAGTTTCTTGGTCCATCTACGAATACTCTACCTCACAAAGTGTACTGCCTAGTACCACTTGGTTGAACAAATCTGTAGAACAATAAACAAACTTATTATTTTTGTTCGTCAAAAACATTTTAGAAGACAGCAACAAACCAATTAGGATAGCACATCTTTATGCTATCAGTCATGATATTATAAAATGGTACAAAATGTTACTAAATAATTAGCCAAGTGCGAGTTGAACTTGCGCATGAAGGGTTTCGTACCATTACTGTATGGGAGTCCCCTTCAAATATTTATTTTATTTCAATTTTATAATTTAATTTCATAGCTAATATTTTTATATATTTTATGAAAATTTTAAGTGTCTAGCAGCTACCGCTATTGACATATAGCAAAAAAATACGAAATAAACACGGTTATTTTATGGAAACCCCCTTAATGATTTTTTTTTTAGTATTTGTTGTTATAGCGGCACGGAAAATAGATATATTGTGAAAGTTTTAGCTTTCTAGCTATTGCGGTTTTTGGGAGACAGCCTGGAGACAGACAGACAGCGGAAGCTTAGTGATAGGGTTCCGTTTTTACGTTTTAGGTACGGAACGAATAATTTCTTCGGAGGAAATAATTTCCTCCTTTTGTAGTTAACTTTTAGATAGATTTTGTCTTTCTGTATGCTTATCCACTGTGACAGGGAGATAAAGAAAGCATCGACATAATCTCATTAATCTTGTCATGACTACGTAATTCAATGTCCCGTTAGGACTGAGATAAGACGCTTGCAATAAAAGGAACAAAACAAAAATAAATTAAAGGACTACGAAGGAAGTAAATAGTTAATATCAAATAAAAGGTTGCTGAACTAATCCCAGGTGGCAAGATGTTAGGATGGACGCAACTGCATAATAAAATAGTGTAATATTTAATATTATAGGAAAACAAACAGCGTTATAATTTACTTAGAAATTAAAAAAAAAATGGACTCACTGAAGCCTAACTGTTTTCACTGATGAGTTTTCACAAAAACAAAATAGCATTATGCTGCCTGCCCTACTGGGCCGGTAAAGCAAAAGATGGAAAATTGAAATATTATAATTTAATCAAAGCCACTTACCGGAAATATAATGAAAATAATAATTACTACGTATTATTAACCGCGTTCGGTGCTAATCTCTTCTTCCTCTTTAATAACTTTTTTAAGTCTTTAGGAAGGCCATCTTGGCAAAAAATTGTTTGATTAAAAAATGTTGAAACGAGTAATGTCTGGTATTGAATATATAAACATGACTACCATAGTTTTGATTGAAATTGGTCAAAGCACCTAATATTAGTAGGAGTTAACGCGATATTGATACTGACTTATTAAATTGTATAGGATTACTGACGTAAATAAAACACGTAAATTTTGATTTTAAATGCATATGCATGTTTGCGTTCAAAAGTTCTTAGTATCTATCATTTTGCCTGCTTCTATTTTATATCACACGCCTTCTCTAAAAGTATCAACTTACCAGGAAATTTCACTGCTGATTTATCTTAATCAACCTCTCAAAACGCACCATCTCCTTCATTTGCTAAAAACTTTTGATCCTAATTCATCAGCGCGTCAGACATTCTTATTACCTGCCGAATATAAAAAGGATCTCTCTCTCAGATCCCGCTGATTAAGTGGGGGTGCTCTTCAAATTATCCGGGCTAAAGGGCCTGTAATACACCTTATTGGATTATCTCAGACTTTGATGTTCGTCCGGCGCTTGTTACAGCATTTAAAGCAATAAAAGTAAGTAATTTCTTCAAGGTTCGGAAATTGAGAAAGTTAACTAAGTGTATTCGGAGGCAAAAACGCTGCAGAGGAATTTTTTAATACTCGTTTCGCGATGGAATCCCGTCTTCTGTTGATTGGGACGATGCAAATTGACTTTTTGTGAAGGAAAATAAAGACAAGTAGGTATGGCTTATATGCATAGCTTGGTATTTTTGATTACGGTAAATTGTACGATGTCATAACTATGACAGGCAAAAGAAGCGTCCGCGTCGGTTGACCATTAACACGCTGGGTCGACGACATCCGTAACATCACAGGCAGGACATGGATGAGAGCAGCGCAAAACCGAGATGACTGGCGTACAAGAAGAGAGGCCTATGCTCAGCAGTGGGCGGCTACAGGCTGATAATGATGATGATGATGATGTACGATGGGTCAATGCTATATTACTAGCATTGTAACTTTTTTGCTGTTTTATTTTATTATTATCCTTGTTACGAGCATTTTTTTTAAATTGGCGGCGTTCCGGTGGTGGTCTAGAGAGGATTAAAAAAAAACATAATATATTTTTTAATATAACTGACAGCCTATCAGTTATTACCGATTAAACAGATATCCAATCAGCAATGTCCAATCAAGGGACGACAGCATTGGTTCACCTTTCCAAACGAAACAATAATGTATCCAAACACATGATCGGCCCCAAACTGATGATCAGGAGTACAATCAGATCGCAAACATGATGTGATGTGATCGTTGCAAACAGGCTCCATTGGTTTATTACGGTTGATTACTCTTATTTACAGTTAACGATCTATCAATTATAGACCAGGGTCGATAATTTTTGAAACCAAAAAAAAAAAACAGTAGAATGAAACCCATTACAAAAAGAAAGGAATATGATCAAAATGAAAGAAAAAATAAATTACGGTCGATCTGAGTTCGGGAAGTGGGAAGGGGTGAGTTTTCTAAGGGTAAAAAATGGTTTATCTTGATTTCCGGCAAAACTACAAGTCCTATGGAAAAAAGTTCAACGCCAAAGTTGTAGGAAAAAAAAATCTACAACTTTTGTGTGTGCATTTTCTTCACATAACCTCAAAATTTAGGTGAAAAATTCAAAACATCAAGTTTTTGGTTCTTTATTTACATCTTTTTCAAAGATTGTTTTTCCTTAATACACTGTAATTTATTTGATTTCAAATATTTATTTTTTCACCTTAATATTAAAAAAGCACCCTAATTTCCAATCGAAAATTCTGACGTCAGAAGATCAGTTTTATTCAAAAAGTTTTGGGCTTTTTATTCTTTGAAATATTTACTTTCTGATAATGTAAAAAAATACATTAAATGATAGAAAATTTCCTTGGCACAATGTTAGTTACCGTACTCTTCCGAAACACCTGGACCGATTTTAACCAAATTTTATTTTATTTTATTTATATGCATATTCAGTAGGTATGAGAATCGGCTACTATCTATTTTTCATAATCCTAAGTGAAGTAAGACAAAACAACGTTTGCTGGGTCAGCTAGTTCAATGATAAAATAAACTATTTCTAAAAGTAATTATAATAACATGGTATATTTTATTTGTTTAGTTTATTACTATTTAATTCCGTTGCTACCAAAATGATGTCGTCCATTGTAAAGAGTGCTATTGGTAGTCCACCGCGATACGCGACCGGGTTTCGTATTGAACTCGCAAACGGAAACAAAGCGCCCGCATGCCAGTGTCAATATCAACACAGTGCCAAAGACCAGGTAATTTTGCTACAACAGAATCTACTGAAGCATTTTGAGTCATGATCCTTTTGAACTGCGTTTCGTTTGCTAGTGAGAATCGTAATGAGACTGTAAAACTCAGAGATTTCATTGAACATTTTACGCGCGATTTATGTGTGCGAAGAACCGTACTTTTTAGATCTTTATTTTTAACTAGCATGCTGTCCCGGCTTCGCACGGTTTCTAAAACAATCTTAGTTGCAAATAGAAACAAACTATAACCTATGTTGTTTGGGGATAATGAAGCTTCCCAACAGCGAAAGATTTTTTGAAATCTGTCCAGTAGTTTCGGAGCCTATTCGCGTCAACAAACTTTTACTCTTTATTATAATGGTATAGATGTATGAACCCTTTATTACCTAAACTGTGAAATAGCAGCTACTTATATTTAATTCATTACAGTCAGTACACTAAAATTTTAATCAGTGTACAAATGATTTTACTGTGGTTTGTTCTCATATGAGCCATTTTTTGTTAATTAAAGGTGTATGATTATGGATTAATTAGAACCTAATCTTTTATCATTTCAATTTTTTCAGGTTGGTATTAAATTGATAATAAGATTCGTTTGGCTATTCAAGAAGGCAATGCTTCCAGAATTTTGATAACTCCGACATGCATCAATAGCTTGACCGGTGTGCTTATGCGGTGTTATTTTAAAGTGTACAGCGTATTTAGTTATCTTTGCCGAGGTTTTAAGAGTTTGTATATAATATGGAAATAATACGAATAACATCAGCCTATTGCTATCTATAATTTAGCCCCAGTTTTTGTTAATCAGCCATCTAGCTGCATCGTTGAGTTATTGCCGGCGCATGTTAATGCGGCCAGCAATCTAAATGCAAATCTCTTTACAGACTAATTACGATCAAGATTGTTTTGTTGCGCTACCGTAGCAACGATTAAACGATTAGCTGCATTACATAGTTCGCGTAGGCTGCAGAGTGGGGTTACAAGTCAATGTTGCTTTATTATTCTACTTAGTAAGGCGTCAGGCACTTATTCACCGATAATTAGCTAGTTGATTATAAATTAGATAAATCATTTGATTTCATTTAATAAAGTTTAGGAGACCTAGCTTGTTGTAGTGAAAGACTGATGTATGCAGGAAGAATGAAGAATTTATTTGAAAGAAGCTTATACTAATATATGAAATGTGTTTTCATAACGTAGCGAACTACGACCGCTAACAAAACAGATTTGACTAATCACAACACTAGAACTCGATGCCGTCCTTGTTACTCGCGCTCGGACCTCTCGCTCCCGCAAGTATAAATATACTTTGGCGCTCCGGCGCGGCAGCATTCCCCGGAGGCTGTCACAGCGGTCGGGCGTCGGCGCGCGCCTCACTCTGCTCGGCGTTATACTCGCAGTTTGTGTGTCTGTATGTTAATGCTGCTACAGGATTCTCCCCCTAGCGGAAGCGTACCGGAGGAATCACTGTGCGACCGCTTCTGGTCGTTCTCAGAATAGACTTTGGGAGGCTTACTGAGGACTTTGAAGTGTTTTCTTGTTGCGGTTGTGACGGCGGAATATGTTCATTTGAAGTCGGCGGTGAGTCTTCCGATAGAATGTATGCAGGTTTCAGCCGATCGATAGAGATGGTTGATGATCGTCGATCTGGCAGCTGCAGTACAAAATTTTTCTCGCCTCGTGAGATAATTTTGAACGGGCCGTCATATGGGGCTTGCAATGGTTTTTTGACAGCATCATTTCTTATAAACACATGCGTGCATGTACTTAAATGTGGATGTATGAAAATCGGTCTTAAATTTCCGTGCGAAGCAGTAGGTAAGCTTGGTTTTACGGACTGTATTGTGGCCCGTAGTTGCGTGACGAAGTCGTAGTCCATATCTTGTTCTCCAGTCGGGGGAAGATTAAAGAAGTCACCAGGCAGACGTAGGTTGTGTCCATACACAAGTTCAGCGGCACTGACGCCTGTGTCGGTGCGAGGGGCTGCGCGAAGTCCCAACAGTACTGTAGCTAGCTCGTCTATCCACTTGGACTGTCCTGATAGGCGAGCTTTTAGCGCTGCTTTGAGTGACCGATGCCACCGCTCGATCATCCCGTTAGATTGAGGGTGATAGGGTGAAGTTTGTATCTTCTTTATGCCCATTATGCTTGCAAGTTTAGTGAAGAGTCGTGATGTGAATGACCGGCCTTGATCCGAAGTTAAGCATTCCGGTACTCCGAAACGGCTGATCCAGTGGTTGTAGACTATCTTTGCGATTGATGCTGCTGATATGTCGTCTGTTGGTACTGCTTCAGGCCATCTCGTGACGCGATCTATCATTGTCACGAGGTACCGGTATCCTTGCGGCGATGTTGAGAGTGGGCCAACCACGTCTATGTGTACATGCTGGAATCTGCTGGATGTAGCCGGGAATGTTCCAACGGGACTTGTAGTGTGTCGTTGCGTTTTACTTTTCTGGCAATCTAAACAGTGTTTTGCCCAGTTACCGACGTCAATGTTCATTGATGGCCAGAAATATCGCTGAGACATAAGCTTGCGTGACGTTCGCACTCCTGGATGACTCAAGTCATGCACGGCGTGGAATGCTGCATTGCGGTATTCTTCGGGAATGTACGGTCGAATGCGTGGGGTCGAAGTCTCGCAAAAAATTGTGTTCCCGTCTGGTAGCTGTATAGGCTTGATAGATAGGTTGCTCTGATTTGCAAGTTCTCTGAGTATAGATTTTTCTTTCTTTTGTGCTTCAGCAATCTTGTGATAGTCTATGGCAGACTGAATACTTTCAACTTGTATGCGGCTGAGTGCATCCGCGACGATGTTGGAGCTTGCGCTGACATGGCGGACATCCGTGGTGAACTCGCTGATGAAAATGAGCTGACGAGCACGCCGAGGTGTTTCTGTGGCAGATGGTGACTTTTGAAAAACGTAGGTTAAAGGCTTGTGATCCGTATATATGATCAAGGGCTTCCCTTCAAACAGTTTTCTAAAATGCCGCACTGCCATGTAAATTGCCAGAAGTTCTCGGTCAAAGACGCTGTAACTGCGCTGCGCTGATGAAAGTTTCTTTGAAAAGTAGCCAAGAGGGAGCCATTTTCCATCGACGAACTGTTGCAGAACTGAGCCAGCACAAATATCAGATGCATCTGTGAATAATGCGAATGGGGCATTATGTGCGGGATGTGTAAGTAACGCCGCGTTTTTCAAGGCGATTTTCGACGACTCGAACGCTTGCTTGGCTTCTTCATTCCACTCGATTTTCGATCGATCACGTTTTTTTGCATTGTGGAGGTATGCATGAAGCGGTGCTTGAATTTCCGCTGCTCTGGGAATGTGATCGCGGTAGAAATTCAACATTCCCAAAAAACGTCTTAATTCTTCAATTGTCGTTGGCTGCGGATATTTGCATATTGCAGTCACTTTTTCAGCAGGCGGTTTAATTCCTGTGTTGCTTACGGAATATCCGAGAAAAGTGACTTCTGGCTGACCGAATATGCATTTCGACGGGTTAATCGTGATTCCATGTTCCTCTAATCTGCTCAGCACTGCTCTTAGGTGGTCTCGGTGTTGTGCCTCGTCTTCACTTGCAATGAGTACGTCGTCGATGAAAACGTAGGTATAGTCTAAGCCTCGCAACACCTCGTGGATGTATCGTTGAAATGTTTGACCAGCGTTCTTCAGGCCGGGGCACATCCTCGGAAACTCAAAGAGACCCATTGGCGTTATAATGGCGGTCTTTTGGATGTCTTCTTCTCTGACGCAGACTTGCTGGTATGCGCGATTTAAGTCGATGGTACTGAATACGTGCTTCCCGGATAGCTGGAACGTGAAGTCCTTGATTCTTGGTACTGGATAGCGATCGGGAATCGTGACCGCGTTCAGTCTTCTATAGTCTCCGCAGACACGTAGGTCTCCGTTCTTCTTTGGAACGATGTGAAGGGGCGATGACCAGGGGCTTTTGCTTGGACGGCATAATCCCTGTTCAATCATTTTCTCAAATTCTTTTTTGACTAGCTCATAGCGATGCGGTGCGATGGGTCGCGCACGTGAATGTATCGGCGGCCCAGTAGTCTCGATGAAATGTTCGACGTTTAGCTTCGAACTCAGCTTCATTGAAGATAATCTTGTAGTTCCGGGAAATTCAGCTAGTATGTCGTGGTACGGTAACTGAACATCGAACGTTAAGATCGTCGGAACGTTCGATGCGCGCATGATTGCAACCGTTGATATGTTGGTCTTCCCGTCGATAAGTTTTCTGTTCCTCAGGTCGACGATGAGCCCGTGGTATCGGAGAAAGTCAGCGCCGAGGATAGGCTTGGTGACGTCGGCAATGATGAAATTCCATTTGAATGGTCGTCGCAGGTTCAAGTCAAGCTCGAGTGTCTTCTCTCCGTAGGTGGCGATAGTAGTGTTGTTCGCGGCGTATAACTTGAAGTCGAGAGGCAGCGGCTTCTGTCCTTTCTTCCGTGGTAACACTGATACGTGAGCGCCGGTGTCGATGAGGAACGTGAGACCAGTCTTCTTATCAGTAACAAATAGGCGGTATGAGCACTCGCATACGCTGGGTCCCGCCGCAGTCAGCGTATCTTCTAGTTTTCCGACTTCTTTCTTAAAGGAGCACGGCGTAGTACAGCGGCGCGCTTGATTCCCGAATCGCTGATGGTAGTAGCAGTACGGGATTGGTGAGCCACCGCGCGGACTGCGGGCAAAACTTCTGCGAACTGGAGAGCGGTTACGTTGAGTGTAGGGCCGGCGGTTTTGTTGTTTTAGTGCGGCGATTTCAATAGTCAACTTGCGTATTTTGTCAACGATGTATTCGGTGTCTTGCTGCTGAGACGTAGACGGTGTACTGGATACTGCTAGGATCTGGGAGCTAGCTGAAGACTCCATCATTTTGTCGGCCACTTGAGCGATTTCGTCGAGAGAAGTCTGTGTCTGTAAGGTTTCGCAAACAGCGAGCACAGACCTCACATGCGGAGGCAGGTGTCTGGTCCACATGAGCCGGAGTGTAGAATCTGGTAGCTTGTCTCGAGCTAAGATCTTCATTTTTCTCAGGAGTTGTGAAGGCTTCTGATCACCAAGCTCCATATCAGTTAAGAGCTTCTGGAACTGTTGACTGTCTGACTCTTCGTAAGCGGTAATCAGGCGCATTTTAATAGCTTGATACATGTCAGCCTCGGCTGGCCTGAGGAGGAGGTCGCTGATTTGTTCGACGTCGGTCTTGTCTAGTTGCGCGATGACCATCTGCGCAAGTTGTGATTCATTCCTCTTCAACTCGCTGGTAGCAGCTTCGAAGGCAACAAACCATAGCCGTGGTTTGTCGCGCCAAAACGGCGGAATACGCATAGACAGCGCAATTCCGGCGATTTCATGATGTAACCGTGAAGATCCCGGTGTAGCTTCAGCTTGTTGATCTTGCATCGCTTGTGAGTGTAGCTTGTGCGTTGTTCTCGTAAAATGTAGGAGGGTCACCACTTTAGGAGACCTAGCTTGTTGTAGTGAAAGACTGATGTATGCAGGAAGAATGAAGAATTTATTTGAAAGAAGCTTATACTAATATATGAAATGTGTTTTCATAACGTAGCGAACTACGACCGCTAACAAAACAGATTTGACTAATCACAACACTAGAACTCGATGCCGTCCTTGTTACTCGCGCTCGGACCTCTCGCTCCCGCAAGTATAAATATACTTTGGCGCTCCGGCGCGGCAGCATTCCCCGGAGGCTGTCACAGCGGTCGGGCGTCGGCGCGCGCCTCACTCTGCTCGGCGTTATACTCGCAGTTTGTGTGTCTGTATGTTAATGCTGCTACAAAAGCAAGATTCTTATATCGATTGTGTATATTTTTTTAAACTAATTCTGTTTTTTTTTGTACTGGAACAGATTTACCATGAATAGTCTCAGTCCTTAATATTCTTAAATTCTTAGTAAAAATGGTACCCAGACTGGTGGGTATTTTTTAACTAAAATCGGATGTTTAATAAAGTTATTTCATACAAATTATTTAGCGTGGAAAATGTAAAGACGATAACGATCAAGATTGTTTTGTTGCGCTATTGCAACGATTAAACGATTAGCTGCTTTACTGCCGTGCAACTCTGTAGGTTGTAAAACCAGGTTATGGAAGTATCACATAACAATGTACAAGTTGTTTGCTTGTTTATTTGTTACTTTATCCGTTAACTTTAAACGTTTAACGGAAGTAAGTGTCACAGTATACTAGAGACAGATATTAGTCGCGGCTGTAAAGAAAACATTTATATGTTCATGTCTTCTCGCATATACATATAACAAAGTGAGTGATAAGTATAGTGACAAACTTTCTTTATTAAATTGATTTTATCAGACTTTACTAATCCTAATAAGTAATTAAATAATACGTATTATGTACCTTTTTTTCTCTAGTCACTAAAGAGACACGAAATAATAAAATTTTATTTTTTACACTGGATGGGTTTTGCCTTGATTGATTCACTCAATATTAAGCGACATTGCGATATAAGGTGGAGCGCGCTTACCCAGAAGAAACCGGTTCACTCGTGATTTGAAAATCGCTAGATTATAGTTTTCAAGGAACATGAAATATAAAAGTGAAAATTAAATTTACTTAAAAATAAAATACTTATTTTACCCACTTCAAAGTTTAAGTCAAATTATAACTGCGTTAATTTTATTAGCTTATATTCAAAATTAAAATGTACTAAATAAAGGCAATACTTTGAATTAAAACAAAATTAAAGATACTAAGAGATAAGTAAATAAATTAAAGTAAATGAGGCTAAGTTTAGAACTACCACATAAAAACAAAGCCGAGTATTCTCTAACAAAACAAACGTTATAAATACAGCTTCATCTATTTGCAAGCAGCGTTTCTAATCTACGTTTTGTGCAGTTGCAATACACCTGGCACCCATAAATACCTAGTCCTTCCTCTACTTGCATACAAAGTATTGTTGGAATGGTTTATACGCTATAAACCTTTGTATGGTACGCTACTTTGTGTTTGAACGGTTCGGATTATTGAACGAATATGTGAGTAGACATGGTTACAATAAGTATAAGTGAACATGAGTATGAGGCACGACGTATGTCGTAATTTAAGTTCATTTATTATGCAAATTTTATTTTAATGCTCGGTATATCAATTCAAATAATAAGACAGAAGAAAAAATCGAGTGTCTGTTCTTTAAAATACGTTTCTAAAAACTGACAGGGGTAGATTAACAGAAACCAAAACACATATTTTGGAATTTTTGGTCTGTCTCGTATGTTATAACTTCGAAAGTACTAGACGGATTGGATCGCGATTTCCACAACATTGATTACACATATTTGGGAGCGTTGCCAAACTTAGTTTTGTGAAAAAGAAGTTGAAAATTTACTTCGAGCACTGATTCAAATCTTATAAATAGTTAGTATTTAATGCTGTTAACATAAACGTATTCAATAGTAAACGAATTTTAGGACGGATAATGATTAGACTCAATTTTATATTCATACCAGATCGATTTGCGCTTGATCACAATTCGCCTGACAGTAAGCGACATTGCGATCTAAGGTGGAACGCGCTTACCCAGAAGAAACCAGCTACTTTTAATCTCGAAGTAATGCGGGTAATAATTACGCATTTTCCAGTACGGCGCGTAACCATACGAGTTAGCAGCACTCCGGCCTAAGGCGGAGCATGTCTAGTCTGGAATAATTGGCTCTCAACCGAATGAGTTGTCATCACTTCGGATAATAGAGGCCAATGTCCAGAAGTGGGACACAACAGGCTTAGAGTGTAGTATATATATATAGTCTATTTTGTGTAGTAGTATGTCCTATTGGTTTATACTTCACAGCACAAGCTACGATCTCTACGACTTTTATAATGTCGTTTGCTTTTGTGATTTTAAATAGAAATAAAATAGAGGACGCGTTTTATTTTTATGAGGCTTTATTTGAACTCACATTACAAGGATGTAGTCGCTTAAATTGTTTCCTGAAATGAATATTACGAAAAAGAAAAAAAATAAGATCGTATCTTAAAAGGAAAAAAATAAATAATATATTCGATTTCACATCAAATGACCAGTACATTATCACTAAGCTTATTTCCTACAAAATTTATTCGGAAGAATTTTAGACGTAACGACTAACGACAAAAACAAAATAATGATTACTTACGAGTAAGTGACCCAACTTTGGTGTCAAGAGCCTTCAAGCCGTCCAAGAGCCTCTGACTTGTCTAGACGGCTGCTTTTTTACGAAAACTAGGACGTAATGGTTACCTTGTCAGACTGCCAACCAGAGGGATCCGGGTACAATTCCCAGCATGGCCAACATCTTTGTGATGAATTAAATTTGTTGCATGTCGGTCTGGGTGTTGATATATGTATCGACATAAAGTATAAGTATTATGTAGTTGTGTTTATTTGCAACCATAATACGTGTGTGAAATATGTCATACAATTTATTTATTTATTTTGTTCTAAGACTAATTTTGTTCTAATAGCCGGGACCTACAATTTAACGTTTCAATCCGACACACAGTAGCACCCAGAGGAAAATACCACTTTCATAAGACATGCTTTTTCATAATTACCCTTCAAAAACTGTCATCGACAGTTTCTTATGTTTGGTAATCACTTTTCTGAGCTAACGTAATATGTGTCGATGTAAAGTATTTATGTATGTATAAGTCGTAAATCATCAATTGCGTTAACAACCATTGTACAAGTTCGAAATGGTTTAATATAAGGCTAACCAGTAGTGTGTGATATGTGTCTTAATATTAATTTATTTTGTTCTAATTTATTTTCTAAATTATTGTTTTATATTTCCTAAATTATAGTCTCCGGTCCCAATTAAACATACTTTGTATGACTTTATAGGTATGTATATGCAAAATTGTACCCCGACTTACGCGAATTCGACTTACGCGGATAGCGCTCGGTCCCACCTATCGCGTAAGTCCGGTGTACTGCAAAGTGCCCGACAATCTCAAACATACAGAGCAAGATATCTTTCTTACAAAACACAGTTCTGTCTACTAAGTGAGTGCTCGATTGTCTGAGAAATAGGCCTCGAGTATATCAACACTCCTCATGTCTCGACCGAATTAATATATGCGCAGCGAAATGGTAAAGGCTGAGTACGAATGAAAGCGAGCGATATTTCTATTTTACTTGAAGAGGCTTATAGGAAGCTCTTATATATGAGAGGAACTTTAAAATACGTAGCATAAGCATAAACATAAGCAGCACACCACATGTTCTCACTGATGGGACTCGGGGCCTTATCTCACGAGGAGAGAGATATAGGCCATAATCCGCCACGCTGGCCAGGTTTGGGTTGGCGGATGACACACGACTACAGATATTGTTGTCCACAAACATGTCAGTTTATTCACAATATTTTTATCAAATTTATAAGTCTGATTTGTATAAACATAGTAGGAGTAATAAAAAAAACGTTATACACGACTTTTTAAAAGTTCCGAATTTAAATTCTCAGTAACTACAGCTTTTTACAATTTATGTATATCGCTACTTGTAAGTCTTTACTAATACTATGTATATATAATCAGCCTACATAAACAATAGTCAAAATTATATCTATTTTTTTACCTAAATAACAATAAATGCCACGAACGTTATTGAGTCAAAAAAAAATATTTCGTTATTGCCACTTTATAAAAAAAAATATGAAAAGAGAAAAACTTTACCAAAATCCAAAGGGTCATTTTCCCCACAACTTCCCGAACTAAATCTTTATATAGATACCCAGCTGCAACGCCTTGATCATCATTATCATCAGCTCAACTATATTCGACAGTGTGCTATCGCTATATTCTAGGCATTACCCATCTATCCCTTGTCGAGACTCGAGCAGTATCATGCAATACTCACGTAATGCCAGTAATTTTCGAGCCCATTGGCCGGGAAAATATGAATTCGTTGGCTATAGTTCAAAGAGCTTAGAGAATTAACTTGATGAGTCTTCTGTATTTGTGAAGTAATTTAGCTGTTTAATTAGTGGAAGGAGTCGTATTCCGTTTACCTTTCGTAATTTCGAATCAACGGGCTTGCTAGAGAAGGAAAACAATCTCGTTTGTATTTGTTTTTCATACATGATTATGTTGTGGAAACGTTCATAAATATGGAACGGTATTTCGGCGAAGAGATAAAATGAATTTTGATCAAAAAATATTCGAATTACTTATTTAGGTATTGGAAAGACTAGATTAGAGAATCTTAATATATATAAATCTCGTGTCACAAAGTTTGTCCTCAATGGACTCCTAAACCACTTAACCGATTATAGTAAAATTCGCACACCATGTGCAGTTCGATCCAACTTTATCTCTCAAGTTGGATCGAACTGCACATGGTGGATAGTTTAAATCTCAAATTATAGTCGCAATTTTAATTTATTGCTAATTATTGTCTGTTATTATTTGACAGTCACAATTATCTGTTAACTCCAAATGATTCTAACACATGTCGATACTGGGTTGAGTAAGTAATCAATATATGGCGCTGCTATGGTAAATCTACGAACGTGTCATATAAGCTACACTATCTATTTTTCATACCCCTAAGTGAGGCAAAACAACGTTTGCCGGGTCAGCTAGTTATATTATAGGAACTGGACTACCACTAAAGTGGCGAAGTTGCAATGCAATGGGCATTGCTAGTAAATTTTGATAATTTTAGGTAATAAAAGATAATAGATAAATTAGAATACTTCTTAAAGATTTTGTAAATATGAAGAAACTTAGTCAAGTAAATGTTGAAATACGAGATTCTGATTTGTGTCTAACATATTTCTAGAAATTGTTTGCCATGTCTACGTTCGTAGAAAGAACTACTTGTAATAATAAGTATGCTTTAAGCCCCGCCATCATTTTGTTGTAGCGGCTACAACTCTATGGCGGCCACCGTAAAATTGATCATAGTGCATGTGTTCTACTAGCCGAACTCTTTTATATATTTATATACAACTTAATGTAGCATTTAAGCCTAGTCATAATAATAGTTAGACAGACTAAGCGATTACCTATTTACAATACAGAAACGTGAAGCTTATAATAATACCCCGACGTTTTTACATAGGGGGTCAAAAATAAAACACAGAGTGCATTGTTTTATTTATTTCAAGAGCAATCAGCACGTTCGCAAGCGTTTCTGTCGCACCCTTTAATTAAGGGTTCCCACGGACGAGCAAATAAAACTCAAGAGGAAAGACAAAATGACAAAGCGTTGGTACAAATTGGTGTCCCGGGTAGTGTGTGACGTCACCCGCTGATGCTTTGCTGCCGTTCGCTCGTTACACTCTCTGCTTGCTGACTGACGTAAGGTTAGCTTGACACGCGCGATCTTTCGTGCGGGAAAATATGGAACAGCAAAGGTTTTTTTTTCCCGTACTGAACCATTTCTAGTTCGTATTATGGTGGCTAATACAACTGATATATTACATATCCATACTTACATATTTTATACAGATACATATTTAACACCCAAACCGACAGCCAACATATTAAGTTCAGCACAAAGATGTTGGCCGTGCCGGGTATCGAACCCGGAACCTTCTGATTGTCGTCAACTGGGTCTCCTACGCTCTGTTTTCGTTTTTTATCATCTGCTAGATGTTAGAAAACGGAGTAGCAGTAGTCCCGGCACTTTATATCAGAACAAAGTTTGGTTAACGTTAGCATTTGCATACGATTCAGAGTACAAACTGAATCATTTTTGCTTTGAAAATGGTTAGTTACTTTAACTACTCGTAAAAAAACCTATAAGCTCTTAGCATTATTATTACGGTTAATAGTTCTTATTCTGCGCTTGATAATTACTTTCATAATAAATACTATTTAATTTTGTGTTTTTAGTTATGATTTTTTATATAAAAAATATCATAGCACTTGGTTCTAATAACGTGTCGTATATTTGACTTCTGGCGTCTCTAACGACGTCTAAAAGACTTCACATTGCATATTATGGGATTTATCTAAACATATCCGTAACACAAGATACTCAGCTGCTAGGTAAAAAAAAAAAAATATCTAATAAAACATTAATTATACAAACATTTACATTTTCGCAATATTGTATATTACCTATGTATACCAATAAATAAGTGTTATGAAAATTATTTACTTATATTCTGTTTTACAAGTATTGCAGTCGCGCAATCCCGCGCGCTTCCCCGCATGTGTGATTTTCGCGCGCGAAGTGCTGACAGACGCAATGAGTCGTGGCGGCGCGTGCCGGTGACGTCACGAGGCGCGTCACTCCACCAGACGCGCGACTAAACGACGTGCGACGCGCCTGCTCGAAAATAATGACGCGAAATTCATACATACTCTTTGTCGGGCAGTGTGGCCGTTTTAGTGCTTACGTCTCTAGAACTTGGGCATTTTTAAAATGTGTATTAGTTTATAGTTATTGTTTTATATTTATATGTGTATTGTATTTTATGGGCCTCTAGTTGCCTGAAATAAAAGAATAAATAAATAAAAAAATCTAAGAGTTGCCAGTCATTTTTTCCATAAGACAGCACGAAAGTATAGCCTACTTGTATCAAATGTTTTCAATGATGCGAGAAATAATCAGCTTGTAAGTAACATCTAGTGCTTTTAAGTCACGGCTTAGTGCTATTTACGTTCACGAAGCAGCTGCTAGAATATAATGACGCGAAATTCATACATACTCTTTGTCGGGCAGTGTGGCCGTTTTAGTACTTACGTCATTTGAACTTGGGCATTTCTAGGGGTCGTTAGTCATTTTTTACATAAGAAAGCACGAAAACATAGCCTACTAGTTGCAAATGTTGTCGATGATGAGAGAAATATTCCTCCGCTTATTAGTAAGATTGCATTTAAGACACAGCTTAGTGCTATTTACGTTCACGAAGCGGCAACACTGTTGGTGGGATTTTTGTGAAAGGATACTTCAACTTCTTGCTTTGTAGAAGATATAAGAAAACCGGAAATATTGACTATTATATATTTATTTATTATTTTTTTATTTATTTGTCACAGCGGAATTAGTCTTAACATTTCAGATTTTCTTCTGTCTACAATGGATTTCCGCAAAGTAACGCCTGAGTCAACATTGACGTTATTTTCTTGCTTTGTGATTAGTATTAACCATTTCATCATTTTAAAACATATTACCTAAATTTCTTCCTTTCTAAAAACCCTCCTTTCTAAATTTAAAATATATAGTGCACTTACATGCACTCCATTGTAATTTCAGTATTTTCACAACTGGTACACATGAAAAGCGAATGCGCACTCATCAGAAACGGTGCACATCGTATAAAGACAGTATACACATACATTGAGATACACAAAATTATACATAACGTAATAAAAACAAACAGACATCACAGCACACCTGCATATTCCACTTGTCAAACGAACGTTTCGCATCACTAATCTAAAAAAACTTTGCCTTTGACTGAGCACCTAATCTCTCCACGTAGGCTTTTGACGACAACTCATTCAGCCTTTTTAATCTTCAAAAAGGCGGGATAAGTCACCCGGATGCAAATTACAAAGAAATATCTAACATTTGATACAATCTATCGTAGTTATGTGTATGGAGATCAGAGGGCTTGTTAAGGGGACGCGTGCGCTGCACGTGATCTGCGCAAAGTGTCCTAATTGATAATGCTGGCCCTTAATAGCACCCTCACCATAGTTTTAGGGGACATAATCGTGCTCTAATTGCATGTGTTTGGGGTGAAGTAAAATACGCGAACTGTGGCTGACTAAATTTTATACCTAGTACATAAGTATTTAAAACATGAAAGTGCTTCATTTGTGTATGCTAGGTATATTATTTATTTTTCTGTTATCTGCTACAAGCTCTTATCTTATCGATTTTCTCTTTTTTACACATTTCATACACGGCTGGTTAGCCTCATACTAAACCATTTCTGTTTTGTATTATGGTTACTAAAACAACTGATATACTACATATACATACATAAATACTTTAGATCATTACATATTTAACACTCAGAGCGACAATAATTAAATTTAGTTTATCACAAATGTTGGCCTTGCCGGGAATCAAATCCAGGACCCTCTGGTTGGCATCCCAGCATGATAACCATTAAGCCACTACCCTTCACTTTTCGATTACTCAATATGAACGTATGATTTTAATTAAATATTATTTTCTGAAAATCAGCATTCAAAAACCTATTAATAAAGTGATAACAACTCAATCGGGTATGTGGCCGGCGGCTAGCAACCTAAACTAGTTGGAAAATCGGTCGCCTAGCACCTAGCAGTGCATTCCGACAGCTTCCTTGAGATCCAGTTATTACTGACTAGACATGCTTCACCTTAGACCTGTGTCGCTAACTCATATAATTACGCGCTGGTCAAATGCCTAGCTGCAGAGAGGAAGAAAATCAGGAGAACCTGTTTTATTACGATTACGTGCACAATATGTATTAAGTTTTTTCTATCAACAGTAGATTATCGCAAAGTGACATCTGATTCAATATATTGTCAACAACTAATAAAATTTTCTTTTACGACCGCACAACACTCGTTGGCTGAAAATGGCCACGTTCGAACGGTCATACTGCGTCATAATAATATTTATCATCAATTAATATATCACAGACCCTTTAAAAATATATTTATCTATTTGAGACAGATATCAAAATCAAAAAACTAAATTCAATTTAAATAATTAATGCATAGGAAAAATTTGTTCATAAGACTTGCAACACCCTAATTTTACTTTATGTTACTGTATTAATTTAATTTGTACTGTATATGTTATGCTGAAATACATATTCTATTCTGTTAAGGTAATTTTGTTCGGTAATAGATGACAGCTTACAGGAATTCACCAGGAAACATGAATATCAAATTAATAAATATTTCACATTCAACATTTAAGTTCATTTTCCACAGAGAAGCTCGTTACGAATCTGGCCGTATGAAATATTTATTAAGTTCCAGTAAGCTGGTTCTACATTTTGCGACCGCAGCGGACGCGATGGTCGCAAATAGGATTTACTGGAACTCTCGGAGACTCGAATCTGGACGACCATCTGTGACCGAATCTTGGAAAATGATACACACAGACCAGGAAAGTGTCTTACTTCGAAGTTATACGTAAGTTATTACATATTGATGAATTATAACTCATGTTGACATACAAATTAACCTATTGATTCAGGCGTTACTTTGCGGAAATCCATTGTAAATAGAAGACAAAATTAAATATTTAGTGTACTTCCGCTGTGATCTGAAATCTGGTCTCAATAGGAGACTATTTACATACAAATTGTTTTTAATGAAGTTTAGAGTTAATTCTTCTTCTTCGTATGAGCTAAATGGTCAAGCTCTGGTTTCGAGTTTTCTAGCCGCCTAAAGGCCTCTGACTAGGCTTAACGACTGCTTGAGTTACTAAGACTAACAGCCAGGACATACAATTTGACGTGTTATCCGACCCGACGGAGTTAATAAGTTGTGCTGAAGAAAATGACTAAGAAACTTTAATATGTTTTTTATTTATAGTTATTACCTGATTATAAACTTTTTAAATTCTGGTATACCAGTTCGTATGTAATGCACTTAAGGGTCACTTTTGACTAATACTAGACAAATATAATAGTACTTTTGTCTACTAGTCTTGAGATTTGTTGTATGCACACCATGAGTCTTGTATTTAGGCTAAGTTGTAGGTTTTCTCTATTAGAAAGAGAGATCTGACCACAGAGAGTGAGATAGCAATGTTCAGGTGTTTGCCTCTCGTATTCCGCTTGCTTTATCCAGTATGTCTATCTATAGCTTCATGGTAACTACTTTGTGAAATCGACACCAAAATAACAAAAGCTTTGTTTGCTCTACTCACCGGTCAATTAATGTGACATTGGCGAAATTACGACCATACCATAGAGGCCAAAGAACAAAGATAGATAGATAAGAACAAAAGGGTTAACATGAAATCTAAATTATAAGTAAAATTTTTATTATTTTATTCAAACTAGGTACATAGCTAACTGGTAGAAAAACCTTCACTTCTATCGAATACATTATGTAAGTATTTTTAAACATGTTTTTTTTTTGTATTTTGTAAAGGAAAATATTCCTAGCCAATAGAAATAACGTTTACTGTATGTAAGTAGGCACTTTTAATCATGATTTTATTAGAGTTTTTCTAATTAAGGTTATTTTCCTCGCCAACTTAGAAATTAAGCGACGTAGATTAAGTATATTATTAACTTAATAAAAATAAATTGACGACCTCGTTGGCGTAAAGGTTACCATGCCGGTCTGCTAATCAGAAGGTTCCGGGTTCGATTCCCGGCCCGGTCAACATCTTTGTGCTTAACTAAATTTGTTGGCTGTGGGTCTGGGTGTTAAATATGTATTTATATATAATATGTATGTATCAATATGTAGTTTATCAGCTGTGTTAGCAACCATAATACGAGCTAGAAATGGTTCAGTATGGGGCTAGCCAGCCGTGTGTGAATGTGTCAAAAAAAATAAAATTGAATTACTTTTGTAACTGACCAAACTTCACCCCCGTGTGTCCCCAGCATTATGACGTCGTTAAAATTCAATTGTTGCGTCCCTCCCGTCCACCTCGGCCTCTATTGATGTAATAACTCCATTGAAACTGCATAATTGCAAATCATTTGCGGGTTTTGTCGCATTTTGGGGTCTACAGCACCCCTATCGTGGGTCTGCGGGACCCCTATTGTGATGAGACGCAGTTTTTTACAGAATCGATACAGTTGTTAAAGATCCTTTGATGAAGAGATGAAGCTCTGAGTAAGTCGGTGGGAAGGGAACCAAATGTCGCCATCACCCCTTTTATTAATGATCTTTTCAGAGGAAATAAAAATATTCAAATTCAAATTCATTTATTCCTTAAAAATATAGCATAACAGGGACATAATATAGTCTCTAAAGCGCTACATTTCTTAAAAATAACATACAAACACTAGAAGTAAACATTTGTACAATACTTAATTAAGTAAAAATAAATAAGCATTTTCTATATATTTTTAGTAATAAATTATTGAAGATCTTTCAACTACATAAGTACAGTATTTAAGGTGTTATTTTAGTAGCTACGTCCACTTATTATTAGATCATAACCTTTACGACGTTTATTTAGTTTTTGCGTAAAAAAACAAGGACCTTTTTATGTAAACAGCAAGACTAGAATTTCCATATATTCTATGAAAAAACAACATATTTTCCGTTTTATCCTTTTATTATAAAAACAATATAAATACATACTTGGTGTTATTCTAGCGAAACCTCCAGAAAAAGCAATATACAAAAATTTATTTTCTCATTTCGCTAGAAAAGAGTAACTCAGTCACATTTATTAATATTTTCTACGAAATATCTTGTAGAAAATAACAAAAGATAGCACATCAACAGGAAAAAATATCCCAGTTCTTCTTCGTATAAGTTTGTGGCCAAGCTCTATTGTCGACAGTATTCAAGCCTCCCGAAGGCCTCTGACTTGGCTCAACGATAGCTTGTACAAAGACTAACAGCCGGGACCTACAATTTAACGTGTCATCCGACCCACGGTAGCGCCCTGATGAAAATGACACTTTTTCAATGACTGTTTTGTCTATGTTCACCCATTCAAAGACTTTTGGCATCGACCATTACTTAATATTGACCACCTTAGTTAACCGGGTAACAGACACTTTATTGCAGTGAAATAAAGAAACAATGTATTGTCGTCGTGATTCGATGTCACCCATGGATAAATTTATCTTTCCCTCTGCTATTCTGGGCGGGTTGTTTTCGTAGATAAATGTCCAATTAGGTGGTTCCATCATTTGTGATTATTTTCTTCTTGAATGATTCATCAGCCGAATCCAAGCAATCGTTTGCCATAATTTTCATGTAATTGGAATCAATTTTCTATGTTCCTACTCGTAGATTGAGTCACGGCCAAAGTAGGCTTATTTTATTTTACTAGCTTTGCCCCGCAGTGTTACTCGCGGTAATCCGAGATAAAAAGTAACTTATGTGTCACATTAAGGTGATGTACTCTTCTTGCATACTAAATTTCATCTAAATTGGTTAAGCTGTTTGAGCGCAAAAGAGTAACAAACGTATACACAAACTTTCTCGTATAAAATATTTAGATTCCTTATTGGCTGTGGGTCTGGGTGCTAATTATGTATCTATATAAAATATGTGTATACTCGTATGTAGTATATGTTAGTTACCATAACACTAACTAGAAATGGTTCAGTATGGGGTTAACCAGCCGTGTGTGAAATGTGTCCTAATATTCATTTATTTATTTTGTTTATTATATTACCTTTTATTTTATTTTGCATATCACGTAGTTTATAACTGGATAAACAGTAACATTTAGTAATTTTCAATGTAAACGGCCTAATCTCATTTTCTCAAAGTTATAATTAATATGCACACCTATAAATTTGCCCGTTGTTGCGTAAATACCTCAATCAATCGAATACTACGTAATAGGCTTGCACTAGCACTAAACACAGGGTGTAAAAAAGTGCGTAATTGGCGGGTCGAATTGGCCCCCACAGCCGTTTGGCAGGGGCGGCACTAGGGCAATTATCGGGGGGTCCTGTTCCGAACGTGCTTAACCTCATTTGTTCGGCTTATTTAACGACTTAGTTGGTATTAGCGGCTATGGTGTAGGATTAAGGTATTACTGTCTTCTTAAGGCAGTCTGTTGGGGTGGGGTCGTTGTACTAGTCAAATAACTTTACTGGCCTTTGTTAAATTGATTCAACTTTTTCTCTCAAGGTATAGAATATAGTTTTGTATAGAATAACAAATCAAAAAAAAATATCGTAATGTAAAAATATAGTCTGTATGTATGAATTGATTCTCTAGAGGCCGTAGTAACTTGGTTCTCAGGTACCTACTTAATACGTTATTGTTGAGATATGAAAACGTCAGATTTTATAAATCACTAGCTGACCCGGCAAACGTTGTTTTGCTTTAAAAATAGATTGTGGCAAATTCTCAGACCTACTGAATACGCGTATTAAAGTTGGTAATAATCGGTCAAGCCGTTTCGGAGGAGTACGGTAACTAACATTGTGACATGGAAATTTTATATATTAGAAGATTACAAACAATGTTCAAATACAGTTTGTTCGCGAGGGCTTCTATGCTAATACATTAATAATACTTACATTACTGATGTGTGTATAATGTATCGTTAGAAACACACTACACTATTCTAAAGTTATTTGACAAAGTGTAAATATAATAAATAAATTTCCTAGATTAAGTAAATACCACGTACCCAAAGATATACTTTATGATAGAGAGTTCACAGCATCAATATCTCAGCCTACATCACCCAAACTAATAAATCTGAGCATTCAATTGCGCGATATGCAAGGACAGCAGTGAGGGCAGTGCAAGTGATGTGATAGCAGTCGGCTTATCGCGCCTGCATCAAGACTTACTGCCCTACGAAATGTCTTCCACAGATTAGTTAAAAGGCAGAAACTTTTCTGATATCAAATTTTTCACATTTTTATTACTTTTTAATACTTTTACCTCATTTTATTTCCTGTGATATACTAAAGATTCCCTTGATATATTTATTTGGCTTGTAGCACTTTAATTAACTAATAATTAATTCGTAATTATGGAGCAGTAATGGTTGACACCAAGATTAGGTACTTAAATAATACAATGACACCACTTAAAATATTACTTTTGTAGTGTAATTCTACACAGGCGGTGTGTTTTTTGACAATATAGACAGGAAACTTGATTAGAAAAAAAATGTGATCGCTCACCTAACCATCGTAATCATCCTGAGTTCCAAAATGAGAATATAGATAGCGATGAAGCCGAAAACCAAACCATGACACATTTGAGGTACAGGTAAGGTGAAGCCAAAGGCCGAAACAGAGGTTCGTTCCCCGATTCATGTGACGATAATGATTAAGAAATTTGGGGGACTCCAAAGTTAAAATACCTCTAAATCAGGAGCATGCTTCCCCAGTTCAAAAGATCATCATCATCCGTATATCATCTTTATCCATAGCGTCGAACAACAAATGTTACCTTTCTACCACTAACTTCTATTTTTGATTTGGGCAAAACAGCAATTGCCATGTTAGGGTACTAGATCATAATTGAAACGTTTTTGATAAAAGTTTTCCATCTGTTCGTCACTAATCATATTCCCCTGTGCCTCGGGAGATGAGGATAACGCATATTATAGTTAGTACGTACGTATTGGTTTGCATTGTTGATCCGACGTAGGGGGGCGTAAGGGGCTTTATTGATAAAACTCATACTTGCTTCCAACGACATTTAGGTATTATAAATGTCGTTGCTTGCTTCCCTATTCTTGTAGAGTAAAAGTTAATAACAGATTGACAGCACAAATTTCATAGTTATGTTGGATTTTTTTTATTACACTTTTATTTAATTTGTTACTTTTCCTTTTTTTGCTTTATTCCACCATCATCATCTACAACCATGCTCATCCCAATGCTGGTTGTCGAGTTTACATAGCATGTTATTTACACTGAATCGACTAATCCAAGATGTAAACTATCCGCATAAAATTTATAAAATTTAAATTTCTCCCGAATGGGTTCAATTGTTTGGGCATTAAAGAGTAACAAACATACACATAAGCACACATTATTTAATATTAGTAGGATGGGATTAGCATTTTTAGTCGTTTATTAACTCCTTTCCACCCAAAGGTTGCCTGGAAGAGATCGCTTTAAGCGATAAGGCCGCCAATTGTGGCACACTCTTTTTTTGTTCTTAGTTTTTATTTTATCTTTAGTTTTAAGTTTGTGTCCAATAAAGTATTATCTATCTATCTATCTATCTATCTATCTATCTATCTATCTATCTATCTACCTATCTATATATCTATCTATCTATCTATCTAACTATCTATCTATCTATCTACCTATCTATATATCTATCTATCTATCTAACTATCTATCTATCTATCTATCTATCTATCTAACTATCTATCTATCTATCTATCTATATATCTATCTATCTATCTATCTATATATCTATCTATCTATCTATCTATCTATCTATCTATCCATCCTTCTATCTATCTATCTATCTATCTATCTATCTATTAGTAGGAGATGGTTAGTGGGATTCTAATTGCCGCCCAACGATGACGCCTTCACGCGGTGATTTTCCTTTATTTTGCTTACAGCTAATGGCATCATGATGACATGGTGCTCGCGGTGGGCTTGTAATTACCGAAATCAGGACTTTCGAGATAATTCCACAACAGGACAACGGGATTTTGCTCTTTAGGGATGAGGTATACGATTTTGAGAGCATTTTTTAATCAGGAAAAATAATATTTGAATTAAAAAGGTTTTATTCGAATAATGTTAACAAACTTTTATATCTTGAATTTGTTTGCTTCTTTGTATCATCACCTAATTAACCATTAGATATACCATTTGTAAGTTGTATGTACTATGAAGCACAATAAATGTATTTTCTTTCTTTCACTACTTTCTAAGCTATTGCTAAGCATGTGTCGATTAATGGATTCATGTCTGATTTTAAGGGTTCTGCGTTAGTTTATTCTTGTGTTTTCCCACCAGGTGGAGTCAGCACAGCCTGTATTTTCTTACCACCCAACATGTCTCTATTTAATTATTATTCTTAAGACAACACATCCAAGTCTTTTAAGTTGACCTATTCCACTTGGTGATATAAGATGGAAGATATAAAGGTGGAGTATTATAAAAGTGAGCAGTATGTGCAAGTCCAGCAGTGAATATACCTATCTGTAGTTGGTAAATAAATATGTAATATACTTGTTTTCTCTCTTTCGTTCTTAAAAGATATAAGATTTTTTTAATCTCTGACAGTTCCACCGCGAATTTCGCTCCAGTAAGCATGAAAACGGCTACTCATTGCTGTGCAATTTGGAACGACATACGTGAGTTACCATGTCACGTTAACAACTCACCATGTTTGAAACGACTGGCATTTTAATTTCTGACGCAAAGAATGTTTTTTCTGGGCGTGGGTCTGTTTGTCTGTGGTATAGAAAATTGTTCTGAGATCTTTGGCATCATAGCTCGCAATCGGATGAGTCGAATTTCTATTTAGTTTATTTGCAAAGTTTATTAGGCGGGAGTGTTTGATGAAAATCAATCCCAGATAGCCGCCTTTAAAAAATGGCGGTTTTTTTTATAAGTTCCTCAATATGGATGAAATTAAATGGCTTGACTAGTAAAACATATACACTATCATACATGTACATTTCAAATCCAAAATGGCCACCCCACTAATGTCAGGAGGTACTACAGAATAAATTAAAGAATAGAACGAGACAAATCGAAATCGAACAAACGCAAAATTCGACGATCCCAAAGATAATAAAATATAAATCTAGCTTTTGACCTTATGATCGAATTAGGTAATTTATTCCGAAAAATATGAGTTCCGAAACCAATTACTTCAACCCAGTCCTTTATAAATAAAAGGCAATATCTCTAAGGTCAAATAGGCTAGACAATTTTATGAGTAAAATGTATGTACCTAATTTCATGAAGAAAATCTATCATTTGGGTAGATTCATCCAGACCAAGGATAATATCTTAAGGGATATTGTAATTTATCCAGATATTTTTTGCTACGAAAACAATGTGTAGTACGTTCCATTCTCAATTTATTCTCAGATTAAGTGCTAAGATACGCTGTCATTTACTTATGAATTAATCCCTATTCTACGACTGATTGTCTGGATAGATAAAAACTTGTGTCTTACAGCTTTAAGACATTTAAAATAAAGCTTAAAAATGTAGTCTACATAACCAGTTATTGCAACATAGAAATAAACAGTTCAGTATATGTAATCCACTGCTGGAAGTCGGGGCCTTCTCTCACAAGTAGAGGGATATATGCCATAATTTTCGGATGTTGTAGTTCTTCGGAGCAATGGGAATTTTAGTTGTTTTTTCTCGCGATGTATTCCGTTCACGCGAGTTTCAAATAACTTAATATATTCTTGATTAAGTTAGTTATTTATAACAGCACTCGCTAGATAGATAGATAAATACTTTATTAAAATACGCACAAAAAAATATTACACAAAACTTAAAACCTAGTGCTCCAACTGGCGGCCATATCGCTAAAAGCAATTTCTTCCAGGCAATCAATTCCAAGAAAATACACAAAGAAGAACTTAGAGAAGAGGTGAAATAATATAAGTGCAGAAGTGAATTCGAATAAATATATTTTAACAAAATAAATACATGATATTAAAACATAAATATATATATTACATAAACACACACAATACAATCAAAACATAAAAAATATGGAATAAGATAGCCTTCAAGATGAAAAGGATAAATATAACATATTATTGTTATATTTGTTTAATAATAAATTAAGTATAACCTGATTTTCTCAGATTTTTTTTTCCTATCCGATTCTATTTTAACATTTAAAGTTTCCTAGTCGCCTCATATAGAATTCTAAAAACAGTTAAACTTTACAGCCAATGAAACGTTCACTTCTAAAAAGTGCCTATAAATTTTTAAAGCACCTATTGAAGCTTTCAAGCAATCCTCAAGTAGAAAACCAAACGTAATTTATAACACAATTAAATCAGTTTCCAAGGGCCGCTGCTCACTTGATGGCTGTCTAAGACGTAAACCGTTTACGATAAGAATATCTCAGATCTTGGAGAGGTTTCCAAACAATAAGACAATTAGACAGTAAACTTGCTGGAATGGCTTAATCTACGAGCGACATTCCGGGTTTGCAGGAACAGTGGAATGTAAACGAGCGAATAATTTGCGCAGAATAATAGTCAGAAAGTACGAGTAATAGTCAGATATGTTATTAACGTAACCAATTAAAAAAAACTAAGTTTATTTATTTACAGACAACACATTGACAAAACAGGCACAATAAGAATAGGTAAAATAACAAGTTCTAAAAACAAATATTGCAAATAATTTGCGCAGAATTCGAAATAATAGTCAGGTATGCTATTGACGTAACCAATTTAAAAAAATCTAAATTTATTTATTTACAGACAACTCATTGTCAAAACAGGCACAATATAGAATAGGTAAAATAACAAGTTCTAAAAACAAAAATTGAGGATGGGGTTTTTTCCTGAAGACACCAAACTAGGCCGCCGCCTGTCTTTTTTTCTTAGAAATATAATAATCAAATTAAGATATCATCAACATATCAAGCTTGACATAATTACGACTCGGACAAAAAAAATACTTTGGTTTGATTTCTTTTCACTGTTATTTCCATTAAAACATCGTGTTCTTTGAATTTGACCAATAAATTAATTTTGTTTTTATAAAGATTAGGACGTTTTTTTTTATCCTGATATTATTACAGCTCGCAATTCCTAGATTAGATCATTTCATTTAACTGTCGCCAGGGCTTTCTGGTAGATTACGTCACCTTCATACATTTCTCGTCATTTGACGATTTCGATTTTAAGAGATACCGTAGCAGTGAATTTTTGTCTAGGCCCTCTGTTAGTGTACAATATAATCTTAAAACTCGCTCGTCTACAACCATTCTCTCAGCTTTATTTCAGAACCTCCTTTAACCGTCATTTGCACTTTTCCACGGAAGGATCCGCATCCCTAAAATGATAAATGAAATTTCACAAGCTTTTTGTGTGTCCAAATTAAATCATAATTAACTAATTTCTATATTAGATCTGTTTATAATAGCTAATGATAATTTTTATACATATTTTATTAATTATTTTTTTTCTACAAATCCAGGCTACATTAGTTTTGTATTTTATTTTCGATAGAAAGCCATTCTAACTTTGTTGTAATAAAAAAACCATATAATTTCTTGGCGTGGCTTGTAATAAATTGGCATAGATTTTCTTCTCCTAGGTAGAGAGGGTAAGCAAAGAAGTAAAAAAATTGATAAGATTATGCAATACAATCTTATATTTTTTTTTAAATATTTTTATTTCTGCTACGTTAACCAGCAATACTGATTATGATAAAAAGAATTCCTAATATACTCATTCTATCTTCTAAAACTGGTTTTCTATTTCACAGATCGGAAACCACGCCAAACTTTCTTTCAACATCGGCGTTTGAAGACTGACTTTTCTGACAAAAGCGAGGAAATGCATCATTATACTATACTTATATACAGAGCTACGATTCTGGACTTTAATGTTAGGTAATAGAGCATGTATTTGTCTGTGTGATTATACAGCTAGAGACAATGTCCATTATAGGCTATTGACAGTGAGATGGCGGACTGGCAAGCATCGTTATGTCCGTGGGGGACTTGTCTAAGGATAAAGTTTGGAAACTTAGACAAGGTATATCCAATAGAAGCATTAGTTACGCTAAAATTGCAGAAATCAGACGGTTAGCGTGGTACGGACATGTAATGCGTAGAGAGGAGATGCATGTGACTAGGAGAAGTATGGATATGATTGTAAGAAGTAGCGGAAGCAGAGGTCGACCAAAGAAGACGTGGATGAATTGTGTGAAGGAGGATATGAATGAGAAGGGAGTGAATGTAGAGATGACGGCTGATAGAGTGGTGTGGAAGCGAAAAACAGGCTGTGCCGACCCCACCTAGTGGGAAATGGTAAAGGAGAGGAGGAGTCTTGTTTTATTTGAAAGCAAATAATGTAACTTAAAGGTTATCTATACCCGTCCCGTACCCGTTATACCATTTTTAGTTTGTAATATGGTTGCTAACACAACTGATATACTACATATATGTACATACATACATATTTAGCACCCAGACCGACAGCGAACAAATTTAGTTCATTACAAAGATGTTGACAGTGCTGGAAATTGAACCCGGGACCCTCTGATTAGTATTTCATTCATGGTAACCTTTACGCCAACGAGGTCGTCTCATATTCATCGTCAATATTTTATTTGTTTTTTCACAGCCATAAATTCAACTTTTATCCTATTCAAGTTATAACTTAAGAGGTCATTTTATACGCAATTCTCAGCACGTTCAAGCTGTTTGCTGATAGCTTGTGAAGTAAACAGCTTAGCTGTATCGGCTCCGGACACTGAGTATTTATATCGAAACCCTGAGCTATTGGACAGCTTTGCTTTAGTTTAGTAGCAAAGAGCGTCGTTGCACTTACTTGTAGAAGGTTTGTGTTAGAATATTATGTTATGCGTATATTTCGTCTCCTATGACCAGACTTGTAAAAACCGAAAAAGTATTTGTAACTAACAATGTCAAACAGTATAATTTAATTCCTGACTGTGTACAAAAATTATGCGACATTAAATTTTAGACAAAGGTTAAGTCTCTGCTAATTAAGAAAGCATACTCTGTTGACGAATTGACTAATGACAAGTATTTTCCGCTATTTGCTACATTTATATACTTACATAATTTTTATTTTTGTTACGTTTAATCTTTGGTTTATAAGTTTTGATTGTAAATTTTGACGTTCATAAGTGTATGTACATACACTTATGAACGTCACAATGTGACAACCTCGTTGGCGTAAAGGTTACCATGCCGGTCTGCTAATCAGAAGGTTCCGGGTTCGATTCCCGGCCCGGTCAACATCTTTGTGCTTAACTAAATTTGTTGGCTGTGGGTCTGGGTGTTGAATATGTATTTATATATAATATGTATGTATATGTAGTATATCAGTTGTGTTAGCAACCATAATACGAGCTGGAAATGGTTCAGTATGGGGCTAACCAGCCGTGTGTGAAAGTGTCCTAATATTTATTTATTTATTTGTTTACACTTGCACTTCACGAACCTATATTTGAAATAAATTAATTGAATTGATCCTCAATTTGTGTATGCCATCTCGCTTGCACAACTAAGTGAGTGCGAGCAGGACACAAAAAACTTTCAAAATTTTTCTTTATTAAATCGAGTCATAGGTACTTAGGGTGCTATGGGAGTGAAAAAGCATGTTTGAAAAATCCTGCGAACCCTTGAAATAAAAATGGATTTTACAGTTTTATCATCTTTAATTCAGTGTTAATAATCGTTCGTTCCATTTTAAAGTTTAAAACTGTGTTGTACTTCTGAATGTACGAGTAATAAAGTGTTATAAAGAACGACCGACGTGCGAAAGTGTTACATTAACACTTTTTTATCGTAATCTTTTGACTTTTGTCTTAAATTACATATAATAATTGTTTTGGTTGAAAAAGATTGTTTACATATTATTATTTTAAAATTATTAGATTGTAAAATTACTAACGTAATTATTCAATACTCTATGTGGGTCCTAGGTATTATTCCTGTCTTGCGTTTGAATATCCAATTCACTAAATCTATCTGATAGTAGACTTGCATAAATCGTTTCGTCCCATTGGCCGTTGTTTATGCATTGACTACCCGATCTGCAGACTCATAAATACAATTGCCTTGCCTCTACCTGAACTATTACTGTGGTACTGGATACTGTACGCTTTACCAAGGTATAAATGAAAATCTAAGGTATAACTGAAAGAGATGGATTTAAACGATAAGGCCGCCAATAATGGCACACTTTGTTTTAATTTAGCTTTTAATTAATTGTCTCCTGTATATTGTGTTTAATAAAGATTCGTTCAAGTAAGAGTTCTTACCATCTATCCGCCCTTGTTTCTATGTTTTTATTTTTTTTTCTTAATTGTTCACGATTAAAAAAATATACATTAATAATCGGGGGTTACGTCGTTTGTATTTGTGTCTATCTTATTTTTCTATTTTATCTAACTTTAATAATATAGAGACAACAAATAAATAATTTAATTTGTTAAAGTTTCACATTTATGCCTGGTGACAGACGGACGGACAACGGAGTCTTAGTAATAGGATCCCGTAGGTACCAGTAAGGTACGGAACCCTAAACAATATAGGTACAAATACTAACATAATTAGCCTTCATTGCCCTGGTAATTCGAAGGACAAATAAGTAGTTTTTTGCTGAGGCAAAAAAGCACTTATTAAAACGATTCAATCAAACTTCTTGTTTCCCGCTAAGGCTCAGTAAAACTGAAAGTTAGCAAAGGAAAATAACCACAAATTACGATCATGTTCAGTCATATGGAAATATAAGATTATATCTGGGCACGTGTCAACGACCTTCGTCGATTTTTGGGGCGAAACATCAAACCGAGCAATACTGGCTAGACAGAACGATAGCAACGTATTAAATATTTATTAGATAGTAACTGGAAGAGGTACCACCAAATATTGTTTTCCGGTAGCCTCATTGATAGCCAGTTATTCCAGACTAAGTATGCTCTACCTTAGGTCGGAGTGTCATTAACTCGTGCGGTTATGCACTCTGTTGGTCAAATACCTAGCTGTAAGATGTAAAATAACCTTGGAAATATGATATCGCAATATTTTCTTTTCGATTTCGACTACTTACACTAAAATTAAACATGAAAAAAATAACCACACAATAATAATAATAAAAAAACAACAACCTTACTAATAGATTTATCTAAGTCAGTGTCCGCGGATAAGGTGCTTAATATACTGGCGGCATTACCTCGCTGGATCGCCATTTTTTTTAATTTCTCTAAAATTATATCACTAAGCACTATCGAGCCAATTTTAAAAGAAGACAAATTCTTAATTTATATTAAAGATCGTTTATGTTTCTATTTCAACACAAAACGATAAAATAGAACATAGTTCCACACCGATACACAAGTGTAAATCCAACCCCAAATCCATTTCGCATGGATGCCAGAACATAATTTTATTTGTAGTAGGGGACAAGACAACACGGCTCACTGCCCCGCTGAATTATAAGATTTGAAATGCTAGCGTCCACGGAGACAATTTAGCTTGGCTAGCATCTTAGTAGTATAATCCGTTTTGAGCTCTTTAGTTACAAATTACCCAGAAAACCAATTAACCCAGAAGCCCAGAAGCCTAAGTGGCCAAGCTCTGGTATCGAGTGGTTTCTTAACGACTGCTTGGCCTAAGACTAGAAGCCAGTATCTACTATTTAACGTGTCATCTGACTCACGGTACCGCTTGGAGAAAGATTTCCTTTTTTAATGACAGTCTTGTGCATGGACACCCATCTAAGACATAGACCGTTGCTTAACATCGGTAATGCTATAACTTCTTTATAAACAAACTTTTGGTCGCTGATTGCATATCAGAACACTTACATTATAATACTATAGTTAATAACGATTATAGCTTTTTATACTGAAGCTATCATATCTAGGTTCCTTTAAATAAACCGTTTCAGTTGTGGGTTAAGAAATCTTTTCTTGCGTATCCCTCATTAACGCTGCTTGCCTTTATAAAGATATCATCTAAACAATTCTCAAAAAAAAGGTTTAACTGCAGTGTTTATATAGAGGTAACAACGAGTCCACCCTGTAGCTCTTTATGTACGGAAACTAAGACAGTACTAAACAATAGCCATATAATTTATAACTTATCGTAAATTTTGATGAGTTTCGGAATTTCGTAATTTAATTACCACCTGTAATTGTCGTTTTATCGCTTCACTTCAAGCTGCAAAAGTTACTGCAAACGTTGTAACGACCTCGTAAGAATACCTATCAAGTGAAATACACAACACAGACTGTTTGACACTGTTTCATACTTTGCGAGGGATTTAGAAAGTTTCTGAGAAGGTTTACAAATTAAACAGTATACGTTGAAAGTCTGGAGCAGTCGGGACAAAGCTTATCAATCACTTAAATTATCAACTTAAAAATATTTTATCAAAATTATATTTAAAACGTTTTAAAACTTGACAAAAAATCAAACAAACAAAACAGATAAAAGTTATTCTTTTATATATTATAGCTAGGCATTTGATCTGCAGGGCGTGTCTGAACCATACGAGTCAGTAACTCTCAGGTCTAAAGTGGAGCATGCGTAGTCTGGAATAACTGTCTCTTACTGGAGTCTCTTACTTAAGGGAACTGCTGAGACGCCAATAGATGCTAGACGACAGAGTTTTCAGATTTAGAGCGGTTGCTAGCCAGGCGAGCACTAGAAATACTCTACCACCATGCTATGGTTTCCTGATGATGTTTTCTTTCACCGAAAACTTGAGCTCTATTTTTCCTTTAGATGGGAACCTATCAATGTTTTTAAGCTCCCTCCTCACGTAGCGTGGCGTCGTGAGGCGTGTACTATCTGACCCTCTACCACATGACTACAACCACCGCTCCGTCAAGATCGTATCGCCTTCGAAAAGAAGCCCTCTACGAAGACTTTTCTTGTCTATGAAGCGAAACACATACAAATAAAGCACATATGCACATTGATAAATATAATGATTTAAAACTTAAAACAATTACGATACTGATGACACCAAAGAGAACCGATTTAAAATAACGCCGTCATCATAACCAACGATTAATATTTAACCCCGGATCGTGACAAACCGTTTACCGTAACCGGTTTCTTTCGACAAAAAGCTCGAGTCTATTCAAAGCGTTATCACCCTATAGACAGCGAGCGAAACCGGGTGATTGATATTAATGGCGACCCGTCTTATCTCCGCTTTGTCGCCAAAGGTTGGCTTTTCAGAAAGATCGTCCCTTAGGATGGAGTTGCAAAAACTAGGGCAATAGGCGGGGATTAGGGAAGGAAGGGCCTGAAAGGGAACCAACATTTTACCTTCTTGTGTTTATGTAATTAGATAATAATAAACAAATTAGTATCAGTGAAAATAAATAAATACAAAGCCGTTTTATTTTCAATCCATCACTTTTACATAGTACATAGGTATCCAATATACATTTTTCTCTGCACTAGGTCACTAGGTAAGAAAACAGATATAATTAAAAAATATCTATCTTCAACGGAGTGCATCCACCATTTTGGATTCGTTGCCAGACTCAGACATTATTTTGTTTGATTATTTTATTTGTATTTAGGGTTTAGTTCTATTTTCTAATTTATTTATGTTTGTAACTTTTTTTTGCAAACAATATTACAATTAGTAATGATAACAAGTTCCAAAATCTAAACTTTTAAAATCTATTAATAACACGTAAAAAAAGGCTAGTATGTAAATTTCAAACTGCTAAAAATATATCAATGTCATTGACTAAGTTTAACAATAAATTTAGTCATCTAGAACTTAGGAGTCTAGACTAGGTTCCAGACAAATTAACAATTATAAGTAAAATAAACTTAAAACGCCAGTTAAATTCCATTTTCATGTAGAACTGTAGTCGTTCTTATAAATATCAAATCCAACTTAAGGTTTTATTCGACGGAAGTTGAAAAAGTATTAAAGTTAATCTAGACTCTTACATTCAAACCCAACAGTTGGGAATAATGTTAAAAAGTTAAATAGAAACTGTAGTTTAAATTAAATTGATACAAAGTTCCAAGCTGATTTTCATAAGCTCTGGAGCGAACAATAACCATTATTAATTTTCTACGGGAATTAAGCTTTTTGAAAAGATTTGATAACACCATGATAATACATACAACATAAACTTAACATATTTTTTTTTGATGTCTACATTGATCTGACGCGATCATCAAAGCTAAGTAACGGTACACGTAACCCGTAACGTGTTTGGATGGGTGACCATGCACAAGACTGTGGTATTTTCATATGGGAGCTACCGTGCGTCGGATGACACGTTAAATTTTCTGTCCCAGCCGTTAGTCTTAGTACACACAGTCGTTGAGCCTACAGGCAGTTTGAAAAAAAATTACACCAGAGCTTGGCCACTTAATATTATGCCTCTTTTTTTCATGATTAATAGGCTTACGTTTGACCGCAGCTTGCGTGATGTTAAGCTTGACTATAGTCTAAGATGCATCACGCTTGCCAAGAAGGAACCGATTTACTCTAGATTTGAAGACCCTCAATTGTACTTCTCGGGAAAAAGAGACTTATGAAGAGAATTCCAATGCTTCGCATTCATGAGTGAATCCAATTTATAGCATAGTTTTCTCTTAAGCATATTAACAAAAGTTCATTATCATCTTCATCCACATGCCTAACCAATGCCATTCCTTTGTAGACCACTGCTAGGTATACATATGCGATATGTTTCAAAGCTATGTTTCCAGCAAACAACATAGAAGGCTTTTTAAATAGGTCACATACCTGTGACATGCCTAAAGCTGCTACTTTGTGTCAAAGGAAAAATTTGAAGCATCTCGCAGGTTTTGAGGGGCCATTTTAAATACCGGAAGTTCATATTAACAAGCTTTTGTAAGGATTTTTGGTAATAAAAACACGCATTTTTTTTCTATTTTCATTTTCATTCGTTTTTTTTACGTTCCAAAATTTTAGTAATAACAAAAATTATAATTAGATATGATAGGTTTATATGCTAAGAATGAAATAGCTCGATTGAGACTAAATATTTTGTAATTTCAATAGTTTTTATAAAAAATGTGTTTAGTAGATATAATTTTACTGTTTAAGTTTATAAGAATAAAAATAATATGAAATACGCATTCCATTTTCACATTTTATTCCTTATTACAATATATATTTTCTTCTTACTAAAGGCTGGATTATTACCAGCGCCAACGAGTAAGAAAATAAAAACCAATCTAGAACAAAAACCCGTATATTATTTCCACTATAAAGAAGGCAGGAAGCAGTGTAGGAAATAATAAAAAAACGTCTTCGGTGTTCAAAGAAGAAATTCTTTGAAAGCAACCAACTGAAAATGTGAGAATAACTTTACCCTACATCGATAACTTCTTTATTTGGAAAATTTGGTCGTCTCAGCAACCATTGCTGTCCTAGTATCAGAAAAATATTACTAGCTTATTACTAGCCGGCAATGGAGAGCGAACATATAGTAAAGTTAGTGTGAAAAGAACCAAGTGTGGATGAGAAGACACGCAATGTAAAACATCGTCGTGTTATGTGGTATGATGGAAAGAAAATTGCAATTTTCATCGATGCTTGTTATGCTGATAGGTTCGCGGGTCGTAAGTTGCGGGATTTAAAATTGATACATTGTTATAAAAGGAAAGTACTGAGAGAGGATTGCATGCGGCAGAGATGCGAATGTTGCGATGGAGATGTGTATTGTGGGTAAGAAATGAGTATATTAAAGGAACTTTAAAAGTGGCGCCTGTTTCAGAGAAAGTGAAGAGTGGACGGTTAGCGTGGTACGGACATGTAATGCGTAGAGAGGAGATGCATGTGACTAGGAGAAGTATGGATATGATTGTAAGAAGTAGCGGAAGGAGAGGTAGATCAAAGAAGACGTGGATGAATTGTGTGAAGGAGGATATGAATGAGAAGGGAGTGAATGTGGAGATGACAGCTGATAGAGTGGCGTGGAAGAGAAAAACAAGCTGTGCCGACCCCACCTAGTGGGATATGGTAAAGGAGAAGAAGAGTTATAAAAGGCTGCAGATTTTTTTTTATTGGAACAACAAAACATGTAACACCCTAATTATACGTATCATGAGCTTTTAAGACATAATACTAAACATTTTGTAAGAAATTGTACTTGAAAACATACAATATGTTGTAAAATAAATTAAACATAAAGTGGTCAATAAAATAAAGGAACTGTCTGACAACGCACACTAATAATCAAGCTGTATAGCAAGCGCCAGAGTTTAATTTACGCGTAAGTTTTTAAAACAGATTAGAGGTAAGTAAATACATCACAATTAAGTCAAGATATTTTGTTTTATTCCCAGATGGGCCTTTTTTTCTTTCTTCTGTTTGCAAGTAACTATAGGTATACATAATGATTTCTACTCCTATATTTATTAATCTTACATCAAAATACTTCTCGTGAAGAAATAAATACCTAACAAATTTACACTCACTTACGAACTTGTTTTTATTTATCACTTTTATAATATTAGTGGGATAAATACAAATTATTATGCTACCCATAATAAGTAATATAAATAATCATTGCAAATACAAAATTACATTAAGTCCCAGAGTACACGCTGGGATTTAATTTAATGTGGTATTTAGGGAAGTTACATCACTACGAGTATTTTATTTAATCAACATCCCCAAAACAGAGAAACTACAATTTAATCTAAGCCAAAACTACACCCTGTAACATTTATCACTGGTCCATTACAACCATGGATTTGGAATTCAAGATAGATAGGGAAAAATTTGTAATTACACTTTTAATAATACTTAGGAGTTATCAATTTCTAATTTAACGTTGGTTTTTAAATCTAATACATTCTGCTGAATTTTGATTGCAGAAATGAGTCTAATATTTTTACGCAACGTGATTAAGCACTAGTAATCTTTTACCACAGATGTGCCATCAATAATATCTATGTCATGATATGTTAAGCCTAATATTACGATTCTTTATACTCAATGAGTGTGAATGAGCTGCTGTGCCGACCCCACCTAATAGGGATAAGGTGAAGTAGGAGAAGATACTCAATGAGTAATATTCAATATACCTAGTTAGATATGAAATTACAAATATCGCCGTCCACGCGAAGTGGTCAAAGTTTATAAATAAACATACATAGTACCTTAAGTTTTGTATGAGTAAATAAATAAATATTAGAATTTTTAATGTTTATAGATCAACGATAAAAATATACTAACTAAATAAATAAATGAATATTAGGGCACATTTCACACACGGTTAGTTAGCCCCATGCTTAACCATTTACAGATTGTATTATAGTTGCTAAATACTTTCTTTAACTCGATACATATTGAACACCCAGACCGACAGCCAACAAATATAGCTCATCACAAAGATGTTGGGCGTGTCGGGTATCGAACTCAGGATCCTCTGGTTGGCAGTCCGCCATGGTAACCATTACGGCAGCGAAGTCATAAAAGTTAAAGGAATTTAGGTGTCAACTCAATGCTCATACATACGAGTAAGTTCTTATTAAGCCACTCTACCACATACCACGTGTTCTAATGGGAGGGTAACATATAACAGGGCTGGTCCGAGATTATAAACAAAGCTCGACTAGCAGCGACCAGCGATGTTAATCTGGTAGAAACATCGCAGACGTGAGGCGCTGAGGTCTGCGGGTCCACATCTGATAAAGCTGTAATTGAAACTGACTTGTAGGGTGCCCGGACTGGATTATACGACCTGCATGTTTGTAGCAAATTTGTGGCTAAGATTGTATGTAAGTTCTTTTAGATGTTTTGATGAAGCCAGCAAGAAACTTGTTTGGAATATTTTAATAAATTTATAAACATATTCGTAAGCTGTCCACTAATTCAATACAATATGGTATGGAATGTAATAATTCAGAAAGAAAGTTTTAAACTGCTTGTACACCGGGGCTTTTTCTCACGTAGATATATATAGGCCATAATCTACCACTTTGGCCAAGACTGCTGGTTGCGCAGTGACGGATGATCCTTCAGTTTCCTCGCGCTGTTTTTTTTTACCGTAATGCGAGTGTAAGTCCACATAATTCTAACTAAAAATAAGTAATTGATATAGGGCCGGAATCGAACCAGGGGCAAAAAAAAACAGTTGAAAAATAGATAGTTTTCCACAGAACCACGTAAGAAGTATGTAAATTTGCGTTTCGTATAGCCATAGTTAGTATCTTTAGTTATACGAAATACGAATTTTCTTACTCAATCTACAGTAGAAATATTTTCGAATTTATTGGAACGACACAAGAAAAGGCTAGCTAAAATCACAATCCCTGCGTGACCCGTCGATGGGCGTCAACAGTCAAAGAGTTAACGCCAGAAAATCTTGGCAGCGGTCTCTAGGACCTGGTAGTAATTAGTGGGCAGCAAAACTTCCGCGCCATTAGTCCCCGTGGCTCGTTACACCACTAATTGCGGTCTGACGGACCCACGGCCCCAAAGACCCCCTGTTTTTGCACCCAATTAGTTTGCTCCACGAAATATAATAGTTTTAGGACCTTTTGAATCGTGGCTAATGATGCTGAAGGCAGCAGGTCTGAGGATTTGCTTACCTCCGCCACGTTGCTGTTTTGCTTTGTTCAAATTTGAATGGTGAGAAAGTTTGCCGATTCAGTGTTTAATATTTAGTGGTCTGTATCAATATTGTTTTGGAATTGGTTGAAGTTTGTTAGAAATGTTAACAAGTATTATTTTGGTTAGATATTTGTACGTTACCCTTAGTAATTTAATTGTTTAGGTATTATTTAATTTTAAAAAATGTTTTGGAGTTCATTTCACTTAAAGTAATAATTTATAATTGGATGTAGTTAAGCAAAAGGGACTCAACCCACACTTTGGCCAAAATTGAGTTAAGTATGCCATCGTACTCGTGATGGTCAAATCTAAAGAAAGAGAAATTCCTACATATTCTTATCTATTCTCGAGTATTTACCTAATCAACGAGCCTTAATATACAAGTTACTTACGTTCAACTACAATATCTGTAACCGAAAACTTAATATACTTGTATTAATGTAGCATTTAACAAAATAAAAGTCGTGTCAAACAATTCTTTAGAATAGTCAGTTTGGCAAATGCCAAGTGATTTGCTCCAAACCGCTATTTACATTTGGCAAATAATTTATTCCGAAAAACCTTTCAGCAGCTATAAAACCATCAACAAACAAGAGAAACAAGTTCGATAACCCATAACGATTTCTTTTCTATTCACCCCGCAGCCATTCATCTCGGTCCCTAAGTACAGAAACACAGGCGAGCGGCCAATTCATTAGATCGAAACGTTCGGACCGCAATCCGAGAATAGAGCTAGGAAAATATTTAGATACAGATATTATATGACAACATAATGCGCCTTTTTAGCTATACACAGTTACGTAAGGCATAAACATATCTAATTAATACTATAAATACTATAGATGTTTGTTCTTCTTTCATGGTTTGAAAGTTCACTTTATTTGCATATATAAGTAACTAAAATAACATGTAGAATTTTCTAATCTAAAATATAGTTTCAGAAGAATTTAAATACTACTCTTATTTACAAACTTAAAGAAAAATCAAAACACTACAATTTAAATTAGAGTAAGCATACATATTTATAATATTTATATATATTTATTCGTTAACTCAGTAGAAATATTCATCAAGTTTTGAGGAGATTTTTGTTTGTCAATTTTGTGGAGATATTTGAAAAGTTTGTGGAGATTAATTTGGCGACGCAGGCTTTTGGTTACTATGCCGGACTGCCAATCAAAAGGTTCCGGGTTCCACGGCCAAAATCCTTTTGCTTAATTAAAATTTGTTTTCTGGGTATAAAATAAGTATGTATTGTATATGTAGTATATCAGTTGTGTTGGCTACTATAACACAAACTAGAAATGGTTCAGTATGGGGTTAACCAGGGGAGTATGAAATGTGTCCAAAAAGAAAAAATAAATATAAATTTTGTAAAGAATGATTCAAGTATGTTAAGATATTTGTCAAGTTGCTAAGATATTCGTCAAGTTTGTTAAGATATTTGTAACTTTGGTGAAGATTTTCGTCAAGTCTCCGAATTCACTGGACCGAAGAATTTTCTCCTGATTTCTTATTGATTTAAAGCAGCTTAAATCTTATACAGTACAACGCACAGCCTTATCAGGTCTAATAAATTGACTTAGTCAATAACCTAAAACATAAGTAAGGGAAATGTTAAGTTAGTGTTTTTAATTCTATTATCATTAACAAAAACTGAATTTATTAATTACTGTCTTCACGTACTTTGTCGTGTAAGATGCTGTACCATTCATTATTTTTCTATAACAGACTTAATTGACGTATCTTTTCAGATCACTTTAGCATGATTGAAGTCTAGTCCAGGTAAATTTAATGTTCCATGTCAATTGAGAGCAATCACAAGCAATAAAGGCGTAACATGTTGTATACATTCATCGAGCCAGATTTGTGGTAAGAGTCGGGTGGAAGGAAGGTCGCCGGAATTTTGGCGCCACGGCGACCCATAAACGGATAAGGATCCAGAAAGATATTGGAATCTGTATATAAAAACATGACTTGAAAACATTGCAAGACTTGGAATCAAGAGGTTTTCGCAGTGTACTTAATTTGTGTATAAAGTTATTTGAAAATTGCAGTACATTATTATGCAGTACATATTGTGTTTTTAATCGTTTGAAACTTTTTAGGTTTTCGTACCTAAAAGGTAATAACGGAACCCTATTACTAAGCCTCCGTTGTTTGTCTCATGGCTGTATCTCAGAAGCCGTGATAGCTAGAAAACTGAAACTTTTAAAAATTATGTATTTGCTGTGCTGAGCTGTATATATTTAGAAAAAATACTACAAAATATTACGGAGGCTACCCATACAAAAAACGTGTTTTATACGTATTTTTTGTTATATATCAATAACGGTAATTTGTGAACACCTAAAATTTTCACAAAATGTAAAAATGTACATTCATATTTTAAATTAAATTTTAAAAATTAAATTAAATTGATATCTTTCAATTGTAATCTTACATGCCTGACGGTCAAAATAGAGGGCCAATTTAATATAATAACACCAATTGCACCTATTTTGCAAGAAATATACGATTTGATTTGATACTTAAGGCGGGCTCCCATACAACAAACGTAATTTTTAAGCATTTTTTACTCCATCTTTATAATGACATTTTATATACCCTCAATACAATCACAGAATATTTAATTATGTATTAACTTTAAAAATTAATTGGGCAATTTTTATTTTCAACATTAAATACTAGGACTAGGACATATTCACACACGGCTGTTTAGCCCCATACTGAACCATTTTTAGCTCGTATTATGGTTGCTAACACAACTGATATAATACATACATATTATATATAAATACATATTTTAACACCCAGACCCACAGCCAACATATTAAGTTAAGCACAAAGATGTTGACCGGGCCAGGAATCGAACCCGGAACCTTCTGATTAGCAGACCGGCATGGTAACCTTTACGCCAACGAGGTCGTCAAAAAAAATAAACCACAAAGAAGTATAATATTCATAGTATACAATATAAAACCCAATACTCTCGCTTCATTTCCCTGTTTCTCCCGTCCGGATTCACAGGCACGCGTAATTCACCGTCGCGTCGGAAGCGCCCGCGGGCGGCGCTATATACGGCCGTCTTGTGGGAAACCGCTCGTAATGAATGTGGATATTTGATTGCAGGAAATAAAGGATATTCAATACACATTCTTACTGGCTTATATGAAGAAAAGGTTTTTATTTCGCATTCCATTCATAATATTTGTTATTATTTAAGAGTTTCACAATGTATATTTCGGAGATGCCTGGTGATGTTTTACTTACTCGTAGTTTTATAGAAACTTTGAAATCTGACCTATTAGGTAGGTACGTACTAGCGAGATAGAAAATGTACAATTATTATTTCATGGTATAAAGCTTGTATGCATTATTGGCTGCGAACCAGAGTGTTACCTGCGTTAATCCGGGATAAAAATTAGCCTATGTGTTAATCCAGGGTCTTATCTATCTCCTTACCAAATTTCATTAAAATCGGTTGATGGCTCTCAATGAGGCTGCCTGAGGTTCTTGGTGACAGATTTTAAAACTATGTAGGCTGTAACTATGTGGAAGCCAGGAACTAGAAAATGCTCTACCACCATGCTAAGGTTTCTTCACGATGATTTCCTTTACCGACAACCCAAACTTTTTGGCGGGTATCGAAACCACGACCTGCGTAAAATAAGGTGGCCGCATGCCCTGTTGAGCTACCATCGCTTCAAAAGGCACTTGAAAACCAAACTACTGCCTATTGTTTATTTACACAAATACATTGACACTAATTAGCTGTTCAGGTGGGCAAACATATTTTTTAATATATTTTTTTTAATATTAGGACACATTTCACACACGGCTGGTTAATCCCATACAGAAGCATTTCTAGTTCGTATTATGGTTGCTAACACAACTGATATACTACATATACATACATACATATTTTATATAGATACATATTTAACACCCAAATGAAACTACAAGGTCGACAGCAATCTTAGGTAGCAACAAATCTCCACTAGCGATGCCGTCAACTGAACAGCTAAGTCGGTGGCACTTGTGGCGTCTCTGTCGCACTTCATCGCCCGCTACCAATCAGAGCGCTTGTCCTGAATCGCGCAAACGGTATTTACAGCGCGCGTACGACGGGTTCAAGCTACAATGCATGACCGTCGGACGGCCGTCTCCGGACACAACATCTGTCCGGGGGGATATCCCTTTGCTAAATGGAGGCAGACCGTCGTCGCTCCATACACTGTATGATATACATATATTTCCCTATTCGTAGCGTCCTGGGCAGTCCTGCGTCCCCTGCAAATGCAACGGCAGTCGATACGTCATATTTAGTCGGGCGATCAATCAGGGCCCGCCATTACTCAATTAGCTGATGATGGATGCGGCGGGGAGATATTACAAGTGTGTGCTTGGACAAGTCCGGTGTTGCTTGTTTACTGTGGCCGCGTTGGGCCTAGTGTTTAATAAACTTTACGAGTATTAATAATCAAAGGAAAGTTCCTTTGACCTAAGTGAAGTTCGATTTGCTTGTTTGTTCGACCTGCCCGCTATGTCCTCGTGAATTCTCGATCAGTCCAAAACAGAGTTGTAATATGTTATGACTTCGTTGGCGTAAAGGTTACCATGCCGGCCTGCTAATCAGAAGGTTGTGCTTAAATAAATTTGTTGGCTGTAGGTATGGTTGTTAAATATGTATTTATATATAATATGTATGTATATGTAGTATGTCAGTTGTATTAGAAACCATAATACGAGCTAGAAATGGTTCAGTATGGGGCTAACCAGCCGTGTGTGAATGTGTCCTAATATTTAGTATTAGTATTTAGTTAGTATTAGTATTTCCTATGGCCGCGATGGGCCTAGTGTTTAATAAACTTTATTAATGATCAAAGGAAAGTTCCTTTGACCTAAGTGAAGTTCGATTTACCTGCCCGAAATGTCCTTATGAATTCCCGGTCAGTACAAAAAACATTTTGATTACGAGACGTCTCGCAAAAACAGTTGCAATATGTCATCACCGAGAGTTTGTTTCGATGGCTTGTCTTAATGTGAAGCATTGGCAACATCATCATTTTCTGTAAAAACAACTGAAATACAGTGAAATAAATTGCAAGTATTTTATACTAAACTGCGAGAAAAAACATCAATATGCGTTAAAAATAAATAATAAAATATTGTTTGTTAAAATTCAATTCAGATGAAAATATCTTTCATTTTTCAAATGAGGTCTCAAAAATATCTGTGTGAATGTCGGATCCGTGGAAGCACGCCTACAAACTGGTAAACCTTTATTGCTGAGAATGAAGCCAGAGCATAATTATTATTTAAATGATTTAACATTAGTTACTGGGATTTGTGAATAATTTGTGAAATAAGTCGATTCGTTCCGACTTTCTTTGTGAAGACTGCAAAGCTTTGGAATTCTCTTCCTGAGTCTCTATTTTCTGAGAAATGCCGTCTAAGGATCTTCAATTCTAGAGTTAATAGGTATTTTCTAGGTAAGCGTGTAATTTCGTAGTCCATAGTCTTGCATAACACCAGGCAAGCTGCGGCCAAACGCACCTATTAGTTGTAAAAAAAATAGAATATAAAAATAAGTAAAAACACAAGATTCCTCACATTGTTAATATTATGTTCAACGAGACAAGCTAATAGAGAGAAAAGATATTTCTGATATCTGATTTGTCCAAAATGACGAGATGGACAGCGTTCACCAATCACAGCAACTGACGTTGCCTATGGTCTTCATTTCATCACCCTATTAGCTCAATTCGTTGAACAAACTATAGAACAAGCATATAAAATCGGACAGGTGCCCTGTTGTTAGCATAGTATATCGTAAAATAGCTGCGCATATACGAGTACATCAATAATCATCTTCGGTAACTTTATTCAAATTGCCCTTAAGTAGGTGCTTAAGAATTACAAGTCATATATTTACTACTGGCTGTGCCACCTGGTCGCGTTAATCCGGAATTAAATTCCGGAATTAAAACTAACCCATGTGCTATCCAGGTTCAAAGCTACCTTTTATCAAAATCCGTCTAGCACACAAACAAACTTTCGCCTTTGTAATACTAGTGGGATAATACGTATTTTTTACCGCAACATTATTGTCTTTGGACTTAGTTTGGTAAATGTTTAACAGCAAGACTTACGGCAGAGCCAGTTCTAATTGTCACTAAGCTCCAAGCGACTGTTTAGAGTCCCTAGTGTGTGTCATTCATCTGCAATGTTAATCTCCTCTGGGACTTCTGACGTCGTCGCTCCTAAACTTGGTAAGATGCAGTAAGATATTTGCTGGAGTGGTGTTATTGTGGACAAGAATAGCGTAATAAACATCTAATTACCAATACTAATAAGTAGTTTTGGTGCAAGATGGAAAGACAAAAAAGCAAGTATGGCTTGGTGGCCAAACGTCTACTTGTAAAATCAGACGGCCCGTGGTTCGATCCCGGCCTACGCCAAGGACACTTACGTTGGAAAGCTAATTATCTCCGAATAACATAGGTTATATTTTGTTTCTCTTTGCTACTCAGATTACGACCTCGTTGGCGCAACGGTTACCATGCCGGACTGCTAACCGGAAGGTTCCGGGTTCGATTCCCGGCCCGGCCGACATCTTTGTGCTTAGCAAAATTTGTTGGTTGTGGGTCTGAGTGTTAAATATGTATCTATATGAAATATTTATGTATGTATATATAGTATATCAGTTGTGTTAGCTACCATAACACGGACTAAAAATGGTTCAGTATGGGGTTAACCAGCCGTGTGTGAAATGAGTCTTTATTATTATTATTATTAATTATTATTTTAGAGCCCGTGCGAAGCCGGGACGAAGTGCTAACACATTGATTTATGTAAAATTTAATATTCCTCTAAGTAGGAAAGAGATACAATAACTTATGAACCCAGTCTCAAACCTCGCTGCTCCCTCTAAAGCAACCGCAGCCGAGTTGCAAGTGGTGTTAGCAAAGTAAATATTTGGCCAAGTAATTACCGAGCTGCAAGCGAAGTGGTCCTACGGCTTAGTCCCGACGGGCTGGGTTCTCTGCCTTTAATTGTTGTTGATAAAGCTTGTAAACATTGACTGGAAGAGGGTTTTCATGAAGTTAATTATTTATTTGTTGATATCAATTGTTAGGCAATATTTTTTTCTATTTAGGGAAACTTGCAATGAATCTTCTAAATTACTCAATGTTTAGTAGCACTACAGCTATGTACAAATTTTCCACTTTATTTTAGAGTTTTCTAAATTATACACTGAATTTTGTGTGGTGTATTTTTGATTATTTGTTTGGGAGAATGTTAGATTTATTGTAAGCAGATAGATAGATAACAAATCACAAAATATTTAGCTAGATAAAAGCTTTCAACAGATTTTGACGACCTCGTTGGTGGAATGGTTACCATGCCAGACTGCCAACCAGAGGGTCCCGGGTTTGATTTCTGGACTGGAGTTAGCCAGCCGTTTGTAGATAAAATTTTAAATAAAATCAAAGGCCGGCCAACGAAGCAAGAAAATTCTTTTGCAGTCTTAGCAAGAACTTATATTTCTGCCGAGTCAGCGGTATTGAGGCTAATATCAAATTGTGCTGAAACTCATCAAGAAACTCGCGGATCGATTGGAAAACTTGGATCGTTAAACAGTTTCTGAAAACGTGGAACTGCAAACATTCCTACTTGCTCATCTTTGGGGAAACTCTGCAGTTACAGTCAGTAGTTGAGGTTTCTCTTTTAGCTGTGTCGCGCGGACCAGCTACCTAGACCTTTTTATTTTGCACAGGCAGATATCCGCAGAAAGGGATGCATGTTACTAGGAGGTGTATGGATATGGTAGCACATGAAAGAAGACTAAGAGGCCGACCGAAGAAGACATGGATGGAGTGTGTGAATGAGGACGTGAGTGAGAAAGGACTGAGTGTGGAGATGATCGATCTGATAGAAGAGAGTAGAAGAAAAAGATTTGCTATGCCGACACCACTTAAGTGGGTTAAGGCAAGGAAGAAGAAGAAAGGCAGAAAGGCAGAGTGGCAGTGGACTCTACGGTAAAAATGTGTTATAATAAAGTTGTTTCATAAGACAGGTTTACTTTTTGTTATTTTAATAGTTAGTTCTTGTATAAACTTAAATAAACAAACTTATAAACTTAACTTAGAAAGAGAGATAAAGTGAGTGTATCGCTATACTGAGAAACTTACTTATTGCGTGAAAAATAAATAACTGAACCTCAACCTAAACAAAAGTTATAAATTAAGTGTTATCTCCACACTAAACACTGTTGGGAAAATATCCTCAATAACAAATTTTATACTATTTGCCAATAAATTAATAACATTTTATTGTAATAATAATTAATAGATATATAACGAAAAATAAATACTGTGGAAATAGAGACATACAGAACCTAGAGTTGGAAAGCATTTTACTTGTGTATGTCGGGCTCGCGCCCTGGTATCAAGTTCAACGTCCATAATTATACGTTTTTATGCATATTAACACCCACTTTTAAAATCATATAGATATAGATAAAACAATGCATTAAATATTACCTACCTATATATCTTCGCTAGATCTTGTGTGCTGTTTTACATTGCGTTTTCGGGACAAAGGTGCAAGATTGCCCCAATTTAGAGAAAGCACGTACGGGACAAAGTTCTTCCTGATAAATTGTTGTGATTATATTATTATCATTGTGGAGTACTTTGTGTTCGAGCATAACAGAACACTGTGGCAGCGATGTGGTATTTTGGATTATTTTAGAAAGAATAAGATACATATTGCTATACATAACACGTTTAGTTTTTAATTTGTAATAATATTTATTTTAATATTGAATATTTTCATAATTTTTAAACATTATATGTACTGAATTTAAATATTAAATGAAAACATTTTATAATATTACGCTTATGAACTAGAGGCCAGCCCGGCTTCATACTGACTTTAAAATAATGTAAGTTGCTGAAGAAAATTAAAAAAGTTACTTTTGAAATTGGTCTATTATGATTTAATCGTTTTCGTTATTAACGGGAACGCATTTAAACGTCTAAAGATAAAACACCTCACAAAAAAAACATAAAATTAAATTCCTAATGGTTGTAATAAATAAACTTAAAGTCGGTAAAGTATACATATAATATGTATATAATGGTAACTTATTTAAATGTCTAAAAGAATACGAGTTAAAGTACTGTTCACTGATGAAAATGAAAATATTGGATACATGGGATGTCATTAGTGGAGATTTAGTTAGGGTTAGTAGGGTTGGTTCAACTTGTAGGTTCCGGCTGTTAGTCTTAAGTACAAGCAATCGTTATGCCAAGTCAGAGGCCCTCGGGCAGCTTGAAAACTCTCGACACCAGAACTGGGCCACTTAGCTCATATGAAGAAGAAGAAGACAGAGATCACAAATATTTGAAAGTAAAAAATATTAGATAGATAGATTAACTCTTTATTGGGCAAAGTATAGATACAAATTGTACAAGGTACAAAAAAAGTAACAATGTAAAAAGATTTACAAAGTGCCACAAACGGCGGCCTTATCGCTAACAGCGATCTCTTCCACTTTAACTTTTTGCTGAAAACTAAATATTAAGATTAACATATCAATCCTAATAAATTTTCATACAGCTCTTCAAAAATGCGTACCAGACATTTTTATTACTTGACATAAAAGTGCAGACATGTTTTTAAACTTTTGTTCGTCACCACTGTTGATTCTTTCGCACTAAAATTTTACTGTCACTCAAAATCAAATAAAAACGCCATAAGCACTGTTATGGGTTTAACGAGATTTCTATTATTATTTACTGTAAAACTAGTCTGTTGATCTCAAATAAAATATATTATACATTACTTTACTTTAATTTAATATTTATATAATGTTTTAATTATTTTTATGTACCTACTTAAAAAAAAGCGAGTGTGGCTCGGTGGGTAAACGTCTGATTTTTATCAGGCGGCCCCTGCTTCAATCACAGCCCTTCACCTTTGACTTGTTTTTCAAGTTATGTTAGGATTTGAACTCGCTTTATGGTGAAGTAAAACCGTGAGGAAATCGACATGTTTGAGGAGAGAGGTTGTATTTGAAGACGTGTGTCATCCGCCAACCCGCACTTGGTCAGCATGGTGGGTTATGGCCTTTATCTCTCTCCTGCTGAGAGAAGGCCCCGAGTCCTGGCAGAGGTTCTAATGCATATACCTACTTTTTAGTTCAGTTACTCTGCTATTCAGTGTAGTAATGCTGACTGCAAAGATACAGAGAGTAACATCTTGTTAGTAGATTGCAGATTATTGGTTTATATTTAACTCGAATCAATATAAAAAAAAGAAAATTCACTTCCTTACACTTAATTTGCTTATGAAAGTGAGAGAAAATAACCTTTCAAATTTTTTCTTTACTGACACCGGTAATAATAGTCTAGTCAACAAGTTCAAAAACGTGTTAAATAGACATAAAGCTCCTAAAAATATGTGCCATAGCTCATTCGATTCGGAATGACGTCTAGAAAAATGATTTTTAAGGGTTTATTAGCACATAAAAATTGCGATTGTTATTGACAAAATAAGAAAAAAAAAGGTATTTAGTTTTTCGTTTTTTTTTTTAATAAAGTCTTTTAAGTAATCAACGAAAGAAGTGATTATAGTTTTCATTGATTACTTGTCAAAAGCAATGATCGATTTGCTTAGTTATATATGGAATTAATTCTAGAAATTTAAATTAGAAAGTTGCTGGAATAATTAACATGATTTTATTGTGAATTGATCCAAGCTCAAATTCTTTTCTCGAAACAAAGCCAAAATTACTAACAAAAGTTAATATCTTTAACGTTTCAGTTATCCTCTAACTAGGTTGTGGATAACTTGACTAAGTCTTTGATCCTTCTTCTAATCGAGTTAGTAAGTAACAATTTAACTTCTATTTGAGTCGAGGAATTTAATCATTTATGAAGAAAAAACCGGTCAAGCGCACGTTTAGGGGAATGTTAACTAACAAAGTATAGATAATTAAATACAAATGATTATTTAAAAAAAATTGTTAGTTACTTTGTGATTGAAACACAAAAAAATCTATGTATTTCACAAATACTGTTTTATTTTTCAGCATTTCACAAAATTATGTTATTTATTTAATTAATTAACAAACTTCAAGCTAAATGAACTAATTTTAAAATCAATACAAGTCAAACCAGACTAGGCATGCTTCACTTCACGAGAATATTGCTAACTCGTGTCCGTTCTAGCTTAGCTGTAAAGAGAAAAAAACTGACTTTCGGCACAATATTAGATGCTTGGCGACCGATTTTTCAACTGGAGTGACCGAGCACTAGAAATTGCCTTACCACCATGTTATGATTTTCTCACAATGTTTTCCTTCACCGAAAGTTCAAGCGCATTAGGTCATTATTGAAAGCCCGAGTTGTCATCTCTTCGAACGCTTACTTTTTATACTAGTAATAATACAAAGACTGTATTTCAAGAATAGCAAACTATGCCTTAAATAGCAAGCTCTGCCTAAAATAGCAAGCTATGCCTAAAATAGCAAGCTATGCCTAAAATAGCCGTCGTTCTCCATTCGGTTGTATCAAAACGGTTCTTTTGACAAGTTATTGTGTAAAAGCCGGTGAAAAGTGAGTGAAAAATGAAAACATCAGAAACAGCCCACCCCCCGCACCCTGCGCCCCGCGGTCCATTGTCGCACTACTGCCTGGTACTGCGGGGAAATGACTATTGGCAAAGAATAGTCAACTGAAAACAGAAGTACCTAACATCTCATCCATTTCGAAGTTGCCGAACGTGGTCGCTATAGGCAATAAGGCCTAAGGTACGGAGAGACATAGGTAAGGACTAAGGACTTTAAACTCCAAGTTACGTCACTCAATTTAACGACAAACTCTCTAAAGCGTCGAAATCAATTGGCTTTAGCCCCCCAACTCGGCTAGGCCTTATTATTATTCTCCTAGAATTAAAGTTGAGAATAATAAATTAAATTAACATTATTAACGTCACCTTAGACACATATATAGTGATATATGTGCGTGAATTTGTGTGTGTATATGTGTGGGTGTGTGCGTGTATTAATTACTTGAAACCTTAATTAATTCTAATTTCGGAATGTATAACTAGTTTAAACAAAGAAAGGTACGTAAAATTACTTATTGTCATGTTGTTTAGCTCTATAACTTCTTGTACCCATATCTTCCGACCATTCTGGTTATTATACTCGTATTTCAGTTGTGTCAATTTAGCACAGGCAAACACCTTGTTTTTCCTGACTTACCATATCTTATAGACGTAAAACTTAATATCTTTTTTTTTCTGTTATCTATGGCTTTTACCTATCTTATTAATATAAAAATTATCAAATATTAATATTTTTTATATGTAACTCTTATTACTTGTTTGTGCTTTTGTTTTGTTAAATTTAATTGAATCATAAAATTTATAATACAATGTAATTTAGAATTAATATGGTCCTTGAAACCTAAAATAAAGAAATTTATTTATTTATTTATTAATATAGCAAATTATTAAATTCCTTCACTCAAAACTCTCTGCCTTCCCACTCTATGGCCGTCACAAAGGCCGGATATGGCGGAAATTTTTCAAAAGTTTGCTCTATCCTGCTTGTTGATTGTATGCATCCAAGTGAAAGAGCGTTTTTTCCTCTGTCCCATCTGAAAAGAACATACAAATAAAGACAAATGTAGACAAATGTATGGCAACGTAAGCCAGTCACGGACAGGACTCACGTACTATGACATGAGGTTCAATTTAAAATAATGCAAGAAAAGAGGGCTTTGCATATGCTTTGTAATGTAAACAAACAGTAGTAGCCTGTAACACAGAATAATACTTTACGACTGTATTAAAGCTTTCGTAAGGCATATTTGAATAATGTTTGTATAACCGGCTATCACTTACGTTTATTTTTGTCGAAATTAGCCCGACATGTTTCAGCACAATCAGTGTGCCATTTTCATTCGGCTGCGGCTGAACGTTCAGGCGCAGCCGTCGTCGCGTGCATACATTGGCTGTGTTACTGCCCTTGAAAATGGCACACTGATTGTGCTGAAACATGTCGAGCTAATTGCGACAAAATAAACGTAAGTGATAGCCGGTTATACAAACATTATTCAATACTTTACGAGTACGTATTTAACCGCTGCCACATTTAAAAATATTTAACAATGTTTTTAAAGTAATATTGTAAAGACACTGTCTAGTTTGCCTCGGAGCAAAGCTAGCCAGTGCCTCTTGCTACGACATAATACAACAGGGTACATGTAACATAGCCTTATGTCATACATGTTGCAAGATAATAAATAAACTATAAACATAAATCATATTTATTATTATATTATATGTCAAAACTTACATTTAATACATGTCATATGTTAAAAACTAAAACGAATACTAATCAAACAACCCGCCCCTGCTCGCCCCCGGTGCAAAGGTACCCATCACTACACTATAAACTACACTATTCATGTGTTTTATTTATAAAAATAATCACGACTTCTTAACAAACAAAGATAATGTTAACAATATGCAGCAAATAGTCGCACGGATTTAATTCCATCCACCACTGCTTGTTGAAAATATCTCACACAATATTTATTACTTAAAAACGAAATAAAAGTGTCAATTACAGAAAGTAAATTGAATCAAATAATATCGTGACCTAATTAAGAAGTGACACAAATTTCAAATAAGGAAAAAAATCAAAGAAAATCACATCTAAAGCTTCTATTGATTGGGTCACTCAACAACAAGATAGGTCGAGTTTTTAATTGGTAGATAAATATTAAAAAAATGGACAAGTGCGAGTTGGGCTCGCGCATGAGGTATTCCGTACTATTGTTGGATGTCCCCCCCCCCCCTTAAATTTATTTTTTAATTATTTTATTATTTTTAAAATTAATATTTTGTGAACAGAGTGTTTACCAAATATCGTAAGTGTCTAGCAGCTACCGTTATTAATAAATAGCAAAAAAACACGTTTATTGTTTGGGGAAGGGGGGAATCCACTCATATATATATATATTTATTTTTAGTATTTGTTGTTGTAGCGGCACAGGAAATACATATCTTGTGAAAGTTTCAGCTTTTTAATTATTACGGTTTCCGTTCATTCAGCCTGGAGACAGACAAACAGACAGCGGAGGCTTAGTAGTAGGATTTCGTTTTTACCTTAAACATGAACCCTAAAAATGAGTTGAATAATTTCGAACTTCAGATCAGGTACCAGAGAAAATATGGATCGCCAAGACACAGGCTCACGCCTAGGTTGGGGTCCATGGAGTAAACTCAGCGGCCTTACTCAAAACTAAACACCTATACAAACAGAAATGTAAATTCAATACAATAAGGCACAATATGTTTATGCCATAGGACGATTCATTGTATAGTAATTATATAATATACTAGCTGACCCGGCAAACGTTGTTTTGCCTCACTTAGGGGTATGAAAAATAGATAGTGTAGCTTATATGACACGTTCGTAGATTTACCATAGCAGCGCCATCTATTGATTACTTACTCAACCCAGTCGAAAGGTATCGACATCTGTTAGAATCATTTGGAGTTAACAAATAGTTGTGACTGTCAAATAATAAGAGACAATAATTAGCAATCAATTAAAATTGTGACTATAATTTGAGATTTAAACTATCCTACCTAACAAGTTGGATTGAACTGCACATGGTGTGCGAATTTTATTATAATCGGTTAAGTGGTTTAGGAGTCCATTGAGGACAAACATTGTGACACGAGATTTATATATATTAAGATATGTCCATAAATAAACTAACTTTGTTTTTTTTATATAATTCTACATTTCGCACAGCACTTTACTGCCCCCAAGTAAAAAGTCACTATTAAGGGAATCCGTTGATGTCTTGAGTTTTCTTTCGCTGACAGATCAAACGATCATTACGAATGCACCCACGTAAGATGATACTGATCCTGTTATATCAATCTTCGCTGACAACCTAATGGATTATAAAAAAAACCTTCGAGGGGACGTCTGGAGAAACAAGAAGTTGGGATGATATATAAAGCTAGTACAGACGTGGGTGTAGGTATAAAGGTAGTGTACACTGAATATCTTGGCAGGCCCAGTGCGACTTGTAAACGTTTATAATGTTGCTTACACGTATTTAATCATCTAATATATCGTATATTGTTTGCGACATAAATTTATTAAGTGTATTAAAAAAGTGCTTCACAAAAAGTGTTTAATTTTGCGATTAAAATCACTATATGGCCGTTCAGAAACGCTTCGTAGCTGAAGGCACACAAGATTAGGCTCCAGGCACAAGGCATGGGCACTATGCCTAGTGCCTATGCCTAGCTGTAAAGAGTATAAAACAATGACGTTTGTAAGAAAATACCCAAAAATATTAACTGAAATCTTCGTTCAATAAAGACATTAATTAATATTACTGTAGTTGTAACCAACTTTTAGAGAAGTGGTTACAACTAACAGTGTATTACTATTGTACACGTTCAGTGTACCAAAATGTAAGTGACATATAGATAGACTGTTTATGCTGATTCAATGGATGAAGACCCTGAATGCAGGGGAGGGTCGAAGTTGGTAAGATTTGGGACTTTATGGTTCGACTTGCGGCACACATCTGTGTTATTGGGAAATCTGTCGCAAAGGTTGGAATGCAAGTTTATTTCAATAATTTTCTGATTTTTTAATGCTGCCCTTTTTTTACGAGGGGGAAATCTTCCATAAGATACCCAGCTACAATGGGGTGTAGCTGGGTTATGTGGGATTTTTACCCACTAAAACTCCCTCGGTGCTCTGCCTCGATGCTTTATGGAGGGCTTCAGGTTCTTCGGTAGAAACTCACTGAGGCCCTCCTAGCTTTTGCTTGCAGCAACATCCACAAAGGCAAAAAGAACTGCCAACCCTCCCGGACCCAATTTAAATGGACTGTCGGAACCTCACTTCCGACAGTCCTTGAGCCTGATTCTGATGCTGCCCTGCTGTGAATATGTGCACAAAATAAAAGTTAAAATTCTTTAATATGACAGTTTTTTGTAGATAGACGCATGATTAAAAACGTCGAATGGGCTAGGGCTTTCGTCATAATCGTAACTGGAAAGAAAGATTATTATGAAAAAAAAAGTTAAATTTTGAAACGAAAAACATTATTTTTACAAACATTATAACAATAAACGACACAAAATTCGACCAATTATAACGCTCTGCACTGAGCACCTAAATGTGAAGTAAAAATTTAGGATATTCTAGTCACAATATTTTGTATTGGTGTATTCTACTAATACTAATCAAGCCCTTTCATTTAATGCCCATATTGAGGCAGTTGTGAAAAAAAAATCTGTCATTGATGAAGAAGGCAGGCTTATTACATCTATTTTCATGAAACATAGCTAAAATACTCTCAACTAACACATTTTAAAAACAAAATCTAAATCATAACAAAATAATATAAAATAAACTAAATCATAACCGATTTTCGCGTTCGGGAGCTACGATGTCACACACACACACACACACACTCACACACATACACACAAACGCGTGAAACTTACAGCTTTCCGACACTTTTGTGCAGGGAGTTAAAAAATATTCATGTCGCTCAAAACGCACATCGTTGTAAAACTGCAAACGTTCTCAAAATCTAATTTCGCGAAACGCACAACGCAGTACGTGTAAAAATGCAACTTTACTCTTTTCGCAAATGCAATTTTGCATATATGTTATCCGTATTGGCGCCGCAATGCCGTGCATGGAGCTAAAACCCGGACTTGCCCTCAACCCGGGATTTATATCAATGGCATCTTATTCTGGATAGAAAACACAGTATAGATAGTAAGGAAAATATCAATACGTATAAAATTAGATATTAAAAATCGAGTGTCTGTACATAGCATATTTTTCCATAAAACTGATAGGGAGCGAAATCTTTCTGGTACGTAATAACTTTGAAACTACTTAATGGTTTGAACGCGGTTTTCACAGGTGGATTGATATCTTATAATATGTAAAATGTCCGCGTTAGTTACCGTAGGTACTCCTCCGAAACGGCTTGACCGAATTTTTTACGCGTATTCAGTGGGTCTAAGAATCGGCTACTATAACCTCTTTTTTATTTTATGAATAGAAATAATTTAAAAGGCAAAACAAAATTTGCCGGGTCAGCTAGTATTACTATAAATAGGAGCGTTTGTTTCGTCGAAATCGGTTAAAAAAACATAAACATTAATTATTTTTAGTTATTAACATGGTGACTAGCACTTACACTGAGAACTAGTCTCGTGCCGTATGTGCTGTTTTATTCAGGGTACCTTCAACAATATTGTTTCGTAAACCACTTTCATTTTACAATTTGGATCAAGCTCATCATTTACTTAAATGTAAATGATGATAACTGATGATATTATTAGTAAGTTATTACTCTAGATAAGTTTACTGCAACGTCCCTGTATGGTGTCATAAGACCACATTCCATGCAAGCACTGGCATGAATGCATACTCTCTAATAAGACGCTCGGGTAGTCTCATGTTGAATATTTCGGAATTGTCCCGCCATCTCGTGAATTAGAAAACATCAAACGTTCCAGCTAAGGAATGGACAAGATTAAGAATATTGGATACTTGCTGCGACAAAGCGTACTAGAATTAATGTCGTAGAATTTTCTAGTAATTTGTTACAATAGTTACGTATTTAATACTTTTAAATACAAATATAGCCGTTAGAGGAACATGGTGCTATGTTTAAAAAATACGCCACTATTTGGGATAGAAACCAAAAAGGAATTGAAGGAAGCAAGCAGTTTTCATTTTATTTTTGTCAGGTAGTGTTTATTGCAAGCTTCTTTCTTTTAATTTTAAATAATATTAATGAATTCTTTCACGTATGTTATTTAAGCCCAATAAAGGTCTGTGTCTCTGTGATTTTTTTCGTAAATTCTAAATAGAGAAGTATAATATTTTCCCATTCGGGTTTACGTTTCTCTTACATGAAAATTTTAATAAAACACGAAGGGAAGACTCTGAGCCGTTTATTATGTATGAACCTTGTCTGTCGCAAGATGAAATTCAAATGAGAAGTAATAAATGTTTACGCGTTTCATGTAAACCCTCGAAAACGCGAAATGTTCTAAAAAACATCAAACTTACTGACGGTCACCGCTTACGTTAAACGCAAGGGTAAGCTGGGAATATGTTTCCACGAACTGAAAATTAACCTTTTTATATTTATATTTATATCAAAGTAAGCTTACAAAAACATCAGCTGCTACTTGAAAAAGTAGGAAATTTATTGAATAAGTTCATATAAAACTGAAGAAAATCCAAATAGTTTGTTTGTTAGTTATTGCTAGATATGGTTCCGTCTTAGTTCAGTGGTATAATATCTCTTACAAACTAGGATCACATTAACAGATTTAAGATATGTTTAAACAATATTAATGCATTTTAAAAGATATTTGAGAATACTCGGTGTCACAGAAAATAAATACGTATGGTTTTTTTTTACTCAATTAAAAAAATACTATTATTTATATCACTCGTTCGTGGAAAGGGTTATTTAAAGATTATTATAATTCTTATTTGAGGTGGATGGATGTTAGAATACATTAACATAAGTTAGTTCAGACGACATATTTATTTAAATAATAATGTTTACGTTTTCTGTTGTTACTAATATTGACTGCAAGAGAAAATAAATGTTCAATCAAATAAGTAGATTGTATATGTATATTGATGAGAATTTTGAAAGTAGCATAATAACATGAAAATAATTTAAAAAAAATATGAAGTAATTAACCGATTTCCATAGTATGTATACATAATATGATATGCATTATACCAAAACAATCCCCCTTTTTTGAAGTAACTGGTAAAGTTGCGAGATATAAATTTATTTTTCTCTGAAATTATATTAATCAAAAACATTATAATGTCTCTACCGTTAAATAATGTAAAAAAAATGTTTTGAACTAAAACTCTACTTTGCACTTTGAATTTCTACGCTACAGTAGAGACATAAAAAATATCTTTATTGAGCAACAATATATACATTTTTATACATTTACACAAAAACTATTATTAAAGTACTAGACTTAAAAGTATATATATGTCTTAATGCACATTAAGATGCTCCCTGAAACTCACACGAGGTACATCCTGTGTTGTGAGATTTAGTGCCTTCCCTTAGCCTCTAATAAGGCAAGACTTTTCAATAACGAAATAAAATAAAAAACAAAAAAATATGACTTAACATAACTACTATGTGGTTTTTTATTGTAGTATTGTATAGTTATTTATGAATCAAACTAGTTAACCTCTATATTTTATGCTATACAAAGAAATTTAGTAGTTTAACTCGTATTGGAAAGAGATTAGACAAAACTTGTTTTCTTATATATCACTCTCACCACACATTTCATTTTAATTCAATCGTATCCTATTCAAATCGTTATCAGTCACCGAGTTGTGATTTATTATCTTCACAAGTCGGCCGCGGGTCCCTCGCGATTCTTCCACAACATAAAACCTGTAACGGTAAAATGATAATTATTATATTGTTCAAGAATTCCGATGTAGCTGAATAAAATATAGGCGTTATTATGTTGGGTGGTCTAGGTGACAGAAAACATTTCACAATTCCAATTTTATGAGTCTATGGCAACACTTTAGTAGAAAATCTAAAAAAAAAAACCACAGAAAATTCAGGGGAAAATGTGTCTATTTGTCAAAGTGAATCAACATAATTGCTGAACTGTGTTTGTATTATGATTCTTCTAATCTAATATATAAAATTTCCATGTCACATTGTTAGTACCATACTCTTCTGAAACGACTAGACCGATTTTTACCAAATTTTATATGCGTATTCAGTAGGTCTGAAAAATCGGCTACTATCTATTTTTCATACCTCTGAGTGATAAGGGTTGTTCCACCCTTAAGTTTTTAAGGCAAAACCACGTTTGCCGTGTCAGCTTGTAGTGCTATAAGTATTATAAATGTACTAGCTGACCTGGCAAACGTTGTTTTGCCTTAATAAAAAAAAAAACTAAATATGCAGTAGCCGATTCTCAGACCTACTGAATACGCATATAAAATTTGGAAAAAATCGGTCAAGCCGTTTCGGAGGAGTACGGTAACAAATACTGTGACACGGAAATTTTATATATAAGATTACTTTATTACGTAAAAAACAACTTTATTGAGGAACAATATATATTTCATAGAATCGGCATTCTCATCGACATTGTCATTAAATGGTCTTAAGCCATTTTTTCGATATTTTTTACCGTTTATGTATTATAACGAAAAAAAATATTCTAGATTTTTCATTTGTCATCGTATTAAAGCCCGTCCGCCAAAATAACTATAACTTTATTTCAATGTGTTCGAGATTTTTTTTATATTTCAAACTTCCTTGCAATGCATGTCATCGTGTAAGATTTGGCATAGTTGATCTCTACCTCCTGTGACTCGTTCCTGAAGTCACGCCGCGCAGTTCCCGCTTCAGCGATCCCACAGAACAAGGGTAGATCCGAAGGGGCTCGAATTTGGACACTTAATGCGAGTTCTGATGTTTTATGTTAATATCGAAAACTTTGTCCTGAAGCTATTGAATCTACATCGCAGTACCCACTCCCAGACAATGTGATAACAAAACTTACTTTTAGCGAATTTTCGATATTAATGGTTCGATTCTATTGACTGAGTTGTTTTTGTTTATGGATAGTTTTTGCTGTTTGTCGTGAAAGTTTGACAGTTCATTTTGTTGCAGCAATGGTACGAGTATTTTACTTGATGCGTAATTTATTACTATACTTAGCTTTCGTGAGTATAATATTCATAATTGTATACCTTGCCTTTAAATTATACGGTTAAATTGAACTTATTTATTTCTTTATAAAGACAGATAATTAAATATATGCTCTGCTTCTGCGACTTCAAAAAGCAGAAGTTAAGAAAATGATTATCTATACTTTACTTAGAATTATTAGAATTATCAAACAGGCGTTCGAGCAAATTAAATATAAAGATAATAAAATTCCTGTAGGAAACCATTTACTTAAAAGGATACAAAAAACTTTTTTTACAAAAACACTTTTAGGAAACCAGTTAACTTCTGTTTCCAGACTAGGCATGCTCCATCTTAGTCTAGATAACTGCTAGCTCGTTTGGTTACTCGTCCTGCTAGTCAAATGCCTAGCTGTAGGAAGTAAAAAAAAACTTCTAATCCCTAAACGGCCGGAGACGCTTTTGCAACATATGTACTCGTACTTACTGATCCTTGTGTATCTTATTTTTCAAATTTAAATTATGTTTATTTATTTAAATACTGTTTATTTACATAAATGATATTTATAAAAAAATCAAACGTATCACTTAGACTATTAGAAAATTAAACTAAAATAAATTACAATACTAAGACTAGGCTTACTATGACTAGGCCTAAATGCTAAAGATTAAGTGAACTATTTACAATCATTAAAAAAATATACAAATGAAAAACATAACAAATAAAACAACAAACATATTAAAAAAGAAAAAAAAATTACATAAAAATAAACCTATTTCTGCCATTGATAATTCTCACAATAGTATTCCTTCAACAAGTAGAAAGATCTAGTCACCACAACACTACCTGGAGCACAACAAATAAGTACTCCAGTACAAGTCCTCGTCGTGTAGGCAAACCTCGCGCTTTGTGCGTTGCTTCCTTTCATGCATCAAAAGTGCTCTCATCATCTGTCAGAGCGCAAAGTGGCTGAGCTTTCCGCACAAGAGCACACGTCACGCGTCCCGTCTACGTAGCCGGAGCTTCTTTACACGGGACGACTTTTAGAGTCGTGACAATCCGGAGTCAAGTGCTCTTACATTTCTTAGCAAAATAAAAGTAGAACGAAAATTATAGACGTTTGCTTGAAAGTATACCAAATGTAGGTAACAAACTTTGTAATTTTTTTTGTAAATGTTATTATTCATTTTTACTGCTAGTTCTAAAGCACTTATACCATTAACTAAGAGAGATACCTACCTAGGGCTACTGGTAGCTAACATCACCTTTTAAGAGCGGCTTTAGTAGGTAGGTACAAATAACTTTCTATTTATGACTTTTGATAGTTTGCGAAATATGTCAGTAGTTCTATACAAAAAGTTTATCGACGCGCGTTAAAATGTTTGGTGCCATTAATTATTGATTTGCAAGTTTTCAATAGTCGTAGAACACACACATACATAAGTAGTTTGTCTAGACGTAGGTACTTACATTAATTTTCGTCATTTTTAGTTTAACATACAAAAAATAGATTAAATTTAGGACTTCAGAAGCAAGCTAGTATTTTTTGACATATAGTTAATTAGGATTCGATTTGGATTCGACTCCTAAATTAATAAGTCTACTTCACTCGCAAATACAAGTCTTATTAGACGTGAACGCGAAATAGAAAAGCTGGATAGTAAACTTTGAAAAATAACACTGGCGCTTAAGGAGACTCATTAATGGCTTTAATTGTTCATATCGTAGTCGTGTCACTCATATTATCGTGTCCTGTAAATGGCACCGGTCTCGTCACGCGCCTTTGTCTAGCGTCGGCGTGACGGCAGCGGGACGTCCTTCCGGGCGCGCTGGCTCGTGAACTGTGGATTTGTCACGCTTGCGAGACACTACGGTATGTGGGGATGGCTTTCTGATAGATCTGGTATCTGGTGATGAATTTAAGATAGGCATTGATCAAACGGAAATCTCATGACATTTTTTTGCATATTTAAAAGTAAATTACAGATTGCTTGCATATGTATAAACAAACAAAGAAACACGTTTATTGTATGGGGACCCCCTTAATATTTTTTTTATTTTTTATTTTTAGTATTTGTTGTTATAACAGCACGGGAAATACATATCTTGTGAAAGTTTCAGCTTTCTAGCTTTTACGGTTTCTGAGATACAGCCTGGAGACAGACAGACAGCGGAGTCTTAGTAATAGGTTCCGTTTTTACCTTTTAGGTACGAAACCCTAAAAACAACATAGCATAAACAGCCCACTATACCGTTCTCACTGCTGGGACTCGCGGCCTTCTCTAACTAGAAGAGAGTTATAGGCCATAATCCACCACACTGGCCAAGTGCGGGTTGGCGCATGACAAACATCTTTAGAAATTGTAGTCATCAAATATGCTGGTTTCCTCATGATGTTTTCCTTCACCGTAAAGCGAGTGCAAACCCACACATAACTTGAAAAAAAAAGCCATAAGTATAGGGCTGAGATCGAACCAGGGACCGTCTGTTTGCAAAGCAGACGTTATAACCATCAAATACACTCACTTTTTAAAATTAAAACAACTTACTTTAACTCATTTCTATATTTAGGAGAAATATTTTTTCATATTTTATCAGAAAATCACCCAGAACAACCAGGCGTGCCTTTTAACCTGAGATAAATCTTGATCTTGCACTAAACCCCAGACCTTTGTTATTTTACTTCCTGAAGATTGGAAACTCATTTTTCAGCAAGCCAACAGTTGAAAAGATTTCGGAAAAACATCGTTTCAGCTACAAATCGTTTCCCGTTCGCAAACAATGCCATGTAGAGAGATAAGAGGGTGTAATGAGCCATTCCTTGCGCGCTGGAGAGCAATCAAGCCGTGGATTCATTCGAGATAATACGACCTATACTGGCAATGGGGTTCATATGACGTATTGAACAGCGAGGTAGGAACAAATTTGCTATAAATAAGGGCTAACAACTTAAACATTGCGTTAAGCATTGTTGAAATTAATAGTCTAAAAATATAATTACAGTGACGACCTCGTTGGCGTAATGGTTACCATGCCAGACTGCCAATCAGAAGGTTCCGGGTTCGATTCCCGGCACGGCCAACATCTTTGTGCTTAACTAAATTTGTTGGCTGTGGGTCTGGGTATTAAATATGTATCTATGTAAAATTGTATGTATGTATATGTAGTATATCAGTTGTGTTAGCTACTCGTACCATAATACGAACTAGAAATGGTTCAGTATGGGGTTTGTAAAAAAAAATAGTACAGCGAGGTAGGAAGAAGTTTGTTATAAATGAGGGCTAACAACTTAAATTTTGCATTAAGCATTGTTGAAATTAGTTGTCTAAAAATACAGTGAATTATTTTTATCATTATTTTAAATTGTATATTTGCCTGTATTACATTATTATATTAGTCACCTATTTAAGTAATCAAAATAAAACACAATATAGTCACATTACAGTGAATTACAATAGCTAGATTGTATACTACTCGTATTATAGTTTTTTTTTTAAAATAGAAGTATAACAATTTTACTCGTTTAAGATTAGATAAAAAATCACAGTGAATGTTATTTTTACTTGTGTAAAAAATACTCGTGTACTGTTAGTTATAAGTGCAATAAATAGCCCAGTTTACGTTCCCACTTCTGGGAATCGGAGCCTCCTCTCATGAAGAGAGAGATATAGGCCATAATCCACCACGCAGGCCAAGTGCGGGTTGGCGGATGACACACGTCTTCGGATATTGTAGTCCTCAAACATGTCGGTTTCCTCGCGATGTTTTCCTTTACTGTAAAGCGAGTGCAAATCCACACATAACTTGAAATGCTAGTCATTGGTGTAGGGTTGGGATCGAACCAGGGCCGTCTGATTGAAAAGCAGACGTTTGTACCACGGCGCCACACTCGCTGTCCAATAGAGTTAATAGAAATTCATAATTTCACTAGCTTAAACTTTTTTTTAGTTTCATCTCAATTCTTTTATTTTGATCTCCACTTCTAAATGTTGTTGTAAAATCTGAAAATAAAATGGTTCACGTAGCTATTATTTGTTTACGAACCAATAAAACAGATCTCAAACCACACCCATCAATTTTTCATCCCCAAACCTATCTTCGCAGTATCCACATCTAAAACTCAAATAAAAACAAACAAGTGCAAACTATTCGAGGATTATGATGGTCTCTGTAACTTTAACAAATAGCTCTCAGTGTCAATCAGAGGGAAGCTGCGGGGTGGCAAAGTGCATTGCTGTGTTGGGGGTTGGTATCTAGTCAGATGAAAGTAGGGATGAGTCACCATTGTCACGGAATCCGGTTATTGATAAATTGCGAAAGTCTGTTGTTTTTGAGTGGTTTTTGGATTTTATTGAACGTTAATGTCAATTTGAGAAATAGTTTTTGTGAGTATTTAACAACCTTTGTCGATACATTATTAATTATAGCTAAATATGTAAGTATAAGCGTTGAATATGTTGAGTATCTTTGAATTTTATTGTCTACGCATATTAATAATAATAATAATAAATTTTTATTTGCACAAAGTCTTAAAAATAGTTTACATCGAGTTACTTAGAATATTAAAAATAACATCTTAAACTAATTGTTTTTTACCTAAATGCTAACTCGGGGGGCACTGTACTCCACACTAGGATCGACCTGGGTCGTGGAGTTCAGGCTCTTCCTTACGTATAAAGATTTGGACTACAATATATATAAGGTGTAAAAGTAAAATTATTTGAGTAGTAAAAGTAGCATAAAATAAAACAAAAACACATATTGAAATACCAGAATTGCAAAAAAGAACTTTTTAAATATGTAATAGTAGGAGGGTTCTATTTCTAGATCTATTTGTATCTTATTTAATCAAAGATAACATGCCCATGATAATGTCCTTAATTCAATTTATAATAAATATATTGTATCTTATTTTATTTTAACTTAACGAGCACCTGTGTGCTTGCTTTCTGATTTTGCAAATACCTATAAAAAGTGTAATTTATAGACGTATGTATATAAAAATATATATAAAAGCATAATTTGTAGACGTAAAAAATGAACGAATTTAATCAAATCAAATCCATGTTCCAGACGCTCTCAGCTATCGTAAATAATAAATCAGCATTTAACCCTAAAAACGAAGTTTCCCGACTTATTAAAAAAGCCGAAAACCTTTCACTTAGATGAGAAAAAAACCAGTCGAAGCAAACATAAAGTTTTGGCACCCACTAAGCATTAAAAGGTTTTAAAATTTATTCACCCTTCGATTCGGGAGTTTCTTGAAGAAAGTTTGGGGAAATTCAAGCGATTAAGCCGTTCTAAGTGCAGAACTTAAGGGTTATATTTGCATAACGATCGACCCGAGTCATGCGGCTGCGATGTTTACCAGAATGTCTCGAGATGAATATGCAAGCAAAGCCTGTGACGGCAGCTAGTCATTTAATTCATGGAAGTCATTTGCATTGTCTTTCGTAATGAGCTTTAACTTGGTTAAGCCTTGGCACTATTAAGCTTTGATGCTGACAATTTGTTATTAAAAAAATATTAAAAAAATATAATAACTTTATGCCTGGTTTTGCATGAATTTTTAAATTTGATAAGTATTAAAAAACTATGTAAGTGATTTTTATGTAATCGTGTTGTGGAATAGTAACGATTCGTAACACTAATACAACTGAAAAAACTATAGGCCTATAATTAATACAAGATCAACATATACTAAACTAGCTGACCCGGCAAACGTTGTTTTGCCTTAAACATATCTAGTAGAAGATTCTCAGACCTACCGAATACGCATATGAAATTTGGTAAAAATCGGTCAAGCCGTTTCGGAGGAGTACGGTAACTAACATTGTGTCATGGAAATTTTATAATTCTTTATTGGACACATAAATAAAAAAGGCACAGTAAAAGACAATTAACTTAAAATTAGTGTACCACAATTGGCGGCCTTATCGCTTAAAGCGATCTCTTCCAGGCAACCTTTGGATGGAAAGGAATTTATAAACGACTAAAGAAGGACGTAGTGTACAATAAAGAATAATAAAAACATACATATAATATTAATAATCTTATCTTAATTTATATAAATCTCGTGTCACAATGTTTGTCCTCAATGGACTCCTAAACCACTTAACCGATTATAATAAATTCGCACACCATTTGTGCAGTTCGATCCAACTTGAGAGATAGGATAGTTAAATCTCAAATTATAGTCGCATTTTTAATTTATTGCTAATATAATTTGTTATAATTAACTGTAAGTAACCTATCTTTATAGTAATTGAATTATCAATGAAGTAATTCGTAAAAATGAAGTATCTTTTTGTACGTGTAACTCCTAGCCAAAAAGAAACCTGGCAATAACTAACCTTAGGCCTATATTACTTAAAGTAGGCGACCATACGTTTTATCAAATCGCTAGTGCCTTGAAAATTCGCAAAACGTACACAACCGTCAACGAAGTCTGCCCTCACGCGTCTGCCCGCGTTTGGGTCGCGCACTCAGCGATGAGCCACTTATTCCCTACCGCACCTACCCCGCTCCCCCCACGCCTCGTTCGCCTGGCGCCGCTGCCGCTGAAATTGCTATGACTCTGCATTTTAAATCTGTGATATCTTCGAAAATATTTATTTAATTTACATGCTGTAAAAAGCCATATTGATCTTTATTAAATGCACAATGTATTTACTGAATTGGATAAGGATTAATACTGTATTGCTTAAAATCGCTTCGTAAATAAGCCATTATTTCTCGTACAAAGTAAAGGATAAAAAATGGTTATTGTGGGTTATTCCTAAGAGATAAACATACGGACGAGAGAGGAGAGATATACATCAAGGACTTTTTTGTAGACCTTTTTAAGTTGTACAATACTGTAGTAAATTGTTTTGATCTATCTTGTAGGATTCAGTCAGCGTTTGCAATGTAAGCGCAAAAAATGTGTTTTTTTACGACCTCACATTAAAAAACTCAAAAATTGTAGCCTATGTGTTATTCTGATGTATAAGCTATAGCCTATGTGTTATTCTGATGTATAAGCTATATTGTGGTGAAGTTTCATTCAAATCCATTCAGTAGTTTTTACGTGAAAGAGTAACAAACATCCATACATCCATACTTACAAACTTTCGCCTTTATAATATTAGTAGGATCTTGACGTTCCCATACCGACTTGACTTTTTTTTTTCGTAGCGTTTGCTCGTAGCTCTCTCTACGGACTACGCATCGTAGCTACGCAGTAGTTAAAATCATTTTGTAAACTGTTATCGTAAGGCATATTATATATTTACACGAAACAAACGGTCACACTTACTTAAAAACGTTGGATATACGTCCAACGGGTTTCAACGCATTAAGAGCGTCATCATCGGGGACGAGCTGCACACGGACTGTCACCGACGAGATCCGCGCACAGACTGGCTCGGCGCATGTTGCGCGGGAGCGTCAGCGACCCGCGCGTCCCGCACCCCGCGACGCTCTGCGCGCGCCGCAGCCCTTTGTTCTCGCGCAGATAACGCCGGCTGGATGGAGATTGTTTCTTCCTCATCACTGGATGGTATTGGAGAGAGTATACTCGGGTCCGCACACACTACACTGATTGTGTCTTGAGTAGGTTCTGTCATATCGGATCGCACAATATTTAAAGTGTGACCGTTTGTTTCGTGTAAATATATAATATGCCTTACGATAACAGTTTACAAAGTACAATAGATAACCGTTACGGCGCGGTTTTTCGTAATAAAGTGAAAGAATTCACACGGTTACGGACAAAGCGAAAGAAACTGGAGAGCGGTTTACAATACGTTGTGAGATGTCGGGATAATGGTGTGATTCCGAAGTTTGCGCGTATAAAACCAGTGAAGTGCTTTCGTGATTATGTTGGTTTCTTCCGTATCGCGAACGAGAAATTACTCCGTCAGGTGATTGCTGACTACCACCGTCAACTGACGTGTATTAACGAGAAAGTTTACCGGTTACATCTACAGCTAGCGAGCGTACTCAGTAGTGAATTATGGGAATTGGTGGATAAAATGTCTTTTAACAGAACCGACAAGATTGGTTGTAACACATTAAAAAGACATGACAACAAATTTAACAATTTAATAATACAATATAAGGAAGCGGGGTCGAAGTCCATGTCGTGTAACATAAGGGCTCGTTCACATGTTAGCGATAATGTTGTCAACCTGTCGTCGTACTCAATAAGTGAACCGGCAAGGAAAGGTTTGTCTCGAGGCTTAAATTTCGCTCCTGCTCCAAATAGAATACCCGTGGAGACCATTATCACCAGTATCGAGGATGCCGTGATGAGGAACAGAATACCACATAGTGAAGCGGAGTGTTTGAGACAAGATATTGCAACTTGGCTAAGAAGGGCTAAACCGCCGCGTAGTAATATTAGTAAAGAGGAAGCCAGGGCGTTAAAGGATCTGCGTAACAATGAACAAGTTTTGGTTTTACCGGCAGATAAAGAAAATGCCACGGTCATCGTGAATACGGCTGATTATAAGCAGAAAATCGAAGATCTGTTGAGTGATAACGGTACATATAAAAAAGTGAGTTATAATCCTACTACCCGCATTACAAAAAGAGTTATCAATCTTTTGCAAGCCAGTGACGATGTTGAATTATTAGTAAAACTACGCACTTATAACCCTACTTCCCCAAAGATTTATGGCCTTCCTAAGATTCATAAACCTAATTGGCCGCTGCGTCCGATTATTAGTCAGATTGACGCGCCTACTTACAAAATGTCGAGACACTTGTCAACTGTTTTGCAGCGTTTTACTGAAAAAACCGATAGTTTTGTGAGAGACTCTAGGCATTTTGTTAATTTATTATCGGACCTAAAGATTAACACCTCGGAGATCATGGTGAGTTTTGACGTCACGTCCCTGTTCACTAATGTTCCTGTTGACGAAACCATCAGTATTATAAAGGATCTCATTCAAAGTACTGACTTACCTACGGAATATATTGATTGGACTGAATGCTGTTTGAAGAGTGGGTACCTGATGTGGCAGGGGGACCACTACCTTCAGGTTGATGGCGTGGCGATGGGTTCACCAGTGGCTCCAGTGGCAGCGAACATTTATATGGAATGGTTTGAAGGAGTGGCGCTACAGAGTACTGTAATTAAACCTCGCTGTTGGTGGCGTTATGTGGATGATATTTTTGCCATCATAACTCAAGAGTCACTTGCCCAGTTCACTGACCACCTAAATAACATTCACCCGAAAATTCAGTTTACTGTGGAAACGGAGCAGAATGGTGTTTTGTCGTTCTTAGATGTGTGTGTGGTTCGTAATTTAGACGGTACAGTTTCACGTACAGTATACCGTAAACCCACTCACACCGATCGCTACTTGAGAGCGGACTCTCATCATCATCCGTCGCAGTTAGCATCCGTACCGAGATCATTGATTAATCGGGCCTTGAGTGTATGCGACCCACAGTATCTGGCGCAGGAGTTGGATCATGTACGGTCGGTGTTGGAAAAGAATGGGTACGAGTGGAACCAATGTTGGCGATGGGCGACTAATACCGGATATAAACGAATTAGGGTGGACCGTGCGCCGATATATTTGCCTTTTATAAAGGGAGTGACCGATAAAATCGGTTCATTCTTGCAGCGTAAATATGGCATACGCACCTTCTACCGTCCGCCGGATAAACTTCGTCGTTGGTTACCAAAAGATACGTCGCCAAAAGATCGTGAGCCACTAAATGTACCGGGTGTATACCGAATTCCCTGTGATTGTGGCGAGTGTTATATTGGGGAAACACGGCGAAACGTCTCGACGCGGCTGTTAGAACACATTCGTAGTGTTAAGAATGCAGATTCCACAAAATCCGCGGTGGCGGAACACGCAGCGGGGCATGGCCATTTCCTGCGGTTCGATAAGGCGTCTGTCTTAGCGCGAGAGAAGTTTGTGGTACCACGAAAAGTTCGCGAGGCAATCGAGATTCATCGTCACCCTAATTTCAATCGGGATCGCGGTTGGACGTTGGCGCCATCATGGAAGCCCGTTTTAAATATTGTGCGATCCGATATGACAGAACCTACTCAAGACACAATCAGTGTAGTGTGTGCGGACCCGAGTATACTCTCTCCAATACCATCCAGTGATGGGGAAGAAACAATCTCCATCCAGCCGGCGTTATCTGCGCGAGAACAAAGGGCTGCGGCGCGCGCAGAGCGTCGCGGGGTGCGGGACGCGCGGGTCGCTGACGCTCCCGCGCAACATGCGCCGAGCCAGTCTGTGCGCGGATCTCGTCGGTGACAGTCCGTGTGCAGCTCGTCCCCGATGATGACGCTCTTAATGCGTTGAAACCCGTTGGACGTATATCCAACGTTTTTAAGTAAGTGTGACCGTTTGTTTCGTGTAAATAGTTAAAATCATGTTACGTTAATGAACATCAAAAAAATGTACGCCAAACCGGTCAGATAAACATGCACATAAACTGATATCAAATTTTAAGTGCTATTTTTTATTTTGTTTTAAGTTATCCAATAAAGTAGTCCATATAGTCTACCCTTCGATCAAATATATTCCAGATTCAGTGTTGTATACAAACACAGCACAAAAATATGGCATGAGTTTATAATACTATTGTATCTATTTCAATATACTACACAGAAAAACAAAATATGACCACGTCACAAAAAATATTTCTGTCTTATTGAATCTGTATTGAATTTTGAGAGAAAAATAAATATCTCTAAACCAACATCTCCAAATATGACACTGACACTCACTTTTGTTATCCTTCCCATATCACTGGACTAACAAAGAACTACTGAGTATTTGTACTGCCCACACAGAGAGGTTACTCCAAACAGAATATCTATCATATTAATGTAATCTAATCTTTAATATACAAACATAATATGAATCATACTCGTATTAATATAATCTAATCTTTAATCACTTTATAAATTAATTTACTCCACATAATCCCATCCCACTAACATTTTAAAGTCAAATATCTATGTGTGTGTATGTAACTCTGTCACGTTCAAACGGCTCAAACAATTTGGATGAAAATTGGTAAGGAGATAACTAAGGCCCTGTATTAGCACTACATTTTATTATTATCCCGATATTAACCCAGGGAGCACCACGCAGCCAGTGATTGGATCATTAAAAAGACAAAGTACAAAATATGTTTATCATACGATAAAACTAAAAAAAAAACATGATTTAGGTATTCAAATAATTAAGGCAATGAAATAAAAAAATATAGAATTTACGGTTTTATCTATATATAAACCATTAATAAATTATTAACCCTTTTTTTATTCATATTGTTAGAACTAGTATATATATGATTAAATAATTAATTCAAGATTTTGTCAATGTCTTAATACCACTAGTTGTTATAAGCTGCTTACCTAGATATTTAAAAATAATTATGAACAATAAAATGAGTGAAAAACAAAACGAAAAGTATAGAAAATAATCTGTCCAACCGTTTATTTTCTTTTCGCAAAAATTAAAACCTATAAACAAATTAACAAATTAATACCTCGCATTTAAAAGTGAACTTTTGCGTAACATGATGCAGTTACGTTCTATTGGTGCTGTCAAAAAGTTTTTCTTTTTATTTTAATAGATCTACGCTTGTCAACCAACTCGCCTGGCGGGAAGCGAAGCTGTGGCCGAAGATGAAGCACGTTGATTACACAGTAGGAGCCAATCCATTCAATTCAGACAGAATCTTTCGGGGGTCTTCAAAAGTAGAGTTATTACTATCTTCTAGGTAAGCGTGCCACATCGAAGACTACAGCGCAACTTCACATCAGGCGAGGTTCATACGCAAACCTATTGAGCGTAAAAAAAACAGAATCTAGTTTACTGACAAATAGTAGTACCCCATTTAGTTCAAACATCCTTCATAACAGAGTTCCAGAACACGAAACCCACTCTTGAAAACAAACTGTCGACGTCTTCGCACAATGGTGATAACAAATTGTGCTTTTAACGTCCATCTTGTGGAGATATTGTTTCCTGCGAGCAGTTGATTTACTGAGAACCGTCGGCTCGGCAGAGCGAGGAAGATGCGAGCCGATGGATGGGAAGGGTGCCAGCATTGTAGCAAATACAAGTATCGAATAGAATAGAATACAATATCATTTATTCGTCATAAGGTATCCTAATTATAACAACTTACAGGTTTAATAAAAGGATACAGTACGTTCTCGTCAATTTCACATTATACATTATTCACTATTACATTAACAAATTTCACTCCATTAAAATGACAATATTAATATTAAGTAATATAAAGAGATACCCATCAACATACATTCATTTCTTAACTCATATTTTACGTAAGCTTTGTATACCTTAAATAAACTTAAATTCATCTATATCGGTTCGCCGTTTGGGCGTGAAGAAGTAACAAACATTACATACACAAATTTTCGCATTTATTATATTAGTAGGATACCAATTCGAATTAAATAATCATCGTTAAGACAGGACGACTGTCGTAAAAATAAAATATAAATAAATATTAGGACACATTCCACACACGGCCGGTCAGCCCCATACTGAACCATTTCTAGTTCGTATCATGGTTGCTAACACAACTGATATACTACATATACATACATATTATATACAGATACATATTTAACACCCAGACCCACAGCCAACAAATTTAGTTAGCACAAAGATGTTGGCCGGGCCGGGAATCGAACCCGGAACCTTCTGATTGGCAGTCCCATACTGAACCATTTCTAGTTCGTATCATGGTTGCTAACACAACTGATATACTACATATTATACATACATATTATACATAGATACATATTTAACACTCAGACCCACAGACAACAAATTTAGTTAAGCACAAAGAGGTTGGCCAGGCCGGGAATCGAACCCGGAACCTTCTGATTGGCAGTCCGGCGTGATAACCTTTACGCCAACGAGGTCGTCGTGTCTAATTATTCATGTAAATGAGTCTATAACATATCATTTTTACCTTTTGGTTCAATTCATCGTAATAATAGTCTACGTACTAATAGTTTCTTTACTACTTTTACCCACGCAAAGTACTGAAACATTTAAAAACTAGGCACTCGTGTTGGCCGCCGGCAGTGTCAAGGCATGCACAAGGGCTGGTTCTAATTGGAGGGCGCTTACCTCGCGAGCCCTCCGCGTCGACTGCTCTCGGCTGCTGCGGTACTCTGGTGCAGGCTGTTGCATAAACATAAGCCTGAGTTGGCGGTAAATATCTTCAATGTAACAGGGTTTTTGGCTTAAGGCTTATTGGCTAAGGCCGTGCGGAAGTTGTCTTGTAGATTTAATAAAAGCAATCGAGAATATCATATACCGGCGGGATTTGAACCTGCGTCTCCGCTGCTATCATTATATGTTTAATAGCCGACGCAAAGACGATAGTAAAAGTAAAAGTAAAAGTAAAAAAGGCTTTATTCAATTGCTACATTTTATAAAAAATTACATATTTTAATTTACACCTTTTTGTGCAAAAGTTGCCGCTTGGGCATAGGCCTCCCCCGTTTTTTTCCAACTCTCTCTCTCTCCCTAGCCTGTCTCGTCCATGTTGGTCCGGAATTAAGGAATAGGAACTACTTAAGGAATAGGTCCCTCCAAAGACGATAGGGTGTTATTAAATGACATGTCTGTGTGTGTATGTGTGTTTGTGTGTGTCTGTTTGCGGCATCGTTCGCTTCCACATTTATTGTGCGGACCATTAAACTGTGCAACTCATTGCCGGAATCCCTGTTCCCTCTGAACTATAACCTTACTGTCTTCAAGGCGAGTGTGAATCGGTTTCTTCTAGGCAAGCGCGCTCCACCCTAGATCGCAACATCACTTAACATCAGGTGAGTTTCGATCAAGCGCTTGCCTATACATCATAAAAAAGGCATCGTAGCTCTCAAACGGATGAACAAAATTAGATTGTGTTTGTTTCTAAGATGGCTGCCGCCATACATACATATTTTCTCAACTCTAGTAGAATAAATACGCTGAGATACATTTTAAACCACTTCTTTATATGGTTGGCTGCAACAAATTATTACTCGTTTCAGTTTTAAATACTCATTCGTGAGTGTGTAACTAGTCTTTGATAAATTAAATTTGTAGTGGTAGAAAGCTTTTATCTATTCCATGAAAATACGTACATTTTATACGTAAGCGTACTATTATATATCATCACAGTTAACCTGCTTTACAAACAGTTATAGAGTCATAAGTCAAATAGCTACCTCAATAAAAACAAACCAGAAGCAATCAAATATGTATAACTAAACCGTACTTATCGTTCTATCTCTTGATCTGACACACTGTCCGTTTAGAAGTTTTAGGTTTATTTACTCGTAGAAATATTAATTGTTTCTGAAAAGGAATAGGTACTATAAAATTGGGTAATTGCGAGTTGGGCTCGCGCATGAAGGGTTCCGTACTATTATTGTATGGGACCCCCTCCCCCGAAATATTTATTATATTTAAATTTTATAATTTAATTTGATAGTTAATACATATTTATGTATTTTGTGAAAATATTAATTATCTAACAGCTACCGTTATTAATATAAAATAGAAAAAAAACATTCATTGCATAATTAGACATAAAACTGCTATTTTTTCATATTGATAAGGCTGATTAGTACCAAAATAAGCAGAAATATATTTGATAAGTCGTTCTTTAGACGGCCTTTAAGCTTTATTTTCGATATTTTTTGCCCTATACGATTTATATCGAAAAAACTGTAAAATCAAGATTTTGACTTTGTATTCGTGTTAAGGAATGTTTCGAAGATTGTAAAGTACACAGCCTCTCTATCTGAGGTAGGTAGTTAAGAGATTAGAAGTGTACCTGAATCTACACTCCACATGATTTTGTGATAGCTCGCGGAGAGATCGGAATCGTGGCGCATAACAACTCCATCTTTATGACGGGCTTCCTTCAATATAACGAAACGGGCGCTGTTACGGTTGCTGCTCTGTGTTGCAAGGCATAAGAGGAAAGCTGGACACAAAGATCGTATTTTTTTTACACGCTTTGTATTAGCTTCACCTGTATGTTTGTAACCGACTTCTTTGGGCGCGATTTCGACCCACTCTAAACGGCCAGATTTCGTTGAAACCTTGTAGATTTATTGAGGACCGATGACAATACACTAATTTGATAAAATTATTACATTTTTTGTATTTTTGTTTGTATGTTTGTTTAACCGACTTCTTTGGGCACGTTTTTGACCCACTTAAAACAGCCAGATAAGCGTGTTTTTTTATTTTTTTTAAACTACTATTATTACCGGAATGGAAACCGGTGTGATTGAAGTGAGAAGTTTGTTTTTGTTCAAGCCAATGTTGCCATTTATCTAACAAAACGACTACTTATAGTGCAGTTTTGATATGTATTTAAAACATTGTGAAAAAACAATATAATGGTGGTAGGGTATTTTTTTAGGGTTCGCCTGGCTAGCAACTACTCTGAGGTTGAAATTGATCGCCAAGCACCTTACAGTGTGTTCCGGCAGACTCTTCGAGAACCAGATATTTCAGACAAGACACGCTCCACCTCTGACCAGAGTATCGCTGACTCGTGTGGTGAAGCACCCCGCTGGCTAAATGCCTAGCTGTAAAAGTAATAAAAAAATGTGGTGCTATGTCTATGTTTTAAAGCAGGTGTTACCAGTGATTAATTACCAAGGGCGCTGCAGTAAAATTGTTGCAAGTATAATAAATAAATGTGTTGCAAGTTTCTTATTAAAAAAAAAACTAGTGATACTTACTGACAAGTTGGTTATTGCAAAATGTTACTGGTGACACTGGTATCATTTAAGAGCGACTTTAGTATGCCTTTACAAACAATAATTGTTCTACAGATTTCCGTGCTTATGATTTTTTTGTTTTTTTTACCCACACGGCTGGTTAACCCCATACTGAACCATTTCTAGTTCGTGTTATGGTAGCTAACACAGCTGATATACCACATATACATACATACATACTTTTTATATAGATACATATTTAACACCCAGACCCACAGCCAACAAATTTAGTTAAGCACAAAGATGTTGGCTGGGCCGGGACCGAACCCGGAACCTTCTGATTGACAGGCCGGCATGGTAACCTTTTCGCCAACGAGGTCGTCAAAATATCATACACTTACAAAATTTCGCATTTATAGTATTAGTTGGAAGTAGGATAATTCTTTTGACTTGCACCGCGTCCCTCGAATGTACAGCCGGTCCTGGGTCTCAATTATTAAACAATGCAATCGTCTGGCGCGCAACCCTAGCGTTAATACTTGAAGACCTGTATCTAGGTCACTACCTGTGGAGGGCGCCAGATACACCACTTGCTTCCAGATACAATGGTAGGAAAAATGAGATAATAAGTATTACAATTACTTACTGCGCTTTGCGGCGACTCGCACTAATTGGGAATAACATGTTAAATAATTAATTATAACTACTGTATTGGATGTCAATGATATTTAAGAAGCGTAAAAACTTTTGTCCTTTCTGTCACGTTGGAATTTACACATCTCAAATATTGTAGAAGACTTTGGTATGATATTGGTACTAAATAACTATTTTAATTATTCTAAATCTAATATCAAATTAATTAAAGTAAAACGATATCTAATCTAAAAAACCAGTCAAAGTGCCAGTGGGATAAGTACCTAAAATGTCAGCCGACGTTCCCTCTTTGTATAGCAATGCTAATCCGCTGAAATAACTACTGAAGTTGAAGCTTTTTTCAGTTTTATTAGCTATGATTCAGTGATAAGAATTGTTTGAGCTCCAAAACATGTAAAATAAAAGTAAAAAAGCCTTTTTTATTCAACTACATCATATTTATATGCTCATATTTTAAACACCTGTCAATTGCCAAAATAAATTTCGTATTCATTTCTTTATAGTTACTCATTAAATTGATTAGTAAAATTATTAATGTCATATTGTTGATTTATTTGTCAATAGCTGTAATTGTTATATCACATTAATATTGCGATTTCTCTTGTCAGTTAAACTGTTGGTTTATGTAGCTGTCGCCTCCCCTAGTTTATTCCATTGTTTCCTATTTCTCGCGATTCTCGTGATAACGGAAAGTTAGCTAAACATGATAACGTAAAGTTAGGTAAATATTTAAAATTGTTGTACCTACTCTGAAACTAATAAAGATATTACAACAAATCTTACTTTTCTTTGTAGGTAATATACTACCTAGTATTGTTAGAGCTTATAATTTCAATATTGTAAATTGATGTTTTTTTTCTAATTTATTTCTTGAAATATCCACTGCCGCACGTCAGGCCTTCGCCCAAATATGTATGGTGCTGCTGAATTCGATACAATAGCACCTTAAACCGTTTAACAGTGAGAGTTTAACAGAAACCCACACCAATTTTAGTGTTTACAGGCTTACTAATTATACCTCAATGTGTGTAATACTAATGTGACGTAATAGATAAAATCCCACCGTTTCTAAGTTTGTGAGGATGTTTTTATTTTATGTCTAAACATCTCCTTAGGTCGTATTCCTAATAACTAAGGGTTTTATCTTCTATTTTGTGGTCTTCGGTTTTGTAGTCCTTTAATATGTCGGTTTCTATTAGGGATCGAACCAGAGGCTGTCTGATTGAAAAGCAGACACCTTACCACTGAGCTATACTACCTTTTTTACCTTCACAGTTGAGCGTATGCAAATCTACACATGACTTGAAAAATAAGTCATTTGTATTATTAGGGGCGGGATCGAAGCAGGTGCCGTCAAATTGATAAGCAGACATTTTCCCACCTTCTACACATTCAAGTTCAAATAAAGAAAGAGTAACAAATGTCATTTTTATTATTTCATGCGAATGCACCGATTTGATGACATTTTGTATGGAAACACTGCGTTTCTTTGGAATTGGAACTTACCGGTTAAATACGTAATTTCAATTTTACTTGACCACTATTTATTTGGTCCACAAAAAGTTAATAAAATAGTCCGCTTTAACGAAACTACATACATAAAGTAGGCGTGTAACATTAGGGTAGTCACGACAGGTGTTCTCTTAAGAAATTATTCAGTAGTTTAGTATGTACTTGTAACATTTCGGGACAACCCAAACCTGAATAAGATATACACTGTGATAGATTTTGTGAGCGTCTCACCTATTTTATGGTCTGTCCTTTTGGATTCCTGTTTAGTAGGTTTTGATGATACTTTGAATATTTATGTAGTCCCTTTCCCTACTTACGTAAATCACTGTTTGTGAGATACTAAGCTCTGGCTCTCGTTATTTTAAAATGATATAGCTGAAACTTAAGCATTTACGAAAAATATTTTTTAGAGTTTCGTACTCAATAAATAAATAAAATAAATAAATATTAGGACACATTTCACACATGGCTGGTTAACACCATGCTGAACCATTTCTAGTTCGTATTATGGTTGCTAACACCACTGATATGCTACATATACATACACACATATTTTACAAAGATACATATTTAACACCCAGACCGACAAACAACAAATTTAGTTCAGCACAAAAATGTTGGCCGTGCCGGGAATCGAACCCAGAACCTTCTGATTGGCAGTCCGGCATGGTAACCATTACGCCAACGAGGTCGTCAATGGAACAATATTAGTAAGACTTCTTTGTCCATCTGTCTATTTCTATCCATCTTTCAACAGGGTATATCTTATGAACCTTAATATCTATTGTGTCTAAGTCGTTGCCACTATAACAAAATAGTGTTGTAAAATTAAATAAAATTAAAATTTGAGGGCGGGTTCCATACAGCATACATTTTTGTAGTTCTAAGCAATGGCTTCCAGTCCGTTAAATTAAGTTACTGAGGCCTATGCTCAGTAGTGGTGATAAATGGGTGATAAAAGAGGGAAACGTATAGTTTACTAATTCACACTGATGGTCGATCTTTTAATATTGGCTGGATTGGATTAAGTGTTATATTTGTATGTAACTTTCCGAAGGCGCACGGAGCCCTTCGAGTCCTGCTAATACGTCAGCAATCAGAATAATTTATTTACGACATATTATTTCTAACTTTACTATGGTGTATCAAATAAAACGAACATACTTTAGTGTACTCAATTATTTTATTTAAAAGTTTAAAATCACACTACTCTGTATTCAACTTATCTATTTCAAATACTTTTGCGTGACTATTTTTTGGTTCTTCTTAGGTAATTTATACAACTACATAATAATATATGTTTTTTAAACATCGTCAGTAATAAACATTAAGCAATTTTGATACAATAATACAATTTTGGGGACTCAGAATAAATACAATATATGTAGTTAATAATATAAGTAGTTAAATTATTTTATGATAACTGTTTTCTCACAAAAATAATTATTTATTTATGCATCAAAGTGAAAAAAACTACGGCTTATTACTATAAGAAATTACAAGAGGTGTAAAAGGAAGTGTGAAAATATTAGACCCTACAAAAATACTGAATAAATTAGGCACTAGTAACTCATCACTCGCTGTCAAATACTGAATTTATTTGTAAAATTTTCATTCAATAAAACATTTCATACGATACCTACCTCTACAAGTAGGTCTACATAATTTTTTCCTCATTTTTTTTACAACTTTCTAATTAGGAAAACATCTCCTTTCAACAACAGTAGCGCAGTCAACTCTTCCCATCTCTCTGAAAATCCTCGACAAATTCACTAACATATTAGCTTCGTTGTTCCTACACAACCATAGATTCAAAATGTTCTCTGTAGGGGAACAAGTGTTTGTAAAATAGTAATAATACGAAACTATTTTCAACTTTTCAGCCAACAATCTCCAATCGTTCCCTTTAGATGACTGAGCGTCCAAAAGTTTACATAAAATTACACGATCAGACTTCGTCAACACATTACATCGATAGTTGTCAGTAGATAAATTATTCCTACAACTATGGTTCTTGTAAACAAAATCGTATCTACCTTCTTTCTTTGTCAGCGAAGAATAATTAAAAGGATTCTCCAAAATGTTAACAGTTTCTGCACTAGAACAACTAAACCTTTTGCAATTGAAATTGGAATTTAAATCGTTAGTCTTAAGGTTGAAATTGACTGAGTTCGGTTGTTTTTGTTTCTGATACACGCACAAATTCAAGTCGAAACAATTGATGGCGTCCGTCTGTTGGAGCACGAATACGCAATGAAGAGATCTGACCGTCATGGCCCAAACTTGGGAATAACTTAACTCCTGATATTTCCCTCCCGACTGGATTTTCCAGCCGACCCCTACATCTCTGATATTGAAACATAAATCAGAGCAGTTTTCCTGGAAGGGGATAGTTTTGGGATCGCAGAGCAAGGACCCGCCCGACCGCCTCTCGCTTTCCAAACACTCGTAGAACGCACACGGCGTGTCATTGAACACGTGTACCGTCAGGCTGTAGTAGTTATCGTCCATCCTTTTCGATATGAACACGCCGAGTTTGAGCAACTTTGCGTCTAGACCGCTGAAACTTCGGCCGACTAGAACGAAGTCGCTTAGAAATTCGCACACGAGGTAAACTTTGGCGGGGTCCACTTGGGCAAAGAGAGGCGTTCCGGGTGTTTCTTGTCCTAAAGTCAAAACTTTCCGCCATTCCCTTGTGTTCATCTCCTCAGGTCGTTGCAAGATGGTAAGCAGCCAACTGGTGGTCTTTAGGGCAGCGCAGTGTGGGAACGTGAGGACGACTCCCTTGCCGAAATGGAAGTTTTTCGGTCCGCAGCAAATCACAGGACTTAATTGTGTCTCACCTGTTAATAAAAAAAAAAATACTATAAGATATGCAAATAGTACCAACTTTTCTCAAAATAGGCGTTGTACCATTACCGCCAACATAATTTTTTTTTTATATTCTATTCTGTGTAAAAGTAAAGTCTGAACCTCAAATAAGTAACTAAATATTCAATATTTGAAAGTGTCTAAAATTCAAATATACTAGTGTTCCAAATATAATCCACAAATATTTAGAGCATTTATAATCACATCAATGCATGACATTCCCAAAATATTATCTACATCCGAAATAGACATGACACGTTTCCAGTGTGATTCAGACTGCAATATGAGGTCATGTTGCAATTTGAGATCTGGGTCAGGTCTTCTAAATCAAGTTTCCGAATGTAATATTTGGAAATAGTTTGTGGGCCGTGGAACTAACTTAGCACCTGAATTTGGGGCGATTGGCTTATTTATTAACAGCGTAACCGTAACTGGAATATGTATTTATTTCAAGCTGGTTTGATTTTGTACCTGATAATCTGACCTGATAATGATTTAGTTATAATAAAGGTATGTTATGTTTAATTATTATAATTCTTATGTTTTTGATATATTTTTTTCAATTTCTGTTTTGACAATTGTGTAAATGTATATATTATGTTTACTTAGTATAATTTTTCCTTAGTCAAAATACACAATTGTAAAAATGTACAACATAAAACATAAAGATTTCGTCGAACCACCTCGCTTAAACATGTCCATCAGACTTTCTATAATTAAAATATGTTTACTTCAAAGTTTTTTGATATGAATAAATTTGTAAATAAATATGTGAATATTACAATAAGTTCAACAGTGCTTGAGCTAAGAACAAAATACATCTTATATATAAAATTTCCGTGTCACAGTGTTTGTTACCGTAATCCTCCGAAACGGCTTGACCGATTTTTTCCAAATTTTATATGCATATTCAGTAGGTCTGAGAATCGGCTACTGTATATTTAGAATATTTTTTTTTAATTAAGGCAAAACAACGTTTGCCAGGTCAGCTAGTTTTTTAATAAAAATATCAAGATCAGATCAAGAATCACTGGAGAATATCAGCTTCGACGAATAAGAACCATCCAAAACTAACGTACCCATGAATTTCTTAGAACACATTAACGAACTAAGCAATCAAAGCTTTAATCCCCCTGCCAAATAACCCTGCAGGTCGCAAGCCCTGACATTTAGAATGTAGGTCGTGCCTCAGTGAGGCTTAACCTAATCCTGTCTTCCGTCCCACAATACCAAGGTTTAATATTAAAGAAACTTCCCTGAGGGCTGCAGGTGTTTCGACGAGAATCCAAATGTCGTTACAGGTACTTTATTAGGAAGGGTTTGCTTGATTCGGGTTGTTTTGAATTTTGATGCTGTTGGAAATAGACAATGAAAGTTTAAGGGTTCAAGTTTTTATAGGTGGGATAGCTGTAAATGAATCTGAGTAGATATTGACGAATTTCCAAATGCCAACTATTCTAGTAAGAAGTCTGCGAAATGTCGGTTAAAAGTGATTGCAAACTGACATTTAATTATAATAATATTTAACAAGGAAAGCATGTAAGGTAGTTATCCTAATAGAACTTTAATGAATCTATATTGTATTCATAAGTTCTTGAAAATTTAAAAACATTGAATCATTTTACAAATTTATCTTCTACATTTTTATTTTTTACAATAAATGGGCTTGCGCTTGATCTCAATTCACCCACAGCTTTATAGACAGGTTTATAGATAGGCAAAGAACTTCTGCATATATCAATAACTCACCTTCTTGAAGCAAAGGCCTGTTCCACTCCTCATCAGCAACCTCCAATGAAAACAGCTCCTCCTTATCCACCACTCCGTCTGGCACGAACAAGCTTACACCGCATTTATCCAGTTTTAACCAGTTACCGTCTGATGTTACTATTTTTGACGTTGCAGATTCGATGTTTCCATTTGTGTATTTGGACTCGATTGAAGCGTTGTTTTTGAGTGAAGGTGACATCTCTACACTGTCGTTGCCGTATGATGAGTTGGCTGTGAGATTAAGTAAGTATTTAAAATTATTGGCCAAATGCGAGTGAAATTCGCGCATGTAGGGTTCCGTACCATTATGCAAAACAAAACTGCAAAAAACACCTTTCTTGTATAGGAGCCTTCCTTAAAAAAAAACATTCTCATTTTAGGGTTTGTTGTTGTAACAATTATTATTCTTCTGTGATAATTCTATTCTTTAGCTATTGTGTCAGAAGGACAGACAATCGGACGGCCAGCGAAGTCTCAGTAATTAGGTACCCTATTACTTCACCTCTGGTACGGAACCCCAAAAATTAAGTTTATCTTATCTTATATCGCATGTGTATGGCAAAACAGTCAGTTACAAACTAAGAAAATAATTACTTCTACTGGAACGAAAAATAAAAACAACATAACTCAAAATCTTTTTGGATATGGATTTGGACATAAGACCATGTTTTTCTATTTTTTCAGACTAAAAGTGACCGAATTCGCGTTAAATCAACGCTGTTTTTTGTGCTAAAGCTTGTGAGTGATAAGATGAGTGATAAATCAATAACTAAGCACTTTGTCGCAATCATTAACTACTTTATTAAGGGAGTTATGTACATTTCTGTCTTCCTACAACTTTATAACACAGATACAGTGATTATTGTAATAATTATTATTATATTCTACGAAAATAAATAATAGAAAGGCATATTAGTAACTAACGACAATAAATAAAATATTTATTAGATTATAGTATTTCGCTTGCAAAATTAACTAGTGCAAGCTAGAGAAAGGAAGCTTGTAAGTGTTTTCTTTATATACTCGTAAAGCTCGGTGCATACAACTCACAGCTCAAAAAGCAGCTAGAGTCTGATCGGTCTGAAGGGCCGGTGTTGCAAGCGAGTGCCCGGTCACTGCCCGCCTCGGTCCTTACCTCGTGGTCGAGCGGAGCTATGTAGCTGAAACACACGAGATGGGTCAGAGAGGGGTAAAAATATGACTCATTGAGGTTTAATTATTGGCATTTTGATAGCCTTATGATGTTTTGATCGTACACTACTGCTCTATGTTGATAGTAATAGATTTAAAAGAATCATCATCATCATCATCATCAGCCCATTTTCGACCGAATTGAAGGTACCTTTATTTCTATTTTACTTACTCGACTTGTTTTTTTTTTTAATAATACTAAGGTGGCTCATGAAAACACCCCTCTTTTGAAAACACCCCTCGTGGGCTAATTGCGGCCCGCGCACAGCCCAACATCTAGTTGTTATTATACTATTTTTAGGACAAAAGTGGCCTAGCTCTGGTGCCGAAAGTTTTGAAACGACCCGCAGGCGTCTTGCTCACTCGTTTCATTTTACAAGTGAGAAGACATGAACCTTCAATTGTTTTGTTTATTGACTCGAGTTATAAAGTTTTTTACAAACGATAACAGCTCAGGCGTACGGCTGTCTAACGACCCACGAGTTTGATCCCCATCAATACCTACGCTTGAGTTCTTGGTGAAGCAAAATTTCGTGAAGAGAAAAATGAGGTTAAAGCTGAGCATTTTCAAGTGCTCACCTGGCTAGCTTGACCTGAGGTTGGTTACTCTCAAGACGAAAAATCTGTCGCCAAGCAACGGTGTGTTAGCAGCCTCTTTGAGAAACAGTTATTTCAGACTAAGGATGCTCCGTCTCAGGCCATTGGTTGACTCGTATGGTTAAGCGACCTGTTGATTACATGCCTGGCAAACGCGTCAATTTTATTAACTTCTCACCTGTTAGCTAACTGTGGAACTTCATACAAGTGCTCGTGTCTCATGTTATTGTTTGTCGACGTGCTTCTATGTCTGTGCGTACGTCTGGAGTCTATTGTGTGGAACTCTTCGTGTATAGTCAGGTCTGGCTGGTTGGTTAGAGTTCTCTTTAATACGCTTCCTAAATAATTTGACCCTGTGAAATATACAACGAGTTCAAAAATATGTCTAGTGCGTATTTTAAATAAAAGTAAGGCACGGCGGCACGGTATTGTTATATTAAATATATAAAAAGACGAATATTTTTCAGAGATAAGCGTTTTGGTTCCAGCTTACTTTTACATGAAATTTCAAATGATTTCTTTAGTCATTCAGTTCATCATCATCATCATCCACAGCCGGTTTTATCCCCCAGCTGGGTATAGGCCTCTCTCCTGTCATGCCATTTGACTCGGTCCTGTGCCAATCTAGTCCAGGTGGGACCCGCGACAGCTGTAATGTCGTCGACCCATCTTGCCGCTGGACGACCGACTCTCCTCTTCCCTAGCCTCGGCCACCACTCGGTTACAACCTTGCTCTACCTGTCATCACGTCGCCTGGCCAATTGTCCTGCTCAGCTCCACTTTAGGTTTATGACGGCAGATCCGACATCTCAAACTTTCGTTAGTCGTCGGATCTCAGTGTTGCGGATTCGATTTATTAGTTTGATGCCGAACACAGACCTTTCCATGGCTCTCTGCGCGACTCTTATTTTGTGTATAGCCTCTTCGGGAAGAGTCCATGTCTATGCACCGTATGTCATGGTGGGTAGGACACATTTAGTTCATTCAGTTATAAAGTAATAAAAGAAATACGTGGGAAGAGATTTACCTGCAGGTGGTTTAACGTACGGTGAATTTTCATTTATCTTAATCTTCATATATTTTATACCCAATACAATAACAACAATAAATATCAAGAAAGCTATTGACAACGCTATAAATAAAGGCCAGTACGATGTACCTGAAAAAAGGGAAATTATATTAGTATTAACAATAAAAACTGCTCAACTAATTTGAACACAGTTTTCACAAGTGTAATCTTACCATCGTGCATTATCTGTGATTTGGACGTTCTGACGCACATCGGGCACTGTGCCACCTGGTAGTCCTTCCCGAGGCATGCAGTGCTGCTCAGACACCTGCGCCGCCTCGTCTGCAGGCAGTCAGTGTCGCAGCGAGACCACTCCGACCATTGAGACCAACGACCTGCCACAAAAGACAAATAAAAATTCGAAAAAACCAGCAAACGTTTGAAAAAACCAGCAAACATTTGAAAAAACCAGCAAACATTTGAAAAAACCAGCAAACATTTGAAAAAACCAGCAAACATTTGGAAAAACCAGCAAATATTTGAAAAAACCAGTAAACATTTGAAAATACCAGCAAACATTTGAAAAAACCAGCAAACATTTGAAAAAACCAGAAAATATTTGAAAAAACCAGCAAACATTTGAAAAAAACAGCAAATATTTGAAAAAACCAGTAAACATTTGAAAAACCAGCAAACATTTGAAAAAACCAGCAAACGTTTGAAAAAACCAGCAAACAGACTAGCCAAAGTACAAAAACATGGAATATGTAACAAAATAATAATGTTTAACAAACTGCCACTTAAAATTATTGAATTACCAGTTATCAAATTCAAAAAGACCCTAAAACAATTTTTTTAAAATTAATCCATTTTATTCTATAAAAGAATTCTTGAATATGCAACTTGATGAATCTTCATTTCCTTCTGACATTATTTTGTTATAACACCCCTAATTGTAAATACCCATTATTTTTAGTCTATGTTACAATAATTAAGTTTAGTTTAGTTTAGTTAATATAATTTTGTGTTGCTTAAACTAAATGCAAATGACTTGCCAAATGCAATGAGATGATGCAGGGTCAATAAATGATTTTTTTTATTTCAAAAGATTGAACTGTTTTTTGGTTTCTTAGGCAGGCTACCGGAACACCACGTTAGGAATATAGCAACAGATTTTTCAGCACAAAAGTATTTTTAGTAAAAAAGGTGATGGTCATCAGGCTGAAATACAGTTCGATTACTAGTTCAGCACTGATGGTTCAAATTAAATATGTATCTCCTGTGTTTTATGCCAATAATGATATTATTATTATTATTATGTAAAAAAAAATATTACCAAGTATGATGTCTGATGATTCGTCAGCAAGCTCGTCAAGACTATCTACATAGATATCTGCAACAAATATATAACTTTTCAATATATTCTAGGCATATTACATTTATACCACTTAAAAAATATAAAGACTTTAGTCGTGCCAAATTGGCAGGAAGCACACCGGTGCCTCCTATTAGAACTATTTTAGCAACTCTTCCCACAGCCCGGTGGGAAGAGTTGCTAAAATAGTTCTTTCTCTCTACTTACCCATATCACAGTCCACGCAATCCTGGGTCTTCTGAACATCGGGACCCATACACGGTTGGCCTCCATTCAGGGGCCTTGGAGCGGAACAACTCCTCACCCGTCTTCGGCCTGCACGTCTGCTACCACAATCACATTCAGCCCAAGAAGACCAGGCGCTCCAACCACCGTTTACTAGAGAAACATCGGTTTATGAGGAAAGAAGAAAGAAAAGAAAAAAAAACAACTTAGGATAAGTCAAATTTTAAAATCAAAAATCTTAGAAAAGATAACAAAGATGTGAAGAGAGGCATATCAAAAAAAAATTTACTTTCTTCTTCAAATATTACATAAAAGACAAAGCTAAGAGAAATTCCAAAACTATCTGCTCACTAGCTGCAGCACAATTTTACGAACAATTGCAAGAATATTCACTCACTACTACCTAACATTTTGCAAATCCGTACATACCAAATACAGTGAGCAGAGCGGGTTCAGAAATCCGCTTTCCCGCTAAATTCTCTGCCACGCAAGTGTAGTTTGCCATGTCCTGAAAATTGTATTTTATTTTAAAACTTTTTCCGCGCCACGTGAAATAAAATTTGAATAACGTTTGCTGGTGTATCCGAATGAAAAAGAACATGATAGATTTTAATAGATGGGCGCTGGCATTTGACAACGTTATGGTTATAATTTACTTCTAATAGGTAAAGACTTAACTGCCTAGGAAATATTTAAAAGAAGTAAAAAGTAAAAAAAAAACGCAATTAGCTACCTAGTAGCAAAAAAAAGACCGTGATAAAATAAATAAAGTCAAAACATAACATTTTAAATATGTACAGGAATAAATAAAAAAAATAACAATCCTTCGACAGCATCCGTTTCAGACGGACAATTTTTAAATTTGGCATTATATTACTAGTATATGTACTGTACTTTAAATGTCAAAAAATATTTTTTTCGTATTTTTTAGCGGCAGCCGATTTTCATAGATCAGAGCACTTTCGACTACCACACTATTCAAATAAAAAAGCTACATAAATAAATTGGACACAGACAAACATATTTTAAAGGGAGTCTAAACTAAAGTAACGATCTCCATTCTTGTGTATGTCATTTTAAGTCCAGGTTTGATTTTTCTAAATACTTTAAAAGTTGCTCCGTCTAGATTGTAACTAATCCTTAAGAATATATACTAGGTACTCTTTCCACAACGTTTCTCGCCAGTTTTTCATACTCGCTTTATACAGCTTCGAGTAAATATTCATGAAGTGTTCAGGAGTTTAGCTCCATTCCGTATTTAGCTTGGCATTCCATTTCTGCTGAAATTGTTTTTCAATGCTACGCTACATTGTTTTTGCCAATTCGAAACAATGCGTGATAGGTTTTTGCCATTTCTTGTTAATAACTTCTTCATTAGTTACAAGTACGAATTTAATTTATGTGCAATCTCATATGCTAATGAATTCCGATCGCAAATGACTCAATAATTTTGCTTTCTGGTGATTAGTGAATAATTTTCTTTCTATTCAAATGAGTTCCAACTTTACGACAACGGTGTTTTCCTCCCAATAATAATTGTATGTAATTAGGTATTTTTTGTTAAAATGATCGCTTTAAAAAAATCTTCTAATAGAAGTTGCACCAGAAGATTCTAACGTGCATCCTTTTTTATGCTAAGCAATTCTATGTAAGGAACTTCTTTCTACAGCAAACTTATTACGCTACTTGATAGCGCATAGCTTTACCCCACTTCCGAAACAAGTAAGTGATTCTTCATGAATTTTTCTGCGCACTATGCTACGCACTTATATTATATCTTAATAAATAAAATCAATCAGTATAAAAGCTTAAATTTCTTTCTAGAAGTAAGTTATTTTTTTAGGAATCCGTAAATAAGGAATTACAGAAAATATCATCAAAGGAACTCGCGAAAATTAAAACAGTGACCCGTTGATCTCATTATTTACTATTGTCTTGCTCTACCGCAAGGGCTCATTATAGCTCCGTCCTTTGCTAGCACCTCGTTCCACCATCGTAGAGTCGAACAATGCTACTATGACACATCGCTCATATCGGTTATCAAGTGTGGAATTATTAGCAGTAATAAAACGATTGATACAAAGAGTCTTTGAATGGTCACCCCATCCGCATCCGATGCGGCGTGGGTGTCCATGCACAAAACTGTCTCTTAAAAAGTGGTATTTTTCATCGGCGCTACCGTAGGTTGGATGACAAGTTAAATTGTAATTCCAAACTGTTACAAGTAGTCGTTAAGCCAATAAAAGTCAGGGCGGCTTCAAAACTCTCGACACCAGATTTTGGCCATTTAGCTCATACGAAGAAAAGGAGGGTCCTGTACGAAAACATTAGTCTTCAGCTTACCAACAGCGTCGCCTGTTTGATGTTCAAGTCCCCGTTCTTAGCAATCTGAACATTGTCTCCCACGACCACCGGGGCTCCATTTTTGAGCCAGTACATCTGAGCGAAGGGCGCGGCGGGTGGAGGTTCGCAGCGGAATGTCACTGGCGAATACTGTTTCACTAGCTGAGAATCCGGCGCCACTGAGAAGTGCTTCTTTATGTCTACGGCAGAAAATGTTAGTAATAGATTGAAGTTATCATTGTTGATAAAATATATTAAGTAAAGGGTGTTAACTAGTATTCATTGTGCTTCAAAAATTAAGGAAACATTTAAAATAATCCGTTACCATTTTTTTTTCTGTTTTATATTGACATAATGTCAATACCATTGTAAACATTTGGGAGATGCCATTGATTCCCATTACATTACAGTTTGTATAAACTACTTAAGCAACCTATGGTGGATTCGTATAAAACTGTTCTATTGCAACCGACGAATATGTCAAATAAATATTTTATTTGATTTTTGATACGTTCTTAGTGTTTTAGTGTAGTTTACAACTAACAGCTACTAACGAAAAACTCAGAAAGGTGTTAAGTGTTTTTTGTTCTCAGGGGTTTTGTACTGCTGATAGCTTTTAAAACTGTTTTATAAAGCGTAGTCGTCGAAACAAATACTTCAACAAACATTTGATATTTTAAGACATTTGATTCTCGACACAAATTAACTTAATCATGAGAAAATAATATTTTTGTACCTTATCTAGTCTATTTACTTAAAAAGAAAGAAAACATATTGAACTCACATGCTAGCTCTATAGTGGCAGGTTGACTTCTTATGTGCCCTCTGCTAGTCCACGCAAAACAGGAACATTGGTACTTATCACTGCCGAAGTATTCTTCCACATTTTCCCTAGAGACTTTGTGCTCGCCCTCGATGATCCGAACCCCGGTTTGAGGATCCACGAACTCAAAGTTAGCTGTTTGAATCTTCTCACCGTTGCATTTGAAGTAAATCTTGAAGACAACAACAATTTTCAGAAATTAAAAACATTGCCACTACCTAAATCTAAACTCATTTTATACTTCGTAGAGTTTGTAATAGTTATTAGTATACATGTATTATTAATTATTTATATACAAATTTTATATACAAACCAAATAATAAAAATAAATTTATATAACTTAAAAATAATAAAGTGAAAATCGTTTAGACATTATCGATAGATATAAAGAAAATTTTATAAAAAGACAAAATTAGTATATAATTATCAGATGTTTTTGATCTTTTATACTCAAAGTCGTTAAATAAATCCCATTTCTATGTTCGTGTAGGATCTGCGTCTAGTTATTATTTTATCTACAGACAGTAAGTCTAAACTAAACGACCTAATGCGATGGTATGTATGATACAGCCATTACTGCTTAATATACCTACGAGGAGATCTAGAATATAAAATGGTAAAGAGTAAAGAAAAATCAAGTAAGGCTCGGTAGGATATTGTCTGCTTTTTAATCTGAAGGCCTCTGAACCGATCCCTGCCTTACTCTAATGACTTGTTTTTCAAGTTATTGCGCACTAGCTTTGCAGTAAAGGAAAACATCGTGAAGAAACCGACACGTTTGAGAACCACAAAATCCGAGGAACCACCACGATGTACTTGACCAAAAGAAATCCCCTATTGAATAAATTCCCTCAGGGGAGTCATGGCCGTCATTACTTAGGACTATGACTAAGGAGGTGGATAGAGTACAGATATATAGACATATTTTTATAATTCAATATTGAAATTTACAAATACGACTTACTTCCAAAGCATTAGCTGCTCGACATTTCAACACCGCTGGCTTGTTTTTCACAACATACGTATTTTCTGGTTCCAATAGGAACATCGGCAGATTATCTTTAGTCGTGTGAAGCGGTATTTTATCATCTACTGCATCAGCGTCTACATTAGCTTTTGACGTCACGGAGTCTGGGGAATCTTTATAATTAACATCTTTGCTTTCGTAATCATAGTCTAAATAAGGTCCTTCGTCATCTTCATCTAATTCTTCATCGTGATTAATAAATACTGGTGGTAGGAAATAGTCTTTTGCTTCGTTAGGGTGGCTATATTCTAAGGGTTTGTCTTCTGCTTTGTCTTGATCTGTTATGTCATCTTTGTGATGTAAGTCTACAAAAAAGATATTTGTTTGTTATCTTAATTTAAGCACATATTTTAACTCTGAATGTTTTATTTTACACAATTCAACATACAGGATATAGGGGGCTTCCATAGCACACCGTCCAATGCTTGGTGACAGATTTTAGGCTTATCATTGAAATCTTATTTCTTTATTTGTGTTGTATTTAAACAATATCCATTTACTACGATTAAATATAGACTAATGATACTTACTTTTGCTGGTATGCTCTCCTACAGTTCCACGAATAACCAACAACACATTCACAATCAAGATGCATGTCCAATAATTTACTTCCATTTATAAATTCAAACGAACGCAAATAATTCAAAATAACATCATTTCCTTCAGCCACATCATTATTTTCCATAACGAAAACTTTTTCACATCCTAAATAAATTTTGTTTCGTTTCAACGTTTATTTCCGAAAACTGTGTAAATTGTCACAAATCCATTTCTTATTTACTTCTCACTAATGTCTATATATTCTCCCACTTAATCACTTAGAAACCTTTGATGCGAACTCCCTTTAAATTTTATATGAGATCGTAAAACATATCGTAAAAGTTTCCGCAAGGTCTCACAAGGGTTCCGTAAGTCTCAACCCCGCGACGGACGCTAACCGACTGAGGCTTTAGGGTGAAGAAGACTATTTCCTACCCCTAATAATTACTGCGCATGCCCGAAAGTTTTAAATACTTCGCAAAGTGTTCAAGTTCAGAGGTAATTGATTTACAATATCTTCGGCTTGAATTACATTTTTATGATCGTGCGTTTACTGATTTGTGAAATGGGCTCTTAGCTCCTTATTTTTCTTATATTATAGGTGTATGTGTATACTCAACGAAATAGCAATAATTTTTAGTAAAAACAAAATAAATGTGTTGGCCATAAAATTCTCAGACTAATGCCTACAAGTAATAAAATATCAGATGTTTTAACAAAACCTGGCAAGTTTTACAAATGTTTAAACAATACACAAATATTGTTAAGGACTCTTTTGTTTCAATAAATTACTGTCTTAAATTAATAATCATGAAAACATAAATTTTACTAATATTATGTTTATTATAATAAAATCATCATAAGTGTGTAATAAAGTTATGGTTCACTAAATATTCCCGCAAACAATTGCTCTGTATTTGCCTGGATGTAGAAAAGGAATGGATGATCAGCCACAATCTTCACAAATTTACCCACAGGAAATGATAAAGGGATTGCCACTATAGCTGAAAAGATAATAAACTAAAAATGTAATACATGAAACAATAAGAAATTGAATAAACAGAATTTATGTAAAAAATAAAAAAAAAATGTATATGACCATATGAAAAGTATATCATAACAAATGAAAAAGAAAGTCGGCTTACAGGTGGCGGAGTTATGAGAAAACAAACACAAAAAAAAAATTGCAGACGAATTGAAAAAAAAAACCTACTCGTCATTTCTTTAAGTTGTATTAGAAGAGATGACTTAAAAAAAATAGGAGAATTTGTAATAGCCAAAAACTGTTTTAAAAGAGAAGATACTTTTGGCTAATATATTGTCATTTGTCAAGCTCTCTTTCTTGGTAAATTTATTAAATTTAACTCTACCTGCCCAATACCACCGAAATTTCAAACTATTTCCTGATCTTAGTATATAACGTATAGGTTAGTAATAGGTATGATTAAGTTATTCAATAGCATGCTCTACGGAGTATAATGTTTATTATAAGTAAAATGAAAATATTGCAAAATGAGAATTATTTAAATAGTATTAAATTGAATTTTCATGTACAGATCTAAATAATTAAATGTATAATGTGTCTTTTTTTACAACTATATTTTATTTAACTATTGAATAATAAAAAATCGTAATAATTTAGTCCGTAGATTAATCCAAATAAACGTATGTAACTGAAAACAATACTTTTATTTTTAAAATAGAATGTTATTTTAATCATCCACACCCAAGGTAGGTAGATTAAACATACCTACTAGGTATTTTAGTGAAACATTAACACGTTAAGGTTCATTGAAAACTCCAGCAAACAACTGTTCATCGTATACCCGTACATAGAACAAGAACGGATGATCAACGACGAAAGGCTTCGAATATTTAAGATTTGCTCCAGCTAATAAGAGAACAGCTGCTGAAAACAACACCATTCCAAATAAAAACGAAAGTAATCAAAGTAAAGTAAACAAATATCATCTAAGTCTATTTGATAGACAACCTCGTTGGTTACCATGCCAAATTTCCAATTAGAATATTCCGGGTTCGATTTCCGGAACAGCCAACTTGTGCTTGCACTTCTGCTGTTTTAATGTCTACGTAGCTATATTGTGGAGAAAACAGATTTATTTCAGCTTTTTCAAATAATTTTAAGGCATATGCCTGTTTGTGGTCTTCTATAAGATAACTATATCCCTTAAGGTTTAAAATATTCATTACTAAAAGTGTAAAAATATTACCTGGAATATCAGGGAATAATAAAAATATTATAGAAATATATCCTGGAATATCACGGTTTTTTTTTATTTGCACAAAAAGATATTTAAATAATATTTTTTTGTGCTACAAAATAACAAGTAATCAGTCAAATCAAGTTAGTCCCAAAACTGTCACCAGCGCAAAGTTTTCGAACCTTTGCCTTTCTACTTTCGGCCTAAAGACGGATTTGCCGAAGATTAATTCGTGTTTTGAAGTAACTGTTTACGTTGAAGGGATGATGTACATAACTATTTGAATAAGGTGATATAAACTTTAGTCCGAGTTAGTAAGGTACGGTACGTATAAATTTAGTTACCTAAATATATAGTAAGTAGATGCTGAGGTATAAACACGTGCAAGATTTTAAATTAATAATCTAAGATCAATATGTTTCTTTCAAGACCTGATTGCACTTCAAGTCACAGATTGGTAGGAGACAGCACAAGATAGAGAAGAGTGGCGTCGCTTAAGTGTCTATGGCCAGAATCAATTTCGGGGTCAGCGAGTATAATCTCTTTCTTTTTTCTCTCTATCTCTATCTCTCTCTCTCTCTCTCTGTCTGTGTGTGTGATATGTCTGTCTCTCTTAGCTTTACTTCATTTTTTACATTTAATGCGCTTGATCACAATTCACCTGATGGTTACCGGTATTACTATCTAAGGTGGAGGCGCTTACCCATATAAATCTGGTTCAGTCTTGAAAACTGTCAGATTATAGTTTTCGGGGAACAGGGAGTCCACACTCATGGTGCTGGTTTTATATGTACATATGTATGTATAAACATCGCCTTTTATGGAAGTGAATCATGAACCAAGATCCAAAGAGATAAGCAGAGAGTAGAGGCATTTGAAATACGGTGTTGGAGAAGATGGAATGGATAAGCTGGACAAAAAAGAAACGAATGAAAAAGTACTATGCCTAGTACAAGGACAAAGAACCATATTAACAATGATATACAATATAGGTGGAAAGTTGGTAGGCCACTTTCTACGCATTTTCATAAAAAAAATCATAGAAGTAAAGATAGAAGCCAGAAGCGGAAGAAAACGATCTAGAAGGTAATTTTTAGACTAAATTAAGGAGAAGACGAAAGCCATGTCGTATAGCGAGGTCAAGGATTTGGCCTAGGATAAAACTACCTGGAAAAAACTCCGCGGACGAGAGCCCAGCTCTTAAATATTGACTGATTGAGTATTACAAAAAGACAGCCCACCTGAAGCTGCAGCAGCCTCTGTGCCTCTTTCATGCACTTCTATGACCGCCTTCTGAACAGCAGTCGAGATAGCCAACGTTTGTCCCTTCACGATGCCTGTGAGGCCTGTCCGAGGTCCTGTCATGTGCTTTACTCCTATCTGGAACGTTTTAAATACAAAACCTATCATAGATGTGGAAATAAATACACAAACATATATTTAATATAAGGTATATACTTATACGTGTCAAATGCTATGTGACTTGGGCCATAGAGTCACTTTTGGTAAAATTTTCAAATAAATTAGCTAAATATTATATATGTTGAACTAAAAGGTTTTATTAAAATAATAATCAATACATTCTTCAACATTCATAGATACAAATTAGTTAAATATCAATTACATGCAATTTAATTACTTGTAATATTATATTAAACGTTATTTTATTAGCAGTACAATTTAATACACATAGCATAAGCAGCCCACTATACGTTCCCACTGCTGGGACTCGGGGTCTTCTCTCACGAGGAGAGAGATATAGGCCATAATCCACCACGCTGGCCAAGTGCGGGTTGGCGGATAATTTAATACACAATATGTTATATTTTTGCACATTGTACACGTTACTAGTGACGATGGCTTAACCTCGATGATCGCATCAGATCTACCTTTACCCTTAAATCTAGCCGTCGTATCTACACAACCTATATTAACATTATTACAAAGAACTTACCTTTTCATACATGTCTTTGAGATCTAAACTCGTCGAAATAGAAAATTTAGGTATAGTCAACTCAACTAATCCTGCAGTAAAATTTCGCATCGCATTGTTCAGCAGGCTAGGTGCTAATTTGAGTTGGTTTAGTAGAAGCGGCAAACCTACTCTCTCGTTCGGTAGAACTATGACAAAAACTGCCTCCATTTCTTCATATGGAATTTCTATTATCTGAAAAAGTTTGGAGTCTTAGTAAAATTGACATATTTTACAAAATAATTGATCAAGTGCGAATCTGGTTCGTTCATGAAGGGTTCCGTACCATAGTTGTATTGGAGGTTAAGTAATAGGGTCCCGTTTTTATCTATCAGGTACAGAATCCTAAAAAATAAAATTATGACGTACCATGGGACCGCCCAGCGGTTTAGGGGCATTTAATGGATCTAGTCTACATCAGCTTTTTGACTGTCAGTAAATACTATCCAATATTTATCAGCCTAATAAGAAATTAAACTAAGAATTACTTACTAAAAGAAAAAAAAACAAACGTATGTACCTGTGCGTTAAGAATATCGCTTTTCGTGTATTTATAAACTGCCTGGGTTTTCATCATCTGAGTTTTTTTCTGACCGGACGGAGCGAAAAAATCACGAACTTCGAGCCGATCGAAGGGGTACTTCCACTTGCCCTTGAAACAAATAAAACATAAACAATTTAATCAAATGGGGCAGAACATTATTATCACATCTATAGACAACACAGTAAAAAGTGCAAGCAAAATGCGCTACAATATACACGTTACGATAAATCGTTACGTTTGTGTGGTGCAAGTTAAACTGTAATGCTAAATCTACCTTATTATTGAAAGAAAGAAAGAAAATCATTCATTGTGCACACAAAAATACATATTTACGATTATAAAATTGCGTATTATTACCATAGGTATCTATGTACACAAAAGGAGCAAATTCAGCACAATACTGAGAGTACCAGACTCCAGGACTGGCCGATAAAACCATGTCAATTTATTTTTAGACAGATTATTATTATATTTTAAATATAAAATATAGTTTTCCAGCTTTTTTGTGGCCAAGGATGGACTGACCCTTCGCAAAAACTGTGCAGTTTAAGGAGTACCGTCCGCTCGTAACAATATTTGAAACGCATTTTGTATTGCTAGATATGTTTATGCAGCAGGTATTTGTTTTTATCGTGAGTGATGAAGACGGATGATAATCAGAAGTTCATAAAAAAAACATATATATTTAAAACGACAAGTACAATTACCTTGAAATAAATAGCGTTAACGATGACCAGTGTGGCTAGAGGAGGTATTTGACTTGGCTGCATCAGCAAAGGAATCATGCCATTGGTTTGTCGAGAAACCTGTAGATCAAAATTATTTACCAAGATTTCAGAGGTTCGTGAAAGAGTATTTTATTTGTTTCTATCATTTTTTTTCAATCACCTCTTTACTCATTACTCTTTTATTGTAGACAAGGGGAAATCTTCAACAAGATACCTGGCTACAATGGGTAGGTTATGTGGGATTCGAATCCACTAAAACCGTCCCGGTGACCTACCTCTGTGCCTAACGGAGCGCTCCAAGTTTTGAAGTCTCTATTTCCTAAGAACTAAATGTAGTTCTTACAAAATGGGCATTTGGGCTTCTGCGGTTGAAGAGTACGTGCATGTACCAACCCCCCGGTTTTAAGACGCAGCGAGGGAACACCGTAGAAGTCGTAGTCGGTAGTTGTCGTCACTCTGGCACCGAGCCCGACATACCTCGCCGCCTCCCCCGAGGATTAGCAGGCATACGACAAGGAATTCCCTCCATGTCAAAAAAGGCATTTGGTCTTCCAACCCAATATGCTACTAAACCCTAAAAATAATCGAACAACTTACCCAGCCATTGATCTCATCGGCAGCTTGCTTTGGACTGGTGAAAGATATTTTCTCAACACTCGTCCCAAATATTTCTTTCACATCCTTATGGAAATTCGCTAGGAGATCAGCCTGGTCGGAAATGTATATTCTGCTAGCCAAATCCAGCTTCACTCCAGGGACGAATTGCAGTTCTTTAATTAATTTTTTGAAGGAGACTGCTATCTGCAATTAAATTTAAAAAGTCTTTGTGGAATAATTAAGAAATAATTTCCAAATATATTTTATTTAAGGTTAGAATTAGAATACTTGTAACAGCAAAGTTACATTTTTGTACAACTAGCCGCATCCCACAGTGTTACCCGTATTAATAAGGGATATAAAGTAGCCTATGTTTAGTCCAGGGTCTTAAATCTTCATACCAAATTTCATCGAAATCAGTTCTGCCGTTCGAGCATGAAGAAGTAACGAACATACTAGTAGGATAGTAGCGTGGCGCCTGTACCTCGGCTGACCGATGGGATCTTACGTAATCATCGAGGTTAAATCGGTCGATATTGGCAGTATTATGTGGGTGCACAAGATTTACCAAGAGTCGGATGACACATTAAATTGTAGGTCCCGGCTTTTATTATTAGTACAAGCAGTCGTTAAGCCAAGTCAGAAGCCTTCGGGTGGCTTGAAAACTATCAAAACCAGAGCTTGCTCATTTAGCTCATTCGAAGAAGTATGATAGGAAGTAGCAAATAGGATTTAAAGTGACCAGTCAACGAAGCTATTGATCTAAATACAGAATAATAACACAGTACACAGTAGCAAAACCGAAAAGCCCCATCAACAAAAGGCAATAGAACATGTAAATTATTTACATACATCTTTTTCCTTGTAATCCCCAATAACTTGATACAGTTCTTCTTTTGTTGGACTCTCAGCTCCGAAAACCAGCTTACCCAGAGGCAGTAAAGCCGACACTGGAGAGCAGACGACATTGCTCGATGAATATTGAAAGGCTAGCTCCTGAAAAACGTATAATAAACTGATTTTATTACTTTTCAAACATAATGCGTTCACAATACTACTCTTGGTCAGTCGTGATTATTTTTTCGACTTGGTTTTGGCGGTTATTTACTATGTTGGTTTTAAAGGGATCTTTTTGGTCTAAAGAACTCTTTTGGTGGTTACAAATTATTACTATGACTATAAATTATTTTGCTGCCCTTTTTTTAAAAGCTTTAGATATCCTCTAATGATATGTCACCTACTTACTATCTACTGCAAAAGTATGATAGTTAAAACTTACAACTGCAAAATTCTGTCTTAAATTTCCCTTTGTGCTGAAGTATTGTCTTCTTATAAGTTCAAATCTTGTTTGTGACTCGAAATCTTCATCATTACTGAAAACATTTTTTTTATAAATAAGAGCTTGTTTTTTTGTTTATTTTTCAGAGGAAATAATATTTTTGTTAGTACTAGGTACTGGAAAAGGCAAGAGTGAATTAGATTTTACACTACTGTCGCATCGTGCTGTATAGTAATGGTGAAATAGTAATTTTGTCTATTACCACTGATAGCCGTGGCGGTTAGCATTGGCAGTGGCAAGAATTGCTAGTGTTAAATAACAGAATCGGGGTCATACGTAACGGTAATAGCGCTTAAACGCAAAATACCTATTATACATAGAAAAGTACACCTTTATTCATAAATACATGATCCTTAAGAATAATAAAAGGATGGACGCCTTAGGTAGGCGTCCATCCTTTTAATTTAATCATATACGCCTTTAGTACACCTACGCATTCGCATGCGGCAACGAAAAAACTGCAAGTTGTATGGCAACGTTTCGCATTTGTAGATAATGTCTCGCTCTACTATACAGCTAGATGAAATAGTTGCGTCCTTGTTGGTATTGTTTCGCAAGTAACAGCGAAATGGCCGTTACACAGACGCAGCTGTTTCGCTAGTGGAGTTTCGCATCGCATAGCGTCATCACGCGTTTTGTCTTATTTCGCAAAGTCTCGCAGCCGCATGCGAACGCGCACGTGTACTAAAGGCGATATAGTTAAGTTTAATTTCGAATTTTCGATGACATCGCGGCAGGTCCAGGCGGAGATGGCGGGACGAACTGGATAAATACTGTAACAACTGGCAGGAAATAGCAATAGATCGTTTTAAATGGAAAGAGGGTAGATAGGCCCTTGCTCTTCAATGGGACGAAACAGGCTCATAATAACAATAAAAGTAACATGTAAGTAGACCTTCTTACTCAAAATCAGTTGTATCAACGATTTCATCCGACAAGACATCTGATTCCGACGGTATACGAGTGACATGATGCTTTTTCTTTTTAGAAAAGGTGGCTGATAAAATCATCAGAAAAATAACTGAAAACACACATGAAACTTGGAGATTTGACTAACAATAAGGTGCATTTTGAGTAAATGCATATTTATGCCAGAAAAAATTTAGGTACTTACAAAACATTAATTTCATGTTAGGAAATTGTAAATTTCAGAATACGGGTTTAATTTTCACAGTGTAGTTCAACGCATAACCGCTGCGTTACTGCATAGTAATAAATAAGAAATAAAACGAAATTATTTTCAGTACTTACCTCTCGTGTTAAGTCGATGTACACTAACGCAGTTTTATTATTGCTTTGCTAAGTTTTTAAACTTGCCTGTTTTTAAAATCTATAAAGTTTCAGTTTTACGATAATTTGGTAAGTACCTATGTACTTGTACATTCTATTGTTATCTCTGTTAATGTAACACGTATTCATTACTACACAGCTTAAATTAAATTAATAAAATTTATTTATTATAATGATGAATATATCCGAGTGGATATAATTTCGTGATAGGCTTAAAATAATAAAATCGTGTTATTTCAATGTCAAATCCTTCAAATGTCTTCTAGTTGACATAGCATTTTGACCAGAGATGTTGACACTTGCAAAATCACAGAATACAGATTTTCTTTCTACGAGTTCTAGTGTCTTGAAAATAATATTTCTGAGGATATTTAAATATACAAATTATAAGTAAATCAAAACCATTTATCCCGAATATAATCTAATAATACATTTAGTGCTGCTACTGCCCATAACCGTTATTTCATAGTAACCATTCATAAATTTAACAAAAAGTATTCAAATATCGATCGTTTGGACGACGCACATCAACAATGATTCCGAGTGAAATTTTCGCCGAAGATTTGATGAGTACAGTGATACGATACGGCTTGTACATCGGCGCCGCTTTCCAGCTTGTTTGTTTGCTCGCTTGTGTGACACTTACCGACGAGCAAAGCGATCCACATCTGTATGAAAAGGTGAAGTTTTGTATACATAGTGAATTAGAGTTGTAAATAAACCACCCAGTTGCATTAATGCAGTTGGGAACTTTGAAGTCTAAGAAGCTAATTAGCTGGCTGACATATTAAGAAGCTCATTAGCTTACAAGGAGAAGAAGCTTTTATAGTGTTATGCTCTGAGGACCACAAAATCCAGTCAGTTAGTCAATCCATATCAGCGATGTACCTGGAAAATAGGCTTGTATCTTTCCTTTTGAGTGAAGGTTCCAATCCTGGGAGTGTGCAGGTGGCCTGCTTAGGTTTTTAAGGATTGTTGCGGAAGCAAAATTAGATCATTTTGATGATCATTACATTAATTCTTAGAATTATCGTATGTTATTAATGAAGTACCAAAAATCTGAATTTCAAATCAGTGGAATAGCAAAGTATGGCTATTTCAGAGCCGCTATGATGTGAAAAATGCAGCAGTCCTTTTTAAGTATAAAACCTAGCTTGTATTCCATACAATGATACATTCTCTCCATTTAACAACCTCTCTCTATAACACCATAAAATGAGTTTACACTGTATTTAACAAATACTTAACTGAAACCTATCCTATTACAGAATTACACAGACAGTGATGAATGCAGCTCTGAACAATCATCACCCGGCCACCGAGCTACCATGTCTCGTGCAAGAAGACATGATAAGAAGAAACGTCGTTAGTTACATTCCAAAAAGTATTTATTTGGTAATCTGACTAAGTAAATAAGCCAGATAAAAAAAACTGGCTTTGCTTGAGATGAGCTAGTTTTTTTTGTTAATAAGATTGATTATGTTTGGACTCCAACTTGTCAAATGGTAAGCAAATTTGTGCCCGAAGATGTAATCATGTTGATCTAGAAGAAGTCTGTTAAGACTTAAGTAACCATTTCACCTTCTCATGACTGTATAATAAAATCACTTAGTTATGTGTGTTAAAACATATACTCTCTCATATTCTGAACTGTAATTAATGATAATATGATGAATAATTTGTAATATAAAAAAAAATTGCTTACTTGTTTGCAAAATATACCAATTATTACTAGTGAAATCATAGCCTAGGTCATTTAGGACATGAATCAGGAAGTATTTATTTTTTATATTTAATATTAATTTACTTCATTGTAAGATACTGAAATGTTCAGTGTTGTTTAATATTATACTCATTATTAATTAGGTAGAAAGACTAAAGCGCATTTATAGCTACATAGTTCTAACTAGTCATTAAGTTTTCTAAAATAAAATCACATAAAATGGTAATTCTCATAAAAACACATACTGTTTTATATAATAAATTAATTTATGTAAGAAATAAATCAATATCACTATAAACCTATCTTATTTTACCCATAGAATTTAAAATAAATAAATGTGTCTGTAGATATTTTTTTTACACTAAATGGGCTTGCGCTTGATCACAATTCACCTGATGGTAAGCAAAATTATGATCTTACCCAGAAGAAACCGGTTCACTCTTTCTTTGAAAACCGCCAGATTGTAGTTTTCGGGGAACAGCAAAGAATTCCATACCTTTGTGGTTCGCACAATGAGGGTGGAGGCAAACTGCTTAGTATGCACCTTTGGAACCTCCACAGTGTAACGATGCCGCCTAGGTGTTATAATTACAGGTAAGCATTAGTTTTGAGTAACCCTACAATTATTATTATTAAGTGAAGGGTGGCCAGACCTGCACTGACAGGTATTGTGCATAACCTTCAACAGCCTACCCAAACCATCAGAGCACCTTGAGTAAGAGAACATGGTCTTGAGTCGTTGGCATATCTGTACCAAACATTGTATTATGCAACAGATATACCTCCACAGCCAGTATCCTACCATATCAATCAACTAGTGCAACAATACTAACAGGCATGCTTAAACCTGGAACGCTTGAATGTTTGATCTCTTTCTGTCACACCTTTTATTATCAGCTAGTTTGTCTCCAATAACATTAGAATTGTCTGGTTTTGGTGTACATGCTCTTAGTGAGTTTCTGTATTCTAGTTGAATATACTCGTAAATGTGCTCGATAGAATACAATGTTATTATTTGTCAAGTTAAAAAAAGTTATAACTTAACCTATTTCTCAAAATAAACACAAATATTGTTGAACAAGCATTTATTTGTTACAAAGACTAGAAAACAGCATTAAAATTTATTGACAACTAGTAAATAACTGTAGGTAAAAATAATATATTTTTTTAATATAACATTTTTTGTGCATTCAGAGCACATATAAGTACAATAACAACATTCAAGGCACATGAAGTACAATAATTACTTTGGGCCAATCCCAGTGGTTCTTTCGCTTCGTCCCACCAGTAGAAAAACTGATATAGTAGAAATAGCACCAACATTTCTTGTAAATTTTCAAAAATAGAAGAAGAAATTAACATAGACAATAGAATAAAAATATCCTACTAATTATCTATGAGAATAAATATTTAATATGGCACTTTAAACTTGGCACTGGCATTAATAAAGGCACTTATTATAATTTTATCAGTTAAAAATTTTTTTAAGTCAACATATTAGTATCAACATTAACTACTTACTAAAATTGCACTGTCTCTTCTATGTATAATATCATGCTAGTATATCACTGTTATATATAACTTTGTCTTGCGGAAAAACGACACCTTTTTATTTATTTTATTAACTGACTATCAACTTTGTTGAGGTAACTTACTTTTACATACATATAACAAAATCAACAAAATGTATCTTTGGATTCTAGTGACTGGTTTTGGCAATTTCAATATATATTCTTATGTTTATAATGATATCACAATTTGTACCATATTTCTTATCTTCGCAACTATTTGTATACGTATGTACTTTAGATTACTCGATTTATATTGAAATTTATAGTTTCAATCTTACGTAAATTACAAGAGTTTGTAATGAAAACATCACAAACAAATACTTAAGTACATATGCACTATCTTGTAACCAGTTACTTCCAAACAACGAGTTATGTGATTATCATAATGTTTTACTTGCCACTCAGCTTGTGTAACTAATGTTTATAATATCTAATGATGATAATGAAGTCGGCCACTCCAATATAAAAAAATAGCTAATGTTTGTGTTATGTTTTCTTCACATACAGTCAAAGATTTATTTTCATTTAATATAGAGATTGAACATTAGCAATCTGTGTCATACGTGAATCAAAAATTGCTGTATTTACCAATAGTTTGCGGTAAGTATAAATGCGTTTTACTTCTACAATCTGACTGACAGACAATGCAATCCAATGCTACTGTACAAAGTTAAATGCATTTATAAAGCATTACATGCTCGAGGTTAGATTGTACGATTTCAGCGCTTGCACTAGATCGTTTTCGGTCAAAAACTGCTTAAGCGAGTTAAGTTTCCTGAAGCATATTGTGACACAACACGACTTTTTTTCTACACCTGTGTGTCCTCCGCAGCATGATCCCGGTTTTTTTGACGGTTCCGACTTCCCGCTACAGTGGCTATCTGCAGCGCTACAGTGATTATCTGCAGCGCTACAGGAACATTTCAAGCTATCCACGATAGTCGATGGTGACTCTCCTGGCAATGTGTAGATACCCAGTTCCTGTAGGTCAGAGTTGTGATGTCGCTTGTGATAATGCAAGAATGTGTTATGATTGGTGTCGGTAGCTCTGCCGCAACCGACAGCGCATTTCATAGCGGCATGATCGCATTTGCAGTCTACGCAAGTGCAATTATCATCACCGCACGAGCCGGACTTCTCTACTACACTGATGTCATGGTTACAGTTCCTGCATTCACCGTCGCTCGGATCGCATTTACAATCCATACAACCACATATTCCTGAATCAGCCGCAAGCTGCTCTAAAGCGTTCCGTTTAGCTATCTCAGTGCCGAATATATTCTCCGTTCTCACAACGTACATGTTGGATAACGGTTCGTTATCAAATAAAAGAGTGTCTTCTAGATCTAATTCTGTGTTGAAAAGGACTGAGTTCGCTGGGTTAATCTCGATGTTTTGCTGCACTTGGCAAGGCGGCGGCGTGTTCAAGGATCTATCGTCGTCGGATCCAAACAAAATGCCGTCATCCTTCTGCAGCTCGACTTCATTCAGCTGTTTCGGAGGATCTTCCAGGTCGGCAACGATTCCACTGTCGTTGAACAACCTGCTCGGTTCGATGTTTGAAACTATTTCGCTGTCGTTGAACACTTTTTCACCAATGTCTAGAATATTCGGCGTATCTAGATCGAAGGACGCGTGAGTCATTATATTGGCAGTGGGAGCGACGTCTACACTCAAATCTATGTAACTCTGCATGTGTGTTGGCACGAATGTTGCCATTGTAAATATGCTCTCTGGCGATTTCTCCTTGATGCTAACTGGTGTTTCAGATATAGAAGCTGCCAATGCACTGACATCTACCCACGGTGCTTGTACCTCAATCTCATTGGCCAGCGCTAGTTGCATAGCTTTGGGCCTTATTTCCATCTTATTGAGAGCTGTTTCAGGTTGGACTGTTTCAGTTGGTTGTAGATTGTTGATATCCACCCAGAGATTGGGGGTCTTTTTGTCTGTTCTATCGACGAATGGTGAGAGGGTTAGGTTAGAGAGATCGTAGTCCACGGTTAGGTTGTTATTGGGTTTAATAGTGTTAGTGGCGTTATCGAATAGCAGCTCAGTAATGTCGACTGTGCTTGTCGGTATTTCCTGAAGGCTTGCCTCGTTGGAGTTGGATTCCGTAGTTATTTTGCCGAAAGACTCCAGAAGGCCGTCCCAGTTCATCTGGTCAATCTCAAGTTTCAGTGGAGTGGTTTCGACAACTTTCGCCGTCTCTGGCTCCGCTTCTAACTGGAAAGGTAAATGAAGTCGGTTAAATATACATGGCTTAATGGTTATTGAATTATGTATTAACTAATATTTCGTAGCACGCGTTATTGTAAAACTATTTACACATACTGGAGCCAAATTCAAACACATTCAATAATTACTGGAATATTTCATAATTACCCACAAATGAAAAAAAGACTGATATACATCAAGATCATCAAGACCATGGATGAGAATTCTAAATAGGATTGCTGATTCCCATACAACAAAACGTGGCGCGGAAGATTGCCATAATTACCGATGAAACCTTAGATGTCACTGCAAATCAAGCGTGCAGCTTTGCTGCAGCCAAATTCCGCAACGCGCTGCTGCCGCATAGTGATATAATCAATGGTAGTTGATTGAGTGACCCGAGTGAAGTCGTTTAAAAAAATACGAATTGATGGCGCTACTTGTATCAAATTATACACGTAGTACGATTTTCAGCAAGAGGTTGAGGGTGTATTATTAATCTGTGGCGTCTCTGCCGCTCTTCATCGCCCGTTACCAATCAGATAGCTCGTTATGAATCACGCAAGCGGTATTTACAACGAGCGTACGACTGGTCCAAGCTACGTCTTTACGTCTTTGGACACAATATCTGTCCGGGGGATATCCCTTTGCTAGATGAGAGGCAGACCGTCGTCGCTCCATAGGTCTATCCAGACAAAATTAAATATACCTGATGTTTCTTAGCATGAGCTCGAAGACTGGTGGGCGTGGAGAAGAGGCGGCCGCAGCCGGGCGCGGCGCACGCGTGCGGCCGCGACCCGGAGTGGGTGCGCCCGTGCGCCTTCAAGTGATGGGAGGCCGTGAACGACTTGCCGCAACCGTCTGTTTTACATCTGAAATAATGGACAATTAACATTTATTTATTTTATTTTTTTGATTTATAGGCGAGCAGCATTATGCTGATGTGCCTATATCACACTGAGTTGAAATTATTTTTTAATAGTTCACATAATATCCACTGTTCAATGTCAATGTTTAAAGTTCACTAGTGCACTGATCACAGGTTAGCAAGAGATTTTTTTGTTTTCTGCAACCAGTTATCAAGCCGGTTTTTAAAGCTGTTCACTGATGTAGCACTGACCACTTCCTCGGGCAACTTATTCCAATTATGAACCACTCTGTTGCTGAGTATATGATGCCCCGTATTAGTGTTGGCATGATAACGCTGGATTTTTTGGTTATGGCCTCTGCTATGCTCGTAACGATTACAGTTTTTAAAGCAGTCTGCTAAATTAGGAAGGTTGTAGAACCCATATAATAGAATATAATATGTTTATTGTAAAATTAAATATATATAAAAATAAAAAAACAACTTAATAGCTACGGCTACTATGACGTACTATGGCGGCCTTATCACCTATGGTGACTTGTATTGTCTACTTACTTACTTCCTGTGGCTCTACAAGCCTGAACCTCTTGGCATCCTCTACTAGTCTATGATACTTTGTGCGGTTTTGGGCCAGGCTTTTCTATCCGTCCAGTTTCCCCAAGACCTTCAGATGATCTTCAACGTCCACTATCCACGTTTTACGTGGTCTGCCTCAGGGGTGTTTCTGCTGTGGGGACCAGTTGGTAATGATTTTTACGGCCCTGTTCTCGTCCATCCGCACTAGATGACCTGCCTATCTTAGATGCTGTGCTTTGACAAATCTGACTATTGTCCCCTTTTCAATCAGTAGATTTATACCGTTTACCTTTATTGAAAGTATACCAATAACTTTTAATAAAGGTAGACGGTTATCAAGATGGTCAGTTCAAGAAGCGCACAGCTAGGCTAACTAAGGTTATCTGACGCGATCATCGAGATTAAGCAAAGGTCGATAAAAGATAAGACTTACTTATAAGGCCGTTCCTGCGTGTGAGTGCGTATGTGTTTCTTCAGATCGCTGAGAGTGGTGAAGAACTTGACGCAGCCATCCACCTTGCAGTTAAATGTGTCCCCGCTGTGTAGCCTCTGGTGTGCTCTTAACCTGCAAAGCAAACATATAACAATAAATAGTAATAATAATAGGCCAAATGTGAGTCAGCCTCGCGTATGTAGGGTTCCGTACCATTATTTTTAAAACTAGGAGAAAAAACGCGTTTGTTGTATGGGAGCCCTTATATTAATTTTATTTTAAATTCATAATTTATTTTAAAGATAATAATTATATAATTACATATTCAGACGTAAACGTTAGACGTGAACGTTAAGATCGAGTAAAAATTACGAGATGGTGATGGTTAATATTGTAAGTGCGTACGGATAGTTCTTAGCATCTGTTTCTACCATTGAAAATTGCTATACAGTCATCAATAACTTAATGGAATGCACGCTTATTCGAGTATATATGGTATTTAATTAAACACACTTTAATAAATTTATAGTGTCCTTTTAGTTGTTTATACAGTGTAAACCTATTGTAACGTCTCACGATTTATCGATAAACTCTCTAAAGCATAGAAATCAATTGGCTTTATTTGGTTTAGCTTGTATTCCATACAATGATACATTCTCTCCATTTAACGACCACTCTCTATAACGCCATAAAATGCACAGTCCCTTCAGTGTCGTTATATAGGGTTTCCACTGTACTAAATCGGGTTAAGATTTTGACTAACTTGCATTGTATGTTCGGGTGGAATATTGCAAGCTAAATTAGTCCTACTTCCCTTGTCCGATAGTATTCAAATTTGGTACACTTATGTATATTCTGGGACAATACAATAATGTGACACCAACTAGCTATTCTGATGATGAAGCCAGAAGACTGCCTTGGGAACTTCTGAATTAAATAAGATACCGTTCGAGCTCATGTATATTTCATAAGTAGCTTGTTTGATGTTACTTTTTAAATGTATTTTATTTTTAATGAACCTAAATTACAAGCTGCTGTATATATGTAATTATGTTTATAAGTGTATGTTGGTTTTTAATGTAATCTTAGGACTATAAAACTGTGATTGGCTAGCATTGGGGGTCAAAATCTTGTACGGCGAGTCACGTGGTCACTCAGGTCAAAAACTTCACAACCTAATAATCTCTCAATAGCAAATTAAATATTAGAGCATACATTGTATAACTACAAACTCAGTCCCGCTTGTCTGTTCTACTCCTTATTCTCACAACCACAAGGCACAAAACCCAATGCACTGAGCCTAATTTAATTTCTTGGCAACTCACCAGCAAACATAAATTAGAAAATATTTTGTGAGTCACTTCATTTTAGCTTTGAACCCCCGAGGTTAAAATGAGAGAGTGAGGAAAAATAGAATGAGATAATGGTTACTTGTTTATTCCATTTGGAGAGTAGCAAATAGATCAAGTATAACTACGAGTAGATATCAGCAATGTATGGAAAAGTTGGCAAACTATATCTAGAAGTTTTATGTATGACATGTACCTTATATAAAGAAGTAGAAAAAAATCTACTCTCCCCCCCTCTCTGGGGTGAACTTCACCATCCCTCCTTTCTCCTACACCCCCAAAAGTGTCCCGAATAGTGTTTTTCCCAGTTTTAAAGAAAACCGTACACAATACATGAAAAGTACATACATATGTAGGAATTAAATAATCCTTGATTAATTTACTAACAATCACCCAAACATACAAACGCGTTATCACTTATAGTTTATATTGCAATTGCCACAGAAGGGCCAAAGTAGCTTTTTTATTTCTCCCTTTAAGGTACATATCCCGATAGATCAAACTTCTAGATTAATTTTGGTATATTTTTAGCCAGATTGCTTGCAATAAAATTTCATATGTGTGCTTGTCTATTGTAATTAGTTTTGTCCTTGACTTTAAGATTTTATTTCTGGAATCAATATTTTCAGGTGTAGTAAGCAAAGTTTCTGTTAAAATTTATGTTTCTGGGATAGTGGTGTTAAGGTAAGGGGCAAATGACATGAGCAAACCTTTAATTTATAGTTTTATCTTTATAAATCATAAACAGCTAAAGTAATTAAAAATACAGTGTAAACTCCATACTCCATGTGACATCACTCGATTTAACGACAAACTCTCTAAAGCGCCGAAATCAATTGGCTTTAGTTGGTTTAGCTTGTATTCCATACAATGATACATTCTCTCCATTTAACGACCACTCTCTGTAACGCCATAAAATGCACAGTCTCTTCAGTGTCGTTATATAGAGTTTACGCTGTATAAATGAATTGATATAATAATATGGAAAAAGAACCTTGTTGAACAACTTGTTTAAACAATTATATCTTACTGAACCACTTTTATTTTAAATTGAACTTTAGACGGTCTTATAAGTTAAAATTTATTTCAATAACTTTAATTCTTCATGATTCATAACGATAGAACTACATACTCAAGATTCTGCCCATGTCATTGTCTTGATAAAAGTGTTATGTATTTTAAAAAAGCATAAACAAAAACTAACCTGTAGAGTGTATTAAACGCTTTCCTGCATCCTTGTGTCTGGCAAGCAAAAGGTTTAGACTTGGTATGCGCCCGTACGTGTATTTTCAGACTGTATGACGTTAGAAATGCTTTCTCACATGTTTGCATGGGACATTTAAATCTGTATTCACCTGTAACAGATGAAATGTGGCATGGAGTACTTATCTCAAAGACCACTAATTACTAACGTCCTACACAATGTTGACCTGTAGGTATGAGCATAGAAAAATTATATATAGTTTTATTTATAATTTGTCTATGGTATGAGTATATGTGCAAAATGTGTATGTATAATTTCTCGGTACCTAGAACATCATCAGTATATTTTCTAACTGTATTATAACTTGCATATAAAGTTATATGGCATATATAAGGTTAATGTTTGTATAACTGGCTATCACTTACATTTATTTTGTCGGTATTAGCCGGACATGTTCATATATAAGGTTACCATAAGGTATATGTTCTGTGATCTATATGTTTCAAGGAAATGACTACATCATGATTCGCCCAAAATTTCTCAACTTGGTCACAACTGGTCCAAAACTTTCTGACTGCAAACCAGAGGGTCCGGGTTTCGATGAGCTAATTTGTTGGCTATCGGTCTGGATGATCAATACATACATATTGATATAAAAGTATTTATGCATGTGTGTATGTAGTATATCAGTTGTGTTAGCAACCATAATACGAACTAGAAATGGTTCAGTATACTAGTAACCAGCCGTGTGTGAAATGTGTCCTAATATTTATTTAATATGTTTATAAAATGTGGTACACTTATGTATGTACTACATATACATACATAATTATGTACTACATATACATACATACGAGGGTGAATCAAAAAGTTCTTAGAAGTGCATATATATGAAACCTTTTTGGATCAAGTTCGATATTCAAATTAAAGAGTGTCTATCACACTATATTTATGCAGACTGTCACTTGTTTTTGTCAGTTCGTTCGCATGTAATAAATTTTTTTGTGCAACGAGTTGCTAAAAAGTTAAAATTATGGATAAAAGTGAGTTACGTGCGGTGATAAAATATCTCAGTTTGAAAAAAATGACAACGAATGAAATTTTTTTGGACATTCAGCAGACATAAGGGGGTGATGCTGTACCCTATTCTACGGTTGCGTACTGGGTGGCTGAATTTAAAAGAGGTAGATCAAGCTGTAAAGATGACCCGCGTTCTGGGCGGCCTTCAACCTCCGTTACAGAAGAAAATGTCAAAAAGGTTGAGAATCTGGTTTTGGAAGACAGAAGAATGACTATAAAACATATAGCTGAGATCCTAAAGATATCTTTTGGTAGCGTTCAATCCATTTTAATTGATTCACTGGGGTTCAAAAAAGTGTCTGCAAGATGGGTGACACGAATGTTAACCGACGAAAACAAAAAGCGACGTTTGGAAATTTCGAAGCGTAATCTCGAAATGTTCCAGCGTGATTCGGATAATTTTTGCCGTCGTCTTGTCACCATGGATGAAACGTGGGTCCACCATTTTGATCCTGAAACTAAAAGACAAAGTATGTCTTGGAAACGACCATCCTCTCCATCCATTAAGAAATTTCGAGTTGCTCCTACCGCTGGCAAAGTTATGGCCTCTGTGTTCTGGGATAGTGAAGGAATCCTTTTTATTGATTACATGCCAAAAAGCCAGACTATTACTGGACCCTATTATGCAAATTTAATCCCGAAAGTGCGTGAAGCGATTAAAGAAAAACGTCGTGGAAAACTGTCGTTGGGCGTGTTGTTCCTTCAAGATAACGCTCCTGATCATCGATCGGAAGTTGCGCTCAACGCAATCCGCTGTGCTGGCTTCAATCTCCTTGACCACCCACCATATTCTCCGGACTTAGCCCCAAGTGATTTTCACTTATTTCCAAAATTAAAAGAGGAAATTCGTGGAACAAAATTTCACGATAATGACGCGGTTATAGCTGCCGTAGAGGACTTTTTCGAGAGTCAAGAAAATATTTTTTTTCACAAGGAATAAGGAAGTTAGAAACGCGTTATTCTAAATGCATTGCATTGGAGGGAGATTATGTAGAAAAATAAAATATTATTATTTAAATCTTCGTATTTTTTAATATTGATTCCAAGAATTTTTTGATTCACCCTCGTACATATATATATATGTCGCGGATTCAATTAGATTACAATCAGCGTGGTCGTCGTCGTTGTCCGCCATTATAAATGAATTGTTTGTCAGTGCGCACAAGTGGCGCAGGCGCTGTATCGTGGCAGACTGAAGCACACTCAAGTCTCCTCGAATGAACGCACTACTGACGCGTCCACGAATGAACGTACTACCGACCAATAGGAAACAACTTCATTCGTATATTCACTCAATTGTTCCTTCAATCACCACAGATAACAAACTCTTGCGTTCACTGTGCTGCCATTCGATAGGATGGAACTACTAATCGAATAAATTAAAATAAAAGATTCCTCTAACACGGCCATTCTGCCACTCAACGCGTTCTCGCGTTGTCTTAAAATAACGACATAACAGGAAGCAAATAACAACACCGGCAAAGCGTTAATTCCGTCCGTGGCTTTCAGCCGCAGATGATTTCAAAGCGGTTTTAGTCATTTATATGGCAAACGCAAAGCGTAGAGCATTCAACGTAACACATGAGTCTTGGGTCACTCAACTTGGCGAAATGCAACAAGAATTCAGTACGAGCAACAGAACAAACTCGTAAAGCGTGGTAGCTTTCAACGATACTTTTGAACAAAGTGACATAGTCAATCCGTACTTTTGGACAAAGCGACAAAGCTTTCAATCCGTAACTCCAGCTAAGCGTAACAGCTTACAGCAATCGTTCAAAATCGTAAAGCGTGGTAGCTTTCAACGATGCTAGCGGACAAAGCGACAAAGCTTTCAATCCGTAACTCCAGCTAAGCGTAACAGCTTACAGCAATCGTTCAAAATCGTAAAGCGTGGTAGCTTTCAACGATACTAGCGGACAAAGCGACAAAACTTTCAATCCGAAACTCCAGCTAAGCGTAATAGCTTACAGCAATCGTAACAACATGTAAAGCGTGACAGCTTTCAATGACAAATGTACGCGAAGCGCACAGTTTTCAACGTAACAATAAGAATTACACGAAACACGGAGTTCCAATACACGGCAACGGAGCCACATGAAGCGCGAAGCTTCCAACGAACTACAACAGCGTTACACGAAGCGCATAGATTACAGTCAACTACAACAGTGGTATACGAAGCGTGTAGCTTCCGGTGTACTACAATAGTGTTACACGAAACGCGTTTATTAAAGACGCTAATTACAATTCAGGGCAAGGTCTGATGGCACAACTCTGCATCTTCAGTTCCGTTACCAGGACTTTTGTCTTATTCAGAAGGTAAATCTAGTAAACCTGAAAGATATCTACGTAATTTTTCGTGACAAACATACTGAACACGTCCTACGGATATAGACCCCACATTATACCTTTCATTGTCACAGACCTCGACAATCTTACACGGATTCAAGAACTTTTCACCTGATTTAGTGTTTACTCTCGGGTTCTTTTCAACCAATACAATATCACCGACAACAAACGGACGCACTTATGACGCCTTGCCCTAGTCAAATCGAATTTTGTCAAGTCGAGCTCACTCGTCCATCCTGATCTTAGCCTGCGCTCTAACATCAAGGAGATCAAGTTTCTCGTACTCGTAAAAACATACGGGGTGGGCTTTTATTACAACCCATTAACTGCTATGACGGACTCTTTCCAGTTCATTTCGATACTGTACAGTTAATAGCCAATTAGATCTCACCCAGGACAGACTTTCACGATTTGCGCTCGTGGTTTTCTGCGAACGTTAAACAATTCGTGAGAACTGAAAAAAAAAAACTTTCAACCTGCTTATTGGCCCTTAGATAAACCGCTGCAGCCTCACAAAGCCCAAATGGCATTTTTACGAACAAATATGCACTATCCGGTGTAGAAAATGCAGTTTCTTTTTATCGATTCTGATTTCTCAGATATAAGGGATAAATAAAACCCGGACGCCATGTCTAACAGTAGGCTGTCCTAGCGTATCTAACTGTTCTGATATCAACCGCAAAGTATAATTATCACTAACCGTATTATATTTTTAACCGTATTAGATTTTGTTAGGACTTTTAAGTTTTATTTCCACTTCGTCAGTCTTGAACACCGATTAAGAATTACCTTTAACAAATTTATCGTTGTAGCTTTCAATACTGGACCGCAATCGAGTAACGTCATTACGGCCTGTCAGCTCAGTATAGAGTTTTGCTATATCGGTACTTAGTAAAGCATAAACTTTTGCATGTACTTCACGAACCAGTAAAAACGTCACTTCATATGATGACGTCATAAAGCAAAACGTGAGAATCTACTATAACTAAGGTGGTCTTTGACTCGTATTGGCCGCGAAAAAAATACGCGGGGCAAAGCCGATACCAATAAGACGCGTAAACTCAGAGTGCTGGGCCATTAATCTCATCAGCAACACGCTTAAAAATGAAAGAACAATCAGTGGCGCTGGCAACAAGAGCTTGTAACTTAAACTCGTCAATGTTTATTTAAATAAGCGATTGCGAGCACACATTGGTGGTGGCTCGGCGACGCACATTTTAGTTTAGTTTTCACTAAAATAAGTTTAGTCCTGTCAAACTAGGCTTTGGTATTCGGGTGCATACACGATAAAACTAATATTAAGTAGAGTCAACTAAATCGATTTTATTTATTCTATCCGGTTAAAACGCATTCAGCGGCCCACATTTTAGAGTGTTTTCTGTCCAAAATCCAACTGTCAAATTAGTCGTCACCAAAACATCGCGATTAAAATTAGTTCAAGAAGTTTACATGATTTTGTACAGGATTATATAATCGATTTTCGTAAATAATCAAGAAATATGCAATAATTTGTTGTAGCAGCCGTCGATTCATTGGAAGGGTATGTGAAGAATCAAAATTCCGTTTCTTCTCCACAAAACAAGTTTGGGCCTGCATGCGTGGTTTAGCCCCCAATGCAGCGATAAAATCCGAATCCTTTTTTTTTTAATTTTAGACATCATCAAAGAGACTCCGTTTAAGAAACATCAGGAATGCACTAGATCCATTTCAGATAAAAGAGCAAAAGTTCAAAAAGCTGTTTCAAGTTCCAAAGTCAGGAGCTCAACAGTTAACGGAAGTTCCCAATGTAGGAAGCACATCTCAAGAAGGTATCCCAAAACATGTAAAGCTCGCTTTTTATATTTTCTTCGCTTTTTTTTTTCATTTTTCAAACAAAAGTTTTTATCAAAGCAAAATAAAACCACTGAATTTCGACGGATTGTTCGAAAATAATTATTGTTGCCAAAATAGTTCACCCAAAGTTACAATACTAGCCCTATTTTGCATTATACTACGCATAAATTGCGCACTCTGTGTACACACATAAAACCATAGAAACCATCTCACACACAAGTGGGTCAAGCCAAGTCTGAAACCTAAATATTCGTTTCGCTCCTTTGTTTCCCTTCGGGGGATAAACGACACTATTTCAAATGCATGTCATAAAACCAAACATCGAAAAATAAAAACACAACTGTAACTCCTTTATCAACACGGCAATTAGTTAAAAGAGGTCATAGATAAAATAAGGCAAAAAGAATAATATTTTGCGCCATCTATTGGCGACACCTTGATTCAACATTGCTACTCAGCACTAGACGGCGTAGGCTCCACTTAATTTGGCTCAATATAGCTCACGACCAAAATCAATCCAAATTTAGTTCGAAGAAAACACCGAATAAATAGCCTTTGACTAGTTTTACACCAAACTACAAAATTAAGTGCGAGCAATTTTAGTTTAGTGCGAATTGTCACCATTAACAGACTTTGTGTTCTGTTTGTTTTAAGCGTCTCATGGTTTGGTAAAACAGACTTGCTCTGTATGGCCTATTTTATAATAAAAGCTGCATTGAACATTTTTCTCTATAGTCACTGACCTGGAAACATCTCCGCAAGTAGAGGTATGCGCCTGGGCCTTAGATTTACAATTACGCATGTAATGTCCGACTTTACCACAATTATGACAACAAATGTTACTACAATCGTTAGAATCTACTTTACGCCTTTTCTGTTCACAGTGCAAAGTGCTTGGACAGTTTAAGATTTTTACGTTACATCAAGTACCAAGGTGTTTGTCCAGAGCCATAAAATCCGTAGGCGTATCTTTCCTTTTAACAAATTGGAACGTACCTGGTGATCGACGATACCTGAGATGCCAACCTCTATCTTATTCGCCTCACTCCAGCCCGATTCCAGCCGGTCAATCATCACAAGTTTGTTTGTGGAATACTCCACGTAGGTCGCCGCCTTGTCGCTCGTGTACTGCACCGTATCCCGGAACAGATCGTGGAATCTCTTCCTAGCAGCAAACTAACGCGTGTGTCTTTCCTTAGCTTCGCACACACAGAGATACACACATAGTTACACACATAGTTCACACACACAGAGGATAAGACTTCGATGTCCATTTGCGAGCACACCTGTGTAGATGCGTAAACGCGGCGTTCCGCGATTCATAGTCAGTCCACTTGTTTTGCGTTCTATTGTGATCAATTTCTTCACACAACTGAGATGCCGTGAATTCACAATTATCAGGATCAAAAGAGGATATGTGGACATACACTCTTCACACTATACACTTGGTTTTATTTTCTTCATAATCGCCTTCGGTTTCGTACTTCCGGTTTCATTAACACGAAAACTTTCCGCCATGCCACGAAAAAACGATGCCCCATAGCCGTAGGAAGATTGGGTATGTTGCTTTCCGTAGGAGGCATGTTATTTTCGTTACCGTGGTGCGTGGTTTGTTCTTCGCGATTGATTTCGAATCAATCAGATTCTCGATTAGATCGAAAATTTTCTTGTGCCGGATCAGACGTTGGATCGTTGAAATATGCCTCGCAGGTGGTAGCCGTAGGTCGGTAGAGTACGCTGGAGACGCGTTGTATCGATCCCACCGCTGCTGTCGCGGATTCAATTAGATTACAATCAGCGTGGTCGTCGTCGTCGTCCGCCATTATAAATGAATTGTTTGTCAGTGCGCACAAGTGGCGCAGGCGCTGTATCGTGGCAGACTGAAGCACACTCAAGTCTCCTCGAATGAACGCACTACTGACGCGTCCACGAATGAACGTACTACCGACCAATAGGAAACAACTTCATTCGTATATTCACTCAATTGTTCCTTCAATCACCACAGATAACAAACTCTTGCGTTCACTGTGCTGCCATTCGATAGGATGGAACTACTAATCGAATAAATTAAAATAAAAGATTCCTCTAACATATATGTATCATATTTAACACCCAGACCGACAGCCAACAAATTTAGTTCAACACAAAGATGTTGGCCGTGCCGGGAATCGAACCCCGAACCTTCTGATTGGCAGTCCGGCATGGTAACCATTATGGCAATGAGGTCGTCATATACAATTTATGTACATAATTTAAAAGTTAACCAAAGAGTGAAAGGACGGACAGATAGAGCATAGCCATAGATTCCTTGTATAACTCAGGTAAATAAAGTACTTGAAAGTTCATTTACTCTTACTAGCATTAGCATTGTACCAAATTAATGATTTTTTTGATGTTTTCTCTAATTAATCAAGATATACGACTTCTGAATCCTAAAAAAATTAAGTTTTCATGTGTGTCCATTAAAAAAAAAGGAATTTACTTTTATGAGTTTTTATGTGTGTGTATTAAAAAGAGTAGGAAGAGTAGAGATCTTAGTCTGGTGGGTGGTCACTAACTAGCCCTGGCCGAAGCCTACCACCAGTATGAGTGTCGCCTGATTAGCACCACCCAAGTGAAATACCCAAGGGGTTTTTCCCACGGACGGGGGCGACTCAGTCCTCAAAACCTTCATGAATTTTCATGTGTGTCCATTAAAAAAGTGGGAATATACCTTTATGAGTTTTCATGTGTGTCCGTAGGTTGCCCACTGTGCTGTATGTCCTCTCGCAGCTCTCATATTCACATTTGTATCTTGCTCCATTGTCTTCCTGTTTACTTTTGTTTTTATCCATGTTAATTGTGACTTCAAATTTTGGGTCATTGTTACTGAAAATTAAAATATTTTTTATAAATGCATTTGAAATTAATACATTTTCTGTTTATTTGTGCTTTTAATTTAAATGAGAAACTTCCTCAACCTTCTAAAATAATAGAATAATAGAAATTTATTCACCTTATGATCATCAAATAAGGCAAGGCAAATTACAGTATCAATCTAACAACTAGTGTCTAAGCTAATAGGTAACCAACTTCTTATATATAAAATTTCAATGTCACAATGTTTATCACCATACTCCTCTGAAATGGCTTGACCAATTTTTACCAAATTTTATATGTGTAGGTTTGATCGGCTACTATCTATTTACCATACCCCTTTTATTTTTTTTTATTAATAGATATAACTAATAAGGCAAAACAATGTTTACCGGGTCAGTTAGTATAAATATAAATCTATTAACTAATTCTTAAAGCTAGTTATCATAGAATAGCCAAATTGTCTTTCATCGGTCAGTATCAATGTTGGTAGGTACTTGTATAGAGGCAATTTTGAATCAATGTTGGTTAAATTCAGTATATAGGGGATTGGTTATAAACAAAAACAAAGTTAGCTGCGGACCTATGTACTGGCTGATTTTGATGATGATATTTGGCAGTAAGATAATAAATTATAATAATTTTATGAAAATATTAACTTTTTGACTAAGAAGCCATAAAGTTATGAGCTTATGAAAGTTTTGCATTTTGGACAATTGATTTTACAAGAGAGTTATTATTTCAGTTATAAGTAATGCTAATTAGTAGACTTCACATAATATGTGAGAGTTATATTATAACTCTGTTGTAAAATCAATTGTCCAAAATTCAAAACATTCATAAGCTCATAACTTTATGGCGTTTTAGTCAAAAAGTTAATATTTTTATAATACTTAATATGATGTATGAAGTGTTCAGTAGTATTGCTACACAACATTTGTAATATTACACTAAATTTGACAAGATATTCTAATTTCCAATGAAAGGTTAGAATAGGTTTAGATTCTACTACCTATGATACAAAATTTATATGAGTAAACACAAAACAATTACATCAATTTCGTACCTTTTGATTTACTTTCTACCTGAAGTACCTACTCCAATGAGAAAACAAAATTAGGATGTTCGCATCACATCATGATGGTAATATACAAAAATAGAATGCCCAAAAACGATACACAACGCACAAAAGATCAACTCTAGAAGCTCCACAAGTGCGAGCAAGATGTAAGATTATTGACAAACAGCTGACTGGACATGAAAACACCAGTTGCTTCGGAAGCTTTTACTAGGTTGTGGGATTAAATTACAAAACAAACAGAAATTACATAAGTGAAACAGATAAATACACAAACTGAGAGCTTACAGTGTTAATCCGCTACAGTTTTCTTCAAATTCGTCGTTTACGGTGTCCACGTTAGCATTATTAAAACTATCACTTAAATTAATTTTTACATCGTAACCACACTTTTGAAACTCACTAAAGTTTGCATCAATATTCTTCTCAACTTCTTTTACAGTATTATTGCCTTTAGATTTTATTGACTTTTGAATTCGCACAGAGCTTCTGCTGTCATTCAGCCATGCGGCCATATTTCAAATTAGTGATGTACTGATCACAAAATAGAGAACGACGGAACGAAAGATTGAACTAGATTAAAGAAAAAAATTAGCACTGTAATTTTCTACTATGTTTCTTTCATCAAAGTTTTCTACAAGATTTATACTACGGATTTATACAAGTTGAACTAAATTATCTTGAAAATAACTAAGCCGATGAATTGAAATATTTTAAACAATTTTGTTTCTATTATTTTGTAAATGCTATAGTGGCGCCGCAAATAGTTTATAAGTAACATAAGGAAACTTGGTCGATCTAAAATATTTTAGTTACTACTTCTCTCGTGCTTCCGCCATATTTATAGAGATGGCGCTGTTAGTAAAATTTTGTTCTGTTATTTGCTTGCAAAGTAGGCTCGCGCTCGCGCTGAGACTGAGCTGAGGACTCCCGGCTGAACTCCCGTTATAATGAACACCACTTGATGTCTGAGCGGGCAGTGCGTCGACCGCACGCCCTTCTATTCACGCGAATGTGTCTTCAACATTCGTGAAAAAATTCGCGTTTAAAAAGTGTGTCACGATATTATTATTTATTAAACGCTTTTATTAAATAATCTAAATATGTGTTCAAGAAGTGTTTATATTTGTTTACAATTGGTAAGTAAATTTTGTATTTTACATACTATTGTTAGATGCGGATATAATTTGTGGCATATTATATTACCTAATTTAAATTTTATTATTATAAATTTTATATATTATATATATAACAGTTGAGAAAGTAGGTATTATAATAACGACGAACAATACAATCAATATATAACAATTACATAGATGTGGTGTTGTACGATAATAATTTAAGTCTAAAAAAATATGCATTTAACAATACACCATGCTAAATGTTGAATACAGTTTTGACCGAGTTATATGAAAACTTTCATATCTTCGACCAACTTAAATGTGTATGTTGTTCCAATTATTTTTACTTTACGTGCTTTGAATCTTCTTCATACGTTACTTTTATCAAAACCTGATGAACTAAGAGAAACAAATAATAGGTATATTATTATACGTAAATATTCTTGAAAATAAGATTCATAGATGACCTCAAAATATTGATTGCTTATAATGATTTTAACTGGCTGGTCGACTGACTCATTGCCTATGCATTTGGAGCAAATGAACGGATCAGGGAGATAGGAGGTAAAAAGTAAAGAACAGTGAGGTTTATCTTCATTTACTGTTACCCACGGCACCCATTCGCTGTCTAACATTAACGTGTCATTAGTTGAAGGTAGTTGACCGACATCATCTCTGTACATAGGTACACAAAGACAAATTTGTGATAAGTTTGCCATTTTTGGCCAAGAAAGGAGTTGTAAAATTTTACCACAAATAGTGACACAAACATTCTGATGATTCGGAATATAATATCCTAAGTCTCCGTTACTTACATCAAAAGAAACAGTATTGAACTTGTGTTTGGTCAACGGTATCTTTATTCCTGTTAGTAAGTAACAAGAAACTTACAAAAACACCTATAGGTACTTTTAAAAAACAATTTATATTAATCGGTTCAATTTATTTACATAAAAATACATTTTCTCTATGTATGTATTAAGTTCAAGTTCATAGCCCAATCGGACAAAAAATATCGTATGAGCCAAGTGGCTAAGTTCTGGTGTCGGTAGTTTTCAAACCGCCCAAAAGACGACTGTTTAGGCGTTTAGAAGCAGAATTCAAATTTCAAAGAGAATTCGCTGGCAATAATTATAGATTTACTTAGATCTGGAAATCATGAGATGAGTCATGTTGTTGTATCTGTATATTTCGATAAATGGTAGATTAAATATTCTAATCTAACTTCATATTTGTATGCTGTTAGCCAGGTACATACAGGAAATAACACTTTCTCAGCATACTAGGTATATATTCTAAGAAAGCCTATTCTTCGACCGTAATAATTTAAGCTTTAATGATGATGATCACTATTATAGCTTATTCTATGTTAAATTGTTTACAAACCGTAGAAATCGTAAGACACGCAGTTTTGTAATGACTCTATGGGATTTTAAGGTCAATTGCAAAGCAAGCTTTATAGCCAAGAAATCGACCACCAGAAATGACATTAAAGAACGTGCTCAGCATACAATGGACCCGAGAGACTAGTTACTAAACACTTTCGCTGCTCTTTCTTTGTTAGAATTTCACTTTTCGATCGATCCTCATTATAATATTATATATTGCACTATGGATTCTGCGCGTCAGTCATAAGGTAATCCCCTCGAGGCTGCATTGCATCAAACTATGCATTTGAGACTTATTGGCTAATGAATAATACTAATGCTTGATATACAGAAGTAAGCGCAAAAGCTTATTGCGTGCATATTACTAGTAACACTGAATTAAAAACTTAAACAGTTATGGTATATTAAAGAAAGTGACATTACTTTTACGTTACGCCTCCGAGAATCTATTCAGAGAAAATTATCAAATGTCAGCGAAACTTAACAACACACTTGACATCCACCTGACGGCTCATTCAAGCACAGTTCAATGACATGTTATTCACACATGGCCTAGATATCTGATACTAACACTTTCTTCTTGTACATTTTCAATTCGCTACACATCGATAGTTTGCCCTTTCGTTTCTGCGCCTATTGATTTTATCCCATTACCACAAATGAATTAAATATTAGGAGGGCTAACAAGAATATGTTCAATTCATGAACTTTAATGTATCTTTCTTGCAATTTTGTACTAGAAAGACTGATACACCCGTAAATAATTACTTCAAGCACAGAATAATAACTAGTACTTCGTACTTCAAGATATACCACGTCAAACATTTCTAATGTCCAACAATAGCCCAGTACGAAAAAGGACGGGTTAATCGGCTGTATGACCGGAGTGGTTACGGGTTCTAGGTCAATCGGCCGCGGCACACATACCTCTTTAATGGCAACTCATGCATCGCCATATTTTGTATAAACATAATCTTTCACTCAATAATTTATTTACTTCGCAATAGAAATTGTTAGGCTTACAAATTAAGTTAAAACATTTTCTACGCTATTGTGGTGATTTGAAAACGTTAAGGTAGGTCATAGGAAAATAGTTTTCCTTAGAAAATCTAATGCTTTAATATTTTTTTTTCAGGCCCTCTTATCAAGCGTAATAGCAGATTGTGGTCCAAGATTAAAATATGCATGGGGAGACGCACTTCAAGGAACAGATTGTCCGGGCCCTGATGGCACGCCGTACCCAAGGTAAAACTAATACCTAGCTTTCTACATAACAATGACTAGTAAATAATTGTGTACTTACATTATTGGAAAACAATATGTGACGATTGAATTACCCATCGGTAATCAAAAATCTGCGTAGGTATTTAATATAAATTTAATTCATACTGACACAAATAAATTTACGTTAAATTTACTTAAACACTTTGGTCCCTTATTAAGTTATAGCGTCGTGAAACCACAGTAATGTAGTTGATAAAAATATCAAGCGATAAGATAAAATACTACTAGTACGCAAGCTAGAGACGAGTGTAAGAGAGATAGAAGCATATATATCGGTTCAGACCAGTAAACACCGCGTCCTAACCGGTTGTTTCCTTCAATTTACTGATGACAGCGCTTCTATGCGCAGCCATTTTGTGTTTTAACCAGTTTATTCAGAACAGTGTAGAGTATCTGAAGTGTTATAGTGTTATTCTCGTATTTTTGTTTACTATTCCATAAAATGATACACGCTTCAGTTTAGACACAAAAATGGAAGAAGATAAAAAGATTTGTGATAATGTTGCCACGGAACATATATTCGATAATCCGCCGGAAATAGACCGATACACGTATACCCAGAGACTGCATGAATTGGCAAAAAAACGAATAATGTACACTAAAATGATTCCAGAAGAGAAATATGTTAATTTGATTGAACAGATGAGAGATATAAAACAAAACGGCAAAAGGACTTCATTACACTTTCGTCGTGACAAAGTATATGCTGTTGAATTAACGGCAGATGGAAAAGAAAGACTTTTTTACAAGCCAGCCTTAGAGAAAAAACGAAACATGATGATGGTCACAATAGAAGAAACGTTTGATATTGTTCAGAAGGCTCATTTGAAATTAAACCATGGAGGAAGAACTCGGATGCAAGCTGAGTTAAAGAAAAAATATTATAATGTCACTACAGAAGCTATTTGTTTGTACTTGAATATGTGTATGGGCTGTAAAGATAAATCATTGAAGAAAAGAAGAAACAGATCTACTTTTGTACCATGTGAAAAATCAGAAGATGAGACTTTTACTCAAGAAAGTGATGAGTCTTTAAATAATTTCCCAGATACTGACTCATTGGAAAATTCTTCAATTTATTTAAATACAGAAAAAAATAATGTTGAAATATCTCTAAAATATCCTGAACTCTATTCTCGGGCTCAAGTGGATCTCCTTAGCGTAACAAATGAACCAAATGAAGAGTACAAGTACTTGATGGTTTATAAGAACCTTGCAACCAAGTTCATCAATCTCAAAGCCCTAAAAAATACTGGCGTGGCTGAAGTTTCCGAACATTTACTGGATATATTTCTTGTCTTTGGAACTCCCAATATTATTCAATCAAAGAATGGCGTGAACGTTTTAAAACAAATTTGTCACCATATCTCGACGTTGTATCCCGAGGTTAAAATAGTTTACTCAGAAAATGTATTCCCTGACTCTACTTTTGAAGGAAAATCCAACGACAATATTTTAAGAAAGCTAAACGAGTGGCTTCTTAAAACTCCGAACACGAAATGGCAGAATGGCGTGAAATATATCCAACACTCATTGAATACAACTTTCCATGAGACTCTTTGTCGAACGCCGAGTGAACTTATATTTGGCAGCAATCCAAGCAAAGGAATCAATTCTTTGACTAACCATGTACTTTACGAAAATATTCATTCGGAAACTGAGTTAATAGAAACCTTAGAGGCTAGAAACAATTGCGATGTCCCAATAATTAACAATGTAATACAACTGTCAGGATCATTAGTATCACCTAAAGATATTAAATTAGAAATTGATCCAATTATGGATGATAATTAAAATTAAGTTCTTTTATTAAAAACTAAAATTGATATTTTAGTTGTTTTATTTCTTAACCCTTTTTTTAAGGAATAAGTCAATTATTTGGATAGACGCTTTTAGTCTGAATAATAATTAATTATTATCGTCTTACCAATTGACGCACATTAAAATAATTTTCGAATTCCATTCCAACTTATGATTGTCACGAATCTTGTTATGCTGTGGGAATATTCCCACAGGAGTCGCTAACCTCCATTAATTGCTGGTTTCCGTCGCGTTAGTTTAGTAGTATAGCTAAGTACCTATACTTAAACTAACGCGACGTAATCACAGATAATCTTGAGAATCTAGTTATTCTTGGGGCCTATTTATCGTGACTTGGTAACGAATTTTCAACGTATTTATCTGTTGTTATTAAAAGTTGTAAATTTAGTATTTTTTAATTGAGTATCTGATATATTTTATATCTGATTGAGAAAATAATAATATATCAGTTGGTATTAAAGTTGCGTACAAATTTGTGTGTAAGAAATTGTGTACTATCTATGATTATTTTATGCTTTAATTGTTCAACTGTTTCTGGTTAATCAAAGTCGCATTTTTTTTCATAATATCTTTTTGGAACAGCATCAATTGGGATATTAAGTACTTGACTCTGGATCATGGTTCAGGGAATTTGAAGCTGATAAACCTGTCAGAGAAAGCTAGTTTAAGTACATTGATTAGAAAATTGTTAGTTGAAGAATACATTTAAGTTTAAATAAATCCAAGCACGGTAGGTATTACTTATTATCATTCAAATCATAAACTAGCCACCATATATCCGTAGCCACCTGTCAGTATTAATAAGTAACATTTATTTATTTTCAGACATCTCGTGAACAGAATGCTCAAATCCGGCCAATGGGGGTCTGCGCGGCAGGCTAGGACTGCGCGCACGGTCGATCCTCAGATGATGAGGCGAGCGCTCCTTGACGCCCATGCTGGATATTCAGAGGGGGAGATCAAGGCACCAAGTGGCAACAGAACTGGTAATCCCATTTTATATTAAATCTTTATCACAAAAAATAATGATATCTTTTGCTTGGAAATTAAGTTAAATTTTGTATATTTTGCACGATAAATCATAAAAAACGAATTATGTATTGTATTTAATAATTAGTTTCTTACTTAGCCTATTTGACAGCGCAATTACATTTTAGCTTACAAAATAAAGTTCGAACATAAAAACACATATTATTTAAAAATTTACTCTGAAAGAGCCATGTTTCATGAATTTCATTCATTCATTCAAAGTTAAAATTACGGATCACATCACTAGCAATCAAATCTACTCTGGTCTATGGTTTCTGGGAACATCACAGGCGATGATTTTCGCGCTTTTTTATGTCAAAATAAAAGCGCGCGTAAATTCATACAAATACCTACTCATGGACTTACGTACCTTGGTCTATACTTTAAATAGTTACTTATTGAAAGTTTCGAATATCGAATAATTCAGGAGTAAAATTTTACTTCTAAATTGTTTGAATTTGATGAACACTAAATTAATAAGTTTATTATAATAATAACGTTTGTAGAATTAAGTAAAATTATAAATTAGCCGTGTTTGAGGTCATGTTTCTGGCCATATTTCTAAACACTAAGTAGGTATGCTTTTTAGCTTATACAAAAAATAATAATGCGAAAAAAAATATATTTTTTATTTCACCTACAGTAATACATAAATGATACTTACCACAATTCTGTTTTTTATGCATGATTAGGCTTGCGCTTGACCACAACTCACCTGATGTTAAGTGATATTGCGGATTATGGATCGCGCTTGCCTAGAAGACAGTAAGATTAAGATGGTAGTTCAGTGGGAACAGGGATTCCGGCATAATATATATAGGTACCCATTGCTTTCTATTCCAAAACCAAAAACTTACTTTGATTTCAACGATATCAATAAGACCTTTTTTAAATAATTCATATGCAATCTTCCAGGTCGTGCCACCTCCTTTCCCGGCCTCACGCCCTCGTCTGCCAGTACGTGCGGGAGCGGCCGTCTCTGTCGCACTCGTTACAACACGACGGCGCCCACATACGGCGTCTCGCTCACTTCTGGTCAGCCAGTCACTATCGTGCAGAAGTTCCCGGATTTACTGCAGCAGGTCGTCTTTGAGGTTTGCGAGTAAGTGTGAGCATTGACGAGTCAACTATAAGTTTGTATTGAGTTGTTATTATATTATTGTTATATATGCTATTGAATGAAAATTTATTTAAAATTAAAATTCGTAGCTGATATAAATGATTTGAAATAGGAGGGATTGGACATGGAGCTTAAATATTTGTACAAAAAATACGAGTGAGTAACGAAATTTGGTGTCAAGGTTGTTCAATCGCCATTTAAATGTTGTAAGGCTTAATAATTGTTGAGGTGAGATGAACCCTGAAGCGACAGCCGGGACCTATAAATTGACGAGTTACCCGGAGCACGGAAGCACATAGGTAGATGGAAACCAAATCTGATTGATAGACTATTGCTTCTTGGAATGTTGGAAAATAGACGGTCTAAGGTCCCAGTACAGTTAACAAAAAAAAAGTTAAAATTTTCTGGATAGCGTAGGAGAAGTTGGTATATAAGGAGTACTAAAATTAGTAATAAAAACACTGTTTTTACTAAACACTAGTTATTGATATATAGCAAAAAAAATGGAAAATAACACTTTTATTGTATTGGGCATATATACATATTTTAATTTTTTTTATTTTTAGTATTTGTTGTTATAGCGGCACGAGAAATACATATCTTGTGAAAGTTTCAGCTTTCTAGCTATTACGGTTTCTGAGATACAGCCTGGAGACAGCGGAGGCTTAGTAATAGGGTCCCGACTTTACCTTTTAGACACGGAGCCCTATTTTTTTAGGACACATTTCACACTCGGCTGGTTAAACCCATACTGAACCATTTCTAGTTCGTATTATGGTCACTGACACAACAGATATACTACATATACATTACATACATATTTTATATAGATACATATTTAACACCCAGACCGACAGCCAACAAATTTAGTTCACCACAAAGATGTGGGCCGTGCCGGGAATCGAACCCGGAACCTTCTGATTGGCAGTCCGGTATGGTAACCATTACGCCAACGAGGTCGTCAAATGACAAAACTGAAAATACTATAGTTTTCTAAATCTTTTTCTGAACATTTTTTTTTCTTTACAGATCCAGTGAGTGCTCGGTAGTGCGTGGTACCTGTACACAAACATACATGCCTTATCTATTCCTAGTGTTGCCGTTAGGTCCAGTCACTTTAACTGGACAGGACTACGTGCTGGTGGAATCTGGCTGCGTTTGTAGACCAGACCCTATGTAGGATAGAGTACTAGCTTAAACCTTTATAACTTGTAAAGATATTTATCTACACTAGTGTAGTAACATTCTACTTATGTTTCCAATACTTGACTTATAATGACTACTGTTATAGCGCAGACAACAACACACTCAATTTAAGCAATTTCACATGATGGTATAATATCCATATCGATATCGTAAAATCTCATTATGACATTGCTTGCTCGCTCCTGATTGGCCCTGCGCGCGCAGCTGCGCTCTCATTGGTTAGATTTTAATGGCGGTAAGTTCACTGTGACAATACACGCACGCGTGAATTTTTACTCTTGTCGTTTGATTAATTGCATTAGTGAAGATAAAGTAGTGTATGCAACTGCATATAAAACGGGTATTAAAACACTCGTTACTATTATGAATCTCGCTGCGCTCGTTTCATCGTTTCAATTCACACTCGTGTTTTAATACCCTTCATTATATGACAGTTGCATAAACTACTATAAAAAGGTTAATTTAGAATTACAAGGCTACTTGTAACTAAGGCAAAACTTTTTAATGGCGGCTAAAAACGAACTTGTAGCGCCCAGATGAAAATTCCACTTGAAAAACGTCAGCCTTGTGCATGGGCACCCATCCAAACACCATCCTCATCGAACGTTGCTTACCTTCAATGATCGCGTCAGATCACTTTAGCTAGCCGAGCTACAGGCGCTATGCATCACAAATTTAAAGTCTTTGAATATAAATAATTGTCTAGACATACGAAAGCCGCCCTTAAGAAGTTTCGCGTTAGTTACCTGTAGCACTGTATCATACTGTATATTAGTTGAAATTCTTTGTCATCTAGACCTATTATCTATATTCACTTGTGTAGTACTTTTAATTTGGGGCATTACTGCATAGGTAGGTACTTCGTGAAAGTCGAATCTTACCGAAATAAATACCGATCGATATATTAACTAAGATAAAAAACTGTAAAAGACTTTTGACGTAATAATTTTTCAAATTTGTGATAAAGTTTATTTTTTACATTTTTAAACTAAAAATAATCGAAATATAGAGTAAATTGTGAGAACTCATAAGAGTTCTAGGTCTCGCAATATCGCTATGTATATTCGGGTATTCGGGATATTTGACGAACAATTCCGATGTGTATATCTAATAATATATTTGTCATATTCGCTATTTGATTGTGTCGAAAACCAAATGTTTGATAATACGTCCATTTAGATAAACAAATTTGCCTGTATTCGCATGCTCGCGAATTCCTCAATTATTTGATCAATTACAGTAAACACTGAATAACAAATACTAGTATAGCTTGACGAGAAAAAACTAGAATTTACCGGTAATTCTAATACGTATATAGAGTAGGTTTGAAGGTACAGTAAAACATAGGTACATACATAATTATTATACCTATTTTTACATGCGACTTAATATTTAACCATGAAGACTATGAAATTGCATTTAAATTTTCTATTTTAAGATTTAGTATTAAAGAAACGAAGTCCGTCCATTTATTGAATTGGCAAGGTGTTAAAGGGTTAATTCGTAAAATTACTGTAAAATCGCCGAGAAATTCTCATGAATTCGACCAGAATCGAAACGATTTATCGGCCATTTTGCATTCAATTTATTATATTTTATTTTAGACTGATTTTATTTTTGTTATGTTTAAATTGAAAATATTTATTTCACTTTTACTCCGTTTAAAGGACGGTGATGAGTATTTTAAAAAAGCATTTAATATATTTATTTTGTTTGTGTAAGATAATATATTTTGTATTGAATAATGGACAACGAATTATAGCGTCGAATTTAATAAATATTTCAAAATACATATATGAGTTTATTTTTGTAAAGAACCCCAAATAATGAAAAACTAGATCTAAGTGGTTATTTTTAATTTTATAAATCTACGAGTATATAACATTAATTCATACTTGAAATGAGAAATTAATTATACAATCATATTTTGTAAGCATAAAATATTATTTTATGATAATTTCACTCATTCACTGAATTAGTTGACCTAGTCTTTCTTCTTCTAAGTCGGTACGCTCTTGACAGAGCGGTCGTGGTCGTAATGAAGTAGTGGTGGATGGGACAGATAGTACACGCCTCACGATGCCTCGCCATATTTCTCTTTTCTAGACTCATTTCTAGCGCCAGGAGAAATGAGACAATCGTGGGTACCTCTTTTGTACCCACGATTGTCCTTATTTGAAGAGTCCATCGAGTGGGTGACCTCCCGCGCGGTCTAATACCTTCTACTTTGCCCTGTACGACTAGGCGCTCTATGGACAGATTATCACGCCTTGAAACATGACCAAAGAAAGAAAGATTGTTGTAAATAGACGATGCTTTATGCCGAGTTCATGGAGTGTCGTTTGCACCTTAATCTCGGATTGTGTGAAATACACAGTTTTAATATAAAGAAAATGTCTTATCTCTTAGTTGTTAAGGGTCAACGCACACTATAACGCGCTGGAGAAGTTGTGTACATGTATCCTAAATTCGTGGCGTTCGATATTGTTATATGCTACGACCCTTAGCGTTAAAAACAAAGGCAATGTACAGTCAATTCACTTTATTCATGTAAAAAATCTACTTAATTACAATATTTTACTTACAAAAATATTTATAGGTAGGTACTTAAGTAACGACTAAGTTACGAGGCACATAAGCTTCTAACACTAAGTTAGACATAAGTTTTGCAAAGAAATGATGACGCAAAGAAAATAAGACTGGAAAACAGGAAATGAAAAATTCTATTACAATATAAATCAGAACCTAATTAGCCTAAAGAGAGTTTAGCTTATCTAAAATAGGTAAGGAGGAAAGAGAGAAAAAATACTTTTTCAGCGTCATCATTCTAGCTCAAGATAAGTTGAAAATAGAAGAAGGTACAATAAGACGTTGCTAAGGCATTTATTTACTTACTACAAAAACGTAGTCTTTCAAGACCTAACAGTGCAGGTACGTTATGGAGTATAAAAATGTATTTTGGGAATACCTTGTCCAACTTTTCCCTTGCCATCCAAAGATCCAAAAGCAATGCCATAAGTTTGATGGGCACATTGGGGGCCTTAATTTTGACTATTTTTTTTAAGATACATGTATTATTTGATAGACTATTAATTGTAAAAAATATTAATGTAATTTCACTGTATTATTCTCAAGTTATATATCATGTGGATATTAAAAAAAAAACTAATATGGCCTTAGCAAACGTCAACATGACTAAAGATTATGTTCTTATTGCTCATATCGGTAGTACTGCTGAGGTTGCGCCTGCGCCTGTGGTCTCGCATGAGGTTCTGGTTGCGCAAATTGCTGAGGTTGAGTGTATTGCTGTGGTTGGCTGTATTTCTGAGGTTGGCTATATTGCTGAGGCTGGCTGTATTGCTGTGGCTGGCTGTATTGCTGTTGGGCGTGAGGTTGCGCGGTTTGAGGTTTGGGGGTGGGCACCTTGACTACGATGTCGGTGGGTTGGCGGGAGACCTGTGAACATTAAGGTTTTAGTTTGTATTATTACCTAGCTTGTTTAAGTCATCTACTCGATGGACCATTCAGATAAAAGCAAGTGTGGGTAACCTGCGAATACGTGACCTACTACATATGTATATAGCGTATAGATGGAGAAGCATCGTGATGAATGTACTGTCTGTCAGTTACCACGCCTACTCTAAAAACAGCGATGTATATTGACATAGAGGAAGACTATGTTTGCTACATACTTTCTTCTCTGGTTTAGGTCATGTTGGTTTGCTGGAGTAGATTAACCAAGATAAGTGCTGTATTTTAAATGTTCTTAGCAGTGTTTCAATTTTTTTTTTCTAAGTTTCACATGATATCTGCAGTGCCATTAATACTGCCATGGGCTACCCAATGTAAACCGTCTGGATATCAAATTGACACAACTTCTTTTTCTTCTTCAAGCTCGAGTTTTCGAGCCATTCGAAGGCCTCTAACTTGGTTTAACGACTGCTAGTACCAAAACTAACCGGAACCTACTATTTCACATATCATCCGAGCCACGGTGGCGTACAGATGAAAATGCGTCTTTTTTAAAGACATTCAGCCACAACTGATTTGGTTTATAGTTTGCAAAGTTGGTGTACCTCAGCCTTGAATCCCTCCTTAGGGTCAGCAGTGTAGGAGACGGTCCTGATGAAGCCATCGCTGTCCACGACGGAGTACGAGCCCTTGATGACGTCACCGTCCCTCTCTTCCTTGCGGTTCTGGTAGTTGGTGTACTGGTCATCGTTCACGTCGAAACCGAACTGGTATGAAGGATGAGGCTGGAATCAAATCATACAAAAATTTAATACCTATTTGATATTAAGTAAATACCTATTTATAAATCAACAAATTGGACAAAAAGATGTAAGTGTGAGTAAGTCTTAGGGTTCCGTACATTAAAGGTAAGAACGGGACCCTATAACTAAGCTTCCGTCATCAGTAAGATATTACAAAAAGAAGATTTTTTATTGTAAAAAATATGAACAATATAAAGGACTAGCAGATCGTCCCGGCTTCGCACGGGCTATAAAATAATCAAAGTTGCAAAGTGAAACAAAAAATAACCTTTGTTACTCAGGGATCATGTAGCTTCCCAAAGGTGAAATATTATTTCAAATCGGTCCATTGTTTTCGGAGCCCATTCGCGTCAAACAAACAAACAAAAACTCAAACTTTTCCTCTTTACAATATTGGTATAGAAAACAAAATAATACATATAGAAAAAAAACTTTTTAAGTTGAATACTTTGATAAAAAACAACCGATTTATAAATACTCAATGATACATACAAAAATGTGCATGTTTTCTTAAGAAATATTATGTGACAGACAAACCTACTTCAACACAGGTCACAGAGATCACACAGACAATCCCTCAGTTAGCTGTAATGATACCTGCTTATGTAAATATACAATTTGTTGGACCGCATTATGCGCTTTCGAAACAACTACTTACGACTAGCTATAGGCTTTCATTTGTCTAGATTGTGTAGCGACTGTAGCTCGTCTCTGATGCGATCATCGTTTAACTTGTCATCCGCCCTTGGTAGCGCCCACATGAATGTGCCAATTTTTTAAACGACAGTCTTGTGCATGGTCACCCATCCAAACACCGTCCGCATCGACTGTTTCTTAGCTTCAGGTGGTACACAGAACCACCTTGAAACAGTCCTACTGACTTCATATATATAAGTTTCGTTAATTATGTCCGTCCGACTAAGATCTTTAGTACCTTTACTTAGTAATGTAGTAATCGGTTAAAAGCTTGTTAGACCGAAAGAGGGTCAATGAACTCGGCAACAGAAATGCTAAACCCTATGGTTATGCGTAAAACCTAAGTAGGCAGAGAGCGGAAAGATAAGGCAGAAGTCATAGATTTCCTTCAAAGTCTTAAAATAATCCCAAAGACTAAAAGGCCTTGAGATTATTTCTTTGTTATTAACCCAACAAATTAGCTAATTAGTTCTTAAAAATCAAATATAATAGATAGCCATTTGAATAGGAATATGAGCAATAGAACTTATTATTATTTTAGCAGATTGTCCCGGCTTCGCACGGGCTATAAATCAATCTAAGTTGCAAAGAGAAACAAAATACATATAGCTTATGTTACTCCGGAATAATGTAGCTTGCCAACGGTGAAAGAATTTTTCAAATCGGTCCAGTAGTTTCGGAGCCTAATTGCATCAAACAAACAGACAAAAAAAAATAACCTCCTCTTTATAATATTGGTCTGGATTGCGTGGTTCTTTCTGTATTCTGAGATTGCGTGCATAGACGGAAAATGATAACTATTAGTGTTCCTTTTAGCACAACGGAATGTCAAACAGTTTTTAATTTAATAACTAAGCATCTTTGTGTTAAATCACTGATTTATCAAAAACTATTTACTTATCAACGCTTTGATCAAGTTTTACAACGCACTTTTACTCTAACAATGAATGGAACACAAAGCAAAACAATATACCTACTTATTTATTCTTGTACATTTTCCTAAAGATAGTGTCGAATCACGGAAGAGATGCAGGTTTCGTTCTACTCGAGCGGTTTCGGTCGGCGTCCGATAGCCAGACCGACCGACAACTTTCACTGAGGAAGTAGGTTGTACGCGGCGCGCTCTATATTCTATACTTACATTGTAAGTAGGTAGGTAGGTATACACTTTCTACGGGACCAATGAGGAAATAAGGACTGTGAGACGACTTTGTGGAGACTAGGAAATGTGTAGGAATTATTTTGTAACTGTAGCTCTATATCTCTATTCATGTAGCGCCTATAGCTTGGCTGTAACTAAGTTGATCTGAGGCGGTTATCGAGGTTACGCAACGGTCAATGCGGACAGACTTTGGATGGGTGACCGTGCACAGGACTGTTATTTTTAAAGTGGAGAGAAACTGGTATATAGGTACAGTGGAAGTTCGAAAGATTTGGCTTCCAATATTTACATCGCATAGAGTGGGCGTATCAAGTTTTTTAATCACTTTTGGTATAAAAAAATTGCTTAAAATGATTCTAAACAACGTTTTAGCGTCTCTCGTCTAAAATACAGCTAAGCCTTAAAATGTCGTTAGTGGGTTTGTATTCATAAACGTATTAGTTTATCAGAGTTTATTAGATTATAGTTATATTAAAGTATATGGTATATTTTATTAGTTATAACACGGATTAATGTTGCTAAGTAACGAAAAATAGTGTGTGTTTTTAAAATACCTATGTAATCCGAAATAAAATAATTTAATATTCATGTATAGTACGCATGATCAAACTGTGGAACTCCTTGCCGGAATCCCTATTCCCACAAAATTTTCAACCATACTGTCTTCAAGGCGAGAGTGAACCGGTTTTAATAAAGGCAAGCGCGCTTCATCTTGAACCGCAATATCACTTAGCATCAGGTGAGTTGTGGTCAAGCGCAAGCTTGTCATTTATATAAAAGAAAGTACAAAGTACAAGCATTATAAACACAACCCACGAACATTCCTATTAGACGGAAACATAACGAGGTAAGTAGGTACCGTTACATTAGCTAACTGCAAAAGGTAGCTGACGGCATATTACGGACTCGTTCTGTCGTTTTAGGACATTGAGTAATGTTTGAATTGACCGCATTCAATGATAAATAATCTAAGATATACTTCTTCTTTATATATGGCTACTGGGCGAGCTCTGGTGTCGATGTTTTTCAAGCCGCCTGAAGGCCTCTGGTATGGCTCGCCTGCTTGTATTAAGACTAACAGTCAGGAACTACAGTTTAACAAGTCATTTGACCCAAGTTAGCGCTATATTTTAAAAGACCATGACCCATCTATATAGCCAAATATTGTCCGCATCGGCCGTTGTTTAACCTTGATATTTTTTTTGGACTATTTCTTTTACTCTGTATGGGCTTGCGCTTGATCACAATTCACCTGATGGTAAGCGATATTGCAATCTAAGGTGGAGCGTGCTAGCCCAGAAGAAACCGGTTCACTCTTGCCTTGAAAACCGCTGGATTATAATAGTTATCGGGAAACAGGGAATTTGGCAAAGAATTCCACACCTTGGCGGTACGCACAATGAAGGTGGAGGCAAACCGCTTAGTACGTGACTTAGGCAACTCCACTGTAGGCGATGCCGCCTTGGTGTTTCCCTACTCGTCCGATGGTGGAATGGGGCGGGGAGGATCAAATCATGCAATCCCGTTGCACACTCTCCGAAATGTAACCTATAAAAAACCAAATGGCTGGCCACCATGCGGCGATGCTCAAGGCTTTGCAGCTTTGCCGTGCAAAGAGCATTATTGCCAACTACCCTCTTCGCTCGCCGCTCTATTGCCTCCAACGCCTCAAGCTGGTATTTAGCCGATCCATCAGATATCTCTTTCCTCTTGATAGAAGGCCCGTGTCCCTGCAGTGGGTTCGTATAATGGGCTGCTTATGCTATGATGATGATAGGAGGTGGTACTTACGTCATAATCTTCAGGTTGCTGTTGTTGTCTCTGTTCTTGGTACTGAGGCTGCGGCGCTGGTCTGTACTGTGGCTGAGGCTGGTACTGCTGCTGTTGGTATTGTCCATCATTCTGTGCTTGGTAAGACTGCGGAAAATCATATCAACAATTAGGTATTATAATAATAATACTAAAATCTTTATTGTCAGACACAAAAACCATAGAGTAGGTACAATTTTTATACACGGCCTAAAGAAAAAATAAAATTTTAAAAATAAAAATAAACATTAAAAAATAACAGAGCATACATTTCTCTTGACAACATAACAGCAAATAAGTAAAAGGTATCTAATCTACCTAGGTCTAACTTTTCGAGTTTGTTAGTTTTCTAATGCGTTTTTCACTTCATACTGGATTTTATTGATTTATTTCTGGCCTAGTCTGTCCTAGTCTAACGTCAAAGACATAAGACATATATAAAGCATAAGACAATTGTTATATACGAGTATATTTGTCTATGCTATCGTTAAAATTAAGTGCCTGATAGGTACTCGAATATAGCGAAGTGTTTTCTATGCATGATTTTTTTATCAGGCGCCCTCTCCGCATTGTTAAAGCGAGTAGAAAAGTAAATATATCAGAAAATAAAACTGCTTTTACAATAATAATATACTGAGATTTGCAGGTCTCAATGCCTATTTTATTAAAACATTTTGGTTTATAGCTTGTTGTCTTGTTGTACATTTATATTTTTGTATCACATCCCTGTTTCTGTACTATAGCCAGTCTATTAGCTGGCAGAACTTTACCTATCTTCCAGCGTAAGCAATCTATACTATAAGTATACTCTTTGTCCTGACTCATTCATTCATTCATTCATTCATCTATAGGCAAGGCAGAGCCCAAACGGCTGGTCCTAGAAGTATGGAATTTGGAGATTGTACATATTTGTTTTAGTACGTAGACGCGTACTAAGAACGGATTTTCGGAAATTCCACCCCTGAGGAGATGAAAGGGGATAAAACAGATTGTATGAAACTTCATTGTTTTTGAACTTCTAACAATAAAATTTGGAATATGTAAAAAAATAATTGTATCAAGTTTTTTTGCCAGGGGTGAACTAAGGGTTTGTAATGGGGGTGAAAGTTTGTATGGTTTTTTTATCAAGTTAAAGTCTCGAAAGCTATAATGGTAGTAGTTTATTAAAAAGGTATAATAAAATTATGAAAACATTCGCCAGGGATTAAAAGGGATGCCATTAGGGTCAAAAGTTTAAAGTCCTAAGTCTGGATAATCGTAGTTTCCACAGGTTACGCCAAAACCTACACGCGGGAAACTACTGGTATGGAATAGATAACATTTCTTTTATTTCGGTAGTGCACTTACAATTCTGGCAGGCGCGGGCGCAGCGCCGGGGATGTGAGCTGGCCGGGGGATGACCTGGGTCTGCGCCGGCGCAGGGCCCTGGCTGTGACCCTCCGCCAGGTACTGACGGAGTAGGTGCGGCGGGATCTCAGCGGCCTGTCGGTAACAAACGTAGAACGTAAGTATTTGTTCCACTATAGAATGAGCAGGGACACGGGTAAGAGACACCGCTCATCATCATCATTGGCCCACTTCATCTACGAAAGATGATTTCAAGTAGCGTCCGGATGGTTATTGCATCTGCGCTCGTGGCTGAACAAGCCGATGCGAGAGCCGCAGATGCGGTCACATTTTTGGCAGGTGTATTGCCTACAGAGAGACACCGCTACACAGTGGAAATTCCGATGATTCGCACAAAGCGCTTCACCTCAACATTCATTGAGAGGACTGCGAATCTTTGGAACTCTCTGCCTGAGTCTCTGTTTCCTGAGAATTGTCGTCTTGAGATCTTCAAATCAACAGTGAATAGGTTCCTTTCCCACTGTTAGGTCTCTGGGCCTTCCCTCACGAGGATAGAAGATATAGGCCATAATCTACCACACTGGCCAAATGCAGGTTAGCGGACGACACACGTTTTTGGACAGTTTCCTCACGACGTTTTCCTTCACCGTGAAGCGAGTGCAAATCCACATACAACTTGAAAAACAAGTCATTGGTACAGCCGGCATAAAACAACGATCCGTCGGATTGAAAAACGGAAATTTTCTCACGGAGTCACACTAGCTTTTTTATGCATAGTGTATATGCTATTGTGATTGCGGGTAACATAGTTAAAATTAATTCAATTAATTGACCTTCTAATAAAAATCGATGAATATATTTATCAAACATTAAATTAATTATTAAATATCCTGAAATTGTAATTGTAATTAAAATAATTAGCGTATGACCGTGAAAAAATTAAAAAATAATATTTAAGTAAATATACAATTTAAGATAAATTGACTACTAATGAGTCATTAGTAGTTCATTACTAATGACCCAATGAACTTGCGAAGCGAGTGATTACACCATCTTCCTACCGCATAATCTTACTTCGTGACTACCGAGCTTAACAGTTGCAACACTTAATTACTGGTCCATTTAATGACTAATTAAAAAAAGCCGACAACTGGCCAGTTACATAAGGTAAGATCTCGTTGTAAAAGAAAGAGGTATTGTTACGAAACTGTAACACTTTGCCTGGGTCAACGAGTTTCGGCCGATTGGACACGGCTTTCAGAGCACATGTGATTTTGTATTGCGTTGTAATTGTTAATTCTGAAGCACGAAAAACAAGATTAGGGTGCTGCCAGGACAAAACCTTACATTAAGGATATACTTTTTCATTTTTAACCGACTTCAAAAAGGAGGAGGTTATATATTCGACGTGTATGTATTTTTTTTTTATGTATGTTCACCGATTTCTCAGCCATTTGTGGATCGATTCTCAAAATTCTTTTTTTGATTGAAAGAGTATGGTTCTGAATTGGTCCCATTGTCACCAAAACTGGTTCTGATGATGGACTCCTAGGGAAATCGAAGAAAAACCTAAAAAGTTAGGTTATTTTTACGCATGAAGAGAGATTCACGCTCGTTTGGCTGTACTGATATTCATGAAATTTGAGAAGAAAATAGGTAAGACTATGTGTTAACACATACGCTACTTTTTATCCCGAAAATAAATACTATTCCCGTGGGATGCAACAAATAACATATAAATCTTTTTAACTTCTTCACGCTCGAACGGTTGTACTGACATTGATGAAATTTGGAATGAAGATAGGTTAGACTATGTGTTTACACATAGGCTACTTTTTATCCCGAAAATAATTATTGTTCCCGTGGGATGCACCAAATAACTCGATAACCTATTTTACTTCTTCGCGCTCATACGGCAATACAGATTTCGCTCATAAAATTAGCAGCCTGGCTAACAAAAGTAATCTGACGCGAACATCGAGGCTAAGCAACGGCCCATGCGGCCAGTCTTTGGATGGGTAACCATGCACAAGATTTCCATAAAAAAATGTGATATTTTCATCTGGGCGTTACTGTGCTTCACATAACACGTTAATTTGTTGGGCCTGGACCACTACTCTTAGTACAAGCAGGGGTCAAACTAAATCAGGGGCTTGAAAGACTCTCGACGCCAGAGCTTGGCCACTTGGGTCATACTTAGTGGAAGAAGGAACTGTAAAATTTGATATATTAATAGACGTGCTCGCTTCGCTAGGAGTTATCCCGCTTCGTTCGAATTTCCTCCAGGATGTTCTGGGCTTATGACACTCCAAATATTATATTATTTTGTGCTGCTTTGGACTTCAAACGGTTCGAACAAATACGGTGAAAATTTTCGCGCTCGCTTCGCTCGCGCATAGCTCGCTTCGCTCGCAATTAGTTCTAGAACGTTTTGACACAACAAACATTATGCAATTTGTGCTGCTTTGGACTTTTTTATGCTCAAACGGTTGGGACAAATACGGTGAAAATTTTCGCGCTCGCTTCGCTCGCGCATAGCTCGCTTCGCTAGCATTCATCTCTTTTCGCTCGCACTTGGTTCTAGTACGTTTTGACACAATAAACATTATGTAATTTGTGCTGCTTTGGACTTATTTATGCTCAAACGGTTCGAACAAATACGGTGAAAATTTTCGCGCTCGCTTCGCTCGTATCCAGCTCGATTTGCTCCCAATTGGTTGCCTGCCTGGCACACGCCAAATTTTTTCATCGTGAAGTTTATTTGGCTCTCCATAGCTAAACTTAAACAAAATATCATTACCAACCACTAAAAATTTAAAAATAAAATTGTTTTAAAAAACAAACAACCGACTTCAAAAACACAACTAAAAAGGGAAAAATAATTTTAAGCCTAAATCAAATCAAGATTATATAAATAGAATAGGAGAGTTTATTTCATGTACTTATAAAAAACTATTTACAATTTTTAGTAGTCCTGTATTCTTGAAGTCGGTGCCATCTAATAAGAACAAATTAATGTTTGTTAAAAAATCTATTTTCAATTGTCTTTCTTTGCTGGCACCGACTCCAAGAATACAGGATTAGTAAAAATTGCAAATAGTTTTTTATAAGTACATGAAATAAACTCTCCTATTCTATTTATATAATCTTGATTTGATTTAGGCTTAAAATTATTTTTCCCTTTTTAGTTGTGTTTTTGAAGTCGGTTGTTTGTTTTTTAAAACAATTTTATTCGTAATATTGTTCATTAGTACATTATTATATTATTATTTTATATACATCGGTATACATTTTATTTTAATTTAATTTGTTTTTGATCATTTAATCCACATTTAAGAGATGGGTCTTGTCAGTGAAGATTTTTCTAGGTAGTTTTATCTTCGGCCAAATACTTGACCTCTCCCTATACGACACGACTTTCCCCTTCTCCTTAATTAAGTCTAAAATTTATCTTCTTAGTTTCTCTCTGGGTTGTTTTTGTTAGTGACAATTTTTTGTTAATAATTTTAGCCGACTACGATTTATAATGCCAAAATAGTTAAATCATGCTTTGCCCCTGTTTTCCTTAAAACAGGTTTTAATGAGGGATTATTATATAATTGTCCCTAAATCAGTCTTTGGTGATCCATTTGGCAGCGAATAATTATAATTAGTTATGGTTATTTTTTAATTCCTTATTTTTGTTCCGGCCAACGAAAATGAAATAGATCACAAGTAAAAAGGTTATTTTAGCATAGAATTAAATCGAGAATTAAGACGAGTAACTTTCTGCAGCCACGATATTACCACAGAGAGCTTACAAACTGAAACCGTTTTATTACAGATGAATTTGCCAATTATAATAAAAGCTTACTCAAATCTTTTTTAATAGAGAAACTCTTTTTGGTTAACAAAACATCAACCAAACAAAGACTAAAGTTAATTGCTACCATTATCTCCAACACTGTCTAAATTCAAATCAAAAGGCAATTGCAAACGGTTCAGTTAGTTCCATTCATCTTTTTCATTAGTTTTCACAGGCTTAGAGTATTTTGCCATCGCATTGTGCACAGACTATGCTATTATGTGCATTGTAGGCTAACGCTCTGTGTTCCGGTCTACTTGGTCATTGGTCCTTGGTGATGTTGTAAGGATGATCAGTCAACTATTATGGTGAAAGCTGATGCGGAAGGCAGGTCATATAGGGCACGATAAAATTTGGGAAAGTATGGGCATAATCTTGTATTTAAATCTTTATGGTTATTTATAAATCGTTAACGTGTAAATTTATTGAAAAAGTAACTTATAGACCTAGTCTAAAGAACAACTCTACTCGATTAGATTACATACATTTGTAGTACCGATCAGATTTATGCATGTGTTAGAAATTGAAACTTGTTCCAAAAATCTATATTTTTCCATATACTGATTGGTTCATGTACATCTGATTGGTTCTTTAGACGCCCTATATGCTATTTAATCGTTTATTTATGGTATATAAATATTAAACTATAGTTTCCAGACTTTTCAAAAATCATTGCGCTATCCCAAACCTTATATTGTCAGTTATTATTTCTTGTTTACTGCTGGTAATTTAACTAATTATAATTGCAAGTATTACAGAGGTTACGTTTTAACACGCATGTTACATGTTTGTCGTTGTCATTTGCACGCAACATAGAAGCACTTTACTGGTAGTAATTAGTAAATAATTAACTAGTGCAGAATATATTAGTGTTATATGTTTCATCGAAATATTAGCACTTAATTATTTGAGTCCACGAGAGGAAGTTATCGACCGGGTTTTGAGGAGGGAGTTTGGGAGACCTTTTCCCAGCAGTGGGACAGTAGGTATAGGTTAGAAAAGAAATATTTGAGGTCACGTACCTATTAAACTGTAAAATATGAAACTACGAGTATAATGGAAATGTTAGTAAAAACGAAAAAATTGCGGTTTTAGAACTTTCTTCATTAGTTATTAGAACTTTAGTAAATAAATTTAATTAGGAACTATAAGTACAATAATGAACATTACTCGTATAAAATAATGATACATTTTGAACGGATTAGCAAGGAAAATTATTCAGCATCTTGATAACTATTTAAGCAAATAAAAAGATTTTTTTTTTAATACAAATATTTGCAAATAAAAATACGAGTAAGTTTCAATTTCAATTCTACAACAAATTAACCAAACCCCCAGGCATCTAAGAAGAAAGAAGATAATAATATATAATACCAAACGCCCTAAACGCGTTCGACCAAGTATTTTTTATCGTAGGTGAAAGATATAAAAATTTACATTATAAAAACCTTTTAATATTTGGAATTATAATTCAATTTCAATTTCATGAATTATAATTCCAAATAATAAAAGGTTATAAATCCAAATAATAAAAGGTTTTTATATCTTTTACCTAAAAACTCTTTTATAATAATAAAAGAGGTTGTTTTATTCAGGTCTTTAATATAGTCTAACCTGTTGAGGTTGATACTGATGCTGCGCCCTCGCCTGACCTGCTACCACACATCCTAGCACTACTAGTGTTACACTCAACATTATCACACACTAATTATTTATTTAATATATTAATAAAAAACTATAAAAACAGCACCAGCACACGCGCCGTTTCACGTATGTATTGCGATGCATGTGAACGACTCTCGCTTTATATAGAGGCACCCCTCTTCGGAGGGCGCGAGTGAAAAAATGAACTAAGCGAGGATGTAGGTAGATGGATTTGGCTTGCTAAATCTTTCGTGTCAGATGGATGGATAATAGGGTTGTTTTTTATGCGTAAGTTGAGGTACTTTTATTTAAACGTCAAGATGAAGACGTTCCTTTTATGTTGTAATGCGACGACCTGTGACGAAGCGGGATGGCGTTTTTGGAGTCAAAATACGTTTTTATATCGCAAAATTGGTTTTTAAATAAAGGCAAAACAAGTATTTTACTAAAATGTGAGGAATGTAATTAGTTTTTTTTTAATATGTAAAATTAAAGTTTTACAGAGACAGAGAAAGTGATAATTTTAATGGTGAATAAGTAGCACCTATGTAGCTAGTTATTTACATGTATAAAGTTATTATAGCTATCTTGTCATAATATATTGAATCGAAATCTTTTGAAACCAAAGCTTGGCCACGTATTTTCAATAGCGCAACATAAATCAAAGCAAGCGCAGAATAATAGAAAATTATACGTCCGTAAATGTTTCTCGAAAGAATATACGTTGAAATGGATTTGGTTCAAATTGGTTGGCTGGTGAGAACTAGGCGCTTAAGCAGGCGACTGTGCTCTGAGATGATCATTAAGAGAGGCTTATGTCCAGTAGAGGATACATATTATAACAAGGGATGATGATGATATTGAATCAAAAATATAAATATTTAACCACTGAGTGCAGTTCTTTGGTAATTCCAGGGAATTTATGCACTTCCAGAGGACCGCGATACACATTCAAATTACATAAAACGTCTATGGATTTCGTTGTCAATGGTCTTTGTGATCCTAAATCCCATTTCACAAAGACTAGACGAGCCTTGACTGAATGTTTAGTATTTTTTTTCAATAGTTTTGTTAAGTTAAATATGCACATGAGCAAATACAATGTATTCTTATGCATACTGCATTCATATTACTTAATTTTCAATTTAGCTTTTTAGAGTTCCGTAGTTAAAGGTAAACTGGACCCTGTTAACGGGGCACACCAACAAATACAACAAACGTGTTTTGTTGCCATTTTTTTTAGATAATGGTACGGAACCCGTTATGCGCGAGCTTGACTCGCACTTGACCAATTATTTTATATAGGTACGTACGAAAACGACGGTACCAACGGTACCCAAATACTTATTATATAAGACTTCGCTGTCTGTATGTCTGTCAAAAAGTAGTGGGTTCCGTTTGCAAAGGGGTACCTACTACCGGACTCCTATAAAAGACATCGCTTTCCATCTATCTTTCCATCTATCTCATTTACCACGATAGCTAAAAAATTACAAAGAAGGTGTATTCCTGTATGCGCTATTGCAACAAACACTAAAAACATATTTTAATTATTACATAATACTCTATAGGCCTTTAAATATATTTAAAAAATAGGCCTAATAAAAATGCCTTGTTTTAGAGATAATGCTTCGGAACCCTTCGTATGCTAGTTTACCTCGCACTTGGTGGGTTATTTTTATGAATTCAAGATTTTTTTTATACCTACTCTATACTTCTTTATTCTTATTATTTATCTTATTCTTTTCTTCTTCTTCTTCTTCTTTCTTACCTACTCCTTGGCTCAAAAGCCGTACAAGACTAAAAGGTTTCTTTTAACTCACAAGAGGTATTGACAAGCATGCCTAGTTTGGAAATACTGACTCTCAAGGAGGCTACTGTAAAATATATTATGAAGTTCGTTTTACTCGGTATTTAATACTCTTTCTATCAGTTATATTTTGTGCAGTTAATATCCTCATTTTCCTTGTTAAAATACCTATTTAAATGAATGTTTTTAGAACACTAATTGTAATATAAAATGTTATGCTTTGGCAACCACTTACCTTGTCATGTCAAACGTGCTTTCTAGCTTATGAACTTTGACCTTGGTTTTGCATAATAAGCTCTTTGTTAGGTCTTTATCCCTACAATTTAGCAGTCTAGTCTACTAGACTGTCTAGTTTTATAATAAATACGACCTCTTTGGCGTAATTGTTACCATGCCGGACTGCCAACCAAGGGTCTCGGGTTCGATTCCCGGCACGGTCTACATCGTGATAGACTAAATTTGTTGGCTATTGATCTGGGTGTTCCATATGTATAATATATACATACTAGATATGGTTTAGTATGGGGCTAACCAGCCGTGTGAAATGAAAACATTCGTGATATAATACGAGTATTTATACAAAAAAAAAACTCTGAAATAATAAATCGCTCTCTGCGTATTTTTTTTTCACACATGTTTATACACCCTAAAGGAAGTATTTCTTATCACTGTTATAAATTATAATATTTAGAGTACTTATAAATAAAATTGTTGTTGTAATTCCTTTACGTACGACAGTCTAGACATTCTCTAAACACAGCAGTACATAGATACAAAGTAAATTGATAAACTTTCTCGGCTCTCCCTTTTAGATGAAAATTCTATGCAAATTACCGAGATATGAATCCAGTAGTTAAGATGCCGGAAATAGGTTTTGCATACTAGTTTTGATACTTGTGTCTATTTTTCTCTGGTGTCAAGAGTTTTCAAAACCCAAGGCCTCTGACTTAGCTTAACGACTGTAACAGCCGGGACCTACAATTTATCGTGTCATCCGAACCACGGTAGCGCCCAGATGAAAATACCACTTTTTAAAAGTAGGCAGTTAAAAGCAGACAGTGTTGCGGTCTGGTCACCCATCCAAAGACTGTCCGTACCGACCGTTGCTTAAATTCAATTTGATCGCGACAGATCACCTCACTCAGCCGAACTTCAGGCGCTACAACAAATAAATATCATACATATAGATACATATATGCATACCTGCTTATATGATACTACTTACTACACCTAGTCTATATATATTATTTTGTTGGAACGACCAGTTGCAAGATCTTCAAGAAATCTTCTATTCTAAAGAGCAACCATAGAAGCTTCGCTAGCAAAATTCTCACAGATTCAATAGAGTCGTGCATTTATAATGGCTTTGGCCTTGTTGCTATGCCATTGCACTTTACTTAGAAATACCAATGCATTCACCTTTGTTCATATTTATACGGTGCATCAATTGTTTGTGGAAATGTATAATTAGATTCGTGAGTGCGTGCGGATTGATTACGCAGAGGTCAGAGGGGAAATGGAACGCGGTTATTATTCTTAAAAAAAAAAACACGTTTTGACATAATATTATTAAAGTTACAGTTGGGATCCAAAGGCTCGCAAAAGAAGTTATCATAACTGTGTTATGGGAATCAATGGTATCTCCCGAATTTTATTTACTGAGATATTTTGTACTTATATACAAATAATCCTTACTTCTTCTTAAAGTTCAAATGTCGAGTATTGGATTCAAGCCGACTGAGGGCGTCTGTTTTGTTTCCTTCCTATAAATACTTAGTAGGAAATCTATTTAAACGACGAAGTTACTAGACAAGATATTACAGGGTTAAAAGGTACAAATACGAGCTTAGTATTGCAAATTTGGATGCTTTACTGTTATTAAAAAAGGGCACAGCCTTTATGTTCAATATAAAAATAGGTAGATACGTATAAACTGATTACTTGTAGGTCTTGAAAACTTGGCTAGCCTAGCCTAGCCAAGTCGATAACAGTTACTTGCTATCTCACGACAACGTCGCACGCAATTTTCTAACAACTGCTTGTTTGAGTTTCACTACAGCCTTCCTGGTGTTAACCAATGTTTTGGTCTACGATGTTCTAATCTAGATTCTTCTCATCTAGATTTAAGGGCCACAAGATGGTGCTTCTAAGGATACAAAGCCTCAGGAAGAGAATCAATGCAGAAAATCAACGCTTATTTAATAACGTTTATTCATTTGCCTACTTGCAATAGGCCAACACCCAACTACATTTATAAGTATATTTTTTATTCATGTATATCAATAAAAAATATACTTCTTATAATTGATCACTTATTTCATTACTATTCTTATTTTATCTGACTAAATCAATCTCTTACGTCTCCTTACAATACGTGATATCTCTGTAGAACATCGAAACTGACGTGACTTGATACGACCATTGCGTCAGTAGCTTAAACGTTTAAAAAATTCTAATTATAGAAAGTAAACTTATATTTTAAAAAAGCTATTTCATCAGTATACTTATGTCGCTTTTTTATTCAACCCGTTTTGGTTTTGATTGTTAGCCGGTCGTCAAATTTAGTATCCACGGATCCATTTTGTAGTTCGAAGAGGAAAAGAAGTATCCGTGAATCCACTGCGGATATAGGACGAAAAACAATATGCGTGTCCACATGTAGATCCGACCTGTATATTTAATCCCTCCAGTTGGATACACACACTGTTATCGGAACCTTTAAAAAAAATAACTCTGGTCTACAGTGGTTTTGTTGTCGTAAATATGATAATGATTTTGTGCTTAATTGTTTACAAAATCCATGAAACTATGAATGATTTTGTAAGAAGCATATGCTTTTCAGTGTTTTTTTTTCTATAAATGGTTGGACAGTTTCATTTTATTGTTAATACAAGCCGATAATTATTCATATGCAAAAATCGTGATAATACGAGCACATTGCGAACTTTCATGAAAATACATAATATTTGTAATCAAGGTACTTAAAAATTTCAGTAAATATCAAGGGTAACAAAAAAGTGTTTTTTTTTTTATATAGAGCAGTGTAATATGTCAAATAAAAATACGTATTTATGTTACTTCATAGCCAAGAATGGCATATGCAACTTTTGATTACCATCAAGTTGCTTCTTACCAGATTCTTCTTCTTCGTCGTATGAGCTAAGTGGCCAAGCTCTGGTGTCGAGTGTTTTCAAGCCGCCAGAAGACAAACAGCCGGGTCCTACAATTTAACGTGACATCCGATCCACTGTAGCGTCCAGATGAAAATGCCACTTGAAAAACGACAGTCTTGGGCATGGTCACCCATCCAAACACTGTCTACATCGACCGTTGCTTAACTTTGATGATCGCGTCAGATCACCTTAGCTAGGCGAGCTACAGGCGCTATTATGTGACAGTACCTTATTGTGAAACAGGGAGAATATATTTTTGCAGCCAAAACCAATAGTAGATTGCCACAAGTTCCTTAATTTAAAACAGATACTTGCAAGCACTAAGTAGAATGTTCAGAACTAAATAACACTAACCAGACCGCTCATAGAGATGTCAATTGAGTCATGAATCATGATTGCATGAAATTGGATTGGCATTTTGTTTCTATTGTGTCTTGAAAGAAAAACTAGCTGTTTTGGTGAATAGACAAACGAGCGACCCAGATATTCTTTTTATACCCAGTAACTGTTATAAATGGATACCGATTTATTTATTTATCCAGATATTTCTTCTTATGCTTAGTAACTGTTATAAATGGATACCGAATTATTTGTGTATCCAGTATTTTTTTTATTCTTTGTAACCGTTATAAATGGATACCAAATTAAACGCAGCTTTTGGCCTGTGAGCGGTTAAAATATTTTGTTTTTAAAACTTTAAAAAACCATACGCTACCTGATTGGATTTTTAACATTTAAGAGTACACAGAATCGATATTTAAAAGCTTAATTTGTTAGGATCTAGTAGTAGTTAGTATAAAATGTATTTTTTTTTAAACTAAACTGATTATTATTTTATACTTTAACCATATCACTTATGATTTAAACACATTTTGTTTTTCAACATTCATAATACATCAGAGATTAGTTTCAAGATTTTTAAACGCATTACAGCAGCCCTTGACTAGAAAGGCACGTAACCTCACGAGTTAGTGACACCCTGGCCTAAAGCGGAGCATGCCTAGTCAGGAATAACTGGCTCTTAAAGAGGCTGCCGGAACTCTTATAGGTGCAACAAAATTTTTAACTTCAGGGTGGTTGCTGGGCAGGCGAGCACTAGACAATGTCCTACCAATATCCACCTTATTACCTAATAAAAACCTTACTGGAATGATATAATAATTATTTATTTATCGTATTGTAATTAAAATTAATTTAAGAACAACTGTTTTTGAAATTTCATATTAAACTAGCTGACCCGGCAAACGCTGTTTTGCCTTATGTAAAAATCTAAGGGTGAACAACCCTTATCACTTAGGGGTATAAAAAAAACATGGTAGCCGATTCTCAGACCTACTGAATACGCATATAAAATTTCGTAAAGATCGGTCAAGGCATTTCGGAGGAGTACGGTAACAAACACTGTGACACGGAAATTTTATATATAAGAAAGATAAATAAATAAACATTAAGCATATACCTATGATCTTTAAAACAATAGCCACCGCTATATTAATGCTAAACCCAATGCCCTATTGCCCAATCCTTTTTATTTAGGCCTCAAGCTGTGAACAACTTAACTGCTTAACGTTTTGTAATAACTCTCTCTTATACTTTTATTTATGTCATTCTGTATTGATTTTCAGAATGAATTATTATACTTAGATGAAGGCCGCGCTTATGATAACTTTCAAATTCATATTATTATGCCACGTGCATGAGCTTTATACTGTACCTAATTAACTTCAAAGACGCACTGTGGTACCTACCCTTGTGTTTTATGTATTTGACGACCTCGTTGGCGTAATGGTTACCATGCCAGACTGCTAATCGGAAGTTTCCGCGTTCGATTCCCGGCACGGCCAACATCTTTGTGCTGAACAAAATTTGTTGGCTTTTGGTCTGGGTGTTAAATACAAGTATGTATGTATATAAAATATGCATGTATGTATGTATATGTAGTATATCGATTGTATTAGCAACTATAATACGAACTAGAAATGGTTCAGTATGGGGTTAACCAGCCGTGTGTGTAATGTGTCCTAGTAATTATTTATTTTATTTTATGTAGGTTTTCCATAAGTTTATGAATTGAATTTGCGTTTATTTCATGAGTTTCTTTTAATAAATAGTCTAACGATTGCCTTTTACCGTAATGTAATATTTATAATGTGTCATATCATTAAATCGAGTGTTGTTAAAGCTTTAAAATTACATAGAAGATTAAATTTGTTTACTATAGTTCCACATGTTTTTGAATAGTTATGACTCTTATCCTCTCTATTACAAGAATTATACGGATTAAATATTTTAATCATTAAAAAAATTATTACAATTACATTTTCTAATATTAACAGTAAGTTTCGAAAATGTAACGAGTTAACATGAGGTTTAGTTTGCTATTAATTACATAAATACTCTTAATCTCTCTTTATACCTCTTACATACTTATCAATCTATCAACACAGCACCCACAACAAGGGGGGTTACAATGAGATTAACATGTCATGATAAATATTGTTATCGTCCTTTCCTTCAGTTTTATACAGATTTATAGGTAAAAATAATGATTACAAGTCAATATGAAATAAATAAAAAAATACGAATTATTACCACACGTATTAGAATTATCATCCTTATAATATTCTACTATAGGTACAATAATATGTTTTTCTAATAAGAAAAAACTTAAATTTAGAATTAAACTAGCTGACCCGGCAAACGTTGTTTTGTCTTACTTATGGATATAAAAAATAGATAGTTTGGGAGGAGTATGGTTACTAACATTGTGACATGGAAATTTTATATATAAGAAGAAGATATACTTTAGGAAACATGCTTTTTTATACAGGAGGGTAATTTAAATAAACTTTCGTACCACTTATAAAAACAGTTTTCCCTGACTTGGCTAAGCTGTGTTTTCTTGTATCTGTCGGTAGTAGACACGTACATATTTGGAAGCAGTAAATATAGTGCTACTTTTCACTCATTGTAGAGGCCCTCTGACTTTTTGCCCGAAGCTTTGATAACCGGTCGGCTAGGCGTTGCGAATTTGGTTCACGTTACAAATGTTACCAAGTGTATGTGACCTGGATACCTATCCGGCTTGATAAGAGGTGGTACATATATAAAATATATTATATTGGTCAGAAGCATGGGCGTGTCGAATTGGATTGGTGACATTTTGTGTCAAGACTTTGTTAAGCTATCACAATCTTGTTAATCTTGTTAAAAAAATAGTTTTGAAAAGGATTAAAAATATTAAAATATATTAACTCCAATTCTGTATACACGTGAATATTAAAGTACCGAAATATAAAGGAGTTATTAAAAAGTTGATTACGCGTTGCTACTTTTAGATGTACAACAAACATGTTAATAAGCTGCCAGCACGTTGGGTTGGTAGTTAGTTTGAGCTTTTGGAGCTTAGTTATTTATCTAAAGCTAATCTAAATTGTTTACTTCTTGTTTGTAGTTAGTTGGTAAAAAAAACCATTAAAAGTACCATACGTACATAATCCAGGCGCTTAAACTGGTACTTCAAAAACGCTCGAAAAAAGCTTAATCTGTGAAATTTCGGCAATTACGTATATTGTGAGTCTAATTTATCTTCAAAAAGATCACGTGTGTCGAATACATAACACGTGCACTGCTATGTCGCAACATCACATCATGAGGTTACCTACCTGGACTGCAGAGGCGTGGCACTCAGTCAACCAGTGAACCGACTCTTTGAAAAGCCTTAAATAAAGATAACTATTTTGTGATATAGTGTGGTAAGACCAGGTCAGTTTTTTTGTCGTTCCGTCTATACTTCCTCCAACATTAGTTGTCAGAGACATTGTTAGGCTGAACAAATTTGCAAATTACTGAGTTCTTTTTTGTTATGATCGGTAAATGATTCACCTTTTTTTTTTGAATGGACAACACAAAACAGAGATCACTATATAATGGTACGTTTACACGCCTGCCAAGCCTTGGCAAACTGCAAACAGTCCCAAGCCTCCACAAATCTCCACAAATCGTTTGAAAGGCGTTTATACGCTTGTGAATACGTCAGTCTGCAATATACATCCAAGCATGGGCCCTTTGATCTGCGTGAAAACCCGACACTCGACTGGATCGGAAGCAAGCAGGCACAAGCCCACGCAAGCCAAGCCATTTACATGCTTGCGATTGTCGATCCTTGCCAAGGCTTGGCAAGCGTGTAAACGTACCATAACAGTCCAACCAACGGACCACCATAATCGAGGGCTCACACAGTGGCCCACAAATTATTAGGTCCGCTGGTTAGCTCCGCACATATGGTTACTTGAGATACGGATACATATGAAGGTAGACAATTTTTGACCTGGTCAATTTCCAGTTGCTAGGTTGATGGTAGACCCCACGCTGGCGTATTATAATAGCTGTGAGGCTAAGTTTTAGGTTACAAGGCTTGGGATAGAGTAAGTGTAAAGTTATATACCTATGTTTATATTTGAATATATTACGAGAAAACAAATCATAATCATTTATTTTTAGATTGTCATCGATAGAATACAACAAATAAATCCAGAGAAATTTAAAAATAAAACTGTCAAAATAGAAAAACATCATAGAACACAATTTCCATTCTGTTTGAACTGGTATCCCAATTTATGTGATGATACAAACAAAATATTAGAAAAAATACATACAGTCGAATATATAACCTCCTCCTTTTTTGAAGCCGGTTAATAAAGAAATAATGTTCGGTCTTGTGTCTTTATGATACATAATTTTTAAGGAAAAGGCATATTTTTATCAGTTTGCATGTGTTAAATTGTTATGAAATAATTGGGCATACTTAAATTCGAAATAAACAAAAAAGCCCTCACAACAATAAACGTTCATAAATCTTATCTTATATCTTTAAATGAGCAATTCTTGTATATATAATTGGAATCTCGGAATCGGCTCCAACAATTTTCATGAAATTTAGTATATATAGGGAGTTTCGGGGTCGATAAATCGATCTAGCTAGCTAGGAATAAATTTTAGAAAATGTCATATTAAAAAAAAAAACAGGTAAACCAGGTACTTACTTTATTATAAGAACATATGATTACTGTCTTTTACAAGTATTGCCTCAAAACCTGAATGATTTCATAAATTACAGATACGAGTACTTGCCAGGTCACACATGTAGGTACTAGTTTGTATTTTAATAATGATTTTGCAAGCCGGCCCGGAGAGGCGTGGTGACGAGAAATGGAGCGCGTGCGCAACCCGCGCATGACCGGTGTTATCACACAAATCCTGCATTTATTATTCTTCTTCCTATGAGCTAAGTGGCCAAGCTCTGGTGTCGAGAGTTTTCAAGCCACCCGAAGGCCTCTAACTTGGCTGAACGACTGCTTGTACGAAGGCTAATACCTGGACCCACAAGTGTTTTTTTTTATAAAACAGTGTAGTAATATTGTGAAATGAAAATAAGAAGTACGTATTTACGTTACTTCATAGCCAAGAATGGTATAGGCAACATTTGATTACCATCAAGTTGCTTATAGGATTCTTCTTCATCTTCGTATGAGCTAAGTGGCCAAACTCTGGTGTCGAAATTTTTCAAGCCGCCCGAAGGACTCTGACTTGGCTTAACGACTCCTTGTACTAAGACAAACAGTCGGGAGCTACTATTTAGCCTGTCATCCGACCCACGGTCATTTTCATGAAAATGACACTTGAAAAACGACAGTATTTGCATGGTCACCTATAAAAACACTGTCTGCATCGACCGTTTCTTAGCTTCGATGATCGCGTAAGATCACCCTAGCCGAGTTACAGGCGCTGCTTATTTTAATCTTATTTTACTAAACTCTTTTACTAGTGTTTATAAAAAAAAAACTTGCATGAAAAAACATAGATTTGCAGTAATAAAGTTATTATTATTTACCCTTGATAGGTTTGCGTTTGACTATAGCTTGCCTGATGTTCAACTGCGTTGTAGTCTATCTACGGTGTGGCACGCTTACCTAGAAGATACCTATTCACTCTACTTTTGAAGACCCCGGATGATAACTCTCAGGAAACAGAGACTCAGCTAGGGTGACAAGATGGTATGAGTTTTATAACATAGTAGCTTCAAATTCACGCCAAGATTTGAATTAAAATAAAATTGAATAGGCTTATCTAGCCGGCTCTATAGCAAAAAATACTCGTAAACTTCTATTTTAGTCCAGCTGTAGTTTGTAAATCAAAGTCAATAATTTTATTCAGTCATGAATACGGAATTTCAATGTATTCCCTACTTTGGAATTTCGTCTGCGTCCGGAGTTTTTAGGTCCCAATTAGGTTTTATTACCTAAAGTAGTCTAGATTCGAAAGTAGAGTAATCAAGTCCACGTAATTTTATTTGGCCAAGTCTTGTTTTGCAAGCGGTCCGCTCAATGGATGAATTGATAAACTTTTTACCAGTTTTGCCTAACCGTAATAGTGGCATTACTAGTGCAACCTAAAACCTCGCCTTGGCCTTATATTCATCAAATACAATGTTAAATAACTTATTATAGATTACAGTTGAAAACAGACGCATAAGTACTCCTAAACTTTATTTGCATTAATTGAGGGCATTAAAAATGTGCTAATAGACACATTCTTAGAGACTATATTATACCTACTTAGAAGGTTATATTAAATAAATAGTATTTATTAATAGCTTCGTAGGCTAGATTATGGTTTAATTAAGGGATTCCATTAAAAAAATATATTTTACACATTACACTTAGATATATGTATAAACTGAAAGCCGCGAACCTTCACGAGTTAGCGACACCTTAGTCTAAGGTGGTGCATGGGGGCCTTCAAGGAAGCAGGAACACACTGTCAGGTGTTTGGCGACAGATTTTTCAATTTGAGGGTGGTTGCTAGCCAGGTAAGCTCTAGAAAAAATCTTACCACCATGCCATGGTTTCATGATGTTTTCCTTCACCGAAGGCTAAAGAAGAAAGGTGGGGATCGAACTCACAGAGTGTGAGGCTCTCGGGACGTAAAGCGGCCTTACGCTCGACTGATCTGTCATCGCTCCAAAAGATGACAGTAGTGAATACTACAGATTGATTCAAAACGCCATATACATTTCAAAGTCTAATATAATTTAATACAAAAATACTACAATAGCATCTACAACTAAGGCTAAATAAATTAAATACATATACTCCATAGCTCAGGAAGAGAACTTGTCGCCGACGTGGTGTCTCACGCCCCATTTGTAGTTGGCATTCTTGTCAGTTTTGACAAACGTGTGGACTGGACCGGTGACTCCCGAAGACCCATGGCCGTCGTAGTCGTGAGAATCGTGACCACGTTTAGGTCTCTGCCATTGAGGCTGCGGTTCTTTGTCAGGGCTCTCGTTGACTGGTGGGGGGGCTCTCACGACGCGAACTGAAAGAGAAGAGATTGTTTAGTAGTTATTCTTTTTTGGGGACTGATCATTAATTTATTACTTATTCATACGTAAAAGATAAAAACGGGACCCTATTACTAAACAATTTTTACTCGATCTTTGGAACGGCGTTTGGTAAACCCTCTAGCAACAAACTCTAAAACACACTCCAGCTCCGACGCAAGCGATAAACAACTTGACTGCTACACCATTGACTTTCTATTTGTTTTTGTCGAATCATTCCCAGATGCAAAGTCAGTGGGGAATAAAATGTTATAAATGTTACTCTAAATATTCACAGAATATTTAATTACGTATTTTAACGTTAAAAATGAATAATAATATTAAAATAACATATACATTAAGAGGGGTTTCCTTCCTTGTGTGTGATTGTTGTTGAAGTGATTGTTGTTTTTTACATTGTACAGCTAAGGTCTTTGACCAGCTGGGCGCGTAAAGACATAAGTTAGCTAAACTTTGGTCTAAGATCCTAGTTCGCTGTCTAAGAAGCAGCTTGCCTAGTCTCATCAGTCATTACGTCGCTAATACGAATACGTCGTAAATTTACGTATTCTGACGACATCCGGTACATCACAGGCAAGACATGGATGAGAGCAGCGCAAAACCGAGATTTCTGGCGTACTAAAAGAGAGGCCTATGCTCAGCAGCGGGCGGTTACAGGCTGATAATGATGATGTAGGGGAAGCAAACTTTCAAACTTTTTCTTTTTACACGCTTTATATTAGCTTCACCTGTATGTTTGTATGTTTGTTTGTAACCGACTTCTTTGGGCGCGATTTTGACCCACTTTAAACGGCCAGATTTCGCTGAAACTTTGTAGATTTATTGAGGACCGATGACAATACACTAATTTGATAAAATTATTCAATATTTTTGTATTTTTGTTTGTATGTTTGGGCCGACTTCTTTGGGCGCGATTTTGTCCCACTTAAAACCCAGATAAGCGTGTTTTTTAGTTTTTTTAAACTACTATTATTATTTTAATCGAGTTATACGTTCATGAGACCTACATTTCTTAAATGACTTTTTAACCGCAGTGAATGTAACCAATATACACGCAGAGCAAATAAACAACCAGCTTTATTATATATCAATCATAATAAAACATTATAGCTGCTGTACTCGATGTAGAATTAGATAACGAACGACTAGTAGTGCATCTATTATCTAATAGTCTTTATGAGTAATAAAGTACATATAATTAATACTCGCTTTCTCGTAGTACATGTCTTATTGCAACTATTGGAAATACAAATATTGGAATATTTGTAGCTAGATTCATGATTTCCTATTTGAAGCATGATTGCTAGATTTGAATTTTACTCTAGATTTGAAGACATCAAAATTGTACTTCTCAGGAAAATGAGAATCAGGAAGAAAGTTCCATAGCTTCGCAGTTCTCACAATAAAGGTCGAAGCAAAACGCTTTGTGTTGTGTTGTTTCTAATAAGTAAGTAAGGAAACCGCAGTTATTACACGCGTTATTAAATAATACATTTAAAAGTCTTCTTACTACTTAATACAAAAGAAAGAAATTTTCTTCTCGTTGGCTCAAATAAAGGCTTCTCTTGCTTTTGTGTTACTCGCATAACATTGTTGAAAGAGGAAGTGGACTTTCAAATGGCTTCTTTATTGATACGCAGTATTTTGCTGATTTCTAATGAAATCTAGTCTCGATTGAGTATGCCTGGGTGAGCCGGCTGCTTTTCAATCTGACGGCCCCAGGTTCGATCCCGGCCCTACGCCAATGTCTTGTTTACTGTAAAGCGAGTGCAAATCTACACAGATTTGCACTTGCTTTACGGTGAAGGGAAATATCTTGAGAAAACCGACATATCCTAAGATGTGTGTCATCCGTCAAGAAATTTCAAATGTTATTTTTTACGACGTAGGAAAACATCTTGAGGAAACCGACATGTTTGAGGACCACAATATCCGAAGACGTATATCACGCACTGTGTCACGCCAGTGTAGTTTATTATGGCCTATATTTCTCTCCTCATGAGTGCGCTGCTTATCTTATATCTTGAAATTAGCAATTCTTGTATATATATAATTGAAATCTCGGAATCGGATCCAACGATTTTCATGAAATTTAGTTTATAGGGAGTTTCGGTGGCGATAAATCGATCTAGCTAGGAATCGTTTAAAAAAAATGTCATATTAAAAAAATACCGAGTAAAGCTCGGTCAACCAGGTACTGATTCTAAATATGAATGAGTCTCACCGGGTATCTGATGCTGGGGCCGGGGACGAGGTCCGGGAGGGTGTTGATGTTGGTGTGGAGGGATAGCATATCTGAGCACGCGGAGCGGCGCGCGCGCAGGGTGGTGCGCCACCGACCAGCACGAGCACGATAGCACGAGGCAGGCCACGAGGATCTGGAGTGATAGATAAACAATTTAGGGGTCAGGGGAGGGGGTTTAGAAGTACAATTTGGGGGTCTTCAAATCTAGAGTAAATAGGTTCCTTCTAGGCAAGCGTGATACATCTTAGACCACAGTCAAGCTTAACATCAGGCTAGCTGCGGTCAAACGTAAGCCTAATCATCTATAAAAAAAAAACTCTTTATTGGGCAAATTAAGGTACAAGTCAAAATAAAAAGTAACAACACAAATTTGTATGCCACAAACGGCGGCCTTATTGCTAACAGTGATCTTTTCCAGGCAATATTTGGATGGAAAGAAGTTGAAAGGACGAGAAAAAGAAGGGATGCACAGTAAAGAATATTAATGTTTTTAACTATGATAGAGGACTTGAATAAATCTAAGTTAATAACATTATATTAAATAATGATTGATGAGTGTTTTTTTATATTAAATTTTGGTTATCCTACTATTACGAGTAATATTATAAATACAAAAGCTTGCGTGTAAGAGTGTATGTCTGTTACTTCTTCACGCACAAATGGCTGAGCTGATTTTGATGAAATTTGGTGTGAAGATAGGTTGGACCTTGTATTAACACAGGCTACTTTTTATCCCGAAAACAATTGTGGTTCTAGATGACAATGACTTATGTGTAAGTATTATACATTTTTGGACATACATGTTAAGTATATAATATGTATATATGGTACACATGTACACATATTATAAAAAAGATAATTCTAAGTTGTAGACATAATAAGCAAAAGATGTATAAAAAAAAATCATTTTAAGAAACTTAAGAAAAACACCAATATTATTAACTTACTCGTAAACAAATAAACAAATATCCTCGACCAAACCAATAAGATTCTCATAAAGATAATTCCAATTAGAGCAACTGGTACAGAAATGGAGTCACAAGTTCTATAATTTCTGTTCAAGTCCACTTATGACATAAGAACTCACTTCTCGTAAGAACGCTTAATTCTAGTTACGATGAAGGAAGCCAGATAACATTAACATCTTGTTAAGTAGGTTCTTACTTTGGTATCTTATTTTGTATCACTTACCTTTTGTACATTGTACGTAATAACACTACATGCATATTATTATCATTATACTTGTTTAGAGAATAAGTATATTATTTTGTACATTAAACATTTAGATAACCACCGACTCAGGCAGTTTCAGTAGCAGTCATCTTGGAATTGTAATAAATTGTGTCTATATTATACTAATCTAGCCTTTTGATATTGTCATCAAACGAAAAGCAATCCCGACTAAAACTCTTTAAAAAAAAACGGAATCAAAATTGGTTTGTCTGTTCACAGACACACACACACGCACACACATACACGACAATCTTTAATACTCCTTAATGTTTGTGTCAAAGGTTAAAAATTAAGCAGCAGTGGTTAATAAGTCACAGATTGTTTAGTTAGATCATTTGATCCTATATGTTGAATAGAGCAGACCAAAGTTTTTGTAAGCTTTTCATGTAAATCTTTGTAAAAATGAATTTATAAAACTATTAATTGTGTGTAACAAATGATAATTAGTATTTAGAGTTTTAAGAAATTGCTTATTTTAATGTTAGTTTTGGACTTTCTTCTTTTGTGAAAAGTACATTATGCAAATGGTAAAATCATAAAAAAATTCAAAACTTTAGTAGCTTAGTTTTAGAATACTTACCAAAACACACTTATCCATAACGCTTTGGTTGTTGCAGTCTTGATCGAATCTTCACAATAATGACAGGCAAATAGCCGATCAGACTCTTATAAATAAGAAAGAAAACGAATTCAAAGCACTTTCTACCAAGTCACGCTTGGTCGCGCGGCGATTCGGTTCAGGGATGATTTGACGAAGACGTACCTAATAGTCTTCAGACCCCATGGCAGGAGCGTAAATAACCGACTAGTGATGAAATGTTTTCGACGTCATTCGCTACTCGATCTAATTACATTATTTGTTCATAATCGTTGAATCATATTCTGTTATTGTTCATCAATCGATTAATAAACACTTAATTTTGGGCTATAACTAAAAATATTGCTACAACTTTTTCCCCTTTCAAAACCTAAATAAAAAAGTTTTATGAATGGCTTAATCAATTGGAATTGGATTAGCTGCCTAATGTTGAACGATGTCTTTAAAGAGCTTTTACCTTGTTTAATATTTTCTGTGGTAATGTCTATACATATAACTATCTATATATATTTTTATATTTGTAGGTCTATGTATTTAGGTACTAACAAACGCATATGTATCTTTTTATGTGAAACTACGAACCGAATTCAAAAACTAGAATACGAGTAAAATAGTCACAAAAAGGTAAAAAGATAAAATAAGTTAGTTTTTATATGTACCTAGTAAATATTATCACTATTTACTGCAAAACTGGGTATGGTAACTAACGTACGAGTATTTAACAGTACTCTTGAAAAAAGATAGTACCTACTTGAATCCAAAGGGTACAAGTAGTTCTCAGTATTGTCCAGTAACTTACAACAAACGCTTACAATCTGACACACTTTCCCAATTTCGATGTATTGAGTTTCACAAGAGCCGCTTCAATGCACTGGTTCCACTGATTTACCGACAGGCAAACTAAAATGTTTGTTTGCGTATGTTAATTTTACGGCTTGCCGTTTGTTAACTCGCCAGTTAACTTACAATGTTAATTTTAAACATTTTTGAGCTTCAAAATAGTGGGCAAGATTGATTTTAGGTACTACCATAGACAAAGTATATTAAATAAAACTTTTATATACTTTGTCTATGGTACTACCAAAACTTATAGGTAATTTATGAATTGGTGTGTCTATTCTGAATAATCTTTTCTTCGCTTGAATGTGTTTTTATTTTTACTTATAAACAAAAACGCAAATGGTGTAGTAATATACCGGGCGGGATATACTTGCATATAGACCCAATGTAGACCTCAGAAAATATGTTGATAATGATGATGGACGATGGATGGACTATGGTGACTTTTATTTTGTGAATTCCATCATTGTGGTTTTATGACGACCTCGTTGGCATAATGGTTCCCATTCCGGTCTGCCAATCAGAAGGTTCCAGGTTCGATTCCCGGCACGGCCAACATCTTCGTGCTTAACTAAATTTGTTGACTGTGGGTCTATGTGTATGGATGTTTATTTTATTTTTATTTATTTATGTTTTATGGGTTTTCGTTTACTTGGTAATGTTGGAAAGTATATTTTTCTTCTTCTGATGACCTAAGTGGCCAAGTTCTGGTGTCAAGAGTTTTGAAGCCAACCGATGGCCTCTGTTGTTAAGCCAAGCCTAGCCGATCCATATACATTCGAATGTATACAGGCGCTGTATACATTCGAATAGAGGCATTCACATAATTCTGTACCAATTTTACTTATGTAAGTTCTTTTGATCATTAATTATGGTGTTTTTATTTTGTGAATTACATTATTTTCGGTGACGGCACAGTACACAGCTATTTACTAAAGTATTCTCAGTCACACGATTGCTAAAGGTTTTGCTAATGAGATACAAAATAGGTCATATTGGAGCTATAATAACCAAGTACACATTATATCTCTCGTAATCAAAACACAAGCAGCATTTACTCTGGTTCACATGACATTATTGCTACATACGGACTTTATATTTGCATTGTTGTATTGATACATAGTACAATTATATCAAAAGTTGCTTTTTGGAGTGGATGGCCGATTTTATGTAAGTAAGCCATAGATTCGGGTACGTTATTATTTAGTAAGTACTTGTATTATAGTCAGTACGCTTGTAGTTTTGACGTGTTTTTACATGCATATTTTAATCAATTTAAAAAGGATTCTCAAATCGTCTTTTTTTTAACTGAGACGTTATGAGTTCGGAGCGAGGGATGTTTGTGCTAGCGAAAACGGCCATTTATCTTCTAAACTACTAGACCGAATTCGATTGCGGTTTTTAGTGATTAATTAAAGTTTGATTGACGTTCTTAGATAGTTGTAATGACGACAAAACTTACCAGGGGGGACTGCAGTAAACACAAGTGCTAAAAATAACAACTAAAGTTTGTTGTATACTTAAATTTGTAAGGGACGTGCACTATAATAAAACGAATAAAGGCATTTTACCTTTTGTTTTAAGTAAGTAAATAATACGTAGCAAATACTCCTCTTTTCTTAATTTTTTTTTGAGGCAGGGCAAAAATTTTATATTGCAGCTCGTTCTTAGTTATGTAATCCCACAGACATAGCTTAGCCCATCTTTGCCTATTTCCAATTAAAAAAAAATTGCCGCTCCTTGAACTTGCCGCCCAGGCATGGGCCCCGGCATGCCCCCCCCCCCCTTCACTTCAACTCGGTGGAGGGTAGGTTAGTAACCCAGTGCGAAGATAATAATGTAAAACAATTACGTGATCCGACGTAACAGCACTCAGTCTCATTACACGGTGGCCGCTTGCTGTTATTGTTTTTATCGCCCGACAAATTGTATACAGAGTTACTTGAGAAAATGCAACGTCTTTATAATCTTTTAAATTAGTGTAGTTTAGTTCATTAGTTAAGCTTGCATGTGTATACCAATATTATACAGAAGAATAGTTTGATTGTTTGTTTGACGCGAATACGCTCTGAAACTACTGGACCGATTTGAAGAAATCTTTCATCGTTGGAAAGCTACATTATCTCCGAGTAACATAGGCTATATTTTGTTTCTCTATAAAAGTTGGATTATTTTATAGCCCGTGCGATGCCGGGACTGGCTGCTAGTATGATATAAAGCTATTTTACACGAGCCCTGTTATGATAGTGCGTAGAAATATTCCCTTTTTTGTCAGTTATCAAAGTACGGTGTATTTTTTGGAAATAGTTAGTACACTTAAGTCAAGAATGACTCTATGCTTTAATTTTAAAAGATTTATTCTTAAATACCTATCCCTCACATAACTGCAGAAGTAGATAACTGCGAAACATTATATTTACTTAAGCACAGCTAAAATATTTGTCGTTATCGTTTTAGTTTTTTTTTATTTAATGACATAAAATTATATCAATATTTAATGACTAAGCTTTTTTTAAACTGATGTTTGTGTATAAATTTGTAGAGTGGTTCTTTAGACTATCTACAAGTTATTTATAGCTTTATATATAGCTTTAATCGGTTATTTTTTAATAATAAAACCAAGACTTAATCCATATGCCTTAACTAAGATATAGATGTATACTCTTTATTACAGCATAGGAAGGTTTATTACAGCTTAGTGGCCAAGCTCTGATGTCAGGTTTTCAAGACACCCGAAGGCCTCTGATTTGGCTTAACGACTGCTTGTACTAACTAACAGCCGGGACAATGCCACTTTTTGAGAGACAGTTTTGGGCATTGTCGCCTATCCAATGACTGTCCGCATCGATCGTTGCGTACCCTCGATGATCGCGTCAGATCACCTCAGTTAGCCGAGCTACACCTATCCTGTAACCCTGTACAACAAATTTTAATTTTCGCTCTATTTCATTCTGTGCGTAAAGTTTTGAGGAAACCAATCAGAGTATTGCCAAATATTGGTGCCTAATTATTTACCATTGCAAGCTGATGAAATTGCCTAGACTTTCGAATTGCTTTATTGCAATTAAACCTAGAATTACTTATTTAAATGTTAAAGGTTACTTTTTGTTTAGTTCGGTATCGCAAAATAAGTATGATTGCAACATTATAGTCAATGAAGGACCTGAGATAAAGGAAATTCAGATTTCAGTTTGCTATCGCACGTTTGTGAAAAAGATCCAAGAGGATTTTAAAATCATGTCGAAAGTTTTCTTCAAATGTTTACAAGCTACCAACTGAAACAATTTATAATTATATTCAAGACAGAAGTATCATTGTTAATTAATCAATAAATATTATAATTATGTACGTATTTTAAGTGACTGGACTAGACTTCATGACACATCCAGGAAAGATTGACATTGCTTTGGCGTCCATTTTGAGGGTTAGTAAATAATGTTAACTTACATGTGGAAATGAATATAATATGTTGTTTTTTGTAACTTATACAACATACTACGTATAACTAATACTTGCCAAGGTTTGTTTAGTTCCGTTTACCTAAAACGTATCAATACTTTTAATTTCTAGTTTTTTTAATTACTTCTGTGCTTTTTCTTCTCATCCCACTCTACTTTTATGCACATTAAAAAATGTAAGTCGTTATCAGAAGCACTTGAATACTCGAAAGCAGAGTTTGGCCACTCAGCTTATAAAAAAAGTACTTAAAAAAACTACAATTACAGGCTTTCAGATATAATGTTCCGTTTGGAAGGTACCAACAAATCTTCACTTATTTGACCCCAGCCCTTTAGCATAGTCACGCGTAACGAGACATCATCACATCGAAAAGCAGGTGTTGACAACATAACTTATTATTATTAATTAATATTCTGAATAATTTGCTTTGCGTTTTCTTATTTTCTTATAATTAACACCAGACTTATTTTTACCTGCAAACGGAACGGAGATCTATATTGGTATGGATTTTGGGTGGGAGGATATTATTTTTGTTTGTGCAAACGAATGGTGCCATCTATCTCCAAAACTACTAGTTCGTTTTTTTTTTACATTTAATGGGCTAGTGTTCGATCGCCATTCACCTGATGGTAAGCGATCTAAGCGGGATCTAAGGTGGAGCGTGCATGCCCATATTTGATATAGTTTCATGAGTTTTGGTTTGATTGGAGTATATCTTTAGAAAATGGTTACAACTTAGTTGAAGTACATGTAATTTTAATGATATATCCCGGGTTCCTTAATTTAAAATATTAACTTTATTTTATTTTGAAAAAATACTTGATGTAAATATATTTTTTAATGTACATTGAATTGAATTAATATATACATATGTACCTAGTGTTACTTAACGCAAATACTATTTTTTTGTTGATTATTTTTACTCCAACAAAAGATTAATTTGATTTCCAAACACTGACCAAAATATACAAACACGAATAAGTGTTTTATTTTTACACGCTTTATATTAGCTTCACCTGTATGTTTGTTTGTAACCGACTTCTTTGGGCGCGATTTTGACCCACTTTAAACGGTCAGATTTCGTTCAAATTTTGTAGATTTATTGAGGACCGATGACAATACACTAATTTGATAAAATTATTCCAGTTTTTGTATTTTTGTTTGTATGTTTGTTTGTAACCGACTTCTTTGGGCGCAATTTTGACCCACTTTACACGGCTAGATTTCGTTCAAACTTTGAAGATTTATTGAGGACCGATGACAATACACAAATTTGATAACATTACGGTTTTCTATAAAAAGCGTGTTTTTTAGTTTGCCCCCTTGCGTAGCCACTGGTAGCCAATGGCTACTGACCACTGGGCGTATCGAATTGTTACCGCCTTCTCTATAAATGAAGTATAACGGTCACAACCATCACAGACCTACCTGAAGAAACTGTCGAGATGACACTACGTTTTACAACGGTACTCGTAGTTTTAATTTGGTGATAAGAATATTAATTAGATGAAAAATAATAATAGCATAAACATTACATTTGAATGGAGTTACTTCTTAAATGAAAAGTGCATACAATTTAAAAGTTCTTGAAGAAAAAAAAATTATGTGTTCCTTCTTATCCCTAAACATATAATATAGTAAATACAATTCCTTAGTACCAACTTTGCGATTAAAAATAAATAAAAGTGATTATGCTCAACGTTCCATATTCTGTGATTTGATTTGTGAAAGTAATCAGTGAGAAGTGAAAAGCGTGATAGTGAAGCAGGACACAACAAAGAGAAACTCCGTGAAGAATCAGCACGAGTTCTTACTAACTACATCCATTCCGCTATCATCGATTCGTAATCTTAAATGTTTTTATTATTTGCCAAGTAATAAACTTATAAAAATTAAGAAGCTTAAGGTGGCATAGGAGCAAATGGCATATTTTGAAATGCTATAAAAGTCTGCGTAAATTAAAAGTTAAGAATCGTTAGGGTTTCAAAACACGATTACGTGAAACTCTTTTTTCCACCTTAAGCCAAAGTGTCGTTACGTGTCGTGTGAATACGCACATTGTAGCTGGTTCAACGCCTTTTTTTTCTTGTGGAAATGCTTTTACGTATCTCCCAATGCAAGCCTAGGGCAGATGGGCGGGGTATGTCAGGCTCGAGGTCCAGAAGGGCCGTCACTACCGACTAAAACCTCACGGTATCCCATCTCACGACGGGGGCAGGGATGCAGGACCGCTTCGCGCTCTTTCCTCTTTTGCTGGTTAGATGTCTAGCAGTAAATAGTAATAATAGTTTAAAAAACAAAAAAACAGGCTTATCTGGCCGTTTTAAGTGGGTCAAAATCGCGCCCAAAAAAGTCGGTTACAAACAAACATACAAACAAAAATACAAAAAAATGTAATAATTTTATCAAATTAGAGTATTTTCATCGGTCCTCAATAAATCTACAAAGTTTCATCGAAATCTGTCCGTTTAAAGTGGGTCAAAATCTCGCCCAAAGAAGTCGGTTACAAACAAACAAACATACAGGTGAAGCTAATATAAAGCGTGTAAAAAAATAATAAAAATGTGTCGTTGAGGAATCAATACCAGTCAGTCTATTATATTTATTTATAACAGAATAACAACCTAGGTTGACATACTTGATAGGAAGTGAAAATGTCACCAACCAACACCGATTGTGACGAAGTTTACCATAATGCGTCATTTATTCGGATGATTTAATCTCTTACTTCTACGTAGAAACGGCCACACTTACATTAGTATTCAAAGTTGTAATAACTCTAAAGTTCAAGTTCTCACAATTAATAATACTAAAATTAATAATACCTAACGTATAATTTTTCGTCTCGTCCGTGTTAAGCTCGTCCCAGATGACTGGGCTCCAATAGCACCGAAACAGTAAGACTTACTCCAACTTTTAATACTAGTGTAAGTGTGACCATATAAATGTAATAATGAAGGCGCTATGGGAGCAAAACGGCATATTTTATAAAATCTTGCATAAATTATAGGTTTTATCAGTTTTATTATCTTTAATTCAGTGTTAAGAATCGTTAGAGCTCCAGGATACGATTACGTAAAATTCGCTCGATAGTTTTATTTTATAACAAATTGTTTTTTTATTAATCTAAAAATCTAGTGTTTTTGTAAGTTGTACGGCACTTAAAACAAATCTGTCATTTTTTGTAGGTAATGTAATATTATCTTAAAACGTTAGAGCTTATAATTTTAATATTGTTAATTTTATTGAATTTATTGCGTGATAAATGCTACACACGTCGCGTGCTTCGCTCAAATACAGCTAAAAAAATAAATGCATGGCGCGGCAGAATTCAGTACAAAAGCGCCATAAGATACCTCATGTGAACAATTCACAAATTTAGATTTGTTCTGGTGTTTGATTCCAGGAATGGCTATGCTATCTAATGGCAGTCTACGCCGGGTCCGTCTGGAGTGGAACCAGTGCAGTGACGGTGCCAGTTCGGACCCCGCCAAGCAATCCTTCCACTATTGAAGCACAGGCTAAATTTTTTCAGTGAGTATTTATAGACGGAATACATTAATTGGCATATACCATCACAAACTATGATGTATATCTATAACATTTATGATTTTTCATCTTACGCTCTTGAAAGTATTTGTTTACACATGAATGTAATGAATGATAATAATGAATGAATGTATTTTTCAGAAGGCTTTTTTTTACTGTATCATGGTCATAATCATACAACTAAATTTTATATGTAAATTTCTACAAATGTACTACTCAATATAAAGTTGGAAAACTTTACTGATTACTACGAGTTGTCATAAAAATTACATTCAATCCCACTTCAGTGGGTTAAATATAAGAAAGCAACCTTGCGCTTACCCTTGAAACAAATACTTGACATGCAAATGAGTTTCACCACAGATTGATTGCTTTTATAGGGATTTTTTCTCAGTACAGTTGAGCCCATACAAGATTGAATTTGGACACGTGTGCGAGGACCCTAACACCTGGGAGCAGCGATATGAGAAGAAAGACTTTAAGAACCACAGAGATATGGGAAAAGTAACGTTTTTTAAGTCTGCTCTCTGTCTAGCTTTTTCTCTATTCTACGGCCTGTCAGTCTCTAACTTCATCACGACTTCTCGCTTCTTGCGATCTTCATGCTTGTCTGGCTTTTCTTTCATTTTATAAGTTATATATTCTTCTTATACCTTATATTCTTCTAAGAGCCTACATAGCTACTCGTAATTTTTAAATATCTTTTAAATATTACTAGCTTAATTTAAACTTACAATATTACGTATCTATGTATTCTGTGTATGTTTGCTTAATTGTGTGGAATCTTCCAAGATAAAGATCCGTTGAATTATTGGATATAAATTTCGTGCATTTATAGTATATCTTCGGTGGTGATACCCTAATATGTTAGGATGGAGCTGTTCTGATGATGGAGCTTTTATTTAAACGATGGAGTCGCTCGGTCAGTCGTATAAAAATAGAACCAGCGAGTTTGAACTCATTTAAAAAGATTTGCAACAATGTTGACAGCACAGTGGCCATTTTTTTACCATAACAAGCTTATTATAACTACTACTGTTAAATAAAAGCATATCAACGACTATGTCATACTTTACATTATTTGTTTTTAACAATAAATTTTCTCGTTACTTACGCTTAACACTTATATTCTAACTATATGTATTTTGTTGTATACTTACTATCTTAATTTCTGACTCCAAGTTGATAGAAGCAATGCTTGTTTTAGTTAACAATTTGCCTCATAGTATCATAAATCTCTATCATATTTAAAAAAGCATGTTCAGTTAATTTCTGGCAATAAAAATAATACTCTCTATGCTTTGCTTCTTCAAACATACTGTGCTTTGCGCTTGCAGCGCTTAACTGTCTCTCTTTCTTTTCCGCTTTGCTTCGCTTGGATGAAGGTATAGACACTTACCCACGTCCGAAGACTTCGACCAGGGCCACCGACTGGGAAGCGAGCACCACTTCACTGAGCGACATGAGAGGTCCAGACCCAGGGACGGACTGTTCTCAGCTAAAGTACGCTTCTATGCTTTTAATTACTGTTATCTTGTCTCCTAACTTTCGTTTCTTCGATTTCATAATGTCATGCGAATCTTACCATGTTCTAAAATAACATTAAATATCCGTCCAGTATTAACAAAAAACATTATTATCAAAACATTCATTTATCATATGAATTTTGGCACTGCAATATTTTTTATTTTACGGAACTTAATAAGTATATTATTCTTTACATAATTCTAGGTAAGGTGGGGAGATAAGAAAGGAGGTTACGGTGAGCATTATTGGGATCTCAACCATGCTGGTCATACTGGAAACCACGGAGATGATGGTTATGAAAGCGACAACGATGACGGTTCTTATCATGAAGAATCCAACGACCCTTATGATGAGCCTAGTGAAAACTCCCCTTCTTACGGCACCGAAGAGTATGACCCAGAAAAATCTAGCTACGAAGAGAACGGCCGGGCCAAAAGAGCGCATCCAAAAATTAAAGTGGATAGAAAACACTCAGTAGAAGCACACGAAGAAAATCAACCTAACCTGAAACGCAAACACAAAGAACAACTCCAAACAGCTGCTACGCATCAAACTGAAACAAAACAGGCCGACGTTAGAAAGAATCGCTACCAATATGCTCCTAAAGATGACAACGAGAAAGAACACAAACCAAGAGACAAGAAGCAGTTTGTTTTAGTAGTTAGTCATAAAGACAAAGGAGCAGAACCACAACAAAATCTGAATTCTAGGCAAGAAGAACAAACTGCTCAGGCAAATGAAAACCAATACGTTCCTTACGAGAGTGGATCTGGTGTAAGGCAACATCAAGAAGCAGCTGCATCAGTTCCAAGACTCTTTCTGGAGCCTTCCACAGGGCACGTGGTAGACAGAGCTACGGGACAGGCGTATGTACTACAGCCCGTTAAAAATACTTATTAGAATAGAGTTAGGTACAAATTATTATTAGTTATTTATTTTTTAATTAAACTTTGTTGTTACTCAATTTTCTTTTATTCATAAGCCAAATACTTAGTATACTTATAAATATCAGCGTCACTTATTACTTACTGGCAATATTCACCATACCAAATATTTAATAATTCTGATAAATATTGTCGAAATTGGTCAGTAAATACCAGAATACTCGTACTTCATTGCTAAAATCGAAACCGCCAATCAATTGATAGATAGATCCAGGCTCATTTAGATTCATTGAAAATTTGAGCTCTGTCCTACGGACAGTGATCAATTTATGCTAAGATACTTCGCACTCTCGTTACATTGGGTTATTATATAATACGATTCCCACATAAAAAGATAGAATGCAAAGCTCGATTTTAACTACATTTGGCCGAGTGATCAATAATATTCAATCTTTATAGGATTGTTTAAGATATTGTGAATATAAATTGAATAAGTTTCAGTACTAACATTGTTCCAAGAAATTGTTGTCCGTGAGGTCTATTATTCGGAAAACCACTAGTTTATTCCATCCTTGGCTAAAGACTAAACAAAATTTTAAACTTTGTATATTGTAAAAGTAAGTAAACTTTTGTCACCACTTAACAATAGTTACCGTTTCTAAGGGGTCACATGTAAATGAGGGGTCAGTATTTCTCACACACTACCCTTTTGAAAACAGGTTTTACTATCCTTGTATTAAAGAAAGCAATTTGTTGCATGCGGGTTGTTCTTGTAAAATGAAAGATCGAGAATCGTGATAACAGCATGATAGAACAAAAAACTAAAACTACTCCACCCGTATGGGTTGAGTTTGTAGAATTACTCATTATTATCACCAGTACCTATCTATAATCAGATTCTGTAACGCACTAACAAGCAAAAGCTCAAATTACTTTAGTTTTTGTTGAAAGATGCAAAACCATCAAGATAAATTAATGGTTAGTTTATCAAAAATAAGGTACCTACTTAAAATAATAATGGAACTAGCTTTAAACACAGACAAATTAATTTGTTTGTGCTTTAAAGAAAATTATGAATTGGAAATCTTGGAAAAAAAACTCGCCTCTCCAATCAATCATCGGAATCGGAATGGAATTGGAAAAAAAGAATACGAGACAGGGATAAGTAATGTTGAAGACACGCATTATAACATATCTCTGCAAAGCCCATGCCCTTCTTACTAAGAAACTAAAGCCCCATCATCGAAATAAACAAGTAAATAACTGCACAAATTAAACAATAGACTCCGCTATCCTTTAATTTGACCTATTCGTTTTAGAAACTATAAACTTTCTCACAGCTTAAACTGGTCAGGCTAGTTTTGGACAATGGGTCCTGGAGATACCACTGTCCTCGCAAATTGCCATAAGGGGTCGTCCACAAACCAGTTTGACCGCTTCCTTATGGGAAAGGACAATGAATGACCCTTTATTTGCATGCAGCTATAGGGTTGCGAAATGGGACACAAGGTTGTAAAGTTTGGTGAGCTGTGATTCCTTTCTCTTTTACTAACTAGGCACGAGTATATTATTTTATACATAATAACATTATAGTGAATTTACGTGTGTAGTGAAATTGCCTGTTAGTAAGTAGTTAGACTACTGGTGCCTAAAATTTTATAATAGCAAGGAAGATTGGTACTTATAACTATTATTTTCTTTAGCAAAAATTGCAGAGTAAATAAATTCAATACAAATAAAATATATTTAAGTAAGTTTATCGAAGACTAGTAAGTGAGTTAGTCAATACACCAAAATTTTTAACTACACAGAATAAATAAAACACAATTATTTAACAAGTTTAGAAGGACCGTGTGTCACACGCAAAAATTAACCCTTGCGAGAAAAGACAAGTGCATTCCTCAGGACACCCTTCAAAAATATCCGATGCAATGGACAATGGTTCCCACGAACATCCTGGTTAGTGGTCAAACTGGTTTCACTGCCCTTTGAAGGGCCATCCCTAAAAGACAGTCAAAGAAAAGAAAGGAATGCCCTTTGACCGTAGTCGTTCTAAAGGTAGGTGCGTGACGACGGTTGTTTCGCAAGGATTAAAATTTATTTATAATTTTTATGTGTGGGAACGAATTGCTGATTTTATTAACGTTAACGGTTTCCGCATCAGAATGGACTAACCTAAAACTATAACTAAGTTTTTAGTGAAAATATTACGACCATAAATCGTTATTGACATTTTATGTTGGACCTGTTTAGACCTTTCAATGTGTAATAACTTTGATCTAGTTTATTTTTTAAACTAGGTCACTGATAGGTTTGCTTTTGATCACAGCTTACCTGTTAAGCTATGTCTACAATGTTACACGTTTACTTAGGAAATACCAATTAATTTTAGATTTGAAGACACAGAGATGGTACTTTTCAGAAAACAGAGACTCAGGAGGAGAGTTCCGAAGTTTTGCAATCCTCACTACTGGAAGTTGAAGCGAATCGGTATGTAGAGAGAGAGACTACTACTACTTAGAGATTTCGCCTAAGATAAGTAAATTTTACGCGTTACAGTTGGGTTTTTAGCCAATAGGTAGGTCGCGTTACTTCACAAGTCAGCGACACTAATGTAGAGCAAGCCCAGTCTAGAATTACTGGCTTTCGAGGAGGCTGCCAGAACGGAAATTTTATTATTTTCAAAAAAAGAATAACTTGAGGATTTTTGCTAGCCAGGCGAGCGTTAGAAAATGCTCTAGAAGCCTGATATGACTAAATAGTATCTATATTTATATTTTCGTGCTTAACAATGGTACTTCAGGTATATTACTCGTATGTTAAACTACTTATGTATTTCACAATGTGCAAAAAGCATCGAAATTAACAAATATAAAGAATTTAAACAGTTTTCTGTTCAGTTAATCTTAAATAGGAATTTAGTTACCATTTACATCTCTCACTTTATGCTTCCAAAGAACTCTCACATTTCTTCAAAGGTGACGAAATATGAAAATATACGCAAACATCTCAATATAACAATACAGCAGCCCTTGTAAACGTTTAACATCTCAGATCGCCCTAGCCTGAGCTTTTTTTTATTTTGGCACGCGCAAGTTTTGCTTCCCTTCTATTTGGAGATGAATTTGAATAGGCGCTATTTGCATAACATTCCCCTTTGGTCCATTGGCTGGACAAAAAAATGTACCTTTACATGCAGTAGGTATATTCCTTAGACGCGGCTCGTAAAGAAGACATGGTATATTTTATTATACGAAATTATGATGTGTTTTAAATTGCCAATTAACTAAATTAATATATTATAATGATTTTAAATGTAATATTATATATAATTGTATCTTGACTTGTAATGCCTTATACAAATAAGAAGATTGGACATGAAGCTCACAAAAAGATACTCGTATTTTCAGTTGTAGCACAGAATAATAACTTGTACTTGGTTGTAGTAATAAAAAAACATTATCCTTATTTACGCATTTTCAAGGACGTTACTTATATTATATTCTTTTTTATTTATTTAACGTTTTAAATTATTAGTATTGTATATTACGTTATTAAATTGCTGTAACTGTTGTAATTACGTACCAAAAATAGCTAATGTTATTATGGTTAATAAAATATCTAAAGTTTGAGCTTGGTCGTTGACGAGTAACTAAGATACGAAATACGAAGCAGAATAAGAAGAAGTTAGACAGATGACATTTTCTCAGATAACGTTAGGGTCCCGTTGGTACGTACCTAAGGTTTTGGCTTTTGGATACGTAACCTACAAATTAAAAAAAAATTACACAAACATATTTTCAAGTGTATATTAAATATTGAATTTTAAAAAAACCTAGCAGTACATAAAATATTGAAGAGAAATTATTTTTTTAAGAAGCTTTAAATTAATAAAAACTTGTTGCAAGTTTAAAACTATTTGGTAAGTAACATAAAGAAATTTAGAAAAAAAAAATTAATAAAAATACAGTAAATAGTATCTAGTAAAACTACATAACAATAACTTAGGGAAAGCATTGCATCAAAAAAAGAAAATTGGCAAATAAATGTCTGTAGAAATTCAATATTTGTTAGCTAATACAGCGACAGTCTACATCTTGCAGTCTCAAGCGTTCTAGCGTAGGATAACGTCACATGAGCGCGCGAATGTCACTCGTTCTTGGCAGTACAATAGCACAAATATCTCTCCTAGACTCCTTGGGCGCAGTTAAAGCTGCTTCGGTGAGAAACTTGCTCCCTGCCACTGGCACTGGCTCCCGACATACCCAGGTTGGGGGCGAAGTCAGCTCCTTACACTTGCAGCAGCTGGTAGGGTATGTAGTTCTCACTCTTACAACCGTCCTCACAGTTGCAGCACCCGTAGTTACAAGGGCCGTTCCCGCAGCAACCCATCAGTGGTGCCCACGAGCCATCGTCGCACACACGTGTCCAGTCCTTGTTGAGATGGGGTTTGCAGCAGTTCTTATTTATGTTTCTGGAGGTGACCACGCTGACCAAGCACAATGCAAGCACCAAAAGAACGACTGACTTCATGTTGACTCCACCGTCCTGTTCACAGCGAATAGTGAGAAGAGGTTTCTTGTTTTGATAAATGATTCGGCCGAAATTCAAGCAGCTTCTGTGAGTAGTGGACAGATGGAGACGAATTTATAGTGTACGAGTACATACTGTGTGCGTTGAAATTAACGAGCAGGTCAAAAGTCACAGTCGGTTTTTTGCGTATCTGGTTTCTCCCCAACAGCTCTGGGGAAACACTGGGACATAGTGACGTTTACCCCATAACGTTTTGAAAAGAAACCCGAGATGTTTATGAGACAGCCTGGTGCCAGACAGGCAGACGGACAGGCAGTGAAGTTTTAGCACTCGTTATTACAAGTACTAAAACGTTGGTGGTGTCTATGTTAACAAAACCCTAAAAAATAATATAACTAGGTCAGTTGTATTTGAGCTGGTACCTCAGCTTTAGTAAGTGATTGTTGTACTGGGGATAGCAGCAGTTCTCTGATAAACTCCTGGAGGCGACCTTGCTGACCAAGCACAATGCGAGCACCAATACAACGACTAACTTCATGTTGACTCCACAGGCCTGTTCACAGCGCGTAGTGCAAAGAGGTTTTTTTAAATAAATTAATCGGCTAAAATTAAAGCAACTACTGTGAAGAGTAGACGGATTGAGACGAATTTATAGACTGTAAATACTGTGTGGGAAAAGGTTATCAAGCAGGTCAAAGTCACAGGTCAGTATTCGGTATCTCGGGCTTCTCCACAACGCGTCTGGGAAAACACAGGGGATATCATGACGTGATCGGCAGAAGCCAGAGATGTTAATGAGATACAGCCCGGTGACTGACTGGCAGACTGACGGTCAGTGAAGTTTTAGTACTCGTAATATGGTCCCGCGGTTAACAAAGCCCTGAAATGAAATTCAAATTCAAAATGTCTTTATTTTCAACACAGATATTGTAGTATGTACAAGAAAATGTAAATGTGCTTTGTGCTTAATTAATAGGGCATGGCTAAGATTACTGAAAATTAATTAATACTAAATTTAGAACTAGTTATTCACATTTAAATAGTTATTAATTTCTCTTAAAATTATTTACTGACATGTTGGTAATATTAATTATGTTATGTTATAAGAAATATTATCTTATCTAAAACTAGGTAACAGGTAATAAATAGTTCTTTTAATTTCTCTTATCTTATTTATAATTTATATAATTATAAAGATAATCGAACAAATTGGAGTTATTATAATAATGTTGTAAAAATATACAATATATTTTAATATTAGGTAATAATTATACATTTAAAAGCTATACAGTGAAATCAGTAGTTTATATTATTTTATTTAATACTAGCTGATCCGGCAAACGTTGTTTTGCCTTAATAATTATTTCTGAATATACAGTAGCCTATTCTCAGACCTACTGAATACATACGCATGTAAAATTTGGAAAAAATCGGTCAAGCCGTTTCGGAGGAGTACGGTAACAAACACTGTGACACGGAAATTTTATATATAAGATATAAGAAGAAGATTATCTTCGTATTCTTCTATTTATAATAACATTTAAGAGTTGAAAAATTGCGTACCTAGTCTTCAATGGAATGTTTTGTCACAGATTTGTTTTTTTTCTCTGGGGAGTTTATTGTACATTTTAAAAGGCATATTCTGGACCTTTTTTAAAAGATATCTAATTTGTGCTCAGCGAGAAAGACTTATAACTAAGTAAAAAGTATTTGAGCTGGGACAGTTATGTGGCTTTATTAAGAAAATCTTTAAATCGGGTTTTAATATAAAATATATTGTTTTTAACCCCGACGCGAAACGACGATGGTCATCATCATCATCTTCCACAGCCCTTTTTATCCCACTGCTGGGTATAGGCCTCCCTCTGCATGTGCCACCTGCGTCGATCTTGTGCAGTCCTCGTCAAGGTAAGAAAGACCTGCGACTTCAGTGATGTCGTCGACTGCTGCCTCGCCGCTGGACGACCAGCTCCTCGCTTACCAGTTCTCGGCCACCACTCGGTAACGGCTTTACTCCACCTGTCGTCATTTCTTCTGACCACGTGTCCTGCCCAGCTCCATTTTAAATGCATCACTGCTAATCTGACATCACGAACTTTGGTTCGTCGACGGATCTCAGTATTGCGAGCTCGGTCATGGAGTATGGTGCCGAGCATGGACCTCCCCATGGCTCTCTGTTGGTGACGACGATGGTGTTAGAGTTTTTTCACAAACGCGCGGTGCGGCAACGTGGTGAGCGGCAAGCTTGCCGCACTATTTCTGCAGACGATGAATTTGACGCTAGGTTGTAACCACAGATTATATAACAGAGTTCTCTGTAAATTGGTATCTCTTGCTTGAAGAAAACCCACCGCAGTTTTATTTTAAACTTTATAGTTATAATGAAATCCCAAATCAACATCATTATTTTCATTCGAGAAATATTCTGAAGTAAATATAGGCAAAACTGTGGCAAAACCTAACACGTAACGCTGACTCCAGTAGTTACACGACCAGCTCAGTTCAAATGCCGTCTGTACAAAGTTTATGACAATTAACTCTGGGTGGAGAAAACACCTTTTCCCCCATTGACTTGTATCTTTATTCTCTGTCCGCGCGGGTCGTCCCGTCGCGTCATCCTTTACCTACGAGCGTTACGAACGCTAAGTGAGGCCATAGTAAGGCAGGGCAGGGCACATACTTTTTTGAGCGAATGCTCAGAATAGGGCGGGGACATACACAAACCCTTTTCTTATCGAGTAACAATAGCGAATGCAAATTTGAACTATCTTTTGACTATCATTTGAATTCGGACGTCAGTAGTAGACAGGTTCTTACAGTGAATACGTTTACGAAGGTCTTTTCTACTTTAAATTGCTTGAAAATAAAACGAAAATTGTGGTGAAGTTTATATTACTATAAAGTGATTATTACATAATATATAAGGTTAGTAGATATATTTTTCAAATACAATTTACGTAAATAAAGGGATTTAGGTAATATTATAATATTTATATGGAAAGATATATTTTCTAATAGTTCCAACTGGCTAGGTAGATGGTCCAACATTATTTTGTATCTAAATAAGATTAAAATAAAAATCTGACTGATACAATATGATAATGAATATTATGAATAATATGTGTAAGTTTCATTGCTTTCTTGGTTGATTTCTTTTTTTATGGATTTTACATTTTATTTTTCTTATTTTTTTTTACGTTATTTTTTGCATGTTTATTCAGGCTCGTTCATCCTAAGACGAGCAAAGTCCTCAAACACGATATTATCTTCTTCCTCATTTGTGTAGAGAGAATTTTCGTAGCGGTGTCTTTCAATAGACTGCATCTTCTTCATAGCGTTGAAACGTTGGCGCTCGACAGTTCCTTAAGAAAAAAAAAACAACAACGATTGATAAAAAGTTCAGTTTTAGTACCTAGTAATGGTTCTGGTTTTTTATATTGGTTTCTCGATAAATTATTGATTATTATTTAGTCGTATTTTACCTTCAGCTGGATGAAGCAATTTGAACGGCACATCGGTGACAAGTTCACCACCAAGAGTTCCACAGTTCAACTTTACGCGAACGGAGTAGGATACAACGATACCAATAGCATCTGTAGGGCATTTCCCTTCAGCCACCAAAGTAGAGCTTGCCAAGTTTACATCGTCTTCCTTCAAGTGGCCGTCCAATGCAACACCTGAAATTATTTAATATAAGTCAAGCTCAGTTGTGTTTTAGGGTTCAAATTAAACATCTAACACAAATGATTTGAATACAACATTAACCTCGAACATCCTTGTTACTGCGAGCCACAGGGACCAAGTAGAATGTTTTCGAAAGACTAGCTCCAGGTGTGATTGGGCATCCCTCACGGCTCTCCAAAGATGCCACGTGGCGGCTGAACTGAGAGTTGATCATGGTAATCTCAACATGTTGCACCACCATGACTCTGATGTTGCGCACAGACTTCCGCGAATTGTTGGAGACGATCACGTTGGCCGCAAGTTTCTCTCCATGGTAGTATATTTCACGATCCAGAGTAACTTCGAGGTTAATCTTGCCGTTGCTGAAGGTGAAACCCTTGCTCACTAGAGAGCTTGGGAGGCGGCGGCCACGAGAAGCAGGAGCGTGTTGTAACTGTAAAATACATTAAAGCACTGAAAACATTAATTATACCAATATATTTAGTTGTGATTTCTTGAAAAATTTATACTACTTTACTTTTTTGATCGCAAGAGTTACAGAGCTCCTCTTGTGGCTCTTTTGGTCTTCTTGTTCGGCAACGTAGGTTCTAACGCAATACTCCACGCCCATAGGCTTGCCTTGGTCTTCTTCGGCAGGCTGGAGCGTTACCTGTGGATGACATTAGTCATTTTATTTGTTCGTAACTAACTAGCCAAGTAATAAATATAGTTATTTTGAAATATTCCAAATACCGAGCTTGGAGCCATCTCTGGGAAATTAAAGGTGAAAGGGAAAGCATTTGGTCCTAGTTTCTTCAAAAGTTTTTCCTGGACAGGGGTTAGTTCCATCTTAGCATTGATCAGAGGCACAACTTGTTCTTGACCGATAATCATTTCCTTTGAGAATTTCACTCCCATTACTTCATCCTCTTCCCGACCATAGCGGTAGGTGGTCACGAGCTAAACAGAAACATAACACCGTTAGAATTAATTCACTTTTGACACTGTAATCCTCAATAGCACATGAATCACTGCACAAACACTTCACAAGTGTACCTGGCTGTAAACTTTTCTTCCTTTCAGGTATTCGGTGTCAACCACCACCACACCATCCACGGGGTCGCAGTAATCCACATGATCAATGAAGTCTCGCTTGCCAAGGTAAACGGTAACTTTTCCGTTGGGAGTAGTTTTTTTGAAAACTTTTACGGCAACTACGAGTGCCGAAAACATGCAATCTAACATTTTGAATTGAAAATGGAGGGATGATAAAAGAACAGAGATAATTGAGGATTTATTTGAAAACTGTGTGTTTGTCTTGAATTGGTGACCAGAAATGACTGCTCCCAGGAAATTTTCCTTTTATAAGGGATATGTGAGGTTTCTTTTAGAATAAAACACCAGACTAATAGGATCAGTTAGTAGGCGTACTAATAAGATTATTGTGACGCATACTCGAGTAACATCGTTTGTCGCATCACTATAAAATATTTTAAAATCGCGCCTTTTTGTACGTGACCTTGACATTATGATTGAAATTTGTTTTGACTTTGACGTTCCAATTTTGTTGTCATACGGATCGATGTCAGTCGAAATTCTAAAACTCGCGAAATTCAATTATTTTCAATACAAAACATAGTACCTATATTTGTTTCGTTATTGCTCAAAACTAAGCATCGTAAAGTGAAAAATGTGATTGGGCGATACGATTGTAAGTTATCATTTACGTGTCATTTAAGCCGCTACTTAACGACTCTTCTTAGTATCATTCCCCATTTTCAAGAAGATTCTGATAAGAATTTAAGTCTACAATTGCTCTCATTCTGTTTTGCAGTTATACCATCAGCATGCCGACGTTCCTGACGCAGGGCCGGCATGGCTACAGCGTTCGGTTCTCTCGGACTAGGCCCGATGCCCTCGCGGTGGCTACCAGTCAGTACTATGGACTTGCTGGCGGTGGAACCCTCTTCTTCCTTGAGCTTACTCCCGACGGCAGTACCTTACTTGAACTACAGAAGCTGGAGTGGACGGATGGCTTATTTGATGTGGTAAGTGTTCCTGTAGTTCGTCTAAATTGTGCTCGAAAATCTGGCAGATGGTCTCCTACTTTCTATGTTCTAGAGTTTCAAAGCTTGAGCTGGTTTTTCTTAGCATACATAGAATATGAGCCAGAAAAATCATTCACCATTTATCAAGTTAGTTAAGTAATATTAAGTTATCTTTATTTAACATACACATCAGCTACACCAAAAGTCTTAAGTAGATTGAAGTTAGTCTTTCCTAATCTGGTTTTGGATTTAATCAACAAGTAATAAAACCTATGTATACCTGTTAAATTCTGCCATAGACAACTTGCTTAGATTTTTCATTGGTTAAATGCCGTGTTAACCTAGTTTCAAAATCCTTGAATTAATGTTTGGTGGCGCTTCTAGGGTTTCATTCTAGAAAAGTTATGTTTTTGTTAGTACTTAATAACATGATATTTGGATTTTATTGTTCTTTTTTTAATAGGACACATTTTACACATGCATGGTTAGTAAACCCATACTAAACAATTTATAGTTTCTGGTTGCTAACACAACTGATATGCTACATATACATACATAAATACTTTGTATTGATACATATTTAACACCCAGACTGACAGCCAACAAATTTCATTCATCACAAAGAAGTTGGCTGTGCTGGGAATTAAACCCTGGAACCTTTGGTTGGCAGTCTGGCATGGTAACAATTACACCATAGAGGTTGTATAACTATTTATCTGTTCGTATGTTGAATGACATTAGCCCATTTTCTATTATCTGTTAAAAACCAAGATTTAGTTTAACCCACACTGGCTCCCGGTATGTCAACAGTTGCGGCGAAAATGTGTTTATACCGGGAGCCGGTGTTTCAACATACAAGTTGATACTTCTTCTACTACTCTACTACTTTTTCCACTTTTTTTTTAATATGCAATAAACTGTAATCTATAACAGATATATTGTATAGACCTTTGCAAATAATACTATAGTATAAAAATAAAACAAGGGCATATAGAAGAGAATTAATCAAAATAAATGTAGAATATCAGTTAATAAATGTAGAATACATGCATTAGTTTTGAAGTCTTTTATGTCCTTTTCCAACCAGTCTTGAAATAAACATAAAGGTTATCTGTCTACTTCAATTAATTATACCAGAGAATGCTTTATTATAAATTGTAGAAACATGTTTGCAATCGTTTAGACTATTGTTACATTGAAAAATGTACAAAAGTAATTTCATAAATATTAAGACTAACATGATCTTAATTTTGGACTAAGACTTGTATATTTTTTTGCTATAGCTGTGAATATTACATTCTTATGATTATTTCACTATCTAAATTATCTACATAATCTTCTTGCAAAAGTTGTTTGGCTCAAATAAGTGATAACACAGCCTAGTCATTAGCTTAATGATATTCTTAGATCAAATTTCAAGGTTCATGTCACACAAGACTAAACTAATTAACTAAATATCCGCTAAGTCAGTCACATAAGAGCAAGCATAATGAATTAGCTACATAGGTAGTGGCATTTTCACGAGAAACCTATATAGTGCTTCAGTACATATTAATAGGGTGTTTGCATCATCAGCAAATGAGATTATAAGTGGGGTGGTCAGACAGGTTTTATTTATAGGCAATTGACTTAAGTCACCTGATATTTTGTGTTTGTTTCATGACAAATAGCTGACTGATTTTATATTAGTGTAACTAAGTAGATGTAAAAAATTGTTTCCTAAACATGTGAATAGCTTAGTTTTCTACAGGTCTGCTAAAGGTTTTCAGGGTTCTGTACCCAAAGGGTACCAATAGGACCCTTTCACTAAGACTGTTGTCCATCCGTCTCATACCAGGCTGTATGACATCTGATAACTAGACAGCTGAAATTTGGACAGATGATGTAGGTCTGTTGCAGCTGTAATAAAATAACTAAAAATATTATATTAAAGTGCTGTTCCTATTCTCTTACAACATTAAACCATGGGGTTAGGTAACCAGTAGTTTTCTAAACCATGTTCAAGAGATTTTTAGCATATATATTCCTGATCAACCTTCATTCATAAATTTGACCTGCACTTGGTAGTTTATTGAATCAATATGAAAACTTTACATTAACAGTTCAATAAAACCCTTGTTGGCAGAATAGTTACCATGCCGGACTACCAACCAGAAGGTCCCAGGTTCGATTTACGGCCTGGCCAACATTTTTGTGATGAACTGAATTTGTTGGCTGTTGGTCTGGCTGTTAAATAATATGTATATTGGTATAAAGTATTTATGTATGTATATGGAGTATATCAGTTGTGCTAGCAACCAAAATCATTCTTTCTTTTTTGCCTTTTCCCACAATGTGGGGTCAGCACAGTCCGTTTTCTTGCTTCCACACTCTAGTATCAGGCGTCATATCTACATTCACTCTTTTCTCTTTCATATCCTCTTAAAATATAAACTAGAAGTGGTTAGTATGGGGCTAACCAGATGTGTGTGAAATGTAAAAAATAAAGAAAAAAGAAAAGAAAATTATTTAGTATTGCAATTATTTCCGTATTGATAGGATTAAAAATTAAATAACTAGTTCTAATTATAGTAGTATATGATTATGGCCTATGCCTCTATCTTAGTGAGAGAAGGCCCCGAGTCCCAGCAGTGGGAACGTATAGTGGGCTGCTTATGCTTATGACAATAATTGTATCGTAACTTCCAGACGTGGTCGGGCACATCAGACAACACGGCGGCGTGTGGTTCTGGCGACGGTGCTGTCATAGTGTGGCGGGTCGGGTGTGCGGCGCCGCTACGCGTGCTCCGCGCACACACCAGTGAAGTGTGCTCGGTGGACTGGCCCAGGAGCCACCTGCTCAGTGCCAGCTGGGATACTACTGTCAAACTGGTGAGAGAAAACTAAGCACGTCATTTAGTCACAGAATACAGCATTAAAAAAATGTGACATGTATTATAAATAGTCAGCGATATTCTTACACGTATGTAAATTGTAAGGAGCATGAAATCGAAAACATCTTAAACATACATACAACCATAGACAAAAATATATCATAGACAAATATATTTTGTCTATGATACTACTAAATTTACTAAATAAATGTCTTATGTTATGTCGAGATGTGCTGTTAACTAATGGCTTCCTTCTCGGTAATATTCATCATCATGGGCTGTTTACATCTTAGTTTCTATTCTTTTAGTTTTTTATTGGGCTTGCGCTTATGAAAAGTATTATGAGTGAGTCAGCTAGATATATGCCAAAGATTGAAGAGGTAATGAGGCACCTTTGCGCCGGGTGCGGTCGATGGCGGCTTGTCCTAAATCTTCTTGTTGTAATTAATTTAATTAAGGAATTGACATATACATAATATAATACAAATTCTATCTTTACTGTTTTCTAATAATATCTTTTGTAGGTACTGACCCATAATTGACATAAATAATTTCCCTATTCCAGTGGGATCCCGAATCAGAAACGTGCCTGAGTTCCTTCGCAGCTCACTCCCAGTTAGTGTATACAGCGGCATTCTCCCCACACTCTCCGGCCACCTTCGCCTCCGTATCCGGGGATGGGCACCTGAAGCTGTGGAGCTGTACGGAGCCAGCCAGACCTGCAGCTGTGGTGAAGGCACATGATGCCGAGGTAAATAAAAGTTAGAAAGCTATAGAAATAAGGGCCGTTTATTAAATGTATGTATGATGGAGACCCGGAATCTCCTACAGGCCCACACTTCTAAGGAACACCAAAATCTATGGGACAATAGGACAGATTGTAAACATTGTTAAGCCTTCTTCCCCATGATTAAAAATAAAGTAACTAACAATCTACTCAAACTAACGAGAACAGACCTATGTTTGATGGTCAGTATCATCACCGGCCACTGTGATCTATCACCAGCACAAAATTGGTAATATAATATTGGATGTGTGAAGGCAGACCAGACTGTGGAGCATGTGCTGTTGCACTGTGAATCCACAAACCAAACAAGAGAGAAAACCGGACTAGCAAAGGAATCTCAACAAAACACTATGCTATACTTGGATGCCTCCTGCTATAAAAAAAGTACCACAACATCTGACGCAATGACAGTGGAACAGGTATGCCAGCGACCCAAAACCGTGCTCCGCTACTTTAAGGCTTTCCGAGCCCCATACTAAATGCTTCTCAGACTGGCAACCATTTCCTCTAAGATTTTTAAATAGTAATCACTTAACATAAACTTAAAATGGTCTAATTGGGGCGCGAAATAGGTAATATTATACATTTTTTATCGCAAAACAGATATATCAGCGTGATTTTTTCCAGCAAAATACACATGTATGAGTGCAGTGCAACAACTTAGCTGTTCAGTTGACAGTGTCGCTAGTGGAGATTTGTTGCCACCTAAGAGTGCTGTCGAACTTGTAATTCCAATTTTGGCCACCTGAACAGCTAAGTTGGTGACATGTATACGTATACATTGTTAGTTTCCGTTTCCGTTAGTGTCATTCTCTCTGCCAAACATGAACCCAAGCTTACCATCCGTAGTAAAAATCAACAAAATTCCGATAGATGGCAGGATCAAAAAAAGTATTGTTAAAGAGTTTGATGAAATTTATTTATTATTTTTAAATAAATTATTGCTATTTTTATATTAAGTATCGTAATAGAATTAAAAATTTAAAATATGTATAATTTTGTTTGATTATTTGAATGAAATTTAGTTATGTCAATGTCAGTTTGTCATATTTGACATACTTTAAATAACGTATTTATATTGCAGCAATAATTTTTAGGGTTAGGTACCCTAAGAATTAAATTAATATACTACTGCGATCTTTTCTGTACTTAAAAGATAAAAACGAATGCCTTTTACAAAATATTCGTTGTGTCTTTCTGTCACCAGGCTGTTTCTTATACACTTTGATAGCTGAAAATTTCACAAATTATTTGTTTCCGTTGCCGTTATAACCCAAGAGTATATACAAGTACTAGATACGCTATAACAACAAATACTAAAAACAGAAAATATACAAATATAAAGGGTGGATGACACGTTTTTAAAGTGTACCTTAAAATACGTGTTATATTTTGTATTTTTGCTTAATATCAATAACGATAACAGGACACTAAAGAATTCTAAAGAATATTAAGCTACATATTACCTCTTTTTACTCTATCTTTACAATGACACTTGGTAGATTCTTTAATGATTTCTCTCTTTCTTTCTTTCTTTCAAAATAAAACGAATGTTTGATATGGGGCAATAAACATGTTTTTTGTATAAACATGTTTTTTTGCCATATTTTTATAATGGTACGGAACCCTTCACGCGCGAGCCCGGTTCGTACTTGGCCAATTATATACATTTTTTATACTTACGTCTTTTGTTTACCTATCAATATCTTTATCAATTTCATAATTACAAAAGGCTTGTTTGTTTGTTTGTTTGGATGTTTTTATGTTTGTTTGACGCAAATAGGCTCCGAAACTATTGGACTAAAATTAAAAATTCTTACACCGTTAGGAAGCTACATTATCCCCAAGTGACATAAGCATTATATTTTGTTGCAAAGGGTAATAAATTCTTATAATACTCCAGTAATGTAACACAAGGTATAAAAAAGAGTAAAAAAATTGTTTCATGGCATGCGCTATGAAAAGTTAGTTGTGGCGGGTGTCGTTTAGTATGTCTTGAGAGCAGCGGAACCCATAAATACAAAAAAAAACTTTAATCTATGTCAAAATTATAATGCGATAAAATTTAAATGTTTGTTTGTAACATTTGTTACAAACAAACATTTAAATTTTATCGCATTTTATTAGATATGTTTGAAAGTCGTTCTTATTTAAGAACGACTTTCAAACATATCTCCTAGAATTAATTTTTTTTTATGCCCGTGCTAAGCCGGGACGGGCCACTAGTGTATAATTATATCAACGATACAATATGTAAACTGCCAGATGTACATTTATTATAACTAAGATTTCGACAGGCCTCTTACCTTAGAATAATAATAACAGTTTTTTTTATTTCAAATGTAGCTAAAATTGTATCCATAGTCTAATAAATATAAATTCCCTGATAATATGTAATTATTTACTTTTCTGATCATTAGACTTGAAGCTGATAAGATAGAGTAAAAATTAGATTTTATCAATAAAAGGTCTCTGGATACGTAGCTTTATCAGATTTTGGCATCCCACGCACGCACTGTATGTAGAAGGTACATATGTGTCTAGCTCCGGTTTTGATGTTCTTAGCTATGTTTGATGGTATTCGGATGTCCGCGAATACAAAATATTGGATATGATATTATTCGCAACTTTCCCAAATGAAAGGGCTTACATTTTGGAATCATGCGAAAAATACAACTGTTTCATGCAATATGTTAGATGATTCGTGAGAAAAGTTTTTTCTTGTTACTAATATCATGTACCCTATAGATTTTTACTTTTCTAATTTCGTTTGAGGTTTGAAGGTATGCGCTATGAATATTAACATACACGAAAACGAAACCTATTGAAAATATTCTCTTTCTCATAATTTTCCTTCAATAAAAAAGAGTTTCAAACAAAATAAAATAGCAAGAACAATTCATGAGATTCGAACCATGGTCAATTCAAATCATAAAAATATTTCATGTTCCAAAAATGCTTCCTCTACGAACGAGCTAATATAATCGACAATTGAGCGTTCGAAATTGGCATCCATATTCAAATATGCTGAAGTTCAAGTGACAAAAAAAAATTGTCAATGCTAGTGTGAGTGTAGCCGCATCGTCACAGAATAGATGATAGTAGATATGGGTTTTATATGGCTTTTTGTAAATTTTTGCTATTAACGCTTAATATATGTTGTTTTGTGATGAGCCTTAAAAATAATACATTAACAGTAGATTTCGCGAACCGATTCTGAAGTTACAAAAGAAATTACTTGGGCTGCTGGGATGAATATAACTAACTAATACCTATTTAACGCCATCTAGCGGCATATGAGCACTTGCAGCATGCTAGCGAACAACCTTAAGGAGCTTGGATGGCTTGGGTAGGCTGGTAGGGAGAAATGTACAATATGCCTCCTGCGGGTTGACAGTAAGAATAAGAATGTGACTGATATGACTTGAAATTCTCTGAATTATAATAATTTACCTTACACACACAAAACTTAAATCTAAGTGAAATGCTTTTCTATCTTAAAAAGGCTATTATAGTATTCAATTTTTCCTTAACATTAAATAAATTATGTAAAATATGACTTAAGTACGGTCTATAAACATTAACTATTTAACTAGCTCTTGTATCAACCCTTTGGGAAGAAACTAGCGGAATAATTAGTTATAAATAAGTTTCGCTTGTTGTGACTTTGAATTTTTTTTCTTTTTATTCTATATGCCTTATCCCACTAGGTGGGGTCGGCACAGCAAATTTTCTTCTTCCTCTCTCCTCTATCAGCCGTCGTCTCTACACCCACTCTGTTCTCTCTCATGTCCTCATTCACACACCCACCCATGTCTTCTTCGGTCGGCCTCTTGCCTTTCTTCCTTGCACTACCATGTCCATTCATCTCCTAGTAACATGTGTCTCCTCTCTACTCATCACATGCCGAACCATACATTACCTTACCCCCTGTAAGAGATTCATAACTCTACATTTTAGCTAATCTTATCTATGAGTTTATATATATAAAAGAAAGTGGTGTTAGTTACACCACTTATAACTCTAGAACGGCTGAACGGATTTAGCTGAAAATTGGTGGGGAGGTAGCTTAGAACTAAGACACGGACATAGAGTATTTATCCCGTTTTTTTTGTCCCGGATTAACGTAGGGCTCATCTAGTCTAATATAAAAAATTGCTTAGTACAGCCATAGTATGTTGTTAATGCAATCTTCCTATCTTCTACCTCAGGTGCTCTCGTGTGATTGGAGCAGGACGGAAACACACGCACTTGCGACGGCGGGTTCCGATGGACTGGTTCGAGGATGGGACTTGAGAAGGCTTACATCTCCTATGTTTACACTCAAAGGTGACCTTGCAATCTAAAATCTAAATACGTGAAAATCCCCCGTAACTTGAAAATCCCGTGAAAAAAGTATATAGATCAATAAATAATTATTAGGACACATTTCACACACGGCTGGTTAACCCCTTACTAAACTTCCTATTATGGTTGCTAACACAAATGATACTACATACCTTATAAAAATACATATTTTACACCCAGACCTACAGCCAACAAATTTAGTTCAGCACAAAGAGGTTGGCTGAGCCTGGAATCGAACCCAGAACTTCCTGATTAGCAGTCCGGCATGGTAACCATTACGCCAACGAGGTTGTCAAATATAGTGTCATAGACAGATTATATTTAAAGTTGCTTATAACTTATGTATATTAACTTTATGTATAATATGTCTACAATACTTTTTTCAGGTGACTTTCAAGTAGTGAGGGCCAAAACCTTTAAGTTAACAGCTTGCATACATTGTAATTATGGTTAAAGTAACTGGGATAAATGTTAAAAGGCGTCTGAAGAACAATTATAAATCATAAGAGTATGTATTACATAAATTATGTGGGTGCCTCGCCCAATGCTGGTAGGATTCCTCTGCTGTATAACGATTGAAATTTGCTGCTACGGAAATGCCTTATTTCCTAAGTATTAACAAAATAGATGCTCATACCTGTACTTAATACTCTAATATACCTTTATTTATTTTCTTTTTGACGATCTCGTTAGCGTAAAGGTTACCATGCCGGTCTGCTAATCAGAAGGTTCCGGGTTCGATTCCCGGCCCGGTCAACATCTTTGTGCTTAACTAAATTTGTTGGCTGTGGGTCTGGGTGTTAAATATGTATTTATATAATATGTATGTATGTATATGTAGTATATCAGTTGTGTTAGCAACCATAATACGAGCTAGAAATGGTTCAGTATGGGGCTAACCAGCCGTGTGTGAATGTGTCCTAATATATTATATTTATTTAATATTTATTTATTTATTTATTTAATACACAATAATGGTAGAATGCAAGGAAGAAAGGCAAGAGGCCGACCGAAGAAGACATGGATGGAGTGTGTGAATTAGGACATGAGAGAGAAAGGAGTGAGTGTAGAGACGACGGCTTATAGAGGAGAGTGGAAGAAAATTTTAGCTGTGCCGACCCCACCTAGTGGGATAAGGCAAGGAAGAAGGAGACCTGTATTTAAAACACCTTATTGTTTCCAGGATGCGAGTGTGCAGTAAGAAGAGTACAGTTTTCACCTCACGCGCCTTCAGTATTAGCGGCAGTCTCATATGATTTCACCACAAGGTACATTTTCTCTTTCCCAGTCGTAATCTTCATTACTGAGGGTTGTGACACCTCTGCAGAATTTATTGATTAGGAGAATTCTCTTCAGGCTTTCGCATTTATAATATTAGTAGGATAATAACTGGACTAAATAAAGGAAATATTTGAAAGTTCACGTCGTTTTTGCTCACACTCATTAAGTTTTGTAAATGTAAATGTTGATTTCCTCTTAATTACATCATGATATACTATTATGATGTAATTAACGAGATTATATTTCCTTTATTTAGTCCAGTTATTATCCTACTAATATTATAAATGCGAATGTTTGTATGTAAATGTGTGTATGATTGTAACTACTTCACGTTGAAAGAGCTAGACTGACTTTGATGATATTTAGTACAGAAATAGCTTTGACTGGATTAGACACGTAGGCTTTTTATTTTGGATTAACGCGGGTAACACCGCAGAGCGCAGGTAATCTTAATATATATAAATGTCGTGTCACAATGTTTGTCCTCAATGGACTCCTAAACCACTTAACCGATTATAATAAAATTCGCACACCATGTGCAGTTCGATCCAACTTGAGAGATAGGATGTGAAACTTGAGTTTAAATCTCAAATTATAGTCGCCATTTTAATTTATTTGACAGTCACAATTATCTGTTAACTCCAAATGATTCTAACAGATGTCGATACCTTTCGACTGGGTTGAGTAAGTAATCAATAGATGGCGCTGCTATGGTAAATCTACGAACGTGTCATTTATAAGCTACACTATATTCTATTTTTCATACCCCTAAGTGAGGCAAAACAACGTTTGCCGGGTCAGCTAGTACTACAATATATTCTTATTAGAACTCTACTTGATTCCAGGATATGGGATCTGAAACGCGGCTGTGATCCCCTGGAGACGATTCGTCACCACTCGGAGTTCACATACGGGTTGGACTGGAACTCCTTGCGGCCGCATCAGATCGCTGACTGCGGGTGGGACTCGTTGGTGCACGTCTTCATGCCGCGCTCGCTCGCTTGCGTCTGAGGTCTGTTGAGGTTATTTGTTACAACGCAACACGCCATCTATGATTGAAACACTGAACTGTTTCTTGGATGTTGAATTCATTTGTTGTCCATAGGAGCATAATTATATATTTAGGTTGTACTAGTAATAGATTGAGATGCTAAGGTCTCTAGACTTACCAAATTTTATAAAATCGTATGAGATACGAGTTTTTACATTTTGCGATAATTATAATATATTTCGTGATAATTTTAATTGTAGTGGGTTTGGGAGACTAGGACACCGTATCCCAATACGGTGTTTTACTATATTGGTTCCTACAATTTTATGTGAAAGTAGTTTAAAGTTTAAATTTCATTCATAAGCAGCCCACTACTGTTCCCACTGTTGGGACTTGGGACCTTCTCTCACAAAGAGAGAGATATAGGTCGGGAGAGAGATATAGATATAGGATGCCACACGTCTTTGGAAATTGTAGTCCTCAAACGTGTCGATCGTTTTCTTTCACTGTAAAGCGGGTGGAAAACCACACATAACTTGAAAAATAAGCCATTGGTGTAGGTCCGGGCACAGATCAGACGTTTTACCATCGAGCCTCACTCGCTTCTGTACTATTCCAGTATTATGCCTTTTATTTTAACATACGTTGATATGCGGGCTCCTTCCCGCAATCAGAAGTCTTCTGGGTTCCTCTAGCGTAGGGCCCGACTGGTGGACTGAGGATACCATATGGTAATAACATATAGATTCTATTGTCCACAGATAGCCCCGTGGGAGCATCAAACGAATGTACTGGCTGTGCAAATTGAGTGCCAAAGTGTCGCAGATCGCAGTTTTAGCTTACCATTCCAGTTGAGTTAAACGGTCAGCGAAATGGTTGGTGCATAAAGTATTTATGAAACAGGGATATAGGTAGAATGGAGGATATTATGTATGGGTGTGAAAGTTATATTTATGGTTATGGTATCGTAATATGTTCTGAAATAAGGCCCGCAAAGTAGGTATGCTGAATCAATATGGCAGAATAATGGTTTTAGAAAAAAATATGTACAATGTTTTATATGTCTTGCATAGGTAATAAATGTGTATTAAAAGCTTGTTTACTATAAGTTTACAGTGAGTATCGGAACAAGCTTTATTATTATTTAAAAGATATTTTTTCTGCTATTTTTAGTTTTGTTTGTATTCGATGGATTTCTCACACAAAAGGTTGTTTGTATCTCCATTCATTAGGGTTGATATGGTGTTTAAAATTGTTTTTACATTGCTGTTAATTGTAGCTAATAATTATACTGTTAAAATCGTTGACATTGTGTTTAGTTTTATAATGATTATGATTTTATCCAAGCTTGACTCCAACGGTCAGTTATTGTGTCTAAGGGATGCAGCCTAATTCATTTCAATTTCTTTAGGCAAACGCTAGCTGAGACTATTAGAAAGCTGTTCAGTTGCTGAATCAAGCATATTCTGGAAAGCTCCAATGTTTATTAAAGTTTTTCAAATTACATCGGTAGACACACTGGGCCAGTATTTTGTATACATTCCTTCCTAAAGCTGCTAATCTCTCAATAAAACTAGGTATGTCAAAAAAAGTGGCATGCATTTGTTGTTTTAAAGTACTACAAGCGATAAGCCCGCATATTGTGCAACTTTTATTTTTATTTTGAATAGCTTTTGAGAATTAATTATTTATTGGTTTTGGTGTATGATAAAGAATTGTTGTATTGTATTGTAAAGTTCTTATCCATAGAGTATTTGTCAATGGTACCAATGTTTTGCTTGTATCAAAAACAGTATCGTTGTATCAAAACAATTATACTCAATGTGAGGCGCTGTTTTAGGGTTTTTACAACTTTCAGATATTGTTTATTTATTATTTATATTGATAGTGTTAGTTCATTATTTATTTAAATCTACTGTGACTAATTGATGTAAAGCCATAGGTGGAGAAATAATGTGAGGGGGGAGATATGGATGAAATGGCTACCCAAGTATAAACCTAACTTTTTTCCTACTTAAGGTGAACGCACAGTAGCCCTTGCTTTACCCGCGGATCAAATAGAATTCAAGAAAGGTAACGGTGGATTGGGACTATCAGACACGATCAAGTGAGAGTTTATTTTATTGAACAACCATTCTGTCAACAGAATTCTATAATTAATTTCGTTCAATGCATCCGGTTCGTGAATGTGCGTCACCTTTATATTTATCGCAGCTTAAACCACTTTGAATACGTAAGAATTTAAATTGGTAAAGAGGGTCAAAATGATTACTATCAATTTTTAAAGTTCTTCGATTTTATATTGGTATATTATAATGAAATTAAACCATGTATGTAATTGTAAAATGTAAATAAGTTATTCTGTATATAAATGATTACTCGTTGTATTATCAATCTACATGTAATATGTATAGTTGTTACTAGTCTGCCCATAGCTTGTTGTATTATGTATGTACTTAAACATGTGTCAATAAATAAAACATTGGAAAGTTTGTTCCCTCATACTTTACTCATTTGGTAAACACAAGTGAGAGGACATAAACTTTCAAATATTTTCTTTATTGACTAGTTATCTAATGTGAAAATAAAACGTAGGCCAGATTCCAGAGCTTACATTTCTGTCTATTATGTTAGCATTTTTGTACTAAATATTTTCTATTTATCCAACGGAATAAAACAAGGCAATTCATTTTATCTTTTATTTGACAACCAAAGATATAATATTGCAAACATTGAATGTACGTACTACCAACGCCATCTGTGGGACGGTTTACAAGACTAGAATAATCGATTGGACGTAATAAAATTAGTCTGTATAGCTGTCAACGCTAGATTTTAACCGTCGTAACCTGCCCTCTATCGCTGTAAGCATGTAGTAAACTGATTGTAGATGTTCTTTATCGTGTCGACAGATGTCGGTTTCGTTAACGGATGGGTCTAGAACCTTCTCTTTGGCGGAGGTCTTGAATGTTTGGCAGCCGAACTCCTCGCGTGCGCTCGGCTTCATAGTGCAGGCTTCCATGTAGGTTGGCAGGTTGGATCCATCGGATGATGCTAGTCTCTTTGTTACTGGAACAGAAACAACTTTACTGAAGGGGAAAATGATTTTTTTTCTTAGTTTTTAGACCAGCCTCAGCATTATGAAAGTAAGAACCTTGTCTGTTAAACATCGTGAGGAAACGGACATGTTTGAGGACCACACAATTCGAGGACTTCTGTGAAAGAGACGGGCGCTTTCCCCGATGTATTTGCCCACGAGAACTCCCCAAAATGATTAAATTCTGCAGAGGAGTCAGGACCCTCAGTAAATTTAGTCAATACCCTATGGAACGACGACGGTCTGCCTCCATCTAACAAAGGGATATCCCCCGGACAGATGTTGTGTCCGGAGACGGCCTTCCGGTGGTCATGCATTGTAGCTAAGATCAGTCGTACGCGCATTGAAAATACCGTTTGCGCGATTCAGAACAAGCGCTCTGATTAATAGCGGGCGATGAAGTGCGACAGAGACGCCACACCCCTATCTCACTTGAACAACGACTGATAAAAACGTCACATAGTATTTTGTGGTAGTGTGCGACAGAGATAACGCTCTACGGAGCCGAAACTAGCCGATTGTCTCTTTCAGAGGACGATGTGCAATATTTATCGCCGGGTAATACTTACGGTTATCTTTGACATTGTCCAGATGTTTGGTCAGTAAGCTACTGTAGTACCGGCAAGAGGCGGCTAGATTTGTCTTCATTGTGCTTTCGTTTGCTGCTGTAACAAATGTTAGTTAGTTTTGTTAGGTAAACTCATTTTTTTCTTCAATTTCAGAGTTATTTAAAGCGGCTAAAAACTTTTACACCGGCGCTCAGTCACTGTCAAGAAAAGGAAAGTCACAGACAAAGAAAAGAAGGCTTATAATTTCTCTACAGTAGTGTGTGTGTCTCGTCTTGAGAACGTTGGACTACAGTCCACGACACCCAGAATAGAATCCATCTCGACTCCTTTGACTTGTTTTTCAAGTTTTTCTAACCAGCCGTGTGTGAATGTGTCCTAATATATATATATATATATATATATATATATACTAGCTGACCCGGCAAACGTTGTTTTGCCTTATTAATTATTTTTATTCTCGAGTCTAGACAAATTCTAGTATAATTAAAATGTTACTTACTTATTATAAGTGTGTATGGTATATGCGTGAAATGGGTATGGAGCGCTATGAACAAACGTTAAGGAAATATAAAAATAACAAACGCCAAAAATATTATGTTCAAATTTTTATAGTTTATTACCTAAAATTACATATCACATATTAATTACGACAGGTACAATAACAAACAACATCAATCTTTTAATGCTATAGTGTGAACCTTATCCATAGCACCAATTGCCTCTTTTAAATGAGCATTATATTCAATATTGAGCTCATATTGGAATGCTAGACGCAATAAAAATCTTTTTAAAACAAATAACCGACTCCAAAACCATATCTATTTAATAGTGTCTATTTTAACAAACTTTAATTTGTTCTTCTTAGATGGCACCGACGCCAAGAATACAGGATAAATAAAACTTGAAAATAGCATTTTTATAAGTTAATCAAATAAAGTTTTCGATAGTACTTATGTGTAGGCATAAAATTATTTTTCACTTTTTAGATACAGTTTAAATTTATAAATGTAGGTATGATTTTGAAGTCTGTTATTTGTATAATACAATTTCATTGTAAAATTTTTAAGGTTAGTAATGATATTTTTCCGAAGTTTTAGTATTCAAAATTTTTTAGCGATTCCGTTCGAGCCGTTACCAAACAAATTACATAATATTTGTAGTGTCGTAAGCTATGACCCAAAACGTCCTAGGACCAATCGAGAGCTAAGCGCGAGCGAAGCGAGCGCGAAATTTTTTAGCATATTTGTTTGAGCCGTTTGAGCATAAAGAAATCCAAAGCAGAACAAATTACATAATATTTGTAGTGTCGTAAGCTATGACCCAAAACGTCCTAGGACCAATCGCGAGCGAAGCGAGCCGGATGCGAGCGCAGCGAGCTATGTGCGAGCGAAGCGAGCGCGAAAAATTTTAGCATATTTGTTTGAGCCGTTTGAGCATAAAGAAGTCCAAAGCAGAACAAATTACATAATATTTGTATTGTCGTAAGCTATGACCCAAAACGCCCTAGGACCAATCGCGAGCGAAGCGAGCCGAATGCGAGCGCAGCGAGCTATGCGCGAGCGAAGCGAGCGCGAAAATTTTTAGCATATTTGTTTGAGCCGTTTGAGCATAAAGAAGTCCAAAGCAGAACAAATTACATAATATTTGTAGTGTCGTAAGCTATGACCCAAAACGTCCTAGGACCAATCGCGAGCGAAGCGAGCCGGATGCGAGTGCAGCGAGCTATGCGCGAGCGAAGCGAGCGCGAAAATTTTTAGCATATTTGTTTGAGCCGTTTGAGCATAAAGAAGTCCAAAGCAGAACAAATTTAATTTCATAATATTTGTAGTGTCATCATCATATTTGACACTACAAATGTGCACGCGGGTGGAGCCGCGGGCAACAGCTAGTAGTTCATAAGAGTGTTACATTGAGATAGCAAAATGATAATTGTAAACAATACTACTACATACGATACATAAACAATAACGAAGGTCGAAATTTGTGTAAACAGTGAGATAAGTCTTTGAAGAAGAATATAGTGAGTGAAAAACAGGTGAACGACTTCAGTCTATGGCATAGTGTGGCATTTCACTCACCAGTAAAGTAAAGGCGCGGCAAATTTTAAGTATTTAAGATTGGTAATACTAAGCATATGTATATCAGGTTTAATTTTGTGAGTTATTTTCTTCAAAAAAAAAGGCAGATTTTTACTCGAAGTACAGTTAAAGACACTATATTTGATCAATTATCAAGCGAGATGAAAAATGAATAAAATACTAAAATCGCCATAAAAAATAGGGGTTGATGATAAAAAAGTAAAAATTTTGGGTTGTATGTATTTTTAATGCCACTTTATATAAAATTCAAATAAATAACCATTGTAAAAATGGTTGCCTGTAAAGTCGGTTTTACGGGCGAAGATTTTACGTCTGCCGCGTGCTTCGCGCGCGGCAGACCGATCATAGTTGAGTGGGAGAGAGACGCAAGGCATTCGGCGGGCCTCTCTCTCGTTCGGTGACTCATCGTAACGTTACCGGGCGTTACACTTTTTCATAAGTGACTCCCAGCCGCAACCAAATTTAAGACGTTGTCACGTCAAAAAAATTCGTCGAAAAAATAAAAAATATATTTAAGGGTGAACAACCCTTATCATTTAGGGGTAAAAACGTTACACAGTTTCCGATTCTCATACCTACTGAATACGAATATGAAATTTGGTAAAGATCAGTCAATCCGTTTCGGAGGAGTACGGTAACAAACACTGTGACACGGAAATTTACTAAAATGGCCATAAATTAATAGGGGTTGATGATAAAAAAGTAAAAATTTAGGGTTGTATGTATTTTTGAATATCGTATCATAAAAAAATAAAAAATATAAATTTTGTCAAAAAAATGAAAAAAAAAAATGAGGGGTGGACCACCCTTATTATTTAGGGATGTGAAAAATAGATGTTAGCCGATTCTCAGACCTACCCAATATGCTTACCAAATTTCAGAGGAATCGGTCAAGCCGTTTCGGAGGAGTATCGAGACTAACATTGTGACACGAGAATTTTATATATAAGATATATATATATATATATATATAAGTCATTTGAGAAATTTGCTTCGCTCAAACAGCGAAGAACTTAACTTACTTACGTACTTCGCTAATACCTTATGAAGAAACCCACATGCTCCAAAGACCACAATATCCAAAGGCTAACGTGGTGGATTATTGCTCATACCTCTATTGAGTGAGAAAAAGCGCCGAGTCCCAACAGTAAGAACATAATATTATAGTGGGATGCAATAAGCTAAGTACAGTTCGCTTTAGCGGGATTCTTTGAGTTACATTTAACATGAACTTGCGCATAATTGTGAGGTTCTCTTAAATATGTTTCTTGCAAAATAGCAACATCTATAATATTGATTGCGATTTTATGGAAATTGTAGAGTGAATTTGATAATAAATACACAAGTAGAAGAAAACTAATACTAGCTACCAACCTCAAATTGCAAATCTTGCCAAGCACCTAACGATGTGTTTTGGCAGTCTTCCTGACAGTAAATAATAAATTTAGAGAAGGCATGCTCCACCTTGGACTCGAATGTCTATGACTCGTGTGGTTACTCGAGCGCCTATCTATTTTCTAAAATAAAACACTTACATATATCACTGTCTCTGGTAGGTATCTCCATGTTAACTAGCGGATAATTTGCGCTACAACTCGGACTTGTGTTCGAGTCGTATACGCTCGATGATCCTGAAATACACATGTCAAGTGAATCAAATTACAAGTTATGTCTAAAAGATTCAAACATTTAGACCAGCGTAGATTGAACTCTTAATTGAATCACAAGATACGTGTGAACATCTCGCTTCAGCAAAGAAAAAAAAATGAATGTTCTCTTGAAGTACTTTTTCTAAAGTCCTGTAGCTCACATTCAATTGTTTGCAAGTCATGAACTTTCAAATGTTTCCTTTTTTTACTCGAGTTATTTTTTACTGTTTATGATTTATAACGAAAAAACTGTAAATACAAAATTTTGTCTCGTTATCGCTCTAGCACTGACCCGAAGAGTCCGGGGCTTGAGCATTGGGTACCCCCAAAAAGTACTGCTTGAGGTTGGCGTTAGTTCCGACGACCCTTAGCTCCGGGTCTGGAGGAGCCACATGGACAGTGTATGCGCTGAACTGCGCTGGCGCCGCCATTACAGTCTCTGATCGCATCGACGGCGTAACCATGTTTTGTGCAGATTGCACTTCGGCTTTCAGGAGGACCTCCACCGCTGCAAAAATACCCTAGCTTTTAATACCTAATAATATTAAACGCCTTCACACTTATACATATCAATACCCTAATTTGAAAAGCTACTAAACCCTCTGCGGGTTTTTTTACGGGGAGGCTCGAAACATCATTGTATTTATTATTTTACGTAATAAAGAAAAACCAAAATCCCGTGAAAAACTATTAATTTATCTAGATAAAATACAATGACGTTTTGAGCCTCTCCAGTAAAAAATCTGCAGAGGAGTTAGTAGGTTTGCAAATTAGGGTATCGATATGTAGCTTGATTGATATCCAATATAGTTAGCCATAGTTTATCTTTCAAGTTGATAATATGATTAAAATAAATTTTATATTTTTTTTCTGTATTTATTATTAATACATTGTGTATGTGCATGTATCTTATAATCAGTAATTATGTTTTTATTACACCTCCGACCTCTGTTTTTATATTCCAGTTCTGTTCATCCAAAGGTTGCCTGGAAGAAAACGCTCTAGGCGATAAGGCCGCCCATATGTACCCAATTCGTTTATCATTTAATTGTAACACAGTTTTTGTCATATTATAGTGTACAACAAAGATATATTATTATTATTTATCAATTGGGCAGCTCTTAAACTTACGTTTGTGGCGCCAATGCCATACATCGCAACCCGCTACCAATTAGAGCGTTCTAAATCGCGCAATCGGTAATTTACGACGCGCGTACGACTGGTCCTAGCTACAATGCATGACCGTCGGATGGCCGTCTCCGGACACATTTGACCAGGGGGATATCCCTTTGCTAGGCGGAGGCAGGAGGTTAGTAGGCGGTGACAGTGGCAGTGGCGCCATACCTTTAATTTCTCTCATTATTTAAGTTAACAAATTGACCTAGCGAAAGCAGTCTCTGCATCAACTGACCCAATTAATGTAACTGGCCCCGATTAAATAAAAAAAATTACCTGCGTCTGCCTGACTGCTGTGTTTCATTCGGGATTCACTGTTTTCTTCCTTTATGGCTGCTTTTGCTGCTTCTTTCGTTAAAAGCCTTGTTGTTTTGTAAAGAGCTTCATATTCTGAAAACATATACTGATACAATCAAAAAACTAAGTAAATATATCTTACTGCTAATGGACTTACGTATCTACTCTTTAGTACACGCGTTGCAACAATACCTTTTTTATACAACTTTTGAAAACTGGCAATAAAAATATTGAATAACGCTTTGAAAGCTTTAGCCCCGACGCAAAAACGGCGAGATGTTGTAAATTTGATGTGTGTGAGAACCGTTTTTTTTGTACCTGTGATCAGTGAACTAGTGAACTTTAAACATTGCCATCGAACAGTGGACATTATGTGCACTATTAAAAAATTAATTCAGTGTGATATAGGCACATCAGCATAATGCTGCTCGCCTATAAATCAAATAAATCAATAAATAATATGTGAAGTAGTCAATAGTGTTACTTGCTATGTTAGATGAAAATCGGTTTAAAATGGCCGATTCAATATTTTTCACAACTCCCTATAAGTATAAGTATAAGGGGTATAAAATAAAACAGCTGTACGAATAGATTACAATACTACACTATGCAGCAAGCCTGCACTGTGAAGTGTAATTATTAAATGCAAGATGGCTGCTTCAGCAAAATATACCTTTAGGCGACAACAGGAACGAAAGGTCGCTGGCTCTGACGGTGGGGGAACTTTTCCAAGCTGACGTGATGATGCCCACAGATTGGACGCACTGCTCTTCCGCTGCTGCAATATACAAGAAAAACATACAAGCATGTACATACATATTATAAATAAAAACATTTTGATATTTTTTTTAAATATAAGACGAACTTGAGGAACATGGAATAACTTTTTTTGAATGCGCTAAACGACATACAGTTTTCGTTTTGTTTGAAATAAACAGACCCATTAAAATATAATAAATAAATAGTAGGACACATTTCACACACGGCTGGCTAGCCCCATACTAAACCTTTTCTGGTTTGTATTATGGTAGCTAACACAACTGATATACCACATTTACACGCATAAATACTTTTATCAATACATGTTTAACACCCAGACCATCCACCAACAAATTTAGTTCATCACAAAGATGTTGGCCGTGCCGGGAATTGAACCCGGGACCCGTTGGTCGGCTGTCCGGCATGGTAACCATTACGCCAACGAGGTCGATCGTCTGTTTGCTTAAAATGTTTAGAAGAAACGGACGGACAGCGAAGTCTTATAACAGGATCCCGTTTGTACCATTTAGGTACGGAACCTTAAAAAGGTCGGTGGGTTTGTCGTAAAGTTAGCCGCAACCGTTGTCATTGAACACATGGTGTACGATATATTTATTATTTTTATATTTCGGAATATAATAACAAGATTTACACTTACCGGTCAATGTATGTTCCTTTTCATAAGAACTATTGACTAAACCAACAGATTCTGTGTTCATTTCGTCGTACATAGACGCTGTAAATAAAATGCTTGATGAATAAAATGATGAAGATGGTGATTACGATGAATTTAATTAAGTACATACATTATTATTTTAGTAGGGCATTTTCTATTGCACACTAAGCTAGCAACCACTTACAAGTGTTCCGGTAGCCTCTTGGGAAGTTAGTTATTCCAGAAAAGGTATGGTATGATGATGATACTTTAGGTCAAAGTGTCGTTAACTCGTATGACCGTTACAGTTTTTTATATTTAATTGTGTAAAACTTACTTGTGCCCGATGCATATTTGATAATATTACTACACGCTTTATCGTGTATCGGGGGACTATTTTGACGGGAAGTGTTTACACTGACTGCCCTATCCAATGGCTCTTTCACAGATGCTGCAACAAAGAAATTAAAGAGGATATGAAAGAGAGAAAGCGAGTTTGAATCGGTAATAACGTCTGCTGTTCCATGAGACGGCCCCTGGTTTGAACCTCGCCCTATACCCAATGACTTGTTTTTCAAGTTACGTGTTGATTTGCACTCGCTTTACGGTGAAGGAAAACATCGTGAGGAAACCGGCATGTCTGAGGAGCATAATATCCGCAGACGCGTGTCATCCGCCAACCCGCACTTGGCCAGCGTGGTGGATTATGGCCTATAAGTATCTCTCTCCTCGTGAGGAAAGGCCCCGAGCCTCAGCAGTGGGAACATATAGTAGGCTGCTTAGCTTATGCTTATGCTATGTAATGAAAGATAGAGAGGGAGAGGGAGAGAGAGAGAGAGAGAGAGAGAGAGAGAGAGAGAGAGAGAGAGAGAGAGAGAGAGAGAGAGAGAGAGAGAGAGAGAGTGAATGAGAGAATGCCAGTAAAATAGAAAGAGAAAACATGCTTTGCCGACTCAGGCGTAGAGAGAAAGGGCTAAGTTTCTTTATAAATGCTTTGTTATTTTGTTGAGAGAAAGGTATAATTATACTTACTTTAATTTATTATAATTATCTTCAAATGAAACGGCTCTCTAGCAGATGAACTGATTTTGATGTTTTTGTTTGAGAGTTTAAGTTTTATTTAGTTGAGAGTAATCTTAGCTATATTTGACGAAAATTGCTTCAAAATGGCCCTGCCTCAAAAAAATGGATATTTTTTTCACAACTCTCACAATGAAAAAATATGGTTAGTAGGATACATATACACCATCAAGGTGTAATTTTTCAAATTAAAGATAGCTGCTATCACAAAATAGTATAGTAGAGTCTTTTTAAAATTTACTTTATGATAATATTGCTAAAGGAAATGTACAAATATTTTTATTTATATAAATCATAATTTATACTTACTTTTCGCTGTCATGGTCTGGTGGATATTGCTTGTATGTTTCTGGCACGTGGGCTGCGCATAGCTCGATGTGTTCAGACCGATCGTTTGTTTTACGTCTTGCTGGTTTATTGAAGCTACCGGGAGAAATACATAGTTATAGTATAAAATAATTTGCTAAATGAGAGTTGGGATCGCGCACGAAAGGTATCGTACCATTTTCTTAAAAATAATTAGCCAAGTACGAGTTGGACTCGCGCTTGAAGGGTACCGTACCATTGTTGTATGGGAGCCCCCTTAAATATTATTTAGTTCTTAAATTATTTTAAAACGCTGCACAAAGGCTCCAAAAATTCAGCTTAATTTTAAATACTGTCCATTGGGATATAATTTGAAGCTTGTATGAAGCATTGATGTAGATTTTGCAATTTAATTCGTCTAAACAGCGTGCAGTATAAGCCTTTTATCCTCTGGCTTCATTCTCGGTGTTTCCACGCCTGACCTCTACACAATTAATATAATTATGTATATAATATATCGCCTCGAATGAAGCCATTCGCATAGTTCTTATGAGAGAACTTATCTCAGTTAAGTTCGTTTGATCATTAATAATTTACGCTTAGCACCATCTCTTGAAGGACCTAGTTAGTACTCATTTTTTTACAAGTCCATTACAGTGTGATATAAGCGAGGCCCTAAATATTTATTCCTGTTTTTTTAGTCCGGTGACAAACGAATGGACAGACAGACAGACGAACGTATAGCGAAGGCTTAGTAATATAGGGTCCAGTTGGTACCCTTTGGCTAGCAATCGAATTCCATAAACTAAACTAAACATAACTATTGAAAACTCTTACTGGCATTAGACGTTGCGCTAGTCAAATGACTAGTTTGTTGATACAGGCTCGGTTTGATCGGCTTAGTCGTTCCCATGCCAATATTGCGCGAAAATTGTGCTTCATTTACTGATGCTGAAAAAAAAACAAAAGGTATGAGAGTATACAAGATCAAAGTTTGAGTCATAGTGTGAAGGCAAAAAAATCATACATCAGGTTTATATAAAATGACTGAGCGTTTGGAATCGCTGCTGGGTTCAAGATTGTACATTTACAGTACCTATATGTATATATAAACAAGAGAAGACCCATATACCTAACAATGGGCCGAGAAAGGCTAAATGATAATAGGTACTATGTATATAATAAGCTGATGATGATAGGTACTTTTAGAGTGAGAGTAGAAAAATTAAAAAATGGCTTGGTGGACAAAATAAGTCCTATACAGTATTTTTCACGTTATAATATCTTCTTCATAATCCAATAAGCTCCAATAAGTAAATTTTTAGCATCGTAGGCTTCTCTACTATTGATATAACTACTATTTGAGCTGAATACAATTTGGCCGTTCCTCAGCCAATAAATAATTTATTAAGATGTACTAACTGTCGGTTGATATATAGCGTCCTTTACTGCCCTGACTCGTTGAGGGCTTGCATTTTCTACTTGTAATCTTCGGCAGGAAATCCAGCGTCTGAACTAATTGCTGGGTAGCTGAGACAATAAATTTAGGGTAAAATAAAATTATTATTATTACGTACAAACTTGCATCCAGTTTAAATTATTGTTTAAAAAGCAAGGCAGGTTTTTTGTTGTTGCGTTAGTTGACTGGGTGGACCGATTTTGATGTTTTTTTTATTTGCGAGCCTTTTTGCGAGATTTTTTTACTTGGACCAGTTCTGACAATGACATCCATGAGTGAACCTTGTAAGTTAAAAAATTTGCATATTTAAGCATGAGCGCCACAAATGGATGAATAAACTAAATATTACGCAAACCGAATTTTATGATTTATGAATATATTTTTACTGGTTACTCGCGTATATAAAATAGGCTTTGTATCAAATCCAGTTATAGCTAACTATGTACTAAAATATCGACAAAATCAATCTAGCCATTTCGACGTGAACAAGTTACAAACATACACGTATGGGTTTACATACAAACTTTCGCCTTTATTTTAATATTAGTGGGATTGCGTAGGCAAAAGATACGCGAGTGGTCTCGCATAATTTTTATCGAAAACGATTTTATCGGATCAGTATTTATTTATATAATTATCTTGCGACAATTTATAATTTAATTGTCATGTGTCCTGTTTTAAAAGACTCGGCAAGAGACAAGGTTAGGATAGTTGCGATTTCCGTCATCAAAATTAAATAATCTAATTGAAATGCAACTTACTAAACTGAATAAATAAATAAGAATTTAAGAGTTATAAAATTTTTCTTATCTTAATATTAATATTTTATATAGAACCCACTATTGGTTTTCTCGAATGCCGGCGAGTTAGCCGTGCTGGTTGGTTTTGTCTGGCTCTTGTAAAGAGGTGGGTCACAGCAGCCGCCTAATGTTGTGACTTTTGTCAAGGGATGCGGTGACTTATCTGTAAAAAATATTTTATATAAAATTGTTTTAAAAAACAAACAACCAACTTCAAAACCATAACTAAAAAGGGAAAAATAAGTTTAACAAAACTGAGATACTCCATAAACATACATAAAAAAATTATGTATGTTTATGTTTATGTTTACAGCACAAAGATATTGGCCGTGCCGGGAATCGACTCTGGGACCTTCTGGATGGAAGTCCAGCACGGTAACCATTACGCCAACTAGGTCGTCATATAGAACTGGCAGCCCGTCCTAACTTCGTTTAAGCCATAATATTATAACCAGTTTTCACGAATAATATTGTAGATGCAACTTCTTAACAGTACACTAACTTTTCAAATCGGTCCAAAAAAGACCGTGATGATAAGTAGATAGAATAGTAGGGTCTGATTGTTGACTTACGTCCAGTAGTCTCACTGTCGTTGCTCTGAACAGATTGCTTATTCATGTTAATCTTTGATTTGCAACAGCACTCCATCACACCGAATGATTTCAAAGCGTTATTTTTCTGTATTACTTCTGGAAATGAGACACGTAGATTTTGGGTTCTTCAGTAGCAGATGAGGTGAGCTCGTATAAATCGGGTGAGTAGAAAAAACCTTTTGAAAGTACATTGCCTCTCGCTTGAGTAAAGTAATGAGTGCGAGTGAGAAACAATGAACTGTCAAATGTTTTCTTTACTGAAACGACGGGTCTCACACATAGCTGGCTAGCGCCATACCATAGACAAATTATATTAAAGCCCATACTAAACCGTTTCTAGTTCGTATAATGGTTACTAGCATACTGATATACTACATACACACATACAAAATATGTACTTAACACCTAGACCGAAAGCAAAAAAAAAACATCACAAAGATTTCGGCCGTGCCAGGAATCGAACTCGGGACCCTTTCGTTGGCAGTCTGGCATGGTAACCATTACACCACCGAGGTCATCCAAATAATCCGAATAAGATCCGAATAAGATTTGTATGAAAACTGGATCATTTAATCAATCTATTTCTTTTTCTTTTAGGTTTTTATTACTTATATAACAAAATACGAGATATAAAGAAAAAATACCTGGTTGTGATATCATAGATGCTGAATTATTAGTCCCATCTAGAGACACTCTGGATTCAATATCGGGCGGGCTATCGTGCGGAGGTTTACGGACAGATTCTGTAATTCAGTTGTTTTTTTTACAAATACAAAATAATTTTACTGGGCCAACTTACATGCTAAACAAAACAAACATTAAATTTTAATATAGGTACCTCAAGTAATTATACAAATGAATTCTAGAAGCTAAGTCATAATGTGAGTATGGTGCCTAACTCCTGCAGTAGGATACCCTGTGTTTGCAGGAGCTAGCTCTCTAAAGAGGTGCTAAAAATGAAGTTGATATATGTTGTGCGTTGAATTAATAAATAATTTATACATTTATTACTGTTCAAGCACAAAAAACTTAGGACTAGATTGCATCAAGTTAAGCTATCATTATAAATGAATATAAATTTCCAGTAAAAATATATATAAGTAGGTAATGCATATGAAACCTTTAGGCATAGATAAATCATATTAATTTATTTATGATTAAAGCTTTTGCATATACTCGTAATTTTAGATAATGCTCCTAAAAAGCGAGTGTGTCTCGGTGGTAATAACGTCTGCTTTTCCATCAGACGGCCCCTGGTTCGATCCCGGCCACTAATGGCTTATTTTTCAAGTTATGTGTGGTATTGTTGTGGACTCGCTTTACGGTGAAGGAAAACATCGTGAGGAAACCGGCATTTTTGAGGACCACAATATCCGAAGACATGTGTCATCCGCCAACCCGCACTTGGCCAGCGTGGTGGATTATGTCCTATATCTCTCTCCTCATGAGAGAAGGCTCCTAGTCCCAGCAGTGGGAACATATAGTGGTCTGCTATGCTATAATTAGCGTTAATAAGAAAATAATAAGATTTGTTCCAAACGCTCTTTTTCTACTATTGAACAAAGATAAAATAAGAAAACATGACTTACTATAAGGATCCATTTTAACTGAAGTGGGTTCTTTTTTAATTGCTTTTGCTTCTGGCTTGCGACTATGAATAATGCAACGTGGTAAATCATAAACGAAGCGGCAGTCTGAAAATTAGGGATATAACACTTTCATTCATCTAAATATGGGTGTCTAAGCAATAAAACACATTTGATTGTGCACAAACCATTGATGGAACGTGGGAATCTAATAAATGATATGCACCGTAGTGGAAACATACAGAATAAGATTATTATGTCAAATCAAGGCTTAAGCTTTCGGTAAAGTAATGCCTATTCATTGACGTGTTCTAAAAATTATAGAAGTGACTGATACAGATACTGATTTCTGTAATTAAGGCAGTATGGGATCAAAATAACATGTTTTGAAAAATAATGATAAGGTTATGGATTTTTCAGTATAATTAGCTTTAATTCAGTTGTAAGAATCGTTTCAACACACGATTACGTAAAATTCACTTGACAGTTTAACGGTGTGTTTTTGTAATAAGTACAGTACATAAATTAAAACAATCACTTTATTATTATTTTTAATCTTTAGAGCTAATTATTTCAATTTGTTTATTATTGATGTTAAGTATATGCATTTAATTCGTTAAAAATCGGCAGACGCTTCGGTAAAATATATATGGCGCGACAAAATTTTGTACAAAAGCTCCTCAAAAGAATAACATCGAATTAACGAGAGCAGCGGTAGAAAGGCATGGTTATGATACAGGACAAGCCTCTTTTTTATTTTGTATGTTCGACAGGCTTTTCTCCAACACATTTACGTCGGAGACATTGTCCAACAAACACTTTTCACTCACAACAGTTATTGCGAAAAATACTTTAATTAAAAAAATAGCAATATATATAAATTTAATATATGCTCGTCAGGGATATTTGTGGGTTAAATAAAGGAAAGTCAGAAGCGTATATGGCTTTTTTTTACTATCATATATTTATACTTTTTTTGTTGCGTTTTTATCACTTTTTTTTCTTGTAATTTTATGGTTTCCATTGTTTTTCAGGACAAGCCTCTAAATAAACAGATGATAAATACATAAGCCAACTGCCCATTAATTACTTAATTTACATAAGATTAATTAATTTTGCCTTACCTCCACTCAGCTCACCACACCTGTGGTTCTCACAATAGTAATAAGGGAGTCCTGGCAAAACGCACCGAGAAGTAAGAGCACTTGCTGATTTCTTTCCGTTCTCCCGGAAACATTCTGTGGCTGACACAAAAGAGTTACTGAATCCTTACACAACTATTAATAAAGGAAAATAACCTACCTATTGCCTTCGTTTCGATTTCGAAAATTTAACCGTGATGATGCATTTACTTTTCAAACTACTGTCCAATTTGAGTATTATACTGAAATTAGAGTCGGGCTTCTTGTTTGTTGACACTAAAGCAAAATTAATTATTGTTTTTGTATCATCTCATGAGGAATGTATTTAATATTTATATTATAATATTATTTAGATTTACAATTATTATTACCTGCATCACAACTCTGGGGAGAAGCTTGAAAGGTCTTTTCCTCGACATCTTTCATTAACAGATCTACAAAAATGATTAAAAGATTTAATTACGTTGTTTAATTGTGATATACGAGTACATTAAATTTTACTCAAGGATTCTCTCTCAGCCCCTTTCAACCATCGGACGAGCAGGAACACACCAAGGCAGCATCGTTATACCATGGAGGTACAAAAGTACTCAGCGGTATGTACCTTCATTGTGCGAACCAAGAGGATGTGGAATTCTTTACCAAACACCCTATTCCCCGATGGCGGTTTCCAAAGCAAGAATGAGCCGGTATTTTTCTGGATAAACTTGCTTCACCTTAGATAATATAATATCGTTTACCATAAGGTGAATTTTGATAAGCGTAATGTTACATTACAAGCCTTTACTCCCGAAGTTGTCAAGGCAAGGAATCTCGAATATGCTGATATATTAAAGTGATTTATTTTAAATAAAGTCACCCATAGATATTCAAATTTAAAGGCGTTTTTACCAGATGTAACTTCATCGATCATTTGAGCAATTGCACGTTTGTCTTGCATTTCATAAGTAAGTGCGCTAACTCCATCTTTATTTGATCTTGTTGAATCTAGAAAAAAAAACATTTTTTTTTAAATAAAAATTGGTAAAAATAGACAATGGGCAGTTGGGACGCTGAGGCAACAAAGGTAGTGATTGAACTAGATCGTTGGATTAAGGAGAAGACTGGATCCTTGCTCTGAGTCGTACTTGGTGCAAAGGATAGCTATACAGCGCGGTAATGCATCCAGCGTTATGGGCACCATTGCTTTAGCAACGAGTTGTTCAAGTCTGGTGACGAACAATTTGTGATTCATTCTATTATAATTTGTATAATGTGGTATTTTATAATTATTTGCAATATGTGGTTATAGAACAAAATTGGAATTGTTTATCCCATCAAAACTTCGCAAGCCACTTGGAGTTTCGTTAGACGTAATATTTATAATTAACAATAAACTTGGTCGACTGAAATATTGTATTTGTACATAGAATTTAAAACCCTCGTTTTGGACAAAATAAACCGTCAGGTCGAGATAAAATAACAAACAAAACGTCAACGTCGTCGATAAAGAATCACAAAATTGTGTGTGAAATCAATAAAATCGAACATATTATTGATAAACAATATTTTTGCATCACAGGTGGATCGTTTTTATACTCAAATTGAGTCCTAATTAGTTACTAAAATTAATATTAGAATTTTATGGAAAACTGACGTATTAAAATCATGTTACTTTTGATAAATCAAGATTATATTTATTTTCCAGTAAACCATCCTATTCATAATAACTTTTTTACGTCGTTGGATAAAGATAGAAACATCATTTACCATAATCTACAGTATTCTCAGTGACTACGATTGGTTCATTCTTGAGTACATTAACATTTTCCGCTGCTCCACTGCAACTGGTTGTGTGATCCAATGTTTGTATGTTTGTCTTTGTGGGAGCATTGTTATTTGCCCGCTCCATTTCCACTTGAAAACCTTCAGAAAAAATCATAACCTTTGAATGACGGTTTCTCGTCTAGATAAACATGTTTTTGCTGATAATTAGAAATATGCGCTAATCCTTACGATTTTTCGCGACTCAACAATTTTTATGTACAGAACAACTTTTGTAGAAAGATGTTTGTAAAGACGTACTGAAGCCGCCGTTTAAAGGGTTTTGTGCGAGTTACCAATAAATCTGAATATAATTTAATATGAAGTCAAGAAAATAAAAACTAGTACTGATATGAAAATGTTAAAAATCTTACCCTTAAGTGGCAGAGATAATAAGTTTCATAATACAGAAAATAAATCTTAACTTACACCATAAAAATATATGGGTACCAAATGGGTGTATAATGTAATTTTAAGTAGCATAAGTAGATATGAATAATATTTACCAGCTTTAATCCATTTCACTGCATCCAACGCACTAGAAAGCACAGCTTCATTCAATTTGCGACTATCGATGTTTGAATTGGAAATCTTTTCCATCATTTCAATTTTCTTTTCAATATTTGTGTTATCTGAAAATTTGTGTTCGTAAGTTTCTTATAAAATTCAGCTTAATTATGAAAAACTAAAATTTACGCATCACGTGTAAATTCAACTCACCAGTGTCCTTTGTCATTTTACTGGCAATAAATGCAGCAATAGGACTTTTAATTTCGTCTGGATTACAAGACGTAGAAACCGATGTATGTTTCTTTTGAGCAAGTACCTCCAGGAGCCCTAAAAAAGTAACATAAAAAGAAGATATATACAGGGTTTCCAGCAACTAACCTTGAGCCTTTAAGGGCTGTCTTGGTACAAAAAGTATGCTAGTGCACGACAACATGAATGAGAAGTAGGTATTTCCCTGCATTTTTTTTAAAGTCGTAGAACAAATTTGTTTACCTAGACACGACAAAAGGGTCTGCTCAAGTTACAAATAGACCTGTATGCATTCCTTTCTAAGACATAAAAATGTGAAAAAAAAAAACTACAAAATTTTTCGACTCTGACCATGCCAAGTGGTTCTACTGCCTCTGTGGCAAAACTCCTTTATGTAAATTATATTTATATAGGTACTCGTAAGTACTCCAAACTTTACCACTAAAAACACACTTCATATTATATTGTGTGTTTCAATACCAGTTAGTTTTGTTTTTTTTTCTAATTTAAAACCTAATCTTCAAAATATCTACATTCCACAAAAACACAGTAAACGCATACTTTTTTGTTGCCCTGGATTACATCACAAGCTTTTACCATTCATGATATTTGCATATCTTATATTTAAAAAAAACTATCTGCTTGTTAAAAATAAAACTTAACCAGTAATTTTGGAAAAAAAGCTAATTTTATAAAATTATTCATGTGTTATGCCTAAATAGACCCAAAACATTTGAATATCTAGGGCAACAAAACCACTGTAGATCAGTGAAATGATTCTGTCTCGTCCTGATTATAAAAATCTATTATAAACGGAGATTACTCTTATTCTCAATAGATAGGCACATATAAGTTTCCATTTAGTTATATTTCGGTAAATACGAGTGACACCGCAAGGCTCAGCCAGAGTCTATAAAACACATACTTGGTCCATGTGTTCCGCACAATCTGGATGTTTCCGACCCATTACGCGGAATTGTAAAGAGTTTTGTGAAAGGGTGTGGAAAGTGCGCCCCGGCCCAGCCGCCTCGTAAATCGTAAAAACTGTGAGAACGAAGGGCTTAGCTTTAGCTTCACAAGATTATGGCTCGGAAGGACTTTTTAGACCGTTTCCTGGCGCATTGCTTGGTACTTACTACGATCGCAGACATGAAAGTTCAGCCCTTGATAGCAGATAAAAAAGCCAATGGCAACTGACGTTCCTCATATTGATATTAAATCTGATAGGCTGACATATAGCTAAAATAAATAATAAGTAAGGTCGTAGACTACTATCTCGTCTCTAAACAGAGTATTTTTTTATCAAACGCCATTTGAAAGTAGAGGTCATTATCAATGTGAGTGGAGTTAGTTCAGCCAGTTGCCATTGGCTTTTTACCTGATTTAGGGGGCTGATCTGATTCTCAGGTGAGACTTATTTCATGATCTGATCTTTACCGGCTTTCGGCCTCATGAATTGTATTGCATGTATGTATGTGAGCGGTTTAATGCAATTAGAAAAATCTTGAATTCATAGTTTTAACGTTAAAATTCATAATCAGTCATAAATACAGAAAAAAATAGCTACAAATATTGTCAAAAAAAAATCCTTTAGATAGCTTATATGTAATTTTTTTAATAATTTTACCGTTTTTAATTTAAAACGAAAATTAAGATTCAGTTCAGTTGTTTGATATATGTATCTGTATGTAATACCAAAGATCCAAAAGACCATAGAGCATGTGAATGTGTAATGATAGGTAAAATGGTGTATAAAAGGTGAATTTATACGTCTTGGGTTTTGTGTACGTGTTGTGTTGAGAGTATTTTGACATGGTACTAAGTTCTAGTTTAAAGCCAGAGATAAAGGAGAAAAAAGCTTGAAGACGCGTGTCTGTGACATGAGAAGAGAACTTGAGCGAATTTACTTAATATATCTGGGTAACATTGCGCGTTGTGAATTTCAGAAATGACATCGAATGAAGTCGCTGGATATATTTTGTCTTATTAGCTAAGTTTAAAGTATAGTATGAAACCTTAAGTGAAAGAATGTTGTTTCGGAATTCAGGCATATGAGTTGTATGCTCGAGTAGGAATAATTTGCTTCAATAAAAACAAATTTGGAGGCTCGTTACGTCTTGTTTGCACTCATTTAGTCAAGCGAGAAAGGGGGCATAAACTTTTAAATATTTTCTATATATGTAACTAGCATCCCACCCCGGCTTCGCAAGGGCTCTTAAATAATCTAAGTTGCCAAGAAAAACTAAATTATTAATATATTTTTACTCGGGGTATTGTTTTGTTAATGTAGCTTCCCAACGGTAAAAACATTTTTAAATGGCCCAGTAGTCTTAGCCTATTCGCATTAAACAATCAAACTTTTCTTCTATATAATAATTTTCCTATTTATAATATTGGTATAGACATAGACTAATAAATATAACAGACACTCAACCTCTTGTTCAATATCTTCCATTCGTATTTTCTTGAAACGACTTCACTCGGGTCACGCTATCTAATATCGCTATATAACTGCGATTGCAGCGCGTTGCGGAATTTAGTGGCATCTAGGATACACGCTCGATTTGCAGCGCCATCTAGGTTTCATCGGTAATTATGGCAAACTTCCACGCTACGTTTTATTGTATGGGAATTAGCAATCCTCTCTATTGTATGTATTCTGATCCCTAGCATAGATAACTTACTGGCACCATTGTCAGGAAATGCTATTTCCGTCTGGGCTTCAACTTCTTCCACCGACCGGCTCAGCGTGCGGATAGACATCAGGTAACTCTGCCCGATACCCTCGCACAGGCGCTGGGATACTTCACTATCTTTCATTTACAAAAAAAAATAACATTAGCTTATTATATAGATACACATACTCAAAAAACATGCGAAATATGTTTACCTAAAAGTTTACATAGATTTTTATTTTTTATTCTTTGTTTCTATTTAATTATTGATATTCGCCGTTTAGGCATTAAATTCTTCAAACAAAATTAATTTTAAAGTCTTATGTTAAGTTGGATAAAAAATTCTTAACAGTCCCATAAAATATAGAAAACAATTAAGAATAAAATCAAGTAGATTTACGCTTAATCGAATCCGAACACTGGGTTTACTTACGCAGGTAAATAGGACAAAAGGTTGGATAAAGCAAATAATAAACAACACCTTATATTCGGTAACACCTTTACCTTTTTCCCCTTCGCGGCTGTATTGAGTGGCATTCTCGAAGCGCTTACCGTCTTCGGTAGCAAAAGAAGAATTCTGTTCAGTGAACTTTGATTCCTGAGTCATGAATGTGTTGGTATTCGCTGATAAATTCTTCGATCCTGTAACACGGACGAACCTTTAACCTGTTTCGGGTCACCATTCTAATATTATTCTCACAAAAAAATAACACGAACCTTTTTCCGTTTCAATAACCGAATCTGTCAATGTGGTATTTGTACAAATACCAATATCAGACGTGTTCTTATTTCCAATTGATTTCGTTTCTAAAGGAGAGAAAATAAATAAATTCTGTAAACAACTTTATTAGAAATGGGATCATTTGAGGGCAATTCTGTCTCTTTCAATGGGCGGTGAAAACGTCGAGTGAAAAAAAGTGCTGTTTTGTATTGGGGTATTTTATTTTGGTACCTGAATTGGCGTTTAAAGCATAGAAAACAAAATAAAATTGAGCTATGGAAATTTTAAATTTTAAATACTAACACCAGAATATGCTTAAGTACCAAGAATTAAATTATAAACAAGGAAAATATATCAGACTATATAAAATATTACCAGTAACTATAGAAAATCTCGGACTTCCTCGCAAAACTGCTTGCTCGACTATTGTGTTCAATAGCATTCCTAAAATGTATTAAATAATTTAATACTTATGAACCATTAAAGAAATAAAGGAGAAAATATTTTATCAAAGCTTACCAGTGTTGACGTAAGTCCTCAATTTTGTCGTTGATTTCGAATGTTCGTTTGTTGTGATATCATTTGTATCCGTTCCTACAGATACAAAACATGTTTCTCAAGACACCTGCACTAAACAGGATCTCCCAAAAAATTAAATGTGGCGTCAAAATAGGCATAACAAGGTCTGTTAGTATATAGAGCTTCTAAAATAGTAATAATATATAACTATAACTATTTTGGAAGTTAAATTGACCATACCGGCCATAGCAAACTTATGAACGATTCAATGCTGTAATATTGCATAATGTGACCTGTATAACTCTTGCCAATAAAGAAAACATTAAAAAATATCCTCTCGCTTGTGTAACCTAATGAGTTCAAGCAAGAAGACATTTGAAAGTATGCTTATACTTTCAAATGTCAAAGTTAATTTAAAAGATTTAGAAATTTTTCGTGGATTCATTAAACATTTGCGATAACTCCAAGACCTCATCAACAATCGCCTACATTTTTTTTATATTTATTGTCATAATTAAACTCGTAAAATTTTACATAGGATGAATATTAGATTCAAACAATAGAAAAACACGATGATACATGATAAAAGATAATAGTCACATAGAATAATAATATTACCATTGCCTATTCGAAGGAGATTTGGCGTGATGATCCTTAACGTATTCAAATTCTGTGTACTCTATAATGATATATGATATTACCTTGTGGGTCACCTGTGTCTATTGTCACTTACCACACGATACACGAGGAACCAGGATGGGGCATTGGCATATTTGTACAGGAGGTGTGATACACACACCATTCTTTAAGTTGGGATTCAATACCATCAACCCTGAAAGATAAGTGAATATTTGAAGGCTATATTTGATATTAAACATTGTAAACTGTTCACGTAAGGCATCTTAATATTTTCGCGTAGAAAACGGTAACACTTACTTATTATTAAAATTTTGAATGAGTCCAACAGCCCCTGAAGATGCTCGGAAAGCACCGAAACTGTTGGACTCATTCCAACTTTTGATAATAAGTAAGTGTGACCGTTTTCTACGCAAATATATTTGATATTATTTAGAATTGTAAGTAGGGTCTTTTTTGCTTTCATGATAGTAATTATGGCACTTTTTTAATACCCCGCTCCTCCGTCGACCACAATATGACTTACCATAGGGTGAATTGTGGTCAAGCACTAACTTATTTAAATCATTTTTATAAAAACAAATAGATTTCCAAGAGTTATTTCAAAATATTTTTTTCTGCACTTTGTATCTCATCAGCCAGATTTTCAAAGGGTTATCAGAAAAATATGTTTCACTTAAGTTCATGAATATCACAAAGCACTTTTTTTCACCTGCGTCTATAAATTCCTTGTTCTTTGTAGCCGCTGCTAAGGTTCTTATCGGAGCGATGGGTATAAACATCATTTGGGTATCTGCACAGAAGAATAACAAAAAGGGAAAAGTACATATGTTTAGTATATTATGTTTATTTTTAAAGTTGGTAGTAGTGGAAATCGATTCTTATCATTAAAATTGCACTGATAGCGGCTTTCAGAGTTTTTTGAAAATCTCAACAAGAACCTTTTTTTCTACGATATTGGATCCCAGAATTATTCAGTTGCATTTTTTTTGACCCGCATCAATGAACTTTTTGCTAACAATCCGAAATTCCTATGGCACGAGACCTCTTGCGGTCTCAGTACAGGTTTAGAGATCCTTAAAGATATAACCCTACATAGGCGTAATTTAATGCTTCATGTTAGTAATAAAATATTGCAACTAAGATATATATTTCCTTTCTGTTTTTTTTTGTGTTAACCAAATTTGTATTGAATTGAATTTTGTTTTGATTATTCCGATTTCTTTTACTATATTACCATACACGTACACGTATCAGAAAATAAAAAAGTGGAAGTAAATAAGAATAATATTAAAACGAGTATTAATACTAACTATCTAAGGCACTCGCAAGACAGTGACTGGATGTACAAGTTCCTGTACTTCTCGGCAGATTTATCCTCACAAGAGTGGATTCCCAATCGGTCCCTAAAAAGGTAAAACTAGTCAATGTTATTCATAAAAAATAAAAAGTTATCTAGTACACAGATACATGTTATAATAATTAGCCAAGTGCGAGCGAGTTCGATTCGCGCAAGAAGGGTTCCTTAAAGGCTCACAAAATTCAGCCTAATTTAATTAAAGTCCATTGGGATAGAAATTGACAATTTGACAATTACAGTTGTGACATGGTTACATGAAATAGAATTACTTATTGACTCAGGCGTTACTTTGCGGAAATCCATTGTAAATAGAAGACAAAATTAAATAAAATAGTTTAAGTATTGTATTAGGCTGCGAACTTTTCTAATCCACCCTCGTACGTTTGTTGTATGGGAGCCCCCCTCAAATATGTATTTTATTTAAATTTTATAATTTAATTTGATAGCTAATATACATTTATATATTTAGTAAAAATTTAAAGTATTACTAGTACTATTATAGTACGGTATAACTAACATGGACATGGAAATTTTATATATTAGATTTAGAAGATTATTACGCTAGAATTCATGTTGATTTCTTGAAAAGATTTTTTTTTAATGTATTGACCAGTCACTATTTTTCTTAGTATGTCCTACCTGCGTCGTGACATTCGTGTTCCATTTGTGTGGCGACATTCTGTCTCGGAGTGGCTACCGCTCTAATAGCGTCTGAATGCAGTATCGTACTGGTGACTTCCTCTCTCATTTGAGAAACCTCTTTGGTATCTGAAAAGAGATGCGTCTCATCTAGTATATAAAAAAACTAATACAAATAATCGTTTCTTTGTACGGTTATATTTGACTGCCTCTTTTTCTTTTTTTTTATATTAGGACACATTTCACACACGGCTGGTTAGCCCCATACTGAACCATTTCTAGTTCGTATTATGGTTGCTAACACAACTGATATACTACATATACATACATACATATTATATATAAATACATATTTAACACCAGAACTCAGAATAAATGAGACAATTCTTTGTCAACTTCCAACTTACCCGAAAACTAAAATCTAGCAGTTTTTAATGCAAGAGTGAACCAGTTTCTTCTTGGAAAGCGCGTCCCACCTTAGATGGCAATAGCTTACCATCAGGTGAATTGCGATCAAGCGCAAGCCCATTGAGAGCAAAAAAATTACGTGAGCATTGAAACAGCCTCTATTGTATCCGACGGGTGATAAAATAATAATAGTGTTAATATAATATAATATAATATAATACGCAAATATAATCACAGAAAAAAGTCCACTGTAATGCTATAAAACGTTTAGTTAATGATTTTAAATGAATTATCACTAAAACGTTTTACATCAGCTACTATAAAAGAAGAATTTACTAACCGGTAACTTTGTCATCGACAGACACTTCGCATATGTGAATTGATTCTTCAGACTGTTCACGAACCTCCTTAGTTTGCATTTCATGTAAAGCTTAAAATATTAATAATTTTTTAACAAGTAATTAATTAATAAAAAAAAATACTAAAAAAATACAGTTTTAGCGCAATTTCTTGTAACAAAGAGCATAAGACACTCTAAGAATTTCTTCATAACTACATAAAATTTTAACGCGTTGAAACAATAGACTATTAAAAAAGCACTGTTTGGTAAAGCATGCAGGAAAAATATAGAAATTAATGCCATGTATCGGCTGATGTTGCCGATAGGCCGCATTCGTAGTGATTAGGCGTTACCAGCAGTTTATCATTATTCGATATAAACTAATGCAAACTCTAGTAGCGCCTGAAGCTCGGCTAGCTAATGTAATCTGACGCAATCATCGAGGTTAGGCAACGGTTGATGCGGACAGATCTTGGATGGGTGACCATGCACAAGACTGTAATTTAAAAAGTGGCATTTTCATTTGGATGTCATCGTGGGTAGGATAACATGTTAAATTGTAGGTCCTGGCAGTTAGTCTTAGCAAAAATCTATTTTGACTGGATTACATTGTTCCTAAGAAATGAAATTAATTCAAACTACAAAACCGTTTCTCCCCGTACTATTCCAATATCCTAAAAGTACAATAAAAAAGCGTCGATATACAACCCTATAGTCCGCGGCTCTTTCAATACGTATAACCATGTACAACATTATGAACCGTAGTGTCCGTAGTATAGTGAATTAAGGCCCATATTCCTTCGAAAAGAAATTGGTAGGTACGTAAATGAACACGTGCTCGACTGGACCGCGAGCTAAATTAGATCATATTGTTTATCAGATTGAGTTCATATTTCTTTGAAAACCATTGCGAAGTGAAGCTTCTGTACGAAGTACTAGTTATTATTCTGTGGTCTTAGTACAAGCAGTCGTTAAGCAGAGTCAAAGGCCAAAATTCTTGGCCACTTAGCTCAAACGAAGAAGAAGAATGCAAGTTTACCGTCTTCTAATAAACTTTTAGTTGTTTGTAAATCCTCCGTTTTTGCAGCTACTACATCTGTTTCAGGAGTGTTCTTAGTTTCTTTGAAATTACCATGGATGGGTGTGCATTGGATTTTGTGTTTGATCAGTGAGTTCCTCTCTGAAAATATAACATTTTTATTGCAAATTGATATTCTGTTAAATTAATAAACAGTTTTTAAAAAAGGTTAAACGCTGTTTTTCACCACTTAATAATAAAGCGCATAATTAAAATGGTTTTTTATACGGTTCTACTTAAATTTCTGTTACAAATTATTGTTTATCATATTTTTCATATTGCAAAGTATTATTTTTTTTTTGTTGTCAGAGAGTAAAATATGACAAGTCGATGTAATTATTTACTTAGAATAAATTTGAAAGTTCGCTTCCTCTTGCTAACACTCATTAGGTTATGCAATTGAGATAACATGAACTTTCAAATGTGTCCTTTATTGACTCCAGTTTTCCGAGTTGAACCCACGATATATAGCCACGAACCCATGTCAGTCCGAGACCAAAAGTAAAATCTATTATAATCCGGAGTCTTATCTATCTATCTTTGCACCAAATTGTATGACATAAGTACAGCCATTACAATAAAAATAATATATAAAATAATCCATGTTAGCAATAAATGTACTGAGGATGAAAGAGTTAACAAACATGCACATTGCACTTTGTCTTTATAATAGTAATGGCAATAGAAATTAAGTATAATCACTTAATATTGCAATATTTTACCGGCATTATTATAGAACAGTGGGAACATGGAAGGGCCAATGTTGCAATTCCTCATTTTACATTTAGTAAATGGAGACAGGGTAGCTGTAGTACCTGCAACGAAATCAATTTAGAACGGTGTCTTTTTAGGGTTCCGTACCTAAAAAAATACTAAAAAAATATTAAGGGATTCCAATAAATTAATTGTGTTTTTTTCGTATTTGTGTTTCATATTCAATAACGGTAACAGGAAACAGCTTAATTTTTTTACAGAACGTATATTACCTTTAAACATAAATAATTAAATAAATTAAAATACATATTTAAGGGGGGCTCCACACAACAAACGTGTTTTTGCCTTTTATTTAATTAATATACGGAACCCATCATGCGCGAGCCCGATTCGCACTTGGCCAACTATTTAGACAATTTGTAACGATAAAGAAATCACACAAACTTATTTCATTAATTTACAAATAAATTTAACTATACCTGTTTCGCTTCTGTAACTAGTGAAACTATTTATATATGAGTCTTTGTTAAGAATTGCCGTAATTGCTTGAGATTTCTTTTCTTTCGGCACGCTGTCTGTACCTTAAAAAAGCAATAATTATCAATAAAATTTTCATTAAAAAACATAGAAACAAAAGCAGGAACAAGTATCATCGAAATTTGTCCAACCATTTTAGCGTGAAATAGTAACAAACATAAACACAAACTTTCTACTGTATAATGACATTGGGATACTACTACCATAGACAAAATGTATATTTTATCTATGCTACTACTGTTGAAAAAATTGTGATTTGCGTATGCTACACAACCCTGCGTCTGAAAAAGGCCATTCGCAATTTATGCCAGTGACAATAAGAATTACTGCCAACTTATTCTGTAACTACGGAAAATAGAACGGACGATTTAAAAAAAAAATGCAGTGTCGTAGAGTATATAATTGAAAAATTGTTTTGCTAATGATACGAATACATATAATAATTTATGTCAAATCTAATATAATTTCACTTATAAATACACAGTTTTTTTAATTCTTGTCCTAAAAACAACACTAATCTTCACGAGTGAGTTCAGTTGACATTTCGATTTAGTTATTCTTACCTCTCTCTCTGACTAGGTTCATGTTGGTTTGCGCGTGAGCTTCTTCCGATGTCACATTGCGTTGTAAATACTTCATCATGCGATCTGAAAATATAATTACATATATTATTATGTTGATCTATACCAATTGAAAAGTTTCTTTGTTTAACGCTAATAGGTTCCGAAACTACTAGACTGATTTGAAAAAATAATTCACCGTTGGAAAGCTACATTATCTCCGAGTAACATACGCTATATATTTTGTTTCTATTTGCTACTCACGATTATTTTAGAGCCCGTGCGAAGCCGGGACGGGATGCTAGTATATTATATAATTTTTACTCGTCAAATTGCCGTAAGCCATAAAATTATGTAAAGTTTACTTATGAAATATATGAATTTAATCATTCAGTCTCTTTGGATTCTTTGAATTTATCTAAAATATCAGATCCTAGATTATATTGATCTTCATATCTATTTTGTAAAATGTTATAATAAATAAATAAATAAACAATAAAGTTGTTTTTTTCAGAGGCAAGTTATATTTTAACGTTTATTTTTTAAATTCATCCCACACGCTACTAATGATGTCACGGCCCAGGTCACATAACATATAACAGCGTTGTACTTACGTTTTTTAAACCTCTGCGGTGGCTTAGCAGACCACAGCGCCCATCTTTCCGTGGTCTTCTTCCAAACACGACTCAGCCGTCTCCGACATATTCTTATCGAAATGCGGCGACGGAATGACGAGAACGTACTCAATTCTAAAAAAACAAGTATATAATTGGTATGCTCTATTAATTCTTAATAAAAATTAAATATTAGGACACATTTCATACAAAGCTGGTTAGCTCCAACTAAACCATCTCTTGTTTGTATTGGTTGCTAACACAACTGATATACTACATATACATACATAAACACCATAATATCGATACATATTTAACACCCAGACCGACAGCCAATAAATCTAGTTCATCACAAAGATATTGACCGTGCGGGAATCGGACCCGTAACCCTCAGGTTGGCAGTCCGATATAGGAACCATTACGCCAACGAGGTCGTGTATATTTATATACAGCTATACTAGGATATCATAAAAAAGTATAACATTCTGAGTCCATAACTTATTGCTTACTGCTTGGTCACTTATTGGTAACTTAAATTTATTTTTGAAACGACGATAGTTCTGTCAGGCGTAGAGATACCTTACTTCCCACAGAGCGTGATTTCTATTACAATGAGCTCGAGATTTTGATGGTGGAAAACATCTTGAGTAAATTATAACATGGTGGTAAAACAATTTCTTGACTTGCTAACTACCACCCCCAAGTTATAAATCTGTCGCCAAGTACAATATGTTAATAATGTAAGCCAGTAGTTCCAGACTAGACATACTCCACTTTTGGCCAGTATCGTTGACTTGTGTGGTCATGTGGCGTGCTGATGAAATGCCTTTTATTTTTACGAGGGGGAAATATTCCATAAGATACCCAGCTACAATGGGTTGCAGCTGGGTTATGTGGGATTTTTACCCACTACAAAACTCTCTCGGTGCTCTGCCTCGATGCTTTATGGAGAGTTTCAGGTTCTTTGGTGGAAACATACTGAGGCCCTCCTAGCTTTTGCTTGCAGCAACATCCACATATGCGAAAAGAACTGCCAACCCTCCCGGACCCAATTTAAATGGACTGTCGGAACCCCACGCTGGTGAAATGCCTAGCAGAATTTTGAAAAAATAGTAAATATATTATCATACTATACCTTTGAATCTGCAGCTGGGAAAGCGTTTGTACTTGTGGCATTTTTCACAATAATGTAAGGACTTGTGCTTCTTCCATCTTCTATAATGAGCTTCTTCAAAAGGTTTCAAATCAAACACTGAAATAATTGAAATATGGTTATGAGAAAACTTACTACGAGTACATTGAACGTACTGAATTTCTTATTGTATTAAAAACAAAACGACACAAGTTCCTTTAGTATTTTACAGATTTAACAGATCACTTTAAACGTTCTTTGTCAAACGTCGTGTTCCCCTATAACTATGAGTTAGCGGTTTTCAAGGCAATACACCTTGCCTTGAAAAGCTAGAACATAGTTATCTCCGGTTTCTTCTGGACAAGCGCACTCCACCTATCACTGTGACCTATCATTACAATATCGCTTACCATCAAGCAAATGAATCACCCAGCGCAAGCCAATTCATGCAGTTGAAAAGTTACAAAATGATTTCTATTCTAAAATGACAACTTACCGGAATCTTTAATAATAGAGGCATCAATATCAGAGAACAAATCTTCGTTTAGGTTGGTTATTACAGACTCAGCCATGCTTGTAGTTTCGGAAAAGAATTCTTTTTTCGATCTTCCAATTTGAGGTTTTCTGTGACAGATCAGGAAAAGAAAATGAATGAGCTTTCCCCAGTCATATATTGGTAGGTAGCAAAATGCAAAAAGACTACATTTATTTGTAGTATTTTTATTTTATTTCTTTTATTGCACTAAACTATAATAAAATGATCTGACGCAAACATCAAATTTAGGCATCAGTCGATGCAGACAAATATTTCATGGGTGAACATAAAAAAGTCATTGATTGAAAAAGTGGCTTTTAATTTATGCGCTACCGTGGTTTGATGACACGTTATATTAAAGGTCTCGGATATACGAGTAAGTCCTAAAAGAAGTATCCGCAAAGCCTAGTCAAAGGCCTTTTAGGCTTGGAGATCTCGATTTTTTTATCTCTACAACAATTGGACCGTAACCACATGAGATAATGACACTCTGACCCAGGGTGGAGCATGCCTTGTTTGGAATAACTGGTTCTCATCGCGACCGCCAAAACAAACTATTTTTTAACCTGAGGAAATGCATGTCACCACACCCGGGGAGATGGGTGGTGTTTGTCGGGTTCGATGCCAAAAAGACATCACTACCGTCTAGGTTCTTGGCGACAGATAAAGCTCATACGAAGAAGAAGAAAAAAAATTGTTGTTAGAACCTCCCACTATAAAGGCAAGAAAACAACTAACCCGCACTTATCACACCACTCGATGGCGCTGCCTGCGTCACAAATGCTACCGTCCTCGTGGTCGAGAGTACATTGACTCGATATGTCATCGCGGATCTCCAGATCAGTGCCGGTGATGCTGCTTAGACTGTTCGGAGTTGTCGTACTGCCTGTAATATTTTTAAACAAGTTAAAAAGAAAATCGTGGAACTTCCGTTAGCAATAGCAATTAGCACTTCACTGAGAGTTGCAAAAAAAATGTGGTCAAGTTACGAACAGATTTTGTTTCATGGACTTATATATAAAATGTCCATGTCACAATGTTAGTTACCGTACTCCTCCGAAACGGCTTGACCGATTTTAGATTGATATGACGATTGTAGATTGCGTGACCCGAGTGAAGTCGTTTCAAGAAAATACAAATAGATGGCGTTACATATGATACACATTAAAAAGCAGATGTTTTCCCACACCGACACTGTCGCTTCTTAACTACTTACACGAGAGATTAAGTACTTACAATCTATTTCAAAATTAGTCGTCTTTTGTAGTAGTTCCGAGGGACACTCTTCGTAAGAAGGCACTGGATCGTTCTGCTTACTCATAACAAGACACGAAGAATTATGGGTCATTTTATTAATATCGTTATCTGTAACAAGAAAAAACTTGTCGTCAAATGGCAAACTTTATTTATTTATCACTGCTCGACATGGCACGTGATTAAACTCGAGTTATCGACAGCTCTCTAGCCTCAGTTGGAGTATGTAGTATGATAAATAATATATATATAAATGACATTACAAAAGTACATAATATAGTTAGAGTATTCAATAATTTCGTTCAAAGGATTTATGCCTACAGATTATGAGTACAACCAAATAAAATAAAAATAACACTACCTCCAATTTTGTCTGTTGCGTTGGATAGATTTTTCAAAAGCATTGACGAAGTTATCTTTGCTAGAACCATTGTTGATTGCTGTGTAACTAGAATAAAATAAGAATCATTAAATAGCAAACTTTGATGATTTCAGGACAGAAATCAAATATTAAATAAATGAAATTAAATAATTTTATTTGTGTAGTAGTAGCCACAGGTAAAATATAAACATGGAAAATAATAAGAAAAGTCTCTTGTAGACTACCGCATATGCGGTGTGCATAATAATGTGATCAATGTGAATAAACTTATTGAGGTTGCTTGGAAATATTTTTGGCACTAGCTTTAATGTATGATGTTATCTAATACAAACAGTTCACTTTAATAAATGTGTGAAAATAAAATCTATCTATCTATCTATCTTATCAAACAATTGTGCGAAAGATATACCAAGAAAATACGTTAAAAAAGTACCTGTACTACTTTCCTTTTCAGGTTTATCTTCTTGTTGGCAAGTCGCCCTGCGGATAAGTCTATCAATTCTGGCCGAAGTTGATTCCTTCAGATTAAAAATAGAATTCGACTGCATTACATCTTGCATGCGCGTGCGCGGTGCTTTTGGTGAGGGACTGAGGGAGCGATAGCCTGTAATACAATTCATAAAATAAAAATAGCAATATTAAATATTAAAAATCATTAAAATGTATAAAGAAACTGACTATTTTGTCGCATATATTGTGAGCGTAAAACCATCTTTGTAGTAACACAATTCGAATAGTCTACGATAAAATTTGACTACAACGTAAAATAACATAACATAAAAATTACTTTATTTAAATAATGATTTTACAATCTTCAGAAAGATAATGTAATAAAATAAAATAGCTAAGACGATATTACTGTAAATTTAACATTTTTCCCACGTCATCGCTTAAATATTTTTTGTAGAATATGTATGTGTACAAACCTGATTAGGAAATAACTCAAAAGAAAACAGACGAGAAAAATTCAGTTTTTTTTAAAGAACCGGGGTGTACTTCCGAAGAGCGCATAACACCGATGCAACTTAAATTGGGTTAAGTAATGTATTTGACCTACTAATTACGAAAAGCGCGCTTGCCTAGAAGAAACCGATTCACTCTCGCCTTGACGACAGTGAGGTTATAGTTCAGAGGGAACAGGGATTCCGGCGAAGAGTTCCACAGTTTAATGGTCCGCACAATATATGAACAAGATCGATCAGCGGTATGCGCTTTTCGGAAGTTTATCCAAGAACCGGTTTAGAAAATTTGTCATGTATTTTCCTACATATAATAAGACTTACCCGATTCATTATCTCTTGTAGGATACTCTACGTCCGACATAGTCCAATCGCTGTTCTTATTAGCAGTAGTGATGGAATATGTTTGCGGAGTAGACAAGCCCAATCCACTGCAGTCTGATTTGTGTGGCACCTTTGTTCTTACATCAGCTACGAGATCAATAAAATCAAAATAAATGATGAATTACAAAAAAAGAAAACTCTCGGATAGCAAAAAAGGAGAAGAGACATCAATTAATAATAAATTTGTGCGTGTTGGGCTCGCACCATTGTATGAATGATATGAATATGAATAATATAAATATGATATAGGATCACATCAGCTTAAGGATCGAGTAAAAAACTTCTTATAGATTACCGTTTCTTGTATGTGAGCCCTCCTCATATATTCATTTTATTCAATTTTAATAATTTAATTTCATCATAGCTAATAAAAAATACACATATTATATATTTTTTGAAAATTTTGAGTGTCTAGCTGCTACCGTTATGCATAGCTACGAAAAAAAAAATGGAATCTCCATACAATAATTTATTTAATATTATTATTTTTATTTTTTTTCCTATATAGATTTCGATAAAATATATTGGTCATGTATAAATAATTATTTTTTTTATCATTTTCAATTCAAAAATATTTTTAATTTTATGTTTAAATCAAATAACGAATTATGAGGTAATCAATAAAATGCAGAGGGATTGAAAACTTCCCTTTATTGAAGTCAGTTATAATTGAGACTAAAAGTTGATGGCAAATAATTTGAGTTGATGGCGACAAAGACAACCCTGGCTTTTTTATTCGAGTAATAAACAATAACATTCTAATAATAATGATTACCGTTTCCCACATTGTTTTTCATTTCAGAAGCTTGACGTCTATTCAAATTGTAGTTAGATGCCAAAGAATTGGCGGGTGCGTTCAAATTTACGAACCAATCTGGAAGTAAATATAAATTTAAATCCTTTCGATACTTAAAAATCACAGACGACGATAAACAGGGCTTCTTATAACTCACGCAAAACCTTTTACCTTATATGGTTTAGGCTAGTAGGCACAAACAACTTATGCTCTATGGCTTTCAAAAACACACGATAGTAAAAAAATCTCCATTGAAGTTCGATGTGCGGAAAAATGTATCGAGATGCAAAAAAACATAGACAGAAAGTTGTTTGTCAAAACTTACTAAGGCTTTTGTGAACCCTGTAAACTCTTAGACGTATCTTAAATATTTATTTTCTTAATGTTACAATAGAATAATAATAAACGTAATTTTACTCCTACAATATCGAATGTGGAAAATCACGCTATATGTCGATTGTATCTGACAAGCGAAATCTTCTCATAACTTCGATAACTAAAGCTGAAAGACCCTTATCTATTGTGCAAATCTATTGGAACGTTTGTGCGTGGCATGTGAAAGATATATTAATAAGAAGGCAATTTTGTCTTTCTTATTATGTGTTAGCTTGAGACTAGAGACATTTTAATAATAATATTTTATTCAACAATTCTAATATTAAAAAGCATAAGTATTTAATTTGATGTTGAGTTGAAAACATCAAGCAAATGGTAACATTCCAATAATTGTAATCTTATATATAAAATTCTCGTGTCACAATGTTAGTCTCGATACTCCTCCGAAACGGCTTGACCGATTCCTCTGAAATTTGGTAAGCATATTAGGTAGGTATGAGAATCGGCTAACATCTATTTTTCACACCCCTAAATAATAAGGGTGGTTCACCCCTAAATTTTTATTTTCATTTTTTTGACAAAATTTTTATTTTTTATTTTTTTATGATACGATATTCAAAAATACATACAACCCTAAATTTTTACTTTTTTATCATCAACCCTTATTTTTTTATGGCCATTTTAGTAAATTTCCGTGTCACAGTGTTTGTTACCGTACTCCTCCGTAACGGATTGACTGATCTTTACCAAATGTCATATACGTATTCAGTACGTATGAGAATCGGCTACTGTGTAACGTTTTTACCCCTAAGTGATAAGAGTTGTTCACCCTTAAATATATTTTTTATTTTTTTGACGAATTTTTTTTATTAGAATTTTATATAAAGTGGCATTAAAAGAATACATACACCCCAAAATTTTTACTTTTTTATCATCAACCCCTATCTTTTATGGCGATTTTAGTATTTTATTTATTTTTCATCTCGCCTGATAACTGATCAAATATAGTGTCTTTAACTGTACTTCGAGTAAAAGTCTATCTTTTTTGGAGGAAAATAACTCACAAAATTAAACCTGATATACATATGCTTAGTATTACCAATCTTAAATACTTAAAATTTGCCGCGCCTTTACTTTACTGGTGAGTGAAACGCCACACTATGCCATAGACTGAAGTCGTTCTCCTGTTTCACTCACAAAATTCTTCTTCAAAGACTTCTCTCACTGTTTACACAAATTTCGACCTTCGTTATTGTTTATGTATCGTATGTAGTGGTATTGTTTACAATTATCATTTTGCTATCTCAATGTAACACTCTTATGAACTACTAGCTGTTGCCCGCGGCTCCACCCGCGTGTAAGCCGCTTTATTGCATAACCTGTCCTGCACATGACTGTTGTAAAAAAATGTATTTTCATCTGTGCGCTACTGTGGATCGGATTATACGTTAAATTGTAGGTCCTCTTAGTACAAACAGTCATTAAACTAAGGGAGGAGCTTAAAAAACTCTCGACACCATAACTTATATGAACCTGATTACTTAGTTCTTACGTAGAATAAGTTATAAAATTTGATGTACTAATAAACTAGACCCCAAACGTATGAGCAAAAAATTTTCAACAAATATGATGATGACACTACAAATATTATGAAATTAAATTTGTTCTGCTTTGGACTTCTTTATGCTCAAACGGCTCAAACAAATATGCTAAAAATTTTCGCGCTCGCTTCGCTCGCGCATAGCTCGCTGCGCTCGCATCTGGCTCGCTTCGCTCGCGATTGGTCCTAGGACGTTTTGGGTCATAGCTTACGACACTACAAATATTATGTAATTTGTTCTGCTTTGGACTTCTTTATAATCAAACAGCTCAAACAAATATGCTAAAAATTTTCGCGCTCGCTTCGCTCGCGCATAGCTCGCTGCGCTCGCATCTGGCTCGCTTCGCTCGCGATTGGTCCTAGGACGATTTGGGTCATAGTTTACGACACTACAAATATTATGTAATTTGTTCTGCTTTGGACTTCTTTATGCTCAAACGGCTCAAACAAATATGCTAAAAAATTTCGCGCTCGCTTCGCTCGCGCATAGCTCGCTGCGCTCGCATCTGGCTCGCTTCGCTCGCGATTGGTCCTAGGACGTTTTGGGTCATAGCTTACGACACTACAAATATTATGTAATTTGTTCTGCTTTGGACTTCTTTATAATCAAACAGCTCAAACAAATATGCTAAAAAATTTCGCGCTCGCTGCGCTCGCGCATAGCTTGCTGCGCTCCCGATTGGTCCCAGGACGTTTTGGGTCATAGCTTACGACACTACAAATATTATGTAATTTGTTCTGCTTTGGACTTCTTTATAATCAAACAGCTCAAACAAATATGCTAAAAATTTTCGCGCTCGCTTCGCTCGCGCATAGCTCGCTGCGCTCGCATCTGGCTCGCTTCGCTCGCGATTGGTCCTAGGACGTTTTGGGTCATAGCTTACGACACTACAAATGTTATGTAATTTGTTCTGCTTTGGACTTCTTTATAATCAAACAGCTCAAACAAATATGCTAAAAATTTTCGCGCTCGCTTCGCTTGAGCATAGCTCGCTGCGCTCGCATCTGGCTCGCTTCGCTCGCGATTGGTCCCAGGACGTTTTGGGTCATAGCTTACGACACTACAAATATTATGTAATTTGTTTTGCTTTGGACTTCTTTATGCTCAAACGGCTCAAACAAATATGCTAAAAATTTTCGCGCTCGCTTCGCTCGCGATTGGTCCTAGGACGTTTTGGGTCATAGCTTACGACACTACAAATATTATGTAATGTGTTCTGCTTTGGACTTCTTTATGCTCAAACGGCTCAAACAAATATGCTAAAAAAATTTCGGGCTCGCTTCGCTTGCGATTGGTCCTAGGACGTTTTCGGTCATAGTTTACGACACAACAAATATTATGTAATTTGTTCTTCTTTGGACTTCTTTGTGCTCAAGCGGCTCGAACAAATATGCTAAAAATTTTCGAGCTCGCTTCGCTCGCGCATAGCTCGCTACGCTCGAATCCGGCTCGCTTCGCTCGCGATTGGTCCTATGACGTTTTGGGTCATAGCTTATGACACTACAAATATTATGTAATTTGTTTGGTAACGGCTCGAACGGAATCGCTAAAAAAATTTAAATACTAAAACTTTGGAAAAATATCATTACTAACGTTAAAAATTTTACAATGAAATTGTATTATACAAATAACAGACTTCAAATACATACCTATATTTATAAATTTTAACTGCATCTAAAAAGTGAAAAATAATTTTATGCCTACACATAAGTACTATCGAAGACTTTATTTGATTTACTTATAAAATTGCTATTTTTAAGTTTTATTTATCCTGTATTCTTGGCGTCGGTGCCATCTAAGAAGAACAAATTAAAGTTTGTTAAAATAGACACTATTAAATAGATATGGTTTTGGAGTCGGTTATTTGTTTTAAAAAGATTTTTATTGCGTCTAGCATTCCAATAAGAGCTCAATATTGAATATAATGCTCATTTAAAAGAGGCAATTGGTGCTATGGATAAGGTTCACACTATAGCATTAAAAGATTGATGTTGTTTGTTATTGTTCCTGTCGTAATTAATATGTGATATGTCATTTTAGGTAATAAACTATAAAAACTTAAACATAATATTTTTTGGCGTTTGTTATTTTTATATTTCCTTAACGTTTGTTCATAGCGCTCCATACCCATTTCACGCATATACTATACACACTTATAATAAGTAAGTAAGATTTTAATTATACTAGAATTTGTCTAGAAACTAGAATAAAAATAATTAATAAGGCAAAACAACGTTTGCCGGGTCAGCTAGTGATTTTATAATATTCTCCCTCTCTTCAGAATCCACCTTTGTCAGACGACTTTTGTAATTCGTAATATTATTATGATGCCTAAGTAATAAAATCAGACGTCATCGCGGAAGGGACTTCCATGACATGGATGGACATGGACATTCAAGGCTGGGGTTATAAATATTAATCTTACCACTAATATTAGCCGATTCCATTTGATTAGATCTTCCATGAATAAGTGCTAAGTTAGGTATTGGTCTCGCTACGGACTCCATACGGATATGTTCTTCTGGACGATAATCTACAAAGACACAATAAAATTAGCTAATTTATTTATGACAAAATCCGTTTCTAAAGCAAAAGGCTTTAAAAAATTGGTTGGAAATTATTAAAGGAACTCACGAAACCAAATATTCAATAGGTAAGGTAATCAGGTTGAAAAATCAAATTAAAAATAAAATTCGACTACGATCAATTTAAAAGAGGCAAAAATATATGTATGTATGTTTTTGTGTATTTTTATCTCTCTTTCACGCCAAAATGCAATCCAATCTATTTCACTTTGAAACCATTTAGCATTTAATCTGATACGTAAGTAGTTTAAACGTTGTATATTAATAGCATGGACATTATATATTTTGTCCATATTAATAGGCATCATTTTATCCCGGATTATCGCGATGTGCAGCGACTTATTTATGTTTTCTATAATTAAGTTCTAGTTGCCGTTTATGTTTTATAGTTTATTTATTAGCTAGCACACATATATGACATAAGGCTAAGTTACACATGCCCTGTATAAGGCAATCATTTACCTTGATTAATCAACATCTGTACCCTTTGCACATTCCTCTCTATGTAGACTTGAGGCGTTTTTCTTTTAGAGGTGGTAGTTAAAGGCTTTTCTTTGGATGCAGTCTCTTTCACTATTATCTTGCGCCGCGGTATGTGACTGGCTTTAGATTTGTTGGCTGAAAGTTTAAATTTAATTCGTATATATTGTATAATAATAACTGATAGAATTGCTTTTTGTCTGCTCATATTCACAATGTTTTTTCTTAGTTTAATTAATATAATTAAAAGTAACAATAAGACATCTTTTTTGTATGAGCTAGGTGGCCAAGCATTGGTGTCGAGAGATTTCAAGTCGCCCGAAGGCCTCTGATTTGGCTTAACGACTACTTGTACTAAGACAAATAGCCGAGATCTACTGATTTACATGACATCTGACCCCCGGTAGCACCTAAATAAACGACAGGTTTGTGCATGGTCACTCTTCCAAACACCTCATCGACCGTTACCTAGCTTTGATGATCGCGTCAGATCACCTTAGCTAGCCAAACTACAGGCGCTACGACATAAATAATAATCATACAAAATTTACACACAAAAATGATAAGTTTGTGTCAGTTATGACTTGAATCAGTAAATAGAGCATTCAAAAGTACATGTCTTTGTGCTAGTAGAGAAAACATGAGTCTGAGCAAGATAAATGTATTTTTTAACATTTTAATTATTGTACTCAAGTTATACTTACCCACATCTTTTCTGGTCAAAAATTGAATAGTTCTACTATTGCTCAATCTGTCACCTACAAAAAAGTTACAAATAAGATGGATAGATAAAAAGATATTCGCAAAATAAATCTATGAGTAGGAACTATTTAAAAAATGTACTTAGTCAAGGTCCGATACACGAAACAAATATAACGTTAACGCTATTAAAATTATTAGTCTGCCGACTTGACATACACGCGACCAACTCAAGTCGGAAGTTAATAGTATTAATTTCAAAAATATGTCTCGCCTCAGAAATCAAACCGAGGGCTTTGCGGTCTGGCTCACAGAACACACGGCCCACCATGTAAATATAGTTTTAACGCTCTCAAGTAGATGTTTTTTTTTAAGATTTTTTAACTAGTGTTTTCCTAATTTATGAGAATGTTAGTACATGCCAAAATTAGTATTTATATTCCTAGAATACTCGTAGTTTTTTGAGTTATTTCTGTCACTAACTTAAACTTTTCATAATTAATAACAATGATACAGCAGTCAATTAAAGATAATGACCGTGTTATTGTTTTTTTCTTAAGGACTAGATTTTTGTATTATCTCAATTATTACCTGAGTTGTGCATTTTGTTGTCTGCAACCTTGTCACTGCTTGGTTTGTTGTAGTAAAGTATGGTTGGAATCTTTACTACTTTGGGCACACGGCTGTTCGTTTTAGTTCTCGTTTGATTGATCGTAGATATTTTACCTTGAACGTAAAGAATCAAAGGTAGCAAACGACACAAATAAGCTTATTTTGAATCATAAGAGTTTATGTTACATAATTAGGATTAGGAAGAAGGAGCGTCGGTCGTCCACAGAAGGTGGGTCGGCGACATCTTATCAGTTGCAGGTCGAATCTGGACACGATTGGCACAGGACTGAGTTGAATGGCATGTTAAAAGAGAGGCCTATTCCCAGCAGTGGGAGAGAACTGACTGGATGATGATGATGATTGTGTTACATAAAACGTGTAAGAGGTTCACGTTACGAAATATGAAGTATGTTACGTCTAGAATAATAAAGTATTGAGCAACTTTAAAATAAATCATCATGGGCCTTTGTTGAGCAACTTTAAAATAAATCATCATGGGCCTTTCAATTGATTAAACCAGATTGTTTTAATCATACCCATGGGTTGCAGCACTTTCGTTGATGGCTGAACAAGCCTAACCAGGAGCCATAGCTTCTTCTAGTGTTGGCAAGTCAGGTTGTTACAGTTATTATCTATCTACTACTTTTTATTTTATTAAAACAAATATGTTATAAATACTGTGAATGTCCTTTTCTCAATTGCTTGGGATTCGTTTTATCAAACAATGTTCAAATAAGTAATAACTTAAAATAATTCTGGTTTGAGCAGAGAAAATATTTGTTTTTTTTTTTATACTATACTTGGTGTGTGTCGAGACTATTATTATCATACCCCATAAGCCCATATTTCTCATATAATGGCGCCAAAACTATAATAAAGAAAGGCGAAAACAGCGACGATAATGTTCTAGAAAGAAATGAGTAACGATAATTTCATACCATTAGTTAAGTTATCCTTTGATTTATTGAGATATAGTTTAGGATGGTTGTAACCTGCTGGATTCTTCATCCCATTGCTGTAGGCTTCATGGCTATCCATAATGGTACCTGAAAAGTTCTATATACTTACTTAGTACAGGATATAGCAATTCAGCCTTATTACTCTTAAAGTCTTTAAACCCGTTCAAACATTGGTTTTTAAAATGATGCCTAGTACTATTGCTAATTTTGGTTGTTAATAAGGCAACCCTATTTCTACCTAATTTCATCACGCCAAATCTCCAAAAAGTACATAACAAACTTATAAGTTGGGTAAGTAATCTAACTGTTTTTACTTGAAAAAAAAAAACGGTATTAAAACTTACGTACCATATACTTTGTACACTTATTTTTTTGAACATTCGTACACCTAAAAGTATAATTGATTCTGATAGAATTCACAAAGTAACGATGTACAATTTTATTTATCGAGCACTTTGTGCACCAGTTTAATAGTTTGACCAATTATCACACCGCCTTGTATCAAACTGTGTTTTTTTTATAACCGAAATACATTGGAATTGTCTCTTTAAAATGATAAATAACAAACACTAAAATTTCATCATAAAAATTCCAAAAGTTTGTGATCTGTGTTATTTTTTATTTCAGATATTTGAAATGATTTGTCAAAAAAGTGGCAAGACATTTAAATGTTTTTTCGCAAAATGAGGTTGTGATTCTTCTGTCAACAAAACTTCTTGGTTTTCAGTTGTAGGCTTCATGGTGTTGCTCCAAATAGGCAACACTCTGAGCCCGTGCTCTTTGCTGCTCCGCTTGAACTTCTTCCAGTTTCTTGATGAGGTCTTCTTGGACGCTGTCTACGATTTCTTTTAGATTTTTCGCTGTAATAATGTCAGAATAATACATGAGATGATGATACGCAGACAATCTTTAGAGTAAAAAATGTTTAGAGGAAGAACCCTATTCTTAAGCTTCTTTTTAGGTAGTAGTAAATGTCAAGAGCTGTGTTATTGTAGCCTTGAATCATACAAAGGTGATTCGGATAACCAAAACATGGCTCTTTATGAAGTCTTTCAGACTCGTATGCTTTTCTATGTCTCTTATTAATAACCTCAAACAGATACCTGTCTTTTGATTAAACTCTTCTGCTATTAGGGATATTTTCTTCAAAGTGCTGACATGCTTAGCGAGTTCGCTTGCTACGTCATTATCGGTAGTCGTAACGGTGGTCGCATCTGTCATCTTTGCCTGCCGACGGCGGGCCTCTTTCATTACTGCTGTCTTCAACTCTTCACTATTTACAACTGGCATCTATGTGAGATAAAACAATTTTTAATGATAACATGTATGCAAATAAATTAAGAATTAAGTCTTAAGCTCATAAATTTTAAAATCTTTGGATAAAATATTTTAAAATAAATCGGGGAACTGGATTTTTCAAGATTTTTTATACAATAAAAGAATATTTTAGCAGACAGAAGGAAGGTTCTAATTTATAGTAATGGGACGTAATCTGTCCATATTCCTACTGTAAATAATTAATCAATGAATACTGAAATCTCTATAACACTGCATCATTTTATAGGGCCCTTTACATAGCAATATTAACTTAAGGCACTTACGTCATGTCAAGAAGATAGCTACGCTCAGCTCAATGCTCATGCCGCTTATGATACGCCGAAACCCGTTGAACGTATATTCAACGTTTTTTTTAAGTAAGTGTATTTGTGTAGTATTTGTTCGCGCAAATATATAGCAAGGCTTACTTTGGGCATTTTAAACGACAGTTTATCCGAGACAACTGATTCCGTCGTCTCCTGTCGAAACACTTCATTGCTGGGCTCCGGTATAGGTAGAGGTACAGATATGGTATCATTTGGTATCAGTTCCGGTGACATTGATCTAAGGTTCTCGAGGACTGACGCTGTAGGCTCGATAGGAGGGAGTTCGAGAGTCGTTTTCACTGATATCTTGATAGGTAAAGCGTTTGTGATACTGTCGACGATTGTTTCTGAGACAAACAGTTAAATCGTGGAGATGACCAATATGTATGAAATTAGTAAAAAGCGAGTGTAGCGCGGTGGTACAAACGTCTGCTTTTCAATCAAACGGCCCCTGGTTCGATCCCAGCAATGACTTCTTTTTCAAGTTATGTGTGGATTTGCTCTCGCTTTACGGTGAAGGAAAACATCGTGAGGAAACCGACATGTTTGGGGACCACAATATCCGAAGACGTGTGTCATCCGCCAACCCGCACTTGGCCAGCGTGGTGGATTATGGCATATATCTCTCTCCTCGTGAGAGAAGGCCCCGAGTCCCTGCAGTGGGAATGTATAGTGGGCTGCTTATGCTATGCAATTAGTAGTAGCAAGATAGAGAGGGAAGAAGGTGATCAAAGAAGACAAGAAGAGTGTGAACGATGACATGAGAGAGAATAAAGTGAGTGTAGATATGGCGGCTTATATAGAAAAGTGGAAAGAAAAACATAGTTGTGCCAACCTCACCAATGAGATAATTTACAAATTAAGAAGAATAAGTTATCTTGCAAGAAAATAAGCTGAAGGATAACTTTTGCTCCTAATTCATAACTATTTCTAAAGTAAATGCTTACGAATAACGTTGACTGGCGATTCAACTTCTTCCCTCCTTTTGGCTGCCAACCTTCTCGTCAATTCGGCAAGAAACATTGAACATGTAGGTCCTGAAATAAAAGTATAATTATTTTGTAATATATTTATCTCTCAAAAGTTTATCTTGGGCGACATGATAAATTCCTGAGAAATATTATAGAAGTAATACTAATAGCGAGAAAATAAAGAAGAACACCAAGAAAATTATTTTCAGACCAGAGTAAAAAGATAGTAAATGTCATATCGTTCACGGAGTTAAAAGTATGGTAGAAGACAGAATCAGCGGAAGATTGCAATGAGTGACAAAAACGATGGCAAAATCATTAGCTCTCAAATACGGATATAATGAACAAGAATATAATTACCATCACTCTTACGTTTTTTGGTCGTTTTTTGCTTAGCAGCCGGTTGTTTTTTATTTTTTGTTTTAGGGCGAGAGAGTTTGTCCATGCCTGTTGAGTAAAAATATGTAAGATCAAATTATATAGGAGAAGCAATACTATCTTATCCCACAAGTTATGATGGTAGACCTAAGTACCTATTGTGTAAATATGTAGTTACTTGAAAGATTGATGCTGGGAAGTCCCGATAAAACGGGACTTCCGTAAAAACGTTTCGGAAGTGCTTAGGAGCACAACTATTGCACAAATAATACAATAAATATAAATAAAGCTGACGGAATTAAATTCTTGACAGTGACACAATCTATTTTTAAGAAAAAGAAACAATTGTCTTTGGTTTGCATCAATTCAAAAAGGTTTTCATCGCTTTACAGAAGAAAGATATAAGGATAGTATAAATATGTACTTTATTTTTCTAATTATTATTCATGAATACGACATGTCTGAAGTCCATTAATCTCAGATTTGATCCAATAATAGCCCAGTGAAATTAGGTTAAAAAAAGGGGTCAACCTCGAAATGAAAGATAATAAGCTGGAAATTGGTAAAAACCTTTGTTTTGTTACCCTAAATATTGTCTCAAAAGTCACAAATGCTATCGTGTCCGCGTCTTAAGATATTGAAGGTCAAAGGTCACAAAAAACGATTTTTCGCGAATATCTCGGTTCCTATTGCTTAAATGATATTTTCACCTATTACAAAAGTTGTAGAATATAAAATTCTCTACAACTTTTGTCTAAACTTTTTTTTTATACGATCAACCGTTTTTGAGGTAGAGCGCGAAGAGTGCGGCTAGTGCGGCGGATGAGCTAATGCAGGGTCAAGCGTGACCCTGCATTAGCTCATATATTATTATGACTGTACGATATTCGCGAAAAATCGTTTTTTGTGACCTTTGACCTTCAATATCTTAAGACGCGGACACGATAGCATTTGTGACTTTTGAGACAATATTTAGGGTAACAAAACAAAGGTTTTTACCAATTTCCAGCTTATTATCTTTCATTCCGAGGTGAAACCCCTAATATGACTGGGCTATAATGCCGTAGACAGAGAAAACAAAATAATGCCTTTGGTACACCTACGTATTCGCATACGGCGTAGACAGAGAACTCTGTCTACGGCATACGGCAACACGGACGACGAACGACGAAAAACTGTCAGTTTTATGGCAACGTTTTGCATGTGTTATGTCTCGCTCTACTATATAGCTAAATGAAATGGTTGCGTCCTTGTCGGTATTGTTTCACAAGTAACTGCGAAATGGCCGTTACACAGATGCAGCTGTTCCGCTAGTGGAGTTTCGCATCGCATAGCGTCACTATGCGTTCTGTCAGAGAGGTGAATTTCGCAAAATAGAAGCCGAAAATATGAAATGACAATGACATTTCCTTGCGAAAGAACTGCTTACTAACGTTCCGCAGATGTTTCGCTACCGCAATTATATCGCTCGCTGCCGCATGCGAATGCGTGTACTAAAGGCGTTAATGAGGTGCTTGAGGATTGTAGTTTTGTAGAATAAATATAAATTGCATGGCACCTACTTTTAAATAAAGGCTAAGCCTAAGTAATCGGAAATAATCCGATTACCTACATCTTAATGAATCGTTTTCTAAAATAAAAGCAAATTCAAACAGGGAATAATTTATTAACTTATTTGCATTTTATTTTCGCTGAGAGTTCCAGATTACTGCGGACCTGTTACTGGTTTCTGAAAATAAAGTTAAATATAAGCTTTTTATCTTGTTGCAGTTTACTATTATTAGTAACAAAAAAGAACTATGTAAAACGTGCTGGTATATCGTATCGTAAACGAATGTGTTGCCACTGCTATCATTCATTTAATAGTAATTTGCAATAAAAAATAAAGTTGAATATGAATTAAAATTAATAAACGAAAACTTACTTTAAATAAATAAAAATAAATATATAGGACTCAATTCACACACGGCTGGTTAACCCCATACTGAACCATTTCTAGTTCGTATAATTGTTGCTAACACAACTGATATACTACATAATATACATACATACATACTTTATATAGATACATATTTAGCACCCAGACTGACAGCCAACAAATTTAGTTCAGCACAAAGATGTTGGACTTGCCGGGAATCGAACCCGGAACCTTCTGATTGGCAGTCCGGCATGGTAACCATGACGCCAACGAGGTCGTCATTGAATAACTAACTTTATTTAAATTTAGATTAGATTTACATTAATTGATTGATTTGAATGTTAATTAACTGTATATTATTTCTCGATTAAAAAATTGAAGCAACGTGTGTGAACAGACAGTGATTTCATCTTTTATAATAGGTTACATCAGCCATGCAAAAACATAAAGTAACCTAAAAAATCAGCAAGCAGATGTTGTGGTCGAAACCAGCCTGGAAATCATCATACCAGTTACTTACAGAAATACATATGCGCCTATAGCACCGAAGTACGAATCGTGTTTGGATGGGTGACCATGCACAAGACTGTCGTTTTAAAGTGGCATTTTCATCTGGATGCTACCATGGGTCGCATAACACGTTAAATTGTAGGTCCTGGCTGTTAATATAAGTACAAACAGTCGTTGAGCCAAGTCTGAGCCTTCGAGCGGCTTGAAAACTCTCGACACCAGAGCTTGGCCACTTCATACGAAGTATTAGTAGTAGTACTTACAGAAATAGTAGAGGGTTCCTTCTTAGCCTTATTTTCCTGCGCTGCCAAGCCTGGCACAGCTATCTTCGGATCTTGGCCGTGTTCAGAGCGAGCTACCAATAGAGCCGTCCCTGCAGCAGGAGCCACAGGAGTCAAAGGCGTAGATGATGGGACAACTGGTGCTTCTTTTTGGCCCTCTGGAGTCTCATTTAGAGCTACCGGGGTGGGTACTACAGGGGCTTGCGAAGTGTCTTTAGCAGCTAAGGGATTGATTACAGGAGCTACCGGTGCAGTGACCAGCTGGGTTTCCACGGGTGCTGGGCAGGAAGGAAATAGTTATACACGAGATTATGGGTATATTTTCGGTTAGGGGATCAAAATTGTTATACTTATGGACTAATTTTACTGTTGGATTCCGAACACTTTAAAATTTTACTAGCGCACAAATAAATGTAAAAACAAAGACAGCCCATAAGATATATTTTTATGAAGAGTTATTTAAAAGTATATGTATGTGCGTATAGTAAAAGTTGTAAGTTGATTATTATTTTCCATGAGATTATTTGATGTGTAGTTTCCTAGGTGATAACTTTGCCATTGAGGCCAAAACTGGTCGATAAATTTTAAAAGTAAAATTAATACATAAATTAATAACGAGCCCTTTTGTAGCTTAGCTGCTGTTAATCTTTTCCTAATATATCAGTCAAAATAATCAGAAATAAACTTTATAATCAGATTAATTTTCATTTTATTAGGAAACCATGCAAACCACTAAAAGGTGGATCAAAAGCATTATAATCAACGCAAAAATATAAACTGGACCTGCAAAAAATAACCACAATGTAAAAAGGTATGTTAAAGTTTATTAAGTTTACTAGTGCATAGGTCAAGGCTTCCAGCTATCTCCTCGTTTATAGAATATATAAAGAAAAGTGGAATAATTACTAAGCAATTTATCTAGGAAGGAATTAGATATTTATTTTCAAAGACCATCAAACTATTTGAAAATAATACACGCTTTCAGATAATGTAGCGCCTGTAGCTTATCTGAGGTGATCTGACGCGATCATCGAGGTTAAGCAGCGGTCGATGCACGAAAGACAGACAGTCTTTGGATGGGTAACCATACGAAAAAGTGGAATTTTCATCTGGGTGCTACTGTGGATCGGATGACATGTAGATCTTGGCTGTTAGTCTTCGTAAAAGCTATCGATAAGCCAAGTCAGAGGCTTTTGGTTAGCTCTCGATGCCGCTTAGCCGATGCCTGCGTCAAATCACCTTTGTTAACCGAGCTTCAGGCGCTAAACTTCTATGATAGCGTTAGATCACCTTACCGCGACCTTTAAAATACAAGCACAACTTGAAATGATGAAGATATTTTTTTTTTTATTCACACTCTGCTGGTTAACCCCACTGAACCATTTTTAGTTCGTACTATGGTTGCTGACACAACTGATATACTACATATCCATACATAGGTACATATTTTATATCCATACGTATTTAACACCCAGACCCACAGCCAACAAATTTAGTCCCGCACAAAGATGTTGGCCGTACCAGGGATTGAACCCGGAACCTTCTGATTGGCATGGTAACCTTTACGCCAACGAGGTCATCGTCATCGTCGAGGTCGTCGTTTACCAGGTATTCCGTGGTAGCTCTCGTGCGCATCAAAGAACTGCTCCCGCGCCGGTTCGTCAATAACAAGCGGCGCAGGCGCAGAATTCACGTCCGATATGCTGTCTGATGATACGCTGCTTTCGCTCTTGCTGGGATGCTTTTTCTTCTTCTTAGTCTTCTTTATCTGGGAATATTACATTTTTCTTAATCCCAGACTCAAAAACGACGGAGTATCCTATCATACGTGTGACGCGTGTGTGTTTGTGGTATAGTAAACTGCTAAACGAATGATCTGATGTAGATTTTTTTTGGTACAAAAGTGGGGCATTGTGGATTGTTCTTGGCTATGTTTGATGAAAATCCGACTAAGATGGACACTGTCACAAAATGGCGGATGACATATAGGTATTATATTTGTCCAGCATGGTGAGTATATAATAATAATAATAGTTTATTTCAGAAATGCTTCCATACAATTACAATTATAATGTCCTTATACATAAAAATTATTCAAATATCTTAAAATTAAATACAAATTATTAAAAATGTCAAGAAAGCATGATTCATCAAAGTTTTTCTCCAGTTAACACTCTCATCCATTTGTGCTGGATAGGACAGTCCCACCGATCATTGATCATCCTCAGGATGGCGTTGCGGCTGTCCCGCAATCGCTGTCGTAACGAGGCGACCCTCTTGCGGATAACCGCATGAAAGTCGTCCGTGCGTACTTCCGCGAACATCAAAGATGCGCTGCTCCAGCGGGGCAGCCGCATCAGCACCCTGAAGATGTCATTATATTGGACTTGCAAGACGCTGGCAGCCCGACGGGTGTGGTTAACCCACACGCTACTCGAGTAGAACGACTAATTATATGAAAGGGCTTGATTGGTAAAATACGAGTACATTCATTACTATATTTACCTTGCCCTTAGATATATTCAATTCTGCATTAGGTTTCGCATCAGCAGCTGGTTCGTCTTTGCCAGTTTTATCATCTTTCGCCATTTTACCCAGTTTGGCGGTTTTTCAAGACTAAATTGGCAAAATACTTTTGCGTTTCTGTTTAGATTATAGTCTAATAAAAGTTTTCGATATTATTTAACACCTGTTCTTTTTATGCTTAGGATAGATGGCTTACTCCTGAAACAAATAAATGAGGTCAGAAACAATGAACAAAATGTTAGTTTTGAGTAAAAGTAAATATAAAAGGGGACCTCCCATACAACGAACATTATCTTTATAGTTTATTTTTTTTACACAACACAGCTAGATAGCATATGAGCGAGTGACCACATGAGTTTAGAGCCACTTTGGCCTAAGGTGGAGCATGCATAGTCTGGAAGAGCTACCCCTAAAGAAGGCCTCCAGAACACAATCAGGTGCTTGGCAGCCAATTTTCGAAGGTCGTTGCTAGCCAATCGAACACTATTGGAAATGCCATACTATGCAAACATGTAATGCATGCATGTAAAATTTTGGAACAGCTAGGTCGCACGTAGTTGGGTTTTTCAAATTCAAATTCAAATTAATTTACTGTTGCAGAACAATACAATAAGATAACATATATAACAATTTGAGTGCGCCATATTCTTAACCTTTCGGCATGCAATTAAAAGTAAAACATAGGTATATAATAATAAAGATACAATTTTACAAATTATACAAACAACACAAGTTTAAAGAGAAAAAAAACACACTGAACAGACTGGAACAAGAAAAAATAATTAATAATGTCTTAAGAATTCAAATTAGTAATGTCACAAACAAAATTATTCATTTAGAGATTTTAACCGACTTCATTTTATTCGATTACAAATTGTATCATCAATGATATGATTTACCTTTGAATAAACTTCCGTAAAGCCAGAATGAAAGGAAGAGAAAATGCCACATGACCCAGCCTATTGTTGGGCGCTCGGATGCTGCCATGGGTTTAGGTTCAGCACGGAAGATCGACTTCATACTTTGGGTCGAAACAACCCTTTTTCTGTCACCCAACATCACCTCTGATAACGTAAGCCAAAATATTGCCATTTAAAATCTACTCGAGTGTAGCCAACGGCGGAATTACGAGAATTTACGCCGAATCCAATATAAATTAAAAACTCTGTCAAAATACTTACTGCTCATTGAACTAGAATTGGACAAATCAGATGCTAAATGAACTGAAAATGATTGCGAACAAACTTACTTTGATCCATTTTTATTCACAAAAGAAGCTTGATGTAACAAAATATATTTATTGTAAATTAACTGTTCATATTATATTATTTTTTTGATATTTTTAGCAAAGATTTTTCAGCACACCCATCGTCTAAAATTTTACATTGACATTTTGCGCGTTGTCACTTTTGTTCCAAATTTGAATTGAAAGCTATTTGTTCTTTTTTCCTAGTTTTGAATTCTTCTACAAAGGTTGCATAGCTGTAATGCAAAAAGGTAACAGTTCCAGTTTGTCTTCTTTCTAATGCTTGTACAAGTACGTATAGACACAGCGAGACTTTTTGCTATTGGCTGCTGCAGTTTTATTCAAATACTGAGACTGGGTGTAGGGTGAGTATGCTAGTTGGGAAAACTTTAAGGAATTTAAAATAACTTCATAACACTTTTTACAAAATACAAGGTCATATGCCTAGCCTAGCCGCTAGGCATTTGACCAGCCGGGCGCGTATCCACACGAGTTTGCTCTGTCCTAACGAGCATGCCTAGTCTGGAATAACTCAATGAGGTTGCTGGAACACACTGTTAAGTGATTGGTTCAAGTTGAAAAGTCTGTGTTTTAAAGACGATTAAGTTTTTATTTCTAAATTTCCGACAAAGAAAATATATATTGGTCACCTTACAGTCCCCTGTCGCTCATATCTATCTACAATCTAGACAGTTTTTACAAGCTCAGCGCGGGGAGCTGTCCCATAAATCCGTGTACTTATACCTAGAACATTCTCGAATATTCGAACTGTTTTCTTCAGATTCGAGCAACTTATTTGTCAGATGCATTAAATAGTCTAAGATACGATAAACAACGACCTTCACCGATCTGTTTAATGGATAAAAATTATTCGATAGGTAATTTCGTTTATTAAAAATGATAAAAAACGTGGGTTGCCTGATAAAATCTTGGCCAGGCTATAATTAATTAAAAATTGAAAATTCATTTTTTTTTTTAATTTCACCATTGTGTTTAACAGAAAAAATTAACACTATCGGAAAGTTCACAGCCTATAGAATATGCAAACGGAGGGTTGCCTATTATTTTCCTGGCATAACGTTTGGGTTGCCAGGTGTAAACCGGTATTTCGCTCGTAGTTATTTTCACCTATTTGTTTAATCTATTAACTAAACATAAAAATAAGCGCTGTTTTATTGTGAATACGATGATATAGGGTTGCCCGTAATAAGTCTGTCCTGAATGACAGTTGCCGAATTTTAAAAAGTTAAATTTTAATGCGACTGGGGACGTACAACAAAAAGGTCCGAGTCTAGTATCTCGTGCGGTAGACAAAGACAGGGTTATAGGTAGCTGCGCGTGGCGTGGCTGTAGGAAATGACAAAGAGCGCATGCTACTAGTTCATGCAATGGAAAAAGATAGCAATAAACTTGTATACAGCAATATTTTGGAGCAACTAATATTTCTATACATATACATATATAAAGTTTAAGTACAAACGTACTGTGAAATATACAATAATTTGCAAGCTGATTAATATTAGATTAATATTAATATAATAAATTGTAAAAATTAAATATATACTTAATTATAAAAGCGGCATTACAGTATATTTATGTTGTTCTAAATTGATATCAGAAAGTAACGTATAGTTACTGGAAATATTCATCTTTTTTTTAGAAAGTAAATAATAATGGAGTAAGGTAATTGTCGAAAATTCCAAATGATGAAATAAAAAAGCCAATACTAAGAATATTTTATTTATAAAAAAATTATTATTTTAAACTATACAATCAATAAATTTCCCGACCGCTTTAAAAAATGCCATCTCCATATGAAACGCTCCTAAATTTATAAAAATTTTATCAAATTTTGGTTTTTCTTTATTTTTGATTTGTATAGCCGTTTTGGCTATAGCTAAATCATATGTCACTATTATTTGCTCCTGTTGACATTTTTCGGCTATTTCATTTGCTATGACAAGTGTTTCATTTACTACTGCGTGAGATGTTGGAGAAGAATTTATCGGAGGCAAATATAGACTTCAGACTTCCAGCGTGTTAGTAAACGAATCTAAGGTAAGCATTTGCAAAGTTGTCTTTGGTTATGAATAATACGGTTGAATCGGTCGTGAAATTTCATTGAAACGTCTTCTTTTTCGTGATGGTCCTTGTTCATTCTCACTAACATGAAGTTGCGATGAACTCGTAGCTTCAATATTATCAAAATGATCACCACTGGGAAATTGATAGATTATACCAACTGTGTCGTGCATCGTGTCTTTACCGGATGTGGTGTCAACGAAACGATCAAAATTTTCAAACGTAACGTGAGTACTAAGTCCATTTACTGCACTGATGCCACTTGGTATTGCGGCGTTTTTTTTGACTGATGTATAAGTCATTTCGGTTTCTAGTTCTTCTGCTAAATTGTATGACCATATCTGTTAAGCATTGTTATAATTTGTCGCGAGTTGGTTAGAGACTTGATAGCTAATCCAAGAGTTAATTTTTTTTTTAATCGAATTTGGCGGTTGTATAGACTCGGACCTCTATGTTGTACGTCCCCAGTCGCATTAAAATTTAACTTTTTAAAATTCGGCAACCGTCATTCAGGACAGACTTATTACGGGCAACCCTATATCATCGTATTCACAATAAAACGGCGCTTATTTTTATGTTTAGTTAATAGATTAAACAAATAGGTGAAAATAACTACGAGTGAAATACCGGTTTACACCTGGCAACCCAAACGTTATGCCAGGAAAATAATAGGCAACCCTCCGTTTGCATATTCTATAGGCTGTGAACTTTCCGATAGTGTTAATTTTTTTTGTTAAACACAATGGTGAAATTAAAAAAAAAATGATTTTTCAATTTTTAATTAATAATAGCCTGGCCAAGATTTTGTCAGGCAACCCATGTTTTTTATCATTTTTAATAAACGAAATTACCTATCGAATAATTTTTATCCATTAAACAGATCGGTGAAGGTCGTTGTTTATCGTATCTTCTACTAAAATATTTTACAGAAGAGATTATAAATGATTTTGATTGATTTTATTTATAGATGATTGAATAAATAAGTGGTATTGTGAACGAAATAAATAAACTGATAAGCCCAAAGCTGCAACCACAAAACATTGATCGGAGGTTTTCTAAATTTTTAATTGAAACTTGTGTACACATCGTCTAAATGATTCGTGTTATTGGAACGTTTGAAACAAACCGATAATTAAACAAAGATTAAATCAATCTAGTCTTTTTTCGTACTGAAAAACGCATATGTCGAGTGTTGTTATTTTGGTTACAAAATTAAATGTCTACATGTACATTGATTGAAAGTGTTATTATTTTTAACTAGCAGATCGACCCCGCTTCGCAAGGTCTATAAAATAATCTAAGTTGCAAAGAGAAACAAAATAAAACCTATATTACTCAGGGATAATTAGCTTCCCAACGGTGACGGAATTTTTCAGACCGGTTCAGTAGCTTCGGAGCCTATTTGCGTCAAACAAACAAACAAAAATCAAAAGTTTCCTCTTTATATATTGGTAGAGATGGAAATTGGTAGATTCTACTTCTTTTTAAATATATATTTCAACCAAGCAAAATTAAACTCTATCCCAAGGTGACAGAGATGCGATGCCCTGAATGAAATATTGAAAGAAAACTAGTACTGAACTAAATGAACTACTGAACTAAAAGAAAGATATAGTTCACTGATATAAAAAGATATGTACATATCTTTTCATTTTAGTGGCACATTCTGCGCATGTCTAACACACACTGAACAACTAAACACCTCATAACTACTAGAGTAGTTCTGAAAACTTAATATATTGCTCTCGCTCACGCTCAAGCGCTTGCATAATGCCCCTACACTCGCACTTACAGCGGAACTTTGATTGTGTCTGGGAGAATGTTTGGCCCTTCGGATTGGTCTGGCTGTACACAAAAGGTATTAAAATAACCCCCCAAACAACATATATAAAGCAGAAGACTTCGAATACAACAAAAGTTCGGTAATTTTTTTATGAGGTTTCAAGCGTCTGGGAGAAATTACCGCCCACAGAAACGGTCTGTCAATATGATATAATTATTTTTAATAATATTCTATGTGACATATATAAAAATCAGCACTTCGAATTTAACAAAAGTAAGTTATGTTTTTGTCTACCTTTGTTACCTGCTACCTGTGAACGGGCCGCCTAGTCAAACTAGTTAGTACACACACACTCTCAAACACATAGAAGAGTGTCTATACCGTAAAATTCGTTACTTCAAAAATAAGTAACGTCTGGGGGCCCTGGGATCTTACTCTATTACCTTTTATTTTATTTTTTCGGCTGTGGCAGTACTTTTATTAGTAAGGATGGTAAAAATAATAAATCTATATTTGTTTTTATCCAATATGTCACTTTAATAATTACGTCACGTCTAAATTTTAATATACAACATTTATTTAAATTGGAATTAATTAAACTTAATTTAACCTTTTAGTCTAATTATGTTATTGGCCGAGCGTTTAAAGCAAGTGAAGTCTGCGAAATGTAACTATTCAGTTCTATGTTGTTTTTATGTCTACGTACTCGCTTTTGAGCCCAAGTCCCCAACCAAGCTATATCGTGACCGATATGCCGTCACGAGGTCTATTGTTTAGAGAACTGCTAGTTACGAGTGGTTGTTCTTCTATGTCAATAAATGATTTAGTATTTATTTTTATTTAAGTACTAGAGTGACAATTACTATTGTGACGCTCTGGGTTTAGCTTTAGAAAATTCATTCCAGCTGAAGTACTAGCTCATGTATTTTATTAAAGAAATATATTGACCCCAAATAGAGTGGCCACCATTTTTTATGTAGCCCGTAAAATATGAACGGGCTTTGCCCTCTGTCTCTGGTTTACGATGTGATTGACAGTGACCTCAGGGGGCTACCATGGACTGCTACGCTATCATGGTTATAAGTAGACGTTGATAAAAAGTCAGAGTTATGATCAACCGTATTTTGTTTAACAGAATTGGGCAAGTGCGAATTTATTTGTGAGTCATTGTTACTTGAAAATAAAACAAAATTGCGAATTCGCCTTCCTTGTCGTATTACCCCCTCATATATTTTTTTAGAGTAGATATTTCTGGATCGTTCATAATTATTTGTTGATAATAAAAGTTTCACGTCATATAATTTTTAATTAACTATTCAATAATCAATATTATTCGATAAAATATACAAAACAATATTTATATAATATGTCCATGTATATAAATAACGGTCAGCTAGTGGATATTTTTGTTTTCTGTGTGGAATATCTTCAAATTTATTTTATTCAGATTTTTTATGCATTGTTTAATACCATCTAGCTAGCTATGTTCATGAGATCCAGGTGACAGACGGACAGACAGACGAACTGACTTGGTTAGTCTTCAAAAAAGTTCAACTGTCATTTCTCTTTGGTTATGATAAAAAACTGATTGTGAATATTATCTCCCTCTCTCTGAGAGCACTGATATAATTGATTACTACATCACTTACTATTTTAACAAAACCCCAAGTGGCGTGCCTTGGAAGAGGCCTATGTCCAGCAGTGGACGAACATAGGCTGATGATGACTATTTTAACGTTGTTTTAAACGATGAAACTCAAAAACCTTTAGTATCTTCCTTGTTATATGTTAGGAGTGCTCGATAAGTGCTTTACTAGTTTTATTATTGGAAAGTAGCCTATGTGTACTAAATAAGATTTTATGGCTGGGTGTAAAAACGTTAACCAGTGACTCAAAATGGGTTGGATAAAAACTTAAAAGGCTGAAATACACCAAGCCAGTTTAGGTAATTGCGTAAAACCCCTTTAAAATCACATTTTAACATTCAAACTATGTTTGAACCGGGTATGACCACCTTAATACTAAATATTAAATAGAAGACATTTAGAGGCAAAATTAAATATTTAGTGTACTTCCGCTGTGATCTGAAACCAAATTAAGATAAGTAAAGGAAACATTAAAATATAAAACAAAATTAGGCGTGTTCCTCCGACCGACCACCACACCTCCACTACAACTCACACCAGTAAAACTAATTCCTAATTTACCCTCCTAATACAACGAAGCTTCACTCCGCTTAGTGAAATTCCGGTTTCAGATCATAGCGTCTTCTATTTACAATGGAGTTCCGCAAAGTAACGCCGGAGTCAATAGATTATTCCGTTCTACCTTTTTATTTGCAACAGATTGGACTTTATTTTCTCATATTAATAACTCTTTGTAAAAGTATTATTAATTAGACAAATGCGATTCGGGCTGGCACTTGAAGGTTTCATTCCAAGATTTATTAAGACGACAAAAACCACGTTTATCGTATAGGAGCTCTTCTTAAATTATTACTCTATTCTGTTTTTGTACTTTTTGTTATAGCGACAACAGAAATCACATCTTTTGTGAAAATATTAATTAACTAGGTATCACTGTTCATTTGACACAGCCTTAGCCACAGTGATAGACAGATAGATATATAAACAGACTGACAGCGAAGTCTTAGTAATATGGTCGCATTGATGCCCTTTTGTGTGGAACCTTAAAAGTGAATCAAGTGGTTTCGCTTAAATGGTGGGTTTTTTAAAAATAGGTTTGCGTTTGACCAAAGTTTGTCTGATGTTAAGCAGCGCTGCGGCCTACGTAGGCCTACGTAGCACGCTCACCTATAAGGAACCTATTCAATGTCGATTTAAAGAACTCAGGATGGCACTTTTCAAGAAAAAGAGCCTCAGGCAGAGAATTCCAAAGCTTCGCAACCCTCACTATGAATGTTGAGGCGAAGCGCTTTGTGCGAATCTTCGGAATTTCCACTGTGTAGCGGTGTCTCTTACCCATTCCACTACAGAACAAGCAGGGGTACAGCGAAGAGACATCGATTCACTGCCGAAGTTCCAAGAATTCACACAAAGCGTTTTGCTTCGACCTTCATTGTGAGAACTGCGAAGCTTTGGAACTCTTTACCTGAGTCTTTTTTTCCCGAGATGTACAATTTGGCAGTCTTCAAATTCAGAGTAAATAGGTTCCTTCTAGGCAAGCGTGTTACATCTTAGACCACAGTTAAGCTTAACATCAGGCAAGTTACGGTCAAACGTAAGCCTATTCATTAATAAAAAAAAAATTGCCCTGATTGTCCTTTAGTGGAACGAAGATGGGGGCATTAAGCTAATAATGACTTCACCCAGATATAGTTGTCTAAATAAATCTTAGTATATGTCCTACAGGACAGACTTTCATAAACATTTGTTATTAGCAGTAAAATATCAAAATTATAATAATACCCTTTGTCACTCAAATATATTGGTTAGCAAACATGTCGTAACTTTGAGTATTTTGCCCTTGAGTGGGGATCTGAGCAGCCATTCGATTTACGAGCCTATTTACTTACATACTTTGCTTTTCAATAATGTAATAGGGACAGTCGATATAAGCTATAAAGTTATTAATAACCTAAAGTTAGTAAGGTGACTAACCTTTTTTTTTAGGCTTGGACTGAGTTTGATTGCATATTTAATCATTTCAGGTCGTTCCCCAGTACGACGGGTAAATGAATTTAAAATTATAATTGGTCAAGTGTAAGTCAAGCTTCTTAAAAATTACGAACAAACACGTTTGTTATATGGGTGCCCCCATTTATTATTTATTCAGTGCCCAGAGAAAAGTGACACTGTCTACATTTACCGTTGTTTAACATCAGTGATCGCATCAAATCACCTTAGTTAGCCAAGCTACGGGCGCTACAGCAATCAAATTAAAATTCCGTCTTTGTGAGCGAGTGCACCATTTCTCAATCGTTCGCTATAAAGACGAATTCGGCTTTATAATATGAAAGACAAGTCTGAAAAGGATTAAGAACTCATAAGGATGTGTAATCATAGGATGAAAATGTTTTATAGAAAATGAAAACATGAAATGCTTCTCCTAAGCTCTTACAGCCGGCGATCTTAGCTTCGTAATAATATCATGACTTGTCACGTTGTGTTTTCAATACTGAATAATTCAACAGAAGGTATCACGATCTTTATTCATGTAAGGCTATGTTATACCTTCATATATCGTAATTTGCATATTATTGAGTGTATGAGAACGTTCATTGTTCCAAAACACCTCACCAACAAAGGAATAAAGGTTTTATTCAAATCGAACGAGTATTTTTAAGTTTTTGTACGATCTCGGCTGCGATTTGCAGCTGAAAGATCTTTGTGATAAAATTGAAATTACTTACTTACTTGCATAATACTTTCGTTATTTACCTTTCCGTCAGGTTCTGTCCGGTATGGTTTTCAAATTAGTCTTGTGGTCTATTATAATTTTATACGTTATTTGGAAAGAGAATATATAGTAGTAAGATAAGTTATTATAATTATAGTTATCGTCTATATATTAATAGATATTTACTACTCATAATATGCCTAATAAGTCCTAATAAGTCTGGAGGAAGATGAAACGGTAGAACAGGTGCTACTGCACTGAGAGGCTACTAAACGAACCAGGAAGAAATCGGTCTGAAAAAACATCTCAAGATGAAAGTTCGACTTCGATTGACAACATTCAGAACAAACCATCTTGCGCAACAAGGAACAGGTATGCCAGCGACCCAAAGCCGTGCTCCGTTATTTCAAGGAGCTTGGTTACCTTAGGCAGGCTGGTACCTAAGAGGGGACCCTACTTTACCAGCCTACCCAAGTCAATCAAAGTTCCCATGCACAATACGCCCCTAGAGGGATGTCAGTGCAGGTCTAATTACCCCTCCACTTCAAATTAGAATTAGAATGCCTAGTTCAATTATAAATTTAATAAATTATTCTTAATAATATCCCTTCGTATCGGATAATAATAGAACTAATGATTAACTTCAAAAATACCCCACTCAGCGCCGTTCGTTTAATCCCAAGTGGCCGAAAACAGCTGCCCTAAACTGTACACAAATAGCACTTCACATTCAAAGCAAATGGAAACAAAAGTTAATTTTAATTAAAACGCTCAGGATCAATAGAATAGAACCAGGGTAAAGCTGAGTACACATTAAAATTTGCAACTTTTGACAAATTAAGGTCAATTTTACATTTGAGCAAATTAGAACCGGTCTAAGGCCGAAGTAGACTAGCTATTTTATAGTACTTTGTCATGTTAACGTCATACGTATGTACATAATTTCAATGAAAGCCGACTGCTTGCACGATAAAATGCCACGTTATGCCAAAGCCGAGCATGTAAGCAAGACCGCGGAACAAGCGATTAAGAAGCAAGCTTGGAATTCATGTAATTATTATCTTCCACTCCATTGGAATATGCGACTGAATATTAGAGAACTAGACAGAATGTATTCATCTTTTCAATTATATTATACATACGCAACACAAAATTACTTTGTTTTTATGTATTGGTAGAATTTTAGTATTCTTTTTACTCCTAGGCCAGCGCTTGACCACAATTCTCCTGATGGTAAGTGATATTGAGGTCTTCGGTGGTGCGTGCTATCTATAATCTAGCGATTTTCAATCGCTAGATTATAGATATACATATATCTTTGGGGAACGAGGAATTTGGCAAGGAATTTGTGTTGCAAATTACAATTTAAAAAATAAATGATTTTGCTAAAGTCTTTCGCTAGTGAATACACAGCTTTAAAGTCTCTTCTGACCCCATTCGAATAGGGTCAGGAGTACGATACATTGCTTGGAGCGTTCCAGGAATGTATCGGATTTGAAAGGGTATGGATTAACAGGAAGCCGCAGGACAACCAGTCAGTGTAAACTATAGTTTACTATACTCAGTATTACTATTTAACGTTGGCCGTTGTATAAAAAATGGCTTTTGATCTTTATCTAGTATTATTGAAATAGTTAAACAAAAATGTATTGTTTCGTCTTTTAGGTATATATATTGTTTATTAGCCGCGTCCTGCGTTGTAACCAGTTTCAATACGGGTTAAAAAAGTAGCTTTAGCATTGAGCATTGCCTTTAATTTAGTTTTACTATTTATCTTATTATCTGTAACAATCTCTTTTGTCTCATCTTTTTTAATTAAATCACAACTATTTATTTCCCAACTGAGCAAACACTACTTCAATCGTAACAACTCGAATCCGGTATAAAAAGTAGCCTTAGCATTAAGCATTGCTTTTAATTTCCTTTAACTATTTATCTTATTATCAGAACCATCTCTTTTGTCTTATTTTTTTATTATAACACAACTATTTCCCAACTGAATAAACACTAATTCATTCGTATTAACTCATTTGTTTCATATTCTTAGTACACTCATTACACGCTGGTAAAACAGCGCCATCTAGTAAAATTATTTGAACTACTGATCTACACCAACCTAAAATTATTATGGTCTTGCTTGTCATGTTTATTATGTCTACCTCATTATTTTTCTCTTCTTGTTTCATGTACTTTGTGTTCTGCCCGCCTAAGTGTCGCGCGTCGCTGCGCTAATCTACCAGTAGTATATTAAGAAAGTCACATAGACGTGATTACTAACTTGTGAGTAAAATACCCTTCCCACACACGAACTAAGTACCCTAGACTTTTTAGCTTAGCTCCTATTGTTCCCTAACTTGGGAGATAGGACACCATCTCAGTCACGGTTAGTTTCCCGCCAAACGACGCTTGCTCCACTTGTTTCTAGAGTGCAAAAGCCCATCAGAGATACTGGCCACACCTACGCATTTGACCATATCGGTCGAAGTGGAAGTTAGGAAAGTGGAATTGTTATTGCTATTGTATTTGTTTGATTGTCATTGAACCAAGAACCATTAAATACAATAGACGACAGAAGAGGAAAGATGGTGGGACACCTTATACGACATGACAATTTCATTAAAAATGTCGTAGAAGGAAAGATAGAAAACCAGGAGAGGAAAAGGTGAAAGTCATGTCGTATAGGGAGGTCAAGGATTTGGCCGAAGATAGAACTACCTGGAAAAAACTCCACAGACAAGGGCCCAGCTCTTAAATATTGAATGAATGATTGTCATTGTCAGATTTTCATAAAAAACGTGGAGTATGTTTTATGTGCAAGAATCGAAAAATGTATGTAATTTTGTAAAATGATAAAAAAAATAGTTTAAACAAATGGTATTTGCATTTGAATTATAGAATGCACCCTTACTCACAAAATAAGGACAGACTTTCTAGAGGTTTAACACTGAATCGAGTTCACGACTGAATGAAAGTATTTAAAGGTAAAGGGAGCTGCCGTAACTTAAACAAAATAATTATTTAAAAAAATATGTTATCTCAGAGGCCTCATGGCCACTTACTCATTCGAAATGTTTTTTTTTAATATTAAGTAAATGTCTACATTATCATAAAACAAGTTATAGTCAGTGTTTCTGCAGTCACCTAAATTGAATAGGTTTAGCAAGAACGAACGGACATAAAAACGGCTGTTTTCTGAAGTTTGACGCAATTTTAAGCGAATAACAATGTTTTGCTTTTTGCCCTTTTTTGTAACGAGACATTAAGCTTCAATACTTAAATTTCAAGATCCGGCTTCTAAAGAAAATAAAGATGTATTTCGTGTTTAACTGAATCATTTAATATTGGTTTCCATTGAAAGAGGGATTACGTTTATTTTTACATTCAACCTTATTATGTTGGGTATGCTGCGAATAAGTCGTGGAAAATGAAAGCGTAATACACGACTTTTCTATTAAGTGAACCAATTTGGAGTACCTGGCTTTGGAGAACAAAAATTTGTCACCAAGCACCTTACGGTGTGATCTGGCTAGCCGATTGACAAGACGATCTCTTAGATAGGCGTTCTTTTTACCAATAAGAAAATTTTGGCACTAGTTTTAGTCTCTATATATATAAATAAGATAATATTATATCAATTGTGAAAAAAAAAATGCTATCTATCACCCTCCACTTTTGGCCAGCGCCCTGCTGGTTAAATGTCTAGCTGTACCTACTGTATAAAAAAGTCGTTAAACAGCTCCAGAGGATTTGTGCTGGCTCTCGAAAAAGCTTAGCTATTTTAGTTTATAGTAAAGTTTTAGTATGGAAGTGATCTTAGTTGCTAAATATCGAGCATGTTGCTTAATTGGTTAGGTACGATCAGACGCAGTATTTTCATTTTGAATAGAATATTTAACAGACGCTGGGCAGTTGGGAAGCTGATAGAAGAACTCAATCGAATACTGGTAAATAAAACGGGGGACTCCCGTTCTTGATTGTACTTAGTGCAGAGGATAGCCATCGCTATTCAGCGTGGAAACACAGCCAGTGTTATGGACACTTTTGCACCAGGTTCAGTTATGGGTGGCTTGATCTGTCGTTTAATGTTTTTGACATATATAATTTTAAATAGTCATTTAATAATAAAAATTATAATTAGTCATTTATTTTTAACAGAATATTTTTCAATTAAATTAGATAATTATAATATGTTCTTGAAGAGCAATATGTATGCATATTGCTCTTCTAAGTACTAGCCAATCATAACTGTTAGACAAAGACAATAACAAGTCTACAAAATATTGTCCCATATTTAAAAACATAAGAAATAGGAATAACTTACAAAAGTTACAGCACTTGATAAATAATACGTATCTATGATTTATCATCTAATACCCGTGTTTTGTTTGGAGCTGAATTTTTCTACATATTCGAAACTAGAGATGTTGTTTGCGAACTAGTGAATAACTAAGAGTAAAATACCTGTATTGGCAAAAGAACGAAACTTAATACTAAAAAAATCCCATGATACCTATTTTAAAACTATTTACGTTTGATTTTATAATGTTAAGAAAATTAGATATATGCACTTCTATTTTATACACAAAATTAAGCCCAAAGGTGGCCGTCAAGCTTGCCGCATTGCCTCCGTGTATAGCTAAGTAATTGAAAATAGAAATAAATTATAATGTAATAATGGCATCATTTATGACACAAATTTAAGTCTAAAATGTATGTTTTCTTCTTCGTATGTTAAGTGAATATGCGCTGGTTTTCAGTTTTCAAGCCGCCCGAATGCCGCTGACTTGGCTTAACTACTGTTTGTGTTAAAACTAACATCCGTATGGCACTGGAGCCGAATGGAGGAAGCCTACACTAACCACTCTAAGAATATATTTTATACGAGACTTATGAATTAGAAATAAAACTGGTTCAGAAATCTATAATGGTACCAGAATGGAGACAGCCTTTCAACTATTTTTTCGACATTTTTTTTTTGGTTTACGATTTAAGCGAATATATTATACATGTAGGTACGTACACAATTATTGAAAGGACAATAAAATATTTTGTATTTGTATTTAAGTACTTATCATAGAGAGAGGCATATTTCCTTTACCATTGCCATCAATTCTTCACTTGTGACTTCTAAAAGACTATATCCTCTCCTTTATCCGCTTCGAAGCTCGAAATTAATCAGACTGGGCGAGTCTGGCGGCGACATTTTTTCAAGATAAATTGCTACCGGACGGAAGTAAAGATGTAACCGAAGTTGGCTGTAATATAAAGAAGGTATTTACTTTCCGTTTTAACATTTGCAGAATTTACTTTCTGGGTTTCTGTTTGTCAGTTTTTACACAGTACAGTTTTGTGATTGTAAGCACACGGTTCCACGACACTTTGGCCTAAGGTAGAGCATGCCTTGTCTGGAATAACTGGTTATCAAAGAGGCTGCCAGAACATTCCGCCAGGTTGTGCTTGGGTTGGCATGGCAACAGATTTAGCAACTCGAGAAGGTCGCTTACCAGGATAATGATCTACCACAAAGAGATATTTGTTAGAAAAATATACTGATTTTTTTTCTCTAGAGATTAATTGTGGGTCTTATAATACTATAATATATATTATAGTTTTCTTAGTAGTTAACAATTAGGTTTTTAGTTAACACGAGCAAGTTTGGGTGCTTCTTGTGTGATAAAATTATACGGAGGCATACAAAAAAGCCTACTTAGTTTTTTTTAATTTTGTTGAAATATTTTGTACTTGATTGGTGAAATTAAATTACATATTTAATACATTTTTCACCTCTTTATTTTTTATATTATAGTGGCACAAGACTATATAATATTTATAACTACGATTATAATTTTACTGACTTTCAATTACCGTGTCATGACTACAAAATCTGGTAAAGTAAAAAGAAATACGACATAAACCAGTAACTGTCTACTCATTCAATCTATTTAATTTGCAAAGGGGATTCCAGACCTCGTCTGGAGAGATTTAATAAATCCCAATGTTGTACAGTTAATCTAGATGAAGTGCTATCGCCTGAGATTTTAATTTTGAAACCAAATTTTATTCTTTTCCAGTGGTTTTATTAAACATATTTTTAATATCTACTAGAAATAGCTATAGGTTTTTTAGTAAAATTTATGTGCTTAATTGATTAAAGGGAATACAAAAAAAAATCTGCTAGATGCAATACAATTTATTTACTAAAAATGTTTGGGTTCAAACATTTAGTTATGGGTAGGTAGAAATAATAAGACATTTTCACATTCAAACCATACATTTATTAATATATATAATATGTATAATAATTGTAATTTTTATTCACGTATAGGGAACAACGTAATATTGTTGTCATTTACAAAAAGAAAACGTATATTATTCAAAACTTCACCACCATAGTGGCTAGACGCTAAGTTTTCGTGATTTTATAAAATAAGAAAGTTATTGTTGTTAGGTATTTTTGTTACAACTTTACTTGAGGCTGTCAATAGTACCTATAGCCTGCTGATTTCATTAAATTTAGTAAAGAAAATGGTTATTTATACCTTTTTTTAAAACGCTGTAAGAATAACACGACATCTTACATACAACAGCGAACTAGAATAAACGGAAGAGTAACTCCATATATAGTTGCCGCTTAGAATTTGGATCCATCTACGCTACTAATTGTGTAATTATACTGCTGTCCCAACGAAACACACACGCAAAGCTCGCATATGATTGGTCGGTCGACACTACGCGGGCGCGCGGGTAGTTGTTTTGCCCCGCCCACCACGGTATTTTACGCATGGACGGTGGAACCATTTTATCGGCCAAGTTACTATTCTATTTATTCTAGTTCGCTGACTTACAACCATTATACATTTGCGAGTAAATTACTTCTTAGAATTTAAATACTTGTTATAAGTTTATGATGAACAGTACAAACACAGCGAGATGACTAGAGTTTTACTCTTTTGGCACTTACTTAGTAAAAATATACTCAGAACTTATCAAAACCCTGCTCATACGTATATTTTCTTACATAGGAATTAAATTCTTTAGCCTGATTCATTTACTTAGATACAAAACATCAAGCATAAATATTCTTGAAATTTACTAAAACAGTCATCTATTGATTTGTAAAAATAAAACTGTTGAAAAAAAAAAGAGTTTTCATCAAATAAAGTATTTGTTCCTCTAAGACATCTAAACATTTTTTGAAGACTTTTTTGTACACAGCTTTAAAGTTCTTGGGTCTTAGCCAAGAACTTTAAAGCTGTGGGTTAAAAAAACAAAATTGGTCCATGATTAGTTGCTTATTTACAGGCTTTTTTATGTATATATTTTTGTTCGGGAGGTATCCAAGAAGCAAATTAAGAACTACTTCCCATTGACCGATTGTATTTAAATTATGTATACTTTAAATATGTATCTTTGATAGAAAATATTATAGTAAACCACGAAGCTGTGAGCTGTTCTGTGAAAATAAAAAAAATATCTATCTATCATCCTCCACTTTCAGCCAGCGCCCTGCTGGTTAAATGCCTAGATGTACTGTATAAAAAAGTCATTAAACAATGACCAGAGGATTTGTGCTAGCTCTCGATACACAGCTTAGCTCTTTTAGTTCATAGTAAGGTTTTAGTATGGAAGTGATCTTAGTTGCTAAATATCGAGCATGTTGCTTAATGGGTTAGGTACGATCAGACGCAGTATTTTCATTTCGAATAGAATATTTAACAGACGCTGGGCAGTTGGGAAGCTGATAGAAGGACTCGATCGAAGACTGGTAAATAAAACGGGGGACTCCCGTTCTTGATTGTACTTAGTGCAGAGGATAGCCATCGCTATTCAGCGTGGAAACGCAGCCAGTGTTATGGACACTTTTGCACCAGGTTCAGTTATGGGTGGCTTGATCAGTCGTTTAATGTTTTTGACATGTATAATTTTAAATAGTCACTAGCTGACCCGGCAAACGTTGTTTTACGTTAATAATAATAAAAAAAAAACTAAATATACAGTAGCCGATTCTCAGACCTACTGAGTACGCATATAAAATTTGGAAAAAATCGGTCAAGCCGTTTCGGAGGAGTACGGTAACAAACACTGTGACACGGAAATTTTATATATAAGATTTAATAATAAAAATTATAATTAGTCATTTATTTTTAACAGAATATTTTTCAATTAAATTAGATAATTATAATATGTTCTTGAAGAGCAATATGTATGCATATTGCTCTTCTAAGTACTAGCCAATCATAACTGTTAGACAAAGATCATAACAAGTCTACAAAATATTGTCCCATATTTCAAAAACATAAGAAATAGGAATAACTTACAAAAGTTACAGCACTTGATAAATAAGTCGCGTCTATGATTTATTATCTAATACCCGTGTTTTGTTTGGAGCTGGGCTTTCCTACATATTCGAAACTAGAGATGTTGTTTGCGAACTAGTGAATAACTAAGAGTAAAATACCTGTATTGGCAAACGAACGAAACTTAATACTTAAAAAACCCCATGACATCTCATATTAAACTATTTACGTTTGATTTTGTAATGTTAAGAAAAGTAGATATACTTTTATTTTATACACAAAATTAAGTGCAAACGTGCCCATAAAACTTGCCGCATTGCCCCTGTGGTTAGCTAAGTAATTGAAAATAGTAATAAATTATAATGTAATTGCATCATTTATGACACAAATTTAAATCTACGGCTTCGAACCATTTCTAGTTCGTATTATGGTGGCTAACACAACTCATATACTACATATACATAAATACATATTTTATATAGATACATATTTAACACCCAGAGCCAACAAATTTAGTAAAGCACAAAGATGTTGGCCGGGCCGGGAATCGAACCCGGAACCTTCTGATTGGCAGTCCGGCATGGTAACCGTTACGCCAACGAGGTCGTCTTCTTCGTATGTTAAGTGAATATGCGCTGGTTTCCAGTTTTCAAGCCGCCCGAATGCTGCTGACTTGGCTTAACTACTGTTTGTATTAAGATTACAATTTGGCCTACAATTTGACGTGTCATACGACCACATCGCGAGACTTGCGTAAGACATATGTATGGCACTGGAGCCGAATGGAGGAAGCCTACACTAACTACTCTAAGAATATATTTTATACCTATGTATTTTGATACCAATCAGACTTATGAATTAGAAATAAAACCGGTTCAGAAATCTAAAATTAATTTGATGTCTGATTGGTACCAGAATATATACAAATATTCTTATAGTGGAGACAGCCTTCCAACTATTTTTTAGATATTTTTTTCGTTTACGATTTAAGCGAATAAATTATACACAATTTAAAGGAAAATAAAATATTTTGTATTTGTATTTAAGTACTTATCATAGAGAGAGGCATATTTCCTTTACCATTGCTATCAATTCTTCACTTGTGACTTCTAAAAGACTATATCCTCTCCTTTATCCGCTTCGAAGCTCGAAATTAATCAGACTGGGCGAGTCTGGCGGCGACATTTTTTCAAGATAAATTGCTACCGGACGGAAGTAAAGATGTTACTAACCGAAGTTGGCTGTAATATAAAGAAGGTATTTACTTTCCGTTTTAACATTTGCAGAATTTACTTTCTGGGTTTCTGTTTGTCAGTTTTTACACAGTACAGTTTTGTGATTGTAAGCACACGGTTCCACGACACTTTGGCCTAAGGTAGAGCATGCCTTGTCTGGAATAACTGGTTATCAAAGAGGCTGCCAGAACATTCCGCCAGGTTGTGCTTGGGTTGGCATGGCAACAGATTTAGCAACTCGAGAAGGTCGCTTACCAGGATAATGATCTACCACAAAGAGATATTTGTTAGAAAAATATACTGATTTTTTTTCTCTAGAGATTAATTGTGGGTCTTATAATACTATAATATATATTATAGTTTTCTTAGTAGTTAACAATTAGGTTTTTAGTTAACACGAGCAAGTTTGGGTGCTTCTTGTGTGATAAAATTATACGGAGGCATACAAAAAAGCCTACTTAGTTTTTTTTAATTTTGTTGAAATATTTTGTACTTGATTGGTGAAATTAAATTACATATTTAATACATTTTTCACCTCTTTATTTTTTATATTATAGTGGCACAAGACTATATAATATTTATAACTACGATTATAATTTTACTGACTTTCAATTACCGTGTCATGACTACAAAATCTGGTAAAGTAAAAAGAAATACGACATAAACCAGTAACTGTCTACTCATTCAATCTATTTAATTTGCAAAGGGGATTCCAGACCTCGTCTGGAGAGATTTAATAAATCCCAATGTTGTACAGTTAATCTAGATGAAGTGCTATCGCCTGAGATTTTAATTTTGAAACCAAATTTTATTCTTTTCCAGTGGTTTTATTAAACATATTTTTAATATCTACTAGAAATAGCTATAGGTTTTTTAGTAAAATTTATGTGCTTAATTGATTAAAGGGAATACAAAAAAAAATCTGCTAGATGCAATACAATTTATTTACTAAAAATGTTTGGGTTCAAACATTTAGTTATGGGTAGGTAGAAATAATAAGACATTTTCACATTCAAACCATACATTTATTAATATATATAATATGTATAATAATTGTAATTTTTATTCACGTATAGGGAACAACGTAATATTGTTGTCATTTACAAAAAGAAAACGTATATTATTCAAAACTTCACCACCATAGTGGCTAGACGCTAAGTTTTCGTGATTTTATAAAATAAGAAAGTTATTGTTGTTAGGTATTTTTGTTACAACTTTACTTGAGGCTGTCAATAGTACCTATAGCCTGCTGATTTCATTAAATTTAGTAAAGAAAATGGTTATTTATACCTTTTTTTAAAACGCTGTAAGAATAACACGACATCTTACATACAACAGCGAACTAGAATAAACGGAAGAGTAACTCCATATATAGTTGCCGCTTAGAATTTGGATCCATCTACGCTACTAATTGTGTAATTATACTGCTGTCCCAACGAAACACACACGCAAAGCTCGCATATGATTGGTCGGTCGACACTACGCGGGCGCGCGGGTAGTTGTTTTGCCCCGCCCACCACGGTATTTTACGCATGGACGGTGGAACCATTTTATCGGCCAAGTTACTATTCTATTTATTCTAGTTCGCTGACTTACAACCATTATACATTTGCGAGTAAATTACTTCTTAGAATTTAAATACTTGTTATAAGTTTATGATGAACAGTACAAACACAGCGAGATGACTAGAGTTTTACTCTTTTGGCACTTACTTAGTAAAAATATACTCAGAACTTATCAAAACCCTGCTCATACGTATATTTTCTTACATAGGAATTAAATTCTTTAGCCTGATTCATTTACTTAGATACAAAACATCAAGCATAAATATTCTTGAAATTTACTAAAACAGTCATCTATTGATTTGTAAAAATAAAACTGTTGAAAAAAAAAAGAGTTTTCATCAAATAAAGTATTTGTTCCTCTAAGACATCTAAACATTTTTTGAAGACTTTTTTGTACACAGCTTTAAAGTTCTTGGGTCTTAGCCAAGAACTTTAAAGCTGTGGGTTGAAAAAACAAAATTGGTCCATGATTAGTTGCTTATTTACAGGCTTTTTTATGTATATATTTTTGTTCGGGAGGTATCCAAGAAGCAAATTAAGAACTACTTCCCATTGACCGATTGTATTTAAATTATGTATACTTTAAATATGTATCTTTGATAGAAAATATTATAGTAAACCACGAAGCTGTGAGCTGTTCTGATGATGGAAACAGAAGATGACAACAAGAACTTCTAAGCGATACATAAATCCACCGAATTTGGGCTCATACGCTTTGTTTGATGAACTCTTTACTACGTGATATCCAAATCTCATGATGGAACCGTGGCTGTAAAAACTAAATAACATAAATCTGTGGTGTTGGGCCTATATAAAAAGCTTTTTTTGAAACGATGTTAGTGGTTAATATTTCATTTTTTTGTAGTAACACAATAATTATATTATCTACTTCAATTTGAAAGATGTGATGTTTAGTGCGCATTTATTTAACAGAGCAATTAAAGCACAGGACTTAGAATTGTATGTTTGCTTAAGCACACATATTAATGTACAACGTAATTTGTTTGGTTCATGAGATCTATTTATTAGTATAAAAATGTATACTGAAAAAGTAGACAATTTCTTCTAAATAGTCCCTGTAATCTGTTTGTTTTAATTTATACGTATTACACTCAAACAACACTTAAACATTTATTATCTAAGACTTAAACTAGCAAATACAAGTGAGTAATATTTATCTTTATAGAATTAATAAATATTTACAGATTGGTTTAATAAAATGTAGTTATACGTTTATATTTGTGTTTAAATACATATGTAATAAATATCTTAACATTTAGTAGTTACACCTATATACTTGAATGTTTCTTAAAGCAACTCTAGATTAAAAATCATAACAAATATCAAAATAAATCTTAAATAGTGAGGTAGCGCTAGTCTTAGACAATAAGTAGCAATGGGAAAAAAACATCTGTAACAAAATGACTTGAAATTGTCTTTTGGTAACCTAAATAAACAACAAAAATCACATTATTATTTTTATCCACAATGTACTAGCACATACGATCAAAGAGAGAATAAACTGAGGCTCGACCTAAAGGAGGCTACTAACTGAGGCTAGCGAAAATAGTCGAAAAAGGTTTCCCTCAGGTTTCCAAACCTTCTTTGTCCGCGCCGCTAACGGCTTTAGCTTAAAAGTAATACAAGCTAAACTCAAGAAAGCATGAGCCGCTCAGTGAGCATCAGCACCGAGCGTAATTGGCTTCCTTAAGCCATAGACAAAGTTTAATATACTTTGTCTATGCTTAAGCTGACGTAAAAAAAACCTAAACATATTTTGGCATGAGTAATAAATATAATTTTTCCGTAGATTACTCATGACTTTTTAATGTAATGGTTTACAAAAACGTATCTTCCCTTCGCCGTTGTGGTGGATGACAATTGTTGTTAATTTGTTGACCATCAGGCAGATGAAGCCGCACCTTCTTAGAGTTGGTGCTGTTACAGTGCACTCGTTGCTTCATGCTCGGGTATTTTATGCTGTCGTCTTTTACCTGATGATGAATAAAAATTAAAGCTTGATGATAAAATACACATAATGATTCCTGATGATGAATCAGAAAGACTTTTATAGCGGCTGTACATATTCGTTTCTTTATTCACCAAACGACGGACCGCTTTTTAGCAATGGTTTCAAACATTTCATTGCTTTGATAGATATTTTGAATTGTTTTCGTTTATGTACAGACTTTGCCGGTATTGAGTCCGCTTAGGAAGAATATTAGTTTCTAATTCTAATTTGAAGTGGGGGTGATGAGACCTGCACTGACATCTCGCTAGGGGCGTATTGTGCATTCCCACCTTACCAGCCTACCCAGCCAACCCGAGTATTAGTTTATTATCAGAACATTATAAGTTCAATATCAGAACATTAATCAAATGAATGTTAAAATAAAATTAATAATTAAATTAAACTAAAAACAATTGCGCACAATTCAATACAAAATAGTCATTTGCAATACAATGTCAGTAATAAATTACAGATTTTTTCTCTCCAGTTTCATTCCATTCTCAACCATTTGTGCTGAATTTAACTAAAGGACTCACAAAACGACTCACTTTCGCAGCGCATGTTTTTTGTTATTTTTTTTGCGTTTTATTCTTCGACCATTTGATCGAAGGTTTTTTATTAAAGTTAAAGTATCTATAACATATTTGGAAACCAAATCGGTCCTGTAGTTATAGAGCCTATTGCCGTTAAACTATCAAACCTGTCCTCTTGAATAATATTTTAATATTGGTGTATTATCTTACCCTGATCTCATGTCGAGTCCTCCGGTGTGACGACGTGAGGAGCTCAGTATGCGCCCTGGACTCGTTGCCAGCAGGGCTGTCACTCGACTTCACACACCACAACCACTTGTACGGAGGGATATTCCTAGATAACAAACAAAAAAAACTTCTTGAAAATAGATTACATATTGAGCAGGGTAATTATATTATATTTCTCACTTTACTTCTAAACTATATAAAATACCAGAATAACCGATTATTCCTTCTCATATTTATTTTCTTATAAAGTTAGTCAGACAAACAGACACCGCGAATTTTGTATTCTTGATTACAAAATTCAAGATCTAAAAAGAAGGTCTTTGTACAGTAGATCGGGGTCAGCTTAGGTAAGTTGGTAGATAGGTTTTAATAGGGTTCTAGGTCTTTCATAGTTCAACAAAAAATTTAAAAGAATTAGTTACATCTCGTGGTGCCACTCGCGTTAATCCGGAATACAATAATGAGCTTATGTTTTCATACAGGAACATATCTCAATGCGTAATTTCATCTTTACTGGTTCAGCACACTTAGCTTTGGTACACCTTTCAGTACACTTAGCTTTGGTGGCATAGGATGACATTATTTTTTCTGCACTATAGGTGTATATTTATTGGTTGTCTGGAAGAGGTTTTTTGTGAGTGTTTTAATAAAGTGTTTATCTATCTATCTTTGCAAAAGAACCCTATTGCAGAGGTCAGTGATCTCTAAAGCAACAAGTCGATTAAAGTGAATTAACTTCACGTAAAATCATAAACTCGTCGTTCACAGTTAAGTGCTAGTATAGTGTAGCCGTTAGCGTATTAGTCAAGTTAACTGCCTCGTTAGAACATAAGTGCATGTTGTAAAACACAGTCGCCAGGTGGAGGGTTTTGTACTAAGTATAAGCAATTACAGAAGTTAAATAAAATGTTTAGTATCGTTTCATTTGATATAGTATTTAGTGTACTCTTTTGTTTTAAGAGTTTTATTTTTTAAATAAATACCTCGCTTACACAAAGAAAGGTATTTTTTTACGTATATAACGTATATAATGCTGTAAGAAACCCACTTCCTTAATATGCTCGTATTTTGCACACCCTTGAGTTAGGTTTCAGTTAGTAATTTAATTTAATTGTAACACACTGAAACCGCAATAAATTATTTGACTTTACCTTTGACTTTGAATTTCATTATAAAACATATAAAATAGTTTTGAAGTAAGATCTTTTGATTTTTGATATGTACTAGATAAAATCAATCCTTACGCTAAAGATTTTGATCGCTCAACAGTCTAGTCAATTTAGCTCTGTTTACGTAAGTATAATTTCGTAAATTTACAATTAGATAATTAAAGAAATAAAAATGTAAAAAGTCATTATTTGCATTTCCAGGAAGCCAGTACAAGCTCTAAAAACAGTATAAATATTTTCTTATGGCTTTTATAATGACAAAGTGAAATTGAAAAACCACAAAAGCCCTTGCCAAGTACGAATAAATCCCACGCTCGGTTTCTTCCTAAACTCGCGGTTTTGTTTTTGTTATACTTCGAGTGTTTTTTGTATTGTTTCTGTAGTATTTTGCGGTTTTTTTTTTGTTTCCGGGAAGACCAGATCGAACTTAATTATTTGTCTCATGTTTAAAGACAATTCTCATAAATATACACCAAAGTTTTGTAAAGTTTTTCACTCTTTACAGCTAGGCATTTGAGTAACAGGGCGCATTAACATCGAGTTATCGACACTCTAACCAAGGATGGAGCATGCCTAGTCTAAAATAAGTGGCTCTCAAGGAGGCTGCTGGAACACATAGTTTGGAGCTTGGCGACAGCACTAGAAAGTACTACCCTTTCTTTCTATACGCTATGGTTTGTTTACTCATGATGTTTTCTTTCAACGAAAGCTTGAACTTATTGGTGGGAATTGAACCCATAACCTTTTGGGTGTTCTTACTAAAACAGAAAATGTATTTATATTATAGTAATGATCTTTATTTTTTCAACACAATAATCATATGAAACACTCAACTAAAACTTAACCTATAAAAGTCCAGGGGTAGAGGAAAAGGTGCCCAAAATGCTGACAGCGTTGCCACGATGGATGGCGATGCTTAGTTTCTTTACTTAACATATAGCTATTTATTAATATTGATAGGTATTCGGAGTATCGAATCAAGAAGCATTCCTTAGTTTCTGTTAAGCTGTATATTTTGTAGAAGCCTGCTACGAGTGTAGCTATTCTACGCACATCTACGCGTATTTCGCGTAAATCGTTTTTCGTGATGCTTAGGCCAATTTAATAAGGTTGCCGACAAGGACCCTTGAGGGAAACGGAGTGGCTTTGCAAAAAAAAATTTGATCATAAGTATAAATTTAGAAAGCCCCGGCATTTTGAGTTGGCGGCCATCTCGAATTTGAATGTTTGCATAGTATATTAAATCGGAGAAAATTATCTTCGTATTTTGAATGTATTATTAATAATCAAACCTCTTTTGGTGTGCTAAATGTAACTACAGTGTAAACTCTATATAATGACACTGAAAGGACTGTACATTTAATGGCGTTATAGAGAGTGGTCATTAAATGGAGAAAATGTATCATTGTATAGAATACAAGCTATGTTAGAATAAAACCAACTAAAGCCAATTGATTTCGACGCTTTAGAGAGTTTGTCGTTAAATCGAGTGACGTTACATGGAGTTTACACTGTAGCTGTTTTTACTACCATTAAATAAGACATTCTGACATGACACATGACATAAATTAAAAAAAAAAACAGTTCCCACAAGCTCTTTGATTTGATACCCATATTCAGAGATTTCTGAAAAAAATGTGTCATCCACCATTTTTTCACCAGTTAAAAATAGGACTACTAAGCTGCTGTTTCAGCCTCTTGGTCCTCATTTTCACTCACAGACATACACACTTCTGTCCTAATAATATTAGTGTACAAAATATCCCTGACGAGCATATATTTGTATATATTGCTATTTTTTAAATAAAGTATTTTTCGCAATAACTGTTGTGAGTGAAAAGTGTTTGTTGGACAATGTTTCCGACGTAAATGTGTTGGAGGAAAGCCTGACGAACATACAAATAAAAAAAAATATTAGTGAGTTAGTAGAATCACAATTTTATCTGTTTATTAAAAGCTGAGGATGGTAACAAAAAACTTACTTCAAGCTTATAAATATCCGGTTGGAAAATATGAAGTATATGACGGGGTTGGCAGCCGAGTTGAGCGGAGCGAGCGACTGGATTAGCGAAGCGATTGCTATGTTCGCTTGGGTGTCGGGGACGTAGTCGTACACTTGAAGCAGGTCGAAGATCATGTACGGAGACCAGCAGAGGACGAATACTGGAACAAAACACGTAAAATTAGACTTATTTTTCTAAATTTTAACTAGATCGCTGGTAACTAAGCGCTACCGGGGAGGTTGAGGAGTAGGTACGTACATGTATAGGTACTAAATAAAATGCATTATTTGAAAACATGTTTTTTCATGAATATTGAATGTTTATATATTTTTCTTATATACGTAACCTTCTTTTGACTATAAAATTAATTCAACCTTGTATAAACTTAACATGTACAATTATTATTTTCTGTTTGTTAACCTAATTTGTACCTATTCAAATTTACTGTTAAAGATATTGATTTAAATAATTAACTATTATATTAAATTGTGTGTACTCATACTATCTATTGCATCTTGCTTAAATAAAGTGTGAAGGAGCAAATTGAAAACCAGCGCTGGGGTAGGTACCCCAGCGCTGGTTTTCAATTTGCTCCTCAAGGATACCAGGTGGTATCCTTAGCATTATGCTGAATTTGCTCCTTTTGTGCACATAGTCTTATTTTTAACCGACTTCAAAAAGGAGGAGGTTATATATTCGACGTGTATGTATTTTTTTTTTTTTATGTATGTTCACCGATTTCTCAGCCATTTGTGGATCGATTCTCAAAATTCTTTTTTTAATTGAAAGAGTATGGTTCTGAATTGGTCCCATTGTCACCAAAATAGGATCTGATGATGGATTCCTAGGGAAATCGAAGGAAAACCTAAAAAGTTAGGTTATGTTTACGCCCGAAGAGAGATTCACGCTCGTTCGGCTGTACTGATATTCTTGAAATTTAAGATGAAAATAGGTAAGACTATGTGTTAACACATAGGCTACTTTTTATCCCGAATATAATTACTGTTCCCGTGGGATGCACCAAATAACACATAAATCTTTATAACTTCTTCACGCCCGAACGGCTGTACTGATGTTGATGAAATATGAGATGAAGATAGGTTAGACTATGTGTTAACACATTGGCTACTTTTTATCCCGAAAATAATTACTGTTCCCGTGGGATGCACCAAATAACACATGACACACTGATTTCGCTTAAATTTGATATGGGGGTAGACTAGACCTTGTATAACACGAAGGTTACTTTTTATCTTAAAAGTCATTGCTATTCCCTTGGGATACCCAAATAACTCGATAACCTATTTCACTTCTTCGCGCTCATACGGCAATACAGATTTCACTCATGTAAAATTTGATAATATATTAATAGACTAGACACTCGAACGGATAAAAAAAATATTTACGGGCTCGCTTCGCTAGGAGTTATCCCACTTCGTTCCACTTTCCCCCAGGATGTTTTGGGCTTATGACACTCCAAATATTATATAATTTGTACTGCTTTGGACTTCTTTATGCTCAAACGGTTCGAACAAATACGGTGAAAATTTTCGCGCTCGCTTCGCTCGCGCATAGCTCGCTTCGCTCGCATCCGGCTCGCTTCGCTCGCAATTGGTTCTATTACGTTTTGACACAACAAACATTATGTAATTTGTGCTGCTTTGGACTTCTTTATGCTCAAACGGTTCGAACAAATACGGTGAAAATTTTCGCGCTCGCTTCGCTCGCGCATAGCTCGCTTCGCTCGCATCCGGCTCGCTTCGCTCGCAATTGGTTCTATTACGTTTTAACACAACAAACATTATGTAATTTGTGCTGCTTTGGACTTCTTTATGCTCAAACGGTTCGAACAAATACGGTGAAAATTTTCGCGCTCGCTACGCTCGCGCATAGCTCGCTTCGCTCGCATCCGGCTCGCTTCGCTCGCAATTGGTTCTATTACGTTTTAACACAACAAACATTTTGTAATTTGTGCTGCTTTGGACTTCTTTATGCTCAAACGGTTCGAACAAATACGGTGAATATTTTCGCGCTCGCTTCGCTAGCATACAGCTAAATTTGCTCGCAATTAGTTGCCTGCCTGGTATACGCCAGAGGTTTTTTGATCGTGAAGTTTATTTGGCTCTCTATAGCTAAAACTTAAAAAATATCATGACTAACCACTAAAAATGTAAAAATAAAACTGTTTTAAAAAACAAAGAACCGACTTCAAAACACAACTAAAAAGGGAAAAATAATTTTAAGCCTACATCAAATCAAGAATAGTTATATAAGTAGAATCGAAGAGTTTATTTCATGTACTTATAAAAAACTATTTTAAATTTTTATGAATCCTGTATTCTTGGAGTCGGTGCCAGCAAAGAAAGACAATTGAAAATAGTTTTTTTAACAAACATTAAATTGTTCTTCTTAGATGGCACCGACTTCAAGAAAACAGGATAAATAAAAATTTAAAATAGTTTTTTATAAGTACATGAAATAAACTCTTCGATTCTACTTATATAACTATTCTTGATTTGATGTAGGCTTAAAATTATTTTTCCCTTTTTAGTTGTGTTTTGAAGTCGGTTCTTTGTTTTTTAAAACAGTTTTATATAATAATAATAAGAATTTGTATATGTGTATCTTTGTGTGCACAATAAATAATTTTCTGTCTTTCTTTCTTTCTACATGTGCCAACCCCCAACCCCCCCGGGCTTTAAGGCGCTGTGAGGGAATACCATGGAGGTTTTAGTCGGTAGTGGTCGCCACTCCGGCACCTAGCCCGACATACCCCGTCGCCTCCCCCGAAGATTGGCAATATTAATATGCATGCGTAAATGCATTTCCTCAATGCCAAAAAAAAAAACAGGTCGCTTGTAACTGTATCGAATCGATTTAACCTTAATTGAGAAGGCTTCGAAACTTTGTAGCTCTCTTCCTGAGTCTGTTTGAGAAGTACTATCTACAGATCTAAGTGCAAGTGTTTTGTGGGAAATTTCCCTTTATTTATTTTGTGCAAATGAAAACTTATCATAGTAGACAGGGTCTTACATTAATTGTAAATTAAATAATAATCACATAGCGTTGAAATAAAAACAAACTGCAGACTGGATTTTAATTTATTTATAAGTACAAGATATAACTTTAGAGGCAGACTGCATAATAGGTACAGTATAGTTTATTCTTAAAATTTATGTAGGTAATAAATTTATTTTGTAAAGCTCAAGAATAAGCTACCATTCCCGTTCTTGCTCTAGCAATAGCAAACAAAAAATAAATCCTCAGATATCGTCAAGGGTAATTCGTGTAATCAACAGCCCGAGGCCCAGATAGATTGGGAACGGATGTTTTGCTCGCAACAAGATTTATTCTCGAAGATACCACTAAATTCTCCAATGATGGAATGACTAGAATAATTCTGACAAACAAAATTGCTTACCTAGTCGGTACTTCATTATTCAATTAGGTCTACCATTAATATATTTTACTTCTATTCTGTAGAAGCCAATCCTACGTTAAAGTTACAATCTGAGTTTTATTCTCGGTTAAATATTTTATGACTGAAATGTGAGAAGACCATATGTGATGTCAAAATATATATACTTGAGATATAAAAGTCAAAATTCGCGTAACACACACGTTATGATCATTGTATTTCAGTTGTTCCAATTTAACTACTTTTACTATATAAGTACGTCAGAAAAAAAAAAGTTAAATGAAAAAAGAATATTATTTTTTCATTAAATAGTAAATTAGGTGTTCTGAATAGATGACCCATATACCTCTAAACACATGTATTACTAGGAAATTAAGTTCTATGCTAATGTTTAAATCTTCAGATCAAATAATAGGGTATAATCCACATTTATGGGATTCTCATGGTAACCTGGGATGAAACATCTTCTGCACTAAGAACGACCCGGCGTAAGAGTCACCAATTCTTATATGAATGTCATATAAATTAGAATCGTAATATCTATTTCCGTTACGTTATTCTAATCGCAGGCGAAACCCCTTCCTATCGTTTGGAATTAATTAATGTACCTACTTATTTTAGCTTCTATAATATTTGTACCATATTATAACAACGGCAAAAATGAATAAGGTTCAATAAATAATACACATTCTTATTAACTTGCATAAAAGGCATTGTCTCGGCAAGATGTTTTCTTGCTGTTAAAACAGCTATAAAAAATAATAGTAGAGTTTTCTCCTCATGGTGGGAATAAGATTCTGGTTATATTGGGATAAATACACTAGAGACCTGCTCCCGTGGGGATGTAACAAGATCGTTGGTAATTAATTTGCGCTGTATTTGACGTCAAACGATAAACATTGTTATTGTTATGTAAAATATGAATGGTGGATTTTCTAATCAATATCTGTATTGAAGGTTTTTGTGGGAACCATGATAAAAGACTAGATATTGTGTATCTAAAGAAAATGAAAAGCCAATTGACTTTAGATTTTTTTTTTAATATTAGGACACATTCACACACGGCTGGTTAGCCCCATACTGACCCATTTCTAGCTCGTGTTATGGTTGCTAACACAACTGATATACTTCATATATATACATCTTATATATAAAATTCTCGTGTCACAATGTTAGTCTCGATACTCCTCCGAAACGGCTTGACCGATTCCTCTGAAATTTGGTAAGCTTATTGAGTAGGTCTGAGAATCGGCTAACATCTATTTTTCACACCCCTAAATAATAAGGGTGGTCCACCCCTCAATATTTTTTTTCATTTTTTTGACGAAATTTTTATTTTTTATTTTTTTATGATACGAAATTTAAAAATACATACAACCCTAAATTTTTACTTTTTCATCATCAACCCCTATTTTTTTATGGCCATTTTAGTAAATGTCCGTGTCACAGTGTTTGTTACCGTACTCCTCCGAAACGGATTGACTGATATTTACCAAATTTTATATACGTATTCAGTAGGTATGAGAATCGGCTACTGTGTAACGTTTTTACCCCTAAGTGATAAGGGTTGTTAAATATATTTTTTATTTTTTCGACGAATTTTTTTTATTTGAATTTTATATAAAGTGGCATTAAACAATACATACAACCCAAAATTTTTACTTTTTTATCATCAAACCCTATTTTTTATGGCGATTTTAGTATTTTATTCATTTTTCATCTCGCTTGATAACTGATCAAATATAGTGCCTTTAACTGTACTTTGAGAAAAATCTATCTTTTTTTTAAGAAAATAACTCACAAAATTAAAACTGATATACATATGCTTAGTATTACCAATCTTAAATACTTAAAATTTGCCGCGCCTTTACTTTACTGGTGAGTGAAATGCCACACTATGCCATAGACTGAAGTCGTTCTCCTGTTTCACTCACAAAATTCTTCTTCAAAGACTTCTCTCACTGTTTACACAAATTTTGACCTTCGTTATTGTTTATGTATCTATCGTATGTAGTAGTATTGTTTACAATTATCATTTTGCTATCTCAATGTAACCCTCTTATGAACTACTAGCTGTTGCCCGCGGCTCCACCCGCGTGTAAGTCGTTTTATTGCTTATCCTCTTCTGCACATGCCTGTTGTAAAAAAATGTATTTTCATCTGTGCGCTACTGTGGATCGGATTATACGTTACATTGTAGGTCCTCTTAGTACAAACAGTCGTTAAACTAAGGAAGGAGCTTAAAAAACTCTCGACACCATAACTTATATGAACCTGATCACTTAGTTCTTACGTAGAATAAGTTATAAAATTTGATGTACTAATAAACTAGACCCCGAACGTATGAGCAAAAAATTTTCAACAAATATGATGATGACACTACAAATATTATGAAATTAAATTTGTTCTGCTTTGGACTTCTTTATGCTCAAACGGCTCAAACAAATATGCTAAAAATATTCGCGCTCGCTTCGCTCGCGCATAGCTCGCCACGCTCGCATCCGGCTCGTTTTGCTCGCGATTGGTCCTAGGACGTTTTGGGTCATAGCTTACGACACTACAAATATTATGTAATTTGTTCTGCTTTGGACTTCTTTATGCTCAAACGGCTCAAACAAATATGCTAAAAATTTTCGCGCTCGCTTCGCTCGCGCATAGCTCGCTGCGCTCGCATCCAGCTCGCTTCGCTCGCGATTGGTCCTAGAACGTTTTGGGTCATAGCTTACGACACTACAAATATTATGTAATTTGTTCTGCTTTGGACTTCTTTATGCTCAAACGGCTCAAACAAATATGCTAAAAATTTTCGCGCTCGCTTCGCTCGCGCATAGCTCGCTGCGCTCGCATCCGGCTCGCTTCGCTCGCCATTGGTCCTAGGACGTTTTGGATCATAGCTTACGACACTACAAATATTATGTAATTTGTTCTGCTTTGGACTTCTTTATGCTCAAACGGCTCAAACAAATATGCTAAAAATTTTCGCGCTCGCTTCGCTCGCGATTGGTCCTAGGACGTTTTGGGTCATAGCTTACAACACTACAAATATTATGTAATTTGTTCTGCTTTGGACTTCTTTATGCTCAAACGGCTAGAACAAATATTATGCTAAAAATTTTCGCGCTCGCTTCGCTCGCGCATAGCTCGCTGCACTCGCATCCACCTCGCTTCGCTCGCGATTAGTCCTAGGACGTTTTGGGTCATAGCTTATGACACAAATATTACGTAATTTGTTTGGTAACGGCTCGAACGGAATCGCTAAAAAATTTTGAATACCAAAAATTTTGGAAAAATATCATTACTAACCTTAAAAATTTTACAATGAAATTGTATTATACAAATAACAGACTTCAAAATCATACCTACATTTATAAATTTTAACTGTATCTAAAAAGTGAAAAATAATTTATGCCTACACATATGTACTATCGAAGGTTTTATTTGATTTACTTATAAAAATGCTATTTTCAAGTTTTATTTATCCTGTGATCTTGGCGTCGGTGCCATCTAAGAAGAACAAATTAAAGTTTGTTGAAATAGACACTATTAAATAGATATGGTTTTGGAGTCGGTTATTTGTTTTAAAATGATTTTTATTGCGTCTAGCATTCCAATATTGAATATAATGCTCATTTAAAAGAGACAATTGGTGCTATGGATAAGGTTCACACTATAGCATTAAAAGATTGATGTTGTTTGTTATTGCTCCTGTCGTAATTAATATGTGATATGTAATTTTAGGTAATAAACTATAAAAACTTAAACATAATATTTTTTGGAGTTTGTTATTTTTATATTTCCTTAACGTTTGTTCATAGCGCTCCATACCCATTTCACGCATATACCATACACACTTATAATAAGTAAGTAACATTTTAATTATACTAGAATTTGTCTAGAAACTAGAATAAAAATAATTAATAAGGCAAAACAACGTTTGCCGGGTCAGCTAGTATTATATATAAATACATATTTAACACCCAGACCCACAGCCAACAAATTTCGTTCACCACAAAGATGTTCACCGGGCCGGGAATCGAACCCGGAACCTTCTGATTAGCAGACCGGCATGGTAACCTTTACGCCGTCAACGTTTAACGAGGTCGTCAAATTTTCCATTTATGTGGAAAATGTATTTCTTTTTGAACCAAGTTTTTACTTGAAGATATTTGCGACGAATGTCGTATAACTAAATAAATATTTCGAAATAAGTATATTCTAATATTGCAGACCAAACTCTACTTATACCTACTGCCGCTGCCAGAGGGTCCCAGGTTAATTCCCAGCATGGCCAACATCTTTGTGATGAACTAAGTTTTTTGGCTATCAGTCTGGGTGTTCAATATGTATCGATATTCAATTTCGAATTCAAAATGTCTTTATTTGTAACACAATTATTGTTGTACAAGAAATGCGCACCCTGTTTTTAGTTAATAGGGCATGGCTAAACCAGCGGACTAGAATATATAATTCTATCCTAGCTCTCTGGCTTAGACTATTTAAAATTAATGACTTATGTATGTATGTGTAGTATATCAGTTGTGTTAGCAACCATAATACAAACTAGAAATGGTCCAGTTTGGGTCTCTAACCTGTCGTGTGTGAAATGTTTACATTTTTTTTATATAAAAATCTCTTTTTAATGCCACGCATTCATTTTCAGGAACCTAGTTCATAAACAGTTTCCAAAACTTTACCAATGTTCAACAGATGCAATTTATACTTTATAAATTTTGCAATAGAAAAAAAACAAAAGACAAACAGTAACTAGTAGAGATTGCGGTTAGGGACCACGGTAATCTGTTTAACTCTCTGTGTGAGCTTGGTAACTAATCAGAACACTTTAGTGAATAAGGCGCGTAGGGATTTCCTTATACCAACAACAAATACAACTTCGTCTTTCCCCATAGTTTGTGCTCATATTTCTAAGCTGAGCGGTTCCCTACTTGCGTTCAGCATCTGTTATTTTCGACACATTTGCCTAAGGAAGCAAAAACAGTATTATATTACGTAGCTATTTGTTTTTCTCGGTTATTGCTGTGGCAAATGGCTTGCGACGGCTGTGAGCCTTTTGTCGTTTTGCTGTATGTTACCGTGAACTACTTTATTTTGTTGATAGAATTAAGTCCTATGTAGCCTTTTTGATATTTTTATTCTTTAAAACTTATGTACACTAAATCGACACATTTATGATAAACTAATGTTTATCATAAATGTGTTAAAAGTTGCACCCTTTTACGCACATTGATCCAGTATAAAACTTTTTCCATTTGTTAATTTATTTAAATTATTTATGAACAGCAGCTTTATACATTGCCAAATTCAAAATTCAGCCAAAATTGTTACTGCTTATCCAAATAGCAATGATTTTGGTACAGTGTTTTCCATGAACAAGTAACAAACCTACATACCAACAGACAAACTTTTGCCACTAAATAATAAAAAAACAATGGAATTAAATACATAATTTGTTGTCTTATTAGATAAGCTGTTCCTTTTTAACCGACTTCAAAAAGGAGGAGGTTATATATTCGACGTGTATGTATTTTTTTTTTTTTTATGTATGTTCACCGATTTCTCAGCCATTTGTGGATCGATTCTCAAAATTCTTTTTTTAATTGAAAGAGTATGGTTCTGAATTGGTCCCATTGTCACCAAAACTGGTTCTGATGATGGACTCCTAGGGAAATCGAAGAAAAACCTAAAAAGTTAGGTTATTTTTAAGCATGAAGAGAGATTCTAGCTCGTTTGGCTGTACTGATATTCATGAAATTTGAGAAGAAAATAGGTAAGACTATGTGTTAACACATACGCTACTTTTTATCCCGAAAATAAATACTATTCCCGTGGGATGCACCAAATAACATATAAATCTTTTTAACTTCTTCACGCTCGAACGGTTGTACTGACATTGATGAAATTTGGAATGAAGATAGGTTAGACTATGTGTTTACACATAGGCTACTTTTTATCCCGAAAATAATTATTGTTCCCGTGGGATGCACCAAATAACACATGACACACTGATTTCGCTAAAATTTGATATAGGGGGTAGACTAGACCTTGTATAACACGAAGGTTACTTTTTATCTTAAAAGTCATTGCTATTCCCGTGGGAAGCCCAAATAACTGGATAACCTATTTTACTTCTTCGCGCTCATACGGCAATACAGATTTCGCTCATAAAATTAGCAGCCTGGCTAACAAAAGTAATCTGACGCGAACATCGAGGCTAAGCAACGGCCCATGCGGCCAGTCTTTGGATGGGTAACCATGCACAAGACTTCCATAAAAAAATATGATATTTTCATCTGGGCATTACTGTGCTTCGGATAACACGTTAATTTGTTGGGCCTGGACCACTACTCTTAGTACAAGCAGGGGTCAAACTAAATCAAGGGCTTGAAAAACTCTCGACGCCAGAGCTTGGCCACTTGGGTCATACTTAGTGGAAGAAGGAACTGTAAAATTTGATATATTAATAGACAAGACCCTCGAACGGATAAGGAAAATATTTACGCGCTCGCTTCGCTAGGAGTTATCCCGCTTCGTTCGAATTTCCCCCAGGATGTTCTGGGCTTATGACACTCCAAATATTATATAATTTGTGCTGCTTTGGACTTCTTTATGCTCAAACGGTTCGAACAAATACGGTGAAAATTTTCGCGCTCGCTTCGCTCGCGCATAGCTCGCTTCACTCGCATCCAGCTCGCTTCGCTCGCAATTGGTTCTTGTACGTTTTGACACAACAAACATTATGTAATTTGTGCTGCTTTGGACTTCTTTATGCTCAAACGGTTGGAACAAATACGGTGAAAATTTTCGCGCTCGCTTCGCTCGCGCATAGCTCGCTTCGCTCGCAATTGGTTCTTGTACGTTTTGTCACAACAAACATTATGTAATTTGTGCTGCTTTGGACTTCTTTATGCTCAAACGGTTGGAACAAATACGGAGAAAATTTTCGCGCTCGCTTCGCTCGCATCCAGCTCGTTTCGCTCGCAATTGGTTCTTGTACGTTTTGACACAACAAACATTATGTAATTTGTGCTGCTTTGGACTTCTTTATGCTCAAACGGTTGGAACAAATACGGCGAAAATTTTCGCTCGCTTCGCTCGCATCCACCTCTTTTCGCTCGCACTTGGTTCTAGTAAGCTTTGACACAACAAACATTATGTAATTGGTGCTGCTTTGGACTTCTTTATGCTCAAACGGTTGGAACAAATACGGTGAAAAAAATACACACTATAGGTAATAAAATAAAATTGTTTTAAAAAACAAACAACCGACTTCAAAAACACAACTAAAAAGGGAAAAATAATTTTAAGCCTAAATCAAATCAAGAATATATAAATAGAATAGGAGAGTTTATTTCATGTACTTATAAAAAACTATTTGCAATTTTTACTAATCCTGTATTCTTGAAGTCGGTGCCATCTAATAAGAACAAATTAAAACTATTTTCAATTGTCTTTCTTTGCTGGCACCGACTCCAAGAATACAGGATTAGTAAAAATTGCAAATAGTTTTTTATAAGTACATGAAATAAACTCTCCTATTCTATTTATATATTCTTGATTTGATTTAGGCTTAAAATTATTTTTCCCTTTTTAGTTGTGTTTTTGAAGTCGGTTGTTTGTTTTTTAAAACAATTTTATTATACCTAGACATTATTAGGTGATGGCATGGGTAAAAGCTTGGATTTACGATTTCTCGTTAAAAACATAAACCGGTAAAGTTTTTGAAAAAAGAACTTACAGACTGTCAAAAGACTAACCGTAACAATATTTATAAGACAATCAGTCTGATTGTGATGGATGATGGAATAGGAAAGAAGTGAAAATAAACATTTGAAGCTCCTATTAAAGCGTAAGAATTACTAATCTATGCTGATTTTACAGTTCTACAGACTGCGAACACAAGTTTCACCCAGTAAGACATCGCAGGGAGATCGTAAAATGGTTTTTATTGTACACTTCCCTTTTGTAGCTTCTTGTCTCGCTTTATACCGCTTATGGAGCGTTAAGAGATTTTTGATGATACATATTTTTGACCTTTATGTTCTTTTGTTTTACGAGACTTGCGAGGTGAAGGTCTTTTAAGGTCACGTTTCGAGATTTTATGATGAGTAAAGGAGATCAGTATTTTATGTTTGTGAGGTTAGGAAGTTAGATACATAGTAGATTTAACATTTGTAAGTTTAATTAAGTTAGGTTAAGTTAGTTATATCTAGTTTGTAAACAGTTTTGCGGACTTTCAAATAAAAAAAATATATATATAGGAAATTTAAATTTGCTTAACTAGCGATATAGATGAACATAAATAAGAAGCAAATATACTAACCAGCTACTATTAATTACAGCTGCTAGAGCCTTAATATTAACAAAACCTCAAATTTTTGAGGATTTGTTAATATGTGAAAATTTGGTAATTTGATTAATTTAACTTCACCATTTATTAATCCCTACGAAGTACAAGTTATTATTCTGTGATCCCGTCCAAACGTGTCCGTCAGACTTGCCGCAGTGAGCCCAACTATTTATAATATAATAAAAATATCTCATACATATAAAAATATTCTTGGAAATAAGAGAAGATACAAAAAACGTACGAGTATTAGATATTCACAACATGTTCGAGATCGAAGTCTTGAAATATCAACGTGCATTATTCTAAAACATACTGTATTTTGTATACTTTATTGTTATACACAGAAACAAGGCTCAACATCATCATTTTCACTTTCAGCTTATGATCGCTCATTGCTACGTACAAGAAAAGAGCCATATGGCTCTTTTCTTGTACGCCAAAGCTGCTGGGATGCCAGAAGCCATTTCAAATTAAGATTACAGGCATACAAACGCGTCATTCAGTCAGAAAGTATCCAGTCAATATGTATGTATGTATATCGAGCTGAATCTTCATGGTGACCTGTGTATGTAATATTATGATTGTATCTGCATAAAATATACATATTTTCTTACGTATCTGTACGTTTGTATGTTGGTTCTCGCGTAGAGACCGTAATTTTGAACAAATTTTGTCGAATCTTGGTATACACGTATAAGACTAGACTAATTTAAGACACTATAAGAAACTACTTTGCTACTCAACATGATTTTTTGGTTGTCAGCGATTTTTGATGAAGGGGGTGATTCCCACAAAAATCGATAAATTTGTGGCAGCGCTATTTTACTGGTCGATTTTATTTTACGTAGTATTTTTAAGTTCTACGGAAGATTTTCAAATATGAATAAAATAAGTCTAAGGCTAATAAATTATGTAAGTTATTGTTATCTTCCTTAAGGTATCTTCTTCACTTTTGTCTTTACCCACTAGGTGGGGTTGGAGAAAGAAATTTGTTCGCGAGGTCTACTATAGGGAGATTTGCTATTTATACATATTGACAAGTAGACGTCGTATATCAAGCTTGTTATGTATTTGGTCGCGGTTTGGCACCTCCTGAATGAGAGCCTGATGGATGGGTTACGCTTGGTTTGCTCAATCGTGGCTTTGGGCCAAAGTTGTGTTAGATTTGGTGGCTGAAGTTGTGTGATGAATAGATTTGTTAAGTGTTTCTTGAGAAAGTTGTTCCTTAGCATTAACAAACAGCGCAGTAACATTAATTTAGAAAAGTAACTCGTTTGGTTTTTCATATTAAATGTAACCAGCTTCATTATTAATTAAAGCAATAATGTGATTTTTAAAAAGGTTTTCTGTTCATAACTCCTTTAAGAATTAATTATTATAGATTCAATGGTATCGACAGTTTTGTTCTTTTCGAACATAGCATATGTATTTAGTAATAAACATGCAAAAATACAATAAAAAAATATGTATTCTATCAATTAATTAACTAGGTTCTCTCATACAAAAATAAAGTCAAGTTACATTTGTCAAATTTTATCATTAAAAATAATTTCAAACATATAATAATTTTATTTCTAAACTTTGTCAGTTTCATCAATACGTCTTCAAACCAATGGCGACATATCACTATTGCTATAGAATTATTTAATTGAAGACACTTCTTGCACAAATTCCAAGAATTTACCTTACAAAAAGCTGAAAAGAAAAAACATTTTTTTTATCAATCACGTTTTTTCCTGCATTGTTTCACCTGGCACGCTTCTGTTGATCGTTTCATGTAACCTGTCTTCGTTGAGCTTAACCGCATTACTGGCGTGATTTATTTAGGTGTCACGCTACTGTGTCACGCGATGTCACGGCGCCGGTGGCGTGACGTGACGGTCCATCAGTGGACGTGTTTGGTTTACTTACTAGTATGTTATGAAAGCCTGGTAATTGACTTGAATTAGGGAATGTGTTGTTATAATTAAGCTTGGTGTCGTACTTTTTATTTTGACTTTGTTAATTGTATGCAGTTTCAAACAAATATTTACGTTGTTAAGCAGTAACGAAAAGTAGCGATGCGCGACTGTGAATGATTCCAGTCGAATTATTCGACTTTATAAATCATTAGACTCATTCGAATGATCTCCGAAAATTAGTAACTTACACGATACCCACTCAAAATTAACCGGACTGAATGAATACTACACTAGTTACTACTTGAGCCGACTCCACTCCAACGATTGATCCATATTTCATTCATTTGAAACTAACAAGTGACATCGACAAGATTCGCTAACAATCGAGTCAAAACTCCATTAGTAACTAATTGGTTGTCATCATTCGATTATTAACATTAGTATTTTACTAATATTTAAGTCGAAAGTGTATATTAGTAGTTGTAGATAATTCGACTGTTCAGATTATTCGCAGTCGCGCATCTCTTACGAAAAGCTTAGGTATAATCTATTGGACACCAAAACAGAACAAAATTACATGAAGAGAACACTTCCAAAGGTACATTAGCCTACTACTTTTGGAGCACAGTAAATTGTTACGCGCATTTATTTTATGTTTCATATGTATTGTGTTTCTTTGATGTTCGTGTCAGATGTCATGAAGGGAATTCTGTGGCTCTGACGGCAGATGGTACCATCTTTCCGGGCGGATACCGGTAAGCTAGCAAATCTAGATATCTCTCCAGTTGTGTGTGCTTTATATAAACACTAAATAATAGTATACATGGTATGCATTGCCGTCAAAATTGTTTAAACTTTTCAACCTATGAAAATTTACAATTATATTGACTTTGGCCTAAAAATTTTTCATAATTTTTTCATATAGTTATAATTATGTCAAAACTACGGCAAGAAAAAATCACAGGCATGATCTATGAGTGTGATAAAAATATTTATAGTATATATTAGGACACATTTCACACACGGCTGGTAATATCCATACTAAACCATTTCTAGTTTGCATTATAGTTGCTAACACAACTGATATACTACATATACATACATAAATACTTTATATCGATACATATTTAATTAACACCCACATCAACAGCCAACAAATTCAGTTAATTACAGATATGTTGGACTTGCCAAGAATCGAACTTGGGGCCCTGGTTGAGAGACCGGCATTTGTACCATTATGCCAATGAGATCGTCAGAAAAACAAAATGTCCTTACCAAACACAATGACGAAAGTCATTTTGACAGTTTTGATCTTCGCTTTGGGGATGATGCCGCGACTGCTCGCCCGCCGACTGTCCAAGTCATCGCTGTCTGAAAAAAAAAAACGAAACATAAACACATATTAAACACAAAAAAACAAAGTACTTGCATACATAATGTTGTTAGAACATGAGACAAAATACGTTATAAAACCTACTCTTGCTACGATCAGGTAGACCACTGTCTATCCTGTAGATTTAGTGACATACTATTTTAGATTTATTATTATTATAGTTTTATTATCATTATAGATTTATTATTATTATACATTTATTATCGTTATACATTTATTATTATTAATGATTAATTTTATACTAGCTGCGCCCCGCGGCTTTACCCGCATAAATCCGAGACAAAAGAATAAAATCCGGGCTTAAAATCGCCTATATTGTGTTAATCCAAACTCTAACCTATCTTCGAAGTAAATCTCATCAAAATCAGTCCAGTTGGCGGAGCGTGAAGGAGTAACAAAGATTTTGAAGCTATTTGCGTATCCCACAATTGATTTCGGGATATATAAAGTAGCCTATTGTATTAATCCAAGGTCTTATTTATCTTCACACCAGTTTTCAAAATCGGTTCGACCGTTTGAGCGTAAAAAAATAACAAACATACACACACACTTTCGCATTTTTAAAAGTAGTAGTCATTATTTTATGGTGCGGATACCGTAAAAATATTTTTACAATGGAAAAATCTTATACTTTGTTGAATTTTAATCGTTAACTTCGTATCGAAAAGCAGTCGCTCATTATTCCGTCCGAATTTCCGACAATAATATTATTATTTTAAGCAACCGAAAAAAAATTAAACGGTTATTTAAAACCAAACTTCAGACAAAACGCTGTAAAACTATACCTACTTGTATTTGCGGACAAAACCTTTCTTGTTAGAAATGTTAGCAAACAGTTTGTTATTTTTCTACCAAACAACAGAACCCGTGGCGATTTATCAAATATCTCGGCTGGTTGCCTAGAGTTTATTATATTTAACCGCACAACTAAGCGTGTCGCAAAATAAAACCAACATTTAGTCTTAAATATGAGAAAATATTTCAAGATTTTGGTATTGTTTCGCTCGCAAAACATATCTACGTTTGAAGAGCTAACTTGCTGATTATTTACAAAACCATAATTTTGGTCTGAAATACATATTTAAACAAATGTGTCAATCAAATTTATCAAGTATGTATTATCAGATAGGCAAGATAAATAAAGTACTTTATAATTCATTTTCATTTGTTCCGTACAGAGAACTAGAATATACTATTAGAATTTGAATCCAACGACGCACACAATTATACTGCTATCCCAACGAAACACAAATACACAAAGCTCGCACGCGATTGGTCGCATCAAGGTCACGCCTCCGATTTTAGCCTTGCGGGTTGTTTTGCCCCGACCACCGCGGTATTTTACGCGTGGACGGTGAAACCATTTTATCGGCCAAGTTACTATTCTAATTATTCTAGTTAGCTGGTTTCGTACCAGTTCTCATTTAAAATATAAACGGTTGAATTTAAATACGTTTGTATGCCACCCTTTATTTTTAAATACATAAATATAATACATTTAACAAAACGATACTGAAATATTGAGAAAACAAACCTCGTGTAAGTAAAAACAATCACAGTCCGTTCTGCTTTTTTTTTGCGTCAGATTTCAGTTAAGAGTCAAGTTCATATTTCATGAAACCTGAAGCTATCATCAGTCGAAGCACGTTCCATCTAATTTGTGTCGATTTCTCACTGTCCCTGCTTTTTGTGGACATCTACAGGACTATATAGTAATGGTTGACACAAGTTAATGATGTAATAATAATTAATCTATGTAAAACGTGCATGGTTGATAAGATTTTGTAAATTTCTATTTGTTTAATTAACTTCTTTCTAATCGTTTGAGGCATACTCATTTGATGAGTTTTTATTTTATTTACTTATACCTTTATTTCAGGCATCTTTTGTTAGTTCTTAATTATTTTGTGTTAAAAAGATATTGCAGTCAAAAGCGTTCTTAGGTATGTCTGATAAAAATTGGCCCGATTTTGCCAACACCTCAAAATGGCAGATGATATATTTTTTCATAGCTCCCTCAATATTGGTATGAAATGAAAGCGCTTGACTAGTAGAATACATATATTTCAAATCCAAGATGGTTAATACAAATGAAATCATGAATGATGATGATGATTGGGCGTTTTCTCAATTTTTATTTAGTAGTAAAACCCTGTATAAATATCTAAGTACATACATATATCTACTGTCCTGCTATTACGTAGATATAATGTAGACACCCTTATTTTCCCGATGGGAGATATCCGTGTTCCTTTTGATGAAAAGGGGAAATGATGTAAGGTATCCGTCGGATTATTATTTCCCGGATCAAATTGACTGATGTTTGTTTGTGGGCTGAATTAGTTGAGTTTTGTTGTGAGCATTGGTTATTCTTATTTAAAATAATTGGTCATATACTAGTTTTGTTGTGTGCAATTAGTTCACTAATTGAAAGTGATTGTCCTTATACTAGTAATTTATTTTTAGTGAATTCTTTGTTTTTGGGCTGAATTAGTTGAGTTTTGTTGTGAGCAATTAAATACCCGTATTGACAATAATTGACCATACATTTCTGTATTTCCTTCAATTTCATAGTGAATTTACATTACAATTAGTAACACATAACACGATACAAGGATCAAATAAAAGGGATTAATTAGAAAAATATATACACTTCTAATTCAAGATATCACAATACAAAATCGGGGTTTCATAATTTTTTATTTTACACTTGTTACATTACTGCTTATTATTATCGCACAAAACGTAAATTCCTTAAATAAAATAATAATAATAGTCAAGTTAAAATGTCACTAAGAAAAAAATGACAGGACAGCCCGTCATCGACCGTACCCGGCGCAAAGGCGTCCATAACGCTGGCCGCGTTTCCACGCTGAATAGCGATGGCAATCCTCTGCACAAAGAAGCTATGATCGAGAACGGGAGTCTTATTCCTCAGTTTTCGGCCAAAACGTAAAATGTATCAATTTAACATGGTATTTAGGAATACTTATTTATTGCAACGGAATTCGCATAAATAGACATGGGAATGTAAATAAAATTTATAGGGTCTTCCGGGAACTTAAGGAATTTTCATTATTCGTGTTTCTTCGTAAGGGGAAATAAAATACTTGGCACAACGGCCAACGAAACAAACAGCAAATTTTCATTCGTTCTTATACATACAGGGTTACGTGCCATGAAAATATTTTAAAAGTATTCCAAGAAAACTTTTCTCGAAAAAATAGGCTGAGTAAAAAAGTTCGTCGTCGTTTTGCAATTGGAAAATTTCACAACGGTTGCCCCATATTAAAACATTCCTAGTTAGCATTATAGTTGCTGGCACAACTGATATACATATACATACATAAATATTTTTTTTTCGATACATACTTATCACCCAGACCGACAGCCAACAAATTTAGTTCAAATTTGGATTTAACCTTACGTATAAACAAACAAACGCTGTCACATATGAAAAATATCTTCTTCTCTTATTATTTTCATTCTGATTCGAGGATGTTATAAACATGGGAAAAATTGCATTTTCTAGTGCGTGCCCGACTAGCAGTCATCCTCAAGTTTAAACATCTGTCACTAAGTAACAGTGAGTTCCATTAGAGTCAGTCATTCCAGACTGGGCGGGGAGAGCAGCGGCAAGCGACCCTGCCACCTTCGTGAGATGAACGAATGAATGAATGAATGAGGTGAGGTGAGGAGGACAACGTGAGGTTTTAGTCGGTAGTGACGGCCTCTCGAGTCCAAGATACTCCGCCCGCGTCCCCCAGGCTTGTGGCGGGAGATGCGTAAATGCATTTCCTCACGTAAAAAGGCCTGTTCCACCATAGGCCAGAGTGGCGCTAACCCTTTTAAAGTTATTTTATTCCACCCCTTTCGATTATCGATTTCAATAAGTTTTCCTGTTGTAAAAAATTTCTAACTAATCAAATCAGGCGCTCAGTTTTCAATTCGTTAATTGTGTAAAAATCTTAGAGTTATGTACATAAAGTGTATATAGTACGAGTAGTTATCTGAATGGACATTTATATGGTTATGGGATTGGTGGATTATGTGGTTGTTATTGACAATAACAAACACAATAATACATTCTCTATACTTATATACTTACATTGCCGTGTAGCCGTAGCTCTCCTACCCAGCACCCGATTGCTCTTCTGCCGTATAGTAACCACGATGACTCCATAGCACGCCGATATCGTAAGCGCAGGGGCCACGAAGAGGGAAACGAATACGCTGGTCATCCATATTCGCCACTGAAGCTTGCTAATGCTGGACCAGCATTGCGAGACACCTAGACAAAAAGTTTTAAAACATGAATCATAATATTACAGTTAAATATAAAATTCAGTCGGCTACGATCTATACAAATATTAACCAGTATCAATAAATCTACTATCTATACAAATATTAACCAGTGTTCATAAAAAGAAAGATTTGATTCTTTGTTTGTTGGAATCTAATAAGCTCCGAAGCTGCTCAAACGATAAACTCTTTCATCGTTTTTTGAATTGACATACATTAAATAGTATATTTTTTGTTGACAATGTCAGCTATGAACGAATAATGAAACAATTCTAGACCTGTTTTAAAAAGGTCTTCTAACAACTATCTTCGCCTTTAACAACTTACGAGTAGTTTATTTTATAGCCCGTGCGAAGCCAGGACTGGCTGCTAGTACTTAATAAACACAATGCATATAATATAAGTAAAAAAAATAGTTTTCAAAAGCGTAAAGTAATCCTTCTAGGTAAGCGCAATCCACTGTAGACCTCAATATCACGTACCATCGGGTGAGTTGTGGTCGCCGACCTTTTCAGAGTAAAAAAAAGCTAAACGCAAAAAAAAAAAACTTAAAACTTCTTCAAGTATTTTAATACGTGACTGTCTTCTTTGTAATATTCTGCGGTATTCAAGTCTGAAGCGAAGTGTGGGCGTAACACAATTTCGTCGTCTAACCTTTAATGAAGAACTAAAACACCCCGTTGGCTTCTGTATAAGCGCGTTTAGTGCAGTTTACAACTCTTGTAGCTTTAGAGTCGTTATTTTATTTTAGCTTTTGAAATTCGAAGCTGCTGTTGTTAAAAGTTTTAGCGATAGAAGGGATAAGGAGCAAATGAGCTCACGAATAACTTTCTGACTAAAACCTGTAATGAGAACTTTCTCTTGGGTATTTCAAAAGTGCTTGTGATGATTGTAAAGTGTCAATTTTACGTTTTGTTCTGTAATTATTTTAGTAATAACAAGTTAACCCTCATTAAAGCCACAGAGAATTTTCTGACCTACACTGGAGTTGGGTACATAAACTTCAATGGTAGGTACTAGCGGGCTTCTTAGACATGTCAGGTTCACAAGTCTAAAAAGCCCGCTAGTACCATTGTGTGAGCCAATATTTTTTTATTAAAAATAACTTAAATAACGCAAAATAAAAAGGACAGCTTTCGATTGATAGATAAACTTTTTATTGCAACACAGATAAAAGACAATAGAATAAGATAGAAGTAAAAAAAAACTGATACTCGTATTTTTATTTATTTTTGGATCAGTATAAATATTTTAGTAAAACTAAGTGGAAGGCTATTTATACAGCTTTTGCCTACTGCCTACTATACAGTTATTACTTCTCTGGCAGACGTTTCTTTACTACGAGTATAATATTGCTTGACGTTTCATTTATTTTCTGTACCGTCATTATTATGTTAAAATTATTTTATAGAGCTAAGTTAAAATGTCCTGTAGTTACTTCTTTTTAATCTTATACTTTTTCTGATCTTGTGCAAAATGGAGTAGAACATGCAATTTAGTTAATTTTTTGTTGAGTGACATCTTACCTTCAACATTAGCTTCGTTGAAAAGAAACAGCATCGGTACGCAGAACAGGAAACTCAGTAACCACGCTCCGAGGATCAAAGCTCGCGCACGCCGCCCTAGGAGATATAACCAGTATAAATTACATTTATTTACAAGAAAAATCGGTCACACTTACTTAAAACCACCTCCTCGTTAACGACCTCGTTGGCGTAAAGGTTACCATGCCGGTCTGCTAATCAGAAGGTTCCGGGTTCGATTCCCGGCCCGGTCAACATCTTTGTGCTTAATTAAAATTTGTTGGCTGTGGGTCTGGGTTAAATATGTATTTATATATAATATGTATGTATGTATTTGTAGTATATCAGTTGTGTTAGCAACCATAATACGAGCTAGAAATGGTTTAGTATGGGGCTAACCAGCCGTGTCGAATGTGTCAAAAAAAAAGTTACGAAATCCGCGGATTTTCACGCGATTCTCGTCGGTGACAGTCCGTATGATGCTCGTCCCCGATGATGACGCTCGTAATGCGTCAAAGCCCGTCGAACGTATATCGAAAGTTTTTTTAAGTAAGTGTGACCGTTATTTTGTGCAAATAATAATATGCCTTACGATAACGATTTACAAAGTATACATTACTCATTAAGACACCCAAACAACCTCCCATCATGGATCATCTTGGATTTAAAATGTATAAATTATGTGTTCCAACTATAGATTTCGTAATATTATAAGCAACGTTATATACTTATGAGCACTTTCATTTGATGATTGATCTCGTAATCAGGAAGTTGTGAAACATATCATATCCGCCATATTGCGGTGACGATCGTATTGATCCGAATTTTACCAAAAATATCTAAGAAGACTCCTATAACGATTAACACAGTGTAACGCGTCTGTTTGTTTGTGGTACCGTAACTGCCAAACGGACGAATTGATATAAGTTTATTTTTTTTTCAACGGTGTGTTTACTTGGCCATGTTGGTTTAAATTTGATAGTACCTGGTTGGGTTTTTTTATATGACATTTTCTAAGAATGATTCCTAGCTAGATCGATTTATCGCCCCCGAAACCCCCCCTATATACTAAATTGCATGACAATCCTTGGAGCCGATTCTGAGATTCCAATTATATATATACAAGAATTCATTTAAAGATATAAGATAAGATGGCAACCGCCACGAAATGGCGGTCGAAATATTTTTTACAACAGTTTTTTCATATATTTTCCTCTTGTTCTAAAATAAGACTCGATGATATATGCCAATATAATTTGAATAGACCAGTGTGTTTCTTACCTACATAAAAAGCATAAGCATAAGCAGCCCACTATACGTTCCCACTGCTGGGACTTGGAAATTTCTCTCACGAAGAGAGAGATATAGGCCATAATCCACCACGCTGGCCAAGTGCGGGTTGGTGGATGACACACGTCTTCGGATATCGTGGTGCTCAAACATGCCGGTTTCCTCACGATGTTTTCCTTCACCGTAAAGTTCACCTTACCAATATGCTTACGGGTAATTTGTATTGTCTCTTTTTGAGATAAATCACATAAAATCTCTTACCCACAAAATAATCTCCACAAATCTGTAATTTTCGTGTAATCGGCCATACAGTATGTTCTTATCCGAAAAGGCTTCGAATTAAGTACCAGTAATATCGTGTAGTGTGACTACAAGGCTACAAGATATATCAATTTACCTAAATGGCCACGGGTTTCGGATCTGTCGCCAGTAAACTTTTATAGGCCTCTAAATACGGTTAGCCAACTACGATAAAATGAAATTGTGTATTTGGTGGAAAATAGGCGATTTCGGGTCATTGTACCGGATGAAAGTTGATTGTTATAAGTTTTGGGGAAAGATTATTAGTTTGCTTTCTATTGAGATAGCTGATTATGTGTGTAGTAAAATGTAATGGTCGGACCTCTGAAAAAATAAGTGTTAATAAAAGCCAGCAAAAGTTTAAGCCAGTAAGCGACTTTAAGAAAAGAGCGTATTGGTAGCATTTCGTAATTCTGTTTTTTTTTTATCTTTTTGTTGAAAGCACAGTTTGCACCGTCCTAGTTTATACTGCTTTGTACTTAGATCCCGTTTTAGTGTCAAATACATTTACGACTGGTATCTACATACGAGAGACGATTTATTCAAATATATCAATTTATTTGAATACATAAGCTTAAAATAGCTATAAACTAGTTGCTCCCCGTGGTGTTTTACCAGCGTTAGGCCGGGATAAAAGGTAGGTAGACTTTGTGTAAATCCAACTTCCGTACAAAATTTTATCCGAATCGGGGCAACCGGTAAATAATAAAAGAGTACCGACCATACATGCACATACTCTTACACACGCACACATACAAATTTTCGTGTTTATTTATTATTAGGATGGGACTTGTGGGATAGACACATTTTCGTATCAGCTAAATGGCCAAGCTCTGGTGTCGAGAATTCATTTTTGTTTAAGTTTATTTTTTAACTTACAACTGCCAGTGAAGTTCATAGGATGTGTGATGGCGTCACAGCGGTCCACACTCAGCGCAACAAGCACGTATGTCGAAGAATATGTCACTACACCCTGAAACAAACAAGGCGTAATTAGAAAATTATCAGGGTTGCATAAAAGAGTTTTAAAGCAACAAGACCCCGAATAATTTTACAACATACTTAATTTAAAAAAAAAACTTTAAAATTGTTATCTGTGTTTTGTAACCAATATATTTACTATCTTTCTACATACATAATATATAATATATATTTTACATACATAAAAAAATACTAATATTTTGAAAAAGTTAACGTAAAACCTTCTAGCACTTTTCGTGCAATCGGTAATTATCTATTTTCCTACAAAGTGAGGTCGATACAGTGATCTTTATGCGTCCTGTTTGCTATACTTACAACTCATTCACGTCTTTTCTGGTGTGATGATAGATAAACCACGGATAATAGGAAAAGGTCCATGGTCATGCCAAACTTGCACAACTAAAATACAACAATACGCTGAGTTACGCGAATTTCGACTTTCATATCTCAGGAATAAAGATCTGCCAATGTCAAAATGTGAAAGCTTTCCAACACGACATCTAGTTTTGAACATCTTGCTTGTTTAATAAATTAATAGACTGAAGAAAGTTCTAAACACGTAATTAACCTGTAAATATTTCATCATCTTGCAGGTGATGGAACCAGCGAGCCATGTTATTGTGATGCGTTGTATCAAATCCGGTAGTACGCTTATCAGACCGACTAGTAAATCTGCAACAAAACCACAAATTAATATTATTGGTTAATAAATCAAATAATAATAAGAATTGTTCCCACTGGTTTAGCGAGGGTGTAAAGGTTCGACATTTTCACTTGTAGCTTATGAATTTCGGAAAATGTATCTAAAATCACTAATATTATAATTATGTTTGCTCTTATTATCCTAAAAATATTTACGAATTATGAAGATAGACCTTTGATTAACACATAAAATATGCTACTTTCTTTCTGGATTAACGTGAGTAACACCGCGGGGCGCAGTAGTATATTATATCTTTTCCCTGATATAGATCTAAACGATATGACTGATATTGACGACCTCGTTGGCGTAAAGGGTACCATGCCGGTCTGCTAATCAGAAGGTTCCGGGTTCGATTCCCGGTCCGGTCAACATCTTTGTGCTTTATAAAATTTGTTGGCTGTAGGTCTGGGTGTTAAATATGTATTTATATATAATATGTATGTGTGTATATATATGTAGTATATCAGTTGTGTTAGCAACCATAATAAGAGCTAGAAATGGTTCAGTATGGGGCTAACCAGCCGTGTGTGAAAGATTAAAAAAAAAAAAAAAAAATATATATATATAATCAATCGTAAAATCCTAAGTACCCTAAAACCACAGACATAACACCCCGTCAGTTTACGAAGCATGTTATAATGTTATAAATTTAACCGAAGCAGAAAAAGTTTTTTTTTTAAGTAAAGTGAATAATAATATCAAGTTAAATATTTTGTTATGAAAAAGCTTAAAACACTCATTCTATACTTTAGTATAAAGATACTTTTACGCTGCAACTAGATACAGAAAATAAAAAAATTAACACAGAAAATAATTGTTTTTTTTTTATTTGAGTCTTTGTCGCTGAGCGACAATATCGCCTTGTAAATAAATCTAAGTTACAAAAATCACACAACAAAAAAAAAACAAATAACGTGATTAGTTAGCAAAGTTAGGTAACTGAATATCTTTTATAGCAATTGTAACGTATGTCGCTTTTCGAAAAAAAAATTGGATGCATTCGAAGATTACCTGAATAGGGGCTGGAACAAAATCCACTACGTTTTATGTTTATCAAAAAGTGCTTTACCTTAAAGCAAGTAAATACATCATCAGTAAACAAATACTTATTTTTACCAGCAATAGCCAACTGCATGATGAAGAAGTTCATCCGACTTTTCCTAGACTTGGTAAGGAGGAGCGCCAGTACAACCGTCGCGTTCCCTGCCACTATAGCTACCAGCAACACCCACAGGGTTGCCAGTTGCGCGGACTGGAACAAAGAAAAGAGAGGTAAGAGAAAGAAAGAGAAAAAGTTATAAAGTAATAGGGCAGAAAAGAAATAACAAGTACTCTCTTACAAGTAGCTTCAGTTAGTCTTTAGCAATATATACTCAGCTTTTTGTTCGAGATAAGTGTGAATTTGTGCTTAAAGGGGCTATTACCAAAAAATAAAAACGTATAAGGACATATGGGATAAAATTTCGGATGACACACGTCTTCGGATATTGCAGAGTCAGTTTCCTCACGATGTTTTCCTTCACCGTAAAACGAGTCTAAATCTATAACTTGAAAAATAAGTCTTTGGTGAAAGACCAGGTTCGAACCAAGGGCCGTCTGATTGAAAAGCAGACGTTTTTACTACCAAGACATACTCGGTCTTTTTCACTCTATAAACCGAAACTAAATTATTACATTCACAAGACACTGCCAGTTTGATAATACTCGTATACAAGCGGATTGATAATTTCATCCCCTTTGTGCCAATATACTTTGAGTAGTTTCACTCAGACGCAGTCTTTGAACTCTAAGGTGTCATGTACATAAATAACACAACCTCCAGTTTAAAATTATATACTCACCGAGAGCTAAACGTATTTTAGTTTCTAGACAATGTTATTTCGTAACGGAATGAGACTGGAATAGAGAACGTCTACACCTATACTTTAAAGTCATTATGACAGTCTCTTAATTCGTACTCAGACCGTAATCAGATTCTGAATGGATTATATTACGCTCTAATTTGAGTATTAAGACTCTATTGTACCGAATTTAGCCGCGCCATATAAAGAGCTAAGCGCCGGACGCACGGTTGTCTTAGCTTCAAGAAATAAATTCATTTAAATCATTAATTGGCAATATTGAAATTATTAATTTTTTGATTGATTGAATTCTTTATTGCTTTCCAAAGCACTCTACATTTTTATATTTTGGAACGATAATGTTTTCAAATTGTAACTTTTTAGCAAATTTTATGTATTCATGTTTTGGAAGTCTAATGATTTTTAACTGTGAATTAATGATATTAAAACTGAACAAAATCGTAGCCCATCTTTTAAACAAAATTTTATTGTATTCTTTTTTGAAAATATGCATACCCATAGCTTCTTAAAATCTTCTTATCTTATATATAAAATTTCCGTGTCACAGTGTTTGTTACCGTACTCCTCCGAAACGGCTTGACCGATTTTTTCCAAATTTTATATGCGTATTCAGTAGGTCTGAGAATCGGCTACTGCATATTTAGTTTTTTTTTTTTATTAAGGCAAAATTTCGTTTGCCGGGTCAGCTAGTAATCTTATATGCATATGCATAAGCAGCCCACTATACGATTTGGGGACTCCACAGGAGAGATATATACAAACATATCTCTTCTGGGAGATATATATCTCTCTCGTGAGACAAGACCCATAGGCCATAATCCACCACGCTGACCAAGTGCAAGTTGGTGGATGACACACGTCTTCGGATTTTGTGGTCTTCAAACAGTTGGTTTCTCACGCTGTTTTCCTTCACCGTGATCGCACTTTTCACACATTCAAATCCATACATAACTTGAAAAACAAGCCATTTAGTCTAAGATACGATAAACAACGACCTTCACCGATCTGTTTAATGGATAAAAATTATTCGATAGGTAATTTCGTTTATTAAAAATGATAAAAAACATGGGTTGCCTGATAAAATCTTGGCCAGGCTATAATTAATTAAAAATTGAAAAATCATTTTTTTTTTTTAAATTTCACCATTGTGTTTAACAAAAAAATTTAACACTATCGGAAAGTTCACAGCCTATAGAATATGCAAACGGAGGGTTGCCTATTATTTTCCTGGCATAACGTTTGGGTTGCCAGGTGTAAACCGGTATTTCACTCGTAGTTATTTTCACCTATTTGTTTAATCTATTAACTAAACATAAAAATAAGCGCTGTTTTATTGTGAATACGATGATATAGGGTTGCCCGTAATAAGTCTGTCCTGAATGACGGTTGCCGAATTTTAAAAAGTTAAATTTTAATGCGACTGGGGACGTACAACAAAGACGTCCGAGTCTAGTATCTCGTGCGGTAGACTAAGACAGGGTTATAGGTAGCTGCGCGTGGCGTGGCTGTAGGAAATGACAAAGAGCGCATGCTACTAGTTCATGCAATGGAAAAAGATAGCGATAAACTTGTATACAGCAATATTTTGGAGCAACTAATATTTCTATACATATACATATATAAAGTTTAAGTACAAACGTACTGTGAAATATACAATAATTTGCAAGCTGATTAATATTAGATTAATATTAATATAATAAATTGTAAAAAATAAATATATACTTAATTAGAAAAGCGGCATTACAGTATATTTATGTTGTTCTAAATTGATATCAGAAAGTAACGTATAGTTACTGGAAATATTCATCTTTTTTTTTAGAAAGTAAATAATAATGGAGTAAGGTAATTGTCGAAAATTCCAAATGATGAAATAAAAAAGCCAATACTAAGAATATTTTATTTATAAACATTTTATTATTTTAAACTATACAATCCATAAATTTCCCGACCGCTTTAAAAAATGCCATCTCCATATGAAACGCTCCTAAATTTATAAAAATTTTATCAAATTTTGGTTTTTCTTTATTTTTGATTTGCATAGCCATTTTGGCTATAGCTAAATCATATGTCACTATTATTCGCTCCTGTTGACAAGTGTTTCATTTACTACTGCGTGAGATGTTGGAGAAGAATTTATCGGAGGCAAATATAGACTTCAGACTTCTAGCGTGTTAGTAAACGAATCTAAGGTAAGCATTTGCAAAGTTGTCTTGGTTATGAATAATACGGTTGAATCGGTCGTGAAATTTCATTGAAACGTCTTCTTTTTCGTGATGGTCCTTGTTCATTCTCACTAACATTAAGTTGCGATGAACTCGTAGCTTCAATATTATCAAAATGATCACCACTGGGAAATTGATAGATTATACCAACTGTGTCGTGCATCGTGTCTTTACCGGATGTGGTGTCAACGAAACGATCAAAATTATCAAACGCAACGTGAGTACTAAGTCCATTTACTGCACTGATGCCACTTGGTATTGCGGCGTTTTTTTTGACTGATGCATAAGTCATTTCGGTTTCTAGTTCCTCTGCTAAATTGTATGACCATATCTGTTAAGCATTGTTATAATTTGTCGCGAGTTGGTTAGAGACTTGATAGCTAATCCAAGAGTAAATTTTTTTTTAATCGAATTTGGCGGAAGTATAGACTCGGACCTCTATGTTGTACGTCCCCAGTCGCATTAAAATTTAACTTTTTAAAATTCGGCAACCGTCATTCAGGACAGACTTATTACGGGCAACCCTATATCATCGTATTCACAATAAAACAGCGCTTATTTTTATGTTTAGTTAATAGATTAAACAAATAGGTGAAAATAACTACGAGTGAAATACCGGCTTACACCTGGCAACCCAAACGTTATGCCAGGAAAATAATAGGCAACCCTCCGTTTGCATATTCTATAGGCTGTGAACTTTCCGATAGTGTTAAATTTTTTTGTTAAACACAATGGTGAAATTTTAAAAAAAAATTGATTTTTCAATTTTTAATTAATTATAGCCTGGCCAAGATTTTATCAGGCAACCCATGTTTTTTATCATTTTTAATAAACGAAATTACCTATCGAATAATTTTTATCCATTAAACAGATCGGTGAAGGTCGTTGTTTATCGTATCTTCTACTAATTGATGTAGCGCTGGGATCGAACCAGGGCCGTCAGGTTGAAAACAGACGTTTTCCGAGACTGAGCCACAGTCCATTTTCAAAGTAATTATGGAAGTCAGTTAATTCGTACTCAGACCATAATAAGATTCTGGATGGATTATATTACGCCCTAATTTGAGTAGTAAGTGCTGTTGAATATAAAGTACGTATTAAGGAATAATTAGGTGTTGAATTATTTTGTCTGTAATGGTTTCCAAGGCTTATGCAGCTATTAGGTGGTGGATTAAAAGGTTTTGTAAGATTAGTAGAAGTGAAAATAATTAAGGTTCTAGATTTTAACTTGATGATAATTGTAATTAAAATAATACATTCAAATTCTGGTTATAAAATGTTTTATCAAAACTTTTGTGTAGTTTTTATTTGGAATGCTAGAAGACAGTTTTTAAAATAACATGCTGTATTTTAATTATAAAAATGCAATGAAAAATTATACATTGAGTTAAAATAACTAGGATTGGACAAGAAGCACTTAAGGTCTTATAACTACACTTGTCAGCTTTGTCGCAAAAACAAAGGTGGATGCCCTTGGTTTTTTTTCTATAACTACTGGAAGGACAAATGCAATACTTTTACCAATTAAGTTTTCAATTCATAAGTCTAATTGGTACCGAAATTGGTACAAATATTTTAGGGTAGTTTTTTGGACTTTCTACGAGCTATTTTTTCAACAGTCAGTTTAAATCATATGTTTATTTGTTTCTATAAAACTGATATAGGAATATAACATTAAAATTAAAAGCTGTATAAAAGGGTATAAAAAAAGTGGTACATCGGGTCTACCGCTGTTTAAATCCAGCTTAGAGCCTGTAATATATACGTTTATTAAGCGTGTACAATGTACACGCTTAATAAACGTATATATTACAAATCTTTTAAATGTGGCCATTAAGGCGGTCTTTTAGAGGTTTTGCATTAGTCACTAGTAATCCTGACTAGCGAGGAACGGAAAACGACAGAGAGGCAGACCACCAGCCCCATGGTCAGATCACATCGCGTTAGGCACGCTGGAAAGAGCTGATGGAAACTGGCTGAAGACCGTATTTATATGGCGAGTTGGAGAGGAGGCATATACCCAGCAGTGGGAAGATACAGGCTGACGATGATGATGATGAATCCTAAATAGAAAATGTGAATTAAAATTAAAAAAAAATGGAAAAGAAAAATACTATCCTATTTTAAAAATTACACATTACAAAAGAAGTATTTCATTTCATACATAGTCTGTCTGTAGTTTATCTGCAAGGACGCTCTTCATCACGGATCCACGAGAAATGCTTGGATTTATGAAGTTTGAAATTTACATTCAGGTCAGTGTATGTTATGAGATATGAGTTTGTTGTCGTATACCGCTTTCTAGGACATTCGGGAAATGGATCAGAGTTCTGAGGAACGAGAATATTGAATTAAGAAAATATTTTCTTCGCAGTAAAATTTTATACGGGGTCACATATGCAGGACTACTTGTATATAACGCAAATCTTTTGAACATGCTTACGAACAACTTTTCAGATATTCGTGATTTAATAATTCACTTCTCCATAAACTTTACTTGGGGACCGCAATATATACCGAATATTTAAATTGTAATTCTGGCGTATCTAGTCAAAAATGTACCCATCAAGTTTGGTAACTTGCCAAAAAATGTATTCCAGAAAATCACAAAAAGATATCATGTTTCTTTATTCATTCTAGTCTCTATACTTAAAAAAAAAAGCTTTTTAATTTAATCTAATCGCTACCGTGGGTCGAATCGCATGTTAAATTGTAGGCCCCGGTTGCAAGACAGCAGTCGTTATAAAAATATTAGTTTACAGTATTTTATTTTTTATTATTATTTATTATATACATATCATAGAGACACACTACTACTTTTACTTAGTACAATGTCGTTAAGCCAAGTCAGAGGGGTCCTTTAGGCGGCTTGGAAACTCTCGACACCAGAGCTTAGGCACTTAGCTCATACGAACAAGCAAAAGAAGTGTCTATACTTAAGCTGACCTTTTTCGTAGCGTTTGTAGCAGCCATAAATGAAAATTGTAGTTGACGCGTGATTTTTTTCTTGACTTTTTTTCAGTCATTAATACTTAATTATTAAATATTTAAGCTTGATATTAAACATTACTGAATAACTCCTGTTTTAGTATACAGACCTGATAGAAATAGAATTTGTTGATGGTGACATTCCTCGAGTGGTTCCCGGAGAAGAGACTGGTGTTCAGCTCGAGGATGCTGCAGTTGGAGCAGTCTACTTCTTCCATGGCTCCGAATTCACATCTTGCTTTGAACAACTGGAACAATTCAAACAAACATGTAACTAACCTATTGACCCAGGCGTTACTTTACGGAAATCCATTGTAAATAGAAGACAAAATTAAAAATTAAGTGTACTTCCTCTGTGATCTGAAACGAAAATTGAAATAAGCAAAAGAAAAACTAATCCCTAATAAACTAAGAGGGTAGATTATGGATTAGATTAGGTCAGAGAAACATACCAATTTTTTTTTAATATTTTATTTTTCCTTTGCTTATTTAGTTTCAGATCACAGCGGAAGTACACTAAATATTTAATTTTGTCTTCTTTTCAGAATTTCACAAATATTTCTAATGTGAATAGGTGCGTTTATTACTTTTTCATGCTTAAGGTATATATCAGCACATGGATCTTTTTTATCCTGGAGTAATGTGAATACTGGTAAATATATTTAGTTATTGTCATCATACTTATAATTGGTTAGTAAAATAACTTATACTAAGTTTGGGTATGACGTGAAACCTTCGAACTATTTCATAGGGAAATAATCACGGCACTACGCAAGAAACATCACAAGGCAATTAGGCAGGTCAAATACCACTTAAAAAAATAGGCATTTTCATTAGAGCGCCATGTACGAGTTCGTACAAAGAAGTAAAAAGAATAAGAAAATCTACTATTACTCGTGTAAAGCAAAACAAAAAAATGTAAAAGGTGTCTTTGAACTTCAAGGATGCAGTCAAATCCCAAGAGTGTAGTCAGACTATGATTGAAGTTAAATCATACAATGTCAGCGTTAGGTATTTGATTTCATTTGAAAATGTTGAGTAAAACAATTTCAATTTATGGATCTACTATATCTCTGGATGTTATAAAATACAAAAATAAATCAGAATGATCCGGTAACAAGCATACACCAGTGCGTTCAGGCAGCCTCCTTGACAGCTAGTTATTCTAGACTAAGCATACTCCACCTTAAGCCAAACTGTCGCTTACGCTATTACTTTAAGGTAGGTATTTGTCCAGCTGAGCGGTCAAATACCTACTTTTAATTTGTAATAAAAAACTGTTACTCCTGACTAAACTTTAAAATTACCAAATTTACATCTACACTATATTTTAAGAAACTTTTTAAATTCACGTTAAAGTTAGTCTTGGTTTTCAAAACTTAGTCCAACGCTATGGCACCTGTTACCTTGGCAAAATTATTCTCAATTTTGCAGAAATTAGCAGAGTTTACTCGTGGCTCTATGAAAGACTGAATATAAAAAAAAACGCTCTGAGTGACCAAAGTTTCATAGATGTTTCTTACATAACAGCTAGGCATTTTTAGGCGTAACCACAAAACGAGTTCGACTATGCCCAGTCTGTAGTAGCTCGACCTCGTTGGCGTAATGGTTACCATGCCGGACTGCCAATCGGAAGGTTCCGGGTTCGATTCCCGGCACGGCCAACATCTTTGTGCTGAACTAAATTTGTTGGCTGTCGGTCTGGGTGTTAAATATGTATATATTATGTGTATTTAAAATATGTATGTGTGTATAAGTAGTTTATCAGTTGTGTTAGCAACCATAATACGAACTAGAAATGGTTCAGTATGGGGTTAACCAGCCGTGTGTGAAATGTGTCCTAATATATATAAAAAAAAACTGTCTCTCAAGGAACCTGCCAGAACACACTGTTAGAAGCTTGGCGACAGGATCAAAATACGAATAACTACTTGTACTCTCCGGACATGACGGGACTTTCTCCATAGCCGTACTAATGAACGACCATAGATTAATTAAATATATTTTCCTAGAACCTTTGACAGTGTTTTTGTGAATAAGTACGACTTTTTTTTTTTTTTTTTTTTTTTTTTTTTTTATTTAACCTATATTGTCCCACTGTTGGGCAAAGGTCTCCCCCAATGATTTCCACGCTTTTCTGTCCTGGGCCAGTTCCTTCCAGTTGTTGTGGAAGTCCACCAAATCCTTGCGCCATCGAGTTGGCGGCCTGCCTTTTCGTCTTCTGCCATCTAAAAAATCCCACTCCATGGAAACCTTTGCCCAACGGTCAGGGTGCATCCTGCACACGTGGCCGGCCCACTCCCATTTGAGCCGACGACTTAGCTACGACAATTGTTAGCGAAGAGCAGCTAGAACGACGAAGATAGAGCTAGGCAAAGATTCAACGCGGCTTAGCATTCATATTATTTGTTTAAGTACATTGTACAATGATGCATTCCCAAGGAGAAAGAGAATAAGTTTGTATAGGTATACTGTAGTATACTGGTGCGGACCGCGCGTCCGTAACAACAATTCTCTATTATTTCCTTTCTCTATGCCAAGGCTACACTACTCATACGAGTACATAATGTAGGTAGTTATGTTTATCTGCGTATTATAATACAAATAATATTTTAATATTTCCGTTTTTACTGTCGCTAACTTAATGTACAAATGTTATTAAATAATTAGTTATTTTTTTCAAGATATTTTTCTCATATTAAAATTATTTTTTCTAACTTCTCAACACATAAAAGATAATTCGGCCACAATGTTATAAAATTATCTAATCGATACCAAGGTGTGGTGTGTCTTTTTTACTGGAAACTGGATCTTAGTACTGTATAAATAAAGTTCATAATTCAATAAAGCGTGTCGACTAGTGAGGGTGTAATCAATCATTCCGCCGTCAATTCAATTACTATTTGAGAAAGTGATCTAATTTATCAAATTTTATCCACAAAAGCCTATAATAATGCGGCCGCAGGTGCGATTCCAACCCGTGATTTATTGAAGGTGAAGTAAAAAAGACATTAGCGGCTTTAATTATGAACTTCGTTTCCATTTTCGTTTCGTATAAAAAATTTCAATAATAAATGCTGGTTTTAATGTAGTTTTAAGTGATTTACAAAAGGGCAATATTGAATAATAAATTCAAGTTATTTCTAATCTTGATTGATTTAGCATACTTCGTATTAAGAATATACGGCTTAGCTATCTGTCGTATTGATTTTCATTATCCTTATTATATGTTTTTTTTTTCATTGGCCCACATTTATAGTAATGTCTATTTGCTCGGCGAACTAAGGTAATCTGAAACTTTCAACAAAGTTAAGCAATGATAGACAGTCTTAGCATGGGAGGCCATGCAAAACGACAGTTGATTTGAAATGTAGCAGTTGCAACGTAACTGTAAATTATGGGCCCTGGCTGTTAGTCTTAGTACAAGCAGTCGTTAAGCCAAGTCAGAGGCCTTCGGGCGGCTTGAAATCTCTCGACACACAAGAACTTTGCCACATAGCTCATACCAAATAGATGAATTAAGCATACAAATTAAACGAGTTAAATAATGCACTACTTGTGTTACGTACGCTCTTTGACTTCCCTAGCATTACCAAAATCAATGCTTTGGCTTCGAATCGTAAACAAAACAAAAATAATGTCCAAAAACCTGAATCGGCATCGGAACCAAGTAGGTACAATACTTTAAGCAACTCAATATAAGTCCTTTTGGAAATCTCTACAGTTCAAATAGCTGATGTCACCTGAGCCTGAACAAACAACCTGAGTAAATGAATCGAACTATTCAGGATAATAGAGGGAAATTAACCCGCAAAGCTAGACGCTGTTAAGCCAGATTCAATTTGAGAATGTCACTTGCAAAATTGTAAACTTGAGGCATGTTTATTTACTTTGTAAATGAAAAAATATCTGAAAAATGTTTTTCAGATACATTTTTATTTACAAACTAGATAAGACTTGCGGTGTCTTTCGTTTTACTCCGAGGTTAAAAATTGCGTTAAAAACTCTAGATTACTAGAGTCTATACAATCATAACAAATTTCATCGAAATCAGTTTAGTCGTTTCAGCGTGAAGACGAAAGAATCATCCACATTCACACAAACACAAGCACTTCATTTTAAGTTTATAATAAACGTACTTATATTTTAAAATACGACCAAATCCGTTAAGTAGTTTCGAAATTTTAACTTACCAGACATACAAACAGATAACCAAAAATTCCAAAAAGAGTTTTTTTTTTATTATTTCTATTACTGTTCTTCAATCGCCTATCACTACATCGTTTTCTTTTTTGAAAAATACATGTAATGTACAGACACTCGATTTTTACTGTCTTATTATTTGTATTGATAATGTAGTACGCACCTTAAATATGTCAAAAGATGGTTGAGGGGTAATAGTTATTCCAAAGTGAACTAAATTATGCTCTTAGTAAAAACTTCGTGTATATTTTAGATATCGTAAAGTACCAAGATAAAATTAAATTATAGAACCAGCAACTATCAATGTTCGATGCGAACAAAAACCTATTCCTTACAGACAAAACAACTCTGGCGAGACCGCAGTATTTTATACAACTGCTCGGTTTAGAACTGACTACGGAGTAACATTCCAGTGCAAACGGCATCGACCTGATTCTAGAACTCATCTCATCGGTCATCAGACTTGTCGGAAGCCGAACTTTATTTGGAAACTTGCCATTTCACTCGACTTTCAACAAACTAGTCATTACAATTTTTAATCCCCAATGCAAAGACGATTCGATGGGGTGAGGTTCTTTTTTGTTTTTGATTTATAATCGACTTAACTCACCCTAACTTTAATATGAGGGTAATTTTTGACCTCATAAATTTTTCAGACAAGTTACATAAATATGATCTGATTTTTTTATTTTAGTTTTATAGCTATTCATCGTGTGTAGAGAATTTTGAGCTTGCCTAAAAGTCCTATAATTTGATGAGTCGTGGATAGGTTGTTTTGATGGTCATCCGATGAATGGCCGTTACATAAGTTTTTAAGAAAAACTTTATTATTTTCCTTTTTGGTTCTTAACGAACTTCCTAATCCTACCAAAATGTGTTGCGGATGCGGCTGCCCCCGGATCCACACTTGCTGCACGAAGATATGCTGATGTGGTGTCCGGGTAGTTGGGAGCTCTCCAACACTACCGTTCGTGTCCTCTAGGATGTGTTTAGTTCAGACAATAAATATGTGAATGTATGTGAATCATAAGTACCGTACTCGGCGAATAAAAAATTCCTCATTTATTTATTCTCATCTCAATGACCTACTGAAAAGAGACCTGACATACCTATAGTGCTGAAGGTAACAGAAAAAACATTTTGTAAAGTTGCAACAACAATTACAACGTGTACATTGTACAATAAGAAATGTTAAATATAAGACAATTTTTAAGTCAAAAAATTGTCGCCAAGGACCTTAAAGTGTTCCGGCCATTGAAGTCTACATACATACGGCTGGTTAACACTTAACACCTATTTCTAGTTAACTTTAGCAAGGCTTCTGCATTTAAAGCAGTGTAGCCGTTCCAAAAACGTTCAATATAGTTTCAGCTTAGACCGTCGACATTACGTTTACTCAAGAACCCCAAGTCTAGTATGAAAAATCTTGCATGCGCGTTTTAAGAAGGTACAACGCCATCTATCGGCATAACATCACATCACTTCACACAGAGATAACCTATACTAAAGTTTGTTTGTTTAACGGGAATATAATAATTAATATAAATTATATAGGTAAATATTAGGACACACTTTACACACGGCTGGTTAGCCCCATACTAAACCATTTCTAATTTGTATTATGGTTGATAACATTCTAGCTCGTATTATGGTTGCTAACACAACTGATATACTACATATACATACATGCATATTTTTTTATAAATACATATTTAACACCCAGACCGACAGCCAACAAATTTAGTTCAGCACATAGATGTTGGCCGAGCCGGGAACCGAACCCGAAAGCTTCTGATTGGCAGTCCGGCATGGCAACCATTACGCCACAGAGGTCGTCAAAGTCTGGATAGGCAAGAGTGTAGCTAATTCGTGTTGTTACGAGGTTTGCTGGTCTAATACCTAACTGTAATGTGTTAAAAAATAAGTAGCAAACTACAGACATTGCTGCTTTAAAATAATGTGTAAAGTTGCTCGTATTTACTTGGATATGTATATCTATCTATCTATCTATCTATATGCATGTTTATTAAGTATAAGTATTTTATGTAGGTCTTATTGGTTATTTGCAGGTATTTTTAGTTATTATTTAATCTCTTTGTTGAACACCCCGTATCGTATTTATTGTGATTTCCTATCCATGCTTTGGTTGCCTGGAAGAGATCGCTTTAAGTGATAAGGCCGCCACTTGTAACACTACTTATAAGTTGATTAATTATTTTTCTCTTTGTTTTGTATTTCCTTTTTGTGTTGCAATAAAGAGTATGACGGGACGGCAGAGCGTTCTTCTTCTTCATCCATTTTAGTTGCAGGTGTGGGTAGCGTGGGCATTCAGGCGTGGAGAAATGAAAACGCGGCAAGAAAATTTATAATGAAGGTATATTACAATCGAATCACAAAATATAATCGCAGGTAGGTAGATTGACAATTATTTCCGCTTATTAGATCGACACTCCAGCCAACACGTAGCGCTTGCGCACGATGCGAACCGATCGCTGTCTCAAATCGAACTGCCGCTCCGCGTTCCGTGCTAGCGCTGGCTGTTGCGTCAGAGCGGGCCTCCGACGTTAGTCACAAGTCAGTGTCAGCTGACACTGACATCGCAACTCGCCCGCTCTTCAGATCGAACGCGCCGTCAAGTATATCTATCTATCTATCTAAATGTTGACTGAGCAGACAACCGCATCGTTCTGAGACTGGCAAACCAGCCCTTTGTGTCATGGGTCATGAAAACAAAACTTCAGACATTCTGACTTCCAAAATAAATTTTGAAGTTATTTCCTTTTATTTCCTTGAATATCCATCTGCATGTTGATTCAGCAGACAATCGGATTATCCTGCGACTGGCAAATTACCTTACCTTACCAGCCCTTTGGGGGAGATTAGTAGGTTTTATTTCCCCATTACTGTTATTCTAGTTTATTCGAGGTTTAATCGTGGATTTACTTTGATTAAGGGCGCAGTACGAACAAATAGTTTGGAATTAGTTTTGTCTACGCCGCGCCATCTCGGCTTGAGTCTGAGTTGACTTTTGGAGTTCTGTCTTCCTACAAACTTTTGCAAGGAATCGTTTAATTTATTACCTGTGCCGTATTATTAGTTTATGTTTTTACGTAAGATAGAATGTGTGACTGATGATTTGAAAGAAATACGATGTCCTTGTTGGCGTTATGGTTACCATGCTGGATTGCCAATCGGTAGATCCCGGGCTCAATTCCCAAAACAGCTAACATCTTTGTGATGAATTAATTTTGTTGCCTTGGTGGTAAATATGTATCGAAATAAAATATTTATGGTTGTATGTGTAGTATATCAGTTGTGTTAGAAATCATAATACAAACTATAAATGATATAGTAGGTATAGGGCGAACCAGCCATGTCTGTAATTTTACCTTATTAAAAAAAAGAAAGGGGTGAATGTAGGGATGACGGCTGATAGAGGAGAGAGGAAGAAAAATTTTTGCTTTGCCAACCCCACCTAGAGGGATAAGGCAATGTTTATAAAGTTTAGCAGTTTAGTGAAAAGAAACGTTGTTTACGCTTACACAATTAAATATATAAATCGTCACGTTTTCACAAAGACATGTAAACGAATAATATAATTTAAACCAAAATTAATTTAAAATAACTTATATTCAAGCCCCGTTCAAAATTGCCCTAAATTATACACAGTTTGCCAGTTCAAATACACAATTACGTTCGTTTGCATAATTGCATCTGTACAGAAGAGACGTGTTTAAGACGCAAAGGAAAATTTCCATTCATAACGTCGAGATAATGCTCTGATAAAATTCCATCTCGGTTTAATTCGCTAAATAGCTAAGGCGCTAATAGGGAGCGTAATTGTCTTTTTGGATTTTTTTAATGTAACTTGAATAAAGATTGGTTGCTAATTTGATGAGATAACATTGAAGTATTTTAAATTAGGAACACTCGCAATGAAAAAAAACGGACTTTCGATCCGTCGTTCAAAGAGTCAACACCTCCTGAAGATGACTTGTGGAATGCCGAAACACGTGTTGAGAATCTACAGAGTCGGGATAAGCATAATAGGTCAGGATAAGATTAATATTAAAATTATATGTTTCAGGTTGTTCCGGCGAGGAAACCAGCCACGTGGAGTGGAACAGCTATAATAGGTTTTTGTTTCAGCTTAATCCGGCGAGTGAGGATTCCAGACGAGAGGACAGAAACTTCGTTGTGTGTAGGAAGGTAGATTAGGCATACTGGTGTGAGTTGAGTGGAAGTGAAGTGGTCGGTCTGAGGAACACACATTATTTTTTATATTATGATCTTTCCTTTGCTTATCTTAGTTCTTGGTTTCAGATCACAGCGTAAGTACGACCTTGTTGGCACAATGGTTACCTTCCGGACTGCTAAGCAGAAGGTTCCGGGTTCGAATCCCGGCACGGCCAACATCTTTGTGCTTAATTAAATTTGTTGGCTGTGGGTCTGGGTGTTAAATATGTATCTATATAAAATATATATGTATGTATATGTAGTAAGTATAATAATATCAGTTGTGTTAGCATCCATAATACGAACTAGAAATGATTCAGTATGGGGTTAACCAGCCGTGTGTGAAATGAGTCCTAATATTTATTTATTTATTTAAGTACACTAATTATTTATTTTTATTCTTCTATCGAAAAAGCGGGCCTCTAATTCAATCAATGTCCGATAAAAATTCCATTCATTATATTACTAACCACTCTTTTCAACTTTCCCGCTGATTTTCGCCACAAAACTTCACGAGCAGAATTCATCAATGCCAAAGGCAGTATCTTTTAAACGTAGACTCAGATAACAGGAACAATACCGCCTAAACGATCTCTGAAATAAATTACGCCTTGCCAGAGGTTTTAGAAGTTCATAATATTATTCCCTGTTGAATACCATGATACATATTATATTTATACTTGACAAGTTTTCAAACACCGTTTAAATCTTTTAAAAAACAATTTTATTATAATAATAGTGCGTGATGCAACACAATTAAAATAATACTTAATTCTACTAGTGCGCGATGCACTACGACTAAATCTAGACTAACTTATTCTACATAAACTAACGTACTCCAAAATATTGGCATTACATTTCTTATATTTGCATTTACACAATTATACTCTTATAAAATAAATTGGTTGTAATGTAATATTTTTTTAAGGCACATTCCTTTAAAGCTACTTTCTTGTATGCCATTGAATAGAAAAGTCTTTCTGAACTTTATGTGAATTATTTATTCTACTGTTACGCGGGATTTAAAATCAGATAGCGATTACTTCAACTCTCGTCAATAAAGAAAACATTTGAAAGTTCACGTCCTCTCGGTTACTTTATCAAATGAGTGTGAGCAAGAAAAAAAACATTCAAAGGTTTTCGTTATATGTGTTTAGTGTAAAAAAAAAGCGTTGTTACAGCGGTACCATTAACAGTTATACGCATATTTTTAAAATTACACTAATTACTGTAAAAATCAACAATTTATAACGTTTTTGTTGCCTTTATGCGTAACCGAGATTTTTATAAGCGTCTACGGAAAGCGAACGAAGAATTTACTGAAATGCCGAGAACTCCTAATTACTCGGAAGTTTGAGAATGTTTTGCTTCTCTATTACCCTGAGTTAATGAAGCCTATCAGATGCCTGTATTTTAGGTTAAAAGTTATTTACTTTTATGTTAAAATATTGGTTAAGATTTCAATGTCATATACATATTTCAAAGGCACACTTAGCAACTTGTTAAGAAAATATCGAATCAATGCTCTTGTAATTTCCTTTGCAGAGTTGAATATTATTGTGTAAATTTATTATAATGGATATTGCTTATGGTATAATATTTATTATTATTATTATTATTATTTATTTACTTCAGATTATCATCCATAGCATACAAAATTATACATAATTACAACAAATAAATTTTAATACTAACAAATGTCAACAATTATATTAAACAAAATTATAATTATACTTAAAAACTATTTGAATGTCAATGTTTGCCATTTATAATTATACTACTTGCCACAACGATGGCACGGCAGCACATGCAGGCGGGTCACCCTGCCCAAAAGAGGACTGTCGACCCTATCAGCTATAAGGTTTAGGTAGGTGTTGGTGCTGCCCCGCACCCGCCTCATCAGGGAGGCTACCCGCTTGCGCATGATTGCGTGGAAGCCGTCTACGCGAGCCTCTGCAAACATACCTGACGCACTGCAATAGCGTGGCAGCCCCAACACCATCCTAAACGCATTATTATATTGGACCCGAAGGGCGCTCTCGGCTTTTAGAGTACATTCGATCCATAGGCTTCCAGTATAAAAGGTCTGACAATAGGCTCTAAACAGGGTCAACTTTACCTGTTTAGAGCATTTTGCAAACCTACGGATCAACATGTTACTCCTGACCGCGAGCGCCCGTCGTTCCCTCTCTACGTCCATATCATCTTTGAGAGACTCAGTGACCCAGTGCCCCAGGTACTTAAATTGTGGCACTATTTGGAGCGGAGTACCTGATAATTTCACCTCAGGCACATATGGATAGGACTTTGTGCCTGATTTGAATATCATTAACTCACTCTTAGTGGCATTATACCGGAGGCCATGGGCCAATGCATATCGCTCACAGATGCCTATTAGCTTACGTAGACCACTGATTGAAGGGCTCAACAACACCATATCATCTGCGAAACTGATATTGTTCAAAACTTTCCCGTCTATTGAACAACCGACGCCGGCGCTGCTGAGCTCTCCAATCAGTCGATCCACATACAGGTTGAACAGTTTTGGAGAGCTTAATCCACCTTGCCTCACCCCACAATCTAGCCTATATGGCTGAGTTAATGAGTCCGCCCACCTAACCACGTTATTCTGATGTCCGTACCAGTACTTAAAGAGTTTTATGTACTCCGCCGGCAAATCCGTGTCTTGGTAGAGCTTCCGCCACAACGCACCATAATTAACCAGATCAAAGGCCTTCGATAAGTCCAGGAAACATGCATAAACAGGCGTATTTCTATCAGTATAGTATCGGACAGTATGCTTGAGACACAATACTGCCGTTTCAGTTGACAGTCCGACTCGAAATCCAAACTGACCATCTTGTAATTGCAAATGTTTCCCTAATTGTGTATCAAGCATACTGTCCAACACTTTAGCCACTATTGTGGCCAATGAAATAGGTCTATAGTTGCTGATATCGGAAGCATCTCCAGTTTTATTTTTAATTAAAGGCACCACCACAGTCCTAGTCATCTCGTCAGGCAGATATGAATGACTCATACACAGATTAAACAACAGCGCCAGAACTCGCGGTAAGTGTCTGCCTGCGTGCTGCAAGTGTTCAGCGCTGAGGGAGTCATGTCCGGGGGCTTTCCCCCTGCTCATGTTCCGAACTGCAGCCGCTACCTCTCTGGCACTGAACAAGTGCAGCTCGCCCGCGGGCTGCCTCTCGCAAGATGACTCGCACTGTGCCACTGCCGGCGGCTGGACTCTGAATGCATTTTTAAAAAGCGTGGCTATGTCGGCGGACTCACTCACCCCCCCGACACTGGCAGGACGACTCGACCTGGGATTCAATTTGTTTGTTTCTTTCCAAAACTTCCCAAAATCTTTCTTAGAATGAAGCTCGGCAATCTTATCTAATTTAAGTTGCTGTTGATTTTGCTGGCACCACTTTAGTTTTTGTTTAAAATTATTTTTAGTCAACTTCATATTATCATAAATAGGCCCATCTCTAGGTTTACCGTATAAAATCCAATTTTGAAACCCAAGTCGAGCCTCCACATGTGCTTGCCTTACATACTTATTCCAACCTATCACAGTTTTTCTTTTTCGTACCGAGGGCACGCAGTCACGGCTTCTAATAGCCGCTGTCTTAACAATTCTAATAATCATATTATACATTTCATCAATTAACTTTTTATGTTCTAAATCATTACACATTTTGTTGCTACAACTCTGACATTGTGCCGGAAAATCAATACATTTTAATTCACTATTACAATATTCTGTATACAAAATTATTTGTTGAGCTGTTTTATTGCCCCAGTTCACGTAGTTAGGTTTACTATTTTCAAAAACATTACACTTTTTACGCTTAATATTTTCTAAATTACATGTAATTTCTAATGGGAAATGATCTGAATAATAAGTGTCTATCAGAACCCGCGCTGACGTTATAGTGTTCCAGGCAGCTTCCGACACCACTGCGTGGTCCAACCAACTATTAGTACTATGAACATCGCTCACAAAAGTGTATGCACCTGAAGCTAGCCCTAGTAACTCAATGTCCGCACATCGCCATTTCTGTTCCTCACAAAACTTGTCCAATTCCCTACCGAAGCGAGCGCCCGGGTCCGCATTAAAGTCACCCAAAACGTACACAGAATCTACGTCACTATCCTCCACTACAGCACTTATTTCAGCCAAACAGTCTATGAAGTCCGTAATATGATCGACCGCACCGGTACAGCCGTCGGTTGGTAAGTATACGGAAAACACAAGGAAAGCGCGCTGCGCGAGCGATACTTTTATAGCGGCTATACGCGTACTTTTACACGTCACTACGGAGACAGCGTCGAATATACCCTTACGCCAGAGAAGCGCGACGCCGCCGTACGGTCTCCCTCGCAGCAACCCAGCGCCCACATCTATCGCAGACTTCCCCGTGTATTCAAATTCTGGGTGAAGCGTACCTAAAAACGGTATCTCATGCGGCTGTATCCATAACTCCTGTAACGCAATCACATCTGTAGATTTACACAGCCTATGAATACATCCAGCGGAACGGAAGACAGATTTACAGTTAAATGTCATAAACTTAGCGTTGCAATTACTCGTACTAGTCATGTTATTAGTATTTTTTGCTAGCTGCATATTAATTATTTATTTAATTTACGTTCAGCACCTCTGTTCGTATCATATTCATTTCTATTAAAATAAATAAATTTACGGAATTGAACTCCTTCCGGCCATAAATCATCGTCGAGAAACAATGGCAGCTTGGCGTATGGTACAAGAATTTTATAGGCATCATAATGTTTACGTTTTTTCATGTCAATTTTCTTTATTGATACAGTAACTTTAGTTCTCTGCTGTATATATTCAATAATGTCCTTCGAACTTGTGTTTTTGTCTACATTATTAATAAACAAAGGAACTTTCATATCTGCAGCTTTGAATTTTGAGCTCGAATTTAGTACAGCCCTTCCCTTACAGCCTACTAGCTGATTTCTCAACTTTTTTCTTTGAACTAGGTGCCATTCTTCCGTTTGCTTCTCTTCAGTCCATTCTTTTCCGTTGTTCAGAATTTCCGCTATCGTCCCGCTCGTAGCCGCTCGTGGCTTAGACCGCCCGCTAATCGGCGTACACCGCTGCTCCGTCTCACTCCCACTCGAAGCGACGCGCGATGCCCCCGTCACACTCACACACGGTGCGCTTGCGCTGCAAACAACTGGCAACGCCTCCTTAGTTGCTAGTCGCTCGCCGGATGGAGTGGACAGTATGCCTGGAGGTCCGTCGAGAAATGAAATAATTTCATGCGCATTATTATTTTCTGTCGTTGGGCTTAGTGGCCCACACTCGGTTTCCATGGTTTGCGCGGCTGGTAATAACTCCGTCGGGCCGCTATCATTGAAATAACTATTTGTTAAACCACCACCACCGCCTCCTCTCTTTCGGTTTACGTTGTCAACAGTAATGCTGTTGTTCGTTGAAGATTGGCATGACAACTGTTGTAGTAATTCGCATTTCACGTCAGATAACTGTTCCTTGGTAACATACGTTTGTCTAATAATTCGAATTTCACTTTCTAGTCGAGATAAATCCTTCAATAAGCGTGACACGTCAATATGATCGAAGCCAACCGCCGGTAGTTTGTCCAAATCTTTCGCGACAAATATTGGCACTAGCTCCGGATCAGTTTGTTTAAACAATGATATGATATCATAAAGGTTTCTCTCAGACTTGCTGCTGTTTTTTCTAGCGATGTTCCGCAGGTGAGTCGACACGGAGTCGTATAACAGCCTCTTTCCTTGCTGAATCACATCCTGGTCAAATGCTGACGCACATAATCTCACTAGACTTTCTTCGTCCATAATATCTATTTTATTCTGCACGAAAGCTAACAGTTCACATATTACTATATTGCAAGACGAACATTTCACTACATTCAAGGCCATCGCGCGCGATACACACGTCCGATCCTTAGCGCAGTCGACGACCGACTTCCTAATACTTGTAAATAACCTTTTGACTCAGGCGTTACTTTGCGGTAACTCATGGTAAATAGAAGACAAAATTAAATTATTTAGCGTACTTAATTTGGGTTTCAGATCACAGCGGAAGTACACTAAATATTTAATTTTGTCTTCTATTTAATACTACTAACTTATAGTAAGGGTGCTGAATAAATATGTATCATTTAGCTACACCCATGCATGACTAAGACAGGTATCAACAAAATATAAAGAATATACACCATTACAAAATTAAGTGTATATACGTTCAAATAATTAAACATTATAAATTAATTTGATTGCAATAGCAACATTACACATCAATCCTCGCGGTCTTTTTACACAATGGAGCTGCCAGAAGGGCGCGTAACCACACGGGTAAGCGACTTTTTAGTCTAAGGTGGAGCATGCATAGTCTGGATAAACTGGCTCTCAAGGAGGCTGCCGGAACACTTCGTTAAGTAATTTTTCAACTTGAGGGTGGTTATTTTACCTTGAAATAGTTTCCTCATGATTTTATCCTTTACAGAAAAGTCGAACTAGTTGGCGGGGAACAAACCACGACCTGCGCGACGCAAGGCAGTCACTCGCCGGACTGGGCTGTCATCACTTCAGAATTGATGCATTTACCTATTCTATAACACTGAGGTTAAATTTAGTTAAACACGAGTTTATTCACGAATAAACGTAGATTATCGCCGACCGCAAACACTGGGGATTATTCTAGCAAGGAAATACGGTTCGCGAAAATTGGCCGGATTTCGGCAATTTGCGAGGTAAACTTTAATTTTCATAATTTCAGATTTACGGCGCTGGTTGGATGTTTACAACTTGGATTAGCGAGGTTTTTTTGCTTGAGTGAAATTTAATTTAATTTGGTCTAACTTAAATAATTGTTTCAAAAGGCTCTTAAAATTAAATGAGTAAGGGCTGTAGGTGTTGAGCTACTACATATTACTACACATCGCGTAGTATATATACTACAAGACGCTACTGAAACTTCAAATACTAATAATACTTCTGTAGATATTTATCATGTAGGTTTAATTTATATCAATTTGTTTTAATTACTGGTTGTTTCTCAACTAGTAATTATATTTCGTATTTTTTGCGTAACTCATGTTACACAAGTTTGCTTTCTTTCTAACTAAAAAGGTTTGCTTCCTTACGAACCTTGCAAAGGTTTGAATTCGTTCTAACCTTACAAAGGTTTTCTTTCTGATATGGTAAACAAAATAGGACTTAAATTCATTGTATGGATTACATGTATCTTCATTTTTCGTTTACCATTTCCAGGCTTCCTTACTTAGACTGAACAATTTATATCAAGACCGCACAGAAGTTGCCACCCACACCGAAACTCAACTGGCATAATTCAAAACGTCTCATAGGTCTCTGAGACCCCGTTTAAATTAGCGGCCCCAACGTCTAGCGGTCTGCCAGACCCAGTGTACAGTTTGGTTGTAAACTCTAATCACCCATTAACGACGCTCGGCATCCGAGGGAGGTTGGTATTCGACTTTAATTAAAGCGATTCATCAGTTTGATTACTAACTTAAACAATTTACAATCCACCGAGCTATTGATTACCGACTGTGTTAATTTGTGTTTTATATCAGGTGTGATACAAATGAATTTGTGTAAGTAGGACTAGTTTATTTTGTTGCGTTTTTATTTTTAGATGGCCTCTGATATTTCTGAGTGGGAGAAAATTCGTGTCCATTCTGGTGGGATAAGGTAAGGAAGAATTTTTATGTCAATTAAATATGTTGTGAATTCTTTAGGTATGTTTTCTTTACATTAGATTACTAGTACTTCATGAATTTCTTCAAACAAAGTTTTCACATGTTTTATAATAGTTTGTTTGAAGTTTGATCTTCGATTGATGTCGATCGGTGTTGTACTGCTTTGGCGATTTAGAATTCACATTACTTAGAACCGAACGCTCCAAACAAATTGATGTTAACAATGTGAACGGCGGGTTTGGACGATTCGACTATTTAAATATCATGTAAAGGAAACTAACATTCTTTGTTTCGTTCAGCGTGTTCGGTGCTTACAGCTCCAGCATGGAGTTTATTGAATTATATCACTAAGCTTACAATTAATTATGACTTCATAAGATATCGTGCAAGATATTAAGAGCATTATCAACCGAGTGTGTTCATTAAAATTCATAGAACGCCTGGAATTCTAATTAATGTTTTGCAAGGTATGACAAAGAGTGTGACAAATTGGTGATAACTGCTAGTTACGAGTATTACAATAATGGTATGTTTTATAGTTTTAAGTAAGTATGTTTATTTGTGTGTTATGTTTATTTAAATTATTGGGCACGCTTAGAAGGGGGCTCTATAAAAAAAAAGTTAAATTAATCAATTAATATATAATATTTTAAGGTTTTCTTGATGTCAAAGCTCTAGATATATAATTAAGAAAGTGTAAATATTATATTTTTTTATTTTTATGTGTATGAAAGTTATGAATGAAAAATTAGAATGATTGTAATAAAGAAAAATAACTGTAATAATTGTACTGTTAAAGTTCTTCTGCATTCTATAAACTTCTTGTGAAAAGAAAGAAGGTTATTATATAGTGTGGATATAATTTTCTTATTTGGATCACCGTGAACGCTTCCAAGAACTAGTAAAACTTATTTCGATTGTGTTTCTCAATAAATTCTTAATTTTGATCTTAATTTTAGTCATAATAGTTATGTGCCAGATCACAAGTAGGGTGGTTATATTATCTTAATGGGTTAATTCTCTAACTTCTAACTTAATTAATGGGTGTAGATGAAATTAAACTGACAGCTGTCAAAGTATAATTAATATAAACAAACTAATCGATTTCACAACATCTGTTCGAGCTATCAATTTTACAGACACTGTAAATAAATTATCACAGTTATAAATCTTCGTTAGCTATCAGTTATGGAATTAAGACGTTTTGCACAATAAATTCATCAACTATTTTAGTTGTGTTAGCAATCATAATACAAACTAGAAATGGTTTAGTATGGACCTAACCAGCATATTATTGAAGTACTGATTGATAGTGTAACTATTTTCACATATTTTTTTAAAATAATCTTCAAGTAAGTTGTAATAAAAAAATACCAGTATACAATTTTCTAAACACCTATTATAGAACTTTACCTTATTTACATGAGGATACTCGTACTTCAAAGTACATGGGCATAATAATGTGATCCCCACAATATTAAAAACATCCAGGGTCGCCTTTACTTTCATGTTAACCAATATTAGATCTTACCTTTTTGAAAATTGAGTCCAAAATCAGATGGCTCTTGGATTTTCCAGTGGGTGTCAAAAATGTGGGTCTTGTCCATGCGTGCATATAAAAGTACAGGGTAACTACCTAACTTTGAGAGGAGTTTTAATTTCAAATTATTTTTGTTCACATATACGAGTAATAAATTTCAAACTCAACTAGTGTACACACTTGTAGTGAAAAACTTTCATATTAAACGTTAAATTCTAAACAAATTGTTTTACAGAGTTGAGGTTCCATACTTTATTAAAAACGCTTTGCGTCAACCTTTATTGTGAGGACAGAGAAGCTTTGTAACTCTTTATCTGAGTCTCTTTTCCAGAGAGGTATCATCCGGGGGTCTTCAAAAGTAAAGTAAATATATTCTAGGTAAGCGTGCCAGATCGTAGACTACAGCATGGCTTTACATCAGGCAAGCTGTAGTCAAGCGCAAATCCATTAGGGACCGACTGGGATTAGGGGTAAAAAAATAGATTATAGTGGTTTTTAAGAGCAAAATAGATTCATAAGGAGTGCGACAAATAAATAGAATAATGTTTCCTAAGTAGTATTGAAATGAACTAGATTAGCACTGCGCATCTGATTATTGAGCAAACATATTATTATAATTCATGCTTTACTTTACTACACCATGGTGGCGATTTTAGCATACACATGACTAAACCAAATTTAAAGTAGCCCTGTCTTTTTTCATCATGAGTAAGCAGAAAAAGACGGCACGACCTGAGCGATACACAAAACAACTAAAATCGCGTCAAATATAGAAAATGTGGACTTTTTTAGAACGCTTTTTTAAAACTACCTCTATTTTTCATAATTGACGTGACTTCACTTGTTTTGTCTATGCTTGAGATCTTGCTGTTTCTTTCTAATTACTAACGATGGAAAGAGACAGGCCTGCTTTAAATTTAGTTCAGTCGTGTGTACGCCAGAATCGCTACCACTATGATATTTTTTGACCACCTATCCATTTTTTCCCTTAACCGAGTCTGATAGTTTTCTCCTACTTTATACTCTGTACATCAAATGCGGGATCCATTGTAATTGTTATTCAAGTCGGGAATTCCGAGCTCTCCCGAAAATTGCCGAGCGTTTCCGCTTTTCAAAAAGCACTTTGGTGCACGACTGGTCATGCAATAACTTGAGTTTAATGGCAACTCTTACTATGGTTATACTAGTAGTAGCTTTTGGAATTTGTTCACATGAATACTTGAGGGGCAATCTGAAACGTTTTTAATGAGGGTACGCAGTTCTACTATATTTTGTTGTTACCATTTCATTGAAACTGGCCCTTTTGTTGTGAGTGAGATACAAAGGTTAAAAGATAAGTTTATGTGTCACGTCTTTTTACATAAAAAACTAGCTGTACTCCTCTCGTTAATCCGAGATGAAAAATAGCCTAAATGTTAATCCAGGGTCTAAACTACCCCCATACCAAATTTCCTCTGCTTAGCTGTTTGGACAACACAAAAACATTCGCATAATTCTTCTAATATCAGTAGAAAACTATTAGTAGTAATTGTATTATAATTAGCGCCTGTAGCTCGGCTAGCTAAGGTGATCTGACACGATCATCGAAGCTAAGCAACGATCGATGCGGACAGTATTTGAATGGGTGATCATACACAATACTGTCGTTTTTCAAGAGACATTTTTATCCGTGGATCGGATAACACGTAAAATTGTAGTTCCCAGCTGTAAGTCCTAGTACAAACAGCTGTTAAGCCAATTCAGAAGCCTTCGGGCGGTTTAAAAATTTTCGATACCAGAGCTTGGGCACTTAGCTCTTACGAAGAAAAAGAAGTCATTCTACAAATATAGGTAGAATTATGACGTGTACCTACTATTGTATACAACTTAGTTTCTAAATAAAACAGGTCACAGAAACTGTAGTAATTGACCCTTGTTTTCGTCAATAAAAGAATCTAAAGAATAAAGTCTTCTAAAAACGTGACACGCTGTAAGCCCTATTTTTATCACGTTTCCGGACAGTTTAGGGTCCCAACACCTTGTTAAATGTTTCGGGACCGGAATTTGGCAGTTAATATAATTTGACCTTCTGTTCAAAAGGTGAGGATAAAAAGAAATCTAATTTGTGACGACCTAATTTAGCCCCTATTGGAAGCGGGGTCTAATTTATATTCTTATGTAATTACATAGGGTAAGTACATGATAAATTGTATTTTGAAGAAAACTTACAATGTACTATCCAAAAAACAGAAAATATCATATAATAAAAAATATCATTTTTAAATGCATTGGTACTTTATCTGTACTATTATAATACTTCTTATATAAAAATCTTCTTTAATATAATCAAAATTCGCATTAGTAAAACCGGCTAAAATAAATAGTCTAGTCAACAAGTGCCTTTTTGGTCAACTTTTTTCAGCAGTCTCCGAAAATTATGATCGAGGTGTCATTCGATTCGGAATGGCATCTAGATAGTTTTCGAAAAACAATGAAGTTCCGCTGAAAAAAAAAATATAAAAAAAAATTTTTAAAGTTTTTGACCACGGATTATTGTTTATTGATCTGTCCTGTAGGCGCCTGAATTTTTTCAAATTTTAACAAGAACATTGTGATCCGTACTAATCAAATGCTACTTCCTACTAATATTATAAATATGAAAATTTCTGTACGTTTGTTCCTTCTTGACACTCATACGGCTGAACTAATTCATATAAAATATACGAGGGTGAATCAAAAAATTCTTGGAATCAATATTAAAAAATGCAAAGATTTAAATAATAATATTTTATTTTTCTACACAATCTCCCTCCAATGCAATGCATTTAGAAGAAGGCGTTTATAACTTCCTCATTCCTTGTGAAAAAAAAATATTTTCTTGACTCTCGAAAAAATCCTCTACGGCAGCTATAACCGCGTCATTATCGTGAAATTTTGTTCCACGAATTTCCTCTTTTAATTTTGGAAATAGTGAAAATCACTTGGGGCTAAGTTCGGAGAATATGGTGGGTGGTCAAGGAGATTGAAGCCAGCACAGCGGATTGTGTTGAGCGCAACTTCCGATCGATGAGCAGGAGCGTTATCTTGAAGGAACAACACGCCCAACGACAGTTTTCCACGACGTTTTTCTTTAATCGCTTCACGCACTTTCGGGATTAAATTTGCATAATAGGGTCCAGTAATCGTCTGGCCTTTTGGCATGTAATCAATAAAAAGGATTCCTTCACTATCCCAGAACACAGAGGCCATAACTTTGCCAGCGGTAGGAGCAACTCGAAATTTCTTAATGGATTGATAGGATGGTCGTTTCCAAGACATGCTTTGTCTTTTAGTTTCAGGATCAAAATGGTGGACCCACGTTTCATCCATGATGACAAGATGACGGCAAAAATTATCCGAATCACGCTGGAACATTTAGAGATTACGCTTGGAAATTTCCAAACGTCACTTTTTGTTTTCGTCTGTTAACATTCGTGGCACCCATCTTGCACACACTTTTTTGAACCCCAGTGAATCAATTAAAATGGATTGAACGCTACCAAAAGATATCTTTACGATCTCAGCTATATGTTTTATAGTCATTCTTCTGTCTTCCAAAACCAGATTCTCAACCTTTTTGACATTTTCTTCTGTAACGGAGGTTGAAGGCCGCCCAGAACGCGGGTCATCTTTACAGCTTGATCTACCACTTTTAAATTCAGCCACCCAGTACGCAACCGTAGAATAGGGTACAGCAGCACCCCCTAATGTCTGCTGAATGACCAAAAAAATTTCCTTCATAGAATTTTTTTTTTCAAACTAAGATATTTTATCACCGCACGTTACTCACTTTTATCCATAATTTTAACTTTTTAGCAACTCGTTGCACAAAAAAATTTATGACATGCGAACGAACTGACAAAAACAAGTGACAGTCTGCATAAATATAGTGTGATAGACACTCTTTAATTTGAATATCGAACTTGATCCAAAAAAGTTTCATATATATGCACTTCTAAGAACTTTTTGATTCACCCTCGTATTGTGCATATTATCTAATGCCGTTGTATATTTGCACATAGGTCTTTTTTATCCCGGGTTAACGCAGGTATTTATTCCTTACTAACGCCCTAAATAATTAACTAAATAAATACAAGAAAAACAAAACTATTATATCGGTAAAATGTTTACGAAAAAACATACTACGAATCCAAGTGTCGATTACTTTCTGAAGATTTCTTACAAATACAAATCTAAACATAAGCAACTCGGTTTTATTCGTGCACTGAAGGAAAACATCAATCAGCAGATAGAGTATAGATTAACTCAAGTAATATTATGTAGTGAGTGAAACTGTGGAGAGATAGTAAACAAGTATTAAATAAAAAAATACATACCCGCGATACAAAAATAAGTAAGTATTTTTTTCTTCAAAAATCTTTTTACTATTATACCAACTATGAACTAACTAATACAAGAAGTAAGCAGTTTGGACAAGTTTTCGATAAAAAAATAACGCTAGTCAGAGAGCTTTAACTACCACTGTCTTAATAAGCATTTGTAACAAATGTGTGCTGTAGGGCACAAAGAAGGTACAAAGAAGTAGTTTTCCCACTATGAGGGGTCGGCACAGACCGTGTTTTGCTTTCACACTATTCTATCAGCCGTCATATCTACATTCACTTCTTTCTCTTTCATATCTTCTTTCTCACAATTAATCCACGTCTTCTTATCTACTTCCACTACCTTGTGCAATCATATTCATACGTCTCCTAGTCACATGCATCTCCTCTCTTCGCATTACATGCCCATACCAAAATAACCGCTTTTAAATTTCTCTGTCACGGGTGATACTTTCAAACTTCCTATAATATTCAATTTTTTACTTTATCCATTCTTGTTAAATCTCATCCCGTCACTAAAAAACACATCAAAATTGGGCTAGTTGTTTTGGAGATAAATGGCAACACTGGTTTGCATCTTCTCACCCTAAACGTATACACCAGTCTACGTTCCGTCACAGGTAATAAAACGCGTTGAAGACTACATTTTATTCCCAGACTGTTATTTTTTATGTGTGATTTAGTTTAGTCGCTAAAGAGTGGCAGTCTATTTCTTAGCCTATTAAAAGTTTTATCCATTAGTGTATTGCAGACTTTTTTGCTTTCTGCAAAGTGCGCAAATTTTATTGTACGCGTAAGACAATTTTAACAAGTAATCTGACAACGAAATAAAATTTTTGTAAAACAAGTTTCCTTGTAATCTGCTAATAGTTGTTTCTTATAATCAACACTTAAACAAATGATTTGAATCTTAGTACTTTACAGAGTTCACAAGAAGTCTGCTATACAGATTTTTTTTGCTATCTGAACCTATGTAATCTAAATTGTATGCATATGAGATTTTTATCAGGTTTTTAAAGATTGTTAAAGGTGTCTTTTTATGAAATTTCATAAGCATTAATTATGTAATTAAGGTTTCGTTGAAAATCTGAGGCTCAGCACCAAACGGTACCCACCGTTTGGTGCTGAGCCTCAGATTCTTCAGCAGCTTCTTTGAGACCTAGTAATTTGAAACAATGCATTCTTCACCTTTTGCCCGAGAGTCATTTTCTCATATGGGTAAGTGACCTGTCGAATGCATTTTTCTCTATAGACATGTGACCTGTTACTTCACTAGTAAGCGACATTCTGATCGAAGGTGGAACATGCCTTGTCTGGAATAACTGGCTTTCAATGAGGCCGCCGTTAGGTGCTTGACAACAAATTTCACAAGTCAGATTTGGTCGCTAGCCAGGCGAGTAATAAAAATACATATACATACTATGGTTTCCTCTCAATTTCCTCTCAAAATTCCTTCCTTCAAAAATAGGTGAATCTCATTGACAGAGATCGATCTCACGATCTGGGGATCGTAAAGCGAGCGAAAGCCCGACTGAGCTGTCGTGGAATAAAAACCTAGTTGTATTATGTAAAAAAGGAGTAAAAGTAAATTAGGAATTTCACGCTTAAAAACCTCACACGTTTCCTTGACATATTGTGCGTGAGCGCGTAACTGGCTGGCTAATTATAATTCAATTTAAACGCCCCCAGAACCTTTTGCTTACACTTGACACGCGACATTACGTAGTGATTTTTCATAAGGTACCGTGACCTATTTTATAACGTGGATTTATTGTGCCAGATATTGTATCGAGAATGAAGGAGTATTTTAAGGGAACCCTATAATTAAATTAATTACAATAAAAACAGGCCAAGCATCAGTGAACATTTACAATTACAATTTTCTCCAATATTACAAAATGTTAATTTAAATATAGAATGAAATAGCTTACAATGAACATTATTATAGTTCTAATTTATTATATTAATTATACAAATTGGTAAAAAGTTTTTTTTTTATAATCTGATTAATAAATCTATTATAAATTAGGTTGTAGTTTAAATTCGCCCTTTACAGTTTTGAATGAATATATAAAATTAGGGATGAGATTAGATGAAAAATAGAAAATAAAGAATGTTAAGTAAGTTGCAAGGTCTATAATATTTTTTTTAGGGCAATAACTCCATCAGTAGGGTTCTCTGAGCTTGGGGGAGTTAGTTTCTCTTCTAGGTACCTATTAAACCGGTTTTCATATAATTTCACTGTACTTTATTGTAGTCGTGTAAAACAAACGTTGTTAAAGTTGTAGTAAAGAAAGATTAGGCTATAGGTACTTTTACTATACTAAACTTTCGTACTCGTAATATGAAAGTAAAATAGCAATTTTAAAAATATATTAAAATCCTGCTTAACGATAAGGTTTTTTTCAGATTAGTCGTTATCTATGATTCAGTCTAAGGAAATAAAATACATATGAATATACGTTCTGAACATCGACTTAAGCAAATATGTAAGCATATATATAAGTTAACGAAGGTTCACGGGAGCCCAAGATACTGGCCTAGCCGAGTTTGGGGCTCATAGCAAAATAATGTATAACTAATGTGTATGGCAATAAATGATTTATTATATGAGCTACAGTTTAATTGTTTAATTTTTGGTTATAAAAATTAAACATTATACGGTACATAATACAGAAAATGACACAAACATTGTTTGAATTCTGGTCAAAAAACTATTCAGTATATAAAATATTCGAAGGTTAAACCATGAAACATATTATGAACAACAATAAATCTAATACTTCCGTATTTGTCCCATTATGATTTCCGGAGAAACCCTCATATATTTCAGGTTAATGGGAAAGGACCGAACAAATATTTTTGAAAATCACTTCTAACGGTGGAACCTTTCTAAGTAACTTGAGAGAGTAGATAATTCTTTTCTTGCTGAAACGACCATATTTTAAGTTGATATATCTGCCATAATATTAAACGAGTATAGCATAAATACATAATAATACGTATTAATAGGTATTTTCTAGGTAAGAGTGTATGTAACATCGTAGGCCATAGTATTCTTTAACACCAGGCAAGCTGTGGTCAAACGTAAACCTATATGTTGTAAAAAAAATACATTGTTTAGAATTATGTTTTTATATTATTTTATTTCTTGAACTTATGAACTTGTTTGAACATCTGCCTTATAAAATAAAGTATTTTGTTCTGCTGGCAGAAGCATAAACATAAACCAAACCCCGTTAATTTACGAATTCTCACCCCTAAAACCCGGTAATAGCACAATAAATTAAGAAACTGACATAACTACTTAACAGTAAATTACCAAAATCTTGATAAATATTAACATTAACACGAAAAATACTTTAATATAGGCCTAAAGTAAAAGTAAGGCGTAACTACTATAATTTACGAAACGAGTGTACCAGAAACAACATTTTTGTACAAAAAAGACAGAAATAAACGCTGAGATAAATTATGTAGATACGACCTTTAGTTTTTAGGTGCCCGTGTTAACGTGGTACAAATACGCAAGTGAGATAATGATCCTTATCTTTTGAATTCTTTGAGTGGCTTAATTTTATGTCATTTTAACTGTCAGCGAGTAAGATAACTAGTCCCTTTTGGTTAAACTGCATCTCACATGTAAATATTGCGTCGAAGTAAGGTAATTTTATTACACGAACAATATTATGCCTCAGGTATACAAGGTTTTTGTGTCTTTCCGTCTTTACTTCCTCCCACGATGGTTGTCAGTAATAATTTTGGGCTGAACAAGTTAATTGCGCAAATTAGTGAGTTTTTTTATTATAATTGGCAAATGATTAACTAATTTTTCTATGAACAACCCAAAACAGAAATGTCAAACCAACGGATCATCATAATTAAGAGCTTACTCAGTGGGTTAGCTGTTTCTATTGTTTGTTTCAAAATTAGTCAATGTGTTACAAGAATTTAGTGCTGGTAAAAGTTTATTTAGGCTTTAGTGATCGCCTGAGACATGATATAAAACACTCCTAAAAAGTTGCAGGATCCTAATGCGTGTATGTTCACAATTATTTTGTAATATTAATTCTTTTAACAAAGACTGTAAAACTGAACCGATGGATGGGTTATAAATTAAATTAAATTATTAGGCACAATGGTCAGAACCGACACTTTAATGATTTTTGATACTAAACCTATAGTATAAAGGTGGATCACATTTAATGGTAAGTAGGTACATGAAACTGTTGTTAATTTTGTGCTAGCAACAAACGCCTTTCATCAAGGAACCTTCTGTTTACGGAGACTTAAGTTTAAAGCAAGTTGCGTTAAGTTTAAGTTTGTGCTGGAACTACCATCTTGGGAGGATAAAATAAGACAGAATATCAAGTTGCGTGCTTTGTTTTGTTTATGATAACATTCAGAGTTCACCCTTAGCTCGAGTTACTCAAGTTTGTGTAAGCAATGAATAAAGTAAACTGTGAAGAGTATACTTCAGCGAGTTACAGCGTTGTTTACAGTTTGGAAACGGGTTAATTGTATTCATTAGCGGAAATGTGACTATCGTTTGTGAGATTTTTGATCTTTGGCACCTCTTGTGGCTTTTGCGAAACAGGGTTCTCCTAGTGCAGAAGCCACAAGAAGAATGTTATAGCGCAAATTAATAAGTATTTAATACCATAACGACGGATTTTTGTAAAACTAATTGTGAATGTACATGTGTTTTAGATAAAATTAACTATTATTATTATTACTTTGATAAGCACGATTTTTTTTAGTTAATAGGCGTACGTTTACTCAGCTTGCCTGATCTTAAGCTATACTGTGGCTCCAGATGTATCACGCTTGCCTAGAAGGAACCTATTTACTCTAGATTTGAAGATCCCCTAATCGTACTTCTCGGGAAAAAGAGACTCAGGAACAGTATTCCAAAGCTTCGCAGTTCTCACAATGAACGTCGAAACAAAATGCGTTAGGCGAATCCTCGGATCTTCGACAGTGAATCGGTGTCTCTTCGATGTGCCCCTGAACGAAACTACAACGTATGCAAGAGATCTAGTAATAAAAAGAAACATTTGCGAATAAATGTAATATTATATAGTAAAAGACTCGTGGTTTTAAGGCTGCCTCTAACACGGTAAAGCCTAGGAAGATGTTTAGGAAGAGTAAAAAAAGGAGACAATTTATGACTTCACAAATTTTTCTTTAGTAATTAGCTCAAAGAAAATAATTGGCCAAATGCGAGTCGGGCTTAGAGCATGAAGGTTCCGTAACATTATGTTAAAAAAATACGGAACCTTAAAAATGGTTCTATCAAAATCTCGAACGACACAGCCCTTTTTATTATTTTTATATATAAATATTTTGATATGAACGATTGATTAGATAATAATCTAATGAATCGTTCATATTCAAATATATTGTTACAAAATTGTACAACTTTTGCTAATGGAGCTCGCAAAATTTGACGGGACATTTTGTTGAGGCATTATGTTTGGTGTTTTCAAGCTAGAATAGACAGATATGTAGTAAAATTTTACTATAATAGTGTCCTGTTGCCTTCCTCCTCTTTAACCTATCTCTCCCTTTTTGCCAGCCAGAGGTAAAACAAACAAATTGAAGTACGTGTTTATTTATTTTATAGTTAACGTGCTGGATGGTGCCACAATCCATCAAACTGTTGTTTATTGTGCTGAAACGCTCCTTGTTGTTTTAGGAAATAAAATTATTTCATTTCATTTCATGATTTTGTAAACAAGATCAGCAAAATTAAAATTTTTCCTATTTAAAAAAATAAAGTTTCGTTTTTTATACATATTGTATGGTTTTACTATTTATATTGAAAAATTAATAGATACTAGATCCTATATTTTATTGTTATTTTTCTAAAAATTTAAAATTTGACATAAATATATTAGAGATATTTACAGTAATCTGTTATACTGTATTTAAGTGTCATATGTATTTATATAAAAACTTATCAAGTTCATTGTAGGCAAAAACACTTTCATGTTCATAGCTGCGTTAATTGAACGGAAATAGCAATTATACTCGTATTGTTGTAATTGAGTGCCCAATTAATTGAAACCAAGACTGAGGATTATAGTTACGGGTAGTCGATAATGAAATAGGAAAGTTTTGTTTGTGTATTTTAGTAAAAACAAATTACACATTTGACCAAGTGGTTGCAATTGTGTTATCTATATCAATATTATAAAGAGAAAAAACTTGATTGATAGACGCGAATAGGCTCCGAAACTACTGGACCGATTTGAAAAATTATTTCACCGTTCGAAAGCTACTTTATCCCCGAGTAACATGGCCCGTTTTTTATTTTTTTGCAATTTGAATTATTTTAGAGCCCGCGCGAAGCCGGGTCCGTATGTAACAACTGTATTTATAGGGGTTGTGCAAAAATATTATGTAATCCGCCATTTTGGACCGATTTCCCTGAAACATAGCCAAGAACACTCCCGACTAACACACTTTTAAAACAAAGAGAGAACTAAATTAAAATTGTTTCATACGTTCGGAACCAGCGATTCCACACACATACATACACACTTATAGCACCCCGTCGTTCTTGCATTGCGGGTTAAAATAAGCATACATTTGTTCAGGCGTATCATAGAGAACATAATAAAAGGGTTGCTGCTCATTTATCACATTTGCATTTTATGTTTTTAGCCCTCTATGCAAAAACAACAGGGTTGTTGAAATCTGCCCTGTCTGTGGCATCGTAGTTACCGAAAGGGCGATCCAATTTGATATGAGTTTTTTTTAAAGGTATTCAAAAGGTAAGGTGGTGTAATGGTCACCGTGCCGGACTACCAACTAGAGGATCCCTTGCTCGATATCCGGTACGGCCAACAACCTTGTGATGAACTAAATTTGTTGGCTGTCGGTCTGGGTGTTAAATATGTATCGATATAAAGTATTTATGTATATATATTGTAGTTATCCGTTGCGTTAGCAACCATAATACAAAATGTAAATAGTTTAGTAATAATAAATTTGGGAATTTTTTTTAAGCTAAATTCCAAATTCAAAATGGTCGCCAAATAAGCGCGTTGTCGGGTCTTTATTAATTTTTAGGGTTCCGTGTCTAAAAGGTAAAAACGGGACCTTATTACTAAGCTCCTGCTGCCTGTCTGTTTATCTATCACCAGGCTTTATTTGATCAACCGTGATAGCTAGAAAGCTGAAGTTTGATGAGTAGAATCAAATATTACACTAAATTTCAAATCCCAGATGGCCGCTAACGAAGAATGTTGTCGGGTCTAGTATGTATTTTTAATTTATTCTTGTTGTTCGGTGCCAACATTGTAGCCTAGTTCCACGCTTGCGGTTCGTAAATGGTTATTAATTTATGCAGCAAAATGCTCTTGTCTTTTACGCTCTAGTTTGTTAAGTATTAAAAGTAGGGCGATACTGAATGAAGTGTTTGTGAAGTCACTTTAAACATAAGCAGTACCACTATATACGTTCCCATTGCTGGGATTCGGGGCCTTCTCTCACGACGAGAGAGAATCCACCACGCTGGCCAGGTTCGAGGTGCTTAGAACCAGTAGACGGACATGGGATACTTATTAATTATTTTTTTTCTATCAAATTTTTATTTATTTAGTACAACAGCGTTTGCTGAGTTAACTACTTTTAAATCGATGACAGATACATTCGAAGACAGATTTTAACTAAGCCGGTAGTCAGATATAATATACACGCTTTTTAAGCTATTTTGCATATTTTAACAGTCATTTATCTTATTTGTTTAATATTTTCATACTAGAGTAATAGAAAAAAAAACCCTATGTAGTAAAAATCCTAAGTAATATCTTATGAATGCCATAATAATAGTTTTACATACATATAAGTTAGAAAGTATATTCTTGACTTCTTTAAAAAAAAATTAAGTACTTGAAAAGGAACATAAAATGAACTCACCTGAAAATTTTCTTATTTAAGGTCAACCTTGAATAAAGAAAAATATTTGTACCAAGATCTAGAGATTTTTCACTTTTCCTGAAATTCTTAATCGCACAATTGGTATTTACTCGTACCAACATCATGTACCATGTTGGAGCTATGGCACTTGATGCAATATTGTGCAAGTTGGCGGTGCACATAATGCCGTTAACTCGAAGTTGCGGAAGCTTTTAATACTTAAAATTTCAGAGAACTACATTTCATAGCATTTTCGTTGAACTTTGAACTTGTTAGGAGTGAAACAAAAAGCGTATGAGAGTAGAATTAGAATTAATTTTGTATTCTTTCTCAAAGCAAAAAGGGTTCTTTTTATCTCTTAACTGTTTTTGACAGAGCATACGTTTTGAGAATAATGAGTTTGTTGATTTCTTTCGTTTCTAGATATAAGAGACGTTTATAAAGAGGCGGAAAGCATACAAATACAAACAGATAAAAATATCAATTTAAAAAAAACAATGACATAATTTTATCAAAATTGGAATAGAGCGTTAAAATTAGAATAAAACTATTTTGTTTACCTCAAAAATGCTAGACACAAAAAACATATAAACAGGTCATGTGCGATGACATTATTTTTTATGAAACAATTACATTATTCTGGCATCCATCCAAAGCTTAGTCAAATACTACGTCTTTGCTTCCTCATAGTACATGATCTTACGTAGTGTTTCGAGGGGTATTCGCGATCTTTACTTTACTGCTCCATAATATATTACCGCTTGGAATCTTAATAAAAGGGATGAATGGTAGTATAGAGTGAAAATTCTTGTACAGACGGACGGACAGCGCTAAATTGGTTGCCCGAAAAATGTTTTCATTAGGGTTTCGGTGATTTAGAATTATGGCTTGTAAAATGTTGGCGTTTTAAAGTTTATTTGGAGTGTGACACTGAGTTTTTGTAGAGACATAATCTTATCAGATGTTTGTAGTGAATTTTAAGAATTGTCGTATGGTATACATACTTGATTATATACATTTGAGCTAATACATGCGCTTGACTTGCGAATAAACCACGTTTTTACCATGTTATATTTTTTAAATATTTTTAAAACAAAGTAAAATTCCATAAATATAAAAAGGTAATATTTCCATGTTCTTTTTGTAATAGTTACTTAGTCTCCCATTATATAAAACTATGCAATTTGTTACATTATTAAGACATTATTAAAATATATTATGAGGGTTATTTTCGATCATGAAATTTTATTGCGTCAAAATGAAAGTATCTTGTGTTGAGACTCAAATTTATTTTTATGTATGTAAGGCTAATAATTAAGAATTAATAAATTAAAACTACAAATTTTGGTAACTGTGTCCAACAATGTATTTGTTAAATACAATTACTATTAAACATTACTGGGCTTCTGAATTATAGAGCAGCACGTTTGTTTCATAAGGAATAAATAATGTTATAATAGAAAAAATCATAATACAAACTTATGAAAAGCATTAAAAGTCCAGCCTCAAACAAAATTAATACAAATACTATCTTCACTGAACTTACATAGAAACCGGAACTACAATTTTCTTTCTAAAGTTATTATCACTCACAACACCACAAACACTAATTATAATCACGGGAATACCGTCTCTATTACCATGGCGATAAAGTTCTATGAAGTTGGAAGTAAAGTACGAGACTAGGAGAGTACGCGACGAGAGACGTCCGACCGAGGCGGCAGTCCGTTTTAGAGTTGCCTGAATTCTGATTCAGAATGAATGGGAAGAGCGACTCTAAGGGACTCGCTTCTTAACTCCTGACTAGACTACGCAGTGAGGTTTAAAAAGGAAATACTGTAGCAGAAAAACCTATACATAACTCGTTTGACGTCATTTTGGGAATGATGGATAGATAGATATATAGATTAACTTTTTTGGGCAGATAATAGCAAAAATAATAAGATGGATAGCGATCCATATGAAAAATTAGTAAGATATGTTTGCATGACGAATATAATTGACTAGTTATTTAATTATTTATTGTAACTTGTACGTATCTATATATCTTGTAAATGGATTTTTTTATGGAATAAACAATTTTTTTAATAGGTAGGTACGTATAAGTCAATGTATAAAAATAAAACAATTAAAATGCGTGAATACAAGCAGATTTTCTTCCATTTGAATACATTAACAAAAACACTTTATGCGAAATTTTATTTGAATAGGTAGTAAAGATTTATTATTCCCTACGGGTAGATATTTAACCAGTAGGACGCAAAATCACACCAATCAGCGATTCTCTAGTCTAAAATGGAGCATGCGTAGTCTGGAATATCTTGAGATTGGCAGGGATGGAGCCCAAGACCTTCAGGATGTAAGGCGGCCGTACGCCCGACTAAGCTGTCATAGCATTAGTAAAATAGATAATGTTTTTCTCATGTCTTATAAGAACTATTTTATACCAGACGTTCCCAAATTGTTATTCCTTTTTAATACTCCATCTTAGAGAGTGGGCTTTAAAACATTGTGACGTCACTGCGGCTGAAAAATGGATTCTTTCGGCCGGGAAGAAAAAACAGACCGAAAACAATTAATCGCTTGTAAAAGTATTTTTGAATGCCGTAAAGATGTTATGATTCATGAAAGACAGATTTTATTGTTACAGTTCTGTTTGTATTACGAGTATAATTGTGAAACTAATAAACAAGTTTTCGCTATAAAAATTATGACTAGACAATAAAGTATTAATCACAGCTAATATTGTAGAGGAGAAGTTCACTTGTAACGTATAAAAAACCATAAACGGACTGTTATAGAAGATTAGATGAAACACTTAAAATGATTGAAAATTTGCCAAATAAAAAACAAACATTAAGCCGAAAGCCGATCCACGACGCAAATGTCATGTATTGGGATTAAATAAATAAATATTTACACGCAGAACGTATGTATGTATTTTAGTTCAGCAACGATTAACCGCGAAAATTTCTTTTAAGTTTTACAATTTCCTCGACTACCTCGTTGGCGTAATGGTTACGCTGCCGGCCGAATCGACACTCTCTGCCAACCAGAGGGTCCCGGGTTTGATTCCCGGTACGGCCAACTCGTTTGTGATGAACTAGATTTGTTGGCTGTTGGCCTGGGTGTTAAATTAATATTTAACAATATAAAATATGTATGTAAAATATGTATAATTTATATAAAATATGTATGTATGTAAATGTAGTATATCAGTTGTGTTAGCAACCATAATAGGAACTAGAAATGGTTCAGAATGGGGTTAACCAGCCGTGTGTGAAATGTGTCTATTAAGACACATTATATAGATACATTTTTAACACCCAGACTGATAGCCAACAAATTTACTATTTTTTATTTCACACATTTCTTTATTTTTTATGTATCGGAGTAAAGTATTTCATGTTTGTATATGTACATATGTAGTATAGCAGTTGAGTTAGAAACCATAATACAAACAAGAAATGGTTCAATATCGGGCTAACCAGCTGCGTGTGAAATGTTTAATAGTTTTCTACATTATATTTCTGCAAAGTAATGCACGAGTCAATAGACTACATACTCTATAGCTTTTAATTCTTTACAGAGAATTAGCGAGAAAATATCAATTCTCTGTAATCATTCGCGTTTTATGTCCTATAATAGAGGCTCTCTGGGGCGTAATTAACTTCAGAGTTGGCTATAATCGGCGGGCTTAACCCGTCAATGTCAATGGGACCGTAATCATAGAGAAGTGGTCCAACAGACCCCCGCGATGAGGTATTGAGAGGCACTAAAATAGATACAGATATTTTTTCATACATAGACAAATTTTGTCTATGCTAGAAATTGAAAAAAGTTGCTGAGAAAAACACGTCATTTTTCTAAATTTTAATACCATGCAATCTGCTAAAATCAGCTTTGCCAGCAAGCTCAGCGTATTTTTAATGATTTATCTACTATCTTGACAGATAGAGTAATAAATCTCTAAAAAGTTTCAAATTGTAGAGAAAAAGGCAAAGTACGTAGAGTATTTTTAGCAAAGTATTTTTATATACCTACTAATCGTCTAAGATCCGGCTGTATATATCAACATCTAATCATACTATTATTTCCGCAAAATTTGAACTTGACTTAGATCTTCAATTATTTCTAGCAAATACTTAATTCTCTTGACACGCTTTACTGAGATTTTGGTGAGAAATAGAAATCTAATTATTGACATGACGTCGATCTTGACATCTTTACGATCCCTAAAGAGGGTGTAATTAACTGAGATTTGTATTTCAAGTTCGCTAATCGGAACCCCTGTTTGTGACGTTGGTCATTAATTTATATTATTGATTAATGGCAAGTAAGGTTGTTTATCTTAAACTGTAAGCATTTTGACATGTTAAATGTTTTAAGCAATATTATTTATTTACTGTTCAATAACTAAATAAAAAGTCATTTGGAAAGATAATTGAAATACTTTATTATTATTATTATTACAACATTTTTTTTACAATGTATGAAACTAAGGGAACTCTGTGAAACATACGCAACTCTTGCAATAAAAGTCCCCCTTTTTTATATTTCTAATATTAGGTATACAGACCCTGCACCAAGTAAACTATTGTATTGGAGGATCTGTGTTCCCTTAGTGGTACCAAGTGTATGCGTGTGTGTGTGTGTGTGTGTGTGTGTGAGTGGCGTGTGTGTGTGTGCGAGTGCGTGCGTGTCTCTGTGTGGGTGATGTGCGAGATGTGTGTGAATTATGAAGCGTGTGGGCGAAAGAAAACTCAAATTTCATGCAGTTTAGTAGGTGCACTTACTTTTCATGTTTTCTATAGGATATTCCTAGTTCAATACATATTTTAGAAGAAATGCTTTGCGTAATCACTGGGTAAAGCGACTTCCAATGTTTTAACCGGCTTCTTAACATAATCTGAGCATCAGCGGCAAATATGCAGTTATATATTACGTAATATCTACAAGGACACATTAAACTTCTATAAAAGTAAATCTAAAAAACCTTTGAATTTTGATAATTACTATCTCAGAAAAACACCATATTCATTTCTTGTTATATATATATATGTCGCGGATTCAATTAGATTATAATCAGCGTGGTCGTCGTCGTCGTCCGCCATTATAATTGAATTGTTTGTCAGTGCGCACAAGTGGCGCAGGCGCTGTATCGTGGCAGACTGAAGCACATTCAAGTCAAACCGCGAGTGAACGCACTACTGACAAATAGGAACAACTTCATTCGTACATTCACATTCGTTCCTTCAATCAGCACAGATAACAAACTCTTGCGTTCACAGTGCTGCCATTCGATAGGATGGAACTACTAATCGAATAAATTAAAATAAAACATTCCTCTAACACGGCCATTCTGCCACTCAACGCGTTCTCGCGTTGTTTTACAATTATAAGCAACTTAACAGGAAGCAATCAACAACACCGGCAAAGCGTTAACTCCGTCCGAAGCTTTCAGCCGCAACTAATTTCAAAGAGGTTTTGTTATTTAAATGACAAACGCAAAGCGTAGAGCTTTCAACGTAACACACGAGTCTTCCACTCAACTTGGCGCAATGCATCGTGAACTTTCGGCAACAAGAATTCAGTACGAGCAACCGTATAAACTCATAAAGCGTGGTAGTTTTCAACGATACCCTTGGACAACGCGACAAAGCTTTCAATCCGTACTTTTGGACAAAGTGACAAAGCTTTCAATCCGTACTTTTTACAGAAAGCGACAAAGCTTTCAATCCGTACTTTTGGACAAAGCAACAAAGCTTTCCATCCGAAACTCCAGCTAAGCGTAACAGCTTACAGCAACCGTTCAAACTCGTAAAGCGTGGTAGCTTTCAACGACACTTGCGGACAAAGCGAACAAAGCTTTCAATCCAAAACTCCAGCTAAGCGTAACAGCTTACAGCAATCGTTCAAACTCGTAAAACGTGGTAGCTTTCAACGACACTTGCGGACAAAGCGACAAAGCTTTCAATCCGAAACTCCAGCTAAGCGTAATAGCTTACAGCAATCGTAAAAACTCGTAAAGCGTGACAGCTTTCAACGACAAATGTACGCGAAGCGCATGGCGTTACGTTAGAAACATAACAATACGAATTATACGAAACACGGAGTTTCAATTTACGGCAACGGAGCCACATGAAGCGCGAAACTTCTAACGCACTACAACTGAAATGTATGAAGCACTTAGCCTCCAATGCACTATAATAGCGTTACACGAAGCGCATAGATTACAGTCTACTACAACAGTGGTATACGAAGCGTGTAGCTTCTGGTGTACTACAATAGTGTTACACGAAGCGCGTTAATTAAAGACGCTAATTACAATTCAAGGCAAGGTCTGATGGCAGAACTCTGCATCTTCAGTTCCGTCACCAGGACTTTTGTCTAATTCAGAAGATAAATCTAGTAAACCTGAAAGGTATCTACGTAATTTTTCGTGACGAACATACTGAACACGTCCTCCGGATATAGACCCCACATTATACCTTTCATTGTCACAAACCTCGACAATCTTACACGGATTCGAGAACTTTTCGCCTGATTTAGTGTTTACTCTCGGGTTCTTTTCAACCAATACAATATCACCGACAACGAACGGACGCATTTTTGCCTTGCCCTAGTCATATCGAATTTTGTCATGTCGAGCTCGCTCGTCCATCCTGACCTTAGCCTGCGCTCTAACATCAAGGAGATCAAGTTTCTCGTACTCGTGAAAACATACGGGGTGAGCTTTTATTACAACCCATTAACTGCTATGACGGACACTTTCCAGTTCTTTGCGATACTGTACAATTAACAGCCAATTAGTTCCCACCCGGGACAGACTTACACGATTTACGCTCGTGGTTTTCTGCGAACGTTAAACAATTCGTGAGAACTGATATAAACCTTTCAACCTGCTTATTGGCCCTTAGATAAACCGCTGCAGCCTCACCACAAAGCCCAAATGGCATTTTTACGAACCATATGCACCATCCGGTGTAGAAAATGCAGTTTCTTTTTATCGATTCTGATTTCTCAGATATAAGGAATAAATAAAACCCGGACGCCATATCTAGTGTAGTAAAAACAGTGGGCTGTCCTAGCGTATCTAACTGTTCTGATATCAACCGCAAAGGATAATTGTCACTAACCGTATTATACGGTTAAAACCGTATTAGATTTTGTTAGAACTTTTAAGTTTTATTTCCACTTCGTCAGTCTTGAACACCGATTAAGAATTTCCTTTAGCAAATTTATCTCCGTAGCTTTCAATAATGGACCGCAATCGAGTAACGTCATTACGGCCTGTCAGCTCAGTATAGAGTTTTGCTACGATATACTCGTAGCAAAACTTACGGTACTTAATAAAGCATAAACTTTTAAACGTCACGTCCTATGAGGGCGTCATAAAGCAAAACGTGAGAATCTACTATAACTAAGGTGGTTTTTATGTGCAAGTCTTTGACTCGTATTGGCCGCGAAAAAATAAGCGGGGGCCGAGCCGATACCCACAAGACGCGTAAACTCAGAGTGCTGCGCTATTAATCTCATCAGCAACATGCTTGAAAATTAAAGAACAATCAGTGCCGCTGGCAAAAGAGCTTGTAACTTAAACTCGTCAAAGTTTATTTAAATAAGCGGGGCTTCGCATTGTGAGCACACATTGGTGGTGGCTCGGCGACACACATTTTAGTTTAGTTTTCACTAATATAAGTTTAGTCCTGTCAAACTAGGCTTTGGTATTCGGGTGGATACACGATAAAACTAATTTTTAAGTCGACTCAACTAAATCGATTTTATTTATTCAATCCGGTTAAAGCGCATTCAGCGGCCCACATTTTAGAGTGTTTTCTGTCCAAAATCCAACTGTCAAATTAGTCGTCACCAAAACATCGCGATTAAAATTAGTTCAAGAAGTTTACATGATTTTGTAATGGATTATATCATCGATTTTCGTAAATAATCAAGAAATATGAAATAATTTGTTGTAGCAGCCGTCGATTCATTGGAAGGGTATGTGAAGAATCAAAATTCCGTTTCTTCTCCACAAAACAAGTTTGGGCCTGCATGCGTGGTTCAGCCCCCAATGCAGCGGTAAAATCCGAATCCTTTTTTTTTTTTTAATTTTAGACATCATCAAAGAGACTCCGTTTAAGAAACACCAGGAAGGCACCAGATCCATTTCAGATAAAAGAGCAAAAGTTCAAAAAGCTGTTTCAAGTTCCAAAGTCAGGAGCTCAACAGTTAACGGAAGTTCCCAATGTAGGAAGCACATCTCAAGAAGGTATCCCAAAACATGTAAAGCTCGCTTTTTATAATTTCTCCGCTTTTTTTTTTCATTTTTCAAATAAAAGTTTTATCAAAGCAAAATAAAACCATTGAATTTTGATGGATTGTTCGAAATAATTAGTGTTGCCAAAATATTTCACCCAAAGTTACAATAATAGCCCTATTTTGCATTATACTACGCATAAATTGCGCATTCTGTGTACACACATAAAACACACATAGACGCCATCTCACACACAAGTGAGTTCAAGCCAAGTCTGAAACCTAAATATTCGTTTCGCTCGTTTGTTTCCCTTTGGGGGATAACGACACTATTTCAAATGCACGTCATAAAACCAAACATCGAAAAATAAAAACACAACTGTTACCCTTTATCAACACGGCAATTAGTTAGGAGAGGTCATAGATAAAATAAGACAAAAAGAATAATATTTTGCGCCATCTATTGGCGACACCTTGATCTAACATTGCTACTCAGCACTAGACGGCGTAGGCTCCACTTAATTTGGCTCAATATATCTCACGACCAAAATCAATTCAAATTTAGTTCGAAGAAAACACCGAATAAATAGCCTTTGACTAGTTTTGCACCAAACCACAAAATTAAGTGCGAGCAATTTTAGTTTAGTGCGAATTGTCACCATTAACAGACTTTGTCGCTTGTTTGTTTTAATCGTCTCATGGTTTGGTGAAACAGACTTGCTCTGTATGGCCTATTTTATAATAATAGCTACATTGAACATTTTTCTCTATAGTCACTGACCAGGAAGCATCTTCGCTAGTAGAGGTATGCGCCTGGGCCTTAGATTTACAATTACGCATGTAATGTCAGACTTTACCACAATTATGACACAAAATGTTACTACGATCGGTAGAATCTACTCTACGCCTTTTCTGTTCACTTAATGCAAAGTGCTTGCACAGTTTAAGATTTTTACGTTACATAAAGTACCAAGGTGTCTGTCCAAAGCCATAAAATCCGTAGGCGTATCTTTTCTTATAACAAATCGAAACGTACCTGGTCATCGACGATACCTGAGATGACAACCTCTATCTTATTCGCCACACTCTAGCCCGATTCCAGCCGGTCGATCATCACCAGTTTGTTCGTGGAATACTCCACGTAAGTCACCGCCTTGTCACTCGTGTACTGCACCGTATCCCGGAACAGATTGTAGAATCTCTTCCTAGCAGCAAACTAACGCGAGAGTCTTTCCTTAGCTTCGTACACACAGAGTTACACACATAGTTACACACATAGTTCCCACACACAGAGGATAAGACTTCGATGTCCATTTGCGAGCACGCCTGTGTAGATGCGTAAGCGCGGCGTTCCGCGTTTCATAGTCGGTCCACTCGTTTTGCGTTTTATCGTGATCAATTTCTTCACACAACTGAGATACCGTGAATTCATAATTATCAGGATCAAAAGGTTTCATTTTGTTCATAACCACCTTCGGTGTCGTACTTCTGGTTTCATTAACACGAAAACTTTCCAACATGCCACGAAAAAACGATGCCCCCACAGCCGTAGGAAGATTGGGTAGGTTGCTTTCCATAGGAGGCATGTTATTTTCGTTACCGTGGTGCGTGGTTTGTTCTTCGCGATTGATTTCGAATCAATCAGATTCTCGATTAGATCGAAAATTTTCTTGTGCCGGATCAGACGTTGGATCGTTGAAATATGCCTCGCAGGTGGTAGCCGTAGGTCGGTAGAGTACGCTGGAGACGCGTTGTATCGATCCCACCGCTGCTGTCGCGGATTCAATTAGATTATAATCAGCGTGGTCGTCGTCGTCGTCCGCCATTATAATTGAATTGTTTGTCAGTGCGCACAAGTGGCGCAGGCGCTGTATCGTGGCAGACTGAAGCACATTCAAGTCAAACCGCGAGTGAACGCACTACTGACAAATAGGAACAACTTCATTCGTACATTCACATTCGTTCCTTCAATCAGCACAGATAACAAACTCTTGCGTTCACAGTGCTGCCATTCGATAGGATGGAACTACTAATCGAATAAATTAAAATAAAACATTCCTCTAACATATACTTTTTTAGTTTTAGTATTGCTGTTATAGCGGCACGGGAAATAAATACATAAGTTGTGAAGATTTCAGCTTTCTAGCTATCACGGTTTCTGAGATACAGCCTGGAGACAGACAGACAGAAAGTAATAGGGTTCCGTTTTTACCTTTAGGTATGGAACCCTAAAAATATAACTACAACTATTTACAACCAATAAAAAGGAAAAAAATACTTCAAACATCTTAAATGTTAAAAGCATCAGATACGAGTATACGTCTATTCAAATCAATGAATCAATTGACAAGGTCAACTTAAATTTACTAGACACTAGACACAGTTTATAGGTATAAAATAAAATGACAAAGATGTAGTGTGTGAATGAGGATATGAGAGCAAGGATTGAGTGTGGAGATGACGTCTGATAGAGGAGAGTGGAAGAAGAAGATTTGCTGTGCCGACCAAACCTAAGTGGGATAAGGTAAAGAAGAAGAAGAAGTTTATAGGTATATTAGAAAAATACTGTACTCAGTCAACAAAACTATAATGACATTTCAGTCAGACCTTCAAGTTATATAGACTCGACCCTTCGGAGGCTCGCGGGAATAAATAACAGCCACACCATCTGGCGGAATTCAGGTAAACAAAATTTATCGTCTCCTGTCTGTCTGTCACGTACTTAAAATTAATTTAAAAGTGCTGATGTATTTATTTGAACAAATAAAAAAACATACACACACCAAAAACTTTACAAATAGTAGATTAAATCTAAGTCAGTGTCTGAAAGGTGCCTAAAATGCTGGCGGCATTACCTCGCTGGATTGCCAAGCTCATACGTTGTACAAATGTTATTTAAGTTTCCTATTTTTGAATTGCAATAATAAGTAATAGATGAATATGTATTAACTAGCGCATTTTATTCGGTTCCGTTTTATTTCTCTATCATCAATTTACATGTAATGTATGGGAACATCATAAACTTTTTAAAACTTTAAAAGTTAGTAATAATTTTAGTCATAGATTCACGCAATGCCCCATGCATTTATGTCATTTTAATGTGAAAATAACAGTAAATTAAAGCGAACCCTTAGAATAAATATAAGCAGCCAACTAAAGGTTCTCACTGCTGGGACTCGGGGCATTTTCTCAGTAGGAGAGAGATATAGTCCACCACGCTGGATAAGTTCAGGTTGGCGGATGACAAACGTTTTCGGATATTGCAGTCCTCAAACGTGTCAGTTTCCTCACTATGTTTCCTTCACCGTAAAGCGAATGCAAATCCACACATAACTCGAAAAACAAGTTTTATTGGTGTAGGGCATATCGAACCAGGGGCCGTTAGATTGAAAAACATACGTTTTTACCACCGAGCCGCACTCGCATTTTTAGTCACACTTTTTTGCGGAGAGAACCCTGAATCATGCAAAATTATTGTTTTTACTTAGATTAGTAGTTCTTAGAATATAATAAGGGAGAACTAACATACATAAAAAGATACATAATTATGTATGTAACTTGCTAAAATACGTATGTACATACGTCACCAAATTGGTCTGTCCATAACAATATTTATCTAGTGGATATTCAGGATTCGTTTTTAGAACTACACTTACTATGGTCCATTCCCATCAAGGGTGCCATGATTCCTTTTAGGTCAATAACCGAGTAAAACTTGAAATCGATATGTAATAAAGATTCCATTGTCTATCAAGATGAACTTTGCTTTATTGGCTCTTAAACTTCAAGTTGTTCCGTTTATTGGTCCATTTAATGCTGTTTGTTACATTGTTTATTAAACCAGTGAGGTCTTCTTTTATGATCGATGCTTCATCAGAGAAAGGCTATTAATTTGCAACTGGGTATTCGACTTGGTCGGTGATAGCTTTTATCGATTATTATTTTGTTTTTAATAAAATTTCGATAAAAACATTTTTTCTTTTTGTGGGAACTTAATCTAAGCTTTGGTGTCACATACTTCACATAATAAAGCGGATATCACGCTGAACAAAGTATGGTAATATGTAAAATCTATTTAAATTAATAGAATAAATATTACGCTTTAATTTTTTTTTCCAAACGAAATACTTTCTATCTAAATATACGATTTTTTCATTCAATCTTTGGCATAGTTGTAAAAACGTAGTATGTGCATCTACAACCATTTGAGATTGAAGCATTCAATCAATGTCTTCAATTTTATTCGGAACTTATCTCGTGTTGTCAATGACATTGCAATCCTACCAAGGTCACTCAAGGGGAAGGGCGTGCTGTCCCTTTGAGGAATAGTAATTTCGCCTTGACAACATAAACCTTAAAGTGCAGTAACAAGGGTTATTTTTCCTTGGCAAGTCGATGTGCAAAAATGGTGGCAGTCCGCATAAAAGCTGATTATCCTTGACAATAACCATAAGAAGCTCGGACTGGTAGAGTAAGGCAGAAATAGGTCAGGACGATCTTCGTGTTTTTATCCACAGATGAGTGTCGTGTTTCGCCTAGATTGCTATCGAAAATAGCAAAGTTACAGGAATGGTAAGTTAATCACGATATTCTTTTCCGTTATTTATGTGTCACTACTAGAGCCGCGGGCAACAACTAGTACATAAATATTTATGTAAAAAGCGAGTGTTGTTCGGTGAGGAAACATCTGCTTTTCAATGAGACGGCCTCTGGTTCGATCCCGGCCCTACACCAATGACTTGTTTTTCAAGTTATGTGTGGATGCACTCGCTTTACGGTGAAGGAAAACATCGTGAGGAAACCGACACGTTTGTGGACCACAATATCCGAAAATAAGTGTCACAAGTGAGTTTGAACCGATTATATAAGAGTGGAAAATCTGTTTAGAGCGAAGACAGAATCAAGATTTTACATTTTTTTACTATAAATCGTAAACGGTAAAGTTTTTCGAAAGAATAGCTAGAAGGACGTCTATAGAACCACTTCAAGAATATTTATACTTATTTTGATGTCAATCAGACTTTTGAATTAGAAATAAAACAGATTTAAAAAGTCTAAAATTAAGTTTGAAAATCAATATGAAAAATATTGCTAAATCTGATTGGTACCAACATAAGTATAGATATTTTTATAGTGGTTCCTTAGACGGCCTATAAGCATTATTTCGATATTTTTACGTTTACGATTTATCGTGAACAAACTGTAAAATTATTTAGTTCTTGTCTTTGCCTTAAGATTGTTCCAAAAAGTATTCCACTCAATTGGCTAGTTCTAGTTAACTCCTGTAACGTGCTCGTTAAATTAGTGATGGCCAGCTGACATAAACTGTCGTTTTATTATCCTTGGACATCGTGGCTTGCATCACCGATGACTGAAAGTACAATTAGGACAACTGTTGTAACTTATTAATTAAATTGTTAAACTAAAATGCAATAGGCATTTGGGTGAAAATAATCATAAAATCAAGAGCAGTAAATAAATGATTGTACAGCCACCCCAATCATGTACTCAAGTACTCAAAAACAAAAACCTGAGCTAATTTCGACCTCGTTGGCGTAATGGTTACCATGCCGGACTGCCATCAGAAGGTTCCGGGTTCGATTCCCGGCACGCCAACTTCTTTGTACTAAACTAATTGGTTGGCTGTTGGTCTGGGTGTTAAATATGTATCTGTACTAAAAAAATAATAAAAAAACGCATTAGAGAAAACTTATGTATATGAAGATTCTGCAAGGTGTGTTGCCATGTACTCATTTAGAGTTAGTCAATTTGATTATTTTTTTAATAATTCAAAATTATACATATTCCACCTTCGGCCAGTCAAAAGCCTAATGAGTATGCCTAGCTTTAATGAGTATTAAGAAACATGTTAACGAATTCAAAATGGATTAGCGATGCTTTACAAAAAAGCAACTCAGCTGGCATTTTAGGTACTCTTCCCACTGGCACTGGTTTTTTAGATCAAATGTACTTTTTATTAAATTAATTTTAGATTAGATTTACATTTATTAATATTGAATTTACTTTATTCAAAATAGTTTACTACATACTAGGGAATATGTATACTAATACATATTCCCTAAACAATTAGAAGGGAAACAGCGCTCACCCTCGAAAATAAATTAGCCAGTCACATCAAAGTAATTTAGCCTCCCACGTATAATTTGAAATATAACACTTTACTCAATTTGGGAACAATAATTATTATAACTTTATAACCAGTTTAATAGGATACCTGAAAAGCTTTAACAACGACTAGTTTTAACAATATTTTGTCCCAGACTTTGGGTCAAATTAAAATGGAGCCCATTGCGGCAACAAATTTTGGTTACTTGCCAACTAGGCAGTATGTTTTTCTGGTTCTGATTTATTGTAGTTTACAGAGCAACATTGTTTTAAATAATAGACCTCTTGATATTTATGGTGAAGGCTGAAATATGGGTACAAAAATTTCAGAAGCTTTAGATTTAGGATCTTTAAGTGTAATAATAGATGTACAAATTGAGTTTTAGGATACATTTACTACACAGCTCTACAAAAAATCTATTTTTTTTTTGCTGTCCTGGATATCATCGCAAATTGTTACGTTTTTAAGTGACGACCCAGATTACGAATATATTCGTAAAAGTACAAAATGTGCTCATTTTTTAAAATTGAATTTTGAACGATTTATCATCAAAATTAAATTTTTCAGTCATTTGGTGAAAAAAATCCGAGCAAATCTTACAAAATTATTGATATTTTCACTAATTGTGTGTATAAACGCACCCAAAATCATCATTATATCAAAGGCAACAAAACCACTGTAGACCAGTGCTATCTGATTTGTAAAGTGTGAGTCGGCCTCAAGCATTAAGAGTCACGTTCCAATATCTATAAAAAAGTGTCGTATGAGAATATTTACTTTATTATTTTAACTATTTATTGTTTGAGCTGCGTCAGGCATACACCATTACTGAAAATTAGGAAAGAGATACAGCCTGGTGACACACGGATGAACGGAAAACGAAGTCTAGTATGAAGATCCTGATGTACCCTATTACTAAGACTTCGCTGGGTACTTGGATACTCTGAACACTTGGATACAGAACATTAAAAAAGACACGTGCAATCAGTTTAATATTCTGCAGCCATTTAATGTTCAGCAGTAGCAGTTTTCATAAGTAGAAAATTAAATAGCCAGTTATTCAATTACACATTTTAATTTACAAAGACCAAACCCTGTTCAATTAATTTCACAATTATAAAAAAAAAAAACTAAATATATTAAACAGGTTCATAATATCATGTGTATATCAAGTCGTATTAGATAACTACATATATTAAACTGTTTAAAATATAATTAAGTTGATTATATTTTGTTTAATAGTGTATGATTGTTGTGTTGTTTTCATAACTAGTAAAATCAAAACATAAAGTTGACGATGCGTGTTCAGGGCTCAGCATTATATGTCTTTATCAAACCAATCGTTATCATATTTATAGCTCTATCAGAGACACCCAACATCAAAGCCGCCAAAAATGGACATCCGATATCAAACAGAGTAATTCGCAATAAGCACTGACCAGCGTGACCTTTAGGGTTCACTTACCAAGTAATCTGCAGAAAGAACTGATGAAATAGTCCCCAAAGGTTCTTCCCATTTCCGCAGATGGCACCACTTTATTTGGGGTTTTGTTAGAACTTTCCCGAACCTTATTATCTATATTTCATCCTATTTCGGCCGCAAGTCTCGATTTTTGTTCAAACTGGTACAACCCGACAAAAGACGTGCGTTAACATTATTTATGAGGAGGTATATTTTCTGTCGCTCTATAAAAACTTGCAAAACTCTTCGCAAGAAGAGAAACTTGGGAAAAATGCAAATAAATAGACGACAAGACCGTTCCGAACTTTCTTTTCCGCAATATTCTCGTCCTCCTCCTCGCGTCGTTTTCCTCACTGCTGAGGGTCGTGACCCCCGCCACGGATCATCTTCTCCCGCACGATCTTGCGCCATCGACTCCGGTCACTTGCCGTGTGAATGGCTTCATGAACTTTTGTTCCGAGTGTGGTGCGAATCTGGTCAGTCCAACGCACCGGACTAAATATTCTCGTAGGCGGTGTGAATCCGTTAAATAAATTAAATAATCCCTCGTGTTTATCGAAACTTGTTTTTCGGGAGTTTCTGAGGGATTTTCCGGGGAAAGCCGGGTCGTAAAAGCAATCGTAAAACCTGTTGGCGGTATCCGGGGTGGGCCAGCTCCCGACATTGATTCTAGCCAAGGGCAGACAAGGTCGCCCGGACGACCGCCACTGACGCGGCTTTCCATTTTTGCCGAAAATTTGACAAGGGTGAGGCTTCTTACACTGTTGTAGCAAACGGAGGGGTTATCAGGACGAAATTTATTCGTAAACAACGCGTAAACTTGTGTGAAATTTGTAAATGATTAGATTTTGTGGCCGAATAGTTGCCTATTTAAGTATTACATACTACATAATTATACTTACAATTATAATACTATACATACTACCTATGTTTTTTTACTATATATGCTTAATAAGCATAGCTTAATCAGCCCACCAACGTTCCCTCTGCTGGGACTCGGGGCCTTATTTAACGAGGAGAAAGATATAAGCCATAATACACCACGCTGGACTAGTGCAGGTTAATGGGTAACACACATTTTTAGATTTTGTGGTCCTCAAACGTATTTCCTATTAGATCAGATTAAATGTCTTAAGTTTGAAAAGCAGCCGTTTTTCCACCGAGACACACTCGCTTGTGCTAAGTATATTATATGCTAACTCTGATTTCTGACATTTTTTTTTAAATACGAGATCACCTTTTTTAATTTACCTCCAAAACTTTTTATTTCATTTCTCTCAAATAGTAACAAAAATTTCGAGAATCTTCTTCAGTAAATTGAAAATTGGATTGTCAAAACGAAATCCTATTTCCAATTCACCACACTGTCAGCGGCACGAGAAAGCTTTTTGAAAGTCTACTTGTTCGACACTGGAAACCAAATTAAAATTAGAAAGTTATTTTTCCTGGGTTGAAATACTAGTGGTACTAGATAGATCAATTTTAGAGCGGTACTGTTGGATATCGAATAACAGAATAATCCTACTAATATTTTAAAGGGAAGGTTTATGTGTAAGTGTATATGTTTGTTACTTCTGCACGCTCATACGACTGAACCAATTTTGATGAAATTTAGTGTGAAGATAGGTTAAACATTGGATTGATACATAGGATACTTTTTATCACGAAAATAATTCTGGTTCCTGTGGGAAACGCTAAATAATTAATAATCATAATCTATGTTACTCCTTCACGCTCTAACAACTGAACCGATTTTGACGAGATTTACTATGGAGATACGTTTTACCTTGGATTAACACACATGCTTCTTTTTATCCAGAACTAAATTACTTTGTTCCGGATTAACGTGGGGAACACTGCAAACTAGAAATGGTTTAGTATAGAGCTAACCTGCCATGTGCGAAAATAGCCAAATATTTAATTTATTTATTTATACTTGCTTATAAATGATTCTGATTGAGACGGAAAAAATTACGACATAAAATAAAAATCACTCCATAGACATTTATAGTTAAATTTATATACAAATACAAATCATTTATTGATAACACCAAAGTTACAAGTCAAATAATATGATATCATTACAAAAGTATATGATATGTATCAATGTCAATTTTCAATTATATTCTAGTACTATAATATCATTACAATAGTATATGATATTAATCATAATGTCCATATACCCAGGTTTCGTCATAAATAAAATATTGACTCATTTCTAGTGAAATTTAAAAATCACGATATAAGTTTTTCGTCGACGCGACATAGATAATAAATACTAAGATTGAAATGAAATAAGAATTTCGGTAAAAGCACTATGCTGTAAACTTTTCCTCTATACTTTTTCAACTTCTTCCCAAATTTAAAAACTTTTGCATCAAATTAATCAACATTCAAAGAATTTGAAACCATAAAAATGGGAAGACATTACACAAAGTGCAATGAACTCTGACGTTTATTACAACCAAGTTTTACTGCTCAATAAAAATTTTCGCTCATTTCCCACAATTAGGAAGAAATATCCTAAATTCATTGTAAGTGCGTATATCCCACGTACTACATGAAAATATGAGACCATGAATCTCAAAAATGAACCTTGTTTGTTAGTGGCTAAAATTTATTTTAGAAAGAGCACTGAGAGACTTCGTTGCAGCAATATAGTTGGTTTAATTAATTTTGAGGATACCGTTTACTCTTTTTTTCTAGTTTTCTTTTTAGTAACTTTGGGTGCAAATTATAATGCTTGTAATGCTTAATGTTACGTAGGCTCAGTAAAATTTTTAAAAACTTCAAAACGACAGAGTTTTTCCCACTCAAAGCTTCAAACTATGGTTTTCTCTAATATCAGGGATACAATTGACATTCACATAACACATGAACATGGAAAAAAATACTTTCCCAGATAAAATAGAAATAAAGAAAGAAAAAATAAGTTTTATGTACACATACGAGTACACAATAAGTGAATACATACAAAAATCATAATATGGGGTGTATTTTTGGTAATAAGTATAAGCACAAAAGGAGCAGTTTAGCATAATGCTGAAATACACTGGACACTCTAGCATTATGCTGAACAATGATAGTTTTCAACCCGATTTAGCTTAGCCTAGCGTTAATTTTATTGATTTTATTAGATAATAACCTGCTTTCTTTCATCTGCAAATTATCAATATGATCGCTGAAAAAATATTTCAGTATGTACAATAATTTATTAAAAGCATAGATACTGAAGCAAAAATTCCATTGGTTGCTTATCTCTTGTAGACACCCAATAATTAAAGACATTTGACCCTCTCAAATACCTCTGTCTGGATCCAGGATATCGAGAGCAATAACATTTCTTTTAACAACAGTTTTATATTCTTAACTACAGTTCTAAGCTTCCGATGCATTTTAGTGCTTTGGATTGAAGCCAAATTCCTTACAAACTTAAAGGATCGATTTTTATAGTTCCCGAAGTTTGTTGAGTATTAAAAATATTCGAACATTGCTTGGCGGAAGCGATCTATTTTTAAATGGATTTTCTTAGAAAGATTTTCTTGATTGTTTTTTTGACGTGACAACGTCTTAAATTAGGTTGCGGCTGGGAGTCACTTATGAAAAAGTGTAACGCCCGGTAACGTTACGATGAGTCACCGAACGAGAGAGAGGCCCGCCGAATGCCTTGCGTCTCTCTCCCACTCAACTATGATCGGTCTGCCGCGCGCGCAGCACGCGGCAGACGTTGTCACGTAAAATCTTCGCCCGTAAAACCGACTTTACAGGCAACCATATTTTTTTTGGAATCCGCAAACGTCATCCGTCATTGCTGACGGATGACACACATTCTCTCTCATTTACATAATTGCATGCTTTAAACTATTTTAAAACTATTATTTTAAAAGAGAACCGAATAAATGAAAGAAAATTAAAATTAGAATATATCTATATCTATCTATCAAATATGAATAATATAAATCTCGGAATCGAACGATTTTCATGAAATTTAGTATACCAAATAGGAGGTTTTGGGGTTGATAAATTGATCTAGCTAGGAATCTTTTTTTTTCAGAAAAAATCATATAAAACTGTAAATATAAGAAAAGAACTAATTACCCCAAAAGACAGGTAACAAATATTTTTGTATTTGTATATACTCGTATTTAGAAAAATATCATAATTGATAATTAAATAACTTACTTATATGAATATTATAAGCAGTTAAATCGTTCTGTAGAATATTTAAGGATATAGGTATATCAGATTCATCCAATCAGGAGGCCTGTATCAATATTTACGGAGGATTACTAACTACCTTTCTTAGAAGTTACTAAATTTGGTCCATTCCAAATAAGTACCTTCCCGTATTTATTCCAACCCGAGGATGGATTATCCAAGTTTCCCAATAAAACTATTGGAAGTTCTGGACATCATTTCCTTTACAGAGGTTCTTGTTATTGACATTTTATGGGATGATCAGAATTGCTTTGTGTATCGGTTGTTGACAGGATGTTCAAGTTTCCTGTTCCCTGTAACATTTTAGGAAGTAATCATTTTTACTGACTTAAAAATGGCAAATATTTGACTGTTATTTTGTTCACCTCTAAAAAACGAAAACTAAAAAACATTAATTTTTCACGTACTCGCCACAATGTATTTATAATTCATCCACTCATGCCTTAAAAATTACATAACTGTTTCTTTGTCATATTTAATTCAAACTAAACATCACATAACCTCTTCTACGTGAGTAGAAAAATCAAGTGCTTCCTTAACATAATTATGTTTAAAAATAATTACAATACAGAAACACTTGTTTTTTCTTGCAAATTGACATCGTGGGCAAAAAATAAAAGCTACATAAAAACAGAACAATAAAAAGCAAACGTTTTCTGTTTAAAGCTAAACAAAAAGTCCTAATGATAAGCATGCCAGCGAAGCAGTATAGCTCCCAAGTCACATACATTTTCCTTACTAGATTGAAAATAAAACGTGTATCAGCAAATCGGTGTGGAACGCGACAGTAATTGGGAATTTTATTAGCTCCTGCAAAGGAATGGCGACACAAACGCAGGATTTACTGCCTTTTATAGCCATTTTAAACGCCGTTTTGAGACATCGCCACCGACGCGGGAACGTTTCCTTAACGTTGCTTTTTCTAACTGCCAAGGGATACACACCGGAATTCGGCGTTTTTCTTGCTGGGTACACGAATCTCTGATTTATATCATTGAAAATCTGGATACGTCTCAAAAAAATCTGGCTGGAAGATATGAAAATGAAAAATTTAAACCAAACAAATTATCTTATAGGTTATTTTTCATTTTGACTCGCTTTTGTTTGCTTTAATTATTTATATATTTATTTTATAAAATTTCCTTTTTTATTACACTACACCAAGTATCGAACCAGAACATCTCGAAAAAAACATAGCGAGAAAAATGCGATAAAAAAAACCATAAGAAGTAGCTTTCAGTGTGTTTTTTTTTATTTTGGCTCCCGCTAGTTTTATGTTTATTTGTATTTAGTTTTTTTACGTCAGTTGACTACGTCAAGTATCAAACCAGATAGAACCAGTTACTAAGCATAGCTCCTAGCCAAATGCATTCCATTTTGTCAATGCATTCACCTATAGCGGTGACACTGGATGAAAAATAGCCAAAGCACTTACCAAATCTACGTTGTAAATTGAGATTTAGAATTTTCGTTGTGGTGATTTTTCAATGCGACATTTACAAATGGTTCACTATATCCTGTTTTAATCTAGAGCATTGGAATTGCAACTTCCTTTAAGTATTTTGCTTTGTAACGACGGAAAAGCATTGCGTGATATCTTTTCCCATAGAATTTGCGTTATAAGTCCATGTATTTTCCAATGAAATAAATATGATTTTATAAAAAAATATATAAGTAAAAGATATTCGTATATAGGTATATTGAATAGATTTGCTATTAAATTAGGTTTTGCCTTTATAATCCCTGACGTAAAAAAGATCGAGTGCTATAAGTTTGACGTGTCTTTTTGCGTGCGTGTGTAAGTGTGTGTGTGTGTGTGTGTGATCGTTGTTCCCAAACGAATGTACCGTTTTTTTTTGTGTTGAACAAACTATGTTTGATTTAAAATCAAATTCATAAAATATGGATGATATTTTTTCATAACTCGCTCAATATCGTTATCAAGTGAAACAATTTGATTAGTAGAATGCATACGCTATGATACATTTAAAATCCACAAAATTTTGTGAAGGACTTTCTTAATTTTTAATTTATTTTGCCCAAGTTGGTCAAAACTGTAGATATATACCCGCTATCTTCTATGCTCAAGCTTGACTTACGTTATTTTGTTTTTTTTTTTGTTTACATATGGTTAAAAAGGCAATTTTTCGAGGTGATACTGTTTTCTCCGCCGAGAAAGTGTCATGAAAAATCACGAGACATGTTCTTCGGTCGTTTTTCACACATCGCTCCATGCAAGTGGTTCGTTAACCCCCAGTACTGTCTACACGTACCATCGGCGACAATGGAACACTCTCAAGTAGAGAGCGCCATCTCTCGGCTCTATCGGGGACGTGTTGTGGACTTCTACGGGATATGTTGTATACAGTTCAGACTTAAGAAACTATATGTCAATTATCATCATCAGCAGCCTTTGTACTTTCGTTGTTTCTTCTCCAGCAAGCCATACAATACAATCAGTTTTCATCATACTTAACACTTTCATTTGAATGTGATCTAACGAATATAACATTTTTTGAGAAAATATTTTTTATGGGGGTGGGGGTTATCTTGACAGTGTTGAGAGTTTTATGTAGTTGGTTGGTTGTGTGCTTTATTGAAAGATGTAGCTTACATTTTTACAATAAAGCTTCACGTGAAAATGTCATAAACTGTCAAGATATGACCACCCCATAAAAATATGTACTAAAAAAATGTTACATTCGTAAATTACATTGTTCTATGATGGAAACTGGTTGTTGTGTGTACTAACGATTCATAACCATTTAAAAATTTTATGCGTTAATTTGAAATTGATCATAATGTACTCGTATGTATTATACTAGCTAGAAGAGTTGTAAACCTAAATCAGTTCACCATAATGAAACTTATAAATTCCCATTGTTTTTTACGTAGGGAGAAAAAGTGTGTTCAAGTTCTCAGCTTTAGTAGTGTTTCTATCTATGTTTATAAGACCAGTCTGCACGCCCCGTGATAGGGCGAGTGACACATTCGTGACAACACAACATGATACCACGGGATAATGTCTCCTCGTAACTTATATTATAATGTATCCCAAGTATACACAATGTTTTCCTTCATATATTTTGCGATAATGCAAACTAAATACAACTTCAAAAGGTATGCTAAGGAATAACCTTTTATAAAATCGGTAGTAATCCTATTCCTTGAGTTTTTTTTTTTTTACTCTAAGGGCAGCGCGTTACCACAAGTAACCTGATGGTAAGTGACATTTAGGTCTACGGTGAAACGCGCTTACCTAGAAGGAACCGGTTCTCAATTTAAAAAACGCTATATTTTAATCATGGGGAACAGGGAATTTGACAAGGAATTTCAAAGCTGGCAGTTCAGACATCAAAAATACAGTATGCAGTAGTGTATTCTCTGTGAAGAGCATTATAAAAAGTAATACAAAAAATACCTTATTTATTTTCATTTAAAATATGTACGTATATGTATATAGTATTCGTTAAAAGTAAGTTATTACAGTTTGTGTTATGTTAAAGAGACACTGTGCCCCGCGCTTAGTATATTTCAATCCTATGCAAAGAAACTGTTGAATTGTACTGTTGAAAAAAAAATAATCTTCAGTTAGTGTCCATAAAATCTATTTCAGTATAGGCATTATTAATTCTAAGTCCCGTTCTTATGACCTTTACGTTAAATATACAGTCTCATCCACCTGCAAAAAAGACATTCAATTTCACGCCATTATGTAGATCACAGACCCTTCGTATAATCTCTCCGATATACTACATACATATAGCTCGGAGGTTGCCGTTTGGGCTTGCCATGAATTAGGTATACGAACGCTACCATTATTTAGAAAATACTACGGCTGGCCGCCTTTTGGGAGGCACTAATTTACTTAGTGATTGAAGGGTACCAAAATGGGCTTAAATAAGGATTTATGACGTAGTAACTTATCTAATTGTTCATGAATATCCACTACCGAAATATAAAAATTAAAAATAAATAAACAGATTAATTACAGCTAAGATTTTTTTATTATATTTAACAGTACTTAAGAATAAAATTTACAAAACATAAAAAAAAAAATGACAATATATTTTTTTTAAATCTATTTTTTGTTCAAAATATTTTTAAATCAGATGAATTATTAATAATTTTCTTCTGATGGGTTTTTTTTCTCATGGATTGGCCATAAGTATTTTATTGTATTTTAACGTTTGTAGCTGTAATTGTAACGTATTTTACTGCACAATAAACTTTTTACTGAATATATTATTACTTAGTAGTATTGTAGGGATCCACTGTCGCTCTGCATAACAGGGCCTTCTGGCACCTAGTGCTAGCGCAGCGACTCATCATTACATGACCTCCTTAGGACATTAAATAGAACCTATTTGTATGTTCACTTTACCTACTTTTACTTATATAGTACTAGCTGACCCGGCAAACGTTGTTTGCCTCACTTAGGGGTACAGCGCCATCTATTGATTACTTACTCAACCCAGTCGAAAGTTATCGTCATCTGTTAGAATCATTTGGAGTTAACAGATAATTGTGACTGTCAAATAATAACAGACAATAATTAGCAATAAATTAAAATTGCGACTATAATTTGAGATTTAAACTATCCTATCTCTCAAGTTGGATCGAACTGCACATGGTGTGCGAATTTTATTATAATTGGTTAAGTGGTTTAGGAGTCCATTGAGGACAAACATTGTGACACGAGATTTATATATATTAAGATTGCTCCTTGTTGTAAATATGTTGTTAGCTGAAATAAAAAAAATTGTATGTATTTGTATTATTGTAACACAAATTGTATTTTTGTACAAAGTCTTACTCAACAATGCTTCGTAACAGAAAATCTTCACGATAATAAGCAAGTTGTTATTGCCTGGATCTAACCACAAATAGCTTAGGTACGAGAAGATCTCAGAATACCCGATAGCGTGTGTAAGTAGAAAGGACAAGTCCCGTTGCATATGCGATATCGTAATTCGAGGATCACCAGCAGCAATCCTGAGTAAGAATGTAGTAGTGAACAAAGCAGTGCCTGATCTCTGATTTTTTTCTTTTTTCACCTGGGGCAAAACGATTACTGAACACCTTTTATAGTATTGCTAGTATAGATATTGTCTGGTAGGTAGATCGCCAAGCTAATGGATCAATGACATGCGGTCCAATTAGGGGACGCTTCAGGGCCGTGGGGCATGACATCAAAATACTGGCGTAAGAGAGAGAGAGAGAGAGAGAAAGAGAGAGAGGGAGAGAGAGAGAGGACGTTTACTAACCTACGAGATAAGCTGACGAACATGATCTGCTTTTTTTGTCCTTGTCTTGTCCCTCCGAAATTGGCTACGTCAGCTGTATAAAAAGCACCTACATAGAAACTGATACATTAACAGAGAAACCACGATAAAAAAAATAGTAGTCGTAGAAAAAAAGAGGAAAGATGAGATCATATGGGATTATGTGTCTTAAATAACGCACTTTGTTATCCACAATTGAATGTATGTTTGTAGCGCCTGTAGCACGGCTAGCTATGGTGATCTGACGCGATCATCGAAGCTTAGAAACGGTCGAAACGGTGTTTGGATGGGTGACCATGACAAGACTGTCGTTTTTCAAGTGGCATTTTCATTTTTGACTTGTAACTTTGGTGTTATCAATAAATGATTTGTATTTGTATTTGTGCATTTAGGCGCTACCGTCGGTTGGATGACACGTTAAATTGTAGGTCTTGGCTTTCGGGCGGCTCTTAAAACTCCTGTCACCAGAACTTGGCCACTTAGGTCATACGAGGAAAAACAATGTATATTTGGACCACGGAAGCTCGCAAAATCTACGTAAAATCTTCTTTTTAAATAACAGTATTTTTTTATCCATAGTTTAAACCTCATTCACTGGCTTTCGGGTACCGGATATCCCCCATCTTCGGAGAACGAGGTCAGGATTCGACCTCCGCGAAGGTCGAGCATCGAACTCTTTACGTCAGGTCCACGCCCTGAAGGATCAGCGATGGTGAAAATGTGTCCTGTTTGTGGTGATTTGTCAACTTTTGACGGATAGTAGGGTTTTTGTGCCCGAGAAGGGATGGTTGGATTTATGTTCGGAATATTGAGAATCGGTGTAACGTATGAGTTTGTTATTACGCTGCACTCAATTTAACTGAGAGCTGGCACGAAACAAAGTAACCATTATGCCTTTGTCGAAATTTAATTTAAAAAAACTGTAGATGCTCTTTAATTATTTTTGAAGATTGCATTTACTGTCAGAGCTACGCAAATTATTATTTAAAAACTATAATAAGTATACTTATTTTTTTGTATAACTATTATACACGTCACGGCAGCATATAATGGTAAGTAAAACTAAAACTAATAATATACTTTATTTGTACAGCAAAAAAATAATTAATACGACAGTCTACCGACTGGGGTCGGTAATTTTTTGAATAGATTTTGTGGTGGGCCACAATATCTATCCGTGCCCATTAACATGCAGAAGTTTTCTTCTGGACATAGGCCTACTCTCTTTTCTTGCTCTCTTTAGGAGACCTTATACTCAGACAAGGATAAGCCTACAGCCCTACAAATTAATTATCAGCAAATAAGTAAGTAATAAGTTTTCCAAGAAAAAGTAACGTCTAACTGATTTTTAATAACACTTTTCCGATAATATAACAAAGTAGAAAACCACTTAGAAACTTCTTTCACCGACTGAAGAGGAATTAAAAACCAACTTTGGAACGGAATTGAAACTCAAGAGTAGTACGAACGAAGTTAAAACTTTGTAGCCGTGGCGAGAATTTTATCTCTAACTCTAATATTTCTGAATTACTCGAACGTTTTCTGCCCAGCCATGTTTCAGTTATTTATCTTTGGCATTTTTCCTGTAAGAAGTTTAAACCTCATTTCTATTACTTATACAAAGCTTTATATCATATACTTACCCATCATCTTATGTTTTGAACAATTCTGTTTAATGAAATGAATGCTACGCAAACTTGATTTCGACTTATAAGAAGAAGAATATATTTATTGCATAACCATGTCCAAATACGAGATCTTAAAAAAGTAATTAGGTCGTCAGTCTTCTTCGTGAATAACATACATTAATACAATTTTATTAAATTTACGCTACTTCGAAATATTCATTCAAATTATAGAACTCATAGTCTATCAACCATTCATATGGCCTCAATTTATTTATATTGAGCGATTTTAAATTTGTGCCAAAAAGTTGTTTACATTCTTCTTCTTCCTTGCCTTATCCCACTAGGTTGGGTCGGCACAGCAAATATTCCTCTTCCACTCTCCTCTATCAGCCGTCGTCGCTACACTCACTCCTTTCACTCTCATGTCCTCATTCACTCCATCCACGTCTTCTTTAGTCAGCCTCTTGCCCTTCTTCCTTGCACTTCCATTTCCATACATCTCCTACTAACATGCATCTCCAAAAAGTTGTTTACATTGTTATTGTCTAAAGGCAAGTAAAGGCATGCCCCAGTAAACTGGGGCTTTTATTATACATGGCGTTATGATTTGCACTATGCTCATATTATATCATAGTAAAACTAACTTTGACGTACTGTTGGTTTCTATATAAAAGTATTGAGTGCCACCGGGTCAGTTTATCTATCTATAAATAGAAACAAAAACTGTCATATCGGGTGTGAAAGAATCCATGTCAAGGAATGCGATGTGTCGTGTAATGAAACTGTTATAGATACTCGTACATCCGAGCAAGCGTTCAAGTGTAACACTCAGACACGACTCAATGTCTTGCTCTAGGATAACGCCTTATTCCAGAGGGCTACTATCGATTTGTTTGTGGTTTTAGGAATCATTTTATTTTTGAGGCGATGGGCAAATCTTGTATTTATAGTTATATCCCTTTGAAATAAAAAAAAGACAGAGCGTTACAACAAAGCAAATTTTAAATACATTATAGGTCATAATAATATTATATCGTCATGCAAAAAACAAAGATGTGTTTAAATAAAACAGGGACAGGTTTAGAAATAAACTTGTATATGTTTTAAAAATATGAATCTGTGATCTGAAATAAAAATTAATTAATTAAATTAAACATTTAGATGTACAACATGCATGCATAACTATCGGTAATGTTTACAGCTAGGTTCTGTTTTCGAATCACCAAATGTAGTCGATTATGTGACATTTTTAATGATACAAATTGTTCTGTCTTAGTTACTGTTAAAATAGCAACCCCACTAATATATAATCCCACTAATATATTATGTATGTGAAAGTATATATGAGAAGTATGTCTGTGTATGAGTGTTTATTGCTTATTCACGCCCAGACAGCTGAACTGATTCCAATGAAATTTGGTCGGAGATACAGATAGACTGTGGACAGCAGAACCGATTTCAATGAAATTTGGTACGAAGATAGAGATTGACCGTAGACAGCTGAACTGATTTCAATAAAATTTGGTACGGAGTAGATATAGACCGTAGACAGCTGAACTGTTTTCGATGAAATTGGTACGGATATAGAGATAGACCATGGACTAACTCTGTCACTTTTATCCTGGATTAACGCGAGTAACATTGCGGGGCGCAAATCGCAACTGGCATGTAATAATGATTACTAGACACATAGTAGCCCTCACCAGCTCATGACGTCATCTGGGGATCAAGTTTTATCGTTTTATTGTTACGTACTTTCCATTTTACGGATGAAAAGATATATGATATTCGTTCGAATAAAACAAAAATATTGACTCAAATCGAAAAAGATGAGAGTCTTTCTTTAAAATAATTCCATGAATCATATCACCTTAGCTGGTTTTACATATCTTTTTATCTTGTAAAGAAAATATAATTGCTTACGCAACAGTCAGCCTAAGTAACTACCTCTTTGCTTACTTGTGATTTACGGTCAATAACCTTTGTAAGGAAAATAAACCTATATTAATTGAACCAATTTCATTCTATTATTTTGAATCGTTATTTAATTTTTCAGTCCAACGGCTAAAGCCAATGTATTCGACCATTCCACGAGGTTCAATATCAAAGAGTATTCTTATAATAAACGAAAAGGCTTTTCCCGCTGAACCCTTGCCAAGATTTTCTTTTCGCGTAATTCCATTTGTCACAAAGGAATGCGAACTATTGACCTTTATTAACTTGAGAAAATATTTGATCGCTCGCATTGCTGGCTATTGCTTGCTTTTGATTTCCAGTAATTGTGTTTGTGTTCCCTGATATTTGTACTCTGAATGGTTGAGTTAAGGTAATACTAATGAATACACATAAATCAGCGAGTATGGCTCGGTGATAAAAACGTCTGTTTTTCTATCAGACGGCCATTTTTTTCCATTGGTATGATTCCGGCCCAATGACTGGTATTATCAAGTTATATGTGGATTTGCACTCGCTTTACGGTGAAGGAAAACATCGCGAGGAAACCGGCATGTTTGAGGATCACTATATCCGGAGACGTGTATCATGCCACACTTAGCCAGCGTGGTGGACTGTAGCCTATATCTCTCTCCTCGTGAGAGAAGGCCTCGAGTTCCAGCAGTGAGAACATATAGTGGGATGCTTATGCTAAGAATGAATACACATCGTTTGTTCACAACATTATTAAAGCTAATTATACAGGTTGACTGGAACCTAACGCATAGCCTAACGCATAGCCAAACCACTTTTGTTTAAGACTTTTGGAAATTCGAACTCAAAATATCAGCAGTTTCATTTAAAAAGTTCGTTGACCTGCGACTGAATGTATGAAGCAGTTTTTTTCGTAAACTTCCATAAATCGATGCTAAAAAAATAATCATTTGTTTCTTGAGAGGACATACGCTTCAAGATTTGAAATCGTTTATTTCTTACAAATATTATATGGAATCACGTGAGAACATTATTAAATACTATTTTAACACTAGAGTACACGCGCGGGCTACATATGTAGCCCAGGGTATTGTTTTGGTTCATAACTTCGTGAAATCGCGTGCTTCAACTTTGAGTCTCTAGCTAAGCTCCAATTGGTTGTTGCTCGACGCATTCAGTGTGGTGTGAGTGATCAATGCTGGCACATATGTGAGAAATAACGATTTAAAGTTGTTGGGCTACGTATGTAGCCCACGCGTGCACTGGCGTAACTTCTTAGGAGCGGAATGTTTTTTAATTTAATGTGAGTATTTATCTATTTTTACTCATTTTTGTATTGTATATTATTTTTATAGCCTATAAACTTACTGTTTGTTGATATTTTATTAACAGATTGCTAAATATGGATCGGAAAATGGAAGAAAACGTGTTGAGATGGCTAGATGAGGAGTTAGATATGGTTGATTTGATTGAAAGTGAACAGGAAGAGGATTTGAGAGAAGAAGAAAATATAATTCATTCTCCACACTCCACTGTTACCGAGCAAAGATAAGATTGATGAAAATAGTGAGAATGCTGAACAATACAATAATGTAAATAGTGAGAATGCTGAACAAAACAAACTAAGTGTGGAGTGGATGTTGTGGATAGGATGTGTCGTCAATATGACGTTTCTAGAAATAGTAGGCGTTGGCCACTCACATTATTTATTAACTATTTGAATATTGCCGGTATAAACGGTGTAGTTATTCACCAGTTGAATAAGACAAATGGAAAAATTATCAGACGCATTTCCCTTCAGTGTTTGGGGTTTGAGCTTGTGCAACCATTAATTTTAGAACGTATTCATCAGAATAATATTGCAAGAAGCATCAAAACAAACGCAAAATTATTGAATAATGTTTCAGAAGCTCCTCAACAAGAAAATGTACCGATTCGTGGGGGGGTTGCACGCTGTGCGTTTTGTAGCAGTATGTGCAATCGCAGCACAAGGAAAACTTACTCAAAATGCTACATGCGTATATGTAATGATCACCAAATTTTAATTTGTCCTTCGTGTAATGAAAATAAATAAAAAAGTTTTTAAAAATAATGTAAGAATTAAACCAAAAGTTGATTGATCTGAAATAAGTAAAAAATATGTGATTTTTTGAGAAGTCTGAAATTTCGTTAATATTTTAAGTTTAAGAAAGAGAAGGTATTTTTTTTTGAGTTCAGTTTACTTAATAAATGTCATTTATAATAATAAACGTGTTTTGTTTAAAAATTAAACTATTATTTTTCAGTATATTTGAATTTGAAATGGGCTACAAGTGAAGCCCACGCGAGCACTCATGAACGTTTTAGAGGCGCGTGTACCCTAGTGTTAAACATTCTTCGTCACCATAATCGAGTGTGGCTCAGTGGTAAAAACGTCTGCTTTTCAATCAGACAGCCCCTGGTTCGATCTCGGCCCCCTACACCGATGACTTATTTTTCAAGTTACGAGTATGTGTGGATATGCACTCGCTTTACGGTGAAGGAAGCCGACACGCTTGACTGCAATATCCGAAGACGCGTGTCATTCGCCAACCCACACTTGGCCAGCGTGGTGTCTTCTAGTGAGAGAAGGCCCTAATTTCCAGCAGTAGGGACGTAAATAGTGGGCTGCTTATACTTATGTTTCACCATAAAGATAAATAACAAAACAATGAAAACATAAACTTTCAAATGTTTTTTATTGACTCCAGTCATATTATACCTTTTTACCTATTTCATTCGTTTTGCATGCCTCGCCTGGTTTATTTTGTGAAGAACTGTCGACAATGAAATTGATTCCTACCTTTTATTAGCAACAAAATAAGAAGGAAATACTTTGGTTTCTATCTGACTGGTTTACGGCTTCATTGAAGCATTTCGACGAATTTATTGAGCTATATTTATTGCGCTATATTTTTCACATATTTATAAGCTGAATTATTCAATCGGTAATAACTCTGTAGCGTTAATAATATATTGTAACAAACAACAGCGCGCACACAGACAAGCCGGCCGCTCACACGAAGACGCCGTGTAAACACCTGTCGCCCTGCCGCCCGCGTCGCCCCCCCGCAGCGCTGGAACCCTATATAAGCGCGCTCGCCAGTACCGGAGCTAGTCTGCGTCCGGCACGCTCGCGCGCACATCTCCCGCACCAGCCTAGGCAGGTCGTTGATTGGCGTTCGAGTAAAACCGTACAAAGACTAGTTGCCCGTATAGTACTAGGGGTACCGCGCTGCTTTGTTAGCGAACAGTGCGAGTCTCGAAGATTATACGGTGTGACCACACTTAGCTTTCTCGTTTTAACTTTGACAATTTTATATAACTTCACTACTCGTTAACCTTTTGTTTGTAATTTATTAAGTTTGTGAATTAAAATTATTTTCTTTTGATTTGTATTGAGGGTTTTACTTAAATAGTAATTAAGGAACTTCCCCCCTTTACAATTGGCGCCCACTTTGAGGCATTTTTTTTTTTTCACTCATTTGGATTAAAATATTTTGGACCCACTCTTAATTTTTTTTTTTTTTCTTTGTATACCCTCATTTTTTTTTTCTTCTCTTTGTTAGCTTCTCTTAATTAGCAAAATTGATTTGTATAAAGTACTGCCTAGACGTAGCCAACGAATTAACAAAATGGCCAACGTCAGTTTCACAAACGATCAATTTCGAGAACTTTTAGAATCAATTACTTGCCGATCTAATTCAAGTTTTCAAGTAGAAACAAAAACCGGTAGTTTTGCTACTTGCAAATCACGATTTGACGGATCTCGTGACGCAACGAAAGTCGAAGCATTTATATCAACAATTACAACCTTCAAAAAAATTGAAAAAGTTACTGACGATGATGCCATAGAAGGGCTTTCATTATTACTGAGCGGAGACGCTGCGATATGGTGGATTCTACCAGTGGAATTGTGTGGACGGATTATCCTCACCAACTTCATTGTGCTTCCGGATTCTCAGGACAATCGCACACTGCTTGGCGTGGATTTTATACAGGATGCAAATATTGTCCTTAACCTGCCACAGCTGCTCTTCCATTTCTTGGATGAACCTGCCAAGAAATACAATTTAGAAAACGAAACAACAGAGGATGTTTCTAACGTATCGACGGTAAACACTGAAGCGCAATCATCAGTGCTAGCTAAATTAGCTGAAATAACGGCTTTAGAGCCATTCATAAGTCCGATGCAGTTGACGCCATCACCAACTGCTACGACTCACAAAGAGGATGACGAAAAAACCTATGGACCACCACCGACAATTGAGTTGAATTCGCCTCCAGCCACACCTCCACATGAGACAATGTACTCGGGGTACTCTCCAAGGTTCGTCGGATCTCTGTATCGGGATGCACAGATGCATATAAACAATGACGAGATCACATTATCACCTAGAAGTGCCAAATTATTTGATCGCGACACCAATCTTGAAATTGCAATGTTTGCAACAGTTGAAGATACTGAAGACATTAAAACTGAACTTGTACGCGAACAATTAGATCAACTTAACAATGTCCTCCAAGAAAATGAAGCTGTTTTCACAGACAATGGTACACCCGCTGACTTAGTGGAACACAATATTGAAGTCACTTCTGATAAACCGATAGCAGTACCACCATACAGAATGTCGCCCCAGCGCAAGGAAGTTCTTCGGGAACAGATCACTGCAATGCTGAACGAAGGCATTATAGTGGCATCGAAATCACCATGGGCAGCCCCTGTTGTAATGGTACCCAAGAAGACCGGAGGGTTTAGAGTATGTATTGATTACAGACAACTTAATGCAATAACGAAAGCAGACTCTTACCCTTTGCCCAGGATCGATGACCTTTTACATGAAGCGAAACCGACTCCTTTTATGTCTTCTTTAGATCTTCGTGCCGGCTATTGGCAAATCAAACTCAGAGAAGAAGATCAAGAGAAAACTGCATTTGTAACACCTTTCGGCTTGTATGAATTCCAAAGAATGCCATTTGGCCTGAGAAACGCTCCAGCAACATTTCAACGATTTGTTGACAAACTTAAAATACAGCTAGAAGGAATGAACATTCTAGCATATTTGGATGACATCATTGTGCTTTCTCCAACATTTGAAGAGCATATACAAGATCTAGACAGACTTCTTCGACTGCTCAAGGAAAACAATGTCGTTGTAAACCGAGAGAAATGTCGTTTCTGCCAAAATAAGATTTCCTACCTTGGACATGTTATCACGAAGGAAGGAATATCAACAGACCCAGCAAAGATAGAAGCCATCAAAAACATGGAAACACCAAGCAATGTTCGCCAAGTCCAGTCCTTTTTACAAACTTGTTCTTGGTACCGTCGTTTTGTACCCGGTTTCGCAAAGATTGCTCAACCTCTGACAAAGCTGACCAAAAAGGACGCCTTATGGGTATGGACAGAAGAACAGGATAACGCTTTCACAAAATTGAAGCAAAGTTTAACAAGCGCACCCATATTGCGCCAAGCGGACTTTAACAAGCCTTACATTATAAAAACGGATGCCAGTGACTACGCCATAGGAGCTGTTTTGGTCCAGGGGGAGGGTCAAGATGAACATCCTGTAGAATATGCCAGCCGTCTCCTAACCAAACCAGAAAGAAATTATTCTACAACAGAGCGAGAAGCACTAGCAATTCTATGGGCTGTTTCAAAGTTCAGAGGCTACATTGAAGGATCCTCTGTAGTCATAGCCACTGATCACCAAGCACTGCGGTGGTTGATGTCTATCAAATCACCCACTGGACGTCTTGCAAGATGGGCACTACAGCTTCAACCGTATAATCTCAAGATTGAGTATATACCAGGCAAAACAAACGTTGTCGCCGATTATCTGTCACGCCTTCCATGCCCATCTAGTAAAGAAAACTATAATTTATGCGTCGTTTCAGTAGACATGCCTCGAAAATCAGGAGCTGAAATAAGACAAGAACAAAGAAAAGATGCAGAGTTGAAAGAAATCATCGATAATTTGGAAAAGCCAATCCGAGATGAAAATGGAGATTATTGGTCTAGTAAAGGTTATCTTATGAATAATGGAATGCTGCATCGATATCTGCACGACAATGAAGATGATTCTGCACAATTGGTTATTCCGAAACACGAAAGAACAACCATACTTCAAATCTACCATGATAGCCCAACAGCTGGTCACTATGGAGTTGACAAGACATTACACCGAATATCATCAAGATATTATTGGAAAGGAATGAGAAAGGACATTGAAACCTACGTCAAAAATTGTATAAAGTGTCAGAGATATAAGCCAAGCAATTGGAAACCATCAGGTCTGCTACAAACAACTGTTATGAACCAAAGATTCGAGACCATAGCTTTTGATTTGTTTGGACCTCTGCCTCCTACTCAAGATAACAAGATGTGGATCTTTATTGTAGAAGATGTTGCTACCCGCTGGATTGAGTTGTTCGCACTAGAACAAGCAACGGCAGAAACATGCGCCACAGTTCTGCTAAATGAAGTTTTTCTTCGCTATGGTTTCCCACGCCGATTAATAAGTGACAACGGAACGCAATTCGTTAGTGCCGTTATGCAAAAGCTTGCATTTTGTTTAAACATAAAGCACTCATTCACACCTGTGTACCACCCAGAAGCTAATCCAGTGGAAAGAAAGAATCGAGACTTAAAAACTCAGCTCGCTATCTTAGTAGAAGACAACCATCGTACATGGTCAGAAAAACTACCAAGCATCAGATATGCCATGAATACATCGCAATGCCTTAGCACAAGCTACACTCCAGCCTTTCTGTTGTTCGGGAAAGAACTGAGAACCCTGGACGACACTAACCACGACTTACGACAAATAGCGTTATCAGAAAACTTTATCCCTGAAATAACCCCTAAACTAATTCTTTTAGCAGAAACGTGGAAGAGGGCAAAAGAAGTGCAAGAAATCAATGAAGAGTCAAGAAAGAAACGAGTCGACGATCACCGGCGTCCCACACCTCTATACCAGCCTGGCGACCTCGTGATGGTTGCGACCAACACTCACAGCAACGCAGCCCAGTACAAGACAGCAAAGTTTGCACCGCGTCGTGACGGCCCCTTCATCGTTCTCCGGCAACACGGGCCCTGCTCCTTCGAGTTGGCCAACCGAACTGAACCAGAGCGTCCAATGGGTATTTATCACTCTTCATCGCTGAGCCCTTACAATGGCTCAGCTCTCTCTATTCCAAATCCAGAAAGACCTATGCGCAGACGAGGAAGACCCAAGAAGTAGATGACAACGACAGCAGCTACAACTCCTGGCCACCTCGCCGAGACGTCTTCGGGTCCAGAGGGGGAGCCTGTAACAAACAACAGCGCGCACACAGACAAGCCGGCCGCTCACACGAAGACGCCGTGTAAACACCTGTCGCCCTGCCGCCCGCGTCGCCCCCCCGCAGCGCTGGAACCCTATATAAGCGCGCTCGCCAGTACCGGAGCTAGTCTGCGTCCGGCACGCTCGCGCGCACATCTCCCGCACCAGCCTAGGCAGGTCGTTGATTGGCGTTCGAGTAAAACCGTACAAAGACTAGTTGCCCGTATAGTACTAGGGGTACCGCGCTGCTTTGTTAGCGAACAGTGCGAGTCTCGAAGATTATACGGTGTGACCACACTTAGCTTTCTCGTTTTAACTTTGACAATTTTATATAACTTCACTACTCGTTAACCTTTTGTTTGTAATTTATTAAGTTTGTGAATTAAAATTATTTTCTTTTGATTTGTATTGAGGGTTTTACTTAAATAGTAATTAAGGAACTTCCCCCCTTTACAATATTTTTATTTGGTACGTGCTCTTTGTGTATTATTTCGAAGAGCTTTAGAGTTTTTTTATACTCGTAGTAATGGATATTGTATACTTTTATCGCATAAATCTTAATTTTGATTAATTTATAAAAAAAAAATGTTAAACTAGGAATCCAATCACATCACATTTTAGAGCTAGTAATAACTCTGTTGGTTTGTAACATCAGAATGGCTTAGCGAAAGAACGGATCAGGTTTACATTTTAAAGTAAAATACTTGAAGCCCGGAAACAAATAAAATCTATTATAATTGTACAAATAAAACAATGCACGAACAATTTTAAATTATTAATATAGTATTATTTTAGTAAACAATTGCGGGATTTGTATATACATAGAAACCAATGTCTTCTGCTATAGATAGTTATATCTATAGCAGAAGACATTGACTTTCAAAAATAAAGTTTTTTGAAATAGTTTGTTAGTCTTTAGAGTCTTAATTACTCGTATATTGATGTTTTTTATTATGTCAAAATAATGCATAATATTATATAGCAAGAGCAACGTTTATTGCACGTAAATTATTTATTGAAATAACAATTGTCTTGTTTAATGCGGGCGAAGCTGTGGATCATACACAGTTTTGAATATAGTAAACGTTACAAAACTTCACGTAATCAGTAGATACTTTTTTTTGACACATTTCACACACGGCTGGTTAGCCCCATACTGAACCATTTCTAGTTCGTATTATGGTTGCTAACACAACTGATATACTACATATTGTAAATAAATAAATACATATTTAACACCCAGACCCACAGCCAACAAATTAAGTTAAGCACTAAGATGTTGACCGGTCCGGGAAAAGAACCCGAAACCTTCTGTTTAGCAGTCCGGCATGGTAACCTTTACGCCAACGAGGTCGTCATACTTTCATCATCACTTTTTCAACATCATAGTATGAAATTAGTTACAGTTTCCGCCACGAAAATTGAGCCGTACGAGCTAAGTAGAGTTAAGCACTAACTGAGGCAGTGTCGATAATCTTGATTGCTCAGAGTTTGAACTTACATTGAACACAAACTAGTAAAGTTAACTAAGTTAATCTTAAGCTAGATTTGTATTGAGCCGTGAAATGCGGAAGACGACACTGTACTGTGTTACTTGTAAAAAGCAAACAATAAATAAGATTGTTTGTATTTATTTACCTACTTATTTACGGCTTTAGTGCGTCTAAACTAATACCAGTTTTTGTTCTACCACTTTCGATAATTCACGAAAAAATAGTAAATACATCATCATCATCATCCACAGCCCTTATTTATCCCACTGCTGGGTATAGGCCTCCTCTGAATGTGCCACCTGCGTCGGTCTTGTGCAGTCCTCGTCCAGGTAGGACCTGCGACTTCAGTGATGTCGTCAACCCATCTCGCTAAATACATATTCCTTACAAAAACTAGATCGAATTTTTTTTTTCAGTCGTGCCTATGTTATAAGTACTAGTAATAAATATACTCGTACTTAGTTGCAGTAATCTATAATCATCATAATAATTCCATCCCATCTATCAGAAAACATGTCACATAACGTTTTATGTAAATAATAATTGTTGTCCAACTATTTTAAGGTACACAATATTTAATTAAAATTCACCAGTATGTTAATTAAATGTAGAATAGAAGTAGCACTATCGCAAGGAAAAGCAGTTTCGTGAATTCACATCGTGTGTGGAGTGGAAATCCTTTCGACATTCTAATTTAGTGATTACTTGAACATTCTTAACAAGAAAATACTCTAAGAGAGGTACATTTGTTGATGGACTTCTTGTAAAGTCTGCTTAGTTAATTTCTTATCTTTTTTAGTTCCGCACAAAAAGCGTATAACAGAATTTTGTATTGTTTTCTCGATTTTAACGACGTTTGGCAGACGCTTGAAATTCAAATTCAAATTCCATTTATTTCAACTATTTTTCAAGTTATATCATATAAAACATACACATTAAAATAAATATAAAATAATCACATAAATCAAGATGTCGAAGAATTCAAAATATTCAGAGAATTAAGATATACCTTTAGAAATAAATATTAAATGAAAACGAAATAGCTATTTAAGGGAGCTTCCATACGCCAAGCTAGATCTCTTGAAATTTTTATTTTACGAGTAGCTTCGTGACTGAGAGGTGTGTCAAGGGTTTTGGTCCTTTAAATACATTATAGGGATCTAAATTCTTGATAATATACCCGATTGCAGTGGGTTACAGTTGAACTTTGAAGGATTCTTATTATTAACCGTTCTTCATATCAAAGTATTAAACACGTTCCAACTTATTGGTAATAAGATATTTTACTTCAAAATAAGCATTTGTTATATTTTTTTTTAAAACAAAAGTAACCGACATAGCTCAACGCATAAGCAAGTTGAAGTGGCAATGGGCTGGTCACATCTGCCGCAGAACCGATAACCGCTGGGGTAGACGAGTTCTGGAGTGGAGACCGCGTACCGGCACACGTAGCGTAGGGCGTCCTGCAACGAGGTGGATTGACGATTTCCGGAAAAAAGCAGGTAGTGGATGGAGACGAGATGCCCAGGATAGGGTCAAGTGGCGTGCTTTGGGAGAAGCCTATATCCAGCAGTGGATGCAGACAGCCTGATGATGATGATATTTTTTTTAATTCGTTATACAAAATGTGTTGTAAATTGCTATTTATTTATATAAACGTAATTTTCTATCTTAGGAAAACTGATGTAGCAAGTGTAATTTATAAAGTTACCTTCATTGCACCACGTCGATAATAGTTATACTTAGTTTAGTTCTCAGCTTCCTCTCGAACTTCTTGAAACTTGTTATAACTTGAAGGATGCTATATAATGTAGGTATCGAGAATACTTGACAGAGAGACAAGTTTTTTTATAGATACGATTTTAATGAACCGACTAATTTTCATTGTAATTTAGCGTAGTATAACTAAACTACGACTATAAGTGTCTAGTTATACTCGTGTTATTTTCGCGTCTCTTATTACATAATTCATCAAAAAAACCATTCATTTGAAAATAACAAAACGAAATAAAACTAAAAATGATGTTGCTTATCTTTATAAAAATTTTGCTTTCGATTTTGTATAATGTGCAACAATAAACTTATATTATAACTCGATTCAATAAAGAAAGTTTAGAAAGTTTGCTTCCTCTTGTTCTTACACTAGTTTTTTCAAGTAAGAGGACATGAATTTTCAAACATTTTCTTAATGGAATCAAGTTATACCTTGTATTTATTCTGACCACCTATAAATACTTGAGCAGAAACCCAAATTTCCTAATAATCGTAGATTTCAGAATCCATTTTCGAGCATAAACATTTTCCCATCGTCCAAACACCACAGTTTACGAGTCATAATATTTTTATACGTTAGCTTAGGTCTCTAATCCAGAGTTTAGATGTTGAAGTCTAGACGCAGACTACGCCCACAATAGAACTGCGAGAGATTATAAAAAGTAGATTTTACTGTTGACTCTTCTAATTCAATTTTAGTTTTATAGCGGTTTATTTTTGTGGTCTTTGCACTCCTAGCACAACTGACGGATAGATAAATTATCCTATCCCATATAATCTTTATTAGAATTTGATATGTTAATAAGTTACACGAAAAATTCATTATATTATACCTGCGGGAAAACAAAACAGCTCTTCCTAACACTTCAACAAATCTCGGGTCACAGTGTTTTTAAAACCACTTTTCAGAGCTGGCTTGGCAACTCTTATGTTATATTTTTGTTTGTATTTTCAGTAGTTTTGAGAATAGGAGTATAACAATTTGTCATACGCTTACGCTATAACCCTTAAGGGTTGGGCACTTTTATGCCAAACCCTTGCTTAAAAAATATATTTTGTATAAAAATTTATATTTTAAACCTTCATAAAATGTTCACCTGGTAAAATCGTTTACTGGGTCAGCCAGTACTATTTGTTAGTGGATAAATTTATTTACCCACGGCTGTGCTACCAAGGCTACGAAGAACACTTCGAAGTCATTGTAAGCATAGGATCCAGACTAAAGATGACTCGAGAGAAATGTTGTGAGAAGAATATATTCAGAGCAAAACTGATAAAATGCATCATTCTTAAAAAAAATGAGTTGGGCTCGCGCATGAAAGCTTCTGTACCATTGTTGTATGGGAGCCCCTCTCAAATAATTATTTTACCAAAGTTTTATCATTTAATATACATTTATATATTCTGTGAAAATTTTAGGTGTCTGCATGCTACCATTATTGATATATAGCAAATAATACGAAAAAAACACGTTTACTATTGGGGGACCTCACAAATATATAATTTTTTTTAATTTTTAGTATTTGTTGTTATAGCGGCACAAAAATACTTATCTTGAGAATGTTTCAGCTTTCTAGCTATTACGGTTTCTGAGATATAGCCTGGACACAGACAGACAGCGGAGTCTTAATAATAGGGTCCCGTTTTGACCTTTTACGTACGGAACCCTAAAAATTTATAATATTTAATATTTTGCATGTACTTACTTAATAAATATTACCTACCTATTCATATTATGCTCTGTTTCACTACCTTCTAGGTTAACGCGCTGCACTATACCACAGCGTAAAGCTAAGTTAAAGCTTATGGTAAATCTAAGTTAGTAAGTAAGTAAGTAAGTAAGTAACAGAAGTTTTGGTCAAAGCGAACCTATTACTAATAAAATAAAACTACCTATTTACAACACTAGGGTAAATAAAACAATATAATGGCATTGTACGAGTACGACGTTTAATACAATTCTAAATGGATACAACATTTAAATAACTATACAGTTTTATTCGTAGTACAAAAATAATTGTACAATTTAGCTTCTTTTTATACAGCTCTTAATTCTAGTAGATATAATTATAATATTATTATGTCAATATACTACATATTTTATACACTTACAACATTTAGGCATTTTACTCATTAGGTACATAATTAACTTTAATTTGTTACGATCAAATCTAGTTTGTAACATGACTTTATGCTTATGTGTGATTGGTAGAAAACTCATCAAAAATGTAATTTATGGATGAATTGAACCAGTTTTATCCAAAGTTCTTACATTTTTTAACTGAATTAAAACATTGTTTCATTTAGCACTGCAACCAAAAATAGTTAACATATACTAATGAATATGAAACTATGAATTGTCATTCATATTACAAAAAATGCAATATTACGAATTCATTTGAACATCTTGGTTTCACATTGATTAATATAAAACCATGAAAATGAACGAATATTCTTTATACTAAAACAAGTGAAAAGAACATATTTTTGAAGAGCTTTTCACCACACATTAACTTGACTGTCTTAATCTATCGCGCGCTTATTAAACGCCAGTTGTTAGGACAAAAACGCTAATTCAGACCCAGGTCTTTGGTTTCATTTTTGTTATGTCATAATGCTAGTTAGCGTTCTTTTGTTCTTAAACCTATTTACAGTTGTTTAACTTATATGTATACTAAATACATTAGGTACTTATATTATCTATATTTAAATTCAAATACTTTTTACTAGAAAGAATTCGTGATTAGTAAAAAAATGTATATAAATGTAGCAAAGATCACTTAAATTGTATAAAAATATATATGAATAAAATATATAATAAATATTATAATTTCCCATTAGGGACAAATAGCAAAATAAAATCTGGAGGAATTGAGTAATATTGTCTGCATTACTTAAACTTTAATACTATTAAAAAGTGACTCTCACAGTTAACTATTCATGTTTTTAATGAACTTTCCATAAACTTATGCAATAATATTTTCTTATCTTCTATGTACAACAAATGATAACATTATTCTTATACAAAAGTGAAATAAAAACTTACACGTATTTAAATGCTAGTAACTAGTAAGTAAATTCCTTATAAATACTAATACTTGACTAGACGTAGAGATAAAAGTATAAATAATATTTTATAATGAAACAATTTCTAAGGTAACGACTTAATTCTTTTCAGTAAACCTATTTTTATGAGCCCAAATTTGTAGATATTACTTTGTTTCATTGAGAAGTTCTTATAGCAAATTAACCTTTTGACAAGATCATCGGATCCTTGATATCTCGAAGCACCAATAACACTTCAAGACAAGGCAAATCATCGGATCCTAGGTATCACAAAGCATCAAGATTTTTTAAAGACAAAGCAAATAAATTAAAAAAAAAATGGTTCAGTAGTTCCTAAGGCCGTCTCCCAGCTCTATTATCAGAACAGCTCCGAGGCACCACATTATTGTATTGTCAACAAAAATATTTAAGTGTCAGAAATTTAAATCCAATTTTTCCATGGGAAGTGCGACTATAGCTTACATGTTTCATCTGAAAAAAAAATTGCAATGCAAGTTAATGGCTTGTAAGAAAATATTTTTTAAAACTTAATAGTGATACAATGTTTTACTTTCATAATTTGGCATACACTGCGTTTTATGTTATGTTTCGTCTATTTTCTTGTGGTAGCCATATATGTACGAGTAGTCAGATCAGTTAGAATATAATGAAAGTTAATTATTGTGAGGAAAACAATGTATTTGAATTAACGGAGTTCTCTTCTACTATTAATAATAATTTATTTATTTTAATATTTTATTCTGTTTCCACCAAAGAAAATGACACAACTGATTCTCAAATAAGCAGTTTACTGAAAGGAACACAGGGTCATCCTAGAAGTACAACGTTCAATACATACTCGTAGGTATCATTAATTACAAGAGTTGATATAAAATAGTTGTCTTAGTGACACAAATTTCGTTGTTTATGGCTTTTCTTATATTTACAATATTTATTAAGATGTCAAATTTATTAAGCCAACGATAATTAATGTTTGGTAGATGGATGCTAGCATCAAAATTTGTCAATTTCTCATTATTATGTACTTTTTAGGGACAGGTTTTTTGATGAACAGTTCTAGCAACAGTGTCGTAATAAACATGAGCCGTGTTCACATCAATGACTATCAGTGATTGTTCCAGCAGCCGTCACTTAGTGACACACTGATGTCAATCACGTGACAGAATCAGCATTTAGTCACGCATAAGTGCTGCTGACTAAAGTTTAATCTAATCGCCAATGATTATTTAATCAATTTAATACAGCTTTGGCATATCGTCTTAACAATTGCGATAGCGCGATATTTTCACGTTAGTCAGGATATGACGTCATGTACCTGTTCAATGGTAGTCATCTGTCACTGTAACTGTCACGTGACGCCGTCAGCACAAACGCTGTTTGTAACTTTAGTTAGATCTGGTTAGCCATAGTTTTGTGCGTTTCATCTGATATTGATATCATATCGTTTATGAAAATACAGGGTGCGCTGAAGTCAGCACACGGTCAATGGTTGCCAGCACATGACGACATGAAATAGTTCAGTGATCTGACTGTCACGTGACGCCGTCAGCATAAACGCTATTTGTACCAATATAATTACATATACATCTCGTTAGCTATGGTTTTGTTCGTTTTTATTAGTGAAAATACATGGTATGCTGACTGCAGCATACGGTCAAAGGCTGCCAGGACATGACGTGAAACGGTTCAGTGATCTGACTGTCACGTGACGCCGCCAGCACAAGCGCTATTTGTACCAATAGTTAGATCTAGCTAGCTATGGTTTTGTTCGTTTTTATTTGTGAAAATACAAGGTATACTGACGGCAGCACACGGTCAACGTTTGCCAGGACATGACGTCATGAAATAGTTCAGTGATCTGACTGTCACGTGACGCCGACAGCACAAACGCTATTTGTACCAATAGTTACATATCATACCAATGGTTAGCTATGGTTTTGTACGTTTTTATTAGTGAAAATACAGGGTATGCTGACGGCAGCACACGGTCAATGGTCGCTAGAGCATGACGTCACGCACTGGCTCAGTGACCGTCCGCTGTCAGTCACGTGACGACATGAGCACGAGGAGTTGCGTGCGTCGCGTCTCAGATGAACGTGACACGCTGTTGCTGCGCGTGCGATTCAGTATCTGTAAAAAAAGTATATAACTATGTAGACTGAAATTTACTAGTAAAATATTACCCATTACTTAGTTTAACTTTCTTAATTACTAGTAAATTAATTAATTATAATCATATTTTAGTTTGTAAAACTGACATATGTACTCGTATATGGATAGTTTTTGGGAGAAGACATTGGCTTCCCATATATAGTTTAACAACTAATTTGGAAGCCTTTGGATTCTATAATTTTGTTGATTTTTATTTACTGTATGAAATAAAGAAAATTTGTATTTTTATTTTTTTAGTTAAATTTATTCCTGTTCATAAATTAATTAATTCTAATTTTACTTTTAATATACTTTGTTACAGGGCTATTGCAACTAATAAAAATGACAACAGGGTCAATTCTGAAAAAAATACAAAAACGTAACAAAATTGAGCAACTGATTGATTACTTTCTTGCAATTTACTCTCCTATTATTCAGTTTTCTAATTCAAAAAAAATGTTTGCAATTATATTGTTACTACTCAGTGATATATTTATGTGATATGTCGTACCTGTATAAAATGTTTGGTATTGTTTTAATTAATATGAAATAAATTGTTCGGCGTTGATTGCTGAAAAATGAAGCCGTTTTAATTTATTCTCTTATCAGTAAAATAAAGTCAAATACAGTTTAATTTGAAATTATATCTTAAAAAAGATACTCGAATCTTAAATCACATTTGTAATTGTAGGTTAAATTTATTTACGTCAAGTTAACATTATTTTTTCTGTTATTGCAATAAATGGATTTAAATATGCGCTTGGTCGATACCACTCAAGACCAAAATTTCGCCCTCTACTTTGCACAGCGTATCAGTGTTGCTATACAAAGAGTCAACTTGACTGGTATTTAGGGTATTTCTGCCACTGGTATGGTACTGTTTTTCAGATATTGTTATGAGGTATAGTTTTACAATAATTATTACAAATGTTATTTTATTTATTATTTAATTAAATTCTTGGCTTTTGTTATTTTTATTTCCTTTCATACCGTACGCAGTTAGATAACTACACCGAAGATATCTGCAAAAATTTAATGGAGTTGAGCGAGCACTTTGCCAGGCGATTTTAATAACCCTGTAGAGGTTTTTCATAAATAAATACATACCGTACCGACAGAATGAGTCCGCTTAGCGTGCGTCGAGCTGAGGAGGTCGGAGTTAGCGGTAGAGTCTGAGCGCGAGCGAAGCGTGCCGCGCGCCGTGCGCCGGCGCACACGCCCGCACCACAACCACTTGTACGGGGGCACGCGCCTGGAAACACGTGGTATAAGGATTTATTCATCAATATCCTACCTAATGAATCAATAAAAAATGTTTAATGGAAGGTGCCATGGGACAACTGGAGAATATATGGAGAGATAGAAACATCACTCGGAAAACCAAGCAGCAGCTCGTGAGGGTTCTGGTTCTCTCCATATTTCTCTACGGGTCCGAGACATGGACACTAAAAGCTAATGACCGTAAACGTGTGGATGCTTTCGAGATGTGCTGCTGGAGGAAAATGCTGCGGATCCCCTGGACAGCAAAGCGTACGAATGTCTCAATACTCAAGGAACTGAAGATCAAGACGAGGCTTTCATCCATCTGACTATAAAGAGTCCTTGAGTATTTCGGTCATATAGCTCGTAAAGATGGGAGCAACCTTCAGAAGCTAGTTATCACAGGCAAGATCAAGGGTAAAAGACCGCGAGGACGAAGTCCGGTGCGTTGGACTGACCAGATTCGCACCACACTCGGAACAAAAGTTCATGAAGCCATTCACGCGGCAAATGACCGGAGTCGATGGCGCAAGATCGTGCGGGAGAAGATAATCCGTGGCGGGGGTCACGACCCTCAGCAGTGAGGAAAACGACACGAGAAGGAGGAATGGTAGGTGATGAATCGAGGTTTTAGTCGGTAGTGACGGCCCTTCTGGCCGTCGAGTCCGACATACCCCGCTCGCCTCCTACAGGCTTGTAGCGGGAGATGCGTAAATCCTCAGGAAAAAAAAAGGATGGTGATGAATCGGCTTATTTCCAGTAAGGATTATTTTTGAACGCATCATACGAGTACCTATTGCTTAAAGACCACTTTCTACTTCGTCTTGGCCAATAGTCAGTCCACTGAAGGTCCACTTGGCACTAACGATCTGTTCCTCAGACTACACTCCTCTTGCTCATATGCGTACAAAAAATAAGATAAGATATTATTGTATTATTTTACTTTTTTATATTTTCTTTACTTGTAAGTAATTATTTACTTTTTGACAAAGACTTAAATTGACTAACTTTTGCACGATTTAAAACAAACTAGTTTTTATTTTACAAACTTATAACAGAAATTAAAACATCTGTGAAACTATCGTGTAATTTATACTTACAGTGCTAAAGAGATAGATAATGTATTCGTATTTTTTACATAAAACATTTTGTTAATATTTATACTTACAGTTATACATATTTATACTAACACATAGAAGGCTCTGCGAAAGCCTATCAAGATTTACATGAGATTGTGGAATGGAGTCAGTGCCAAAAAGAAGAAATAGATATATTTTGGTTTGTATAAAATAGCTGTATAGTCGTAATTATTAACAACTCAGAAATTTCTCTAACTTGACGATACCCATGAGATTAAAATAAGAAAGAGACGGTGATATTTTTTTAACGCAGTTTTAGTTTTTTTTATTTTATAATCTATCTTTTTTTCGGTACACACCTGGGAGGCGTAAGGGTGGTCACCGTCATGACACTCTGACTGAAGGTTGTCTAGTACGGAATTACTGGCTTTCAAGGAAACTGCCAGAATACATCGTTACAATGACATGGCAACGAAATGTTCTAATGCAGATGGTGACCAACCGCTAGAAAATGCTCTACCATCATGAAATGCATATATGGTAGCACCGCTTTTTTTCTATCTGTACTGACCCTCTCCATTCCTGGTTGCCTGGTAGAGATCACCATAGGTGATAAGGCCACCTTTTACTCTATATGTTAATATTTTATATTCTTAATTTAAGCTGTTTTTATGTGGTTGTACAATAAAGTAATATTCTTTTCTATTCTATTGTATATGCGTTAAAGAAATTATCTTGGTCTCTTCGTACGCTGAGCGTTAAAAAGATGGAGTCAATGACCTGCCAAAAGTCAAGCTATTTTAAACAAACCATAGTAAGGTATATTATTGAAGCACAGAGCAGAGACAGTAGTTAGTCGAACTTACGAAATAATCGTCGGTCACATGAGACATGCTCGTTTCCAGGTTTTCCTGTGTGTTAAACATTGTCCTTACGATCGGCAATGAGTGAATTTTGATAAAGTTTAAATAAAGTTATTTTATGATAAGAATAAAAAATAATGGACTTTTATAGCATTATTAAGAATTGAAACATTCGTACTAAGTGATGAAATATGTATGTTATTCTTTAAAAATTCTTTTACATAAATTAAAATATGTATGAATTTTCACTGCAAGTTTTTTTTACATAAATCAAAAATGAAAAGCCAAGTTACATATTACCTTTGTATATTCTAGTAAGATCTAGAATTGCACATACAACCGTAGCTAATATTGGTCTACGATTTTGTGTTCTATGCTACGAAATATTCGTATCAAGCGTAGAGGGTCTACGCTCTGCTACGCTAGGTAAAGTATTTTTTAAGTATTTTATTAGTTATTATATTATCTAATTCTTTAGTAACCTGAATTTTTATTCACTTTTCACTATTCACTTGAGCAGTTGCGCATTTTCAGTAAGTCACATAGTTGAGCTAGTTATCATATGTCGCATGTTATTCACTACAATAACAAAATTTTCAAATAAATATTCTGACTTTATTTTTTATTATTATAACTCAATTTTAATTATTTCACTTCGGATTTCATTTATACCAAAAATATAAACCTCATCATCTAAATAATCCGTACTCTTTAAAAATCTTTTAAAAAGTTTTATGTAGTCAATTTCATTGTGGATGTCTACACCTATACTGAGAAAGCACGTGGTCTCGTATTTCATATATATAAAGGTAGGGTGGGTTCAGTATATCTTACCTAAGGCTAGCATAGATGTGAGGGGAAAACATGCAGCATATGAGAGGGTTGGCAGCCGAGTTGAGCGGAGCGAGCGACTGGATGAGCGTGGCGAGGGCTATGGAGTCCTGCGTGCGAGGGATGCAGTCGTACACTTGGAGCAGGTCGAATACTATGTACGGAGACCAGCACAGCACGAACACTGGAAACAGTTAAGATCAAAGTATGAAAATCTAATTTTGCCTTGAATACCGCTCAATTATAGTTTCTAGAAAACAAGGTGACTGACAATGAATTCTTATAGTTTTTTAACTTATAGTTTTGCACAATTTTGGTAGAGGCAACATGATAAATAAACAAATTAAATATGTATTAGTCTAGCTTATCTATTAGCTTAGCTATATTATGATAATTATATTTACTGAAAGGAAAAGCTAAGAACAAATAACGAGACTTGACGGGATTCGACGAGTTTTCACTAATCCTTCCTCTTTATATTTACTAGGGTGCCTTCCATTTCGATTTAATCGCGATGTTTTCCTTTAAAAACGAGTTCAAATCTAAGCACAATTTTGAAAACAAGGCATTATAATGTAGGATAGGGACCAAACCAAGGGCCGAATAAAAACAGCTATTTACCCACCAAGCATCACTCGATTTTGCAGTCAAGGCTAGCGACTAAACAGCTAGTTAATTTTAGAATTAAGTCAAATGTATAAAAAATAAATAAGAAAAGGTTTTCTTACCGAAAACAATGACAAAAGTCATCTTGACGCTTTTTATTTTGGCTCTCGGTATGAGACCTCTGGAGCTAGCTCGCCTGGATTCCGGGTCACTTATGTCGATTTGACCTGGAAATTATTAATTAAATATAAATAACACATTTGGCCAACTAAAAATATCCACATTTATTATAACTGTATCATTTATAATTCCTTCCTACAAATATTATAAATGGGTAGTGTGTGTATAAGTGTGATGTTTGTTACTTCTCTACGCTAAAACAGCTGAATTGATTTGAAAGAAATTCGGTATGGAGATATGTTAAAACATTTTATTAAATATTTGCCGCCTTTTATGCAACAAAATTGCTGGAACTGTGTTTTTTTTCACTTATTGTTTTTGGTGTACAATAAAGGATTCTTGTATTGTATTGTATTATATCCCGGATAAAAGTGAAACACGTGGGCCGCAGGTATAGTTACTGGTTTCCATCAGGACTGTCTGTGTGTATAATTTTAAACTAGAAAAAAATACTAATTAATAGGACAAAATTTCTGCCTGGCAGTGCTCACAAAATGCTGGTTGTATTACCCCGTTGAATAGAGATTCTCATTTTTTGTCCCAAGTGTAATTCTGGCAATGAAGGTAAAACCAAAATCAGTACAAGGAAGCTGAAACTGGTTCAGAGTTTATACTTTTCTGAGTCATTCTAAAGGTGTTTCATGTTTTAAATAAATTGCTTTTTAAATATCACTTACGTTGAAACTGTTAAAAATAAGTACTTTAAAAATGTCAATATATTTAAAACAACCTGAGTGTTTCTGATATAGCATACTTACATTTACTTTTTTTATAAGTAATTATAAAAAACCGTAAATGTCATTGGAATTGCTATAAAATATTTACGCAAGCAACGTGTTTCAAGGAGTATTGATTGGTATTGAATGGGTATTGGTTGGCGCTAAAATTCAAAACTTATTTTTTTTAGTTTTCTAAATAGTTTCTAAAATATTTACTTGTAAGGATTTATATTGTTTTCAATGTCTTTTTTATATAATTATGATACAGTAATGCAGAATGCCTTCAAGATAAAAGTAATTTTCACTATTTTAAGTGTTTCTTTCATACATTTCGATTATTATGAACTTAACCGACATGTACAATTTGAATTTTCTTGTCAACCACTATCGAATCCTACATTTATATTTCGTCTAGAACTACGTGCTAGATCTTCGGCCACAACTTCGGAACGGTTAGAAATTCCTTGTAGAATACCTAATAAAATAAAAAAGCCTTTATTCTACACATACACAACAACTTTTTCACATTCTGTTTTTTTTTTCTTTTCACTCTTCCCTATCCATTTCTTAATTTGTTTTACATGCCGAAGAAGAACACCTACCATTCCTCAAAGTCTTAGTCCTCCTGGAGTTGACAGGCGGGCTCATCACCACAGCTTTACTCTTGGTCCATATCGTGAGCACGATGACCGCGTAGCACGCGGCTATAGCGAGTGCCGGGATCACGAAGATCATTGCTGACACCAGCGTCATCCAGACCTGCCAGCGACGGGGCGTGCCCAGGTCGATCCAGCATTGCATCTCTCCTGGAATGGCAAACAATTTCTGTATAGATTGTACCAATGCTTATGAATAAGAGGTTTTTTTATTTTCAAAAAATTCAAAATATGTTTTTTTATGTTACATGAATGTAAGGAAAAGAAACGGTTTTAACCCGTATTTTTTTTTTTATTCAGGAATTAGTATTCTGGACTGACTCCAGCATTGTGTATCTCCTGGAGAGGCAAACAATTTTCGTATAGCTTGTACCAATTCTTATGAAATCTAGGTTATTTTTTTTTGTAATAATTCAGAATAAGAATAATTTTGTATGTTACATGCATGTAAGAAAAAGAAACGGTTTTAACCCGATTTTTTTAAATCACAGAATTAGTATTTTGGCCTGAATACTTGACTCCAGCATTGTATCTATCTTGGAATGGCAGACAATTTTCCTGTAGATTGTACTGATTCTGTCAATCGGGAGGTATTTTTTTTTAAATTCTAAGTAAGAATAATTTGCATGTCACATGCACATGTCAATATTACATAAAATTATAATATGAGCTCTTCAATATAAATTTATATTTCAATTTTCTATAAAATTGGGAAGTGTTAGGTGAATGTATGCTAAAATATTCTTCAATTGTACGTACCTTGTACTTCCTTAAGCTCGTACAATATGAGAAGAGGAATGGAAAAGACAATGCTGATGAGCCAGGCCGAAACAATTAGTGCTCGAGCTCGGTTCCCTGAAATTGGGAATTACAAAAAAATATTAGTCTCATTTCAAACTCTCTCACATATATACAATTTTTTTCTTTCTTTTTCTGTCTTCCTTTCATTTTATATTTTTCTCGTAACTCATTTTATTGATTTAAGTATAATACAGATATTTATACAAATAATAAAATATAGTGAAATATAATATTAATGTTTATGTATTTATAAAATTTGAAATTGTCGAAACAGTGTTATTACGGCTTTTGTTTTTCAGTTGTGCCAGCAAACACAATACAACATGTTAGCAGAACCACAGACGATGTTTTTTTTTCTTACGTACCATATCCTTTTTGTGTGTTATCTGTGTTTTGTTTTTAAATACTGTGTTTAACCTCGTAAAAACACAAAATAGTTAGATTTGAATAATAAACTCGATTATTTGCTAAGCAAGTTTGCTAAATAAACTGGTGTTTGATACGATTCCTTTTTTACGCTCATGACAACTCAGGTTTTACGGTTCTTTTATGATATCATGAGCACTAAAAAGTATCAAAGTGGCTGTAGGATTCTCTTTACTGCTTAAATAAAGAGTTCAAGTAGCTTTTTACATAATAATAAACGAATGATTATGTTACGCAGAATGTATAAAGTTTGGGTTAATTTGCCTTACTATATTGCTTACTAAAAATTGTGTTCACAATTGTCTTATTATTTAGATCATAATCTACGAGCACATACCATTTCGGGCTAATGATTTTGGTACTAATGTCAACGATAACTCACTTTTCAGGTGCACCATAGATTTCTCATTTATTTCAAAATAAATTTCAAATTACATTCAATTCAGCAGTCTCTTTCAATAAACTTTATTAGCGCAACCCAAGTGAATTAATAGATGAATATTATTCAAATTTTTAATCAACTACACATATCATGAAATTAATAATCAAGTATCGATTGAATATTTTTAAATTAAAAATAGACTGAACTGTACTTATCTCACTTAGTTTCTTCTTCTTCGTATGAGCTAAGTGACCAAGCTTTGGTGTTTGGAGTTTTCAAGCCGCCTGGAGGCTTCTACCTCTGCTTAACGACTGCTTGTACTAAGACTAACAGTTACAGTCGGGACTTATAATTTGGGTAGCGCCCAGATAAAAATGCCACTTTTTAAATTAGAGTCTTGTGCATGATCACCCATCTAAAGACTGACCGCATCGACCATTGCTTAACATCGACGATCGCGTCAGATCACCTTAGTTATTAGCCAAGCTACTTTATAAAATCCTTTCCATCCAAAAGTTGCCTGGAAGAGATCGCTTTAAGCGATAAGGCCGCCAATTGTGGCACACTAATTATAAGTTTATTGTGTCTTTTAATTTTTGTATCCAATAAAGAATTTATCTATCTCTCTATCTACATGCGCTACACTTCACTTATTTCACCAGAAACAATGTGCTTTGAACTGGAACAGCTTGGTGGCATAAGGCAGTGAGGTGATGAGTGTGATACTCACAGCTCCCGGAGAAGTTCATGGGGTTAGTGATGGCGTCACAGCGGTCTATACTGAGAGCTACCAGCACGTAGGTGGACGCGTACATCACTACCGCCTGAAAAACATAATATTATATGAGATTAATTTTACAATTCATTTACTTTTTTAGGGTTCCGTACCTAAAAGGTAAAAACGGGACCCTATTACTAAGACTCCGTTGTTTGTCTGTCTGTTTGTCTCCAGGCTATATCTCGGAAACCGTAATAGCTAGAATTAAAACTTTCACAAGATATGTATTTCTTGTGCCGCTATAACAACAAATACTAAAAATATAACAAAAATAATATTAAGGGGCCTTCATGCAGTAAATGTGTTTTTATTTCGTATGTTTTTGCTATATATCAATAACGGTAGACACCTAGAATTTTCACGGAATGTATAAATTTACATTACCTTTCAAACCAAATTATAAAATTTAAAGAAAATAATTAGTTGAGGGGGGCTCCCATACAATAATGGTACGGAACCCTTCATGCGCGAGCCCAACTCGCACTTGGCTAATTTTTATAATGTACAGGCATTTGACCAGCAAGGCGCATAACAATACGAGTTTAACATTCTGGTCTAAGGTAGAACACGCATGGACTGTCCATATATATCTGGCTCCCAAGAACGCTACCAGAACACACTGTTATAAGCTTGGTGACAAATTGTTAGCTAGCCAGGCGAAAATAAATATGCATTTTAACACCATACTAAGGTTCTCTTTGCCGAAAGGTCGAGTTAGTTGGTGGGGATCAAACCTATGACCTTGGGGACGCAAGGCAGCTGTACGCCCGACTATGCTGTATATTGTCAAGACTTTTGTCAGTTGCTTGTAATACGAGAAACAGCCGGGATATGCTTAGTGGTCACCCATCCAAAGATTGTTCGCATTCACCGTTGTTTAACTTCGATGATCGCGTCAGTTCATTATAGTTATCTGGGCTACATATACATAACACACGGAAAACAAATTATAATTCATGCTTGGAAATACTTTAATCCACAGAACAAAAAAAATAAAAAACTAGCTGTTGCCCACGACTCCAGTCGCGTTTAGGTCATCTATTAGTCGCAGCATGATGTTTTATAGCTTAAAGCCTACCTCGATAAATAGTCAATCCGACACAAAAATCTTTTTTCAATTCGCATCAGTAGTGCCTTTAGCGCGTTCAAACAAACAAACAAACTCTTCAGCTTTATAATATTAGTATAGATAAAAAAAGCTTCATCAAGATCCGGGTTCTAAAAGTAGACAATAAATAATCACAGCTAATGTTGTTCTATTTGCGTATTTCCAGTAACAGTCAGTTAGTATCGACCGTCCGATGTGTAAGCATATGCTACCTTCAGGTGTTCACGGTCAATGTGAGCATTTATTTCAGTTTCGCACGGGCCACGTCGGGGGTCAACGACCGGAACACACCTATTGTCCATTGGCACTCTCCTTGATTCCGGTCAGACTGTTTACTTTTACTGTGTTGTCGGGATGAATAAACTACGGGATAGAGAATGTTCGTTAACATTTATATGGACTAAAATGGCATGCGCACATTGGCTTTTGCATCAAAACTGTTTGCGTGATAATTACAAAATTGCTTAAAGAATCAAGTTGAATAGATGACCGAGTTTATTATTTTTACGTAGACATTTAATTCTACTCCGTTTTTATAAATTCAGAAAGTTTTTGAGGATGGCATGTGTATAACTTATTTAATGTTATGTAGGTATATTTATTTGGATGTTTGTAATAATTTCACGCTCCAACAACTGATCTTATCAGGATAAAATTCTGGAGAAAATTTTACCCTTTTAACTATGTCTATACAGGTTTGTTATTTTAAATCTTATTATTAGTAATTAGTGTAACACTGCTGGTATGTTTAAACACTTTCACACGTAAGTTTCTTATTAGGATATTATTAATTAAATAGTATGGTACGAATAATGTGATAGAACTTATTAGTTTCTCCTGTTTGTCTTTGTTGTTTATAGAATGTACTAAAGATGAAACGAAAGCCGTATGAAAGTTATTTGGAATGCAACTAGTTAGCGCCTAATTTCCAAGTCCCTGTTCGTTATTTGTTTATCATTTTAACGCATAAAAGTAGTAGGTAGGTGAGTAATAAAAGTAGGTTGTGTACTAACGTTGTTTTGTTCGCAAAGAGGTTACCGCTTACGTAAGAGGGTTGCTTGCTGTCACACCACTTAAAAACAACTTTATGGTAAGTAGGGATACTATTTTTAAATAAAGTGGCATAATATATTAATTTTAGAATTAAGTTTAACAAAAACGTAACGTATATACCCAAATATCTATAGTAATCTTCAATTACGACCTCGTTGACGTAATGGTAACCATACCGGACTGCCAATCAGAAGATTCCAGATTCGTTTTCCGGCAGGGCACACATCTTTGTGCTGAGCTAAATTTGTAGACTATCGGTCTGGGAGTTAAATGTATCTTTGTATAGTATGTATGTATATGGAGTACATCAGTTATGTTAGCAGCCATAATATAAACTTGAAATGATTTAAGTATGGGGCTAACCAGCCGTGTGTGAAATGTGTGTATTAGAAGGGAAGCAAACCTTTGTCAGGTATTCTGCCGACAAGCAGTAGTGTGCAAAAACTAATGTGTGTTAAATTAGAGGGCATTGTTATATAATATAATTAATATACAAATTGTATACTAGTTTTTTTTTACTTCTCGTTAAATCCCCTGAATCTATTTAAATGAAAAAAAAACCCTGGATTAACACAACTTATTTTTTATCTTGGATTGACACAGGTAGCGTTGCGGGACGCTGCTAGTCAATAATTTATATTACATAAGATGAAAAGCCTCTTCACAGTTCGTAGATGCTCAGAGTTTATTTCAAAACTATAAATTGAAAGGCATGCGTTCCAAATACTCAATGTCAAAACTTCTTACTTGAATTTACACATTTATCAATACTTCAGTACATAAAACACGAATGCATTAAACAAATTTAATGCTTTATCCTCATGCGTCATCACGAGTACTTTCATCACCTCATTATCTGACATTCGACTTACTAATAATAATTTTCTCGTTACTGTCAGTCGATGGTCTCAATAATTGTAATAAAACATGTTTGACATGGTCTCAGGATTTATCACAACAGAATGTGCGCCTGAATAAATAAATTAAACTGCTAACCGACTTCTGTTGAACAGAAATAATAAACAGGTGAATTGAATTGGTTAGTATTCTACATCTACATTTTAATTGTAGAGTGTGAATCAGAGTTTTGTTAGTTTTGAAAAACTTGTGGGTTATTTGGGCAAAACTATCTAACACATTTAACCTTGTAGTTTAACGCAGTATGTTAATTTTAATCCTAGTATGTACTTAATTTAGCGCAGTAGGTAACTTCCCATATATACCACTGTTTTATTTACAAGACAAAGTAAAACCTTTACGAAATATAATACAACACTACAGAAAATCATTCAAATCACTTAGGTGATTAAGTTATTAAATGTTGCTTCTTTTATTTTATTACAGGATTCGTCATATGTATTGATAGCTTAATGGGTTTTACTACAACTAAAAGGTCTGAAAAAAAACCCTTTACATTATAAATAATTTTAGTACTCATCTAATTGATATCTGGTGATTGATATCTATACTTAACTACATCATAATTTAATACCAAAATTAATATAACCAACTAAACTAATACACCCTTTTACACAACATAATGAACACAATGTAACGTCGTAGCCAGAGTTTGAATCAAACCCGTCTTCTCTTCAAAGGATACAAAGTTAGGCATAACTAATTAAACGGGTCTAGCCGTGGCATCAAAGTGCGTGGGTGATACATGAGTGATTTATATTAAAGACAATTAGTCTTTAGGAGTTAATTTGATGTAAACAAGCGAATACGACCTGAAGTCATTGGCGTTTTAGAGGCTCTTCTTAAGTTTCGTTTTATTCATAGACGGAATTAATTAGCTAGTTTTAAGCTTTTTCAGCTCATGATGAAAGTTCGCCTTTCATTTCTAATCCTCAGACAAACATACCATCTGACGCAACAGGGGAGGAACAGGTATGCCAGCGACCCAGGCCTGTGCTTCGTTGTTTCAAGGAGCTTGGTTGGCTTGGGTAGGCTGGTAAGGGGGGAATGCACAATACGCCCCTAGCGGGATGTCAATACAGGTCTCATCACCCCACTTCAAATTAGAATTAGATAGTTTTATTTATAGACGGAATTAATTAGATAGTTTTGTCGTTGTTGGTACACTTAGAGGAACTATTTGTATTTTTTATTTATGCTCATAATATAGTCACGGACCTTTGGAAAACATGCGTCGAGGCCCTTTTAAGAGCAATTTTATTTGAATTACCATTATTATTATTAGTAGAGTTAGATTTCTCGGAAAAGTCTTGATAGTGTTATGTCATATTCCCATTTGAGCTAAATGGGTGTCAAATCCTAAAAATAATTATTTATTTCCGCGTAGAAAACGGTCACACTTACTTATTATTAAAAGTTGGAATGAGTCCAACAGTTTCGGTGCTGTCCGTACGCGCGCGGATCTCGTCGGCGGCGGGTCCGTGTAACACTCGCCCCTGAAGATGGTGCTCGGAAAGCACCGAAACTGTTGGACTCATTCCAACTTTTAATAATAAGTAAGTGTGACCGTTTTCTTTGCGGAAATATTAGGATGCCTTACGTGAACAGTAAAGTAATGTTGAATAATTATTTACTTACTTGTAAGAACTTGACTGACTTGCACATGAACTCTCCAGCATACCACGCTATCGTGATCTTCTGGACAATGTCGGGGAACACGTAGATCAGGCCCACGAATAGATCTGAAAAAAAAAACACAAGCAGCTACATACGAGTATATAATAGGTATATGAAGAAGCTAGTAATCTGAGTATTAGTGATTAAAGAATAACCAGCCAAAGGATTTGCAACTGAAGAACATTTCTCAAACAAAAAAACCTTTTAATTTTTCAAGAAACTTGAAAGCAAGTCATTAGCTGGATTCGATCCTAGGGTCTAGAACTAGCCCATGACGTGCTTCGACGATCTACACTATACTTGTTTTTATTTATCAGGTTGCTTTGTTACTAGTAATTCGTAACAATAATAATTATTAAAACTAATACTCCGTTTTTGATGTTCCATAGTAATCAACCACGTCTTTGTAATGCCGGTATACGAAAACAAAGCAGAAAATAAAACAATAACACCCCAAAAACGTGGCCTAGTGAGTAATCCCAAACAACATGATTAGCTGTGACCTTGTTACATCTTTTGGTAACAACGGAAAGCGATGGTTTATGAGTTTTAGTATACACTGTTACTGGAAACTACCTAACTAACTACCTACTGAGAAAGCTAGAGCCTCCAAACATGCAAAATTTAGCTAAAACTAACACTAAAATAAGACTTTTATTTAATTTATAACTTAAATTTTGTATAAATATGTAACAATTTTTTTGCATAAATAAAATTATTAATATTATTATTAACTAACGAACTTTTAAATGATAGCTATATTACAAAGGCAAACATCACTAACTTATACTTATCCTACTAATATAATAAATGCGAAAGTTTGTGTATATGTTTGTTACTTCTTCACGCTCAAGCGGCTAAAGCAATTTTTATGATATTTGGAATGGAAATAGATAAGACTTTTCATTAAAGTAGTTATGTGCTACTTTCTATATACAAGATTTCTGCTCGTGATAAAGAATGTTTTATAGAAGTTAACTAACTTTGTAAATAAATAAATATTAGGACACAGGTTAGTTTAAAATAGCACTGTACTACAGATAGGTATGGGGATAGATGAGAATAGAAACTAAACAGGCGGAACATATTTTGTGTTGAAGAAACGCGCTAATGAGCCGAAAATAACTGTTTAGACTGTCGAAATTAAATTTCGAATCAAAAAACTGTTCAAAGAAAATAATACAGATTTTCTGATTTTACGATTTGGTCCAGGCATGAATTATCCCAAATACCTACACTAAAGGTAGAGGCGTTTTATTTTAATTATATTCTAATGAATGAGCTATGTGACCACGCCTTGGCATCGCGATTTTTCAACCTGGCTGAAGGCTTAGCGAGATGTAGTAAGGCCGGAATTATTTAACTCCTGGCCCACGGTAGTGGCCAGATGAAAATGCAACTTTTCAAATGAGTCTTGTGCATGGTCACCCATTCAAAGACTCTCCCGCATCGACCGGTGCTTGTAGCCGAGCTACAGATACTATTATTTCGGTTAATATCAGAATACTAGTGGTTTTATAATTAAAAATTATTTCAATTGTAAAAATACCTAAATATCCAGATTTAGATTGGATAATAAAACGAACGCACGAAATACTTGCAAATTGAAAAAAAAAATAACAAGAATATTTTCAAGTAACCCAAAAACTTTCAGACTAAGTATGTTTAAATTCTATGCCCTTGACGTAAAATGTCCTATATCTAGACGCAAGATTTTTTTATAACCGCACTACAATATGAAGAGACGCATGCGCAACTCTTTGAAGTTTTGAATAGAAAATTTATTGTAATCCTGAGGTTGCTTTGAAGATTAGTTTCAGAGTGTAATTTATGAGAAGTCAAAAATATTTTCTTGTTTGAAGAGATATAATGTAATGAATGGTAATATAGAAACTATTGTTGAGTTATTTCCAGATATACAGGGACTACCGCAAAAAAATGCAAATCGGTAAAGCACAAGCAAATCAATTCCAAATTGAATTTATAATATCAGGAATCATACAAATTAATTTGGGATAGTTCCAAAGCTATTGGCCAAATACTATAAATTTAATAATAGCGAATAAGTTTCCATTATACTCAATCTGAAACTACTCAAACTGATAACTAAACAAAGATAACAGCGAGGTTCAGAAAACAATCAACTCTTGTGTATCTTAGAATAGTTAGGACTTTAATTTGTAAAGTAAATTGAATAGATTTTGATACAAATGTCCTGAATATTTAAGTAAGTCGATTTTGTTCCTTAATATTGAATTTATGATACTAACATTCTCAGAAATGAGATTATCCGACAAAAAACGAAAGTAACTGCTAACATAGGCTGTAAGATTAGCAAGCTGATGTGGAAATGGGCTGGCCATATCTGCAGAAGATCTGACAATCGTTGGAACAAGCGGATTCTGGAGTGAAGACCGCGTGTCGGCAAACGCAGCGTGTGAGGCCAACGAGCCAGGTGGAAATACGTCCTGGGGACGGTAGCTGGTAAGCACTGGATGCGTAAGGCAGGAGACTGCTTGCAGGAGGTGCTTTGTGGCGATTGTTAGAGACTTATGTCCAGCAGTGGACCATAATTAGATATGATGATAATGACTAAAATTCTGATCGTAAGTCTCGATTGAATCTGATTAAAAATTGGTTGTTACTGACCACTCGATTTAATCTAAAGTGTTGTATTTATAGCATTGGTAGTATGGTGTTATTTGCCATACGCACAACAAGATTATGGAAAAATGTCTCCAAAGATCTTGCGTTCGTGATCTTGGAGACATTTTTCGATAAAGTTTATATTATTCAGATTATCAATAATCCAAATAAACTATGTATTTTTACACAATACAGCTAGGCATTTGACCAGCAGAGTTTATTTTAACCACACGAGTTAGCGACACTCTGGCCTTAGCTGGAGCATGCCTAGTCTGGTATAACTGATTCTTGACGAGACTGCTGGAATCCTCTGTCAGGTACTTGGTGACAAACTTTTCAACTTGATAGTAGTAGCTAGCTAAGCAAGCACATGAAAATGCTTGGACAAAAATGCATTTCTTTTCTCGGCCGTTCCAGTGGCATAGTAAACAGCTATGACGACTGGAAATACCCCAATGTTACGGACTTTGCTGACCTAGAAACTAAGTTGGCGTGTTGCACATGTCTGATATTACTGAGTCAAAAAAGTTTTTTTTTAAACTCAAGCTATGTGTTGGCTAACGTATTTTAACTTTGTTAATGTTCACTTCATCTCTGTACTTTGTAGAGCCAATTCAGGTTTTTGAAAAGGAATTAAATTGGAATAAAATATTAAGTCGAATACTTGATATTTTATTTAGTTGTAGTTAGAAATAATGGAATAGAATTCGCAATCTGATTCCTAGAAAATATAAAAATATGATATCCGCTCGAATCAATATACATATGTTTGAATAACCATTAATAATACCTAAAATTGAGATTTCAAAGAGTATCAATTTCTTTGGAAATTTCTATCACGTTATGAATAAATTCAATGCTATTTCTACGAAAACATACGTAGCTTTTTCAAACTTACAGTTTCACACAGATGCAAAAAGGTGCAAAAAACTGTATCCAAATCCGACTTTGACCTTTGTTTGAACAGACTTGTTAAAGAAAACAAATAAAGTTCACTGAAATTTCGCGTCTACACATTAGCATAAAAAGTTGTAATAGCCTTTCAAACAAACTTTGATGAAAAACTGACCTTTCTCACGGCTGATACAAACGGACGTTTTGGCACAAACACACAGGTTTAGGTTCATAATAAACTTTTTTTTAGTCGACACTGTCCATTTTGCTTCATTTTTGTCCTAAATACAGGGTTAGAGGTAACAAACAAAGCTCTTAAGACCGCTGAAAAACAGGGAAAATTGGAAAATCATAGTGAACCGAGTAATCGACACTTCATACTAGACACGAACTTCAGTAACGAAGTTGACGACTTAGAAGAAGACGAAGGTAACTAACACAAAACTTTTAAGTAAAGATGTTAGTATCTCCAAACAAACAGTTTTTTATTCTAGAACTTTTGGAAATTTGCGGAAATTCTTCGATTCGCGGTAAAAAGTGTATACGTATTAAGAAACTGTTTTAATTTCGAGATTTTTAAAAACTTGAAACTGAAGTAGTTTTTCTAGATATACTATATGTTTTTGCCTTAGTTACTATAAATAGTAGAAGTTAGTATAAAGTAATCTTGTATCGAGAAAAACAGTGCATAATATTGAATAATTGGTCAAGTGCGAGTCGGGTTTGTGCACGAAGGGTTCCGTACTATTGTATATGTAAAACAAATTTACCATCCTTTCTTTAAGTGTTTAAAATCTAAATTCGCCTATTAAAGTTAGACATATCTAGACATCGGCCGAAGTTTTCTTTCATCAACTTCGCTAAACATCCGCGTTTGAAATAAAATTGTAGAGAGTTGAGTGATTTTGGACATCTGTTTTACCTTCCAACAATTTATCTTTAAACCTAAAATCTACGTACCTACAAAACTATAAATCTAACGATAAAGTTCGAAATAAAACTCAACGTAAGACTGATTTAATGGTTTTAAGAAGTCTACCTGATAATCGTACCTGCCCGTACGTACGTATGTACTTAAAACTCAAAACTAAAATATTTATAATTGATTTGATGTTTCTATTAATTTGCTATAAATTAAGATGATATTTTTTTCCACGTGTTTGAATTGTACTCGACGGGATGAATATGGCGTGTTTTTGTGTGTATGTGTATATGTTTGTATCATTATAACTCCCAAATGGATGAACCGACTTTGATTAAGTTTATTTCAGGTGCCTGGAACGTTTCTAGCTATGTTTGATGAAAATCAGACTAAGATGGCCGCCGCTGCAAGATGGCGGTTGACATATTATTTTACAACTCCTTCAATATGGGTATCAAATGAAATAACTTGTAGAATACATACTATTATACATAACTACATAACTATAATTTTAAATTCAAGATAGATCACTAGGTATAAAAATATTTAATCGGGAGTTTTTATTATTAACTAGCTGACCCGGCAAACGTTGTTTTGCCTTAAAAATATATAGTAGAAGATTCTCAGACCTACTGAATACGCATATGAAATTTGGTAAAAATCGGTCAAGCCGTTTCGGAGGAGTACGGTAACTAACATTGTGTCATGGAAATTTTATAATTATTTATTGGACACATAGATAAAAAAGGCATAGTAAAAGACAATTAACTTAAAATTTGTGTACCACAATTGGCGGCCTTATCGCTTAAAGCGATCTCTTCCAGGCAACCTTTGGATGGAAAGGAATTTATAAACGACTAAAGAAGGACGTAGTGTACAATAAAGAATAATAAAAAACATACATATAATATTAATAATCTTATCTTAATTTATATAAATCTCGTGTCACAATGTTTGTCCTCAATGGACTCCTGAACCACTTAACCGATTATAATAAAATTCGCACACCATGTGCAGTTCGATCCAACTTGAGAGATAGGATAGTATAAATCTCAAATTATAGTCGCAATTTTAATTTACTGCTTATTATTGTCTGTTATTATTTGACAGTCACAATTATCTGTTAACTCCAAATGATTCTAACTGATGTCGATACCTTTCGACTGGGTTGAGTAAGTAATCAATAGATGGCACTGCTATGGTAAATCTACGAACGTGTCATATAAGCTACACTATCTATTTTTCATACCCTTAAGTGAGGCAAAACCTAGTTTGCCGGGTCAGCTAGTATTATATATTAGACAACAGTTTAGCTCTGAGAAGAACTTTTGCGTATGTGTAGTTAAAAGAACAAAATCAAAAAAAAAACCCGAAAATTATTAGACTTTGCGCACGACCGCTGCGATGGGAGCCAACCTCGCGACTGAGCCGCGCGGGTACCTTACTCCTCAGAATACAGAAAGAACCAGAAACCGTGAGCGCGCCTAAAACTGAGGCTACTAAAACTACTCCAAAATGGAGTAGTTTGACGCGCGACCGATCAGTCACTCTGTGACCGTCGGGACGTACGACGCTGTACCAATTTAATTAAATTATGCCGTCTTATGTCGTTCCTACCTATAAAATGCAGCGGGTCTATAAAAGAAACAGGATGGGATCACATTTCACGTGTAAGTATCGTATTTAGGTATCAACTTTGAATAAATTTCTATGTTTTCAATTGTCATAGATAATGAGGCATCCATCTTGTTAGTGTTGCCAGTATAAGAGTTTTGATTTACCCTTCTTTTTATTACCTCTTGAGGGCTTTTATTCATTGTAGAATATTAATAATTAATTTAATATAAAATAACCGACTTGAAAAAGAAAGTATAAAACATCAGAGCAGCCTGTGTGTACATAACCAAATAGTCCTATTAAATAGTATGTTAGTATCTATGAAAAATACCTAGACATAAGATTTCATCATTTATCTAAATTTAAATTTTTGTTACTAAGTTCAAATTCTAAGAGACAATATTATAAAAAGCTTACTAAGCAAAAAAGGAAATTAAATGTATTTTTTTCTAAAGCGTTTTATTAAATTCAATAAATCTATCAATTTCTTGAGACAATTAAGTAGGTACATAATTATAATAAAGATTAGGACAATTTTTATTCTATTAGTATCTCACCTCCTGGACTCCCAAATTTTACCCTAAAAACGGGCACATAATGCCTGAGCTAGAACATTACGCGGGTGGGAAGTGACGCGGGCGGGGGGCATTGTTTTGATTTTTGGACACAGCGTGTAGCTCGCAAATACAGATGAACGCGGCTTCTGGTACTTTCTGTATTCTGAGCCTTACTCATAGATCTAAACACCCCTCCCCCGCACACGCCCTCTTCGCAACGGGCCGTGCAGCAGAAATCGTAATATTTTAATTTCACCATAACTTCAAAACCAAACGTCCAATTTTAATCATTCAAAGACCAAATATTATCAACACAAACTGTTCTTATTGATGAAATAATTTATTTTGATAAGGATTAATAGTGTATTGCTTAAAATCGCTTCGTAAATAAGCCATTATTTCTCGTACAAAGTAAAGGATAAAAAATGGTTATTGTGGGTTATTCCTAAGAGATAAACATATACCATCACGGACTTTTTTGTAGACCTTTTTAAGTTATACAATACTGTAGTAAATTGTTTTGATCTATCTTGTAGGATTCAGTCAGCGTTTGCAATGTAAGCGCAAAAAAAGGTTTTTTTTACGACCTCACATTAAAAACCTCAAAAATTGTAGCCTATGTGTTATTCTGATGTATAAGCTATATTGTGGTAAAGTTTCATTCAAATCCATTCAGTAGTTTTTACGTGAAAGAGTAACAAACATACATCCATACATCCACACATCCATACATACAAACTTTCGCCTTTATAATATTAGTAGGATTTACATTTGCTATGTAACTGCTCTACCCAACTAAATAAATAAATATTAGGGCTCATTTCACTCATGGCTGGTTAACCCCATACTAAACTTTTTCTAGTTTGTAAACTCAAACCGACACTCAACAAATTTAGTTGATGTTAGCCGTACCGGGAATTGAACCCTCTAGTTGGCAGTCCGACATGGTAACTATTCGCTAACGGTCATCGTAACTAACTTATTCCTGTCCAGTTCTATGGTTGAAAAACGCTAATGGGGTGAAAAACAGGGGCAAGCACTGACACGCTGCGAGATTAACCCTCGTTTCGTAATTTATGGCAATTCAAAACTTTTTTGGTTTCATTCCAAGGTCCAGTCCGAGGCCAGTAAGAGGTCGACAGAAGATAAACATGGATGCAGTGTGTGAAAGAGGACATGAGACAGAAAGTACTCAAATAATTACTTTTAACTAGTAGAATAAATAGGTTCCTTTTAGGCAAGCGTGTTTCATATTAGACCACAGTTAAGCTTAACATCAGGCAAGCTGCGGTCAAAATTAAGCCTATACATCAATAAAAAAAATGTAACTTTTAGCGTGAAGAAGATAACGTTTAGATGAGAGTGGAAGAAGAAAATTTGCTGTGCCGACCCCACCTAAGTGAGGTATATGGCAAGGAAGAAGAAGAAGATTCCAAGGTCCAGTCCGAAAATGAGATAGATGGTTGCTGAAACATAATTTTAAACGAGTCCAAAATAATGTCAACTAAATTCTCGTGTTATTTCCTACCTTTTTACTGTGTGAAATAGTTAAAGGAGAATGAGCTGAAAATAGTTTTTTTATTTTATTTATATAAATAATTTCATCCGTAATAAACTTGTCTACATTAATTTATTCTAAAATTATATCTACTTACATACGAGTAAATAATGCATGATTCTAAAGTAGGTATGTAATTATATGCGGTATTTCCTAAAAATATATATGATTTTATTTGTGGCTTTTGTTATCAGCTTATGCATTTAAAATAATTTGGAAAGAGATATAACACAACATGTTTTTTTTATGAATACTTTGTGACTAAAAACCTGCATATAAAATAAAGTTTAAATGTTTCGTTTTTTTTAATTAATTAAATGAAAGCAGAGCGTGCAGTTTGAGATTTGAACTTTTAATTCAAAAAATAATGACTCTGGTCTCTACTAATTAAAAGTGGGGTTTCGTGACAAGGGTTTAAAATGGGACTGCGTGGAACTTAATTCAATACTTTTCATGATATAATACCAAAAATGGATGAAAGTAATTTGATACTTTTAGAAAGATTGAATTTTTATATGGCAATTTGCTTCAGTATCGGCATTGTTTCAAAAATTTTAAGAGCAGTTCTGATATTAAGGTGCCATTTTTTGCTCTATACGTAAAGAAAATTGAGTTTCATAGTACTTGCGCTGTTTACTAAAATGTATTCGTATTTTATGTTTGCACATAATTAGGTTTTGATGTTGTCATAACATTTCAATAAAGCTATTAAATTACTTGACCGTAACTGGAAGCTTTATTTATTGAGAGAGCATTTCCGTTTCCGTCAAGAACTTGCCAGTTTCAGTACTCTTTAGTGTCGTTTCCGGTGGGTTGTATGGTAAGTGGCGCCACCTGGCGGCTGCGCTGAGCTTCATGTTATATAAGAACATGCAGCGCCATTTAGGCTCATTGGCGTTTTAGTTCCCGTCAAGTGAGAACGTGCACAGCAGGTCTCACTCTGTGCATAATTATTTCTATAAAATAAGTTTTAAAAATCATTTATTGTTAAAATTTAAAGAGCAGCTCTCGCTTTTGCTTAAAATTATTTATCCTAAGTGAATATGTGCAATCGATTGTGGGTAAGTGATTCAAATTTTTTAAACGGTTTTGTACCGTTCGGAATTACTTACAAATTATATTACTTTTATTTGCCAGTGGTTTTTGTTTTTCAGTGTAAAAATAGTGTCGTAAGAACAATATAACACAATTTTATTTGTAGAAATAAAAGATAATGTAACGTGGGTAGGAAGAGAAAATAGGTGAGCTCCGCAAACATATTTTAATACGTGTGAGGACGATAGCATCTCGATCAATGCTTCTGAAACGAGACGTTCAAATTAATATTAAAAATTTTACGTTTGATATAGATACAAAATTAATTTTAATTTCACAGGGCAGGTGTTTACTTAACACCTGACAGTTTTTTACAAAAATTAACAGATATTCAGTGCTTTGGTAATGCTGCATGGTCGGAGATTAGATATTTCGATACACAAAAGGCATATAATCATACCCCAGGTTTCATAGACCTGAAAACAAACGAAGAGGTAAAAAAGTATGATAACTTACTTCATCTCGCTCATGCTGATATATCATATGCTGCTATAACTTTTTGTATTTTAAAGCAAATAAAGGTGCTGCAGAAGCAGTTACTAATCTCTTTTCGTGGGCTCAAAACGCGCAAATCATATCTGAAAATTTACAAGATCAGGTCGAACTGCTATTCATGAAAGGCAATTTATGCAAAATCTCATCAGATTTGTTATTCTTCGGTAGCATAATGGTAAGTATCCCCGCCTGTCACGCGGGAGACCGGGGTTCGATTCCCCGCCGAACTATTGAGATGCGCAGGGAGGCTATAACTCTAACTTTGGTGTTATCAATAAATGATTTGTATTTCAAGGCTTCAAAAAATTAAATTCCGCCTACAGTGGCCAACATATTGATACTGAAAAATTACATCATTGCTGGACAAAGCCGGTGGGATCCGGAAAGCTTTTTGGCCAAGTAAACCAAATAATTATGCCTTCACAAAGGCCGACTCAGTACAGCCGCCGCCCCTCGCGGGGGCAAGGCGCTCGCAAACAAGTTCCATCGCGTGGAACTCAGCGCAGTCATAACGAAGGTTTATAGCACCTTCCCGGCATACATGCTGTGACAATCCACCCTCGCGGGGTGACTATTTCGACGACTACCCTCCTATACAAACTTCCAACCATTCCTTTCATGGAACAGGAGAGGAGCGTCTCATAACAGGGGCTCGCGGCCCGAACGACCAAATTACCGAGGACGAGGTCACGCAAGTGCTTCACGGCCCTCTAGAGAAAATAAAAGATATAACTCGAGACTACTCGCACTTCCAGGCGGGTCAGCTTGCGCTCTATTATCACAAATGGAAGAAAATGGGTGCGCCGTAAATAATATTAAAATTAATTCAAGGATATCGAATTCCATTTATCAAAAAACCACCTCTGGCTTACGTGAATGTCGCCACATGCCCATTCAAAACCCCAACATCAGTAAGGATGTCAAAAATAATAAGGTCAACCGGGGCTAATGCGTCACAATACTTTGAATAGCATATTTATTTGATTTTAACAAATAATCATTTGTAAAAGTACTATTAATACTAGCTAATCATACTTTCAAACCAAATTCTGCACTGAATTTAGGATAAACAGAAAATTCGGGGCTTATGCGTCAAATTTTTTGTTTTTCTTACAAATGCTTCTTCTTCTTACGCGATTAGTACAATAATTGGATTAGACGACTTAGCTCCGTAGTCGACATAGCCGCGGTTGACCTTATCAGAAATGAGAGTCGAGGGTGTTCTACAGCCAGTAAAATTATAAGCGATCTTTGTGTCTCCCTTGTTCTTGGTCCCTGAACCAGACTGATCTGCGCGCCCAATTTTCAACTTAAGAGCGCTAAACGAGTATATGGTTTCCAAGCTATTTCACTTAAGTAAACATGTACAAGGTACCAAACTTTCTTCGGCCTCGAGACTGGATGTGCAAAATAGATCTTTCACAGGCTTACTTCCATCTGAAAATAGCACAGTCACACCGACGCTTCCTACGGCTTGTGTACATGACATAGTTGCTAGAAATGACATGTCTACCCATTGGTCTGAGCACAGCTCCCAAAACTTTCTCAGTACTAACAAACTGGATTGCTCACCAACTACGATAGAAAAGGAAGGTTTATTGAAACTAGTTTATTTGGAATAAAATATGGATATAAACCGGACCGGATAAAATTTGAAAATAAACCGGACTAGCAAGGGAATCTCAACAAAACTCGACGCTATACTCGAACGCCTCCTGTTTTAATAGAAATACCACAACATCTGACGCAATGACAGTGGAACAGGTATGCTAGCGACCCAAGACCGTGCTCCGCTATTTTAAGGAGCTTGGATGGCTTGGGTAGAGGCTGGTAGGGGGAAATGCACAATACGCCTCTTGCAGGTTATCAGTGCAGGTCTGATCGCCCCCATCATAGAATAAGATAGTTTATTTGGTCGATTTCTTAATTAAACATTGTAAACTGTTCACATAAGGCATCTTAATATTTTCGCGTAGAAAACGGTCACACATACTTATTATTAAAAGTTGGAATGTGTCCAACAGTATCGGTGCTTTCCGAGCACCATCACCAATTTTAGATCCAAGGGCCCTCGCGGCTGCGGCCACTGCCTTTAAAGATGCCATGAAGTAATGTTTAATATTGATGATAACGATATAATGACGATAATTTATGGTTGTATGTTACCATCTTCTTTCATAACTTACTCGAAATATTTTACCATAATAAAAGAAATGGAATGAACTAATTTCTTAATTGTAAATCAAGATCCACAAATCTTACGCAATCATGTCAAAATCATGACAAAAATGCTGCAAACGTTAGGGAGGCAAATCAATTTCGAAAAGTCCATTCTCGTCCCTCAAAGAGAAATCATTTTCTTAGGGATACTATGGAGGCCATGGCACAATGTAAAAAATCTTGCTACAAGAAAAAGTAGATACAATAATCCTAAAAACATGTCAAGCTCGAGGTGCGCAAGCTCTGTGGGGCAGCTGGACACACGCGGAGAAATACCTACACTGCTACCAAAAAGAGTTGTTGGCTGTACTGCACGCTGTTCAGTACCACGCCCAATCATTAGCGGGGAGCTCTCCTCTGATACAGAGCGACAGCAAGACTACCGTAGCTCAATTACGGAAGGAAGGAGGTACAAAATTCATACCCTTAATAAATATAACTCGTCAAATTTTAACAATATTAGACGAAAATCACATACATTTCAGTATTCACCACATACCTGGCAGGTACAACAATCAGGCCGATCATCTGTCTCGCCTCCGACAACCTCCGGAATGGCATTTAACGCCGGCCTGCGTAGAAATAGTGTTCACGAAACTAGGGACTCCAATGATAGACCTTTTCGCCTCAAAGACAGCAATTGTGTCTCGCGATCTAAAAGATCGACAGGCAATATATGCCTGCAACATCGCATGGCATTATCCGCTAGCATGGGTGTTTCCAAATGCGGGGGTTATCTGAGGCGATAGAATCGTGGAGTTCTGAACAGCGATCATTGCTTAAAAACTCGTGGCGGCCATCCACATTAAAAACTTACGAATCAGCATGGAAACGCTGGATTTCCTAGTCGAATGATCAAAATATTAACCATAATAATCCTACTGGTACACAATTCCTATCTGAATTATATCTAAAGAATAAAATGTCATACAATACCATACTTTTACACAATTCGGTGGTCGCTACTCTTTGTAATCCTGAAAAATCTGGTAACTTAAGTTCTCATGTTTTCGTAAAACATATTTTAAAAATCTATCGCTTTCAAAACCCCAAAAGTTCCAAAAGCACCAGTTTGGGACACTCATAAGCTAATTACATACATGACTCTATACAATATAGATTTTTGGGAAGATGAATTCAGAGCCGGGTGGCCCAACACCAGCGGTCGTTGCTGCAGGTAGCATGTAGATGTAGATGACGTCTCCGGTTGTCTGTCTTCCCTATTTGTTCGGCTCAGCGTGCTGGAGCTCGAACCTCGTAGGTTGCTGCCTGGTTAGGTAGGTTAAGTGAAACGAACACGAATCTTGTAGAACACTGTATTGTTACAGTTCGATAAGTAGGTACATAATGTAAGGGGATCACTGATTGAAGTTAGATAGATAGATAGATAGAAAATTCTTTATTGGACACATTAATTATTACATACAAAAAAGAAAACGAAAGAGCTTACAAATAAGTGTGCCACAAATGGCGGCCTTATCGCTTAAAGCGATCTCTTCCAGGCAACCTTTGGATGGAGAGGAGTTTATAAACAACTGAAACAAGGACGTAGTGTACAATAAAGAAGATAATAAAATAAATAAAATAATAATAATGAAGTTACAAGGTGTGCGACGCGTGCTAAGTCGCCTAGTGCCACGTGTCTTTGCGGGCTATATGGAATTGGCCTAAATTATATCTAGCGCGGTCGGAGCGAGAGTGTAGTGTGTGGGAGCGCGCGGCGTCTCGTTGGCGATTAACATAGTTTCATCCACACGCTCCTAGATGGCGCATGACTTAATGTGGCGTTGTAACGCCACAGATTTAAACAATATTTATCAGACTTCTCGACACACCGCCGCATTACTTTTACTATGCTCAGGCAGACGAGTACATGATCTGACTCTACTTAGAACAGATCCCGATCATTATATTAATTGTGATTCTGAAAATTATATCATATTCTGGCCTGAATTGGTTCTAAAACTGACAACAGTAACTATACTCAGTCAGGGTGGAAAATAAAAACAAATGAGGCTATACTTAACCTCAATCCAATATTTTGGGTAGAAAGAACCATCTCCTTTTTAATGAAAGGTGCTCTACTTCAAAATCATGCAAATTGTTCATTAAAGTTAGAAGATGTCCAAAACCTATCAAGTTTGTTTACTCTACATACTTAAATTACCTAAACTATAAAGATTTAATAGGAATTTAAATGTATGATTTTGTGGTTAATTATTTTACAAGTTATTAAAATCAATATGCACTTTGCATATATGATATCTAGCAGTACATGTACATTCAATATGGTTATATGTACATTAATTATATCAAGATTATAAAAATTGTATTTTTGTCACATTGGCGTTATTCGTTTAAGTGTTTACATAAACTAAGTGGCGTCACCAGGCGATAACAAACAGATCTCAATAAATAAAGCTTCCAGTTACGGTCAAGTAATTTAATAGCTGCGTTTTACCTGAAATAAAACGCATATTAAAATACTTACCTAACTGGAAGCTTTCACTTTTATTCCTGCCTGGTGAAAACTATTATTGAACCAATGAGCCTAAATGGCGCTGCATGTTCTTATATAACATGAAGCTCAGCGCAGCCGCCAGGTGGCGCCACTTACCATACAACCCACCGGAAACGACACTAAAGAGTACTGAAACTGGCAAGTTCTTGACGGAAACGGAAATGCTCTCTCAATAAATAAAGCTTCCAGTTAGGTAAGTATTTTAATATGCGTTTTATTTCAGGTAAAACGCAGCTATTAAAAAGAAAATAACTTACACCATCAAAAGTCATACACTGTATTGTTTTAACTTTTGTTTTACTCCTTACATTTGAACATCAGGATGCGTTACCATACAAGTCAGCGATACTCTGGCCTGAGAAGGAGCATGCTTAGTCTGGAATAACTGGCTCTCAAGGAAACTGCCAGAACACACTATTAGGTACTTGGTGACAGATTTTTCAACTTGAGGTTGGTTGCTAGCCAGGCGAGCACTAGAAAATATCCTACCATTATGCTATGGGGTTTCCTCATGATGTTTTCCTTCACCAAAAGCTCGAGCTAATTAGCGGGAATAGAACACACGACCTTCGGGACGTGAGACGGTCACACGTAAGACTGAGCTACCACATTATCTTTCTTGTGAGGACTGCAAAACTTTGGAATTCTCTTCCTGAGTCTCTGTTTCCTGTGAAGTGCCACCTGGGGGTCTTCAAATCTAGAGTTAACAGGTATTATCTAGGTAAGAGTGTAACATCGTAGGCCATAGTATTGTTTAACACCAGGCAAGCTGTGGTCAAACGCAAATCTATAAGTAATAAAAAAAAAACTTTCACAAGCAGATAGTCCCGGCTTCGCACGGGCTATAAAATAATCTATGTTCCAAAGAAAAACAAAATATAACTGATGTCACTCAGGGATAACGTAGCTTACCAAAGGTGAAAGAAAAAAAAAATCAAATCGGTCCAGCTTGGAGCCTATTCGCGTCAAACAAACAAAAATCTAATTTTTCCTCTTTATATATTGGTATAGATATAGAAAGGTTGCACGTCCCAGGTATCGCTGGATAGACCAAGTGGAGTAGGAGCTGCGCAATCTTCAGGTCACGCAGTGGCAGGAGAAGGCATAGGACCGAGAACAGTCTCCTAGTATCGGAGGAGGCCAAGATCCGATTCAGGTCGACGCGCCAACCCAGTTAGTTTAGTTTTTTAGTTAAAGATATAGAAAACTCACCAGCAATAGCCAGCTGCATGATGAAGAAGTTCATCCGGCTCTTCCTGGCGTTGGTGCAGAGTAGTGCAGCGATGACGGATGCGTTCAACACCACTATCGCGACGAACAGGATCCATGTCAGCGTGAACTGGAGGGACTGGTGAATAGAAAAAAAGTAATTTATACTATCAATATAAATAGAAGACAGTTAGAATGCAATGTCTGTTTATTCAATATTTTTCAAAAAAAAACTTACAGAGGACGATCACAAGAAGATAAGAATATAATATAGCCATTTTTTCAGATCTTTCATATATTAGTTTATAATTATTTCTATAATTAAAGCTATTCTACTCATTCTACTCATTCTACTCATTTTTTTACATAAAATTCAAACAAAACAAATAAATTAAAGTTAAAACTATTCTACTATCTGCTGTTTAGCAATCTTTTGCAGATCTGTTTGCTAATCGGCAAAGGCTTCCTCCAACCTTTTCCACTCTGTCCTTACTGTGGCTAATCTATTCCAAATAACTCCTGCCACCTCTTTGATGTCATCGTCCCACCGTTTCGTTGGTCTTCCTCTTTTTCTTTTACCTTCCCTGGGGTACCAACTAGAGACTATCTTCCTCCATTTGTCAGAACCTCTTATCATATGACAATAAATAATAAAATGATAAGTTGAGTAACAGAAACAAAAAAGACATTTCTTTATTATTTCGGTCTGTCTGTCTGTAGTTATAAATTCTAAACTACTTTACGGATTTGAACATAAGCATAAGCAGCCCACTATATGTTCCTACTGCTGTAACTCGAGGCCTTCTCTCGCTAGGAGAGAGATATAGGCCACCACGCTGGCAAATTGCGGCTTGGCAAATGACACACGTTTCCGGATATTGCAGTCTTCAAACGTGTCAGTTTTCCCTCTCGACGTTTTCCTTCACCGTGAAGCGAGTGCAAATTCACACATAATATAAAAAATTGTCATTAGTATAGGGCCGGGATCGAATCTGGGGCCGTCTGTTAAATAAGGAGACGTTTTTACTACCGAGCCACACTCGCTTTTAAATACCTGAAACTTGCTTAACTGTGAACACTGGCTAAGCCATTTCAAAAGTCCACATGAATAATCTGTGTTCTCCCACGCTTAACCACACCATAACTTTCTAATCTCGCTAAGAGTTAATCTGGTCACTGAATTAGATCGACCTATATTGTTCGCCCTACTTGTTGAGAAGTTTGTCGTCTTAATTTACGGTGTTGTATCTAATTAAGTTACTAATAATATAAATAGTTAGAAAATAGAACAAACAGGGAAAAAATTAGAAATAAAATTCAAAGAAAACAAGCATCAGTATTACATAATATTTTGACAAAGTACAAACAAAACTTACTTTTAATGTTACGAGTAATTTTTTCGATAGTATTAAGGCCGTCTAAATTGTAAAAATGCTTTTTGACCAAAAAGTAAAAAGAATACGATGAAATCTTGCTTGTTTGACCCTTGACATAAAAACGATGAGATGTTGTTATAAATATGTTTAGATTCCGAAAAATTTAATCAATTTAGATTATTCATAACTATATTTCATGAAAAAGGATCTGATGGCCACCGCCGTAAAGTGATGAAGTAATATAATAAGTCGATTTGAATTTTATTGACATTTATATTGATTATATTTTATTTTATTGTGTGACTTGTAACTGTATTGTTATCAATAAATTACTTTGACTTTGACTTCAATGTAGAATACTAACACTATGATTCATTTCAAATCCAAGATGGCCCCCAAAACTAAATGCCGGTGGGGGTTTTTTAAATTTTAAATTTATACTTGTGAATTCGATGAAAGTAAGCTTTTGAAACCTTGCTTGCTCTTGCAGGAGATAAAATTCCAAACGTTTCCTTAATTGATTCGAGTAAAAAATTCAGAGTGCCCGTTTTTACCTTTTAAGGTGTAATTTCTTTCGTTCTCCAAAGACAATAAATGCTAAGCTACCAGTCAAGCCAGTTCTAGCTTAATATCATTGCAGTAACAGCAGGTAAAACTTAGCAGAAATGAATCGCTCCAAACATTAGCAGACACCCAATAAAAAGATTACGTCGGCGTTTTACTCGTTTTATCACAAATTGATTGTCGGTCATGTAGGGCGCTCTAAAAGCTCCCAACAGGTGTCAAAAGATACCTTATCACGAGAGCCTCAGATAGCCACAATGACGCGCTTCCCCAAATGTCCATTACTCGATTAAAACCTTTCAGTTTTATTGAGATTAGTATTCCAGTTTAATCCATCTGGAATACTGTGGGTGGGGCAAGATTTACGGTTGAAATTCTTTCCCTACGCGTGGAGTATTTGTTCTTATGGTAAAGCATAAGCGGCCCGCTATACGCTCACACTGCTGAGACTCTGAGCCTTCTTTCAGGACGAGAGAGATATAATAGGCCATAATCTACCATGCTGGCCAAGTGCAGGTTGGTGGATATTGTGGTCCACAAATGTGGCGGTTTTCTCAAGTTGTTTTCCTTTACCGTAAACCGAGTGCAAATCTATACATAACATGAAAAACAGGTAATTGATGCCAGGATCGAATCACGGGCCATCTGATTGAAAAGCAGACCTTTTACAACCGAGCCACATTAGGATCTAATATCTTGTTCTTATTAGTTTTTAAGGTAGTTGGAAGCTTTTATTTTTTTGGTCACAATTGTGTTTCTATCAGATATTATACAAAAAATATTGAGTATAAAATCTCCCTAATCTCATTATTTTTGGGAAATTCCCGATAGAAACACAATATTCTGCTACGAGTAACATAAGTACTTCTATAATTTAACATTATATATAATGAGAGAACAAAATATAAACCAAACAAAATCGGACAAGTCTAACTCACGCACGAAGGACTTCAGGATATTTGTTATTTTGGTGGCAACAGATATACTTCGTACATTATCTGTGAACATTTCAACATTCTATTACTGTTATGAGATACAGCCATCAGTTGACAGATCGGCAGGCAGACAAATGGACAGACAACGGAATCTTAGTAATCTTATTGCTAACCTATGACCAGTGCACCAGTGTACTTTAAACATTGACATTGAACAGTGGATATTATGTGAATTGGTAAAAATTTATTTCAACTCAGTATGATATTGGCACATCAGCATAATCATGCTCGCCTATCAATCAAATAATTTAATACATAAACAAATATTAACCAAATGCATCTTTATTATTATCATAATGTACTTGTAATCCAAACTCAACATTCAACGTAATCCAAACATAAATGAAACGAAAATCATATTGACAATTTTTTTAAGATCTTTGGTCAGTCCATCTTGCGGTCGCCTTTCATATCGCTGGGCGTGGTTTCGATCCCACCCAGTGTGCTTGAGACTTTGGTGAAAAAACATCGTGAGGAAACCATTGCATAATAGAAAAGTTTATCGGAATGCGTGGCTCTTTAAGTCATTCGCATTAGAAATCTACGGCCTGGCGTCATGCAGTATATTCTGGAAGTCTTCTTGAGAGCTAAAAATTCCAGAATAGACTTGACTTAAGCGGTTACTCGACCTGCCGGTCAAACGTTAACCAGTACTATGTAAAACAGAGGTTCTAAAGCAAAAATGTCATTAACCCCAAATGTGAACTGAGTGTTCCTCCCACCTCAATCAAAAGCGCGTTTCCTTTCGCGCCTGAGTATCTCTCAAAAACACGCTAAAAGCCTTAACGCGGTCGTTTCGCGTGTACTGGCAAATTTGATAAACATCTTGGATAAATTTAATCGTTTGATCATTCCAAGTCGAAATGTCAACAGCTGAATATGCGAGTACGAATCAAAGGAATACTAAAAGGTGGGTTTTATTCGCTCCGGGTGAAATTCTATGTTTATACCGTAAAGGAGATGTTGCTTCAGAAAATAGTGGTGTATAATTTAATCTTAGAAGGTTTTAGCTCCAAGCTTCGTACTAGACAGGTCTGAGAGATTTCTAGATAAGCTTTTAATTTTATAAACGAATAGAAAATTATTTGAATATAATAATATACATTTTCGCTTTCAAACTTTAAGAAAGGATTTTAATGAAACCTTTATCCAAAAGCACTAAAACATAACGTGATAAACTTTCTTCTTCTGATCGCGAAAACTAAAATTATAATCAAAATCCTCTGAAATATGAGAAATGTTTTTAAGATTTACATTTACAGTATTTGAACAAATGATTAATAAATTAATTTTACATCAACTTTTCAGAGCAATGTTCATACTTATAAAAATAAAATATTTTTTTAATTTAATACATAGTTCAATATTCTGTGAATGTATGTGAGGGTCTACCAAATATTGAATAAAAAATACTTAGAATGTACGTATGTTGTAAAGGCGCCCCCCTCAAATATTTATTATATTACATTTTTTTCATTTAATTTGATAGTTAATATAATTTTATACATTTCATAAAAAAAAGTGTCTAGCAGCTACCGTTATTGATATTTAGCAAAAAAAAAACACGTTCATTGTATGGGGACCCCTTTATTTATTTTTTTGTATTTTTATTATAGCGGCACGGGCTATTCATATCTTGTGAAAGTTTCAGCTTTCAAGCTATTACAGTTTTTGAGATACAGCCTGGAGACAGACAGACAACGGAGGCTTAGTAATATGGTTCAATTTTTAATATTTAGGTACGGAACCTTAAAAAGAAGCAATCCAATACTTACATCGTAAAAATAGTATATGTTAAGGTTGGTTGCTGCAGTTTTGTTGGTGACGTCGGTGTGGTTGATAACCACTGTAGTTGGGAAGATAGTGGTGAGGAAGGCTGTTGTGGTCACCTCCTCCAGCTCCTTGAACTCCTCAAGCATGATGTTGGACTCCATTGTTCTGGAAGAAATCAGAAATGATATGTAAAAAAACTGTTACTTCCGGACAAAACAAGACGTTAGTAACGAGGTCATTATGGAAAAATGATATCCAAGCGCGAGTCAGGTTTGAACTTTTTTTTTTTGACACATTCACACACGGTTGGTTAGCCCCATACTGAACCATTTCTAGCTCGTATTATGGTTGCTAACACAACTGATATACTACATATACATACATACATATTATATATAAATACATATATAACACCCAGACCCACAGCCAACAAATTTAGTTAAGCACAAAGATGTTGACCGGGCCGGGAATCGAACCCGGAACCTTCTGATTAGCAGTCCGGCATGGTAACCCTTAACCTTAACCTTTACGATAACGAGGTCGTCAAAAACATGAAGGGCTTCATACATTAATCTTTAGAGTTGGCAATAAAAACAAGTATGTTGTATGGTAGGCCCCATTAAAAATTTATTTCATTTAATTTTTTAATTATAATAAAGTTAATATACAATTAATAATACTGCGAAAGTTTTAAGCGTCTGCCGGTTACAGTTATTAATATTGATAAAATACGAAAAAAATACGTTAATTGTATGGAAGCTCCTCTTAATTTTTTTTTTCTATTTGTTGTTATAGTCGCAACAGAAGACTAATTAACAGAATAATTTGAATCTAAATACAACAAATAAAATAACTATTTTTCGCTTTTATAAATAAATAGTAAAATAAATTTTACACTCTGTCTTCAACTCAATACTTTACTATGTATGATATTAAGTTTCAAAGAAACGCAACTTCTATCAATTAACAATTCTTTCGCCTGATACATAATATAAGGAACCACACCGAAGTCGCAAAAATGTCCTATCAAGTAGCATTCAAGCCTTATTCTTTCTTTCAACGACCCTTAAACTCACAGTAAACATCAACATCTTAACTTTTCATTCAAGCTTGGCACTCAAAACGATAATGAAACTGCATCTGTTTGTTCTCGAACAACTCTAAAAGGGCTGAAGAGAAGCAAAACAGCCTTTTGCCATTTCATGTTTCCTAGGGGCATTCTTTCCTCAACTCCGGAAATGGCTTTTCATTGGCTTTTTGTTAAGTAAACTTTTAATTAACATCTTTTGTTTTGGTATGATACTTATTTACTGAAAACAAACCGAAATAACAAAGTTTTTTATCTATTGTATTCATAAACATTAAAAATAAAAGTATAATTTATATAAAAATACTTTATTATTTTATGTTAGTACAGAAAAACAAAAGATAAAAAAGCATATTAAGTACGAGTATCTATTCAAATTCAAAAGTATTTTATTGAACTATAAACTTAAGGCTAAAAATATACGCCATTAGGGGAAGGTTGGTTTGCCGCTGAACCTCACACTAGGCAAGCTTGTGTCGTGAGATCCAGGTATGTAGATATCTTTATATTCACTAGATATCCATGTTTATTTCTAAATAAAATGAACAAAACATAACATTGCCCTACAAAACTTAATAACGTACATTATTATTATTAAAGGACATTATTTAGAAGAAAGGGATATGAAAGTAATAAAATACACAATCTACTAACGCAAACAAAAGTCACATGGCAGTAAAATAAGTGTAAACAAGTCCAGCAATACTTGGAGGAAAATACTTGAGATTATATTACAACTTGGACAAAAGCATAACGTTTTACCACAGTTGTACGATATTTCCATCGATTTTTTGTAAATGAGGAAAATACGATTTAACAATGTTATAGTAATTTATCATAATTTGTAGGCTATGTGTGTTTATTCGTAGCTTAACTAATATCATAAGAAAGTTTTATGTAAACTAATTTCTTATTTACTACTTTTTTTATTTGTTAAAACTTATCAATATGACAAAAAAACTGTTTAAAAACTAAATTAGAGATTTTTTAAACAAGTATTGTAACTTATTCATAAGTCGGCTTTGTACGAAAATAAGTATAAATATTACTTTACACGCTGTTTCAGTCTTTTATGATAACAAAAAAAAAACTATAAATTTTAGATTTTGTCCTTATCATATACCTTACGTAATTGTATGAATAAAAAGTCTGTTAATAAATACAGTTTTCAAGCCTAAGAATAAAGTAATTTATCTTATAATTCTTTTACCAAATTATTTTTAAGACCATGCTTGTTAGCCTCTACACCAACAGTGAATGTTTCTACAAAACCCTTCGGGAAATCATCATTGAAAAAACCTCATAACAACATTCCCTGGAAAAGCATCGGTTTTCACAACATTAGTCTTAATTGTCCTACTTTTGTCCCATCGAGGGTTCATCTAAGCGAGCTTGGTTTAATTAACATTCGTATAAAACACACGGTCTGCTCTGCATCATAAATTGACGACCTCGTTGGCATAATGGTAACCATGCCGGGCTGCCAATAACAAGGTTCCGGGTTCGATTCCCGGCATGACCAACATCTTTGTGCTGAACTAAATTTGTTGGCTGTTGGTCTGGGTGTTAAGTATGTATATTATGTAGTACATATATCACGAGTAGTTTAGCAAACATTGTAAACAAAACAACGAACATCTTATAAGCTCCATATCTAAACCTAAAATTAATAATATATTTTTTTTTAATTATGCGTTCAATTAGAGTAAACATTCTTTGGAAAAATAACATACAAAGAATCCTTTAAAAGTTACCCATTATCCATGAGTTCTCCGCCCTCACGAACAAGAGGTCTCATTTCGCCGAAAATACTTCAAATTACGGTTCACACAAAGAAAACGGAAAAATCTTTTCGTAAACAAGGCAAAGAAAACTGTTTTGGTCAATTAATCTTTCGAAATGGACTGTAAAGTCATTAAACACAATAATAAATTGTTGAAAGTTAGGTCGAACAGAGTGCAGTCTTGTTTATGTTTATATTTGACATTCCTAAATAAAAAATATATAAACAAGAAACTTTTGTTGCTTTGTAAGTAAGTAGTAAGTAAAAAATTATTAGTTATTAGATTGTAATATTCATGATGAATAAAGCTATTTTTATTTTATTTATTTAAAATAAAATCCAATAAAATGTATCTGTTCTTCAAACAACAACCGAATACATAATCAGTTCTACATTGATTAAAATTCTATAGTTACTTTCTTCTTTAATAAATTGTCCTGCTATGGAACCTTTTGTATACCTCTGGGAACACAAATTTGACGTAGAACCCAAGTTCGACGCGTGACCTCTATCTATGAACTTGATGTTTTCCCGCAATGGTACCCCGATTAATCCTACCAATGTGTATTATAAATGCGAAAGTTTGTGTGTAAGTGCGTATTTTAGTTACTTCTTCATGCACAAATGGCTGAACTGATTTAAAAATAAATTTGGTGTCAAGATAGGTTAGACCTTGGTTTCCGTGGGATACGAAAATAACTTCAAAATCGATGTTACTTTTTTCGCTCTAACGGCTGGACTGATTTTGAGATTTACTATGAAGATAGGTTAGACCTTGGAACACATGGACTACTTTTATCCTGGATTAACAATGCGGGGTGCAGCTAGTCCAAAACATAAGTATCTAAGAAGCAGGAATGTTGGTACCTACACGCTTGATTCAAATATCATTCAAGTAGTAAATAGAGTTGCATACATTTATTACACGCTCATCTACACTTTTACGCTTTTCTAATTAATCGTGTGCAATCAACCAGCATAATACCTCAGTTTTATATTTAAATTTTCTCTAAGAAACATCAATGTAAATAAAAATAGCAAAAACCACCTTAAAACTTTGGCGCTATATTTGTATCAACTACAATATCAAATATATTTAAGTTTTAATATATCAGTAATATGGATAAATCAACCGTAATAAAATTACGAAATAATCATTCTTTTATTACGAAAGATTCATTTTTGCCTATATTTTCTAAAACGTTACTTCTAAATTTGTATAACCATTTGTGTAACGCATAATCTTTGAATAATTTATTCACCAACAGTCTCCTTGTAAACCAATAATAAAGATATCCACTCAGCTAGGGTAGCAAACTAATGGGCAATTATTTCCATGAATCTGCTAGAAACAAGCCTCTCCAGGCTCTCTACCATCTGGGTATAGCGATACAACATTTTATTTACCGACTTCATTAGATACGCCTCGGCATATTTATACAGGATGATTTACTTAAGACTTATGTAGATGGGTCCTACTGGGGACAATTCTGCTGGTCATTCCTCCTTATATAATTGTAGACGTTGTCTTAAGGTTATATAGTAAACAAATGCATTATATTATATTATATTATATTATTATTAAAAAAACCAAGAGTCTAAAGACAAAGGGCCGGATTTCTTTGCTTGGTCGGAATAACCAGTCTCTAAATCTGTTCTTGAAAAAATATAACTTAATATTTGATTTGTCATCTACCATTCAATGTGTGCTTAGAAATGCAATACAGCCTGTTCTATCTCGACCTATATTTTACCGCAATATCCGCCCGTATCTAGTTCCATCTGACTTCGGGCGGTTAAAAGCCTTCGCAACCTTATAGTTGTAGCGTAGTGACAGTTTTGGGACTTTGTTGATCTTGTTTGATCAAAGAAGCTGTTTCCAAGTGTTTATTGATAGCAACAAATTTGTAGCCAACTAATATCGTAACCTCTAAAGTATCTAGCGTACATTAAAAACGAAATTATTCTATCATCAATAATGGTAAATTTTTACCTCTGGAGTGTTTTTTACTTACTGTAACCGGGCTTGCGCTTGATCACAATTCACCTGGTGGCAAGCAATATTATGATCTAAGGTGGAGCGCACTTACCCAGAAAAAACCGGTTCTTTCTTGCTTTGAAAACTGCCAGATTGTAGTTTACGGGGAACAGGGAGCTTGGGAAAGAATTCCACATCTTCACGGTTCGCACAATGAAGGTGTAGTGAGTGTGGGGTGGTGTCTAGCGGAAATGCGCCGGACACTCCATAGGTTAAAAGTTGAAAATGAGAAAATATTTATTAACCAAACAAAACATGTTATAATACAAATAATTGTATATTGAGTGGTTGCTTCATTAGATTGGTGGCCTGTATCGAAGCAACCAAGAATATATATTGCCCTCTAAAGATGATAAATTAATTTCGTTTTTGATCTAAAGAAGTTAACTATTTCTAAAGCTGTTACTCGAGGTGTTGAAATTATAATGACGTACTCTTTCTAGAGTATTTTTTTAAGTTACCATATTTAAAACCTACAAAATGTTTGCAACAATTTCATAAATTGTCTCTAAAATTAAGTAATACACTAAATAATAAATACACTTCTAACCGTGAAAAGCTAAAAGTATTTTAAAAAGTTTTACGTATTTTTGGATAGCTCCACACTTTATTCAGGGCACCAACTTTATCACTGCTCCTCCATAAGTTTGACGGATATATCAGATTCCATAAAGTTAGTAGTTTGCTAGCTGTCCCATTGGAAGTTCAGACATATATTTTTATCCGACGGGTGTCACTTTCCTATCTCTTGGCAGTCGTTCTCAGAGAGTTCCCAACTTTTAGATAAGTTTGTTGGCTGAAGCCTAGGATACAAAAACACTTAGTTGTTGGCAGAGGTTTGTGAGAAGTGACGTTTATCGGTAACTGCTTGGATAGGTTTTTACCTACTTTTTGACTGTTGGTTAATAAAGTACATCCATACTTATTTAGTAGGTATGGAATCACTTTTGTACCTATTATTCCATACCTAGTGTAGCGCTTGTCGATGCGGATGGTGTTTGGATGGGTGACCATGCACAAGACTGTCGATTTCTCATCTGGGCGCTACCGTGGGTCGGATGACAGGTTCAATGGTAGGGTCCGGTTTTAGTCTTAATACTAGCAGTTGTTAAGCCAAGTCAGAGCCGCCTTCGGGCGGCTTGAAAACTCTTGACACCAGAGCTCGGCGACTTAACTCATAAAAAGAAGAATACCTACCTACTTTGTTACAAATTTAGGTAAATTTCATAAATTAATATGGAAAATACGCAAGTTATTACAAAAAGTAAAAAAAAAACATAAGGAATATAACACGAGAATATTTTTTATACGGATTCCTATTGAGCTATCCGAACCGGTTACTGTTTGTTTTGCTTCAGACAATGTTTTAGCAAATATGCTAAATATTATAATTGGTAGATCAATAAAATGATATTAACGGCCAGGTAGCCTGGATAGAAAAGACACTGTCTACAACAGGAATTCTCTGGCAAACATCGAATACGTAGAAAGTCGATTTTGTAGTCGACTCGTCGACTCAAAGGTGAGTTTTATTTTTATTTTTGCAAGTTGAATATTCCTTTGTTGTCACTGAATTAATGAATTGAAAATTGGCTCGCTTATTGATGCACTTTCAACAAACGCGAACGAGAAAACTTGTTTTAGACAGAATTAAATTATTTTTGCGGAAGATTTGTTGATTGAAAGTGTATCGATTGGATGAAATTGTTTTTCTTAATTATTTACTTTTTCATTAAAAAAAAACCTAAATAATATTACTTACCGACTCAGGCGCTACGATACGGAAATCCATTGTATGTAGATAAAAGAAAAAAAAACAACTAGCCTGAAACTATTAACTAAAAACTATTAATAAAATAAGTAACACTACTTTTGCTATAGAAGAAAATTATAAGTGGATAATTTTCTACTGTACTACAACATCACATTTAATAATTGACTTAATAAATACAGTGTAACATTAATTTCAAATTGGATTTGAAGATAGTGTCATAAGGTGATTATAGTCTTATAACACTATCCTCAATATTTTACATTACTTATATTTTTTCAGAATTTTCTTGAATGCCCTCTATCAAAAAGACCCTTCCAAAACTTTCCAAGGCAAGAATCCCAAAGAACGTTTCACGCCTTTTCGTTCCTATTCGCAATGAAGCCTATTTCAGGCGAACGGATTTATTGGAACTTTCGGTAAGCTCTGTCACTGGGGCTTATTGAACTACCCTAAATAGCTGGAACCTTTGTAAGCTTTTTTGTTAGCTACAAATATCTACAACAGATTGCGTTCGGGACGATGGAATACTGTGGCTACATAGAAAAAGCCGTCTCAAACTTCTGTAAGAATATTTTCTGTTTGGCAAGCTTGTGAAAATTAGCTGTATCCCGCGATATAACCATGACAATTAATTTAAATGTGGTGTGGTGTGATACATATCCATATCTAATTAAATTGTATGCCTTTCACGTATCTGTACACTCTTTTTATCATAAATGTATCTGTATACCCTATTTATTATTCTGTGGTGTCTGCATCAAACACATCCCCTCACTAGTGATGGTTTGTCTTCTCTCTATCTCTCTTTTTACTCACTTAATGAATTTATGTTGCAAACAATAACAAAATCTTCCTTCTCGTAGCAAAGTCTCATAATTTTTATTATAACTTTGAACGAATCCAATGGATGATATAAATAGTGTTATTATTATTATCATATGTGTGTATCTTATATAATATATTATGTTATATTTTAAGTTACATAATATTTTTCATGAATGTATGTGTATATAAATTAAATTTTAGTAATAAATAATTGTCAATTGACTTGCCGTGTGATGCCGTAAGGTTAATAAATGATTTGATTTTGTTTTTTTTTTTCTTTCCCTCTCTTAAGATGGCGTTTGTGAATTACTAGTGTGCTTAACTCGTGTCTGGAGAAATAAATAGCTATTTATTAATCAACCGTTTTATAAGACACAATATGTTGGCGACATATTACATATACATTGCAAAATTGGATTTCGATTAATATGAATGTATATTAAAACACATGTATCTTTTTATCGCATTGAAATCGAGAAGCACAACAATTCGTAGTAAGAAAACAAGGTTTCTAGTAACTAGCGCATAACAGTTTAAGGCGGTTTAGTACATCAAGAAAACACATTTAAAACTACTTTTAAAAAATACGGACAAAAACTTATTTTTCACGCAGGAAGTATGAAGTTTCACTAGATTGTTCGTTGTTATCATCAAAATTTTGTCTACAGCTTTACAAACATTGTTTGTCTAAATGTGCCGAAGCTAAGGGCAAATCGAAATTGCTCGCTTTTTAGTAGTAGCTTTGGTTTTATTGTTAATAAAGTAGGTAGTTATGTTATTAAATTAAATTCCAACTAACAATAATTATATCGGTTAGCAAGTCAAACTTTGATAACATAGCGTATTTACCTACGACTAGGTAAGAAGACAGTAATGTTTCAAATCAAAGTTATCACAACTAAATCTGATTCGTACGTTTAATTGTTTCACAGCCGTGAATAACAATCACGCACGTGTAGTTCATTGTTAACAATCTATTCTTAAGACAACATAATTACATGATTCTGAAATGTAATATTTACTCGTACAACAAGCATGAATTTAAAATTTATAATCCCTTATTTCTGACTAGCTGCGCCTAGTACGGACATGTAATGCGTAGAGAGGAGATGCATGTGACTAGGAGAAGTATGGATATGATTGTAAGAAGTAGCGGAAGAGGTCGGCCCAAGAAGACGTGGATGAATTGTGTGAAGGAGGATATGAATGAGAAGGGAGTGAATGTGGAGATGACGGCTGATAGAGTGGCGTGGAAGAGAAAAACAGGCTGTGCCGACCCCACCTAGTGGGAAATGGTAAAGAAGAAGAAGATTTCTGACTAGCTGCGCCCTACGGTATCACCCGCATTACTTTGAGGTATACTTTGCGTTAATCTAGAGTCTAAACTATGTCCGTACCAAATTTCATAGCAATCAGTTCAGCATGAAGAAGTAACAAGCATACACACTCATAAACTATCGCATTAATAATATTAGTTTATTCTTAAATACGTTTATGAAAACCGTATTCAACTTTGTTTAAAAGTTTTGAAGCTATGCTTGAAGTAAAATTTTAACCTGAACCAAACTTCTTTTTCCCACAAGGGAAAAACCTTGAGTTTACATATTTTTCGTAATAAATCATAAATAGTTAAAAATATTGAAAATAGCTTAAAGACCGTCTAACGAACAACTTTAAGAATAGTAATACTTATTTTGGCACTCAGACTTATTAATGAAAAATAAAACTGGTTCAAGAAATCTATAACTTTTTTAATTAGTTTTTTTTTTCTATATTGATTAATTCTATGTTAATGGCCATAGCTATTCAACGCGGTAATACAACGAGCGTGATGGGCACCTTTGCTCCAGGGGCGAGTTATGTGTTTTTTTTATTGACTTCTATTGAATAAACGACTTGATTTATATTGATGAATCGGATTGGTAATATGTATAAATATTCTTAGGGTTTTTTTTAGACGGTATATTTTAAATATTTATACAGTTTGTGATTTCTAACTTATCCAAGATTTGGCCCTATAGCCTTATTATAACTTATTAACCAAAGTTAAACTACCATAGATGACACACAAATACAAGATGACCGCCACCAAAAAAAAAACATAAATCGATATTAATTTTTAATTTATTTATTTTTGTATTATGTTATTAATACTCAAAATAAACTGCTTGTATGACATGTTTTATGAAGATTGAAACTGTTTAAACAATAAACACAAAACAATCGGTGTTTGAAAACTTCATATAAATACTTAAAGATGTATTTGAATAATTAATTGATAATTATTCTCACATCCACAATATCAATTATGTATATTGGTAGTGCTAACACACGAATTTCCATTTTCTCATAATGTAATGAAAGATTTTCAATTACATGCTGGAATAATATTATTCTAACAGTTCTGCGAACGGCAGACCTCGGGTCATCGTCATTACCTCAATTTATATGTGATCACAAAACATCATGACTTTGTCGAACAACGGGACGAAAGTTTATCATTCATAATCTGTTTATAATTATATAAATATATTTTTATCTTTTAAATCCAATCAAAAATACTGAATTTTTTTCTTCTTTGCTTTCTCTCGCTTCATACTTATATTCCATCCATATTCCTACAGCCAGCCCTTATAATCTAAAACACCGAATTAAAAAATACCTTACACCAAGTTTCGTAAAAATTGGTTTCAGAAAGGGCTAAACTTTGCTAGTTAATAGAGGCTAACTTCGCTTGCTTCGCTCCCTCGGTCATTATAGGTACGTTCCTTCTCTATTACAAATTCCAAATCAAACACAAACCGCAATGTCAGGAATTCTGATGAACCATGTAGGATCATACTCGGAAAGGTTTCGTTAAAGTGCCCGTTCGAAAACTAATGATTTTGTACCAGCCGAGAATGTGTTAATTGTTCCAAACATTCCATAGATAATTTTACCGTTTAATCACTAATCGACTTTTTCATAAATAAACTAGCCGGCAAACGTTGTTTCACTTTAAAAAATAGATAGTAGCCGATTATCAGACCTACTGAATACGAATATAAAATTTGATAAACATCGGTCAAGCCGTTTCGGAGGAGTGCGGAAACTAACATTGTGACATGGATATTTTATATTTAAGATATTAAATATTTATAGGGATTTTGCACAGCCCTGGATTCAGCTTCGGGCTTTCGGCTTTTATTAAAGCTTTTCATACATCTGTCTACTCTTAGGCATTATTTTCTTCTTATATATAAAATTTCCATGTCACAATGTTAATTACCGTACTCCTCCGAAACCGCTTGACCGATTTTTACCAAATTCTACGAGCGTATTCAGTAGGTCTGAGAATCGGTTACTATCTATTTTTCATACCCAAAACAACGTTTGCCAGGTCAGCTAGTAAATTGATAAAATTACACAAAATTAATGAGAAATTTCCACGAGTTTCCGAACGATCCTGTAGGAATGTTGGGGTGCTCGTTTAGTTGTAAACTTCTACTTGTTACGAAGGCGGAGGAGCTTTGTCTAAATTGGAGGAGAGCGAATAAGTTTGTAAGTGAAGTCTCTCGATATACAAATCTATAGGTATGATGATATTTGACATAGCGGCTTAGTACCTTATTTTTAAAGGTAACGAAAAATTCACAAAACAAACGACGTTAAAATTGTAGGTAATTGTTTTAAACTAAAAGACACTCTAAAATTAAAGATTATTTTTTCAGAACACAGTGAATGAATGCATCACCTTCTTTCTCTGTTTACATTAGATCAGGTAGGTAATAGATTTTAATGGAAGCAAGATTATTCGAGAAGCTCGATTCGTAGTAATGTACGAGTATATTCTAAAACTAAACTCGATATAACCTAGAATTAAGTTTCTGTGCTAAACAAATCATTTATTTATTTACTAACCTTCACCAAATCATCAGAGAACGAAATACCTGTTTTCATTTATTAATTATTTGCGGGTTTAGTTACGTAGCTGTATTAACAGCAACGTAACTAAGCCCTGTAAAATATAAAGCAGCAACACAATTTACCTAAATCAAATCCCTCCAGCGATACTCCATCGTACAAGATTTATCAGTATTTGGGTAATTCCTCTGTTTATTCGTAAATCAGAGTCCAGATAAGATTAATATTACTGTGCTGATTCGTGTATCATGAGCGAGTTTATTTTACATTTTGGTTTATATTCAAATTAAACTTAGTTTAAGTCAGTGGTTTCACTTATACGATGATTTGTTATAATTGGTTATTATTAAATTATATTATGTCACTTTTAGTTTGACCTTTAAATTTGTGAAAAAGGATGACATTATCTTAAATCTATTCCTACTGGATTTCAATTAAGAACAAGCTAGGTATCGTCGAGCGCTGTAGGATCTTGGGACCTGATTTAAACTCAGAGCACAGCGATATTCAACAGGTGGTTAGTTTCAAAACATTTCGCAATTTTGTCTTCAGCGATAAGCATTTGAGAATTCAGTGAAATTCAATGTCTAGATTATTCTGAATGTTGCAATGGAAATTTAATCTCGAAATTGTTTCAAACTGAATTTAGTACGGACTATAAATGAGAATTAATCGTATTACGAAATAGTATATTTTTGTTCATTATCACTTTTAGTTTGACCTTTAAATTTAAATTGATTGTACAACATTGTTACACTCTGAAACTGCAATAAATTATGACTTAATAATAATTATAAAGAAAAACCTTCCTCTAATCAGATACTAGGCAGATGTAAAACATTTAGAATTAACATGTATTTTGCTGATTCATAAAATACAGCCAAAGTTATTTAAAAATAGTTTTGTGATCGTCTCAAGCATAAACACAATATTATATGTATTTTACCAAAAATAAATCAACAAAAGAATCGTCCTGCGCTATTTCGGTCTTAACATAAGTGTTTCTGTAATCCTTTACTGTCTCGTCTAGACCTTATTTCCATCAGTAACGCATTACTTTGCATCTCTTTATCAATTATCTTCTTATCTGATGGCAACTTTTTCTCAAAACACATTTGCAGCATACAAATTAAATTTTTAAACTAAATAGTCTGTATTGCCTTATTCCATTACATTTTACTCTGCCAGTCGCATAGATACGACTACATTTAAAGTGGGCAGATTAAGCATTTTAGCACGTATAAGTGGATGTCATATGTACAGTATGGTCCTTGCTAATACCATTCAATTTCGTTGTAAGGGCGCTTTTAGAATTTTTAATTAATTGAAGTTACAGATGTTGTCAAAGTATATGAGTATATGAAGTTGGTATAAAGGTAAAATATTTGTTACTAATATGCAACGTAACTAGTAGGCAGACTTCACAAACTTTTATGCCGTGAGTCGGATGACACGTTAAATTGTAGGTCCCGGCTTAGTTCAAGCAGTCGGTAAGGCAAGTCAGCTTCGATCGACTTGAAAACTCTCCGCACCAGAGATTGGCCTCTTAGCTAATACGAAAACGAAGAAGACCGTTGACAACTGATTTATCCTCGAGAATCATAGACTATATTTTGTCTATAGAAATATTATTAATTCTTACAAAGACTTTTATATATATAATCCAAAATTTAACAAAAAGTGTCGTGATTAACGCCTTTTGCACATGGTAATATTATTTTAGTAGTTTCAAACGATTTGCTTGTCACTTACACTAAAAGTATCGCCCTTCGTAAGAATTCAATTATATTTCCGAAGCATTACCAAAGTATGTCAAATCCCGTACCTGTCGCAGCCCGATACTATCGATAAAAAGACAAATAGAATCTTTCCTAAAAGCCCTTCAAAACCGAATTGAATAAACGCGCGCCCCTTTCATATCCGAAGAACTTAACATTTCTTTCGATATTTATTCAGTTTTACAGACTTCCCGAACAGAACGCCATGACAATGGTAAGGGTAGGTTAAAAGGGTAGGTTATTAAATAAAAAACTGAATAAAACCTGATTTCCCCATTGGCAACAGATAAGATCCACGGTTTTCTTCTGTATTTTAAAAGCTGCGTGCGTCCCGCAAGGACAGAATTGCGGAAACAGAATGTTGATACAATATTCAAGTTCAAAGGCATTGTTACGAAGAAAATATTGCTTTCTCCCTCTAAGATACTGCTGTCTTTCAAAGTATGCATTAATTTCATAAAAAATGAGCCATTTTTGAGCGAAATTCGAACGTAAATACTGAGTTTATTCAAAGAAGGAAGATTTGCTCAGAGCTGCCTTTTGAATTTTTGAGAGACTCTAAGGATTCCTAAAAAAATGTCATCGGTGGCGCGGGTTGTTTGATAGAGATGAATGTTTAATGTGATATCTTCAAGGTCTGTGTTCTATAATTAAGAGAAGCTGGTTCTGCAGAAAGTTTTAGCATAATAGTACCATAGGTAGTGGTTATTTTATTGAGATGTTATTTTGTTGAGATATTAGATAGCAAAAATGATTAAATATGATGTATTTATCACTATTAAACATGTAGCTAGTCAATATAAAATATAATTAAATCAGAAAAGATAAAGCTTGTCAATATAAAACATAATTAAATCAGAAAAGATTACATCCAAGCCCCAATTACTAAATTAATTATTTATACAGCTATTCAAACTTTTACTATAGGTATAACAATTCTTAGATTTTTCTTTTTTTGTGTAATAGATAATTAGAGTAAAAATTAAACATAAACATTTAAAAAAATATATTTATTGCCTCTAAAACAGTACATTAAGAATGCATCTCAGACTCAGTTACGTGGGTCTAGTTATTAAACCGGACTTTACCCCGTGTCTTCATACCTAGTCTTTCCTAATATATTATGTATATTCCTACTTGTGTATAAGTATAATACAAATACTCAATCTTCACAAAAAGCTTCAAGTTTTATTCACTAAACTAATCGTCGAGTACATTAACTGTATTAAAAGGCCACTAAGGATCATAGATATCCCATATAGCTGGGGCGTAGTTACAATATATCAACGCGACATACATTATTGTGACATTTATAACACATCAAAAGACCAAATAAATGTACACCGTAGTTCAGAAATGACTCATGTAGACGCGAGGAAAATATTTCCGTTGTTGTTTATTACAAATACAGAAATAAAACTATATTGTTTTGTTTTTTATTAAGAAATATTACATGCTGAAAATACAAATTCAATTCGTTTTCATATCAGATGACTGTATCCCCCCTATGAAATACATAAGTCATGGAAATATAAATATCTGACAGTAATTATATCACAAAAATTAATTCTTTACCTTTAATCAGTATTAAAATTTTTTTGGAAATAATGCGAAATTGTTTAATATATTTACATATAATATATGTATATTTTGTCACAGCGGAAGGTATAGCTATAAAGTTAACAAGTATAAATGAAAAACTTATGAAACCCCTGAAAACATTGTATGATGGACGGCCAACTTAGATTTGATATTTAGCATATATAATATTTAGCGTATATGTATTCTACAAGGCAAACCTATTTGATAACCATAATTCGCCATCTTAGTTGTGGTGGCGGCCATTTTGGACCAATTTTCATAAAACATAGCTAAGAACACTCTCAACTTCCACATCTTTCAAAATATAAAAACTAAATAAAAATCGGGCTATCCGAGCTACCAGACATACACACAGAGAGACATCTCAAATTTATAACACCTTAACTAAAATTTGAAAAAATGGGGATTAAAAAGAATCCTATTATGATACAATCCTATTTATGCTTTATGCATAAAGCGTAGTTTTTTATTCAGTATGTGGAAAACTATTTGCCACGCTGTGACAGTTTGGATGGCGTGTTTACCTCTATTTAAATAACTATTAATTGTAGTTTTTTATAAAGAAAATAAATAAATTTAATTAATTCATCTTGGCAAGATCAATATCAAGTGGTTACAAAAATATTATTTTATATAAATTAAAACAAAAATTAAAACAGTGGCCTATAATATTGTAGATACGAGTATTACTATCTCTTAGCCACATAGATTTAAAAAGAAATTCTCTAAATCTGGCTTCATTCTTCCTTTCTTATCTTGTTATCTTTGAGTTTGTATATAGTATTTTAATTTTCTAAGATATGTAAATATTATTATTACATGTTGTATGTGCCCACAAAGTATAATTTAATAATTTTGCTCCATATTGAAATCGCAAGCATACGAGTAATATTAAGAGAACGTAAAGTCTGCGATCTGCGTTCCAACAATTTATATTGAGCTCATAATGGACTGTTGACGTACATAATTTTAATTTATTTCTTACATTCGGTAAGAACGCTTGTTACGTATTGAATGATGAGACTAAAGCGATAAGTAGACACAGAGCGGATATTTATTACTGGCGAAAGAAAGTTTTATTTTTTACACGTAAATAACTTTGCAACAATACATATTTAAAATTAAAATGGTAATGCCGCCAGCATTTTAGGCACCTTACCCGCGGACACTGACTTAGATTTAATTTACTATTTGTAAGGTTTTTGTGTGTGTGTTGTGTTTATATTTATATGATTATGTTTAAGTTATTAAATTGACATTCTTTTTTCGTTTAAAAAATAATAAAAGCAGTATTCTAAAATTAAATAGTTTACAGAACAATTTGGAACAAGTTTAATTCAAACTCATTCAAATATTGATTGAAGCCTTGATATATTTTCTGTGGTTTTAACCATAACTTAATCTTTTTGAAAATGAACCGTATGTACATTAACTGACAATAGCTAAGTCGACGAGTTAAATGATAAACACGGTTGAATATTTTTATTATCAATAATATCATCATCATCATCCACAGCCCTTATTATCCCACTGCTGGGTATAGACCTCCCTCTGCATGTGCCACAGTATAGTAACAATAGTATAATTAAGTTAAAAGTTTGTTTAACCTTACCTTTATTTACATAGCGTAAGTTTTCCAAAGTTAAACAAACGCTATGTAATAATACTAATAATAATATTAACCTTTGCAATTAACGTTTCATCTTGCATTCGGAAAAAAATATTGGCACATACTTGAAATAAAGATAGTACGGCCATCTAAAAAAAAACTAAAAGTAATGATTGGTTAAATAAGGTGTATGACTGCAAACACGAATAGCTAGGTGGAGTACCAACATTAAGAATTTTGAACTGTAAATCGAATATAGCTTTTTTTATAACGCCATTTAAATATTTTCTTTACTGAATCAAGTAGTACATACGATTATTTTCAAAATTCGCTTTCAAAACAACCACACCCGTTGCGAATTTCCCCTCTGTACATTATTCGTATCCAGCACGTCGGGAAACAAGATTTATTCACATTTTTACTCGAGCATCCTCTTTGTAATCCACAAACAAAATAAATGTTTTACTGTATACAAATACGTCATGGTTACTCAAGTTTGCGAGTGTGCTATTGAATGGTTCTTCTTTTCTATGCGTTATAAACAGTAAAAAAACTCTGAACTTTATTTGTGAAAAGAGTTTCTCGTAACATCGCTATTATTATTTTTTACTCAGTAAAAATAGCATGACTCTCGTCAATAAAAAAATACTTACTTAAAACTAGGATACCTCTTACTTCACACATTAGATTAACTAAGTTAGATGACAGGAATCTTTAAATCTGTTCCTTAATTCATATCTTTTCTGAATTAAAGTATTTAACTCGAATAAATACAACAACAAACAGTCTGTCAATTTCAAATCAAGAGCGCATAGGTTCCTTCTAGGTAAGTGCGCTACAATGTAGGCCTCCTCCTCTAGTCGGTAGCTCAGTGCTGAGCATCGTGGATGACCCCGACCCGCCACCTTATGGACAATGTGTCACCAGTTATGTCGATCCGCTTCATGGATGGCTACACAATGTAGGCCACAGCGCTTCTTAACGTCAGGCCACAGAATAATAACTTGTACTTCGTAGTCAGGCAAGCTGAGGTCAAACACAAACCTATAACATTAAAAAAAATCTTTTTTTTTATAACTTATAGGTTTGTGTTTGACCACAGCTTGCCTGGTGTTAAACAATACTATGGCCTACGATGTTACACGCTTTCCTAGAAAATACGTATTAACTCTAGATTTGAAGACCCCCAGGTGGTACTTCTCAGGAAACAGAGACTCAGGAAGAGAATTCCAAAGTTTTGCAGTCCTCACAAGAAAGAAAGAAGCGAAATGGTTTGTGCGAAACAAACAACAACTAAGTTTTAATTACAACGTTTTTGACATGTGAAACTAAATAAGAGCTTCTAATTATAATAAGCAGTTTAGCCTTAGGCACTTAGGAAGCGTTTAGTCATTACACCTAACAATCTTTTACGGAAAATCAGAAATCCATGACACCCTTACTGACACACTCTGTATGAAAAAGCGTGTAGGAAAAACTCGCAAGTGATGATTCATACATAGCAGATCAACAGTTAAACTTTCAGGAAATACGTTTGGTTTAAAATTTTGCCTGGATTAGAAATAACTAACTCGTAAATTAGATCAAGGCTCACAAGCTTACACTAAAATGAAATTTCATCAACTACATTGATTCGGCTAATACGTACATAAAATGGCTAGTTTGTAATCTGCTATTATTACAAATACTAATATTATAAAGAAGAAAGGTTTAAATGTTTGTTTGACGCGAATAGGCTCCGAAACTACTGAACCGATTTGAAAAATTCTTTCGCCGTTCGGAAGCTACATTAATCCCGAGTATCATAGGTTATAATTCGTTTCGAAAAATATTAGAGATCCTTACTAAAACCCCGATAGTGTTACACAAGCCCGTGCGAAGCCGGGGTGAGCTGCTAGTATGTTATATTTTTGTGAGTTCTAGTAAATGAATGCTATAAACCTATAACTACACTAATCGAACACACTTAAATCATTTATTCAGACATATATTTTGCATTAAATTCGAAACACTCTCAATTACATATTTAGGCGAAAAATATAATATGTAAGTAGTTTGTTCACTTTAAAAAATGCTGATATTCGTTACTGAAGAGCACGTGCATTCCATGAGATGATGAAAAACTCAGGAGGCAAATCTAATCCAGGGAAAATATTGTACTTACACCTAAAATAACGTGCCTAAAATAATGAAAAAGCGATTAATGTGTGGAACGAAACCAGATTGGGAATTTTCATTGAAAGCAATTTATCGAACGTAAAGGCCGTTTTTCGACAAAACGAATGTTAAAACTCCGATAATTCACGTGTGCCCCAAAATTAATTGATGTTTTTCTTTGAAAAATTAATTGGCTCTTCAAACGAGAATGATTTAGTGAGTAACGTTTTTATTTTGCCGGCTCGTGTGTTGTGTTGTGATTGGACTGGGTCAGATGTTTGTGTTCAATTTGTTATAGGCTTCTACATGCTTCGTTACAACTTTGAAATTATCATGTACACTTTTTTATTTGATGGTTATATCTACTTATTATGTGGATACCTATGTTATGTTATGTAATGTTATTAACATTTTTATTGTGTTTTGAAAAATTTCATGTACATGTATATCATAACTATCATAACATTTAATTATAGAAATAGAAAGCGGTGTTTTGACCGTAGCGTTTTTTTTTACTATTTGTTACCTTATAATCCTTCGTTCATGAAGCCATTATAAATATCTTTATTGTTTTGACGAAATGCAAGTTTCAAATAATCCCCAGTTAACAATTAACAATCCAAAATTAGTTGTATCGATATAGTTTCGATATTCTCTAAAATATAAGTCAGTTTTCCAATTTTTTTATTCTTCACGTTTTTATCATTTTTTTTGTCAAAGATTACAATATGATACATAAAAGAATATAATAAACATATAAATAAAAAAATAGGGCTATAATACCTTTGCACTAGCACGGGTTGTAGCACGGTTTTGGCATTTTTTATATTAAATTCTAATATGTATTTTGCTATATATAATAATAATATGCATAATATACATAACTCAGAAAAAAAAGTCTATTGGTTTGAGATAAAACGTTTGAGGATAAAACTACATGTGTTAACAAAATATATCTTTCTTTAGCCATGTTATAAACAAACATGGCAAAATACGTACGCAAATATTTAATTTCAGCGAAACCAATCAAGTAGACTTCATAATAATGAAGGCGCCAGTCATTGATCCGTAACAAACAAACATTGGAAATGAGCTGGGGTTCACATTTCATCTTATTGCGTGGTTTAAGGCGGTAACAGGCCAAAATAGCACCTTTTGAAAAGTATTTTAAAATCGTGAGTAAAAGATAGAGCTTTCAGTTTTATTATGTTTGAATCAGTTTTAAGAAATTAGATTTCTCAAACGCGTTTACGAAAAATTTTCTCAAAAGGTTTATTTTACAATCAAACTAGAAATGGTTTAGTATGGGGCTTACCAGTCTGGACAATTTTAAGGTGTCCTAACGTAAAAAAATAATAAAAATGACGTGCTTCTTAAAAATACAAAGAAATAAAACACAAATTTACTTTTCTATTGGTATATTTAATTGTTGATGTCATAAGAATTCATTTTATTAAATACCAACTACCGCGGTTTAGGAGCGACGTTCAAAATATAATAGCGTGGCTGAACACGGTAAAACATCACCTTAACTACTTTTGTCTTGATCTTGACACTGTAACAACAAGCTTTGATCAATGTAGGGTAAACTCATTAAACGTTCTGACTTCTGAAGGTAATTTTAGTAACAGTTTTGGGTTCTTTGAACGTTGGGTCGTGAATAGAACTTCAAGAAAATCGCGGCGAAGTAATTGAAATACTGAAAACGATATAATATTATTATTAAAATTAACTTTTAATTTATATTATAATTAGTATATGCCTATTGTTTTTTTGTATGAATTTGTGATTTGTACGTATTTTCATACTTATGTTTCTTGAGATCAGACATTTTTTTTTATCAGACATTATAATTTTTTTCGCAAAAAATTATTTCAGGATATCAAAAGTTCAAATTACATTAAATATATATGTAGATAGATAGAAAATTCTTTACTGGACACAATATTTTAAATAAGGATACAACAACAAATAAAGTAATACTATAAAATAAACTGTACTTAAAATTTGTGTGCCACAATTGGCGGCCTTATCGCAGCGATCTCTTCCAGACAGCCTTTGGATAGAAAGGAATTTATAAACAACTAAAGCCAACAGTACAGTAAATGCAAAAAATAACACAAAATGTCCATAATATCATCTTTAATTATCCTAAGTCCAAACATAAAACATCCGCACAGAGGTAGATTGTTTTTCTTAAAATCTGTATTAAAACAGACATTTTTAAACATCGTATCATACTACACGCAAGTAAAGAAATCTATGACATTATTAAACCACATAATGCCTGTCGAAAGGGAAGAATAACCGTAGCCCAGTTTATTTACAATCCCAATTAAAATTGCACGAGGGAACCAACCGCATGTGTGGGCATTTTTAGTTTCCATCGCGAAGATGAGTTAAAAAGTGGAGCGTACATAGCGTAACTGTGCACTGTAATAAATACATATTATAAGATATAATACGTATACGGTAATAATCGAGTCTTCTTCGATAAGCTAAGTGGCCAAGCTCTGGTGTCGAAAGTTTTATATGCCTGAAGGCTTATAACTTGGCTTAATGACTGCTTGTACCAAGGCTAACAGCCGGGACCTGCAATTTAACGTGTAATCCGACCCACGGTAGCGCCCAGATGAAATTGCCACTCGAAAAACGACAGTCTTGTGCATGGTCACCCATCCAAACACCGTCTGCATCGACCATTGCTTAGCTGCGATGATCGCGTCAGAGCACTTTAGCTAGCCGAGCTACAGGCGCTAAAGTACTTTTAAGGAGCTGGAACTCGTTCGAAAATGAAGTTGTATCCAAGATATATTTAAATGTAACGAAACCAGTCTTACTTCATCAAATTGTGTGTATGTTTAAACCAATATAATTAGCTGTTTACTGAAATATTGCGGTTTAAGTACTCTCCATTATTTATTAAGTCCACGATTCCGGCTTCTATAGACAGTCACAGAGACTGAACTGAATTTGTATTCATGTCGTGCATTTGAAAAGTATGTTTATTTAATTAAGTTTTCATGGACCCTTTTTTATGAATACATATATTTTGACGATTTTGTTGGCGTAATGGTTACCATGCCGGACTGCCAGCTAGAAGATACCCGGTTTGATTCTTGGCACAGCCAATATCTTTGTGATGAGCAAATTTGTTGACTGCCGGTCTTTGTGTTAAATATAATTATATCGATGTAAGGTATTTTTGTATGTATAATAATTTGTAGTATATCACTTGTGTTTGTAACCATAATACAAACTAAAAATGGTTTAGTATGGGGCTACCCAACCGTGTCTGAAATGTGTCCTAATATTTATATTTATTTTATTTATATTAGAAATGGAAAACGTATATTTATTTTTAGATTTTACGGCTGTTTTATGGTTATTTATTTTTCCGGAAGGCCATTGATTTTATTTCTATCGTAACGGTCAATCTCCAAACAATGCGTTCTTATATTTATTTTATAGTGCGACCTCGATAATTTGGTAGTATTGACCCTGACACGTCATTACGGTAAGGAGTGATCAATTTCTGTATGGTCGTAACATTCTCACCAGTTACCAGATCGTAAAGCCTTCTAATAAAATCATGACGTAGGAACGCTTTTCGGGGAAATAATGAACTGAACTAATGCCTTGTTTTTCTCGGAATATAACTTTCTACAAGAGTAGAGTGGATCGGTATCTTCTAGGTCAGCGTGCTTTGTTTTCACACAATCGCTTACCATCAGGCGGTGACCAAACGCGGACTTATAAAAATAAAAAGAAATACATTTTTGACTCAGAGGTGGGTTACGTGCATATTTTATGTCTCTAAATATCTGGAGAATGTTAATTATATTTTAACAAAATTGCAATAAATAGTCAAAATAGTTAAGTAATCCAGTCTCAGGAAAATTTAAGGAAAATCTGAAATAATAAGTTTATTTCCGCTGGGATCTGTTTTTTTTCATCTACAATGGGATTCCGCAAAGTCCCCCCGAGTCATTAGGTAACTTAGGAAAACGGTTTTAAAAATATTGGAAAACATTACTCTATGTCTTAGCTACTAACCAAAATTACCTCTTCAAATATTTAAGGCAAACAGTAATAAAAAAGTAACTAACAAACCTTTTCTTTGCTCTTATCACGTATAGGGTGTGAACATTATATGTCACATCGATTAGTCATGAAATTTACTGCGATGCCTAAAAAGGTAATCAAAGTAGGCTCCTGTAGATAAAAGCTTCATTAATTACTTTTAGCGGAGCAAATTGGGTGACTTTCTACGTAATGTCATTTTGTCAATATTGGTGTTTTCTGTTAACAATGTTACCCAGGTAACAACGTTATCTGGTTTGATAAACAATAAATAAAAAAACAGGCAGTTGTTTGGCCATAGTGCCTGTATCTCAGCTAAATAAGGTGATCTGACACGATCATCGAGGTTAAGCAACGGTCGGTTCGGACATTCTATAGATTTAGGTGACCAAGCGCCGCACTGTCATTTAAAAAGTGTCATTTTTATCTGGGCGCTACCGTGGGTCGGATGACACATTAAATTGTAGATCCCGATTGTTAATATTGGTATACATTTAAATATTAGTAGGATGAATAGATAACCTGGGCAAAAACTTAGCTTGAAGAAAACAGGCTCAGCAAAATATAAAATTCCATATATTAGTGCAAACAAAAATCAGCTCAATTAGTAAATACAGTTTCTTGAGATTTTTGCCAAAATACACGATATAATCTTGTTTAAAATTAAAGTTCATTTGTAAAAAAGAGCCTAGTCATTTACTTTATATTCATTAAGCTAACTAACTCAGCAAAAAATACTAAACCTAAGCAATTGAGACGTTAAATTTTATCAACTAAAATAAACTTTACTTACTCCGCTTGAATTACTGTTGATAAAATTAAAGAAACTTAAAGCGATAAAACTTAAAATCGACCAAGTCTAATCGTAAACAAACTTGTTCTCTTGTTTCGCTTAATGATCTTGTACACAATAAATTTAGTCTAATTTGTTGCTTAGAATTGTTATCGTTTATCAAGATCTGCGTAAACCGATGACAGCTTTCTCGGGCGTGTAGCTGCCTTACGTCCCCAAGGATGTGGGTTCAATCCCCGCCAATGAGGTAGAACTTTTGGTGAAGGAAAACATCGTAAGGAAACCAAAGTATGGGTACTATCATTTTCTAGAGCTTTTGGCTCAAGTTGCAAAATCTGTCCCCATGCTCCGACGGGCTTCTTGAGAGCCATTATTCAAGACAATGCATGCTCTACCTAAAGCCATAGTGTCGCTTACCCGCCCTTCTGGCGCCTATCTGTAAGGTGTTAAAAAATTCTTCCATGTTATATAAACATATTTTATTAGCCCCAGATTATATATACCTAGTTTTTTGCTTCCACATAAATCGTGCGGGCCATTATATTGTGGATCTCTTTCTGGAATCCCTGTTCCCTCTGAACTATAACCTCACTGTCTTCAAGGCGAGAGTGAATCGGTTTCTTCTAGGCAAGCGCGCTACACCCTAGATCGCAACATCACTTAATATTAGGTGAGTTGCGATCAAGAGCTTGATAATCATCATGAAAAAGTGTGATATTTGTATTACAAATGTTGTTTACGTCGTCAAAAAACAAATGTCTACAATGTATGAGTATTTTCAAAGAAGAAAGTAATGTTTCCGTAACATTTTAATTAACAGAGAGATTTTATCTAATTTAGCGTCCAAAATTAAAAGAATACATTCAATAGGACAAATGTACAAGTAGATCTCATTATAACATGACCTTTTTAAGTAAATTAACTCATAGTTAAACACGGATAATAGAAAAAAGGTATGGTACGCCAGAAAAAAAAACACCGCCTATGATTGTGTCATTTTGGCACGACTGAAACACAATATGCTATAACGCTGTGATACGCTAATTTTGACTTTAATATCTCAGGATGCAGATCTGTCAATATGCATGTCATCTGTCACGACATCTAGTTTTGAACATTAGAACCAACTCGTTTAATAAATGAATGCTACGCAAATTTTAAATTTAACCAATCGTAATTATCGCACTACTTTTCCAAGTTTCATACAAATTGTGACTTTGACGTACATCGGCTTCTACAGAAAAGTGCCGAATACAACCCGGTTGTAGAAAACAAATGACGAATTTTCAGTAGATATATCAAAGGAACTAACTCTGTTTTACCGACAATGTACCTATAATATTCAACCAAAGTATTTAACCCTTATTTAAGGTCCCACGTTCCCATTACAGCCAAGGCAATGTGACACTGATGACCATTAACCCTCCATTACACACTCTTTTTCTTTAGCCAGCTAATTCGCAGGCGGTCCCATGTGACCTTTGATTATCTAAAAAATGCTATTCTTTTGCGAGGCGCCATCTTACGATGACATCAAGTTATATGACGGACCCAGCTGTATCTTTTATGACGTCGAGACTTTATGCCTAAAGCTAGTTAGTGCCCTGATAATAAAGAGGTTTCCATAAATTTCTTGGTACTACAGGCCTGAGCAGAATATATTTCAATAATATTCAATCATCATAAGGACCAGTCTACGGATCGCTAAAATCTGTCTAAGAATAGCAATAACGATAAATGCACATAATTAAGTGTTACAACGAACTTTGTTGTTTTTTTTTTATACTAGATGGATTTGCGCTTGATCACAATTCATCTGATGGTAGAGACATTGCGATCTAAGGTGGAATGCGCTAACCGAAAAGAAACCGGCTCACTCGTGCCTTCAAAAACCGCTAGATTATAATTTGCGGGGAACAGGGCATTTGGCAAAAAATTCCACACCTTAGCAGTTATACTATTATAATTGTTGTTTTTATAATGTAGTATGTACAATTTTTGTATGTACCTAGTTTTGAATGCGCGCTGAAAATTTGAGAACGCTTATTTGGAAATTACTACGTACACAAACTCGCAATCGAAATCTCATGCATCTGCATTGTAGGATCGGAAATCTAGTGGCAACTCAATCTACTTACGGATTTGCATTTAGGTTTAAAATCTAAAATTGCTGACTGCATTGAGCTTTATTTCAGCACAATTATCGCATAGAAGATTACTAGTAGAGTGCTAAAGAATAACTTAAGTTGGCTTTAGTAAATTATGTTTGCATATGACTATGAAAAATCCGATAAAAATGGTCCTACCAGTACTACCTCGTTTAGGAATCAGGGCCTTTGTTTGTACGTATGAAAAATAAGACTATTACACAAGAACCAAAATACCTATGTTCTCAATAATAACAAAAAAAAACAACATTATTAACATCTCTTATAGTACATTCAAATATCTATTTTTTGTGACATTAGGTCGGGAATTCAGTGCGGTGCAATATAATACCAATAAAGTGGGAGAGAAAAAGCAATTCGAGAGGGATCCCCTGATTTACAGCCGATAAATTATATAAAACGAAACGTTGACATTTCCTATGGATATCAAATGCCATGAAAACTCGTTTAGTCGAGGCGTGACCTTGTTTTATCATGGAAAGTATGGATTTCAAACGTGACGAAAGAAGTTTTACTAGAAAATAGGCTGGTTTCATTTTGGATACTAAATTTAATTTGTCATCAAAAAGATAAAAAAAATACAATCGATGAAGATAAGATAATGCGTATTCAAAAAAATATACATTTATAACATTGTGTTTTAACATAGATTTTCTGTACCACTAAATCACAGTGTCTTTTTAGTAAATATATTTTTATTTATGACTGTTTTTTTGGACATTACTTCCTCCATTTAATCCTTACAGTTTTTACAGTTACACTTTTTTCTATTGGGGGATTTCAATCATATTATGTAAACTTCTCCCAATGGCTTTCCTACTTATATTCTCAAACGTTATGAAGTACAAGCCTGACTACGCGTATCTGATTTTATGATAATAGAGTTTAAAAGCGACCATGAAAAATAAGGTTTCACTTATTTTACTAGCAGATTGTGTACCTATAGGAATCAGCAGACACACTCTGGAATTACTGGCATGACATATAACTACAAGAACTCACCGTTAGATATTTGGCGACAGATTTTCATATTAAGCACACTAAAAAAAATTTACCACCATGCTATGGTTATTTTTTAGTGCGTTCGTCTGTGTTTTGTGTACCATATAGTAGAAACGGCTTATCTTTCAAACGCTCCGATCTAACCCTACATTTGGTGTACATTACCAGCTAAAAATAAAGATGAATTTTTCATTAGGCGAAAGTGCGTGAGAATTCGATATCAGTACAGCATGTGGCACTTCATTGCCGGAGCCGTGACATGAGACACAGTTTTATTTCTAGATCAAACGTCGGGAGAAATGTTACATAATTTGTAAGCGACAAAAGCAGGTGTGGATTTATTTGGAGCATTTAGTATGAGAGCCAGCATCGACTTGGGTATTATGAATTTACTAGCTGTGCTTCACCGTGTTAATCTGAGATAAAATGATGAGGAGATGAGTTAATTATGAGTTTGTCAAAAATGTCAGCTTCGTAGAAAATTTAAGTTCTATTGACGACCTCCTCAGAGTAATGGTTACCATGCTGGACTGCCAATCATTTTGAACCTGGAAGGCACAATCATAATAAACTTGTCTGTGGTTTTTGTATAATATATATCACGCGATTGCGAACTAATTACTTGTTTGATTTTAGAATTGCATGCAAGGTATGATATTGTTTTATTTATATAAAACTAATTCCAAGAAAATAGTTTACAAGTAAATGTATGTCTACTTCAGATCAAGCTATTTTCGTTTCCTAAAACAAGTCAAATATTTATTTTAGACATTAAACAAATCAAGAGCACAAAAAATCTAACATTTTCTACAAAAGAACTTGATAAATAATTTTCTAGAAGTATTTTAAGTTATTTTCTGTATTCAATTGTATAAATTTAAATTGAATTCTTTAAAGAATAAAGACCCAAAAGTTTGATTTATGCCTAAACTGACAACTATTCAGCATTTTTACAAAAGGCCTCCAGTTTATAAAACTAACAAAGTATTTAGATAGTATTGTACTTCAAAGGTTTTTCCATCAGGGAAAATGACACCTCGTTTGTTTAAGCACTTTTATTTAAATGTCATAGTCATAATAAACAGGTTGCGTATATTTTGTGTACAATTTAATTGGAGTGCACCATAAAGTCATTTTAATGATGGTCTTAATAAGTCTTCATTTTACCAAATCGCTTCTTAAAATAGAAATAAAACCTGATCTAACACACAGCCTACTTTAATCCCTGATGCCAGTAAACCCGCGTGGCAAACCTAGTAGACTAACAAATTCAGGAAAATTCAGCAGCAATCATTATCAATCCATTCCCAGCTATTTTCGCATTACAATGCTCGTTATTCGCAATAACACTATTGCACGAAGTTGTAAAAAGCTGTTCTGTTTCATAAAAATGTGAACTATGAAACACATGCGGCAATAAAATTTAATGACCATTAATACGGAGTGAGATCTCGATCGGGAATCGGAACCAATAGTAGTTTGTTATAAAATCGAGTTCACCGGGACATGGAAAATTAGCGCATACTTTTTTTAGAATACATATGTGTGGTACGATAGACAGGTATTTTTGTTAGTCTAGATTTTCACTTGCCGTCGATATAGCCGTCGATGTACTAAAAGTGATGATTTCGTTATTTGGTTAATAATCATAATATTTATTGATAGTTTCTTTAAAGTTACCCACGGGTGATATGTTTAGGTGCTTTTATCAATGTTATTCATAAGTAGATTTTAATGATATAAAATAAAGGGACTAATATTATATAGAATTGATATGCTCGCGTAAATAAATATTGCTCGGGTATTCTGATAATTATGAATTTAGAAGAAATTACATGACATGTTATAATGAAAATGATCAACATTTTCAAAATATAATTAATATTTAAATGCTTGACCCTTCGACGACATTTTCATATTATCCCATTATCATCCCATCACTTACTCGCATGCGGATACAGGAAGACACAGTCAAATCGATAAATATATTCATTTTAACTCCACATGGTAATGTCTCTATAAAAAAGTTGCTTTCATTTTACTTATTGGCCAAAATATTGAATTTTAATTTTTTCTTTTATACGAGTACATACGACATAAACAAACATTTTGTTGAATATATAGGAAAAGAAACTGGACGAAAAACTTAACTTCTTGTTCGATTTTAGGTCTAGAGCAATAGACCCAATATTTAAAAAAATATTTTAGGTCTATTTAACACATTTTTATTCTAATTCATACGTCTGATTGGTATAAATCTTCTTAGAATTGTTTTAGACGCTCTTTAAGTTTTTGTTCAGTATCTATAACTACTTATGATTTAAAACAATTTTGTGTATGTTAAACCTGTAAGCCTAAAAGTAATCTTTATGATTATCTGAAACATGAATATCAAGATTTTTAATCCTGTCAGAATCTGTTCTCTCGAGGTAGCTTAGTAACATGAGACAGCAGTCAACCGAATAATCCGGATATCAGATTATAAGGACGTCGTTCAAATTGTATCTAGACCGTTACAGCAAACCGGATTATCCTAAAGGTCAAGCTTTACCTGTGTCAAACGTTTTCGATTTACATATGAAAATGCTAGAGATAAATGAAAAATCTTCCGACATGAGAACCGAGTTTCATTAATTCATATTTTTCTTCAAATTTAATATGAAGTTAAAAAAGATTTCAAACAAAGGCTTGTTTGCTGTTTGTTTGCTTGTTTCACAATTTTGTTAACACAAAACAATTGGATATATAAATGTTACATTTGTATTATGTATGTTCAAAGATGTTTGTTTTTGTTATAAATTCTATTTTAGCAGCAAATATTTTAGTAAGGAGATATTAACTTACTTGTAGTAGATTAACTTATGGGGTGGTATGCCAATAAAAATATGTTTTATTTTACAACGTTTTATTCCCGAAATCTGCATTAGTATCTTAAAATACTTGTAATAGGGATTTATGAAGACAAAATTACCCAGCTTATGCATAAGCCAGACAGAGAATAATTTATTTCATATTTATTAAGACAATTGATTGGCTTATGTTGTAGATTTATTTTCACCCATCAATTCCGTCTGCATGTTTCATTATTCTGAGTGGCCAAGTTGCTACAGCAATATAAAGATAGTACAGACGTAATGCTCGCGCCACACAAAAATAGATATTGAAATATTAAAACGACCATTATCGAGAGGTTAGTGTCTGGGTCATCTTGCTGTAACTATTTTTATTTTAATGTGCTTTGAAGAATGCGGTTTGAAATGTACAGAATGTTTACTTTTTCTACATAATAATATAAAGATAGTCAGTGTTCTCTTTTTCAAATTTCAAGAACATTTTTTTACTCGGTACAGCGAGAGGCATTTAACCAGCGAGATGCATAAACATTAGCTCGTATACCACTTTAGTCCAAGGTGGAGCATACCTTGTCTTGAATTACTGTCTCTCAAGAAGGCTGCCGGAACATATCGTGAAGTGCTCGGCCACAGATTTTTAAACTTAAAGATGGTTGATAGCCAGACAGACGAGCACTAGAAAATATTCTACCACCATGCAAAAATAATTCAGAGCTATAAGGTGTAACTACGAGTACATGTGCATTTTTGTATTTACCCCTAAAATCCATTATGCATAAAATAATTTAAAGTAAATACAGGTACATGCTAAGTTTATTTCAATATACAAAATTGTAATCAATTAAAATCGGTGTCATTGTGTAGATTGACGAACTAATCGAAAATTTTATAATAGTTTTTTTTTCAATATTTAAGAACAACCTGTATTTGACAACGAGATATAATGTTGTGTAATACGTTACTTGCTTCCAGTGATAACAAGCCGAGATGTAAATAAAATCACGCGTCCATGCTTATTTATTACCAACTGACAAGTGAAATGTTTTGGCTGGGAAACGTAATTTGAAAAGATTTTTTCTCATCAATTGTAACATTTTGTAAAAATCTAACGATATTTTGGCTACGGATTAATACGCGGTGCTGCTTAGAATTGTTTTTTTTTATTTCTATAAATAATTATTTGTATTATGGGAACTAGCTAGTGTTAAAATTAACGTTTTCAATGAGGGTTAAACACTCACTAGTGTTAATTTTAACGTTAATCGCACTTGAATGTACCTAGTTTATATTGTATCATTTCTTTATTTTAACATTAAAATAATTAATATTGTATCTGTGTACAGTGTCTATGTTGCATTTGTATTATCTAGGGCGCACTTGCCTAGCCGGCAGTTTATTGAAATTATTTTTATCTTGTGTCAAGTGAAATATTTCACTGGCAATCCTTGTCCACTCCCGTATATTCCGTAGCCACGACTTCTTTCGACGTCCAACGCGCATCTTTGCTGCAATATTGGCCATCATTATAAGCTGGAAAAGCTCATATCTCTCGTGTCACATGACATGGCTGAGGTAACGAATTTTTTGTGCAGACCGTCGCACAGCGAACTAGAATAAACGGAAGAGTAATTCCATACAATTGCCGCTTAGAATTTGGAGCCATCTACGCACACAATTATACTGCTATCCCAACGAAACACACAAACACAAAGCTCGCACGCGATTGTACGCCGCCACACCATGTGACGCCACGCGTGCGCGCAGGTAGCTATTTCACCCCGCCCACCGCGGTATTATACGCGTAGACGGTGGAACCATTTTATCGGCCAAGTTACTATTCGATTTATTCTAGTTCACTGGGTCTTCATCAATTTGCGGTTCAAGCTTTTGAATGACAAGTCCATATTTAGCCACCGATTGACAACTACAAACTGCGTCGCAAACATAGAATTGAGGATAAGACGAGCGGAACCAAACCGAGCGTTTATAATCCCACAAATTTGTCGCTCTCAAGGGACGTCGGCTTTCCGGATATTAATCCTAATTGATAATTTATTGGGCAGACACTTCGGTCGGCTTTATTGCGAACCTTCAGATAAATTACTTATCAATGTTACCGATTGGATGGCTAGTAGTCACTCGTTGCTTGTACCTACCGTGCTATTATATGTTTACAATCCGTATAATTTGAACTGGGCCGTGATGTCACTAGTGATGCAATTGATGCAAATTGCACTAAACAATAACTACGAAATATTTTATAATACAATAAATGGGCTTGATCACAGTTCATCTGATGGTAAGCGACATTGTGATCTAAGGTGGAGCGCGCTAACAGAAATAAACATCTTGCAATATCTAATTTGGACACGTTTGGCTTAATTTGGTCTATATTTATTTTATTAGGATTACATTTCTTTTTTCAATCAATTGTAAATAAGTTAAATGTAATTTTCCTTTATTATTCTCAAGTTAATTCAATGTATTATTCTTAACAGTGAAAAAAGCATAATAAATATTTTTACGTATCTTTTTGAAAATTAAAAAAAGTAACGTAATACGCCAAAACTAGTACCATCACGGCCCAATTTGCATAGCATTTGAATGCCAAATATATCTAATCTCAATGATAGCTACCCGTGTTTGCACCCCGAATAATCATTAATACTAATATCGGATAACAAAATAATATTGGCCTTAGTACACAAATAAAAAAATAATGTTTTGGTAGAAAAACTTATCACTTTAACCTTTTTATTTTTCTCCCAAATAGGCAAGAAAGAAAATCAGTGTCGAGGTCTGTCGCGGAATAACAAGATACAAAATAACGAAAGGACTCGATTATCAGACATCGCTTTAGAGTATCTAATACTTATTATAATATATTCAGGCTGAACCTTTTCTCTGTTTCTAAGACTCACAGTAATAATACAGGTATTTTGACTTAGGTTTTCTTTACTCCATATTGCTAGACATTTGGTCAGGCGCGTAACCACACGATTAAGCGACACTCTATCCTAATGAGGAGTATGCTTAGTCTAGAATATCTGGCTCTTAAAGAGGTTGCCGGAACACATCCTTAATTTGAAAAATCTTATATTATCGTTTATTCAAATTGAGAGTGGATGCTAGCCAGACGAGTACTACAAAATACTCTGATACAATGCAAAATTTAAGTTGAAGTAATATAACATTTTTACTTTACTTTTTAATAACCCTTCCTTTTTGTTATAAAAACTGGAAAGACCATACAATAACTTTTAATATTCAAATGAAACGTGATCAGTTGATCACGTTTCCTAATAACCTATTAATTAAAAAAAAAACATATCAATTAATTTTCAGTAGCAAGTATTTATTACATGAAAAAAAAAACTAAACAAACAATAATTAAAAATTAAAATACCTTACAAATAGTAAATTAAACCTAAGTGAGTGGCCACGAGCAAAAAACCTAACATGCTGGCGACATTACCTCGCTGGATCACCAAACTTAAACGTTGGCCGAGGTAAGCGTTTTATTTATTTTCTCTGTGGTTAAAGTTCAACACATCTGTAACGGATCTCTCAATTTAAATAAAACTGATAAATCGTCTCGACGACAGTCAATTGTTACCAACAATAAGATACACCGCTATAAGTTCACACAATGAGAGCGATAAATGTCTTTGCCATTTGATTTGAAGCCATTTCATACACGGTTATATGTAGGTTAAGACCGCTTTAGTTGAGCCAAGAATGGTTATATTGACTCCGAAAAAGATGATTACCGCAATTGACGTATCATTACATTCTTTATTATTATAGCGCTAGTTGGCGCCATATACATTAGTGCACGGTGCTCTAAATTTAGTATTAAAATATTAAAAAAATGTTCAATCCGTCTCATAAAGTGTGGCACGAGTCTTTTTCTAAGTTGGTACGCTCTTGACAGAGCGGTCGTGGTCGTCATGAAGTAGCGATACAATCAATACACGTTCGACGATGCCATGTAAAAGAAAACATAAAAATAACTTGATAATATAACAATGATGTACGAGTAGATAGGCTAAATAAAGAAAACAAAGAAAAAAGTAATTTATTCTCTAGCTTGCATAACTAAATCAATGTGAGCAAGAGGAAGCGACTTTCAAATGTTTTCTTTATTGACGCGAGTTAAATCACTGAACAGGACGTTTAGAAAGATGATTAAGGTTTGACTTCCTTGACTAATATATGAAAAAGATCCTGAAAGCTATGTGAACTACCACGGGTAAATTTGATATTACTATCATGTTTCATAACCGTGTACTATTGAGTAACATTATAATATTAAAATGTAAGCGATAATGGTCTTGCCATTAGCTTCTCATTGTATGATCGCAGACGCAGTGGAAGTGCTCATCCAAAAAAGGAAATGGGCTCAATTAATTCGACGTCAAGCTTGCCATCCCGATGAATATATTTGTACTAGGAGACAGAATATTTACATCTTTTATATCAACAAAATAATAAATTGCAATCAACGATAAATAAAGATTGTGTGTATTTTATCATGTAAGTTTATAATGGTGGACAGAGCCATCATTCTCCAAGGAAAACCTTGACTGAGCGAGCTGAACGTATAAAAATTCACATGCCTTGGTTTCGTAATTTCCAGCAAAGGGAATCGGAACTGGATGAATAATAATAATAATAATCAGAAGATAAATTGGCATGGGGCAGAGTCGGTGATGAGCCAGTTGGAAGGAAAGAAAATATTTGTTTTTATTTGATTTTTCTATATAACTGTCCAGAATCATGCGCCTTGACCGACAATCCGTGGATGCCTTTGAAATGTGGTGCTGACGACGTTTGTTGCGCTTCCCGTGGACAGCATTTAGAACGAACGAGTCCATCTTAAGTAAACTTCATGTTAAACAACGCATGTCCTCCGTAAACCTAAAGTACTGCTTCAAGTATACTTCAAGTATAGCGCACGGAAAGCAGTGGACAATCTGGAGAAGCTCATTGTCACCGGTAAAATGGCAGGTACAAGATTGTGAGGTCGAAGCCCAACAGGATGGTCTAATTAAGTGGTTGAACTCACTGACTCGAAAGCAAGTCAAGCCATACATGAAGCCGCTGATCGACATAATTGACGACTCATTGTCAGAAGACACATTGAAGGTCGGTCAGGGTCATCGTGATGCTCAACAGTGAGCTACCGACTAGAGAAGGAAGATGTTTATAGTATAGACTTACGTTTTCATGAAACATGACTCATTGTCCAAAAGATAAACAGTAAACGTAAAAAAGAACACACACATCACAATCCACTTACGTATGAAACGAAAATATTTATCCTTCACCAAAAAATAATTCAACATACTGGCAACCGGATCAAACGATCAATCAACTGTCAAAAAACTGTCAGCTGTCTACTAGAGAAGGTACATCCGTAACAACGGAGTCCACCAACGCAATATTCGTCAAACCATCACTAACATCCCGCACTTAGTAATCCCTTCCGCTGTTCCCATCTGAAAAACGATGTGAGGACTCTTAAGCTGGGTCACGACTAATTAAGCACAGCCAGAATGACCAGTTAAGATTATTCCGCCGTATTGTTGGGAGTTTCACTCGAGCGTGTAAAAAGTAATTAGGGCGATCTTTTAGGTTTATGTGGCTCTTATAAGACGTGGAAATGTATTGGTGGCCGAGACTTGACTAATGACCACTCTTGTTTTAAGTCCGGTACTTATTTATTGTGTAGATATGGCAATTAAACGACTGCTGTGCATTGTAAAAGTAGCTGTAAACAAAATTAATTAAACCAGCGAGTGAAGTCTCTTCATTAACTGGCCAACTTTGTTTTGTCTGTCTGTGTGTATGTTTTTCTAAGTTTTCCGCGTAGATGCCGTGATTTTGAACCAATCTTGTAAACAGGTACTCAACAGAACATTTTAGTCATCAGTGTATTTTGATCTGTTGCAGCGATTTTACTGGTCGCACTTTTTTAAATATTTTTAATTGCTTTGTTAAATTATTTGTTAGTTCCTTAAACATATATGAATAAAATTGGTCAAATAATTGTTAAAATATGAAAATGTCCAAGAAATTTTGCTCGAAATGACTATTGTTTGTAGAATTACTAGTTAAGCTTATACTGAAAAAAATAACACGTAGATCTATGTAATTATTGAACCGTAATTAGAAAGATGTCCTTAATTTTTTGGTATCTCGTCATCAATTCCAGACAAAGTGATAATGCAACCAATACAAAAAAAAATTATTCTTTCCTTACAACAAAAGTTTTTGAACGGGTCTAGGTACGTATCAGGGAGCATTCCTAAAAACCACACAAGATTCAACAATTTTTAAAAATCTGTTAAAAGTAGCTGTCATAACTCAGCACCACAGAATGCGTAGGTGCCGACTCCTAAAATAGAGCATAATATGCCACGAGGCTCATTTTTAGTGGAGAAAATCGGCTTTCCACATAGATGCCCTTGAGCCATGCAATCGCTCGGAATATTGCAGAAATAAAAGGCCCGCTGCCCACACATTTGACCCAGACCCTTTATTATCAAGGTTAATTACAATTTCTACTTACCTAAAGCTATAAGTCCAAGCAAGTAGAGCCTGAAGAATGTACGCTCTCTGCGATCTGAAATTAAAGTAAAAAGGACTTGAGTTAATACGAAATGCCTAGAAATCACAACATACCAATTTATTAAGACAGAAAAAAGAAATACATGTGTTGTGCACAAAATAAATACACCTACAATTTACGATAGACAATCATCACTAAAAGTATGTGCGCTAAAGGAGCAAATGATAAATAATAATGTATGAAATGAAAAAAATAAGTATATCTAACTTGTGTCAATAAGTACAGAAATCATTAGAAAGATCATCCTTTCACTTGCATAACCAAATAAATGTGAGCAAGAAAAAGGGAATTTTCATTTGTTTTCTTAATTTAATCGTGTTATAAAAACTGTCTACTAAATCTAATGCCGAATTAATGCAGAAAAAACGTAGACAAATGTAAACATGCAAAATACGACCGCCCCCAAAACCATTTATTTGGTAGTCCCTTTAAACAAATATACCGTAAACACGTGGTAATTGTTTGCCAAGGGTTTTTATTGAGAGAGAGGACACGAACTTAAAAATATATTCTTTACCTACTGACTTGAGTAATAAGTATAGCGACGCCTGAAATACACCAGCTGATTTCAACAGTATTTACAATGTTATGAACTAAAAATAAAATTAACCCGAAATTCCTTCGTGACGGCCGACGTTAAAAAAGTATTTGACAATACTAACCCACAATAACAAATTACTCTCAATCTGAAGTGGGTCAACCTCACGTATGTTTGGCGACAACGCACAAACTAAAGGTTGAATGACCTTTCACTAAAAATATTCGGTTATCTGGAGATATTTATAGGTTAACGGGGATCGTAGAACGCTGAGATATTTGCGTTTACACTTACATATACCTTAGTCAATAAACGTAATTATACAAAATTTTATACACAATTTTTGGGAAAATCTTTAGTTATGTTATAAATATTATGTATAATCATATCATACCCATTAAAAAAATAAGGAGTCGACCGGAGGAAAACACATTTTTTATATTATATGTGATTGTGCAAACTTTAGGCTAATGCTGAACTTTGTATTTTGTGTAAATTATTTGTACGTTCAATAAATAGCTTTTTAAAGCAACCAACATTTTTTTTGTCTTCTTTGTTTATTTTCAATTAGGTTTCAGATCGCAGCGGAAGTACACTAAATATTCTAGATTTTTGTCCATCTACAATGGATTTTCCCATAGGAACGAGTCAATAGGTTAGTAAAAATAAATTAAATAATGTACAACTAAATCTCAAAACAATCTAAAAATTTTAATTACTAGAAGTCAATAAACCCTATTCACGTATTCAAATAAGCCAATAAAACTGTTTGTACCTGACGAACCGAACGAAAAATAACTAGATGAATCAGTAATATGACGCGTTTCCTCAAACCAGTATAGTACTAGGTGTCTATTTCAAATTATTCTATCACGTTTCCTCATTCATAAGATATCAGACAGAACGTATGAACAATCTGAAGTAATGGAATATGAAAGCTAGATAAAGTAGGTAGAACTGTTTATCAAGTAGAGTAACTATTTTCATTTCTTTGCAAAGAAAACTCTTAAAAAGAATCGTCTCTTAAAAATGTTGTTTATAAAGTTACAAAGAGGATTTAGCTTAGGCATTGTACGAGTACATTAAATCACTAAAAATGTATTGTTTGAATGAATATTTTTACCAAAATTCGGATGGGCCGCGTAGTAAAATTATCTGACATAAAGTCTATAATTATGATAAAAAATAACAAAAGAGTAAGTTCTGAATATTTTTGGTGAAATCTACATAATATTTTCTCGAGGGTGTAATGAAGTAACCTTTTGTTACATCTCCCTTGACTCACTCCAGAAAATATAAGAGACAAAATTACAACTTTAATTCAACAGTCCTTTACTTTATTTTATCAAATAAAGAGTAATCCAATTTTTTGCTGGTTTTTTACACAGCATTAAGCTACGCTAAGCATTTGACCAGTAGGGAGCGTAACCACTCGAGTAAGCGACACTCTTATCTAACGTAGAGCATTTCTAGTCTGGAAGTCTAACTCTCAACGATGTTCCAGAAAACACCGTTAAACTCTTGGCGATAGATTTTTCAACTTGAAGGTGGATGCTAGCCATGTGAGTAAAAGAAAATGGTCTACGACCATGCTTAACCATTCTACTAAAATTATAAAGATGAAAGTTTGTGTCTGTATGCTTGTAGCTTTTTCGCGTGGCTGGATTAATTTAGACAACATTTTAATACCAAAATAGGATCGAGCCTAGATTAACTCGTAACTACATACTCAACCACTAGCATGCAAATTTTCATTTATTGTGTCAGTATTGTATGATAAGATTAAATTTTAGATATTTTGTATTTGTTATCATACCTAAGTGAATCAATTAGTATAATGCACTCCTTATCATTACTACTTATAGATTGGAATGTAAGGATCAGTTCAAATCCTGAATTTGAACTGATACTAATCCTCATACGTGGATCATGATGCACGTACTCGTATGTTTATAACCAGGTAAATAACTTAAAAAAAAAACTTAACTTTAAAAATCCATTATAATTTTCTATTTCCTCAGCAGCTTTAATAGCATATTAGCATCCGCTCCACAGGGCGCGGTCTATGCAAGTCTATGCAAAAGCATGCAGGGGTTATGAAAGTCTGTAGTAATGCATAATTTATGGCAGCAGCGAATATTGTGCCGTTCACCCTGCATACTTCTATAGCGTTCTAGAATACTTGCTGAAAGGGAATGTTTGTACGCTTAGTGGCAGTAAAAGGTGATGTCGTTGTTTAGAAATCTTTGTACTGAAATTTTATGCTGATCTTATTATAAAACTTTATAACGTTTGAGCGTTAAGAGTGTATTCTTTAGCTCTTTTACACTCAGATGGCTAAAGCGATTTTGAAGCCCAGCAAAAACGATAAGGTGTTATAAGTTTGACGAGTCTGTGTGTATGTGTGTGTGTGTGTGTGCCTGGCTATTGCACCTTAGCCCCCAAACGGGTGGACCGATTTTGATACAGGTTTTTTTTAATGGTGTATTAGGCTGAGATTTTTTAACTATGTTTTATGCAAATCGATCCAAGATGCCCACGGCCGCAAAATTTCGTATAACATATTTTTCACAACTCGCCTAATACTGGTATCAAATGACCCTTTCCTCTGATTTGAATAAAATACACTTTAATTCATTATAAAACCTAAATGAATAAGAAAAAGGTTTATTTAAAATTTGTTGTTGTAGTCGGTATAGAGATGGATGGATTTTTACCCGAATAAAACTTTTGTAAGAAGCTTTTTAAAAACTTTTTAAACTCACTAAGTGACTTCGTGCTTGCCATTAGCATTTACTAGTTGCAACTGTTATGTTTAAACCTCGATATATTTATTACAACATTTATAGAAGAGTACCTGGTTGACCGAACTTTGCTCGGTTTTTATTTTCTAAGAATGATTCCTAGTAAGATCGATTTATCGCCCCCGAAACCCTCTATATACTAAATTTAATGAAAATCGTTGGAGCCGATTCCGAGATTCCAATTATATATATATACAAGAATTATATATATATACAAGAATTGCCCATTTAAAGATATAAGATAAGATATTTATTCACTTATCAATAACAAACAAGTAAAATGAAGGCCCGCTCTGTGGTAAACGAACTCTATTCATGGAAAACGTTTCCCTGTAATTTTTCCTTGTTTTGTCCCTCAATCCACTTGCGAAAGTTAATATTAATTAAGGCCTAAACAAGAATCCCCATAATACCCCAAACGGAACCATGTTGTCTTTTTTTTAATGTTAGTCTTCGTCTCATGAGATAGATAGATATATAGATATACTCTTTATTGCAACACAAAAGGGAATACAAACAAAGAGAAAAATAAATAAACAACTTATAAGTAGTGTTACAAGTGGTGGCCTTATCACTTACAGCGATCTTTTCCAGGCAACCAAAGCATGGAGAGGAAATCACAATAAATATGACCCCGTGGTGTTCAACAAAGATGAGCATGAGCTAAGTTGCCAAGCTCTGGTGTCGAGAGTTTTCAAGCCGCTCGAAGGCCTCTGACTTGGTTTAAGGACTGATTGTACTAAGAAGTCGGGCCCTACAAATTAACGTGGCATCCAGCCCACGGTAGCGCCCAGATGAAAATGCCACTAAAAACGACAGTTTTGTGCATGGTTATCATCGAAACACCGTCAGCATCGACCGTTGCTTAGCTTCGATGATTGCGACAGATCACCTTAGCTAGCCGAGCTACCGGCGCTATATATTTTTTCTAGTGTTGTATAGGCTTACGTTTGCTTGCCAGCTTACCTAATGTTAAGCTTTACTGTGATCTAAGATATATCATGCTTGCCTAAAAAGAACCTATTTTCTTAAGATTTGAAAGCCCCTAAATTCTTGTTGTAATAAAAAAACTTTCAGAAAAACAACTTTGAGATCCCACGCAACAAAACTTAACCTAAACAGGCCAAATATTATAATTTAGAAACTTTTGTCTAATTAAAAGACGAGAGTTCTCCTAACTGTATTTTTAAACTTGAAATTAGATTGAGCTGCTAAACACTTATCTAAATAAAACTGATATCACTTATTTAATACCCTTTTATATTTTTACAATATAATAATTCACACTTTTATATTTTAAAGAGAATAAATTATTAAAAAATAATGTAATTAAATTATGATCCAGTCAACACCCCAATTGCCCGTCAAAAATGCCAAATACGCAATTATGAGTGACATTCGTAGAATATTCATTTTATAATGAATACTGTCTGTTCCCCCAAATCCAGAGAAATACGCAAATAAATAGCAAATAAATAACAGCATCTGAATTTGGACACAAAAGATGGACTGGAGGAAAAAACTGTAAATTATGAAATAAAGATTAAATTAAATTCATAGATTTAATTTAAAAATCAAGTTACACAAAACTGAACACCGCATTTCATTTAATTTAATTTAATAGCATTTACTGTCTAACTCTCGACCCAAAAACGACGGGGTGTTTCAATGCAAGTTTAACAAATCCGTGTGTCTGTGTGTGTCTTCTTCCTCATCGTTTAAGCTAAGTGGCCAAGCTCTGTCGAGAGTTTTCATGCCGCCCGAAGGCCTTGGCTTAACGACTGTTTGTACATAGACAAACAGCCAGGACCTACAATTTAACGTGAAATCCGACCCACGCTGTTTTGTGTCTGTGTCTGTGGCATCGTAGTTTCTGAACGAATGATCCGAATTTGATTCTTTTTTTTTGTATAAAAGATATATAAGGCGGGAACATATTAGCTATGTTTGAAGAAAATTGTACCAGAAATGATTATTTACTTTTTCGAAATTTCCCAAATATGGGTATCAAATGAAATGACTTGACGTGCAAAACACATACATCATCATAATTTGAAATGCGCCAACAAAATATCATGTCAGGGGTTTCCAAAAATTTAATTTACACTTGTTGAGGTATTGAGTATTAAATTGAATGGGCTCTATTTAAAAGCAAACCTTTAATTTGGTTCGGCATCCTTTCGCCTGAAGCAAAGTTGGAGAAAGGAGTAAATAGTATAATTTGTGACCAGACAAACAAGTGGCATTTTGCGGTGTATATTTTGATTAATGTGAGGTAAATTAACTTTCGTATCCATTTACTTCTTTTGACGTTTTCTACTCTGAACAAAGTGGGTCGGAAATCGTAACTGTCTTCAATCAGCTAAATTAAAAGAACCATTTATTCTCAGTTGGGACTAACAACTTTCCTCGTTGACCTATTACGGATTTGTTTACTTCATTGAACATTGCGTTTCAAATGTTATGCGACTAGCGACTTGACCTCACTAGTGATATTTACAATTTGCAATAAGATACAATTTGCTAACATATAAAAATGCCATTTTTGAACTTTAGTTAGAACATATAGGTCAAATCTAAAAAGTCATATTATTAATTAATAAGAAATAATACTTTTTGTAAAGCCATTGGGAAGCAGTTTGTCCTCGCTTCTGGAGATCCAAGAGCTGGCAGCTATTTCTTACCAAGACTAAGTTTAGCTGTTCCACGGGGCAATGCTGCCAGCATCTCGGGAACTCTGCCCCGCAGCGACAGCCTGGATGGCGAGCTTACTCTAATTGAAATTGTAATGTTTTGATTTTTCTTGTTCTCTTTAAGTTTGTCTATAGTATTTTAATTGTTTTTTCTGTCAATAAAATTTTAATATATGTAGGTATAAATTATCACTGTGTTACAAAAATACTAAGTTGTATTACCTTTCAAAATAAATCTATGTAAGCGAAATTTATATATTACTAGCTGACCCGGCAAACGTTGTTTTGCCTTAATAATTATTTCTAAATATACAGTAGCCGATTCTCAGACCTAATGAATACGCATATAAAATTTGGTAAAGATCATTCAAGCCGTTTCAGAGGAGTACGGTAACAAACACTGTGACACGGAAATTTTGTATATAAGATTATTTTTTTGCAAATTGTACACGTTACAATCGGCGTCAGGGTCCTCGTAGCATGGCATTTGAACAGATTTGTATACTCTGCTACTTACTACTTCTATTTGTACTTAATTTAGCAAAAACTTTTTCTCTTTTCTAAATTAAATGTTCGCGAAACGTAATCATAAAACGCTGCCAACAAGACATTAATTCCGCGGTCCGATACAAGTGGCAGCCCAGGAAGTATCGAAATAGCGAAGAAAAATTAAAAATATATCTTGACTTGCAATATTAGTTGTTTAATCTCTGTGATGTTTACATGAAACCACTCGAGATTCCTTCGGCGCCATGACTTGATTTATTTCTTCACACGTCACGGTTTGGCGCCATTTTAATTTTGTAATTTCACAAGACAGTTCACAAGTAATTCTGCAGCGATGTACGCAAAACAGGCGCCCCTTCGTGTTTATTCCGAAAACATTCGATTCTGTTTTACGACAGTCTGTTTCGACGGCTCTAATTTTGTAGTCTAATTAGATTAGTAGAATCGTGTACGGACCTGGATGATGTATTGAATAGATGTGGCATTAAAATGCTATAACATTTTGACCGCAGATCCGTGCTCTATAAAACGACACAAAAACGAGCATTACTGTATAATAAAAGAAAATTGAGTCACGTTGACTCATGAGCAATATTTTTGTCAATATTTGTTTTTACTGGACAAATAATAATAATATAATTGATTGCAAATGTGAGCAAAAGTGTCTTATCTGTAAAACGTTGGACAGCAGTTCACGGCAACCCGGATCGAACCTAGCACTACATCAATTACTTATTTTTCAAGTTATGAGTGGAGTTTGCACTCGCTTTAAGGTAAAGAAAAACATTGTGAAGAATCCCACATGCTCTGACAATATCCGGACTACAAAATTCGAAGACATAACTAATTGTGTCCTGCGCCAACCCACGTTTGGACAGCGTGGTGTAATCTTACCAACTTATATCTCTCTCTTCGTCCGAGTCCCATCAGATGGAACGTATAGTGGGTTGCTTATACAGATTGTAAATAATTCAAACTAAATAAAAACGAATATATGAATTTGTCATTTATTTACAAAATAGGAACAAAGCATTATGGAATTTTGTGCCAAACCACAGGGCATGTCACTAATAGTTCACTTCTCATACATACATAAGTGTACACTTAAGTTACACGATGTCTCTTACGAGTGGGTGTAGACAAGTATCATATTCAGGGATTTTGGGTTTAAATTTTTAAGTTTGTAAAATATTTACACAGGAAAAAACGTGTTTAGCAACATGTTTTACGGTAGAAAGTTCCTTAAACAAGTAGTTCACATTTAACGGAATAATGTATTTCATTGTCGCACTGATCAGTATGAAATCTTAACAATTTTGCCTTATGGTACTCATTCATAATATTTCACACAAGCTGCGCCGTACGATGTTCCGATCCGGGAAAAAAATTGTGTATCCAGGATAAAACCAGACTATGTGTAAATCAAAAATCTAACCTATATTCATGGTAAATCTCATCAAAATCTACCCAGGAACTGGAGCGTGAAAGAGTAAGATTTTGAAGTTGTTTGCACATCCCACGGGAACCACAATTGTTTTTGGGTCTAAATTATCTTCACACCACGTTTCATCTAAATCGAGCCGTTTGAACGTTAAGAAGTAACAAACCTTCACACAACATTTTCGCATTAATCATTTCAGTAAGATGTACAAGTATATATATAACTTTCCGGAAAAAGTCTCCTAAATATAGATATGGTATAATTTAGTTGACACACCCAATGAGGTTAAATAGAAGTAAAATAATTGCCAAATTATTATTATTTCGTGTTATTTCGGCATCAAAGTGACCACGCGCGACAAAGATTTATTAAAAACATTTTTATGATGACTTTAGTTAATGTACACGACATTTTAATGCTTTTTATTTCACCCAGATTTGTAAACGAGTATAATAATTTTAATTACGCGATGCTTTAAGATGGATGAGGTGAGTTTTGGTAAGTGATAATTTTCGGCACGAAAATAATGCGGACGCAGAGAGGTTGTAAAATAAAGCCAAATACTTGTATTTATTTTATGAATTTAGTTAATGTGGAGATGACGGCTGATAGAGTGGCGTGGAAGCAAAAAACAGGCTGTGCCGACCCCAACTAGTGGGAAATGGTAAAGAAGAAGAAGACTTTTATTTATTATCTTGTGAGATTCTACCTGTGTTATACAGAGTAGCCTATTTTTGTTTATAAAACTAGATGACCGCGTTAACCCGGGACAAAATGAGTTAATCCGGGATAAAAAGGCTTGTGTTAATCATGATCTAACCTATCTTCATAGTAAGGGCCATTAAAATCGGTCCAGCCGTTGGAGCATCAAGAAGTTACATAGATTTTGAAGGTTTTTGCGCATCCCATGGAAATCACAATCGTTTTCACGATAAAAAGTAGTAGTAGTAATATATGTTAATCCAAAGTCTAACCTATCTTCACAAAAATTTTATCAAAATCAGTTCAGCCGTTTGACCGTGAAGAAGTAACAAACCTACATACCTACTTACACAGATACTCACTTGCACACGCACTTTCGCATCTATATCAATTAGTAGGATAGTCTTTTTAATTTTATCCATTATCTACACACCAATCATTTACATTAACATACAAACTTACGTCTTTATAATATTTTTGATGTGTTGTTTTAAGTATCCAATTTTTTTAATTTACCTTAAAAACTGTTTTACAGTAATCGACGAATTTATACAGACATAACTCGTAGAAGGAAAAGCAAATGAACGATTGATTACAGTTTCGTCATTTTCAATATCTATGGATATATATTTTTTTCTTTCTGGCGATATATTACAAAAGTTCCCTAATAATATTCACTAATCAATCAATGTCAGAATAGAGCCCAAAAAGGAGACGGCTATTGCAAAATAATGCGCAAGATAATAATGCAATTTTAATATTTACTAAGAAGTTGTACTTTATATTAACTTGTTTTTGAAATTTGTAAATACTAAATATAAATAACACAAAATCCTGATTCATAAACGTATCTAAAACTTTTAAGATATCCTTATTCTAAATGCTTAGTAGGAAAATAATTTAAAATTGGAAGAAAATCTGGAATATTTAGTGTAAGTCAATAGTTTAGTTTAGAATCTATCGGCAAGCACTTAACAGGGTGTTCAGACTACCTCCTTGCGAGCCAGTTATTCTAGACTAGGCATGCTCTATCCTAGGCCGGAGCGTCGCTAATTCGTGTGGTTACGTGCCCTGCTAGTTAAAAACCTATCTGAAAAGTGTAAATTAAATATATTTTAATATTGAAATTATGAAAGAATACCTAATTTTGTATCGTTTTGCTCTTAGCGAGTTTTCTCTGTGATTAAATTTTGGCATTACACAATCAAAATCATGCAAGCGCATACAATCATACTTTATGCTGATTTCTTTAGTACGCAAAGCAGTACTGGAGTATTAACTTCTCAAAGGCACGTTCTGATAATCGCCCAAAGTAAAAGTTACGATGCCGTTCGTCCGTCTTTTCGATTATATCGAATACTATATTCGATATTTTATCGACGAACGCCGCAAACGTTGATTACCGACTGATATATTTAAAATAATTAAGCAATAAGAAGTTTATGGTCTTGTAAATTGTTTAATTAATGGAAAAACGGATCACATAACGTCTTTTTAACGTTACAGCGGTTGAATAAAAAGCTTAAAACATGCTAGCGTTTCTTTTTCGCGGAATTGTGTTGTGTTTTTATAGTGTTGCTCTGAATTCGCGCTTATTTGAGTGCGTCTTAAAATAAAATTATAGATAATCAAGCTCGTACACGCTACAACCGTTCCGCAAACAAAGCCAGTGATGGGCACCACCGAAAATAGATCTGAAAACGTCCGACGCACATTCGTTTATAATCGATTCGGGCTTGTTTCGATCTACTGAAGCCGTGCAATCGATTGCCAATTGTGTCCAAACGGCAACCGAATAACATTGACCGTGAAACTCGACCGCTTTTATTCGATTCTTTCGGCCGTGTTCAATATACGAGCCGCAAAATATTGACAAGACAAAATTGTTTAATTTATTCAATACGCTTCGTTGCCTTCATCGCGCTGTTATTCAGGACTTATTTGTCGATATTCTTTCAGAATTGAATTAAAATAAAAACAGCGTAGCGATGTGACTATTTTTTCTTTAATATTAAGCTTAATCTTTCGTATATTTTAGATAAATACATATGTTAGTTGAACTAGTTATCTTCATAACTTAAACTACAAACCAATAATAGATATGCGTATGAGAATATCAAATACTCTTACTGGTTCAGCAAGATATCTTTGCACCTCTAGGTTCAGTTTCCCCTGCGGTCTGCCACTCTCTATATCCCATTTCAGCCCGAGAATTGAGCATCGCTGAGTTATCTAGCTACATCGTGATTGAACGGATGTCTTGCCATTCTTCTTCACAGTACAAAAGTTACATTTTGTTTTGTGTCTGTGAATTTTCTATCTTCGTAACGACAAACTGTCTGACAAGATATTTTTTTCGTAACTCCCTAAATGATTACATAATAACTAATTATATTTGAATTATAAATTAGAATATATTATGATTTGTTTGTAGATTATTTGATGAGTCCATACTGTAACAAATTTTTAATTATATTCTATTCTATTCATACTTTACTAGCAAACCCGGCAAACACCGTTTCGCCACAAAGATGAAACTTTCCCTGAATTTTGTTTGCTACAAACCTCACGGAGCCCGAGACTTGGAAATCGGTCCGTGCGTTCTGGAGTTATAGAATCAGGAAGGAAAATCTGACTTATTTTTAAATTGGTTGCCACCAAACAAAATGTGGGTCAAGGGTTTTCTAAATTTTTAATTGGTACCGTCTCAGTATGTACTTTCAGTGATCCACGAGTTATAATAAGACCGAGATGAAAGATGTGTCAGGGAACCACGTTTTATGTGTTCCTCAACTCGTCTGTTTGTTTACGGCAAAAAAATAAACACGGCGAGTTGAGTTTCTTTTCTGTAAACAAAATGTTTTCTTAGGCCGCTGTGTCGGTTATTCGGTTGAGAGATTGTAATTGAAAAACTATTTAATTATACGGTTAACGAAACTGCAAGAATGTTTCTGGCTGTTTGAAAACAAAAGTTTCCTGCACGAAACTCTCTTCATTAGCAACAGTATGATGTTAAGTGTCTTGCTTTTATATTATTTTGTGTAAATATCGTGCTTTTGTGTATGTTTGTCTATGTAATAGTTTATAAACTTGTATGTATGAATTAGATATTTTTAGGTCTCGTAAATTTGAATAACGATTTCCGTAATTTCAATTAATTTTTAGGCATTTGTTCCATCATTTGGTTATTTGATATGTGTGACTGGTAAACGTGGTAAAAGTGTACATAGGTAGTGAGATGGATTAATTCCACATTGGAGCGCTAAGACAACATGATTATAATTAGGCATACCTATAAATACAGTATACGCGTAGAAAGAATGGAAATAGACAATCTATGAAAATCACAGCTTTCTGGGTGTCACAATTTACGAAATGTATTGATTGTTATATTCAAATTTTTGTTTTTAATTACTATTTATTTCAAATTTAAGAAAAATCCTATTTACAACTCCTTACCACCTATACATCAGAAACATATAACTAGCGTATTAAATGGCAGCGTCATCGCTGCAAACTATTTCTTCCAGGAAAGGTAAAGTAGGTATAATATACCGAACTAATAAAAATAAAGAAAAAAAATGCTGCTAAATTCAAACATGATTTGTGATGATTAGAAGAGAACAAACAACTATGACTGCTACAAATACGCCTGGTACAGGTGTATGGATAAATTGGGCTATAACTTAACAATAATCCTTGCATCAGGTCGAGGTGACATACTCGTATTTTTCATTTCATTGCTACGCAAGAGATTTTAGAGTTTTCTGTTTACACAATATATTATAACAAAAGCTTAAACTCAGAAAAGATACATTAAAAAATAAAAGTTTTGAAGCTAAATCGTGTACAACAAAATCACCTTACATTTTGCCCTTAAAATCTTACTCTAAATCGAATTATCTACCGAAAAACACTATTCGACTGAAACTGTTAGTTAAAGTATAAAGTTTAGCATAATTACAACCTTTCTAACAGGATAAAATATACTTTTTACACTGTTGTGTAGTAGCACAGTAGCAAGGCATTTGACCTGCCAGGGGCGTAACTTTACGAGTCAGTGACACTCAGACTCAGATGGAGAATACTTAGTCTGGAATAACTGGCTCAAGAGGTACACACTGGCATAGGTTATACAGGCTGTTAGCCAAGCGGGAACTAGAAAATGCTCTACCACCTTCAATCCGTTAATCGAAAGCTCAAAATCATTAGCGGGAATCAAGCCCACGACCTACGAGACGTAAGGTAAGCCACACGTTCGACTGAGCTGCCATCGCTTGTATAAAAATGTTCGGCACCCTATTATACGCAAATTTCTATAAATAAAAGTAAAAGTAATTCTTACAAAAACATGTTACATGTAGCATTTAAATTCAAACAATGTTGCTTTTGACGCACGAAGTTCTATGTACATCATACCTAATTGTTGCGTAGGCGAATCTTATAGATAAAAATACCAATCAGTAATAAATCAATACAATCAGCTATTTGCGAGCAAAAATTCCGCACATTTCCCGTTTCATATCAATATTTTACCACCTTTAATTTATGGGTCTAATATGAAAAAGTTTTTACTCAAGCCGTGGCGTTTTTCTCTCACGCTAATGTGAGTGTTAGGATTTATTGCAGCCAATGTGTCATGGAATGATGAGTTGGGTGCTTCGTACATTATAGCATGAGAGCAGAAGAGGGGGTTTTTGTAGTATCTCGAGCGCGTCAGATATAAGATATGGGAGATACCTTGAACTTATTTGAGTACCCCCAACAATTATAAGCTTTCTCCGTTGGTGGGTTTGTTTGTAATAACGACTGAAAAAAAAAGTTTCTTGGCAGACATGTTCTAAATTGTCTGATATATTATGGACGCCCAAAATATATTCAGATCCATATTTCAAAAAAAAACTGACAATATAGGAGACACATGGGAGTGAGAGGGTCTTAAACTTTTTGACGCTCAGTAACGGCCAAATTTATAAGTTTATCTATCTTCCAGGGAAGAATTTAAGCAAAATAATTTTAGAATTTAATTTTAGGAGTCTTATTATCTGCCGACTAATACAAATATGATAATAAAATCTTCGTTTAATATTTCTAAAAGTTAAAAAAGTACCTGGCGCCCCATATCAGTGGACAAGATAGGTCCCATGCAATTTTTTTTTTCAATTTATAATAAGTATCTACTTTATTATAATCTAATAAGCTTTAAATGCCCTCGAGTACTTGTAAGTACATTCTAAGCATCCTAGGATGGGGCACTATTAGTTGGTATCACTCGAGCGGGTCAGAGCAAGCCGTTTTACTGTGTTAGCCTATGAGACATAAGCCGTTATTTGAAACACAACGCTTGAACCAGAAAAATTAAAAATTAGAAAACTGACTTCAATTAAAAAAAAAACTTTAACGAATTTGATAAATTTTTAAAGCGACTCTTGAAAAAATACCTTTTCCAATTAAAAACAAAACTTTGGAGTTGGTTTATAAATGACGGAATTATGAAATAACAAACACAAAAATTTAATTGAAATACATACAGACGAATTGATAGCTTCCTCCTTTTTCAAGTCAGTTTTAAAGACGGGAAAATGTTTTTGTGCATAGATACAAGTGTAGCTATACATGCACATGAAATAAATTATCTTATTGATAAATTTTTTAAATTATTTGACTATTGATTGAAAAAAATTCAATAGATTGATATAATTTTGATGAAGAAAATATTATAAAATGCTGACTGTTCAGTGTATTTTTTTTATTATGTGATACAAACGATACAAACAAAAATTGTTAAAAAATAAGTTTAATTATCAAAAATAAAACAAGTTTATGTTTTATGTTCAACTATAATCTCAATCTCTTTTACCTTTCAAGATCCAAAAAGTTATTTTAGCTGGCAAATAAATTACTACACTTTTAAAATCTGAGCACGTAAAAAATGCAATTTTATAAAAGACGGCAAAGTTAAAATTTAGTTACAGAAAAAGTTAACAAGGTATTTTATTAGAGGTGCTATGGAGTAATTCAATTCCGAGGGATCTCTTTTTACTAGGATACCTATCTTATCGTGACTCGTTGTGTTGAATAAGTTTTAACTAAATTTGCGGTGTTACAGCTTATTTTATTAGAAAAGTTAAGTAATATTTCAGAGTTTATTTTAGAAAAACTATATTAATTGTAAACAGTGTAGGTACTGTAACCCCTTTATTCGATTAGTTCGATTCGATACTCCAAGGACTGTATCAGCGTAGGTATTCTAAGAATAGACTAAATGACAGGTGACAAATTATATGTCAAAGTCAACAAGGAGAATGGAGGGAGATCGCGAGCCAGACTAGCGAGTCCGATGGGCCTTTAGCTTCTTTTTCTCGCGGGGATTGGTGTCGAACTACCGCCGGCGGCCCCAGCCGCCGGCTCGCGAGTTCACCCTGATGTCATTGATCACCGGACTCCTGCTGCGGAAGGCCTGCCACCAACCGATGGACTAGCAGCCGCCACGCAGACGCCATCATAGCTTTGTGTTCCGTGAGTTTTTGTGCGGTAGATAGACCACGTCGTATTTCGATTCGGTATCGTTCAATCGTCGAATTTTATTACAGTGCACACTTAAAAGACGTGCCCGTGGACCTGGCAGCCTCATCCTCGAGAGTCCTCGCCCCGCGGCCAGGCCCCGGCAGCATCTAAGCATCATTTAACCTCAAAACTAGGGTAAGTTTTCATGACACTGCACATTATAACCTTTGATCCCGACACGTGTATGAGGGCTAAGTAGAACTGTTTGTTAACAGGGTTTTTTGATATAGACACTACATTCTAATGTGGCGACATTAGCGTCGCATCCCACGGGATACGGAGTCCTCTCCTGCCCGCTTCAAGTCCGCGTCGGACACACCTGCCACGACACACACTCGCTTGACCCACGTGCCTCGAGGTGCGAGCCGACGGAGCTTCCAGCTCGTGGAGGGAGCCCTCTGCTCTCTTCTTCTCGTCTCCCTGCCGCGCTGGAGCCCGCCTTCGGTCGCCACCTACCCTCGACTTGGCTCATGGTAACACCGGACACTCCTTGTGGCCGGTGTCTTCATTACTAATGTGTTGTTCTTAACTAAAACTATGAATACCTAAGTACTAATGGTTGCACCTAATACCTAAGATCTATGTAGGCTTTGAATCACGACCCTAGAGATTTCATATTTTATTGTCAGGACTCCTTGGACCTTTGTACGCTAACCAAGGGAGATCCTTATTACAAACTACTTAAGACATTCTATGTCACGGCGCCCAATTTCATCTATATTCTCATGCTCAAGCCTGCGCCACTTTGATTATATTGTATTCAGATTATATGTAACTAATACTTGTTCCACAACCAAACTGTAAATTATGAATAAATAGCTATCATGTAATCAGTGTATCAATTCAATCTCCAATACCGCCACCCTCCAATTTATAAGCGTTACAGTACTAAAAATATGTCCCTCTTACCAACAATTTAAATGAAATTCTTTTATATAAAATTTCCATGTCACAATGTTAGTTGTTACCGTACTCCCCCGAAACGGCTTGACCGATTTTTACCAAATTTTGTATTCAGTAGGTCTTAAAATCGGCTACTATCTATTTTTCATGCCCCTAAGTGAGGCAAAACACCTTTTGCCGAGTCAGCTAGTTTATAATACAAAAATAAGGGGGGGTTTCCTTCCTGACGCTGTAACTCCAGAACGCTCGAACCGTTTTCCACGGTTTTACATTGTTGGAAAGGTCTCGGGCTCCGTGAGGTTTGTAGCAAACAAAATTCAGGGAAATTCGAATAGAAAAAAATCTACTTAAACACGCGGGTGGTGCCGCGGGCAACAGCAAGCTGTTTATAAAACTCAGATGTAAACAAACAAAAATAAAAAATTCAACAAAATATTCACATCTGTACTTTACTACCTTACTAAGTTTCTTGTTGAGTACCTTTATATATAATAAAACATAAGAATAAATATTTTCCTAAAACTCCTTGCCATTCAAGCAATTAAAGCAACAAATTGAATATAGCTCTTAGTAATTTGATATCAGCAAAATCTATCCCTTCAAGTAGGGTCACAAGCAAACACTCACTCCAGATAAAAATAATCTGGTAACAAGAATCCTTCGAGACTTTGATTTATTTTTACAGCTGCTCCGATATCTTATAGACTTGTTAGCTACTTTCAACGAATACCTATTGAGACTTTGCAAACATGAGATATCAGTGTTGTTGGATAACTAGTTAAAACAACTGTTATTCTGGATATTGACGCACCAACTCTTATGATATACGAATATTTACAAATTTTAATACGTTCTTTTCTATCAAGAAAATAAATGTATACTATGTTCTTTTACAGAGTTATTCGTAACTAACAAAGAACAGTTCCAGTACAAGAGAAACAACAATTGTTGAACGACTTTTAGATTTTTTTTGTCAACAATTAATAAATTAAATGTATAAACATCTGTTATTTTATAATTTCATACCTGTTTGTCAGCTGATGATTGTAGGCTAAGCGATAATAAGATATGGCAAAATTCAAGGGGCTCGAAATCAATAATAAATTTTATTTACCTCCGTTCTTCTGTTTCGTACTATTGTAAGAACATTTAAAATCAAGTAAGGTAAGTTTGGTACATTATATTTTGTCAAGCATTCTATTAGAGAGAAATAACTCGTCCAAGAATAAGAAGTTATAAGATATACAAGATATCCTACTAATATTATATCAACATGTGAACATTTTGTTTAAGTATGTAAGTGTATAATATGTTTGTTACTTCTTCACGCTTAAACAGCGATACCCATTTAGATAAAATTTGGTGTGATAGGTTAGACCTTGGATTAACACAAATGCTACTTTTTATCCCGAAAATAATTGTGGTTCCTGTGGGATACGCAAATAACTTCAACATCTTTAAAATCAAATCATATATTTCTTGCAAAAACTTTTATATAACTCCTTCACGCTCTCCTTAACGGCTGGACCGGTTTTTATGAGATTTACGAGTACCAAGAAGATCCAAGGTCTAACCTACTTTGGATTAACACATAGGCTATTTTTTATCCCGAATTAACTTCTTTTGTCCCGGATAAACGCGGGTAATATCGCGGGCGCAGCTTTATATATACCGTAGATAGATTTTAATTTCTGAGCTTATCCTTCTGATAAATATTTCATTAAAATTCGTTTAATTAAATACCTTTGAACGGGTTTGGCGTTTGACTTTCATTTTATTATAATACAGAGAGAAAAGATGTAAAAGATGCGTGGGGCGTCTCGCAAAATTAGGCATAAGCTTTGCAGTAGAAGAGAATAACATTTATTTTATTAAATGGCTTCATTTAAATTCAAATTTAATTTGTGTTTTCGTTGGAATCGTATTGTTTGTGTAAAATAAACTTCATTGAAAAATGTGATCTTGGGTAATAATATCAACTTCTAGCAGTAGTAGAGTAAATAGATATCTTTTAGGTAAGCGTGTATAGATATATAACATCGTAGGGTATAGAACATCGTAGACTAGCGTAGTTTTACTGATGTAAAATGATGTATCAGGCAAGCTGTAGTCAAATGCTCACCAATTACTTATATCTATCTAATATATTAAATTTCCAGTTCACAATGCTAGTTACTGTACTCCTCCGAAACGGCTTGACCGATTGTTACCAAATTTTATATGCGTATTCAGTAGGTCTGAGAATCGGCTATTATTTGTTTTTCATACCCTAAGTGATGACGGTGGTTCACCCTTAAGTATTTTAACTGTACTTAAGGGAAAACGTTTCCCGGGTCAACTAGTATATTTATAAAGTATTTTAAAAGATCAAGTCTCTATAGAATTAAAAGTATAACTAAATACATATGTGCAATTGTATATGTACAAGTGTATGAGTAACTGTATTCCGAGCAAGTACTTTTCAAGCGATCACAGCTCAATCAGGCGTGCAGCCGCCTCACGTCCCGAAGGTTGTAAGTTCAATCCCCGCCAACGAGCTTGAGCTTTCGGTGAAGAAAAACATCGTGAGGAAACTATAGCATGGTGATACGGTATTTTCTATTGCACACCTGGTTAGCAACCACCCTCAAGTTGAAAAATCTGTCGCCGAGAACCTAACAGTGTGTTCCGGCACCCTCCTTGAGAGCTAGTTATTCCAGACTAGGCATGCTCCACCTTAGGCCGTAGTGTCGGTAGCTCGTGTGATTATGCACCCTGCTGGTCAAATGGCTAGCTGTAAGTAGTAAAAAGAAAGAAATATCAGGACACATTTCACACACGGCTGGTTAGTCCCATACTGAACCATTTCTAGCTCGTATTATGGTTGCTAACACAACTGATATACTACATATACATACATACATACATATTATTTTATATATATACATATTTAACACCCAGACTGACAGCCAACAAATTCAGTTCATCACAAAGATATTGGCCGTGCCGGGAATCGAACCAGGAACCTTCTGACTGGCAGTCCGGCATGGTAACCATTAAGCCAACGAGGTCGTCAAAAATTGTTGCTTTTGTTGATGAATAAACGTATTTCTGGGAGGACAAAGGGAACCTCACAATCTGACAACCGACGATGTTCCTACAATTCTTCAAAAACCTCAAGCATTTATTTTATTCATTCGCTTCCTCACTGCTGTTAAGAAACCCACAGCATCCCTTGCGATAATCAAATCTTCGCTGGGCTTGATTATAATAATAAAGAAAACGTTTTATTACTCCGTAAAAACCTCAAAAATTTTGCATTTTCCTGTAAATTCATTGTTTTGCTGTTTACGTTAAGTTTTCTTTATAAACTTTCAAGTATGATTAAGTTGCTATTAGAAAAGTTTGAAGGAGTTTTTATCGTTCTTTTCTTTTAGTAAATAGCTTTCCAAGAAATTCTGCAGTTGAAAAAAAAACATGTGTGGATTCTCAGAATGCTTTTTTGCATACAAGTGCCTATGTATATAAACTAAGCCTTTTATTTTATGCACAAACAAATACTGGACCAATATAATTATATCTATTTCTTATTGTTATATTTATTTATTTCTGCTTTATTCTTGTAAATGATATTTGTGCATAATAACACTATTTTCTTTCCAAGTTCCTTTATATAAACTGCTAACAGCGCCCTGCAGTGTTACTAATGTTATTCTGGAATAAAAAGAAACCTATGTTTAATTCAACTTCTAAACTATCTTCATATCAAAATTCATCGAAATCGGTTCAGCTGTCTGAGCTTGAAGAAGTGATAAACATAACACTCACACACTACACTTACAGATAAACTTTCGCATCTATATTAGAGATATTGACGTGTTTTTACACTAAATAAAAAATATTTTAAATTGAATGTCATATATAAGCAAATAGGTGTACTCGTTTTTATATCCAAATCATTTTGTATAATTATGTATGTGTTTCCACATGCTTTTAGTGCATAAGTTCTGATATTAATAAGTAAAGGGACAGAATACTTTGTTGTAGCTTAGAGCTTAGTTGTTATTTATTTCCAAAGCTCAACACTACGGCAAAGTTCACTCAAATAAACAAAAAAAGTTAGTGCACTCCATAAACCTACTGAAAACCGGCCCATTCATAAGTCTCAAGTCCGCTTAGAGTCGTAATCCCATAATTTGGTGGCCCCATTAGTCCACCATACGTGCACCCTACTCACAACGCAAGGCCATCTCTTAAAAACCTTCGTATGTCCATGATTTATATCTGCAGTAAGGACAATTGTTGGACCACCCAAAAGTGATAAAACTAATAATAAAACTATAAAACTAATAAAAATAATAATAATAATGTTTATTTATGCAAAAGAAAATGTAACAATTTTTATACAAAATTCATGTCATAAATTAAATAAAAGTCTTATTTTAGTGTTAGTTTTTGCTAAATTTTGCATGTTTGGAGGCTCTAGCTTTCTCAGTAGGATTCCCTGAGTTTGAGAAAGCTAGTTTCTCTTCTGGAGTGCAGTAAAAATGGCTACTAACTAAAACCTAACTTCGCATAAATCGTTACTTTTAGGCAAAATAATCAACTGTTATACGTTAAATAATTTTTTAGTATTCCATTATTTGTTCTAAAGTATCTAAAGATAAATACAAAAACTATAGAAATATATGTAACTCAATAATTAAAAGACTTAAAATAGAATATTACAAGAGTAAACTAAAAGCTAACAAGGGGAACATTAAGGAAACCTGGAATATAATTAAAGAAGTTTGTAATTTTAAAAAAGCTAACAAACCATCTATAGAATTACTCAAATGTCGTAACTCTCAAATACAGTCGCTTAACGAGGTCAACGCGTATTTCACTTCTATTGGCCGTAAGCTAGCTGATAATATTATGAATAACTTAGGCAAATCAGAACAAGATTTAGCAGCTCTGGCTCATGAACAAGATGCGCCGGTATATTCTATGTCCTTTGAGCCGACTGACCCGTTTGAAGTACAGAGTATAATCCTAAGTTTAAAATCAAACAGTGCCCCGGGTACAGACAATATTACTTCCAATATTCTAAAGACTTTTGTTAAATACTTGGCCATACCAATCACACATATTTGTAACCTTAGTTTTTCTTCAGGTACATTCCCTAATGCATTAAAGCAAGCTCTTGTATGCCCAATTTACAAATCTGGGGACAAACATAACCCATCTAATTATAGGCCGATTTCGCTCCTGTCAAATCTCTCCAAGGTTATCGAAAAGCTCGTGAAAAAGCGTGTCATGAAATATCTTGAACATAATAATCTTTTAAGTGCAAACCAGTATGGGTTTAGAGAGCACAGATCGACAGAAGATGCAGTTTTAAAATTGATGTCATTAATTACAACGTACATGGATAATAAATATAAGTGTACTGGAGTGTTCCTTGATTTGCAGAAAGCATTCGATACGGTTTCTACCCCCATTTTATTGTCAAAGCTCGAAAATGTTGGTATAAGGGGTTTACCCTTGAAATGGTTTACTGATTATCTTACAGATAGATCGCAGTCTGTCAAAGTAGAGGGGTTTGTAAGTGACAAGGACTACTGTTCTTTTGGCGTCCCACAGGGCAGCACTCTTGGGCCAACCCTATTTTTAATATATATTAATAGCCTCTGTAAAAAAATGTCAACTGGCTTAGACCTTATTGTGTTTGCGGATGACACAGTGTTGCTATGTCATGATAAAACGTGGCCGAAAGTCAAAATTCTTACAGAAAACTGTCTAGCTAGTGTCACTAGTTGGCTAGAAGATAATCTTCTAACGATCAATACTAGTAAAACTAAGTATATGTGCTTTAGTAAGCGTTCCACAGGTAAACCTCGTGATAATTTTAGTATTAAAATACATACATTTCCATGTAACCGAACCTCCAGTAATTCTAAGCATTGCCAGTGTTCGGTTTTAACTAGGGTAGGTTCAATTAAATACCTCGGCATTGTAGTGGATGATAACCTTACCTGGCATGAACACATTAACTCATTGGCTTCGAGAGTGCGGAAACTTATTTATATATTTAAAACATTGAGGACTGTAGCTGATACAAATCTTGTCACTCAAACCTATAAAGCGCTCTGCGAGTGTATTATCAGGTATGGCGTGTGTGTGTGGGGTAGCGCAGACAAAACCCACTTGTTGACTGTTGAACGAGCTCAACGCTCAGTTCTTAAGGTTATGCTGAGTCTACCTTATAGACACCCTACTTACCTGGTTTACGATAAAGCTAACGTATTGTCAATTAGAAAACTATTTGTTTTTGAGAGTATACGGAGATTTCATAGGACGGTAGACCTTAAACAGATTAATAGCAATATTAACAGAAGGAGATATCCGAAGCAGTCCATACCTTTTGTTAAATCTCAGTATGCAAAAAAGCAATATATGGCGTTAGTGCCTCTTATATACAATTTGATAAATAAAGATGGCAAGATTGATAAGTTAACTGACAGGGAACTCAAAAAATACATGTACCACTGGCTTAAATCATTAGACTACGAACAGCTTGAGAAAACTATTGAAAGCCTCTATAAATAAGTAAAAACAAACAACTTGTCATATTAATAGATTTTATTCAAGCCAACCTGTATACTCATATTTTATAAACTCGTAATGTGTCTCCATCTAATTTCTTTTTGCGCTTATTCATGACTCCTTTAGGATTAAGGGTTAAGCTGAGACACTAAACCTACATACACTTTACAACTTACACACAAACATACACACAAAGTCACACACACACACTAACACACACTTACACACTATGCACATACACAACACACACAAACATATATATACACGCGCACGCACACAAATATACGCACTGTGTGGAGGACTGTCACACCTGCTTTGTCTGGTTGTATTCAGTCCTACTATTATGTATATGTACTTACACATTGGCACTTACTATTACAAACACAACATATGCGTGCATATTATCTGGAACCTATGTATAGCATATCATTAATATTTTTATATTAGTTAATATTTTCATTAATATTTTTATATTTTTTCTTTTAATTTAAAACTTGTTTTAGTTTGGATTTATATATAAACAATTATTTTTCTTTTTTCAAAAATGTTGACTTAAGTTTCAAACAACTATGTTTGCAAATCTAAATATAACTTACTAGTACTTTGATGAATAGATTTATATAAACTAACTTTGTATTTCCAATTTTCAAAATTTTATTGTTTAATTTCCAAACAACTTGTTAATTTATTAATTATATTTTAGTTTTTAAAATTATGTATATGGATAGATTAATTTTTTTTTGGGAGAAGACATTGGCTTCCAATATACAGTTCTTACAACTAGTTTGGAAGCCTTTGGATTCCTTAAATTTTATTGATTTAAATTTATTTACTTACCATGTCAAATAAAGATTTTTTTTTATTTTTGTTCTACTTTTTAGGAGATTTTTTATTATCACGGATTAGCGACACACTGGCCTTTAATGGAGAAACTTAGTCTGGAAATACTGGCTCTCAACGATCAGAAAACAACGTTAGGTGCTTGGTGACAGATCTTTTAACTTGAATGGTTGCTAGCCAAGCGAGTACTAGTAAATGCAAGAAAGCAACAAGAATATACACCAGTGAAGCAGAAAACGTAGCAAAAATCTTGTAACTAAGATTATTATTTCGGAATATTGTTACCGTCTCAGCAATGTTTCTAAGTTCGTAGTATCTGCACATACTGTAATTTTGCACATTGCAGTGGCACTCAACGGTTGAGAGCATAATATTTTCTTAAATGTCCTTTTCCATTCCCTTCGTATAATACATACATTTGGGTTCCCACACACGTAGATGAGCGACCATCCGTATAGATAGATATACATAGAGACGCCATTTGTCAAAAATAGGTCAGCGTCATTTTATCACCCCGTGATAAGAGTATGATGTTGACTTCAAAACCCAAGTACCAGAGCCCTTCATGATTGTAAAAGTAAAAACTTTTGAAAGTTCGCTTCATCTTTCTTACACTGATTTGGTTGTGCGAGTGAGAGGACATGAACCTTCTAATGTATTCTTTATTGACTCAAGTATAATTATTACTCGAACGTCGTAGAGACGTAATGAATTTTGATATATTCCTTACCAAACGATTTCAAAATTTCATTGAATTGTCCGAAAGCGTATATAACATTTAATTGCGGTATTTTTAAAACCAACTTAATATCATTATATCAAACAGTGACTGTGTCTATTATTTTGCGTCTTAATGTCTTCGTTCTTAATGCCTAACTATCTACTGCAATGTGTCTACATATTATGACTAAAGCGCTGGAGGACCTATCTGGTAGCTATATTCCAGCATTGGGGGAAAGCAGCGGCAATGCGCGAAGCGGTCCTGCATCCCTGACCCCGTAGTGAGATGGGACACCGTGGAGGTTTTAGTCGGTAGTGACGGCCCTCTGGTCCTCGAGTCTGACATACCCCGCCCGCCTCCCCAAGGCCTGTGGCGGGAAATACGTAAATGCATTTCCTAACGGAAAAAAAAAACAAGGTTGTTCTAGTATCATGCTGAGCCTTTAATTCACAACAAATACTGGACTCGTATAATTGTTAAATTTATTTTTTCTGCATTAATTTTGTATTTGTTTTCTTTGTGCATAATAAATTTATTTTCTTTCTTTCTTCAAACACGCGTAAGGTTAATTTCGTAAATTCATAACGATATCAAGACCGACTCATTTAGCGGGATGGTTATCAGAATCAATCAACTATGTTTACTTTCGGACCAATACCATATTATTATAAGGAAGGAAATCATAACTTGTGAGGTTTTGATATACAAAGCCACAAACTTAACAAGTCAACTGCTTAAGACGATAAAGGCAAAATCTTGAATATACAGTTTTTGCCTATATTGTTTTTTCGAATTTATCGTGTGTATTACGTACGATACAGTATTAATAAATTCAAAACAAAACTAAACGTAAACAGTTCATAATATCGAAAAGTTTAAAGAACCTAGTGATTCTGAATATTTATACCTATTTTGGTATCAATCATACTTATGTACTGGAAATAAAAGTGGTTCAAAAATATAAAATTAAGTTTTATGTACCAGTATATAGTATATTTTCATATTGATAAGTCTGATTGGTACCATAAAAAGTATAAATATTTTTGGAGTGGAGAGAAAAAAACTGTAAAATGAACTTTTTGCCCTTATCAACACCTTAAACTATGTTCTTAGAAATCATAGTCTACTTACTGCTCGGATAACTACTAGTTTTCAAACACGAGCGGTAATAAAGGAAATTATTTTATGAAACGAAATTCTAACTTGACCGCAGTCTCACTATATCAGATTACTTCGGGACTTGGCTTCGAAATCTTATCAAAACAATTTAAGTCCAATTAATTAGCTGCTTATTTCGACAACTTGCTTGTTAGAACAACAAAGTCATGAGCTCGAGCTACCAGTTACTAATTTGTTTTGTACACAAGTACATAGTATAAATTAAATACATTCCCGGCAACATTTTACTGTGCCGGCCATCTTGAATTTGAATCTAATTATGTATGTTATAGTATGTAGTAAAAAAATGTTATATGTTTTTTTAGCCAAACCGTTGCATTTGATACCTATGTTGAGGAAGTTGTGAAAAACAATGTAAATCACCATTTTGTGACGGTGGCCATTGGACCGATTTTCATAAAACATAAATCCCGTCTAATTCATATAGCTAATAAAAAAAAAAACAAATGAATATCAGTTCATTCGTGCGGGAGCTACAATCCATCAGACAAACTTTTCTCTCTTCAAATCAAATCAAATCAAATAATTTATTTCTTGCAAAATAGGTACAAGTGTCTCTTTCTCTCTCACATACACAAACAAAAATACGACAAACTTATGAGACTCCATCGTTTTTGCGTAGCGGATCAAAAGTGGTCAAGGTTGGTCCATAATCATTTTCAACTTAATTTAACATCGTAAGCTAATAGCTTAATAAGCAGTTACTGAGCCGATAGAAAATTATCAACCTCATTCTGTACTAGTTAACAAACAAGCGACATATTAGATAGATAAATAGATAATTCTTAATTGGACACCAACTTATTAAAATATAAACTAAGAACAAAAATAATGTGCCACAATTGGCATTATTACATTTATAAATTACTACTATTAGTCACAAATATTTACTGCAGTGCCCTCTCAGGTGATGTCGTTATAATGCTTATTCTCATCACTGAAAATCGCATTGAAACAGGCAGGACGTAATTTGGAAGATATAATTATGGCAGTCTCAGTATAGGTGTAGAGATCCTTGACAATGGTAACCCTACATATTATTATTATTATGACTTTTATATAAAATAAAACACTGTAACAGTTCTATTTTCTTTGTGACTAAGGTATACTTTTATAAGGTATACTTAAGGTATCTTTTTATGTACTTAATATATTCTGTAAAAACAAAACTGAATTTAGAACTTTTTAATAGCAAGATAGGTTTATGCAAATACACACAAACATTCTCTCACTCAACACACACAATATGTGTCTCCGATACGACGCAGGTATAAATAGAAGCAAAGGAAGGCAAACTGACATGTCTTAAGTCTATAGCTAGATGGGGATGCTTTATAAAAGGAGTATTTGCTGAGGTGCAATGAGGTACAATGAGGTACAATGAGGTTAAATTCTTTACTGAAGGGATATCCTATTAAAAATGCGAAAGTTTGTGTGTAAGTGATTATATTTGTTACTTATTCACGCTGAAACGGATGAACCAATTTCGTTGAAATTTGATATAGTTTAAATCTTGGATTAACACGTAGACTACTTTTTATCCCGGATTAACGCGGATAGCACCGCGGTGCGTAGCTAGTATGTCATATTCCTTTAATAAATAATAAAATAAGGTAAACGAGATAAAAACAAAGGAATGAACAATTTAACTTTATTTGAAAAAAACATTCACCTTCCATTTTGTTATTACAAAACAAAAGTGATTAAATTAAAACAGTCACAAATTATTCTGCAGCCAGTCATGTTCGAAATTTAAAACTAATCATTAGCTCTCATGAATAAAATTATACGCTACTGCTAATTCGAAATAACTAAACGTATTAATATAAACACCTATGTACGTACGTTCATACTATTTGATTAAACTTGATTTCCACCAAGCGCTTTCAAAGAGTTTCGCTTGCGTTTATGCCGTTTTGTTCCGTTGCCGTTTGCAGTTGCCGTTTAGCTTCGATATTAATTTAATTTAATTGAATCTAGAAATAGTATACTTAGAACTATACATGTTATATTCTTGTGTAACGTGAGAACGTCAGTTGTGTGGAAATGTGTTTTAGAAGCAATTTTTCTTACTCTATTATACTATTTATAGATAGATGATTTCTGGGAAAGAATTGAGTAATTACTCGTTAAGTCATTAAACTCCTTAACTGAAATGTAATAGCCATTAAATGTACTAGCCATTAAATGTACTAGTAAGTATAAATTGAACATTTTGAAAAGACCCGACATCAATTTGAGGAGGCGACTAACTTGAATAGTATCACTGTTGAAACTCGAATATCCGGCCTTACTAAGTACTTAAAGTACTTAAAAAGTATTTGAATAAGAGTTTTGAATATGCCCAAAGTCATCTTTTCAGAAAATCCTATATCCCATCCTTGGTTATTTATTAGTTTTTGCGTTGGTAGTATAAAATCATATGTACTTAACAGCAATATTTTTTTTATTATGGCAAAAGTCGTCATTCTAGCAAATTCTTTAGTTCTTAGGTGAATTTAAAAAAAATCTTTATCACTCTGCAACTTCAACATATCAAATCAAACTAGGTCAAGATGTACCACCATAACAAAAAAAAAACATAATTATATCGAGCAACACCAAAGTACATACTTAAAAATATCAAGTAACCGCTTGCACTTTCTTATTTATTATAAACCAACTTTATGAAACTGAAAAGTAGTAGAGTTCATAAATTAAATTTTGAAGGTTGAATTATCCGTTTTATTAAATCTCTTTCAAACATTTCAAATCTCGTCGAATGCAAATCCGTCTCAACGTTTAGTGTGTAGCAGCTGTTATTCAGTGCCCTTTGAAATGGCGCCAGCGTTTATTGACGTGTTTATTTACTTAGCCCCCGAACATCGGCCGGAGAAATTGCAGGTTTTAAGGCTGCCTGAAAAAACTTTTCCCCGATATTAATGTTTACACTCACAAAGCGGATTATTGCGAAATCAGGCGATGGGATGTCGGAAATAAATAAGAGCAAAGTGTGGCGGTTACTGATACCTAAGAGTACCAAAAATGTTGCTTATCTTTAAGGGCAGATATTTGAAAATTTGTACATCTTCAGAACAAGTTTGAAAAAAGATGTTTTTATTTTAGATATTAAAAAACAAATTTGCTCATTCAAAAACATCTCGATATCTTGATTAATATCAATCATACTGATTATGATTTAATCAATCAAATGAAAACCTTTTTTTTTTGTCGTTCCTTCTATTATACTTCCTCCGACATTAGTTGTCAGAGACATTGTTAGGCTGAACAAATTGCTTACGCAAATTACTGAGTCCTTTTTGATATGATCGGTAAATGATTCACCTTTTTTTGAATGGACAACACAAAACAGAGATCACTATAACAGTTCAACCAACGGACCACCATAATCGAGGGCTCACTCAGTGATCCACAAATTATTAGGCTTAAAAAACTTATTTATTCTTATTAAATCTATAAATTGTTTAGGCTGTCTAAAAAGGTCTAATGCTTTACAAAAGGAATAGGTAAATAATATACATTGGAGTAGAGAATTTTCAAGTACTGGCCTGGCTAGCAACACCCTCAAGTTGTACAATCTGTTGCCAAGGTGCGGATTAAAAAAAGTGCAGTTTGGATATAATATTCAAATAAACATAAATATAGATATTTCACTCTTCAAGTATAGAAACGTGAGCTGACCGATCGACTGTCCCGTCCCGCCCAAACCGATGTAGCTTCACGCAGGGCGGGCGGTTCATAGTGGTCTCATTATCCTAACGAGTGGTTACTACACATGAATGTTAAACGCTGTCCGTCGAGATTTCAGATTTCAGTCATGGCTATGTGAACTTTGATGAATAAAAGGGAGTAGATTTTGCTATTCAGAATTATGTTAGAACGTAATAGGTATTCGTATACATATTATATGTATTACTCGTGATACAAAAAAGATTAAAAGTGGATGTTATCTCTTGCTTAAATTAATGAGTGTGAGCAATAGGGAACGTTTTAAATGTTTTTTTTATTTTTATTGAATCCTCTTTTTCGTATGAGCTATGTGGCCAAAATCTCTATAAAAATCTAGGCTAGCATGAAAAGATAAACACTGATCCAAAAGGCTATCTAAATTTTAGTTGAATAAGTAGGTTACTTAATTTTCATATCTTCTCTTTCCTCGTATGAGTTATGGGGCCAAGCTCTGGTGTCGAGAGTTTTCAAGCTACCCGAAGGCTTCTGACTTGGTTTAACGATTGCTTGTACTAAAACTAATAGTAAATTTAAGATGAAACTAAAGATGATTTTATTTACCCTACGAAGACGAAATGTCCAACATACTGGCAATAATCCCACATTGAATGGCTATCTATTTGTATTTGTATCCTAATAGATATCCGGATTTACAAATTTAGTACTAACAAACTATCATAACTTTCCCATCAAAAATGACAAACACGAGAAAAAAACGAAAATCAATTTAATTATATTAGTATTAAAAAATCGTTTCTAATATATTTTTTTCCAAAAATACATTCCAAAACAGGCCATAAGGTCACAAATCAAACGTTCTTTGTAAACGATTCTTTAATATTGAGACAAAAACATCTTCATTTATCAACCTGCCTTGAACTTGTGGCATTGAAGATGAAATTAAAAAATCCTTCTAACCTCTTCTTTAATAAAGGCTTCACTTCCTTGTCCCCGATAATTGCGGCCCATGGCTTCCCATACATCTCTGCTAAGACTTTAAGCCACTGTTTAAGTCAAGGGCTGGACCTTGACTGTAAGGACACTTAACTTATGTATAAACAAAACCGGATTGATCCATGGTTCAGGGCCGATCGATTTGTTTGACATTTTACTTTAGAGTTCTAACAAAAATATATTTTCATGTAGAAACGGTCACAGTATTAAGATGCCTTACGACAGCAGTTTGAATAATATATCACTTATTTTGTTTATGTTCCTTCGCAAATGTGTGAAATACTTTGAGAAATAGGAACTACACATATTATGTGTATCTTCGAATATATAGATTAAAAATACATTTTGCAATTTGAATTATGGATATTAAAATAAAGAAGAACAAATTTGTTAAAAACAAAATTTCCAGTTGAACAAGATCTTTAAATAAATCAGAACTTAATGTCGCTAAGATAAGTAAACTTGACAACTTGACTTTGTAACTTACAACTGAAGTTTTCTTCAAAACGTCAGCTGTTGGGAACGGCTGCGATAATTTTCACACTTTTACAGATAATTGTTGCTAATTACTCGTAAATCAATCATAAACCTTCGACAACGGGCTGCGTGTTATATTAACGTATGATTAATGTTGTTAAGCTCATTAGCTGGCAAGGCGAAATCTGACGAAAGGGGGAGAGGCCATGGAAAATGGGGCTGAATGCAAAATTCAGGGTAGAACACTATGGAAATATTTCGGGATTTCAATATGAAAATTACGTAACCTATTTAGTCAACCAAAATTTAGATAGCCTTTTGCATACAAGTGTTGATTTTTACTTGTTAGACTTTTTTTTTAAACCGACTGTTCTTAACTGAGTTTTATGAAGACTGGACCAAGGTGACCGCCGCCACAAAATGGCGTATGACATATGCCGCAATATGGCAATATTCAAATCCAAGATAAACCTGTCGAGAATTTTAATTTTTTTTTAATTTATATTACTGATATTTCTCGGAAAATTATTACTCCAACAATTAAACAACACTAGATTTCGATTAATAATCATATTTTAATTTACAATCTCTATATTGTATATTATAATAGTAGGCAAAGTAATTTTTTTATTCTGTTTCTTTTTATAACTCAAGTTATTACTTCGTGTTTTCATTGTTTTTCCGCAAATATTCGCCCAATTTTCCGCAACCATATTTTTAGCAACAAGAATTTCAAATCCGAAATAGCGAGAACGTGCCAAAGAAAGTGTGTTCCCGATAGATAAGGAAAGTCAAGGTGTGAGTTCGCGAGATAATAAAACCGTCTCTTTCGAGAATTCTTACAATCGCCTTTTGACTTTATTTCAAATACTTCAGTAGGATATTTCAAGCTTGAATGTAATTGAATTTTGGATTGAGTTTCGTATAATTTTTAACACTGTATTTAGAACTGTTCATTTCTCGCAATTCTATACGTAAGCGTATTTTTATGACGACCTCATTGGTATAATGGTTACCATGCCGGACTGCCAAGCAGAGGGTTCGATTCCCGGCACATCCAACATCTTTGTGGTGAACTAAATTTGGTGGCTGCAAGTCTGGGTATAAATATTTATATGGATATAAAGTATGTATGTAGTATATGAGTTGTGCTAGCAATCATGGTAAAAACAAAAAAATAGTTTAATATAGGGCTAATTAATTGTGTGTGAAATAATTCTATAAACACTTTGTTCAGCTTTAAAGAAAACTTACTACCTACAATTTAGAATTCAAAATCATTTGCATAGTTTTTAATACCGACTCACTTATAAACCTAATAAATGTTTTTAATTCAGTCAAAATACAATTTATATAATCGTACCAATGTAGAACTTACAATTGTTTTTTAGACATAATTTAATCTAAAAAACGTGCTCATCAGACTCGATGTTTTTAGTTCCATGGAAACAAACAAGATACTATTGTCTAAAAAACAATTGTAAGTTGTAAATTGGTACGATTATATAAATTGTATTTTGACTGAATTAAAAACATTTATTAGGTTTAAAAGTGAGTCGGTATTAAACACTATGTAAATGATTTTGAATTCTAAATTGTAGGTATAGTCTGGCCAACGAAACATGACCCTGGAAAAGAGCGGCAAATTTAAAAAATCTGAGTATAGCAACCCCAAAACTAATATGAAATACCTGGAATAAACTAATTTGATACTTTGAAATTATTTATTTTATTTCGTCTGAATAAAAATGCTTTAAGTACTTTAGGAAGTAATACTTTAGAAATTGTTCAATCAATCTGAATAAAAAAAGCAGTATTCTATAATGTTTTATTCACTGTCATAATTAAAATGTGAATCTAAGACTTAATTTAAATTTGAAAAGATTCACCAGTGTCACTAGAATCACAGTTTTATTTATTTATATTTATTAGTTTCCTACTATAATGAAACTTTCCAAATTATTTTCGGTGATCCTGTCCCGATCTTATTTTCATATTCATTTTCAATGTATATAACATTATCAGTCATATTATTCATCCACTTCTCTGGAGTTATGGTTCCAAATGTCTCTTTAATCACTTTTTCTGATTCAACACCGCAAGACAGACAAGGCAATATTTTCACTTAACATTTTGCGTTTACCCAAACTTCATATCAGCTCAATGGCAGAATCCAAATTAAGAAAAACCTGTTAAAGAAAAAATTGTGTTAAAATTACAATGTAACATTTTATGGTATGATAAATAACCAAAATGCATTATTAGGAAGGTGGGAAGGTTTTGACTAATGATAAAAGAATGTGAATCAAAATAGATAATTTTATAATAGATAATTTTGAAATAGATAACTTTATGCAAAAAGATATATAGTAAATACGAATTAAAACAAAGTATCAACTTAGTAGCGTCATACTAACCTACGAAATCAAACACCACATGTAAACAATCTTGTTTTCGTTGAAATTACGCCGAATTTCAATTCTTTTTCTTGTTGTTTTTTATGATACTTTGAGATCATGTGGAACAACAACTCCCGAACTCCACTTTTGATGATATTTTTAATTTTTCGCTGAGTAATTAGTGTTTAACTAAATCATAACAACACGCCATCTTGTTTTGGATATTGACGTTGCCATTATTATAGCATTGCCATATAAAAAGTTTGCAAAAAAATCGAGTCTCATGTTTCGTTTGCCAGACTATAGTAAGTTTTCTTTAAAGTCGGTTTCCAAAACTTTTCTTCCAGTTAGTCCTTTGGCCAATTATCGGCAAGTTTAGCAGAGCGCATCGTATTTCTCAGCTCTCATCTTTTCATATCGTTTGAAGGCAATTTAACGCCAGCTCCTGACTTCAGAGATGTCCTCGAAATTTTACGATTGGTCTTCAGGAAGTGAAATGCTTCTGGGATTCGTTTAATTTTGCAAGATTGATTGCGTCGGTCGTTTGCGAATGCTGGCTCGAACTTTAGAATCGAGACGTTTTGATTAGTAAGTAAATGAAGGAAAAAAATATTTTTTAAGATGTTTAATCTGAACATATAGCTTTATTATATTTATACACAGAATTATGTATTTTTTAATTTAAAAGATAGCGTTTGCCATTCAGCGCGGGAACGCTGCTAGTCTGATGGGCACATTTGCACCGGGAACTATTAGGGGCGGGTTATTTAGTTAGAATTAAATAATTTATAATAAATTTAATTTAATTTAGACATTTTAATTGTATATTGTGACATGTATGAATCAATTTAAAAGAATGTATGTTTTACTGCAACGCCTCCTGGTAAGTTATGAGTATAAGAAATATCTAATAACATTCTTCAAATAAATCACAGCCCTTCACAGAAACCACATTAAAATGGAACGAGTAAGTTTTGAAACGTTTTTTTAAACACTAAATAAGTCAGCGCTTGACTACCATTACCTGATGGTAAGTGACATTGGTTTGCACAAAGATACACACAAACATTTTCTCACACGAAACGCATATACATACCAGTCTCCGTTCTGTAACATGTAATATATACCAAAACAAAAATACCACCATTGAATATGAATAGGTAAACAAATAATACCACACCGCCATTCACAGCTTTCTAACTAACGACTCGACAAACTAAAATACGGCTTACGAACAATGCTCACATCTATGATACAGAGGAAAATCTTTGCCATAAATAAAAACACTAGATTCGGTACTGTGATGGCAAAATAGCACAGTCATTTTTTCTATATTTTTTTCTTCGATGGATAGTCAACTGAGAATTACTTATTTCAGAGGTGGATGCAGCATATACGAGTACATAACTTACATCGCCTTTGTTCTGAGTTGTATGTCAATTTATAACTGACGGCTATCCCGAAGTGGATTTGTACTAGCATAGATAAAATATAGATTTTATCACTGGTACCATTGCCAAAATATATATATTTTGTCTATGGTACTAGTGAACACGTTCTTTCCTGTATTGGAATTTTTTAAACAAAAGAGCAACTACACCAAAAACACTCATTATCTCACTTTTAAATAATAATAATGATGTAATAGTCACCGTTTGATAACAGATGTATCTCACGGCTTAATTGCAGTTCAATTAGAACCACTTTATGAGCGTTTGAAAAAAAATAACAAACTTGTACATTTGAAAAAACGAATTCACATCTTTTGTGAACAATTTTATAATTTTAGCATTTTTGTTGCTTGTTGTTTTCTGAAGATGTCTCGTTGTCGCTTTTTTTATTATTTAGTCATCCCTAGCTTTTTTTTTTGGAATCCTAGTCTACATTTTTTCTTATATTTAACAATTAACATATTTTGCCTATCATATTATCTAGATTTACTTATTCTATATTGGTCACTTTATATTATCAACTTAATTACATAGAAATACTCGTTGCCGCTTGAAACAGATGACCATTAATATTTCATTAATTATTATTAATATTTCTGAATACGTAACACATTTAGCAATACTAGACATAGCTAGTTTAAGTTAGCTATTCGTGTGTACTCGTAGGTATGGAGCCACTATCCTCTCGTTATCCCGGCCGATGGCTCGTGAAAATGTCGCATTATTGACTGCCACCGACTGACTGGTCACGTTCGAATTCAGAACAGAAAAAAAAACACTATTTTTTTATTCAAAAATAGAACACTATTTCTTTTATTCAAAATTGGAACACTATTTCAGACGTTGAATTTTGAAACGTGACTTTGTTACTGAAGTTCACTTCTCAATTGATAGAATTCAATTTTTGTACTCTACTAAGTTCTGAAAAAGTTGTAAGACTAAAATTAAGGGCTTTGCGAATACGTCGGATAATTTACAATCGCAAAAGTTACTAAAATCAAACATATATACGAGAATGTATCTTTAAGCAATAGTAACTAGAATTCCGATGCTGGAATCACAGATATCAGGAAGATGGATTTCCTTAATACCGTAAGGAAAAATCATCGTTTGCGGTTTAGAGCTAATATGCATTTATTATATATTTTGTGAAAATTAAATATGAAAATATGTTATTTATATATAGCAAATAAAATACGAAAAAAACGCTTATTGTATGGGGACCCGGGACTACGGGAAATACATATCTTGAGCAATACATAGCTTGTAGCTATTACGGTTTCTGAGATACCTACAGCCTGGAGAAGACAGACAGACAGCGGAGTCTTAGTAATAGGGTCCCGTTTTTACCTTTTAGGTACGGAACCCTAAAAAGATCAGGGGTAGAGGAAAAGGTGCCCAGAATGCTGGCAGCATTGCCACGTTGGATGGCAACGCTTGTTGATTGCAAAATTCTAGTAAATGCTAGTTTCAGGTCGCCAGTTAAAACATTTTTTTTTAAGTTCTAGTGTTTTCTGTTATTAATTTTAGTAATGTTTTATTAAAGTCTAGTCTATCTATCTATCTTCTTGACATTAACAAATAAAGCATCAATAGTTCAAAAAACAAACCGGAGGATAAGCCATTTTCGTTGATTTATCACAGATTTCCTGTCGTCAAGCTTGTACGTGATAAAAATGTATGCAGCCTATCATGTCGCTACGATCTATAATGTTTTTCATAACAACTTTTGTATTTGAATATCATAATTTTATGACATGTAATTATGTTTGTATTTATTATCTATGTCAAGAACTGAATAAATGCGCAAGCGTGAGTTTGAACACCTATTAATTTCATTATATTTATAAAATACTAGCTGACCCGGCAAACGTTGTTTTGCCTTAATAATTATTTCTAAATATACAGTAGCCGATTCTCAGACCTACTGAATACGCATATAAAATTTTGAAAAAATCGGTCAAGCCGTTTCGGAGAAGTACGGTAACAAACACTGTGACACGGAAATTTTATATATAAGATATCATAATTATTACAATGCATTTACGTTGTCATTTAAATAGTAGTTCTTCGAACATCAGACCTAGACAAACCGTTTTTTAGAACATCGTCTGTAACGAAACTGTATAAACATATATCTCAACAATAACTTGATCAATTTTAAATAAATTCAAAACTAGTAGCGCCCTACGGTGTTACCCGCGTTCAACCGGCACAAAAGAAGTTAAGCCGGGATAAAAAGTATTAATCCAAGGTCTTCAAAGTAATAGTAAAACTCAAAATAGGTTCATCGGTTGGAACGTGAAGAAGTAATATAGATTTAGAAGTTATTTACGTGTCTCTTTGGGACCACAACTATTTTCGTGATAAAAAGTAGCCTGTGTTAATGCAAGGTCTAACCTATCTTCACATTAAATTTCATCAAAATTTATTAAGCCATTTAAGCGTGAAGAAGTAACAAACATACACACCTACACACTTACACACAAACTTTCACATTCATTATATTAGTAGGATATCTAAATTAAAATAATAAAAAAAATATATACACACTGACGAAAGCAAAATTGACCAGTTAATACAGGAACTTCCCTCGCCTCGCTTGTTCGGTCAACTAAAGCATAAATTAAAAATTAGAAACATCAAAAGGATAAAACGTAAAAGGATATTGATATTTCACTAAAAGGTGCATATCACTATTAATTATTTTTGATGTGAAACATCTATGACCGCACGTAAAACCGATTTCTGGCGTGGCGAAGCGTCGCCACGCTATATTATGATGGTATATACATATATACGGTCTATATGCAGTAGTGTGTACGGTAATGTCTGACCGTGATAATTTAATAAAATAATATTTTATTTTATAATTATGACATATTTAGTTCCTATCACAATAATATGTTCTTTACTGCATATTACTTTTACAAAATAATGTCGATGTTTCACATCTGCCTGGCGTCCGCGACGGCTCACATTTTTTTTAAGCCATTCAAATACCAAAAAAAACAAAAGTGTACTTTAATAACATCAAATACTCATAATTCATAGGAAAAAATCGAGTAATTAATTAATAATAGATCATATCAGTTGAATAGGTACGTACTTCCGTTTCTAATCTACGGAACCATCCTCCGATAACTCAATGCAAAATTCCCGCAAGCAGGAAAACGGAACTTAATCGAGTAGCATTAAATGGTTCCACCACACTCCCGATGTAACCCTGAAGAGATAAAATACTGTGAAATTCGCCCACGCTATACAAAGAACCATTTTATAAACTGCGAGGAAAAAACTGATCTAAATTAAAATTATTGGGATGTTTTGCAGATTGTATTTTTTTTAAGGATGATTCAGCTATCTTCTAAGTTTAAAAGTAGGATTGTTTAGTCTTAAATTTAATAAAGTTTTAATTTAAATTAGTATCTAATTTTAAACGAACTTAGTCGTAATTATAATATATCATATTTTTACTTACAAAAATAATTTATCACTTGTAAATCTCTCCGTTCGAAGAAGATTTTTGTTATATTAAATTAAATTTGACTGCAATAAAATAAAATATGGAAATGCGGTATTTTTTTACTCGTATATAACAAAAGAAATTTATGTTAGCAGATGTACTTGTTAATTATAACTGGTAGCACTTGACGTCCTTCAGTCCAGCCACATGTTGTCTATACATAAATATGTATGATATGATATGATATGATATATTTTAGAAACTAATTAGGAACTATTTAAAAATAGCCAGGGACTAAATATTTATTTAATACTTATTAAATTTAATACAGCTCGCGGAAATTGTACGGAATAAAATTAAATAAATAAATTAAATTTAGATTAATAAAATTTAATCCAGATTGTTAGTTTAATAGAACTATTGTAATTTTGCAATTTGTATATGTGGCAAAATAAACGAATTTATTATTGTATCAAAATATCAGTCACAGTTAAGTAAAGTAAGTGTTTCGTGCAAATATATAAAAATGCCTTACGATAACAATTTACAAAGTAAATCAGTCACAGTATAAGCTTCTGTCTTTCCGATGTAAGATTTCTGTTTTTGCGGGCTTTTGGCCAAGCAAAAATAGAGTTTAAACTATATATGTATTATTATCAAGTGATAGCGCTTGTAGCTCAGCTAGCTAAAGTGATCTGACACGATCATCGAAGCTATGCAACGGTCGATGCGGACGGTGTTCGGATGGGTGAGCATGCACAATAATGTCTTTCTAAAATTATAATTTTCACCTGGGCGCTACCGTGGGTCGGATGACGCGTTAAATTGTTGGTCCCGGCAGTTAGTCTTCGTGCAAACAGCCGTTAAGCACAGTCAGAGGTCTTCGGGCAGTTTGAAAACTCTCGACACCAGAGCTTGGCCACTTAACTAATGCGAAGAAGAAGAAGATTATCAAGTCGATAACATTAGCATTTACTCACTAACATTTGTAATTCTTGTTATTCTTTTAAACGAATCATTCTTCATGATAAAAGCGTTTCTAGGTCTCTCGAGACTCGCTTCCATGATTAATTCCTACTAAATACACAATGAAAGCTAGATTGTTAAAAATGCTTACCTTTATTTTTTAACACTAGATTTGTATAGTTTTTTGCTGTTGTGGGCGGCATTAATGTTCTTTTAAAAGTGATTGTGGCTCGGTGGGAAAACGCCAGCTTTTCAAACCGACGGCTTCTGGTTAGAAAATTCGTACTAAACGATTCGCTTAGTTAGAATTTTTGAAAATTTATAGTAGCTTGTTTATGTATTTAATATTGTGTCATTTAATTCGCTGCTTATTTATGTTATATTTTATTTGACATGTAAATTAACAAGATAATAATTTATTTATTTATTTTTGCCAGTTCCGTCCCACTGCTGTGCAAAAGCACAGCAGTGGGCGTTAAGTTAACACTAGCATGCTGTGTACTCTTCTTTGGATTGCAGACTTGTTTTTGTTCCTTTAGTTTAGTTATGTTTAAAATGAATGTTTGTAATCTGTCTGAGTGCCTAATAAATAAATAAAATAAAATTAAAATAAAATAAAAGCCTGAATATGATAATAATAATATAATGAATTTAATAATATTGTATGTTCGTAAAGGATGAAACTGTTGGAACTAAATTTACCTTATTGTAACACCATAATATGTACAGTTAAACAATAAATGTATCTTAATCTGAATTTTCAGCATTTCCACTGTATAACGGTGCCTCCCAGCAGTCTCCCTGCCGATGCCTAGATGTATAGTGTAAAAAATAAAACTATATGTCACCTTTAAAAATAAAATTCCAAAACCTTTATCAATCAAACAAATATGGGTGTGTGACGCATCGTCAGTCGCATCGTATTTCCCGCGATAAATCATTACTTAATGCGGGTTGCAATGTTTAAATCAATTAATAAGGAAAGATATAATATTTTTACAAGGTCTTTGTATATCTTTTGTTGCTTAATGCTACAATGTAGATAATCTGTTATTTACTTAAATATTTTACGGATGTTGGGCTACAGAAATAATTATGTTTAATTATATTTCATATGTGCTATACCTGTTATGTATGCTTATACATAACAGGTATAGCATACGTTCCCACTGCTGGAACTTGGAGCCTTCCCTCTCGCGGAGAGAGATATAGGCCATAATCCACCACGCTTGCAAAGTGCGGGTTGGCGGATGATAACAGGTATAACTCAACTAAAATGATTATTACTCGTACTAGATTTATTATTTTTTTATTAACAAATTACGTGATTTTTTCCTACATCGATATTTTAATGTGTATACATTGTTAGCAGATACAAAAAAAAAGTGTCTTTCATTTAATTACCACAAGCATGAAAATAAGTTTGTAAAGCGCTTATAGCTCAGTATTTTGTTAAATTATATCAAAATACTGAGCTATAAGCGCTTTACAAACTTATTTTCATGCTTGTGGTAATTAAATGAAAGACACTTTTTCTTTTGTATCTGCTAACAATGTATACACATTAAAACATTGATGTAGGAAAAAATCACGTAATATGTTAATAAAAAAATAATAAATCTAATAAATTATATAGGTTTGTACTTGAGAGTATGCAAACAATACTAAGAAAAAATAAAAAATGACTAATTACATCTGAGCGCTAAATTGGGACGACATGAACTTTACATTAGTAAAATCCCGGCTATTAGGCTTAGTACAAGCAGTCGTTAAGTTAGAGGCCCTAGGATGGCGTGAAAAATTTTAGCACTAGCTTGGCCACTTGCAAAAAAAAAAAAACAAAGCAAAAATGTAGTCATTAAATCTGTATTTTTATATTAACCTACATACGTTTGCTGTCACTGGGAGTTTTGACCCGAGTTGAGATAAAGTTGACTCACAGCGATTCTGGGTCATTGTCAATGCCAACGTTAAAAGATTGCATTGTTAATCGTAATCAATGATAAAATAAGAAATAAGTTTAAAGGTAAATTTAATGTACTTTGTAGCTAATATGCTATATTCTAGCTATTTATATATTGTACAAACTATTTACACCACGAGTATATACGAATTCACAACTTAAACCAAATGATGACAATATTTCATATAACATAAGAATAATCACATTACAAAAAATATAATTGATAGAAAAAAATAATTATATTTTTGTAAATTAAAAAAAGACAAAATAAGGCCTAAAATGGGCGCCCATCAAGCTTGTCGCGTTGCCTCTTATTTGCTGATATTGTTTTTATTTTTTTATTGTCGCTATGTTTATTATCAAGAACCTTTTAAGTTTTGACCTCTAAGACACGCCAAATGCTTTATATTCAACTCAAAATACTAAGGAATCATAAAAATTCAAAACGCAAAAAAACACGTTGATAAAATTATTCTGTATACTATCGATTGTATTTAAAAAATATAATTAGACCATTAAACATCTTAGGCATTTGCATTTTAAACCAAAAATAACATAAAATAATAAATGAATATAACAAATTTCTTACGAAGCTCAGTAGAGTAGTGTGACATTAAAATCCTTTTGTGGATCCTCCATTCTAATGACTGTACAATGCTTTGTAATAATAATGTTATTGTAAATTGTATTTTTATTATAACATTTAAATGGTATTTTTTATTATATTTTAATCTTAAATCCTGTAACGTATCCTGAATTGAATCACGCAAAATCGATTCAGTGGAAAATGATAATGGAATCTCATATTACAAAGGTTAAATTAAATATCAGGCTAATTTTATTAAGTGTTAATGTAGCGGCGTTGATATATACAAACAAACATTATTGTGCAATACAATAAAATCACAGTATATAAAACGATATGGGAGCAAATAGTATATTTTGAAGATTTTTTTTTATATCCTGAGTAGACAGGGCTACGACTTTTTCAGTTTTATTATCACTAATTTAGCGTCAAGAATCTCTAAAACACGATTACGTAAACATCTATCGTTAGCTTTATTATTTGAAAAATAATCGTTTTAACTGAAATTATAAAAAAATTAAAACAATCTTACTGACATTTTATAATATTATCAACAGCTGTTAGAGCTTATACATATCTTCTACTAATCTAATATATACAATTTCCATGTCACAATGTTAATTACCGTACTCCGAAACGGCTTGACCGATTTTTACCAAATTTTATATGCGTATTCAGTAGGTCTGAGAATCGGCTACTATCTGTTTTTGAAATCCCTAAGTGTTAAAGGTTGTTTACCCTTAAATTTTTTTTTTTACAACGTTTGCCGGATCACCTAGTAATAAGTATAAGAATTGTTGATTTTATATAAATTTATTTCGAGTAAGATCTTCTACCGCGCGGCTGGCGCTTTGCTCAGAAATGTATGGCTTAGCTGAACTCTTTACAATAGCGCCGTAATAAAACGCTGAATAATTATACTTTGCTATATTTATTAATAAATAAATATTATGACACATTTCACACACTGGCTGGTTATATTTATCTCAATAGCTCTTAAAAAATGCAAAATACAAACTGTTTTAAATAAACGGTTTTATCAAAATATCACCTTTTAAACGCCAATTAGTATTCAATTAAGATAACATTAAACATGAATATGTGATTATCCATTTTCATATTGAAATATCATATAACTTTCTCATTTGTGCGAGTTTAAGCAGATATTTTATAAAAGCTTTAACATGTAAACATAAAATTCTGCAATAATTATCTTGATACCGCATTTAATTTATGCAAAATGTTTTATGTTTTCTTGAATACGTTTAAAAACAAGGTTGTTTTAGCGTTGGAGTTATCAGAAAATGTTGAGTGAAATTTAAACCTTTTTAGAAATTATATTAACATAACAAAGTCCAATTGTTTAGAAAATAAAAAGTTTTAATGACTACACAAATGTGTAAAACCCTAATAAAGGAGTATATATACCTAGTTAGAGATTGACTCATGAGATTACCATTAGCAGTCTTCATTTGTGCTTGGTAATCAATGTAAATTTATAGATCTTCTTCTTCGTATGAGCTAAGTGGCCAAGCTCTGGTGTCGAGAGTTTTCCCTCAAAAATCCATCTGAAAATTACCTCAAACATGACTACATCTGATAAACTATAAACAAGTATATATTGAAAAAAATTAAAAACCCACAAAAACAATTTTCATAGTAGCTCCCACTTTGGATTCAAAATTTAATAAAGTGTAAGTATTTTACTAATCAAGCCCTTTCATTTGATACCCATTTTGTAGTAGCCAATCTTAGTTAGAATTTTACGAAACGGCTAAGAACACTAGGTATCGACTGCTATATAACAAAAGAAAGAAGCTTATTTCAAATCGGTTCACCCGTTCCGGTACTACGATGCCGCAGACACACACACACACACACACAGAAAAAGGAGATACGTCAAACTTATAGGACTCTGTCGTTTTTACATCAGGGGTTAAAAATAATATCGCTAAGAAAGTAGAAAACCCACCATTACTGCCAGGAACTACTTCAGAGTAATTTATCACGAGAATGGGCAACAGGCCCTCTCGCAATAATAGTGTTGGAAACTTTCATAGAATTTTTATTACTTATTTATTTTTTCACAACTCACCTGATGGTAGTATTATTCTATTGTTGGAAACCTTAGAGTAACTTAGAGGAAAATTTCGTGCGAATTCACGTTACGAGTATTAACTTATGCGCATTATGATTATTGTCCCATTCATAACTCATTTACTTTGACGACCTCGATGGCGTAAAGGTTACCATGCTGGACTGCCAACCAGAAAGTTCCAGATTCGATTCCCGGCACGGCCAACATCTTTGTACTGAACTATATTAATTGTTGGCCGTCGGTTTTCGTGTTCATGTTTATATATTTATATGTAATGTATATCATTTATGTATGTATATGTAGTGAATCTATTAAACAAAACTATTTTTGTGTACAAAAAAATGATCCTCCAATTTAAATTTCTTTCTTTCTTTTAACGCACACCAATTATACATTTTAATTGTCAATTTTTTTAATTTTAAAACTATCGAGTGAATTTGACGTAATCGAGTTTTGGAACTCTAGCGATTCTTACCTATGAATCAAACATAATACTGTAGGCCTATATTTACTTATGATTTTATAAGATTATTCAAAATATGTTATTTTGGTCCGTATCAATAGTGTGTGGAGATGACGTCTGATAGAAGAGAGTCGAAGAAGAATGCTGAGCCGACCCCACCTAAGTGGGATAAGGTAAAGAAGAAAAAGAAGAAGAAGGTCCCGTATCAACTCAAAACATTTAAAAGATAATTGTAATATATTACGACACGGTTTTCTTAAATATGCCATTTTGTACTTTTATCTTACCATTTCATACAACCAGTAATACCAGAAAGAAAAACTACATAGTGCACTCCTTTAGGTAGTTAACTGAGTGGTAGAGGGTACCAAAGCAATTACTCAGCTCGGAAATATAGAGCTCTACAATTTTTCTTCTGATTAAATTATATGATAGCGTAGGATTTAGTGCTTGGCGAGGACTTCTAGCTTTGCGGTTACCTGGAACTATTTATATGTATAGAGAACTAGCTGACCCGGCAAACGTTATTTTGCCTTATTAATAAAACTTTTTCAAGAAAATTATCATGACAGTCGTTGTAGACATGTCGTTTATAAGGTTACATTATAAGTAAAAGTGTATTAATAATCATCATGAGCCATCCTTTAGTAAGTTATTTTTATTTATATATATTAATTTTACTCAGCGCTTGATCACAAATTCACCTGATGGTAAGTGACATTGAGGTCTACGGTGAAGCGCGTTTAACTAAAAGGAACCGGTTCACTCTCGCCTTGAAAGTCGCTAGATTAAAGTCATTGGGGAACAGGGCATTCGGCAAGGAATTTGGCAGTTCGGACAACAAAGGTTTTTACCTTTTCCATCTTTAAATATGTAATATTCTGATGTATAAAGGTACATATAATATAACCTTTTATAAAAATCTATTAGGTAGTGAAAGAGTAACAAATATACATTGTATTTTTACGCAAACTAACGCATTCCTAATAAAGTTGTGCGTTTATTGATTTTTAATGACCAATTATGTTATCACTAAAAACAATGATACATTTTCATTAGCAATTTAATTCGCGTAATTTAGTTATTAGCAACTCAATACGGTATGGCAACAAAATAGCTAACTTATAAAAATCTCATAAAAAGGAGAGCGAGGAGCGGAATCTCATCCCGCCCTTTCCGGTGAGGAGGCCATCGTGAGGTTTTAGTCGGTAGTGATGCCCTGGTGGCATCGCGCCCGACATACACCACCCACCTTTCCGGGTGTGGTGGGCATGCATAAATGCATTTCCTCACGTAAAAAAAAAGGATCTGTAAAGGTATAAGTGGTAGGAGGGTGGTGCTTAAAGAAATGTTGCAAAACACTTTAGGCCCATTGGTAATCTGAAAAAAAAGTAAGGGTCCCGAAGAAAAAAAATCGTCTCCATACAAACTCGGCAAAACATTGCCATAAAACTGAAAACAGAAGCGTACGGAAACTATTTATATACGCAATTCAATATTCAAGAAACTGTTATCACAGAGAAGGTTACTCTTATTAGTGTTTTTGCTAAATTAATGTTTATCTAAAACATTGCCATTGACCTCGCTAACTAAATTAAATATTGAACAATTTAAATAGGGCACATTCGTTTTAAATAAAGATAATTTTGTGTGTTCTTCTTGACATGACGTGTTTTTGAGACTTCCTTTTTATTTACTTGTAGTATCGGTTTATATACTGTAAATCCCAGACGCAAAAACGATAGGATGTTATAAGTTTGACCGGTCGATGAGTCTGTATGTCTGTGTGTGTGTGTGTGCCCTTGTAGCTCCCGAAAGGAAAAAAACAATATTGATTCAGATTTATAAAACATTAAAAGGTGTTAGTTGAGTTTTAATGAAAATGGTCTAACATAGCCGACGCGACGCCACAAATTATTTTAGCTCCCCCTATATATGGTAATCTAATAAAGGGTCTTGATTAGTAGAATACATATTCTATGATCAATTTCAAATCAAAGATGGCCGCCATAAAACACGTCCTCTGGGATTTTTAATGGTTTCTGAGTAGAAGATAATTTAATCATTGAACTTAATTAATTATATTTACTACAAAAATCTCAAGTTCACTGTAGTATCTTTAAAAAAAATTAAAACTACTCAAAAAAGGTATAGTACCTACCTACATAAAACTACAACAACAATTAAATTACATTTAACAAAACTTATTAATCTCCACTTACACATATTATATACTACACACATGTTACAAAGAAAAAATAATTTATCAGCACCTGACCTAATCATCATTTACTAGTTACTACGCAACTAATTCTTCACCTCAGGCTTAAACTTAGCTTAATGTTCTTTTGAAAATGTCTTGCAGAATATCTAATGTGTACCTGAGGGGCTAACTGTAAAAATATTACAGCGTACTCGTAAATGGCTTCAAAGCATAATTAGAGTTTAAGAGCATACTGATTATTTATCTCCTGAATTGATTAGTGGTTAGTAATAATGTTATGAGTTTATTCTGGCAGTAGCAACAAAATTACTAACTGCATTAAAACTGTAATCCAATTTTGCCTTAAGGCTAAAAGTACGATGTTCTGATAATTATGATAATTGACGTAATTATATTAGTAGAAAGTAAAGTCAAAGTTATAAAAATAAATAAAAAAAAACATTTTAAAAGCTAAGTAACATTAATATGATAAAAAAAACTATAAAAATAATCAATAAATAAAAATAAGAGTATAACTAAATAAGAAATAACTTTATACCTTGCTAAAAAAACTTGACCTGTAGTATTTTAAATTAATACAATAAAGACATTTCAGAAAAAGCGCTTTGATTTAAAAAATAAACACCTCAGAAAAATTGTTTACGCAAAACTTTGCAACGTATTAATCATTTATGAAACTTTCTAAATTAGAACTTACCTACGTCTCGACGTATCTTGACACCGCAACAGATATTAAGATAACTCACTATTTTTCAGTCATTGAAATGTTATTCGCGACTGGTTAATCAAACTGAACAAAAACAATCACTACAAACAAAACTTTTCAAGAGTCGAATAATATCCGAACTGGGCGTCAAAAGTTTAAAAAAGTTTCTAATCTTGTCTTAATGGCCAGTTCTAAGTCACATCTCTTTCGAACATTTTGAAGTTTTATTAAAGACCTATTTTATTTTTTAAATTTCGATCGCGTGTGGCGCGTGCGTGGAGCTGTCGACGCGTTCGCTCTCGGCCGCCTTTGCTCGACAAGTGAGAGAAAAGGGAGCGCTCCCGAAACTCCGTCCTCTTATCAATCCGTGCGTTTTTGCACCCCGACCCGTGTCAGTCAATTTAGGAAGATTACAACGATCGAACTGGCAGCACGCAAAAAAAATGTATTCCAAAACGGATATCCAAATTTGAATCTCATTCATTGGAGTCGCGGAACCAGGTTAATGCGCTCACTTTGACATCAAACATTTCCGGTGTTTATGCAGACTGAAATTTGACGTCATCAATCTGAACTGCATACAGTTTTTAGGTAAGGTTAGCAGAACAATAATTCTGTATAATGAAAAAGTAATGCTAGTGGAACAAAACATATTTTCTAGCAAAATTTTTAATTAACAATAATATTACTAAAATAAACAAGTCAAAATTTTATCACAATATTTATGTCACTTTATTTACTACAACCGAAATACAAAACCGCTCGTGTACTAAACCGTTTACTTAACTTTTATAGGTTTAGTTAGGTTTACTCTCACTATCCTAACCTCAACCTAATTAATAAATTATAATTATGAAGCAACCTTAGTCAGGGTTTAGCACTATAGCGAAAAATCGAAAACCATATTCGCCGCAAAAATTGCGATCACAGACCCATTTTACCTATTTATCCGCGAGAAATAATCAAATATTCACATCACTAATCTCATTCAATTAAAAACGACATTTATTGTGATACTGACATGTTGCTACTCCAATAACTGTCTCATTAAACTTATTAACTGGTAGACGACGCCGACGGGCGCCAGTGCCGGCGGCGAAGCTATCAAAATATTGGGGTTTCCAAACCGTACTGAATATTATATTTACAGAAATCATCTATTGCGTTACGGCTGATGAAAATTATCTTCAGAAATTCGAGTACGTCATCAAATTTAATGTGTGATCAGACGCCTTGAATTATTTTTACATTTAGGACAAATTTAGGATAAGATTATTTTATAAGCATATTAAATGAAGGAGAGAGAGGGCAATAATTGTATCCTAATTTTAACGATAATCGCACTTTTATGGACCTAGCTTATATTGTATCCTTTATTTATTTTATTTATTTACCATTTAGATAATTAATATAGTATATTCAATTGCTGTAACTGTTGTAATGACGAACCAAAACCAGCAAATGTTATTATGGCTAATCAAATATCTGAAACTGAATCAAGAAGGCGACTCTCCCTGATAATCCAGACAAAAAACGCTCCCAATAAATAAGGGACCTTGAACTTCGTAAAATTTTAAGACAATGAATATTAATTGTCCTTAAATTCACACACCGCAATATTACATTAGACATATATTTCCCCCAGATTGTTAAGAAAACTAGTTAGTGCTTGTTATACCTGTATAATATACGCTACTCTTGGACTAACCTCTAAGAATACTTTTGGATATTTTGTTTTGAATACGGTTTTGTGCCACGTAAATGTTTTTTTTATTGTTTTCATGTATTGTTTTTCTCTTTGTCACAAACAAATGTTTCTTACTTTCTTTTAATACACTTATTTTTTTTTCACTTTTAAAACTTGAATTTGACCGGTAGGGCGAGTCACCCTAATAAGAAATCTTTAAAGGCATTAAATATTATTTTGATTTTTATTGCTTATTATTATTTTGTTTAGATATATGTGTACTTGTGATTTGCTTAATTTATAATGTGTTATATGGAATGTAATTATGTTCTGAAATAAACTATTTAATAAATAATTAAAGTTTATCCCGGAGTAGTACAAGTGAAACCGCATGGTGCAAAAAGTATATGAATAATACATAATTCAAGGTTAAGCGAAGGTAAATTGAAGCGAGGCAAATGTACCGTACTGCCTCTCCATATAATAGTGGGCCTAATGATACCATTTAGCTACCTACAGAGACTTCAACGCCTAGACCATAATGGCCAATGAATATTAAATAGATACATTAATATCTTGAGGCTACGAAGACATCATATGGCTTACAATATTTGCTTCATCGTTAGCGATTTTCAAAAGTATTGGGTACATGGTTATTTAAAGACAGAGCTCAAAAGGGCTTTTTTCTCATAGATCCTGAGAGCAAGGGTTTTTTTATTACTACAGTTTCATGATTATAAATCATAAACAGTTGAAATTACTGAAAAATAGCTTCTAGATCGTCTAAAGCCGTAAAATGTTAATGTATACCAATTCTAATACCGATCTGATATCATTCGATACGAAATTGCAATCTGTTTTACAACAGTAAACTAATTAAATGACAGACATGCATCAATGTTAGTAGTTTTGACTGAGTTATACCTCATTATTGCAATTTGTGCCATATTTTTTGTTCAATAAATTCATCTTACTATTGTAGCGCCTGTAACTAAGGTGATCTAACGCGATCACCGAAGTTAAGTAAGAGTCGACGCGGACAGTCTTGGGATGGGTGACCATGTTCAAGACTATCGATACAAAAGAGTGGCATTTTCTTCTGGGTCCTACCGTAGGTCTTGTAGGTCTCGGCTGTTAGTCTTAGTACAAGCAGTAGTTATGCCAAGTCAGAGGCCTTCGGGCGGCTTGAAAACTCTCGACACCAGAGCTTCGCTACTTAGCCCATACGAAGAAAAAGAAGAAGACCAAGAAAAACAACGAAAATACGATAAACTAAACTATGTTAGCCCTGTAGATGTATGTTTGTTTGATATGAAAATAATTGTGATATTCATGAGTTCGTTACTCTGTGAAGGTACGTAATATTAGCATTTAATTCGGTTACTTGTATTATGAAAATAAATCTCCTAGAATTTCTATTTCTAGATATGTATATCAAGCCAGGTTTTGGTAGATTTTAGATTGCCTGCTTGTGGGCAGGCAGGCAGATGTTCTTGATAAATGAACGATGCGAGTAAAGCAAACTGACAAGAAAAATAACAAGACCTGAATTGGAGTATTTAAATCTTTAAATTTTAAATTAATTTTGCCTGTTTTATAGGCGAAAAATGTTAGTGTGCACTACACAATGCTAATGAAATTAAGCTGGATTAATGTATTTTTTACAATTAAGAAACTCACGAGAGAATCTCCTTTGAAATTAGATATGACTAATAATTCATATTTACAAATTTATCATAATTTTCTTGACTTTTTCGCATTAGATGGACTTGGCACACCTTGTCCTTTGTTTTTTATTTCACTCTATCAGCTAACTTTTTTTTTGTAATCTTTGAATAATACTATATTAGTAACCATGTTTTTAATGAATTATTTTGCCTTTGATTATAATCAAAGTATGTTAGTATGTACCAATGTTATGAAAGTTAATGTTAAGGTGAATTAATGTATTTTTTAAAACTATAAAATCGCTTTTGAAATGAGAGTCATGCAGAGTAATTCTTAGTTTTCGCATGGAGTCACCTTGTTTTCCGTTTCTATTTCACTTTGTCAAAGCTGTAACTTTTTTCATCTTAAGATACTGCTGAGTGAGCGTCACTCTGACATAGAGTGGAGATTACCTTGTCTGGAATATCTGGCTCCCAAGAATACTACCGAAACATAGGTATCGTTAAGCGCTTGGCGACAGATAACTATGTTTTGATATCAAAATACGGATATAAAAAAGAATAAAAAATACTTTTATTACGTTGCCATGCCACTTTGTCGTGTTCGTCTCATTCAAAACGTACTCTATACAATCTTTCAATTGATGTGAAGATGTTAAAAAGTGTATAGAAATGAGTAATAAAATCTTATTGAGTCGACGTCCGTTTCATCCTCAGTTGCTAAGCGTCTGGGTTTACTGATAAAAGCGAATTGAAAGAAATAATGTGCCAACTTACTATGTGTGAACTCTATTTAACGTAACTCGAGGGACAATTTTGACGTTATAGAGAGGTAACGTTAAATAGACAGTAAAATAATTGTATTGGACAGAGAGTTAGTGCTCTTACAAACTAGTTTAATAATGTCATCATTATTACATCATTATGTATATCTCAATTTGTTAAAAAAAAAAACTGGTTTTTAAATTTTACGTATATACAAAAATATAGATATTACGTTATATATTTTTGTCTATGGAAATATATACATACATATAAGTTTTAATGATAAAAAGGACAGAATTGACCGCAGCTTGCTTGATATTAAGCTTCACCGTGATCTAAGATGTAACACGCTTGCCTAGAAGGAACTTTTTTACTCTAGATTTGAAGATCCCGGAATTGTACTTATGAGGAAGAGAGTTCTAAAGCTTCGCAGTTCTCAAAATGACGGTCAAAGCAAAACGCTATGTGCGAATCCTCAAAAATCCTCAAAATTAATTACATTTTTTCGTTTTCATCAGCAGAAGAAAGAAGCTCCTATATCTCAAGGGTGGATAAAAATCGGTCAGATACTGCACAATGAATGTCCGAAACATCAACAAAGCTTAAATTAAACACACTCCAGTGCATGTCAAAGGATAAATTACACGTTTAATTTTGAACTTTTGGTAGGTTGAGTTAGATCTATCCATTTATATACTCGTATCAATGAGTTATACTCAATTTAAGAACAGTATAAGAAAAGTTTATATAGAAAAAAAATTGTCTGAAATCATTGATAGATTCTTTTCGAGAGTTTATATACAAACTTCAAAGAAAATAAAATACCGTACCTGTTAACATTATGAAATGTGAAATTGTAGATTTGTAGATCACACATATCTCCTCCCTTTTTTGTAGGTGATGATTTCTTGCCAGTGGCATACTGAAAGGTAAAATTAAACATACATTTAACTACATAAGCATAGCAAAAGCAGCCCACTATAAGTTCCCACTGCTGGAACTCGGGTTTTCCTCTCACGAGGAGAGAGATACGGGCCATAATCCACTACGCTGGCCAAGTGCGGATTGGTGGATGACACACGTCTTCAGATATTGTGGTCCTCAAACATGTCGGTATCCTCACAATGTTTTCCTTCACCATGAAGCGAGTGCAAATTCACACATAACTAGCAAAACAAGTTAGGGCCGATATGGAGCCAGAGGCCTTCAGATTGAAAAGCAGACGTTCTGCCACTAAATGACTCACGCCTTTGTATTTAATATAAATATTAATAAATTTAAATTTAAAATCTTGAACTTTCATTCCGTCAAAATACTCAATGTGTTAATAAAAGCTTCTTTCTAATTGCGAATGAATAATTTCCCTATGGATTATCAATTCAGTGTTGACAGAAAATCCAACGAACACCTGTTTAATTTCACCAAAATACGTAGGTGTTTGGTGAATTTAACACAAACAATGACCAGATTAGGGATTTGGAAGCTGATGGAATATTTGCATCACACCTAGACATTATAGCTAGGTTAGGTACTCCGTATAATGCCCTGGTATTTGCGTAGTGTTGCAATCTCAAATGGAGTGGAATAGGTAAACAGAAATTGCTCTCATGCAGATAATCCGTTAAGTGCCCGCTAAAATAATATGAAACTCTTTAAATATTCAGATTCAATCGCACTCTAATGTTTTATACTCATATAAAGTTATGCAATGCTAAGTGAGCACTTAAAATATTAAACTAAACCATGGTTTGAAGTTAACGCTCATATATTTCATTTTCCAACAAGCATTAAATAAAAAAATAAGTAATTTGCGACACATTGTTATCATAGACTAATAAATATAATAGACGCTCAATGTCTTGTTGAAAATCGTACTTCGCGTAGCATACAATATGATAGCGCCATCTATTTATATTTACTTGAAACTACGTTATAAGCGCGTTGCGGAATTTGGCGGCAGCTAGCCTGCACGCTCGATTTGCAGCGCCATCTAGGTTTCATCAGTAATTATGGCAAACTTCCGCACCTCGCTTTATTGTATGGGAAACAGTAATCTTCTCTTTTATTCCGATTCCTGTTACTATTCAATTTATTTTCCTCGCACCAGTAAGTTACAACAACTCCTACCATAAAACATATGTACCAATCCAATCTCAACCCATAACTGATAACCGTATCAAAATCAGACTAGTAGCTTTGGTGACAAATAGCAACATTAGTTTGTTCAAAACATGTTTGCTACTGGAATAATGACAAACTTATATAAAAAAAAACTTTCAAAAAGTGTTTATCTGAAGCTGCATGACGCCAGTTAGGTATACCTGTAGAAGCGATTTTAACGGCAACGGAACGGCGTTTGGGGTATGAAGATGTTAGTTTATGCCAACCAATATTGCCATTTATTTAGTTCAGCAACTGAGAGAATACAAAACTGTTTTACTGACAAGTTGAACGCCAAATCATGATTTTGCACTCCATCCAGCAAAAACCTCTACTGTAAAAAACATGATTTACGAACCCATGTTAGGGTTATACTTCATTTTAAACTTGCAGTTAGGTATTCAAGTCACGCAGCTATAACATGTTGCTTTCCGCACCCCTGGAAAAGAAAACGTAAAAGGCTAGACGGTGAAAAACAATTGAGATATTTTAAGATCCATTTCCATTTCTCATGGCATGCAGTATATACTCGTATACTAGAATGTAAACTTTAAAAGGTTTCATCGTTCCACCTTCGGACAAGCAGGGAAACACAAAGGCTATTATAATTTTGAGGAGCCTAAGTCGCGTAGTGACCTTCTTTGGGCGACCCGTCAAGGTGTGCCAAATATCCTATTCCCTTATACCAATATGTAATCTGGCAGTTTTCAAAGAAAGAGTGAACCGGTTTCTTCTGATCAAACGCGCTGCGTCTTAGATACGAGAATACAAGTATCTTACAATATTTAATTATTAATATTTTAATTATTTTGAATACTCGTTAGCGCATAAATAGCTTTCAAATACAATCGAAAACAAATAATTAATTATATTGCATATAAACATTATAATGAACATATTATATTAATTAATTATTATATGTAGCTGTTTGTTTACGTATAAGTTTCAATTGCTTAATCGTTTACTAGTGGCGACGAATGTTCCAAAAAAAATTGTAATATGTTCTTACGTAAGTGAACAATGTAATATTTTGTGAGAAATAAATGTCTTTAAACCTTGAACCTTAATTTTCTTATGTAGAAATCTTAATATAATAATATGCATTTGATTTGTTCGAATATATTCGGCCGTGTTTTATTCTCTTAGTTTTTTCCATCTGTATATTTCTCTAAAAGTTTGGGTACCGTTATTTCTCCACTGCACCGTAATGGAGACGTTATAAATCGCCCGATAGGTACCCACTAGAGATACGAGTACCAAAGCTTGGAGTGGGCAGAAGTTCAGTGCCTTCATAAATTCAGATAATTATCCCATGTGTGTTTAGGAAAGTGCTTGCTGACTACATAGTGTGGATAATAGCTTTTCCTTTCTAAACAGGTATAAGTGTTTAAGGTTACGTTGTTTTCTTTCTGGCTTTACCCCAACTAAAAAAAAAAACATTTATTTTTGAACAAACAGAGGCTGACGCACAAATTTTACTTAAAATGTTAAGGAATTAGTTTAAAGATCAGGGCGGGAATGTATTACATTTTGTTAACAACAAAGCCAAACAGGAAACTAATACAATAAGCAAGACATTAGGATTAAGTTTAGATAAATAGCTAAAACTCTAGAACAAAGGGCTCCGTGCCCAACAAGCTAGCAGCATTGCCGCGTTGACTGGCAAAAAATAAAATTTTAATTTAATTTGTTTAAATTTCGTAAATTTAATGCAGAAATCTTAAAAATCTCATTTTTTTCGATAATATTGGCATAAAAGTCATATTATATCACTATTAATACCAAATTGTCAAAAACATATTCAAATTCCCAGATAAAGGGCTATGCAAGTTTCAAAGTTTACAGTTTCAAAGATCCACCCTCAAGTGTATCAATTTATCCACATTTCTCTAGAAAATTGTCGAAATGTGGTTTTAATTCCACGAATGAGGGATAGGTTAATAAACGACCACTAAATATATTTGCGAAACGTTCCTTAATGATCATAAAGTTTTATGACGGATAAGCCAGTTAGACTTAAACTTAATTGATACCCTACAGGATAGAATTGATAATAAAGATTAAAAAGAATTAAATTAAGAAAAGATTAATAAATGATAGACGTTGGTTATAGTAAATATTGCTGGCGATTCTTGGTATACCACTTAATGAAATCAAAAGTAGCCTTGTCTTTTTTCATCACTTGTGTCCAGAAAGAGACGGCAACATCGGAACCATAGACAAAACAACTAAAACCTCCGCAAACTTGGAAAATTTAGTCGATTTTAGAAAGCATCCATTCACATCAGTACTAAAATTACTATATTAAATGTGCCGTGATTATAGTTGTACAAAACAGCTAACTAAGGTTTAAAACATAGTACTTCTGTCATATACAACTATCGTTTTTGATCAATGAATAATGGAAAAAGATGGGGCTACTCAAATTTAGTTTACTTGTACACCAAAATTGTGAGATACTAACCTTACAAATATTCCTTTTATAAAGCTAATACCTTCTTACGTTTTCGTGTAAACTAAGCGGTAAGCTCTCTGATGTCGAGAATAACAAAGTAGCCCAAGAGCCTCTGAAATAGCTTAACGACGAGCCTTTTGAGACTAACAGGCGGGACCTCCAATTTGCTCATAAAACTTTGTCTATTCTACACCAGCTTTGACATCAAAAACGAAATCAATATTGTATCTACGCAAGATAATGATTATGGGGAAGTACGAACCAGTTATTCTACCACCAAGCAGTATTGTGTTCCGGTTTGAAGGCCATTGATTGTGACGCATTAAAGGCAATGAGATTTAATAGCTATATCTAGGGGTGACAAGCATAATTCAGGGACGCGTGGAGTTTTACAATGCTGCAAACTGGTTTTACTGCAACTAGATTGGGCAAGCATGATCCTAATTTTCAGGCTAGGGACTGGCTAGTGTTCTCACTCTTTATAAAAACAAAGCCCTTTGATATCAATAAGTATAAATTAAGCATTTAGAATACCGCTGAGTTTTGGGACCTCACTCCCTCAGCATTTTTTATTTGGTACTCATATTGTAGTGATTGCGGAGAAAATAGTTAACCCACCATTTTGTGGCGGCGTGGCCATTCTGGATCGATTTTCATTAGGCACAGCTAAAAACGCTCATGTCTAATATACCTTTACCTAGTTTACCTAAAATATCTAAATCGATTCGTTCAGGAGCTCCGATACGACAAACAAACAGACACGTCAAACATTATGTCAACATCCTCCACCTTCATTGTGCGAACCGCGAAGGTATGGAATTCTTTGACAAGCTCCCTGTTCCCCGAAAACTCAATCAAACAATCTAGCGGTTTTCAAAGCAAGAGTGAACTATGTTCAAACGCACTACACCTTAGATAATAATGTTGCTTACTAAGGTGAATTGTGATCAAGCGCAAGTTCATTTATTGAAACATAGATAACTAAATAAATAGATCACTCACCATCTTTCTTGCGTCTGGAGTTAATCATATCAGTCAAAATCAATAAAGAACTAAATCGATAACTGTACCTATAGTATTAGCTTTTTCTATCGATGATAAAGCTCTAACACAAACCTCACACGCCCTAGCTATTCATAAGCGCACCTCAATTTTTACAGCCCCCATACCAACCAAGGTTAGTAGTCAAATTGACGCGTTTGATGCCGTAATGTGGTGTCATATTCATGGCAGGTGATTACGACTTGAAAGTGAAAACATGTAAGCAACATGAAAGTTACATTTTGGGGACGTGTAGTACGGACTTTTCAAGGTTGAGTTTAAAATTTCATACAAATTCTATATAGAAAAGAAATTAAAAGATAATACATTCCATTAACGTATCTCCAGTCAATAGTATATCTATTGACTTAAGAATCATCAGTTCATTAATAGAAGTACAGTTGTCTAATGAATTGCGATTAAAATAATTATCCAGATTTAATGTAGTTATCATGCACTCGAATAGGAAAAAATACTCGTAGTTACTAAATCTGTTATGTATGTAATCCAAAAAAACCGCTGGCGATTGATTTTATATTAGAAGATGGTAACTAGCCATGCAGCCACCATCTTTTTATATCTGACTCTATCGAGCAGTGCAAAATGCTTTACTGACATGCTATGATTTTCTCACGATACTTTCCTTCACCAAAAGCCCAATCTCTTCTGCATCGATTCGATGCTCTGCGTGACATAAGACGACCACGCGTCTGACTGAGCTGTCATAGCTCCAAAATATTTTTTATCTTAATATATATAAACCTCGTGTCACAATGTTTGTCCTCAATGGACTCCTAAACCACACCATTTGCAGTTCGATCCAACTTGAGAGATAGGATTGTTTAAATCTCAAATTATAGTCGCAATTTTAATTTATTGCTAATTATTGTCTGTTATTATTTGTCGATACCTTTCAACTGGGTTGAGTAAGTAATCAATAGATGGCGCTGTACCCCTAAGTGAGGCAAAACAACGTTTGCCGGGTCAGCTAGTTGATAATATATTTGCACATGAAGTTAGGTACTCGTAATAATACACAACTAACTAATACTAGAATAATGAAAATAAATTGTTGCATTTTGTAAAAGCTGTTAAAAACGCACATACTAAAACAATAGAAGAGTACGTACCTTAAATTTTCCGTATTCCACAGGTTCAACCCGAGGTTAATCCGAGGTTTAACCCTTTTATGTAACAGTGGTTTGTGCGCCAGCCCGTGTTAATTTAGAATTTGGACATTCGTGCGTTAACTTAATCTCATTAAAAAAGTTATGGAATAAAATCTGTACCTACTTGTCCAAATTAAATGTTACATCAACTTAAAAATTTAGATAATGCATGTTACACATTTACTCTATCAAGACAAATTGACATATCATTATTCTATATTGTTTTTTTTTATCTTAAATTGGTTTAATATCAAGATAGGATTTGTAGTTGGGCTATACAAAATCGCTTCAAGCGGCCAAAAAATCTAGTTACTAAGGTTGTAAAGATAAGGATATTTTTTTGTAAATAAGCAATCTGCTTAATTTACAATAAATAAACTGGTGAGATGTAAAGATTTTTGCTTTCTCTCGTTGAAAGGTTATAGTATAAACTTTTTAGAAAAGTTACTTCCCAATCATTATTATTATTAAATCAAATCCCAACTTTTAAAATCAGAAAAAAGAAACAATTACGACGTAAGTTGTTACGAGTACTATTGTCTAATTATTTCTATAATTTAGACAAACAATATTGCAAGCAGTTACACGATATATGGCTCCAGCTCCATCAAAGTTCGTTGTCCAAGCGTCTTCGCTAGTAATTGTCAGAAAGAATTAGGAGACACAAACACTCACCAAAATTTCTGTCGTGAATTTAGGAGATTTCTGGTAGTAAAATCTCCTAACTTCCAGCTAATTATATCTCAGGTTAAGTTAATAAAATGGAGCTAGCGAAGTTTGATGATGCATTTTTTTTTTATTTGCAATAATCAAGTTAGTTAATACCATGTACTGACAAGAAGTAATTGCGATTAGGTTTAGATAAATACCAAAAGCTAGTCCAAAAGCTCTACTAGCCTATCACTAGAGAGTAGCGTGCCTAACATGCTGGCAGCATTACCACGTTGAAAGGCAATGATAATATGTAATATAATGTACATAATGAGCCAGGAATACCTCAGCATTTTGATCACGCGTCGTTGTGGCTGTAGTGAAAAGACAAAAATATGTGATGGGACCATTACCTAAACATGTACTGACAAACCAATGATTTTTTGGGTTTTGTGGCCTGTTCGCTCCCAGCCTTATAACTAAAATGCCTGGTTGGCCTTTTAAATTTACTCATAAACCACTCCTCACCCTTTTGCTCACCTAACAACATTACACATGAATCCACATGAAAAACAAGTCATTGGTATAAGTCTGGCATCGAACCAGAGGCCGTGTGATTGAAAAGCAGACGTTTATCGCACCGAGTCACACTCGCCTCGTATAGCACATAAGATTAAATCATTGGTGTTAGGGTATTAATATTTTTCCATTGGAATTAATATTTGTTATATTATGAAACTCAATATTTTAAAACATCGTATAAGAAATAAGTAATTTTAGCTTAGAAAAAAAACCTATTTGATATTTGAAGGGTTCTTTATGCCTCGATAATGAAAAAAATAATGTTACGCTACACTTTATCTCATTTTACATTCGTTATTTTCTTTTACAGTTTTAAAATGCCTATAGAAGCATTCGATACGATTAAACCTTAGTTTTAACGGCTAGAAAATAAACTTCGTTGAAATGCCTGGATAAGGCTGTGAATCTTATGTAGGGTTATAATAAAGCAGTTAGGACTTCTTTATTCGAAGGCAGTAAAAAATAGTTAAGTGCGATAAAGTTTAAGCGAAAGGTACTTACAATATCTCAATCTTGCAAAGTCTGGTAAAAAAAGTTCATGAAATGTTGTTTTTATGACCTAGACTTGCTGATATTTCTTTAAATGGTATTTAAAGAAACGTGTTTTCCACAAATCATAAAGTAAACCAATCCAAAATTTAACAAATTTATAACTTATTTATAACTTACTTTTTATCTTCTTCTTCGTATGGGTTAAGTTCAAAATTCAAAAATATTCGTTTAAAATTGTACATTTACACATATTCACTAACCCTCAAACTAGATGCATTCGCGCCCGTGCCATGGAGGCTAGTGCCTTCCAGTGACTTAAATAGTTTATGAACATAAATAGTTTATAGATTAATTTACAATAGTAATAAGTTGCCAAGCTTTGTTGTTTTAAAGCTAACAATCTGCAAATATCATGAAATTACGAACACATTGAGAGCCTTTATGAATATATTCGTAGTTTGGATACTTGGATATATAAAAATTTTCGATGATATCCAGGGCAACAAAAAAAGATACCTATTTTTTGTTAGTTCTGTTACTCGTATTAGCTTTCGTTTCTTAAACTCCATAAATTTTGTACAATAATGGCTTTACTTACCTAGTACCAAATTTCACAACATTCTCTGTGAACAACAATGCCTAAAAATAACAAGCGAAATTTCGGTAACCAACGAAAACGTTATCAAACCACAGACAGGCATAACAATAGGAAATAGGAAATGAAATAAAATGGAGCTCTGTCTTTGCTTACGATAAGACTTATATTTGATAACAAGAAAAGTCGTTTGAATACACCAACTTTATGTAGATTGGCTCTCAACTCTTAGTTTGGCTATAACCTACGATAAGAATAAATAATTACTAGTATAATAAAAAAATATTGTAAATAATTTTAATGTTATTATCACTATATTATTCTTATGTTATAATTTTTTTTTTATTTGGTTATAAATTGTAAATTTGTTTTAAATTATTTGTTGTACATAATAATAATAATATAACTTTACTATTACGTAAAATAAAAAATAAACAAAATTCATTTTACTTAAGAATTTAGAATCTCTCATTTTTAGGGTTTCGGACCCGAAGGATACCCAACGGGACCTTATTACTGAGATTTCGCTATCCGTATGTATTTCTGTTGGCGATATAACAACAACAGGGGCTCCAATACAAAAAACAAACTTTTTTTACTATATCAAATAGATAATACGAAACCCTTCATCCGCGAACCCAACTCGCAGTTGGCCAATTATCATACAATTATTCTTCATAAAGTTTTTTATTGCCGCGCTATTAAATTGTAAAATGTTTTGTGACTTTAAAAATGGAATGGGTGTACATATTAAAGATCACTAATAATAACTGTAATACAGAGAACCGAATCGCTGTTTGTACTGCATAAGTAGGCACGGCACATACGGAGCCAAAGGCAATGTTAATCCTTCTTTTGCCTTGGTACGTAAAACTATCGATCGTTTTTAATAGAAAAAATCTGAGGATCCACGTTCAGTTCATAGTTGTTAAAGTACTTTAATTAATACGTGTAGACACATAAAAGTAATTCTCTTACAAAATATTGCCATACAAATTTTAATTGAAACATTTAATTTGTACGTTTTCGATAAAAAACGGCCTATAGAATGATAACAAAATTTTATTCATATATTTTTTCCAGCTAATTTAAATTTTTAGAGTCTATAAAAATCAACCAACCCTTTTTGATGACCATCGCTGTTCGTTTTAGTTTGTTTTTTTTTCTAGTTTGGGTCGATTTATTAAGGTGCTTAATATATTCATAGCTTTCTTTTAACGTAGTTCTTGGAAAATATACGATTTTATAACGAAAAAACCCCATTTTCGAGAGACATTTGTATAATTTTGACTTTGATCAAATATAATTATTTGATTTACTTTATTTGCAATATTTTCACATTAACCTTTGTAATATAACCTTCTGTATATTAATGTATCTAAAGAAATTTATTTAAATGGGTATATTTGATATGTTTTTGGGCACATTTCACACACGGCTGGTTTGCTCCATACTTAACCATTTCTAATTTGTATTATGGTTCTTGACACAGGTGATATACTATTACTACTACATATACATACATAGATACATTTCATCTATACATATAATATTTAACACCAGACTGATAGCCAACAAACTTAGAACATTACAAAGATATTGGCCGTGCCAGGAATTGAACCAGACCCTCTGATTGACAGTCCAGCACAGTAACCATTACGAGAGGTCTAAATAGAATCTACCTTTATATCTTTATCCCTTCATTATGGTTTTTAACGGCTTTGCGTAGCTACAGTTAAATTGTAACTCAATACTTATACAAATAATAAAAAAAAAAATTTGATTGTACGAAATCCCTGTTCTCCAATGACAAGGAGAACAGGGATTTCGTACAATTTTGGCAAGTTTCAAGGCGAGAGTGAACCGGTTTCTTCTAGTTAAGCGCACTCCACTGTAGACCACAATATCTTTTACCATCAGGTCAAGCGCTGACCTATTCAGAGTAAAAAAAACTTTTCTATTCATGGCAATTTGGCGAAACTATGCCAAATATTCCAATATTTACAACTCAACATTCACCATCCGTACATAGGAGCGCGTAACATAAATCCAGACGAGTACATCGGGATCGTATATCGCAAGTGCTGCTCTCGAAGTATTTATGGTTTATAAATAGCGGTGTATAGGAATTGCCCATGATTTCGAACGTAAAGACGAAGCTGCGTCTGGGTATATTTTGATCCTAAACTTAGGATACTGATAAGAAAAATCAATTAGGAAAATCTGTCCCCAAGCATCTAACGGTGTAAATAACATATTGACTCAGGCGTTACTTTGCGGAAATCCATTGTAAATAGAAGACAAAATTAAATATTTAGTGTTTATCCGCTGTGATCCGAAATCCAAATTGAAGAAAAGTAAAGGAAAAATGTTTCTTCGAACTCTCGACTTGTCGTTCGAAGAGTCAGCATCTCCTGATGATGCCTTGTGGTTAGGCGAAACACGTGTAGAGTTAAGAATTTCCGAATTGTGATAGGTAACGTTAATCTTAATTAATCTTAGTTAATTTTTCCTTTACTTGTCTTAATTTAGATTTCGGATCATAGCGGAAGTACACTAAATATTTAATTTTGTCTTCTATCTAACGGTGTGTTCCGGTAGTCTCTTAGAGACCCAGTTATTCCTAATTAGACATGCTCTATCTTAGGTCTTAGTGTCGCATGTATGGTTACGCGTCCTGCTGGTCAAATGTTTAGCAGTATATCGTAAAAAATTTAATAATAGTCAAGCTCTTTCAATTGAAATCGCATACTAAGGGATTTGTGAAGTCAATGATCATCTATCTACAATACTATCTGCTGTACTATACTATATCTTTGTCCCGACTCATTCACCCATTCATTTATTCATATATAGGCAACACAGAGCCCAAACGGCTGGTTCCAGGGGTATACAATTTGGAGAGTGTATTTGTTTTAGTGTTTAGACGTGTGCTAAGAAAGGATTTTTGGAAATTCAATTGGGTGAAAAGGGGTAAAAATGTTTGTATGAAACTTCTTTGTTTTGTACGTCCAGCTATGAAATTTGTAATATGTATAGTTTATAAGAAAATGAAAATGATGATTCAAATATTGTTGCCAGGGCTGAATTAAGAGATTGTAATGCGACCTACACACGGGCGGAGCCACGGGCAACAGCTAATTATTAATATTATATTTTTTTCTGGGTGTAAAAAATCTATCTACATAATATATAAATTATTAAATGTTGTTACTTTTTTATATTGATTTGTACCTTTTATCTGCCCAATAAAGAGTAAATCTAATCTAATCTATATATCTAAACTATAGGTACTACCGGCTATCAGTTTCCATCACTCAATGACGCAAGGGTGGTTCTGTAAACAAACTCGCGGAAGATAAGCTCAGTTTAAAAATATAATATAAAACTCGTCCGCAATGTAAACACTGAGTGGGAGAGGTTTTATTTTGAACCAAACAGAGTTTAACAAGGCAATACTATACGTCATTTCTTGTACTGAAAGTGGCTACAGCACAAGAAACACTAATAACATTCCTAATCAATACTTGGAACTTTTCATAAATAAGACAATATTTTAATTTGTTATTCAATTTTAGTTTTTTCTATAGAATAGATTTTTTTACTCTGATTAGGTCTATTTTTATTTTCTTTTCGGAAATCACCGAAACTGTTGGACTAATTCCAACTTTTAATAATAAGTAAGTGTGACCGTTTTTTACGCGAAAATATTAAGATGCCTTACGTGAACAGTTTACAATGTTTAGGTCTATTTTTGCTCAAAAAATTTTATGATTTTTATGATAGTTTAACCTGTGAACTAAAAAAAACACCATAAATTTAACTTTACTCATCACTTCACACAAAACTGTATTATGATAAAAAAAGTTTAATTTACGCGATTAAGTATGCTAAAAATTATGCAATTTGAATCTTGTCAATTATCTACAGTAATAAAAATACACATATGCATCTACAAACACTACTATTTTAACATAGACTTCTCTATTCTGACAGTTAAACATCTTGTTCAGAGCATATCAGAACATCTATGACTCAATAGACATCAAGTAACTTTACGCTTAAGTCTTTGAAACAATCGCCTCATTTACTGCTAGTTTCCACATGTGTGTACCTCATACAAGCAACAGTTTAGTTAGGCATCTACTGAATACCTAATGCAGTAGTTCTGATCCCTGGTAGTAGGTAACCTAATTTATTTACTAGGTCGAATGTAGTATATGACGTACTCAATTATTTGGAGAGGAAATTAAACTTTTGCGCAATTTCCCCAATACGACTCAATTATCCCCTTACATTAAGTATATTTAATTATATATCAAAAAGAAAAATTCCCTTAAAGAAAAAAAAGGTAAATAAAATTAATATAGATTTTTACAGATTCCTTAAAATATTTAAAGTATTTTAGGATTCCGTACCTAATAGGTAAAAACGGGACGCTATTATGACTGTGCCTTCTTGAGACGTCGTGATTTGTGTAGGTTCCTATCCTTAATATAAATTATAATATTTAAAATAGATCACGACTGATAAGTTCAATTTATGCACTGTTACTTAATAATAATAATAATAAATCTTTATTATCAGACACAGAGTCCATAGAACACAATGTTTATACAAGGTGGTTCAGAAACATAAATAAAATATTAAAAATAAAGGTAAAATATTAAATATAACAAAACAGTTTTTTTTTTACAAAACAGCAGGAATAATGTACATGAAAAAACTTAAGGTATTATTGTTGCTAATATTATATTTTAATTATATTATGACTAGCTGACCCGGCAAACGTTGTTTTGCCTAAAAAATATATAGTAGAAGATTCTCAGACCTACTGAATACGCATATGAAATTTGGTAAAAATCGGTCAAGCCGTTTCGGAGGAGTTACGGTAACTAACATTGTGTCATGGAAATTTTATAATTCTTTATTGGACACATAAAAAAGGCACAGTAAAAGACAATTAACTTAAAATTAGTGTACCACAATTGGCGGCCTTATCGCTTAAAGCGATCTCATCCAGGCAACCTTTGGATGGAAAGGAATTTATAAACGACTAAAGAAAGACGTAGTGTACAATGAAGAATAATAAAAAACATACATATAATATTAATAATCTTATCTTAATTTATATAAATCTCGTGTCACAATGTTTGTCCTAAATGGACTCCTAAACCACTTAACCGATTATAATAAAATTCGCACACCATGTGCAGTTCGATCCAACTTGAGAGATAGGATAGTATAAATCTCAAATTATAGTCGCAATTTTAATTTACTGCTAATTATTGTTTGTTATTATTTGACAGTCACAATTATCTGTTAACTCCAAATGATTCTAACTGATGTCGATACCTTTCGACTGGGTTGAGTAAGTAATCAATAGATGGCACTGCTATGGTAAATCTACGAACGTGTCATATAAGCTACACTATCTATTTTTCATACCCTTAAGTGAGGCAAAACCTAGTTTGCCGGGTCAGCTAGTATTATATATTAGACAACAGTTTAGCTCTGAGAAGAACTTTTGCGTATGTGTAGTTAAAAGAACAAAATCAAAAAAAAAACCGAAAATTATTAGACTTTGCGCACGACCGCTGTGATGGGAGCCAACCTCGCGACTGAGCGGCGCGGGTACCTTACTCATAGATCTAAACACCCCTCCCCCGCACACGCCCTCATCGCAACGGGCCGTGCAGCAGAAATCATAATATTTTAATTTCACCATAACTTCAAAACCAAACGTCCAATTTTAATCATTCAAAGACCAAATATTATCAACACAAACTGTTCTTATTGATGAAATAATTTATTTTGATAAGGATCAATAGTGTATTGCTTAAAATCGCTTCGTAAATAAGTCATTATTTCTCGTACAAAGTAAAGGATAAAAAATGGTTATTGTGGGTTATTCCTAAGAGATAAACATATACCATCACGGACTTTTTTGTAGACCTTTTTAAGTTGTACAATACTGTAGTAAATTGTTTTGATCTATCTTGTAGGATTCAGTCAGCGTTTGCAATGTAAGCGCAAAAAAGGGTTTTTTTTACGACCTCACATTAAAAACCTCAAAAATTGTAGCCTATGTGTTATTCTGATGTATAAGCTATAGCCTATGTGTTATTCTGATGTATAAGCTATATTGTGGTAAAGTTTCATTCAAATCCATTCAGTAGTTTTTACGTGAAAGAGTAACAAACATACATCCATACATCCATACATCCATACATACAAACTTTCGCCTTTATAATATTAGTAGGATATGCCGAATTGAGATGGCTTCCCCAAAGTAAAGATCTCCGGTGTCTGAAACACAAGCTTGTCGCTCAGTTCGGATCCGGACACTGATCTCTGGGGAGTGTCACTCCAATAGGTAAATCTTATAACTTAAAAATATGTACCTACCCATGCTGTCTGTCTGTCTGTCACCAGGCAGTATCTCAGAAACCGTGATAGCTTGAAAGCTGAAATTTTCACAAGTTATGTATATATTCCGTGCCAGTATAACAACAAATAAAAACAATGCCATTTTTTAAGATATAGGCACGAAACCCATCAGTAACTCATGACTTGCACTTGTTCAATTATTATTAATAAGGCACAGGGAATATGGAATAGCTTTAAAAAAAAATCTAAATTCGAAAATATTTATTCGTTTAAAATTGTACATTTCAACTTATTCACTAACCCTCAAACTGGACGCATTCGCGCCCGTGCCATGGAGGCTGGTGCCTTCCAGTGACTTAAATAGTTTATGTACATAAATAGTTTATAGATTAAAAGCTTTAGTTATTGATTTAGAGTTAATCGCAAAATGGGTTCGCGAAGACTATACTGTAATCAACAGCATAGATAATGAGTACTTTAGCAAACGATCCTGACTCGCACTTGGCCAATTTTTTTTATTTGTTTTCTTATTTCTCACCAAATGTAATTATTGCGTAGTTTAGCATTCGACTCGCGTGCATCAGATGCATGCGCCGGCGTCGCTGAGTCGTGCAGTACTCGCTCCGTCCGCTTCCAATCACGATGCGTACCTTTCAATTACGTATGCATCGACTTTGTAGGGTTGCCAGAATACTAATAAAAGGTAAATATTCATTTTCAAACTTTGAAGTAAGCAATGTATGTTTTCGGGATAATGTATAATGTAGTAAGTAGCTTATGACTGTGTTAATCCAAGATCTATCCTATCTTCACACCAAATTTTATCAAAATCGATTCAACCGTTTAAGCGTGAAGAAGTAACAAACATACACACACACACAAGCTTTCGCATTTATTATATTAGTAGGATAATAAAATAAATTAATTTAATTCAGTTTACTAGGACCCGTATTAATTATAAATTACAGTGTATTTAACATTTACTACAATTACTTATATTGAATTCTACGCCAACGAGGCGACAATTACATCAACCTAAAACTGGCAAGAGAAAATTCAAATCGCTTAATTCACAAATTATGTATTATATTTTTGACATTTTGAAATAAACTTAACTTAACTATTATTTATTATTTACAAGAAAAAATTTGACATATCTAAAAACTAAAAATTAAACAAGAGTTTTTGATTATTATATTAAAATTTTGATAAATAGCAAGTTATTATTCTGTGTAAATAGTGACATTGAGAATTTGAAACTGAACCTTATAATGATTGTAATTGAATACATGGCTTTTTTACTTTTACTATAATATTACTAGATCACATAATAATTATCACGACAGAGACAGCCCTAGATAGCGTGGTTAGAAAACATGACACATTGGTATAGCGAATGCAAAGCGCACTAAACTTATCTGGGAATGCTATTTCCACTGCTCTTCAATATGTACAATCACCTACAGCAGTTACGAGAATATTTTCTAGACATTTCTGTTGCAATAATAGATTTTCTGGATTTGATATCGAAAATTCAATTTTTGTTATCTTAACAAGATTTGAAATTCCTTCTGTCTTAAATTTTGTCCATTTCTGTTGCTATAGACATGTTGATGTTTATTATGAGTACATATATGATTCAGTTGCTTATTTTCTTTGTCTTCTTGTAGATACTTTTGAATGTATCTGTCCCCTTACAATTGGATACTATTATTTACCAATTTTATTTATTTTATAGGTAAAATGGCAGCTTTATCTTTCTGTCCGGTTCTGTCCAAAAATAAATAACTACAATTGAAATTGTATATATTTATTTTATTAATCGAGATTAAAAAAGCTTCAAGCTTGAATGAAGCATGAAGCTTTATAAAATTGGGTATTTCAATTAAAAAGCCTTTGCGGCCTTTGTGCCGCGTGTATCCACGATGAAGTATTTAAGGATTTTGCGTTGTGGTTTTCCGCTGTAGACGCTTTTATTTTTGAATAAATAAATCTACATCGTTTCAAAATTATTACTCTTGAAACTGTTATATACCTAAAATTTCATACAATAGGCTTAATATGTCAGTTTTTATCTCTTTACAACCTACAAAAAAGTAAGTCGATTATAAATATTACAACTGAAGACAAATATTAGGTACTTAACTATCACGACTCCCACGACAGATTTTTTTAGTGATAGCCATTTTGGGTAAGAAATCGGTCGGAAAAGGGTCGTTTTTGTATCGCTCCCGATAGAAAAACAACCATTTTTTTTACTAAAGCTTTAAAAATAAAACTTTAGTAATAAAATATAGAAGAATATTTCTACACATATCCCAACCAAAAAGAATACTATCACAGGGAATGGACTGAACAAAACAGACCATAACAAGGCGGAGTGCTGAAATTTACGCCGTACACTATGAGTGCATCAATAAATAACACGAGTGGAAACGCAGGCGCATCGAGCCCAGAACAACATGAGTCAATGCACTCCGCCATCGTAAATAAACGATATAACTCTATCTGTTACTGGCTTTGTTATTTACTAGCTGGAATATCATACTACCTACCTATACTCACACAGTGCAATTCCAAAATTGACACGCTTCGGAAAATTACTGAATTAGCTGTTTGTTTTCCGTGCTGTAACTTACGGACACAAACAAATCAATTAACAGCGTGGCAAAAACTTCCTTGTAAAGCTCAAATAGGAAATATTTTGAGCGATAACAACTCAGTCGGGCGTGTGGCCGTCTTAAGACCAAAAGGTTGTGGATTCGATCCCTGCCAACGACCTGAGCTTAAGGTGGAAAAAACATCGTGAGGAAACCATAGCATGGTGGTATGGTGATAAAATGAACCAAATGAAAAATATGTCGCCAGGCACAAAAAAAAATAGAAAAAGAAACGCATTTATAGTATCCATACTATGCTTAATCCACATAATGCTTTTTATATTAATTTTTGTAAAACAGATTACAATGTAATCCTGCGACCAGTCTTTTCTTTAAAAAGAGTTTTTATTTTGTTAGTAAGAAGCCTTGAGTGAGTCTAAATGTTGCACCTGCGAGTACGGAATCGCCCATGGGACCCCTATTTTTTTTTTTAATTTTAGTATTTGTTGTGAAAGCTGCAACAGAAATACATAACTTGTGAAAGTTTTAGTTTCCTAGATATCACGGTTTCTGAGATTCAGCCTGGTGACACACAGACAGCGGAGGCATAGTAATATGGTCCCGTTTCTACCTTTTGGATACGGAACCCTAAAAAGCTTTATTATTATTTTTTACCTAATCTTCTCATGTTGAAAAACCTTAGAAGCGGAAATGTCCAAGAAGCAAGCAAGTGTCATTATTCTGCTGTAATGGAGGCGATTTATCAGACTTATCATATGGACTGGACGTGATTCTTGTATTGTTGTAAATATAACTTCCTTTCTTAGGTTATAAAATTTATATTCTAGGCTATATGTTTACCTGCCTGAGTTATATGTATTTTATATAATTTTTATTGACATTATGTATCTTTTTATTTTATGTAATTGTGTTTTGGAACTCTAGCAATTTTTATACTTATTTAAAATTAAATATTAAATGTTATACCACACATTGTCTCATGTCATTGTTTTGGAACATCTTGATATATATAAATCTCGTGTCACAATGTTTGTCCTCAATGGACTCCTAAACCACTTAACCGATTATACTCAAATTCGCACACCATGTGCAATTCGATCCAACTTCAGAGATAGAATAGTTTAAATCTCAAATTATAGTCGCAATTTTAATTTATTGCTAATTATTGTCTGTTATTATTTGACAGTCACAATTATCTGTTAACTCCAAATGATTCTAACACATGTCGATACCTTTCGACTGGGTTGAGTAAGTAATCAATAGATGGCGCTGCTATGATAAATCTATGAACGTGTCATTTAAACTACACTATCTATTTTTCATACCCTTAAGTGAGGCAAAACAACGTTTGCCGGGTCAGCTAGTATCTAATAATTATACCTAATCAATAAATTAAACCAATGCTGATTAAAATGACCTATTTATATTGACACATAATCCGAATTTTAATTAATTACGTAACGCAATAATTCATCAAATTACCGACACACGTGTAAAAGTAGAAACACGACTGGATATGTATTAGCTGCTTTTTCATTAACCTTTGAAGGAATAATTAATTTGCTAATTAATTCAAGTTTATCCCCCGAAACCTTTTTCTTAGTCGTTCGGAGAAAAAAGATTCAGTGTGTTTAAATATATTGTGTGTACTTATATTGAGAGTAATGTTCATATTTACTAGACACAAGAACTTCCCAAAAATAAAATATAATATATAATATTTATAAATATAATAAAAATAAATAGATAGAATTACTTATTGGTCCATTAATTGTCCTGTATCTCTAGATTTACTGCTACTTGCAAATAGCTATTGAAATCCAACATAAAAAAGCTTCTACACGATAGAGTAAACTATAAACTAATGCTGTTGCCTTTCAGAAAGCTGCCTGTAACAGCCTTAAATCCAAAAGCTCACAAATCCCAGTTCAATAAAAACCCCATTATTATTATTCTGCCGACTTTTCCACTGTTTACTATCGAGGTCGAAAACATTTGACCCTTAGATTCTGATGTTTCGTGAAACCACTCAAGCTTGAGACCTTGTGCATTGCTTTCGTCAAGCTATTTCCAACCGTATTTGCTGGTTCAAAAGTATTATTTTGGTGTAACCATTTGTTATAGTTTTCAGATAACTGCGCTCAAGTTATACTGGTAACAGTGATGCTGGAATGTAAGTTAACGTTTCGTTTACGTTCGTTATGAAGCCAATATCCTTCCATGGCGTTGATATGCTACCTTGAGAGGACATTGGAGCTTAACCTTGGATTAGGAATCCGTAGACCGGAAATGAAACAAGGGTAACTGTTTCCGCCAGTTTCTTAATTCAGGAAATGTCAAGAGCAGAGCTGTCACCGCTCTGTAAATTCCCTTCGGACTTGGATACGATACTACTTGGATAGATACGATCGGTAGTCACAGATTCAACAGCAAATAAAAGTTTCGTGCATGGTAAGTAAATTTTATCACCATAAATTGTGCACATAGCATTACGATCTACGACCGAGCCTGGCTGGATCATTTATTAATTTATTTTATAGCATAACAGATAATAACATTAATTATTGTACTCTGAACATAGAGTGTAGCTACATCTAACTTAATCTCTGTCTTTGGCAATATGTATTGGATATATTGGAAGTGATAAATAAAAACATTTTCTATTTTTGTATTTCATTTACTATTTCCTGCAGTCTAGAAAGATAGAAGACACCAGATCAAGTGGAGGGCCACCTACGAGGTGAAGATCTAGTTGGTACATATCAGACTGGTGTACCATTACGGAGCGAACAGGTCTGCCTCTACTTAGCAAGGGACAAATGTGCCCGAGGATGGACAATGCATATCCTCAGACTACAGGAATAAAGCCTTTTTTCCTTTAGTCTGAGTGCATATCTTGGAGCGATCGCAAGTGCGTTGAAAACTTCGTGAAATGAGCATTGTAATTACTAGTAAAAGGTGGTTACGTGGCAGCGGCGTCACAATATAGAATACTGAATATGAATAATCATCTTTTATGTTACATACCGAGTACCCCAATTGGGGCAAACTATTTTTTTGTTCTTAGTTATTATTTTATCTTTAGTTTTAAGTTTGTGTCCAATAAAGTATTACTAGTGCCGCGCACTTAGTTACTTTTACTTACTTTTTGAAACAATAAAACGCTTTGTCTAATAGGTTGTATGGCGAAATAAAAAGGTTTCAATTAGGAGCGAAATAACTGAACTCAATTTTCGTCAATTTATATAATTTCAATTCGATTTAAGTATGTATGTAATACAATTATATTTATTTACAAATTATTCCAGTCACATGCTATGGGGTAGTCGAAGATGGCTTCGTACATACTCGTACATGATATCACAGTAACAAAATCATTGATTTTTTTCGCTGTATCCTTTTCTGTTTTACTTTGATTGTCTGCTTGTGTCCTTCATATTATTCAATACTTAGGTATTGAAGTAATTTTATTATTTTTTAGAAACTACGTATGTAAAGTAACTAATTTATTAATAATAAACACAGTTGACATATTGTGTTTGAAATTTTGACAGCAGCTGCAGACTTTGTAATTATGTTCCAGTTTGGTGTTTTAGTAAATTACATTTGTAGCATAAATGAAAGAGGTTTGTTTGTTTTTCACAGAAGTTGTCGAACAGTGTACAATAAAAGCACAATAAACAATAAAATTAATCATGGGAAAAAGTTTAAACTTTATAAATAATTTAGCGCTTGTTATTACTGAGTTTTATTTGGTCTAGATAGCCTGAAAACAAAAAAGCGGAAAAAGAGGTTATTCAAATAAAAAAAAAATAAGTGACACAAATAATATTTATTGGTATTTCACATCTCTAATCCCAGCGAATTATCAGCGACTTATCAGCGATTTAACCGTGGATGGTCGAAGTAAGGGGGCTGACCACAATAGCTGTGGTTGGAAACCCTCAAGGTTATTAGGTTAGGTTAAGGCAATGCCGCCCTTTGGTAGAGACTAACTAGAGACTAACTAGTAGTTAAGTGGTAACTACTGTTACCACATAACTACTTCCTCATAGAGAATTTCCTCGGGGACAAAAAATTTTGGTACAGGTTATAATATTCATGTATGACTCTATAGTAAACCCAACTTACAAACGCGTGTTTGGCCCAAACTAGTTTCAAAATCATTTAATACTATGTAGATCCGAAGAAAAAGTGTCAATATTAAATTTTATAAATCTGCTTTAAAACCGCGTCTGGTATTCATTTTCACGCCGGATCTTGCAAATGGGCGGATATTTGCATATTCAGTTTATTCGTCCCACAGGCGAAGTACTTGGATAAGTGTGCAATAAGTTTCATTTTATTATCCAGTGGACAACGAGAGGATTTGTAAATAGCAAGAAATTCAAAGAATATTATGACAAGATGATTCAACATGCAAGGATGCTCTTGAATGAAGTTTTGCTGATTTTTTAACCATTTTTAAAATGCAAGTAAGCAGCCCACTCACTATACGGTGTCATTCCTGGATCTCGGGACCTTAATCCACCATACTGGCCAATTGCGGGTTGGCGAATGTCGCACGTCTTCGGTTTTTGTGGGCTTCCTCACAATGGTTTCCTCCACCGCACAAATTTTACTCATAACATTAAAACAAATCATCACTACAGTCTAACATTCTCCCAACGATCCACACTAGCTCTGTTTTTAAAACATTTAGCAAAACGAAATTTCGATTTAGGCTTACTGAAAAATAAACCACACAATTTTGGCAACTCCTTCTCCAAATCTACGAAAATAAATTTGTATGTTTGCAACATTTTATAAACTAAAGTTCGAATAATATAATAGATTATATGACTAAACACTCCAGAATACCGATAAAATCCACACGCAAATTAAACTATAAATACCCAAACTAAGTACAGGGAGGCCTACGACAAACAGGCGACTAAATGTCACCTACAAGAAATGGAAAAATAATGAAAACTATGAAAGACACGACGAATAAAGTGTTTGATTATTCTATTTTATAGTGTTGTAAAGTAGAATAATCAAACACTTTATTATACGAGTATTTTATACAGCTTACTCAATTTATCTGATGTTATTTGTATGATTATGTACCTACTTAAAATATTATGAACTGTTTTCATAAATCTGAAACCATTTGCAAAGTAAAAGTAAATCTTTGGAAAATATAGATGAGTAATAATAGGTACCACAAAAAGCTGTAATTACATTTCGGGGGTAACAGTTTGAACTGTGCTAAGAAGAGCTCCTCTGTTGCTATTAAAAACATTACTTACGTCAATTTTGACAAAAGTGTCATACGTGCTGGAATGCAAAATTGCTTGCACAGCGACCGGGTGGTTTTTCAAATTCGTTTAGTTCAAATTCCTTTATTTACATAAATTACACTTACAGATAGTCCAAACGTATCACTTAGACTAGTAGAAAATTAAACTAAAATAAATTACAATACTAAGAACTATTATTATGACTAGGCTTAAATGCTACTAACCCTGCAGCCTGGGTGAAAGAATAAGGCTGCGGTATTGCCCCTGCCTGTCGTAAGAGCCGACTAAAAGGGGCATCAGACTCGAGGGTGTTCGGAGATGGGGTTCCGACACCCACTCCATCGAGTCCGGGGTGAACGACGACGGCGTCGAGTGACCGTCACCGTCGCGAGAAGGGCCACAGCGCAGTGCAAGGAGGTCTCCGGAGTGTTTCCCGGAAGAACCCGGAGACCTCCGTTAAGCACAGAGGCAGGTCACCGGGGGGGTTTTAGTGGGTACAAATCCCACATAACCTGGCTGCGCCCCATCGTAGCCAGGTATCTTGTAGAAGATTTCCCCCTCGTCAACAAAAAAAAAAAAAAAAAAAAGGCTTAAATGCTACAAAGATTAAACGAACTATTTACAATTATAAAAAAACAACCAAACCCAAGTTGTTGTGGCTGAAATATGTTTTTTGATGTGTAATTAAATAAATAATTTTTACACCAAACCCAAGTTGTTGTGACTGAAATATGTTTTTTGATGTGTAATTAAATAAATGGCTTTTTTATTACCTATATTTATACCCAAACAAAACCAAACTAAAACTCGCTGAAAAGCTCCCCAAACTGTTTTAAAAATTATAAATGTTGCCAATCTAAATTATGTAAACGAGCGTAGTTATACAACAAATGAGGTGCTTACGTTTCATTACTTTAATAGAAGGTGTTTAAGTATCAAAGTCTCCAGTAAGACGCTGACCATTCACTTAAAACCCTTACAAATGAAATTCCCAAGTCTAGACAAAGGAAAGCTTTTGGATTTCATAACAGCGTATTATCAATTTTATTTTGATATCAAAGTTCCTCGATATTACGAGATTCCGGAGAAATTACATGAAAGCCTAACTAGTGCCTATTATTCAAGCAAAACTTTGATTGTATACAGAGTGTACAGATCAATGTATCTTGTTGTTTTTTTTATTCAACATAATTTCGAGATAAACATAATATTACTTATAATTCTTTTCAGTATTTTTTTTTAAATATATTTATTGGTGAATTATTTTTGTCCTTTTCCTAAAATTCATTACCTTTCTACGTGAAGTAAATTAAGGGTTTGTATTACGTGTTTAGTTTAGTATATTATGTGTTTTCTTTGTATTCAAAGTTTGAAAGTCCTACTAGCTAAAAGTCCTACTAGCCTTTTAACAATTAAGTTGGTCCATGTGAGAATTATAATGACAAAGTTCATATGTAAATATAATCCTTCATCATTATTCTGATTTTCTTGGTTCTTTCTGGTGCCTGACGCATTTCTGCAAGGCGTTATAAATTTAACGCCTTGCCAAAATGTAATAAACACTTTCGAGAATTTCATTTAAGGTAGGCGCAAAATTAGATAACACATTATACATTAAATCTAACTATTATAGTACTAATGTTTTTTAAGTAAGTGTGATCGTTTTTACGTGCAAATAAACCTAGCTACGACTATAAGAAAGATAAAACTCTATTTCATGGTTTGCACTAGGATAAGTTTGCAATTACGAAACGCTTAATACAAATAGTGTTATGACCAAATTTAGGATGACTACAAATTCAATATTACTTAATGTAAATTAATCTAAAATTAATTAAATAAAAATTATATCTAATCTAAAAAAAACAGTGCCAGTGGGAAGAGTACCTAAAATTCCAGCCGAGTTGCCTCTTTGTTTAGCAACGCTAATCCGCTGTGCAAAGTAAATAAATAAATTCTCTTCCATAAATCCATAGTAAAAAAAATAGTAGTAGGTAATATTGTTAATCTAGCCTAGGTAAAAGAATAAGGCTAAGAAACTGTTCTTTTCTGTCGTAAGAGGCGATCACAAAGGGCAACAGACTGGAGGCGGTTGGGGAGATGGGTCTCCAACACCAGCAATATCGAGTTTGGGTTGAGTCTATTGTCACCAGCAATATAACGTGTGACCATCGCCTAAAATAGGTTAGCGGATAAGTCAGCAATGACCGGGAAATACTGAAGCGCTGTGTAATGAGGTCTCTGGGTGTTTCCCGGGACAACTTAACTAGATCTAAATATAGTATTAAGTAATTAACTTTAAGTGGTCTTAGCAATGACCTAATAACCAAGCAAAGGGTGCACTTTTTTGTGTTGCCAATAAAGACAATTTGAATTTGAGAAACCAGAGTTCTCCGAAAAAGTACTTTTTTCAAGAGAAATTTTCAAAGAAAATGTTTGGAATTTTGTGAAAAGAAATTATGTAACGATAATAATGAAATAGACGATGGAATTGTGGACTTATTGTTTGACTTAGGAGATATCTAATTTGTTATTTGTATATTGTATGTTTTATTCTCTAGACCTTGTTAATTTCATTTAATTAGTAATTCAATTGTTTTATAATTCCTTTTAATTATGTTTATATAATATACTTATTATGATTGGACTATTTACGATTTAATGTACTTATTATGATTGGACTATTTTAATTTTATATACTTATTATGATTAGACTATTTTAATTTTATTATTTTTGACTGTAATATTGTAATTTAATTTAATATCATTTAAATGTAACTTGCTTTGTTATTGGTCTCGGCCGTAAAGCAATGGAAATAAATAAATATTTTTATTCGTAAATACCTAGAAGAGTTCATGGAAAAAACAAAAAGTAAAACTAATAAGGAAATAATGATGAAGAGCTTCATAAAACAGATCCACCTAGATAACTTTCGAGTGTAGGTGTGACGCTCATAGAATAATTTGCAAAGTTCTAAAATTATTTCCGTCATTCCGAGAAAACCGCCTTACATAGCCAAAAATAAATTGCACGTGTGTCATTTTAAGATTTTTAAGGTTCCGTATCTAAAGGGTAGAAAAGGAACCCTGTCCTACTCCGTTGTCCGTCTGTGTCTGTCTGTCACCAGACAATTTTCTCAGGAATCGATATAGCTAAACAGTTGCATTTTTCACAAATGATGGATATATGTTGTCTCTATAACAACAAAATATATTGAATCTATATACAAAAACTTTATATTATAATGACACTGAAGGGACTGTGCATTTTATGGCGTTATAGAGAGTGGTCGTTAAATGGAGAGCTCGTAGTATCATTGTATGGAATACAAACTATAAATCCTAAAGCCAACTGATTTCGACGCTTTAGAGAGTTTGTAGTTAAATCGTGTCATGACTTCACATGGAGTTTACGCTGTATTTAAAATAAATATTTAAGGGATTTTAAATTTATGATGTGGATTTAACAGGCTATACAATTGATTTTAGAAAATGGCAGAGGCTTAGTTATCATAAAATCCCTAAGAAAATAAGAGGGTGATGGGGTTAATAAATTATAGCCTATGGGTGGCGAAAAAAAAACCTATGGGCGGCAAATTTGTATATCCACTTCTTTCTGTCTTATTCACAGATTCATAAATAGTACGGAACACTTTTTGCGCGAGATCTATTCGCACTAGGCCGTTTATTATTATGAACACAACGCTTTACCGCTGAAAAGGTCCCCGTAATTTTCTTATTACGGCACCATGCAAGTCATTCGATGAAATGGCAGTTTATTTAACTTGATAAATGTATGTTTTCCCTCACCGTACTTATCAGAGGATATCGGAAAATCTGACGCCCACATAGGAAGTGGGAATTTCTCTTCAAAGGATAAATGATCAGGATTATCTGATAATGGTTTGACTTAGATCACTGGGTTATCTTGCCGACGCTATTCAAACTTATATTAAAGGGCTTCAAGGTTCCTTCATGCTACAAGGAAATCTAAATAGTGTGGATATGTTCGCGCCTCCGTGCACGCTATATTTCCACGCTAAATTCAAATAGATTTTGTACATTTATGTATTGCAAATAGATTTAATATAATCTACTTATATATAAAATTTCCATGTCAAAATGCTAGTTACCGTACTCCTCTAAAACGGCTTGACCAATATTTAGCAAATTTTATATGCGTATTCAGTAGGTCTGAGAATAGGCTACTATCTATTTTTAAAGGCTAAAACGTTTGCCGGGTCAGCTAACTTACTTATAATATTATTAAAGTTTTTGTGTGCATACACATATCAAGACTTTTTTATGAAATTCACTATCAAGTACTTAAATTGTTTGTGTTTTTTTTTTAATCTGAGTAGGTCAGCGCTTGACCACAAATCAGCTGATGTTAAGTGATATTGAGATCTACGGTGGAGCGCGCTTATAATTAAGAAAAATGAAGTATATAAATTCTTTGCTTATGACTACACGATCTTTAAAGTAAAGTAAGATATTACCTTTGTTTTTGAATCTCTTAGTCGTTGTATGTTAACATTTGAACAAGGCTATAATCTAAAGAGCTAAATCTAGAAATACCGCAAGAATAAAATTGCCTTCTGATCATACCCCAGATTGTGTACAACAAAACAAACTGAACTCCATACTTGTGCACAAAACAAATGGGCCCTGTTTCACAAACTGTTTAAGCTTGCCCACGAACTCCTTTTTATAGCAATGCTGTCGCACTTAGCATCCATTGATACAGTCGCGAAGAGGTCGCTAACTGTGTGCCCTCGCCCAGATTCAGTCACGATACAAGCGCGATTTAGTCGCGATACAAGCGCGATTTAATCGCGATACAAGCGCGATTTAGTCGCGATACAAGCGCGATTTAATCGCGATACAAGCGCGATTTAGTCGCGATACAAGCGCGATTTAGTCGCGAAACAAGCGCGATTTAGTCGCGATACAAGCGCGATTAATTTAATTTTTGCCTTGGATTGCTGCAGTCACCTGACACGGTCGCGCGTTTGTATCGATACAGTTGAGATGCAGTAGCGTGTTGGCATCGCTACTACAGCGCGTTGCAAATGCGACTAACACGCGTATGTAAGTACGAAGAAGCGATGCGACGCGCGTTTAGCATACGCATCGCTCTCTCGCAGCGTTCTCTTCTTCGTTCCGATGGGTAACGTATAGTAAGTAGACAACTTATATTAAAGTACCTATGCCATACTGTCAGACGCTTAAAACACGCGACCACTTTACGAGTTAACCAAGCAACGAGAAGCCGGCCCCGCCAATCTTACAGTTAGTAGTAAAAGAGCCAGCCAAGAGCCTTGTTTTATAGAGGATAAAGATAAAGGAATTACGTCCCTTAGAATTGCGTCTAAAGGAGATGTTGCGGATTGATGGGCCAGTTGATAAATCGACGCCAGATGACGCCTGTCGCATCGGTCATTGGCCAGATAGATGGATGGCCCCTGTATTCAATAAGACAGTTCTGTTCGGTGTTCTGTGGATCATCTGATTATCTTAGGGGGCAAAATCATAATTAGCGGTATACTTACAAAAATGCGCTTTAATTGAACGAATTGCTTTGAAGCGATGACGGCGAAGTCGGGCGTGCGGCCGTCTTACGTCCTGAAGGTCGTGGGTTGGTCTCCGATGAGCTAGAGCTTTCTGTGAAGGAAACCATAGCATAGTGATAAGGCATTTTCTAGTGCTCACTTGGCTAGCAAACACTTTCATGTTGAACAATCTGACCCTGCACCTAGCTTTTTCTTTTTCCGACAAACTTTTTCTAGTCAGTTATTCCAGACTAAGCATGCTCCACCTTAGGCCCAAGTCGCTAATTCGTATGGTTACGTGCCTTGCTAGCTAAATGCCTAGCTGTAAGGAGTAAAAAAGTAAAAAATAACTATAGATTTAGACCCACATCATTATAGAAATTAGTACTTAGGCAAGTGATTTAATTTTATACGAAATTTACCCTGTCTTACAAATAATGTACAGCAATATTACAGAATGATTTTACGTAACATTTTTTTTCTATTCTTATTATATCTCGTAGAACCTATAATAATAGAATTAATTACTTCTTCAAATATTTCCTACTGTGGAAAATTGGAAAATTTATAAGAAGTTTAAGGAATTTCGAAAGTTTTAGGTTAAAACATTTTTTTTTGTCATTATGTGGACAAACCCACGAGTAAGTTAAAAGTTTCATAAAGTACTGATATTCAATGATATCTAAACATAAGTACTTAACAAAGATTACGACTTACATAGGTAGGTAGATAGTAGTTGGTGAAATCTGCTCCCAGTTTTTTGTGCCAAACTTCCTGCACATTAAGTGAGACTTATTATAACGATTGGTGATTTCCTGAAGCCGGTTCCTAATGCCTTTGTTTTCTTTCGGGACTATTCACAGGTAATATGTTGGGAAAATTTTGTGGTTCTAGTATTCCTCTACATGTTTGTTCCACTTCGTGAAAAAAATCTAAGAAAAACTAGTCTCAACACCAAAAATGATTTTATACTCAGGTCCTTATATTGTCAAACCATTCATCTATTGTATTGAGGGTAGATACCAAAAAATGGTTGACACAATTATGCTGATTTGTCAAAATAAATGTACGTACTACCAAAGAGTCAATAAATAATTTTTAAATAAACCTTTGCAAATGCGTTTTGTGCTAACATTCGCAAAAGAAAAGTTTGACCGACTAAACCACTGAACAAGTGAGCTTGATTCACATATCGAAAGTTCCCGATTTTCCCTACTTTTGTAACAATGGTCGCTACATACTCTTGGACTTAGCAAAATCCCCATAGAGTACCGTGGGTTCCGGTTGATATATTGTCGGGTAATAGGAAAATTAGGTCAACTCAATAAACTTGACTTATAGGCTTACTTACATTGTTTATTTGTTTTAGCCATCAACCGAAGTTGTATATTCATTACGTATCGGAGGATCTTTCACTCAATAGGTAATATTTTAATCTGAATTATTCAATAGTATTTTAAAGAAATATTGTTAAATCTGAAATATTAAAAAGCCAGACCCTAAATTCCTCAATTTTATGTCATTTTCAATGTCATAGGGTAACTGACATGTGTCACTGTCAATTTATTATCAAGTAAAATTGTTTGAAATAAATATAAATATTGTTTTCTCAGAAAACCTTGTAATTGTACTAGTTAAATAATTTAATGGTTATTAAAAATGCCTATGAATACGAGTACTCTCCGTTATGGACTGAGAATGGGTGAGTCAACCGAACAGTAAAATTATTTCTAACTCCAAAGTTTCGTCTAAACTAGTCTAAAGTGCCTTCTTGGCAGTGAACACACATCAGTATATTGCTAAAGCATTTTTCTGAATTGCAATTACAATTTACTTTACAATTTAATTTACTTCTACTTGCATAAAAATTTACAGTATTTTAAGTAAAATAATGCCTCTTAAAAAATTTGTTTTCCTACTTATCACTACCATAATAACTATTACTTTTAAAACAGTCACTTTCATGAAGTTCAAATTTAATAACAGTATTCAAAGATTTAGACTGCTCAAGCTTTGTCTAGCCAACTTAACACAAGCTTTCATTAGTACTTAATGGAGTGTTTCCAATAGGATTTGCTACTAGATTCTGGGTTCAAATGACTAATTAAGTATTTGAGAAATGTCAAATCCAAGTAAAAAAATGTATGCATTTTACTTTCCCGCTTCAGCATTTTTCCAAAGATTAGCATTAGATATGATTATTTTATAAGAATCTGTAAAACAAATGTTTATTCACATCTCATCAGTTGTGTTGGCAACCATAATACGAAAAAGAAATGGTTCAGTATGGGGTTAACCAGCCGTGTGTGAAATATGTCCTCATATAATATCTGCTTATCAACAATAACTATTAAAGGTTTGATACTAAGACAGGTTTTGAAACACCGTTTTTACATTAAAAGAAACTAATGTATGAAAATAATTCTTAATACTATTAGCGCATGATACACCACAATTCAAATATCAAATATATCTTTATTTACATTATGTTACAAATTCATGTGTAGGTACTTAATTTATGTTATAAGGTATACATACTTATTCTAAGGACACTCCTCAGAGATCAGTCTCCGGCTCCGAACTGAGCTACAAGCTTGTGTTTCAGACACTGGAGATCTTTACCCCGGAGAAGCAATTAAAAATTGTAGTATACAATAATAAACTAAAGTGGTAATTAAATCTAGACCAACTTATTCTAATTAAAACTAGTGCCTCGATTGACATCCTTATTAACAAGTATGCGTGGCTTGTACCCGGTACTAGTTATTATTCTGTGGTACCCGACATGCCACATCACCTAAGCCTAAGCTTTTTTGCACTAACACCATACTACAGTGCATAACCACTTATCTTGATGCTAGTCAAAGATGTCTATCACAATTCACAACTAATAACTAACCAAATTACTTATGTTGTGTGTACCACCAAACTTAAAAATTCTATACCATATTCCTGAGAGTGATCTACTGTCTATATAGTATTAGTTATACTTATATCACTTAGGTAATCACTAGGTGAATTTTGGTAAAGGGCAAGTGAAAAAAAATATGGTGTACAGTAATATCTTAGCGTTTACTTATTTATGAGCCTAGACTGGACAAGATCCGGTTAGGAAAATATTAATATTGCTTGAGGGTCTTCTGGGATCCCCTGATTGCTTCGGCTTATCTTTCATGTGCTTAGTAACTATCTTATTTTAATAACTTACATAACTCATACTAACTAAAAACACATTATAATAAACTTACACTTGTGCCAATACAACAGAGTTGGCAATGAAATTTAAATTAACATGTTAGTTGTGTTAATACAAATAAAGCTATTTAGCTCGTATATACATAAGCAGCCCACTATACATTACCACTGCTAGGACTCAGGACCTTCTCTCACGAGGAGAGAGACATAGGCGATAATCCACCAAGCTGGCCCATTGCCTGTTGGCAGATGACACACATCAACGGATATTGTGGTCCTCAAACATGTAGGTTTCATCACAATGTTTTCCTTCACCGTAAAGCGAGTGCAAATCCATACATAACTTGAAAAAACAAGTCATTGGAGTAGGGCTGGGATCGAACCAGGGGCTGTCTATTGGAAAACAGATGTTAATACCACCAAGCTACACTCACTTAATAATAAGAGCTTAGATTAGATCTTAAATTACATATTATTTGACTCTGATAAAAGGAAGTGAGCCCTAAGATCCCAATTTTCACAAGGTGCAAGGTTACACAACTAGCTATATGAATATGTCTCGTTTCGACATGGTCAAAAAAATGTTTATACCACTGCCATATTACAGATACTGAGAAAAACATTGTATGTTTTGTAGGTAAAGTAAATCTATTTTTTTCTTTAATTCAATACTAGCTGCGCCCCATGGTTTCACCCGCGTTACTCTGTGGTTATAAATAACTAATGCGTTAATCTAAAGTCTAAACTGTGTCCGTACCAAATTTCATCAAAATCAGTTCAGCCGTTTGAGCATTAAAAAGTAACAAACATACACACTCACTAACTTTCGCATATATAATATTAGTTTATTCTTTAATACGTTTATGTTTTCAACTCTGTTTAAAAATTTTGAAGCAGTGCTTGAAGTAAATCAACTGGCCATTTATCTTCTTTTATTCCAAACAATTATTGGACTACACTATTTATATGTACCACCTAAAATAACAACGCTTCTATTTATATGTAATCCACCTGTGAAAACCGCATTCAATTTCGTTGAGTGGTTTCGAACTTACATTATACCAGACACACAAAAAATCCAAAAATAGTTTTTTTTTTGGTTTCTTTTATTCTTTTTTAACGCCTATTAGGTTTTTTGGGAAAATAATTAATGTACAAACACTCGATTTTTACTATCAATATATTGATGGTTTGTTCTGTTAAAAATTAAATTCTAATTTAATAATAATCGCTCGGTAATAGTTTAGTATGGAAAAAATAATTACATATAGCACTGTAGTAAATCAAATGATATGCAGCTACAAACTATTTAACAGTTATACCTATTAGTAAGTATTCACTAAGTTAAACATGTGAATAACATACCAGTTACTCTGTCCGTACATTGTCATGTTTATGTATGTAGCTGACTATCTACCTGTCCAGCTGATTTCTGCGATAACGGCGCATTTCCGTTACCTATAGTTTCACTATTTTTTTTTACTCCGAATAGGTTCGCGCTTGACCACAATTCACCTGATGGTAAGCGATATTGAGGTATCAGTGGAGCGCGCTTGCCTAGAAGGAACACGTCGAACTTATAATACCCGTCGGTTTAACGTAACGAAATGGGGTTGAAACAAAATAACTCTCGTGAATACGACAGTATGTTTCACTTTCAGTATAACAATCTTAATTATATTAATAAACCGCTACATCTATCGTTATATATCGGTTACTTATTAAGGTTCCAATAACCGTGTCGTGCGTAACAACGCACACCCACGGCTCGCAAGTGGGGGTGAAACCGCGAGAGTGGGCGCATAGCATTCAGTACCGATTGAGAGGCGCGGGCGTCGACCGACTAGCCGGCCTCTGCTCTCCCTTGCACCTTATCACCGCGCAATAAGGCCCACAATCGCGAGTGACAGTGAAACAAATAAAAACATTCGATAAATCCTAAAATGAGTGAAGAAAACCCAGTCTCGGAGGACCTGAAGCGGCAAGCGGCTATGTTTTATAACACAACTCAGAGGTTTGTTTGGAATGTCGGCGGATGTGGCATTTCGGTTGACTTGGGCCCGACTATTTGCAACTAACGCGGCTGTATTTCTTGTGAATTTAGGTCCATATTTGTGCCGATTTCATGCGAACCCCTCTGCGGTTGGTTAGCCAGCGATTTGATTATACTGCCTGATAGGCTTCGTGGATTTATAGGTTTTTGCAATGGGTTCGCCTTGTTGTTAACAAATACATCGAACTATTATAATAAACTCGGCCATTTTGTGTTATGTTCGATTAGTTTTGTTGGAAGATCATTAGGAAGTAAACAGATGAAGGCTATTAACAGCTGTTAGGTAACGCGCTCGTGATTCGAAAGAAACGAGATGTCAGATGCCAATTAACACATTATACTCGTGTCTTTATTATATCTGACGTTATAATATTATGAGTTCAGGTCACTTGGTTGCGGTTTTTCAACACAGTTTTCTCAGACTCATTAAATTACATAATTATATGCCACTTGTTCCATTAGTGTTCCAAAATTATTACAAAATTATTTTGCTTAAACCAATTCTTAAACACACTAATCATAATCATTTATTAGAAAAATGTATAAGTTTTTTGTTGTTTTTATTTTATTTCGTTGTTTGCTGGTTTCATCATAAATATTGACGAATACGCGATCATACAATTACAGGCAAATACGACCACACTCAAACAAACTCACAACCATTTAGTATTTGCCGTATTCGTGAAATAGGCGAACACGAAAAATAAAAACATTATCAAATATGGTGTATACAAATCGTAATTGCTAGTCAAATAAGCCGCATACACGGGTTGCTACCATAAAGAAAGTAAAGAAAAAAACTATCGTAGCACTGCAATAAATACATACTGCAAACACATCTAGTATCTATAGGTATAGTAGTACAAGATTATTTTGTTCATTGAATTGAAGTGCATTGATGCACATGATAGAGTTACAATGCCTAGGCCTCATAACAAGGTTAAATTTATTCTCGTCAACCGGGCAATTATGTAAAAGAAATGCAGGTTTTATCTTTACTACATTAGGATACCTGTATGCTATTTATAGTATTGATTAATAGTAGGCTGCCAGAGAAAAGTACTTAAGTAAGGCTGGGTGATATAATAAGGCTGCGGATCCGCCCTTGCCTGTCGTAAGACTCAAAGAGACATCAGACTCGGGGATGTTCGGAGATGAGGCTCCGACACCCGCTTCATCAAGTCCGGGGTGGACTCGATGAAGTTGGCTGATCGGTCAATAATGACCGGGAAGGGCTGAAGTGTCAGGAGGTCTTCGGGGTGTATCTTGGTAGAACCCGGAGTCCTCCGTTAATCACAGAAGCAGGTCACCGGTGGGGTTTTAGTGGGTACAAATCCCACATAACCTGACTGCACCCCATGGTAGCTAAGTATCCTGTTGAAGATTTCCCCCTTGTCAACTATAAAAGCGTTTTTTTTAATAATTGGCATGGTTTCGTAGGTTCGCTTTGTCGCTTTTAACTCCCGGTACAAAAAAAAACATTGGTGTAGTTGTGAAAAATATCATCATCATCATCAGCCCGTCTGCGTCCACTGCTGGACATAGGCCTCTCCCAAGGCACGCCACGCAACCCTATCCTGGGCATCTCGTCCCCATCCACTGCCCGCTTGAAAAATATATGTGTATCAAATTAAAGAACTTCACTAGTATAATGTACTTTAATAATTTTCAAATCCAATATGGCCACAACAAAAGTAGGTATGGCGAGGGTTTTTTCATTTACACTTGTTTCCGAGCAACATCATGTGTTTCGAAGGTCGAAGGTATATTGCTGATGAATATAATGATAAAAAATAGTAACCAATATAATAATTACAGCTCGGTGTCTTTCTCGTATCGCTTAGTACTAACGCTAGTTTTGCTTAAATACGAGAATAAAAGCATAAAACAAAATCTTTTGCAAGCGTCCTTGTTGCTTTTTTGAACCGACCCTTTGTCGAATAATCATTTAGAAATACCAAGTCATACTTAAGTAATATCTTTAATACCTAGACTTGTATACGTTTGAATACCTAGAAAAACATTGTCGATTGTATCGCTTGACATTGAACACAATGTTGTTAGAGCTGAACCTTTTAGTTCAGTAATAATATTAGGTTTCTAAAAATACCAAAAATATTCTGTCATTCAGGCCTGTGTTGAATAATTTATATCTAACTCTCGTATCTGCCGAGCTAGTGACGTAAGTACGCATAACAAAAAAGCCGGACTACCTATCCTTGCATACATATAACTTGTACATGTGTATGATAAACGATTGATAATAATATTTGAATGTATTTAAAGATTTTTACATTTATTTTGGGCGTTACTAAAATTAATTTAGTATCGTTGATAGACCCTAAATCTTTGGGTTCATATAAAAGGGTTTGATGGAACGATGACAGAAATCATCTTCGTACCCATAAAAGCAAATCCTAAAATATTTTTATGTAAATATTTTATATGGCATGAAAATGTTTTGTACGGAACGTCGCATACCTGATTTTGTCAACCAATAAAGTAATGAAACCGATACCAACCACATTTGAAGAGACAACTTATCAGTGTGCCAATCGATATTAGGTAAGTGAAAAACAAAATGCTATGCTTTGATAATATAATATGTTAGAATTGAAACCTTTTTAGAAACTCAATTTCCTGAAACATTCAGCACCTATTGTATCTACTAACTTATTAATATATAAATGAATAAAAAAAATACCTGACGGGTTTACAATTCTTTGCCATCGCAAACGCTTAGTTTATTAAAATACTAATTGGTTAGCATGACTGAGCAGTTTGTAACACAAAAAACATGTAAAGAAATAACCATATTTAAAAATAGAATTTCCAAGACTTAAAAATCTAACTTTGTTGGCTCCATCGAGAGACAATTTTACGCTGGTAATAACATTATTAAAAATATAATAAGACCTGTAATTGCGACCTTCGCATTTCCTACTGTTGTTTGCAAATGGAACATAGTACGTTCACGTGTTTAATTGTAGAGTGACAGAATATTTATTAAAAACATAAGAATACATAAAACATTACTGATTAAAACTTAATTAAACTTAAACAAGGCCAGGGGTAGAGGAAAATGTGCCCAAAATACTAGCAGCTATGCTTATTTTCTGACCGAAAAGCCAGCATTATGGATATCCGAAATCTCCACCAGCCGCTTGGCGAGTTCTCCGTGTATAGCTGCAGGGCGACCGGCCCCTACGGTCCCATCGTCTCTACCGCAAACGGCACAATCATGTACGGATCAAGTTGTGAATATTTGTGCCGCTTGAGGTTTTTCGCTTTGGCGGCCGCAGCACCAGCCTGAACAGATGTGTGAGGAAAATGAGACGGAGTCATAGTGTCGATGCATGTTGCATCCCACACTAAAGGCCGCACCAACTTCCACAGTATGAATGTCATTCTATCCGGTCTTTTGCCATCGATAGATTATTGTAGATTGTATATCACAAAGGACCATAGGAGTGTATATTAGGTTGAAAACGAAATCTTGAATCCAGAACGAAGCGACGCATTCTAAAGTAGATACCCTTACCTCGTATAATCCAGAGTGTAAATATGATTAAAATCACGTCGATCATATCGTCGTACACTCCTATTTTCATCTCTCTATAAGAAAAAGTTAAATTAGAAATCATAATCGCAGCATAAAATATAATAGAACATAAAACATACCAGACAATGACACGTCAGTTCAGCCATAAAATACGTAGATTAACTTTGAATGTGAAAAATACATTTGTTTTCTACGCTATTTAGTTTTTATTATACTTCGTATATTTAATATGGTTTGCGCCTGAAGATATAGAAAACGGTGAAAATTCGTTTTCTCACAGTGTGGAATGTATATGACTCAGGTGTAAAATAATATTTTTGCTAAGAGCGCGTTGAAACCCTCGCTACGCTTGGCATATACTCTTTAATCCTTTGATGTCCTCTAAAAACAAAATGCGCCTTCGTATTACTTTGCTCCCTTGTTTTACGATCTACTACTATACGTTCATTTATTAATAGTATGCGACTTACATACATATTATTATAACTGTAAGGCAACATTTATTCTAACTCCTTGACCCAAACGTTTCTTGTTGGCCCTTAATCTTACATTTTCCTTATCCACATCAATGTTTGCCCAAGCATTACCTTCTTAGATGTCGTTTGTAAAACAGAGATTTCTTCGCGCTTTTCTGCGCATATTTGACTTGACTCATTTGTTTTCATAACGGAGTGGAATACCTACTGTGTAAATTTTGCTCAGATAAGCAACATTTCTTATCATAACGTTATTGTACTACAATCTTAGTGGCTATTAAAACTTATGTACCCAGTACCGGAAATGTTATGGAAATAATTTACATGCAATGATGAATGCAAGTGAAGCTAGAACTAGCTATAAGGTTAAAAGTGAGTGAGGCTCGGTGGTAAAAACGTCTGCTTTTCAATTTGATAGCCTTAGTCCTTGCCGGCCCTACAACAATGACTTGTATTTCAAGACATTTCATTAGAATTTAATTAATAATAATGTTATATATAACTTTGTTTTTATTAGTCTCGTTAATTACTTAAATCCATAGTGGCCATAATTAATTACTTGATTAAGTCATTAATTTATTGGTACCATAATTACATTTACTATTAAATACCTATTATTCTACGTTTCATATAATCATAACAGACGGACGTAAATTACAATCATGCGTCACATTATTTTTAATAAGTAAATATACGGAGTGTTATAAGTTTGACGTGTCTATTTTTTGCATGTCTGTTTGTGTGTATTTTTTTAACGCATAATACTTTTTAACGCATAAGGCTTTCGCTTGACCACAACTCACCTGATGTTAAGTGACATAGCAGTCTAAGACGTAGCGCGTCAGTATGTCTGTGGCATTCATTGTAGCTCCCGAACAGATGAACCGATTTTGAACTGTTTTTTACAGTGTTTTAGTCAAGAGTATTCTTATCTTTGTTTGATAAAAATAAATTCAAAATGACCGACTCCACGAAAAAAATTCGAGGGTTTTCTAAATTTTTTATATATACATGTTGGCCATGGAACTCTAAAATGGACCAACCTATGAAAATGTATTCACAAAATCACAGATCTCATGGAAGTAAAGAACAAAAGTTAATTCGATAAAGTTGGTAAAGGTAATGGCCTGGCCTTCACTACTAATAGTCTTTAATTTTATGTAATACGGTAGCTTTTACCGTGATAATCTGGTTGTAGGCATAAGGAAGCTATGAGAATGAATCCAATTACTTTCCTATCAGACTCTAATACGCTTGCTCCGATGGGGATCCATACCTTGCTCTACTGATCCTTACAGTTTATTTTTCTTTATTTTGTCACTAGCATTGCCCTGTGGTGTTACCCGCGTTTATTCGGGATGAAATGTAGCCTATGTGTAGTCCAAGGTTAATTGCATATAAAATTTCGACGAAATTGGTAGAGGCGTTTGATTAACAAACATACACATACTCGTATGTATAACAACTTCACTTTTAAAATATTGTTAGTAGCGCTTGTAGCTTTGCTAGCTAAGGTGATCTGACGCGATCATCGAAGCTAAGCAACGGTCGATGCGGACGGAGTTTGGATGGGTGACCATGCAGAAGACTGTCCTTTTTCAAGTGGCATTTGGGCGCTACCGCGGGTCGGTTGATACGTTAAATTGTAGGTCCCGGCTGTATGTCTTAGCAGTCGTTAAGCCAAGTCAGAGGCCTTCGGGTGGTTTGATAACTCTCGTGACCAGAGCTTGGCCACTTAGCTTATACGAAGAATAATACTATTGAGAATATGAGACTGGATAGGTGGAACATACCTAGTCCTATATATATGCCAAAACACATCGCTAAATGTTTGGTGGCATCGAATTTATTAATTTGAAGGTGATTTACATACATAAGTATTAAAATCACAAATTCTATGCATATTCTATGTTATATCATATTCTAGGCATCAAATATACTAGTATCACATAGAAAGTGTCATTATTTTTTTATGCTTTTCTGTAATAACCCGCCTTCAGAACTTCATCAATCTTGACAAATCACTTACAAATTGACCTTTATCTTACTGACTACAGTTATAAATTTCGCAAATCTATAAGTATCATTTCACACGGAATCATTTTGCAACGTTAATTATCTTGCATGTCTACTATGAATCTATTCACTGCGACCTTTGCTTTGACAATGAATGACGGCCTGCAATGGCATTTCATTTGTTATTTTTTCTCGATGGAAATATGTCAGTTTGTGAAAACGTGGTGAAAACAAACCTGTGAACTAAACGTGGCCACTCGTAAAGTAAACATTGCTTGGCAGCCAGTATGGATTGGTCATTCTATAGCAAATAGGATATTCCGAGTACAGAATCATTCCAATATTTATTTACTTGAAAACTTCGCGGGCACTTCTTGGAACCTTGTTTGTACCTCAACTGTATGACCTTCATATCTCAATAGTTATGTACAAAATCTACTGGTTTTAGACTTATACAATAACAATTATTGTAAAAGGTATATTCAACCGAAAAATACTAAGTTCCAAAAAATCTTCCGCTCGTTTTGTAAGAAACGTATCAAATCAAATATATCTTTATTTACATGTCGTTAAAAATTCATGTAGGTACTTAATTTAAGTTAAGTTTAAGTTATAAGGTAAGCATACTTATTCTAGGGAGACTCCTCAGAGATCAGTCTCTGGCTCCGAACTAAGCTACAAACTTGTGTTTCAGACACCGGAGATCTTTAATCTGGAGAAGCAATTACAAATTGTAGTATAAAATATTAATCTAAAGTGATTAATATATAATTTAGATAGTTTTATCGCGTCACAGTCTACAGCAAACTATTTGATGTACAGCTTTAACCATGACATACTTGATTTTTAGAGCAAACAGCAACGCCACCCAAAGGTTTTTGTAGGTTCGTTATCATTAAAGCTTAGCAATTAAATTATCATGCCTCATGACTATTTATCATTTGTATTATTTCTTCGTATGAATTAAGTGACCGGGCTCTGATGTCGAGAGTCAAGCCATCTAAAGGCCTCTGACTTGGTTTTACAACTGCTTATATTAAGACAGTTGGAACCCACAATTTAACGTCTCATCTGATCCACGGTAAATGCCCCGATGAAAATGACACTTTTAAAAGACAGTCTTTACCTACTAATCCAAAGACTGTCCGCATAGACCTTTGCTTATAATCTCGATGATCGCGTCAGATCACCTTAGTTAGCCAAGCTACAGGCGCTAAATTATTTGTAAGATCTGGCATGATACTTTAAAAATAAAAATAATTCCTGATGCAGCTAACAGGAATCTCCACCTTTAGGCCAGAGTATTACTATCTCGTGTCTACGCGCCCTGCTGGACAAATGTCTGTAAAGAGTAAACAAAAATACATACGCCCCATAAAAAAACTTCCAGCCTAAACTTTTACATCTTCAGTGGAGAGGCTCTCGAATATATTACAACTTTAGCTCGCTGTGCGAATTTCGATTTACGGTGAGATTTTATCGGCAATAAATGTCCATTATGGTCGAAAACCGCGCTCTGTCCTGTCTATTGCCAAGACATTATGCTAAAAGGGAAGTTTAACAGGGTACTGGCAACTGACGTATAGCGTCGTAAGTGTCCGTGCATAAACAACTTTTCTTCACCTTTCAGCAGGAAAACAGAGATTTTGCTGGCTCAAAAGACGTACCAAAATCAATTTGTGACGCCCTAGCGGTTGTCAGTCAGCTGGTGATGATCTATCCAACAGCTGACAAAAATAGTAAAATTGTGTATTCATGCATTATCTGGCCAATATCGCTTTCGTCTGTCCTTATGAATGTGTGTATGTATGTGTGTTGGTATGTAGGCCGTTTTTGTGCACCTGTCTCGACAAAACTTGATATACAGGTACTGTTTTTAGTCAGTATTGTTTTTAGTCGTCGTCGTCGGCGAACTTTGTTTGGGCAGCGCTATTTACTGGTCGGCTTAAAATATATTTGATAGAGCTATTGCATAAGCAGCCCACTGTACAATACACTATACTATATAATAGAGAGTCATAGGCCATAATACATCACGCTAGCCAAGTGTGGGTTGGGGGATCACACACGTCTTTGGATATTGCAGTCCTCATTTCAAACGTGTCTGTTTCCTCACGATGTTCCGTAAAGAGAGCCAATCCAATACATAACTTGAGAAACAAATCATTGGTGTACGGCCGGGATCGAATCAGGGGCCGTCTGATTGAAAAACAGACGTTTTCACCTCCGAGCCACACTCGCTTTTAAAAATAGTGCGATTAAATATCATAAATACATTTGAAATGATAAAGTTCCGGTAATTACAAATATTTCATCCACGAAGTCTACTATTCGGATAAATACTTATAATTACTAGTCATAATATACTCGTAATATAACTTGAATCTTACATCCATAACGAATAGTCTAAGAACGGACAAGTTTATGTAATAGATCAGGAAACATGAAACTTTTTTATTAGAAAAAAGAAATAATGAAAGACAAATTTATACGTTACACGAAAATACTCAAAATAGTAGTATTATGGTAGCTAGCTTACGTACATTAGGCACCAATATTAATACTGAACTTGTAGACAATAGGGCTATTAGGAAAAAATAAAACCTGTTTTGAATTATAGGTATGTTATTGGCACTAGCATATACATAGATATATAGTCGGGTACATATTTGAAATAATCTATATTTGATCAAATGTCGCGAGAATGTACCTATTGTTTATTCTTTACTTACAATAAACAGCTTTGTATAAGTAGTCTGTATCCTACAATAATAAAATACGAATACTTTAAAAAGCGAGCGAATTCGGAGAGCAAGGGATATTAAAATAAAATTAAAAAAACTAGCATATAAATCAGATAAAATTATAATCATTTTTAATTGTATCTGGATGTTTTGCTACGAGAATCAAATTGAAAATTAGCTATTGTAAATGCTCTGTTCTCACGATCATTACGTTGTATTCTATATGATTACGTTGTATTCTAAACTGGCTGCGGCTCGTGGTGTTACCTGCATTAATCCTAGATAAGTTGCATCTATGTGTTTATTTAGGGTCAAAGCTATCTTCATACCAAATTTTCATTCAAATCGGTCCAGCCGTTTGAGCGTGAAGAAGTAACAAATAACAAACATAACGTTGGACGTTTATCCAACGTTTTTTAAGTATGTGACCGTTTTTTTGTTTCGTGTAAATAAATAACAAACATACCCACACTTTCAAACTTTCGTCCATATAATATAAATGGGATAGAATAATGATTGTACTAATATGTATACATATACTACATAAGCATAATCTTAATAGCTAATAAGACCTACCACTTAGAAAATCTGGTTACTCCCGCAAAACGACTTATCATTGGTGGTCCCAAAGTAATTAAAAAGACCTCATAAATCGGAAAATTAAATGATTTGTAGCAACATTAAAATAGTAAGTAGGTCACCAGTTAATTAGGTCGACACCATTGTCGCATCTTATGGTGCCCATCGAATTGCCTACGGGATCTGGTTAACGGCTAAGGTTGATGGAATCTTTCCCTTAAAGATGATGAGATGAGATAGAAATGGAGCCAAGAATGAAGTTTCTTTGTTGTTTGAATGACGTCCTTTCCTTAATAGTACCTATAGTCATTTTGTTTTCATGGTTTTTTTTTCTTGCTTAAGGATACCTAATAATTATGATTGTGTGGTTACCTGTACTACAGTGGTGTATCCAAGATCCAAGATTAAATAATGTAAGTTTATAGTTTTTTCGGGTGCAATATCAACTCAGAATCGACTCGTATATCATGAGTGTACATAAACGAATCCAGTTATTAATGTTGCAGATTATTATTGACATGAAAATTACAGCCCGTCCAACCTGTTATTATTATTTTTTTGACTAAAATGAAAACCTCTCAACTCAAATTAAAACCTCGCATTTAAAACTGAACTTTTGCTTAACAGGACGCAGTTGCGTTCTTTTGTGTTGTTGCGCTGTCAAAAAAGTGGTGTTGTTAGATTTACTATAGTAGATATTTTCTTTTTGTCAAAAATAAAATTAACGTTTGGACGGGCTATTCCACCTCTTACATACTCAAAATAAATTAAAGCTTAAAATTACACTTTCACTTCATTTTCTCTTTAGCTGCCAAACAGACGATAACTCGTGCCTTAGCAGCCCTTAGCCCTAGTGCCATAATGATTCCACTAGACCGAGCAAGCGAAGTCTCTATTTAAACCTATATGTATGTTTGGGTGTTGATTGTCGTAGTTTTAAACCAGTCTCAAAGGAACTTGGTAATACAGGAACTGTTAATGTTTAATTGGTTTCCACAAAATAAAGTTGAAAAGTAATTGTCGAGATATGAAATCGTGAAGTTTCGGTACGAGTGTTGTATGCTCGCGAAGTCTTATCTGTTTAGATAACTTCTAGTAATTTAGTCAATATACAGAAATAAAAACTTTATTGCAAGTTGTAAATTACAGATAACTGAATATTGAGGTAGATTTGGCTACATTGGCTTCTAAATGAAGAAGCACCACTCGATTGTTGTAAATAGACAATAGCTCTAAAATTCAAAGATTTAAATAGCGGAAACCATTGTTCATCGATATACGAAGCTTCTATTCTAAATATTCCGACTTACATTTCCATTCTTCCATTGTGGCGTAAGATTTGTTTTAATTTATTATGACAGAGGTACAACAAATTTAAATTTTAAAACGATTTAACTATCGAGCGAATTTTACGTAATCGTGTTTTGGAACTACAAAGATTCTTAACACTGAATTAAAGACAATAAAACTGAAAAATAACATATTCCTATCATCTACACAGGATTTTAAAGGAGTTCTCAAAATTTGCTAATTTCCTAAATAAGTCGTATAATCTCATTAACTACTTTGCTTTCAACTTCTACATATCATTCTGAAATATCAACACACATTTTAGTCACAAAATATTACCTGTTCCTTATTTATTCTGAGTCAATAACTTACATAATTTGCGATAGGGCACTGACTCCAATTTCAAGGCAGTAGAACGGAAATATTTATTCGCCTACAAACATAGGAATGGTTGCCTTTGAAAGGTCGTTGGTTCTAAGAAGGTGCAATGATCTAAACCAGAGGTTAATAGTCAAGGCTAGATTATAATCTGCATGGATACTGTTACGATCATGTAGATTTAGAATATTGAATTGACTTAAAGTAAGTAGTATTTTAACTGCTATCCAAAACCTCAGACATATCCTAGCGACACGCTTTATATTAGCTTCACCTGTATGTTTGTATGTTTGTTTGTAACCAACTTCTTTGTGCGCGATTTTGACCCACTTTAAACGGCCAGATTTCGTTCAAACTTTGTAGATTTATTGAGGACCGATGACAATACACTAATTTGATAAAATTACGGTTTTCTATAAAAAGCGTGTTTTTTAGTTTTTTTTAACTATTAATTATTTTATTGTCACATATAACAGGACATCCTACTAATATCATAAAAGCGAAAGTGTGTAAGTTCGACAAACCGATTTTGATGAAATTTGGATGATAAGTTAGACCTTGGATTAACACATAGGCTACTTTTTATCCCGGATTAACGCGGGCTATACCGCGGGGCGCAGCTGATTACAAATACATTATGTATGTATATGCGGCTATGTATGTATATAGCCCGTGTCTTCATACCTAGTCCTTCCCATTGTTTGTTCCTGCCGAAGAAAACAAGTGTCAACAATCTTGTTTTTTACTTACGCTTACGTTTGACCGCAGCTTGCCTGATGTTACGCTTGACTGTGGTCTAAGATGTATCACGCTTGCCTAGAAGGAAGGAACTTCCAAAATGTTTCTTTATTGACGCGTGTTTGGTATACTCGTTAGTCTATGTTGGAGGTTTTGATAGCGGTTAGTTAAAAATATTACTTACTTTGAAAAAAAAAACTACGAGTACACTTGGTAATATAAGATTTTTAGACCACCGCAATTGCTTTCAAAAAGGTACTATGAAATATTTCAATGCAAAAAGTATTATGACTTGTTTGAATTACGCCAAGAACATTACGTAGCACTCACAAAAAAGTTAATATCAGAAACCTCCACAAGTGCACATTCCTTAATAGTTTACGTGCAGGTCTATTTACAAATTTAACGTGCAATTAACCGCTCGAAATTAATCCTTAATACCGAGTAATAACGCCGGTAATAGCTGCAAAACATTTCTTAGTATTCAGATCAACTTTCTGTTACCGAACCCTGAACAACGTGGTCCGGTTCACGCAAATTAAATCGTGTTATTTGAATGTAATTGTTAATTGTTCACGTTAATTGTATATCTTTTCAGAAAAGCCACGGCAGTTATTGCATTTGAAAGTCAATGAAATGAAATAATGAATCACAATTTCATTCAAAAATGTTCATTATAACTACCTATATTGTTCATTTATAGTCGAAGAGCGTTTTACTGTGATAATAAATTGCTTAGAAATTGTATTTATGGTGCTACTCGTATGATGGTATGGATTGTACCCAGTTATGCAATAAATACATTCTTATTCTTATGGGTTAAGGAGTAGTTCTTTTTGGAGCTATAAGGAACCTTTAGTTTATCTTAATCGCTCTGTCTGTCCGTTTGTACTTCTACTATAAACTATACGGACCACTTAAAACACTAAACATAGCTGTTTTATATAATTTATTAGCGGACTGGGCCAGTAGTTGAAGCGAAATGGAAAGGGTTGTCCAGCTAATATTATAAATGCAAATTTTAGTACGACTTTAGTCGTCTGAGGTACAGTCGATTGTAACAATTCGGTTGAAATATTTTAATAGTTATAACACATAATAAACAGCTAAGCATTTGACCAGTAGGGCGCTTAACCACACGAGTTACTCACACACTAGCTTAAGGTGGAGCATGCCTAGTTTGAGATTACTGGCTCAGCTGGCTGCCGGAAAAGTTTAGTTAAGTGTTTGGCAACTGTTTTTTCAACTTGAAGGTGGCAAGTAGCCAGCATAACCTCTAGAAAATGTTCTACCACCGTGGAATGGAGTATATTTGGATGGAGGTAGCTTAATACATACTTTGGATTTATACATAAGCTGCTCATTATCCCGGATTAACGTAGATAACACTAAATTAACACAAATTAAATCATTTATTTTTGCTAAATAGGTACAATTGGTGTTATTACATTAAGTTGGTCCTCTATTTTGACCGTCAGGCAAGATTACAATGTTTTCTGACATTGTATTATATTTTAATTAATCAATGTAAGAAAATTGATTAATTAAAATATACTTTTTGTCAAATACTGCAGGCAGCAGCATTAATTATACACACGTGTCATAACAAGATTATATGTAAAAAGTCAATAAGTACAGTCAGCAGCAGAAATAATTAAATACATACATGTCATAAAAGTAATACAATATTAATATGTCAATGAATGAATAAATACAATAAGTTAATGTTAAATAGTTTGGTCTTCCAGAAATTAAGGGGCAACTATAGTAAAGATATAATATAATAATAATAATTTTTATTTATGCAAAAGAATTGTTACATTGTTATACAAAATTTTTGTTATAAATTAAATAAAGTCTTATATTAGTGTTAGTTTTAGCTAAATTTTGCATATTTTGAGGTTCTAGCTTTCTCAGTAGGATTCCCTGAGTTTGAGAAAGCTAGTTTCTCTTCTGGAGTGTAGTAATAATGGCTACTTAGAAAATAATACCGCATTAGACATAAAGGACGTGTGAAGGAAGGTGTTACGAATGAAGTTCAATAAGGTTGTTTGGTGTGTGTTTAATAGAGAGTGTGTTTGGTGAGTGTAGTGTGTTTTGTGTGTAATTGATGTGGTTGTGTATTAGCATGTATTTTAATGTGATTATGTGTAAGTGTGTGTGATAGTGTGTTGGTGTTCGTATGTGTTTGTGTGCGAGTGTATGAGGTGGCGTGGGAGTGGTGGGCTTGAGTACCGTCAGTCTATAAGCTGGGGTGCAGGTGTTAATGTAAGGTGTGCGTATGTTGCTTGTAAGGTTGTTTGAAATTTGTTTTGCGTTCATCTACTGTTTAGAACGAATGAGCTCCTCAGTATCGCGATAGCTGAGTATTTAAATATTGTATTGTTCCAGGGAGGTGTCCAAAGACCACCAGATGACGTGGCGGTTCTGGCAGCGGCGGCGCCTCGTTGTCGCTCTGCTGGCGTTCTTTGGTTTCTTCAATGTATACGCACTCCGAGTCAACCTGTCCGTGGCTGTGGTAGCCATGACGGAGCCGCTCGAGACTACGCTCGAAAATGGCACTATTGCTATGGTAAGGTATTCATTCTTTTGATTGACAACTCTATTACTTATTATGATTAGATCCCGGCCGGCCCCTTTGACTTCAACTACCATTAACCTAAAATTGGGACGACAGACAACTCTCTGTGTCGGGGATGTCGGGAGGAAGATGAAATGGTAGAACACGTGCTAATGCACTGTGATGCTACCAAACAAACCAGGGCAGAAGTTCGGCCCGAAAAAAAGCATCTCAAGATCAAAGTTCGACTTCTATTAACAACATTCAATTATACCATCTGGCGCAATAGGGGTGGAACAGGTATGCCAGCGACCCAAGGCCGTGCTCCGTTATTTCAAGGAACTAGGTTGGCTTGAGTAGGCTGGTATGGGGGAATGCATTTATTAAGCTACCTATGCGCCTTAATGTGGGATATTATCGTTGGTACTTGTATGGTATCAAATGTTACATTTTAAAAATCTTAACTAAAAATGTAAATTCACGTACCAGCATCCTCGGGCACTGCACCTGTAGTTGTTATAAAGACATCATAAAACCCCTCTTAGGGTTCGCGCAGCTTGGCAGTAACATTTTATTAATATTATCGACGGTGAGTTTATTCGCCTGGTGTTTTTTATGTGAGCGTAATAATGCCCTTCAATTCAAGGATATCAATACCTTTTTCATGTCACACGTTTTATAGGAATGTGTAGGGTCTTGCAAGTTGTAAGGCACGTCGGTTGTCGTCTTTCAAATATTGGTAGCTAGTATAATATACTAAATATTATTATACACACATATCATGTACACCCTAAGCATACAAAAGCGTATGACTCCGTGGTAAAAACGGCTGCTTTTCCATCAGATGGCCTCTGGTCGATCCGGGCCTCGGCCGTATCATCGGAAATCATCGTGCGGGAACCGGCATGTTTGAGGACCACAATATCCAAAGACGTGTGTCAGTGTTAAAAACCAAACGAAGATTGGAGTCCATAAATGTTTGAACTCGTTTTTGTCTTAAAAACATACACAATTCTGCATTAAATGAGAAGAAACATATACAGCGTTGTCGTACAGTATTGTCTGGTCGATCGAAAATAATGATTTTATCTGTTATTATTGTTCTATTCCAGTAGACTTTGTTTTTGTCATAATACGAGTACATGTTTTAAGTAGATATAATTTTATTAGTGTGCATTTTAGTTGTACGGCAACTACAGATAATCCGATCGGTGTTCATAAAAAATATATTTCCTAGCCTTACAAACAATAACACATACATATTCATGCTGTATTTAAATTATCTTAAAAGCTTCCTTCATTTGATATAAATATTTGTATTTGATGTCATTTTATATCTTTTGCTTAGAGGTTTGTGTATGACTAGATTCGATTCCTTGATTTTCGAATGGTGATTTATAAATTTACTTACTGGGTGACCCGGCGTATTAGGTTCCACTTACCCACTTAATAGTAGTGCATTCAATCGTTTCGGACGGTTAGACTAATGTAATGACTATAACCAATTTGTATATTTTATTATTTTTTACGATTTTGCACGATGTTAATTCGTAAAACACAAAAATCATTAATCTTGTTCGTCACTTTTTTACACTCAAACTGGTATGGAGGTAGCCTATATTAGGAGGTAGCCATTGGATTAACAAATACTGAAGGCTACACTTAATCCTGGATTAAAATGGGTGACATTGCGGAAGCGCGGCTTATCTAAAAATATATTTTAATTTAATAGTTTATAGTTTATTTATTAGCTTGCAACATATGTATGACATAAGGCTATGTTACATGTACCCTGTTGTAATAGGGCGTAGCAAGAGGCACTGGCTAGCTTTACTCCGAGGCAAACTAGACAGTGTCTTTACAATATTAGCTACTTTTGACTAAATATTACTGGTACTGTACATTAACATATTATATTTATAATTTAGTTTCAACAATTTCTTTCAAATTACTAAGATTTGGGCAAAATATTTACCATTTTATGTTTATTTTATAAATAGCGAGTTAATGCCGCCAGCATTTTAGGCCTTATCCGCGGACACTGACTTCGATTTAATCTACTATTTGTATTTTTTTTGTGTGTTTTTATTTATGTGATTATTTTATTTATCAATTAATTAATATTTATTATTTATTTATTTATTATCACAGCTCTTTTTACTGTTCTAGGTACCGGAGTTTGACTGGAGTCCGCAGACTAAAGGGCTGGTGTTGAGCTCGTTTTTCTATGGCTACCTGATCACACAACTGCCCGGAGGCTGGCTCGCTGCCAAAATAGGAGGTAACAGGTTTGTCCTGCTCATAGACACACCTTAGCTTCGCCTTCATAACCATAAGCAGCCCACTATGACGACCTCGTTGGCGTGAAGGTTACCATGCCGGTCTGCTAATCAGAAGGTTCCGGGTTCGATTCCCGGCCCGGTCAACATCTTTGTGCTTATTTAAATTTGTTGACTGGGGGTCTGGGTGTTAAATATGTATTTATATATAATATGTATGTATGTATATATAGTATATCAGTTGTGTTAGCAACCATAATACGAGCTAGAAATGGTTCAGTATGGGGCTAACCAGCCGTGAGTGAAAGTGTCCTAATATTTTTTTTTTTTTTTTTTACTATACGTTCCCAGTGCTGGGAATCTCTCTGGAACTTTCCCTTTTTACAAATACAAATACAAATACAAAAATATTTATTGACATAAGGTACAAGTACACAATAATAATAACGAAGCTTCTGGTCTCGTGCTAGTCGTTAGACTGTGTTACGAGACCAGATTCCTCTCCCAAAGTTTACTTTTACAAATTTCTTACGTCTAAATTTACTAGTACATATTTAATCTAATATATATATATATATATATATATGCAAGTTACTATGTTATTAAACAATAATAATATATTGTACAATGCCAAAAGAAAAATAATAAATTCCAAACAATACAATATTTGCTAAATGCATACGTTAATAAAACAATTTAGAAAAACAAAATAATATGTTACTTCAAAATAAAAACATTTACAAATCTACCCTACATCAAATTGTCTTTAGTAGTAAACAGAGCCGCGGCCGCGGGACACTCACACAGGTATACGACTTGCTAACTACTACTACATGCACACTGTTTACTTGTTTCTGTTATCGCCCGCTTTTGTGCGCGTTACAATAGAATGTAGACAGAATATGAGTTCACAGAAACATAACATCTGCGATTACAATTAGGTAACTGTGTTTACATTTCGTTTATAATCTTGTCTATTTATTAACAAAGTTATGCATACATTTACTATATAATTACAACATTTTTAATTTATATAATACAATCATATGACATATATACATTTTTATATTAATTTCATTAGGTGATATAAAATAACTCATTTTTAATAGTTACATCTTAGTAAGTAGGAAATTCAGTAAAAATATGTTATATTTATTACATATTAGTAATTATCTATTTTATACAACTAGTAAGCAATAGAAGAGTCTGCGAGTGCATAATCTTTAACATGCACAAGTGTGCGTGTGGTGTATTATGCGCGTGAGTGTGTCACCAGGTAATCTTTTGCAGAATAGAAAGGTGCAGAGTGTTGACTTAGTATCCTACTTTCTACAACAGAGCTAAGCGCTTCTGTATCGACTGCCCAATGCTTATGTCTGTCTATAAATGTTTCTACTAGTGTAGAGGCCGCAATTTTAGACAAACCTTGTTGAAACTTGCCTACTTGTATTGACGTCACAATACTTACACTCATTTTGTCGTATAGGAACCTTGATATGCTCTCTTATTAAACCACAGCCTGTGTTAATTTCTGTACTGACGTAGTAAAATCAGATACTGTTAATATCGTAAATCCCTAAGGGCCTCTTTAGTAGACATCCAGACAAACAACTTTTGTTCTACGTCATTTGGAAATTCGCGTAACCAAATTAGCTTCTGTATAGAAGCAGCGCTTCAAAGAATTTATTATATGGCGAAGAGATTTTTTTCGCGAACAACAAGTAGTCGTTTAACAAACAATGTTTTGTCTTTACATACTAAACTCACTATTACACACCCCATCATACTTATTGTATTTTCCTCTCCATGCATTGGTTGCCTGAAAGAGATCGCTTTTAGTGATAAGGTCGCTATTTGTAGCACTAGTTATTTTCTCTGTTTTGTATTGTCTTTTATTTGTGTTGCAATGAAGAGGTTATCTATGCTTATGATTGCCTTAGCGTGGAGAGTGGCTGTGGATTTATTTCGCGTTGGTGGCATGTTTCACATTTACGAGCTAAATGTCCAAACCAGGTCTGATCGTGGATAGCTACGCCATCCGCACATAGTCCTCCACTAACTGCGGTCTTCAGTTGCTCCCAACTAGCTACTTTGATGTTGAAACTCGGCATATCACGTTTAACGCCTATCCTCCTATATTCTTAGTATGTAACGTATTTTTTTTTACTCTAAATAGGTCAGCGCTTGACCACAATTCACCTGATGATAAGTGACATTGAGGTCTACAGTGAAGCGCGCTTACCTTGAAGGAACCGGTTCACTCTCGCCTTGAAAATCGCTAGATTATAGTCATTGGGGAACAGAGAATTCGGCAAGGAATTCCAATGTTTGGCGGTTCGGACAACAAAGGTGGAGGCAAAACGCTTAGTGCGTGCCTTAGGCACCTCAACTGTGCGGGGACCTCAGGCTCAAGGGCTGTTGGAAGTGGGGTTCCAACAGTCCAGCCAAATTGGGCCCGAGAACGGTGGCAGATTATAAATAAAATAAAATCTGCCTCTGTGGAAGTTGCTCAAAGCAAACGCCAGGAGAGCTTCGGTGTGTTCCCACCGGAGAACCCGGAGCCCTCTACCAGGCATAGAGGCTGGCCACCGAGGGGGTTTTAGTGGGTAAGAATCCCACATAACCCAGCTGCACCACATTGCAGCTGGGTATCTTATAGAAGATTTCCCCCTCGTAAAAAAAAAGGCACCTCAACTGTAAACCGATGCCGCCTTGGCGTTTCCCTGCTCATCCGATAGTGAACGTATATACTAACAAATACTTTTCGTGCTAACAGTTATCGCGTGACGTTTGCAGGGTGTTCGCCATCGGTATCGGAGCGACGTCTCTGCTGACCCTGTTCACTCCGCCGCTCGCGCACACCAGCACAGCTCTGCTGATTGCTGTTAGAGTCGTCGAGGGATTGTTCGAAGTGAGTATCGCATAAGCAGCCCATCATACGTATAGCATAAGCAGCCCATCATACGTTTCTACTACTGAAACCTGGGGCCTTCTCTGGCATGGAGCGAAGTACGCAGCCAGCCATACAAAGCTAGTGTGGCTTGGTGGTAATAACGTCTACTTTTCAATCAGACGGCCCCTGGTTCGATCCCAGCCTTACACCAATGACGTGTTTTCAAGTTATGTGGTGTGTTGGATTTGCACGCGCTTTACGGTGAAGGAAAACATCGTGAGGAAACTGGCATGTTTGAAGACCATAATATCCGATGACGTATGACATCCGCCAACCCGCACTTGGCCAGCGTGGTGGATTATAGCCTATATCTCCCAGCAGTGGGAACGTAAATATGTAGTGGGCTGCTTATGCTATATAAATACGTAAGGTCACAAGGCCAATTGCGTTTTTTTTTTATATTAGGACACATTTCACACACGGCTGGTTAGCCCCATACTAGGTAAACCATTTCTAGTTAGTGTTGTATGTCTTCATACACTACTGATATTCTACTAATAAAATAAATGCGAAAGTTTGTGTGTGTGTGTGTATATTTGTTACTTCTACACGCTCAAACGGGTGAACCGATTTTTATGAAATTGGGTGTGGATATAGGTTAGATCTTGGATTAACACAAGCTATTTTTTGTCCCGAAAACTGTCGTGGTTCCCGTAGGATACGCAAATAATTTCAAATCTATGTATTTCTTCACGCTCAAACGGCTGGACCGATTTGATGAGATTTACTTTGAAGATAGGTTAAACCCTGAATTCACGCATAACCTTTTTTTTATCCCGGACTAACGCGTGTAACACCACGGGGCGCAGCTAGTTCTAAATGTTTGTTTGTAAACGTTCCAGGGAGTGACATACCCGTGCATCCACGCGGTGTGGTCCCGATGGGCCCCGAGTCAAGAGCGCGCGCGGTTAGCGACCTTCGCGTTTAGCGGCAGTTACGCGGGCACTGTTGTCTCCATGCCTGTTTGTTCTCTACTCGCCAAGTATACCGGCTGGCCTGGGATATTCTATGTTTTTGGTTAGTATTAAGGTTGTTCGCTAGCATGCTGCAAGTGCTCATATGCCGCTAGATGGCGTTAAATAGGTATAAGTTAGTTTTATTCATCCCAGCATCCCAAGTGATTTCTTTTGTAACTTTAGAATCGGTTCGCGGAAACTACTGTTAATGTATTATTTTTAAGGCTCATCACAAAACAACATTTATTAAGCGTTGATAGCAAATATGTACAAAAAGCCATATAAAACCCATATCTACTATCATCTATTCTGTGACGATGCGGCTACACTCACACTAGCATTGACAAATTTTTTTGTCACTTGAACTTCAGCATATTTGAATATGCATGCCAATTTCGAGCGCTCAATTGTCGATTATATGGCTCGTTCGTAGAGGAAGCATTTTTGGAACAGGAAATATTTTTATGATTTGAATTGACTATGGTTCAAATCTCATGAATTATTAATTTTGCTATTTTATTTTGTTCGAAACTCTTTTTTTTTAAAGGAATATTATGGGAAAGTCAATATTTTCAATAGGTTTCGTTTTCGTGTATGTTAATATTCATAGTGCATACCTTAAAACCTCAAATGAAATTAAAAAAATAAATCTATTGGGTACATGATACGAGTAACAAGAAAAAACTTTTCTCACGAATCATCTAACATATTGCATGAAACAGTTGTATTTTTCGCATGATTCCAAAATGTAAGCCATTTCATTTGGGAAAGTTGCGAATAATATCATATCCACTATTTTGGCGGACATCCGAATATCATCAAACATAGCTAAGAACATCAAAATCGGTGCATCCGGAATAACAGCTTCAAGTCTAATGATTAGAAAAGTAAATAATTACATATTATCAGGGAATTTATATATAATTGCTTGCGAGGTACGGCAGTAAAGAAGGGACCATGAGACAATGGGACAAAATAGAAAAGTGTCTGATAGTGGAACTGACCCTGGAGTACCCCATAGAACCTCCAAAAGTATGACAGATAGGGGGGTGGTGCTTGATGAAATGTTGTTAAGGACTTTTGGCCTATTGGTGATCTGCAAAAAAAAATATGGGTCCCGAAGAAAAAAAAATTGACTCCATACAAACTCCATACATTTAGTACCCAGGAGCCGAGCAAGTGCCGCGGCGAGGCCGTAGGCCGAGCCGCGGCACTTGCGAGGCTTAACAGTAAAAAAGGGACCATTGGACGTTGGGAAAAAATTAAAAGTGCCTGAAAGTGGAACTGGCCCTGGAGCACCCCAAGGGATCTCCGAAAGTATAACAGATAGGACGGTGATGCTTGAACAAATATTGATAGGCATCTAAGGCTTATTGGTGATCTGATGAAAAATGTATGGGTTACGAGAAAAAAAAAACGCCTCCATACAAAACTGCATACAATTGGTACGCAGGATCCGAATAGACTATGGATATTATTTTAGCTTCATTTGAAATAAAAAAAAACTATTATTATTATTCTAAGGTAAGAGGCCTGTCGAAATCTTAGTTATTATAAATATACACCTGGCAGTTTACATGTATCGTTGATATAATTATACACTAGTGGCCCGTCCCGGCTTAGCACGGGCATAAAAAAAAATCAATTCTAGGAGATATGTTTGAAAGTCGTTCAGAAGTGTACCTAATATTTTATTCGTTACGAACAAACATTTAAACTTTATCGCATTATAATTTTGACATAGATTAAAGTTTTTTTTTGTATATATGGGTTCCGCTGCTCTCAAGACATACTAAACGACACCCGCCACAACTAACTTTTCTTAGCGCATGCGATGAAACAAATTTTTTACTCTTTTTTATACCTTGTGTTACATTACTGGAGTCTTAATAAGAATTTCTTACCCTTTGCAACAAAATATAATGCCTATGTCATTTGGGGATAATGTAACTTCCCAACGGTGTAAGAATTTTTAATTTTAGTCCAATAGTTTCGGAGCCTATTCGCGTCAAAAAAACATAAAAACATCCAAACAAACAAACAAACAAGCCTTTTGTAATTATGAGATTGTTAAAGATATTGATAGGTAAACAAAAGACGTAGGTATAAAAATTTGATATAATTGGCCAAGTACGAACCGGGCTCGCGCGTGAAGGGTTCCGTACCATTATTAAAATATGGCGAAAAAACATGTTTTTTGTATGGGGACCCCATATCAAACATTCATTTTATTTTGGAAGAAAGAAAGAGAGAAATCATGAAAGAATCTACCAAGTGTCATTGTAAAGATAGAGTAAAAAGAGGTAATACGTAGCTTAATATTCTGTAGAATTCTTTAGTGTCCTGTTATCGTTTTTGATATTGAGCAAAAATACAAAATATAACACGTCTTTTAAGGTACACTTTAAAAACGTGTCATCCACCCTTTATATTTGTATATTTTCTGTTTTTAGTATTTCTTGTTATAGCGTATCTAGTACTTGTATACTCTTGGGTTATAACGGCAACGGAAACAAATAATTTGTGAAATTTTCAGCTATCAAAGTGTATAAGAAACAGCCTGGTGACAGAAAGACAGACAACGAATATTTTGTAAAAGGCATTCGTTTTTATCTTTTAAGTACAGAAAAGATCGCAGTAGTATATTAATTTCATTCCTAGGGTACCTAACCCTAAAAATTATTGCTGCAATATAAATACGTTTTTTTAAGTATGTCAAATATGACAAACTGACATTGACATAACTAAATTTCATTCAAATAATCAAACAAAATTATACATATTTTAAATTTTTAATTCTATTACGATACTTAATATAAAAATAGCAATAATTTATTTAAAAATAATAAATAAATTTCATCAAACTCTTTAACAATACTTTTTTTTGATCCTGCCATCTATCGGAATTTTGTTGATTTATTACTACGGATGGTAAGCTTGGGTTCATGTTTGGCAGAGAGAATGACACTAACGGAAACGGAAACTAACAATGTATACGTATACATGTCACCAACTTAGCTGTTCAGGTGGCCAAAATTGGAATTACAAGTTCGACAGCACTCTTAGGTGGCAACAAATCTCCACTAGCGACACTGTCAACTGAACAGCTAAGTTGTTGCACTGCACTCATACATGTGTATTTTGCTGGAAAAAATCACGCTGATATATCTGTTTTGCGATAAAAAATGTATAATATTACCTATTTCGCGCCCCAATTAGACCATTTTAAGTTTATGTTAAGTGATTACTATTTAAAAATCTTAGAGGAAATGGTTGCCAGTCTGAGAAGCATTTAGTATGGGGCTCGGAAAGCCTTAATATTTTTTTTTTGGACACATTCACACAAGGCTGGTTAGCCCCATACTGAACCATTTCTAGCTCGTATTATGGTTGCTAACACAACTGATATACTACATATACATACATACATATTATATAAATACATATTTAACACCCAGACCCACAGCCAACAAATTTAGTTAAGCACAAAGATGTTGACCGGGCCGGGAATCGAACCCGGAACCTTCTGATTAGCAGTCCGGCATGGTAACCTTTACGCTAACGAGGTCGTCAAATAAGGTTATAAGCTTGTTATCTTTTTCATATTCATACATTTAACTATAAACATAAACTTAAAGCGTTCTAGCCAAACCGTCTATGTTTATTATATTACTAACTTAAAAACTAGTACATGTACACTTATTACAATTAACATATCTTAGACCATAGTAATGCTTAACATCAAGCAGGCCCGGGTAAAACGGGAGCGTATTCAACATTTAAAAAAAACTTATTTCCAACGTACTGTATGTTGTTCCAGGGATCATGGGTTTGGTGTGGACCACAGTGTGGTGGATCGTAGTCAAAGAAAGTCCAGAAAAGGATCCTCACATCACACCGGCTGAACTGAAATATATACAGGTAGATATTAATTTATTTTAGTGATCAAAATCCGACCACTTTCGCTAATATAGCGCATATAGCTGATTAAAAGATCTTAGCCAATCATATAAATTAAGCGACGATCGATTCGGGCAGTCAATTTTGGATGGGTGACAATGCTAATAGCAAAATAATAATGAGGAATTTTGTTTATTTTTATAATTACTCAGGTGTATTCTGTCAAAAATTTTGGTGTTATTTTTTTTTATCATTTTCTTGTTGGTATTAGTTCGGTCAAATATGTGTATCATAGACTATTAGAGGCTCAACCTCTTTGAAAATCATACTACGTTTTCATTCGATACACGTAGCTCCATCTATTCGTATTTTCTTGAAACGACTTTACTTGGATCACGCGACCCACTATCGTTATATCACTACGACTGCCGCGCGTTGCGGAATTTGCGGCAGCTAGGCTGCACGCTCGATTTGCAGCGCCATCTAGGTTTCATCAGTAATAATGGCAAACTTCCTCGCCACGCTTTATTGTATGGGAATCAGCAATCATCTCTAGTATTCTGATCCCTGGTTGGTATATAAGTTATTTGCGATTAAATCATCATCCCTATTTCTCAGGATTCTCGCGGCACGCAGTCAGACGGGCCGCAGGTGCGGCACCCCTGGAAACAGATGTTGCTCTCCGCTCCGGTCTGGGCCATCGTGATGGCTCACTTCAGTGAAAACTGGGGCTTCTATACCTTGCTCACATTCCTACCCACTTTCATGAAAGGTGAGTGATTCCATATTATATGTACATAAGTATGTATTACTAGTGGTGCTCCATAGTACCCGCGTTAATCCGGGATAAAAAAGAAACCTGTATTAATCAAGACTGGCTATCTATACCAATATTATAACGAGGAATAGTTTTATTGCTTGTTTGTTTGTTTGACGCGAATAGGCTCCGAAACTTCCTGAGTCTCTGTTTCCTGAGAAGTACCACCTAGGGATCTTCAAATCTAGAGTTAATAGGTATTTTCTAGGTAAGCGTGTAACATCGTAGGCTATAGTATTGTTTAATACCAGGCAAGCAGTGGTCAAACGCGAACTTATAAGATATAAAAAAAACTGCTGGACCGATTTGAAAAAATATTTCACTGTTGGGAAGCTATATTATCCCCGAGTAACATAGAGCAACAATATGCAACTTAGATTATTTTAGAGACCTTGCGATTCTTTAACTATTTCCTTGTATTTCACAGATGTGTTCGGTTTCGAGACATCGCAGACCGGCTTCTTGTCTGCCGTGCCATATCTAGCCATGGCTATAGTGCTACAAGTAGCAGGACATTTAGCTGACTTTTTGCTAAAAAGGAGGATCTTATCCAGAACTAACATAAGGAAACTCTTCAACTGCGGAGCTTTTATTGCTCAGGTAAAGTACACTTAATTTCTATTAGTTAAGAATGAATGTCGCTTATTCATATAAGTGAATTTTATTACTACAAAGGAAGATTCTATCTATGGCTAGTATCTTGAAGTCTTTTTGCTCAAGTACAATGTACTTTAATCCTTTAGCATTAGAAACCAATTTCCCGTATCTAAGCTTATCATAAAGTATATTTACACCTGGGCAGCTACTGTACATAGTTATGACAGACGACAGTTAGATTGTAAGTCATGACTGTTAGCCTGAGTACATCAGTAGTTGAGCCATGTCAGAGGCCCTTTGGCGGCTTGTAAACTCTCGACAACAGAGCTTTGCCAGTCAACTTGTACGAAGAAGAATTATATATTCCCTGAAAGCAATAAATTTACCCTTAAAAATAACGACTAGCTTGTGCAACTAAGGCTATTTCCCTTTGGGAGTGCAAACAAATAAATAAAAGCACTATGCGTGCAAACTAAGAATAGGATCGCGCCTGCTTCAACTTCACACGATAACTGTCAAAAAAGTACTGCTAGCAAAGAAAGCGTAAAAAAGAAATTTAATAATTACTTTTTTGGTTCAAAGATAAAAATGTAATTATTGTTAAATTATTCTTGATTTTATTACTGGATAATTTTGGATTAATCAATTCTACAGGTAAGAAGTACCCAAGGCAAATTAATAACACCTAAAAAAAACACGTGACGAGACATTGGTTTTGGATAGTTTCGACTTAAGTGCTGTAAGCAGTATAATAAACTATTTTTTATTTGGTACAAAAAGAAGACAACAATGAAAAAGAAATTATATTTTTATAAATATGCTTTTACTTTCGAATCCTACTCATTTATAATTAATTTGCCGTAAAATGTATAAGAAGTAGCAAAACAGCGTACATTAAACATATAAACTGAATATAATTTGTTCTTTAAATTTTTTGCACACCATACACTTTGGTTATGAAGTTTATTGCGTATGATTGAGCAAGATGGCGGTTTTGACAGTCCTATTCTTAGGTGGCACGGATAGTATATAAATTATCTTCTTGTCAAACAGTGAACACAGACGGGCTGTTGATGATGATGTTTTTGCATTATATTTTCAGACTATATTCATGGTGGTAGCAGCGTACGCGCCTACTTACGTTGGTTGCGTCATATTTTTGACCATAGCTGTTGGACTGGGCGGTTTCGCCTGGGCTGGATTTGGGTAAATATAAACTTAATTTTGTCGTTTGCTTTAAAATTGTTTGATGTACTTAATGTAGGTTGAACCAGAATAAAAGTAGCACAAATCCTAAGCTACGCTAGTACCGAATTGAATCCGAATCATTCGGGTTCAGTCGTTTGAGTGTAGGCATATAAACTGCAAGAGAGAAGATTGTCTATCATTGTAACTATGTTGAATAAAAAGATATATATACCCTATATTCATCACAATACATACTTGTATTCTCATATAATTTTACAATGGACGACCTTTCCATACACAGAATGTAGTTCCACATATCCCCGAATCAGGGCGCAGCAAACGCTATTGTGTTGAGTACGCGACTTTGCGGAATTGGGTAGTTATATCTATTATATCGTCTACTTTTATGTGTAACAGATTTTTTTTTTTTATATATCAGAGTATAACAAAATTTCATAGTAGTTGATTGATTTGTTTGTTTAAAATTATGCTTAGTATATGGTGCATATGGACAGAGTAAACAAATAGTCTATAGTAGTCTTTTTTTCTAATTATTTCAAGTGTGATGTAACAAGTTAACAGAGAAGAAGCTAAGTTAAGAGCTCAACATAAACTTTAATTATGAGTTAATTTGTTTTTTTTTTCAGTGTAAATCACTTGGACATAGCGCCGCCGCACGCGAGCGTACTGATGGGTATATCCAACACTGTGGCAACACTGCCTGGAATTATTAGCCCGGCTCTAGCGGGGGCTATAGTCACTGATAAGGTAAAATAAATACAATCCGATTCAAATAGTACGCATCCTTTGCGCGTGACCTCATTAGTTTTCGTTTGGTAATATTTGCAATAAACTTTTTCGTGTTATATTTTTATTATTATTACCGAACGAATATTGTTTTATAATAGAAATATTAAATTTGAATGTATTATATACGTAACACCAAATTCCACTAATGCCGTCAGGTCCTATAGCATTTGAATCGTATTGTAAGTGCTTCTATCACTACAATCAAACTATTTTCGAATCTTTTTTTATATTTAAATGTATTAGTGAGTTTTTTTTAAATAATAGTCTAGAAAGGGTCTGTCAGAGAATCTGCCTCAATGAGGGAATTTTCTAGGTAGTACTAGCCGGCATACATTGTATAAGTTCTAAGGTACTAGAACTCAACCTCTTATTAAAAATTCTACTACGTTTTCATTTGATACACGTAGCGCCATCTATTCGTATTTTCTTGAAACGACTTCACTCGGATCACGCAATCCACTATCGCTATGTCACTACGATTGCAGCGCGTTGCGGAATTTAGCGGCATATGCTGTTTCTGTGTTTATATTACTCTGCCGACTTAATAGGAGCAGACTGCAAATCCGAGTTTTTGACCAGGTTCACTGTCGTTTATCATGTGACTTTGGTTCCGGCTGTTAGTCTTAGTATAAGCAGTCGTTAAGCCAAGTCAGAGGCCTTCGGGCGGATTGAAAACTCTCGACACCAAAGCTTGGCCACTTAGCCCGTACGAAGAAGAAGAACTGTTTAATTATAGTTAAATAACTAACACCCTGCTTTTCAATTCCAGAGCGCAGAGCAATGGCGGATAGTATTCTTCATATCCAGCGCCATCTATCTGTTCGGCGCGATAATATACGGCTTGTTCAGTTCGGGGGAGAAACAAGCTTGGGTTGTTGAGATCGACTCGGACGCGAGCTTCGACACAGATGGCGCCAGTGTCACCACCACCCGCGGATACGATAACAAGGCTATGGACAATTTGGAAATGTAGATTTGCTAATTTAAGTTACTCTAGACACTTGCAGTTACAATGTTTGTAAAAAACCTGGTATTTTTACACTTTTTTAGACATATTCAGGAACTATTTTCATGTGGGTAGTTCAATGTGTTTTTTTTTTGTCGTTCCGTCTATACTGGGATTAAAGTATTTGGTATATAAGACTAGCTTACAAAGTAAACAATATTATATCTTTTGTTTAGGTTATCGTTATCATAAACGAAAAAAGAAGAAAAAACAAAGATCATAATATAGTTTTGGACAATCAAAAAAACTTAGTGTATAGCTATATTACTGAGAGAAATAGACACGAAATAACGTGAAATGTGAGACAGTTACTCCTATTAAAGCAGTCAGTAATATAGTAGAAACTAGCACAAGTGAAAATCATCATTTTTTCCTGTAGTACGAAAACGTGAAATTATTATTATATTTAGACTAGCTGACCCGGCAAACGTTGTTATGCTTTAAAAATAGATATGTAGTAGCCGATTCTCAGACCTACTGAATACGCATATAAAATTTGGTAATAATCGGTCAAGCCGTTTCGGAGGAGTACGGTAACAAACACTGTGACACGGAAATTTTATATATAAGATTTAATTTTAAGCTAAGAGGAAGATGTGATCTTTATAGAAACCGAAGCGAGAAATTATTGTTATGTGATAAGTAAATTTCCTATTTTTTACTACATTAATTAGTTAAGTTCTAAAACAGCTTCTATGTTGACACGGTTTAACTATTAATTTGACTCAAATGAAATGTACACCTGTCGACGATAAATATTGCACATCGACCTTTAGAAAGAGACAGGCGGCTAACAAGGGATGTCCAATATCTATCGCCGGGTACAGTATACAGCATTTGGGTGATGATATATCTGTATATTATGATTATTTTTTTACCTGTTTTGCCTATTGGAAAAAGTAATTACTTTCATAATATAAAATTAAATATTCTGGAAAATCCATCCAAATAGCTATTAATATCTATGAACATCAAACAAAATTTATGTAGAAGAGAAAATGTATAAATCTCAAATGTTTTTAGTTTACTTAATCTGTCCAGCCCGTCAAGTCTGACATATAAGACGTTGGCAACTGTCGCCATTGCTGACGATAATAGCCACTTTTACCAGTGGTAATAGATGTCACAATCTCACTATGCAAGTAGTGCAGCAGTCGTTAAAAATATTATTTATTCTGTGTCAAAAATGGTAACTAAGATATTAAGACTACTGCCGCGTCACCCAACTAATTATTTGTATCTATTATCACTGATAGGATTGGCTATTATCATTAGCAGTGGCCAGGGATGATATTGTCGATTCAGAAGTTCTGAAAGGGATAATTTGAGCCGCTAGGATAAAGAAAACATACTTATGAAAATTTAACGCCATCTAGCGGCATTTGAGCACTTGTGGCATGCTTACGAACAACCTTAAATACTAGATTTGGGTGTTGTATTCTTTTTTCTACTATAACATACTTGTTAACCCGAATTATCTTCATCTCCTATTTTATTGTGATATAACGTATTAGTTAAGAAAAGTAGCTTTATTTTGTTTTATATAAACTGCTGTTACTCATACAATGTGTACACGAAGAGAGGCCTATGCTTAGTAGTGTCACCCAACAACCCGTAGTGTGATGACCGACAACCGATTTTTTTTTTTTTTTTATCTAACCTATATTGTCCCATTGTTGGGCAAAGGTCTCCCCCAAAATGTAATAGGTAAATATTATTTAGTGCAAGAGTCCTTCGTTATAGGACTAATAATAATACTTACCTATTCAGTTAAAATGCATGTATAAAAACTATAGGTACCTATGTAACTTGCGTCAATAAAGGAAACATTTGAAAGCTAGTTTCCTCTTGCACGCATTTAGATAGAAAGATAGATATATGTATATATTTAGGTAGACATTTATTTGGTTATGCAAGTGTCAGAGCATGACCTTTCATTTTTACACTTTTTAAAAATTAGTATTTGACCTGTATATTGATGTGAATTTCATATGTTTTCTTTATTGACTTGAGTAATAGTAATTATGAATGTTTTATCTTCTTCTTTTTATGAGCTAAGTGGCCAAGCTTTGGTGTCTAGAGTTTTCAAGCCGCCCGAAGGCCTCTGACTTAGCTTAACGACTGCTTGAACTAAGACTAACAGCCGGGACCTACAATTTAACGTGTAGTCCGACCCACGGTAGCGCCCAGATCACTAATCTAATAACACAAATTCCTAAATATTGTGACATGTATGTAAATGTATAATAAAAATTAGTATTATTGACATCCGATAGAGGCGCTTGTGATGACTTCAAATGTGAAAAGTTTTGAATTAGCAAAAAGCGAAACGAAAAACTTCAGGGCTTGCTTGAGAACCCTATTATTTACCTCTAGATACAAATTGTATGAGAAAAGTGCATTACATTAGCTATTATCGTGTTGTGTACATAATCCTATGTATTGTATTGTGATTAGAAATGTTTGTATTTTATGTGAAATTATATTAAAGTATAGAGAAGCATTTATCTTTTTTTGAATACCTTAGTTGGTAGCAAAATTTTATGTTACTAAAAATATAATAGTTGCATAACATGTGGCAAAATTGGAAACTAAGCATGTATAGGTAGTATTTGCTGGGGAAATGCGAAAGTAGCTCCCCCAATAACTGCAAGTAGTAAGTTTGTGGTAGTGAAAATGTTTATGAATGAACAGTACATATTTTGAACCGTAAACGTACAGTATTACGAAATTCTTCTTTTTTCTCATAGTTTATTCTGCAAATTTCAATTATTGGCGATTTACAAGGACAAAATTCATTGGTATAGAAATCACGGCCCTTCAGTATTTAAAATATTAAATTTAAAAACAGAAAATCTATAGCCATTTAGATCTCCAATTGGCTTTCTATTTTTTTTTTAAACAGTAAAATTGGCGCCAAGTATTAATTTGCGCGATTGAGTAGGTCAGTTTACTGTCTGAAAAAACAATGTTGCTTTACATGGTCTAATGAAAGTCTAAAAGATGAAGCAGTAAAAAATATTTCAGCGATCACATAATCATACCAGCTGAATTTTTTTCTAATGTAAATATATCTTTTTCATAAACTTTATTTCAGCCTAATTGCGTCGCATTTTTTCATCTTCCACTAGACGAAAGTAATTACCTACTGTATCAAAACCAATCCTTCCAAGTCTCGTACTCTAAAATGATAAAATTTGAATACCATCACGAATTAAAATAAATCGTATTTTAATTTATAGTGACTTTTCAAATATTTTAAGACATTGCAAAAGTTTAGCTAAGTTTTGCTAAAAACTGAAACAACGGCTAGCTTTCAAATCCACTCGCACTACGTCACAAGCGCCGGGCGCGCTCATTGGCAGCCTTTGTCGGCATTGTCGGCGAAACTATAAAGAGAGCCGCCGCTTTGGTACGCCGCTTCGTCGCTCATTCGGCTTCAAATCGCGCGCAGAGTCGGAATGGCGTTACATTTGGACGGCAAAGAGGTGACGCGGAGGCTGCTGGAGCTGATGCAGGTGACGGGGTACCCCATCATTCAGCACAATGGGCAGAGGAAGTTCGGTCCACCCCCAGACTGGACCGGCCCGCCGCCGCCAAGGGGTTCTGAAATCTTCATCGGTCGACTCCCGCGGGAAATATACGAAGACGAGCTCGTCCCCATATTCTCAAAAGTCGGCAAAATATACGAGATGCGGCTTATGATGGACTTTTCTGGCTCCAACCGCGGCTACGGCTTCGTCACATACACTTCGCCCGCCGACGCCTCCCGGGCTGTGAAGGAGCTGGCGGACTATAAAATCAGGCCGGGAAGGACCATCGGAGTAGTTAAGTCTGTAGACAACTGCAGGCTGTTCGTCGGCTGCCTTCCGAAGGACAAGACTAAAGAAGAAGTTCATGAGGAGCTAGCGAAGAAAGTGAGCGGGATCGTTGATGTGATCATGTACAGGAACTGCTACGATCGGAAGTATAATAGAGGGTTCGCGTTTGTGGAGTTTGAGTCTCATCGCGCGGCTGCCATGGCTCGTAGAGTCCTCGTACCGGGGGGCATCAAGCTGTGGGATAAAGAAGTCACCGTGGACTGGGCCGAGCCTGAACCCAGCGTCGACGACGAGCAGATGAAAAAAGTGAGTTTTTGCGCATTTCCTATGATCTACCTACCGACTCTGTACCCTACAATCTGTACTTATTTTTTAGTTATTAACTTTTCATTTTCCGAAGTTTTCCTATTCTTTTTGCTGAGCCTACCCTACCCACTTACTTTTATTCTTGAATGCGAACAAGTACGTTTTTTAATAAGAAGATAATTATAATTGCGTCTGTCATAGATAACAATGCTCTTTTACGATCACTTGAAACTTGGCCCAATTATTATGCGTAAACTTAAGCATCACATTACTGTTTGTAATAGCTGCCCAGATTGTATAAACAATTGAAATAGGCGCTTATTTAGCTTGCACTTTGCAGGTGAAAGTGCTGTACGTACGCAACTTCTTGATAAGGACCACACCTGATAAAATCAGATCAATTTTCGAAGAAGCGATAGGGGCCAAAGTTGAACGCGTTAAAAAGATCTATGACTACGCCTTTATACATTTCTATCAAAGGGAGCATGCTGAAACAGCAATGAGGAAGCTTCAAAATGCAGACATAGATGGCAGTAACATAGAGATAAGATGGGCAAAGCCGGTTGACAGTGAACTGTACCGTATTCAAAAGATGAGTAGGGGCAATGCGAAATTCAACAACACATATGACCATTCTCAAACTCTGTGGCTTTACAAACAGCATTTGGAGAAGAAGGAATACGCCAAGTCGCCGAAAGATGAAGGGTTTGGCTCTACATATGGCAGCTCGCTGAGTGGATCTCCCACAGACAAGTCTACCTACGTGTCTGTGCTGGACTCTTCTGCTTCCCAGAAAGAAGATTATGCACTGCACCCGGCCAAGCTTGACTCCATATGCAAGCGGTAAGTTCATCAAACTTACATTGTCTATTTGTCTAAATTAAACAGCTAATTCAACCCACACATAGGCTATTCATATAGCTCAACTGTTGTAACTTTGTTGGTACTTTTGAAAGATTTGAACAGTTTCTGAATATTAGTGATACTGAATATATTTTGTGCTGTTAGCTTAATATTCTATGCCTAGTTACAAATTCTAAAAAAATTATGTTAATGAATTGTGATAATTCCTATCAGACCCAAGATAAAGCTCTTCATCGAAGAGTAACAATATACCTTATTAGTTTTCATTGCCAAACTGACTTTACTATCTACTATATCTAATTGCAGATACATGTGGGCAAGCCCAGTGTATGACTACCAGAAGTACATGGGGCCAAATGGCATGGAGCTGTGGATTGCAAGAGTGGAGTTACCCCATGTGGGGCTGCCACTTCTGACTGTCCCAAGACGAATTGGGCCATTCATGTCGAGCTCCTGCTACACGGCACATCAGGCGCAGGTGGAAGCTGCTAGCCACGCTCTGAGGGTCATTGAGGTATGTACAGCTTGTATTATATACCATACCTAGTCATTCAGAGTAGATATACTTCCTATAAATTTTTGGGCCAAAATTTATAAATTCGGCTGTAGATTAAACTGTTAAATTATAATATGAAAGTTTTATGTATTTTTATAATTGTTTATATACTAAAATTGGTCAATTTTAATTAGATATATTTAATTACCTATCCATTGTTGGAAAATAACCTATCAACCTGATGTGCAAGCAGGGTAGAGAAGAAATATAATTGAAAGCATTAGAATTTTCTATATACCCTGTTTTTTTTTCTTGGGAGATCGGGGAATTAATTTCTCAAGGTGTTGGCACATGATAAGCAGTTTTTTTGAGCAAATAAGCCTATACCTTGCAAGTTTGTTATAATTGAATACTTAATCATGTTTTATTTTTAATTTTATACTTTTGTACTAATTTTAATCAACTAAGACAACCTCATTAACATAATGGTTACCATGCCGGACTGCCAATCAAAAGGTTCCGGGGTTCGATTCCTGGCACAGCCAGCATCTTTGTGCTGAACTAAATTTGTTGGCTGTCGGTTTGGGTGTTAAATATGTATCTATATAAAATATGTAAGTATGTATATGTAGTTCATCAGTTGTTGACAACCATAATACGAACTAGAAATGGTTCAGTATGGGGTTAACCAGATATTAGTATGGGGTTAACTATTATGTGCCTCTGCCAGTTAAATTTGTTTATTATTTTTTTTAACTATATATGTTCTTTTTTCCAGATGATCAGAGGCGACTTCCTGCAGATGACTTCACCAGTTCCTGTGCCGTCCGTGCCGTCCATGTACCCAAGCCCTGGATGTGTCTCGTCTCCGGTGCCTGCATATGTAAGACTACCTTACAATTACCTCGGGTCTTCGGCGTGCTCCCAGCAAATGCAACCTGTCGCGATCCCATCTATTTGGAGGAGCTTCTAAACTATTAGGTTAAAGACTTTTAATGTAAGTTCTTGAGGTTATGCCCGGATTTAGTTTCAGTTTTGCGTTATCAACTTAACTAGTTTTTTTTTTCTTCTGAGTTTATAAGCAACTTTGTAACGGGCATATCCTTTTAGGCTAAGGTTGTACAAAGATGAAATTGCACCTTATTGCTTGGCTAATATGGTGCAACTTCTGTTGCCATCACATGTTGCGTTTATATTCTATCTGTACTTATAAGTGGGTAATTTTTAAGCCTTTCTAAAATTCCTGTACTTCTGACATATTCCTGTACTTGTGCCAAATCGCTTTGATGGCCTTAATGTAAGAGCACAGAAAGATGGATCTTTCTAGTTACTCTTCAATAATAGACTGCCATCAATAAATAATAATCAAACATTTGGTGGCAACACAATTTATGTACGTACTATGTATGGATAAATTTTATTTTTTGTGCTTGCGTTAAGAATGCCGCACCCACTTGGTGACCCAAGTGGAAAGGGATTTAGAACACTCATGTTTAATTTTTTCGTTTTTGTTAACATCATTCAATTTTGATGAATTGAACTGTTGTTAATAATATACTTTGACTATGTTTAGCTAAGATGATAATTGACTAACTTAACAAAATATAATAGACATAAGATATTTTTCATATATTTTTTCGACACATTAATAGTTGACTCGTGTATAGTTTAAGACTTTGAACTTTTTCAAAAATTAATCGAAATTAGATTAAATTATTATTAGTTCACCTAGTTTGTTCGACGCATTATGATCAGTTTTTGTAATGACTTCATCATTTGGACTAAGTTTTAAAATCACTTTTCATTGACAAGTTTTAATTTCAAATTAACAATTTCTTTTGTGTTGATTCGAATAGTTTGAGATAATTGATATCGTTATAGGCATTATTTACATTGTAAAGCAGCCACTTTCAATTCTTCCTTGTGCATATACCTTGGTATATTCAGAGAGAAGTATTGTGCTAAATTTAAGTATTTCTATATAGAATTTATTTTGACGTTTTCTTAATATATTTTTGGAACTTAATTTTGTTTTTCTTTTAATATAATTAGGTTTCCTTGGTCCAAAATTAAGTCTGTCTTTTAGAAGGTGGGATTTGACTCATAGGTTGGTCTTAATATTCTTACCAGTAAGGACCGTTGTCTAGGAAAAGCTGGGTATAGGTATATTTTGCCATTCTAGGCTACACGATATTGTAAAACCCTACATCAAATCTGATGCCTAACAAGTTGAGGATGAACTCTAGCTTTCATATTTTATGGACTTTTTTTTTTTACCTACGGTTTTTACTAGTTGTGGAAAATTAAAGTATGCTTTAACTTGTGAATCTAGACGACCTCGTTGGCGTAAAGGTTACCATGCCGGCCAGTCAATCAAAAGGTTCCGGGTTCGATTCCCGGCCCGGCCAACATCTTTGTGCTTAACTAAATTTGTTGGCTGTGGGTCTGGGTGTTAGAGCCATTACGCACTGTCGACTGGTCGCCGGCGACTCAGTCTCTCGGCGACCGAAACGTAGGCAACTAGGGCCGGAGACCAAGCCGAGCGACAGTATTCAAAGTACATTCGTGCAGTACATTCGGTCGTTACGACAGTTGCTCGCAGTGTGAATGCTTCCATTTGAAACCGTGCTCCTATTGGTCGCCGGCGACCAGTAGTCGCCTGTGCGTCGCCACTACGCGGCGAGTCGCCGAGTCGCTTGCGCAACCGGCGACCGCGTGCGTAAACACTAATTTAAACTAAAGAAAGTCACAGTTGCCGGCGACCAGTCGACAGTGCGTAATGGCTCTTAAATATGTATCATAAAATATGTATGTATATGTAGTATATCAGCTGTGCTAGCTACCATAACACGAACTAGAAATGGTTCAGTATGGGGTTAACCAGCCGTGTGTGGAATTTGTCCAAATATTAATTTTTTAATTTACATATATGTACTTAGTAATCTATGATCGGAACTTTATTGAAGGCTACATCTTGTGGTCTAGGTAAAGTTGAATTTGGTGGATCTAGTTTGGTGTAAAAGCCATTATGAATAATAAATATGATTGTAGGTTACTGTCGCGTCGCTCAGATATAAACTGTTACTTACTTAGGTACTTCCTGTAGCTCTACAACCCTCGGTGGGTCTTTGCCTCCTCTACTAATCCATGCCACTTTTTGGCCAGGCTTCTCCATCTGGCTTTTAGGGCTGAAACTGCGTTAAGCGGGCGCCCGCGCGGTTTCATACAAAGTGCTCCGCCGCGGGGACCCGCGCGTGCGTCCGTCACGGGGAGGCGCGCCCGCACCCGCGCAACGGGGCCCGCCTCCGTGCGACGGACGCACGCGCGGGGGCACGCGCGGTGCCCGCGAGCGGTAACAAGCACGGGCTTTTTCTCAGTCAACAACGCTAGGTGATACGGGTCTAACTAACTAAACTAGCGACACTGCGTTACTGCGTAAATAAAATTATCCGGTCTCCGCGACGGGGACCGACGCGTTCCGACGGAGCCCGCCCGCGTGTCCACGCGCGTAGACACGCGACGGTTGCCCGTCGCGGGCGCCCGCTTAACGCAGTTTCAGCCCTTAGAGGCGTTCGGTAAAGTTTGCTAAAGTAGCGCCTTAAAATCTATTTCTAAGCATTGTACCAGATGTAAACATTAGGTAATAATTTAGTACTATATTCTCAAATCAATGCATTTATTTTTATTAATGCCACAATATTGAGTTCTTCTTGTAAACTTACAGTAGCAGTATCAACTACCGTAACTAGTAAAATGCCAATGAAATAGTTACCAATTTATTTTAATGAACCGTGCGTAATGAAACAGGGATAGCGAAACAACTTTCTTGATTGTAGGTATTTATTTTACAAATGATTACAAACGAACAGAGATTTGCCTTAAGCTAGGTTCTAGATCAGAATAATCTACAAAATGCGCCGCGCGGTCTATTTATATTTTTACCCCCACTCTATATCGAGGGAGGGTCGACGCTCGGCAACGCCCATCGCGTGAGGTGGCGTGTTTAGTCAATTGACTTCCTCTTTTCTTTGGCTGCCGTGGCGTACTGGGTTGTCATGACTGGCTTTGGCTGAGGCTGTGGCTGTGGCTTTGGCTGAACCCAGACGACACGGCACGGCATGGCTTGGCTTGGCTTGGCTTGGCTTGGCTTGGCTTGGCTGGGCTTGGCTTGGCTGGCAATCGGGTGACCGTTACAGTCGGCCATCCTGAAACAATTGCTCCCGCAATGGGAAAAGAAACACGATTAGCTTTCCAATAAGTCGATTAGGTCTTCTGTCTGTAGCTGCTCATCAGAGCTGCTGGCACTGTTAGATACAGGAGCTACACTTTGATATGGTCGCAAGGAGTCAGCAGATACTAAACCCATGAAGTTTTTATATCCTCTCAAACCTTTTATACTTCTGATCCTGTATCCGTCCTTACCAACAACTTTTGTGACAATATAAGGCCCTGAATAGAGATCATCTAGTTTAGCACTAGCTTTCATTTTAGCACTAGCTTTTCCAATGCGCTGCCTAGCTTTGGTGCGATTCACGTGAGTCGATCATACTACCCGCCCCGGAATAGAAACATCACACAACGGCCTACCACTACGTGAAAACATTAAGTCGTATGGTTTGTATCCCGTTGTATCGTTTAGAGTGTTGTTTATACCCCAGATTACGTCAGGTAAGCTATAAGACCAGTTGTGGCCAGCTCCACTGAGGTCGGTAGTTCGTAATGCGATTAAAATGGTTCTGTTGGTACGTTCAACTTGGCCGTTAGCCCGGGCACAGGCTATAGCAGTTAGGGTATGCTTGAACTACAAAAAACAGTTAGGGTATGTATCGTGTAAATATATGCTTGAACTGTTTGTCAGTAGCAAACTTCTTGAAATATCTACTTGTAAAGGCTTTTCCGTGGTCTGACACTACTCTATCCGGATATCTGAACAAAGCGAAAATTCGTTTTAATAACCTGACCGTCTCAATGGAGTTTACTGTCCGAGTTGGTTCCGCAATTACAAACTTTGTAAATGAATCGGTTATCACTAACATGTACACATAGCTTTTTTTTGTCTTAAAAAAACGGTCCTAAATGATCTACATGTACTGTTCTGGACGGTTCACTTGGTTTGGGAATAGGATGCAACATGCCCGCCTTTCTCCCGTGCTCCCCTTTACCGTAAGCGCAATATAAACACGCCGCAACATATTTTCGGATGAACCGCGTTATTTTCGGAAACCAGTGATCGTTTTTAATAAGCTCGATGCAACGCTTGAACCCTACATGGCCTATTTCATCATGATGCATTTGAGCAATTTTGCACCTAGCTGGTCCCGGTACAACAAGGCGATTACCGCTCAGAGTTTTTCGGTATAACCTATCATCTACCAGTACGAAATTTTTAATTAAACCGCGCTCGGCTAACCCAGATTTCAAGCGATTGATTATGATTTTGACTTTATCATCTTGATACTGAACTGTAAAGAACCAATCAGATACTTCAAGCCGATTAACATTAAGCGTATCAACAGGATTTCGACTAAGTGCATCAACGTGTCTCATGCGCTCACTGGGTTGGTATTCTACACTTATACTTATATGTAGTCTTGAATCATCAGCCACCATCTGGCTATCCGCGGAATAATGTCACGTTTTGTCAAAGTAGAACGCACCGTGGTACAATCCGTAACAATTTTTACATGTTTACCAATTACATAAACACGGAATTTTCTCAAAGATTCTACAACGGCTAGTGTTTCGAGCTCGTAACTGTGATATACCCTTTCTTGATTAGAAGTTACACGACTAAAATACATTACCGGTTTTAAAGTACTATCAATTTGTTTTTGAAATAGTATACCTGCTATGCCTAACTTACAAGCGTCCGTATGTATTTTTGTTTCTAGTTCGGAATCATATCGCTAACACCGGTTTGGAGCACAAACACTTTTTTTTATCTGTCAAAACTCTCTGATTGTTCACTACCCCATTTCCATCAACGTTTTTCTTTGTTAAATTTGTTAAAGCGCGAGCAATTGGAGCAAACTTATGAATGAACTTACGAAAATAGCTACATAATCCAATAAACTGACGAACTTCATGTATATTTTTGGGCATTGGAAATTGTGACATGGCGGTTAATTTTGACTCCGCCGGTTGCATTCCATTTTCAGAAATTTCATGTCCTAAATACGTTACTCGAGTTTGTAAAAACGTACACTTTTTCATATTTAATTTCAGATTTTCGGTTTCTAATTTATTTAACACAACCTCTAATGTGCATGTCAAGACCAGATTTAACGTCAACCGATGCTACCAGTTTGTCATCTAGAAATGCTAAAACCTCACATGAATTATTGCTGCTACCGTCATTTTGAGAAAAATGGATTGAGTTTACTATTTTATTAATTAAACGCATAAACACTGACGGAGAATTAGCTAAACCAAATGGAACACGGACATATTCAAATTGACCCGCCTGACAAATAAATGCGCTTTTATGGGTATCCTCAGGTTTTAGCGCCACCTTGAGACATGTCTAAACACGTAAAATATTTTTTTTTACCGGCTAACTTAGAAATATGATCTTGAATATTAGGTAGAGGATATCTGTCTTTAACGGTTATGGCGTTAAGCGCTCGATAATCTATGCACAATCTGTAATCCCCGTTTTTTTTTTACCAAAATCACTGGAGAAGCATAGTTGGACTCAGATTCCTTAATAATACCGGCTTCTTATAATTCAGAGACTTTAGATTATACTATTTCCTGTTCGCAATGCGATAGTCTATAAGGTTGTTGATATACTGGCTTATTGGTAGTTAAAGTAATCGGCATCTGAATTAAATTTGTGCAACCGAGATCTTTAGTGCTAACTGAGAAACTTTGTTTGAATCTAATTAGCAATTTTACTAAATCTTTACGTTCTATTTCGCTCAACTTACCTATTTTTATATTGTCTAATAAAACCCCACCTATGCTCAGATTAGAATCTTTACCCACAAACAAAACAAAAGGCATATTTTTCGTTACAGATATTTTAGGCAAATCACATGAAATAGGTAAATCAGAAGGCTTAACAGGCAAATATGGCTTGGCTTGGCTAACCTGGCTTATGGCGGATGATGTGTCGCAGGTCTCGGCGCGTGTGAGGTCCTGACCAGCCTTCCACATGATGTCCTCCGTCCCGGTGTTGATGACCTTGATGTATCCGCTGTCGCCTCGGAGGAGAGTGGCGGGCAGGGAGTAGGAAACTCCTTGAAACTCGTAGTGGCGTGCAGTGGTACAGATAACGTTGTTCTGGCGGTTGCCCAATATCAGTACCTTGATGATGGAAGGTCCTGGTGGCAACGTTTCTCGCATAGACGTTAAAACTTTAAACTTGCGGAGCTCTTCAACCACATCTTCCTTTGGCATGGGATCAGATTCGCGCATCAGAATGGCTGTTCCGTTGCTTACGACGAGTGAAATATCGCTGGCATTGATGACGGGTTGACAGATTTTTCGTAGCCACGCTGATACTGTGCTATCTTCGCCATCCGGGTCAAATTCAGGAATGAGGGACGTACCACGATGATTTTCGGACATACCGATGTCTGAATCCAATTCGCGGACGGCCTTGTCGACCTCATTCTGCAGAAGATGTTTCAGAATTTTTCTGGCGGGCGGTGGTGTACAATCGCCGTCTTCATGTTGCTCGGTGTTGCTCGAGGAGTCCCATCCGGGTGGACGCACCCCACGTCCATGAAGGTCACGGCGATTTCGCTTAATCCCGCTTCTGAGTGAAACAGGGATAGCGAAACAACTTTCTTGATTGTAGGTATTTATTTTACAAATGATTACAAACGAACAGAGATTTGCCTTAAGCTAGGTTCTAGATCAGAATAATCTACAAAATGCGCCGCGCGGTCTATTTATATTTTTACCCCCACTCTATATCGAGGGAGGGTCGACGCTCGGCAACGCCCATCGCGTGAGGTGGCGTGTTTAGTCAATTGACTTCCTCTTTTCTTTGGCTGCCGTGACGTACTGGGTTGTCATGACTGGCTTTGGCTGAGGCTGTGGCTGTGGCTTTGGCTGAACCCAGACGACACGGCACGGCATGGCTTGGCTTGGCTTGGCTTGGCTTGGCTTGGCTTGGCTTGGCTGGGCTTGGCTTGGCTGGCAATCGGGTGACCGTTACAGTAAAGAAAAAAATAAATGAATAGAAATACATGTAAAGAAAATAAGGAACTGAAAAAACTATCGCGTAGCCGCTTTTTTTGTTGTTGAAAGGCACGTTTTCTTAACAAACTCCCCCTAATTCTGCGCAGCACTCCAGTGGAAGGCAGGGCGATGTTTCGTTTTGTCTCAAATATCCCGGTTTACAGTTACAGCCGGGAAAGCAAGGCGGGTTTGATTTACATTTGAACCTAGCAACGAGAGAGATGCAAGAGTCAGGGGGACAGGTTGTCTTGCAGGTTTTGAATTCTTCGTTGGGGTCGGCGCATTTTCTCTCTGTAAATAGAAAATTGAATACTTATTTCGTTATGCTTAAGTATGTAGTAGATATGGAGCGACAACGGTCTGTCATCATTTTACAAAGAGAATCCTGATGGTGTCCGGAGACGGCTATCCACCTATCACGCACTGTTTTATTTGCATCGTAAACGTGTTGAAAACTTTGTTTGCATGATTTTGAATGCGCGCTGTGATTGGTAGCGGGCAGTGACTCCTCAGAAGCCATCAGTCTGTACCAGGTGAAGAAGGCTTATTAAATAATTCAAACACCATATATTGCCTTAAAACCCTTGTAACCTAAGTAGTAATAGACAAACTCTAAAATCCATGGTACCTAATGTACTTTCTGCTAAACGTAGGTATCGAATTACAACGCTACTTGATCGCTTAATGGAATAACGGGGTTCAAATTGAAATTCTGTTTATTTATATAAATGACATATACAGCTAAACCAAACGTATCACTTAGACTATTAGAAAATTAAAATAAAATAAATTACAATGCTAAGAACTATTATTATGACTAGGCTTAAATACTTCATTAAGATTAAGTAAACTATTTACAATTATATATGTACAAAGAAAAACAAAGAACAAATTCAGAGAATACGAAAATTATATATAACAAATAAAACTAACAAACACATCGAAAAAATAAATAATAAAATAAACAAAACAAAATAAAGAAGAGGTTAGTTTTGTTTGGGCTCTTGTCTGCCAACATTAATAACTAAAATTATTCTGCGACGGGTGGGTGACGTTTTAAAGCACTTTGATTATCTAATCGAATAATTCTAATTTAAGTAAAATATATCTGCGCGCGAAGTCTGGTATTTAAGACACTTGCAGCTGTCACTACTGACAATGTTATCAGCCATATTATTATGTTATCTATGGTTTTTGGCAATAGATGCAGTAATTACTGTACTGAGTGACGGGATAGAAGTCTAAAACCGTATTTATATTTTTTCTGTCTGAATGTAATTTGGTCGGACATAATAATTAATAAATGAGATATTATACCACTGTCGCGTCGCTCAGAATAGTAATTGTTGTTCCTAATACCACTAGAAGCAGTGGCTATACCATTGGTAGTGGGCGACAGTTGCCAGTACCTTAAATACCAGAGTTGCCTCCTCGGGAGGTTGACGGAAGTGTGAAAACGTTGTGGTTCCTACTAACGTATTATATACCTTTACTGGGACACTGGTCGACAGGTATGCATCTCTCTTGAGAATCCCTTGCGAAACCGTCGAGGCAGTAGCATTTCTCATTGCACATTATGTTGATTATATCACAGTTAGTACGGTTCTGGCTTGGATCAGCGCAAGTGTTGTCACACTCTTGACCGCAGTCGAAGAATTCGTTCTCTTTGCATACATCTGGAAATAAAAATAGGGTGTGCATTCAAAAGAAAACTTCGTAACTAAATTTCTTCTGGGCAAGGTTACTTTTACTACGGTTACTTCATGTAGACTTGATAATCGCGCACCACCACGCAAGTTCATGTATCAAGGAAGTTGTGCGAGAAGCACAAAAACAACAAACGCTTAAATTGTTTAAAAAATACTGTTTATACATTTACGTCTGCATATACGGACATCAATAATTTTTTCCCCTGTAAAAAAGAAACCAAACTGACACTAACAACATTTAAGAAAAATAAACTCATGGCTAAAATATCACATAAATATGTATTTACTTGTATGTAAAACATCATAATTTGTCAGAATAAATAAGATTTTAGACTATTGTCGCGCTGCTGAGTATAGATATTTTGTATATATTGTCACTGATAGCAGCGACTCTTATCATTTGGAATGGCGCCAATTGCCAGTGTCTTAAACACGAGCCCTGGGGGGGCGTGAACCTACATATTTATTGCAGTGTATTGCTCTCTTAAATTTGGCAGGAACTATCGACGATAATCCTTTCAAACTACATAATTTATTGAAGATTAAACAATGGCTTTAAGTAAACAGTATAGTTACCGCATTTATCTTCGCTCATACAAATTCCTCTCCTATTTCTGACAAAGCCAGGCTTGCAGACACATTTTAATTGGCAGCGCTTATTTTGTTGTAAGCAACTAAATTTTATATCACGATTGTCGCAAGTTTTTTCGGGTGGACACTCCGATACGCAAGATTTAACTTCATTTAGAGGACATTGCTGATCTGAAATATCGAATGTTTATTATTTTATGAGTTTCAACACTGACTGAACACATTTTTATGATAGTTTCTCAAAGTTAAAACCAACCAACCATCTCAATGTCGATCATGTGTAATAAAATAATTCGTAGTAAACTACTAGATTCAAATATAGTAAACCATAGCTTGTCGCGCGCGAAATGTTTAAAAACCATACGATATATAAAAACTGTAATGATGGCAACATCTTTGATGAAAGAAACAAGGGTCAGGAAAGAAGTATATCAGCATTGAGTACTGATAAAAACACGTTTCTAAACAGGATACGTCAATAATAATATTAATTTTGTAATTTATATAATGGCAATATGAATAATAAATAGCTGCCTAGGAATGGTTTACTATTTCACAAACTCATAACATTATTCATGTTTTGCTGGGATGATTGATTATGAAGCAAACTGTTTGATTGCTAGTTTTGTTTCAGTACATTACGTGGGTCGTGCACAATGTATTTAAAAATCTCTGGAATTAAAAAAAAAAACAAAGTAAACAAGAAAATTTGAAAACAATTCGTAAATGAGTTCCGTTTTTTGATGTATTTCGGACACGGATAATAAATACAAACGTTCGATTACTAATTAAATATTTCAGAGAAATAACCTACCTAACTTACATAAGCGTTCAACTTTGCTCGCAGGCGGAACCTGCTGATAATCCGGTTCTTAACCTATCAAGTAAGATAATAAATAATCTGTTTCGGATCTATCGTCAAGTATGTTGCTAAAAGGTTTGCAAAAGACAATAAAGTCATTTCAGAAGATTACACCACATTGTCAGCGATGTTCAATAACATGGGTTAGAAATCACAGAATTTTACACACAAATAACTCTGCTTCCGCACAAACCTCCAGTAAATCTTGTCAAAAAAAACATGATACAAAGTTGGAAAAGATAAACTGCAACTCATTTACCTATAGGACACATACCTGCGGTGAACTTAGGACTGAAGATCAAGGTAAACAAGTAACTCTATGTGGTTGGGTCCAATTTTCTCGCTTATCCAAGTTTCTACTACTTCGCGATGCTTACGGAATGACGCAATGTGTTGTAAATGATTCTTCACATCAAAATATATCAGACATTCCTTTAGAAACAGTGATTAAAATCATTGGCACAGTAGCACTGCGGCCTACAAACACAATAAATCCTACAATGGAAACTGGAGAAGTAGAAGTCCTTATAGAGAAACTGGAAGTTTTAAACTCAGTTGATAAGCTCCCATTCAATTTAAGAGATTATCAGAAACCAAAAGAGCAGTTGAGGCTGCAACACAGATATATTGATCTGAGATTTCCTGAAATGCAAAACAATTTGCGGCAAAGGTCCAGCATGCTTCACAACATGAGGAGGTTTTTGGTAGAGAAGCATGGTTTTGTTGAGGTGGAAACTCCGACACTATTCTGTAGGACTCCTGGTGGAGCAAGAGAGTTTGTAGTGCCAACACATCATTCTGGATTGTTCTATTCTCTGGTACAAAGTCCCCAGCAGTTCAAACAGATGCTCATGTCTGGTGGTATCGACCGATACTTTCAAGTTGCTAGATGTTACCGAGATGAGACAACAAGACCTGATAGACAACCTGAATTCACACAATTGGATATTGAACTATCTTTTACTGGCTTAATTGGAGTGCTGTCCATGATTGAAGAGCTTCTCTACAGTAGTTTTATCAAGCCTCTTCCAAGACCACCATTCAGAAGAATGACATACAGAGATGCTATAGAAAACTATGGCAGTGACAAACCAAACTTGACTTATGATTTGAAACTAAAAAATATATCAAATATATTTCAAGAGGAAAGAAAAGAATTTGGAGTCTTTGCGCTACCTTATCCTTGCAAAATTGGCAAGTTAACAACAAAGTATAAAGAGAAAATAAAAGAAATTGCAAAGAAGTATAGTGTTAAAGTGTTGTTACATGAAAACCTAACTAAAGACCTTGGCAGTGACATATTCCATAATGTTCAAGAAGTGATCGGACAGGAAAACTCTGCTTTTATATCATTAGGTGATAATGACAGTGTGTGTCAGTGCCTAGGGGAAGTCCGTGAGATGATGGCATCATTACTTAGTAGCAAAAACCTCTTGCATATAAACGAGAACATTGAACCTTTGTGGGTTGTAGACTTCCCCTTGTTTTTGAAAGGTGAGAATGGTCTAGAAACCTGTCACCATCCATTTACATCTCCACATCCTGACGACCTGCACTTGTTAGATTCCGAGCCCTTAAAAGCTCGATCTTTAGCTTATGATATAGTCATGAATGGTAACGAAATAGGCGGTGGTTCAGTCAGAGTACATAATGTAGAGTTACAGGAGAAGCTGTTAAAGATGTTGGATATAGATGGTTCTAAATTAGATCATTTTCTGAATGCATTAAGAGCTGGGTGCCCGCCTCATGCCGGTATAGCTCTAGGTATAGATAGGTTAGTAACTTTAGCATGTAACGCAGAGTCAATAAGGGAAGTGATAGCTTTCCCCAAATCACATGATGGTCGGGACCCACTATCAGGTGCTCCAAATAGCATAACAGATGATGACAAAAAGTATTACCATATTTCTACTGTTAGCTCTTAGTTGTTATTATTTATGTGTTTCGATCAAATATTTGATTGAAGTTTATGTGTGAATAACTTTTGTATAAAATAATCTAAATGTATTTAACTTAGTTTACTTTTATAAGTGGTTTAAAGCAAATTGATGTAAAAAAATATGATTAGTAGTCTTATTGTACATGTATAAAAAATTAAAATATATATTTTTGTAAGATTTATATTTTATTATTTTAATTTATGTATATAATGTCCTATATATCCCATATTGTGTCTGCTGTTTAGGAATGTTGTGCTTTAGAAATTAAATCTCTGTAGTTAATGCTACATTTTGATTGAATATAAAAATTAATCTGAGAATCTAATACAGAGTAATCTGAATGAAATAAAAAAATAAACTTATTGCTCACAATTAAAATAAATAAGTCCTTATTGACACCGATAGCAAGTACATAATTTAATGAAACCATTGGTTCTGATTTAGTCATAGACTGTGTTTCAATACCAATGACCTCTCCCACAGAGTTATTACAAGTCTTGGTGTTGATAAATTAGATAATTATTAATAATTTACATATTTAACACTTCATCATATGCACAAAAGGAAAAAAAATAGCATAATACTGTGAAAAGTACCCAAGCGCTATTTTCAATAAACTTTTGTTATTTTTTCAAATAATATTTTAATAACGTCACCAACGCGCAGTAGAATTCTTACCTGCGTTGTTTGTACTGTAACTAATGCAAGTTACAATCAAGCAGGAAAATAAGACAAATAAACAAGTTGAACCCATCTTGCTTGCTCACTCACTATTCTTGTTCTGCCGAGTTAATAACCGGTGTTCCTTTTATATTAAACGCAACTTGAGACAAATAGAAGTATTATACACTCGTATTTTTAGTAGGTAAAGTTAATTAACAGGGTGTATGTACCTACTTTTTGTGAATGAATATTATTGAATTTAATACTTGATAAATGTTCAAAAAATTGTTGTTTATATTTTATTGTTATATCATATATATATATATATTACTTTATTAGGGCTTTAGTTATTTATGGTCTCAAATACTCAAAATATTTCACGCTGATATAGGCTTTAAATTACTGATAAATGTTAAGAAATCGGAAAATACAATTATAAGGTCCAGCACATAGACTTATAACGTTATAATTCTGTGGTTATAATTTGTATGTGTATAATAAATACCTTCGTAGATAAAATTATCGCTAAAACGGCTGTATTGATTTGAACACACCTTGGATTAATGCAAACGCTAATTATTTGTGCTCCGGATTAAAACACAATAATGTTATTCGATATACTTAATAAAGAGAACATTAATAAAATTGTTTTAAAAAACAAACAACCGACTTCAAAAACACAACTAAAAAGGGAAAAATAATTTTAAGCCTAAATCAAATCAAGATTATATAAATAGAATAGGAGAGTTTATTTCATGTACTTATAAAAAACTATTTGCAATTTTAACTAATCCTGTATTCTTGGAGTCGGTGCCAGCAAAGAAAGACAATTGAAAATATTTTTTTTTAAACAAACATTAATTTGTTCTTATTAGATGGCACCGACTTCAAGAATACAGGATTACTAAAAATTGCAAATAGTTTTTTTATAAGTACATGAAATAAACTCTCCTATTCTATTTATATAATCTTGATTTGATTTAGGCTTAAAATTATTTTTCCCTTTTTAGTTGTGTTTTTGAAGTCGGTTGTTTGTTTTTTAAAACAATTTTATTTTTACATTTTTAGTGGTTGGTAATGATCGCGATCTATACGCGAGCGAAGCGAGCGCGAAAATTTTCACCGTATTTGTTCCAACCGTTTGAACATAAAGAAGTCCAAAGCAGCACAAATTACATAATGTTTGTTGTGTCAAAACGTACTAGAACCAAGTGCGAGCGAAAAGAGATGAATGCGAGCGAAGCGAGCTATGCGCGAGCGAAGCGAGCGCGAAAATTTTCACCGTATTTGTCCCAACCGTTTGAGCATAAAAAAGTCCAAAGCAGCACAAATTTCATAATGTTTGTTGTGTCAAAACGTACTAGAACCAAGTGCGAGCAAAAAGTGATTGATGCGAGCGAAGCGAGCTATGCGCGAGCGAAGCGAGCGCGAAAATTTTCACCGTATTTGTTCCAACCGTTTGAGCATAAAAAAGTCCAAAGCAGCACAAATTTCATAATGTTTGTTGTGTCAAAACGTACTAGAACCAAGTGCGAGCAAAAAGTGATTGATGCGAGCGAAGCGAGCTATGCGCGAGCGAAGCGAGCGCGAAAATTTTCACCGTATTTGTTCCAACCGTTTGAGCATAAAGAAGTCCAAAGCAGCACAAATTACATAATGTTTGTTGTGTCAAAACGTACTAGAACCAAGTGCGAGCGAAGCGAGCGCGAAAATTTTCACCGTATTTGTCCCAACCGTTTGAGCATAAAAAAGTCCAAAGCAGCACAAATTTCATAATGTTTGTTGTGTCAAAACGTACTAGAACCAAGTGCGAGCAAAAAGTGATTGATGCGAGCGATTACTAAAAATTGCAAATAGTTTTTTATAAGTACATGAAATAAACTCTCCTATTCTATTTATATAATCTTGATTTGATTTAGGCTTAAAATTATTTTTCCCTTTTTAGTTGTGTTTTTGAAGTCGGTTGTTTGTTTTTTAAAACAATTTTATTTTTACATTTTTAGTGGTTGGTAATGATCGCGATCTATACGCGAGCGAAGCGAGCGCGAAAATTTTCACCGTATTTGTTCCAACCGTTTGAACATAAAGAAGTCCAAAGCAGCACAAATTACATAATGTTTGTTGTGTCAAAACGTACTAGAACCAAGTGCGAGCGAAAAGAGATGAATGCGAGCGAAGCGAGCTATGCGCGAGCGAAGCGAGCGCGAAAATTTTCACCGTATTTGTCCCAACCGTTTGAGCATAAAAAAGTCCAAAGCAGCACAAATTTCATAATGTTTGTTGTGTCAAAACGTACTAGAACCAAGTGCGAGCAAAAAGTGATTGATGCGAGCGAAGCGAGCTATGCGCGAGCGAAGCGAGCGCGAAAATTTTCACCGTATTTGTTCCAACCGTTTGAGCATAAAAAAGTCCAAAGCAGCACAAATTTCATAATGTTTGTTGTGTCAAAACGTACTAGAACCAAGTGCGAGCAAAAAGTGATTGATGCGAGCGAAGCGAGCTATGCGCGAGCGAAGCGAGCGCGAAAATTTTCACCGTATTTGTTCCAACCGTTTGAGCATAAAGAAGTCCAAAGCAGCACAAATTACATAATGTTTGTTGTGTCAAAACGTACTAGAAGCAAGTGCGAGCGAAAAGAGATGAATGCGAGCGAAGCGAGCTATGCGCGAGCGAAGCGAGCGCGAAAATTTTCACCGTATTTGTCCCAACCGTTTGAGCATAAAAAAGTCCAAAGCAGCACAAATTTCATAATGTTTGTTGTGTCAAAACGTACTAGAACCAAGTGCGAGCAAAAAGTGATTGTTGCGAGCGAAGCGAGCTATGCGCGAGCGAAGCGAGCGCGAAAATTTTCACCGTATTTGTTCCAACCGTTTGAGCATAAAAAAGTCCAAAGCAGCACAAATTTCATAATGTTTGTTGTGTCAAAACGTACTAGAACCAAGTGCGAGCAAAAAGTGATTGATGCGAGCGAAGCGAGCTATGCGCGAGCGAAGCGAGCGCGAAAATTTTCACCGTATTTGTTCCAACCGTTTGAGCATAAAGAAGTCCAAAGCAGCACAAATTACATAATGTTTGTTGTGTCAAAACGTACTAGAACCAATTGCGAGCGAAGCGAGCTATGCGCGAGCGAAGCGAGCTATGCGCGAGCGAAGCGAGCGCGAAAATTTTCACCGTATTTGTTCGAACCGTTTGAAGTCCAAAGCAGCACAAATTATATAATATTTGGAGTGTCATAAGCCCAGAACATCCTGGGGGAAATTCGAACGAAGCGGGATAACTCCTAGCAAAGCGAGTGCGTAAATATTTTCCTAATCCGTTCGAGGGTCTTGTCTTTTAATATATCAAATTTCAAATTCAAATTCAAATCGTTTATTGCTTCATTTATGCTATACAATATAAAATTATTATAGAACACAAAATGTACCCTAATCAGGGTGTTGCAATTCTGGTTTGAAGCGAGCCGATTTATTTTTTTCTTCCAATATATGGTGTACATACGTGCCATTAAAACTTTTATCATTTAAGAATTCGTCAACTGTATAATAACACTTGTATAATAATATTTCTTTCAGGGTTTTTACAAATGTGTTATGGTCATTAATGTTTTTTAATGTGGCCGGTAGGTTATTATAAATTTTTATTGCCATAGCATTTGGCCCGGAGCTTTGCATATTTAGTCTAGATTTTTGGATGATTAATTTGTTAGCATATTTAGGTCTAAGTTGATATTTACGGTTTTTATCCGCCCTTTTAAAAAACTCTGGATATTTATTTATAAATTTACACTGTTCTAATATGTATATACATTGCTTGTTACAGTTAGAATTTTATATTTTCTGAAATATGGCTTGTGGAAGTTTTGTATTGATATATCAGGGAGACTTACGCGAGCTAGGATACGGATTATTTTCTTTTGCTTAACAAAAACGGATTGTACGTCTGAGCTATTTCCCCAAAGGATAATACCATATCGGATCCAGGAATATGCATATGCGTAGTAAGCTGTAAGTGATGCAGTTTCGTCGGTAGCTCGTCGTAATTAAGATAATGCATATGTGAAACTAGCCAATTTGGAGTTAATTTTTTTAATATGATATTTCCAATTTAAATGCTTATCGATGTCTAGGCCTAGGAGGGTTGCCGCGTCTACGCAATGTAATTTATTATTATTATAATTAAAATGTATGTCAAGGTGGTTCTTTTGGTGGGGTCTGAATTGCATAATTTTAGTTTTGTTTAAATTAATGTCAAGGTTACCGTTCCTTCTTCCACTAAGTATGACCCAAGTGGCCAAGCTCTGGCGTCGAGAGTTTTTCAAGCCCCTGATTTAGTTTGACCCCTGCTTGTACTAAGAGTAATGGTCCAGGCCCAACAAATTAACATGTTATCCGAAGCACAGTAACGCCCAGATGAAAATATCACATTTTTTTATGGAGGTCTTGTGCATGGTTACCCATCCAAAGACTGGCCGCATGGGCCGTTGCTTAGCCTCGATGTTCGCGTCAGATTACTTTTGTTAGCCAGGCTGCTAATTTTATGAGCGAAATCTGTATTGCCGTATGAGCGCGAGGAAGTAAAATAGGTTATCGAGTTATTTGGGCTTCCCACGGGAATAGCAATGACTTTTAAGATAAAATGTAACCTTCGTGTTATACAAGGTCTAGTCTACCCCCTATATCAAATTTTAGCGAAATCAGTGTGTCATGTGTTATTTGGTGCATCCCACGGGAACAATAATTATTTTCGGGATAAAAAGTAGCCTATGTGTAAACACATAGTCTAACCTATCTTCATTCCAAATTTCATCAATGTCAGTACAACCGTTCGAGCGTGAAGAAGTTAAAAAGATTTATATGTTATTTGGTGCATCCCACGGGAATAGTATTTATTTTCGGGATAAAAAGTAGCGTATGTGTTAACACATAGTCTTACCTATTTTCTTCTCAAATTTCATGAATATCAGTACAGCCAAACGAGCGTGAATCTCTCTTCATGCGTAAAAATAACCTAACTTTTTAGGTTTTTCTTCGATTTCCCTAGGAGTCCATCATCAGAACCAGTTTTGGTGACAATGGGACCAATTCAGAACCATACTCTTTCAATTAAAAAAAGAATTTTGAGAATCGATCCACAAATGGCTGAGAAATCGGTGAACATACATAAAAAAAAAAAATACATACACGTCGAATATATAACCTCCTCCTTTTTGAAGTCGGTTAAAAAGTTATCTTCCTCATGCTCGCACTTAGGTTATGCAAGCGAGAGGTCATCAACGTTTAATTGTTGTTATCAAGTTATACCTACCTAAAACGAGTTGTATTTTCAGGTGTATCAGTTTTCCATTCTTTTGTTTCTTTGTTCCCCAATAGGCGCGTCCACACAGAGCGATCAGCCTCGCGAGGCATTTGCCGCGCGAGGAAACTAACCCACGAACGAGCGCGGCAGCCTCGGAACATCGCGAGGCTGCCGCGCACGGCAAGCCCGAGCCATTTCGTTCGTTACTTAAGACTTTAACCTGATCCTGTTAAACGACTTTTCTTTACTCGTGATTTTTCCCGCCGGAAGGATTCCATTATTGACTTCATATTATTTTTTAAAACAGAAACCAGTACATGCATTTCGCGGCTAATATTTAACCAGGCGTCTTCTCTAAGTCCTCTATTAGTATAATTAGGATCACTTGCATTCCATAGTCAGGTGATTACACCATAGAGCGATATTATTTTAAACAGTGATCTTTATTCATAATTCGTATTATGCTCGAGCGAGGCACGAAATAAAATACGCGAGCGTCCAGAGCGCGCGAGGCAAACGGCTGAGGCGCCTTTGAGCAAAATCAAAAGCCGACACTCGATGGCTCGGGCGCTCGGTCGCTCGCCCGTGGCAGAGCGCGCGCTTGCCTCGGCCGAGGCACGTCCACACAGAGCGAGTAGCCTCGCGCGGCAAATGCCTCGCGAGGCTGCTCGCCCTGTGTGGACGCGCCTAATAACATTACAGAAATATCTACATATAGGTATATTAAATGAAATACAAATGCCGGGCTAGTTAGCGGGTGCTTTCTTTAAGCAGCAAACGTTGTTTTGCCTTAAAAAATAGAGAGTAGCCGATTCTCAGGCCTACTGAATACGCATATAAAATTTGGTAAAAATCGGTCAAGCCGTTTCGGAGGAGTACGGTTAACTAACATTGTGAAATTTTATATATTAAAAGATAAGAAGTGATGTCAATTAGTTTACAAGACTTTTGTATTTTCAAAGCGTTTTTTTTAATGCTCCTTTATATCTACGTAGTTGATGTTATTGTTACATTTGATTCGTTCCATTTTTTAATCGACGTCGGACTGTTTTTTTTTCCAATGTAACTTGGACCGGTCTCTAGTAGTAGGAAAGTCCAGGATGTACATGAGGGAGTAACTAAATTAAAACTAAATTAAATACTATAACTTACTTTATTTCTTTACAGCTTTCGGATAAATGGATAAAAATATGAAACAACGTTCTCTGGTCACGAATTAGGTATATCGAGTTGACCTAAGAACTATGGAGGAGCGTACCATTGTCCAAGCGACTTACTTGGGCATTGGTCTTCTGGCACGCAGTCACCACTAGGGTTCCTCAAAGTTCTGGGAACGCAAACGCAACCATTTTGGCAGAACTCTTGTGGTATGTCGGCACAGCTTGGTGTATCTGGTTTAAATATACGAGTAAAGCTATCACTTTGAGAGCATTGTTGGGCTCGACAGACGTTTTGTGCGCAGCTGGAGAATTCTTCGTTGACTGGGCAGATTTCAGCTGCAAAGAAAGGAGTATTATCATCGTTTTTAATTACTTAGTTCGTTTTTAATAACTAACACAAAATATTGTACACGATTTCTTTAGCAATACAATAATGATTGGTCAAGTGCGAGTAAGGTTCGCGCATGTAGAGTTCCGTACCATCTTATCTTAATATATATAAATCTCGTGTCACAATGTTTGTCCTCAATGGACTCCTAAACCACTTAACTGATTTTAATAGAATTCGCACACCATGTGCAGTTCAATCCAACTTGAGAGATAGGATAGTTTTAATCTCAAATTATAGTTGCAATTTTAATTTATTGCTAATTATTGTCTGTTATTATTAGACAGACCTTTCGACTGGGTTGAGTAAGTAATCAATAGATGGCGCTGCTATGGTAAATCTACGAACGTGTCATATAAGCTACTATCTATTTTTCATACCCCTAAGTGAGGCAAAACAACGTTTGCCGGGTCAGCTAGTTATCTATAAAAAAGGCAAACACGTGTGTTGTATGAGAGCCCTGACATAATTATTGTTTATAAAAAAATATTTTTGGAGTTAAGTAATACATAATTAAATATTCCATAATAATAATAATAATAATAATAATATCTCTTTATTGCAGACACTTATGATCCATAGTTACACATAAATATCATAAAATAAAATAGTAAAACACACATTCAATATTTAGGTAGCAATTGCTAACCATCGTTTATAGGTTGCAGACAGCAGCCGCCGGTCAGCTAAACTTCTAATAATCGTATTTTTACACGTGTCAATTCTGGACATAAATGACGCAATGCGTTTTCTCTGTATGGCGTTAAAAGAGTCTACTCGCGATTCAGTAAACATTTCGGAGGCACTACAATACCATTTCAGGCCCATCAGGTGCCTGAAAATGTTATTGTAGGCAACTCTTATTGTACTGTGCGACCTCACGGTGTAATCAGTCCAGAGTTGACACGTGTAAAACGATTGGCAATATGCCCTAAACAAAGTAAGCTTTACTTCTTTAGAGGCCCTATAATATTTCCTTGCTATCATATTTCCCACAACACAAAGAGCTCTTCTTTGCCGTTCAATGTCATCATTGTCCGTCAGCTTTGATGTTATGATGTGGCCAAGGTACTTGAAACTATCCACGATCTTGACCACCTGTCCACCTATGCGTACTTCAGGAACGTTATGGGGCCCCACTCCCGATCTGAAAACCATCATCTCTGTTTTTTTCGCGTTATATTTTAGGTTATGGTGTTGTGCATAACTCTCGCAAATTTCAATAAGACGTCTCAAACCTTTGATCGACGGGCTGAGCAGCACCATATCATCCGCATAGCTCAGATTGTTGACATATCTGCCATCCAACCTGAGCCCGATAGGGGTGCTGCTCAGCTCGACGATCAAGTCGTTCATATAATAATTAAACAGATCGGGAGAGGTAAGCCCTCCCTGTCTGACACCACACGTAAGCCGGTAATCGTCTGAGAATTCGGAATCCCATCTGACACTGCTGGTCTGATGGTCATACCAATATGCCATAAGACCAACAACCTCAGAGGGGATATCCGTACTTTGCATTTTTGTCCATAACAGGTTCTGATCAATTGTGTCAAATGCGCGGCTTAAATCAAGATAACATGCGTAGACTGTTGTATCATTTTTTACGTAGTGCTGAACAACTTCTTTGAGGGAGAAGATAGCCAAGTCCGTGGACACTTGTGCTCTAAAACCGAATTGGCCATCGTCAATATTTAATTTACTAAGGTACGTGTGAACTATTCTTTCAAGTACCTTGGCCACAACAGTGGCCAGAGAAATCGGTCTATAATTGGCCATGCTAGATATGTCACCAGTCTTGCTCTTAGCTATAGGAACAACAATCGTTCGGATTAGTGACTTGGGAAGGTAACAGTGCCTCACGCAGAGACCAAACAATCGCGCCAACACATGACAGATATATTGGCCCGCGTATATTAGGTGTTCTATACTAAGACCATCGTGGCCCGGAGACTTACCCCGTTTCATGTTTCTTAAGATATCTTCAACTTGTTTTGCAGTAATTGAAATTTGGTGAGGCTCCGAGCCGCGACTAGGTCTAGGTATATTCGACTGAAAATTACTAACTTGAAAATTGTGACGGAACAAATTTGCAATTTTCCTCTTATTTTGTTCACCCTCTATACTAACGGGTATACATGGTTTATAGTCCAATTTTTTAGTTTCCTTCCAGAATTCGCTAAAATTACTATTTGCGTGATGACGAGCCAACACCTCCATCTTTATCTTATCTTGATTTCTTAGAACATACTTAAGTGCGGATTTAAAGTCCCTGCGCGAGGCAGTCATATTTTCGTAGTGACATCCCGAGCGTGGCCTACCATAAAAAACCCATACAGAAAACATCTCTCTAGCACTTGCGTGGGCTTCCTTAACGTGGTAATTCCACCCTACTACATTTTTTCGGGTTCGACTAGAAATAGGTTCACAGGTTACGGCAGCTGCTGACTGCAATACGTCTACAATATCTGCATAAAAAGAGTCAATATATTTGAAATGCTGAATACAGCCACATAAATTATTGTTACCATTTAAACAGGTCATATTACTAAAAACATCGTTATATTTCTTACAAAGGTCATTAAACTTAGTATCACAGATTTCATTATATTTCAAAATTTGTCCCCGTTCCCTATTACCCCATAAATGTTTTTTACAGTTTTGCATAAAACCGTCCGTACTCTCACACGTGATCTTAGGTACAATAGAACCCCAGTCACATGTGACAACCATTGGAAAATGATCCGAGGTGGTTGTCACATAGTCGACGCGCACGCCTGTCACAAGCTGAGCCGCCGCGTCAGTCGTGAGGCAATGGTCAAGCCATCGCGAAGCTCCGTTTGCACGACTTACATATGTGAACGTATCAACGCCCAGCTTATCTACATCTATACACCTCAACGACTGTTCGTTACAAAAATGCATGAGTTCATTGCCAAACAAAGTGTCTGGATGCGCATTAAAATCACCGAGCGCAATGGCACACTCGACATCTGAGGTCTCAATAACCGTAGTTATTAATGATAGACATTGCGTAAATTCCACCAAATTGTCACGATCGTTGACCGGCATATAGACACAGAAAACAAGAAGGCTGCGGCTGTTTAGAGTCAACTTGACGGCTATGATGCGGTCACTATCACAGGGTATGACTTCCGCCCTGGTGAATAAACTAGTTCTCCACATAAGTGCTGTTCCGCCGTATGGCCGACCCCGCAGGAGTACCGTGGAGTCCATAGAAGACTTTGCGCAGCAGCTAAAATCCTTGTTGATAGTGTTAATAAGGCCAAGATCGTGCGGCATTAGCCAATGTTCCTGAATGCAGATTACTGCGGCGTTTTTGCAGAGATTTTCAACATCTGTCGTACAGTCTTTAATACCATAGCAGTTAAACGACACAAAAGAAAGGTTATTCGTAGGTCGTGCATCCATTATGATTGTTTTAATGAAGCGGTATCTCTCTCTAACGAGCGCTGTTGTCGATAACGCCTAAAAACTAATCCTTCTGGCCAAAAGTCTTTTTGCAGAAAAGTACTTATTTTTGTAGCTAAAACTTGTATTTTAAACGAGTTAAAATTTGTTTCTCGATTCTGTTGTAATTTTTCTACCGCTAAACACTGCTCGTTCATCTCCATAACATGCTCTTTAATATTTTCCTCGGTAATACTTTTCTGCGTACGCGACAAATAAATATACGCGTATGATTCAGCCGCCTGCAATTTAGTAGAACTCTGTAGGGTTCCGCGTGCGTTTCTGTATCGATAAACAGACGGTTTTTTTCGCGAAACAGTTATAAAGCCATCGTCGTCCGCTTGGTGCGTGTCTTTCCTCGCTGCGCTGACTATATCTCTATATGTAGGCGCATAAGTGGTATCTGTGCGGTCGCGCTGCACGGGGATGGCGGCGCCGGCGGGGATGGGGGACGCGGGCGCAGGCACAGGCGCACGCGCAGGCCCGCGCTCGGCCCACTCGCAGTGAGCGGCCGGCGGTGGCGGCGGCTGGCGCGCGGCACCTCGCACCGCGCCCGGACCCATGCGCTTGTTTACATTCTCGCTATTTATCTCCGTACACACTCCGGTCACTACTTTTTGAAGCTCAGATGTACTCGCGGTTATTTTGTCCAGAGAAATAAGTGTACTTATTTGTTGGGGTTCATTTCTCGTATCCTTATCATCATGATAAGGCCTGAGAGATGGGTCTTGAATTTTGCTGTACTCGGTCGAACGAGCTTTCAAAATAGCAACATCACTTTTTAAAACAGACATTTCCTTCAAAAATGTGGTTACGTCGATATAATCGAACGTGACAGGCGGGAGTTTATTTAGATTTTTTGCAGCGAAAATAGGTAAACAATCCGGTTCACATTCCTTAATTAGTCGAATAATATCCTGTACGCTCTTCTGTTCCGTACCCTCCTTACGTCTCATGAATTTTTTCGACGGCGCTAAGAGTTCATGTGCTATTGCCCGTGCGCACTCAATTTCTTCATATTTATAGGTACTCAGGCAAATCTGTACAATTCCGGTTTCGGGAAGCGTGTCAACTTTATGGCTTACAAATGTGAGCAGCTCATTCACAACAATTTTGCACTGAACACACTGCGAGGTGGGGTGCGCGTCAATATTTACAGTCCGAGTATTCGCGGCCGCAGGAGGCGGCGAGCGCATTGTAGCCATTTCGAACAACGACGACGCGTGCGTCGCGCGCGGTGGCGGAAGGAGACTGAATATGTTGTATGGGAGGATAACTCCTTACTGGTCTGTGGGATACATGTTACTATATTTATTTTACAAAAATATTATTATGTTTATTGGAGTCCCCCTTATATAAAACATTTATTTGTTTCCTATCTGATAAAAATATAAATTAATCAACTTAAGCTAGCGCCATCTTACGCTTTGTCTAAGTATTGTTACCGCATTCGTGGCAGTTTCTCTCAGTCAAGTTATGATGTAGGTATAACTTGTAGTTCCTGCATTTGAAGGTGTGGTGCAAAAATATGCGACAAAAGTTGTTCACAGGGCACCAAGATGGCGCCACGGCTTACACTATAAAAGGCGACTAGATTACACTTTCAGCCGTTACTAGATGTGGCCTACGTTTTATCGTGATTACAAATTCATAGAAATCATAGAACTTTATTAACCTTATAACACTGCGTTTTACTAGGCACGTCAAATTTACATATTATCATATATTTATCAACAGTTAATTAATTAGTCAATCATACAATTAAAATCGTACAATTAATTAGTAGTATTAAAATGTCAGTAATGTACCATGGTACATTACTTGTAACTCAAAAATTATTGGAAAAATTATTATGAGCTTTGATCCGGCAGCCTCCTTAAAAGCCAGTTAGTTATTCCAGACTAAGTATGCTCCACCTTAGGCTGGAGTGCCGCTCATTCTTAGGTTACGTGCCCTGCTGGTCAAATGCCTAGCTGTAGAGTAAAAAAAAGCGATGATGATCATAGCTTAGTCAGGCGGGCGGTGTCTCATGTCCTGCAGGTCCTGGGATCGATACTTTCTTTTGAGGTCGACATTTTGGTGGAGGAAAACATATTTCAACGTAAACATTTTTTAGTCATTGACTCTAAGTTGAAAAATCAGTCGCCAAGCATCTAACAGGCAGGCTGACCAAATGTCTTCTTCTTCTTCTTTTTCTTAACCTTCTCCCACTTAGATGGGGTTGGCACAGCAAATCTTCTTCTTCCACTCTCCTCTATCAGACGTCATCTCCACACTCAATTTTTTCTCTCTCATGTCCTCATTCACACACTCCATCTATGTCTTTTTCGGGCGGCCTCTTGCTCTTCTCCCTTGCACTACCATTTCCATACTGACAGGCTAACCAAATGCCTATTAGCTCTGTAAAAGTAAAAAATAAAACTTACGGCACTCTCCGATGGGAATACAATTGCCTCTATCGTCTCGCGCGAAGTTGTCTACACATTCGCATCGTGACGAGCCGCATAGAGCAATGCAAGGTACCTCCACATCATCGTTCAAATTCACAGGACAAGCGTCGGTGTTACAAAAACTTGGGCATGAGTTGAAACGTTCATTTTCACCGCACTGATTGCCTACAAATTAAAACATACTTGTCTTGTATAATATAATAACTTAAAACTAAAATTGATTGTACCTATTCGTTATAATATGTGAATTTTAAGGAAGTGCATTGAAGTTTCTGACAATGAGCGAGTGTGGGCTTGATGAGAAAACCAATGACTTGATTTTCAAGTTACATTTGTGTGAATTTGCACCCGCTTTACTATAAAGGAAAACACTTATATCTCTATCCTCATGAGAGAAGGTACCGAGTTCCAGTAATGGAGACGTAAAGTTTCTGAGAATAGAAAGTAACGTTAAGAGAGATTAAGTTAATTTTGGATCGAAAATGCTTCTTGATCCTCAAGCTTTTAAGCCACAATGAGGTTTAGGTTAGGTTAGGATCTCTACTGTGAGTGTGGGAAACGGATGGATCTACTAATTTGCCGTCAGTAGGCATTTGATTTAAATCCAAATTTGCTGTCTGCTAAAATTTGCTGCCATCGGCTTTCTACCCAGCCCGTTGGTAAATCCACCTGGCAAGAAACTACCCAATATATTTAAATGTTGTTTATACCTGGGCACTGATCCTCTGGAACACAGCTGCCGTTGTTAGCTCTCAAAGTGCCAGGTATACAGACACATCCACTATCACACGGAGCATCAGCTACACATGCTATGTTTTGGCCAATTTGCTCGCAGTTCTGAATACGGCATAATTCTTGCGGGCAGCTCGAGAATTCTTCGTTGTTAGGGCAGATTCCAGCTGTAACCAAACATATTGCCGTATTGCTTGGTTCTGAATTACCGAATAATTTTGTGGCGTTCATTTCTAATAATAATTGCGCAAACAGTGTTTACAACGCGCGTACGACTCGTCCTACAAGTAGCTAGATAGCGTGACCGTTGGACGGCCGTCTCCGAATACAATATGTCCGGAAGGCAATTTTAGCTAAGGGATATCCCGGTGGTGAAACGAAGGAAGACCGCGTCGCTCCATAATTTGAGAGGTTCATTTAGTGTTTCGATTGGCGCCTTTGCTGCCTATCTCGAATTTTGATGTTGTGTATAATATGTTTAGTATATGTATAAGAATATTTTCGATCAAAAAGATCATCCTAAGTTCCCACTTAGGATGTATCATAACTATGAGTATGGAACTGGTTAACTTCAAAATAAACTGTCACCAAACACTTAACAGTGTGTTCCGGCAGACCTCTTGAGAACCAGTTATTCCAGCCTATGCAGGCCTACTTAGGCATGCTCTACTTCCTGGGAAACAGCGGCATTGTGGGAAGTGGTCTTGCATCCCTGCTCCCGCCGTGAGATGGAACACTGTGAGGTTTTAGTCGGTAGTGACGGCCCCTCTGGCCTTCGAGCCTATCTTACCCGTCACGCACCCCCAGGCTTGCGGCGGGAGATGCGTAAATGCATTTCCTCACGAAAAAAAAGACATCAACCCTAAGCCGCAGTGTCGCTCACTCGTGTGGTTACACGCCCTGCTAGTCATATACTTATCTGTAAGGAGTAAAAAATAACTTCTGCTGTTTTCACAGTGTGTAAGTAATATATTAAATGGTTTCAAACACTATGAATGCTAAATATTATATAGAGGCACTTACGGCAATCTTCAATAGGAACGCAATTTCCACTATCATCTCGTCTGAAGTTATCAATGCATTCGCATCTTGGTGTGCCACAATTTTTAGTGCAACTAACAATCTTATCGTCGTCATCCAGGTTCGTAGGGCAAGAATCGTTAAAGCAAACACTAGGACAGTCATTGAATTGTTCGTTGGGACCACAACTATCTGAAAATTCACAATTGAAATTTGTTATACATTCTAAACCCCCTGTAGCACGTAAATAATGTTTTCTTTTAAATTATTGTTTTTCTTTATCGTTCGTGTCACAAAATAAATGTTTCTTACTTTCTTCCATACAGCAAAGTTTGGCTGTATGTCGTATTTTTATAAAGTCTCTAGAAAATTGTGGCCTTTTTATTTCTTCATTTTATAAAAGTTTAAAGTTTGTTATGTTTTGTGATGTTGTAAATACCTGGTACTAAGATATGTATGTGTAATACGTCATTACTTACCTTAAACATTGTAAACTGTTCACGTAAGGTATTTTAATATTTTCGCGTAGAAAACGGTCACACTTACTTATTGAAGATGGTGCTCGGAAAGCACCGAAACTGTTGGACTCATTCCAACTTTTAATAATAAGTAAGTGTGACCGTTTTCTACGCGAAAATATTACTTACCTTAGTTACCTTAGATTTGTTTATTGATGTGTAAATAACTAATTCGATGAATGGTAGTTATTATTTGTATTTTAATTGTAATGTAGCTAATGACTATTATGGTAAACTATTTTTATAAGATTAACAGTAATCATATTTTTATTTTTTAGTAGGTAAACTTTGATTGTTACCTAGACCTGTGGCTGGGCATTGATCCTCCGGGATACAGTCACCGTTCTGATCTCGTTTAAAGTTTGGAGCGCACTGGCATCTTCGCAGACACACTGTTGCCCCGATACAGTCAGGAATAATAAAATCTGAACTTGTGGGGCAGGAATCGTCGTCACAGGCGCTTGCACATTGGTTCAATATTTCGTTGGCACTGCATTGCGTTCCTACAAAAGTGGACTTTTGTATTACTTATATACGGATATATTCTTTATTAACTAATGCAAAATATTTCGAACATGACTTTACGAAATTCCTGTAAATAATTTTGTCTTTTTTCATATTTTGTAGCGCATCAACTATTTCAATCAAAGTGGTTCAAATTCATATCAGAATACATTTTAATTTGAATCTGAAAATGAAAAAATAGTTTGGAACACTGTATTTGAAGAGATGTTTAGATAAAGTTTATACTCGACACGGCGCGCATTGTCCGGAGATTCCTGTCCCTGTAACTCCTACCGATGGTAGCTTGGGCCTTGCCTCGCTGCCAGTGGTGCGCTAGCTTTTAGGGTTTTTACAATATTTTTTATTTGATTTTATTGTAAACAGCTTAAGAGTCAAACGAATAAATGAATATGAACAATTATAATATGAATTCGCCTAACCGTTGTTTGGACACTGATCTTCTGGGACGCAGTTTCCACTGTCATCTCTTAAATTACCCGCAATACAGACACAACCTGTTTCACATGCTTCATTTAGAACTAAGGGACAGTTAATTTGTTGTCCTATCTGGGAACAATTGTCTCCACGACACAAAGTTTGGATGCATGTAGAGAACTCTTCATTGTCATCACACTGATTAGGCTGGGTCGTTTCTGTAACAAAAAAATGCTTACGTTGACTTGATTCAGTTAAAAAAAATATTGAAAGATCATGCACTCACTTCATGCATTACCACACACACGCACACACACACGGCTGGTTAACCCCATACTGAACCATATTTAGTTCGTATTATGGTTGCTAATACAACTGATATACTACATATACATACATACATTATATACATTTTTATATAGATACATATATAACACCCAGACCCACAGCCGACAAATTTAGTTAAGCACAAAGATGTTGGTCGGGCCGGGAATCGAACCCGGAACATTCTGATTGGCAGTCCGGCATGGTAACCCTTACGCCAACGAGGTCGTCCGAAAGAGTGTTAGCAAGAGGAAGCGAACTTTCAAAGGTTTTTTTTTGTTAACTCGAGTCATACTAGAGTCGCGAAGCTTCCACATTAGATTGTTTTATAACACACCCGAATACCTGCGGTCTTGCTCTCACACGTATCTACTATGTCACTCATACAGTATCTTGAACATTCTAGATTATATATATATATATACTATAGTAATCTCGTGAAGTGCATATTTCTTTAAAATCATTGTTTAAATTGCTAGGTTAATATTATTGTAAGTACGCTAGCTAATTCAATGTTACTCTTTTCAACGATAAATAACGAAATTTGGAAACTGAAACTGAACATTCTAGATTGTACTGGGGAATAGTATGAAAAGTTCGGTACCTAGACTTATTTACCGTATATAAGGGAGCGGACAGGACTAGCGAGGACAGTTAACTGCGAGTTGTCGCAGAGTTAACTGAGCGATACCACGAGCGAAAACTTCGAGTATACGACTCCGGCGAGGTACAAGGATTGCAACTGCATACGATTTGGACGTTTCGACGAGTTGGAAGACCAGACACGTGTCAGCGTGGGGATTCCATAGTTAATAAATCCTAGTTATCCACGAAACCGACGTTTTAGTCATAATATACCCAAAACTTTATCCCGAGTGCCCCGTCCAGCACGTAACAATAGATTAAACTTTTACGTGAGTAGAAGTGTAAATTAAAGATGTTGAAACCCTCCACAGAATATTGTTAGGTATATAAATTTATCATAATGTATGTATTTTACTATACACAAGCCTTTTTTATTTTAAGCTCATTTTTATGGAGTTGTGAAAACATTTTTAGGTCGCTATTTTGTGATGACGGCCATTTAGGACCGATTTTTATTAAACAGTATGTTTGAAACTTCAGACTGAAAGACACCTTTCAAACAAAAAACTAAAATCTGTGCAATAGATAGACACACGAAAAGACACATCTAACTTATATCCATACGGCGTTTTTGTTTTACAGGTTAAAAATCGACTTACGGCAATCGCTTAGAGGCACACAAATGCCAGTATTGTCTCTTCCAAATCCTGCCATACATCTACATTTAGGATTGCAATCAAGTACAATCCCGATGTTTCCGATAAAATTGCAGTCTCCCGAAGGTGTTATTTGACCACAGTCGTCGCTGCAAAGCGGCGGACAAGGGTCGTACACTTCGTTCGGACGAGCGGTGCAGTCGAACGGAGCTGCAAAGAAAAAAAAATATAATAAAATAATAAAGTTTGTAGTCTTAGAATTAGGGTAAAATAAGTTTGGGGTTTATCAAGACTGCAAACCCAAGTAAAAGACCTGTATGTGTCTTAAGACGACGACACGGGCAAAATCTATTCAAACGAAAATAAAATAGTTCTACAAATTTAATTTAATTTTTTTAGAACAGATTCTGTTAAAGTTTTAATATTACTTACTGTTACTAACTGGTGCCAACATTGGTATAAATTCTTAACGTTGTTTTTTAAACTAAAAATAAGTTTTTTTTTCAATAATTTGAACCCTTTATGATTTAGGTACTAGCTACGCCCGCGTTAGTCTAGGAAGTAAAAGTAGCCTATGTGTTTATCTATCTTAAAAGTTATCTTTATCATCAAAACTAGTCCAGCCGTTTGAGCGTGAAGTAGTAACAAACATACACACACACTGACATACAAACTTTCGGCCTTGTAATATTAGTCGGATAAAAATTTTATTTCAAGATTTTGCTCATATCATCGCCTTAACTTGAGTTATAAGATATGAGGGTTATTACTTTTTTAGTTTTATTAGCTTAGTAGGCTAGATTATAGTTTTAATAAGGTATGGTCTCGCGCATTCTTTAAAATCTTAAAAAACAATAAAATATAAAATTTATATATTTGAGTCCTGGCTAATTCTTACGGCAATCTCTCGTAGGTATACAAGTTCCATTGTCAATATCTCGCTTTAAATTAAATCCGCATCTACAGACGGGTGTTCCGCAAGTGATGGGGTCGGGGCTTGTTATGAGACATTCATTGTCGTTTTCACTTGTTGGGCAGAAGTCACTGCAATTGCCTGGACATATGTCTAGATTTTCGTTCTCCGCGCAATCTAAACCTGTAAGTTTGATAACATGTGCATTGTTCTTATAAATATATTTTAAACAAAGTTTTGGAACGAAGTTCCTTATCGCGTGTTGTGAAAGGGGGCTGGACGGAAAAAAATCTCACGAAAAGTTGTCACGACACTTTTTGTTGTAGTATGCAATAGTAAGCTGTGCAGCGTGTGCATGTTTCTCTGTCTGTCTCTCTCTCTTTCTCTCTTTCTCTCTCTCTCTTATAGAAAGTAAGCCAGATATTTTCATTTCTATTTCGCATTGAACAGTATGGTGTCGCGTCGATTATTTTCGTTGGGTGTATACAGGTTTATAATATAATTTTTTTTTTGTTGGTTTTTTGTTAATAATTAATAATAACTAATTCAACGAAAGGAACTTCGTTCCATCCGGGTGTCTCTTGACACCTCTCAAGTTTTAATTTTTATAATAGACTAACATCCCGTTCCGGCTTCGCACAGGCTCTAAAATAATCTTAGTTGCAAAGCGAAACAAAATTATAGAAGAAATGTAGTCTCCCAACGGCGAAAGAATTTTTCGAATCGGCCCATTAGTTTCGGAGCTTATCTGCGTTAAATAAACAATCAAACTTTTCCTCTTTATATTATTGGTATAGATTAGCCCACGGTTAGCCATTGCTTGATGGTAAGCGAAGTTGTGGCCGAAGACGCTGACTTTTTTTTTAGGCGAGCATTAGAAAATACTCTACCACCACTCTATGGCTTCCTCACACTCTTTTCTTTACCAAAAGCTCGAGATCGATGGTGAACTTCCGAGACATAATGCGACCACACGCATGAATCGATGTCATCATTTCAAAATCATATAAACTTTCCTACTGGTTCTGTAGCGGAAGGGTGAAGGAGGAATTTCAATATTAATTGACTAGATACAGACTAGCTAGATACAGACGATAACGTCTGTATCTAGCAAATTTTTTTATTTAGAATATGTGTAAGAAGCAAAGTATGTATGTACTTATTTAATCGAAATGTTAAGTAGTAATTAACTAAGTTGAAAATAGTTACCAAAGCAAGTATCTTCAGGAACACATATACCATCGTCGTTTCTGAAAAATCCTGATATACAGACACATCCTGCTATACAGGAACCTTCGGTTATAAGCGGACATGCTATAGGTTGATTTATTTGAGAACAATTCACTGGTGCACATATTGCCTGAACACAGTTGTTTACTTCTTCGTTGGGAGGGCATGTTAATGCTGGGAAAGAAAATGATACATACTAAGTTGTTGCCTGCTTTTCAAATTCAAATTCAAATTCGTTTATTTACATAAATGACACTTACAGATAATCCAAACGTATCACTTAGACTAGTAGAAAATTAAAATAAAATAAATTACAATACTAAGAACTAATATTATGACTAGGCTTAAATGCTACAAAGATTAAACGAACTATTTACAATTATAAAAATGAAACAAAGAACCAATTCAGTGGATATAAAAAACATATATAACAAATAAAAACATATTAGGCACATTGAAAAAAATAATAATAAAATAAACCTATTGAACATTCTCACAATAGTTTAGCGAGGCTATAGCGAACACAGATGGTTTGTCGGCAAATACATCTGCTTGCGTATGTGAGACACTGAGAGCGTTCAGGTGGTATTGCGCGCGGCAGATTGGGGATTGCTGGCGCGCCAATGTGCGAGACGGAGTGTGCGCGAATAAGTTGAGGCGAAGGCCCAGCACCCCGTGAGTACCGCCGCGGAACCTAGCTCGTTGCTCTGGCACGTTCAACCTTGTTGCTACCGGCAATATATCAGGGCAGTCCAGGGTACCGTGAAATATGCGATGCATCAATAGGAGTAGGTCTTGGAGTCTACGGGTCCCCAATGAATTAAAACCTAGATTGCCCAATAGAAAATTGGTTGGGTACAGGAAAGGATAATACCCATATTTTCGTTTATATAAGAAACGTAAAAACCTTTTCTGTACCTTTTCTATCATAAGATGATATTTCTTCTCATGGGGGCTCCAAATATTCCTTCCACGCGTACTGCTATATTACAAGACTATAAGACTAGCTTAGACAGCTCAAATTATAAAATAAAAACATCGTGAGGAAACTGACATGTTTGAGGACCAGAATATCTGAAGACGTCTGTCATCCGTCAACCCGCACTTGGCCAGCGAGGTGGATTGTAGCCTATGCCTTTCTCCTATTGAACTCTCAAGTTGAAAAATTTCGGCAACATTTAGCAACCTGGTGGTTGCTAGCCAGGCGAGCCCTAGAAAATGCCTTACCACCATGCTATAGTTTTCTCACGATCTTTTCCTTTGCCGAAAGCTCAAGCTCATTGGCGGGGATTGAACCTACAACCTTCGGGACGTGAGGCGTTCGCACGCATACTGCACCTTAAGCCAGAGAGTCGGTAACTCGTGTGGTTACGAATCCTGGTCAAATGCCTAACAGTAATTAGAAAAAAAGCCACCCACACATGCTAAAATACTATATTAATTATAATTCAAGCTGTCTAAGCTAATCTTTTAGTCTCTAAAATGGACAGCTGTACGCAGCTTAAATGCCTAACTGTAAAGAGTAAAAAAAACACCAACATATTTAGGTAGTCAACTTACCAGGACATTGAGAAACCGGTATACACTCGTCACCGTCGTCATCCTTCACGAACCCTTCAGAGCAGACGCAGCCACTCGTGCAATCACTTAGTTCAATGATCGGACAAGCTAACTCCTGGCCTACTTGAGAACAGTCCTGCGCTCGGCAAACCGTTTCGACACACTCCGTGAATTCCTCGTTGGCTTGACAGATACCTGAGAAATAATCAGAGTTAATTAATAAATGTTAGAGTTATAATGTACTAATTTTAATTCCATATCTGTCCAAGCGTTTCTTTGAGACAAAAATTAAAACTTCTCTACTCAAATTAAAACCTCGCATTTCAAAGTGCACTTTTGCGTAACATGACATAGTCAGGTACGTTTTATTGGTGTTGTCAAAAAAACTACTAAAGTAGATTTTTTTGACAAAAAGAAAATAAGAGGTTAAGCTAATTAATTACATATTAGGGCTATATAAATTATCGTGAAACTTGTTTTTTTAAAGAGAAAGTAGCAACTCATTTTTCTCTTTTGGAAAGAAAACTAGGGGAGTGTATTATTTAAGTATATTTGTTTACTAGCCGTACTCCACGGTAAAACCCATGTAAATCCGGTCTATGAAATAGCCTATGTGTTAATCCAAAATAAGTATATGCTAACTTCAAGCCCAATTTCAGCGAAATTGGTTCGGCCGTTAAATGTGAAGAAGTAACAATTTATTTTGCCAATCTCACATACCCAAATATAATATTATATGACAGTATTCTAAAAGCTTACCAAATCATTTCGGGAATTTCTCCCAATCGCAAACAAATTTTACTCTAGTTCTCTATTGCCATAGGCTCTAACAGTGATGTAAAATGTGTCACTTGCCAGTCGCTACCTACCTTCACATTGATCTTTAGGTACACAATTCCCGTCACCGTTCCTGAGGGTGCCGTCGATACAAACACACCCTGTTGTGCAGGAGTCTTCAATAACTGGTGCGCAAGGCACTGAGTTTTCATTTTGTGAACAGTTTTGTGCTCTACAAACTAACTGCGTGCAGTTCGAAAACTCTTCGTTGGTGGGACAGAATTCTGGGGAAGCAAAATTATTGAATTTTCATGAAGCATATTTAATTTTCATGGAGCATATTTAATTTTCATGTAAAGATGTGTGTGTGTATGTACATCTACGAGTATATAATACTGTTAAATTTTTTGGTACGTTAGAGAGACACTATGCCCCTCGCTAAAGTATCTTTCGATCCTGTGCTACAGGTCAACTGAATCTTCCGCACCAAACCATAACATGCCATATATTTTGTTAATACAATGAAATCAATTATAAGTACTTACTGGAAGAAATGCACAAGACTTTTAGGATTGATAAGTGGCTACGTTTTTATTTCCATTAATAGAAAAAAATATCCATTGATCCAGAAATAGAATAGAGATCCGCTGCGTGATTTGCCCTTAAGTTATAATTGTCACTGTCCCATTACAGTTTTCACACCTATGCTGTTTTAGATACAAATATTAATTTGTTTGTTTATTTAAAACCTGGTAACTCACGTGGACAATTTTCTTGCGGTACGCATACACCACTACTATCCCTTAGGAATCCAATTGAACAAATACAGCCACTCGTACAGTCATCATCATCTTCAATGATTGGACAAGGGCCCGAATCGTTGAGATCAGAACAGCTTAGTTGTTGACAGCCAGACTCTAAACAATCTGTGAATTGTTCTCCCGGTGGACAAATAGCTGAAATATTGAATAAGTAAAAATAGTCTTCTCTATTTGCATGAACAAACAGTCACGCTTACTTATAATAAAAAATGTTGGATATACGTCCAACGGGTTTCGACGCATTACGAGCGTCATCATAGGGGATGAGCTTCACACGGACTGTCACCGACGAGATCCGCGCGAAAACAGTCCATGTGATGCTCGTTTTCGATAATGATGCTCGCAATGCGTCGAAACCCGTTGGACGGATATCCAACTTCTTTCGGTATGCTACTTTTATTTTTCCCAAAGCACTGAGGAGGTTAGGCACTGCCTTCGAGGTACCCACTCTTCAGCAGGGTTAGGCGCTGAGTCCGCTGAATTCAGTGGGATTATGTCTGAGTGCGAGACTGCTGTCGAGTTGTAAGACTGCAAACTGCCTGGGCTGAGCACCGAGGGGGTTTTAGGGGTAAGAAACCCATATAACCGGGCTGTACCACATTCTAGCTGGGCATATCTCATTGAAGTTATCCCCTGATAAAGATATATTTCTATGAGGGATCGATTCTTTTAACAAAACTATTGTGAGCGATGAAATATGTTACCTGGGCATTGTGTTTCAGGAATACAAACGTTGTCATCATTTCTTACGAAACCGTCCGAGCAAACACAGCCTCCTCTGCAAACTTCATCGTTAAACTGAGGGCAAAATATAGGATCCAGCAAATTCTGAGAGCAGCGCGCTTCTCCGCAGGGATTGGTGCAGAATTTAAAGTCTTCGTTTGGTGGACAAAAGCCTAGAAGATTTGTATTGATTATTTATCTGTTATTATTTTATGATTAACTTTATTATTAACTAGCTGCTAGCCGCTGCTATAAGTAGTAGTATTATCTATTAAAATATACATTGTTTTTCAATTAATGTGTGGAATTGCACTTGTTTAAGGGTCAAGGAAAACATCGTGAGGAAACCGACATATTCGAGGACCACAACATCCGAAGACATGTGTCATCCGCCAACATGTACTTGGGCAGCGTTGTGGGTTATGGCCTATATTTCTCTCCTCGTGAGAGAAGGCCCCGAGTCCCAGCAGTGGGTTGCTCGTGCCCTACTCTTATGCACGAAACTTCGATAGATCAGCGGTGTACACATCGCCTGTCTCGATCATTTCAAATGAATGAATGAGTCAGGACAAAGAGCCTTATAGTATAGATTTTTTTTTGCCTCTTGCTTTGTCTTCTTATTAATTATTAAGATCATCATCATCATCATCCACAGCCTGTTCTATCCCCCTCCAGGGTATAGGCCTCTCTTCTGTCATGCCATCTGCCTCAGTCCTGTGCCAATCTAGTCCAGGTTCGATCTGTTATAGCAGTAATGTTGTCGACCCATCTTGCCACTGGACGTCCTACGCTCCGCTTTCATAGCCTAAGCCACTACTTGTTACTACTTTGCTCGACCTTTATTAAAGATTTAAAGTAAAAATCTTAATATATATAAATCTCGTGTCACAATATTTGTCCTCAATGGACTCCTAAACCACTTAACCGATTATAATAAAATTCGCACACCATGCGCAGTTCGATCCAACTTGAGAGATAGGATAGTTTAAATCTCAAATTATAGTCGCAATTTTAATTTATTGCTAATTATTGTCTGTTATTATTTGACAGTCACAATCTCCAAATGATTCTAAACAGATGTCGATACCTTTCGACTGGGTTGAGTAAGTAATCAATAGATGGCGCTGCTATGTAAATTTACGAACGTGTCATATTAGCTACACTATCTATTTTTCATACCCCTAAGTGAGGAAAAACAACGTTTGCCGGGTCAGCTAGTAACCTACTATAAATCGCTACAATGAGATAGGGAGTTTGTTGCTGCACCATGTTTGATTAAGTTGCTATTTGGCAGAGCGATTTAATATTCCAAGGTTCACGAGGTCTACTTCATTGTATAAGCCAAACAGTAGACCGTAAAGTAATCGCAAGCAAAGCCCAAGCGCGAGTTGGACTCGAGCACGAAGGGTTCCGTACCATTGTATATGTAAAAAGCAATAAAATCCCGTGTATTGTAAATCAAATAAGTGAACATCCAACTAATCTTTAGTAAATACGAGTATTTCAAGCGTCTACAAATTGTTGTTACAAATTGCGTATCTTGCATGGTGGCTTTTGCTTTTGGCTTTTCTTAATCATTTAGTCCTTCACTTACAAAAAATAATTTGACTTTATTTTTTATAAGTTAAGGTAAGTATGCATAATCCTGTGTGAATATTTCAAGTGTCATATGTATTTTTGTTCTTCGTTCTTAAGATGTTGTATTGGCTTACTAAAGATAAAATCTCGCACTTGTTCGGTTATAAAAAAAACGAATACATCATTTCATATATAGAATAGGGATACATATAATAATGTTTAATATGTTTTGTTATAGCGGCAACAGAAACATCATCTGAAAAAACATTATCAGAAACTGACATACTATCACGATTCATGAGATTATTGATTGCCTGGTCACAGATGGACAGCGAAAACTTATTAATAGGGCTCCAAGTAACATCACCTTTGGTTACTGAACCGTACAAAAAGTACATAACTAACATTAATTGTAAGTAAAATAAAAATAGTAATGTTAGAATAATATATATAAAACAATGGCCATATAATAAACAGTTTGATATAAATTATAGAACCATGGACTTATCTATATCATAGGTCACGATTTCGTAGCTACGAATCGTGACTATCATTGTATTGTATTGAAGGTAATTTATAATACGGTTTTATTGGTGGAAGCTACTAAAATAATAAATCTACAAGTACATGAATAATTTGTTGGGTAATTAGTTACTATATGAAACCGAAACTTAGCGATTTGACTTAGTGGCACTTTAGATGTTATCATAATCTTGTTTCTTTTTCTCTAAATTTTTGGTTACTTCCTGTAGGTATATTTTCTTAAGTTCAACATAGCTCTTTTTTACACCTTATAGATAGGCATTCGCACCAGCATGGCGATTATCTACACGAATTAGTGACATTCTGGCCTGAAAAAATTGAGAGGAACTCCCATACAACAAACGTAATTTTAAACATTTTTTTACTTCGTCTTTGAAACATTTGGTACACCCTCTATACATTCACAGAATATTTAATAATCTAATAATCTCAAAAATAAATGATTAAATTACGACAAAATGTATTACCTACGAGTACAACAATGGAAACTCTTCATGCACGAGCCCGACTTACACTAGGCCAATTGTGGTTTCGTACCCACAGAATACAAACCTATTACTTTGCTGTTTGTTTGTCAGTCCGCCTGTCACCAAGAGCTGTATTTTCAAGAGAGTTGACATTTTTACAAATAATTTCTAGTGGTAGCCTGGCTAACAACCACCCTTAAGTTGAAATTCTGTCGCCTAGCACCGACGGTGATTTCCGAAGGCCATATTGAGAGACAGTTATTCCAGACTAGGCATAATCCACAAGACCAGAGTCTTGCTAACTCGTGTGGAGTTACACACCCTGTGGTGTATAAAAAAAAGTGAAATAACTTTTCGAATCAGTTATTTCTGTTTGCCTAAGTGACTTTTTTTATCTCTGTAGCATTATTGTTTCATATTTTATACGTCCCTTTCGTAACAACTAAGTGAGTCAAATTAACTAATAGAATTAATCTATTATACTTACCACCGAAACTTGCTGTCACAGAAGAAAAGAAACACACATGAACAACAAAGCTCATATAATTCAATAAAGGAGACATATTTAACAATACGTTCGATATATTATGATTACTAAAATTGCAGGAAATTATTTATATAATATTTTTTTTACTTGATTTTTGTGTTACAATCGTGATCAATAAAGGGTTTTTTACTATAATTATAACTTTTTATTACATATCATATTTTTTTACGATTTGTTGATAAATTCGTTGTAGCTTAGTATTTAGCATTATTTTTTAACTTTTAAATAATGTGTCCAGTCATTGTATTAAAATATTGTCCGGTTGTTGTGCAAGGCTGTAAAATAAATGATATATTTATTAATAGTAGTATTTTTTTAAACACATTTTGCTGCTAGAAGACTATGGAATCTTCACTTATTTGCCCCAATGTCTGTCGTTTTAGACACTGTCAACTGTCACCATACCAATGATAAAAGCCTCTGCTAACTGTGGCGATATATACAACAATTACTATGCTGTTTTAATCGACAAGCGATCATTGCTAGATATGTCAGGTTTTATACCTTATACATAAGACCACCCAAATGGCCTATCTAATTTGCCATTAGCCATACGTGAGGCAGTGTAAAGCATTTCTTTGAGGTAAATAGCAACGTTCACGCATTTCCACCACAGTCTGGGCAAGAGGGTGGGTACTCAGAATCAAAAACAATACCGCCTAAAAACCTCATGTGTCCCATCACAACATCAGCTCGGATGGAATTGTAAATCCAGGTATTGCATGGGCATCTTATATCAACACTTAAAATTTACTATTATCCTAGTTAGTAACTCTCCAATTTGCACACCCAAGCAATAAATATATGTTGATACTAATAAATAATAAATAAATAATAATAAATTTATTTTGCACAAAGTAACATAGAAAAATTACATCTTAAACTAATTGTTATTTTAAATGCTGACTTGGGGGACGCTGTACTCCATCTAACTCCACTAAGATCGACCTGGATCGTGGAGCTCAGGCTCTTCCTTACGTACAAAAATTTGGACAACAAATATATATATATGATGTGTAAATGTATACAATATAGCCTGAGACCAACTATGATGTATACTTTTTTTTTTTAAATAAATTTAAAGAACCATCATTATTGTGGTGCTGGTAAATAAAATGACTTCACACTCACGGCATTCACCATAAGGTACGCAACCTCCTCTATGTCTCCAAAAACCCTTTTTGCACCTGCAACTAGGTTTACATTCTACGACCACCAACAATATACCGATGTAAGGGCATCTGCCATCTGGAGTAGCTTGGAGACAGTCGTCTGTAGGGCAGTAGGGAGGGCAAGATACGTATTCTTGGTTCAGTCGAGTGCATTCGAAAGGCCCTGCGGATTTAAGTATAGAAATAAGTTTGAACTTTGTTTTGGTATATCACACACGGCTTAGCACGGTTAGCCCCAAACTAAACCATTTCAAATTTTGACGACCTCGTTGGCGTCATGGTTACCATGCCGGCTTGCCAATCAGAAAGTTCCGGGTTTGATTCCCGGCACGGCCAACATCTTTGTGCTGAACTAAATTTGTTGGCTGTCGGTCTGGGTGTTATATACGTATCTAAATAAAATATGTATGGAACGAAATAGAAATAGTTCAGTATGGGGTTAACCAGCCGTGTGTGAAATGTGTCCTAATATTTATTATTTCTAGTTTGTATTATGGTTGCTAACACAACTGACATACTACATATACATACATAATTTATAAAGATACACATTTAACACCCGGACCGACAGCCAACGAGTAGTTCAGCACAAAGATGTTGGCCGGGCCGGGAATCGAACCCGGAACTTTCTGATTGGCAGTCTGGCATGGTAACCTTTACGCCAACGAGGTCGTCATTACGAGTAGTACTTACGACAGTCCTTAGTCGGAATGCAAGTGCCATTATCCGCTCTTTTGTAGTTAAATTTGCACGAGCAAGATGGCGCGCCACATTTGCTAGATGTGTCACAGGCTCGAGCGTAGTCTTCATTCTTAGGGCACGAATCAAGGTCACAGTCAGTACTGGGGCAACTGTTTTCAACTTCGTTTGCATTACATTTTAGTTCTGCAAGGAGTTAAATTTGAATTAACGATTAGGTAGGGTATATTCTAATGCACGTCTGGCTAGCAACCACCCTCAAGTTGAGAAATCTGTCGTCAAGCAGCTAACAGTGTGTTCTGATAGCCTTCTTGAGAGCCAGTATTTCTAGACTAGGCATGCTCCAACTAAGCAGAGTGTCGCTAACCCGTGAAGTTATGCGCCCTTATGGACAAATTCAAGTCAAGTGTGGGTTGGGTAACAAAAAAAAATATGTGAAAATTCTTTAGTGTATTTTCACGCAATTAACGTAAAAAATACCATAGACAATTTTTTTATGTTTATAATTTGTTTATGGTAAAAATCATTGTCTATGGTAATCTTACCAAATTTAATAAAAAAAAACACGGTGTTTCTGCAAATACAGAAAAGGAATGTTAGCTTTACAGCGTTAGAAAAAAATAATCATCACATTTTACGGAGCGTTTAAAAAGATGTCGCTTATTCTATTCTAGTCGTTTGAAAATCAAATTACACATAGAAAGTAAACTTATTTTTCATAGGCCTTTTGATTTTCTAGGATATTTCTAACGACACCAGAAACTAGTATAAAGAATAATTAAGATAATAAAAGATAATTAAAATAAAATATAATAAAAATAATAATTGAACAATTTGAAATCGCATCACAAAACAATTTTTAGAAATACTCACCTGCCTTACAAAACGTTAAGATAGAAATATAAATGACGATAGAACACAGAAATTGCGTCATGTTCACCCCGAGACAGACCAAGAATAGAATCAGATTGCATGCTGTAGTACTCTTTTATACCATTATGTTTATTTATTAAATGTTTAGCACCTCTCCGTACACCGCACTATTGACAATTATCACAAATCCTTTTTCAAAGCATCCTTGGCGTTTTGAGACTAACAAGTTTTGATCGACGACAATTCGCGCAAAGCATTATTATATTTTTATTTCACAGTACAGCTAGGCGCGACACCATACAAGTTCTCTGCGGCTCTCTGGCCCAAGGTGAAGCATGCCCAGTCTGGAGAAAGAATTTTTCAAATCGATCCTGTAGTTTCGGAGTAACAAACAAATAAAAAATCAAACTTTTCCTCTTTATATATTAGTATGATGATCTCAGTGTTCTGACAGTGTCTTTGTTTACTTATACAAAGACACTCTTAGTGTCAACTATGCTTATCTGTTGCATAACAACAGAGCCCGGCAGTCTCCTTGAGAGCCAGACTAGGTATCTTCTACCCTCAGAATTCAGAATCTACCTTAGGCCAGAGTGTCGCTGACTCGTGTCGTGGTTACGCGCCGTGCTAGTCAAACGCCTAGCTCTAGAGAATACAAAAAATCCATAGCGTTGATATATCTTAATATATATAAATCTCAGATTTATATAAATTTGACTTGTCTGTTTAAACATAATATATTCTCTACATGTACTCGTATTTCAATAGAATTTAGGTAAGGTTTATGATTTTATAAGTATCTTACTTATGGGGTATCTTATGTGTTTCGATCAAAAAACCTTACCACTGCATCATAAAGTTGAGTTTCGACAAGTGCTAATAAACATAGTTATTATGTTCTGCAATAATAGCTCGTAAAATATTATGACCGTACGCAGTGAGCGCTAGAAAATTCAACTGTATTACTATACTAATAACGCTTAAATTCCTCAAACTCAAATAAGACCACATTCTTACTTGTGGTCTTATTTTCCTTGCCGTTTTTAGAGACATCACTATCAATCTAGTACATTTTTGATAAAAGGTTATGTGAATATCTTTGTGTATTTCATGATTAAAGATGTTATTGTGTGATTTAACGCCAAAATTGCATGCCTAAAGGCGAAGAGTATAAGAGATTTAAAGTTATAATCTTTAATAACCTCATAAGTAATAACATATAGTATGCAGTAAATGAATTGAAATGGACACTGGTTAGTATTAAAAACAATCAATGAAACCCCCTAGTAGATCGTACAAACGCTGTAGTACCTACTCGATGAAGGGAATTGAGAGTTGATAAAGCGACAGGTCCACCGACCCTCGTCACGCGTTGTCGAACCAATTTAGATTTTATCCAACCAATAATGCCCGTTTTGCAGCCAATGACAAGGAAACCCCTAAATTATATGTCGTCGAATTAGTATCCGGCCTCTCACATCCGGTTGTGGTTAGTAGAAAACCGATAGGTCATAAATACACACAACAGTCACAATATAGGGAAATATTTAGCGTAGACCTTAGACCATGGTAATTGAAACAAGTGAACAATTACACGGGTCAACATGAAATTTGTCCTTGATTGCAAAGCATTAAATTTCGGTAGTTTAGGTCGTAATAAGACGGAAAAAATATATATGGCATGAAAAACTTTGCTTTTGTGCTTAGAAGACTGATTGAACGAAACTTTTAAAAATCTCGGATTTAAATTTTTGATTGAAAATAAAACTAAGTATTGAAATAAAAATGTTTATTATTTTTACTAAGTTTTACTATCAAATTAGCTCACAGAAAAGTGGAAAATAACTTAAAAGTGCACACTTTTACTTTTTCTTTTATGTTCATAGCTACTTTCTCTCAATAAACCCCAAATAAAAATTGTTTACCTTCCAAACACCTTTTACATTAACTACAAGCAACATGTGGAGCCCATGGCTTATCTTGATTCCGTACAGGACAGTCAAAATATGCTTCATAGGCTTTACAGAGAACGTGAGATGTCTTTAGTTCATATTTCACGTCTCGAACTTTAATAAATTGACCACATATAAAACAAAATGCATCAGCATCGTATTTGCACTTTCGTGACGACATTTTAAGTTATTCTGGGCTTGTAAATAACACCTGATGGTTGTTTATCACTCGGGTGCCATCTAGCGGCACAGTGTAAACGTTAATACCCCACTCTCACCGCGCGGTCTTTTAAAAAATATTAAAATCAATTAAAATTTATGAAAAAATTGAAAAATTAGTATTATTATTATAACTATCACAAAAGCAAACTTTATACCGTAAAAAGGTATTTTCTTTTCGTTTTTGTGCATAATTAACTGGAAAATAATAGTATAAACTTTAGGACAAAGAACGATTTTTTTTTTGTTGAGTCGTGTTATTCAATCTTGAAACTAAGACAGCTCTACCATGCGTGCGGCTGCCTTAGATTCTGTAGATCGTGCCTTCGATTCCCGCCAATGAGGTCAAGCTTTAGATGAAGAAAACATACCATGGTGTTAGAATATTTTTTAATGCTCGCCTGGCTAGCATTTACGAGTAACAGTGTGTTTCGGCAGTCTTGGCACTCAAAGAATGAAACCATTTGATCTAGAGTAGGCATGCCCAACCTTATGCCTGAGTGCCGCTGTATCGTAACGCGCTCGCCTTAGCTGTTATACTATTTAAAATTAAAAAAAAAGAGTTGGCTTTAAAAAAAATTACCCCCATTTCGATACAAAAAATAGGACTATTCGAAATATATATCTTTAATAAATTTAAAAATCGTTTTTTATATGAAAAAGTCAACTTAAAAATAACATACAGACTAGATTGAGACCCTGCCACTTTTTTTGAAGTTAGTTTAAAAGAAATATAACCCACCCAAGACTAACTTGTCACCCTTTGTGCCTTTTGTCAAAAGTCTTGCACATAATTATAAAATTAGGACAAAGATTAGAACGGAGACGCGGCTTTAGCGGAATTGCCTCTTTCCTTTAAGGAAAAAAATGTTTTTGTAAAGTCTTTTGTCATTTTGAAGGTTTTTGTGTTGGCGAATGTTTAATCTGGTAAATCGCTTTGTGGAGAGAGAAGCTTAGGGACATTATCGGCTTTTTCCAGTGTCTCGAATCTGTTTAATACAAAATATATAACATAACTAGCTCACCCGGAAAACGTTTTTTTGCCTTAAGTACAGTTAAAAACACTAATATTGATCAGTTATCGAGCGGGGTGAAAATTATTAAATTACTAAGAATGGCCATAAAAAACAGGTGTTAGTGATAAAAAAGTGGAACCGGTGCGGTCGCGGCTGCGGCTCCCGGATAGGGTTGTTCAGCCACCAGCGAAGGTGCTCACCGACGGACGCTGCTTGAATCATCTGATAAAGATATATAAAGGCTCATGATAAAAAAGTAAAAATTTAGAGTGGTATGTAAATTTTGATCCCACATTATAAAAATATTAAAAAAAAAATCGTCAAAATGTATATATATTTAAGGGTGAACAACCCTTATCACTTAGGGGTATGAAAAATAAATAGTATCTGATTCTCAGACCTACTGAATACACACAAAAAAATTGGTAAAAATCGGTCAAGCCGTTTCGGAGGAGTTCGGTAACTAACAAGTGACATGGAAATTGATATATATATAAGAAGATTAATTAATTATATTGTCATTGTAAGAAATAAATGAACGGGTATAAAAAGTATCAGGTAGGTAACAACGTAACGTAATATTAATATTTTCATACCGAAGAACTTCCAAGAAGCGTTCTAATTTGGTTTTCAAATTAATCGTCCCGCGGCGTCAAATACCGCGAAACTTTTATGAGATTATAATAATAAATCAATTTGTAGGCAATCACGGTGAGCTTCGGGCTGTTTGGATGATGGTAAGTGTTCACGAGACGTCACTAGAACCCGGGGCCGGCAAAACAAGCGAAGGAAAGACGACATCATAGATATTGCTGGAGTTAAATGGACAAGACTGGCTCAAAATCGCAGGACATGGACCAGCAAGAGCTAATGATCGCGTCAGGTTACCTTAGTAAGCCGAGTTACAAGAATTGTTTTTAAATTAGTTAGAAATCAACCGAGTGATACTTACTACGTTTCCACAGAAACCGATGTAGATCGTACGTTAAAATTACAATTCATGTTTTGATTTTAAAAATTTATTTAATATTTATTATTATTTAAAATGTGCATAGTATTCATATTAAACCTAATTCTAATGTTAACAACTAAAAGACATACACATTGACAGATACCTATCTCTATTCCTTAGACATTAAAAACCAAAATTGATGTAACAGAGCATTATGGTTGTTGCATTTTAGTTATGTGAATTTGGCACAACCATAGACTATATATTTTCCTGACGTTTCATCTACAATTATATTATTATATTATTCGTGTAAAAATCATACAGAATTTTTTGAAATAGCAATACCTAGTTGCCACAACAAATCTACATATTACTATCGTAATTGTTTTTCAGCTCTTACATCCACAAATAACCCTTCCATTCCCAACAGGTTGGAAACGTCTAATTTAACTTTATATGGCAACACCAGCAAATGTGGCAACTTACATTTGCCTCGGTAAGTGAGCATGATTGCCTACAAGGCAACAAAGTTGTGAGATTGCCGCACACGACCCGTCCGCACTGCGACCGCTTATTTTCCTACTCTTTGTTCAGTTACAAACAATGCTGCCAACCATAGCGGGAAAAACTACTTGAAATCTGAGAAAATTAAATCATTTTTTTTACAAAATATGTTAATTACTGTGTCAAGGGAACGTTTTGATCTAGTAATAAATTAAAAATTTAATATTTCCGCGACATATCATTATGATTATTTTATTTATTTATTAGTATTTATTGTGTTTACTAAAGTTTAAGACTGATGAAGTTACAGTAATATATTTAGTAAAATATGTGCAAATATTTACGAACAAAAATCTCAATCTAACATTAAAACCGCATCCAAATCGACAAGTAACCATATTGGTTTGCACAAAACACACACACAAACATAACTGAACACACACATTATCACCTGAACTTAAACTATACACCGGTCTCCGTTACATCGCGGATTAAAAGTAAGTCCTTAGCAAATTATTTTTTATTTAGTTATTAAAAAAAGCGTTTACTCATGGAAATTGCCTACTGTCTCCGGGTAAAACTGTAAGTTGGCAACACTATGTAAACAGCATTTAACTTTGGCCAGACTGTGTAAAAGTGGTGTAAAAGCTATTTAACTTGTGGCAAAGTTTTTAAACATGAATAGTCTGTTTTGTAATTTTGTAGTTGAGCCCTTTATTGCACGACGCAAGGGCAAATGTTGACTCTTATTCTTTTGTTTAATTTTAATTACAAATTTTCTTTTACTATAAATTAGCATCAACTTTGTTAAAATATTATTAGTATATATAGAATGAATAAGATTAGTATTTATTTATTTGGATTCAATTTCAGGGAAAATATTTTTATTTATATTTCTCACTGCTTAAACTCGATGCCTTCTCTCACAAGAGGGAGGCCATTATCCACTATGCTGGTCAAGTGTGGGTTGGCGGATAACATCGGTCTTTGAATTTTGTATCGTAGGAGCACCTAGCCTTCGTCACGATATTTACCATATATGAGCAAGAACAGATATAATAGAAATAAAATTCTGTGAAACTTTGAAAGTATTCAGACATAACTAGCGCATTGGCTACTCGCACCGCTAATCAAATGTCTAGTTGTAATATAAATAAAAAGTTCATGAAATAGAAATGTTCTTACAACAGAGAAGATGGATGATACTGCCTTCTAAGCATTTATCGAATAACCTAATCGAAAATGTCAATCACGTTGATAGCTTCTGGGCACGTACGAGTAGATAAAACAGGGATAAGCACTAAAGGAAGCCCAGACATCGAATATTAAAATAATGGGGGATTAATAAAAATACAACTTAATTTTATCGTTATAAAGAGTGAATTAGGTCGATTCTAATCTTTAAATACTCGTAATTCAGCCAGAATTGTCTCCAGTAGATACCAAGGATTTATTGATATAAAATTAAATTTTCATTTCTACATTTAAAAAAAAAAAGTTATGTTCGGTGAACATGTATGCGCCTACCAAATACCGTTATGAAAACAAGCAAAAAAAAATACGAATATAACTCGTTTATTGTAACAATGACATCCCTATATTTTATTTTTTGTTAGTTATTGTTGTTATAGCGGGAAAGAAAATACACAATATGTGAAAATTTCAGCTGTCTAGCTGGCACGGTTTATGAGATACATGCCAGATATGGCCGACAGACAGACAACGGAGGCTCAGTAATAGGGTCCCGTTTGTACCTTTTATGTTACCGTTACAGATTTTAGGTTACGGAACTCTCAAAAAAATATCCTGTTATCCGTGCTTTATGAAGACTTTGATGTAAACAATACATTTTTTTTTTGACATGGAGGTAATAATGCGTTTACGCATGCCCGCACAATCCTCGAGGGAGGCGGCGGGGTATGTCGGGCTCAGTGCCAGAGTAGCGACCACTACCGACTCATACCTCCACGGTGTTCCCTCGCTGCGCCTTAAAGCCGGGGGGCTGGAACATGTATGTACTCTTCAACCTGATGTAAACAATACCCAGTGGCTATTTTTCATACATACATGAGTTCTATTTTATCCATCTTCAAAGGCGAATACATAGAATGATAGAACCTGTGCCTTAGTGCAAAGGGTATTATTATTTCCTCTGCAACCGTCAGATTAGAACAAGCGTTTGATCAAAAGTACACAAGCTTCTCGCAAAGCTGTTTTTGATAGAGCTTAAACTTGCCTTGCGAAGTAAAATAAATACCTAATATTATTCTTCAGAGATTACTCGCTTCCCGAAACAATTTGGGAGTATCATCAATCAAGCAGCCAAATACTACTCAGCAATTCTTTATTAGGTATTTTCTCTGTAAGATAAGGCTACTGTCGAAATTATTTTCGTTTATTTTTTGCTTCAGTCATTCAAGAATCTGTTGGTGAAATAGAAAGTAATTGCGGCTTACTAAATTTCTCTAAAAAAGGCACGTACGAATTTTTTTAGGACTCATTTCACACACGGCTGGATAGCCCCATACTAAACCATTTCTAGTTTCTATTATGGTTGCTAACACAACTGGCATACTACATATATAAATGATTATATTGATACATATTTAAGATCCAGAACGACAGCCAATAAATCTAGTTCATCACAAAGGTGTTGGCCATACCGGGAATCTAGCCCGGGGACCTCTGGTTGGCAGTCCACCCGTTGCGCTAACAAGGCCGTCAAAAATAACCAAATACCAAAACTTGTATACGTAATATATAACAATCAACATATAACAATCTTTGTGTATAATAAAAAAATAAAAACCTATTGGTGAGGAAAAGGAATTGCCGGTGACATTTTCTTTTGACAAAAGTGAGCACAAATATTCACCCCAACCAGCAAATAAATAAGAAAAAAGGCAAACAATAGGGAAAAGATAATTATTCCTTCAACCCTTGTAACGTTGTGCCGTAAGTACTTTGTAAAGAAGTAAATAATAAATATCTCACGACTTCGTGTCTTGGATCTTGAAATTATGTTCATTATACTCGGCGTAGGCGTGCCACGCTTTGAACTTGTCTTGTTAAAAATAACCGTGAATTTTTTAACAAGGAGAAGTTTTGAAAATGGGATATTATTTCAAATAATTATCTTTTCTTTGGTTTTTATCAGTTACTAAACTTGGACAGGAGTTTTTTACTCCAAATGCGTGCCACGGTTTTTGCGTACTTTCTTTAGAAATTTGTCAACCAAAGTATGTATACCAAATTTCGAAACAGTCTACCACAGAACATTACATCAATTTGTCTTCTGTACCTACTATCTTTTTTTGGCGATAACGATGTAGCTAATAGCATATCCTTTTACATCCTTTGTCTATTTTCTAGTTATGGCACTTGTTTACTATGTTAGACAAATTGTATCAGGAAGATATTTTCACGTTCTTGCCTTACATACCTTGATTGGTTTAAAGTATTCTTAAAATATTGTATCTTGTTACTGTTAGTGGGTATAATAGATAGACAAAACTAAGCACATAGACATTACACAAATTAGTAACTAATACTTATAAAAATACCTAATATTGTATTAGCGATAAAAGCCAGTTACATAATCAGATATTTTAATTCTCGGAGGTAAAGTTAAGTTTTCTTAAGGTTTTAATAATGAACAAGCAAGGGTAAGAAAATCCTTTCCAGCGAGTGCTTAAGCCGCTTAAGGTAAAGTCACCGAATACTAATTTCAAGGGATATTGTTCAGCTTTTCGGGTAAAATATTTCACAGAATATTAAGTTTCTTTAAGACACGAACGCACTTTGATGTTTCATCTTACATATAGAGAGATTATAATCTAAATCGGTTCATCCGTTCGAGAGCTACGTGGCCACAAACAGACAAACAAACCCACACTCACACACACACACACACACACACACGTGAAAATTATAACACCCCGTTATTTTTTCGTCGGGGGATAAAAGTCACCATTGGAGAAAATACTTACTACTATTCTTTTTTTTCTCCGTATGAGCTATGTGTCCAATCTCTGGTTAAGACTTTTCAGACTTGGCTTAACAACTGTTTGTACTAAGACTAACAACCGGGACCTACCGCTAATATTAAAAACAAGATAACACCCATATCAACCTAATATTTGACCTTTACGACCTCGTTGGCGTAATGGTTACCATGCCGGACTGCCAATCAGAAGGTTCCGGGTTCAATTCCCGGCACGGCCAACATCTTTGTGCTGAACTAAATTTGTTGGCTGTCTGTCTGGGTGTTAAATAGGTATGTACGAGTATGTGTGTATAATTATGTAGTTTATCAGGTGTGTTAGAAACCATAATACGAACTAGAAATAGTTCAGTATAAGGGTTAACCAGCCGTGTGTGAAATGTGTCCTAATATTTATTCATTATCATTTATTATAATAGAATATTATGAGACAATAAACTCACAGTGTTTGCCTATGAAATATATTTATTGCTAAATTGCTTCAGGTTCAATCCGAATAATACCATCACATTGATTTGTCCGCAACAAATCGGTGTCCTGTACATCGGACAGTTGCCGCGTAGTGCCAATTACTGGCCGTATATCATTAATTATAGTGCGAAGGCTAGTAGCCGTTGTGACCGCAAATTAGGTTCCCATTCCGGTCTGGATTTTGGCAAAATTTTAATCGAAACTGGCAATGTTGTGTTAACTAAGTGTAACGTACTTTCTCGGTGTTTGGATTGGTGGGTTCTCATTTGAAGTGGGGGTGATGAGACCTGCACAGACATCCCGCTAGGAGCGTATTGTGCATATTGGTCGGTTATCACAAATTCTAAAAAGGTTTTAGTTTGTGGGTTTGATATTTTTAGGGATAAGTGAGTAGACTTATCTCTCTGACCTGAAAAATCAGGACTTCTGACGTCTATGTTTAAAAATAACCGTCTATGATTGTGCCAAATTAGCACAACAAAAAAGGCAACGACTATAACGCTGTTTTACGCCAATTTAAGATCTGATAATGTGGATGTCTTCACAAACAACATCTCTCAAGTAAAAATTCTAGACTTTAGACTTCAGAAGTCTAGAACTTTTAAGCCAGAGACACGCTTGGCTGAAAGTCTGTTGAAATAATACAAACATCGAATCAATTTCAACTTTAAACAAAGGAAAGAAACACACGATTCGCCTTCCCCACCAGCCTTCCACTCTTTATCAAACTACATTTTTATTATCACGGCTCCTCTAAAAATCCATGTATGGAAGATGTTTTTTAGTGTCATACCTTTGTATTGTAAACATACATGCGATGCAAACCTCGACAAAGTTTGTGGTTGACGTGGGCGTTCTTTGCAGGCGCATAATTAATGCAATTTAAGCTCATTGTACTGGAATAAAGCGTTATTGAACGGTACGTAATGTTCAGACATCCCTACGCAATGAACCGTATATCTAGGTCCATCTAAGAGATTGGCTAAACTTATAGAAAAAGCATCTAGCATCTAGCAAAATATGTTTTATTCCCAAAAGGCAGTTAAAAAATATAGAAATTTGTTTTTTTCCTGACGTATCAGGATAAAAACAAAGTATTTAGTTGTGCCAAACTAGCACAACTGAAAAACAATGACTATTACGCTGTTTTACGGCAATTTCTACTTTTATATCTCAGGAATAAAGGTGGAACTAAACTCAAAAGTCAAATACAAATTACATATTAAATTTCTTCTTTGAAAACTGTTCTGTTTTTTGTCCTTTTTAGCAGCGTTCTGCCGCACTGCACCAATTCTAAAGTGTCTTTGCAAATTAGGATGAGAATTTACATTTGGAAAACATTTTAAGTCACATTGCAGAAATAATGCTCTCTGGGTGCTAATTTATAATTTTAGTATTTTATTTGTGGTATTGTTTGAAACTATTTTTTATTTTATTCTTGATAGGTTTACGTTTGAATACAGCTAGCCTGGCTATAGTATAAACTCGATTATTTAGCCCTCAGTTTTACGGATTCATGATTATCCAGACTACAGACCAATTGTCCAAAGTCGTACTTTTGCAAACATGCGCCGGCATCTCATCGGAAAAAATAAATAGAAACTGATTTCTTCATACTAACGAATATGTGCAAATGTTTACTTTTAGTGTTTACATGTTATTTTTAAGAAATGTAGCGCTTTAGGGACTAAGTCTCTGTAATGCTATATTTTTAAGGAATAAATGAATTTGAATTTGAATTTGAATTTGAATATCCAGATTTTAGATTATCCGAATGCCTTACAACAACAATAATTAGTCCGATTAATCAAGTTTATACTGTGCTGCAGTAACTTAGCTTTAGATTAACCATAGGACTCCAAAGCATTTATTTCCCAGCAATAGCAAAACTACTTATTTAATAACACTTTTTAAAAAAATCTTCGTGTTAAATATTAGAACGACTTTTTTTCAATGCCATTCATTAAGAATTAATCGCATTAATCAAATATATTTCTTACAAAACGAAATTATTCTACCGTTCTTGCCAGAGACCTATAAATACATATATAGATAGATACGTTATAGAAATACCTAGATGAAACCCAAACGTGTTATCTATTCGCCTCAGTCGGGTTAACGTTGGCCCGTTAGTGCTAGCTCGATTAGTCTCTCGTCGTATCTCGGGCCCTTTTGGAACCGCAAACAAGCGCTTAGGTACGAGCGTATCGGTATCCAGACTAACGATGACATATTTAGAGGAGGGAATCCCATTCTGAACATCGAACAAGAGATTGTATCAGTTAGGTACATATCTATTTCTTACAGAGTTACTCTAGGGCTGGTATAAGTTTTTTCATATGCGCAACAAACAATCACTTTATACATATATTGTTTTCCTATCCGATAAAAGTCTTCTCGTTGGTTTTACCAAACATTATATTCGTATATCCATTGTGATATCTTTTACGTGTAGAAACGAAAACTATATTATGTAGTGTTGCGCATTCGAAAACCTTACAGCCCCACTGTCACTACTAAATGAAAAACGAGTTTTTTTACTATTTATTTATACAATTTTAAAAATTAGGTAACACTGTTTCTTATATTTCTTTCATGTCTTTGATGCACAAGATTTTCATTTAAAAAGTGATATTTATATCTGGGCGCTACCATGGGTCAAATAACACGGTAAATTGTAAGTCCCAACTGTTAGTCTTAGAACAAGCAGTCGTTAAGCCAAATTAGAGGCCTTCGTACGGCTTAAAAACTCTCGACTCCAGATTGGCCACAAAGCTCATATACTATGAATAAGAAAGCCCTATCCTAGCCTAGCTAACTGCCAAAGTCTCCTAATAGCACTTTTATCAAAAATAGCCTACCAAATCCTACTGAATGAGGTAAACAAGCCCCACATAAAATAGTATAACAAACAATATTTTATCGAAAGCTACGCTCTCTCGAAAATTGCTTCACAAACTTGTAAGAAACTGTATCTTTGTGGTCGGGTGCGATAACAGTTTTCGCAGAGAAAACTTGGTTAATAAAAGTAGTACAATTCAATAGCAGATAAATCGCTAGCACCCGTCTGAAATCTTGCGCTGCTAATGGCTGGGTTCGCCCGAGTTCACCGTCGAGTTTGAGACGAGTTCTAGATACAATATTAGTTATGCTGGCTTCTCTGAAAAGGCTTTGAGAAGCTCTATAGAGTCGACGACTTGATAACGTGTTTTTTTATTTGTAATAGATTTATTGAGATACAGCGATAAAAATCTTCGATTCTGCCATATTTGTTCACTCTTTGCTAATAAGTGGAAGTTCTTAGTGCTTCCAGCGTTATGCTTAATTTGCTTCTGTTGTGCACATATGTACATATGTATTTGTCATAAATGTATTTTCTTGTTTACTTGAACAGCGTATTAACTAACTAACTAACTGGGTTGGCGCGTCGACCCGAATCGGATCTTGGCCTCCGATACTAAGAGACGCCACTGTTCTCGGTCCTGTACCTTCTCCTGCCATTGCGTGACCTGAAGATTGCGCTGATCCTCCTCCTAACAGCGTATTAATAATTACACATTATCTAAGCGTATTCGTATACAAAATCGTCTTAAATATATACTTCATATACCTTCCTTGCTAACCAGTATAAGAAAATATCTGAGAAGACTGAACGAGTTCTGTCAAAGAGATAACAAAGGTAAGCTAACATTTCTGTGCCTCTTAAGTACTAAATCTTGCTAAAGCCTACATGAAACATAGTCCGTAACGTTAACATAACATGTTACATTCCCTAACACTATTAGCAGTATTAACCACACCAATAGTTAAGTCTAAGCTGTTGTGGAAATACCGAAGTTCTAGAACTAAACTTTGGACTCCGGCTTGCCACTTCGGAAGGATGGTAAAGCCGGATTACCACACGAGTCCGTAATTCCTAGTCTTGTAGCGGTCGTTGTTTGTCTGGGTGGTACCTAGGTGTTATTTTGTAAGCTAGGAATACTAGAATACTGACCTATGCTGTCACAAGTTCATTCAATTTTTTTTTGTACATACCATTTAGTATAACTATTATTAGTAATTTAGGATGGTTGGTAGCTATAATATTTCACCAGCCACGAGATAGTTTCTTGCTATTGCACTGTATTGCGGGGCCAGCCACGTTAGTTCTGTTCACAAATATAATGGTAAAACGAAGGTTTCGTTTCGTGAAATAACGTTATATTTAGTAAAAACTGCTAGATAAAAATCTCTTATTCATTGGTCTAATTAAATTTCACTATCAATTTAATATTTTGGCTTTAATTAATTATTTGTTCCTATTAATAAATAATTAATAAACTCCATTAAACACAATACGAAAAAGCATAAAAAAAACAACAACAAAAATTGTATATACATTAATAACCATTTATAACCGCTTAATTAAGCAATCAAATCATTTCACTGGCCTGATATAAGAATCTAAATCCAATGTGAGAATATTACTTAATTCCATATAAACTAATTAAAAGTAACGAACTTCTAAAAACGATAAAGAAATCATTGTGAAGTCGTATTTATAAACTGTGATAATTTAATTAGAAGTTTGGAATGAATGTTTTAGCAAATAATTCTGAGCGGGCGTAAAGTTGTACCTATTAACTTTTCGTCCAAATTATTCAGTAGAAACGCTTTCTATGTAGTGATTTCTATTTTAAAATAATACAAATGTACTTACTGGTATTTTTTTTGTTATACCTTAATGACGTCACTACTGACAGTTTTGTCACTTTGACAACCTCGTTGGCGTAATGGTTACCATGCCGGACTGTCCATAAGAAGGTCTCGTGTTCGATTCCATTGGTATTCAATTCTCAACCTTTCAGTCAGTAGTTATTCATACAGTCTTCATCGGTTGCGTGGAATACCTACGTGATGATAAAGTCACAGGTGGGTGACACGTTTCAAAGGGATCTCGCACAAAGACGCAGCCACTTAAGCTAAGAGCCTTTTATTCCTCGACTTGCCTAGGCTTTTTTCGACTGTGTAGCGCTAAAATGCTGCTACAACAGATATTTGGAAACTGCTTTCAAGTTTATTAATTATTGTTTCTTCCAGTCGAAATTTTTACTTAACATTAGAAGATTTAATGTAACATTTAGTAAAAATAAACAGAAAATACGTTTTAATTTTTATTTTTTTACGAACAGCCAGGCATTTGACAAGCGGGGTGTATTACTTCACAAATGAGCTTCACAGCTTAGCGAAACTCTTGCCTAAGATGGAGCAAACGTAATCAGGAAATACTGGCTCTCGAGGACCTGGTAGTTGCTTGCCCGGGCGAGCCCTAGAAAAAGCCTAACAACCTTGCAATTATTAATAAAAAAAATATTCTTTAATCGCCAATGGTACTCTTATTTGTAAATGTTATTTATATTTTACCCATTTCAAATACTCAAATAAGTTACCAAAATCATACAAAAGAAAACAAATGGCGTCAGCGCCTAGTCCTAAATTTTCATTTACGAATAATTTTCATGGCTAAAGATTAAAAAAAATTTGCTAAATATACAAATACAAAATATCTTTATTTGACAAAGTAAATAAAAATCAGCAAAATTTAATGGAATCCAAAGGCTCCCAAACTAGTTATATAAACTGTATATTGGTAGCCAATGTCTTCTCCCAAAAAAAAAATTAAACTATCCATATAAAAATATAGACCTGTTATATAGCACCTACCACATAGACTTCGCATGCTGAAATTCCGACTTCACGTCTTTCTATCATTTGGCAAAATAATAAATACAAAAATAATTATTACTACTTTTGTACCTTTGGAGTAAATTTTAGCACCGCTGCATAATTCTTTCCATCCGAGCTGAGCGTTTGCGGAGACAAGCTCAGAATGAAAGATTAATGAGAGAGCGAGCAGGTCGCGCTTAGACAAAAGATTGCAAACACCTGAAGCCCTGCCAACTCATTTTATTTATTTAATTCCATAGCTGAGCATGAGCGCAGAGAGCCATGGAGCGCGCCATGCTCGGCATCAAACTACAAGATCGTGTGAGAAACGTGGAGATCCGGCGCCGCCGGATGCGGTCCGGTGCGTGACGTCGGATAAACTAAATATAACTAGATAAACTCAAGTGGTGTTGGGCAGGACACTGGACTAACGGACTGTCCGTTGACTGGAGACCAATGTTAGACAGAAGAAGTGTCGGTCGACCACTCGCACGTTGGGTCGACGACATACGAAACATCGTGGGCAGGACATGGATGAGGGTAGCACAAGACCGAGACGAATGGCGTACACGAAGGGAGGCCTATGCTCAGCAGTGGGCGACAGAGGGCTGAAAATGATGATGATGATAATGATGAGCATGTACACAAGTTATTGATGTAACTTAACATGTACCCTGTAATCAGGTGAAGTTAGGGTGTAGCTATACAATTAAAACTTACAAATTAACTTAATTATAAACCATTAAAATCACTTTTTTCGAATTACTGTTCATAACAATATCAAGTAATAAGAAAAAGAAATAATATTATTTAGTATTATTTGCTTACTTTTTACTTTATCAATCTATTTCGTTATTGACGTAATTTTTATTTGAGTTATTTTATGTATTTGCGTGTTTATATGACATATTTGATTGAAAATAATTTTAATACGTTTTCTAAATATGTTTTATAGTTTTTCAATCAACTTGATTTTATTCACCCATTAAGTGAAATACCAAGGCCGAATTGCTGAGTTCGCTGTTCCCCAATGACTAAAATCTAGCGGTTTTTAAGGCAAGAGGGAACCGGTTCTAGGTAAGCGCACTCCACCGTAGACCTCAATGTCACTTACTATCAGATGAATTGTGGTCAAGCGCTAACCTATTTAGAGTATAAAAAGATCGTTAATAGATACTTCTTACTTTGGAAAGTAGTTTTTTTTTTACTTTTTTTATACAAGCTATAATGTATTTAGCAAATTAGTTTTCTCTATAAAAGCAGAGCAATTTCAAATTAGCGAACAAGGTAAACGAGGAAACAATCTAATCCATTGTCCATCAATTTATCCAATTTAGATTATTTGTGCGCTGTTTTTGTGTATTGAGGAACAAAGTATTAGCGCACCGGATCGTGGTGGATGAATCGGATATTCATTGAAATTAGACTAATCGAGCCTTATTTGTTTATGAAATTTAAGTAACGTATCATCGGGGTAATTTCCCTAAGGCGGGAACTAGGTATGAAGTTTCCCATTTTGGCAAAGTAAAAAGTAACTGAAATACTCAGTAGTAGGTCAAGATAAAAAAAGATAACTGTATCAATACTTACACTATTATCTATGTTATATTATGTATGTATTTTATAGTATGAAGATACTTCAATTTTTTGAAATTATGGTTCAACTAAAACATGTCCTTTTCTGCTCGTCCAAAGGAAAAGCCACCTCCATGACTTGTAGAATTTCAAATTAAGATAAAAAACAATTTGAAACGTGGAATTGGCGGAAAATTATCCTGCCAGTATCTATCGATCGAGGCGGACCTTCTTTAAAATCCTTGTAGGTTTGCATAACATAAGCATAAACTGAGTATGTACCATGATTGAAATACTACTGCACCTATATTGATTACTAGCAGTTCAATCCCGGCTTCGCATAGGCGATATAAGGGCTTTTGTCACAATAGTAAAGAAAACATTTGAAACTTAGCTTCCTCTTGCTCGCTCTTATTAGGTTATGTAAGCAAGAGGACATCACCTTTTAAATGTATTCTTTTACACAAGTAGCGCCTGTAGCTGCGCTAGCTAAGGTGATCTGACGTGATCATCGAAGTTAAGCAACTATCTATGCGGTCAGTGTTTGGATGGTTGACCACACACAAAACTGTCATTTTTCAAGTGGCATTTTCATCTGGGTGCTAACGTGGGCCGGATGACTCGTTAAATTGTAGTCTTAGTACAAGCAATCGTTAAGCCAAGTCAGAGACCTTCGGGCAGCTTAAAAACTCTCGACACCGGAGCTTTGCCATTTAACTCATACGAAGACGAAGCAGAAGATTGACACTTTTATCAAAATGTTATATTTTCCCTTTTTGAGGAATTTGTTTGCCACATTTGTGTAACCAAACAAGTCCCTAGAAACTGAAAACTTGCCTGAATACAACAAAGACTTTCCATTGTTATACTGAGTTGAAAGCAAATGGAGTTTGAAATGCTTAGGTAGATTGGACAAAATGTCTGCATGAATGGACGTTCTATTTCAATTACTTAAATTTACAAGGCATGAAAACTGAAAGCTAAGCCAAAACATTGTTCTGTTTCTTTTGTCACAATTATAGTTACTCCTACAAGATTGTATAAATGCAGGAGTAACAGTCTGAAAGGGTTACCATCTCCAGTAAAAAAAATATGATAAGATTTTACCAAGGAGTTCAACAAGTCAAATTCTACTATAGAACACTTTTATCTTTGACTTCTTATATAACAACTAGCTGACCCGGCAAACGTTGTTTTGCCTTATTAATTATTTTTATTCTAGTTTCTAGACAAATTCTAGTATAATTAAAATCTTACTTACTTATTATAAGTGTGTATAGTATATGCGTGAAATGGGTATGGAGCGCTATGAACAAACGTTAAGGAAATATAAAAATAACAAACGCCAAAAAATATTATGTTTAAGTTTTTATAGTTTATTACCTAAAATGACATATCACATATTAATTACGACAGGAACAATAACAAACAACATCAATCTTTTAATGCTATAGTGTGAACCTTATCCATAGCACCAATTGCCTCTTTTAAATGAGCATTATATTCAATATTGAGCTCTTATTGGAATGCTAGACGCAATAAAAATCTTTTTAAAACAAATAACCGACTCCAAAACCATATCTATTTAATAGTGTCTATTTTAACAAACTTTAATTTGTTCTTCTTAGATGGCACCGACGCCAAGAATACAGGATAAATAAAACTTAAAAATAGCAATTTTATAAGTAAATCAAATAAAGTCTTCGATAGTACTTATGTGTAGGCATAAAATTATTTTTCACTTTTTAGATGCAGTTAAAATTTATAAATATAGGTATGTATTTGAAGTCTGTTATTTGTATAATACAATTTCATTGTAAAATTTTTAACGTTAGTAATGATATTTTTCCAAAGTTTTAGTATTTAAATTTTTTTAGCGATTCCGTTCGAGCCGTTACCAAACAAATTACATAATATTTGTAGTGTCATAAGCTATGACCCAAAACGTCATAGGACCAATCGCGAGCGAAGCGAGCCGGATTCGAGCGTAGCGAGCTATGCGCGAGCGAAGCGAGCTCGAAAATTTTTAGCATATTTGTTCGAGCCGCTTGAGCACAAAGAAGTCCAAAGAAGAACAAATTACATAATATTTGTTGTGTCGTAAACTATGACCGAAAACGTCCTAGGACCAATCGCAAGCGAAGCGAGCCCGAAATTTTTTTAGCATATTTGTTTGAGCCGTTTGAGCATAAAGAAGTCCAAAGCAGAACACATTACATAATATTTGTAGTGTCGTAAGCTATGACCCAAAACGTCCTAGGACCAAACCCGAGCGAAGCGAGCTGAATGCGAGCGCAGCGAGCTATGCGCGAGCGAAGCGAGCGCGAAAATTTTTAGCATATTTGTTTGAGCCGTTTGAGCATAAAGAAGTCCAAAGCAAAACAAATTACATAATATTTGTAGTGTCGTAAGCTATGACCCAAAACGTCCTGGGACCAATCGCGAGCGAAGCGAGCCAGATGCGAGCGCAGCGAGCTATGCTCAAGCGAAGCGAGCGCGAAAATTTTTAGCATATTTGTTTGAGCTGTTTGATTATAAAGAAGTCCAAAGCAGAACAAATTACATAACATTTGTAGTGTCGTAAGCTATGACCCAAAACGTCCTAGGACCAATCGCGAGCGAAGCGAGCCAGATGCGAGCGCAGCGAGCTATGCGCGAGCGAAGCGAGCGCGAAAATTTTTAGCATATTTGTTTGAGCTGTTTGATTATAAAGAAGTCCAAAGCAGAACAAATTACATAATATTTGTAGTGTCGTAAGCTATGACCCAAAACGTCCTGGGACCAATCGGGAGCGCAGCAAGCTATGCGCGAGCGCAGAGAGCGCGAAATTTTTTAGCATATTTGTTTGAGCTGTTTGATTATAAAGAAGTCCAAAGCAGAACAAATTACATAATATTTGTAGTGTCGTAAGCTATGACCCAAAACGTCCTAGGAGCAATCGCGAGCGAAGCGAGCCAGATGCGAGCGCAGCGAGCTATGCGCGAGCGAAGCGAGCGCGAAAATTTTTAGCATATTTGTTTGAGCCGTTTGAGCATAAAGAAGTCCAAAGCAGAACAAATTACATAATATTTGTAGTGTCGTAAACTATGACCCAAATCGTCCTAGGACCAATCGCGAGCGAAGCGAGCCAGATGCGAGCGCAGCGAGCTATGCGCGAGCGAAGCGAGCGCGAAAATTTTTAGCATATTTGTTTGAGCTGTTTGATTATAAAGAAGTCCAAAGCAGAACAAATTACATAATATTTGTAGTGTCGTAAGCTATGACCCAAAACGTCCTAGGAGCAATCGCGAGCGAAGCGAGCCAGATGCGAGCGCAGCGAGCTATGCGCGAGCGAAGCGAGCGCGAAAATTTTTAGCATATTTGTTTGAGCCGTTTGAGCATAAAGAAGTCCAAAGCAGAACAAATTACATAATATTTGTAGTGTCGTAAACTATGACCCAAATCGTCCTAGGACCAATCGCGAGCGAAGCGAGCCAGATGCGAGCGCAGCGAGCTATGCGCGAGCGAAGCGAGCGCGAAAATTTTTAGCATATTTGTTTGAGCTGTTTGATTATAAAGAAGTCCAAAGCAGAACAAATTACATAATATTTGTAGTGTCGTAAGCTATGACCCAAAACGTCCTGGGACCAATCGCGAGCGCAGCAAGCTATGCGCGAGCGCAGCGAGCGCGAAATTTTTTAGCATATTTGTTTGAGCTGTTTGATTATAAAGAAGTCCAAAGCAGAACAAATTACATAATATTTGTAGTGTCGTAAGCTATGACCCAAAACGTCCTAGGACCAATCGCGAGCGAAGCGAGCCAGATGCGAGCGCAGCGAGCTATGCGCGAGCGAAGCGATCGCGATTTTTAGCATATTTGTTTGAGCCGTTTGAGCATAAAGAAGTCCAAAGCAGAACAAATAACATAATATTTGTAGTGTCGTAAGCTATGACCCAAAACGTCCTAGGACCAATCGCGAGCGAAGCGAGCCAGATGCGAGCGCAGCGAGCTATGCGCGAGCGAAGCGAGCGCGAAAATTTTTAGCATATTTGTTTGAGCCGTTTGAGCATAAAGAAGTCCAAAGCAGAACAAATTTAATTTCATAATATTTGTAGTGTCATCATCATATTTGTTGAAAATTTTTTGCTCATACGTTTGGGGTCTAGTTTATTAGTACATCAAATTTTATAACTTATTCTACGTAAGAACTAAGTAATCAGGTTCATATAAGTTATGGTGTCGAGAGTTTTTTAAGCTCCTCCCTTAGTTTAATGACTGTTTGTACTAAGAGGACCTACAATTTAACGTATAATCCGATCCACAGTAGCGCACAGATGAAAATACATTTTTTTACAACAGTCATGTGCAGGACAGGTTATGCAATAAAGCGGCTTACACGCGGGTGGAGCCGCGGGCAACAGCTAGTAGTTCATAAGAGTGTTACATTGAGATAGCAAAATGATAATTGTAAACAATACCACTACATACGATACATAAACAATAACGAAGGTCGAAATTTGTGTAAACAGTGAGAGAAGTCTTTGAAGAAGAATTTTGTGAGTGAAACAGGAGAACGACTTCAGTCTATGGCATAGTGTGGCGTTTCACTCACCAGTAAAGTAAAGGCGCGGCAAATTTTAAGTATTTAAGATTGGTAATACTAAGCATATGTATATCAGGTTTAATTTTGTGAGTTATTTTCCTCCAAAAAAGATAGACTTTTACTCGAAGTACAGTTAAAGACACTATATTTGATCAGTTATCAGGCGAGATGAAAAATGAATAAAATACTAAAATCGCCATAAAAGATAGGGGTTGATGATAAAAAAGTAAAAATTTTGGGGTGTATGTATTCTTTTAATGCCACTTTATATAAAATTCTAATAAAAAAAATTCGTCAAAAAAATAAAAAATATATTTAAGGGTGAACAACTCTTATCACTTAGGGGTAAAAACGTTACACAGTAGCCGATTCTCATACGTACTGAATACGTATATGACATTTGGTAAAGATCAGTCAATCCGTTACGGAGGAGTACGGTAACAAACACTGTGACACGGAAATTTACTAAAATGGCCATAAAAAAATAGGGGTTGATGATAAAAAAGTAAAAATTTAGGGTTGTATGTATTTTTGAATATCGTATCATAAAAAAATAAAAAATAAAAATTTTGTCAAAAAAATGAAAATAAAAATTTAGGGGTGAACCACCCTTATTATTTAGGGGTGTGAAAAATAGATGTTAGCCGATTCTCATACCTACCTAATATGCTTACCAAATTTCAGAGGAATCGGTCAAGCCGTTTCGGAGGAGTATCGAGACTAACATTGTGACACGAGAATTTTATATATAAGAAGAAGATTACGAGAGAGAATATATTCATTAATAAAATTTGTAAAACGTAGTTCATGTATAATAAATTTAGGTTAAAAAAGCTAGTAGGTATGGCTCGGTGGATAAACGTCTGCTTTTCAATCAGACGGCCCCTGATTCGATCCCGGTCATATACCAATGACTTGTTTTTCATGTTATGTATGGAACTGACATGTTTGAGGACCATGATATCCGAAAATATGTGTCATCCACCAACTAGGCCGGCGTGGTTGATTATGGCCTAAATTTTACTCTCCTCGTGAGAGAAGGCTGCGAGTCCCAGCAGTGCGCTGCGTATGCTATGCTAATTTTTAACTTTGACATTTTGTAATTAAACATCAAAGATGTCAGTGTGAAAAGCAAAACATAGATTGTATACATTGAAGAACGATTGGCTTCATCGGTTTCTACAGAATAGTCGTGTATATACTCTTCCGCACATCTTACTCAAAAAGAAAAACATCCCTCCATAAGTCAACCCTTGATTGTCGCGTATTTGTAACAGCCCACAGTCGGTCTACCGAGAATGCAATAAGCAAAGATTTATGTTACCCCGAGTTCTTTGACTAAGCGACGATACAAGACCAATTTGTCTCATATTTTTATTTAATACGACCGTTTATTTTCCACTTTATCGTCCAACTTTGCTCTAAGTGCTACTCGCGGGTACAGATAAAATATTTTGCTTGCTTTAATATTTTCTTTGTTCTTCGTAAGAGTAAGTAGCAAACTTTATAGTCGTCTCTAGAAAACGTGACAAGTGGAAAAGTAAGCTAATTTTTTTAGAAATTCTTGTCAAAATCTTGTTAAAAACTTGAAAATTAATTCCAGCGTAACTACGTATCTAAAAACAAGTGCTAAATTAAAAAGTCGAACACAAGTATACTATACTAGAAGTAGTAGTAGTAGGAGCGCCTGTAGCTCGGCTAGCTAAAGTGATCTGACGTGATCATCGAAGCTAAACATCGGGTGATGCGGACGGTGTATGATTGGGTGACCATGCACAAGGCTGTCGTTTTTCAAGTGGCATTTTTGTCTGGGTGCTACAGTGTGTCTGATGACACGTTAAATTGTAGGTCCTGGCTGTTAGTCTTAGTACAAGCTGTCGTTAAACCAAGTCAGTAGCCTTCTGGCGGCTTGAAAACTCTCGACACCAGAGCTTGGCCACTTAGCTCATACGAAGAAGAAGAAGAAGTAGTAGTGACCTGAAGCTGGCACTGTAACACTAAAACAATCTGAGAACTAATAAATTCTGAACCTATCACTGAAGTCCACATCAAATTCGAATAAGTAGTTTTCAAGATGAATGGTAACATTCATTTGCATAAACAAACAAACATCCTCTCACTCAAAACGCATATACTGAACTACATTCCGTCACAGGTTAAAAAATAAATAAAAACACTTTTTCAAAAAGTAACTTATTCTACTTGTCGTTCGAAGAGTCAGCATCTCCTGATGATGCCTTGTGGTTAGGCGAAACACGTGTAGACTTAAGAATTTCCGAATTGTGATAGGTAACGTTAATATTAATTAATCTTAGTTAATTGATCTTAGTTAATTAAGCTTGGTTAATTGATCTTAGTTGATTTTTCCTTTACTTGTCTTAATTTGGATTTCAAATCACAGCGGAAGTACACTAAATATTTAATTTTGTCATCTATTTAACTTATTAAAACATTTTAAAACCCATTAGTACCTACTGATTGTTCCAACAAATGAACTTATGTTAATAGCCAATTACCAGATAAAAGGGACTTTCATGTTCAACTGTTGTCGCTAAGCACATTTGCCCCTGAAATGGCTAATAAAGCAAAACGAAAGACCCTCCGGGCGTGCTGCCATTGTCTCGGGAGTATTGTCAAGCTTCTTAGTGAATAAATAACGCGAGGGCTAAAATATAGTGTTGAATTAACTTTCCGCTACCCCTTTATCGTGGAATATTGTCGGCAGTGGGTTTGGAAGCTGTTGAATAAAGTAAATGTAGGGAAAAAGGGATAGGGATACACGAAGTATGATGAGTATTAAATATTTCAATAAGTACAAATTTAAGCACTTAAGTATTCAACATCATTAAACAGTTAAACAGTATTGCCATATTTTTTGGTTTGCCGCAGTCTTTTAAAAAGGACTTTTTAACATTCCACATCCTCTACTAACGCGTGAAGTTTGGTTTCACCTAAACATTGTAAAGTGTATACGTAAGGCATCTTAATATTTCCGCGTAGAACACGGTCACACTTATTTTTATTATTAAAAGTTGGAATGAGTCCAACAGTTTCGGTGCTTTCCGAGCACCATCTTTTGGTTTTCCTTACACGGAATCTTCTTCTTCTAAGTTAGTACGGTCTTGACAGAGTAGTCGTCATGCAGTAGTGGTGTAGACGCCAGACAGAACACGCCTCACGTATACGCTATTTTTTCTGCTCTCATCTAAAACCTTTAAACGAGTTTGCCCGGTCATTCTGGCAAACTCGTTTAAAGGGGTGTCCTTATTTGATCAGTCCATCGAGTAGGTGACCTGCCTGTATGGAATAAACTATTGCAAAGATAGCTATGAGGCCACTTCTGCACTACATAAGAACAGATGTGGCTACTTCTGTACTACATAAGTGCAGGAGTGGACACATAGTGACTCTGAAAGTAATGGAAAACTGACCACCTTTTATGAATCGAATCAACAAACTGGCTAAAGCAAGTTCTTAATCGAATAAGCTAAAGTACTTAATTAAAATATCTTTAAAGTCTTTCAGTGGACATTGTATATTAAAAATCTAGGATTAACAGTTTTGACGTAGGGAAGAGACTCTCCTGCCTAGATATTATGCTATATTTAAAATAACTAAAATTTTTTTTTTCTTGATGTTTCCGTAGATAAATATTTTTTTAAGGATTTCTGATATATTCATTCATTATGATGCAGTTTGAAAGGTTTGGACGTGGCCGTTTTCAGCCAACTTGTATTGTGCCCTGTTAATATGCCTGTGAGAACTTATCTACTTATTTACTTTAGCTGCAATCCCAACTTGCAAAATATTTTATTAAAATGGAAGCATGTGGACCGAAAGCTGTAACATCAAGCTGAAACAACATTGACCGACCTCTCGACTGTTTTCGATTACTCTACAAATATTTTTCATCCTTAGCCGTCGAAACGAAAAATTTATATAAAAAGTTTGGATCTATTTGTACTGATATTTAAAGTTTTATCGTAAGTAAATAGTTTGTAATGTGAAGCTTTTTAAATGACACATTAAAGTCAGAATTGGGGAATGTATGAAAATTTAAATAAATTATGAGTACTATTCTGTGTTATCAATGTTAGTTGTTGATGAGTAGTATGTAAACATATCAGTTAGTTTTAGAACTGATGTCAGTTCAGTCTCAGGGTGGAAGGTCCTACGTCCCGTGGGTGGTAGGTTTGATCCTAGCCAAAGATTACTTACAGAGAAAGAAAAACATCGTGGAGAAACCTTAGCTTCGTAATAGAGGATTTTCTAGTGCTTGCCTGGAAACCACCCAGAAGTTGAAAAATCTTTTAGTTCCGAAGTAAAAAAAGTAAAAATTGAATTTTTTTTTCCAATAAGAAAAGATAAAATATATATTGCGCAATACATTTATGTATAATTATGTATATGTAAACATATTAAATAAATATTTCTTTGGTAAAATATTTTGTTTGTATTCATAAGAACTTCGATAAAATGCAAAGTGTCTGCCTTAAAATATAAGTTTTCCTGTCTCTAAAGATAAATGCCAAAATGAAGCTGGAGTCTACAATTTGAAATAGGTTGAAGCCAAAGTGCCGCCGGGTGACACTGGGAGCAATATTAGGGACAACATACGAGTAGTCAAAGAGCTGTATAATAACTTCACAAAGATACAAAGATATTGAAAAATAAAATACATATTTTTTTAAATAAAATTTTGGAAGTTTTTACACCTACTTCCTACGTAGCATTGTTTGATTTAGTACAGTGTTATAGGTTAAACAGCTAGTAGATAGGAACAAATAATTATTTTCAATTAATATTTATAGGTTAAATTTAAGCATATCAAGAAACTATACTACAATGACATTCTTAACTGATTAATGTACCTAGTTTAAGCGTTAAAAAGGTTATTATAAAATTTAAAATTCATATAATAATTAACTTATTATAATTAATTAACATTTTTGTTGTTACTGAATGATCTGATGAGACATCTTTAACTGCTGCTTTGATAATAAAGTAGTTGAACAAATCCTAGCGCTTTCTAATTCTTTTGTAATCATAATGTCTAAGTTCTGATTATGAGGATTTAAATATAGAGCTACAAATTTATTATACTCGTATATTATTCAAAAGAAAGAAAGAAAATATATTTATAGTGCACACAAAAGTAAGTACAATTTACAATAAATGCACATTTATGATATTTAGTTTATGATACAAAAAAAACAAAGCTTAGTTAGAAGGTCACCCGGACAGAAATGATTTAATCTATTAAATTATTAATAAACCTCTGAGCAAAGTTGTCTATCTCTTGGTCCACACCACCGATAGTCGGGATAATTGGCTGCCTTTGGAATGTCGGCGCTTCTAGGGAATATCTTTATTGCACGTAATATCTAGTGCAACCCCAAGTGCTATCTGCGAAGGTACTACGTAAGGCTGTTTACGCGTTGATATCCTGATTAAATTGGTATTGGTAAGCAACGCGCTATAGTGCCATATTATAATAATTGGCCAAGGGCGAGTCAGGCTCGTGCATAAAGTCAGGTTCCATATTAATAATAACTTGCAAAAATGGCAAAATAACACGTTTCTTGTAAAGAGATACTTCATATATATATTTTTTATTTTTATTTTTAGCAAAATAATATTTGATTTGAGATAGAACAAATTAGTATATGTTCACGGTTATAATATGAAGGGACCTTACTAGAACATAAATAAACTTAATTTGGTAAAATGGTAATAAATAACGTTTTTACGTAAGTATATTAACTATTATTTTTTTAAATTAACTTTCGATCGGTAATTTACATCTATATCCTGTGAAATTTTTAAGCGTCTACCTGTTACCATTATTGATATATAGCAAATAATACAAAAAAAACTTTTTTGTAAGGTTATATGGGGACCCCCTTATTTATTTTATTTAAAGTATTTTTCGCTATAGCGGTTAAGACAATTACATACATGACTTTCTAGCTGTCACGATTATTGCTTGGTGACAGACAGACAGACAGCGGAGACTTAGTAATAGGTCCCACTTTTACCTTTTAGGTACGGAAAAGTAAGCGCGAACCAACAACATTTTATTTAACATTTAACATCCCGACCAAGACCTCAGTTAATTTCTACCGGGAAATACATCTAAGTGAACCGTATTTCCCTTCCCTCTGAAATAGTTCTTTTAGCAATTCATCACAATGCAAGTACGTGAAACGCTGAGTAAAGGTAAAGCTATCTACTCTAGAAATTCTAGGTTACTGATCACCACAGCATACCCTTTTAAAATTGTTTTAATGCACAGAAAAACCGAACACCATTTATGGTTCCAATAAACAGATTAATAAACTTATTAGCTGTGTACGAGTAGCTAAACTAATAATAACTTATTGAAAAATCGGCCTATAGTGAAATTAAGGTGTTATGGGAACAAAAAAACATTTTTTGGAAAAATTATGTGCAAATCTAGAATTGTTAAAATTAATAATTTCAATATCGTTAATTGTTGATTTTACATGAATTATTTATTTCGTGAAATACCTAATACAGCAGTTCCGGCGTTTCGCTTAAAATTAAATATGTATGGTGCGGTTGAACTCGATACATTAACGCTTTGAATGGATTTTGACATAGTTAAAGGTCGCCTCAGTAAAGAAAATATTTAAAAGATTACGTTCTCTTACTCACACTTATGTGGTTATGGAAGAGAAAGGATACGAATTTACTGACTCGAAGCAAATATACCAACAGTTACCCTGTATATGAAGTAGATAGGTATGTTCGTAAATCACCGGTCTCTAGAGGGCCTCATGTTTGGGATCATTACGGGATAAAAGTTAATGATTGTACAACTAGATACTTACGCAAAACTGTAATGAATGGACAGTTTAATCTGTCTCTAAAAAAATGGTTACTACAACATGTTTGAAAAAGTTTCTATATCTTATGAATTTTAATTTTAAACTTCTTTTGTTTACAACAAGTATAGAGTAAATTACAGTTTTTTAGATTTTGGTTTTATTAAATATTACTTAGTACAACTAACTACCTAACGGGGTTTCTGCAGCACTGCCATACAGGACAACATTTTTGTCCTAGTGCAGAGCACTGAGCTCAACCTAGCCTTAATCTTAAATCTAAATTTATGCATAAGGATATTTATAACTTAGCTAGGATTATGAACCATATTGTTGTTTTGAATAAAATATTTTGATTTTGAATTTGAATTTTTGAAAAGTAAAAGGGGGATTATTAAGTAGGTATAGATTAAGCTATGAGCAGGAGAGGTGTGTGAATACAGTGACAACGAATTATACAGATGTATGGAAAAGGTGTAAAGAAGGTTGGCTTGGTTGAAGACTAAAACGGTCTACGGAAGTAATTTCATCTGTATTGCTAAATCCAATCTAAATTTTAAGAGAAAAATATCAGAATCCTACGAAATAAAAATCTTTTTTTTTATCTTATAATAATCTTCTTTTTTTATCTTATTTTATTTTTACCTTATCCCACTTAGGTGGGGTCGGCACAGCAAATCTTCTTCTTCCGCTCTCCTCTATCATACGTCATCTCCACACTCAATCCTTTCTCTCTCATGTCCTCATTCACACACTCCATCCATGTCTTTCGGGCGATTTCTTGCTCTTCTACGTAATATAATCTTAATCTAAATTCTTCTACATAATAAAAATAGGCTTACAGCTTATATCTGGCGTTTAACTTTACTAGCTGCTCACATGTACGATTTAATAAATTTTTTTTTCTAGACATAGCATTATCTGGATGTAGAGCATTAAAATCAATGTAAACTGTTCACATAAGGCGTCTTAATATTTTCGCGTAGAAAACGGTCACACTTATCATTAAAAGTTAGAATGAGACCAACAGTTTCGGTGCTTTCTAATAATAAGTAAGTGTGACTGTATTCTACGCGAAAACATTAAAAGCATGCTGAATAAAAAAATACATAATTATTTAAAGATTAGAAATATTAATAAGGAACGTTAGTTAACTTCATAGGTACAAACAAACAACCCGCGTATCATTTTCCTTTTAATAAAAGTAATCGTAATAATCTCGTAACTTTGCGATATTACAAGTTGTTTAACGAAAGCGGAAATTACGCTGCGTTGTGAATCCGACGTGTACTGAGAAAGGCTTGTTTCGTTGTGTAATAACGTTTTCATACGAGAGAGTTATGTATATGTTACAAAATATGGTATGTATTTGCATATTGGCCGTTGCTATCGAGAAGGTTGTCGAAAAATTCGCGGAAATTGATTAAATTCGCTAAAGTTCTCGTAAAAAATGGAGTGTGGTTCGGTGGTAGGTATAAACATTTGTTTTTCAATCAGACGGCCCCTGGTTCGAATCCCGGCCCTACACCAATGACTTGTTTTTCAAGTTATGTGTGGATTTGCACTCGCTTTACGGTGGAGGAAACCGACACGTTGGGAGGACTGCAATATCCGAAGACGTGTGTCATTCACCAACCCGCACTTGACCAGCGCGGTGGTTTATGGCCTTTTCTTTGTCCTGGTGAGATAAGGTCCCGAGTCCCAGCAGTGGGAGCGTATAGTGGAATGCTTACGCTATCTCGTACTTTTTCATACTAACACGATTTTCCCCCGTGCGGTTAAGTTCTATGTTGCTAAGAATATTAAAAAATACACTGACTTAACTTATGTGTCAGGTGTTACTTTTTCAGAAATGCTTTGTAGATGAAAAAAAAAAAAAAAATATTTGGCGTATGTAACACAAAATATTCATATAAAAAAAAATTTTTTCTTTCTTCTACACCTACTTTATTCAAATATTAAAATCATATTTTTTGTACAAAATTTTGCAAAAAAATACATAATTATTAATAGTTTAATATGCATTTTAATGTATTCAAACCTGTACGAAAGTTTACCGGTTAGTTTTATTACTTATCCCACTCACCGTTTTAAACTCACTCCATTACGGATGTCAAATAAGTTCATGAATGTTTTATTTACTTTGTGAAAATAAGTTTGTGTAAGGAAAAGCAAACACGTCTGTAAACACGAAACTACTTGTCGTTCGACACAAAACAGCTTTCTATTTGTATTCTGGGAAATTGAATCGCGAGGCCTCGTATTTGAACAAGATGTACAAATTTGAATTGTGTCGGGACGTTACCATTGGTGGCAATTCTGCCGTACACACGACTAATCTAAATTTTAAAGAAGCCCCGTCTCTTTTATCTTAGGTGGCTAGAAAGAGACGGCACCTTCTGAACCACAGACAAATCAATTAAAATCACGTCAAATATGGAATGTGCAGGCAGTTTTAGAGGTGATACAAGTGAGTGCGTTCTGAAGTCGCCTATATTTTCTACATTTGAAGTGATTTTAGTTGTTTTGACTATGGTGCAGAACGTGCCGTCTCTTTCTGGCAACCTAAGATGAAAAGAGACGGGGTTTCTTTAAATTTAGTTTAGTCGTGTGTGCCGCAGAATCGCCACCATTGGTTTTAAACAACATGTTATGTTATGTATTATATTCCCACCACAATGTTTGATTATTATTATTATTATTTTAGCCGGTTCCGTCCCACTGCTGGGCAAAGGCCTCTCTACCCTCTTTCCACTCATCCCGGCTTTGAGCTTTTTGAGTCCAGTTTTTACAAAAGGAGTCTAGTTCGTCCCGCCATCTCCGTCTGGGCCTGCCTCGACGTCGTACGCTCTCTCGTGTCCACAGCGTAGATCGCTTGGCCCAAAGCTCGTCCGACATCAGGCAGATGTGTCCAGCCCACCACAATGTGAAAGTATATGTTTCTTCTCTACTCGCAAACATGGGTAGCACCGCAGGGTGTAGCTAGTTCATAAATTAAAGCCACTATTGTGCTTAATTTCATCCAAATTGGTTCAACTGTTTGAGCGTTAATATATAGCAAACACACTTACGCATACAAACTTTCGTCTTTATGATAATATTATAGTGTTTTGGTATAGCGCCTGTAACTCGGCTTGCTAAGGTGATCTGACGCGATCATTGAAGCTAAGGAACGGTAATTTTTTTTTTATATATATTAGGACACATTCACACACGGCTGGTTAGCCCCATACTGAACCATTTCTAGCTCGTATTATGGTTGCTAACACAACTGATATACTACATATACATACATACATACATATTATATATAAATACATATTTAACTCCCAGACCCACAGCCAACAAATTTAGTTAAGCACAAAGATGTTCACCGGGCCGGGAATCGAACCCGGAACCTTCTGATTAGCAGACCGGCATGGTAGGTAACCTTTACGCCAACGAGGTCGTCAAACGAGGTCATTGCGGACAGTGTTTGAAAGGATGACAATACTGTCGTTTTTAAAGTGGCATTTGCATCCGGACGCTACCGTAGGTTGGATGACACGTTAAATCGAAGGTCCTGGCTGTTAGTCTTAGTACAAGTAGTCGTTATGCCAAGTCAGAGGCCTTCGGGCGGCTTGAAAACTCTCGACACCAGAGCTTGGCCACTCGGCTCATAAGAATAAGGGTCAGCTCACACCGAGACGCGACGAGACGCGACGCTGCGCGTAGATTTTACATAGAGCGACTCAAAATATACTTTATTTAATACAGGAAAAGATACACATTTCATTGCGAGGACAAGCCGCGAGGCGTCTCGAAGTGCAGCGCAACGAATCTGAATTATCACAATGTAACATGGAAACCATGAAGGATAAGCTTGTGGTAATCCCCACAGGCTCATGGCTGTCTGACTTTATATCCGGGCTAGCTGACCTAAAGGCGTCGGCTCGGATCGTAATTTTCATTCGGGTGTCGAGTGTGGGAAATTACCGCAAAGCAGAATACACGTTTTAAATTAGTTTTTAACTTTTTATTCATATTGTGTCCATTTCGCCAAATAATCAATTAAAGGCAGACACTTTTGCGTTTAAATTTCAATGAAAATTAAATATTCGAATATTTGAACTACGAGTATGATGTACAAAAAAGTTTTTATGTGATATGACCTCATGCTTATTCGTTTCTATTGTTTTATTACTACTCGTATCACGTTCAAAGAGATTTAATGTACTCATGACCCCGAGCTTTTAATTTCCATTGAAATGTTACCAAAAGTACCGTACGAGTATGTAACAATTTCTGACATCGTACTAGTGGTTCAATTTGAATGATAATAGGCCAAGTGTGAGTTGGGCTCGCTCATGAAGGGTTCCGTACCATTGTTGTATGGGACGTTTATTATGTGGGGTACCCTTTCTATTTTTTATTTTTAGAATTAGTTATTTTAGCGGCACGGGAAATACATATCTTGTGAAAGTTTCAGCTTTCCAGTTATTATGGTTTCTGAGATACAGCCTGGAGACTGACAGACAGCGGAGTCTTAGTAATAGGGTCCCGTTTTTACCTTTTAGGCACGAAATCCTAAAAATCCAAAAAAAAAACAGTTTTTCGGTACTAAAAATATGTATACGTATATTTTTTTCAAATTATCACGTATTTTCACCAATTTTACGTAAATACAAAGTTACAGCAGAAATACACGTATTCTTAAGATATGAATAAGGAAACGAGAAAAATTGTCGGTGAGTAAAACGTCTAAGGTTTATCTCGTATATACGGATGTGTGAAGTTAGGGTTAAGGCTCTAGGCGACCATAAAGTTAGTTGGGTAGCAATATGAACCAGTTGGAGCGTTTTATTCCTTACTACATATTCTATTTGACCGCACATCTCTGCTGCTCCCTAAATAGCAGTCAAATGCCGACGTCGTAAACCTCAGACAAAGAGTACTTTTTATGTCTGTTATTTCAAATGATGTATGTATGTTTGTAGTAGTTGTAACCCGCGGCTTTACCTGCTTTATAATAATAAGCCTAGAGTCTTTTCGGATAGTTAGTAATTTTGAAGTACTCAGCCCTAAAAAACTCTGACGTTCGTTGTTGATCCTTGAAGTTGATCCTTGAAGACATACAGGTAAGTAGCTGTAATTTTTTTTTTTATAAATTTGTGTTCTGTGGTAAGATCTAAATCGATGCATATGTATCTTTTTGATAATCGAATAAAAATAATTAAACTCTAGCAATCAATAATTCACGTCCACTTAATATAGGCTTAATTAATTTGACATTGGCAAATATGCGAAGATTATGTATGATATCAATATAGAAAAGAATTGGCCGTTCAATTTATGATAACATATCTGTCACGTATAACGAAGATTAGAATTAACTTTATAAATCAAGTTCATTATTGGATTTCTAAGTATCCTGTTGTATGATTTTAACCCGATCTGATTCTTCTTTTGCCCGTGATGTAATAAACAGACAGAGATACAAATGTTATATCTAAGGTCGTAAACAAAAATTGCAATTAGTCGTATTAATTCATCTAATACTTCTAAGCTATTACATTATTAAAGGTATAAACATTTTGGAATTTGAAGTATTATTTTCATCTTCTCCAATTATATTTATTTCTACTCACAAAGCAGTTTCCTCCGTTTTTCATCTTAAAATCTTAAACATCCTAGATATCTTAGAAAACTTATAGTGAACAGACAGTCTGTGCTAAGGATATCGATATCGAAGTCTACACTTGGCCCGACATTGATCGAGCTTTAAGTCGGATGCACCCGGGCAATAAACCCGACTCATTTGTAACTCGCTCCATCGAATTACCGGACGATTAGTTTTCTATAAACAGTCTGTTATGTAACTGAGAGGTAAATTAGTTAGTTAAGTCAGAATATGATATAATAGGTCTTAGGATAAATAACATCACCGGTGACTCCCGCTCCGGGTCGTTCTTGGTGCAGAGGTTTGCCATAGCTATTCAGCGCGGTAATGCAGCGAGCGTGATGGGCACCTTTGCACCGGGGGCGAGCAGGGGCGGGTTATTTGATTAGTTAAGTTATAGTTTTTAACATGTGACCTGTATTACAAATACAAATACAATACAAATACTAATCATTTATTGATAACACCAAAGTTACAAGTCAAAATTGTAAGAGTATAATTTGACCTGAATAAATATCTATTAGTTGTTAAGTCAGTATTCTAACCCCAATCTTGTATTTGTATTTATTTATTACCAGCTGTGCCCCACGGTGTTACTGCGTTAATCCGGGATAAGAAGAATTTAATCCGAGATATAAAGTAGCTCATGTGTTAATCCAAGAAAAAAAGCTATCTCCATAGAAAATGTCATCAAAATCGGTCCATCTTTTGGAGCGTGAAGGAGTGACATAAATTTTGAACAGTATGAGTAGGATGTAAAATGAGTTTAAACAACGATAAAAGTACTATTTCTTACTTATTAATCTTATACCATAGCCTTAATAATAAAAGACTGATATAAAAAATAGGCATATTTACTGCAATTGTACGAGCAATTGCTTTTGATTATTATATTGACTAGGTTGTAATGAAAATACATGTATATGTGTGTAATGAAAATTTACCAAAAAAGTACATAAAAATTCTGACAAACGATACAAAACAAATGTTTCAGAATAAAACTATAACTAACCACATTTTCAGACTTTTTACTAGAAGCAGTCCATTTTTCTAAGGAAAGTTTTGCTTTGAAAAATTTGTATTTTCACTAAATATCAGTCGGTTATGTTCCTGTACAACATTTGCTACGCCGTAGCTCGTAGCATTATTTCCGTGGTCATTTAATACGTAGCATTGCTACACAGTTTACTCGTTACATAGAAGATAAATTAGTTAACATTTGTCCTTAAATTAGTTCCCTGGAAGATATTGCTTTCAGCGATAAGATCCCTAGTTAAGACTAGCTTTTAAGGTTTTTTAGTATTTTGTTGTTATTGTGAGTGTATTAATAAAGTGTTTATGTATAGAATTAATAATATAAGGCACTATCAGAAAAAATATGTTAATTCCACTTTTTAGAATGTTATCCACTCCAGAAATATTCTTTGCAAATAATTTACATATTCAACATTGGATGTGAATGAACTAAATCTACTAAGTACTGTGTAAATACATACATAAATACTAAGTAGCTGAAACCCGATGAGTTGCTCACTTTAATCCGTATTAAGAAATAAACTGTATGCAATCCTGAGTCTCTATCTCTACATTATATTTTAAGCAAATTTCGTGTCGTATTTTTTTTTCACAGTAAATCTAGTTATTTGACGAGCAAGATGTGAAACCACATGAGTAAGCGACACTGGCTGAACCAATTTTCATGAAATTTGGTATGGAAATAGTTCAAACTTTGGGTTAACATATAGACTAACTAAAATTTTTTTGGATAGCAACAACAACCTTAGAATTTTTTTTCATGTATATTATTTCTGCTGTTTTGTAAAAAACTGTTTTGTTATATTTAATATTTTACCTTTATTTTTTATATTTTATTTTTGTTTTTGAACACGTTGTATAAACATTGTATTCTAAGGACTCTCTGTCTGATATTAAAGATTTATTATTATTTATTTTGTTCATCGTTGATTCTCTCGCGAAACGAGGGATAACCAAAATCCGCGGGCTTTCGCCAAACGAAAATGGTGCTAGTCGGAGTTAATTTTGATTTGATAGAAATTTTCTTACGATTCTACATGTGTTCAGGACTACTGCCTTCTGGAGTTGTACGTATGTATACGAGTGCAAGTCTAGTGTCTTGAGTGATGCGTGTAATGTGTACGGAATGACACCTGTCGATGATAGTATGACAGGTATCGTTTTGACAGTATCTACTCTCCACTGGGTTTTTAATTCTATAGCGAGGTCAGTATATTTGGCAATTTTTTCGGTGTGAGTTGCAGTTAGGTTATGGGTGTTTGGGATAGCTATATCAATTAGGTACACGGTCTTGTTTGTCTTACTATACAGTGTAATGTCAGGTCTATTGAAATGAATAGTTTTGTCTGTGATTATTGTTCTATCCCAGTAGAGTTTGTAGAAGTTGGAATCGAGAACAGCTTCAGGCTTATACTTGTAGTATGCAACTCTTTCATTGATCAATTTGAGTTTAAAAGCTAAATTTTGGTGTATTATTGCTGCTACTTGGTCGTGGCGATGTTTATAATCTGTCTGCGTGATAGACCTACAGGCTCCAGTGATGTGTTGGATTGTCTCTGAACTACTGTGGCAGTGACGACATAAGTCAGTTTGCATTGTGTGATCTTTAATTATGTACTTTCTGTAGTTTCGGGTATCCATGATCTGGTCCTGGATGGCCAGCATGAACCCTTCTGTTTCCGGAAACAGTTCGCCAAACTTAAGCCATGCGTTTGATGAAATTTTATCGATGTTAGGGTTCAATAAATCTCGACGGTGTCTACCATGCAGCGATTTCTGTAACCACGAGTCAGTCTTCTGTGTTTGTGTGATAATATTTTCATTTCTTTGCATGTTCTTGTTGTGTAAGTTAAGAGGTGTATATTTACTATCAGCTTTAACTATAGCCTCATGTAGTGGTGATGTTTGAGCCTGCTGAAAAAAGAAGTTACGAAGTGTGGAGATCTGTGAGTTGTGTAGATTGGTGATGTCTGTAATACCTCTTCCCCCTTCCGAGTTTGGGAGAGTCTGCCTTTCAGAACAGGCTCTTGGATGATGTTTCCTATATTTGGTCATTGTTGTGTTGATTACGCGTTGGAGAGTTTTTAAATTGTTTTGAGACCAGTGGATTACTCCAAAGGAATACGTAAGAACCGGTATAGCATAGGTGTTAATTGCTTTTATTGTGTTTTTCGCATTGAGGTGAGATTTGAAAATTTGATGTAATCGGGAACTAAACCTTTGTTTAATGTTATCTTTAGCTACTGTCTGGTGAATTTGTCTTGTTTGATAATAGCCTAAGTATTTGTATCCTGATTCTAAATCTACTGGATCAATTTGTTCGTCTGTATTAAGTATAAAAGAGTTTTGCTGTATCTGACCTCTATGCACAGAAAGAATTTTACATTTATCTATACCGAACTCCATATGTATATCTGAAGAAAACGTCTGAGTGATATCTGCAAGTTTGTGGATTTGAGTAAGACTTGCACCATAGAGCTTAATATCATCCATATACATGAGATGAGAGAGCGTGTTCTGATCGTTACCGTTCTTAATCTTAAAACCGTGGCCGCTATCGTTTAGTAGATTCGATAGAGGGTTTAATGCCAAGCAGAACCAAAGAGGACTCAAAGAATCACCTTGGAAGATACCTCTCTTAATGTCTATAGGGTCTGTTTCTAGATTAACGTCACCTACCTTGAGTTTTAAGATCGTTTTCCAGTGCAACATGGTGTTTTGAAGAAAATTTACTATAGTGGGGTGGATATTGTAGTGATTTAGGATATAGAGCAACCAACTGTGTGGGACAGAATCAAATGCTTTCTTGTAATCTATGTACATAGTAAAGATGTTCCGTTTTTTGGCTAAAGCTTGCTTAGATACGACTGCGTCAATAGTAAGTTGCTCTTTACATCCTTGGCTGTTTTTTCTACACCCTTTCTGTTGTTCGGCCATTAAATTGTGTGAGCTGGTGTGTTTATAAATAAGTTCGCTGATACACGAAGTGATAATTTTATAAATGTTTTGGAGACATGTTATGGGTCTGTATTTAGCCGGGTTTTTTAAGTCTGAATAATCTTTCGGGAGCATGTACGTCACGCCACTAGTGACATAATGAGGCATAGTCTCTGGTGTTTTAATGAAATTGTTAATATGTTTAAGCAAAAAAGGGTGTATGTAAGTTAGTTTTTTGTACCAAAAATTGTGTATATTGTCAGAACCAGTCGCTTTCCAGTTATGAGTTCTAGCAATTACAGTTTTAAATGTATTAATTTGAATGTTTTCAATTCCAAGATTTTTCTTGTCCTCTTCAATCCAGTCAGCATTTGCATGTTCTTTTGGAGTTGACCAGATGCTTGACCAAAATGAGTGTAATTGCTGTGGTTGAGGAGTATTCTGTATACTATTGGTGCCAGTTGTTTCGTTACTAAGTGATCGATAGAACAATTTTTCGTTGTGAGAAAACATTGTGTTTTGTGATTTTCTAAGCGTGGTTAGTTTATACCTACGGAGCCGGCTTGCTAACGCGCTTAGTTTTTGTTTTAAAGTGTCTAGAAAATGTGTTAACTGTGTGTTTTCGTTTTCGTGCTGTGAATGAATTTTATACTTACTTTTAATTTGTTCTATATGCTTTTTTAGTCTTGGACTTGGGTTACCATTAGAAAACTCTGTAAGCCTTCCTATGCTACATCTAAGTTCGTTAATACGACTTTCTAAGCGCTGTTGCCAAGCAGGGGTACGGTTCCCGGAGCCACGATTCCTATTACCTCTGCTACTATTTGAGTCTTCTCTTATTTTTCCGCCATTGTGCACGACTGCCGTGTATGCTGCACAATAAATAGCATTTTGCACTTTTTCAAAGCTGGAGTTTTGTGTTAAGTGTTTAGGTAATACAGTATTGTTAATGTAGCTAACTATGACAGCAAACTTTTTTGTAGGTTTTTGTTTTGGTATTTGTGGTCTTGTGATAGGGCTCGTAGATTCGTATTTCCTAAATAACTTAGTGAAGGTGTCATTTATTTCATTGCCTACTTCATCTGTAAGGTGATTTGGGGTTCTCAGTTGAGTGTCTACTTGTTGAAGTGTATTAGCATAATCGTTTGTAGTGTGTGCCAATGTATTGTCATCTTCAATATTACGAATGTCGCTACCATCAGTGCCGTAATCGCGTAACATACCAGCTCTGCTGGTATGATCTGGAATTTCCCTACCGTCGGGCGGATTGCCTATTGTTTGGCTAATGTTGTGTGTTTCTTGAGTTACGGTAGGGTTATTAGTAACTTCGAAGTCCCGTCTTTGGTTTAAACCTAATGCCACAATATCTCGAATTTCTTGAAGTCGTTGATCTGATATGAATTTATTGTTTAAAATAACTCGTCGCTGATCCGCTACTCTCTGTTCTGAGATGTGTGTGAGGTGTGGATATTCTGTAATAAATGCTTGATGAAGAGGCTGCCTGTACGCTGTTTTGTTCGTATCAAGTTGGGTTATAATGTAATATGTCTTAATAATAAATTCATTCATATCGCTTGACCACCTCATCCTTTGTCCTGTTTTTTGTGTGTTACTTGTTTGTGTAGAGTTTGTGCTGTTATTTAGTAACGATTCTACTGTGTTTTTAATTTGGTCTAACTTCTCATCAGGCAGTAGCTTTCTGTTCACAATAGCTCTGCGTTGATCTCCAATTCTCTGTCTACTCACTTGCATGTCCGGAAATTTTTCGGTAAATTGTCTGTGTAATTCAGATAAATAAGATTTTGTATCTTTTTCAAGTTCTGTTAGTATAAAGTATGTGCGCATTATAAAGGTATTCATTTCTTCGGTCCATTTCTTGCGCACACGTGTTGTAGCTTTGGTGGGTACAGGATAATCGGCGCTTGCCTCCTGTACAACATCCTCGGCCGTTATAGTAACAATTCGTTGAGCTAAATCGGTGTCCGTTGAGATTGCGTTCGTCGTTCGAGCTAGGGCTGATTCTGGTGATGAAACTGTTGTTGTAGAAGAAGGTCTAGAAATATCTTGTAAAAATGAAAATGGAGAGCTCACTGGAGACTCAAACAAGCTTCGCGTAGAAGAGGGTGAAAGTGGTTGCTCGAAATGTGTTTCTGATGCGGCTGTAACATCTGCTCGTACACCCCCCGCAGAGGATGTAGAACTGACGGAGGCCCGCCTGCTCAGCTCTCCGCCACCGATGGTTCGCATGCTGTGGCATCCAGCATCGGCTCCAGATGCGCCCCGGCGACCCCCGGGCAGCGACCGTAAATTGTACCTATTCTGACTCATTCTCATTCATTTTGATGGACATAATTAACTCCGCACGCGGGTCCAGACGTGGGAGTGCGCAGTAGGCTAACTAACTAAGCCCGTGGACGCTACCGTTGGTCTATGTTTTATAACTCTTCCGCTACCGCCCAATACTGACATCCTGCACTAATATCAGTAGACCTACCAAAGCCTCGGTAAAACATGGGTTTAAGAGCCTTGTGGTAGCCATATAGCCTCCTATTTTCGTCCTAATCTACATAGTAATTTACACTACTTACATCCTCACATTTTTTTTTTTTTTTCTTATTTCCTAACCTAACCTAAGTTCCAGAGCCACGTTGGCCGCCCAGTAGTTATCGGTTGCGTTGCCCGCCCCCCACGTAATCAGATGGTCGATTGGGACGTGTGGTTGTATTAGGGGGCTTATTATTATTATTATTATAAATCCCGGGCTAACGCAGGCAACATCGTGAGTGCAGCTAGTTTTATTATAAAACAAAGATTTATTTGTTTGAGTTAATATTCAGCCAGATTCAAATTCAATTAAAAGTTGGTGATATCAATCCAATTATGAGATTCAAAGATAAACAGGTGCGTGGTGCCGTAATAAATTAATTGGATATGATAAAACGGTTTATACTCATTTGAATTGGTCGCAGATACCATAAGCACTTATTATTATAATATGATTCAATTAAGGTAATTGGTATAACTACTAACTACAGGCTATGCATACAATTCATGTACATAAAATAAAATTATAATTACGGAATAATAAGTCATCCTATCGATATTTACAAAAACTAAAATTTATCATACTAATATCATAAATGCGAAAACGGCTGGACCGATTTTGATAAGATTTACTATGAAGATAGGTTAGACCTTGGATTAACAGATAGGCTAATTTTTATTCCGGATTACCGCGAGTATACTGCTCCAGAACTTATAAAAATTAGTAGGGTTAGTCACTCTTCTCTCCCAACGGGAAAAAATAATCTTGACGTGTAAAATATGAATTTGGCTCATTTTTAGCAAACACTAAAAAACTTGTATTGCAATTTTTTCTGTCCCTGACATACGATCTATTTCAAGTATTAACATAGCATATCTAAAGGTAAATCTACATTTAAAAATAAATTTATTTCTCCAGACATATAGTGCACATACATTTGCATTAGTACTTAGCATATCTGCCTTCAGATATGCTTACAAATTTCAGTCTAGGTGCTAGAACGATCAACAAAAACCAAATTAATTTTCAAAATGGAAACCGTTAACTGCGGACGTGAGCAAAAAGCTCATTTTCGTGCTAGTGAGAGACAGCCCAATACAAACACATCGTCTGTCACAAATTCACAATAAACTCACAGTTTCACGATCATGTTTTTGCCTAGACCCAGTTTTATCAGCGCTCGGTGTGGGCTGCCTCAGCAAAAAACATTACACTGGAAGAGGGCGTTGACCCCGCGCGGAAGGCTTGGCTGCTAAAACTAACAAGTTTTTGTGATTGTAGGTTACAACTTAATTCAAATTCAAATTCGTTTATTGTATGTATACATCTTAGAGTTAGGTACATAAAGTAATGTTTAGTAATAGCTATGTGAGTGGAGGGCTGTGTGTAACTTAAATTTTAACTAAGTTAATATTCATCGCGCGTCGTTAAAATTAAAAGTTCAGCGTTTGCTGTACACGCTGAGAGGCGAGCCATTTCCTTTGGTTTAAAAAGGTGTCGCTTTTATCTGAGAAGAAATTTATAGTTTTGTAGAAAATTATGGAAAGCTATTTTTCAACATCTTAATTTCAACAGAAATCGTAGAGACCCGTTCTTGATTCGTGGTCGTGGTGGAGTAGAACTAATGCCCCAGGAACGATCAGCATTGTATGCACGGATACTATACATTATTTTCTCAAAAATATTGTGATGGAAACTATCCACCAGCTGTCCACTATGCACCGGCTCCAACATCTCATCGGGCGGTGGCACGACAGGTCCCTGCCCTTGAAAATGACAATCTGATTGCGTTGAAATATGTCAGGATAATACCGACAAAATAAACGTAAGTGATAGGCGTTTATAAAAACACTATTCTCATAGATTGGTTATTTGTGACATCAAAGCTAAAAATGTTTAAAAGAGCGTAGCAGTGCATAAAGTGATATGGGAGCTTAATATATTTTTTTGAAAAATATATAATAAAAGTTTTAAATTCTGTGTTTCTAAATGTTACAAAGCTATAAAACAAATCCTACTGTTTTGTAGATAAAGAATTCATCTAGAATTATTAGAGCTTATAATATTCATTATGTATAATTGATTTTACACATGTATTTATTTCTTGTAAATTCGATTGCCGCGCGGCAGACGCTTGGCTCAAATATAATATGTATACGATGTAGGTATGTGTATATTATGTGCTATACTCCTACTTATATAATATTTATATTTTTAAAAAGAGGACTTGTAGTTTTTCGTAAATTGGACCCGATACGGGCATGTTGCCAGCTCTGTAGGAATTCGTGGACAGATAAATTTGTGCTCACCCTTTAGTATTGTATGCCGCGAAACGAATGAGATAGGTTCGGGTGTAACAAAATTACTTTTCATAAAATTTTTTTACGGCTGCTTTTTTTTAATGTAACGTGGGCGACTAATTAACCTCTGTTGTAGAAACGTTCTGCCGACATCGGTTGTTATCGATTAGTTTGGCAATGGACAGAATAAAGTATGCAATGCCTACATTTACTAAGTTTTTCTTTGCAGAGGTATTATTGTACTGCCTAGCTATCGTAATCTGCCGCAAACCTTGAAGCTAATCAACGGTCGATGCGGAAGGTGTTTGGATGGGCGGGCAAGCACAAGACTGGCGTTATAAAAGTGGGTTTTTCACCTGGGCACTACCGTGGGTCGGATGACTCGTTAAATTGTAGGTCCAGCCTGTTATTCTTAGTTAGCAGTCCTTAAGTTAAAGTAGAGGCCTTTGGATGGCTTGAAAACTCTTGACACCAGAGCTTATACGAAGAAGAAGAAGAGCGAAAAGAAAAAAATATTTATTTTACTTAAATGCGTACTTGAGAAAAACTTCCTGGACACGAAGATAACTTCAAACGCTTATTCGACGTTTCCAACACCTATGAGAATAAAATTTTCAACACAACTGCAAAACTTGAAGTCGTATCGAGCAAGGAAGAGTTCGCGTTACAATTTGTATGAGTACTTCAAGCGTTAAACTTATGCTGTATGTCACAGCAAAAAGTAGTGTAAAGTAGTAAGTAGTGTAGGTAACAGCAAAAGTTTTTTATCCAGTGTGCAAGACCGTCATCTTACAGAAGAACATACTCGTATTTTAGATTTTTATTCTCATTAAAGCTAGGTCTTTGACAAACAGGACGCGTAACCACACGATTTAGTCTGCGGATACTAGATATCAAGAAGGCTGTCGAAACGCATCATTAGGTTCTTAGGGACTTCGCGATTATTGTAACCCATCCAACCGTTAATTTTCTTTTTAACAACACCAATATAGAACGTAACTGCGTCATGTTACGCAAACGTTCACTTTTAAAAGCGAGGTTTTAATTTGAGTTGAGAAGTTTTAATTTTTGACAAAAAGAAAGTAAACGGTTAGATGGGCTACTTTATATTGATACTAGCTGACCCGGTAAACGTTGTTGTTTTGCCTTAAAACACTATTAAAACACAATAATTGATCAGGTATCGAGCGGGATGAAAAATTACTAAATTACTGAAATGGCCATAAAAAAATCGGGGTAGGTAATAATAAAGACAAAATTTGGAATTGTATGTATTTTTTAATGCCGCATTATAAAAAAAATATAACAAAAAAATTCGTCACAACATTAAAAAAAATGTTTAGTGTGAACAACCATTATAACTTAGGGATATGAAAAATAAATAGTAGCCGATTCTCAGATCCACTAAATACGCGTATAAAATTTGGTGAAAATCGGCCAAGCCGTTTCGGAGGAGTACGGTAACTAACATTGTGACATGGAAATTTTATATAACAGAAGAAGAAGATAAACAATTTGCTATAATACGTATTTCATAAGATGAAACACAAGAAGATGGGATTGCACTCTCCTGCTATTTTCTGGAAAGTTCTGTGGGACTGTCTAGAAAATATTTCGTTAAATATTTTACCTATTTCCTCTCTAGAGATGGGAACTCTGATATTTTCAGCGGAGTACCTCTGTCTTGTTACTCTGCAATATTGAACGAGAGCTGGACAGGTTTATTTTAAATTTCAAAGTTTTACGACATATGCAGACAGACAAAACGAAATAAATTGAAAAAAAAATGATATATACTTTATTGAACACCACAAAGAAAAACGACTTAATTTGAAAAGAAATAGAATAAGAATGATCATTGCAGAACAATAAGTGATCTTATCCTTAGAGCCCCCAGTAGTCTTTTTTTCTATCAATTAAAATACAAAATAATTTACATATACAACTCACAACATATATGAATATATGATTGAAACTGAAATATATAAGGACCATACATAAAAAAAATTACAGATGTTGAGGAAATTTCATGCAATCCAGCATTGATCATAATGTATACTTATTATGGCCATTAATCTTTTCATATAATATGGTTTATGTATAGACATAATAATACCTTAATTTCCAAATGTTGTTATTATCTACACCTTTTCAATTCATTCATTAGATGCAAGATTAAAATCACCTCTCCAATAAAGATAGATATTAAAATCCAGCAGACGCTTTCACCTTTTTAATTAATAATGCTGATTCCGGCATTCCAAGTAGGAGTGAAGCGAGATCGGACGAACCGGAATATTACCGGTCGGAAAATACGGCAGTACATTTCAATGAAGGAGACTTTTCAACTGGAAAATTTCTAATTTGTGTTCGGAACTTAATTCTGTTCTCTTTGGCGCTATTGTACAATCCCACGGTTGGTCAAGTGAGTATAGCATATTAAGGGTACATTTCTAATTCTACTAGTATAGCCTATACGCCTTTTCTAATCTCGAAAAAGTTGGTTAAATAACTTAATGGTTGTATTATTTAAGTAAATAACAAATCTTTAGTGACACTGACTCGTGTGGTTACCATAGATTATATAATACTACATACATAAATGAAACGTATAATAACAAGCGCAATCCATGTTTTGGAAAAAAATACCATCGATTGTTGTGTTAAATGATACTACAACTAGAACAAAATTGTTCCAAACATTGGCTCATTTTGTTTCAAAGAAACCATAGATAAGAGTTCTCCCTTACTAAACCTCTTTGGTGGTAACGTGCCCTGCTTACCAAATGTCTAGCTGTAAAGAGTAAAAAAGGCAAGGAAATAACTCATCAAGTCAAATTTATAATTTATTTATAAATTACTAGCTGACCCGGCAAACGTTGTTTTGCCTTAATAATTATTTCTAAATATACAGTAGCCGATTCTCAGACCTACTGAATACGCATATAAAATTTGGAAAAAATCGGTCAAGCCGTTTCGGAGGAGTACGGTAACAAACACTGTGACACGGAAATTTTATATATAAGAAGATATTATTATCTATGAAAAAAGCAATAAGCAATAGCTTTTTTTAGCAATGCGGCTGAGGTATATAGATTTTAATGGTTCGAAGTTTGAAAACCATAAAAACATTTTGTTATCCCACTATTTGTCCAATTGCCACTGCTTTAAACGGTTATAAGAGAAATCAAACGGTGGAGTCACGTGGAATGAACTCAACTTACTATCTGCTCACCGCATTCGAGCACACTCACGAAAGCTTTTCGTGGCTTTAACTTCTTTGACGATACGAGCAGCATCCAGATCCAGATCCAAGTAGTTTAATTTTCTTAAATTTTCTCTTAATATGGAATTTAGGAGGCAGATTGGTTAACCTATTTGTTAAGTCTATTGAATTTGAATCATAAAAAAAAAAAACATGAGGTTCATGAGAGCAGGAATAAGCAATGAAGTACATACTTATAAGACTTACATACTTACTTATAAATACTTCTAAATAAATCTGATTCTTTTTCATATATGTAAGCGTGTGTTAAAGTGGTTATGTAAAATAGAAGGCAGTATATTTAATTTAATTTATTTATTTATTTATTTTCATAGTACAAATTTATAGGAATTTAACTATATATTTTTTTACACAGCTGGTTAGCCCCATACTAAACCATTTCTATTCTTGATTAATTTGGTTAGCAACCATAATACAAACTGATATGTATATGATGATATGATACTACGAGTACATAAACATACATAAATACTTTATATCGATACATATTTAACACCCAGACCAACAGCCAACAAATATAGTTCATCACAAAGATGTTCGTCATGCCGGCAATCGAAGCAGGGACTCTCTGGTTTGCAGTCCGTCATGGTAACCATTACGCCAACGAAGTCGTCCACACATTCAATCGTAATTGCTTGTTTCAAGTAAGTATGCTTGTGTTAATGCAAGTTAACAGTATAGGTTTGCTAGTGATTTAAATAGGGAAAAACACATTTTTCTCATCAGTATCAGATGCCAAGGATTTTCTTTTTTAATATTTATTGTTATAGCGACACGAGCAATACATAACTTGTGAAATTTCAGCTTTTTAACTATCACGGTTTCTGAGATACAGCCTGGTGGCAGACAGAAAGACAGACAGACAGCGGAGGCTTAGCAATAGTGGACTCTATTTCTAAGCCTCCGCTATTTTTACCTTTTAAGAACGGATCCTTAAAAAGAAACAAAAACAAAACGCTGAACAGCAATAAGTGCTAGATACTACGGCATGTAAAAGGTGGGCGGTATGTAAATGGCGAAAGCTAATAATACTTAACATAAAGGCGGCAATAAAAGTCCCAGCTAATATCATCTCATTTGGAATGCACCGCGGCCGGCGCCGGTCTACAATCCCCCTTAACAAGCAGATTATGCTTGCGCTTGCTTCGGAGATACGAGTATCATTAGGTAATATCTTGAAAAATCAAGCATTTTTCATTTAAACTTCTTTGAAAAAATCCTGTCATCATTCTTGATAAACGACGGGGTGTTGTAAATTTGACGTGTCTGTGTGTCTAAGTCCATTTCGATTGGACCGATTTGGATTTTAGGTTTTTTCGTTATAAAATTATAGCAATCGAAAGTGTTCATAGCTGTGTTTGATAAAAATCAGACCTGGATGGCTGCCGCAACAAAATGGCGTATGACCAAATTTTTAAAACTCCGCTAATAGAGGTATCAAATTAAAGGGTTTGATCAGTTAGATGTATACACTTTAATATTTTTGTCTAAGAAAAATCTAAGATGGTCTCCAATATAAAACTGTTAATGGGGGTTTTATAATTTTCTGTTTTAGACTTGTCGTCTTTTCGAAACTAGTTCCAAGGTGAATATGGTTCTTGTTTTTTTTTATAACTTTCAGTCAAAGGTGTTCCACATTATATCATTAGAAGTCAGTGTTATCGTTTACACCCTCAAACACGAGGGGTATGGCGTGTCTTTAATAGTGGGTTAGGGGTACGGTGAATTTCATGCCACTAATCTTACTTCTTATATTCTTATACGAGTATATAAAATTTCCATGTCACAATGTTAGTTACCGTACTCCTCTGAAACGGCTTGACTGATTTTTACCGAATTTTATATGCGTATTCAGTAGGTCTGAGATTTCACTAGATCTATTTTGCATACCCCTAAGTGCGGCAAAACAACGTTTACCGGGTCAGCTAGTATATAATAAATGCGAAAGTGTGTTTGTGTGTATGTTTGTTACTTCTTCACGCCCAAACGTCTGAACCAATTTGAATTTGGTTACACACATACAGACTGATTGAGCCAAATTTACCAGTAAAACAGAGACTTAACTGCATGGGTTCGCTCACTGAGTTAATTAACTTCTCAAGTATAAATCTTAAAATGTATCTCTTTAAAACACTCTGTCCGCAAACTTAGTTTTTCTCGCTGGACGCTGCAATCTATCTTCTGTCGAGAAGATCGATGCGATTATATTAAAGTGGTCTTTCTACCAGCTACTAGCTAGATGGTTCTCCGTTGCTAATACCAATCAATTTAACTTAAAGTGATTGTGGTCACAGTGATGATAATAAACTGAATGGTATTTTTTAGGGTTCCGTACCTAAAAGGTAAAACGGGACCCTATTACTAAGACTCCGATGTCTGTCTATCTCCAGGCTGTATCTCAGAAACCGTAATAGCTAGAAAGCTGAAACTTTCACAAGATAAAAATAAAACTTTTTCTCAAATCCCTTTAACAGTAATTAATATTGACTACAAATGCTAAAAATAATATTTTTTGCACTCAACATGCTAGTTTCGTGTTTAGGTGAAAAACTAAAAGGAGAATCTACAAGATCATTTAGTTTTATAAATTTTAGAATCTACTGACTAAAATAAATATAATCAGCAAATAAAGCAAGACAAAAACTTAATACTTATCTTAAATTTTAAGTAATAAGTATCTTGATACCTTAAGTGTCGTTATCTCGACGGCTCGACACTAGATTTTCTCGCAAGATAAAACTTACTTGTCACTTTCCTATCTTGTTAAATTGATATTATAGCATTAAGATTTTATGAACGACCCTCGAGGAATTTAATTTTTGGTAAAAAATATTTTCGAGCGGAAAAATATCCTGCAAAAAGTGTGAGTACCAATTTCTCTTTTGTGATGAAAAATCTCCTCACGGCTCCGCTGTGTCATCTTTGATAATATCTTGGAATTTGACATGAAATCTTATTAAACCAGATTAGATATTAAACAAGGTATTGCATAAATAATAGACTGAAACAAATAAGAGATAACCAAATAATAAAACGAATAGCTTTCTATGGCAAACGTATTTGTCAACAAATACGTTTATAACAAATTAGGAACTTTGTTTCATTGTTTTTAAAGATCATCATTCTTAGTATTATAAGAAGAAATTATTTTAAATAGTGTCACTGCATATTTGTTGTCTCGTATTTTAGTTTTTTATATACCTTTTTTACACTTTACATCCAGCGGTGCGGGTCCCCCTTGATGGACATTACCACTCGTCTGCTTCACCAACTCAAATACCTAAAACTTATCTACAAGTGTGCTAAGACCAAACAACCTAGACGCAATCTGGTCGAAAGTGGAGGCATCCCTGTTCTGAAGCCACTGGCTCTCAAGGAGGCTGCTGGAATATACATACCGTTAGGTGCTTGGCGACAGATTTCTTAACTTGAGGGTGGTAGTTAGTTAGTGGCTAGTTAGTTAAGTAATAGAAAATGCTCAAACACCATCCATTTTTTCACAATTTATCATCACCAAGAAGAGCTTATCGGCATCATCATCATCATTTGGTAGGAATCGAACCCATGCCCTGTAGAACGTAAGGCGCCGCACGCCCGACTGAGCTCTCATCATTTTAAACTTACGATATTTATATAGTTTGTTTAAAACCAAATAAGATAGTTTTTTTTTTTTTTTTACAACATCTAACTATCAATGATTTTTTGTATACGACATTGTTAAATAAACCTAAAGCACAACTTAATATCGCTTTTTACAAAAATTGCTTAAAATAATAAAACATTGATCAGATTACAGAGATTTAATAGTTTTTTGAGTTAATAATACAGAGTATTCATGACATCTAGGACAAGCACTATTAATTTCGCCTTTGCGAATTTGAATGGAACTCGAAAATGAACAAAAAATCTATAAAAGCTGAAAGTTTTTGATTGCTATTCTCGATGTTCGCGCCTGTCAGGTTCAATTTTGCCGCTTCTCTTAACTTTATTTAATTTCGTGACTAAGTTCCGATTTAAAATATTTGACGGGCCTATTGTTCCTTTTGAAAACTTTTTACAGTTCTTTTTATATTAGCAAAACTATTTTAATACAAGATATTTTATTTTATGAGTATTTTTCGCATTTAAAGATTTGATCTTATTTAATTAAAAATAATAAAATAATTCATGTAAAACTATATCTAATTAAAAAAACCAGTGCCAGTGGGAAGAGTACCCAAAATGCTAGCCGAGAATAAATAAATACATAGAATAATAACTTAAGTCGTAGAATAACAAATAATCATTATTTTAACGCAGGTTAAAAATTCAGGTTAGCCATAGCTATTCAGAGCGGTAATGCAGCGAGCGTGATGGGCACCTTTGCACCGGGGGTGAGTATTAGTTTTTAATATGTGACTTGTATAAAACCAATATTGACATAAATAAATGTTTTTTACGCAGGTTTAAAACTAGTCTATTATTATTGTAGTCTATATATTCTAAATAACTCGTATAGACCCGGATGTGTTTGCGGTAGCGTTGGACATAATTTTGCAATGCTTGTGAAGCTTTTAGCATAGTTAGATGTTGAACTCTCCTTCGTGACAGAGATATCCAATCAATAATGTTTGCGAATGTGATGTATCGGCGCGGATCATGTGTCAGGGAGGAAAACCTTCAGCGCGACGGATCGTCCAAACACGGAAAAATATTGGAGGGGTAGAGTTTCGTAAATCACAAAATTTGTGTCATAATATCATCTTGTTTAGATGATTTTCATTAAAATATAAAATTTTTAATGTAGTAACACTAACTATGTATAATAGCTGTCACTCAACTTAACTTTTTTTATTTTTAGGGTTCCGGACCTTTAAGGTAAAAACGGGACCCTATTACTAAGCCTCCGCTTTCTGTTTGTCTGCCTGTCTCCAGGCTGTATCTCAGAAACCGTAATAGCTAAAATGCTGAAACTTTCACAAGATATGTATTTCCCGTGCCGCTATAACAACAAATGCTAAAATAAAAAAATAACAAATATTAAGAAGGGGGTCTCCATGCAATTGTTTATAAATTACTATAGGATGGTAATTTTAAAGAATTTCAATAGAAAAGTAAAATGTAAAACTATTGTTCCTCATAAGCGGCTGGGATCCACTGTGGCTCTGCATAACAGGACCTTCTGGTACCTAGTGCTAAGAGCAGTGATTCTTCATGTACGAGACTTTCTTACGGCATTAACCATTCAACCATAATACGACCTAGAAATGGTTCAGTGTGGGGTTAACCAGCCGTGTGTGAAATGTAATATTTACTAAATATGAACCTGTTAGAATGTACACTTATACACCTACTATTGCTGATATAAAACTTATAATATAATACTTATTTATATGTTGTTAGTCGTAGTCAAGCAGTTACAATACTCATTGGCCACTTGAAAGCTCTCGACACCAGAGCTTGGCTAGCTTTTACGAGGAATAACAAGAAAAAGATTAGTTATACGCTAGTTATACTTTTAATCATACGAACTACATATTTATGCATGTTTAAATTTTGTGCGAGCGAAGTATTTTCATGTTTCTTCTGTGAACTATATTATAAAAGTTAGTTTTAAGTATAGCTATATTGTAACTAATTATGTATATTATACCGATCAACAATGATCCGAAATAACGTCATACGCTCGAGAAAAGCCGCTATAAAAAAAACTAAATGATACATAGAAAGATGAAAATTAGAACCGATATTTTACGTTGTCATAATTTACACAGACTTCTCATTTATTATTTGAACGCATTTTTTTGCGGAATATTTTGAGCTGTAGCCTCCTTTGATGTCGCCAAGTTACATGAGAAATCCATTTGGGTATTCGATTATCAGAGGCATATTTGTTCAGGCCCTTGGGCAGAGGGAACTGAATAAACAATACTGGGAGGTTACAGTTGGACTAACCATAATGGAATTAATATTGTTACAGTCTTTTGTTTCGTTTCTAGCCAGTTGTATGAGCGAGACGCATATAAAGTGAGAATAAACTGGTAGCTACCCATTGTGGAAACTGTAGAGTTCTGTTTTCCAAAGCAAAGTTGTGGCAGTTTCATACAATGTTTGCTATCTACTAATTATAATAAATGGAGTCCCATTGGAGTAAGCAAATGTTTGCTTGATCGGCTAGGCCTGTTTTGACCGTAAATAATATTATTCATAGGCTAAATGTGATTTACAACGTAAAGTATTTAAAGTACACACATCATTCGCTCATGTTTCAAAATATATTTCCTATTACTTAATATTGTACAATTTCATTAATTTCTATTGTTTAGTATTGTTAAATGTGTATTAGTTCTTGCTTTAAATAAACAAAAATAATTGATTTTTTTATAATTACACTACTAGGTAGGCATTGGTCCATACACTACATATAGGTAGGTAGGCATTGATTGGACTAACAGGATGCGTAACCATATGAGTTAGTGGAGTATGCCTAGTCTAGAATAACTAGCTTTCGAGGCGAAACCAGATTACACCGGTTATGTGAAAATTTTAAATGTCTACCCGTTACCGTTATTGATATATAGCAAGAAAGTACAAAAAAATCACTTTTGTTGTATTTGTTTAGTATTTGTTGTTATAGCGGCACGGGACAACTTGTGAAAACTTCAGCTTCCTTGCTATCACAGTCAGACGGACAGACAGCGGAGGCTTAGTAATAGGGTCCCGTTTTTACCAATTTGATACGGAACCCTAAAAATTAGGCCCTAAAATCACCAAGACACTTGAAAACAAGCGCTTTCTTTGTACCATAACTGAGGTACTTAAATCCGAAATGTTTTACGAGTACGTCGTACATAAATCGAATCTTCAATATTTGGCCAGAAATTTATTGGCTATTATATCCGCTATAAACCATAACAGGATCCTGTAAAACATTTACGCCTTCTTTAAACCATCCCTTTGGTAATAAATACCTACTTGAAAACGTCAGATACTGCTCCGTACGTCTGTTAATAAAATAAGGAAGTTTTAATGTTTTTTTTGTCGCACTGGTACGGTAATAAAATCTGTAAAGAAAAAAAAAACATTTTATGAGTGCATTATCTTCATTTTCGGGTATCCAGTTCCATACAATACGACAGGTCTAATGATCGTCTTTTTACAAGATAAGCTTATTCGCCTTTACTGTATATAAACAAATACAAACGTTCTTTCTAACATAAGTTTGTTCGAAGCAGCGTTTTTCGATGTAAAGTTATTTCGCACAAAAGAAAATTCGGACGAAAAATCTCGGACGAAGACTAGTGGATAGGACGGGGATCCCTGTTCTCGATCGTACTTGGTGCAGAGGATAGCCATTGCTAATCAGCGTGGAAACGCAGCCAGTGTTATGGGCACCTTTGCACCAGGTACGGTCATGGGCGGGTTTTCCTAACTTTAAATGTTTTTGAAATGTACAATGTTTAATTTTAAGAGTTTATATTAATAAAAAAAAGGAAATTTGAACTAACATTCAGTCGATCTTACGTTCATCAAACATATTATGTATTGTATGTGTTTAGAAATATCGTGACGGACCCTCTCACGTTCACAATATATTTTTGGAATAAAATATGATAAAACTACATAATGTTCTCGTACATTCGAGTAGTTCTAGAAAAATGGTCACAGAACACTAATAAATCAGAACGCCTAGGTTTTGTGATACTAAATCTAGCCTTATCTTACCAAAATTTTATCTCTTGTAACAAAAAATGGTCTGTCGGCTATAATCTATGGTATCCACTTTCCTGCGCGTAGGTTTCTAATAATTCTACTTTACCATTTCTATTTTGCAAAAAAAATAATATATGTTACTTTGTTTGGGTAGTCATACGACATTTTTTGTGTATATTTTATAACATCAGAACATATTTTTTTATTAGTTTACTAGTTTATAAACGAATAAAATATATGATAACATTACTCAAAAGACTTATTAGCATTATAGTTATTTATGCAATATCATTATTTTTGTGTCATAAGTGCTTGCAGCAAAGCATATTCAAGAATCTTTATATTTTTGTGACACAAAAATTACGAAAGTTGCTCGGAGAAGAAAAGTTGTTTACATAGATTAAGATATGTCTATTAAAAAGGTGTTGATAATTACCAATCCATTACTTTATGCAATTACCTTCTGGTCTTTTACAAAGATATTTTATATAGACGTTTACTGTATAAAATAAAATATATCCCTTAAACTACACATACAAAAAATATTTGAAATAAATAATAATAATCAAGCTAATTTTTTAAGAATTACTAACACAATATTTAAACAAAGGGGTAGGTATAGAACTGGTTATAGTATGTAGTTAAAATATTTTTAAAGAAATAGAAAGTAACATATACATAACAAAATCGAAAGCATGAAAACGAGTCAAAATTAAAAAAAATAAAAACACAAAAAAAATTAAGCAATCAGTGTGTAGTTAAGCTCGTAAACATGACTCATATAGAATACTGCTATAATAAATAAACACACTAAGCGAGATTAAGAGTTTTTTATCTTAATAATAATAATTGTTATAGTAGATATCTTTAAACTAAACCAATGTTTAACTTTTGCTGGCAAGTACAATGTATCTTACAGGCGAGTACCCCTTACGATCGGAATCTCTACTTCACACCGCCTAATCATCTAAGTTAGGTAATATTTCAGCTATCACAAGCCATTCTAAGCATCCACTGAATTGAACCAGGCGATAACACCGCTAATACAGTACGTAAGGAACTCTGTCGGTCTGTTTGTTTGAGTTAAAAACAAAGGGGTTAAGTTACGTACATAAATTTTGCAAATCATTTATTATAGATAGAATTTTAACTAATGGTAATTCTAACAGAATTTTTGTAAACATCAATATGTCAAAAAAATATGACGAGTTAAAGCTTAAGACCACGTCTATTTTTAATTAAATAGTTACTCGTAAGTCTGAAATAGCACACAAACAGTACTCTTTGAAAACTATGAATAAGTTCTTCTTCTTAGTATGAACTTAGTGGTATAAATGTTAGGTTATAAGTACACTAACATTGTTCCTCCAAATTTTTATATATAAATAAAGAATTTTTGAGACTGAAACTGAGTGGCCAAGCTCTAGTGTCGAGAGTTTTCAAGCCACCTGTAGGCTGACTGACTTAGCGCCTACTTGTACTGAGACTAACAACCGGGACTTATAATTTATCGCCTCATCTGACTCACGGTATCCCAGATGAAAATGCCACTTTTTAAAAGTCACGCCTCCGAAGACTTTCCGCATCGACCGTTGCTTAACCTCGATGATCGCGCCAGATAACCCTAGATAGCCTAGCTACAAGCGCTGCTGAAAATTAAAAGGATGAAGAGATCTTTGTAGGAAAACAATTACATAGAAGCATGAAAACGCCTTTTGGGAAACCGGTTTTCTATTAAAATAGTTTACAATACATACATACGACATTCCAACTTTACAAGGATGCATTGTGAGTGAAGTAAACTGAATGTGTTGAAAACTAATATGTTTCAAAACGCTACATTTGCGAAATGTAGCGCGTTGTATAATATAAAAAATGGGTAGAAACTAGAACGTTTCTAGGTCGCCTACGCTACGTTGAAATTAAATGAAAACGGTTTCCTCAAATACAAAATCGTGCGGTTACGTTCTTTTCAAATACGGGTTATATTACAGACCAATTCAGTTGTAAGTATTATTATAAATTGAGATTTAAAAAGCAGGATCCATACAATGTAGTAGATATATAGTATAGTTGCATACCTTTCATCTCCACTAACAATAGATCTACTTTAGTAAAACACGAATGGAAACGCAGAACAAAGTTATCTTCAATCCTGGGAATACTAAAGGTGAATGCACATTAGAACGAGTCGAAATCAAGGAGGCGGACGGCGAAGTCGAGTTCGCAGCTTGAGGCAGGAAAGTGTGCGAGTTTTCATAAGATTTTAGATTTGTAAACCTTCGTTCTGTTCGATGGGCTCGTGTATTATGAGCTCATTAGTGCGGTAAGTGACACGCGACATCGACTGCGCAACAATTTCACTCGACGAAGGGTTGCGGACGACAATTTTTATATATTTTGTTTTAATCTTCGCATACTTGGCGACAGAATCGCTAGACATAAATGACAACGCATGGACTTGTAGCAGTGACGATTGATTTTATTTTATTGTATCCAATTTCTCTAAAGTGACACGTAAAATTGAAAAACGTACAACCAGAAAAAGCATTCTTTAAGAAACTTACAAATTTACCAGTCACGGTTCTTTATGTAAAATATGGGTCTTAACAAGGGTAAGTAAATAAAATAAGGGTCGGTCTAACCTACCCCCACTCGACTTCCCAAGCGTCGGGTAGACTTTTTTAAGAGCTTTGCATAAGGTACCAATTATAAAGATAAGTGGCCAAGTAAATGTCGTTAACAAGTAACTTTTAATGAGTCATGTTTGGCGCAGTTAATTTAATGGCTGTAAAAAGTTGCTCAAATGTCGGCAGTTTAAGCCGCTATAAAGATAAGGCCAGTTTGTAACTTTTATATGACTGAGTTTGACGTTAGCGCACAAAAAGTTTGAAATCGTTGCGGCATTCTAGTAACACTTATGTATACGGATGGACTGAAGAATACTAGGGTAAGTATTTATTTCCAGTATTTTGGAAACACTGGCAGATACAACCTTTGGTTAAAATTATTGTTTGAAATGTAATTATACGTTTCTTATTATAGTTTTAGTTTAATAAAATTCCTGAAAAAAATATAATATGGTAAATTTGTTTTGCAATTTAATTGATTGTTACCAATTAGGAAGGCTCTATAAAAGCTTTATGTAAAGCAAATACTTAAACTTTCTTAAGTGCATACATCTATTAATTTCAGATTACTTATAATATAGAGAATAAATGAGAAGGTTCTTCATTCGCTATAATAAATATTAATAACTTAACTTCAAATAAGAAACAACAATTAGTGATAACAGAATGTTTAAATTTGTTATGAGATGTAAAAATATCGAAAATATTCATATTTTAATTACGTAACCAATTTCTATTTTAGGGTGAAAAAGAAATATTGTCAGCCACAAAACGTGATCCATAAAAGCCTCGGATATAACTTATATTAGTTTCATTTTAAGCGGAAATAGTAGAAAGGGACTTGTTACACCTCCTGAATTCTTAATGGATTGGGTATGTGCCTATAAATATCTATATCGTATATACATTTATATAGGTATATTTAAAAGTATATACTGATATAATTGAGGATCAGTATTGCGGAATATTCAACTAGTTTGAAATATTGTTATTATAAGATTTCAAAAATTATCCAATATAAGATTATCTTATATATAAAATTTCCGTGTCACAGTGTTTGTTACCGAACTCCTCCGAAACGGCTTGACTGATCATTACCAAATTTCATATGCGTATTCAGTAGATATGAGAATCGGCCAACGTGAAACGTTTTTACCCCTAAGTGATAAGGGTTGTTCACCCTTAAAAATATTTTTTTATTTTTTGGATGAATTTTTTTTATTTGAATTTTATATAAAGTGGCATTAAAAAATACATACAACCCTAAATTTTTACTTTTTTATCATCAACCCCTATTTTTTTATGGCCATTTTAGTAAATTTCCGTGTCACAGTGTTTGTTACCGCACTCCTCCGAAACGGTTTGACTGATCTTTACCAAATTTTATATACGTATTCAGTAGGTCAGAGAATCGGCTACTATCTATTTTGTATACCCCTAAGTGATAAGGGTTGATCACCCTTAAACATTTTTTTTTATTTTTCGACGAATTTTTTCATTTCATTTTAGTATTAAGTGGCATTAAAAAATACATACGACCCTAATTTTTTTACTTTTTTATCATCATTCCCTATTTTTATGGCCATTTTAGTATTTTATTCATTTTTCATCTCGCTTGATACCTGATCAAATATAGTATCTAACTGTACTTCGAGTAAAGATCCTTTTTTTTTTGAAGAAAATAACTAACAAAATTTAACCTGATATACTTATGCTCATGATTATTAGATACCAATCTTAAATACTTAAAATTTGCCGCGCCTTTACTTTACTGGTGAGTGAAATGCCACACTATGCCATAGACCGAAGTCGTGTTTTACTCGCAAAATTCTTCTTCACAGATTTCTCTCACTGTTTACACAAATTTCGACCTTCGTTATTGTTTATATACATAAACAATAACGAAGGTCGATATTATGTAGTAGTATTGTTAACAATTATCATTTTGCTATATCAATGTAACTCTCTTATTAACTTAACCGCGGCTCCACCCGCGTGTAAGTCGCTGTATTGCATAACCTCTCCTGCACATGACTGTTGTAAAAAAATGTATTTTCATCTGTGCGCTACTGTGGATCGGATTATACGTTAAATTGTAGGTCCTCTTAGCACAAACAGTCGTTAAACTAAGGCAGGGGCTTGAAAAACTCTCGACAACATAAGTTGATCACTTAATTCTTACGTAAAAGAAGCTATAAAATTTGATAATAAACTACTACTAATAAACTAGACCCCAAACGTATGAGCAAAAAATTTTTAGCAAATATGATGATGAAACTTCAAATATTATGTAATTTGTTCTGCTTTGGACTTCTTTATGCTCAAACGGCTCGAACAAATATGGAAAAAATTTTCGCGCTCGCTTCGCTCGCGCATAGCTCGCTGCGCTCGCATCCGGCTCGCTTCGCTCGCGATTGGTCCTACGACGTTTTGGGTCATAGCTTACGACACTACAAATATTATGTAATTTGTTCTGTTTTGGACTTCTTTATGCTCAAACGGCTCGAACAAATATGCTAAAAATTTTCGCGCTCGCTTCGCTCGCGCATAGCTCGCTGCGCTCGCAACCAGCTCGCTTCGCTCGCGATTGGTCCTAGGACTTTTGGGTCATAGCTTACGACACTACAAAAATTATGTGATTTGTTCTACTTTGGACTTCATTATGCTCAAGCGGCTCGAACAAATATGCTAAAAATTTTCGCGCTCGCTTCGCTCGCGATTGGTCCTAAGACGTTTTGGATCATAGCTCACGACACTACACATAATGTAATTTGTTCTGCTTCGAACTTCTTTATGCTCAAACGGCTCGAGCAAATAATTATGCTAAAAATTTTCGCGCTCGCTCCGCTCGCGCATTGCTCGCTGCGCTCGCATCCGGCTCTCTTCGCTCGCGATTGGTTCTAGGACGTTTATGGTCATAGCTTACGACACTACAAATATAATGTAATTTGTTCTGTTTTGGACTTCTTTATGCTCAAGCGGCTCGAACAAATATGCTACAAATTTTCGCGCTCGCTTCGCTCGCGATTGGTCCTAGGTCTTTTGGGTCATAGCTTACGACACTATAAATACTATGTAATTTGTTCTGCTTTGGACATCATTATGCTCAAGCGGCTCAAACAAATATGCTAATAATTTTCGCGCTCGCTTCGCTCGCGCATAGCTCGCTACGCTCCCATCCGGCTCGCTTCGCTCGCGATTGGTCCTAGGACGTTTTGGGTCATAGCTCACAACACGACAAATATTATGTAATTTGTTCTGCTTTGGACATCTTTATGCTCAGGCGGCTCGAACAAATATGCTAAAATATTTTTTATTGGTCCTATGACGTTTTGGGTCATAGCTTATGACACTACCAATATTATGTAATTTGTTTGGTAACGGCTCGAATGGAATCGCTAAAAAATTTTGAATACCTAAAACTTTAGAAAAATATCATTACCTACTAACCTTAAAAATTTTACAATGAAATTGTATTATACAAATAACAGACTTCAAAATCATACCTACATATATAAATTCTAACTGTATCTAAAAAGTGAAAAATAATTTTATGCCTACACATAAGTACCATCGAAGACTTTATTTGATTAACTTATAAACATGCTATTTTTAATTTGTATTTATCCTGTATTCTTGGCATCGGTGCCATCTAAGAAGAACAAATTAATGTTTGTTAAAATAAACACTATTAAATAGATAGGATTGAACATAATATTTTTTGGCGTTTGTTACTTTTATATTCCCTTAACGTTTGTTCATGGCGCTCCATACCCATTTCACGCATATACCATACACACATAAGTAAGTAACATTTTAATTATACTAGAATTTGTCTAGAAACTAGAATAAAAATAATTTATAAGGCAAAACAACGTTTGCCGGGTCAGCTAGTATTTATATAAAATACACGTCACTTATAATTAAAAATGAAACTGTACAAAAAACAACTAAAACAGACTATGAACTCTCCGCGCTGCACCGAAGGTCCCCAAAATGCTGGCCGCGTAAAAAAAATGAATATTAGAATAAATGTAATATTAGATTAAAAAAAACATATAGAACCTGAATAAATGTAATATTAGATTTCAAAGATTGACTTTAATCAAGTCAAATGATTGTACTTAGTCGTAGTACTACAATGAGCCGTTACTCTTGTTAGATTATGTTACAAGTGTGTAATGTTAGATTACCGCAACAGCGCTATTAAGAACCGAGTCTATAGCGATTATATACTTTAGCAATGTGCTAGCAAAATCTTGAATTAAGAGTTTTTGTTTTATATCATAAACGGCTAAAACTATACAAAAGACCGTCTAGAAATCAACCCAAAGAATATTTATACCGATTTTGGTACCTATTATATTTTTATAAATAATTTTTTTAAACTTCGTATAACAAAGCCACTTTTCTATGAAAATAATCATGTTTATTTTTAAAATAATGAATTAATTTTTAAAAAATAATGTTCTACGCTAACTTCTTTTCCTGCCAAGCCATATTCAACTCAAAATAGAAGACGATTAAATCACAATCCGGTTCTCCCTTAAGTTCGACGCTGACAGTCTTTAGCATGCATGCAAAAGACTGCTATTTAATAAAATATTTATACATATATTATACATTATTTATATATTATGGACCCTACAGCGGGTCAGATAACACGTTAACAAGGTCCTTTCTGTTACATGGTCCTTGTCTGTTAGTCTGTCAGTGTACAGTTAGGGCGGGTAGATAGCCACAAAACAAACCTATACAAACTTTTCAATTGACGTTCCTTTTAAATACCCTATGAACTGTCTTCAAGGCGAAAGTGAATCGTTTTCTTCAAGGCAAGCGCGCTCCACCCTAAATCACAACATCACTTAACATCGGGTGAGTTTCGATCGAGCGCTTGTCTATCCATCGTAAAAAATATACTATTACTAGCTGACCCGGCAAACGTTGTTTTGCCTTATAAATTATTTTTATTCTAGTTTCTAGACAAATTCTAGTATAATTAAAATGTTACTTACTTATGTGTGTATGGTATATGCGTGAAATGGGTATGGAGCGCCATGAACAAACGTTAAGGGAATATAAAAGTAACAAACGCCAAAAAATATTATGTTCAATCCTATCTATTTAATAGTGTTTATTTTAACAAACATTAATTTGTTCTTCTTAGATGGCACCGATGCCAAGAATACAGGATAAATACAAATTAAAAATAGCATGTTTATAAGTTAATCAAATAAAGTCTTCGATGGTACTTATGTGTAGGCATAAAATTATTTTTCACTTTTTAGATACAGTTAGAATTTATATATGTAGGTATGATTTTGAAGTCTGTTATTTGTATAATACAATTTCATTGTAAAATTTTTAAGGTTAGTAGGTAATGATATTTTTCTAAAGTTTTAGGTATTCAAAATTTTTTAGCGATTCCATTCGAGCCGTTACCAAACAAATTACATAATATTGGTAGTGTCATAAGCTATGACCCAAAACGTCATAGGACCAATAAAAAATATTTTAGCATATTTGTTCGAGCCGCCTGAGCATAAAGATGTCCAAAGCAGAACAAATTACATAATATTTGTCGTGTTGTGAGCTATGACCCAAAACGTCCTAGGACCAATCGCGAGCGAAGCGAGCCGGATGGGAGCGTAGCGAGCTATGCGCGAGCGAAGCGAGCGCGAAAATTATTAGCATATTTGTTTGAGCCGCTTGAGCATAATGATGTCCAAAGCAGAACAAATTACATAGTATTTATAGTGTCGTAAGCTATGACCCAAAAGACCTAGGACCAATCGCGAGCGAAGCGAGCGCGAAAATTTGTAGCATATTTGTTCGAGCCGCTTGAGCATAAAGAAGTCCAAAACAGAACAAATTACATTATATTTGTAGTGTCGTAAGCTATGACCATAAACGTCCTAGAACCAATCGCGAGCGAAGAGAGCCGGATGCGAGCGCAGCGAGCAATGCGCGAGCGGAGCGAGCGCGAAAATTTTTAGCATAATTATTTGCTCGAGCCGTTTGAGCATAAAGAAGTTCGAAGCAGAACAAATTACATTATGTGTAGTGTCGTGAGCTATGATCCAAAACGTCTTAGGACCAATCGCGAGCGAAGCGAGCGCGAAAATTTTTAGCATATTTGTTCGAGCCGCTTGAGCATAATGAAGTCCAAAGTAGAACAAATCACATAATTTTTGTAGTGTCGTAAGCTATGACCCAAAAGTCCTAGGACCAATCGCGAGCGAAGCGAGCGCGAAAATTTGTAGCATATTTGTTCGAGCCGCTTGAGCATAAAGAAGTCCAAAACAGAACAAATTACATTATATTTGTAGTGTCGTAAGCTATGACCATAAACGTCCTAGAACCAATCGCGAGCGAAGAGAGCCGGATGCGAGCGCAGCGAGCAATGCGCGAGCGGAGCGAGCGCGAAAATTTTTAGCATAATTATTTGCTCGAGCCGTTTGAGCATAAAGAAGTTCGAAGCAGAACAAATTACATTATGTGTAGTGTCGTGAGCTATGATCCAAAACGTCTTAGGACCAATCGCGAGCGAAGCGAGCGCGAAAATTTTTAGCATATTTGTTCGAGCCGCTTGAGCATAATGAAGTCCAAAGTAGAACAAATCACATAATTTTTGTAGTGTCGTAAGCTATGACCCAAAAGTCCTAGGACCAATCGCGAGCGAAGCAAGCTGGTTGCGAGCGAAGCGAGCTATGCGCGAGCGAAGCGAGCGCGAAAATTTTTAGCATATTTGTTCGAGCCGTTTGAGCATAAAGAAGTCCAAAACAGAACAAATTACATAATATTTGTAGTGTCGTAAGCTATGACCCAAAACGTCGTAGGACCAATCGCGAGCGAAGCGAGCCGGATGCGAGCGCAGCGAGCTATGCGCGAGCGAAGCGAGCGCGAAAATTTTTTCCATATTTGTTCGAGCCGTTTGAGCATAAAGAAGTCCAAAGCAGAACAAATTACATAATATTTGAAGTTTCATCATCATATTTGCTAAAAATTTTTTGCTCATACGTTTGGGGTCTAGTTTATTAGTAGTAGTTTATTATCAAATTTTATAGCTTCTTTTACGTAAGAATTAAGTGATCAACTTATGTTGTCGAGAGTTTTTCAAGCCCCTGCCTTAGTTTAACGACTGTTTGTGCTAAGAGGACCTACAATTTAACGTATAATCCGATCCACAGTAGCGCACAGATGAAAATACATTTTTTTACAACAGTCATGTGCAGGAGAGGTTATGCAATACAGCGACTTACACGCGGGTGGAGCCGCGGTTAAGTTAATAAGAGAGTTACATTGATATAGCAAAATGATAATTGTTAACAATACTACTACATAATATCGACCTTCGTTATTGTTTATGTATATAAACAATAACGAAGGTCGAAATTTGTGTAAACAGTGAGAGAAATCTGTGAAGAAGAATTTTGCGAGTAAAACACGACTTCGGTCTATGGCATAGTGTGGCATTTCACTCACCAGTAAAGTAAAGGCGCGGCAAATTTTAAGTATTTAAGATTGGTATCTAATAATCATGAGCATAAGTATATCAGGTTAAATTTTGTTAGTTATTTTCTTCAAAAAAAAAAGGATCTTTACTCGAAGTACAGTTAGATACTATATTTGATCAGGTATCAAGCGAGATGAAAAATGAATAAAATACTAAAATGGCCATAAAAATAGGGAATGATGATAAAAAAGTAAAAAAATTAGGGTCGTATGTATTTTTTAATGCCACTTAATACTAAAATGAAATGAAAAAATTCGTCGAAAAATAAAAAAAAATGTTTAAGGGTGATCAACCCTTATCACTTAGGGGTATACAAAATAGATAGTAGCCGATTCTCTGACCTACTGAATACGTATATAAAATTTGGTAAAGATCAGTCAAACCGTTTCGGAGGAGTGCGGTAACAAACACTGTGACACGGAAATTTACTAAAATGGCCATAAAAAAATAGGGGTTGATGATAAAAAAGTAAAAATTTAGGGTTGTATGTATTTTTTAATGCCACTTTATATAAAATTCAAATAAAAAAAATTCATCCAAAAAATAAAAAAATATTTTTAAGGGTGAACAACCCTTATCACTTAGGGGTAAAAACGTTTCACGTTGGCCGATTCTCATATCTACTGAATACGCATATGAAATTTGGTAATGATCAGTCAAGCCGTTTCGGAGGAGTTCGGTAACAAACACTGTGACACGGAAATTTTATATATAAGAAGATAAGATAATTAATGCGAATATTTGTGAGGTTGAATATATCTTTCTGACTTTTGATACATAATTAGCTTTGATTGTGGATGAATATAAGCTAGTTCTTACCCCGGATTAACGCATGACGTGGCCTAAATCTGTCTCGTCATCGAACCAAAATAAGTTACTCGTTATTTCATATTGTACGATACAGAAATAGTATTTAATAAACATTGTAAATATACTAGTTAAAGTTTTGAAATAAAACACACACGTTACATTATTATTTTATTTTATTACTTGAACACATTTTGTGTTTAGGCACTAGAGGCGTAGAAATAAATGGGTGCTATTAAAAGTTGCCATAAAAGTAGAGAAACGTGTCCCTGCCACAAAACAAAATGGATTTTTGTCATTTATCTTACTCAAACGCGTCTATAGGTATTATTTTTTTGTTTAATTTATAGAATCTAGATGTGAAAATAGTAGATTGTATAACTTCATGTTTGGTATAAAGCGTGTATTTTCCGAAATAAAATGAACAAAATTAGCCCAACATTACATTTTCAAAACTAAATGAAATTTAAACCACACTTATATTAAAAACCTAATTTACAAATCATTTATTCAGTCAAAATATAATACTCTAATGTCATATCACACGTCATGTCCAAAAGAAAATTAAATAAAAATAAGTCTAACTTACAAATAATATTCTAAGCTTAAGTCAGTGTCCGTGGGTACCTGACATGCTGGCGGTTTTAACTCGCTGGATGACCAAATTTAAATGTCCTACTAAGGTAGATACATAAAATATTGGTAACGATTTGTCAACGCTGTCTTCCAATTGCAGCACGGTTGCCTAGAAGATATCAGTTTATTTTAGACGTTAACCCACTTAGTTATAGTTTACATTCACACATATTAAGTTATGTTTACGTATTGTTTTTTGCATATACAAGCTTGAATAAATGATAAATAATATCATTCAAATACACCGACACTCGTAAGTGAAACAAAACAATGTTATTATACTGAACAAAAACAAGCGAACAATTCTAGTTCATAAATGTAAACGATTATCCTTATAGCAAGAGATCCGGCTGCAGAAAAAATACGCTCATCAATTATTTCCTGTAAAATATTTATTTATACATAATTTTTTAATCTAGGATACATACACCTACCAAGTTGCCTATAAATGTGGCCAGTACTCTTTTAAATTAAACCATTGTTGATTTTTCTTTTTCCCAGAAAAAACCCTTGTTTTTAATCTTGGTCTCGTAGTCTGGTCATGTTCATATACTCCCAATTCTAAATAAATATAAATTTATTTGTGAAGTTGTTTTATAAGTGTTCGTTCATGTTTAGTTAGAAGCTAGTTATAGTCTATTCAATAAAGAAGAATGAAGTACGTTGTAGGAGAAACTGCGTCTCGTGCTAGATCTCCTCGAAGCTTGTTTTATTCATAAAAAACATAATATAAAAATATACAAAAGAAAATGTTTTACTAATACTCGATAGTCATAAATAATGTTGTAGCCAGATCTTAGAGTATTACTCGTAAAATTGGTCATTACAGTGAGTATATTTGCAAATCGATTCACATTGACATATAAATGGGTTAAATAACCTGTAAATTAGCGGGAACGCTTCCCCATCAATATCAGCTAAGAGGGGTTGGTTACGGCAAGCGTTTAGGGTGGTTTAGGACTTTATCGATACGAGGTGTGGTTACGACGGTACAAATTTATTGAGTGTATCTACTTTATCATCATCATCGAAAGTCTTTCTTAACCCACTGCTGGGTGTAGTAAGAACTAAGTATTTTTTTACGTTAGATAGTTTACAATGTTTACATTAGATAATAAATAATAATAATAATAAATAAATAATAATTGTTTATTCAGGGAGTTTTGCCTGAATACATTCACATATTATAATGACATTCATAATTATGATTATTATTTTGAACATAAGAATAGATATTAATATAATTATTTTTATTTGTGCACAAAATTTGATATTTTTATTTTTTAACAGTGGTTTCGGTGATAAGCAGATAATTTAAGGGCACTAACTCCCTCAGCAGGATTCCCTGAGTTTGAGGGAGTTAGTTTCTCTTCTAGGGTGTCAGATGTGAGTGAGTGGGTAGGCAGTTAGTAGACCGCAAGAACATAGGGGTGTGTCCATTTTTGTTGAGGAACCTATTGCGCTGTATGAGAGTGTGTGTGTGCGTGTTTGTGCGTGATAGATCTACGCTTGGCCCACGACTCGCCTCATGGTAAGCAAAGTTGTGGTTGAAGGTCAGGAAATACAGTGGGAGGCAATCCTTTCCATTCCTTAGAAGTAGGCACGTTCAATTTGTAGCCAAATCGTTTTGGAATCTCCACAAGGAAAGGATGATATACGGCCTCCTATAACACCTCCTACTGGTCTTTTAGTGAAAGGGTGAAGGAGGGTTGAGATCGTGCCACTCCTGCGCACACTCACTGATGCGCATTCTGTAAACAATTGATTACTTTACTACTACTACTACTGTAACCAATCACAGTTTTGAAGAAAAAGATTTCATTTTTATACAGAGTTTGTGGTAACTAATGCAAAAACTTTTAAGAAAGGCTTTAGAATGTACACGTCTTTTAGTTCGTAATAAGTCTCAGCTTTTCCATATTTTTGTCACGTCTCAATTACCTTTTTGTCTCAAAGAGAAGAAAGATTTTCCAAAATTCTCACATTAAAAGATTTCTTTTTCGTACTAATATGCGTGATGTAAAGCTAATACTTAAAAAGTTAATACGTGAATATTCGGACTTTTTAAGTGAATTTCCTATAAAATTAGATAGATAGATTAACACTTTATCAAAACACATACTTAAAATAATTACAGAAAACAAAAAAAAGGTATTTAAAAACTAATGCCTTAATTGGCGACCTTATCGCTAAAAGCGATCTTATTCGAAAGTTACTTATTCTAAGAAGCTAAATCGCAGCTTAGAAAACTTTACAGCCTTACAAAGTCTCTAAAACTCTCTATGAGCGTACTTATAATGGCGTCTTGTAACAATCTATTGCTAAAAGTACCTAATTATTACAAAACACTTAATTGTTTTGGTACTTATATAATTATTTTGGACGGTATTCAATTTTGACTTTACCACATTATTAAAAAAGACAAATTACACCATTAAGATAATGAAAAAACCGTTAAATAAAACATAACTGGCAAATTACTCGGCCAAACGAAAAAATCCAGAATAGATTCACTGAACCGTAAACTCGAGTAACGTTTCTCTCGAGCGATTCGAGGGATTCTGTCTTTAGAAGCCTTCGGAAACCGTAAAAGATAATGCCACATACTTACCATTGCTACACACATAGTATTATTATACAGGACTATATGTAACTGACGTGCAGTTTTTTAACGCTGGTCATAAATTTAGACAAAGATAGATAGATAAACTCTTTATTGGGCAAATCAAAGACATAATAATAGTGAAAACACAAATAATTATTAGGAGACATTTCACATACGGCTAGTTAGCTCCATACTAAACCACCTCTTGTTTGTGTTATGGTTGCTAACACAACTGATATAATATATATATACATAAATACTTAAATGAAATGAAATGAAATAACTTTATTTGCGTAGTCACATACAGGTAAATATTAAAAAGTGTCCCTTGTCGGCTACCGCATATGCGGTGTGCAAAATGTCAATAAGATTATAGATTTAAAAAATATTTTTTTGATATGATATTAATTTCTTGGGATTATATCGATTTATATTTTATTATTTCTATGGCTATCGCAATTTTTTTTTGTTTATCTTTCGCCAAGCATCTCATAGTGCGGAACATCAGTCTCTTTGAGAACTAGCTATTCCAGAGTCCGCTTGCTCTATCTTCGTCCAGAGAGTCAGTTGCGATTTCTTGTGGTTACGCTTACAATGTTTAGCTTGACTGTGTAAAAAATAAAATGCTTTATGCATATTTGACGAACAGTTTTTAATAATATTATCAGAGCATTTTCAAATATTTGCGTAAATCCAACTCAACCATTAAAGTTTTCTTTAATTCTCTGTAACGCTGTATACCTTAGTTATTCTCTCGAAACTTAAATCTGTTGTTGTAATGAAAAATGGCAATCCCTATTTATATGGCGGTTAAAAATGCTGCAGAAAATAATGAAAAACTGGAAATTTCTTCTACTTTTCTTTTCTATACTACGGTCAGTGACAGATAGTATATGTACTCGTATGTGTCCCTTTTATTAAAATGGGTTCAGTGAATACGTATTTTAACAAAGAGACAGATATATAATTAAACGCGAGAGTTTTGTATGTATGGATTAGTTCTTTAGATTTTAATGAAATCTAACTATTATATAGACTTTACACGACACATACACAGGCTATAATTATTAGATATAGTGTGTGAATTGTCCAAAATATATAAAAACTAGCTGACCCGGCAAACGTTGTTTTGCCTTAGTAATTATTTCTTAATATACAGTAGCCGATTCTCAGACCTACTGAATACGCATATAAAATTTGGAAAAAATCGGTCAAGCCGTTTCGGAGGAGTACGGTAACTAACACTGTGACACGGAAATTTTATATATAAGATAACGTAATGAGTTCTTTATGGTATTTTACATGTCAGTAAACGACTGTCATGTCAGTTTTCTTGAAACAGTGTTGATGGCCTTGTTGGCGTAAAGGTTGCCATGCTGGACTGCCAATCAGAAGGTTCCGGGTTCGATTCCCGGCACAGCCAACATCTTTGTGCTGAACTAAATTTGTTGGCTTTGAGTGGGTGTGAAATACATATATATGGATATAAAATATATATGTAGTACCTATTATATCAGTTGTGTTAGCAACTATAATACGAACTAGAAATGGTTCAGTATGGGATTAACCAGCCGTGTGTGAAATGTGTCCTAGTATTTATTTAAGCCCCCGCACTTTCTCCCACAAAAAGTCTTGTAAGACCGAATTTTGCGTCAAATTTGCACCTAATTTGCTAAATCGATGTCACGTACCGTTCTCATTTGTACGAGCAACATATCGAACGTCGATAAATTCCTACTGCGGCAACTCTCGATAAATATTTATGAAAGAGGTGGGAGTTTCAGGCGTACGCTAAATATTGTTTTGTTTAGGACGCGGCAACGGTTTTTAGGTATTTAGATGTCAACCTTAACAGCAACCTTATTTTGTGTTTGTAATGAAAATTAAGCAAAAATGGCGACCGCCACAAAATGTCGGTAAAAATATTTCTACAACTGCCTCAATATTGGTATCAAATGAAGGAGCTTTTAGTATGTAAAATACATATACTATGATAAATTTCAAATCCAAGATGGCGGTCTGAGTTGAGCTGAGGTTTTTACCATTTAATTGACATTTGTCTATATGTAATATAACATTATTTGTTAATAAGTTATTAAATTTATTAAAATGTGATGAGTCGAAATATTTTTGTTTTTATACAAATGCGGGATCCATCAGGCATGGAAACGATGTTAATTTGTCTGAGTCTTTGTCTTTGTGTTATTCAGTACTCTTATATTCTGCGGAAATCTGTTGGAAGAAAATCTGAGATTTGAAAGTGTTTCAGATCAAAGCGCAAACACACAAGATATACATGTACAAGATTTCCTTTCACTTATAATAAGGATTAGCTTGATTCTTAAGGCATGGTGGCAGTCTTCCTTAATCAATGATATGTCGTAAGAAGCTAGTTATCTACGTCCTTTTTCCTATTAGTAAGAAATTGCTGAGAGCATCTGGTATATTGCAACACCCTCTTTCTTTAATATGTCAGCAGAAAGATACGAGAAATCATTATCACGTTAATAAGATAATATAGAAACGTGAGGTTTATGCATTTGTTGTATTAATACATTTATTAATTAATATTTCAGCAACAACAATTTATATACAAATTGACACATAGATTTTCATCCATCTAGGAAGAAAATCTAAAGAGTTGCACGCAGGTACTTACTTTTATTTTGCTTCTTCTTTGTAGGTATGAGCTAAGTGGCTCAGATTTGATGGCGAGAGTTTTCAAGGCGTCTTAAAGGAGGATATAATATTAATTTGCACTTAAATTCGTTGCTTAGAGAGGTACTACGTCATACTAATACAGGAATATTCCAGCGTTTTGGTTAAGCGTATTTTCGATATTATTATTGCCTGGTACACGATACAACTGCAATTTCTTCTAATATATAAAATTTCCATATCACAATGTCTGTTACCGTACTCCTCCGAAACGGTTTGACTGATTTTCACCAAATTTTATATGCGCATTCAGTAGGTCTGAGAATCAGCTACTATCTATTTTATTATGCCCTTGTGATAAGAGTGGTTCACCCTTAAATTTTATTTTATATTTTTGACGAAATATTTTGCTTTTAAGTTTTTATCATGTGGCATTAAAAATACAAACAACTCTAAATTGTTACTTTTTTATCACCAACCTCTAATATTTATGGCCATTTTCTTAATGATAAAAATGATACAATTTTTCATTCCGCTCGATAACTGTTCAATTATAGTGTTTTTAACTGTACTTAAGGCAGAACAACGTTTGCCAGGTCAGCTAGTAACGTTATAAAAGAGACTTCGCTTGCAGCCTCCACGGCTGTTGCTTACCTGTTTATATCTTGTGTAGTAAAATCTTAATCTCGCCGGCAAACATCTCGAATATTTCCACACTAAAACTGGAGCGGTATTTAATACCCAGAGCAATTGCATATTAAGACAAATATGCCGCTGCGCCGACTTCGTGAATTGAGCTGACGGCTCTGAATTGTGGTTGGGCCTTTATTTATGCGGTTTCATTCTCGCCTTTATTAATTTTGTGCAAATGAAGAGGAGTGAGGTGGGATATGTGTATATTTATTTTACGGAAATATTGGTATTTATGTGTAGAATTAAATTAAAATATGAATACAAATCTCTGCTTTCTTGCAACATTATGACGACCTCGTTTGCGCAATGGCTACCATGCCGTATCTGCCAATCGGAGGGCCCCGAGTTTGATTCCTAGCACGGCTGACATCTTTGTGAGGAACTAAATTTGTTGGCTGTCGATCTGCCAACCAGCCGTGTGTGAAATGTGTCCTAATATTTATTTATAAGTTGTTGTTGCGTAGAGACAATTTGAGTTCTTCATGGTTGGATATTACAGTGTATTTATGTAGTATATTCTTTAACTTCACTTTTTTCCACTGGAGTTGACATAGCCAGATTTTTGCTTCCACGCTATTTTACAAGGCTTTTATTAACTTGTATTGTATTTATGTACCTACATACATATGTTTGTTCAGCTGAAATCGTTTATGCTAAATTATGTCATCTTCCAGACGTCCAATTTCATACAAAGTTACTTGAGTATCTTTATACAACATAGTGGCACCACATAGCTGTTTTCATAACAAATATATATCAGAACTTCTGAACTAATTCAGATAAACCTTTTGAGTTTGGTCTCATTTGTTTTGTCTTGGTGGGTCCATATCACGTAGCAAACAACGATATTCAAGGACTGATGATGAAGTTTGAAGGTGGCCAAAGGAACTAACAAACTAAACAAGATAAGGGCATCGTCTTTGGGCTCATGTTAAGGCGATGACAAGAGGAAATTCTTGAATTTACTGAATTTTTCATTATAAATCATTAACGGTAAAATTGATCGAAAAAATAGCTTATGACCGTCTAAAAATCAACTTAACGTTAACAAACCCGTTATGATTTACGAGTATAAGAAAAAAAACTTAAAGATTTATTTATCTAAAAAAATTGTTTCAAGAATTATTTAAATAAACGGTTTATCAGATATCATTTCTACAATAAGACATTCGCTCTCTTTTCCTTCGTAATATAACACATACCATCCACCTCAGCACACAACACTCGCATTTCCTCACTTTATACCAAAAAATATAACCTATTTTTATTAAAAAAAAAAACTATCTTTCTTGGATTCGCTAGTACATTTTACGCTAGGACAGTACAGAAAAAAAAACTAAAATTACTTTATACTTAACTCCAAAACATACAAGTACCGGGCAACATTTTTCTTTTTTACTTACGAGTAAGTATATGTCGCCAGGCGCTAGGGAACGTGCAAATTCACGAACAATTTCAAGCCTACAAAGTTATTTTGTAAGCTTAAGCGATTAATGTTGAAATTGGAGTCCCAGTGACGCTCGAGCTGTGTTTCAACCAACTTTGAGCTTTATACTAGTATATGTACCAGATATTTTGCTATGTAGAGTAACTGTTAACTAACACCAAACCTTTGAAGGACAACTTTACAAGGACTAGGTAATAAATAAACTTTTGTTTTAACTTTAGTTTGAAAGTGTAAATTTAAAATGTGGAAATACCCTGACTCATAATATCATGGCGACCTACTTGACTTTTCAATGTGTTGATGTCTTGATTAGTAGAACAATGAAATATAGTATAGAGAATTGTGAAAAAATATGATACTCGCTATTTTGGAACGGTGGTTATCTTGAACCAATTTTATTTTTTTAATTATTTTCTTCATTACAGGCAACTAGAGGCCCATAAAATACAATACACATAAAAAATAAAAAACAATAACTATAAACTAATACATATTTTAAAACAATAAAAACTATTGCACACAAAGTGACGGCGTTTCGTTGAGAGGTGTCGCGTAGCCGGCCTCGGAATCGCCGATACGGCACCTTTCGGCCAAAACTCTTCCTTGAGAAAGGTCACCACATGTTGGGTTGGGTATTGGGTATATTGGGCACTCCTTTCAAACAAAAAACAAACTATTTTCAATTCGGTTCATCCAATCGGAAGCTACAATGCCACTTACACGTGAACCTTATAACACCCGTGGTATGTTATTTGCGTAGGAGGTAAAAAAAAACCTAAAACTTTTCACCTAAACATATTTCCAGTTTCCACTATACACCGTTATACATACATGTGAACGTCGCGTCGTTAGTGGTAACGAGTCAGCTCTTGCAGCGTTTGAATGTCAAATGTCATAAAAGTATTTCACTTTACACGTGTATGTTGGTAAACTTTTAGCAATTTTTAGGAAGAGACATTTATTTGCTACTGCGGCGAATTGGCTCTATGTTTATATCTTCTAAGATGCTACAGTATTCTTCACAGTAAGTCAAATAGTTAAATCAAAATTATATTATGTTTTTACTTAATTAATGCGTAGCCACTGAGTTACATATGTATACTATATGTATTCCTGAATAAAAATTAACAAATTACTCGTAAAATACCATTGATCTATTCCTATACCTAAATTCATAAATAGTTTTGCTGAAGTTTTTATTACTAAAAAGTTATCTTTGTTTATTAATCCAGGCTTTTCTATCCCTAAATAAAATTGAACCCAATTGGGTATTGGTTGGTTTTATCGTGTAAAAGTATACTATAGACATACACACATAAAGGTATACTATAGACTATATATATAGGTGTATACCTTAGACTTAAGTATATGGTTCTTTAAGTGCTTCATAAAAAAGTTTACTAAAAATATTTGAAAAGGCTACAGTTAGGTACAACTCATTGAGCGAGAATTTCGCGAGAGCAATTAGTGATTTTTGCTGTAAAATTACTCGCTCCCGAGTAGAATTAAACGACTTTTTTACCTCACTCCACGTTTACGAGCTTATAAAATTAAACAACAAAGGCGAAGCAAATTAGAGAACCGAGTTTTGGTTCAAATTATTCTTTCGTTTTTCACAATTAGGTTATTGAGCCGTGTCGGGGATAATGCTCGAAACGGGGGTGGATAATTTCGTTGGAAAAAGTATTCGACTTACTAAATGTATCAATTTATTTTCTTGGCTGAGTTGTTTACAACTTTAGACTAGGCAAAATTAGTAGTTTTATAGTATCTTTATGTACATAGTTAACTATTTACGAATTTATTCAAAAACGAGCAGTGCTATAAGTTGTTACCCACGTTAATCCGGGATTCAAAGTAGCCTGTAAAATATAACTTGTCTGTTATAAGTTAATCCAAGGTCAACACTTTCACCATACAATATTTCATTCTAATCGGTATAGCTGTTTGAATGTAAATGGACTTACAAATATAACATACTAGACTCACCAACAAACGTCTGCTTTTATAATATTAGTGGAATAGTGGAAACAATTATTTACTAAATTGGTTAAGTTTATGATGATAGTGGAAACAATTATTTACTAAATTGGCTATGTTAACTTTTAACTGATAATTTAAATATTGCAATCTTATAATATGTACCACCTTCTTATAACAAATATAGGCTGTAATATACATATACTTTTGTAGAATACTTCCGCTATATTAAGGATTCAGTAAGAAATTACACATTTATAGTACAGCAGCTGCAGACAGCTATAAGGCGAGTATTACCATATAAAAGGCCAGAATGTCGCCATTCTTGCATACTTTTCCAAGTACATTACCGTTGCTTATGACAAGACGACCAGAGATGTTAGCTCGTTTTGTACCACGGTTTTTTTTTAAAACAGCATTTTTTAAACCGAAAACTAAAATATCTTATTTGAATTTTAAACAACGCGTTCAAATAGTTTTTACTTGTAAATTTATATGAGACTATACATTTTTTATTTTTATTTAATTAGTCAAATGTATTGTAAATTATTTTCAATATATTTTAACAAATATAATGAATATCTCACATTTAATAGGAGAAGGAGAAGTATTTTAATTTACAAAGATTTAATAATGTGTAACTTTTATAGCCTTGCTTAGATTATAAGATTAAAAAGAAATAATCTTTAAAAAATCTTCAACCTATTTGTCAGCTGGACATTCTAAGAATTAGCAGCACACCTCTACTTTCTCATCCACTTATCTAAGACCTGAAAAAATTGAGGCTATTTGTCCCACCCCTTACAGACCTTATGACGAAGTGCGACATTTATTTCGTGAGGCTAACTCTATTTTCTCTACTTTGGACATGTTTTCGGAACATTTTGCGAGCCTGCCTAATGTTCTATCATTAATATATAGAAAACAACGAAATAGCCGGACAAGTATGAATAAAGGGAAACAAATCTAGGCATGTAATTGGAATACGATTCTATCTATTCCTCACGCAATACCTAACCAATTAGTGTTGTTTGCGTACCGTTAGGAAAACTAGTGAGGTTCATGTAGTCTGTTGTATTTCTAGTAGAATATAGAAGGTTTTTGAAAAATATTATGGGCCTAAATTCGATAAATATAGATATAAAAGTCAACATTGGCGTAACATGGCGATATGGTTACTAAATTTCAGTTATGCGAAATTGACTCAACCAATTATTTATCCTAACATACAATATTCTCTGTTACCCGTTATATAAATAGACAAGCATTTTACTAGCCTTATTGTTACACAAGAAAAGAAAGAGAAATCTATTTATAAGAATGTTTTAACTTACATAATTGGATAGTACTTGTAGGACGTCATTTGGATGCTAATCCGCATTGAAGTCTAGATGTGGGTGGGGTTAATTTGTTTCAGACGTCGGCCGTACTGGCCATCCGTCACTCCGGGACATGTTTATAGCCCCTGATATCTGATGGGCTTTTATCATCCTATATAATGGTACTAAAACCAACGCCTCCGCATCTTATCTTAATTGGTTCTGTTATTACTGTAACTTCTGTATTATGACGTCATGAAACATATCTACGTACGCATAAAGTAACAAAACAAAACACTCGCGAATTATTTTCCTATAATTGTATTTTCACGGATAATAATTTAAACGCCGAAATAACGCCTGAATTACGTGGAAAATAAGTTTCTGTGCTAAATTTTCGTGCCAAATATAGCGTTAGAGTGTATAATCTCAAATTTTATCAGTGCGAGACGTTAATTTGGATCGCAGCGGGATCCAGCTCAATCATCACGCTCATAAAATGTTCACGCACTTTTTTCTATCATAAAACTCGGTGAAGTAAAATATAGCGTTCCATTTTCACGTCCAAAATGAATTCTTGTTGCCTACGAAATAAGATTGAAAGTTACGAAGGTGTCGGCAAAGCTATAGTTGTGGCTGTCGTCCGAGAATTGAATGAGCACGTAAACTCAACAAGATTCTTGAGATAAAGTCAGCATTTCTACCTACCTTTTACTCGTGTGTACTTACTTATCTAAAGGTGAGAGGAGTGTATTTGTTTTATCAAGACTACACGAGTAATATAGGTTCGCGTTTTCCAAAAAAACTTTGGTTCCTAAACGTACAATTTCTTCGTCATATAAGTACTTTTTTACACGCTTTTTATTAGCTTCACCTGTATGTTTGTTTGTAACCGACTTCTTTGGGCGCGATTTTGACCCACTTCAAACAGCCAGATTTCGTTCAAACTTTGCAGATTTATTGAGGACCGATGACAATGCACTAATTTGATAAAATTATTCATATTTTTTTTGTATGTTTGTTTGTAACCGACTTCTTTGGGCGCGATTTTGACCCACTTAAAACGGCCAGATAAGCGTGTTTTTTAGTTTTTTTTTAACTATTATTATTATAAAACAAATTCGGGTCAGCAATACAGATTTTATAGGAATCTCTCAATTTTTGAAGCACTTTTTTGACGGCGGTATGGTATTTCATAGGTCGTTGTAAACTTCGATGCTCGCACGTACGTAGCAGCAAATCCATTTATAACATTAGGAATTACTATTATTTTTTTTATTATTATTTTGTCGTTCCGTCTATACTTCCTCCGACATTAGTTGTCAGAGACATTGTTAGGCTGAACATATTGCTTACGCAAATCACTGAGTTCTTTTTTGTTATGATCGGTTTATGATTCACTTTTTTTTTTATTGACGACACAAAACAGAGAACACTATATAACAGTCCAACCAACGGACCACCATAATCGAGTGCTCACTCAGTGGCTCACAAATTATTAGGCCCGCTGGTTAGCTCCGCACAATTGGTTACTTGATTAGGAATAACTAAAACACAGTTACCAGAAAGCGTAGGGGTAATTGTATCAAACTGTAGTGTCGAGTCATAATTTGATCTCGTGCAGAACGACTGTTTAGTATTCAGCTCGGAACTGTGAACAGTTCGTACGTTACATCATTAATATTCATGGGTCACAATTTATTGACACTGTTGGTTTGTTTGTAATTATTAGTTTGATTATTTGGTAGCCTTTGAGCCTTGTGAAAGATGGGTTTTAAATGTATAAGCATTTTACGTAATTTTCCTATCCTTTAAAGTTAATTTAGTAACAACTTCGTTTGTCATCTACCTTCTACACAGGATCAAAAAAGCGTACGAGTACCAATCTAGATGTATCAATAAAAGACACTCAATTGTCTTGGCACTAAAAATGTTTTAGAACAGGTCTTGGTGCCTGACATAATTTTTCACAACTAGCTCAATCAAATGAATGGCCTTGATTAGATTAGTAGAATATATAACTATGATTTTTTCAAATCTAAGATAACTGCCACCACAATACGAAGTCGGCAGTTTTCTAAACAACTAGAAATTAAAAAATATATACTTGTTATCTGAATCTCAATCCGTGATCAAGAAGACAGTAATGCGCTCATAAGTTTACAACTTTTTTATCTTAACCCTATGTTCACGAGGTCTCCATCGCAGTTGTAGCTGTCTCCTCAGTGTATTTGCCCTTGTCCTTTCCGAGGGCCGCTAGCCTGCCCTTGGCTCTTCGGTCTAGGATTGTCTTACGGTCCTTGTTCATCTTTAACTTGACAATCACATACTTTGAGTACTGACAGTTTTTAACCATATTTGTCCTATCCTATACAATTTATCGGCTCACAAGATCTAATACCGACATAACAAAGATACGATATCAAGTAAATGCACTCATTGTTCGAGTGTCCATGCAGTCTGGTTCCGGAGAGCTGTCCAGTGCCGCTGTCACTCCGGGCGGATATCTCTGCTGCAGATAAACAAAGACCTCTTGTGACGCTGATTGCTTACGCAATTGGGTATAATCATTCTACATATGTATAGGTTTATTTCCTCTCCCACTTATGGATTTAAAACTGGTTGCTGTCCCGTGGCTCCAAAAACTATCATGTGATACAATGGAATAGAATATAACTTTATTGTACAACCACAAAAATTAAAATAATTAAAAACTTAAAAGAAGAGTACAACGGCGGCCTTATCACCTATGGTGATTTCTACTAGGCAACCGTCGATGAGAGATGATTAGACAGAAAAACGATTTGTGACTTTAGACTAGACAAAACTTATTCAGTAAATTAAATGTACAGTAGTGTAATTTTCATTAAACTTGACTGAGCAATATTATACTACTTGTAATATATATACTTTATGCAAATAAGGTAACCTAAATATATATTTTTTTTCACTTTATTTAAAACTGTTTACCTCGTTATATTAAGTAAAAGTAAGGCTTAGTAATGAGAATAATTATCGAAATAATTTCTTTTTATTATAATTAATTAAATCAAATAATTTATTATCCTTATAAGATTCTGTATACAAATGATAAAAAACTGTAAGAATCTAATTATATCAACCTATTATTTCGTATTCAAGAATAATATTAAATACTACTCGTATCTTATAAGTTCCAAACGGTTCCATATTAATTTCAATAATGTGTATCGCTGTCGTATTACATTTTCGAATCATAAAGGATCATTGGTGCCAATTAAATTTCTCATATTACATCAACCTTGGTAGCGGAGTGATAATAAACCGAAGCTAAAAGCAGTACGATTCAATTACTCATCTACTGACAGATTCAAAGGGAGGGTCTCGTAAATTATATTAGGAGACGATGCTTCACTTTCGCTACTATTTGATATCATATTGCATTATTTAGTTATATATCTTAATGTAATCAGGTCAATTAATGTGACAATCAGGCATCTTCAAGGAAAGACAGTTTCTTGGAGAATGTAGTTAAATTACAAAAGTACTTTTGCGTAATCTGGATATCTTGCCTTTTCGGACCTTTTCTAGTATTCATACATATTACGAGTATGTATTTTTGGGTATGATCAAAATAAAACTCATATAACATTTAATAAAACATTTTATTATTTCCTTCATTTATCATTTTTCCATTTTTATAATAATTTAAAGAACACGATTTTAAAATTCCCTATATTATTTCATAATTTATCTTTTAAGATATTCTTAGTGGCTAACATCATAAGTTCATCATTTCATTATGTAAAATCAACTAAGTACACAATAGATAATACATAAAAGTGTATATTTATTAATAAAAATGTAAACGGGACGATATTTTTTCGCGACTATTCATATAAAAAGATATAAATGTGTCATTTTATTACAGAATCTGGAGTAAAATTATACGCCATAAAAGTTGTTTGTAATTCAGAGCTGTGATTCTTGTTTATGCGCGCTATTTGTACTTTGAAGTCGTTATGGAAATATTTATGTCAGTATTCAGTATAATGGCTCTTAAGTTACCTTTTTATTCAAAGTACGAGTTCTATATTCTGAAAGAGTAAGACCAAACGGCATGACCGCAGTGGCCAAAGTTTTAGACATAAAAATTTAGAACCACAAAGTTACGACATTTTCGAATTTATAGAATTTTTGCTAAGATTTCAAATAATTATATTTCTAGCTCGTTAAAATTCATGTTTTGTAATCCTCGTGACTTATTTCAGTAAACTTCTTTCTTTAAAACGAATAGAAATAACTATACACATTTTTATAAAATAAAACAATTTTACATCAAATGGTGAAAAATAGAAAAGAAAAAATATATTGGCACATTGTCTAATAAACTTATAAACTTCTGTACGTCTAATACAAAGTATTACTTTTATTTTATATTTAATACATACTTATTAAGATACATAATATATTATTTTTTTAAAGAATGCACACCATTAATTGTAATCACTAGCTCGTGGACAGCTTTGAAATTGTCTTATATATTAATATCTACCTTATCTAACTACGTAGATATATTATAATAGTTTTCAATGAATCATACTGGAAGAGCGAAACAAAATATCAGTCTTGAAATATAGTTGACGAGCTATTTACAAAAACAATATAATATAAACTGGCACAACTTAAGTACGTGTATCGAGTGGGTGATACACAAGGGAACGACAATTGGGTTTAGAACCTGGCACGCTTTTAAAATAATATGAATTATATTATTCAAAGCGATGACATGTGCAATATGACAATAAATTGATGCGCTGTCATTAGATCTTATTTTTCTTAACGCAATATAACCCATATTTATAGCATAGGTTAAAATTTTTGACGTCTTGAATTGATTGAATTTGATTGGATTGAATTGTTGGCAGTGACTATTTTGATAAGAGGATGATAAATATAAGCTCTCAACTCAACTTTTGACTCAGGGTAGGCCACGTTATTAATGGTATCAACAATTAATCTAAAATACACACAAAAACTCGATACAAGTACTCCAAATTTAAGACACAATTTACAATAAATACATCTGTTGGTATTTGGCATTTTCAGTTAAGAATAAGAAAAGTTTAAAGCTAAGAAAGATGGCATTGACTTTTGAACAATTTACCACAAAAATACACCTCAAGAAACGCGTGTTCATGACATCAATTCTAATATATTAAACATACATACCACATCAATTGATTCAAATTTATTTTAAAGTTATTCTAAAATAGCTTAAGGCAAGAAAATAGCCTACACGATTAAATTTTGTAGTTTGATTTCTACATAGTTCTGCTACGTAGTGATTTAGGTTTCCCTGTATTTAAGGACTAGGAAGTATAGAGCTATGAGGATCCTGGTCCACGATTATATATTTTGTTTATGTTTGAGTTATATATTTTATATATTATATCTATATATGTAGGTACTTAACCCGTACGTGGTGTATTTTATGAGCATCTCTAATGGCTTAATATCCTAATTTGACATTCATATAATTATTTGATTAGTTTTCTTTTCTAATTATTTCCATTATTGGTGTTATTTCTTAATTATAATTTGTTATTAATTTCACAAAAATATATGTAATATTTGGCTTATTGTGGATTATCTACACAATTTTTGTTTCAACTACCTAAAAACTCGTAAGTGCTTTCTAAGGAATTTAGACGTGCATATATTTCTTATACATTCTAAATAGACGATCGCCTTCGTATTTTAAGAATTGAGCATTCTATTACTCTACTAAGTCAAGTCCACAGTTAATCAAAATATTAGTTGGGTAAGAACAGATAGGTTCGTGATAGCCGGTACACACAGTTTCTACAGTTCATCGCCACTACGTTTTAATTTTTGCTATTCAACTACGAAGTAAAACACATTTTCACATTGAACACAAAGATCCGATTCTTGAAGAACATCTCACAAGAAAGTGTGCATAATGTATGTAGGAGAGGGGTTGGCGTGGTGTGTGCCGGCGGGCGCGGTGCCGGCGGGCGGCGGGTGCGCCGGGCGGCGCGCTCACATGGGCTGCAGGAGCGGGCTCGGCGTGAGCGGGCGTCGCGCGCCGCCGCCCCATGGCTCCATCATATCCTCGTCTCCCTGCACACGCGCACTCGACATACTCTCAGCGTCACACTCGTCAACTTCCCAACTCTGAGATCGAGATTTCATTAAATAACTAAGAGCGGGATAAGGCACTACGCGAGGCGGACGCGGTGCGGGCAAAGTGACACGACTACGGGACTAGGGGGCGTGCAGGGTTGTGCAAGATTATACCACGTATTACGGTGTCAACACTTACATATAAGAGGTAATTACCATCATCGTGTGAGGCGCGGGCGGCGCGGCCGGCGCCGGCGGGGGCTGCGCGGGGGGCGGGGGCGCGGGCGGGGGCTCGGGCGACGCCGCCGCCGGGGAGAACGACGAGGGTGCCAGCGGGGACTGCGCTGGTGACAACCAATACACCATTCACTTACACGGCCCGTCAACCTCCCGCTGTGCTCGAGGAACCTTCAGCGTCTCACTGACTAGCAGCCGATCAGTGAGTCACCGCAACTCATTTCGAGAGGTGTCTCTACCTGGTCAAGGATTAAACTACCTTACGCACAAACCACTAGCATGCACACAGCTACCTACCGCTACTCGTACTTACAAGGAACATAGAAGCTAGCAGTTTTCACATCTCGGCAACATTGTCGGCTGAACCGGGATAGATAAGTTTACTCATCGGAGGCACTGAGGTCCATGTAGGGCTCCCATGCTCGGAGCATCCACAAGACAAGCGCAGTGCAGCCGGTCGCTACGGTCAGTACTGCGTAAGAAATCGACGAGATGTGAACGGCCGCTGTCCTGGGACTATCGGGAGGCAGCTAGTAGGTCGGTAGAATGTATATGTATAGGTACAACAGCGAACACAACACAACTCAACATAAAGGTCAATCAATATACCTATAGTATGAAAAATAAAACGACAACATTCATCTGCGGTCAGATCACGTCAGCTTAATTGAATTGCGCTTAACTGCTCCACGAATGTATTTTTTCGATGTGAATGATGATACATATGCTATACAGATACATATATGTATCGATGCTAACGTGATCCAAACGTTATGTTATCCAAATTATAATTATGTGGAAATAATAAATACATATAACAAGCAATCCTTTGTCGGAAACGATCAAAGTACAACTCCTATTTTTATGGTCTATACACAATTGGATAGATATTATATTATGGAATATAGAATAACGTTTGCTACAATAAACAACAGTCTGACCAGTTATTGGCTGACACTGCATGCGGAACACTTCATTACAAAATAACAACAACATATAGTTTTTCAAACCCCTTAAGATGACCGCAAATTAGCTTCAAGCGAACACGCCAAACGGTGTGAATTTCCGAATTATTTATATGAAAGCTTACGATAGCTTGCAAGTCGAATAGTCCACGGATCCACATTCCAGAGTTTTGTTCGATTTGTTCGGCTCGGAGCTAATGGGTGGTCATCTTAATTTACACCTTAGATATCAGCCGTAGTTGCCGCATTGTCACGGCAAAATCCTAAATCATTTCTATAATAGGTTAGATATAAAGGGATAAGACTGGTTTAGTCCGATTGTAAAGATAAAAGTTATATTTATGTTAGCCTCTAACAAATCTAATCTTAATAGCCAACATGGTAATCCTTTTCCTTTATGGGGATGATGTTTTACATTGTTTTGGACGAGTCCAAACCCCCAAAATAAGAAATAATTATCCCAACACACATTTCGATGACTTTGGTTTTCATAACCCACTTAAACGTTAATTTACCGTTTGACAATGGATCTTATGACTTCGTAAAGCTTATCGAAACGTTAACTGTTTTGATGATAGAGGAAAATAGATGTTCTGGTACAAATAAAAGCCGCTTGTGACTAATGAGTCAAATTAGTGTAATGGGACAAAACGTGGTCACTAGAGGGTCCAAAATATAGGTGTCACTCGTTCCATAGAACTACTGGATCAAAGTAGCGTAATGGAACAACAGTGTGGCACTGTTGGTCCAAAATATTTTTATCACTTTCCATGGGTCTACTGAGACAAAAAAGTGGCAATTTTCACATCATTTCACAATAAATCTCTATCTTTATGGAATGATTTAACAGGAATAGTAGGTGAGGCAACCAGCAGGCAGAGATGAAGAGATATAGTGAAGCATATTATTATTATTTCCGCCGCTCCAGTGACCTTCCATGCTGATCACGACCGCTCTGTCAAGAGCGTCACGAATAAAAAGAAGAAGTAGAATACAGCGTAGTTTGATATCAGGCAAGCTGAAGTCAAACGCAAACCTAACAAGTGTAGAAAATGTCCCATCATATCACAATAAATCTTTATCTACCCTTACGAAATTACTCAACTAGAGTAGTGGGTGATTGATACTCGACACCGCGACTCGACGCCACATGAGCGGCACGTCTTAGCACCTGTATAGGCTGCTATATACATATATATCCTTACCAGCTGCAGTGAGAGCGAGGACGAACTGGCTCCAGTGCACGCAGCAGCCGCAGCACAGTTGCAGCGCGGCGCGGCGCAGCGCGCGGTGCAGAGCCATGAAGAGCAAGGGGTTCACCGCAGCATGGACGTACGAGATGTGCAGCGTTATTTGGAAGTACATCTGGGAATGACATCAGTATGATAAAGTACTATGCGTGCCAACTAAGAATAGGATCGCGCCTGCTTCAAATTCACACGATAACTGTCAAAAAAGTACTGCCAGCAAAGAAAGCGTAAAAAAGATTTTTTTTTCGGTTCATAGATTTAAATTTAATTATTGTATAATTATTCTTTACTTTATTATTGGATAATTTTGAATAAATTAATTCTACAGGTAAGAAGTACCCAATAAAAAACCACGTGACTAGACATTGGTTTTGGATAGTTTCGACTTAAGTGCTGTAAGCAGTATAATAAACTCTTTTTATTTGGTACAAAAAAGTGCCAATAATGAAAAAAAAATATATTTTTATAAATATGCTTTTACTTTCAAATGCTACTAATTTATAATTAATTTGCCGTAAAATGTATAAGAAATAGCAAAGCGTACATTAAACATATGAACTGAATTTGATTTGTTTACAATTTTTTTTGCACGCCATACACTTTGGCTATGACGTTAGCGCATATTATTGAGCAAGATGGCAGTCAGATTGATAGCCCTATTCTTAGTTGGCACCTTTCACTTTTGACGACCTCGATGGCGTAATGGTTACCATGCTGGACTGCCAACCAGAGGATTTGATTCCCGGCACGGTCAACATCGTTGTTATGAACTAAATTTGTTGGCTGTCGGTCTGTGTTAAATACGTATCGATATAAAATATTTATGCATGTATGTATATGGTTTAGTATAGGGCTAACCAGCAGTGAGTGAAATGTGACCTAATATTTAAAAAAAATATATGACTGAAGACGCTATGTAAGAATCCGCATTAAGTAATACGAGACACCAATGTGAGTTTCTAGACAAAAAAAAATATTCCCATTGATGGGGAAGATATACTTACAGCAGCACATCTAGATGTCATATGTCATGTCTTATACATTGCATACGTAGAAGATACATAAACAGATTAAATATTTGTAACAGAAGCAGTCATACATGCTACTTTCTTCTTCTTCTTTCTTTGCTTTATGAATAAATATTATATAAGTACATGTCCTCAGGCATGCATAAGCTCAAAGAGCTCTCAGCACTAGGTTCATCAGCTAAGTACGAGTAGTTAAGAAAACAGAAGACATTTCTCTAAGAAATAATTAACAATTAATAATATTATCATATTATCCGATATTAAGATTATTATCTAAAGATTATTTCCTATTTCAAGCTAGACTAGGTGTTCTTTTGTTATTTACTGTTCACCCCTAGTTAATTAAGGTACTTTTATCACTGACTTAACTCAAATAAAAAAACAGGAGATTATACGCTTTATCTCGCAACAAAATGTTTGTGTTCCTCTACAAGTAGGTAAGTAATAGCCATATAGCCTTTCGTAGCTTCGTAGCAAGGCTACGCTCGCTACGCCAATAAATACAAGTATTCTAAGACTACTACGGTAGTGAACGCCAAGATTGATCGGGTCGTTCTTGTAAAATATTCACTGAGCTTAGAATATTGATTAAGGTTTTAACGTAGAGTGCCTAATAGCTTGTTAAATTGATGCGAGAGATTATTATGCTTTGTCACGACTAGTGGTTAGTAATTGGATGGTAAATTATGCCGCGAATATCAGCTGAATCCGTTGCATTTTTCTTCTGTATTAAGTATTTTATTTGATCACAAACAAAAGAAATTACTTATAATCCTATGCGTAAATGATTCTATATGGGTTTAAATGAATTCTCTGAAAAGTATTTATTTTTTATTGGTAAGTTTTATTTGTAAGAAACTATTTTATTTGTAATGATCTAGCAATGTTATTATTTCAATACTCGTATCATGTAATAGTTTAGTGGAATATATAAATTTTATTCTCAGATTAAGTTTAATACATAGATTGAGACATAATGATTACATAATATCGTTTAAGTACCATAAAGCTTCCTTACCTTACCTTTCTATCAACAATATTGTCCATACTTCTCGTTCTTTGTATAAGCTAAGTGACTAAACTATAAGGTCGAGGGCTTTCAAGCCATTCGGGGGGCTCTGACATAGCTTAACGACTGCTTGTACTAGCACTAACAACCATCTGGGCGGGGAGAGCTGTGGCATTGCGTGAAGCGGTCCTGCATCCCTGCCCCCGTCGTGAGTTGGAACACCGTGAGGTTTTAGTCGGTATATAGTGACGGCTCTTCTGGCTCTCGAGTCTGACATATCCCGCCCGCATCCCCCAAGCTTGCGGCGGGAGATGCGTAAATGCATTTCCTCTCGTAAAAAAAACAATGGACTAACAGCCAACAAACAACTCTATACCAACATAAAAATGACTAACCTCATAAGCTATATGCGACGTGAGCGTGGGATGATGAAGCAGCGTGATGATGAACAGTGGGCCCCAGAACAGCACATAGGCTGCAGTGATGACGAGGAACATCCGCACCCTCCTGACTCCCTCGCGTTCAACCCGCGCCAGGTACCCGCGCAGCCTGCGCCCACCGCCCAGGGGCAGGTTGCCAGAAGGGCGGCAGTGGCCCTCTGACAACGTACCATCCACAGTCTGAAAATATCACAGAGGTAGCATTATAAAGGATAATAAACTTTGTACGCTGTTCACGTAAGGCATCTTAATAGCTGCCGTGTAGAAAACGCCCACATTAATATTATTATTATTTTAGCAAAATATCGATTGTAAAGACATGTGGAAGCGATTGGTCCTCGCTTCTGGAGATCCAAGAGCTGGCAGCTTTTTTTATTACAAAGACTAAGTTTAGCTGTTCGAGGGGGCAATGCTGCCAGCATCTTGGGAACTCTGCCCCGCAGCGACAGCCTGGATGGTGAGCTTACTCTAATGTAAATAAAACATTTACTTTGTTATAAAAATCAATTACATTGAATTTACATCAATATTTTCCTAAAATAATAATAATGTAAGTGTGACTGTTTTCTACGCGGAAGTTATAAAGAATAATCTTTGTGTTACTTGAATCATGGATTTACAACCCACGTTGGTTTACACCACAAACATGGGTTTTCCGTTCTATTTATTTGCTTTTTTCTTGTCAAGGTGAGCTAAGACATAAATTTTTAGATTGAATTTTAAAGGGATTAAGTAACTGGTACAGGATTAGGTAACTGTAACTACTTGTTAGTGCATCAATAAGAAAAAATGTGTATAAGAAGGTTTATTTAAAGGAACTTTTATGACTTTATTTAGTTTGTGCTTTAATCGTGCCATAAATTTAAAGAGTAGACAAAACAGAGAAATAAATTAATAATTTAAAAGGATTCTATTTGTTTATCTCGATCGATGATAGAGTAACCAATCAATCTTGTTTGATCGTGGATTCTACGAGGATATGTTTGGATTGTAGGACAAACAGTGCAATTACGTCACATTGTGCATACTAACATACAATCTACCTACTGTTTGTCAGTCATTCAGCATTGCCGTACTGCTGTCACGCTCAAACAGGGGTGACCAACCGTCGATATGGTTTGTCAGAAATATTGCACGCAAAACGTTTGAATTTGAAGCCAATTTAAGTACTATGTGCATTTTGTATTGTTTCACAGTAAACGATTTTGTAGCTCCATCATCAACATTCTTAAAATAATTGGCCAAGTGCGAGTTGGGCTCGCGCATGAAGGGTTCCGTACCATTATTTATTTTATTTCAATTAATATTTTAATTTTTTAAAGAGTATTCAGATAAATTTAAAGCCGTTTTGATTGCATATCGATGACTATACGAAGTGTAGGTTTTTTTTACTTTGGAAAAAGATCAGTATTATGAATTGCTAATGGTTTTCTAGTCGTCGTTCCAAGAGCTGGACTCTTGAGTCTTAAGTCAGAGAAGCCTGACTTGAGATTTCTACTAATATATCTCGAAGTCTATCTACTAGATACGAAGTAATAGAATTACTAGGTACTAAAGCAAGGCCCATGCGTACACTCACCCGAGGTCCGACGCTGTTGGGCAGCCCGTCCATTCGCCTGTTGTCCCCAGCCATGCTGACAAGCGTGGTCACTAAACCAGCTACCCGAACTGCTTCTACGTTAGCCTGCATGCGATAAGATTTAAATTTATCGAACACCTCACAATTTGGCAGACGGTGGAGGTTGTTTAGAAAACTGAATGAAACTCAACTACGGGGTCAGTGCCCTCGCGACTACGAAAATTTAAATCTTATTTGCGGAGTGCCGCAAGTTACATTGGCAGAGTACCAACAAGTATACCCAGTCCGGCCAACGAGACTACGAGTGGTATGCACATAATACTGCCGACTCGGATTCATGTAGATTGCATGGAGTGGATCAACGACATACAGAGCACTAGTTCGATGTCTCGCAACTGTGAACATCTTGGTATTAGCATTTTGTACTACTTAACCTTATTAGGAGTCCTGGCCATAAATGTGGTTACATAAATAATCATAAGCACAGAAGATACTTTACTAATTCATTTTCAACAACTGAAAAATGTGATCGATAAGGAAGCATCGCCGACAGACATCACCGATTATATTGAGGAAAAAACGAACGTGATTGTGGCTTTAGAAAAGGTATCAAGAAAATTACAGAAAAATTATGACGCCTATAAGATATTTGTGCCCAGAAAAAAATTAAATATACAATACAATACAATATGACTTTATTGCACACCAAAATACAAAAAAAAAACAGTTTTATAACAAGAAAAAGAATAACAGAGGTAGTACATTAGGCGGCCTTATCGCCTAAGGCGATTTCTGCCAGGCATCAAATATTTTTATGAACAGTAATATTTGGCCCGAGGGAATATTGTTTCGCCGTTTTATCGAATTTGACAGATAAACAATTACAAATTACAAAACTTTTGGACAAGCATTAATAAAAGTTATGGCTAGAACTCCTCATTCATCCTTTAACACTATTTATCAACAAAGCAGCGGATGAAATGATAATACTGCTTTCAAAATGACCATGGAGAAGTTTACAGCATGACTATGGGTGTGATTATGGACTGGTACATGTAAAGCCTGATTATAACCTCTCCATGCCATATGCGCTCTCACGTCTTACATGATAAGAGTACGAGCCGAGAGATTATTGTGGTATTACGAACAAAGATTTAAGATGTAATACTGTTATTTTAAGGTTCAAACTTGAGAATAAACGGCTTATATAAATTTGGAAGTTGATCACGATTATATGTTTAGTACTTAGCGTATGACACTATAAGAGAACCACTATTTCTAGTGCCAGATCCGAAATATGTTAGAATAGAATGAACTAAACAAAAGACATCATACGCACTACCACAATTAATCACTGGCATTCTACTGTAACATTAATAACAACTGACACCAACCTTAGTGAGGTCCCGGTGGAGTTTCTTCAAGTGGAAAAGTGTCAGTCCAACGCAGACGGCGTTCACACCTATCCAGAGAGCGTTAAGGACGTAGTGCCTGAAGGGGCCTCGGACTAAGGGACAGGAGGGTGAAGGGCCGTAGGAGCTGTAGGAGCCCGCACTGGCAGCCAGGGCTCCGGACAGGAAGGTCGGCCCGAGGTTTATTGTGATTGATGCGAACCATATCATGAATGTTCCGAACAATACGCACTGAAACAAAAGTATTGGCATCACACGAATAATATACAAACAAGTTAGTAATAAAATAAATAATAAAAGTCAAATTACAACGTCAAACAACAAAAAAAAGTCAGGACAGCCAGCCATCGACCGTGCCCGGCGCAAAGCTGCCCATAGCGCTGGCCGCGTTTCCACGCTGAATAGCGATGGCAATCAAGCTATTAATAAGTTACTTGTAAACATGTATAGACGAAAGTTTTGTGAGTTACTACATAACAAAGTACATGGTAACATACATGGTATAGTGGAAGAGTTTTTTCTAGTGCTCGCCTGGCTAGCAACCACCTTCAAGGTGAAAAATCTGTCGCCAAGCATTTAACGGAATGCCCCGGCATCCTCCTTGAGAGCTAACTATTCTAAACTAGGCATACCTCATCTAAGGCCAGAGTGGCTACGCTAACTCGCGTAGCTTGGAAACCTGTTGGTGAAACTAAAAAAATATTCCTATATATACCTGCGCTTGGCCGCTTAGCTCATAGCTAATCTTTATGCGTATCTGTGTAAGTTTTTTTTTTACACCTACGTTTGACCACTGCTTGTCTGGTCTTAAACAATACTAGATATGATCTTCGATGTTACACGCTTACCTAGAAAATACCTACTAACTCTAGATTTGAAGACCCCCAGGTGGTACTCCCCAGGAAACTGATTTATTACTTTTCTGTAAATTATATACCTACATAGATACTAAGTTACAGTTTCTTCATACATGTACTGATTTGAATTACAAACTAATATTTACTTTACCTATAGTAGTTACTATACCTAGTTGTGATGCAGTATGCCTATATTGCCTGTGGATATACAAAGACTGCGCAGATAATGAAATAACATTGCTTCTTATACATCTCAAATTCCCTTTGTTGGCGTCTACCTAGCCTTGTGCTTTGTCAGTGTCATCCCGGTGAATTACATTTTAATGACTTCACTATACAAAGGCGTCCTCAGTTTAAGTCAGAGTGCAATTTCCGACGTTTCTTTTACGAAAGCGCAACTCACAAACGCCTCAAGGGTGCCGTAATAAATGTGGAGACATTATCAAAATGGAGATTATGTCGTGCCATTTTTACCTGGGGGCTGTCCATCAGTAATGGTGCAGATAAATCAGCCTGCTCCTCCTCGTTTTCAGGGAAAATGGGACTATCGTTGAGGACCGTCGTAAGCATGTTTACCGTCGAAACTGTCACCTGAAAACATTTTCCTTATGAATTGATGTAAATGTCGTTCATTTCGACTAACGATATAGAGCACTCTCTTTTCTGACAATATAATTTGGCATCATAAATAAATTGTGTAGCTATAGCAAGGTATAGGAGACATATAAAGTTTATTCAACCGTGCTCTGTTACTTCAAAGAGCTTGGATGGAGAATGCTTGGGCAGGGAAAATGCGCAAAACGTCTCTTGCAATTTGTCAGTGCAGGTCTGAACGCCCCCATCAAAGAATAACAATATTTAGTTTCGTATATTTTTTCCAAAATTCTTGCTATTTTTATCTCAGTTTTTATTTCAGCCAAAACCAAGCGTCAATCGTTAATATTCGACTAAAGCTAGCTTGCGAAATACTGCCTCTTGACGTAACATAGACTGGCATGAAGATAACCAAGATAGATGTCTGGTATCAAGCGTCATCTTATTGACGCCATTCCTATTTTATTATAAGGGAGGCGAGTGAAAGGCTTCTAAAGATTTCTGTGTTCTCATATTTTGCTTCTTTCTTCTGAATAGTGTAGTAAAACCAAACAAACAAAAGATTTGGTTGCCTTATTTTATTTTCTATTTCTATTTTCTATCACAAACAACAGTTTTAAAACACGTTAGCTTTCAGTTTCTAAAAGTCTTTATTTTAATATAAAAGTTTACAATGACAATGTCACTGTGAATTATTCCTACCTAACTTGTTACATCATACGAGCGGATAATGTTTTACGAGCTTACAAGCCCATTTTAAAACTTACAACGTTATATTTACTCGTAGTTTATTACACGGGCATCGGAGTTATAATGAAGCAAGCACATAATCAAGAGTTAAACACGTCAGCTGTGAAAGCAAGTACATATTTTTTTCAAGATTACCATCTAAACTAATCAAAAAGATTGAACGACCCTTCCACTCTCATCCATCTCAAGTCTGAAGTTAAGTGGCTATAAATCACCGATTTGGCTCTTCAAACTTCAAATTTTCTCACAATTGCTACGAAACTTGAAGCTCTCACACACTCGCAAGTTCGCTACTCTTTAAATTATAAAAAATTGCGATGAGCTTATATATCAAACTGATGAGTTAGAAAGAAATATTTTAGCTTTTCTGATAGCTTTTTACCAAAAAACTCGAAGAAGTTTCATCAATTCGACGAGATAGAATGTTTTAACTTTTTGAGAGTGGCTTTTTTGCAGAGATTTATTGAAATCAGTGAACGACTATTGTGTTGAGGCAAATGAAAAATGACGCCTCAGCGGTGTGCAAATTTATTGTTCCTTTCACTCTCCTCACTGGGAGAAATATTTTAAGAGCTAATAGGATATGTACGATGTTTTGCAACATGTTGTGAATACTTTGATATAATATTTTAAGTTTAACCTTTTAGCTTATATGTGATTTTACACGCCATAGCTAAATAGCCACACTGCATGTCAGTTAGCTTTTAAAGGAAAGGTCAAAGGTTGGTTATTTGCTTAATAGGTATTATTGTTTTTAATGTAACTGTAACTTTGCACATCTGGAATATGTACCACAAATTACAGAAAAAAAATTAACCACGACAAAGATATTTCATACTATCAATAACATTTTAAGGTAATTTATAACTTTCAATTTAATTTTATCATACTTTCACAATTCCCTTTGAATTACCAAAATTTATTTACCCTACTCGATGGGTCCGTTTAATTATTTTTAATAACAGCTTACTTACTATTCTGCTATTTTGTTTCTCCTTATCACCACACATATACAATGTTAACACTTAAATCGTCAAGACCAAAAAAACAATGCCCTGAGTAACATAATCTGATCCTCAGGAGCTCAGGTGGAGATTCATAAAGAAATACTTAAAAAATATAATAATAATAATAAATACTAATACACCAAACATACTTAAAAAATATCAACACCCTTCCTGGCTCTTGGAAAAATTGCTTCTTATAATAGTCAAACTTATAATAGTCAACCAAATATACGAATATGAAATGCATATGTCGAAGTCCTATTACTTATTCGAAAGTTCTAGACTTGCAAGTTAAACCCTGCTAATGCGCAGTCAATCTCAATGCTAGTCACTAAACTGTTTGAAGTGGTGCGACGTGTGACTGAGGATAATAGGTTTCATCCCTCTTGCATTTGAAGTAGATAGAATCTAGGTATTTTCCACAATCACCACTCGCCAGTTGGTATGACTTATAGTTTCGGACTATTTTTATAAAATACTAGCTGACCCGGCAAACGTTGTTTTGCCTTATTAATTATTTTTATTCTAGTCAAATTCTAGTATAATTAAAATGTTACTTACTTATTATAAGTGTGTATGGTATATAGCGTGAATTGGGTATGGAGCGCCATGAACAAACGTTACGGGAATATAAAAGTAACAAACGCCAAAAATATTATGTTCAATCATATCTATTTAATAGTGTTTATTTTAACAAACATTAATTTGTTCTTCTTAGATGGCACCGACGCCAAGAATGCAGGATAAATAAACATTGAAAATAGCATGTTAAAGTGTTCGATGGTACTTATATGTAGGCATAAAATTATTTTTCACTTTTTTTTATTTTTCAATTTATAAATGTAGGTATGATTTTGAAGTCTGTTATTTGTATAATACAATTTCATTGTAAAATTTTTAAGGTTAGTAGGTAATGATATTTTTCTAAAGTTTTAGGTATTCCAAATTTTTTAGCGATTCCGTTCGAGCCGTTACCAAACAAATTACATAATATTTGTATTGTCATAAGCTATGACCCAAAACGTCATAGGACTAATCGCGAGCGAAGCAAGCCCTATGCGAGCGTAGCGAGCTATGCGCGAGCGAAGCGAGCTCGAAATTTTTTAGCATATTTGTTCGAGCCGCTTGAGCATAAAGATGTCCAAAGCATTACAAATTACATAATATTTGTAGTGTCGTAAGCTATGACCCAAAAGTCTGAGGACCAATCGCGAGCGAAGCGAGCTGGATCCGAGGGCAGCGAGCTATGCGCGAGCGAAGCGAGCGCGAAAATTTTTAGCATATTTGTTTGAGCCGTTTGAGCATAATGAAGTCCAAAGCAGAACAAATTACATAATATTTGTAGTGTCGTAAGCTATGACCCAAAACGTCCTAGGACCAATCTCGAGCGAAGCGAGCCGGATGCGAGCGCAGCGAGCTATGCGCGAGCGAAGCGAGCGCGAAAATTTTTAGCATATTTGTTCGAGCCGTTTGAGCATAAAGAAGTCCAAAGCAGAACAAATTATATATTATTTGTAGTAGTGTCATCATCATATTTGTTGAAAATTTTTTGCTCATACGTTCGGGGTCTAGTTTATTAGTACATCAAATTTTATAGCTTCTTCTACGTAAGAACTAAGTGATCAAGTTATGTTGTCGAGAGTTTTTCAAGCCCCTGCCTTAGTTTAACGACTGTTTGTGCTAAGATGACCTACAATTTAACGTATAATTCGATCCACAGTAGCGCACAGATGAAAATACATTTTTTTACAACAGTCATGTGCAGGAGAGGTTATGCAATAAAGCGACTTACACGCGGGTGGAGCCGCGGTTAAGTTATTAAGAGAGTTACATTGATATCGCAAAATGATAATTGTTAACAATATTACTACATACGGATACATAAACAATAACGAAGGTCGAAATTTGTGTAAACAGTAAGAGAAATCTGTGAAGAAGAATTTTGTGAGTAAAACAGGAGACCGACTTCGGTCTATGGCATTGTGTGGCATTTCACTCACCAATAAAGTAAAGACGCGGCAAATTTTAAATATTTAAGATTGGTAATAATACTAAGCATATGTATATCAGGTTAAATTTTGTTAGTTATTTTCTTCAAAAAAAAAAAAGATTTTTACTCGAAGTACAGTTAGATACTAAATTTGATCAGTTATCAAGCGAGATGAAAAATGAATAAAATACTAAAATGGCCATAAAAAATAGGGAATGATGATAAAAAAGTAAAAAAATTAGGGTTGTATGTATTTTTTTAATGCCACATAATACAAAAATAAAATGAAAAAATTCGTCGAATAAATTAAAAAAATGTTTAAGGGTGATCAACCCTTATCACTTAGGGGTATAAAAAATAGATAGTAGCCGATTCTCTGACCTACTGAATACGTATATAAAATTTGGTAAAGATCAGTCAAACTGTTTCGGAGGAGTGCGGTAACAAACACTGTGACACGGAAATTTACTAAAATGGCCATAAAAAAATAGGGGTTGATGATAAAAAAGTAAAAATTTAGGGTTGTATGAATTTTTTTATGCCAATATATATAAAATTCAAATAAAAAAAATTCGTTGAAAAAATAAAAAAAATAATTTGAGGGTGAACAACCCTTATCACTTAGGGGTAAAAACGCTTCACGTTGGCCGATTCTCATACTTAATGAATACGCATATGAAATTTGGTAATGATCAGTCGAGCCGTTTCGGAGGAGTACGGTAACAAACACTGTGACACGGAAATTTTATATATAAGATTAGCGGAGGTATTGTTTTTAACTATTGTATCTTCTTATTAAGATATTTGCTTAGTACTCTATTGAAATTCTATGCTTTATTAGATTCTTATTCACTCTCAAGCAGAGGAAAGACAATAATAACCATGCGTGAAAACAGATCACGACAAACAGAGATATTTATTAGGTTATTTACATGAACCACTAGAAAAAAGTCTATATATATTAATCTACTAAAAAAATTTAAAATATGAAAGTTTTAATAAATTAACCTAAATACGTATGTGTTTAAAAAATACTTAATATTTTTTTCACGATATATTTGAGCTTGACCATAATTCTTTTGGTAGAAAGTGATATTACAACTTATTCACTTAGTGGAAAACTGGTTCTCTTTAGCCCTAAAAATAGCTTGATTGTAGTAACCAAGAGGAGCGAATCGGCAAAGAATTGCAAAGTTTGGCAAAATACGCAACGATATATATGTATTTAACACAACTAAAATCATTATGCCGCGAATAAATTTGATTATGAAAAGCAAACATCGGAAGCTATCATAGGTAAAAAAAATAATTCATGCAATATTTAAGAGCTGGGCTCTTGTCTGTGGAGTTTTTTCCAAGTAGTTCTATCTTCGGCCAAATCTTTGACCTCCCTTTACGATATGACTTTCGCCTTCTCCTTAATTTGGTCTAAATATTAAAAAAAAAATATACTCACTAATAAAAGGAATGCGGTCTCGACTAGCGAGCACTTGTAGACGGGCTGGCACTTGAACACCGCTATGCCCAGAGGCAGAAGGATGGCTGCGCGTGCGCAGTCCACCACGGCCTGGTGGAACAGGAGCCCGTGGGACCACCTGGAGATGCAATGGAAACGTTAGTACAATTCCTTAAACAATTTTATACCAGCTGCGCGAGGTATTACCCTCCTTAATCCGGGAGTAATCTAAAATCTTAAAAGTAACACTGGTCTACAGTGGTTTTGTTGTCTTTAATATGATGATGATTTTGGGTGTATTTATACACACAATTCGTGAAAATATCAATGATTTTGTAAGATTTGCTCGGATTTTTTTCAACAAATGACTGAAAAATTTAATTTTGACGATAAATCGTTCAAAATTCAATTTGTAGAAACGAGCACATTTAGTACTTTTACGAATTTATTCGTAATCTGGGCACTTAAAAACGCAACAATTTGCGATGATATCCAGGGCAACAAAAAAATATTTTTTTTGTAGAGCTGTGTAGTCTATGTATTAATCCAGGGTCTAAACTCTACTAGTAATCTCCATACTCCTATGGCACGAGACCTCACGTGGTCTCAGTATAAGAGAAGAGATCCACATAACAAAGATAACTATGGACATTTTATGTTTTGTATTAGTGTTAAATTGTATTGTACGAGTAACTAAGGTACTTTATATCTTTTTCTGTAATATTTTTCTGTATTGAACAAATTTGAATTTGAACACCTAATTTTATGGAAATAAGATCAGATATAAGAGAGGTTTTAAAACACAATGAAGAGGTCTGACATGACCCTGTCATTATCACTGTACAGTCTGTGTAATTCACCAATCCTTACTTAGTGTGATGTGGTATTGTTATGGGCTTGAATGGAAATTTTGGGTGGAATTGAAATTGGTCAGGCAGGTACTTTAAAATGAGGAATGTTATGCAAGTACATATATACATATGTTTATACGTCCCTGCTTTTACAGTATGCAAAGTCTGAAATAAACTGTTTGTTTTGTTTTTACTTAGAATTTGCTAATTTTTGTTGACAAATAACTTTTATAGCGTGTTAACTTAAATGTACGTATGTATATGGATACGTGTAAGTAACGGATGAGTGATATTGCACATACAACCAATCCTTTGTTACGTAAACTGAACTGATACATAAGCGGCTTACAGCGAGGAAACATAGTCGGTACGTGATACCGACCGAGAAACACGTTTTTCGATTTGTTAGAACCTAATAACACAGACTAGAGAGATTTGTGAATTTTCATTGCAGCTATACAAAGACTTTTTTTTTGGACACATTTCACACACAGTTGGTTAGCCCCATACTAAAATTTTGCTAGTTTGTATTATGATTGCTAACACAATTGATATACTAGATACTATACATACATAAATACTTTATATCGATGTACATCAATACATATTTAACACCCAGACCGACAGCCAACAAATTTAGTTCATCACAAAGATGTTGGCCGTGCCGTGAATCTAACTCGTAGACGGAGTTCTCCGTCTACGATCCAACTCGACAGAACAGAAAGACTATGTAAGAGGAAGCCTGAAAATATCAACCATTAAAGATAAATAGTCAAGTAATAGATTATCATGGTATAGAGATATAATGCGTCGTGGAAAAGATCATATTACAAGGAAGACGATGAGAATGACTGTGAATAGACATTAGGCTGGGCGTCACCTAAAAGTATGGATGGGTTGTGTGAAACCTCTGTGACTCTTATCATTAGATATGAGTAGGAAAGGGGTGATTACAGAGATAACAAATGTCAAAGATGTATTTCCATACATAGTGAACATACGGTACCGACCCACGTGAAGTGGGATAAGGTGAGGAAAATGAAGACTGCCCAATTCAAACAGCTATGCTAGCGTTGGTGGCTAGCATACCGGTTGCCAGCCAACCAATGCAGGCAAAGCTTTGATATTTTACAGAGCTCTATTGGCTAGGGAAAGATAACTAAGAGTCACTACTTATAAAAAAATAAAATAGATATTACAAATTAACATACTTTTTTTCATCTCTCTGTTTGTTTCGTCATTGCTTGATGAGTGTTACCATTAGGTAGTATATTTAATTTGTAATAGATATTACAAAGTAACATACTTTTTTTTCATCTCTCTGCTTGTTTCGTCATTGCTTGATGAGTGTTACCATTAGGTAGTAGGTAATCATAGTCATCTATAAAATATTATTGGTGCTTTGAGTGGTCGATCGGCAATTTTGATGGAAGCTTAGCGTAGTAAATCAATCACAGAAAATGTCAGTCAGAGAGGTCCGTGAGTGACGATTAGCAGAGAGCCCACGGCGACCCTGCTTCCGGAATCAGGCGAATTATTAACCGAATTGGGCCTTACCATAACCTTGGCGACATTGGCTAGTTTGTAACGTTTATTTCCCTAGATTGTAATTGATTTTAGTAACTGCAGCATAGCTCTTAATAAGGTATAAGTCTAATAAGTCTAACTAGCTATATATAAGGTATAATAAGTCTAACTAGCTATAGTCCAAAAAACATACCTTCGACATTGGCTAGTTTGTCCCGATTAGATTTCTAGTTTTTGTTTGAGTTTAGTAACTAAAGCGAACCGCTTAATAAAGCTAGTCGAAAAAACAAACCTATCAAATTTAAAATAAGGAAAATAAAGAAACTGATGAAATCGACAAAATTAAATTTGTAAACATTTTGTATTGAACAAATGATTGGTTTTTCGTAAAAAAAAAATGTAGAACAGACGCTAATAATAAGTGTAATTTCTATAAATCTGGCACAACTATTCAATAAGGGTTAGCTCAAATAAACAATAACATTGGTAAAAAAAATACAATTGAAAAAGTTACTCAGAAGAATTAAAGATACTTAATGCACAGACAGAATTTTTAAAACTAATTGAATTCATACAAACAGTCAGTGAAAAAAATAAGGTAGTGGTACTGTAAAACATAATATAAATGTTACCGCACCGCACTAACCACAAAGAGACGCAATTTTATTTCATTTTTCGTCTGAGTTATGAGACTGTGCAATTTAATACGTGTCTAGACTATAAGGTTCTTTTAGTCCGTTAACAGATGATGAAATCCTTTTAGGGCATGCCTATAGCGGCTCGGGAATACGGACCTATTATTATTTTCGGAAACGTTTGTGTTTGTCTGGAGTTATCTGTAGTCTGCTACTTATTACAATCATTTAGGCGTTATTTAGGGTCGAGAGATTGGAGCCTCGTCATGAAACGAACTTTAAGTCTTTTGTGGTGCGGGTACCAACGGATTGTCTCGATAGATTCTTCAAAGATGAGTTCTGGCCGAAAGGTGTCGTGTAGGTACCGGCGTTTTCGTGGCCAGCTGCACGGCACCAGCCAGCGAAACACGACGCCGCCTCTTCGTGGTTAATAAGTCTAGTTTATAGGTGATTGATATGTATTAGTTTATTTATAATTATTATTTTAATGGTATGTATTCTATTCTGGACATAGTTGCCTGCAATAAAGGTATAAATAAATATACCTAATATTCGATATACTCGTATATTTTTCAGATAACATCATGGTACAAATGTGTAATATTGGTGATTACACCTGAGGCGCTACTGAGATCTGAACCGTCAGGCGAGGTACGGTGACGGCAATTTATAACACTCCATTTTACTCGTATAATATAATTTCTATAAAAGGTCTATACAGTACATAATACATGATTAATATATAGTTTTTTTTTTTACATCGTACAGCTAGGCATTTGACCATCATGGCACGTAACCACACGAGTTAGCCAAACTCTGGCCTAAGGTGGAGCATGCCTAGTATAAGTTGTAAAGAAGGTTGACGGAAAATACCGTTAGATTAGATTAGTATTGTAGTGTAAAATCAACACTAACTAAATGTGAAAGTCTGACCAAGTGGAAAAACCAAGTGAATACAGCTTGCCACAGAATCTTGAATTTTTCCCATCGAGAAAAACAAAGACTATCAAAGAAATCAAACCAAATTTACGCATCATAAAAAGAAATTATATAGAGTTCGAACATCTACATATTTATATGTGATAAATGGCACTACGATCACAATACGCAGTCTCGCAATATTTATGTGCGTTGCGTAATGAAAATAGACACAACGTTTTTGCCATAAATTCAAATTGGTTATTGTGTTTTACGTACTGGTTCTTCGCGTATTATATCAGTTGTGTATTGTAACCACAATACAAAATAGAAATGATTTAATATGGGGCTAACCAGCCTTGTGTGGAATGTGTCCTAATATTTGTTTTATATTTGTATTGTACTGGTATATTTGCTGTAAATAAATAATAGCGTTTCAAGATTTTTTTCTTACGCATTTTGCAACATTTGAAAAGGTGCCGAGAAATAAAAAAAAATATACAAAATATAGGTGTTGAAATTTGGTACTCTTAACAGGAAACAAAAGACCTTTTATTTTATACCGACAATTTCCAAAAAACGGAATATCCCAACTACTTAGTCCCAACATTTTTCTACCCGCAGAGAATCCGTTTCCAAGAAAACGTCGATACCGAGAAATAAAAATGTCCACTTTTTCTTCGAAGCTGGAGTGTTCGTAAATTATTCGTCAACTTTATCGCCGACCCAGATTCAAGATGTCTCAATCCCTCTTCCGTGCCAGGGAATCGAAGATTGACACGATTAGAGGTGAAAAATTATTTCGGTACTACCTATTCTTGGTCCCCGGATGTTGTAAGCTGAGAGCTTGTAAGCATCTGTTCGGTTCTCAGAGATCTATCGCAAGGAGAGAATGTCGTGCCGTGATGATAGGCTTTATCTTTGACAAAGAAAATTTTCGAGGGCCGAAATTTGCAGGAATTTTGCTCGAATTCCGTTATTGATTTCTTAGAAGATAAAATCTAAAGGCTGTAAGAGTTACAATAAAAACATTATATACATATCAATTATTTCGTACATTTGTATGTACTCGTATGTTGTATGTCGTTTCTTTACGTGTAAATTTGAAATAGTGATAGTGTAAATCCTGAAATAACATTCAATTAAAATCAACGCGAGTTACAGTACGGATTGTTTATTTAGTTTAATTCGCCATTTGTAGAACTAGTATTAGTTTTCTCTGTAATTGTATTATCCTTGATCTGTGTTATAATAAAAAGTTTATACATCTTTTTAGCTATCATGAATTCTGAGATATACAGCCTGGTGACAGACAGACATCGGAGACTTAGTAATAGGGTACCGTTCTTGTCTTTTAGGTACGAACCCAAAAAAAATATGGCCAAGTACGCGTTGGGCTTGCGCATGAAGGGATCCGTACCATTTTTGTATGGAAGCTTCCTCAAATATTTATTTTATTTAAATTTCATAATTTAATTTGAGAGGTACATACGTTACGTAGGTACATTTATACCTTCCGTGAAAATTTAAGGTGTCCGCGTGCTACCGTCATTGATATATAGCAAAAAAATACGAAAAAACACGTTTACTCTATGGGACCCCCATAATATCGTATTTTATTTTTATTTTTAGTATTTGTTGTTATAGCGGCACGAGAATATATCTTGTGAAAGTTTCAGCTTTTTAGCTATTACGGTTTCTGAGATACAGTCTGGAGACAGACAGACAGACAGCGGAGTCTTAGTAATAACCCTTTCTAACCTTTTAACCCCCCAGAATCCCCCAGAAAAGAAGAGACTCACCTCCTCAGTTGCTTCTTGCTGAGTATAACAGTCATGAGCGCGAGGTTGGCAGACATTCCGAGGCCCGAGAGCGCGAGCAGCGCGGCCGCGCTCGCCGCGCCCCCTGGCGGGCAGTGCCGCGTGTTGTTCAGGATGGAAGAGTTGGAGGCGCCGGCGGAACCGAAGCGCAGGTTCGCGCCGATCATCGCTACGGCCGACCCTGCTGGATGGGATACAAGATGATATAGCGAAGTTGGAAAATAAAATATGATTGATGAATCAAATATTTTTTGTATTTGTAATGATACTAATTGCAATTCGACATTATTATTTCATTTTTGACTTGATTTCAATTTATGTTACTATTCCATTGGTATATATTTTGCTTGTATATCAGTATTCTATTTAGTTTTGTATTTTTTTAAACATAACAATAAAGCAATTTGAATTTGATTTTATTAGAAACGCAATAGCGTTTCTAATAATAATTACTTTCATGGACATGGACATTCACTTTTGTCTCTTAGCATTTACTTTAATGAATTTATGAATGTGCAAAAAGATTATCCTTGACTTTTGCTTCATTGTCTAAATTGGTTTTAGTTTTGTGTAATATATTTGCCAGTTAAATACCAATTACACTATAATTGTAACGCACTCTGTAGACTTTGTGCTTGTTTACCTAAGTTTAAGGTATTAGCATTATTTGCGATAGCATCCATTATAAACCTTTGTATGGCAGAATATATGTAGGTATTTCCAAGCATTAAGTATTTATAACCTTCTTGTAAGCATTTGTAAACTTAACATTTTGAATATGGTACAAGGTTTCGACCCTAAATATTCGTTGTTGACTAAAATTGGGAGCTTCCAACATTAACTCGAACCAAAACCATAAATCCGTTAATGGTATAACCCTGAACCGAAAGACATAAAACTAAACATTTCACGACCCTGCAGATGTCTATCGCAGTTGGCGCCATTATTTACAATGATTTAGTATACCATTCCAAGTGAAAAATGACGTTATCCTGTTCCCAAGTCATAAACAGCCGAAAAATTTGCATGAAAATAGCCGACTGTAAATTACCTGCCGACATTTTGGTGTCCAGACGTCCTCTCTCAATGGGCACTGAGCGTCGAATGCAATGAATCACGCTGACAGCCAATCAGAGCGCCTGCCTCCCCCCCACCAGCCCATTGCATTTTCGCACGAACCACGTTGTTTTTCACTGACATTACAAAACTGTTCGTATTTCATTGAATATTTTTTGTCTATTTCACAATATTTTTCACCACGCGTTGTTCACTGGTTCACTTTTTAATAGCATGTTATGTTCGTAGTTTGTTGTGTGACACATCGGAGCTTTTGTAAGCCATTGAAACTGCAAAACAAGTTGTGAAATGTTTTTATTTGTGAAAACAAATATTTTATGCTAACTTGCCGATTACACAAATCTAAAATTTGAGCTCAAAGGTTTAAAAAGATTTTATAAAGCTTTCGGATTCAAAATAGCAGTAGAGGCTATCTGTTTTTTAGCAATATGAGATAGTATCTTGGTATTTCTAGTCTTTCATGACCTAACTCTTGAAATAACTTTTAACTATTTTTAGCGGAAAAGTTACACGAGCCCATGTAACAATCGATATCAAGACCTAGAAACCTGTTTCTATTAAAAGACAATTTCAATCGTTGATAACTTTAACATACCATTACTGGTTATCTGATAATAATTTACATATGTAACTGTCTGGTGATTATCGGATTTCTCAACAACATTACGTGCTTATAATTTTTTTAAATATATACCTATACGAATGTAGAAGTTTTTGGAGGCACAAAACAAACATAAGAAACATGCGGACGAATTGAGAAGCTCCTCCTGTTATTGAAGACAGTTAGAAGAACAAATCTCTTAAATATAACGAGTATCTTGACAAGTATTTAAAACCTAGCGCTAAGTCATCATGTACGTACACCTAAGGTTTACCACAAATAAAATTTATCTTTATCTTTATTTTAATGCTTGTAACTCTAACTAGAGTAATATTACAAAATAGTAGAAATACAACACATCCCTTATGTATTCATTATTTATTACGCCTAAATTCACAAATTTAATCAGATTATTTTTGCGGCTTTCGTAAATAATTTAACAGTATTTATTTCTTATATTCGTTGTAGGTGCTTTAATCCCATTTTCTCCACAAACAAACACGTTGGACGACCATTTTAATGGATTAATGCGGTGCGTCGATCAGAGAAGACTGAAATAGTAACTTTTAATGAAAATGTTCGATGGATTCGCTCGATTAACAAAGTGATTGATAGACATTTAAGTCATTTGTTAGATTGACTATTTCTAGACTAACCTTCAGAAGGACAGGATTTTTGGACACATTTCAAGTTCGTTATCGTTGTCATGTTAGAGAAAAATCGAGTAGCTATCTTATGTATACTTACAATTATATCTATACATACCTATCATATCTAGTAGAAACTTAGTTAAAAAGTTGTAGAAACAATACACATGTCTTAAGTAGTTTATTAATTTTGTAGGTTTTTAAATTTTATAGGCTATAGATGTATAAAAATAATTTTGCTAAGGCGATGTAGGAGAAAAATACTATAGGTACTTTGAAAAGTCATATATAATCGTGCGTAAATGATATAGGGCTACGGCTCCTTTCAGTTTTTTTTTATGTTCTGTGAGAATTGTTAGAGTTCCAAAACGATTACCTTAAATTTGCTTGAGATATTTTTTTTAGAAATATTTAGATAATGGGCGTTTTATAATTTTAAATTGGTGTTATTATTTCATTAGAGCTTGTCAATATTGTTAATTATTGATTTATTAGGAATTTATTTCGTGAAATAATTACTACCGTGATTCAAGCTCTTTGCTCAAATTTGAATGGCGCGGCTGAATTTGGAACAACATCGCATCGCCTCACTAGTGAAATGTTTTAGAAGGAAATAAACGTGGAATTGGTATTCAAAATCATAGAAGCGGAGCTAAGATGGACTCTTCAAAGAAAAAGTTGACATTTCCTTTATTAGTTATTTTGTGTTAAAGATGTTGCTTTTGTAATCTCACTAGCCATATACTGTGCCTAGATAGTAAAGAACGGCGCAGGTTGAAAACCAGCGCTGAAGCACCGAGGTAGTCTCAGCATTATGCTGAACTTGCGCCTGTGTGCACAAAGATTATTTAATTATCTATATTATGTTTGTGTGCTTCTGATTCTTTTTGTGCCTAGTCAAAACATTTGTTTTTCTTTATTAACAGATCAATTGCAAAGTGAAATGACACGTAATATTCAAGGAAATCGAGTTTTAATATTTCTCATGCATGGTCGCGGAGTGACGAGGGTAGGCAATTGCAAGGCTCATGTTCCCGAAGTTGACACGTACAGTTCCTTTGTGTGCGCCACAGGAGCCTTGTGACCTTTCTATATTAGAAAATTTGAATAAACTGGAATGAGCAACGTAATATTTGAAAAATCATACCTTTGTTGAGATTTGATTCAGGAATTTTCGCAGGTATTATTAATATTGTATTCGAATCTGGAAGTTAGAACGTTCGTATAAAGTCTTTTTTTTACCAAACCTAGTCAGATCAACCTTAAATATAATAATTTTACTACCACTACTTATGAATAAAAAAAATCCTCTCAAAAAGTCAATGAATTTTTATGAATATTTATGAACAGTACCAAGATTGGTTTAAAATATGCTTTAGACGGTATATATAAGCTATTTTTGCGATATCAATCATGATAAAACAAACATCAGCATTGCTATTTACCTTTCATTATTGCCTTTCAATATTTCAGACCAAGACAAGACAAGGAAAACAATTAGTATGAGTGTGGACGGACAGATAGGGGCGGCCTAAGAAAGTATGGAAGGATTGCGTGAATGACGATATGACCAGGAGGGGTGTGAATACAGAGATGACGAATGACAGAGATTATTGGAAGAATGTACATACTGTACTGACCCCACATGAAGTTGGATAAGATAAGAAGAAGAGAAGATATTGGCTTCCAACGAGGTTAAGCTGCCAGCATGTTTGGTACACTGCAATCTGGCAGTTGCCTAGAACATTTTACCAGTTTTAGTTTTTTTTTTACCTAAATTTAATCCATTTTGATTATTTTTAAATAAATTCTAAATAATTAGTTGGTAGTAAATTCAAGATTTTTCCCATGACATAGCCCTAACAGTAACCTTGTTATAAGAAGGAATATACATAGATATAAATCTACGTAACAATATCACATCTCCCGATGAGAACTAGCGTCTGTCAGACTATTGATCTGACCTTGAACCTTGTGAACAAATAGAATAAATCTCCCTCCCTCCAGAATGAAGATACACCGACTACTGCCACGCTAACTTTGGCTCCGATGAAAGGACTCCACATTACCATTTCTTTGCCGCCGGTTTACGAGGACCCGAATAAAAATAAAATAAAATGTGATACAATGTAGGTGTGGTATAGATATTTGTTAGGCTAGTGTAGAAATGTATAATTTAAATGACTTTTCAAGATAGCACACTCACTGCCTAAGGACAATTAATAAAGTCGCAAATGTAGGTAGCACGTCAAAACTCTATGCAAAAAATATGTAAATGAAAAGTATAAAAATATCAAAATTAAAACTCCTAACTCAACTATTTGTAGCGGCCATCTTAGATCTATTTCATCCAACATAGCTAATACCACACCAACCTTTAAAACAAAAAAAAGTAATTCAAAATCAGTTTGTCGGTTCAAGAGCTATGATGTCAGAGACGACAATCGCGAGTGTGTGTATTAGTTATGTTTGATTAAAAAATAACAAAGATGGCTGCTGCCTCAAAATGGCGCCGCATCAGGGTATTAATTGAAAGAGATTGACTACTGTAGTAGTACAATGCTAACAGTTTAATACATTTTAAATCCAATTTAGCCGTGACCACAAAAACGTTATCGGGGGTTCCCTAATTTTTAATTACATTATTCAATTCATTACATGCTATATAAAATAAATAAATAAATATTATTTAGGACACATTTCACACACGGCTGGTTAACTCCATACTGAACTATTTCTAGTTTGTGTTATGGTAGCTAGCACGACTGATATACTACATATACATACATATATTATTTATAGATATATATTTAATAGATACATATTTTATAATTGCATATGTGAAAGCTATACTTGCGTCTGTTAGGTTGACGTAAAAGTAAGTATATCTAAAACCTATTCGTACTCCAGAGAGTGCGGGTAAGCCACGGCTAAAAGCAGGAAGGCAAGTCAAAGGAAAACTTTGTGAAGCTGTCGAGAATAGTGTTACTCGTCCCTACGGATAGCGCGGTAGAAGTCGCGTAAGTATTCTCAAAGTGCTTGGTAATTCGTTCATAAACTTACAAGACCGGAACCAACGGAAATTCTTGAGATTTTAAGACATTACGACGTACCTTGACAATCTCGTTGGAGTGATGGTTACCACGCCGGATTGCCAATCAGAGAGTCCCGGGTTAGATTCCCGGCTCGGTCAACATCTTTGTTATGAAGTTAATATATGTATCGGTATAAAGCATTTATGTAGGTATATGTAGTATATCAATTACTTATGTTAGCGGCCATAATATAAACTAGAAATGGTTTAGTATGGGGTCACCAGCCGTGTGTGAAATGTGTCCTAATATTTATTTATTTATTTATTATTTACCTTTCCTAAAATATCAACCGTTTTCGTACACAAGCATTTTAATTTCGATTTTCGAAAGCCTTTTGAAGCGTTTCAACGTTATCTAGTTACAATTTCAATAAAGCCGCAATTCGATCCTTATTTTCTACAAAAATAATCAGAGTGTTTCCTTCGACTTTACTCAGCCAAGTGTTTTCCTGTTTGCGAAGCCATATCGACCGCCTTTATCTCGCCTTATCACGTCATGGATCCATTATAAGAATAAACCGACTTTATTACGAAAAATAAAAGCTTTTCGCGGCTTCTCTTGGCCTCTTGAGATAATGCTGCAATTAAAATAAAATGTATATTTTGATGCAAATCTAAATAGAGAATTTGTACGAAATCTCTCGCCATTAGGGAGTCTCTTTGGCTATTAACTCATAAATGTTTCTACACAATTAAACTAATTAGACAGTAAAACTTACACACTTTCAAATGTTTTTTTTCTCTTTTTAGTTTCGCAATGTTGTAAAAAGTAACTGATAGTTTTTAGAACAGCAGATTTTGCGTTTGAACTTTTTTCGTCCGCATGAAAGTTAATAACTAAACTTCGACATCTTGATCGAAGTTGATCATGACCACAGAACATTTGCTTTATCAAATACAAAATACAAATAGTTTATTAACGGACATTTACAAAGTCTTACCTACTATGACTATAATCTATAATATAAAAATAAGTCGGGTTTTCTTTTCTGACGCTATAACTCCAGAACGCACGAACCGATTTCTTCCGGCTTCGAGAGGTTTGTAGCAAACAAAAATCAGGGAAAATTCGCCTACACGCGGGTGGAGCTGCGGGGTAACAGCTAATTTCTAATAACTATCTATACTTATCTCTAATTAATATTATCGATTTAAAAAAACGCAGCAAACTTTTATGTCAACTAACCGCCAATCAAAAATCCCCGACGACAAAAAGTTTTTATTCCATTCGTTGAGTCTGATTGGTGCCGAAAATGGTCTAAATATTCCTATGGCTCTACGTTATATATATACGTTCAAGAAACGATTTCTCACTTTAATCGTTAAACCTAATAATTTTAACCATTTACGATGTATAACGCTTAAACTGTTAATTCGAGGTAACTCGAATCTACGAGTACGAGTCTTAAATTAACATTTCACCATCTAAGTTTTCAGGCACATTCAATTAACCGGTCTAAGCATTCCGAGCGTAAAATTTTAATATTTTTATTTAAAGCCTGCCGTAAATTTTGTGCACATTTTTGCAGCGCAGGTTCACGCGCCGTTGTAAACGCAAATTGTTTGCAACGAGCTCAGGGTGCGCTAAAAGGGAGGTGTATCCACATACTTCTCACGGATTATTTCAGCGTTTGAAAGGGTTGTAAAGTTTGAATTTGCGGGAGGTCTAGGGGCACTCCGTTGACCTAGTGACCTCCGTCTGAATGGAGGTAGCTGGCTCACCTTCGCCAGGTGTAGGAATTGGAGAATTAGAACCATATTCAACGAACTTAGTGAAATTTGTGTTAGTGAAATATGAAAAGAGCGCTTTTGCTGACTCAAGGCAAAATACATGGATTTTTTATTTTATTACCCAGAGCCGAGACATACATATAAGAGTGCAGCAGCACTAAACCGTGAAGCATTATGAGCAGCCCACAATACATTCTCACTGCTGAGACTCGAGGCCTTCTCTCATTTGGAGAGAGATATAGGCCACAATCCACCATGCTGGCCAAATGCGAATTGGAGGATAAGTCGTCTTCATATATTCTAGCCCTTAACCATTTCTAGTTCGTATTATGGTTGCTAACACAACTGATATACTGCATATAACATACATACATATTTTATATATTTAACACCCAGACCAACAGCCAACAAATTTAGTTCAGCACAAAGATGTTGGCCATGCCGTGAATCCAACCCGGAACCTTCTGATTGGCAGTCCGGCATGGTAACCATTACGCCAACGAGGTCTTCATTTAACTACCAGCAATCCACCGTTATTGTATTTCCATGACCAACCTATTATTGTATTGTATTGTATATGCCAAGAATAAACGTATTTATTTTCTTTCTTTCTAAAATAACATCGCGGAACACAGCTAGTCTAACATACGTCATGAAAACGGTTGTGAATTAATCAAATGATAACGTAATACGATTCAATTCAAATAAGAATGTACTTAGTTCTTTACCAAAACTGATTTTTAACGGTCAACAAATTGTATAAATGAAGAAAATTTATTTATCTTTCTTATGGAAAGTGTAAATTCTTTATTGACTTAGCATAATTTACAAAGGCGTTAAAAATATTTTTATATATTATAGAGATCCTAACTATAAAATTTTATATAATAAAAATGACCATTATAAGAGCATAGTAATATAACGTAGAACAAACACAAAGCTGTGTTTGTGGGTTTACGTTGTCACGAAAAGAATAACTAATTAGGTCGCTAGCACTGGATTGTTTGTGTGTGCTCTGTTTCCACGAGTATTTTACTTTAATAGTCTCTTTGACTTTAGGGATTTTCTTGGAGCTGTAACTTGTATAAATGGTTGTTTGTCGAAGTGGTATATGAAGAACTGAAACAAAAATATGTATTGATTCTTAACGATATTTATTTATATTATTTTTATTTAAATCTCACTTTTTAATTGTATTTATTTTTTCTGTGACATACTTTTATTTTTAATTCAATTTATTTTACTAATAATTTTATGTCATATTATGATATGGGACTTGATCCTTAAATAAACGAATTTGAATTTGATAAACTTATTATATGTGAACATATTAGCCAGGTTTGATTTTGTCAATATTTTTTATTTTTGGAATTGATTTTAGTTTATTTAATTATAAGTTGAGTTATTCAAATTTTGTATTTTAATACGGCTGGTTAATCCCATACTGAACCATTTTTAGTTCGTATTATGGTTGCTAACACAACTGATATTCTACATATACATACATATTTTATATAGATACATACTCGAATTTAACACCGACAGCCAACAAATTTAGTTCAGCACACAGATTTTGACCGTGTCGAGAATCGAACCTGGAACCTTCTGACTGGCAGTCCGGCATGGTAACCATTACGCCAACTTAACGATGACTTGAAGATGCTTGACGACATATTTTTCAACTTTATTTAGGGTGGTGGGTTATTTAGCTCATCTATATTCAGTTTACCTCTATCTCGATACAAGAATACCTAAAAAGAGTAACTCGCCTCGTCCAGACGTCGACAGCAAAAACTTCGCAGCAAAACAACAAACACGCCAAAATATCACAAAAGACGCTACAATTTACTGGGTGTAAGTTAACCTGTTCAATGCCACATTGTGTTGTGCCAATGCGCAAATTTATGATTATGGCATATTGGTTGTAACTCCTGCGGGATAACCGGCTGAAGGCCGACTGACTTCTAACTTTATGAGGGTTTGAATGTTTGAGCCCCAACGCTTTGAATCTGGCATGCATTGTTATTGTTAACCAGTTTATCGTTCGTATTGTATCGCGTTCTAACATTGTTTATTTGGACACAAACAATAGTAGACAAGATCTTAATTGTGGGACGGAAATATAATTGCACAGTTTTAGAGGTAGTGTGTAGAAGGCATTTGAAGGTTGGGTTGTTTCTATGATTATTTATGTAACATTGCCTATGTAATAACGGGGCAATTAGAGTATATTTTTATGTAGGTTATTTTTTGTATTGCACAGTGCTAAGGTATTTTCTAATGCTCGCCTGGAAAGCACCTTACAATGTGTTCCGACAGCCTCCTTGAGAACCAGTTATTCCGGCCTAGGCATGCTCCTGTTTAGACCAGAGTGTCGGTGGATATGTGATTACGCGCCGTACTGGTCAAATGTCTAGCTTTAAGGAGGTTCAAAAACTTAGGTTTTTTTTTTACAGTTCAAGCAATCAATATATAAACATAAATTATCATATTTATAGTAATTTAAGTGAATTTTGAATGGTCAATAAAGTTAATCACAGTCGATTTTATAAGAAAGTTCATATAAATTGTTTTTTTTTTACCTAATGTGGCAAAAAATCACCAAAATAAAAAGGATTTTTGGAATAAACGACGTATGAAAATAATATTATCATTATTCTTCTTCTTAAAGTGTCTTTCTACTAATGGATGTTGGTCGTCAGCTTATTGACGAAATAGTTCATCGACGCTGGCAATTCTTCGCTGGATTTAATCATATAATATCAAATGCTAACGCAAGCGTAAACTCCAGAGGTATCTGACAAGTGTAGGTTCCAATCCCTCAATAAATAGGATACGAATCGGTGCGACATTTCTCCCGGTATGATATCAGAGACCTCCAGAAAATATAATATGAATGCCGCTCGAGTTTACGACTGCGGTAATAGACTACAAGATCTAGACGTCTGCGCGTAAGTACCTGGATTTTATCTCAAGCTGTCCGTGGCAGAAGACGCAATATGCGTTCTTTTTATATTCTACTGAACTTTACTTTGGACATGGACCCAATTCCTATTCATAGGAATAGAAAGAAGGATGTGACTATTTGTACGGGTACTGGACGAATAAATTTAATTTATTAAAGATCATTTATTATATTTAAATAAAATTAAATAAATAAAATAAATAAATATTTTTTTACGGTATCCAAATCGGCAAACATTTACCATTTATTGGTTTAATTTTTTTAATTTGCAGTACCCGTATTAGTAATTATAAATTGTTCGTACAGTACCCGTATCTATTAATACGGGTACTGTACGAACAACACAGCTTGAAAGAATTTAAAGTGCAACACTATTGCGAGATCGGTCTTGGATAATGTGTGTCTCAGACCAAGGATGTTGGACTCAAAATTAAAACTTGGAACAAATCAAGACGTTAATTTAATGGTGTATTGTATATAATACTTAACATTATGAACCAACATTAAATACTTATATAAGTTTTATCAAGCTTACTTCTTACAAATATAACTACTAATAATATAATGCGGAACTTGGTATGTATTAGTATAAGTGTGTGTTACTTCATTACGCTCAACGGTTGAACCGATTTCAATAAAATTTATTATAGGTATGCCACTTTTTATCCCACATTAATACGGGTAGCTCCACGGGGACAGCTAGTCAATAAATATATGCTTCTATTTTACTGGAATTATCAAACTAAGAGGTAGGCATTCTCATTCAAACTATTCTAATAGCTTGAGAAATAGGTCTGAGTCAGAATACCTATTATAATTTACTGAGCGTCTCTGGAACGCTTTCAAGCCGTTGAGAATGCCAATTCATTAAAGGCTTTCAAATTACCAGCCTATCCTACCTATTTGAGTCTACACTAAGCACCTCTTATAAGTAAGTACTCAAGATATGCCCACGTTTTATCACTATTATTTGACTACCAAAATTGTCTTACTCCCCCAGGAGATAAATAATACCAAAATGGTTATCACTGAAGGCACTGAATTAATAAAAGGCGAGCGTTGCTCGGTGAGATAAATGACTGCTTTAATCAGACGGCCTCTGATCCTAGCTCTACTCCAATGACTGGTTTTTCAAGTAATGTGTGGATTTGCACTCAATTTTTTATATTTTTATTCGATTTACGGTGAAAGAAAACATTGTGAGGAAACCGACATGATTGAGGACCGTTGATATAAAAAAGAAGTCATTGGTGCCGGGCCGGGATCGAACACGGGGCTGTCTGATTTAAAAGCAGGCGTTTTCCCACCGCGCCCACTAGCTTCATTTTTGTGTTTGTAATGCTGCAAATAGCTTGGAATATCTGTTCAAGTAATAAATCTGGCTTGTATGAGATGGAGATATTTTACATGGTGTTTACATCGCGCTCAAATGGGGTCGAATAACAAAACTGAGAAATAATGGGACGTTATGGACTATTTGATATGTGGGATGTAGCATGTTGCGTGCGGTTATTTTCGATTGTAGATAAAATATGACGAGTAAATAAACCATGTTTGAGGCTTAATATTTAATATGGTAATTTACTGAATTAAATTGAAAATTATTTACGTATTTATTTGATATTGGCTCACATTTCATTTTACGTATTAAATGCAAGTCAACTCAAATCAAGGTTTGTGTTGAGTTTTGTGGAGGAAACCTCGTTTGTATGATTAGTAGTCTGATGGAAATCTTTGTTCAAATGTCTTTATTAGGAATGTTTATTAGAGTTTATAATGAGCTTTTATTCAGATTTTATAATCTAGTCACAATATAAAAATTCAAATCGTGATTAAACTATGTTTAAATGTATTCTTACTATAAAAATATTTAGGAATTAAAATAATAGATACCTACACACCTATTGATGTTAGTAAGATAAGACATAATAGTAATTACATCTGGTTAAAACAAAATCACAATAGTACATCACGAAGTTTATCCTTTTCTGTCCTTCACTCAAAACCAAAATCCAAATAATGTTTCACGAAGTTTTACTCAGATTTCTCATTTACCTCACCAGATTTGATACCGTCTCTCGTAAAGTCATTAAGATTTCACAGACTGAAATAAGTTTGGGGTTGTTAAGCCCACCGTCCGCTTATTTATAGCTTGCCAGAACATCGCACTGTAAATATCATAAACTTTATTTTCAACATCTTAAAATTCGTGCGGTTAGGAACTTTCCGCAAACAGCGATTCCGGAAATGTTTTTAACCGTATTAACAAGTTTTTAAGATTCAAACTTGAATATGCTACACGAGTGAGCTCAGAATGTTCTTTAGAATTTCGGAGCCGACATCCACCGTTATGGAAGTTATAAAACTATGTTTTGTACGAACTAGAGCCACGTTCAGGTGTTAGAAAACAGTTAGCAATGTACTCTATATTTTTTTCACTACTTAACAAAAGATTCCGCAACGAATTCTGTACCCTATTTTTGAAGCCAGTCAAAAAGGCTATTACAGCAAATGTTTAGAATACTACCTTAAACAAAGAAACAAATACGTATTTCAGTAAAGCATATTTACTTTTATTCGACGTTTCCAATATAGATGATCCAATATGTTTTATTTCAAAAGATCGTTTCATACAATCCAATTTAATATGGTACCTTGTATTTCTGCGAAAGAAACTACAATTTGGTTCAGTTTATTTTGTTAAACCCGGTGTATTAGGTTTCGATATCTATATTATTGTTTCTCGATACTTATCCAATATCCTGCGCAGTTTTCTTACGATTACGTGAACTATTTTCGTGGAACAGGCAGTACATTGCGCTTCGATGATCACTATCGCTTGTCTTTACAAACAAACTAAAACTATACCTCTATATTATTATTAGCTCCTAAAAATTGTTACTATCAACAGATAAGCTTTATTTAGTTCCCAATGGTGTTTATATAGATATTAAATAAGTTTTAATTAAAAGCTAAGAAAACCTGTTGTTTTTTTATGGTGGCCATCTTTGTTACTGTATACTCTACTTTTTCATTTGATATTAATTTATCGATATTAGGGAATTTGTGAGGAATATGTAATCCACCATTTTGTGGTAGAGGCCATCTTGGGTCTATTTAAAAAAAAAATATCAGTACATTTCTTCGCGACTGACAATGTTACAGACAGACACACACAGAGGGAGACACGTCAAATTTTTAACTTCCTATTGGTTTTTGCATCGGGGGCTAGAAATGACATTCGCACGATGACTTCTATTGTTGCTATTTATAGATAGATAGATAGAAATTCTTTATTGGACACATTAAATTAAAAAAAAAAGAAAAAGAAAGTGCTTACACATTAGTGTGCCACAATTGGCGGCCTTATCGCTTAAAGCGATCTCTTCCAGGCAACCTTTGGATGGAGAGTAGTTTAAAAACAACTTTTATTACTCTTTAATAATAATTTATTTATTACTCTTTAATGTTATTAAAATTCGTTTCGTACTATACTCACTTAAGTTGTAGCGGTATGTTTTTTTAATTAAGCCTCTTACAAAGCCCAAAAGTTTAGCACTAGAGATTTACATGAGTACAAAAACATAGGAGCTCGAATTTCCTAAGGCAAATTTATTTCAGGCCTGAACAAATATCCGAGGCACCCAACCGAGTAGATTGCACCAACGAGTATTAGGGCCTGAAGGATCTGGATTCTGTTTAATCCGATATACGCTTACATCGCTTCCTTTTGCCGTTTCACTTCCTGACTTATATTTAAAATTATTGAAGTTAGAGAAGTCGAAGTGGAAAGATTTTATCGACCAAGACGTGAAGGTTTATTTACACAGTTTGTAAGAACAATAAGAATTTATTCATACTTGATTAATATAATCAATCCTATTGTAGTTAAACGCACCGATTTTATTTTAAATATATTTTTACTCAAAACTTAAATTGTTGCTAAACTATTTAGCTCATGTTATGTTATGGCATTACATTGTTCATATGCATATTTTGTACGGACTAAACCAAACCGTCTACAAAAGTCAAATCTGACTAAAGAAAAAATTGACATTTGATTCATATCATAATATACCATTGTGATGATACTATATTAACTAATGATATTATATTATTAGAATTAGAATTGAATATTGACATTGATAAATATCATACCTATACTTTTGCAATATTATCATATTATTTGACTTGTAAATTTGGTGTTATCAATAAATTACTTGTATTTTATGTTGATAAATAAATTTAATATCACTTCATTGAATTTAACTTTAATTTGCTTACACCACCGCTTCTAGTTTACTAAAAAAACGCATAGGCGCTCCTTTTTTCTAGAAAGAACAATTCCCGTAACACCATCGCATATCTGCGGGAATTTACGAGTGCCCTCGAAACCATAAAACCGAACATACCATTCGTGCGTGAGAAATGCTCAAAAAAACATGATGAGCTCTGGGAGTATCGTTTGACATACGCCGCGTATGCGCTATGAAAATGTAATAAGGCCGACATGAATATGCTGCTACGGCAGAGGGTTGCTTAGCGAAGGCATTTTTCAATTGCCCTTGACAAGTCAGGGTTTGAGAAATGAACCGTTTTTGGGATCTAATCTCGTTTCCTACACAATATACTAGATCCAAGCAAGATTGAAGAAAGGTGTATGCTTTTTTCACAGACTTAGGTATAGTGACTTAGGTATAGGTATAGTTTATTATTTATAAGTTTTAATAATAGTTTTAATTTAATTTGGTTTCATACTTATTAATTTGGTTTCATTAATGTTCTAAAATTATATATGTTATCATATCAATATTAGTTTCGTAGCAATGCTATGTGTTTTTGACTTAAAATCTAGACAATTATATAATCAGCTTCTTTGACGACATGAATTTTAATAAATCTCTTTGTATATCTCGACTAAAGCGCTTAAATAAATCCAACCTAAGCTCTTATTCTGAAAAGCTATTAGAATTTTTTTTTGTGTCTATTAGATGTTTCTGGTATGACTTTAAATAGGAAGATTAAACTTACTACTAACGTAATACAACAAACACAGCACCACTGTTCAAGAATACATTACGCCCTTGAATAAGCAAATAATTATCTTATTAAAAAGCGAGTATTTCACTATAATCATTGATAAAGGAACCCCCAAATAGGTTTGAATTGTTTACATAACAACTTCCCAACAGTATTCCAAATTGTTCACTTTACTAACATTGTATAGTTCCTTGTTATAGAATTATTGATATTCACGTTTGCATAACTAAAGTTATTGTAGTTTATTTATTCCAAATTGTTATTGTTTTCTCAGTACGTCCCGAATTGTAATTGTTTCTAAACAATAAACATTTAGGTAGCTCTCTAGTCGATTCGATGCTAATAGCTTCGCTCGCGCTACTTCAATGGAATTCTTTGCATGCATACACACATTGATAACTGAAATTCTACTTTCACGAATTATGTATGTACATAGAAAATTAAAGATTTATGACATTCATGATTCAATTAGAGTGCAGACAAAGTAGCAGTAGAGGTATAATTCAAACATTGTTTTTTTACCCCATAATCACTGAACGAGTGTGTAGCAATTATTTAATCAATTAGCAATTAATGTTTATTATTATCTTCTTATATATAAAATTTCCATGTCATAATTTGTTAGTTACCGTTCTCCTCCGAAACGGATTGACCGATTATACCAAATTTTATATGCGTATTCAGTAGATCTAAAAATAGGCTACTATCTATTTTATAAGGCAAAAGAACGTTTGCCGGGTCAACTTGTTGTAATATATTATTGCTACTAAGCTATTTCATTTGATTTGATATATATTAAATGTGTATTTTTTATTTTAGAGACCGAAAAATAACAAGGATTTTTTTACGTGGAAAAGGCTTATACGGGAAATGCATATTTGACAACCTACTTGATGTTATGCTATATACTGTGTTTTAAGATATAACAACGTTACCTAGAAGAAACTTATTTAATCTAGAATTAAAGACCACCCGATTTGGAAAGAGGGTTCCAAATTTTTGCACTTTTCACAATGGGGGTCGGAGGGAGTCGCTTTGTGTAAATCTTTGTAATTTCGACCGTGAATCGATGTCCCCTCGCTGCGTCTCTGCTCGTTCTATAAACTTTTACAGAGAATTTTGCAGCCTCAGTACTTAACATAAAAATGTTTTCTACTTTTCAAAAATGTGCTACTTACACTAACACTGTCATTTGTACCTATTTCACAGAAGCAACAGTGCTATACATTTTTAAAACTCAATCTAAACTTCCTCTCTTGTGTCTTCTACAACCCTACAAAGTAAGATTAGCTTTATTCCACGTTTGCTTTATGCCACCTTTGAAAGGAAAGCTCTTTGCTAAGATAAATAGGTTTCATTGTAGTCTTGCAAAGTAAGGCTACTGGTTTTAGAATTAGTTTAGGAGAATAACATAATTTCTATGTTGTATGAACTATTAAATAATCTATAGTTACTATGAAATATTCATTGCCAAGAGATAAGATCCTCAAGCTCCTATGGCTAATTACATATGGGTATCATAGAAATATGATATAGTTATATGGTATTTTTTTTACCTTGGTATAACTTTCTGTGACAACTGATTCTTAAATTCAAGCTCCTTAATTCATCACATAAACCATGGAACAGCTTTAAAGCGTTATTAGGGATATAGAAAACACATTTCATGTCTTCAGTGTATTTAAAACTCAGCGCTACCGTAGGTCGGAAAACACGTTAAATTGTATAGGTCCCGGCTGGTTAGTGTTAGCACGAGCAGACGTTAAGCTGAGTCAGAGGCCGTAGGGAGGCTGAAAACTCTCCACAACAAAGTTTGGCTACTTCACTCAAACGAAGAAGAAAAAGAAGTGTAGTAAAGAAGTATAATTCTGTAAGGTGATAAGGTTTCTTCTAGGCAATCAAACTAGATCGATGACTGTGACAAAGCTTATCTTGCATTAAATAAACAAAATAATACCAAACAATTCAACGACATTTTATATTAAATGTCATCGTTGAATATTTTATCAGAATTGTACAATTAAACGAATAAAGCCCTTTAACTTTTATGTAATTACGATCGTCGAACATTAAAAATAACGTTACTAGGAAAAATTTCGTGGGTCAAAAAATAATTCCGATTCGAATGTTAAATAAGCTTAAAAATATAAGGGTGTTAGGGCAATCTGGGCCGCAGCGAGGCCGGAGGGACAATCAATTTTTGCGATATGTAAGGGACCTCATTATTATGTAAGGGCCTATAACTGTGCGTGCCAAATTAGTTTTGCTGATCCTGTTTGACTTACAAAATCGATACCTTGTTAACATTGATAATAATGTTTTCACATAACGGGAACATCAGATTATGGTTGTTAGGTTTGGGACATATAGTTATTGATTTTTGTTTTTGAATTGCTGGGCTAGTAAGTAGTTAAGTTTGACGAGTATTTTAAATTAAAATACATACTGATTATGGTGGTGTATAATTGCTGCTTAAGGGTGTATGTTTGTGTGTGATAAAATCTTACCAATATAATATATGCGAAAGTTTGTGTGTATGTTTGTTACATCTTCACGCTCAAACGGCTTAGCCGATTTGATGAAATTCGGTACGTACATAGTTTTGACCCTGGATTAACACATAGCCTATTTTATCCTGGATTAACGCGGGTACGCGTAAGTGAAATAAAAAGATTTTACTCGAACAATTTCTCGTCTTAAAATTTTGTTAATTATTATCAAAGAGCAAAATAAACTTTATTAATTGTCTAAAACAACAGACTGAAAACTTTTAATGAATTGACACTAAATCATAATAAAAAGAGGGAAAGCCGAGAGACAGAAAAGATCTGTTTCATTTTATCGCCGCCCTTCAGCTGTCTTCGAGAAAAACAAAGGGCATTAAAAGATCATGGATTGGCCATTCAGTCATATAATTGTGTCGTAAAATTCCTTTGCCTTTGACCAAAAAGCAACGTGACGCAATTTCCGATTCATTAGGCCTTAGCTATTCTGTGCACGAGTTTGCTAAGATTATCTCTTGTGAAGGTTCGAGACGACAAAGCGGTTTCGGATTAAGTTTTATGAGTGCGCGGTTTTAGTCTTAGTCTTTACATTATACGGTTTATTTACTCAAACAATAATGTTCAATTTGGTATCTTTATAAACGGACTGAAATCATGTGATTACCTTCAGATCACCTTAATTAGCCGAGCTACAAGCGCAACTGAAATCCAAATTCAAATCATTTATTGCAGATATGGGTTTTTAAGTTATTACAAGTTATAATGTTATGTCCCTCATAATCTTCGCCTTTAGTCATGCAATATACTATAACTAACTGCACATTGATAAAGCTTCATTTAGACGAAGAGACGTTTTAAACTGATATTATTTTACGTTTATTATAATCTTAGTTAAACATACAATAAATGCTCAGGGATAGTCCTGTTATTTTTACTTGTATCAAGCGTGCGTGACCTAAGTATTGTTTTAGGGTGACGTTAGATATTTGCAGCTGAATACATCGTTCTACCAGCATTATGTTGAGTTGCATCTGTATATTAGAGCAATTTATAATATTGAATTTAAATAAAATTTGGCGGATCGTCCTTCGCCATCGGTGTGTGTAGGCCGTTCATTCGGTATCTACTTGTTTATCTCACCAATATAAACTCAGTACAATTGCTTTTGTTTTCATTGATTTATCAAATTAATTAAGGAGAGGAAGAGGACCTAGAAGATCATAGTTAGACCAAATTTAGGAGAAGGCGAAAGTCATGTCGTATAGGGAGGTCAAGGATTTGGCCGAAGATAGAACCTGGAAAAAACTCCACAGACAAGAGTCCAGCTCTTAAATATTGAATGAATGAATTAATCAAATTAATTAAGAAAATAGCTGATGAAAACCACTTTTAAAGCCAATAACTTGCGACCTGCCATGTGTTAGCAATATGATGACGAATCTGTCTCATCTGTCAAAAGTCATTTCATTCATGAATGATGACATGAGCATGCAGTGTCTGTAAACAAATCATCAACTTTACTATTAACTAAAATCAAGACGTTTGTCATGCGCCAACCCACACTTGGTCAGCGTGGCGGATTATGACCTATAACTCTCTCCTCGTTTGAGAAGGCCCCGAGTCCCAGCAGTGGAAACCTATAATAGTGGACTACTTAAAACAAATTAAAAATTAAATCAAGTCTCCGTCTCCCTCCGTCATATTAATTATTTATATTTATTATATTTATTTATTCGCAGTAAATAAAAGTATTGTTTACTTCTAATTTACTTTGGGCGACGAAAAACTTCCAACTGCTTTTGTTTAACAAGTTTGAATGGAAGGAATTCGGAACTGGTAATTTTTGTTAGCTATTGAGTTATAAAAGTTTGGCAGGTTTCTTAGCGAGCTTTTACTTTATTTTTAGGGTGAATTCGCGCTTCCAAAGAGCTTCCGGCCGGTAAATTACTTGTGAAAGTATAATGATGCAGAGTTCATACTCAGGGTTTATTAGCAGGTCTTTCTAGATATAAAATAAAATAACAAACATTAGATTACAATCTATGGTTACCATGTTGGACTTCCAATCAGAATCTATCTAGAGAGTCCAAGATTCGATTCCTGGCACAGTCAACATCTTTGTGATAAACTAAATATGTTGGCTGTCGGACTAGGTGTTAAATATGTATCGATATAAAGTATGTATCTATTTGTTATATATCAATTGTGTTAGCAACCATAAAACAAACTAGAAATGGTTTAGTTTATGGGCTTACCTTAAACGTTCGAAATGTGTCCTTCTTAAAAAAGGGATTCTTTATCAACAATTGTTTTTTTCGAAAATTACCCAAATGAATATCGAGTGTTAAGTTTATAAATATATATTCTTAAAATACAACCAAATGGTTATTGGTAAAAAATATCTCGTTCAGAATATTTCACGTTATTCTGATTCTTTTCAAAGAATAACGAAACACGCGCAAAACACACAATAGAGAAAGATAAACCGAAAAATAGCTCAACATTGTTCGAAAATAATAAAATCTGATCGAAGCCCGCATGTTTTACATTAACAAAAAAGTTTTATCCAGTGTGACATTGATGGTATGAAGTTAGAGCAGGGTTGCCAGATGTTTGAGATTTTTTAGAAATGTGTATCTTTCTAAGTCGCCGTACTGTATGGCCAGTGATAAGATAGGTCTGAAACGACGTAAAAATACTTGGATTTTGTATCCACATCAACTATTAATAGTCACTGTAGTATTGTTAGATTAGTACATCTAATCTCTTATTAACATTATAGTATTATGGCCATACAAGTTTTTGGAAGTTTGATTAAAAGAGATATTATATTATTTTGATAAATATGATTTTATTGTAAATGACCTTTATTTATTGGAAGGTAACGTTATAAGCTGTAACTATCCGCCTCCAGTAGTTTTCAAGTAGTCAGTCACAAGCACTAGTTCGTCGAGAGATAGTTCTTAAATAGACTATACCATAGTTCTTAGACTTTACCAATATTATAAAGAGGGAAAGTTTGATTTTCGTTTGTTTGTTTGACGCAAATAGGCTCCGAAACTACTGGACCGATTTGAAAAATTATTTCACGGTTGGGAAGCTACCTTATCCCCGAGTAACATAGGCTATATTTTGTTTCTCTTTGCAACTCAGATTATTTTATAGCCCGTACCAAGCCGGGACTGGCTGCTAGTACTACCTAAGCTTACGCGAAAAGAGAAAAGATAGATCAAAATTTGAATCTAAAACTGGCAACCCTGCAGGTTCCATAAAATCGTTCGTACTGATGAAAGATTGATGAACCTTTCAATGTAAAGGCAAACCTTCATAAATACGTTGCGAGAGAATGAAAAAGTAACGGACCAATATCGGAGGTTTTTCCTTTTCCGGCTCGAATCTCGACGGTTATTTATTAACTTCCAGTTGAGTTATATCGATGACATATAATTAAGGAAAGATTTATTTTTCGAGAAAGTATATTTAAATTAGATCTGAATATAAATAAGTGTCATATGTGAATTAAACAAACCTAGGTCAAAATAGTATAATATGTTTAGTATGCATACTTCTAATATATTTTAACATATTCATATGCTGGAAAAAAAATATTTTACACTACTCAATATGTATGTGTAAAATGAACGATCGCGAGATCACTATAACTAGATCGTAAAAGAAAACAAATAAAGAAGGAATCGTAAAATGTATTTCTACCACACATAACTTGAAAATCAAGTCGTAGATGCAAGACTGTTGTCGAATAAAGGTCAGTCTGATTTAAAAGTAGATGTTTCCCCACTGAGCCAAACTCGCTTTTTTTTTAAAAAACCAAATTTTTTAGGACCAAAATGGATAGGAAGAAAATATAATTTAAGCATAGAATATTCTTTAACATTAAGAAATCATAAATGCATTCTGATTGTACATGTACCTACATAGTTTATTTTATTTATATGTTTGTACACACTACGGTAATAATCACGAGAACCCTCGTCTTATCTCAAACAACAGAAGTTAATCGCAGCCAAAGGCGAACATTCATTATGTCTAAACATAGATAGAAATACTTTTACAACCAACGTAATACAGATTACAATAAGCAGCGTTATATGGAGTGATGGAATTGTATCTAACGCAAACTTTATAAAAAATATTTGGTATATAACTCGATTGAGTCCTACTAATATTATAAATGAAAAAATTTGTGTGTGTGTGTGTATGTTTGTTACATATTCATGCTTAAGACTGAACCGAATTTTGATGAATATGGTATGAAGATATGCTAAACTATGGATTAACAAGATTAAGTACTAAAACGTTAATTGTATGTATAGTTTGTTGTTCTCTTATGTAATTTGTACGCATAAACATCTTTTTGTAATAAATATAATTCTTCTTTATGTATTTATTCTTTAACACATTAACGGCTACTTTTATCCCGGTTTAATCTCTATTATACTAGATCAACGCAAGTACACTGCGAGGCGCTGCTAGGAAAATGAGATATCGTTTCCTCTTGCTTACTCGTATTTGGTTATGCATGTGAGAGAAGGTGAACTATAAAATGTTTTCGGTTCTGACTCGAACCATCAGTCCATCACAAAACTTCTAGCGTGTTAAGTAATATTTTGAATCTTATGTTTCCTAGAAAATTAATCAACGAAATTATTTTAATTGCATTCTACAAAAAACGAGAGTGCTTTTGTAGTATAAAAAGGGTAAGAAATCGATCGTGTTATTTTTGCTACGGCAATGTCCTTTTACGTTATTTTCAGGTCCTTACCTATTTAGCGAGAAAAACTGTATAAATAAACATGTACTTATTTTATTCGCTTCATCTCAACACCAGCCTTAGATCCCTTAAGGGCGAGCACTTTAGCCTTAATCCATTCATTAAACCTTCGTCATTTGGGAGCAAGTTGAGCAGTAACGCTGCAAAGCCTCAACCCGGCCATAGAATATTTATTCATTAAACCGAGCACCTAGTAGTTAAAACAAAGTTTTGACATACGACTGGCATTAAGTATGCATTTCTATGCTGTGCCATTCCTAAGCGATGTAATGGCTTTTTTTTACTCTTTACAGCTAATCATTTGACCAGCAGAGTGCTTGACCACACGAGGTTGCGACTCTCCAGTCTAAGGTGGAGCATGCCTAGTTTGGGATAACTGGCTCTCAACGAGGCTGTAACGACTGAGGGTGGTTGCTAGCCAGGCGAGCGCAAGAAAATGCCCTATCACCGTGATATGGTTCCTTCACGATGTTTTCCTTCACCTAAAGCTTGAGCTCATTAGCGGAGATTCAAATCGAATGCTAATCTATTCAAATACAGTTGTATAATTAAAAAAATAAACGACATACCATTATGTATATTTTAGTATCTAAAAAGGACAGTATATGTTCTATATATCTATACATATGCCAGTATCTTGTTTCAATGCAGTATATATAAATCACATCATGCAAAATCTGAGTAATGGCTAGGACATAAATTTCCATGACGATGTCGGTTATTTAGCATAATCTACGTTCGTTGAAGGATACGCCTGTAGCGAAACTTTGCTTAAGCAATTACTATACATAGTTAAAATACAGTTGGTTAGGTTTGCTTGAGGATGGGTGGCCGAGATTGTTTTTACCTATATAAAAATTTACTCCCAAAAAAACATCTATCTTCAATTATTATTTAATTCTATTATCATTAGTTCTATTTTTTCTATTTTTTCTTTTATTCGCTATCGGCGCGGCCACGCCTTGAGCAAAATTATTCCGCAATGGTTGGTTTTGAAGGTTTGAAGTCCTGTGACATCATATATTTTTTACTATTGTGTATGCTTTGTGCAATTCTCAAATTATATTGTTTTAATTCTATGTTTATTTACATCACATTTATTTCAAATTTAAACGCTTAAAATTTATTAACGAAATGATCGAATACTAAAAATATTAGATATATAGTATTTTATAAGACGGAAGAAAACATGAAATAAGTTGAGATTAAACTCTGTATGCAGGTCACCGTCTTCGTCAGCCGAGCTTCGTAGCTCGAAGTTCATCTACTGCAGATTGTAGAGCTTCTACGTCTCTACGAATAAAAGGCTCGCAAATATTGAGAGGACTTCGGGCTTTAGATTGCATTGATGTCCTTTTTAATTTCTGATTGGCTTTTAAAGAATTTTCAAAAAATGCATTAATAGTTTTAACTAAGTAAATAAACATCCAATATCCGAGGCGATCCAGCAGACGAGTGAAAGCCTATAATAAATTAATTATACTAGACGTTAACAATACATTTCTACTCGTATTCATTACTGCCAAACTTTAAACTGTAAATGAAACTTCAACGCAAAATATTAAATTGAAACGTGAAAATTATTCAGAGTCCCTGAACAGTTTCAATTATCATTTAGAATTAAATTGTCCTCAGTAAAATTATTGGTGGAGCTACATCGCTTAGCGTTAATTTGGCGTTTGATGACGCACCATCAAGATTCGCTGCCGGATACCAAATATAGGGCAAGATCTGCCGCCTCCTGCTATCCTAATTGCAAGGGGACGGAGACGGATTCAGAGAAAAGGAAAAAGTTGGCAAATGCCTACAAAATTCTGGCCAAAGCATATATACGTTTCGTTAACCTGAATAATCTTTGTGTAAATGTAGAATTAACCTAAAAACTCATCTGTATAAAAAAAATAGTAAGAATAAAAATAAAAATAGTAGTGTACTTAAAAACAAGAAACAGCATTTTATGATTCTTTGTTGTCTATCTAAATTATTCAAGTTTAACTTAGAGCAAAATTAAAAGACTTTTCTAAGTTTTGCTTTTATTAAAAACAACATTAAAAAAAACTTGAGAGGTGTCAAGGACCCCGGATGGAACGAAGTTCTTTTCGATTAATTAGTAAAGGAATATACATATATATTTTTTTATTTAAGTTATAATATTTTTTTTTGTATTAATAACCAATATGATGTAATATAAACTTACTTAATCAGTAGGTTCAATCGCAACTCCACCTGAAACGAATGGCGCTGTTGTCAATAGTGAATACCGTTATATTGATAGACGTATTTGACTTCCAAACAAATTTTGGAGATGCGACTTTACCATACCGTGGGCAAAAAATTTCGTGACAAATTTTTGTACAAATTTTATCCGTCTAGCCCCCCTTTCATTACGCGCGATACGGAACTTCATTCTAATATTTTCATTCAGAGCAGGCCCCACCCCGAAATCGCAGATCCATCTCTGTATTTTAGAAGGACACTAGAAGTGTTTGTAGAGCACAGCTTGCTCTGAATTAATAATGTTTGAGAAAACCGGATATTTTTAAACTCTGGCTATGATAATAAAACGCATAATCATAAAATAGTAAAAAAACATACCTACACATAAAAAACACACAAGACCCCTAGGCAATCATAAAACTGCAATCAGTTGGTCATACTCCTTAGTTCTTACTAAGTTTGTTCTTAAGTTAGTTCTTACTAAGGTGTATGACCAATTGGTGCAGTTTTATGACTGCCTAGGTGACTTGTGAGTTTTGTATGTGTAGGTAAAATATCAATTGTATATATATTTATTAATAAAGCTAGGTAAAAGATTACCTAGCTGTACTTGTAAAACAAAAAATAAAAATAAATGAACCAACTACAAAAATGTTTGTGGAAACTTTTGTTGTTTTCATATACGAGTAAGCCTGCGAAACGTACGAGCCAAAGCCGCTGGTAAAATAGTTGACAGTTATAACACTCGCCTGTTGTTTCATTTCGCGATAAGTTAATATCTGGGTCCAAATTTGCAAATATACACTTCGTATAGGTTTATATGTTATCTCTATTACCTACCATTTTCTAAAACTTATATGAGCGATGCGTGACCAAAACGTATGCAGACTCACCTACTGTTGTAAATTTCAAAACGTATACCTATGGTCATACGGGTGGGTCGCCCTAACATTTAATGTTTTTGACATTTATAATTTTGTCCACTTTTTTTTGTATACTTGTCCAAAAAAATGATAATTAATTTTTGATCAAATAACTCACATAATTTATATAGCGTAAACTTGGCCTCCGTTATAAAAAATATTGAATACTTTTAACTTTTGGCTGATTTTTTTTTATTCCTAGAAAAGTACATAAGCTATATATTAATTTATGGACAAACTAAAGCTCTCCGTCCAGACGTGCCCATCAAACTTCCTACATATTATGATAGTGTTGACTGTCCAAATAAAGAATTTGATTTTGAATTGAAAATCTCTAGGGTATTCCGGCTCAACGTTGATAGCAATGCTATTCAACGTGGTAATGCTGCCAGCATGTTGAGCACACTGCTCTTTGGTAATAGTCGAAAGCTATTGGACTAGCTTTAGTCTTCTATCTAAAGCTAATCCAAATTCCTTCGTTTTTGTAGTAGTTAGTTGATATTATTGCAAAAAGCTGTGAATCTCTGCATCTGTGAAATATTTACTTATTTTATTCAATGAAAATGAATCAGTATTGTATGTGTTCAGTATATTATTAGAATCATAATAAACCGATGCTCTTATTGGAGTAAATTTCCATGTAAAGCGAAAACAATAGCTAATTGAGTTAAGGGCGAGCTTCCGTCACTGATATCCTTTTATCTTTGAAGCGCAAGCATCAAAGAATAACGATTTTTAGAGAATTCTATCTATAAGGCAGAATTTTTACCATAACGCCTTTTTTATTTGATTGCCTTGAGCACAAAATCTTTTATTTAATATTATTATCTTACATAGTTTGTAGTTGCATAGTTTAGTTTACATTACAATTCACTTTTGATTTATTATAAAAATGTTTGATTAATTGATTTGGCATTTAAATATAAGTATCTATCTAGATAGAATGTAGTTTGTCAAAAAATTAAAAATTGAGAAGCCACAGATGGACTGCCCAAGTTTCATCTAGAACAAATTAAAGACGTGCATATATTTTTTGTATTTTGCTTTTCAAGCCCCTTTAAAATAGCTCAAAATAAACTAAACTATAAATTTCATATATTTTGTAAAATTTTGACACAGTAACATAATCGGTAGGGGAGAAACTAGCACAGATATAAATGCCAAAGTATAAAATATGTCCTTCACTCGACTTCTAAGGGTCGTCTGAATGTGAGAAAAGTTTTAAATAACGACTACAAAAGAATCCAGTAATCCGTCAAGTGAAAATTTACTCCAAAATATACGATTATAACACAAAATATGCGAATAGGTAATGAAGTTACGCAAATTCGTGAAATCGCTTCGAGCTGAATACTCGTTACTTGAATTTCGCCATTGAAAATTTGTTCCACAGTAATAATGAAGTAATGTTATAAATTCAGTTTGAATTTTAAATACTAATAATTAAAGATTTTGTAAAGCTTTTATCATTATGAATGGTCCATCGATTTTTTATTAATTGTCTGTCTACATTGGAAAATGAATATATTAATTAAATTTAAAATAATAATAATAATAATATAAATAAAAACACACACACTCAAAACCTTATAAATAGTAGATTAAATCTAAGTCAGTATCCGCGGGTAAGGTGCCTAAAATTCTGGCAGCATTACCTCGCTGGATCGCCAAGCTTATACGTTGGCCGAGGTAAGCGCCAGCTCTTGGGTCATTTGTTCTGTCCACCAGCCGAAAAATAATATATTTTAATTTACTCTGATTCTCCAATTCTCCTTCCTAGATCGATATTTTTGCTTAAACAGTCATGTTTAATGTCTGTCCTAACTAAGTCGGTCCGAACCAATTCTATATGTAGTAGGCACAGTTATTATTATTATATGTCAGTATTGTTTCAGTATTGTGAAGGGAGGGAATGACTAATGGTCTTTCTTCCGTAACGCGATACTGCGGAGCTAGGATGATCATAATGGCATTATTCTGTCTTCGGGAACGATTGCTACGTTTTCCTCAAGCCTTCGATGAAAGGACGGATTGCCTTCGAATATATACATACATACTTACTTATATGATGGTGTATCTGTCTGAAATACACACACATATAAAGAACATAATTATACATTGTGCCTTGACATATTTAAAATAAACGAGTACATTTGCATTTCATTTATGAATACACGGAATCTTGTCGCATTCCAAATTGTCTATAAATTTGATTTTAATTTCAAAAATTGTGGAATAAATTCAATATTTATTTTATTTCTTCAAACCCAACAAAATAAGTCTAACTCTAAATAATTAAACAGGTACCCGAAGAAAGGTGCCACAAAAATTGGGTCACAGTGTCTCTGCTCTGATAAATCGTACATTCATATTTTATTACGAGCAAAACTTTGCGCAATCACAATAACCGTCGTAAACTCTGAAAATGTTATTACTGGAGCCAATTTCCATGTTAGGATTGTTTGGTTTAATCAATGAGTTTTGTTGACGGCGCCGATCGCACAAAATGGAACTGAATTGTTCGTTACATTTGCTATTTGAAATTTCGAACGCGTGGATAATTACGCGCATAGGACTAATTTTATTTAGGCCTCTAACGAACTAGTTAATAAGGCTTAATCTGCAATTAACCGCACCTGCGGACAGAACAAACGTTTGTATTCGGAATTGCATTTGTGAAAGCTCACGATGTAATTTGGTAATTTGTATCAAATATTGGAGCTTACACTGACTCGGTAATTGGTTCGTTGGGAATTCCGTTTTGTAATAAAGGGACACGTTTTTAATGAACAATATTTTCCCAAGCTGTGCAGACAAAACTTCACAGAACGGATTTATCTCAAAATCTCTTTGATTAAGTTTCCTTATTCTGGTGTAACATGTGATATCTCAAAGTAACAAGAATCCTTCATAATTTCAGTGAATCATTAAGTGATTAATCATGTGCACATTCAGATTTAAAACATACCTGTTCGTCACGCGCGTCTACCTAATTAAGAAACTATTTGAACTACTAATTAACTTTGCACCATGTGCACATTACAGCACTAACTATTTTAACCAAAACATGACCAATTGAAATATTTATTTAGATATTAATGATTTAGTGTTTAAAAAAATATAAGATTCTATATTAAAATGAAGACGAAGGTTAGGTTTTTGGGCGGTCGGTCGCGGGCCTACGCCGAGGGCGGGCGGTGCGAGGGCGGGCGCGAGTTACCGTGTCGGGAGCCGGGTGGGTACTGCCGTTTGCCGCAGGAGCCTGCGTCACAGCCACTGGACCTCGACACCTTTTTGCGGGACCCTAATTAATAACGAAACGTGACGGGAACACGCATGGAAAATCTCGATTCATTGGGCGGATCTCGGGAGTGTTAATGAAACGACCACTGATGGCGCCGGCGGTGGACAGTTTGCAAAGCGAGCTAACATTGAACAAGCTGGCAAGCTGACATGGCCGCTCAACCTTCATTTAGCCCTTATGCACACAAAATACTAAGGGTACCAACAAGTTAGCCCAGAAAATGCAAACTTCACCACCTCAACAAAGGCTGCCGTTATATGCCGTTATATGCTTGGTGCCATTGAGGGAACACAGACCCTCCAATACAAGTAGTTTACTTAGTGCTGTATACCTAATATTAGAAATATAAAAAAGGGGTGACATTTTTTTGGAAGAGTTGCGTATGTTTTACAGAGTCCCCTTAGTTTTTATACATTGTACTAAATTTATTAAAATATAGACTCATAAGCAAACATGTATAATATGCAACACTAATGATTAAGTTTTTTCAGTGTTAAATAAATATTTTATTATTATTATTATATATGAGGACCTTTCTTAGAATGTTACATATTATTTTGCAGTTCATATTCTTAATTGAAGTCTATAAGTTAAAACTAAATAATAAGTTATGTTTTATACTAATTGCTGTAGTGTTTCGATAATTGAGTAAGTATCTGTACAATTTTTGTGAACTACGTTATACATCGAAAATTGCCTTATAAGCAAATCTGATCTTATAAACACAGTACTTTCGTATATTTCAAATTTCAATATTTACTTTGAAAGTAAAATTGTGAAGATATTCCGTGAAGTTTGAAAAGTTACTACAATAACAGAAAGCGAGTCTTCATTCCATTATGCTATGTTTACTACTGGGAAACAAATTGGTTTTCACTTTGCTTTCTTAAAATCACAAACGAAAGAGCGTTTTTAATACCCCAGAGATGCTGTACTAGAGTTTCTCTACGAGAGTTCTCGAACCGAGAATTCCCGGGAAATTTTGCTTTACTCGAGACGAGAAAAAAGTGGTCGAGAAATCGAGAAATTCAGTCAAAAATTTCAAAAACATAATAACGCGCCTGCGCTCGCGCCTGGCTCTATCACGCGGTGTGCGAGTGACCGACAGTGCCCCCCGCCCCCTTCCCGTTTAGTAAAGGCTTATTTTCTTAATAAGAAGACATAGTGGGCTAGCTTTTAAGCAGTTTCCGCTTTAAGTTGTGATTGTAATTAGTTTACTTACGTAACGAAAAAGACTGTCCATTTATAACAAATATTGAATAGTAGATACAAAGACTAAACTAAAGTACCTACTTTACTCGTAATTATTAAGCTAGTCTGATTGTAATTTTTATATACAATTTAAATACTGTCGTTTTTTGCATAATTGTAAAGATAAACTTAGTGTAAGGTTTACACACTATATAATTTACTTAGTGTGTAAGGTACTAAGTTTTATTGTGGTCACATGAAGATTTTGTTTTTAGAAGATATTTTATTTAATTTTCCAAAGAAAAAGACTAATCCTAATTGTTTGTAGAAATATTGATTAAAAGATCTCGCTAGGATTTATTTCGCTTATTTAAAATTTTCAAGTCACACGACGTGAAAATAAAAATAAATATTGTTGATTATAACATAAAAAACGTAGTTTTATTGCTAAATCACACATATTTAAAACAAATCGTATCTCTCGGCAACCCGGGAATTCCCGGGAAAAAGTGGTCGAGAATTCTCGTGCTCCGGGAAATAAAAAAGGTCGAGAAATGAGAAACCCTATGCTGTACCTATGACATAGTGACACTGACGTGAATTATGATTGTAAGGATTGTGAATGAAATATATTATGAATTCAAAATTTTGTTCAAAATATTTAGGCTGGGTTGCACCAGCTTACTTTATCATTAACAAAATGTTGAAGTACCGGTTGGAAATAAATGAGATGCATCTTTAAAATATTTTTAGATGATGTCATAACTTTAACTGTGACCGTAACCGCCCAAACTTTGCTGGTTAAAGCTATAGTTTATGTTAACTGTCAGATGCGTCATATGACTGGCAGCCCGGATAACTTTAACTATACTAAGAATTATGATGGTTCAACAGATTCGCGGAATCTGTTGAACAATGGTAAAGTTAGCGTTACAGTTAACGTCAAATTTGACATAAACCATAACTTTAACTATAAAAATGGTGAAACCGAGCTTACTGAGAGTGTATACTTTAATATCGGTTACTGTTTGTAGTAGCATAAAAACGTAGCTATAATAATAAAAGCAGTTGTTAAAAACTAATATTACGGACTAAAAAAAATATACAAAACAAACAACGTAAAGTTGAAACAAGTTCCATCTTTATCAGACTATTTAAACTGTCATTTAAATTGGGTTAAAACTTTCTTCATATTTCAAGAATTCTGCTGAGAGTCAGAAATGCGATAGGCAGAAATTGGCAAACAGTCAACTTAATAAACAGAATAGTTTTATAATATAGATGGGAAAGTTTAGTGACGTTTTCTACAGAACGAAAACAACAGTCTGAAAATTATTGCTACGGTGCTAGTTGGATGCAATGCAAGTTTATAAGATGATAACTTAAATGGAACACGCGTTATTACAGAAGATGAGACTTGCAGATGATTTGAAAAGTATTGAAAAACTCGATATTTCACTATATGGTTTAGGAGAGTAAAGCAATTAATATGTTCAAATTATTTTTTCCAGATACTCCACGTTGTAAAAAAACATTCAGTCTCAATAAACAATTCATCTTCTTCTTTGACTTCACCCTTTCCAACTGTTCTATATATCAGCCATTATCTCTATTTTACCACTTTCTTATCACAATAAACAAATATGAAGTAAAATACACTATTAAATTCCAAAGAGAAATTCGATATACAATGTTAATACAATGTAATAATATCTGCTATCACATTAGCTAAATACGTCGTCATCTAAGCGGTGGCGTATCTTTACCCGACCCCAAGTTACCGCAAATCAATAAATTCTAGTACCAAACCCAAATCCTTGCGCCATCCCAAATCGCTTCTCATACAAAACACGAAACTTCCATCAAAATACCAAGAACACCGCTGCCGCATTCCAAAGGCAAGTCTCAAGTGGCCACGAATTCAGTTTTAAGTACGAAACTAACACAGACACATAGAAATAGCGTTTTTATTTCTCGCCACAAAGTAAAATGTTTATCTTCTCCTTGACGACAAGGATCGCAATGAAAAGGGACGAAACTGAAGTGGACCCGAACAGCCAATGAATATTTCCAGAATAAATTGGTCAAACTAGTATGTTTTCTTTCTAATAGGCAAAAGTTGGAGCGAAGCTTTCTTTGTTTCCCTATTCTTGTATTAATTAGCAATCTATTTTTGCTTTTATTTGTACTGATTGTTTCATAAACAAGATCTTAACAAGTTCGTGGAAACAGAGTTATGAATATAGACTTCAGTAAACAGCAGCTAATTGGGTTCCTAAATGAGAAGAGAAAATGTTACGCTAAGTGAAACGATACTAGGCTAATTGAGGTGATCGTGATCATTAATGTTAAGTAACGCTAGATAGGATTTAGATGAGTAAACACCTAGAAAATCTATCAAGCCACAAAAATATATTAAAATAGCCCAAGTAGGCAGGGCAAGGTAAAAGCAAAGGGTTGCCCTGCCTAAATATTTTTTCTAGGGGTAAGCCATACAAAATAATAGATCACTACATCTGACACAGATACCGAATGTTTAGACGTTGTTAAGGTAAGTCTAACTCATAAAAGACTTAAAGCTTAGTCACTTGGTTCATAGGAAATGCAGGCAACGTTTAGAGAAAAAAGGTCTGCCAATTGGAGTAAGAATGCGTGATACTCGTAGCTACCATCAGGTTAGCGTCTGGATCGTCTTGCTCTTGTTATTACAATCTGCTTCAACTCTTTAGCCCCGATGCAAAGACGATGTCATAATGACGATGGGGTGTCATAAGTTTGACGTGTCTATGTGTGTGTGTGAGTGAGTCTGGTTGTATTCATATACCGACCATTCCAACAAAAAGTAAACTGCGTAAACAATAATTATGTTTGCTCTAGCAATGTCTCTGACAACCATGGTCAGAGGAAGTATAGACGGAACAACAAAAAAAAAGTCAAAAGAGGAATAAATACTGATATAGTTTTTTTGTAAAAACAATGTGATAGTATTTTTGGTTTTGTTTGATGAAAACCGAGCCCAAAATAGCTACTCGTATCACGATTTATATTTGTCTTAGGTATTGGTGTACCATTCGTTGTGCGAGCCACATTAATATAATATTTTTAGAACCAACCCACTATACGTTCCCACCGCTGACACTGGGGCCTTCGCTCACTAGTCGAGAAATATGGCCCCAAGTGCGAGTTAGCGGGTGACACACGTCTTCGGATATTCGAGTCCTCAAACCTATCGGTTTCCTCCCTATGTTTTCCTTCACCGTAAAGCGAGTGCTAATCCACACGTAACTTCAATTATCATTGGTCAAGTCAACAAGTCATTGGTGTGGGGCCGGGATAAAACCATCTGAGTGACCAAGTACCGTCTGAGTGAAAAGCAGATGTTTTTGCCACCGAACCAAACTAAAAGAGTATAAATTAAATATAAAGTTTTTGCCACTTGAAACCGATTATCTAAACTCGCTCAATCAACTAAATATTATAATGTCCGTCTAATTCCGTAGTTTCAGCTTATCCATGCAGCTGTCCCCACATTTCCTATTGTAATATCTTACCGCTCCAGCTACTCCTGCCACTTCAATGGATGTGCACTGCCAACTCACGAAACACAACACCGAAACTTGTTCTAACATTGCATCGGCGTCCGACCGCAATCACTTAGTTTGCTACGCTATTTGAGTAAATCCTTACGGTACATAAAATACATACGAGTACATTTGTTTTTACAAAATATCGTTCAAATTCATAACTTTAATCTGATTAATTAGTCGCGGTTGAGTCACAGTCGAGTCGCAGTCGAGTCACAGTTGAGTTACAGTCGAGTCACAGTCGAGTCGTAATCGAGTCACAGTCGAGTCGCAGTCGATTCATAGTCGAGTCGTAATCAAATCACAGTCGAGTCGCAGTCGAGTCGTAATCGAGTCGTAGTTGAGTCACAGTTGAGTCGTAATCGAGTCACAGTTGAGTCGCAGTTGAGTCACAGTCGAGTCGCAGTCTTTTTTAAAATCTAGATCTAGAATTTGCCCTTCAACACAACATGGTCTCCTTCAAAGTACTGCAAGACGCAAAGGTCCTTCAAGGTAATTCTACCTGTTAAATAAGTAAAGTAAATATACTGAGCGCACGACTAAAGTTTCTACATATTTTTTCTTTTTACGGTTCCGTACCCAAAGGGTGTCAACGGGACTCTATTACTAAGACTTCGCTGTCCGTCCATCTGTCACCGAGCTGCATTTTTATGTGGACCATAGAACAAAGTTAATTTTCACCTTTTGACTATTTGACCCTTCATACACGAGTCTAACTTCCACTTGGCCAGTTCAGTTATTATATTTTCCTTATACTGCTCAGCATACTCGCAGAGTCGGGGTCACGACTTCAATATGTTAGTGACACAAAAAATTGTCGCGCTCACTCAATGATAATGCGTATTTGATGGGCGATGTAAGCAATGTCTCATTTAGCACTGTTCACTGTTGTCGCCGCGCGACGGGGTGCTAGACGGCACTATAATGTTTCTTTGCGGTAGAGCAGGATAGACTTTAGAGTTCAACGTGAGAAAATGCATTTACGCATGCCCACCACACGACTGGCACGAGGCTCCGCAACCTACTGGTGCCACTCCATCTAGAGCTTGCATTAGGGGAGTACAAGTCTAAGGAGTGGCTCGTCTCAGGGGGACCCCCCTGAGACGAGCCACTCCTCTTAACTTTACCGTGGGTGACGATGGCTACAGTAGGCCACGGTTACTGAGCCCCCCGCCTCGACAATGCGGGGTCGACGGGATGCCTGTGTTTTAATTCTCGCATGTTCGTTAAATTTTGATTGCTTACTAAAAAAAAATCTCAGCTGTCTTAGAACTTTTAAATGGTGCAACACGCCTATTGTTTTTATTTATTTACACATAAATTAAGTTAGCAGCGCACTGCGCGAAAAGAGTTAGTGATGAATCATATACTTGTTTCGGAGGAGGTGTTAAGCTACAGCCCTATCTATTGCAATATTATCATTTCCTTCACTGTATCGTTCAATAAGAAATTTCTTGGACATCTCATTCACTGACATTACTTTACAATACCGTATGCTACAGACGAGTCTAGTGCAGGCACGAAACAATAACTTCATACGTTTATTGACGAAACGTGTCCAAACAACGTTTTACTAACAGAATGGGTATGCATACATAAAAGAAGCCATGTAGAAAAATAAGTATTAAGATTAGGAGACATATTTTTTTTGTATTTTTATTTATATTTACACATTTCTCGTATTCACAGGATGACTAGTAACTAGCGCAAATCCATCACAAACATGCGATCATCCAAACAGTCACACCAACAGACAAATGTATACGAAAGCGAAGTTAAAATTAATCAATACATAAACGCTAAGCTCGTTTCGTTATATATTACAAAAATAATGTTAATAAATAGTAGGACACATTTCACATACAGCTAGTTAGCTATACTAAACCATTTGTAGTATGTATTATGGTTGCCAACGCTACTATACAACATAGCATAAGTATAATAAGGAGCCCACTATACGTACCCGCTGCTGGCACTTACACATAACTTGAAAAACAAGTCATGTGTGGATCTGCATATTTTGATATATAAAAAAACCGTATTAGTAATATGTAAATACAATTCCCAAATCCCCTCTTTCAACAACTTCACAATTCAGTTTTAGTGTTTAATTTGCTACATAGGACGGTAATTCGCCAATTTGCCAATGGGACCAAGCCTTTGGCCCAAAACTTTATTCAGAAAACTCGCCCGCGCTGGCCGTCCGCTCCAAATGGTAAAGTTCGCTAACTTATCGAAACGCCAGCGAATATAAATACTATGCGAAGAAATTTCCGATTGTAATACTTTATGGAAAGTTTAGTCGAGGAGCTGGCGCTATTTTTGATACGCTATTTCTATGGTATACTAGCTGACCTGGCAAACGTTGTTTTGCCTCACTTAGGGGTATGAAAAATAGATAGTGTAGCTTATATGACACGTTCGTAGATTTAGCATAGCAGCGCCATCTATTGATTACTTACTCAACCCAGTCGAAAGGTCATTTGGAGTTAACAGATAATTGTGACTGTCAAATAATAACAGACAATAATTAGCAATAAATTAAAATTGCGACTATAATTTGAGATATAAACTATCCTATCTCTCAAGTTGGATCGAACTGCACATGGTGTGCGAATTTTATTATAATCGGTTAAGTGGTTTAGGAGTCCATTGAGGACAAACATTGTGACACTAGATTTATATATATTAAGATTTATAGTACAGGGCCTTTGAAGAGGGTTGCTATGATTATTATTATAGACCATTAACATCACAACTTAAACCTAAAATTAAAATAACAGGGTATTATTAAGGCATTGTACAGTTCTGAATATAAGGGCGCTTTTATAGTTCACTGTACTAAGACATATAAATGTTAGATATATTCTACAAATATTAGTAGCAACGTCTCTGATTAACATTCGACGATGAATAGACGTAGTATTCAAATGAGTAGTACAATAGTATATATACTACGATGAACTTCAAATACAAGATATCGTCGATATCGACGGGGGTTTAAATTTTTGGGATTTTTATTTATACTTTTTAATCAACTTTTATTCTTTACACACACTTACTTATACCTGAACAACTACAGCTATCTGCTCCCAGCTATTATGCCAGCGCAACATGCTTGCAATATGTTTGACAAATAGTGCCGCGGGTGTTAACAAACTGCTCTAACAAACTATACGAGGGTATAGAGGCTCAATAATATATTTAAGCAACCTAGTTGGTGGGTTTTGCTGCACACTTGTATAATATTTTGAAAAAACTACTAGTAAAGTAGTCACAAGTGTGCAGCAAAATAACCCAACTAACTAGGGCTTAAATGTAATATTGAGCTTCTAAAGCCACGTACAGCCACAGAATAATAACTTGTACTTGGTACAGCTAAGTATATTTTTATAATATAAGTATATTTTTAGCCACAAAATTGGACATCTATCAGTCTAAACTATTTTGTGTATGATATTGGATTGAATTGACAACCTCGTTGGCGTAATGGCTACCATGCCGGGATGAACCCTCTGGTAGGCACCCCGGCACAGCCAACATCTTTGTGATGAATTAAAATTGTTGGCTGTCAGCCTGGTTGTTAAATATGGATAGCGACGCGTGATCAAACGTATCAGCATTGCCATTCAACGTGGTAATGCTGCCAGCATGTTGGAAACGCTGCCCTCTGCGCTAGAGCATATGAACTAGCTTTAGTTATTTTCTAAAGGTAATTCAAATAGCTTATGTTTTGTTGTAGTTACTCGGTATTATTGTTAATAGTGTTTCAAAATGAATAAAAGTGGTTACTTATATACATTAAAATTTTAATGTTTTTTTTTTGTATTTATTAATCTAGCGATTCATCAAATAGGTTATAACTCAAATCGAATAGAAAAGTTTAGTCAACTCTTAACCTATTGTAACGTATATTTATTGTTTTAGTACTTAGTTTTAAACGCTTCTGGCTCTAGAATTTATTCGAAACCGTTTTGATAAATGTGTCTCTAAGGACCTGAGCGCACTAGAATTATAGATCTTAAAAATAAAAACAAACTAGCATAAAAATAGTAAAATTGTACAAATATATTTTCAAGGAATAATTTAACGATTAAAGTTGATATTTTACTTAAAAAGTACATATATAATATACTTATAATATACTCTTACATTTACATGAGAAAGAGTATATTATAAACTTTTTCTATGATAAAATTTGACGTCTATGGTTTACAAACTTCATAATTTCGAGCTTTATGGTAAACAGTTGAACCGTAATTTTCAAAAGTGGAACTGTCAAGTGTCATTATTATAAATTCCCGGGGATTAATTAAGAATTTCATTAGGCCGATTAGGAGTTTCAGTAGACGGCAATAAATTAAGTTAGTAGGCACATTAAAAATATCATTAGGGTCAGCGGGTGACGTACTCGATGCGGCGGGAACCCTTTGAGCCCTAAATTAAAACGTTGGTGATACAGCTGCTATATTAAAATACTTTGCCGGTTTTTTGGTGAAATTACCAGCTTAGGTATTCGTTTTTTTTTACCGACCTCGTTGGCGTAATGGTTACCATGCCGGACTGCCGACCAGAGGGTCCCGGCACAACAAACATTTTAGTGATGAACTAAATTTTTTGTCTGTCTATCTGGGTGTTACGTACGTGTCGATACAAAGTATTTATGTACATGTGTATACGTAGTATGTCAGTTGTGTTAGCAACCATAATACAAACTAGAAATGGTTTAGTATGAGGGTAACCAGCCGCGTGTATTTTTACAGTAATGTGTCCTAATATTTTTTTTTTACTATGGTTACATTTTACTGTACAAATGAAGTATCTGCATTAACTGGCTAATTCTGTTTTTGTCTAACCGTATGTTTGGATGATGGCTCTAGCGTAGAGGCTGTAATTTTAAATCAGTCTCGACGAAACTTGGTATATAGGTACTTATTACTTATATATTTTATAGAAGTATTAGTCGTAGGCAATGTTTGATCTCTTGTCTGTTATTGTTCTACGCGTATTACTATTTCATTTAGTTAATAAAAACTTTTGTCTGGTTATATTATTTCCTATTTCACGTGCCTCATTGCATGTTTGTGTTTTAAAGAACTCAATCGCCCTAGAAAGTCTAGCAGCAACTTGGCGAATGAATTTGTAAAGACGCCACGTACTTGTAGGTTTTCCTCTATAAATAGTTTATGTATGCTAAGCTCAGGCGGAGTTTAAATGTTCAACGCTAGAGCCCAATCTTTATGAAAAGCTGAGAGTGGATGTTTTACGTAAAATAACTAAAGTTGTGAATAAATGGAAGATTACGATTTCGAACTTCGAAGCGATTTAAACATGCTTGTCGTACATGTAGTTAAATATAAGTAATTTTGTTAATTGTGAAATACGTACGCCTACAGTTTGAGCGGGAAAGGCAGCGGCATTACGCGAAGCGGTCCTGCATCCCTGCCCCCGTCGTGAGATGGGACACCGTGAGGTTTTAGTCGGTAGTGACGGCCCCTCTGGCCCTCGAGTCCGACATACCCCGCTCGCCTCCCCCAAGCTTGCGGCGGGAGATGAGTAAATTAATTTACTCACGAAAAAATAAGGGACGCCTACAGTTAGTTGGTTTTAGAACCAGAGTTGATGTTACTTGACACCAAGTCCACGTTTCGTTCAAATAGTAATTTCAAAAAGGTTCTTCTATTTCTACGTTCTACTACGGATAACACAAAAAAGTTTGTATGATACGTTACGAAACAACAAGGTCTATGGTTGTACCACATTGACACAACTAAAATAAAGTTTTAATAAAAAAAAACGCCTTTTATGTCTCCGGAATAAAGATCTGGCTATGTGTATGTCTTTTCACATAACGTCTAGTTTTGGACATTAGAACTAGCTAGTTTTATATATGTATAGAATTTTCAACCTTATTATTACGTAATTAAAGTCTGCTGGGAGTGTAAAACATACTCGTAGATTGTAAAACCGATGTACAAATAGCTACATCGGCTTCCTTCTAAAAGTAGTAAGTACCATCCGTTAAGGTAATTTGTACGCAGGACCGAAAACATGGAAAAATAAGGAATATTTCATTGCAAAAAGGTCCTTTTAAACCATTTTGAAGTAATACACAATATATGTATAATGCTATAAAACATAAAGGCACAACAGAGCCACACATGGTTCAGTAGTAAATGAAATAAAAGCCATCATAACATCCACGTAAGGGTGGATATAAAATCAGATTAGTCCCGCAATATCTAGACCGCACATGCGGCCTTATTAAATAACCTCCATCTTAAACTAACTTGTTTACACAAGCTCGATTGTTTTTCTAATTCAATTCGATTTTGTTCGAGTATCTTTCGAAATACGATATTTATATAAAAGACTGTATATTATTTCTTAGAGAAACTCAATTTTAAATTGCTGGAATTACAATCAAATTAATTGTTATGATATAACATTCGTCAGTAAAGTCAGTGTGGTAATGCAGTCAGCGCTATGGGCTATAACAATCTACAACAAGTCTCTCTCCAAGTCAATCTACATCAAGTCTCCTCTACACCAAGTACGATCGAGAACGCTAGTCCCCAGTCTCATTCATAAAGTTAAAAAATATATTTTACATTGTGAGTATAGAAAGGAAAGAATAATTAAGTGCGGATCAATATAAGTAGTTTTATTTTTTATATTTTATTAAAGTGAATGCATGATGAAATTATTTATTAACGAGGCGAACCGCATTCTGCCAGCGATCTTTAAAATAAAATAAAAATAATCTATCAACAAGTTAAATTAAAAATGTTGAATAGAGACGTAAGACGTTTTATTTTAACGCCCATCTTAGATTTCATATTTACCATAATGATTTTATTTACTAGTGATAAAATATATAACAAACCATTTTGTAGCGGCGTCCATCTTAAACTGAGTTTCATCAAACTTGGCTAAGAACACACCTTTCTAACAATAAAATACTAAATTGAAATCGGTATTTCCTTGTCACAAACACATACGGGCACATCAAACTTATAAGACCCCGTCGTTTTCGTCGGGGTTAGAAACAGATTACGTATAAGCCTAGTCTCGTATCAACGAGATGAGATATTAAATGAGATTTTTCCATTTCAATCGAAGAAATTGATCAGTTGGAATAATTCGAAATCCTTCAAACATATTAAAGTCTGGCAACGTTGGAGCTATTCGTACATTATCCGAGGCCGTATGAGCTTTATAAAAAGTTGCTTATTCGAATGGCTTTGAAAGCTTTCAAAATTCTCTTTTCAAACTCGGAAATTCGTAAAGCTTCATAATAAAATGCTAGCTTTACTCTTTCGCAACATTTCTCCGAGTGAGTCGGACTTTCAGTATTAATTAAACTTATTTTTTTAATGCTTGGAAAGAATATTTATTTTTTTTACAACTAATATACGAGCTACTTTACTAAACGTTTCAGTAAATTAATTCGATATTAAGGCAAAGTGATAGTTTAAATCAGCAAAATACACAACTTTTGAATAGAAAATTAAGATGGTGTTATTTATATAATGTTGTCATTTGAGTGAGCAGGCTCATCTAGGTATTCAACGATATAAATTTATTTTCGGTTTTCAACTTGTTATCAATGCTCTTCAGATTTAAGATGCAAAAGGTTAAGACTTATTAATTGGACTAAGTATTAAAAAAAAATTAATTGATAAATAAATAAATTTATTTATTTTTGGGGAAAAAAATATTTTGATCTGTATGAAACCTATTAGAGTTAGACGTCGTTTTGCGAAAATCCGTTGTACTCGTAGATTGAAGAAAATCTGAAATGAAAAAAAAAACAAACGACGGGTCGAATCAATCTTTCGCTAAAGAAGAGAAACCTCGTTGTCTGTAGGAAGGTCGATTGCTCATACCGGTGTAAGCAGAGTGGATTTTTTTTTAAATATTTTGATATTTTCTTTGATTATCTCAATTTGAAATAAAATCTCAATTTGGTTACAGATCACAACGGCTATAACACTAAATACTTCAGGTTTTCTTCCATTTTGAACCGTAACTAAAAACAAGTCCCAGTCTTATTTTAATGAATATAAAATGTAAAAGAAACGTGTACATACATATATATATATCTCTAGCGTTCAGAAACGTGTGTGAGGGTAATGTTTCAACTGTCAGTGTTATTCCCAAGCTGATAGAAATAGCCAAGTTCTAAGCGTTGTTAAAAAACATTTCTGCGTTCGTCAATATGTACCTAACTTGTAAGTTTCAAGTAGACATAGGCCTGAGGTCGGTGAATACGGCTCCCTTGAGGTTTTTGCAAGAATGGCGAAATTTTTCAGACTAGCTACGCAATGCGGTAATGCCCGTGATAGTCTGTCTAATGACAAGAAAGATTGAGTACCAAAACTACAAGCCGTCTACGTGGTACTTTTCATAGCTTTAGCGAGATCTTCTTCGTATGAGCTAAGTGGCCAAGCTCTGGTGTCGAGAGATTTCAAGCCGCCCAAAGTATTCGAAGCTTAAGAACTACTAGTAATAAGACTAACAGCCGGGACCTACAATTTCACATGTCATCCGATCCATGAGAAAAATTCCAAATTTTTAAAAGTCAGTCTTGTGCATGGTCACCCATACGAATACTGTCCGCATCGACCGTTGCTTAACCTTAAATATCGCGTCCAATCATCTTAGTTAGCCAAACTACAGGCGCTAATAGCGAAATATATCTGATAATGTGTAACAAATAGTTTCACACATAGTAGCGTAAAAAACATGTTTTTTACTGCCTACAAGGGCCAAGGGCGAACAAAGTTTTTTTAAATAAGAAACATGTAATACAAATCAACATTTGATGTTACTTTTGTTAAGTTTCGCGCGGAAACCAGTACGACCGAAGTTTCAAACTCATAGCTATTTCCGTCAGTTTCTTCATCTCGGAACTAACATACCAACAAAAAGTAAAAACTTATCGGCAGCCAATTTAGCTCGGAGAGTTGCTTAGGGAACAACGTAGGAAGGTGACTAGCGAATTACCACTTTATAGATATCGTATTAAGTTAAACAGATTTCATCACATACCCCATAGCACGCTAACTGCCAATATAAATATTGTGTCACTTTCTAGAGTTATTTTTAAACTTCTTCTACGCCTGTCAACTATTAATTAAAAATTCGCAGTCAAATTAATTATATCTACTCTAAACGCAAGAAATGTTTAATTTCGCCTTTTTTGTACGCAATACATTTGTGACTGTACTGTGGTCATTTGTATGTAATCAAGTTTACGTTGTAATATTTACTTACTTATAATTATTATTAACTTAAATACTGCAAATTGACTGTTTTTTTTAACTCGACTCTTAACTCTTTTTGTTGCAGAGTAATGAGCTTTTGTAATTATTACTCGTCATTTTACTTTAATTTATCATCTAGATAAAGAACCTTTTATGTCAAAACACTGTTATCAGAAAATTTTATGTATACATTGTATATTGTAGTCCATAATTTTGTATGAAAGGAAAAGCCTGAATTCAACGACCCAAGTTGACTCTAGTGTGAGTTGGTTTACCATTTAAATGTCTACTATTACTAAATCGTCTAAGATTTTGATCTGAGATTTTCCCATGTTTTGTTAAAATCGATGTAACCTATTCTTAAGTTTCTGTGTACATATATTTGATACCATGGAATGTTGGGGTTCTGAGGCTAAGATTTTATAGCTGAAATTGGGCGCACACTAAGAGAGAGTTCGGGTGAATTCCATTCCGGATCGCACCTGCCGAAAAGGCTATCCATCGCGGCAATGCCACGAGCGTTATGGGTACCTTTCCACCAGGTTCTGCCGGAGTGGTTTTCTAAATTAGTTATGTTGTCCTACTTTAATTTTATAATTTATTTTGAAAGGTAATAAACGTATATCGTACGACGTTTTTTAACACATTTGCGAGGAGAAAAACCACATTTTATATTAAAAACTAAATCTGTGAATGCACACTGTTGCTTTCCCGCCATTTTAACAACGCGCTAGCACTGCCTACTGACTGGCGCCACGCCGCCATTAGTTCGAAATTTGAATAGCAACAGCGCGTTGCTCCCTAGCTGGAATCGTGCGGCGGCGATTAGTTCCATATTTGAAATGGCAAATATTATTATTTATGTTATGGAATTTGTATAGACTATAACTTAACAATTTACTTTGGTAACACATGCATTTTTTATGACCCGCTTTACATATTTAAAACCGGCGGAATGACATCAGCTACGAGCAAGGGTGTAAAAATAAAATGTTATCTATCGGTACGTAATCTGCGGCTCTGGGCAACTAATACGTGCCGAGTCCGCAAGGGTGGTCACGTGCCGCCCTGGGCAGTTATTGAAACCGAATTCGGGCCCAAACCTGCCTGAATGTCGTTAGTGCTGGATTGACAAAAATAAGTACCAAGTCGTAACGCTGGCCCTTTCTTGGCCACTGCCCTTCAAATACCTTTTGACCGACTTCAAAATAACAGGAGATTCTCAATCCTACTGTATTTTTTTTAACACCAAGTTTCATCTTTAATTAACGAGTATTATTGGAAAGGGTTGGAAGCTAACAATTTCCAATAGTATTTTTTGTTTCATATTTTTTATTTCTTTCATAGCTTTAGTTTGGTTTCATATAAATTGAATATATATTTGTTCAGTATTATTTTTAATACAAGTCTATTTTAAAATTGTTGTCACTTGTTTTGGTTTTTACCTTTTTTCTGACCACATCGTAAGAGCTGCACAAAACTAAAAAAAGTTATCCAAAACTTTCGGGTAAGCCGGAAGTTGAAAACGAATGTTGACAGAAAATGATATATAATATACATATATTTTTTTACACATTTCACACACGGCTGGTTAACCCCATACTGAACCATTTCTAGTTCGTAATGAGTAATACACATAACATAAGGTAGATTTTTCTACACATACACAATTAGGCATTTGACCAGCAGGGCACTTAACCACATGCGTTAGCGACACTCTGGCTAAAAGTAGAGCGTGCTTAGTCTGGAATAACTAGCTCTCAAAGAAGCCAAGCAAGCACTAGAAAATGCTCTGAAAGTTGGTTTAGACGCACTGAGTTTATTAATAAAACTGTTTATTCATCCGGATAATTAATGACTTCTACTAAAGTGATTTATTAAGATTCATAATTGGTTCGATGAATTTACCAAGTAGTTATAGGCATAGAATATAGAACCTGAAATTTTTGTACCAGAGTTAGTCAAATTTGGATCAGTTCCAGAAAGAGAACATAATAAAATTCCGTATAAAATAGAGATACTTAAATGATTCCGGTACATTTCATTTCAAATACTTTGTATAAATAAAGGCCTTTTATAAGTTGCCTTGATTTGGGAAACCTTTTACATTTTCGCGCTTCGGGTAAAAGCCTTACCTAATCATAATATTATTCTTCGCAAAACTTTTCAACTAAATGGAAAAGTTTATGGTTGAGTGGTGTAGCGATATTTCAATGATGAAAAAAGCACCAAATGTTACGACGTAGACGTGCTACGCCGTCTATGAATGTGTAGGATGTACGTCTTAAATTGTAGTTTATATACAACTAGCTACGCCCCGCAGTGTAACCCGCTGAAATCTTAATATATATAAATCTCGTGTCATAATGTTTGTCCTCAATGGACTCCTAAACCACTTAACCGATTATAATAAAATTCGCACACCATGTGCAGTTCGATCCAACTTGAAAGATAGAATAGTTTAAATCTCAAATTATAATCGAATTTTAATTTATTGCTAATTATTGTCTGATATTATATGACAGTCACAATTATCACAACAGATGTCGATACCTTTCGACTGGGTTGAGTAAGAAACAATAGATGGCGCTGTACCCTTAAGTAAGGCAAAACAACGTTTGCCGGGTCAGCTAGTATGCTATAAAAAGAAGTTAATCGGGGATAAAAAGTAACCTTTGTGTTAATCCAAGGTAACCTAACATAACCTAATCTTTTCCAAATAAATGATAACAAAAGGCATGAATGTAAATAAAAAAAACCATTTCCATACCAAATTTCATCAAAATCGGTTTTAGCCGTTTGAGCATGAAGAAGTTACAAACATACACACACACTTAAACACAAACTTTCGCATTTATTATATTAAGACATGTACAAATGGCGATGTTCTTTGTAACAGTGGGAAATATCTGTAGGTAAATAAATAGTAAATAGTAGTCATAATTGTCTATAAATAAATAGTAGTCATAATTTTCTCTGTATGTGTATTAAAGTATTTATTCAGTAAAATACTCATGTCACATTCAAAAAAGTAAAATTATAAAAATATGTCAAAATAAAATTTTAATCTAAACTACGCCAAAGCCTCTCACTCAAACATAGCCATTAGGCTTTTATTACAGCATTTCTTCACTGTATTACAAGTAAACATTAAATACATGGATTTTATTTACTTATTTACTAAATCCGTAAATGGTTTTCGCTGATCCTTCTTCAACTAACTTCGGTCAGCCATCGGAGTTTGTCCCCGACTTAGCTTGCCTAATCTTTTGCACAACTACGGAGCAGAGATAAGCATAAAGTTACTCTCACTGATAGCAAATTTATCGCCAAAATTTCCTTACGATTGTACAAACATACTGGTTGGCTGTGGGTCTGGGTGTTAAATATGTAACTATATAAAATATGTATGTATGTATAAGTTTATCAGTTGTGTTAGCTACCATAACACAAACTAGAAATGGTTCAGTATGGGTTTTTTTTTATTGATGAATAGGATTAAGTTTGACCGCGGCTTGCCTGATGTTAAGCTTAACTGTGGTCTAAGATACCAGTCTTGTGTGAAATGTGTCCTAAAATTTAATTGTCTCAAAATATTGTGTTGTTTGTGATATGCTATGAATAAGTTATATCTTGTAAATTTAACTAGCTGTGCCCCGGAATGCTACTCGCGTTAATCCAAGATATTAAGTAGCATGTACAATAATTTACGTATATAAGTAGCATAATAAAAGGTCTATACTATCTCGACACTAAAAATTGATCCAGTGAGAATGGAACATACACAAACTTTCGAATTTATAATATTTGTAGAACATTTTAAATCCTTTTACAGGCGATTGCAACTTCTACTTTTATTTAAAACGTCTTGATCGGCTTCTTAGCTCATACAACCAATGCAAATAAAAGAAAGTTTAAACATTCAAATAACTGTTACTCGTACATATCTGTATTTGTCTATTCAGCCACTAGAATAGGAAAGCAAAACAAAATGGTCCACGCTACAGCACCCCCGTAGAGCGACAGAGAGGTAGATTAGCGACCTTACTCTATTCCAGTGACAGCGGACTTATTTGAGTTCACTGTCATTCACATCTACACAAAACTATCTACTGTTTACTATCAGCCTGATTCATAAATAATTTCTAGTAGATACATAGCTTCTTATTTTGCTTTTTCTACTTAATTTTTAAGTAAGGTATAATAGCTCAAATGGAAAACCTGAGCTTTTCAATCTGATGGCCTTGATTCGATCCCGATCCGTAATACCATAGACCAATAAATTATAAAGACAATCATACTCTTCGTAAAAATCATGCTACGAGTATCATTCAATATTTTCTTGAAAAGACTTCACGGGTCACGCAACTTACCATCGTTATATCACTATGCGACCGCAGCGAGTTGCAGAATTTGGCGGCAGCTAGGCTGCACGCTCGATTTGCAGTGCCATCAAAGTTTTATGGTTATATTGGCAAACTTACGCGCCACGCTTCATTTTTTTTTTTATTAATTTTTACATTCACACACGGCTGGTTAGCCCCATTCTGAACTATTTCTAGTTCGTATTATGGTTGCTAACACATCTGATATACTACATATTATATATAAATACATATTTAACACCCAGACCCACAGCCAATAAATTTAGTTAAGCACAAAGATGTTGACCGGGCCGGGAATCGAACCCGGAACCTTCTGATTGGCAGTCCGGCATGGTAACCTTTACGCCAACGAGGTCGTCATTGTATGGGAATCAGCAGTCCTCTGTAGTATTCTGATCCCTGGTTCTACTTACAGTAGAGTGCAGGCCCACAATAGTATCTTACATCTAACTGCGATAAAATAGTTAGGAAATGTATCTCACTCGTGCACTGCTTATAAGGCGGGGTATTTGCATGCTCCCAAGTCAGTTTTCAATCTCGCTACCTCCTCCAAAGCCGGATAGAATACGAAAAAGCTCATCTATTGAACACACATAGCAGCTTTTAGTTTGAGAGTCTAGGAAGATGTTTTTAACTGGCAAATATTATCACACTGCGAAGACAACGGCAAAACTATAAATGAATCGTATGACTTATCAATATAAAAAAAAACGTTTCAAAAAACTTATTTTAGAATTTTTGAACTAGTTTTCGAACACCCATAGTAGCTTTTAGTTTGAAAGTCAAGGAAGATGTTTTTAACTGGCGAATATTTATCACACTTAATGCGAAGACAACGGAAAAATTATGAATGAATCATACTTATCAATATAAAAAAAAATGTTTTATTTTAGATATTTCGAACTAGTTTTATTTTAAATTCACAAGTTTCATTGGTGCCATAAGTATTCTTTAGTAGTATATATATTCTTAGAGTAGTTTTTAAGCTATTTTTCGATATTTTTTACGTTTTACGATGTATATCTTGTGAAAAACTGTAAGATTTTGCTTTAAGTATCATTTTTTGTAAATTGTATTTAAACCCTGGAATCTTACTACTAGTATATGCTATTATACAGATCCAATATATCCGATCAGATAATGCTGCAGATCCAGGACATCTATATTGTAATATTGTATGAAACCCATGTATGAAATATTTGCTGATTCAGTCTCATATACTGTCGAGAATTTAAAGGCAACACAGGCGTTTTGTTGACTTTCAGATAGCTTTTTTTTATTATAGACCACATGCATTCACGGGACTAGAGCGTCACGTCGCGGCATAAAACTTTTTATTGGCGCAGAGCAAAAGTGGCACTCAGCAGACTTTCCAGTTAGAAAGTCGGGAACATTGCACAGGACTAACAAGAACAAGTAAAACTCTCATCAAGCAAGATTGATGGTCAACATCCTTTGTGGACGCTCGAGAAATCGCAAATGTGGAAACAACTATTGAAGAAAGCGTATCACAGACACTAATACACTTAATATCGAGGAAATGTAACCTTTGTTCTAAAGTTTATTTCGACGCGTTTGAGAAAAGACCCTATTAGGTAAAAAATGGGTGTTGTATTGGGGAAGTGACAAGAAGAAATATGGGCATGGCAGTAGAAGTTACAGCTAAGTTATTATCGTGGAAAAGGTCGATCTAAGACGTGGATATATAACGCGAAAGAGTATATGAAAAAGAGAAAACTACGGAAATTGAACAAGAACTCAAAAAAATGAAATATGAACAAGAAGAAAGACTCGTACATACAGTGTGAACTCCATGTAACGTCACTCAATTTAAAGACAAACTCTCAAAATCGTCGAAATCAATTGGCTTTAGTTGGTTTAGCTTGTATTCCATACTACATTCTCTCCATTTAACGACCACCCTCTATAAGACCATAAAATGCACAGTCCCTTCAGTGTCGTTATATAGAGTTTACACTGTACTTTTATTTTTACTGTTTACAGCTACGCATTTAACAAGCAGGGCGCGTAACTCGCTATAATCCGTAATGTCGCTAACTCGTGTGGAACCTCTGTAGCTACCTTAGGGTGGAACATGCCTAGTCTGGACTAACTGGATCACAAGAGGGCTTCCAAAACACCCTGTCAGGTGCTTGACAACAGATTTTTCAACTTGAGGGTGGTTGCTAGACAGGCGAGCTCAAGAAAATGCCCTACCACCATGCCCTACTACCAAATGCCGTACCTCCTGTTTCTCACGGAGGTACGGCATTTTCGGTCACAGATCAGATATCCATCCGATGTGTCATACTTATCTTACCCAGGGTATACCCTGGAGCACATTTTTCAACCACATGCGGGCGTATGCTTATACGCTCGCGATGACATCTGCATTCGGCGTCTCCGGAAATTTGAGGACCCCTGCTTCTCAGTGCTCTGGTCACTGGTAGACACAGGCATTTGTTTTTCTAATAGTATCTCAGCTTCGTTTCACTAGAAGGCCATAAATCTTTTTAATTAAATTGTAACCTCGGAAACAGGAGCAGTCTTGTTATCTCGCCTCTCATTTCACAAATAGCATTGTAAAACATTCGCCGCAAACAATCTCGCCGAGCCTATTTGAAGAACAGCCGCCCAAATGTAAGAAGTGATTGATGCATCGCATTTGCCGCGGGCATTTGCCAAATTGGCCAAAGAAGTTGAAGATTTCGTCAGAATTACGTTACGAACTCGTATGAGGAAGTAAGCATAAAAGCTAACGACTGCAGAGTTGAGGCATGACTTTCTAAAGGGATCTCAGTCTGAGCCCAAACCGCAACCCGGTCACGAAAGTTTGGCTTCCAGTTCAGAATAAACTTTTACGAATGTTGCTACATTTTGTAGATCTTTGTTTATTTGTTACTAGATGTGCCACGCCGTGTTTATCCCGGATAAAAAGTAACTATGTGTTAGTCCTAGGTCTAACTTGTCATCATAGTAAATTTAATCGATTTCATTGCAATATGATAATCCTGACATAGAATAAAAACCTAGTTTAACTATGACTTACTATATAGATAATGTAGTATTAAAATATATTTATGTATAAATCTTTACTTTCCCATGGTAAAGAATATAAAGAACTGCACAAAAGGTTGTCATATCTGCAGAAGTTATCTATCGAGCTTTCTACTTCCGAGTCAAGGCAAAGCACCACCCCTATGCATCAGACCGCTCCAGTGACGCCTAATGAACACCAGCTCGTCCCGGAAATAGGAGAGGTAAGCACCAAAGATGATGGATGGGAGAGGGTCGTGAGGCACAAGAAGAAAACTCTACACCGGCGGACAGTGGTACAGGGAAGCGGAGCTAACGACGATGAGCTGAAAACCGTGGAGAGGGCGCGTAAAATTCACGCATGTTTCTTCACACCGGACACCACTACTGAAACGATAAGAGAGTATATGAGGAAAAAGAAACCAGGTGACTGTTACGTTGTCGAAAAACTGAGACTTACGCACAGTTACTACTCGTCGTTCTGCATCTCAGTACCCGCTAGCAAATTTGACTTTTTTATGTCTGCTGAAACCTGGCCCAAAAGCACACAAGTCAGCGAGTGGTTTCGGGCGGGCGGCGGGCGTGCAGGAGGTGCGCCCCGCCGTTTCTCCGCGCCGCACCGGCGTCACCCGGGCCCGCTGCGTGGCGCCGCCCTCGGACCAGCTGCCGCGAGCATCACTGTCGCCGCCAGCGCCGGCCCGCGCCCCGCCGCTGGCCCGCACTCCGCCGCCAGCCTCTTCGGGACCAGCGGGATATCGAGACCAGCGTCGTACGCCAGCGCTACCCGCGCTATTTCCCCCGCGACAAATTAAACCGCCCTCTTTGACCCTCTGTCACCAAAATATTCGTTGTATAATGAATAAGACGAAATCGTTAGAGGTGTTAATGACAAAGGAACTTTCCTGCGATGTAATTATTTTGACCGAACACTGGTTACGTAAACATGAATTGATTTCCGTTACACTATGTAACTTTGATTTATTGTCTTTTAGCTGTAGAGATCAAATAGCTCACGGTGGAAGCTGCATCTACGTGCGGTCGGGTATGTTGGCCGTTAATAGACCAGACTATTGCGAATTGACGAAAGAACAAATTTTTTATGTATGCGCCGTGCATTTATTAGACGATAACATCCTCGTTGTAGCGGTATACCACTCCAATGCCACGAGCGTCGCCGAGTACTTAGACTTATTCGAAGAGCTCTTGTGTAAGATCACTGACGAGGGCATAGATTGCGTAATTATGGGAGATGTAAATATTGATTTCCTAGAGAGCTCTACCGCGCAAAAACAACTATTAGATTTGCTTGAAAGTTTCAAATTTGTGCAACTTGTTGAAGAGTACACGCGGGAAGACACAGGTGGTCGGAAATCACTACTCGATCACGTATATACAAATATTTCAGTGAAACGTGTATCTGAGATTAGGAATGTAGACACGCGACCGCTCAGCGACCATAAAGCGCAGCGCCTCACGCTCGCTACGCTCGCTGCGCCGCAGCCCGCGCCCGCGCACCGGCTCGCTAGGTGCTTTTCGGAAGCTAATGAGCTTAACTTTGTAAATACTCTAGATTCAGTGGATTGGGAGAGTGTCGTTAAGAACAGCAGTGGATGTTGTCACGCCTTGTCATCCGGTATTATAAACATTCTTTCCAACAAATTCAGTATTTGTTTTCCACTGAAAAACAACTTGTCCGCAAAAAACATTGGGTCGACGCGGAAGTGCACAACTTTAAGTACCTATTACAGGAGACTATAAGTCTAAAAAAGAGATGTCCTTCAGACGACGTACTGCGCGCAAAGTGCGACGAGCTTACAATTAAATACCATTCTCTACTTAAAGAAAAGCGAGTTGGATACTATTGTAAAATTATACAAAATAACCCGAGTAATATGTGGCGCGTGATTAATACCGAGTTAGGCCGCGGGACACGCGAGAGAGTTGACTTTACCGACCAATTAAAAGACACAAACGGCCAGTCTTTCGCGACGAAAAAACAGGCTGTTGACGCACTGAACAATGAGTTCATAACCGCGGCTAGTAATTGCGGAGCGCCAGCCGCTAATACCGCTAGCGCGCTCTCCGCGCTTGGAGGTGTAGTGACCGATAGCGACGTGTCAGTTAGACTAGAGCCGTTCTCTCCGCTTGAGGTATACACGATAGTGACAAAACGTGTCGCTCCCAAGAAGAGTACTGATATATACGGCCTATCCGCGAACATACTCAAAACCGCTATAGGACCGGTAGCGCCAAGTTTATGCTATTTATTTAATCTTTGCGTGCGCGAGGGAGTTTATCCGGCAGCCTTAAAGAAGGTGAAGATAAGCCCTTTGTATAAAGGAAAGGGCAAAAAATCGGAGCCCAAATCGTATCGGCCTATTTCGCTCGTCCCTGCGATTAGTAAAGTGTTTGAAGTTGGTCTGAATAGGAGGCTTCTGAACTTCGTAATGGACCGAAACATTTTGTCGGAAAGACAGTATGCGTACAGAGCCGGGCGCGCGACTACCGACTTGGTGCGCGAGGTGCTGTGGAGAGTGCTGAGTGCGCGCGAGTCGAGACTGCAGGTAGCGCTGCTGTGTTGCGACTTGTCGCGCGCATTTGACACTGCAGATCACGGCCTCATTGCAAACAAGCTGAAACACTACGGTATCCGTGGTCCGGCGCTGTCCATACTGACTTCCTTCATGTCCAAACGTACGCAGATGGTCGTAGGTGATAGAGGCCGCGCTATATCATCCGAGCTAGAGAATGCAATGGGCGTTCCCCAAGGCTCCTGCTTATCCAATACCCTGTTCAGCCTTCTTCTTAACGACTTGCCTGGCGCAATAGGCGGTGCTGAGATTTTCTTGTATGCAGACGACGTCGCGGCTGTAGTTACGGCGCCGACACACACGCAGCTAGAGCAGAAGCTTAACTCGGTGGCGAATGATCTTGGCGGGTGGTTTAGATCGAACGGCTTGGCATTAAATAAAGATAAAACTTGTTTTCTGAGCTTCAATTTAAATGGTCACGCAACAAAATCCTATTCGGTAGTAGTAGGCCAAACTGCACTCCAGCAGGTGTCCTGTACAAAGCTTCTCGGGTTTTATCTCGATAGTGGGCTAACGTGGGAGACGCACATACACGAAGTGTGCGGGAAGCTGTCGAGCTCATGCTTCGCGCTTCGGCGGCTCGCGAGCACCGCCACCCGCAGCGGCGTGCGCTCCTGCTACTTCGCGACTGTCCATAGCGTAATCACGTACGGGTTAGAGTTGTGGGGCAACGCTGCCGATAGAGATAGAGTTTTTCGCATGCAGAAACGCGCCATACGTGCCATTTGCGGGGTTCAGAGCGACGTCTCCTGCGTTGAACTCTTTCGAGACCTTGATATATTGCCTCTACCATGTGAATTCATATATCAAGTTGCACTTTTCACACACACGCACCTTGAATTATTTCAACGCAGGGGTGCTAATAAAACGTGGGATCTACGTAGCAACGTGAAGAAGATGCAACTGAAAACGCCGGTTCATCGACTTGTGAAATTGGAGAGGTCCGTTTACGTGTTGGGGCCCGCGATCTACAACCGCGTACCTGCGACTGTCCGGGATGCACCTTCCACCGCCAGCTTTAAGACTAGACTCAGGGTTTGGCTATTAGATAAAACTTTGTACAATATAAATGATTATCTAAATTTGAAAATTGACATTTAAATTGACAATTTGACATTTGATTCATATCATATACTTTTGTATTGATATTATATTAGATACTAGAATTAGTAGTGAAAATTGACATTATGATTAATATCATATACTATTGTAATGATATTATAGTACTAGAATATAATTGCTTAGTGTATTTCATTCTGTCGGTTATTTCTAATATGTGGAAGAAAATAAGGAGTAGAAGGTTAGCGTGGTATAGACATGTGATGCGTAGAGAGGAGATGCATGTCACTAGGAGATGTATGGAAATTGTAGTGCAAGGAAGAAGAGCAAGAGGCCGCCCGAAAAAGACATGGATGGAGTGTGTGAATGAAGACATGAGAGAGAAAGGAGTGAGTGTGGAGATGACGTCTGATAGAGGAGAGTAGAAGAAGAAGATTTGCTGCGCCGACCCCACTTAAATGGGATAAGGTGATGAAGAAGAAGGTTATTTCTAATATGTAATCGCGCGTAAAATCGCGCTACAAGCTTGTAACAAAACAATAACTCGAATCAGAACCATATAGCACAATGCGTACGTGTTTCTCTGTTCTGTACGTATGGGGTAGTAAGTAAATCATTCCGCGGTACGTGCTAGAAGATATTGTGCCCGCTCTGGCCTGGGAATTGATTTATTTTAAGCACATCTCGCTTGTACGTTCGCGATACTCACCGCTCTCCCATTTCGCCTAGATTAGTGTTTCAAAGACGAAGCTTCCGCGAACAGAGCACCAATTACGGGACATATTAAATTTTATATTATAATTTTTAAAATGTATTAGCAACTTGATAACACGCCGAATTCCCTGTTAGCTGACTATAATCTAGCGATTACCAAGACATGAACCGGTTCCTTCTAGGTAAGCGCGCTCCGCCGTAGACCTCAATATCACTTGGCATCAGCTGAATTGTGGTCGAGCAAGTGTGACCTAGATAAATAAATAAATAAAAAGAAAAAAACACAAACGATGTAGCGGTATATAAGTGATGTAGTATAGTGACGCCTAACGCTATTTTTCATTCTTACTTATTCGTATGTCGTTAACGTATGTGTTTAAATGTATATACATTGGTACTACCCAAATCAATTACTACTATTGTTATATGTTGTATGTCTTCTTCTTCTAATATCTGGCCACTCAGCTCATACGAAGGAGCTAAGTGGCCAAGCTCTGTTGTCGAGAAATTTCAAGCCAACAATACCAACAATATAATGTGTAATCCAACTCACAGTAGTGCCTAGATGAAAATGTCACCTTCTAAAAGAGTCTTGTGCATGGTCACCCATCCAAAGTCTAGACCGTTGCTTAACCTCGATGATCGCGTCAGATCACCTTAGTTAGCCGAGCTACAGCGCTACACACAATAGCTAACAAATCACAAATGCGACCGACTCTTGACACAGTCTCCAACTACTTGGCAAACGCAACCCCCTCACTCCATTTGCTGAAAATTCTATTCAGAAGCGCCTTTTAATCTCTTATGTCTGTATTTTATACTAGCGGCCGATTCCGGCTTCGGCTATGAAATAATCTTAGTAGCTAAAGTATTTTTCTGGTCTAGAAGTTTTCTTTTATTTTATTCATTACTAACTTCTTTCTTTTTCTTCGTATGAGCTAAGTGACCAAGCTCTGGTTTCGAAAGTTTCAAATCCTCTGGCATGGTTTAACGACTGCTACTAACTGATGAAAATAAACATAATATTGGATATACAAGCTAAGGCTCCAGCTTGTGATACATTTAATTGGATTAGTAAGGATGCCTAAAAGAGATCGCCATAAGCGATAAGGTCGCGTGGCGTGCCTTGGGAGAGGCCTATGTCCAGCAGTGGACGCAGACAGGCTGATGATGATGATGATGATGATAAGGTCGCTTGTGACACACTATTTTTATTTTTAGTTTTTAATATAGTTTAAGTAATATTATGTTGTGTACAATAAATAGTTATCTACCTAGCATAATATAGCTAATGCCACTCAGAGATTATGTTGCTTGCCAAAAATTGTATTTAAAATCGGCTTCGTACTTTCAGAGCCTTTTTGATGCACACAAACAAACAATCATACTAATCTACTTTGTAACACTGGTATAGATCAGCGCGAACATTTTTCACTGAAATAAATGTATTTTTACGTAATAGCTCGCTTTGTCAATGGAAACCGCTAATGCTTTTCAAGCTAACGAGTTTCTTTTGTGAGGGTTTTGTCAAGAGATTTATTTTTAGTTTCTTCACCTCAATGGAAGGAACAGAAAGATCTGATTTTGCTTTCATTTTTGGTTTTAGGTACTATGCAGTAAATTCGCTGGTAAGTTACACGGATTACAGAAAAAAGAGTATATGGTTCTTCATGAACAAACCATCAAATTTTGCCAGGATTGGCTTAAGTGAAATACAGTACCCATTACGCTTTTTTATGCCAATTTCTACTAATAAATTCAAAATAAAGATCTTCTCACATGACATCTAGTTTTAAGCACTAGAACTAGCCTGTTTAATAAAAGCTAAGTAAATTTAAAAAAAATGCCTAACCAATGTCGATAACATTGGTATAGGATTTGTAAAAAAAATAAAGGTATCTAATTAATAAATGACGATGATTGCTGTGGTAAGACACTAAAAATATAGTCATACTGATAAGATAAGATGAACCATTTATTTAGAATTATTCGTCAAATATTTAAATAGTAGCACATTACAATATGTATTTATACATAATAATCAATTAGTATAATATTACTAGCTGACCCGGCAAACGTTGTTTTGCCTTAATAATTATTTCTAAATATACAGTAGACAATTCTCAGACCTACTGAATACGCATATAAAATTTGGTAAAGATCAGTCATGCCGTTTCGGAGGAGTACGGTAACAAACACTGTGACACGGAAATTTTATATATAAGATTACTTATTTCGACAAAAAATATTGTTTTTTTCTTCGTATAAAAAAAATCGTGTACTGAATAAAAAGACAACGCCGTCTTCTTTGAAGTGGGTTAAATTATACAAATACAATAAAACGAAATAAACTAAAAACCAATATGTCGTATCAAAATGGACCCGACCCAACAGCAACTTACACAAAGCACGACACAGTAAACATTTTTGTGGCACTTGAGGTGGTGCGAAGTTAAACAATAACTCAGAAACTTTGCCACAACTCATCCTCGGAGTTGCGAAGGCAATAAATAGTTTACAAAGTCACTCTAGTTGGGTAATTCACTCACGTAGCCGTATTTATTAAGGCTCTTAATTGAGAGGTAGTGCCCGGTACGCAAGCAACGAGCGTGTTATAGACCTTTTCGCGTAGAAAACGGTCACACTTACTATTATATTATACTAGCTGACCCAGCAAACGTTGTTTTGCCTTAATAATTTTGTCTAAATATACAGTAGCCGATTCTCAGAGCTACTGAATACGCATATACAATTTGGTAAAGATCAGTCAAGCCGCTTCGGAGGAGTACGGTAACAAACACTGTGACACGGAAATTTTATATATAAGATATTAGTAAGTGTGACCGTTTTCTACGCGAAAATATTAATATGCCTTACGTGAACAGTTTACAGTGTTATAGACTATTGAACTTATTAGTTTAATACGAGTAAGTTATATATTTAAGTTTGTTGTTTTAAAGTATGTATTAGTTTAATAATAATAATAAATAAATGATTTATTTGCCACAGAAACTTAAATCTAGGTTACATCGAGCGTAGTAATTATAATCTTAATATATATAAATCTCGTGTCACAATGTTTGTCCTCAATGGACTCCTAAACCACTTAACCGATTATAATAAAATTCGCACACCATGTGCAGTTCGATCCAACTTGAGAGATAGGATAGTTTAAATCTCAAATTCTAGTCGCAATTTTAATTTATTGCTAATTATTGTCTGTCAAAATTACAGTCAGTCAGACAGTCAAAATTATCTGTTTACTCCAAATGATTCTAACAGATATCGATACCTTTCGACTGGGTTGAGTAAGTAATCAATAGATGGCGCTGCTATGGTAAATCTACGAACGTGTCATATAACCTACACTATCTTTTTTTCATACCCCTAAGTGAGGCAAAACAACGTTTTCCGGGTCAGCTAGTTATAATATAAGTATAGATTTAAATATATAGGTATCTAGTCGGTGTGTTTGGTAAACTCGGGGGACTCTGTGCCCCACACTAGGTTTCACCTGGGTCATGGAGTACAGGCTCAGTTTATATTTATTGTTTTATGTTTATATGTGTATTGTATTTAATGGGCATCTAGTTGCCTAAAACAAAAGAATAAATAAATAAATAAAAACTAATAATACTTTAACACGCACTATCGGGCATTGTTGAATACTTTATAATTTAGAATCTTTTTGGCTCTCGCTTTCTTAGAGGACCACTTGAATGAAACAATGACATAAGATCAATTTTGGTACAATTGGTGTTTTTTTTATATATACTCGTATATGACTAACTGTGCCTTGCGGTGCTACCCGCGTTAGTCCGGGAAAATGCTATTAATCCGTGATAAAAGTAGCCTATATGTTAATCCAAAGTCTAACCTATTTCCATACCTAATTTCATCAAAATCGGTTCAGCCGTTTGGGCGTGAAGAAGTAACAAACATACACACACACAAACTTTGGCACTTATTATACTAGTAGGATTTAGTAATCCTACTAATATAATAAGTACTAGCTGGGCCCCGCAGTCTTACCCGCGTCTACCATATTTCATAGTTAATATCATCTAAATCGGTTTAGCTGTTGGAGCATGAATGAGTAACAAACATACATATTTACACACTAACTTCGTACTTTGTTAATAGTTAATAGGATACTTACTTGTATCTGTAGGTACAACACTATCAAGGTGGAGTGGTTAACACCACCCTGCAATTCAACAAAATATATTAATATAATATATTCGATTAAGTATCTAAGTTAACGCGCAATCCTAATAAAAAAACATCTCGCAAGCTATATTTTCAAGTACCAAAGCTTAAAATCGAATGGCAGCAATAAAACAGCTAAGATGTCCTGAAACGCCTATATCAACTCGCGTCAAAGCCTCCTCGGTCGGTAACTGGACAATAAAGCGGAAGTTTACTGCGGTTCTCGCGATATAACGCGATAAATGCTTTATGGGTCAAGTCATATGAACCATCCCAAAGAGATATTTGCCAGGGGGCATACTTATACTACATGTGAGTAAAAAAAAAGAAATGAACACAACTGTGAGATAGTATCACAACGTGTCAAAAGACACGTTTTAAATTTCTAGATGCCCTAAATCCTCTTACATAGTTAATGACAACAAGTAATGCGACTGCCTAGATTTACAATTTAGTGTTGATCGTTAATATGACATTTTCTAAAAATGATTCTAGGTAGATCGATTTATCGCCCTTGAAACCCCCTTTGTACTAAATTTCATGAAAATCGTTGGAGCCGATTCCGTAATATAATATTAAAATATACCATACATACTTTATATTTATACCTACGGCACAAAATGCGCAAAAGACGCCGCGTATCTAAAACTAACTTAATTGCGAGTAAATACTAATTAGGTAGCTCTTACCGACCTTTCTAAATCACAATTTACTTCTTGCTAAGTGCAGGAGCATAGCCCGCGGAAACTAGAAGCACAAGGTTTTAATTTATCGTCTTACTTTCTAAGAAAGGAAAAAATAGACGAGGTCTGCGCTGTTTCCTGCAGAATATCTTCTTTGCAGCAACAAGGCTTGTGGGACTGACATGTTGCAGCGTCATCGGCTAACGACGCAGGGGCGGGCCTCTATACAGCCTGCCCGGATAAATGACATGTCGGAATTACGCCCATGGTAACATAGGACTCGTTGTTCGGCTGACTAAGGTGATCTGACACGATCATCGACACTCTTAACTGTCATTATAAGGACATTATCTGACACGATTAATCGGTCTGTACGGTAAAAGACCTTCAGTAATGAAGTTGGCGACTAAGAGGAAGTCGGTTTTTGAATGAATTTGAGTTCGGACTGCGATGTTTGTTGGAAACTTTGGTGTAATAACTTAACTTAACAGTGCGATTGGGGTAACGTTCCCATGTGATCGCAGCAGCCAATCGCATCGAGCGTTTGAAGTTTTCTCGCATGAAGGCTGCCTTAAACAAGGTGTTAGACAAAATTCCCTGAAAGACTTTGTTATAACGGGACTCTGAAAGTCTTAGTTATAACTTCATCTACTTAGATGTTGTGAATATTGTCTTTTGTATATACTACCATAGTAAGTACCTTATATGTCTAAATGAGCAATTTTTGTTTTATTATTTTTGTACACCCCTCTAATGTTTAATTATCATTATCCTTCTTGTGGTTGCCAGGAAGAAATCGCTTTTAGCGATAAGGCTGCCATTTTCGGCACTAGTTTTATGTATCTAATGTAAATAATTTACTTTAATGAATGTGTGAAAATAAACAATGCATAATATATCTATTTAAGAGCTACCTAATATTTACTTGCAATTTTGCAATTAAATTAGTTTCAGATATATGGCGTCTGTTGCGCATTCTGAGCCTTCCAGATGAGCAAACTATTTTGCTAATTAAGAAGCCAGATAAATAAATAACTTTCTACTTGACGTTTTAAAATAAATTTAAATTAGCACAAATATATTTTTGGCTAGCTAATGCCTGTATTTAAAGTTCGACCTTTCTATGGTGCTGGTTTCCTTTTTTTAAATCGTTAAAAATTGAAAATCAATAGAAGACTTGTTTTATCTCTGCAAGGTGGTATACCATTTTCTAGAGTTCACCTGGCTAACAACCGCTTGAAATTATCCAAGTTGAAATTTTGATATAAATACGAGTACTTACGCTTATATTAATATTAGCCGTTGTATCGAAATTAATGTCAATCTAAAAGCGTTATTTCAGAAAAGCCACAATTGCCAACACCTGGCACCGCGGTTTGGCTTTAATCGAGCATCAGCTCGATGCTAGCGTACATTTTATGAAATACTAGAGCCGCGTCGTAGCGGTTTTGCAAACCCGCGTTGATCCGGGATGAAAGTAGTCTTCGTGTTAATCTAGTTTCTACGTTATTTGCATGCTAAATTTGATGCCAATCGGTGGCTGCCACAAAGTGAAAGAGTTCAAATATACTTATAATTATGGATGTTTGTAAAACTATCAGTCTTAATGTAGCATCTGTAGCCCGTCTAAGGTGATCTAATGCGGTTTTTCAAAATTGTTATTATTATTTTTGTTTAAATCTTTCGTTTTGTCTCCAAAATGTTTGAGGTCCGACCGAGTAAAATGTCCGCTGTATATTTTTTCGTGATTTGATAGTTAGTCCCATAGTAAAAGTAGTTCTTAATCAGAAACAGATTGATCTCCTTTCGTATAAGTTCAGATTTTTGCAACAACCCTATGCGTTATTTTACATTCAAATACGTTTTTCTTTAATCAAACAAACGTTTATCGTCATATGGTTTGGTCGTTTCCAGTTTTTTCGCCCGCAATTTTTCATTTTATTTACTTGCCTTTTCTTTTTATTTACTTTTCCCCCTTTTATAGCCAATTTCATAACGCATCTGCATAACTGCCTTATAAATATATAGCTATCTATTTAGTAGTCTACTTGCATAAAATATTCCACTATAAAACTCACAGTGATGGATGATTGTTTTTTTTACGAGTACAGTGTAGGCGATACGATCATTTCTTTGTTAAATATTCAACCTCATATTAGCATATTCTTTACTAGGTACGCCCTGCAGTGTTATCCGCGCTGATTCTGGATAAAAAGTAGCCATCGTGTTAATTCTAAAATAGTCCCCATTTAATAAGGGTAATAATTACCCGTATATCACATTTATTGTGATACCACATTTCAAGTAAACCGTTCCAGGCATTAGAGCGTGAATACGATAAGTAACAAACATACACACAGGGGCGCGCAAACTGACGCATTTACAATAGATAATTCGTTATTGGACAAAAAAGTTATTTAGATCTCAATGTAGATGCCTACCAAAAAACACAATTAGGTGCATAGCGTAAGATTTTTCAACCTGAGGATGGTAGATAACTAGCACTATTAAATTCTCTACTACGTTATTAGAAAACAATATTTTTGAACATAAATCATTATATACTTACTTATTTACACAAGAACGCAAAATGAAACATTGAAATATCAATCCCAGTGGCCACAGCGCCAGCTGGTGCAATTTATTTCCTCTAACAAGCAAAATTTATTAAATTCCATAAACAACAATTATTTATTTGTTGGCAAATTACAATATAGATACAAATAACACACATAAAATACAAGAAGCGAAATAATTGAAAATCGGAAATGTTTTATAGAAAAATCAAAACAGCATATACGTAAATGTGAATCCATTTTATCGCGTTATTTTACATTTTATTCGACGTCCTGAAAAACTTGCCTTGCTATAACTTCTCTTGGGTGTGGAGCTGAAAAACCAATAAAATACTGAAATAAACAAATAATAAAATACTAAATTTAATAAGTAATATTACTTACACAGAAATAATAGTTTACATAAGATAAGTATTACTATTATAATTAGGTTGACAATAATTGTTAATCCTACTAACGCTACAGTTGCGCATTACGACTGCGTAATCACAAGGTGAATAAACAACAGGTAATACGTATATTAGGTACTTTGAAGTATTATACATATATGTAAAGGATAGTACTCGTATTTATGCTTATTATTATTTATGGTTTAATAAGCATTACAATCATAGGGTCAACTTGCACTCAGTAGATGTTTATGTATATGTTTGGTCTAACAATGTCTCTATCATGGTCAAAAGAAGTATTGACGTAACAACAACAATCGGTCGATGTCACAAAAGTTTAGTTATTATTCGTATAAGGCTCAATAAATAAGGTCAATTCAGCCTAGAATAAACTTGCTTCTCTTATCAGCAATAGAATGGACGAGTTAGCCTTTTTTTTGTTTACGGGGGGAAATCTTCAACTAGATACCTGGCTACAATGGAGACAAGTCAGGCTTTGTGGAATTTGTACCCATTAAACAACTTACCTAGGAAATATAGTATCTTTTAAAAAGGGATTAGGTCAGTAACATATACACAACAATCTTAATTTACCAAGCAGTTTATGGTTTGATTTTTCCTAAATACTAGATTTTATTACGCTAGGGATTTCTACGCAACGTCGCAATTCTGCGCCCATTTTAGACACGTATATTAAATAAAATGTATTTTTAATTAAATTTTGTCAAATGATACAATTTAGTTATGTTATTGAACATTTTAGTTAATTCCTCTGTTTGCAAGTTATGATCAGGAAATAAAAACTTGACTTACACTTTTATTACTTTCCAATATTTACAAGTTAGAAGAACGTAATAAACATTTATTTTGTGATACGAACAAACAAAGAATAACAATACCTACCCAAGAAACATAAACTGGTCTTTTTTAGGTTAAGTTTTAGTGGCGTGCCTTAGGAGAGGCCTATGTCCAGCAGTGGACAAACATCGGATGATTATGATGATGATGATGTTAATCTTAAATAAAATAACTTTAAAGTAAACGTTATTTAGTTACCTTATACCACACTTTTACTTCATAGTTTTATCACTTACCGTCAGGGCTGTCCCAAATGGAATCAACATATTCCACATTCTTCGTGCCATTTTCGTAATGATGTACGGTGATACGTCTCTCAATAAGCATGGGTTGACACTTGATGTTGTACACAGAAAGAGAATCATAAGCATTGTCTCCCTTCGTTACCTTATCCCAGAAGCTTTTGTCCTGACGGAACCATACCATTTCTTTGTCCGTCACTTTTTTTAAATCTGCCGGATCTGTGAGAAATACATACATATCTATACTTAATATGAAAATAAGTCGGGTTTTGCTTCCTGACGCTATAACTCCAGAACGCACGAACCGATTTCCGAAAGGTCTCAAGGTTGATGAGGTTTGTAGCAACCAAAATTCAGGGAAAAATCAATTCGCAAAAAAATCGACCTACTCGCGGGCGGAGCCGCGGGCAACAGCTAGTTAGGTTTACAACAGTCATTTTTAGAAGAAGAAGACCATAACTTCTTATTCTAACTCATGGTAAAGATATATTTTTATTCATATATAATTAAGTATGAATATGTATGAGCACTTCTTAACTTGAATTTTATGAAATAATTTATTACGAGTTTTTTAATACCAGGTTTTTATCAAAGAGTTAAAGCAGTTTCTTACCAATTTCCAAGTCTGGTCTAAGGCGTGGAGGATCCCGAAGGACTGGTTCATAATCTATGGGTGCATTGCGCTCTGGAAAATATGTAAAAAAACTATAGGTAGGTATATGAAAAAATCTTGCTACAAATTGTAAAAATACTAACTAATACTAAAACTTCTTCATTGCCTACATTTACCAAATACTTATTATGTATTTGGTATTAAAAGCTGCAATAAATAAGCCTGCATCGTCAATCTAAGACTAAAAACTGCAATAAAGGTGAGTAGGCAGTTACTCGTACCTACTATTGTAATAATAGGGTTTAAATGTATTGTTAAAACTAATCTTGACTCATCTCTTTGATCACTAACTGAAATTATTCGTTTTCTCAGATTTAGTTACAAAATAGTTAGTTTCGATAATATAAATAATAACTATAACCCGGCTAGTTCGATTTAAAAACCACGCAATAAAACCAATTTTAACATTTAACTTACCATTTCCTAGTGCTGTATCCTTAATTAATACATCAGAAATTGGACTTGATGTTTCAGAAGTATCATTAGTTTCACTTTCATTATCTGGGAATATATCTGCATCTGCATTATATGTATTAGAAAAAGGAGCTTCATTTTCATTGGTAACATCTGAAAGAACAATTGATAATTTGCTTCTGCTGATTAGAGAACCGATGCTTGGAAACCTTATTAATGTAGGCAAGTAAGATTATTATATCATGTATGAATTACTTATAATTAAAAACAGTATATTTGTTGGTAGAATACTATTTTTGATGATGATTGATTATTAAGTATTTATTGTAAGTATGATGATGTTTATGTAAAAAATAACGTAATATTGACAAATCTTATATATAAAATTTCCGTGTCACAGTGTTTGTTACCGAACTCCTCCGAAACGGCTTGACTGATCATTACCAAATTTCATATGCGTATTCAGTAAGTATGAGAATCGGCCAACGTGAAACGTTTTTACCCCTAAGTGATAAGGGTTGTTCACCCTTAAAAATATTTTTTTATTTTTTCGATGAATTTTTTTTATTTGAATTTTATATAAAGTGGCATTAAAAAATACATACAACCCTAAATTTTTACTTTTTTATTATCAACCCCTATTTTTTTATGGCCATTTTAGTAAATTTCCGTGTCACAGTGTTTGTTACCGCACTCCTCCGAAACGGTTTGACTGATCTTTACCAAATTTTATATACGTATTCAGTAGGTCAGAGAATCGGCTACTATCTATTTTTTATACCCCTAAGTGATAAGGGTTGATCACCCTTAAACATTTTTTTTTAATTTTGCGACGAATTTTTTCATTTCATTTTAGTATTAAGTGGCATTAAAAAATACATACGACCCTAATTTTTTTACTTTTTTATCATCATTCCCTATTTTTATGGCCATTTTAGTATTTTATTCATTTTTCATCTCGCTGGATAACTGATCAAATATAGTATCTCTGTACTTCGAGTAAAAATCCTTTTTTTTTTGAAGAAAATAACTAACAAAATTTAACCTGATATACTTATGCTTATGATTATTACCAATCTTAAATACTTAAAATTTGCCGCGCCTTTACTTTACTGGTGAGTGAAATGCCACACTATGCCATAGACCGAAGTCGGTCTCCTGTTTTACTCACAAAAGTCTTCTTCACAGACTTCTCTCACTGTTTACACAAATTTCGACCTTCGTTATTGTTTATGTATCGTATGTAATAGTATTGTTAACAATTATCATTTTGCTATATCAATGTAACTCTTTTATTACTTAACCGCGGCTCCACCCGCGTGTAAGTCGCTTTATTGCATAACCTCTCCTGCACATTGTCATGACTGTTGTAAAAAAATGTATTTTCATCTGTGCGCTACTGTGGATCGGATTATACGTTAAATTGTAGGTCCTCTTAGTACAAACAGTCGTTAAACTAAGGCAGGGGCTTGAAAAACTCTCGACAACATTACTTGATCACTTAGTTCTTACGTAGAAGAAGCTATAAAATTTGATGTAATAATAAACTAGACCCTGAACGTATGAGCAAAAAATTTTCAACAAATATGATGATGACACTACAAATATTATGTAATTTGTTCTGTTTTGGACTTCTTTATGCTCAAACGGCTCGAACAAATATGCTAAAAAATTTCGCGCTCGCTTCGCTCGCGCATAACTCGCTTCGCTCGCGTCCGGCTCGCTTTGCTCGCGATTGGTCCTACGGCTTTTGGGTCATAGCTTACGACACTACAAATATTATGTGATTTGTTCTGCTTTGGACTTCATTATGCTCAAGCGGCTCGAACAAATATGCTAAAAAATTTCGCGCTCGCTTCGCTCGCGCATAGCTCGCTGCGCTCGCATCCGGCTCGCTTCGCTCGCGATTGATCCTAAGACGTTTTGGATCATAGCTCACGACACTACTAATATTATGCAATTTGTTCTGCTTCGAACTTCTTTATGCTCAAACGGCTCGATCAAATATGCTAAAAATTTTCGCGCTCGCTCCGCTCGCGCATAGCTCGCTGCGCTCGCTTCATAGCTTACGACACTACAAATATTATGTAATTTGTTCTGTTTTGGACTTCTTTATTCTCAAACGGCTCGAACAAATATGCTAAAAATTTTCGCGCTCGCTTCGCTCGCGATTGGTCCTACGACTTTTGGGTCATAGCTTACGACACTACAAATATTATGTGATTTGTTCTGCTTTGGACTTCTTCATGCTCAAACGGCTCGAACAAATATGCTAAAAATTTTCGCGCTCGCTTCGCTCGCGATTGCTCCTAGGACTTTTGGGTCATAGCTTACGACACTACAAATATTATGTGATTTGTTCTGCTTTGGACTTCTTCATGCTCAAACGGCTCGAACAAATATGCTAAAAATTTTCGCGCTCGCTTCGCTCGCGCATAGCTCGCTGCGCTCGCATCCGGCACGCTTCGCTCGCGATTGGTACTAGGACGATTTGGATCATAGCTCACGACACTACAAATATTATGCAATTTGTTCTGCTTCGAACTTCTTTATGCTCAAACGGCTCGAACAAATATGCTAAAAATTTTCGCGCTCGCTCCGCTCGCGCATAGCTCGCTGCGCTCGCAACCAGCTCGCTTCGCTCGCGATTGGTCCTAGGACTTTTGGATCATACATAGCTTACGACACTACAAATACTATGTAATTTGTTCTGCTTTGGACTTCAATTACACTTCAAGACTATTAAATAGAAATGATTGAACATAATATTTTTTGGCGTTTGTTACTTTTATATTCCCTTAACGTTTGTTCATGGCGCTCCATACCCATTTCACGCATATACCATACACACTTATAATAAGTAAGTAACATTTTAATTATACTAGAATTTGTCTAGAAACTAAAATAAAAATAATTAATAAGGCAAAACAACGATTGCCGGGTCAGCTAGTATTATATAAATTACCTGTAGGAGAGTCTACTTGCTGATCAGTTATACCATAGTCATTATTTGTATTTTGATCTGAATCATAATCTAAGGGTCCTGCGTCATTAGAATCTGAAAGCATTCAATGTTTTATTCAATGTGAACATTTTTTGTAAATATTAAATTAATTTATATTTTTTGTTTAATTTTTTCGTGTGTGTATATTTTTTTTTGTAGTCTAGGCAGCAATTAATAAACGTATTTTTTTATCAAATTATAAATGTCAAAAACTTATAACAAAAATATGAACCTCACCGTTTTGTGTATCTGGTAGATAAGTTTGCGTATCTAATGAGCCTGGTGTAGATAAGTCTGATGATGGATTCAATGATCTAGATACATAGTCATTGTTATTTGCGTATTTTGACCTATAATGTTCAGGGTTGTTGTAATCTGAAAGCGATCATGTGGTATTTAAATTCTACATATTATTTTTTATTTTGAGTTTTTCATGTGTATAATTACTATTATTTTTCAAGCTTACCGTTTTGCGGCTTAATTTCCTCATTATTTGCATTTGACTCATCTATATCTGTATACGATGGTTTGTTAACCTCATAGTTATTATTTGGCACTTGTTTATAATACGGGTACTTAGGGCTGTAGATTCCTATAAGTAATATTTGTTTGTTAGCTTCGCAATGTTTACTATTATGGATTTCTAATATTCTTTGCGCTTTACAGATTTGTTTCTGGTATTGAAATAAAGAGTGCTCAATTTGAATCTATGTAACTCACCGTTTTGTGGAACAGTTTGCTCATTAAATGCGTCTGGCGTTGGTAAATCTGATGCCCTTGTTACGTCATATTCATCATTATTTGCAATTGGTTCTGGAATATAGTACGTAAATCGTTTGTATTCAATACCTAAAATTAATAACGGGCTGTAGGCTATCTTTTGACTTTAGTAATGATTACTCAACATTTATTTTAGGCATATTTGTAAAGTAATTTTAGTTATCTTCTTCTTTTAATTGCCATCGTGAGTTTAGTTCTTATTACTTGAATCAATTCGAATCTAAGGTTAACAGGCACATTATGTGCAAGCGTGCTCTATCGTAGACCCCTTCGACACTTATCATGAGGTCTAACACTTTCTTGAAATATTTGGTTCAATAGACATTTGGTTTAAAAGTTATCTTAGTGATTTATACTATGTTCCACGCTAATTAGTATTTATTCCGTAGGTCTGTTTTTGATTTACACATGTTTATAATCTGGCCAATATAGGAATTGAATAAAACAATCTGATTAGAATTTGTCGTATCTAAGTGAGATAAATGTAGTGATGTAGTGCTTAGACAAAGATAAATTAATCAACCCAAATCACCGAAAGCTATTTAAGTAGTACTAATTAGTATATCTAATGAGAGTAATTTATACAACTTGATTAATTTATACCTTTTTCTTGAACAAGCTGATGACGGTTGAGAGGATATTTTGAAGTGACCGTTTCTGAATCCTGCTGTTCTAAATCTGTTTTAACAGTTGTAGTGGGAGTATAAGATAAATCAGAATTATCATTGTCAGCATTTTGAAAGTTTTGAAATTTGACAGTAGATGGTGTTGTGTAACTGTATGTATTTAAGTCTGTAGTAGTATGTTGCAGTATGTTACCAGGATTATATACTGAATTGTGAGTAGTAGTACTAGCATACGAGTTGTAATTGACGCTATCTACTGATTGTTTTGCGTATGTCAGTTCATTTACTTTATAAAGATTCTTTTCTTTTGTATTAGGTATGTCAGTAGTTGCAGCATAATAAGGTTCTATTTTTGCATAAGGTATAGTTTCAGCGTTAAGTGGACTATAAGTAACAGTATTCATTTTAGTATCAACTATTGTGTTGGGTGTGCTACTGACTGAAATGTCTAGAGTGTTGTACCCTACAGCTTTATTAGGTGAATCGTTTTTATAGGCGAAATGTTGTGGTGAGCTATTTGTATTCGTTACTATATTCTCATTTGTGTTAGAGTTTATTTGAGAGTATGGATTATTTTCTGTGGTGGTCTGAATTGCCATAAGATACTCAGGTTTGATATATTTCATCGGATCCTCGGTTGTGGTTTGTACTATGGGGTAATTATAACTTTGAGGCGAGACAGAACTGTTTGTTGCCTCTTTAGAGTCTTGTGGAATTCTACTGATTCCCGTGTCATAGGGAACCTCAAGAGTTGTTTGTTCTTCCGTCTTTTTAACACCTTCTATTTCAATAATAGCGATAATCAAGTTAGCTGATTCTTTTGTTTTAAGGTGAGCCCGCCCGTATTCATCCCACTCTATGTTATTTAAATTATCTACATTTTCGTATGTTCCATTCTCATGAACAATAATGTAGGGTTTTTCGTAAATAGGTTGTTCAGTTACTGGTGATTGCGTCGGTACGATCTTATCTTGGTCTTCTAAAACAAGATATATTTCGATCAAAACGACGTTTTATATTACTTAGTTTTTCAAAAAAAATATTTTACAAACCAACTTACTGTAAACAGGTCCGTATTGTGGATTATTAAGGCTGCTGGCGGGCACTGGGACAGCTGGCAACCTTAGTGGTGCACTGTACTCGGTTGGTATATTAGGTCCAAACACCTGCGGACTTTGAACAGCAGGCACAGGCCACGGGACATAATTTCTGTTGTTTAGGTTCGGGCTATTATATTGGTTAGACTGCGAAGGTAATACATTATACTTGTTGGCTTGCTCTGTTACTGGCACTACAGCGGGCTGATAATATGGGTACCCTTGAACAGATTGGGTATTAGGATAAGCAACGCTTGGGTTGTTTGTCTCTTTCCCATACGATTTTCCGTAAATCTGCTGTTGTAATGGCTGATATGATCTTTCATTGTTCCATAGTCTCGGAGCAATGTTATTATTTGCTCCATTTATAAGACCAATTGGTTGATTTTGTACAAGACCGTTTTGATTCAATTGAGAGTTGTATCCATTTTGTTGGTCTTTTTGCCACGGTATATTTCCGTTCATTTGATAACCATTGGGTGCATTGGCTGACCTAAACGCCTGATTTCCATTTCCTTGCTCATAAGGAATTGAATCTATAACAAAAAGGAGTAAAAATTTAAGAAGTAAGTGAGAAGTTTGTTTACCACAAACATTATCAACTGCTAAATAACTACATTTTGTCCCATCATGTCGACAAATGCTAATAATAATGATAAGACGCAGAAAGAAAACAAATTAATAGTATCCCAACTCACCAATTAATACAGAACAAAACACCAAAACAAAAAATAAAATTGATTTGTAAGCCATGTTGGAATCACAGGTGAACTGCGATGAAACAGCAGAAGCACTGCCAAATCGATTCCCCGGTGAATAGAGTGTTCAAAAACAATGAAAGCTGTTCAAACACAAGCTTGTTTGTTCCTATTCTATACGTTACTTTGTTAAGTAAATTATTAACATTAAGTTACACATTACGCATTACCGATATAAGGTGTGCAGGGTTATTGGATGGTACTAATGCAAAATTTAGAGGGCAAGTTAATTTACTCCATGGGAAAATCGAAAAAAAAATATTCGTCGAGCAAACCATGAAAACTAAAATGGATGCATATTTGACTTATTTGTCTTGTTTGTGACCAGGACACCAAGAAGTCTCAGCTTTAGCTTTCTTTTTAATCTGTCCGTATAGATATGGATCACAAAAGATGTTTGAATGTTAGCGTGTAGAAGCCATAATTTTAGACCAATCTTGATAACAACAATAATTGAATTGTTGATATCAAGATTGTCTATTCAATTGTTTAATGTGTCGTTGGCGGTTTTAAGCGACGGAATGGTTACGAGAAAAATGGAAAAACTTTGTGCGGCAGAACAGAACGATAAAATTTTGAAGCTGTTGCTTCAAAAACTATGAATTAAGCAACAACTACAAAAAAAAATTCGACCGACTAGGTCCAGCAGATCGTGGGTTCAATCCCTTCCAATAAGCTTGACCTTCTGGAGAAGGAAAAACAAAATGCGCAGGTTCAGAATAATGCCGAATAATTAATTAAATTATTGTGATACGTGAAATAATAGCTCTGTACAGAGGCCGTTTACAATTCTAACCAAATACGACCATTTGTTATATTCTTTTGTTCATTTCGATAGGCATTTGTTTGAAACATATTTTATATACCTATATTTGTTTAATTTTGGATAAATTATTTAATTAAAGCACCTACGTCAGTAATTTGTTTTAGTAAATGTGGTTTATTACATTTATTTTATATGTTAAATGTATGTTCACTTAGGCACGTTTTTCACGTGGCTCACCATACCTTAATGTCGCCATATAGTAAGTTATTCTATATATATTTATATGTTGCTATATACTCGTAAGTAAATTCATAATTTGCCAATATTAATTCGAAATCATTGGAAAGAATTACGTTCTAGAATTCATTATTAAATTTTCTATATTATTCCTCATTGATTTAGATGTTGTTTCAAGTGAAACTACACATTCATATATTTTAGTTATTACGTCAATTTATTACCTAAGTACCACGCTTGTGTGTTGTTTTTCAAAGTAGGTAGGACATGATAAATGGTGGTGATATCATTATTAATTCTGTTTCCATTATGTATGTATGTATTTCGGGCCGAAAGGTATAACATTTGGATTACTATGTACATAAGTATATTATGGTTAGTTACTAAACCAATACTAATCATGAACTAAAATTAGTTAGTGTATAATATTAAAAACGTATAATACGAATTAAAAGTTAATATTATACACCAACTTAACTAAGTTAGTGTTTATTGTCTAGTTAGTTGATGTTTTTTTTTTATCCTTGATAGGTTAGCGTTTGACTACAGCTAGCCTAATGTTAAGCTGCACTGCAGTCTACGGTGTGGCACGCTTACCTAGAAGATACCTATTAACTCTACTTTTGAAGGCCCCCGGATGACACCTCTCAGGAAACAGAGACTCAGGTAGTGAGTTCCAGAGCTTCGCAGTCCTAACAATAACGCTGGACGCAATGTTATTTTAGAGATTTTTTATTAAGCAGATTTCCGAATTAAAACTGAGAACTGCGCATTTTAATATCGTTCTATCTAATATTGTTGAAATCGACCGGTAGGCTTGGCATTATGAATGACGAAAAAATCTACTTCAAACTACAGAAAAGTTCTAACAATCCAAGATTACGATGACGATTCTAGTTCGCAGGTCTTATGTTATACAAGGCACATTCAAATTCAAAATGTCTTTATTAGCAACACAAATACCTATACAAAAAATGTGCACCCTGTGCTTCGTTATTAGGGCATGGCTAAGACTACTTAAAATTAATTACTTAATACTATATTTAGATCTAGTTATTTACATTAAAATTATTATTCATTTCCCTTAAAATTACTGACATGTTGATGATATTAATTATGTTAAAAGGTATGTTAAAATATATTATATATAATACTAGGTCTCCCATCAGATATGTACTTTGCCCCGAATTTGGGCTGCCCCTAAATATTTCAGCAATCTCTATAGCCAGCAGAAGTCAAAAATACGTTTTACTCTTATCTAGTTTATTTGTATGATACTCGTATGAACCTACATATGAATATTCATGCCTGAAATCTCGTTGTAGCTAAAAACGCAGGTAGGGAATGGACCTTCACAGTGGTAACAGGAAATAGTAATACATGATACTGTATTAATTTAATTTGTACTGTACATGTTATGCTGAATAAATGATAATAATAAAAAAATATATAGCATTCCCGCTGACAATATTGAACGTTACCAAGTCAGTAAATGCCATTCTGAAGAGTTAGGTAAGTGTTTTGTGAAAAGCAATTTCCGAGGTTATCGTTGGCTTAAAAGGGCTTTTCTCGAGTACTGCTATATACATATCATATTCAAATAAGGCGAGTATATGGATAATACAGCACATCAAGAGATTAGGTAGATGCGTATAGGTTTTATGGAGTATGTTTTATAAAGACTCTTATGGTTATTTTTACATTACTTTTGTTGATAATTATTTCAAGCTTTTAATACAATTCATTATTATTTTTTTACTATGCGTATTATATTTTAAAATCTATTGTGTAGATACTATTCAATTCCATTTATTTAAATAATAATATTATTTCATTTAATTACAGTTTTAAGACAGATAGTTTTATAATAACATTGAAATGATTCACAGTTGATAGAAAAAGCAAACATTTAGTAATTTACAATTTGATTTGTTAAGCTCCCGTCCGAACATGGCCATCAAGATTGCCGCATTGCCTCTTTGGATCGTAAGGGATTGTATTGTATTATATCTCTTTCATTATTAATTTTATTAAACCTGCTTGATTTGTTTGTATTTGCAAAATTTGATTACTTAATTTTTTAGTCTAACCCTGATAATAAATTTATATTAATAAAATAAATAAGAGTATTGTAGTACTACTCAAAGCCCATATAGTATCGATATATCTGTCCATCCAGTTTGTGTCTCATCCAACTATGAACGTAAATGCATGTGGTATTTGGTACGTAGGTACACCTATGCTATTGTAATTTAAAATTTGCCGTTATATGTATGATATAAAAATAAATACATTTAGATTGACATGATTCTTTCAACCCAAAACAAGGTTGAAGATAGGAAGTATGTACTCTCTAATATAACACATACATTACACGTGAATTTTCCTTCGCTGCTGGATAAAACATCTCAGTCAAGTCTAATAAGCTTTTCTCGTAAATAATAATGTATAAGAGTACGCTACGAACGTAAGTGGCTACACCTACGCATACTTCCGTAAGACCTGAGATACACGTAGATAGGTATATATAGAATATACTTTAAGGTTTAGAAGCGATGATAGCTCAGAGGGTTGTGCGACTGCCTTACATCCCGCAGGTCGAGGGGTTCCATCCCCGCCAATGAGCTCAAGCCTTCGTTGAATTTGAAAGTCTTCTAGAGTACCTACACCATGTGGGTAAGGTTAGATATAATCAGTAACATATAAGTACTATGTATTTTACTTTAAGTGCATCCGGTGGAATAAGGCACGCATTGATATTGCACGGTGGTAGAGCATTTTCTAGTGCTCCTATGGTTAGCGCCCACCCTTAAGATGAAAAATCTGTCGCCAAGCGCCTGAAGATGTGTTCTGGTGTTCTAAAAGTGGGTTCCAGCAGCCTCCTTGAGAGTCAAGTTATTCCAGACTAGGTACGCTCTACCTTAGACCATAGTGTCGCTATAGCTTATGTGTGTACGCGGCCTGCTGTTTAATCGCCTAGCTGTATTGTGTAAAAAGAAATGACGGGACATATGTGCGAATTTTACACTTCGAATTTTGTTGATAAGAAGAAAAACACAAAAAGATTAAAATAAATGATATTTAAATCTCGCTAGCATTATTATTTTATACATTAAAAGCTAGCGACCCGCCCCGGCTTCGCACTAATGCTGATACTATTACACTACAGAAAAACACATACCATCGCGGAGTTTTTTGTAGACCTTTTCAAAATGTACAAATAATTAGTACATTATTTTGATAAATCTCATAGGGTTCAGCCTGCGTTTGCAATGTAGGCGGAAAACAATGATAATTAACGACATCACATTAGAAACCTCAAAAATTACAGTATTTCTTCACTATTTAATTGATTTTATTATACATCTTATATATAAAATTTCCGTGTCACAGTGTTTGTTACCGTACTCCTCCGAAACGGCTTGACCGATTTTTTCCAAATTTTATATGCGTATTCAGTAGGTCTGAGAATCGGCTACTGTATATTTAGTTTTTTTTTTTATTAAGGCTAAACAACGTTTGCCGGGTCAGCTAGTATTATTATAAACCTTCCTCTTGAATAATTCTATTCCCTTAAATGGACGATTTTTGTTTCACATTTTTAAAAATATATTTGTGTAATAGACATGTAGGTATTACTGTCTACGAAAAATTTGTAAAAAAATATAGACATTAACTTACTATACTTTTTTTTGCAATAGTGGGAGTGCTGTTTAAATTATATCGCGCAAAATTAAAAAAAAATTAAGGTCAATTTTATCTGTGATTTTTAGTATGTAAAAATCTCAACTAAAAACAACATTGTCCATTTAAGGGTTAAAAAAAATCCGTTGCGCAGTTTTAAAGATTTAAGCATATAAAGAGACATAGGGACAGAGAAAGCGACTTTGTTTTATACTATGTATATGTAGTAATAGTGAAGAAGGCTACACTGTAAGGAGAACTCAGGAGGTCTTTTAACGAAGATGTGTTCGATTCGACCGTGAGAAAACCTTTCATAGCTCCCTGAGGAGTCGCCTAGCTGCCTTGATCATAAACACGTACATACTTACGCACTCGTTTCTCTTCATATCGCCTGTCGTTTTGATACCACACTTTCAAGTAAAATATCGCCTAGGGATCTAAGTAGGAATCAACACAATTTAAGCAACCAACTGAGTGACTTACATTTTTAAATAATTATGTAATTCCAAGACGTTAGCCGAGCTACAGGCGCTAGTTATTGACTATCCTGCCTAAAAGTTTTTTTATTGTACTTATATTATTTTATACTATATTATTATTATTTTATACTTTATTAGTTTTGGTTATTTACACAGGGGATCCGTAAACACACCTACGTAAAATTCTCTAATAGTACCCGCATATTCTTTCATAGAAGCTGACGGAAAAAATATATCCTATCACCTCGAAGCCATTGTTCCTTCTCATTCCGTTAGCCTAACAAAACCTCCGCTCGATCACAACACGTAAAGGAAAAGCCTACTTCCGTGCCATTTGTTTTCAATGCCTGTCTTTACTCTTTTGTGAAGACCTTTGTACGGATTTGTTAATAGTTGCTTCACCTTCGCCCGCCCTTTCGGGATAATGGAATGGGAATTTGGGAGCTTCCCGAAACTTCACTTATCTTTTATAATGGGATAAAATGTTGGAAAAACTTATCTGGACACTTTGCTTTAGATTTTTGTTACATGTGTAAGGTTTCGCTTTTTCATATTCAATATAATTTAGTCGATTTAATCTTTTAATCGATTATTATTTTTGAGCGCGGCAATACTGTTTTTATTTTAATGGCAAACCCTTTTCTCCGATTGGTGGATTTCCGACGAATCGGGGAAAATGGTTGAGTGACGCGTTTTGCGAGGCGACGTTGAGAGAAAGGCTGGTGTGAAACGGCAGTCTTGGTCGGATATTTGTACTGGAATGACAAGAAGTCGAAATATAAGAAGTACTGACTAGAATTCAAGGGTTTTCGTTGAAGTCCCCAGTAAGTAGGCACCTACCCGTTAGGCAGTCTACATTTCAGAAGAGGGAACGACAGCAAAAAAATAAAAATAAAAACGTAAGTACACGCTCACCCCTTTTTTTTTAATTATTATTCTCTTTTTAACCGACTTCAAAAAGGAGGAGGTTATATATCTATAATTACAATAGGTGTCTATGCATACGGACTGGCAAATTAATTTCGGAGCGCTTTCCTAGGGCTGCAAAGGCCGACTATCTAGAGGCACTCCGGGGTTGGTAAGCCAGACTGGTCGTGACACGTAGTAGCTTAACCTATACCTATTAACATAAAATGGGAGTTGGTTCGCATATTTGAATTTTATTCAAACCTACCTACAAGTTTTTCTTGAAAATTATTCTAAACCTTTCTTTTCTCTTATCGGCCATGGTGGCGCCCCAACCCGCGAAAATATTAAAATTAAATTTTTTGTAGTATCACTTTTTGGTTATTTCCTCTTTTCCTCCCCAAGTAGTTATTTCAAACCAGTTTTCTAGTCCTTACATAGCATATATATAGTTGGTACCTTATAATAAGATTCGGTTGTCTACAATATGCGATTAGATATTAATATGATAATAGAAGATAGATTGATGAAATGTGTTTGTTACTAAAATTGCTTGATGAGTATTTTCCTATTAAATAAAAGGTAGCCTTATTCTATATAACATTAGCTTTGAACAATTTTGGAGATCTTACAGTGCATTTAATCAATTTTATGTGTAACCGAAATTAACTGATTCTTAAACGAAGTATGCGTAGGAACTACATAGGTTATTTACCCGAAAAATTTTCAGACTACTCTCATTAAAATAAAAGTATTTAACACATTTTTTTTAACGCGTCCGTTACGGAGCGCATGGTTTCAGACAATGAAGCAACGGAATCGTGATCAAGACAGGGAAGTCGAGGGTCTTCTGCGACACGTGGGTTTCTACGTACAACACAGGCAGCCGCGCCCGGGCCAGCAGTTCCAGTCACCGCGAGCACGACCGAGAGGACACCGGCAGCCGCGCTCGGGCCAGCAGTCCAGTCACCGCGAGCGGGACCCGTAGGACACCGGCAGCCGCGCTCGGGCCAGCAGTTCCAGTCACCGCGAGCGCGACCGAGAGGACACCGGCAGCCGCGCTCTGGCCAGCAGTTCCAGCCACTGCGAGCGCGTCAGAGGGCATACCGGCAGCCGCGAGCGTTGGATGGGAGCCAGGCGGAGACCGCCGCGTTCCCTGCAGAGCCACGTATCGACGCCGGAATTTTAAAAGGTCACGTAGCCCTTCATTTTTTTTACATACGATTATTGATATTATTTTTGTATGGAAGATGGTCTTGCGTCCAACTTTGGTACACATTCGTTGCAGTAGATAGATTTTAAAAGTATCTTGCCTAATTTTGATCTTTCTTCAGAAATCTTCGACGAAACCGAACTAAGGCGTAGCTAAATAAAGTTTTAATTACTCGACCAATGAGAGAATTCGGGAAAACGATCTGTAGGTTATATTATTACACTTAGTGTGATCGGATGTTGGAATATAGTGCTCTAGCGCTACGCTGCTCTCGCGCAAACCAATCGTTGGTGGTTATGTACCAATTAAGATTGTAACCAATCATAGTTGCCGTAACAAACCAGGCGACCAACTTAAATCGGTTGCTAGCGTAGTACAAAACATAAACGATGTGTACATATCGGTTCAATTAATGGCTTAGACACTGACAATTTTAACTAATGGGATCCCCACTTTGGCGTTCATAGATTTCTGTAGCGATATCAATTTGAAAAATAAATCATTTGCTGATCAATTAGGACCATCTCAAAATAAAATTTTGTCCTATTTTATAAAGGTTTTTGGAAAAGATAGATAATAAATAAAAAAGGTTACAACACTTATTAATTAACAATATCGCAGTATCTATAATATATAAATAAAATAGTGTGAAGTTGTTAGGCGAGCTGTCGCTTTAGTTAAGTGTAAACGAAGTCTTTACCAGTGTCGTGTGCTCAGTTAGTTTTGTAGCTTAGTCGTGTGCAAGGAGGTCAGTTACCATAGACTAATAAATATAATAGTAGCTCAACCTCTCGTTGAATATAGTAGCGCCATTTATTCGTATTTTCTTGAAACAATTTCACTCTGGTCATGCAAACTATTATCGTTATCACTAGGCCACTACGCGCTTTGCGGAATTTAGCTACAGCAATTACATTTGCATCAATCGACCAATCATTTATTTCTTAACGATTTACAAAGCTTAAACAAAACAAAGCACATAATTTTATTGCATGACATGCTTTGTAAATGTCTGTACAATATATTTGTCACGCAGCACTCACACTGAGAGTTGTCCCTAGTGCTGTGAGTAATGCGTCCTTCAGTGGTGTATGCAAGTGACTTAAATAAATATGTTGGGGAAAATTAATCTAAATGAGAATCGGCAAGCCTCTAATATTCTAAATCATGTTAGTGACGAAATGTTGGACAACTCTGCATTAATTAGGCAGTTTTACAGTCTTACGTAATCATGTTAAAAATGCGCTAAATCGATATTTCTTGGTGTGGAAGTTCAGCTGTGGAAACAGCCTGACTTTGTAAAACAAAATATTCGTCTTTTGAAGTGACGTGTGATGCCGATCTTAGATTGTTTGAACCACCGTGAAAGTTTGTATTGACTCATTTACGGGGAACCTTATAAAAAAATTGTAGGTGAATCAAATAAACCAAGTCTTTCGTAACCGATGGAGTATTATGCAAGGATAGTTATATTACAATAAAAGTAATTATCAGTATCGGAGTTTTGCCAAATCTCCAAGAATATCGTGATTTGCCGAGCTGATCGGGTACACTTCGTTAACCGAACAATTATGAACCGACGCTTGTGATATTAGTCAGGTTTCGGAAGTTGATAATGACTTTATTAAATCTTAAATCGTTTTAAAACGTTTTAATGCTTTACGACATTCTTTAAGGACTTAGGGAGCACCAACACAGCTGAGATGCACATATGCGGTTAGTTAACCACATATGTGCAGCAATCTCCTAGATGCATATTCAAATTCAGCTCACTTTAAGAACGCCAAAGCGTATATTGATGTTCTTATTTTTGGTAGTCTCTCGGTGTCTTGATTATTTAGGAAAGATGTGATAAGTGATAGAAAATGCTAATCTCATTCTGAACTTGAAATGTGCCTATTGATTAGTTACTTTGGTTATGTTAACATTGGTTACCCGATATTATTTTACAGGGTAAGCCCGCCTAAGATCAATTTCTGCAGCAGTTTTGATCTGTAGAATTCTATAGTTGGCAAATTTCACTCAACTAAAATAATTTCCATCCCTGAGCTTTAAACGTTGGCTGTAATCTTTTCTTTGAGTTTTTTTAGTCAATTTGTTAGGTTTGGAATTCATAGTTTTTACTAATTTTTGCGCGCTTCGATCCATGTTTCTAAAGCAATATCTTAATCTCCCAAGCATTGCTCGCTGGTGGTTGATTTTGCTAGAGTTCAGTTGTTCGCTAGTGGTAAAGCCTTACAAGTGTTCGACAGGCTCCGACAGGGGCATGTTGATGCACTTTTGGTAAATCCCGTGACGAATGCTGAGGGTGTTTTCGATCATCGTCAGGGTGTATTGATAATTAGCGGCGATGATTGGTTGATTAACTCTTCTCAATTTGGTGATTCTGAGTTGTGTAGATTAAAAAAATATTTTGAAAAGTGATATAGATAAGGGCTGAGTTATATCAAAAACAATCATATTTCAAAAAAAAAACAAGCCCTCCCGGCATTAAGACGGTATAGAATAATCTATGGGAGGTACAAAGGGGTTAGGTAGCACTTGTGCCGTATGAATTACGATCGCATTGATCCTTTTTGCGAAAAAAATAAAATAAAACACTTGAACGCCGTAAGAACACTTTAATTCAATGCCCAACATCGTTCACATTATTCAAATAAAGTTTTATTGCATTGTAGCAAAAGTCAAAGTATATTTATTAACCTCAGGCGACAAGCACTTGGTTTTGTCAATCAGTACAATATAAAAATCAAATTATACAATGTATGTATAAAAGTAAAATCGTAAAAATAAAACTTATATAATAACATAATCAGATTACAATAGAATCAATTGTCATTCTTACATGCTTGTACATTTAAGTCACTAAATATGAGTCTTCTTTAACCTCCGCTAGTTTATAGTAACTCTTTTCAATTTAAATTTCTTTGCTTTTGGTCAGTAATATTTTAACACTTTTAGCCAAAGCAGGTGATTTACAATAAAACAAAGAAAAAAAAAAGAGAAAAGAATGAAAATAAGACGGTGAAAGCTATTTGCTGTTTTAGCTAGTCTTCGTTTAGGTACTACTAATCTTTGTGTATCTCTTTTGTGGTACAAGCATGATATTACTCGTATATACTAAAGATAGAGGTTCCGTTTCATGCGATGTAAGTAAATCATCTTGGACTATTTGTAGACGAGGACATACTCGCACCCTTACAGGTTCATGACAAAGACTACCAATGATTTCACTACCAATGATAGTGACTAGAGATCCTATTTCGATTATTGGTTTCTTTACCTTTGAGAAAGATATTAGTTTTAATTTCTACAGATCGACCTATGTTTTGTTACAGATCAACCACGAGCATCGAGCGAGTGCGTTGATACATCCAGAGAGAGGCACGGTCACGAGTATTCGAGAGGCTCGTGGTCTGTGTGAGGTTCCGCATAGAGCGGCAGTTGATATATCTAGAGAGAGTGGCACGGTCACGAGTATTCGATCAGCTCTTGGTCCGTGTGAGGTTCCGCATAGAGCGGCAGTTGATACATCTAGATGATCAGAGAGGGTGCGAATCGGTTCGTTTTGACCCGGTGCAGAGACCGCTAACGCTGGTTTACGTCCCTGGGTGAACGATCCTTGTGGACCTGACTGGGTGCGGACCGGTTCGTGGCCCAGAATTGATTGATTGTTGTCCAAAGGTGAAGGTGTCCAAGGGTGACCCACCTGCGGACTTTGATGCTATGGCCCTAATCTAGCTATCGTTTAGGTGCCATTTTAGATTTAGATTTCCTGAATTGTGATTTGTTGATATTCAGTATCCGGATGGGATAAGAAGTTGCACATTTTCCTTATTATTTTTTTTGGCGAAGATTTACTTTCAAGTAGAAATATCAGATAAACTTACTGTTAATTATTATTTAAATAGAGTATGGATCCTTTAATATTGTATAGATATATACATCAGATGTATAACTTATTTAATCATCATGGATTTGTTGATGCTGAGTAAGGTTAATGTGTGTTATTTACTTTATAAAAATCTATAATTTTCATAGGCTGTATATATTGTTGGATGGTACTTATAGCTGATTTTATGATTTGATATTCGATACAAACAATTTATGAACATTTTGTTGTTGATCTCATCCTCACCTCACTTCTCTTTTCTTATAAACTTAAGCATTATATAATTCTTATGTCAGTTATAAGGATATTTTTGCAATTGTATTGTGTAATATTTACATTTTATTTGTGTAAGTTAAGAACTAATATCAATTTTGTCAGGTTGAGTTGCGTAATATAGACACTGATTGTACCCTTAGTAAAATAAAATAATATTAATAATGAGAACAAAAAGATCAGGTAGGTTAAATTTATTGTAAGTGTAATGTAAATAAATGACATTGATTGTAGAGTAAGATTGACGTATCAGACCAGCCGATTGTAAGGTTGCCACCTGGGATCGTGAGCGGGACGCTCACGATGTCAGGATGGACGATTGTAAGGTTTCGCTTTTTCATATTCAATTTAATTTAGTCGATTTAATCTTTTAATCGATTATTATTTTTGAGCGCGGCAATACTGTTTTTATTTTAATGGCAAACCCTTTTCTCCGATTGGTGGATTTCCGACGAATCGGGGAAAATGGTTGAGTGACGCGTTTTGCGAGGCGACGTTGAGAGAAAGGCTGGGCCCTGATTCTGTAAGGCCATTTCTCTATCTTACCACGGCAAGACACGTTAAAGGCGTGTAACGCGCTCTAACGGTATTCGCTATGCCACTAACAGATTCCGTAACTACAGTGACGTAAGGAATTGAGCTGTCAACTTATCGTGCCCTGCGAGGGCACGTAACGCGCCAAGACACGCTTTTACCCATAGTAACTTCATAATATTCTATGTCTATGACTTGCTCTCACGCATTTCATCACATTTTCCATTCTTATTGTTATAAAATAGTATTCTTATATTAAGTACCTATATCCTACTTCAATTGTAAGTTTAGAAGGACATATTCAACAAAATATGTCAGTTTTTAATATTATATGTGGTATAAGAAAGCGTGTATAAATAAGTGATTCATTGTGGATGGTGTCGTTAAATGTATAAACATTCAATTTAACTTCTTTTTATAAAGGAAAAATGCAGCCGTCTTCTAGACTTTGCGAGCGCAGCCCAGTCAGCCGTCAAAAGGCGACTCCGACCCAGCTGGGATATTTGGCCGAGTATATGAGAAACCATAACGATATGGCTTCAGGACTCGGCCAATCCCTGCAAGGGCGGATGGCCCTTGAACGGGGCTGGGCTAAGCTCGCGCACGAGCTAAACTCGATGGGTCCACCTGTGAAAGATATTTCACGGTGGAAACAGGTATGTTGATTGTGAATCTCTCTCTAAGTTTCGACGGATTTAGGAGTACCTAGTACTTAAATACAATTATAGCAGTGCTTATATTATAATGTACCAAGGGTTTGCCTAATTTCAGGCATGGCGCGATATGAAGACAAATGTTAAAAGAAAGGCGGCTCATAACCGGGCAGAGTACCGGGGCTACGGCCCTGAAAGTACTGGCAACGGGCCCCCTAAGCTAGTAGAGCTCACCAGTACCGAGAACCAGGTGCTGGAGGTGTTGGGGCCCGTAGCCGTCTTTGGCATGGAGGAGGTGGCGGCAACTGAGGTAACTATCTGTACATAATATTACCTATATTATTTTTCATACTTATGCATCTCTCAGACTTTAAATATAAAGTTTTGCAAGATATGTACACAGACTTACTTTGATTACCTTTTATCAACAAAATAATGCATATTTTAGTTTGTTTTCTTACATAGTTTGTTTATACTTAAAATAGTTTATTTTACAATTGGCCAAAAGGTGACTGAAGAAAAGGCAGTGAAGGCAGACCAGTCCCCACAGCCTGATCAGCAGCCCCCACTGCCTGGTGAGCAGCCGCCACAGCCTGGAGTAAGGAAGAGGAAGAGGCAGAGATCCCTACCCATAGGTGGTAAGAATCCAAAACAAACAGTAGCTTGAGTACTTTTTTAATTTTATGTTTATTTTAGATGCTGACTAAACTATTTATATTCTTGTTACAGAACTTTGACAAAAAGTTATTAGAAATTGAGGAGAAGAAAATCAAAATTGAGGAGGAGAGGAATGCCATTTTTGGCAGGTACATTCAACAAAATAATATTTTTCTTCAATTAGTATCTACTTAAGGAGAATTCATAATTTATTTTCAAATATCTTTATGACCTTTAATAACAACAGCATTATAAAATATATATTTTATAATGTTGTTATTTATGTATGTATGTTATAATAAATAAGAATAACAGTTATTGTTAGTTGTAATAGTTGTATGTTACAACATAAGTAATTGATCCACTTGTAGCACTAAAAATAGATTTGAATATTATTAAGGTATTTCAGTATAAACATTCCTGTATGATCATTAAAATTATTTAGCTATTTTAATAGATACACATTCATTTGATGATTATCTCTAGCTCCTGACTACAAAATCGAGAGTCTTCGCAGCAACCTGAGTATACCTACTGAGAGTGATCCTAACATATCGAGAGTCTTCCCAGAAACCTGAGTATACCTACAGAGAGTGATCCTAACATATCACCAAGGATATATAAGTATTCTAGCATATAGCAGCTTTAAGGCTAAAGCACTTATTTTATTATCTGCTTGTCTTTTGTGGTTGTGGGACTATGGGTGCTATTGGCTTCTAAGCTCTATGATTACTTTGCTTTGTATTTGTGTCTATTCAATTATATTTTTACAATTCTTATATGTACTAGAGGGAATTTGAGCCCTATCAAAACTAATTATATTAATCAAGGCACTGAAGGAACTAAAACAGCATGTTATTGTTGCTTAAATACATTTTTATTATACACTCATCGCTAACCAACAAACAAATCTCATGAGAGATTCAATAGCATGCCTATTTTACCAATTATGTAATTCCATATATAATTTATGTTTTTGTTTCAGGTTGGTGCATGTGATGCAGGACATCAGCAATAAATTAGATAAATTAATAGAGAAATAAATATTTTAAAAAGTTCATAAGTATCTATTATTTTAAACATAGGTACCTTACAACAATTAATTACACCAGTTCCTGAGATTAGCATGTACAAACAAACATATCATACATATCTATATATTATGAAGCTGAAGAGTTAGCTTTATAATATTAGTATAGATATATATATACATAATTATTTATATTCGATTTTGCCATAGAGTATCAATAAGTTGCTGTCGTACTAAATTGCCAGCAAGAGAATCAGTTTGAATTAATACATTTTCTTCCCTTGAACTAGCAATTGTAATATCCATTTCAAATGCATCATTGAGGCATAAATTATGCAGCACTGCACAGGCATTAATAATTTTGGCACATTTTGTGGGCTTATAATGCAAAACACGGTGGCGCAATAAACATCGCCACCGTGCTTTCAAAAGTCCTATGCACTGTTCAACACAAACACGTGTATGAACATGCATATTAGTGTAGTGGGCTTCTGGAGTGTTATCATTGGCATGTAACACAGGTGTCATTAACCATGGCCTCTGGGGATATCCAGAGTCACCCAAAAGCCATCCTGTTTTCCCACTATTGTACTGCTGTTCGAGGTGCCTGCTTATGCTCCATGCATTCCACACGAAGCTATCATGAGCAGCACCTCCAAATTTTGCACAAATGGCTGTTATTTTCATATTGCTATCACAAATCTGAAACAACAAATGTTATTCAATATTAATGTTATTCAATAAAAAATAAGCATAAATGTATGTAGGTATGTATCCATATTATACTTACTATAGCCGCATTGATGGCATGGTATCCTTTACGGCTAAAAAATGCTGCCTCACTGGGATGGCAACGAGGTGCTAGTATTGCAACTAGTGTGCCATCGATGCAACCCAGCACTCCTGGTATGCCATATTTCTCATAAAATCTATAACAGAAGGTTACAGATTAGATAGATAGATAAAATTGGTAAGGTTTCAGTGTCAATAATTTCAGAATGTCACAAATCTCAAAGAAAAAGTTTGGACCTAAGTGGGCTAGCATAAGACGACGATAGAAAGATATTGTTCATGGCAGTAAAGAAAGAGATGCAATATAAAATATTCCAAGCTGAGAAGGCAACACATGCGATCTTAGAAATTGGAATGCTGCTGAATTGATTTGTGTTTCCATCAATTTTTATTCATAATAAAAATTTACTAAATATTCTTCACGTAAGATTTGTGGATATTATCTAGTTACAGTGAAAATAGCGACGATGATAACTCGACATTCGTTTTGTTGCTAAAATATGTCAGAGGCGGAGAACCAAGTGCAAGAAAGTACAACTATCGAATTCGATCCAATCTTGCCCGATACAGGAGTGTTGTTCTTCGAAGAATGTCCGATAGAGTATGAAATTGAGCGTCCTAGATTGTTGCCTCTAAAGTCGGCTACACAAACACGTTTCGAACAGCTGCAGCACGAAGCTGCGAGGGTTTGGAGAGAAAAGCAAAGAACAGCCAAGACTGCCAAAAAGTGATAGAATAAATAACCTGGCTGAGGCCAGCTAGCAAGATGGTTTACACGTTGTTTGTGATAGAGATAATATCGGCGTTCATACTAGCCGCAACTCTCTTGTATAGATATGGGGACTGCTACAGGAATCACATATTAGTGACGGTGTCTGTTCTCACAGCTTGGTATTTCTCCTTTGTTATTATGTTTATCTTGCCATTGGATGTGTCATCGGTGAGTGTGCATCTTATTTCAGTCTTCTTGGTTATTTAACGTTTACTGTATACTCATACAGTTCTGAGAACAGTTGTTACCATTGAATTTACAATTTACTGGTCATCAAAGAAATACGTATAATGTCTTTTAATATGTAATCTTCCTTTAGATATACATTTAGATGTAGTGTAGGTAATATACAGGATCAGTAAAGAAACAAAACCATTTCTGTGATTAAATCTATGAAGTTTACTGTACTGGCTAAAATGTTCACAGTACCTATCTAAATACAGTGTAAACTCTATATAATGACACTGAAGGGACTTTTTTTTATCGTGTTATAGAGAGTGGTTGTTATGAAGAGAATGTATCATTGTATGGAATACAAGCTAAACCAACTAAAGCCAATTGATTTTGTCGCTTTAGGGAGTGTGTCGTTAAATCAAGTGACATTATTTATTTATTTTATTTATTTATTTATTTGATTTATAGGCGAGCAGCAAAATGCTGATATGCCTATATCACACTGAGTTGAAATTAAATTTTTAACAGATCATAAAATGTCCATTGTTTTATGTCAATGTTTAAAGTCCACTGGTGCACTGATCACAGGTTAGCAATTAGATGGCATTTAAACTGTACTTATTTCCATTATTACAGACAACATACCGTCAATGCCTCCAAGAGAACAACAGTACAGAGCCTGCGTTGCTGCAAGCTGTGCAAAGTAATGAGACAACCACATCACCACCACCCGTGAACCAGTGCCATAAGCCATGGAGCTTTGTGCCCGACACTGTGTTCCCAAACTTATGGAGGATTGTGTACTGGACCTCACAGTGCTTGACTTGGTATGGATTACTTATTGTTTTTTTTATTGAGAGAAAACCAGAGCAGTTATCCCTTTATGATACAATAATCAAGTGCGTGTAGCCAAGCACCAGAATCAGGTGCTTGGCTACACGCCTTACCTTCACCTCACCTGGGCACTTTATTCGACGACGACTCTATGCGTGTGGCGGTTGCTCTCCGCCTTGGCTGCAAAGTTTGTGAACCACATATTTGCATTTGCGGCTCAATAGTTGAGAGCAACGGTCATCACGCGTTGAGTTGTCGCCGCAGTGCTGGCAGATTTCCGCGCCACCACGCCTTAAATGACATCGTACGGAGGGCTTTAGTTTCGGCTAACGTCCCTAGTATTCTTGAGCCGCCGGGTTTGTCCAGAACAGACGGAAAGCGGCCGGACGGGCTGACCTTGGTGCCATGGAAGAAAGGTAAGTGCTTAGTTTGGGACGCCACTTGCGTCAGCACAGTTGCCGCCAGTCACCTCGGTCGCACCGTCCACTCGCCGGCGGCTGCAGCAGAGGACGCAGCCAATCTGAAGCGCCAAAAGTACGCCACGATGTTGCCTCAGTATCTCTTTGTGCCCGTTGCTTTTGAAACAATGGGTTGTTGGGGAACTGAGGCCAAATTTTTTATATCTGAAATTGGGCGTAGGTTAAAAGAAAATCAGGCGAATACCGCTCCGGATCGTACCTAGCGCAATGGCTATCCATAGCCATACAACGCGGCAATGCCACGAGCGTTATGGGTACCTTTCCGTCAGGTTCTATCCGGAGTGGCCTATTAAATTAATTTTATGAGTGTTTTTTTTTTTTTTTCAATTTTTATTAGTTTTTAATCTTTTAAACTGTTTGGTAAATAAATGTAAGTAACATATTTAGCTGAAAAAAAAAAATCAAGTGACTTGATATGGATTACTTATTGTTTTTTTTTTTAATTGAGAGAAAATCAGAGTAGTTATCCTAATATGATATAATAATCTAGCTTTTGAAGCTCCTATAGTTTAGTAACTTAAACTTCCAAGTAGGTGAAGTTTAAGTGTCCATTATCACATTACCCAAAATCTCTATTCTATATTAGTTATGACACTTAAGTCATCATAAGTATAAGTACTGCTACTAATTATTTTAGATTATTATGACCCTTGATCAAAATGTTGATTAAAAAAATATAATCAACTTCTCATTTATACCTGACTTATTTAGATATAATAATTGTAATCTTTTAAAAATTCTAATATACATAAGACTAATTATTTGCATGTGTGACTATTACAACTTCAGAAACTAATCTAAATATAATTCGGAAGTCTGCTTTGTATCCTGATCTAAAAATATAAAGATATAACAAAAACATATTTATTTTCTATTTGTTTAAAACTAAACATATTTATTTTCTTTTAGGTTAATTATGCCAATGATGCAATCCTACAGCAAAGCAGGAGATTTTACAGTAAAAGGCAAATTGAAATCTGCCTTAGTAGATAATGCTATCTATTATGGATCATATCTATTCATATGTGGAATACTTCTTATATATATAGCATTCAAGCCTGACGTATACTTGGATGGACCGAAGATTAAAGCAATAGCTTCATCTGCAAGTAACACATGGGGTCTTTTCTTGCTCATTTTGCTGCTTGGATATGCTTTAGTTGAAGTCCCGAGGAATCTCTGGAATAACTCGAAGAAAAACTACACATTGACTTACAGTTACTTCAAGATTGCTAAGTTGAGCACAGACAAGTGTGAAGCTGAAGAGACTGTAGATGAGATTCTGGATGTAAGTATACAATAAAAATAATATTGTAAGACCTAAGTTGTAGAGCTTTGGTGTCGAGGTTTCAAACCACCTTAAGGGTCTCTGACTTGACTTAACAACTGCTTGTACTTAAACTAATATCCGGGACCTACTTGAATTTAACATGGCATCTAATGCACGATAGTGCCTAGATGACCCTCTTTTACATGGTCACTCATCCAAAGATCGACTGTAGCTTAACTGCAATCATCGCGTCAGATCACCTTAGTTAGCTGAGCTATAAGTGTTATACAATATAAATTATTCTTAAGGCACATGCATATGATTGATTTTGATTTTGAACTTTATTAACATAATTATTATAATATGTTTGTACAGCGTTCTTATTCTACACAACATTAACTTAATATACTAGGTTTTTATTAGGCTAACAGCGCCTTTTAAAAACTTATGTCTAGGTACTCTAGGTTATAAACTAATTACTTATTAAATCTTATTATAAATAATAACTAGCTACTAGTATTATATATATCTAAATGTAATTACGTACTACGACCGTGCCAGCTTGTATGTTTATGGCAGATAGACATACATATGTTTTACAGTATAAGAAGTCTTTGTGAAATGTTTCTAGAACATCTAAAAATATATTGATACAAATCACAGTACCAGACATACAACTGTTAAAAATTCAAACATATAATATTCTTTTATTTTCTTGTCACTATACAATTGTTAATAATGGATAACTTTACAATTGTTGTTTAGGTATTTTAGATGTTCTGGATACAAAATATTTGTTTCTCGTTTTTTGGGCGCTCTAAGCGTTTAAACAGTTATATTAGTTACTAGCTTTTGCCCGCGGCTCCGCCCGCGTGTAGGTTGATTTTTTGCGAATCGAATTTTCCCTGATTTTTGTTTGCTACAATCCTCACAGAGCCCGAGACCTTTCCAACGGATGCAAAACCGTGGAAATCGGTTCGTGTGTTCTGGATTTATAGGCGTTATAGCGTCAGGAACGAAAACCCGACTTCATTTTTTATATTATTTTAGATCTGTCTAGAATCCCATGAGTATATTCCTATTCAATAAAGAAAACTTTTGAAAGTTGCTACCTCTTGCTCACACTCATTAGGTTATCCAATTGAAAGGACATGGAATTTAAAATAATTCGGATATAGGTAAAACAAAATCACAGAATAATTATCAAATTATTCTCCACAGAGCACTATAACTCATTCAAAGCATAATTCATAGCTAATTAGGTGCTAGTATTTAAATTTCAAGGACTTGTTACGAAATAAGAAGCTATAAAATGGAACATAAATATTCATGGTATTGATTTTATCCACACTATCAGATGCCCTTGGCATGTTAACTGCTACCAACCACGAAATTCTTGGGGTTTAAGTTTGATTTTATGTTTATACTTGGTTTAAACTAAATTTCGCTCTTGAATGTACATGTTTTCTTATAGTTTTTGAAACTCATCTAATCAGCAATAAAATATATCTCAGTGTGGATAAAATTAGCTGATGCAAAAATACCCATAGATTGGTTTTGGTTCTTAAGGTTCAGTACACAAAGGGTACCAATGAAACCCTATGATTTCCTTGTCCATCTGTCACCAAGTTGTGTCTCAAGAACCATGATATCTAGAGAGTGAAAATTTTCACTTTTAACTGCTGCTATAACCACAAAGTAAAAAATATAGTAAAATAAACTCGCACTTGCTGATTACTCATAACTGTGTTCAAAATCTAACTTTACCAATATTAAGACTAAGATTTTTTTTCTGCAGTTAAGCCGTATTGTCGACTTGTTCTGCAACTAGCTGAGCGGGGCACATCTGTTTGCTACTCGCTTTAATCATAGATTAAACACAGCCTATCTGTGTATCTCTCCTTAAAAAACTCCACTCTTAGCACATAATTATTGTACGTACACAACCTTAAAGTAAATAAAAATATTTGTAAACTTCATCAAAATTGGTCCAACCATCTTATCGTGACAGACGTAACAAACATTCAAACTTTCGCCTTGATACTATTAGTGGGACATTATTTCTTACAGACCTTAAACACTGTGACCGCAGCAGTGGGGACGAGTCACCCACTCCACCGACACGTAGAAACTATAGTCCAAAAGCTGCCAGTAGTTCTCCGAGACAAGCTCAACAACAGAGCACCGCCGGAGCGACCTACGGCGCCGTCGTTGAAATCTCTCGTCAACTTACATAAAAAGGTAAATCATATAGATACGGATAACAGATGAAAAAAGGTAAATGTAGTAAATTGAGTGTTATGCGTATATACATATACTAGCTGACCCCGCAAAAGTTGTTTTGCCTCACTTAGGGGTATGAAAAATAGATAGTAGCCGATTCTCAGATCTACTGTATCCACATATAAAATTTGATAAAAATCTGTCTAGCCGTTTCAGAGGAGTATGGTAACTAACATTGTGACATGGAAATTTTATATATGAGATAACCTCGTTTTTACGTTGGCGTAATGGTTACCATCCCGTACTAAATGGATAGAATAGAACTACATACCTGAAAAAAAACCAACGGTCACGAGCTCGGCTTTTAATACGAAGACAAAGGCAAAATCTTGATTTAAAAGTTTTTCATTATAAATCGTAAAAGTTAAAAACTTGCTTAAAGGTAAAGAGCCACTCTAACAATATTTATACTTATTTTGGTACCAACAAGACTTGAAACAATTTTGGTTCAAAAAGCTTATTTTAGTTTTTTTGAACCAGTTTTATTTCTAATTCACAAGTCAGTAATGATTGATACCAAAATAAATATAATTGGACGGCCGTTAAGCTATTTTTTGAAATTTTTACCGTTTCCGATAGTGAAAAAAGTATAAAATCAAGATTTTACCCATTTTGATTGATTGATTGTCAAATATTCACCTTTATAATATTAAAATCTGATATACCTACTTTACTGTGTATTAGTCATGTTTGATTAAGAATAGAGATATACATATATTGACGTACAAGTAGGTACATCATTCCATAATTATAGTGGAAATGATAAAATATCTAAACTGATAGCGTGCTAATATTAGTACAACTGATTTATTTACCGACTGTTATCAATGATAGCAGTTGCAAATGATGAATATCTTAAATGAAATAATAAACAAAGGAAAAGGGACGTAAACCGATGCCGCCTTGGCGTTTCCCTGCTCGTCCGATAGTTAAAGGAGGCGGGGGGAATTATTTCATGTAATTCATTACTCATATCGAGAAATGTGACAAAATTATAATTTGTAATCAACATCCCATTCTTTTTCCAGACAATAAAAGCTCTCCACGTGCTACAGCGCACAGAGACGCAGTACGGCATAATGGTGGAACGTATCTTCCACCTGGAAGACGTGTCGGCAAACCTGCGCTCGCCGGACCACCGCTTCCAGCACTCGTTCAGCACGCCCAGACCGCGCGTCTCCAGGCTGCTTTACACGCCCGTGGTTGGTGAGTCACTTTTACAGCTGTAGCAGACTGGATAGCACTCACACTAAGTGTAGAAAAAAAAGTGCTAGTTGGGCTCGCGCATGAAGGTTTCGTTTCCGAAGATTTCGTTGGCGTAATGGTTACAATACCGGACTGCCAATCAGAAGGTTCCAGGTTCGATTCCCGGCATGGCCAACATCTTTGTGCTTTGGCCAACTAAATTTGTTGGCTGTGGGTCTGGGTGTTAAATATGTATCTATATAAAATATATATGTATGTATTATATCAGTTGTGTTAGCTACCATAATACAAACTAGAATTGGTTCAGTATGGGGTTAACCAGCCTTATGTGAAATGTGTAAAAAAAATATAAATACCATTATCTTAAATCTACAAAATTTACATATTTTTACAGCACAATTTATTGAACCATATAGAGTAGTGGAATAAAATTGATCAGATGATTACTGAGATATACAAAGTTTGGTCCAAGATATTTTGTTCGCGAGGTCTAGAAATGAAGAAACGAAATTGTCGTTTATATCTGGCGTCTCTAACACCTAATGTGCAAAGCTTTGATAAATAATATGTCGACGGCATTACATATATTGTAAGTTGTTTTTATGTCGTCACTCTCGAGATGTACCTTACAAAAATCTTTCAAAATCTTTACTTGGTCTACCAAATGTCGTTATAAAAATCGAGTAAAAAAAATCCTGAAAATTACGCTTAAAAACAAAAGTAACCTGGACTAAATTGGTACAGGACCGAGACAGAAGAGAGACCTTTACCCAAATCATCAGTGATTCAAAGACAAAGAACAGCTGGAAGACAAACTAGAACCTGAAAATTCTTAAAACAAAAATGTTATTCCCGTTACAGAATGGTACTGGGAGTGTTTCTTCCGGCAGTACTTCCTGAGGAGCATGGCAGTGCTGACCGGGGCCATGTCCGCAGCGCTCGTCTGGTCCGAGATGACGTTCTTCTCCAAGGAACCCGTGCTCTCCATCTTTGCTCACATCATATCGGCGGCTAAGGATACCTATAATTATACTGCTATCGTGGTAAGCTACATATATTTTCTTGAATTTTATACAACATAATTTTTAATAAACATTATAAAATAATAATTTTAAAAGAAAAATATTTGAAATACAAGCTAAGAAGTAGCAGAAATGGGAAACTTCTTCTTCGTATGAGCTAAGTAGCCAAACTCTGGTGTCGAGAGTCTTCAAACCGCCCAGAGGCCTCTGAGCCGGTACCTACTATTTTACATATCATAAGCATAAGCAGCCCACTATACGTTCCCACTGCTGGGACTCGGGGCCTTCTCTCACTACGAGAGATATAGACCAAAATCCACCACGCTGGCCAAGTGCGAGTTGGCGGATGACACACGTCTTTGGATATTGCGGTTCTCAAACGTGCCGGTTTCCTCACGATGTTTTCCTTCACCGTAAAGCGAGTGCAAATCCACACATAACTTGAATAACAAGTCATTGGTGTAGGGCCGGGATCTAACCAGGGGTGGTCTCATTTAAAAGCATACGTTATTACCACCGAGCCACACTCGCTTATCACCATTATAACATATCATCTGACCGTAAATATAAATACTTTTCTGATATGTAGTACTGGTTGGGTAAACCAATTGGTCTAAGTAAAATTGTAATACTTTGTTTTGCTTACTGCGATGTTCTATTATCCTTTACTTAAAAGAACGTTAACACTTGAGCTGTTCTAATATTCGTCTGGCTAACCTTATAGTTGAAAAATCTGTCGCCAAGCACCTAACAGTGTGTACCGGCAGCCGCCTTGAGAGCCAGTTATTCCAGACTAAGCATACTCCACCTTGGGCCAGTGTGTCGCTGACGCGCCATGCTGGTCAAAGGCCTAGCTGTAAAGAGAAAAAATAATAATAAAAAATTCAATTTGATAGATAATATACATTTATATATTTTGTGAAAATGTTAAGTGCCTAGCAGTTACGGTTATTGACATATAGCAAAAAATAAGAAAAAATCACATTTATTTTATGGGGATCCCCTTTAAAAATTTTTTTTCCTGCTTTCTTTTTAGTATTTGCTGATATAGCGGCACGGGAAATACATATCTTGTGAAAGTTCCAGCTTTCTAGCTATTACAGTTTCTGAGATGTAGCCTGGAGACAGACAGACAGCGGAGTCTTAGTAATAGGGTCCCGGTTTTACCTTTTAGGTACGGAACCCTATCAATCTTACTTAATCCAATTCTTGTATTTTCGTTCCAGACGGTATCAACAATAACAATAGGTTACATGTTCTACTGCGCGTACTCGACCGTTCTCAAAATCCGTCTCCTCAACCTGTACTACCTGGCGCCGCACCACCAGACCAACGAGTACAGCCTCATATTCTCCGGCATGATGGTGTGTCGGCTCACGCCGGCCATGTGCTTGAACTTCCTCAGCCTGGTCCATATGGACTCGCATGTTATTAAGGAGAGGGTCATGGAAACGTTTTACACTCAGGTACTTTTTTCTTTATTTTTGTTCTCTCTATTCATTCTCTTCTTACTTTTCTCTCTGTTCTTTCTTCTCTTTATTTTTGTTCTCTCCGAGCTTTCCTTCTAAATTTTCGTCAGGCAAGCTGTAATCAAAAGCAAGATATTTAATAAAAACAAGAAGTTACCTCTTTGACTAGTAAGTTATCGTAAGATCCACACGTTGTTAACTAACCAAAACAATTGCATTATATATATTCACTGTATACATTCGGAAGGCATATTGAAATGAAATGAAATGAAATGAAATGAAATGAAATGAAATGAAATGAAATGAAATGAATGAAATGAAATGAAATAATTTTATTTGCGTAGCCACAGGTAATATAAAAACATGGAAAATAATATAAAATGTCCCTTGTAGGCTACCGCATATGCGGTGTGCAAAAGGTCAATTAATTAGTTAGGTAATTTATAAGTTAATTGTACTCCACTATTATTTTACAGCTAAGCAATATTATTTAAGAGAAATGTCAAAAGATTATAAGTATACAATATCAAAAAAAAAAAATGTAAATACAATATCTAAAAAAAAAACTAGCTAACTGGGTTGGCACGTCGACCCGAATCGGATCTTGGCCTCCGATACTAATAGACGCCACTGTTCTCGGTCCTGTGCCTTCTCCTGCCACTGTGTGACCTGAAGATTGCGCAGGTCTTCCTCCACTTGGTCTATCCAGCGATACCTGGGTCGTCCAACCGGTAGACGACCGCTCGCTCGTCCCAGGTGAGCTCGTGCAGTGAAAAAAAAAATATAATAATAATGTCAATAATAATAATATGTCAAGGTTTTATATAATGTCAAAGTTATAGTATTTACAAATAGTTATCAATTGTTTTATAAAATGTCATTATGAAACGAATTATATAATAATGTATATATTTGAATGTTATTTGTATAACCGCTGTATAACAGTGCATGTGACGAATTACAGCATTTCTTTTTGAAAAGAAAATATTTAGGTGATCATTTAACACACTACAAATGACATAAGAAGATCAAAAAGAACGAAACTATTCTAGTAAGTGTAGTGTTGTGTTGTATCTTAAGTGATAGCAAAAACCAACGTGTTTAGTGCTGACAATAGAACATATGAACAAAGTGTACTAGACCTAATAGAGACATTAAGAAATGTGCTAATTAGCATATTCTTAGAGACTTTATGTAATTAGTATAATTAGTAGTTTATGTTAAAGTTATACTATTTGTTAGCTTCGTATGCTAAATTATAGTACTATTAGGAGAACATCGCGCAGTCCCTTAAATAAAATATCCCACGGATGACAGAAAACCAGACTACCCAATCAATGGAACTTCTGACAAGATTATAGGTACTTTAATTATTTCTACGTTCCAGATAATGGGTCACATGGACGTGCTGGGCATTATAGCGGAGGGCTTCAACATCTACTTCCCGATGCTGGTGGTGTTCCTGTGCGCCGCCACCTACTGGTCGGTGGGCAGCCGGCTGCTCTCGCTGTGCGGCTTCCAGCAGTTCGTGGGGGACGACGACCTCACCACGGACCTGGTCGACGAGGGCCGGGAGATTGTCAAAAGAGGTTAGTTGTTTTGCTGTTATTATTTTTATTTACGATTAGCGAGTGTGGCTTGGTGGTAATAACGCCTGCTTTTCAATCAGACGGCCCCTGATTCGATCCCGGCCCTACACCAATGACTTGTTTTTCAAGTTATGTGTGGATTTGCACTCGCTTTACGGTGAAGGAAAACATCGTGAGGCAACCGGCATGTTTGAGGACCACAATATCCAAAAACGTGTGTCATTCGCCAACCCGCACTTGGCCAGCGTGGTAGATTATGGCCCATATCTCTCTCTTCGTGAGAGAAGGCCCCGAGTCCCAGCAGTGGGAACGTATAGTGGGCAGCTTATATTTTTATTTGCAGTGTAAACTTCATGTAACGTCACGCGATTTAACGTGAAACTCTCTAAAGAGTCGAAATCAATCGGCTTTAGTTGGTTTAGCTTGTATTCCATACATTGATACATTCTCTCCTTTTAACGACTACTCTCTATCTTCTTCTTATATATAAAATTTCCGTGTCACAGTGTTAGTTACCGAACTCCTCCGAAACGGCTTGACTGATCATTACCAAATTTCATATGCGTATTCAGTAGGTATGAGAATCGGCCAACGTGGAACGTTTTTACCCCTAAGTGATAAGGGTTGTTCACCATTAAATATATTTTTTTATTTTTTCGACGAATTTTTTTTATTTGAATTTTATATAAAGTGGCACTAAAAAATACATACATCCCCAAATTTTTACTTTTTTATCATCAACCCCTATTTTTTTATGGCCATTTTAGTAAATTTCCGTGTCACAGTGTTTGTTACCGCACTCCTCCGAAACGGTTTGACTGATCTTTACCAAATTTTATATACGTATTCAGTAGGTCAGAGAATCGGCTACTATCTATTTTTATACCCCTAAGTGATAAGGGTTGATCACCCTTAAACATCTTTTTTTAATTTTTCGACGAATTTTTTCATTTTATTTTTGTATTAAGTGGCATTAAAAAATACATACAACCCTATTTTTTTACATTTTTATCATCATTCCCTATTTTTTATGGCCATTTTAGTATATTATTCATTTTTCATCTCGCTTGATAACTAATCAAATAGAGTATCTAACTGTACTTCGAGTAAAAATCTTTTATTTTTTGAAGAAAATAACTAACAAAATTTAACCTGATATACATATGCATAGTATTATTACCAATCTTAAATACTTAAAATTTGCCGCGCCTTTACTTTACTGGTGAGTGAAATGCCACACTATGCCATAGACCGAAGTCGGTCTCATGTTTTACTCACAAAATTCTTCTTCACAGACTTCTCTCACTGTTTACACAAATTTCGACCTTCGTTATTGTTTATGTATCGTATGTAGTAGTATTGTTAACAATTATCATTTTGCTATATCAATGTAACTCTCTTATTAACTACTAGCTGTTGCCCGCGGCTCCGACCGCGTGTAAGTCGCTTTATTGCATAACCTCTCCTGCACATGACTGTTGTAAAAAAATGTATTTTCATCTGTGCGCTACTGTGGATCGGATTATACGTTAAATTGTAGGTCCTCTTAGCACAAACAGTCGTCAAACTAAGGCAGAGGCTTGAAAAACTCTCGACAACATAACTTGATCACTTAGTTCTTACGTAGAAGAAGCTATAAAATTTGATGTACTAATAAACTAGACCCCGAACGTATGAGCAAAAAATTTTCAACAAATATGATGATGACACTACAAATATTATGTAATTTGTTCTGCTCTGGACTTCTTTATGCTCAAACGGCTCGAGCAAATATGCTAAAAATTTTCGCGCTCGCTTCGCTCGCGATTGGTCCTAGGACGTTTTGGGTCATATCTTACGACACTACAAATATTATGTAATTTGTTCTGTTTTGGACTTCTTTATGCTCAAACGGCTCGAACAAATATGCTACAAATTTTCGCGCTCGCTTCGCTCGCACATAGCTCGCTGCGCTCGCGATTGGTCCTAAGACTTTTGGGTCATAGCTTACGACACTACAAATATTATGTAATTTGTTCCGCTTTGGACTTCATTATGCTCAAGCGGCTTGAACAAATATGCTAAAAATTTTCGCGCTCGCTTCGCTCGCGCATAGCTCGCTACGCTCGCAACCGGCTCGCTTCGCTCGCGATTGGTCCTAGGGCGTTTTGGGTCATAGCTCACGACACTACAAATATTATGTAATTTGTTCTGCTTTGGACTTCATTATGCTCAAGCGGCTCGAACAAATATGCTAAAAATTTTCGGGCTCGCTTCGCTCGAGCATAGCTCGCTGCGCTCGCAACCGGCTCGCTTCGCTCGCGATTGGTCCTAGGACGTTTTGGGTCATAGCTCACGACACTACAAATATTATGTAATTTGTTCTGCTTTGGACTTCTTTATGCTCAAACGGCTCGAACAAATATGCTAAAAATTTTCGCGCTCGCTTCGCTCGCGCATAGCTCGCTGCGCTCGTGTTCGGCTCGCTTCGCTCGCGATTGGTCCTAGGACGTTTTGGGTCATAGCTTACGACACTACAAATATTATGTAATTTGTTCTGTTTTGTACTTCTTTATGCTCAAACGGCTCGAACAAATATGCTAAAAACTTTCGCGCTCGCTTGGCTCGCGCATAGCTCGCTTCGCTCGCGATTGGTCCTAAGATTTTTGGGTCATAGCTTACGACACTACAAATATTATATAATTTGTTCTGCTTTGGGCTTCATTATGCTCAAGCGGCTCGAACAAATATGCTAAAAATTTTCGCGCTCGCTTCGCTCGCGATTGGTCCTAGGACGTTTTGGGTCATAGCTCACGACACTATAAATATTATGTTATTTGTTCTGCTTTGGACATATTTATGCTCAAGCGGCTCGAACAAATATGCTTAAAAATTTCGCGCTCACTTCGCTCGCGCATAGCTCGCTACGCTCGCATTCGGCTCGCTTCGCTCGCTATTGGTCCTATGACGTTTTGGATCATAGCTTATGACACTACAAATATTATGTAATTAGTTTGGTAACGGCTTGAACGGAATCGCTAAAAAAAATTGAATACCTAAAACTTTTGAAAAATATCATTACCCACTAACCTTAAAAATTTTACAATGAAATTGTATTATACAAATAACAGACTTCAAAATCATACCTACATTTATAAATTCTAACTGTATCTAAAAAGTGAAAAATAATTTTATGGCTACACATAAGTACCATCGAAGACTTTATTTGATTAACTTATAAACATGCTATTTTCAATTTTTATTTATCCTGTATTCTTGGCGTCGGTGCCATCTAAGAAGAACAAATTAATGATTGTTAAAATAAACACTATTAAATAGATATGATTGAAAATAATATTGTTGGCGTTTGTTACTTTTATATTCCCTTAACGTTTGTTCCTGGCGCTCCATACCCATTTCACGCATATACCATACACACTTATAATAAGTAAGTAACACTTTCATTATACTAGAATTTGCCAAGAAACTAGAATAAAAATAATTTATTAAGGCAAAACAACGTTTGCCGGGTCAGCTAGTAACTATATAAAATGCACAGTCCCTTCAGTGTAGTTCACACTGTATTTATTTAATAAGGTTCAAATTTTGTAGACATCGAAGAATGTATGTTTGCTCACGCAGTTTTCATTCACGTATAAGCGACATGAGTACATGTGCAAACCAAGTCTGCGTACGAAGCGGCGTGTCACAGCGATATTTGATATATATTGTCCAATGTAATAATAATACAGTGATTTTAAAAATATGTAGTACAAGTAATTTGTAAATTAGTTTGTAAGTCATGTAACTTGTAGTTTGTAAGTCTTTTATGAAATAATAAATAAATAATAATATGCTGCAATGTTGGGCGTGACGACACACTTTGAAGTTTATGATCTGTGGCCCTAAAACTCCTGCGTATCTTTGTTCCAGAGAAGCGCAAGCGGCAGCGGCAAGAAGAGTCGTTAAACAGGCGACGCGACTACAGCGAGAGGTTCGCTAACTATCGCACCAGGGACACGCACGATGGAGGTAATACTCGCACCATGCTTATGAAACAATTAGCGACACCTCGCGGTCCTACCCGTGCTAGTTTGGAATTAAAAATAGTCTATGTTTTAAGTCATGTTTATAGCTCTTCTATCTTCATACCAAATTTCTAAAAAATACTCCAGCCGTTTAAGCGTGAAAAAGTAACAAAAATACACACAGACACTCGCAAACTTTCGCGTTTATAATATTAGTAGGATTTTTTATTGATTCCGTATTAGTAGTAGCTATGGATATATCTAAAGATCAAAATCGGTTGATAGATGTTATAGATCTTATTGTGCTTTTGTTTTACTCTAAGAAGTCTTCATAACGCTAGGCGATAGGTATTTAAGATCGTAAATAGCCCCTTATTATTAACTATCGAAATTATTAAAATGAAAGTTTACTCTTGTAAATATCATCAGGGCTTGTAGTATAAAAAATGGTATTATTTTATTTACTAAATATTAATATTATTTTAATGTTTTGTTAACCCATCTTTTGTGACTAACCTTTAGTTTAATACCGCATGTACTAAAATATTTGCACTAAAAATTCATCTGCACTTCTTTCCTATTTTATTTAAGTTTGTGTTTGATGCATATTCTGTGACAGTTGTTTCTTTAGTTGTTATGTCAATTTAACTGGCCTCAAAATTAACATAACATTTGCCAACATGCCTCGGAATTAATAATATAACAGCGCGAAAGAAAAACGAGTATGAATATATGATATGATTTCGGCGAAGCGCGAGAGCACTATTGTGCTGTTCTGCTCTCGCTTCTTGTTCTAATAGAACAATACGTTGTTTACTGCTGCCGTGCATGCGCCGGCGCAGCGCGGCCTGTGAGAGATTGCCGAGCTCCTTAGTTTGTCTTTAATGCTATGTAGCGCGTCTTTATTTGTTATATAAATTAGTGAGAACCCTTTACTTTGGATAAACCCAGGTTTCTTAGGTAAAATATTTCAATTATAGTATGTTTTCTGTTTGTAATTAATAATAATATAAATATACGGTCATCCAGCCTTAAGTCAGATTCGGTTCAGTTATTTCATTATCAAATTTCATCCCAAACATTTCAACTAATTTATAGGAATACATAGCGGGGATACTTTTGATTTCTAAACTTTTTCATTACTAAATAAAGTAAATACTTATATCTTAGAACCAACTGTCCAGACTAGGCCAACGTTTCATTTTTCTATCCACCAGCACTAACGCCACCGGTTATTGTGCATGTGTCCACTTTCCAGCCCACACGGGGCTCCTCAACGATGTCGACTCAGACTATTACGTGGCGCCCAGTCCGCAACACGTGACGCCCTACCAGCGTGCTGAGCTGCCTTACAACAGGACCGTGGAGGACGAGCTCGATCTCAGGTGAGCGTTCTAAATTCAACAATAACGTATTTGAACGCCACGTTCGTTACGTACATAATAGTAGTTTATGCAAATGTCTTATAACACGAGTGTGAGTTTATAAAACTCGCTGCGCTCGTTTCATTATAGTAATGAATGTTTTATTACCCGTGTTATATGCAGTTTCATACACTACTTTATCTTCACTAATGCAATTAATCAAACAACAAGAGTAAAAGCTGACAATAGTTTATTTATAATAATTATTTTTCTGCTCTCGCTGCGCTCGTTTCATAATAGTAACGAATGTTCTATTACCCGTATTATATGCAGTTTCATACACTACTTTATCTTCACTAATGCAATTAATCAAACAACAAGAGTAAAAGCTGACAATAGTTTATTTATAATAATTATTTTTCAAATAGTTTTCTAGATTTTTCTGGCAAAAGATTGTGAGTTGCTTTTGTTACCAACTCTAGAATATCCGAAGGCGTACAAATATCATCGTCACTATCCATTTTCAACTTTGTATTCGTATGTTAAAAACATAACACATTGCGAAACATTAAATTCACCCGTACGTGTATTGTCACAGTGAACTTGCCGCCATTAAAATTTAACCAATGAGAGCGCAGCTGCGCGCGCAGGACCAATCAGGAGCGAGCACGCGCTGTTCTTTTGATGTTATAATGAGATTTTACGATTTCGATGTGAATATTATACTATCATGTGAAATTGCATGAATTGAGTGTTTTGTTGTCTGCGCTATAACAGTAGTAATTATAAGTCAAGTATTGGAAACATAAGTAGAATCTTACAACATTAGTGTAGATAAATAATTTATATCGATACATATTTGACACCCAGCTTACAAATTTAGTTCATCACAGATGTTAGCCGTGCCGGGACCCTCTGGTTGGCAGTCCAGCATGGTAACCATTACGCCAACGAGGTCGTCAAATAACATATTTAAACGCTCTATAATTTTAAGGTCCTGGATAGTGAAGTCGAACTCTAAATAAATTAAACCTAATTAAATTAATGATTGTAGCTATTCAGCGCGGTAATGCAGCGAGCGTGATGGGCACCTTTGCACCGGGGGCGATCAGGGGCGGGTTATTTGATTAGTATTAGTTTTTAGTGTGTGACATTTATATTGGACGTAATTTTATTGAATAAATGAATTAAATTAATTTAAAATAATATGTTTGTCAGGTTCGGCGACAGCACCGCTGCAGCGATCCGCCCTGACATGGAAGAGCGGCGCCGCGACAAGATGACCATACCTCCGCGGGGAATCTTCGACGATGTATAGATTATAGTGTCAAGCAGTGGAAAGGTTAAGTAATATGACTAAGCATTATTTTTATCCCTTCTTTTAGATTAGCTAAAAATATTCGACGCGTATTCTTTATTTATGCAAAGTAATAAAAAAATCAACCAATATTAATTCATTAATTATATTATGTCTAATATAATATAAAATAAAATAAAATTAAAAAGCCTTTATTCAACTTTGTGCCTATAATGAAACGCGTTTATATTTAGTTCAACGTCACTTTTGTGAACGAACTTCAATTTTGTTTTTAGATGTGACGCTACAAACTTCCAACTCTGGAACTTCAGTGCGTTATATTTGAGTCACTTTTATTGCTTTCTAAAAAAAGAAAACAACTTGCACAATATTTGCTAATCTAATAGATGGACTAATCATAAGCGCTAAAGTTTTAAATCTGTAATTATGCTTGTTGTAGTATTAAATGTGCAATATTGAACGAAAAGGGCAAAGTAAGAGTAAGTAGATTAAATATTATTAGAAGGAAGATTTATTTGGATTCATTATTTTAATTTGGTACTTTTGGCTAAAGTGAGAAATTGTTTCTAACTAATTAATGTTTCGACAAATTTTCAACAGTAAACTGAAACTAAATAATGAACAATTCTAACTATTATAATCCTTTGATTTAATGTTGTGAAAATGCGCCATTAATTTTGTTTTTAATTTCTCTTTGGATATCAAATTTTATACAAAAAAGTTGGTAGAACATCAATAAAAAAAAAACTCTTGTGAAATTAATTATTCTAGTTATTTGTTGATGCTTAAAATATAATTTATGAATTAAATTATACTCAATTGCTTACGTTGATTTGTGTATATTATGGTTGTAAGTTATTAATTTACAAATGTAAAAAAATAACGTAACATACGTATGTACGAATGTATGTAAATATTAGCTGTATGTATTTTTGAAGTGGGCCTTATGAATTGTAACACTATCAATTAATTCGTTATAAATTCTTTACATTTAGAAACACACAAACTAAATTTTAGCTCTCCTTGATAAGGTAAAATAAAGAACGTTTTCACACTAATAGTTCCCTGGAAATGCCACAGACATTCCACACAGACAATGTAGATGCACACTCACCAAAGTCAACACAGACGTTCGAATTTAAATACAGCGTAAACTCTATATAACGAGTAGGGGGACTGTGCATTTTATGGCGTTATAGAAAGTGGTCGTTAAATGGAGATAATGTATCAATGGTATGGAATACAAGCTAAACCAAATAAATCCAGTTGATTTCGACGCATTAGAGAGTTTGTCGTTAAATCGAGTGACGTTACATGGAGTTTACACTGTACCTTTGATTATTATCACCGCTTGCGATGAGGTCGTGAACAGGTCGTTTCAGCCTTTTAATAAGGAAACATATGGACCTGACACACCATAAACTAACAAAGGAACCTACGAACAATCGTGCATACGTACGCAGCATACAATGGCGGACTTGCTTGTATTATATGTGCGTTATGCTGCGAAGGTATGCAAGTTTTTTCGTTAGTGTGGCAGTTATGTACGTGTCCTTATTCAATGGCATCGGCTGTTTTTAAATAATCAGCGGTTATATTTTATTTTCGATAAAAGAGTAGGTAATTAATTAAGATGCAGCTAGTCACAACAAAGATTGTGACGTCATTTAACGGCTCATTTAAGTTAATTATGTATAATAGGATAATATACTAGCAGCTTTGATGACGAATTTTGTAAAAGAAATTAGTAATATTGTAGCTAAGGATTAATAAATTTATTGTCTACGGTCTACTGAAGAACGCGGTTTATCTATTACTGAGTATAAACAATGAATAAGTGTGACGCTTGTTTCATTATTTGAAAATTTATATCAAGGACTTTTGTGGCTTCAAACTTGATGCCAGAGCTTGGCCTCTTAGCTCATACGAAAGTCGTATCATAGATATAAAAATAAATGTCGCAATGGTCTATGATTCTTTGACCGGATGGCGTCACATGGCGTGCAATGGTGATCGAATGCGGTTTAACATTGAAATCATTGTGTGAATTTGTATAATACACGTAGATATGACATCTGCAAGAGATTGTAATTGATAGTTGATAAGTAAGACTCCTAAGTAATTGAAAGAAAGAAAAAAAAAACATTTATTTTGCACACGAAATCCTATATATCATTGCTAGCTATTAACCATTAGATGGAGCTACATATTACCTTATGTGCACAAAAGGAGCAAATTCAGCATTATGCAATAATAAGAATTTCACAATACAATTAGACCGACTTAGCCAATGTATTTCGCTGCAGCAACGTTTTTTAGCAATTACACTCCAACACCGGCGCCCTCAGTTAGGAAATATGTACCCTACTGATATCGAAAAAGCTTGCTAAGCTTGTAATATATAACAATTACTCAAGCCAGTGAACTAGAATAAACGGAAGAATAACTCCATACAATTGCCGCTTAGAATTTGGATCCATCTAACACACACAAAGCTCGCACGCGATTGATCGGTCGAAGCCAAGCAGGCGCGCGGGTAGCTGTTTGCCCCGCCCACCGCGGTATTTTACGCGTGGACGGTGGAACCTTTTTATCGGCCAAGTTACTATTCTATTTATTCTAGTTCGCTGCCTCAAGCAATAATAGCGTTATTTTTTAAGAATTGGTTTAGGATTAGAAAAGAGTTTCTGTCAAGTGGTGGTGAAAGATGATGGTTATTAAATAAAATTAATAATAACTAAGTAACATATAATGTGATCGTTTTGTACAAGTAACTTTGGTACACATTTACTAATAAGGCAACTTCGCAAGGATTCGACCTTTTTATTTGAAATTATTGACCCTGCCTATCCCGGTTATCTTTAGTTTATGTTTTCAAATTCGATATGTGTGATAAATTATGTTTATTCAAGGCTTTTTTGTCGATTGCCATTTTAATATATTATGTAGTGAAATATATATTCTTAGTGGACGGTTAAGAATATAAATGTATTTTTTTGTATTTGTTTGTGTGTTGAAAGTAATTTATTTTATCCAATTTAGTTTATTCGCGTGCTGTACATAAATACTAGCTTAGGCACTTAGAGATACAGGGTAGTTAAGACACAACCTTAAGGGTAGTTAATTTTACAAGATAAACAACATGAAATCTATAACGCAAACGTTTTAAATGCGCGTGCGGCTGGTTTTAGCCTCAATGCATGACCGTTGAACGGCCGTCTCCAGACACAACATCTGTTCGGAGATATATCCTTTTTCTTAATTGAGACAGACTGTCGCTCCATAAAACCTTTCAATCCCTTACGAGTCTAGCTGGTTTATTTAAATAACCGAAAATACTTTACGAAAGTTTTAATTCATTATCATCTCTTTTGTTATACGACATTTAAATTATTTCTAAAAATTATGACCAAATCCGCCTTTAGAAGGTTGTGTGTTAGTTACCACTAATCTTATATATAAAATTTCCGTGTCACAGTGTTTGTTACCGTACTCCTCCGAAACGGCTTGACCGATTTTTTCCAAATTTTATATGTGTATTCAGTAGGTCTGAGAATCGGCTACTGTATATTTATTTTTTTTATTTTTTATTTATTTATTAAGGCAAGACAACGTTTGCCGGGTCAGCTAGTATTAGTATAAAATGTGTAACTCAACTAATGTTGCACATGGATTGATCTTTTTGTGTCTTTTGTGAAAACACGTTTTTGACACTTTTTGTCTTTTACACCTTTCTCTTATCTTACATAGAGCTTACTAGATTTCCTAAATCTTTGAAGGCCCTACAATTGAAGTTTTCATACAATTTGATAGACCAATTTGAGACTGGCTAAAATGAAACAAATGTTGCCTAAGCCCAATGCTAGTTGAGTTTCACAAACTTACCTAATTATGCTTTTAAATTGTTGATTTTATTTCATTCCATAGATTTTATGTAATGCAACTGCATTAAACACTGATGTGATATTGTTCATGTTATTTGTTTTATTTAATCCTCTCTACCCTTTAGTAATACAATAATAAATTAGTAATACTTTAATAACTTTTTAGAGTATCATAAACAGTACTATTTAATATGCAAAGATATCGATCTGAATGTTCTATGAGCTGGCCATAAGTACTAATGCTGATACTACTTAGCCTGTATCAGCCAATAGCTGAGTACTTACGTCTTGACACACAACTGGCAAAGAAATGGCAAAAAAGTGTTGCTTCTCCATACAATAACATAATCTTCATGATTGTATCAGTCACTTAGTTATAATGCTTCCAAACGATTCCAAATGAAACGGTAAATGAAATAAAAAATTAATATTTTAGAAATAAGATTATAGGCAAAATATATTTAAGAATAATTTATTGTATATTTGCATTGCCAAGGACCGCGTGATGCCCTAAGGCTGATAAAAATAATTTGAGTTGGCATTTTGCTGCGCGTCAACCAACTTTTTTTATGGAACTGCAGATTTTTTTTTCGCGAATTTCCAAAACTCCTGGAGGAAAAGTTGTTTCTAAACATACCAACCCTTATAGGGTTTAACCCTGTATATGAAGCAGCCAATTATATTTGCGACTTTCCAAAGCTAGTATTTTCTTTGATGATTTGATAGATATATTGATAGATAGATGATAGATAACTATTATCGGACGCAATAACTATTTAAATATGATGACAAGTGATTTTTATTAATTTAAGTGTCACAAAAAGCTAAATACTGTTTGCCCCGCATAACAGGATCATATGATACTTAGCGCGGGGCGCAGTGGATATGGCAAAACGTACACTAAGACTTAGCTATAATTTAGTATTTAATTACTCATAGTACGTTTCACCCCTGTATTTTGTACTAAATAAACTATTTGATTTGATTATTTTGATTTGATTATTCGCTAGTTGATTTCTAAGTGTAAGTCTAATCATAGTTTATCCATAAACAAGTCCAGCGGTAAAATTAAAATTGCAAAAAAATATAGAATAAACCAAGTTTGATAAAAGGATAAAAAACTACCAAGCAATGTGAATGTCTACTTTATTTCCACATTATGTATAAACATACATTAATAAATACTTATTAATACTACTTGAAATACACTTTAATGTTGTCCAGTTTGGTCCGGATCTCGTGCGAGGAGTCCCGAGACAGATCCTGAGAGTACCTCTGGTAGATGTCTCGTAACTTGTTCACTTCTTCTGTTTTATTGAGATCTAGAAATATAAAAAAACATCATTATAGGCCTCTTTGGTTCCATAGGCCATAAGAGCAAAGGCTTCTCAAAAAATAAATAACTGGCCAAGGGAGAGTCTGGCTCGCGCATAAAGGGTTCCGTATGGCGACAGTCATCTTGGACCGATTTTTTATCTTTTTATTTTTTACTTTTCAAAGTACGTATCACTCACTCAATAAATAAGGTGATATACTCGTACATTTTTTTTTACTACGGCCTAACTTATGAGGCAATTAAGTGTTAATAGTAATAAAAAAATAAACTTACCTATAAGTTTCTTAATGAGAATATCCATAATGTTGAGCGCATCTCGTCTGTGCCTTACTTGATTACTGTTTTCTGCAAAAACATGTACATAATGTATACAGAACTTAAATAACAGCCAAAACTTCAGCAATGACCAAGTTGCGGTCATAACTTTTTTTTTCTAGGTTCGATACAGTAAGGTAATGCTCTGATTTTAGATAGATGGCGCTGATCTTAGTCAACAGACAGAGAGTCGCTAGCTCCAATGGTTGCGTGTCTTGACAGTCGAGATCCTAGCTGACCAAAAAATACATACTAATAGGAGATAATATTATCTGCTATTAGTATGTATTAGTTTGCTAGGTGATATAAGGCATTTTCTTACGCTCGCCTGGCTAGAATCCACCTTTAAGTTGAAAAATATCATCAAGCACCTAAGTGTGTGTTATGGCTGCCTCCTTAAGAACCAGTTATTCCAGACTAAGCATGCCATACCTTACGCCAGAGTGTATCTAACTCGTGTGGTTACGCGCCCTGCCGTTAAATGTATTTTTTTGTTGACGAGGGGGAAATCTTCAACAAGACGATGGGGCGCAGCCAGGTGTGTTTTGTACCCGCGAAAACCCCCCCGGTGACCTGTCGTTCACCCCGGATTCGATGAAGCGGGTGTCGGAACCCCATCTCCGACATCCTCGAGTCCGATCCCACTTTTAGTCGACTCTTAAGATAAGCAGGGGCAATTCCACAGCCTTATTGTTTCATCCAGGCTGCAGGGTTAGCTGTTTGAATTCCTAGCGGTAGGGAGTAGAAATGAAAGATACTCACTGAGCGTATAATCAACGAGCGTCGCCACTCTATCCACGACACTGGTGATAGCTTTATCCCGGCTATTCCCTCCGTCAGTGTCCATCGGCTCGCCGGTGTTCGCGAGGCAAGCCAGGCGCTCCAACACGCCAGTAATGGAGGTTAGAATGGCGAGTTGTGTCGAACGGGAGCTGTTCGCGTACGCACTGGCGCAATGCTCAAAGAAAAGCTCTTGGTATTTCTCTGGAAATTATATAAAGGCATTATTTCGTAGACTAATAAAAAAATATAATAAGAAAAAAAAAATATAAAAATAAGAAGCTCAACCTTGAAACGACTTCACTCGGGTCACGCGATCTACAATCGTCATATCTCTATGCGACTGAAGCGCGTTGTGGAATTTGGCGGCAGTTATGCTGCAGGCTCGATATGCAGCGCCATCTAGGTTTCATCGGTAATTATGGCAAACTTCCGCGCCACGCTTTATTGTATGGGAAGGGAACTGATCTGAATGAAATGGAATCTTCTCTAGTATTATGATCCCTAATTATTTTTAATTTAAATGGGGTCGTTGGTGACGTCCATTATTTAGAGTTAAAGTTAGTTTTTTAAAGTTTTCTTGAAATTTAATAATATTTTTTATATAAGATAAAACGATTTTGTAGTTGTAAAAACTGGTATAGCCCAATTGTATGTCAGAGTTACAACCTATGGTTTGCACTCGAGAAATTAATTAACTATGTTGGCGCGAAGACACAAAGTGGATCTCAGAGTATGTTTATTTCCTAATAGAAAAAACTCGCAAGACACAGAAGTGGCTGGTGCCCATTCTTTGTTCTCACTACAACGATGTGTACTTTTCACAGGGCCAATTAATTACCTTGCGTGTCGGGATCCTTAGGCCACGCTTTCCCCAGCAGTCCGTACGCGGCTTCCTTCAAAGCAGTCAGCTGTTCGCGTCTCTGCCGCGCACCTTCGTTGTCCTCTTCGTCCGAATCCTTGCCCATTGAATGCTCGTCCTTATAACAAAACATTTTATTTAACAAAAATCAAAATGTTGTGGACACTTGCAACGGTTCGCACAATGAAGGAAGAGGGGAAACGTTTTGTATTACAATGCCGCTTTTTGTGTTTGCTACTCGACCGATGGTGGAATGGGGAATCAAGTCATTAAATTCTGCCAAATTAAAACTAAAGTCAAAGTCAAACAATTTATTGCAATATTATGTCAATTTACAGTTTAATTATCCATAAGGCATTGCAATTATTTACTGGAGATGAGCAACACTGTTAATTAATTAGATTTTTTTAATGTTCCGTCATTTAAAAGTATAAGTTAAGGTTAAGTTTTCAAGTATAAGTTTTGACCATTAAGCCTATCTTAGCGCCTAAGAAAGGTGATCTGACGTGATCATCGAGGTTAAGTAATATTCAATGCGCTAGAATGTCATCTACAAAGAGGCATATTCATCTGGGCGCTACCTTGGGTCGAATGACACGTTAAACTGGAGGTCTCGGCTGTTAGTCTTAATACAAGTAGTCATTAAGCTTTCTAGAGCTCGGCCACATAGCTAATACATATCAAACAAAAAACAACTGAATCAAAATCGACCTACCCGTTTGGTTGCACACACATGACGCGCATCCACACACACAAACACAACAAACTTATATATAACATCACGTTGATTTCACATCGGGGGTTAACAATAAACTCAAGAATATTTCTAGCTTCTAAGCCTACTCACCTTAGACAGTATAACCTTGACGATATCGTACACGTGTTTGAAGGTGTCCCCGTCGGCGGCGGGCAGGGCGCGGGCGAGCGCGGTGATCGCGTGCCGCTTGTACACCATCTCCTGCTTGCGAGCCTCCGTCAGCAGCGCGGCCACACACTCCGTCTGCATGGCCCCCGACAGCGGGGCCTCGCCTTCCTTCACGCTGGTGACAACATACAAAATAAATACAAATACAAATACAAAAATTTTTATTTATGATAAGGTTGTGTACGTACAATAAATATGTGCTAAGAGTGGGGTAAGTTAATTTTGTGGTACGTTCTTGGGACGCTGTGCCCCGCGCTAAGTATCTTGCGATCCTGTGCTGCGGGGCTACAGTTTTATCCGCGCCGAACAGAGAACTAGAATACTCTAGTTCGCTGGCGCCAAACCATTTGCCACTACACACTAACACTTACATTATGTACAAGAAAGAAGAAGGAAATACACAAAAAGAATGAAAATAAAAGCAAACTAAATTACAACAGAGAAAACAGATGAAAATAATGTAATAGAGTGACAGACAGTCGTGATTTTGACATTTTAAACCAATAAACAAAGGTTTAATAAACAAGTATAAGTTAACAGTACCTGGATGACCGAGCTTTGATCGTTTTTTTTTGTATGACATTTTCTTAAAATGATAAATAAATAAATATTAGGAGACATTTACACACGGGCTGGTTAGCCCCATACTGAACCATTTCTAGCTCGTATTATGGTTGCTAACACAACTGATATACTACATATACATACATACATATTATATATAAATACATATTTAACACCCAGACCCACAGCCAACAAATTTAGTTAAGCACAAAGATGTTGAGCGGGCCGGGAATCGAAACCGGAACCTTCTGATTAGCAGACCGGCATGGTAACCTTTACGCCAACGAGGTCGTTAAAATTAACAGTACCTGGATGACCGAGCTTTGCTCGAAATTTTTTTTATATGATATTTTCTAAAAATGATTCCTAGCTAGATCGATTTATCGCCCCCGAAACCCGCTATATACTAAATTTCATGAAAATCGTTGGAGCCGATTCCGAAAATACAAGAGTTGCTCATTTAAAGATATAAGATTTTAGAAAACCTTTGATACTTATAGGTGTCATCATTATCATCATCAAGAGGAAAAGTTTGATTGTTTGTTTATTTGTTTGACGCGAATAGGCTCCGAAACTACTGGACTGATTTGAAAAATTCTTTCACTCTTGAAAAGGTACATTAACCGCTCGTATGTTGAATAACATTAGCCCATTTTGTATTATCTACTGAAAAAAGTCACGTCCCAAGTTTTAGTTTTACCCACACCGGCTCCCGGTACGTCAACAGTTGCGGCGAAAATGTTTTTATACCGGGAGCCGATGTTTCAACATACAAGGCGTTATCCCCGAGTAACATAGGCAATATTTTATTTCCGAAAATATTAGAGATCTTTGTATAAAATCCAATAATGGGGCAAAAGTTAACACACATCATGGGCCCGGCGGTGTACAATAAGCTGCCCATTGATATTACTGCAGCCGTCAGTCTGCACGCTTACAAAATGAAATTGAAACGGTGGCTCATTAATAGAGCGTTTTATTCCTTTGACGAACTCGTACCTAATAATAAGTAATTTACTGACATTTATTGTATTCTTACCACATATTGACACTTTTATTATTTAATAATTTTGTTATTATATAATGAATTAGGTATTTAAGATACCGTATTTTTATATTTATATTTTAATTCCTGACATGTAATATTCCTTATTATCAATAAATGAACTATGAACTAACTAAAGCCCTAGCCTTACATAGCCCGTGAGAAGCCGGGGTTGGACTGCTAGAATCTAATAATTGTGGAGGAATGCAAATACAAATACAAATCATTTATTGATAACACCAAAGTTACACGCCAAAATGTCCCTTTATTAAGACTAACTTGCATAGCTCGGCGAGTGCTTCAACAACGTGCTGCTTCCCATCGAACGTCTTGCCGTGCACCGCCGCCAGCAGCGCGCGCACCAGCGGCTCCCGCTGGCTGCCGAGCCCTGACGACATCTCTTTGCATATCGTCTTTATTGCACTCGCGCCCTGACAACAAAAATAAGCAAATATACATATGTACGGCTACTAGTAACTGTGTAGGATGTTCTTCTACTACGTGTTTGAGGTCTAAGTTGCAAATGAAAGTCAGGATCCAAGTTCCGTCTTCTTTCTCTCCTTTACCATTTCCCACTAGGTGGGGTCGGCACAGCCTCCTGATCCAAGTTCCGTTATTTTATTAAATAACTAGCTGACCCGGCAAACGTTTTTTGCCTCACTTAGGGATAATAGATAGTAGCCGATTCTCAGACCTAATGGATACGCAAATAAAATTTGGTAAAAATCGGTTTCGGAGGAGTACAGTAACTAACACTGTGACATGTAACGGTAAATGTACGGTAACTAATATTTTATATAAAAGATTATTCTACTTAAGTACTATTTAATAACCTATCCTTATTGCTAACTACCTCGGGCCAATGGCGCACGCGCACGTCCGTCGATGCTCCACAGGAAACATCGCGCACGTCTCCACAACTGTATTTTTTACTCTTAACATCTAGGGATTTGACCAGCAGGGCGTTACCACACGAGTTAGTGACACTTTGACCTGAGGTGGAGCATGCCTAGTCTCGAATAACTATTGCTCAAGGAGGCTGCCTGTACGCACTGTGCAAATATACATACATGTGTAAAAAAGTAAAAAAGTATTACTTTTGTTTGTTTTTGAAAGTTTTTTGTTTACTGTATTTTTTTTTACTCGTTACATTTGACAATCAGAGCACGAAACCAGACGAGTTAGCGACACTTTGGCCTAAGGAAGAGCATGCCTAGACTGGAATAACTGGCTTCAAGGAGTCTGAACGTACTGTTAGGTGCTTAGCAACAGACTTTTCAACATGTTATACAAACTGTCCAAATTGAGAATTTCATTTGATTGATACTCGAACCTTTATCTCGAGTGGCCCGTCTAAGCATGTAAGATGTATGCGACATTGTACTATGTAAACTGTAATCGTAAGGCATATTATATATTTGCACGAAACAAAACAAAAGCTCGTCCCCGATGATAACGCTCGTAATGCGTCGAAACCCGTTGGACGTATATCCAACGTTTTTTAAATAAGTGTGACCGTTTTGTTTCGTTCAAATATCTTCTTCTTCTTCAAGTGCCTCTCCATTACTGGAGGTTGGCCGTCAGCCTACTGAAGTTCGTTTTATCCTTTGCCAAGCGAAATAATTTCTCAGCGCTGGCAATTCCTGTCCACTCCCGTATATTTCGTAGCCACGACTTCTTCAACGTCCAACGCGCCTTTTTCCTGCGATTTTGCCCATCATTATGAGTTGGAGCAGCTCATACCTCTCGTGTCGCAAGACATGACCGAGATAAGCAACGTTTCTCCCCTTGACAGTCTGCATCAATTCGCGGTTCACGCGGTTCAAATATGTATGCGACATTTTTCAAGTTCAAGACAGCACCAAATTATAAATTTTTGTAATTTTTAAATACGTAAGGAGTGTCACTAACTTGCACTTTCCTAGTCCAGCTGCTGGAGTTGAGCGCCTCCTCGACGGCAGCGCGGATGGCCGGCAGGTGTCGCCGGATGCCGGCCTCGCGCGCCGGGGATATGTCCGTCCAGATCTCCTCGTACAGCTCCACTGTGGTGCTCTCTGTACCAATTGTAAAAGTTATTACATTTTCTTTAGAAATAAGCGAAAAAGTATCAGCTTCTGCACAAATTTTATTGACATAACTTTTTCAACTTTTTGTATGGATCAAATGACAATACAGTGTAAACTTTATATAACAACACTGAAGGGACTGTACCACCCAAAGAAGAATATTTCTAGCAGAATTACAGTGTAAACTCTATATAACGACACTGAAGGGACGTAATTCTGCTACAAACATTTCTTCTTTGCGTGACATGTTAATAAAATGTATCCTACTAATATTATAAACACGAAGTTTGTGTCTCTATATATTTGTTACTTCTACACGCTCAAACTACTGATTCGATTTATATGAAATTTGGTATGAAGATAGCTTGGACCCTGGATTAATACATAGGCTACTTTCCATCCCGGATTAACCTCTTTTATCCTGACTAAAGCGGGTAAGCAGCGGGCGCAGTATAAGTATAAAAAAGGGGTTATACTATATCTTAATCTGTATATTACCATCATCCTTAGGCCCATGCATGGCTAGGAACACCATGGGTGCCAGAACCTCTTCATTATCCTTGATATGCTCTATCTTAGCTTTGGCCACGGATTTGAGAACCAGCGCGATGGCCGACCGAGACAGATCGTCTTCTTTGCTCTCGTATAGGCTGACCAGTTTCTTGGATAACTTCTCTATGGATTGCGGCTGAAATAAATTTATTTGAAAAGGTTATTTTAGAGACTCGTTATATAGTGGAAGTTCTAAAAATTCAAATCCACACTATCCATCCTCAATCGTTGCAATCGTCTGCAAATGCTTTCATTTAGGGGAAAGGGATATCTTCCGGACACATAATGGGTCCGGAGACTTCCCCGTCCGAACAGGAACGCATGGCATGGCAAGGACCGATCGTGCGCGCGTTGTAAACACCGCCTGCGCGATTCAGAACGAAGCGCTCTGATTGGTAGCGGACGCTGAAGTGTGGCAAATACTAGGATGACCTTTTTTTGCTATATTTAGTCAATGAAGGTTCACAGAAACAAACTTGTTTAATAATGATACATCCAGTCGTTCTCGAGCCTTAGCCAAACAAACATACGGCTTCCTCTTTTTGGTATGAGCTAAATTGCCCAGCTCTGATGTCGAGAGTATTTTTTTTAATACTAGGACACATTTCACACACGGCTGGTTAACCCCATACTGAACCATTTCTAGTTCGTATTATGGTTGCTAACACAACTGATATACTACATATACATACATATTTTATATTGATACATATTTAACACCCAGACCAACAGCCAACAAATTTAGTTCAGCACAAAATTATTGGCCGTGCCGGGAATCGAACCCGGAGCCTTCTGATTGGCAGTCCGGCATTACGCCAACGAGGTCGACAAAAAAGTATTCAAGCCGCCTTAAGGCCTCTGACTTGGCGTGATATGGCGGGGCGATTCATTTTTAAATATATAGATTTAGCAATATAAACACCTGTCTCACCTTAGCATAAGCAGAGACTTGTCCCAGCGCCTCAGCATAATTCTTCCTCACCGTGGCATTCCTATCAAACGTCCCGTTCAACATATTGGTCATGATCTTCCCAGCGACGGGTTCCAAGTCCACCCTCAAGTAATGTGCCGCGAGCACTATGAAATGGCAACACGCCACTCTAGTTCCGAGTTGCGGAGACTTGGTCAACTCGAGTATTTTGGGAAGCATTTCCTTCATCACTTCTATGTCGATGTGAGGCATACACTGGAAGAAAAAAAATTGTTGAATACAAATTTTCGAGCATTACAAAATGGCAATATGCAAAATGGCGAATGTATGTCTTTTGTGTATATGTGTCTTTTGCTTATGTGTAGTAAATACTGGCTTCGCGGATTTTTTGCTGCAAAGATTATCTAAATGTACGCATAACTTTTTAATTAATATTGGTTATTTTTAGATACATAAGATATTTCTGAAAAAATTACGGCATTCGCCATTGTGAATGTAAATGACGAATTAGAACTAGACTTTTCATATGATTTAGTACAAATACCGGCCATAAAACTAAGGTTACAAATAGGGCTAGTATATATTCGAATGGGCAAAACTACATATACATAGTTTTCGTATCGTTTTGTTTTCATATATAAATAAATGATCTCCATTGCTTAAATGTTTGGCAGAACTAATAATATCTATCCATAGTCAAATAAAGTCAGCTTTGTCTATGGATGGATCTGATTAGTTCATAATAAATCTCAGTAGATCACAAAGTTGACTTTGTATGTCAATACATAAATCTGATTAGTACATAATCTCTATATTAGTTTATAATAGATCTCATTCGATCACAAATATTGACCTTATCTATCGATGGATAGGTCTGATTAGTTCATAATATTCATTTCAGTTTCAGTCATAATAGTCATAAACCTCATTAGATCACAAAACTGACTTTGTTTGTCTATGGATTGAACTTAACCAAAACGGAAACAATAAAAATTGAAAAAACTTGTTCCATTTGTACAGATTCAATTTACCTTAACAACCGTGTCCGTAGTATAATGTTGTTTAGCCGCGTTAGCTCTCAAGTCATCCAACATCTCCCTAGTCCCCGTATCAGTCAGGGCTGTACTCAGGTAGGATAGTTTAGCGGACTCTAGGTCACCCGCTGCACCTACTAATGCAGGAATAAGTTTGGCCAGGAACGGCTTTAGACTATCGCCAGCCGCTTGCACTAGCTTCGATACTGTTTGTAAACTGGAAACAATAAAACATATTTAGTGGAAACTCGAATAATGTTAATTACAAAATATCAATCACTTATATATTTATTCCAATGTAATAAAAACTGACAAAAACATGAAAAGACAGGACAAGCAGCCAACAACCGAACCCGGCGCAAAGGTGCCTATAACGCTGGCTGCGTTTCCACGCTGAATAGCGATAGCTATCTTCAGCACCGAAAACGATTGAGAATGAGTAGTCGGGTAGAGTAAGTTAGAAGATTAATTATCAATTTAAATGTAGTGTGTGTCTTTAAATGTATTATTTTGTCCAAAATGAAATAAAACCATTTATTTCTAACATCTTTCATAGCAAAACTTTAAAACTCTGTGTCTGAGGCTATATTTCCTTCTAGGTAAGCGTGCTGCGTCGTAGATCAAAATGTAGCTTTACATCAGGCAACCTACATTAACCTCCTAAACTAATGAAAAATACACAGTACACTACCTACATTATTGTTAGTACATTACCTGACACTTCGAACTTCCCTGACGAGATTAGTAATGCCGGTATCGAGTAGTACCGGTAGAATAACTGATACTATCTCCTTGCCGTCTTTGCCTTGGCTTACATCTGACGCTCGGATGCAAAGCTGTAACAACATACACCAAATATGTATACAAATTTAAATCATAGAATTGTATGATTTAAAAATATCTTTATTAAATTACTAGCTGACCCGGCATACGTAGTTTTGCTTCACTTAGGGGTACAGCGACATCTATTGATTACTTACTTAACCCAGTAGAAAGGTATCGACATCTGTTAGAATCATTTGGAGTTAACAGATAATTGTGACTGTCAAATAATAACAGACAATAATTAGCAATAAATTAAAATTGCGACTATAATTTGAGATTTAAAACTATTCTATCTCTCAAGTTGTATCGAACTGCACATGGTATGCTAATTTTATTATAATCGGTTAAGTGGTTTAGGAGTCCATTGAGGACAAACATTGTGACACGAGATTTATATATATTAAGATATTTAACAAATGTTAAATAATAAATTAATTAAAAACAGGCATAAATAAACTATCTTTCTTTCTATCTTTTGTAACCTTGGAAAGCACGTTAGCAGTGGAGGTGGCCGCCTGCCTCGTGCCCTCGTGAACGTCGTCCATCACTCGGAACAGCTGCGACCAGATCGTCGGCAGCTGGTGCAGAGACTCGTGCAGACTTGTCGCGCCGCTATGGAGATATGAGTCGTGTTAGCTTAGGCGTATGTACATATGAGCGATATCTTACATTTACAGTTTTAGCTTTATGTACTTTTAAGCCGATTATGAGCTAGGCTAACACGGGAAGTAGACATTTTCTCTATAGGGAAAGGAAATAATCTGACCGTTTTTGTTACTTTTATTTCAATGTTTTATTTTAATATAAGCTATTGACTAAGGAGTTACTTGGCGGAATTCCATTGTAGGTGGAAGTCTGAAATATTAACCGGTGTATTTTTATCACAGCGGAAGTACACTCAATAATGAGTTAAAAAAATAATGCGTTTGAACTTAAAAATTTGTATATGTCTGCAAAATCTTTGTAACACAAATCATATTTATCATTTTGTTATAAAAATAAAAATTCAATGGATAGTAGTCTCTTACTAAGATGATAGTATGTCATTTGTCAATTGAAGAGTATTTAACATCGTTTTGCTGGAAAACAATGGGGAAAGCTAAAATGTCCACGAAAAATGTCAAGTAGAAATATTTTATAAGTTATTAAAGCGTAATATTATTATTTCCACTGACAGGTGGAAAAAGAAAACTTACAGCCAGCAAGTTTTCTTCCCGTGCTATCCCAGCTGAAGTCTTAGTAAAAGGGTCGCGTAACGATAACCTTTGGGTGTGGAACCCTAAAATGGCACTTACCGTAATAAGTCAGCGAGCGCATTGCAGCAAGACATTCTCACTCGCCATTGATTAGATGTTAGATTCGCAACCAGGTCGTCCAGGATCTCTTTATGATATTTATGCACCTGGGATAGAAACATTTTATTTCAATTACAATAAAGAATGAGTAATTTAATCTATATTAAATAAGATAAAAATAAAATAAATAAATATTAGGACACATTTCACACACGGCTGGTTAACCCCATACTGAACCATTTCTAGTTCGTATTATGGTTGCTAACACAACTGATATACTACATATACATACATACAACGACATTTATAATACCTTGGACCGGCCTAGGCGAACATCAAGTTTAAGCATGTACTTTTCACAAAAAGTGAGAGACGTCTCACACTTGGCGCGTCAGTCTGTGTTCGACCGCGAAGGATGCAACACGTTCATTGACACTGCGACGCGATCCATAAATATTAAAAAAATGCCTTCTTGTGCTTTCCCTAACTGTAAAAGTAGCAGAAAAATACATCATAAAACTTCAGGCATCACATTTCACGCACAAATACTGTGATATAAGCACATTTTATCATCATTTATTTTGATAATAAGTATTTTTTTTACAATAAAACATTTGTATAGAATTAAGAAAAATAGTAAAAAATGAGATAGATTTATACGATTGCTGTTAGTGCGACAAGGAAAGCATGAATTGTAATTTTTAGCATAGAATGGAACATTGGTACGTTAGAGTTCGATTGTATGCGGCAATCCGGCCATAAAATTGGCCGGATTGTATTTTGTAATTATGGGCGCAGGTGTAAATATATATATATTCATTGTAAATCTAAGTTGTATAATAAAGAGCGGGGTGTTGATTTGTTTTTATTACCATAACAACATGGGTATCAAATGAAAGCTATTGAAATGGCTAGTTCAGATATATTTATTTATTTATTCACCTTTGTGAATGAACATGAGGAATGGGTCAAAAATGTGCGGGCATCTAGACAAGATGCAGATTGGACCGCAAATAAATAAAGCTGTGTGTGTTATAAATGATGATTTTGATAAGTTTATATTTCTGTGTCATTAAAACTGTTGATATAGCAATATTATAATACTTAAAAAAGTTGTTTTTATTCAGTTTCTGTATTTTCCCTGCATCCGGCAAAAAGATAACTGTTTCGGCAAATTTTTGCCGGACGTTTATCCCTATTCTTCGATGCCAATGGGCGGTGCCAAACGTCAACTGAAAAACATTTGTATTGTCTCGTTTTCTCCTGCGACTTTTTGTATTGCCTATCTCGTTTTAACATCATGCTTAAGATGTTTACTTTAAACTTCGGAACATTTAAATCTAACAGATGTCGACTTATATTTTTGGATGGTAAAGTACTGAGATGGCCGGTCCATAGGTATTATAAATGTCGTTGCATACATACATATTTTGTATAGATACATATTTAACACCCAGACCGACAGCCAACAAATTTAGTTCAGGACAAAAATGTTGATCGTGCCGGGAATCGAACCCGGAACCTTCTGATTGGCAGTCCGGCATGGTAACCATTACGCCAACGAGGTCGTCAGTTTGTTTAATACACTGAGTATATGTAGTAATTTCTAAGGTACTCACCGTGGCCTGTGTGTTGGGCACGATAGCATGCCAGATGCTAGCCATAGAGTTTTGTATTCTCGGTGTGGGGTCGAACCGGTAGCGGTACAGACGGGGAACTATCTTGGGCAAGTGTTCTGAAAGTTGGGCCCCCGCCTGCATCGCGATTGAGTGGAACCCGAATGCCGCACCTGAGAATCATAGCATTTAAGATATCACTAACTGCGCCTCGCGACGCTTCTCGCTACGATAGAAATCACGGTGTAAAAAATTCATAAGCAGGACCGCTTCGCGCATTGCCGCTGCTCTCATCGCCCAGGCCGCTGTCCGCAGTCCGAGCGACCCCTTCTATGGCGCAAGCGATGCCCTGGGACAACCAAAGGCATCGTCTCCTCGGGAGGCCCTTATCAACCCGGTACCCCCTGGTTGGCAGTCCGGCAACCAATACACCAACGAGCCGTTGGTTATGCAAGTGAGAGGACATGAACTTCCAAATGTTATCATTATTGACTAAAGTTAAAATAATTTTCTTTTTTTCTTTCTTTAGAAACATATATTTGTTAGTGGTTTTTTTGCCATTACCTTTCTTCGAGTTCCAAACAGAATTGTGATGTGCGAGATGCATGAACTTGTACAGAAGGTCGGGCTGGTTCAAATCTGATGCCAGAGAGCATAACTCTTTGTACGTGGAGAGATTCCCTCTGAAATTAATGTTCGGACATATATAGTATGTTTTAGATATCTTTCCAATTTCACGCGCCTTACGGGTTAGAATAGAACTGACTTTGTATATTATAATACATGTAACATAATTTTAATGCTGTATTCAGTGAATAAATGGTTTGATTTGATCGTTGAAAGCTCTGTTTCTACTTTTTATTTACATGTCTTATGTGTTGTTACGCGCCCCGCTGGTCAAATTCCTTTTTTTATTCCGTGAGGAAATGCATTTACGCATCTCCCACCACAAGCTTGGGGGAGGCGGGCGGGGTATGTCGGGCTCGAGGGCCAGAGGGGCCGTCACTACCGACTAAAACCTCACGGTGTCCCATCTCACGACGGGGGCAGGGATGCAGGACCGCTTCGCGCATTGCCGTTGCTCTCTCCGTCCAGGCCGCTGTCCGCAGTCCGAGCGGACACACCTCAAGGGGGGCGGCGACGCCCCCGGATATGCTTAGCTGTAAAGAATATAATAATAAAAAATATCTGTCCTCGCTTTGTGATAATCTCACTTACCCAGTAGGGGCTTTCCCCAGTTGGCCCTCCTCAAATATCTTGGTATCCTCAGTAACTTGAGCCACCGAACGCTTCCCGCTCGTCAGTTGGTCTATAATCTGAGCGACTAGTGCTTGCCGCTGACTCTCGTCGGAGTTCTGATAAACCAGGCTCAGACCTTTGCTCGCTACGTCTTGGACTATCTCTGTTGAAAAATAGAAAATATATTTTGTTATTTTAGTTTAAATTCTCTTATGATTTTTTTTTCACTATGTTTAATAAATAAATTTTATTCAAATGCAGATTATCTTTTTTTTCAGCATTTAATTTACACATAAATCATATACAACTAAAAGTATTTACAAACTATTATGAATAATTAATATATTATGAATAAAAAATAAACTAACTTTTTTTAACCGACTTCAAAATAGAATGAGGTTAAATGTTCGACCGTGTATTTTTAATTAGGTTCACCGATTTCTTCGCCAACGGATTTAAATTTTTCGAAGGAACTGGTTCTCTTGCTTTGGAAATCACTATATTATTATCATTTGGGAATAGAGAATATGGCAAGGAGTTTTACTTTACTTTCAGAGACTATACTTTTTTCACATAGACTATTTTTCATCCCGGAGATATCCGCGGGCCGCAACTAGTGTCTAATACAAGTTTTACTTACCGCTGTTTTCAGACAGGAAGTCCATAAATACATTCTGTAATACTGGCAGCTTGGTCTTGATTGGCTCACGTTCGGGGCAGTTCTTCAAGAGGGCCAATAGCCAAATGCTAGTTGCCTGTCAACATAAACAATAACACTAATATTTCTTTGTCCCATAGTTGAAGAGCCTCCACCATCTCAAGAGACTCTTGCTAGATGGATGGATAAATAAAGCAGTTATCCTCGACACGGCACGCATTGTCCGGAGGTTCCTGTCCCTGTAGCTCCTAACGCCGGTAGCTTTGGTCTTACCTCGCTGCCAGTGGCATACTACCTTTGAGGTTTTTTATAATATTCTTGTATTTTTTTTTTAAATGATTTTTTGTGAAAACTACTTTAAAGTATAAATTAATACGATAATACTAATATCAAAAGCACAACAGCCCTTTCTCATTAGAATTATCGCCGAGAACAGTAACACGGTAAGTATTAATTAGCCTGAACTCCACAACCCAGGTTGATCCTAGTGTAGAGTACAACAGCGCCCCCCGAGTTAGCTTTTATATAACTATTAGTTTGAGATGTAATTTTAATTTTTTCTAAGTAACTCGATGTAAGCTATTTTTCAGACTTTGTGCAAAAAAAATATTTATTTATTATTTATTAAATTATTGATAGAAGTATTGAGAACCTGTCGCGAGTGTGGGTGAGGATGTTTGCCGATTTTAAACAACTCCTGCATCAGCCATTCTAGAAGCTCGTCGTTTTCTTTCATCGCTTCCACGCTTTTAATTTTCGCCGTACCCTGAAACATATAAAAAATATAATACGAGTCAATGAAAGAAAAAAAATGACCTCATGGCCATTCTATTCTGTTTTCACATGAGTGTGTGCAGGAGGGAATAAACTTTCAAATATTTTTTAATTAATTAAAGTTATACCTTTTATGCTCCTTAAACAAAAATCATTACTAACTCAAAAAAAAAATGAGAAAGAGAGTAAATAACTTTTATGAAACGGTATCTGGTATTTGTAAAATATTAGAAACAAATCGAATTAATCATGTCCAGCTAGTATCGAACCTACGTCTTGCGACAAACCAGGCCATACACTCTAGCCACTAAGCTATGGTTAACTCACCGCCAGCGCAAAAAAAAACCGATTAATTTTAACTGGAATTCCGCAGGTTGTTACTATTTTCAACTGCTTTCTTACAAATGCAGAGTAAGTTAATCTTTATTTACACCTTAGTGGGATAAAGATAAAAAGAAGACAAAAGAAGATTTATTTTACATAGGGTCTAACTAGTTACCTCTTTTGGCAATTCAGTCCAAAGATCCCTGTTTTCGTTCGAGTTGACACCTTCCACGCACAACACTAGAGATTCACCTATTTGCAGATGTATTTCGAATTCTTTACTCTGTAATAGAAAGGAAACTAGTTATTTTGAGCAACAAATTTGGCAATTAATGCTAGTCAATGTTTCTTTATCTACTTGTATTTAAAACAATTGTCGAGTGTCACAATTAAAATTAAATTAAAGAAACAACTCCAATTGAAATGATACTGAACCAACTTCGATAAGAATTAAATGGGACCATTAGACAACATTACCGTTATAAATAAAATGTAGTGAGGAATGATTGTGTAGGTATAAATAATACAAAAAAACATCGGTCATAAATAATTGCGTCATAAATATACAGCTGAATTGAGAACCCTCTCCTTTTTGAAGTCGGTTAAAAGCCCAAAAAGTTTAGAGCAAATAAATTCTTTCAAATTCAAATTGTTTGATTTCCAGAAAATATTACAGAACATAAAAAAGATATACAAGCTTTGGTTTAATAGAATGTCTTACATCTTTAGCCATCTGCAGGAATCCCATAACAATCTGTTTAGCAAACGGCAGCCGCTCTCCGCAGCACAGCAAGCCGAGCGTGTAGAGCGCCCTCTCTTTCACTTTGGACGGTAACTTTGCATTGGCTACTATCCTGTAGGAAAAAAAACATACAATCAAATTTGAAATCTCTGTTTGTTCTTATCTTTTTCCTCTTCGAATGAGCTCTCTCTCTCTCTCACACTCGAGGCCAGAACCTGGCCACTGCCAAATTTTGGTCTCGAGTTTTCAAGCCGCCTGAAGGCCACTAACTTAGCTTAACTACTGCTTGTACTAAAACTAGCAGTCGAGACCTACAAATGTATTTTTATTGATCTCTAAACTTAAAGACTAAATATATACACCATTATTGGACTAATTACAAATATGAGATAATACTAAGAGGTAGGTTGGTTTGCCGCTGGACCTCACTCTAAGCATTGAGATCCAGATCCAGAGATTGGAAACAGTTTCTTGCATAGTGAGCACATTGTGCTGAAGAGAACTTTTAGTCTAGTCAACCAGTGCCTTTTTGGTCAACTTTTTTCAGCAGTCTCCGAAAATTATGATTGAGGTGTCATTCGATTCGGAATGGCATCTAGATAGTTTTCGAAAAACAATAAAGTTCCGCTGAAAAAAAAAAAGTTTTTGACCACGGATTATTGTTTATTGATCTGTCCTGTAGGCACCTGAATTTTTGCAAATTTTAATTTTCAAATTTAATAAGTTTAAATAATATTTATTCATTCCTTCGGCCTTGAATTAATAAATCTGGTGAAAAAAGTTGACCAAAAAGACACTTGTTGACTAGACTATTTACCACTCAATAAAATATTGTAATTACTTACTTGAACAGCCTATCAGCTACTCCATACTTAGTAATGACATCACCAGATTCAATAACATTGGTGACATTGAACGGCTGGTCTTTTTGCAGCCAGCCGTCTTCCTTGGTAGAGGTGACAGGAAGCGGTAGACCGCTGCACCGGGCGAGTAGAGAGACAGCAGTAGTGGCCGTGCTTACTAACAAGGTTTGTGGGCTTGATAGGAAGGTGGCTGGGGAGACACAAAAAAGTATTGGAGTATTCAGTTTAAAATTTGCTTTAGGGTTTTTTTTATCCTTGATGGGTTAGCGTTTGACTACAGCTAGCCTGATGTTAAGCTGCGCTGCAGTCTACGGTGTGACACGCTTACCTAGAAGATACCTATTAACTCTACTTTTGAAGGCCCCCGGATGATACCTCTCAGGAAATAGAGACTCAGGTAGTGAGTTCCAAAGCTTCGCAGTCCTAACAATAAAGGTACTTTGCTAACGTTAGTTAGTTAATTTGACGACCTCGTTGGCGTAATGGTTGCCATGCCGGACTGCCAATCAACAGGTTCCAGGTTAAATTACCAGCACGGCCAACATCTTTGTGCTGAACCAAATTTTGTTGGCTGTCGGTCTGGGTGTTTAGTATGTAGGTATCTATATAAAATATGTATGTATAAAATACATAATATGTATATAATGTTGTATTAGCAAACAATTTTCAAAATATAAATGGTTCAGTATAGGATTAACCAGTCGTGTGCATTTCAATGTGTAAAAAAACGTCATCAAAATCGATTTCTGGACACTTTTAGAAAAAAAGAGCAAATTTTAGATTTTAATTTGAAGTTGATTTGAAACCATATCATGTAGCGACTTGCTGGGGAAACGTCTGCTTTTCAATCTTGGCCCTTGAGAGAATGCTCGGTGTCCCAGCAATAAGAACATATAGTGGGCTGCTTATGCTATGTATGACCAACAAACATTTTTTAGTAAAAAAAAATACTTTTATTATTTTAATACAACTGTCTGTTACTAACTCAAAACTTACCCAAACAAACAGCACCTTCTTGGTACGGCTCCCACGCCGCCGCAGTAAAACCTTTCCCTCCAAACTTATTTCTTTTCGCGAGCACCACACACCGTTCGCACATATGCGCAAACGCACTCACATACCCGCACTGCGCTTCCAAAGACTTATTCCCAACTGCTTGCTCTACAAACTCTTTGATCTCTTTGTCTATGGACACCTTGTCGTTATTATGAACGGTTATTATGGCATAGATGACTGATGCTGTCTCGCGAACTTCTTCCTTCGTGCTGGTTGTGAAGAGGTTACGTAAGAACGGAAGGAGGTTTATGTACTTGGATGATATGTGCTCGGGGACGCAGCCCACTATATCGAGGAAGCATGTCAGTGGCATTATATCTGAAAAAAAAAACAGTGTTTGTTGTTATAGCGGCATGGACAATATATAACTTGTGAAAATTTCAGCTTTCTAGCTATCACAGTTTCTGAGAAACAGCCTGGAGACAAACAGCGGACGCATAGTAAGGGTCCCGTTTTTACCTTTTAGGTACGGAACCCTAAAAAACAACACAATTAAAAAAATGAAGAAATTACTGAGATTGTAGAAAAAATCCATTTGTTTCGTGAATGGGAATAGAAGTACTTGTATACGATAACACTTTTAAAAATTTTGTAAGCTCTTACATGAGAGCTTACAAAATATGTCTATCTTGTAAGGTATGAAAAATAGATACTAGCCGTCTCAGACCTACTGAATACGCACATAAAATTTGGTAAAAATCGGTCAAGCCGTTTCGGAGGAGTACGGTGACTAACAATGTGACATGGAAATTTTATATATAAGATATTATATCTCACCTGGACTGGCATTGAGAAGTAGTGTTATCAAAGTAAGGTACTGTTCCAGAACTTCTGTATCGAGCAGGTTCTCCCTGAAGTACTTGGCCAGCAGCGGAGACATCGCGTTAGGGTGGTTAGAGCAATCCGTGAGGCTTGCGTCGCGGTTCAAACACATGCGGAGATAGCGGAGTATCTAACAAAAATTAAAAAAATTACAAAATATTAATAATAGTCGGTTTTCCTTCCTGACGCTATAACTCCAAAACGCACAAACTGATTTCCACGGTTTTGCTTTCGTTGGAAAGGTCTCTGTCTCCATGAGGTTTGTAGCAAACAAAATTCTAAATAAATACGGTGAAGGAAAATGTCGTGAGGAAACCGACATGTTTGTGGACTAATAAAATCTAAAGACGTGTGTCATCCGCTAACCCGTACTTGAGCAGCATGGTGGATTATAGCCTTCTGGCTTTTCTCTCTATTCATGAGCGAAGGCTCCGAGTCTCAGCAGTTAGAACATATAGTGGGTTGTTATGATTTTTTTTCGCACAGAGCTAGTTAGCCCCAAACTAAACCCATTTCTATTTTGTACTCGTATTTTAGTTGCTAACACAACTGATAGACAACACAAATAAATAAATACTTCATATCAACACATATTAACACCCAGACCAACTACCAACAAATTTATTTCATGTCGGCCGTGCAGGGAATCGAACGCGAGACTCTCCTAACCTAAGGCATCATGATAATTTCCGCGTAGAAACGGTCACACTTACATTATTATTAAAAGTTGAAATGAATTTACAGTTCGGTGTTTTAAAAACTGTTGCACTTATGTAAGTGTGACCGGACTCATGTAATTGTGACCGTAAGTGTGACCGGACCCGTGTAAGTGTGACCACTTATGAATCGAGTCAGTAAAGAAAACATTTGAAAGGTCATGTCTTTTGACGACCTCGTTGGCGTAAAGGTTACCATGCCGGTCTGCTAATCCGAAGGTTCCGGGTTCGATTCCCGGCCCGGTCAACATCTTTGTGCTTAACTAAATTTGTTGGCTGTGGGTCTGGGTGTAAAATATGTATTTATATATAATATGTATGTATGTATGTACCTACGTATATGTAGTATATCAGTTGTGTTAGCAACCATAATACGAGCTAGAAATGGTTCAGTATGGGGCTAACCAGCCGTGTGTGAATGTGTCCTTTTATTTATTTACTCTTATTTATTTACTCTTCTCACTTGTAAAGTCAAATGAGTGTGAGCAAGAGCAAGCGAAGTTTCAAATATTTTCTCTACTGACATGAGTCATACAAACTTGAAGTATTATGTTACAAAGTAAGAATACTTACCTCTTGATAAGTGAGCGGATGGAACTGCAGCACCTGATTACTGACAACAAATCTATGCTTAGCGTTAGAACCCTTCTTTCTCTTTTGCATTTGATCCCAAATGTAATTCACCATATCCTTAAACTTAGGTACTTTGAACTCCTCCTCCTCTGTTTTGTCCCTTTCACTCTTGCTTGTGCTTTCGTCGATGTTGACTGTTGTCGTCTCTTTCTTTGACACGTTGTTGACAACGTCTTCGATTTCGGTGGAGCGAGATGTACCGTAGAGACATTTGAGAGCTTCATTTGAGATTTCGTCTTGGCTGTAAACAAAAAGTGTTAACTTATCAAAAATGATTTATTCTTGAATACCTTATTGGACCTTAATCATTTTATTACGAAATAAGCATAGACTTTGTCAGTGGAAATCACAGTCATCCCGCTTTTATCTTAGTATCATATTAATCCATCCATATTGATAAATCGGATTAGTACCAAGATAAGTTTAGATATTCTTAGGGCTGTTCTGGAGACGGTCTTTAGGCATTTTTTTCTAAATGTTTTATTTTTATGATTTGTGACACAAACAAAACTATGAATTCAATATTTTGCCCTTGCCTCGCCTTATGGGAGAACAGGCTGAACAAACGATCAAAAAATATAGTTATAAAGTCTAAAGCCGGCAAATCTTTAGAAAGAGGCACAACGAAGTAGTCAAGCGCTGACCTATTTATCGAGATCGAAGCTTGTTTGAAGCACAGCGTCCCCCGAGATCAGTAGTGTCTTGGTTAAAAATACTATGGCAGGCAGTTTTGCGAAACAAAATTGGGCTAGTATTTTGAATTTTTCATACAATTAGGTTTAATTTAGGTAGGTAGCCTAAACTCAAGTTATTCTGTGCTCAATATTTTTTCTTTATTAATAACTAGCTGCGCCCTGCGGTGTTACTATCCTTAATCCTAAAAGAAGTTAATCCGGGATAAAAAGTAGGATTAACTCTTTTAACCTACCTTCAAAGAAAATCTCATAAAAATCTGTCTTGCCTTTGGAGCGTGAAGAAGTAAAATAGTTTTGGAAGTAATTTGCGTATCCCACGGGAACCACAATTGTTTTTGGGATAAAAAGTAACCTATGTCCAAGGTCTATCCTATCTTGAAACCAAACTTCATCAAAATGGGTTCAGCCGTTTACGCGTGAAGAAGTAACAAACATGCATACACACACACACTAGTAGGATTAGTGTAAAAAAACTTCAAACTGACCTGTCACCGCTAGCCAATAGCAGCAGGTATCTAGAAGGCATGTAGTCCCGAGGGAACACGGCGGCAGAGTACCGCGTCGCTATGTAACGGATCATCGACTCCTCGTTGTGCATGTAGCTGCAAATATGAAGATAACATTACTAGTTTTATTTTTCACTACTCTCTCTATTAGGGTATCAAATTATAAACTACACATACACTATGATGAGTTTAAAATTCAAAAACATCGCAATCAAAATGTGCTGTCGGATTTTAAATTTCTATTAAGAGGCTTTTGCTCTTAAATGGTGCAAAACAAGCTTATAATAATGTATTCAGATGCCGTACCTAAAATGTACTAACGGAACCCTATTACTAAGCTGTGATATTTAGAGCTGAAATTTTCACAAAAACTAATACTAAAAATAGAAAATAAAATATAGTAAGCGGGTCCCCATAAAAGTATTTTTTTCCTTATGTCACTGACATATACCCAAACCCGAGACGTTTTTTACACTTTCCAGCCAGGAATTTGACCAGTAAAACGCGTAACCCCACAAGTTAGCGATAGCTCAAAGTTGCAAAGCCTGGAGCACCGCCAATGTCACTTACCATCAGGTGAATTTGTGGTCAAGCGCTGACCTACTTAGAGTTAAAAAAAAGCTACACTCTGGCCTAAGGTGTAGGTAGCATGCCTAGTCTGGAATAACTGGCTCTCATGGAGGTTGCCGGAACACACTGTTAGGTGCTTGGCGACAGATTTTTCAACTTGAGGGTGGTCGCCAGCCAGGCGTGCTCTAGAAAATGTCCTACCACCATATCACTCTACCCGTAACAAAGAAACTTACTGATCCAACAGAGCAAAGAGCGCGAGCGCCTGCGGGTTTTGGTACGAAATAGTCTTCACATCATCTACGTCCATCTTTTCGGGTTGGGACGAGGATGGTTCTGCATTTTCTGCAGCTTTTTTCGTGTCTCCTGCGAAATAGTATTTCATATAAATTATTTATCATTACTTATTCTTATCACCTATCACTAAGGAAGCCTACGCAAAGGAGGCGACAGCTACATTACCTGAAAAAGGGAAATCGCACTATTAAAAACTAAATTTGACTTTGAAATAATAATTACAGCTATTGATAATGACATTGAATTTTTCTAATTATCTTAATAAGAAACTATAAAGAAATGAATATGAAAAATTTTGGAAAGAGATAAGTGCATAAAATATGTGCATTTATACTGTAAATGCTGTAGTAAAAAAAAGGTAAAATAAAATATTAAAAATAATAATTCTGTTCACTACTTTTTAGGTTTCCATACTCAAAAAGTAACAACAGGATTCTAATACTCCACTATCCTTCTGTTTGTCGCCAGTACCGTACAGTATCAGGGGTTGTGGTCAAGCGCAAGCCTGACATGCATAAAAAATTGTCTCCTCACCATCCACATTAATCTTGAAAGCGACCGCCATTTCCAATATGGCGTCTCTCAGGCCTGTCTTCATATCTGCGCTGGCAGTCGGTACCTTCTTCACCAACTCTTCCAGCAGTTCGAGCTGACTGTTCACGGTCTCAGGGCACTTCATTGCCAAACGACCTGCAAGAAAAACAAGGTCGCATATTCACACCTTATTCACCGAATGTGGTATGTGGGACATCCATTTTAAAACATCTTTTAAATTTATTATGAAATCTTAACGTCTCTTCATGCACGACGGCAATCGCTTGAAGCGTACAAGACAATTGAGCGGCGAGCAAAGAGGCTAATTAACAATAGTGCTCTTTGCACTGCGAAGGTACAGACCCTTGAGCATCGCCGCATGGTGGCTAGCCTTTCTGATGTTTATTGGTTACATTTCGGAGTGTGTATCGGTATTACATGATTTGATTCCCCCCACCCCATTCCACCATCGAACGAGTAGGGAAACACTAAGGCGGCATACCGTTATACCGAGGACCCAAAGTCGCGTACTAAGCGGTTTGCCTGTACCTTTATTGTGCGAATTAAGCGAAGGCCTATTAAAAGTAAAAAAAAACTCAAATGCAGGAAAGCAAGGCGACGCACGCTCGATGCGTACGTAGCGAGTTTTTGTCTCTCTCGCACTCACAGTTAAACACGAACAAGAGAAAGAAAGACATATTTACCGAGGCACATGTACGCCTTTGCGTGATGCTCTACATGTTCTTCAGACCTGATGAGCTTTAGCAGCCCTTGGAGAAAGACAACTGAAACTTTCTTAAGTGGAGCTTCTTCTCCCCTGAAAAAGAAACTTCACTTCAGATAAAACTTAATAAACAAAGAAAAACATTGTGATATGTTTAAAAGGTTTCCATGTGAATGTTTGCCTTTTATAATTAGAAAACAAACTTAAGGCAATTTTTTTTTATTTACAATAATATGAATTGCTCTCTGTAGAGAGCAATATAGTTTTGATGCATTAGTATTCCATTGCATCTTTAAAACTATTTATTTACAACCAACATAACAATGATATAAAATACTAAACTAAAGCTTAACCTAAAAAAGTCCAGGGGTAGTGCCCAAAATGCTGGCAACATTGCCACGTTGGATGGCAATGCTTAGTTTCTGACAGAAATAAAAGCATTAGTTATAATTATCATTTTACTATTGCAATAGCAATAATAAAAATAAATAAAATGAACGGGGAAGTCTTACCCATTAATAACATTGAGCAAAAACATCAAAGCCATATTCCTCAGTCGGGAATTTGTGTTCGGATCAAATAACGAAGTAAACACAATCTGAAAAACAAAATATTTTTTCCAATTGAAAAATAAAATAAGTTTTACACTAAATAGTTCAATAAGGTTCAAACTCGTAATGAAAACCAACCTGGACGCAATGTGGAAACATAATTGCAGGACCTGTAGCTTTGTTCAAGTACTGTATTAATTTTAAACGCAATCTAGTACACGCGGGGACCTGAAAAAACAACATTTGTTTGTATATTTTTACAATTTATTTACCAACAACTACTATATATTTTTGAAATTTATAAATAAAATATAAAGTTATTATGCACAACTTGCTTACCTTACGGTCATCTGCCGGCATTTTAGACCCACCCCAAGTGCCAAGATACAATGAATAGAGAGGAGCTACAACTGATGGTTGAGACCAGTCTACAGAGCTGAAAATATAAATGAAGAAATCTGAATAAATTTAGAAATGATGGTTACTAAGACTGTTCGCACTTGCACGCTCATCTCAGGCGGAACGTGACAATTTTACGTTCATGCAGCTGGCGTTTCATCGCTTGTTTCATTTTTCATTCATTTATAACTTGTTACTATGTAGCTTATTTTATTTTTTATACTCATTCTAGATAGAAACGTCATCATTGAAATACTCGTTGATTATCATTTTATCGGATGGTTTGATCATAGCAGGGATCAGAATATTAGATATGATTGCTGATTCCCATACAAAAAGCGTGGCAAGCAAAATTTGCCTTAATTACCAATGAAACCTAGACGGCGCTGCAAATAGTGCAGCCTAGCTGCCGCCAAATTGTGCAACGCGCTGCAGTCGCATAGTGATATGACGATAGTAGATTGCGTGACCAAGGTGAAGTCGTTTCAATAAAATACGAATAGATGACGCTACATGTATAGAATACGCGTAGTACGATTTTCAACAACAAGAGATTGAGTGTCTATTATATTTATTAGTTTATGGTATGACACTGCCGTGATATCTATTTACTTCATCATATAATGGTATGCAATACATACCTGTTAACTCTGATAAGTGGGCTGTTTGCATGGTTGGCCACACTAAACCTTGAGTCGGCTGCGGCAACAATCAACGTTAGAAGGACATCATTCATCTCAAATATATCCTTGCTTATAAAGTTCACTATTGATAGTTTCATCTGTAAACAAAAAGACAAAGAATAATGGATAAATAGCAGTGAGAGTGCAGATTTCAAAATCTTCGCATATTGTGGTCTCAGACATGTCGGTTTCCTCACGATGGGACACTGCCAGAACTTATTAAAATAAAATGTTACTATCACTAACTTTACCTCTTCAAGCTGATTTGGGTTGAGCTGATTTTTATCAATAATCCTCTTGTAGGTTTTCAAGCTCATACCGGGTGGTACTTGGAACTCACCTTCTCCAGGGTTCGGTAAAGCTCTAAACAAGAAATAATAGTTTAGTTAAAATACTTTTACAATGTATACTAAAATAAAAAGTATGTCAAAATTGGCGGCCTCGCCTTAAAAGTGTCAAGCATCCGAGCCTTCTTGATATTGAGTGGTACAGCATTCCAAAGCCGCACTGCTTGTGTAAAACGAATATTAAGTGATAGTGTTTCAAGACTTGACTATCAGAAAAAATTGCAACGCAAAAAGCGTTTTATTTTGTGTTGTTCGAATTTGTTTTTACACAAAATTCAATAACAGCCGCTTCTCATTTCTCAGATTGTTTACAGCAAATAACACAAAAAACACCATGTGAATGTATTTCTGTGTTTCAGAAACTTTGAATTTTTATACAATTGTAACTAATAAAAAATTTGGCCTAAATGTTACAATTATTAAGAATATATGGATAACATTAACTTAGTTATCTATAACTAACCTGTAAGGCAACAGCAAAACATCTGTAGCAAACTTGAGAATAAGGTTTGCCACTTTAGGCTTCTCTTTCAGATTCAGATCTGCTTCCTTCACTTCACCAAGCAAGGGCATTACAAGCATCAATATTCTGAAACATTGAAGAAATCACATAAGCTGAATGAAGACAAATAAAACAAATTGCAACAGCCAAACTAGATATGTCGGGATGAAGTCCCAATATCATAAAATAGAAGTGATGTTACTGCCATTAAATCAATCGGCAGAAACCATAAAGTCTAATTTATTCTGTTTTTTTTTTTGTCCCAGATTATCGCAGGTAGCACCATAGAGTGCAGGTAGTACATAATAATAAGTAAAATTCAAGGGAATACATGGTCATAACCTAATATTCATGGCTTCTCTTGTAAAAGCAAGTTCAGAGTACTTTAAACAATCCGCTAAAATAATTTTCCAACAACCATCAAATACCACTATGGAAGAGTATAACTGCTATGTAAAATAAACAGATATCCAAATACTTGAAATGAAATGAAATAATTTATGTGTAGTAATGTGTGGCCACAGGTAATATAAAAACATGGAAAATATTATAAAATAACCCATGTAGGCTACCGCAGGTGCGGTGTGCAAAATAACATTGTATGTCAGTATAATTTAAATGTCAAATTTTAAATCCAATTAGCTTTTACATTTCATATAATTAATTATCCAAGTCATAATAACATTTTTTTTTTACTTACTGATCTTGATGAGCTTGTGGTTTGTTTTCCATAGAGTTAATAAGAGACGGAGTCAATGCTAACTGCTGCTCACGGGATAGTCGCGGGAAACCCATAGTGATGTAAATTATAGAGAAGTTCTGCAAAATACAACAGATAATGAATGAAACTACTTGACATTATTTATAAAGTTTTTTAAGTTATAACTTATTACTTCTTCATATCCTTATTGACAACCTCATTGGAGTAATGGTTACCATACCAATTTGCCAATCAGGCAGTCTTGGGTTTGACTCCCAGCACGGCCAACATCTTTGTGATGATCTAAATTTGTTGGCTATCGGTCTGTTTGTTAAATATGTATCAATATAAAGTATTTAGGTGTGTTCAGTATATCAGTTGTTCTAGCAACCACAATACAAACTAAAAATGATTAGATTTATTATATGGAAGGGCAAAGGCTTGTCATGTAACTGAACCACTGACTGATAAAACTATAATGAACAAAATAGTAGCTTAAACAAATCTTGTATGAATATAAAACTTCTGACTCACAATAATAAAACTGTTGGAAGTGGTGTCCCCATAAAGCTGCAACAAAGTCTGTACTGGCAACTGCACTTCAGAGCGACATTTAACTCTCTTGTTGACATGTATTAACAATTCCATAACTTTCTTCCGAACCTGTGTAAAAAATATTTTTAAGAACATTGCCATAACTCATGGATATTATTTTTATCACCTGATTGAGATGAACAAACAGTTATTATTTAATATATAGACATGTGGATTGGGGACAGGGTAGGCAGGAATAGGAGATGTTCCACCCTTCCTCTCCCCTCACCCCTCGGAGGTAATCCCTCTTCGACCCCTCACACTATTAGTTTCACCAAATTCAGGAACATTCATACTAAACTAACCGGAACAAAAATCTCGTGACAATGACTCAGCAACAAATAACCATCTATGATGCTGCAACTAATATACAACAAAAATTAACTAAAACTCGCTATAAATATATGGAAGCGCGTCAGTCATCACAGTAGGCAAGGGCTGTGAATTTATTTTATCCATCGTTGTGTGATTAATCAAATATTATTACTGGATAGTAAGACTTAAAACCAGGTTAAGTCATAAAAGATCAATAGGATTGAAAGAAATCAATATTAAGGTAAAAAACTTAAGCACAGTTTGCACAAATTACCGTAAACAAAGACACCCACCTGTTCATGAGGGGACGATAACTTGATTATTACAGGCGGCAGGAATCTGCCCAAGCAGCTCTCAAGCTGTTCATCCGTGTCAGCATTCCCGAGGCGAAGGAATACACGATCCAGTAACACTACAAACCAGAATAATCCATCAAACATATGGGCAGTACTCCCGGCTTAAAACTTAAGGTTACCATTCGATTTTCTTGATCCGCTCAGGAGAAGATAAATTAAAATCTTACGCAAATCATTTGAGCCGTCGTTTCCGCTCTCCGTTACTTCCATTTCAGACATTTTTGCAAGAAAAATGTACTAATTCTTCCTTTAAAACAATAACATTTGCTTTGGTTTCGATTGAGAGAAACAGAATGACAAACAAAAATACTTTTTGACAGTTAATACAAAGTGACAATTGACAGATGTTGGCCCAGTCGTAGACAATATTGTGTTTTTTGTGGCTTCGATAAAAACATTATTCTTGATAAAATTAATCCTTGATTATTTTAGACATAAAAACGTCCAAGCCGAGCTCTAGCACATCCACTATACCTACGTTCGACCAGTGCCGCTGACATTGTATATAAGCAGATTTAAAACCTTTTGTCAATAGAGCATAGCCAATCAATATTATAAGTAAATAAGATATTGGATAAAGGAACGTACTATCTTTTTATGGAGCTCATCAGTCGCCACTAGAACTTTTTCATGTTCAGTGAATATGATTATTTATTACTAGAAAAAAGGAAATAAGTGTATATACACTTTATCATTCATATGCTAATAAGATAAAAATAATAAAACTAGGTGTTATTGAAAATAATTCAGTTCGTATATTAATAGTAGAAGATTGAGCTAACTAAATTACGAATTTTTACACAAATATCCTACAGGATGACTATTACAAAATACACTTTTCCATTTAAAATTTCCAACATGGATAACACAAAGTATAAAAAAAAAACAATACTTGTCACACTTTAAAAACATAACACAGCACTCAATCACTAATAACTAATGTTACTGGCAAACTTATAAAATACTTAAAAATATTTAATTACAACTACAATTTCGTTTATTCGGAATGTTTGACCAATCATTGATATTTCACTTAAAATTTAAATAATACTATTAACACAAAAACCTTTGTCATTCGATCAGTTCGTATTTCTTCGTTATTATATCATATATTTTACAAATTAACCTCAGTAAATTTAGAATAGAAAATTACTTACAGAATATTTACATCAAAGAGCATATAATATTAAACAAAAAATAATTGGTGAGTTCCTATAACTTGTTTCCACAAAAAGTTATAAACAAAATTAAAACATTACACAATTTAAAATGGATTTTTGTTATGTAAGATCTAAGCTACATTTTAAGACATTACAAGTATTTGTCATTTTAGCACATTTCTCCAAAAAATATGCATTTTAAGCTACTTGAGAAAAGTGGTTTCAAAGAACAAAATAATTTTTCGAAATAAAGCATTCACATGACAATAAAATAATAACATACTCATGCAGAATTTATTCTGCCGGACATATAATTTATTGTACATTTATTCGTTCATTCATTAATTATTTTTACCCATTGGTAGAAACATTTTAGTAAGTACTATTATTATACCTACTATCGGAACAAAATATATGTAGCTATTTTCTTTAACTTTCGTTTTATGTTCCTTGCTATAGAAATCAATTCACATTATGATAGAATAGTTTTGTTGGTTTTTAGATTGGAGCATCGCAAGAATAAGGAATGAAATGAACGATATTTCATTTAAATTACATTCGTTGCTCAAATATAATGTGAGATATATCTTACATGAAAATGAACCCCTAATTCTTCTAGTCTCACTGTAACTTGACAATTACTTTACCAATTTAATTATCTATTTTGTTGTTTTCTAATTGAAAAAAGTTTATGCGATTGTAAATTTCGCCTATTTCCCCCTTTCACACTACACTACACAGATCAGATTCAAACCAAAATGTTTATCCTTCTACCACTAACCCCTATATTAAAATATGGCAAAAATAAAATTGCCAGATCGGTTAGCGTCAAATAAGAATCAATACAGTAATATACCTTTCACAGATTATAAAACCAATATACATATCAAAATAAATGATTATTATTATTATTATAATAAATATAAATTATTAGGTGTACTTTTATTTTAAAATGGCATGTAATTAAAGAACATATATTATATGTATATTATTATTGATATCAATATTATTTAAAAACATTACACTATAAATACAGAAAAAAAGGCAGTACAATTAGTTTGAACGCTACCTAAATTAATTAATTTTCATACATCTTTGTACGACAATACCCCACATAGTTTGCTTATTGTTAATTCTATCGAAACAATTTTTTTCAATATACCTGTGATCTGGACCAATAGGGTTTTAAAGTTCTTATTAAAATTGTATCTACACTAGGAAATAATATGCGAATAAACAAAATAGACATTTAATTTTGTCTTCTATTTAAATAGACATTCGATTCGATTCATGCTTTTCTGATACACTGCAGGTTCGTTCATTCCACTGTCATGGGTCTCTCTCTGAAAGGCAACTAACACCCTAGAAAGCCTTCAATCCAATGTGTAGAGCCGACAACAAAAAATATACTTACAGCTGTGCTAAGTCGCGTTAAAAATCTTCAAAATTGATCAGGCTGTTTGATATATTTTTAATCAAATCAAAACAAACAACTGAATCGATAGTACAAAACAACTGAATGGACTTGAATTAAATAAGCTAAGGATTCTAGTAGTCTATGTGTTAATCCTTGACCTGAGCAATCTCTACACCACAGTTCAACCCAATTGTCTCTATTGGATCAGTTGTTAGAGCGCAAAAACGCACCAAACGTCCATCTACAGAGTTCATAATCACAAACTTTCGCATTAAAAATATGAAGCGTCTGTAGCTCAGATAACTAAGTTGATCAGACGTGATCATCGAGGTTAAGCAACAGTCGATGCGGACATTCTGTAGATGAGCGACCATGCACAAGGCTATTTTTTAAAAAGCAAGCATTTTGATCTGGGCGCTACCACGGGTCGGACTACACGTTAAATTGTAGGCTCTCAATTAAATTATTTAAATTGTAATCCCGACTGTTGGTCTTAGTACAAGCAGTAGTTTAGCCAAGTCAGGGGCCGAAGCCTTGAAAACTCTCGACACATGATCTCAGCCACTTAGCTCATATGAAGAAGAATTTATAATATTAGTAGTTTTCCAAGTAGATTGTAATTAAACACACATACAATTACATTGTTGTGTGATTATTTAAATTTCATGTAAAATTTGATTTATTTTAATTTAATGATATTATAAAAAAAATAAGTTGTTAAATTGTTGATGAAATCAGAGACCTACGGGTGGCATAAAAACGGTCGACACCAGAGCTTGGCCACTTAATACCCTTTATTGCTTAATCTTCTTCCTCATCGTTGGCAGCACCATCGCCCCGTCCCTAGTGCAAGTTAGCTCATACGAAGAAGAAGACTTTTCTTCAACTATATAGCTGAGGAAATGACTATCTTATATATAAAATTTCACTTTCAATAAGTCACAGTGTTTGTTACCGTACTCCTCCGAAACGGCTTGACCGATTTTTACTAAATTTTATATGCGTATCCAGTAGTAGTAGGTCTGAGAATCGGCTACTATCTATTTTTCATATCCCTAAATGTTAAGGGTTGGTCACCCACAAATTTTTACTTAAGGCGGTCTTATTCAACTTTTTGCTGTTTTAAGTTACGTTTATTTACTTCCTTGATAAACTAAAAAATATAAAACTAGTCTCATATCAAAATTTAACATAATATCTAGTGATCACAAGAAACAGAAACACGATTAGTAACAATTCGCTCGATAGAATTTTGTTTTGAAAAAAGCTCTAATTTACCATAAATTGGGTATTATCCTTTATATATTTTTGGATTGGTGAGAGATCCTATCACTAAAATGATGTCAAAAAAATATCAACAGACAAAGCACAAAATTAACAAGGATTCTGTAGAGATACTTTTATATCTTGCCATACAAAAATTAACCAGGAAAAAATAAAACCCTAATAAATGAAACCGATTCACGCCATAGGCGCGCTCGCGCTCGCCGGCCAGTACCCGCTGAGGCGTCTCAGAGAGTGGACGTATCGCTCGTTGTTCCTAATTGTCAGAAATTCCGAATTTTTGTCGCGGTGATTTTCATCCTAAATATGGACAGAAAAAATAAAAGATAATGACTCCAAAGGCATATCGGAAAATGGTAAGTACCTTCCACCTTTTTCCTTGTTGTAGATTGTAGACCACTTCGTATGAAAACAATCATGCCACAGTCAAAAATAAACAGAATGAAAAAATTAAATCAGAATTAGGTATCAAGGTTTATCTTTTTTGAACACAGGTTTATTTATAAAATATCTTATTAGGATACTTGTACCTATCTTTTTAACCGACTAAGACAAAAAGAGGGTTATGATTTTAACAGCATATGTACGTTTGTACGTAGTGTATGTTCATCTGTGCCACCATATCTCCTCAACTAAGTAGTAATCATAATTTGGCAATCGAGGTACCTATCAACAGACGCGTCTTTACGCTCCCCGCTTTTACGCTATAGGATATATATGACGTCACACAAAATTTAAAAGACGTAGAAGTGGCTCACAAAATATTTTATGAATTGAGTTAATTTTACATGTACCTAAGATTTATAATGTGCTTGTTGCAGTGCTGCAATGACAAAGCGGAAACAAAAATCCAACGTCGAAATTGGATCTGTTTCGAGCGTCGAGTGAGTATTATTATTACATTATATAAAGTATTTTTATATATTCCTATTTAAAATAAACGAAATTTAAACTCTTACTGATTGTTTGTGTTTAAATGTGACGTAATTTTCTGTTTCAGTGTTGAAACAGAATTGCCAGAAATTACTGTTGAAAAAGTCAGTCAAAGCGATGATTTTCGACCCATAGCTGGAAGGAGATTGATCTTTACGTGAAAATTAACTAGATGGCGCTGATGACGCCTTAACTCGCACAATTGTTTCTTTCGCAGAATATGTATACGAAATTATATTGTAATTGCAGGGTTTTTTTTTTATGTGAAAATTAACTAGATGGCAAGGCGACGCTTTAATTCGCGCAATCGTTTCGTTCGTTCGCAGAATATGTATGTGAAACCATATTGAAATTTCCAATATTTGTTTACGTAAAAGTTAACTAAATAATCTTAGAATTTCGAGACAATACTCACGAACTAATTGGTGCGTGATTTAATTATTTTTGATGTCAAAGCGTTAAGTTCGGAAATATAAATTATAATAATAATTTGTGGCAGTGCTTATATCCGTTTGACATCGATGTCAAACATCAATCATCATATTAATTTAACAGCACATAGGTAACAAAATTCGGTTGTGATATATAGATAAGTCTTTACTGTTTACAACAAAAATGTAAGAATAAAACTACTTAATTTACTTTTGCAATTTAGGGGAGATAAGGAGGTTAGAAGTAAAGGTTTTCCTCTATTGTTTTATTCAACCCTGTCCACTGCACTAGAGGTTTCATGACATAAACAATCTAATAGTTCTTTTAAATTTATAATTTATAACTTAACTTTGTTGTTTATGTGACTTTGAATATGATAATTGTGATTGAAATTTGAAATTTAAGTCATCATCTTATAAAATCAAAACGCCCCTTTATGCAAAACTAGCTGACCCGGCAAACGTTGTTTTGCCTAATAATTATTTTTATTCTAGTTTCTAGACAAAATCAGTGCCAGCAAAGAAAGATAATGTTATAGTGTTTTATTTAACAAACATTTATTTGTTCTTCTTATATGGCACCGACTCCAAGAATACAGGATGAAAAAAAATTCAAGATTTTTCAATAAAAATGTGGTTGTTGTGCCTCACTCGACATAGATAGGTATATTGTGTCGCGCACTTTTTTGTAGATATTTGTAAGATCTACAATTAATTACAACATTTTATGGTTCTATCTTTTGTAGTTTAGGCAGCGTACGCAAAATAAGTAACTTCTTGGGTTGATTTTTTTCAGTTTGTGTCCGAAAAATCCAAATATCTTACGGAACCCTATTTTATTCCAAAATAAAATATAGCTTATGTTACTCGTGGATAATGTAGCTTTTGTATGGTGAAAGAATTTATAAAATCGGTCCAGTAGTTTTTGAGCCTATTCGTAACAACCAAACAAACAAAGTTTTCCTCTTTATAATATTAGTGTAGATAAAAAGGTATTGTTTATACAAATAATTAAATAAATAGGTAATCCAACAAGATAAAAAAAATCATGTGTGTTATTCACACCTGGTAGAAGTGAAACCTTCAAAAATACGATGAAAAAGCTCTACAAATAAACGTATAATACGTTCACGTATACAAAACACCATTGTTGTTGTTGTGATGCCTTTTCTAAAACTTTGTACTACGCATGCGCGCACTGTATTGTGCGCTTTTTCGTTTCATCGACTTTCAAATCACAACGATGCTAAAGAATTTTTCACTTCAAAATATGATTTCATTTGTACCTAATATTTCACAAGTTGTTACAGTATCATACAATTTTAGAGAAATTATACAAATGATGAATAAAGAAAACTAACGTTGTGCTAGCCTTAGTTACCTTAGTAACTGCATTTACAATGTCTAGAATGAATCTGTAAAAAGATAAAAATATAAAATAATAAGTTTGCTCACTCTGTCAACTTATTTTTTACACTGTGGCGCCGGAACGACTGGTCGCCGGGACAACCACCCAGTCTTAGATCGCGAGTTCGCCGCGCGCGCTTCTGTGCGTAGCGACTTTGTTCGTATCGAGCGCTATTTGCCTAAAGTTTCAAACTAAGCTCGCCTTAAGGCAAAACAATGTTTGATGGGTCAGCTAGCAGATATATAATAATTTATTAAAAGTAGGTAGTCTATGTGGTCACTATTCGATACCGTGCGCGAATATCATGACGAGTCCAGGCTCCACCATCATGTGGTCGTCGACGTGAGTATTGTCGCACTGCAGCACCAACACTGCCTGCTTGCCAGGGACACGCTTACACACGTACTTCTCGTACAACCTGGAAGTAACACGGACCATGAGTTGATTTCAGCAAATACAAATGAACATGGTAACGAGAATGGACAAGGTAAGAAATGAGTATATCCACTTGTATGTTGAAACACTGGCTCCCGGTATAAACACATTTTCGTCGCAACTGTTGACATACCGGGATCCGGTGTGGGTAAAACTAAAACTTGGAACTTGGATTATTTTTAACAGATAATATGGGCTAATGTCGTTCAACATACGAACGGATATTAGAGGAGGTTTGAGAGTGGCACCTGTGTCAGAGAAAGTGAAGAGTGGACGGTTAGCATGACATGGACATGTAATGCGTAGAAAAGAGATGCATATGACATGTGAGATGAAGCTTTGTACTAGCTTAGATCTGTATCACAGGGCTTACTATAATCTCGATTACCGCGGTTGATAGTGGTGCTATCACTTACTAACATTAGGTAAGTGAGTAATAAAATTGGCCAAGTGCGAATCAGGCTCGAGCATGAAGGGTTCCATATCTTCAAAAAATTTAGAAAAACACGTTTTTTGTATGGAAGGTAATAAAACATTAATATAAATTTTATATATTATTTTGAAAAGATTTTCAGCTTTCTATAAATTTTCGCGTTTAGTCACAAACCTTCTCACTGTTTTTGCTTCCGGAATTTAAAAAATGTTAAATCACTAGCATATAAGTTAAGGTTACCTTCTATTATTCTGTCTGGTTTCCAACGACGAGAGTCCCGAGGGCCAGCGTCGTTCATGACAGTTCTCCATCAGGTCGTCTATGATATGCGGCGGACATCCCGACTCCGACAACGTCCTCTTTATCATCATCTGGAATATTCGATTGGTGTGTTATTCATTGATCTTCACTAAATCGAGGGACGATATAAGAACGGAGTATAGGAAGCGAATGTGGCTCAGTAATTACAGTGGTTAGGAATGTATATTTACCATATTTGACTTTAGATGTTTTGTCTATGGTTCAGATCATGCTGTCTCTTTATGGTCACTGATGATGAAAAAGATCTCCGGGCTCCTTTAAATTTACTTTAGCTGTGTTACGCCAGAATCGCATCGAAAATAAATACAACTTACTTTCAAAATAGATAAAAGATAATGGTTGGAAGTAAGTGTGGCCCTGTGAGAATGCCGTGGTATGACCCTACTGGCAATGACTTGTTTTTCAAGTTACGTATGGATTTTCACTTGCTTCACGGGGAAGGAAAACGTTGTGAAGAAGCCAACATGTTTGAAGACAACATTGAGGACACGTGTTTTCCATGTAAGTACCCGGTCTTCCACCACAATGTACATGCCCAAGGGAACTCCTTCAAAGAATAGATTCTGCGGGGAGTCACAACCAATTTTTGTTATTTAGGTCACGTACTTTTATCGTTACGTGTGCGCAGGCAGGTGTACTGTTTGTTTATTGAATCATATTTTGACTCGATTTTATGATTATCCTATTTTGATACGAGTCGGCTATGTGGGGCTGACTACCACTATCTGTAGATAACTTATTGAAATAACTTATTGACTCAGGCGTTACTTTGCGGAAATCCATTGTAAATAGAAAACAAAATTAAATATTTAGTGTACTTCCGCTGTGATCTGAAATCCAAATTAAGACAAGTAAAGGAAAAATTAACTGAGATTAATTAACTAAGATAAATTAACTATCAGCCCCGTGTCACACTGTAAGTAGCTCTATAGCAAAGATAAGTAACAATGAGTTGGTGAGTAAAAGACTACCACTTTCTGCAGCACGTCAACGGGTGTCGCGGGCGCAGGACAGACTGTTGGTCCATCGGACCCATATCACACTCTAAGCAGCTTTATCATAGGGTTAGTTAAAAATGTGTTGGTGAATCAAAGACTACCACTACCTGAAGCACGTCATCAGGCGTGGAGATCATACCGCCCCAGCGCGTGACGCGGGCACGAGACAGACTGTTGGCCCACCGGATCACCTCTTCTCGCTCCATCTGGTCGGCCAACGCACGCATCGCAGGGTTAGATACTCGCATCGCGCGCATAAATTCCTGGAAACGACATTGTACCTTGAATCAACTATCATCATTGGCTGCTAAATTCATCAAAGCTGTAACTCTGTTTCGTTCATGCATCTGATTGGGTTTTCATCAGAGCTTAGCTCACTCGGATATTACCACAGATGACAATTAGAATAATAGTATAGATAAATAGAATATAAGAGTAAATTCGTAAAATTTACGAATTGTCATGGTGCATACAAAATGGCATTATCAATGTATGTATAATCAATTCTTGAGAACTGGGATGTGGGACATGTATAAGATATAAAATGTAAAAAGTTAATTCTGGATGATACATAGGTTTGCGGAAAATTTAAATCAAATAGGTTATTTTAATTGAATGAATGGGGATTTTTGTTGGAAAACCCTTGTTTAATATTTTTAAATTTAAATGAAGAGGTAAAATTATTTTTTACACACAATTTTCATGGGCACTTCCTTAACATTATCTCACAAGTATTCATTTAAAATTCGATATTAAAAATGTATCGAGACTGCCGATGTTGATGTAAACTGTACCTTTAGTAAAGTAAGTTCCCGTTTATGCTCATTGATGATAAGTCTCTGTTCATCCAACTCCTGTCTGTAGTCTGTGAGTTTCCCTTGCTGCGTCGCGATGAGAGCCCGTAGTTCTCTCACGCAGTTGTGATTCTCTAACTCGTCCTTCGGAATGACGAGACCGCATCCCGCCTCGCATGGCATGGGCCGTTTGGGGTTGTGTTCGCCTGTATTTACAGATTACAAATTCAAAAACAGGGGATAACTTGTCGAATCAGGCGAACTTTGGGCAGCACAGGATATTGAAATCCGTCCACAGTGCTATGGAACAACCTATACTATCTATATACAATATCCGCAACTAAGTTATTCGCCAGAGGACGAAAGTAACCGACATAGTAGTTGACATTGAAGTGGCAATGGGCTGTTCACATCTGTCGCAGAACCGATAACCGCTGGGATAGACATGTTCTGGAGGGGACCGCGTACCGGTACACGTAGTGTAGGACGTCCTGCAACGAGGTGGAGCAATGACATACGCAAAAAAGCGGGCAGTGGATGGAAACGATATGCTCAGGATAGGGTCGCGTGGCGTGCCTTGGGAGAGGCCTATGTCCAGCAGTGGACGCAGACAGGCTGATGATGATGACACAGTGTCTAACGAATCTTCGATTCACCGATGGCATCATTCTCTTTGCATCAACAACGGACTCATTATATTTACAAGTCTATGGTATAGATAAATAATTTATTTTTAAATAAGTATCTGTTCTCGTTAGTATTTGAACTATTGATACTATATTAAATTTATATGTTTATTAGTATTGTTTTTTTAATTTTAGATATATAATAAATTGAGTATTAGTTTATAATGTCAGTGCTTTTAAATAAAATGAATAGGTAAAGTGCAATATGTAATATATGATTCTGTTTTCCTTAAACTTTAGTTAATTTACGAAAATAACTAATTAAAATATGTTTGCTGCACTTACATAAACATAAATATCTTTACTGTACTTACATTCAACTAAATGTGACGCCAAAGAGTCCAGTTTCAAAATAGTTGTGCATCCATGTGGTGCATTATCACAGGTTGTGGCCAGTCTGCAAATAATACTCATTTGTAATAAAAACAGGCCGAGTAAAGAAGGGTTCCATACCATTATGTATGCATGGCAAAAAAAATTTAGATTCAAGATTTGCCTATTCTATTGCCTTAATGTAAAAGAACCCCATTAAATATTTAAGTGACATTGTATGTTTAACATGCAAAAACTGGTCTAGTCTATAAATAATAAAGAAATCACTAGCAAACCCAGCAAACTCTGTTTCGCCAAAAAGTTGAAATTTGCTACAAACCTCACAGAGCCCCGAGACCTTTTCAACAATTGCAAAACCATGGAAATCTGTTTGTGCATACTGGAGTTATAGAGTCAGGAAGGAAAACCTGACTTATTTTTATATTGTAGATTAACAATAAACATATTTTTAGTTCTGCCTGACGACATCCCCCTAATAGGTGACTAAAGATAATATGTACAAGTAATTCTACATGTGCACTGTTCAGTAGAATACATTATATTTGGTAACAATATTATGATAACACAGGGGATATGACTCATGTAATTATCAAACACTCTAATGGATGTGCTGTAATAGTTATTATGCTTACAAATAGGTTCAATTACTGAATGATTGTAAACATTTTGTGTTGCAAAACTAGGTGTTGCCTAATACATGGGCAATTAATGTGAATAATGAGATCTATTATGCTATATTTTTTTTTTTTTTGCCAATTTGCAATGACTTTTTTTACTTGTACAAATGTATATTGATTAGTTAATCTATAATGATTGTAAATAGTGAATAGTCTACTTAGCAACATATTATCTTAAAAAGTACTGTATTTTATTACACTATAAAATTTCAGTATCACAGAATACATTGTGAGAGCTATTATCTACTTTTGCAATATTTACAGAAATGTGCAAGAAATTAGAGCATAATTTAAAGTTATCAGCTGATGTCAAATGGTCTTGAAATATTTAAAAATGCATTTGCATCTGAGTTGTGAAAAAAACTGGATCAACGTGTTATATGAATATTAATGACATTTTAACATTATTCAAATGAGGTATAAACCGTGACTCAATATCAAAGTTGTTTCAACATTAATCAACAAATTGTAGTAACTCAAACCTATTAACTAGTAAGAGATTTAACTGTGTTAACAGTTGAGTAGGTAAAGGTTTAAAATTATATAAGAATAAACAATGTCTTGTGTGTGACCTACAAACCATAAGCAGCCTTCATAGCGATTGCGAAATAATACTTGCCTGGACAGAAGGTTGCGAAGTATTCTCGGGACTGGTCTGAGCTGGCTAGAGGTGACTGCTTGGCGGTCTACGGGGCAGGTGGGCTGCCGACTGATCCACTCGGTAATGCAGGCGCGGCAGAACGCGTGCTCACAAGCGGGCGCCTACACCAACCAAAATTATGACCAAATTTCACTTGTCAATAAAATTACTCACACTACACTTTTTCAAAATTGCATGTACCTATATCACAAACCTGCAAGGGATCCTCGAGAACTCCGGAACAAATAGGGCAAATGAGTTCTTCATCAACGTCACCTTGAAATCGCTTGATATCATAGCCCATGTTAGTTAATTTAGCACGGTACTAATAAACATTTGCTTAAAACGATATTTTGAAAAAGATTTCGTTAAATATCGCACCGAATAAAGGAAATCTGAATAAACAAATAAAAAACCAAAATGTTCAGCTCCCGTCGAAAATCATAGATGTGTTGCCATTGGCAAATGCAACAGACTGCTCATGTCATGACATAACTTTGCTCAGCTGCTCTGACAGTCACTGTCCATGTCGAAAGCTCGATTAAAAACTGTAAATTCGACATATCAATATTATATACACAGATTATATGATATTGAAATGTCTATGGTTTTCTGTAAGTGCTGACATCATATAAACTTTTTCCCCCAAGAGTAGTATGTACAACTCTTTTTGACGTGACAACGTCTTAAATTAGGTTGCGGCTGGGAGTCACTTATGAAAAAGTGTAACGCCCGGTAACGTTACGATGAGTCACCGAACGAGAGAGAGGCCCGCCGAATGCCTTGCGTCTCTCTCCCACTCAACTATGATCGGTCTGCCGCGCGCGCAGCACGCGGCAGACGTTGTCACGTAAAATCTTCGCCCGTAAAACCGACTTTACAGGCAACCATTTTTTTTTATGAGGCGAGTAGATATCATTGATTGCGCATGGACTAAATGACTGAATGCTGGAGTCTAGAGTTTTTAGGCTTACATGATGAAATTGCTTACCATGGCTGACACGGCAACGACTGCGGCCAAATAGCCGACACCTACAACTTTTTTCGATACCACAGAAATTTATTTAATGCTATTTATTAACCCTTCCTTAACATAGCCGCGCTTAATTTTAGACTATATGATTTAAGTTAGTAAAAGTCTTTTCAAACTGTCTATACAAACGCATTTCACGTCTGCTTTAGCAGTTGCAGTTAGTGACATTAGTACCTAATACTGGGGTAAATATTTATATGTAGTAACATTTATTGTACTTGGCAGTCACTTAATCAAATATGTCAATTCTTTTTCTGCCATTGTAAAATGGACCCAGGCAAGGGGTGCTGATAAAATTTGTTCTTTTTTCCTTTTATTTTCAACAAATTTACAAAATTACACACCAAAATGAGTGTCTTTAAATCTGCCATGGGTTACTTTAGCTCGAGTGGAGCAAACGGTGGTAGTGATAATGACTTTGTCGGTCAGTTTGTGGAAATTGGTAACATGAAATTAAGAGTGAAAAAGGTGATCGCAGAAGGTAAGAAACGAAATGTTATGTATTTTGGCAGGTTCTTTAAAGTATGTGACTATGTGAGATTTCATTAGATGGTAATTAAAATAATGTTAGTAGGCGTAGGGCCTATTGTGTAGGTCGCTGCATTGTGCGTACGTCACAGCAGATTGGGGGCGGAAGGGATAAGGGTTCACATCTTGCCACTCAGTAGGGTTTCTGACTGCACTCGGCTGTGACTATATGCGTCACTACTTTTAAATATTCTCTCCAATTTACATAGAACACCTCACACAGGTTTCCATGTTGATGTAGACATAGTAGTATTAAAAAAAATAGTTTCTAAGTTTTTTATAAGTAAACTTAGGTATTGCCTTACCTACATACTGAATTCAAGAAACAAGAAAGGTCTTAATTCAAGTTTTTTTTTTATTTTGTTACCTCAGAACTTTCATCTGGGTGAACTGATAATTATGATTAGAGATGAAACGGATAGTAGCTTGGCCGGATACCGGATACCGGATATTCGGCAAGCTACTAGGCCGGAGCGCCGGATATCCGGCTGCCGGATATTCGGCCCTTTATTGCGTTGACGCGATCAGTTTGATTTGAATATTCGCGCGGTGAACGAGATCGGAAATATTCACGCGCATTCGGCATTAAAACAGTATTTAGACAAAAACGAGACTGCACAAAGAACACCAGACTTAGCTCGTATGAGAGCTTCTTTGAAAAGAATTGGAAAGTCGTTTTAAATCCTTAGGAGATAATCCAAACTACCTAATTGCTACCTTTTTAGACCCAAGGTTCAAGTCAGATTATTTAGGAGTTCTTGAAACTGAAAAAGCCCGACAGAAAATCATGATAGAGTATATAAAAAACTCTTGCGAGGAATCTTCTTCTGACAGTGAAAGATCATCGCCGTCTTCAACACCTGCTAAACGAATGAAAGAAGATGAAACTGGATCCAAGTTCATACGTGAAGCTCATGACACTTTTTGGAACTGTTTCAATGAAGTGGCAAAAGATAATAGTAGTGATGGTCACGATCAAGAAAAACAAAATCCAATTGCTAACGAGATTGTCTTTTTTTTAAAGACATCTCGAATCGATCGCAATCACGACCCATACATTTGGTGGTCAGTTAATCAAAATCAGTACCCGCAGTTGTCAAGATTTGCTGGAATTTACCTTTCAGCACCTGGCAGTAGCGTTTACAGCGAAAGGCTATTTTCTGGTCTGGTATACGAAGCCAAGTGAAGTCGCCTCTTACTAACAAACGCGGAAAATTTGGTATTTATTCATCACAATTTGCCACTTGTTAATTTTGAGTATTAAACTAATAAATATTAATTAATAAAACAAACATTTTTGATGTGTGTGGAGTATGATTTGCCTTGTGTAAAAATTTAACTATCCGGTATCCGGCCGGATACTGTATTACTATCCGGTATCCGGCCGGATAGTTAAAACAAGGCCGGATAGGCCGGATACCGGATAGTTACCGGATATCCGTTTCATCTCTAATTATGATTCATTGATTATTCAAGATATAACCATTTCTCTTAATTTGGTCCAGTTCTGACAATGGTATGCCTGGGCAAAAACCTTTCATAAGAAGGACTCTCCAAAAGTTACTTTTAAATAACCTTGACCTGTATATATTTATATTGATATAAGTGTAAATAAAGGTGTTGCCCATAACAAAAACATCATGAGGAATCCACATATTCTGCGCATCACAAAATCTAGAGTCATCAGCTGCCAAGTGCCAACCTGCATTAGACCAGCCCCTGTGCTTAAGACTGTTTCCCCTCTATTTACAAAATAAGGCACAAGGCCCAGCAGTGAAAATGTTTAGTGGGCTGCTCTAGTGATTGTGTATGTTCATTACTTGTGTACGGAATCTATCTGATTGGATGTAGTGGTACAAGGTATGGAGATATTTGATATGGCTCTCAGATAACATGCATGGTGATAGCTGTTTCTGATAAAACCACAGAGAACATCAATCAGAAATCATGTTCACTCTACATTGCTTTTAAATTCAGTTAAACCTCTAAAACTAAATGCATTGGGCTCTTTGCAAATTTAAGAAAGGATCAATACTAAATATTTAAATATGAATTTATTAAATATTTCATTAAATATTTAAGAAAATAAATATAATAATAATATAATAATAAATCAGGAAAATGGGGTTTCAATCCCACTAATCATGATATTTTCAATTGCTCTTCAAAAAAACCGATATAACCGAGTGCAGGTTTTGCACAGTTTTATACTAGGTATTATACATTGTCAGTTTTTCTGCTGCCAAGCAGTTGTGTGGAAGCACTGCTGAGTTTTGGTTGGAATTGGCCATTGGCATTGATTGAAAGCCCTGGGAAAAGAGAAGGGAATTTAAGACCAGTGTAACAAGTACAGGTTGGTGATGCATGGGTTTTAAATTCCCAAAATCAGGGTATCACTCCAATTGGAATAAGCCAGTGTGATGCTTATCATCAGGCTAGCAACTAGCTAGTTTTGTTTACCTTTGTCATAAAAGAGGTAGTTTTTAGGGTTCCGTACCTAAAAGGTAAAAACGGGACCCTATTACTAAGACTCTGCTGTCTGTCTCCAGGATGTATCTCAGAAACCGTAATAGCTAGAAATCTGAAACTTTCACCAGATATGTATTTCCTGTCCCGCTACATCAACAAATACTAATAAATATTAAAGGGGGTCCCCATACAATAAACACTTTTTTTTGGTATTTTTTTGCTATATATTAATAACGGTAGCTGCTAGACAGTTAAAATTTTCACAAAATAAATGTATATTATATTAGCTAACAAATTCAATTATAAAATTTGAATAAAATACATATTTGAGGGGGGCTCCCATACAACAATGGTACGGAACCCTTCATGTGCGAGTCCACCTTGCACTTGGCCAATTATTTTACACCAGCTAGGCAAGTAACAATTGACACTGGCTAACATTGGAGCATGCCTAGTCTGGAATAACTGCTTTTCAAGGAGGCTGCTAAACCACACTGTAAGATGTTTGGCCAGGCGAGTACTAGAACATGATCTACCACCTCGCAATTAAAAGCCACATCTTCAGCCACAATTAAGCCTTTGTGTAGGCTTCTCCTGTGTCCAGCCAGTCCAGAAAAATGCTCAACCAGCATGTAATTGAAAACAGTGTATAAATTATACATGAGTAACATAGATGTCTTTTTCAGGTGGTTTCGCATTCGTGTTCGTCGCTCAAGACGTGTCGACCGGCACAGAATACGCCCTCAAAAGGCTCATGGCAGCCGACGAACAAGCAAACAAGAACATTATCCAAGAAATTAGTCTACTCAAAAAGCTATCTGGGCACCCTAACATAATCAAATATATAGCCGCATCGTTTATCGATAAGACTAAAACGTCTCACGGTATGGGAGAGTACTTGTTGCTCACAGACTTGTGCAGTGGAGGAAGTTTGATGGAGGCTCTACAGAATCGGGGGACGGCTTTTCCCTTGCCTACGATCCTCAGGGTGTTCTACCAGACATGCAAGGCTGTACAACACATGCATGCTCAGGTGCCCCCCATAGCACATCGAGATCTCAAACTAGAAAATTTCTTAATATCTAATGAAGGTTAGTATCTTGGTACCTTTGGTTATAGTTTTTTCGTCACACTGTTCTTTATAAATGTGTAGGATGAGTTTGTAACATAATTTTCTTATTGCCATGTATATTTGATTAGTTGTAATTTAAAACATGATGTTCATCAATTACATGTATAATTGATTGATATTAAAAGTGCTTCATTTACATTAATTAATTATTATACGAATATTTATGTATAAACAGCAAAATTAGTCTGGATAACATAGTTTATGTTATTTATTAGATATATACCTGTAGATTATAAATATACTAGGTTTTATAGGATTACAGCACCTTTTAAAAAGTTAGACCTGTAATTAATATAGTAAAAAACTGTACTGGAATATTTCATCAGTGTTTAATAATTAATTGTTGGTTTTATCCTCAGGCACAATAAAATTGTGTGATTTTGGCTCAGCCACAACTGATGTCTATACCCCTAATCCATCTTGGAGTGCAAATCAAAGAAACATGTTAGAAGAAAATGTAAGTTTATTTTTTATATATTTTATCGTATAAAGCACTCTTGACTACAATTTTATTCAACTGATGGTAAGCGATATTGTGGTCTTCTCTCAAGTGCGCTTGTCTAAAAAAGAGCTGGTTCAATCTCACCTTGAAAAGCGCTAGATTAAAAGTACAGAAAATCTGGAAAGGAATTCCATAGCTATGATTCGGACAACAAAGTTAGAGGCAAGACAAGGCAATCTTACGGTACCAAGGTGTTTTGTGGTTTGCCACAGTTTACATACACATATTCAGTTACAATGTGATTGCCTACAATAACTTAATAGAAATAGAATAATAAAAGATTTGAATTGAAGCATCTTGTATCTAATTTGTAGTAGAATATATTAGAAGTTAGCTAAGTATTTGAATTGAGTGATTGCGGCTAGCTAGTCAAGATAACATTGGGATAATCTGCTATATCTCGGATCTAATACAACCCTGCACCAAAGACTTGTTTTCATTTGTATGGAATTTGCACTCGCTCATATTATGGTGAAGGAAACCATCAAGAGCAAACCCACATGCTCCACAGGACCACAAAATCCGGAGACGTGTGTCATCCATAAACCTGCACTCCGGCACCGTGGTGCATTATGTCTTATATATTATTGTGAAAGAAAGGCGCAACTATGCCGATATTGGGATATTTATAAGTTAATCGTATATTAGATGTTTTTACGACGGAGAAAAATGATTACGTATTGTAATCACTTTAGTTAGAGGTTATTCGAGGTTTATGTAGTAATTTACTATCTATAAATGATAATGTTCATTGAAGTGATATTTTGTATAGTTTTCTTTTAACGCTAATTTTAGTACATATTTGATAAGTATAAATGCTGCAAGAATAACATACCTACTGACAATACAGACCGCTATTTTTATCGTACTTCCGGTTCAACATACTCAGTCTCCATCCAGCCGATTTATCAAGCAAAGCAAAAACAGCTAATGCATTTTATTTTATTTTAATAATATTTAGTGGTATTCATAAATATTCGGAGACATTTGACTCGCGGCTGGTAAATTAAGTTCAGTGGTAAATTAGTTCTACATAGTACACATGATGTTTATTATTTTTTTTATACTAGCAAACCCGGTGAACTCCGTTTCGCCACAAAGTAGAAATTTTCCCTGAAATTTGTTTGCACCAAACCTCACGGAGCCCATAGACCTGTCCAACGAATACAAAACCGTGGAAATTGGTTGGTGTGATCTAGAGTAATAGCGTCAGAAAGAAAAAACCCGACTTATTTTTATATATGTACTAGCTGACCCGGCAAACGTTGTTTTGTCTTAATAATTATTTCTAAATATACAGTAGCCGATTCTCAGACCTACTGAATACGCATATAAAATTTGGAGAAAATGGTCAAGAGGCAAAGATTGGTAATCTTTAAAGTCGGACATTATTGTAATCTTATCTTATATATAAAACTAGCTGACCCGCCAAACGTTGTTTTGCCTTAATAAATAAAAAAAAAAAAAACTAAATATACAGTAGCCGATTCTCAGACCTACTGAATACACATATAAAACTTGGAAAAAATCGGTCAAGCCGTTTCGGAGGAGTACGGTAACAAACACTGTGACACGGAAATTTTATATAAGATTTCCGTGTCACAGTGTTTGTTACCGTACTCCTCCGAAACGGCTTGACCGATTTTTTCCAAGTTTTATATGTGTATTCAGTAGGTCTGAGAATCGGCTACTGTATATTTAGTTTTTTTTTTTTTTTATTTATTAAGGCAAAACAACGTTTGGCGGGTCAGCTAGTTTTATATATAAGATAAGATTACAATAATGTCCGACTTTAAAGATTACCAATCTTTGCCTCTTGACCATTTTCTCCTCAAGCTTTTCTGCCTTAAAAATAATTAAGCAAAATTATCACAAAAGTCGACATCTTAAAACTTTGTATTCACAAGACAAAACCGCAACGTGCCTTGTCGCCTGATCTTAGCTTTTACTTATTTTGATAAATATTATTATGAGCCGTTGAGAAACACGACCCTTCAAGTCCGTGTCCTTTTGGGACAAGTGCCAAGGAATAAAGTAGGCTATCAAATATTAGCCTAATATTATTTCGTAGCCTTGATGTTCAGCTATGCTTAAAGTTCGTGACACATTTTTATGTTGAGACTGTGGTTTATGTAAACGTTAATTTACACCCAAGCCAAAAACAAGGGCAAAATCTTGATACTACAGTTTTTTTGTTTTATATCGTAAATGGTAAATAATATCTAAAAAGGCTTCAAGACCAAAGAACTTGTCCATTAAAATTTTAAGTCGTATGGGTACCAAAATAGGTATAAATATTCTTAGCGGTTCGATCCCCGTTTCATCTTCGTATGTGCTATGTGGCCAAGCTCCGGTGTCGAGAGTTTTCAAGCCGACCGAAGGCCTAGTAACTACAAGCAGTCGTCAAGCCAAGTCAGTGACCTACAATTTAACAAAAGGAGTCGAGCATTAGGGGAAGAATAACATTGTAAGGAAACCATAACATGGTGGTATAGTAGAGCAATTTTTAGTGCTCGTCTGTCTAGCAATGACCCTCAATATGAAAAATCGACATATTTTACATACGCGTTGCGTTCCTGCAGCTTTTTTGAGAGCCAGTCAGTCCAGACTCGGCATGCTCCACATATACATGAGAGTGTAGCTAACTCGTTACGAGCCGTGCTGGTCAAATGCCTACCTGTATGATCTGTTCCATCAGCCTCCTTTCGAGCTAGCTATATCAGACAAGGCAAGCTCCACCTTAGGCCAGTTTCGCTGGTTTATCTGGTTACGTGACCTACTGGCGAAATGCCTAGCTGTACGATGTAAAAAAGCAGATGAAGTTGCGAAGAGATCTAGTGTCACATGGCCTTTATATCAAAACTTTCTGTTTATTTGAAACCTTCCAGATCGTCTCGGCTTCGCACGGGCTATAAAATAATCTAAGTTGCAAAGAGAAACAAAATATAGCCTATGTTACTCAGGGATAACGTAGCTTCTCAACGGTGAAATATTTTTTCAAATCGGTTCAGTAGTTTCGAAGCCTATTTGCGTGAAACAAACAAACAAAAAATCTAACTTAAATTAAGACTAACTAAACTAACGATACTACCGATTCGGGTCGACGTGCCAACCCAGTTAGCTAGTTTAGACATTTTTTTTATATTGTATACTTATAATCTTTTGACATTTCTTTTAAATATTATTGCTTAGCTGTAAATTATAGTGGAGTGCAATTAACTTATAAATTAACTAATTAATTGACTTTTTGCACACCGCATATGCGGTAGCCTACAAGGGACATTTTATACTATTTTGCATGTTTTTATATTACCTGTGGCTACGCAAATAAAATTATTTCATTTCATAACATTTTCTGTTTATTTGAGAACTAACACTGTGTTCCTTTTTCAGTTGGCCCAATTTACGACCCCCATGTATAGAGCTCCAGAAATGTTAGACACGTGGGATAATCGCAAAATCGACCACACGGTCGACGTTTGGGCTCTAGGGTGCATTTTATACACCCTGTGTTACATGCAACACCCGTTCGAAGACTCCGCCAAACTGGCAATACTAAACGGCAATTATAACTTGAACCCCAACGATCAAAAATACAAATGTTTCCATGAAGTTATAAGTGAGTATGATTTTGTGCTTTTTATATATTAGTTAGTCTGGGATAAAATTTAGCCTATAATCCAGGGTCTAAGTTAATTCCGTACTAAATTCATGCAAATCGAATCAGCTGTTTAAGCACGAAGAAATAACAAATATACACACTAACGCACAAACACACTTTCGCATTTAAAATATTACTAGCTGCGCCCTCCTGTGCTACCTACATTAAACCCGGATAAAAGTAGCCTATGTCCTAATCCAAGGTCTAACCTATCTTCCCATCAAATTTCATCAAAATCGGTTCAGCCGTTTGAGCGTGAAGAAGTAACAAACATACACACACACACACAAACTTTCGCATTATTATATTAGTAGGATTAGTGAGATAGGCTTGCGCTTGACCGCAACTCACCTGATGTTAAGAGGTAAGAATTAAGAGAGCACGCTTACCTAAAAGCAACGGATTCACTCACATGTTGCTTTAATTACTTATTTTTACTTTTTAATTAAACCATTGAGTGGCCTTAGACTCTGTTGATTTATCTATTAGTATTTATTTGCTTGTATATTTGTCCAAAGATAACTTGGGTACTGTTTGTTTTATCCTCACTCAAGATGATAGTACTAGATAAAAAAGAACACTCAAGCGCTCCTTGAGAGGTGTAAAGACACCAATAAAACCTCTTGATGATGATAATTGTTTGGACTTTGCTATGTGCTAACACTTACATTTCAATCAAATAGTGCTAAATCTAGAACTCCTAAGTGCTGAATTGGCAAATATAAATATAAATACTAGGACACATTTCACACACGGCAGGTTAACCCCATACTGAACCATTTCTAGTTCGTATTATGGTTGCTAACACAACTGATATACTACATATACATACATACATACATACTTAACACCCAGACCGGCAGCCAACAAATTTAGTTCAGCACAAAGATGTTGGCCGCGCCGGGAATCGAACCCGGAACCTTCTGATTGGCAGTCCAGCATGGTAACCATTACGCCAACGAGGTCGTCACCGTGCTAGGTGCTAACACTTACGTTTCAATGAAATAGTGCCAAATCTAGAACTCTTAAGTGCTGAGTTGGCAACCCTGGGTATATATGTGTAGGTTGACAGATATACGTTGTTTGCAGATGGTTGCCTGACAGTGAACCCCGAGGAGCGTCTCTCCATTAGCAGCGTGCTGGAGCGGCTGGCGGCGATAGCGGAGTCCAACAATATCAATCTCAAGCAACCACTCAAATTTGAGCGTAAAAAAGTTGAACAATCTGTGGCCACTAGCTCGCCAGGTAATAAGAAGTCAAGTAAATATTACACTACCATATCCTAAGAAATTCAGAAGCTCCGTGCGGTCGTGTCCGGTTTAAACCAGACGTCCTAAAGTTAACGCGCTCGCTTTCACATCAACCAGCGGTCATCGTTATGTTCTGTTGCATTCGAAACTCGAGCTAAAAATGGTCAAGCATTTTTTGACTTTTTACACTCAAATTTTTTTTATTTAACCCATTATAGTCATTTTGAGTTGAACCCCCCTTGGAGATGGTTATCGTAAAATGTGAGATTTGTTTACATTCCATTGTTCGCCAATAATTGAACGTCAATCGAAGGTAAGGCATTGTTGAATGAATTATTCCGTCACGATAAGGTAGTATAGCATTTATTTGACTTTAAAAGTTTTTTTTTATTTTTACTAGAAATATTAGTCTTGCTTCGATACTCGCGTTTGGATACGTAATTCGGTTCTTTAATGGGATTTAATGCCTCTAAATGCCTCTTTTCTTAATGGGATTAAGAAAAGAGGCATTTTTCAGGCGTAGACATTGAGTGCAATATTGTCGTCTAAAACAGAAATCACACCAAAAGCTTTAATTTGAGTAATAAGGAACGTCCTTGTAAGACACCAATTAGATAGACCAAACTGCAAAAAAATATGGTATACAGGGCTACTGATAACACAGAGACATTTCATGCCTAGAATATGTCTAGAATTAAACAAGTTTTAATCTAAGACTTGGGAATAAAAGATTAATAAAATTTCGTGCCAATTTTGTGGGCAGTTAACAAATGTATTGTATAGAACCAATGATTTTATCGCAAATCGATCAATGTCAAAACTAGTTCAAAAGTTGTTTACCAAGACGTATTGAGGCGGCCCTTCAAAGGTTTGCGTTACCAGTAACCTTGTATTCAGAATGTAATCGTGAAATTACGAGATCCAGTCGCAAAAATACAGATGCGTCTATTCTATAAAATGATTAACCAAAAAGTCAGTGTGCATTTAAAAAGTGCATACCATTACTAGTTTTAGTAAACTCTACGCTAAATAGTTGTAAGTATATAGAATGTATAATATTCTATTGCATTCCTGTAAAACTATAGGGCCGTATTATTCACTATATATTTCATAGGTATATTATATTTTCGTATATAACACATAACATGGTGAAAAGGCAAACAATATCTAACCTGGCTTTTATGGTTTGTGTTTTATAGTTTATTTTTTATCATGTGTTTCATTTTACAATATTTGCATATATAATGTAGGTTTACATGTCCAACGAAGGTATTATATATTCCATTAAATTTTTCTTAAATTAAGTTTATAAAAACTAAGAAGATATCTTATGAAGATCACTGCTATGATAACAACAGTATCTAAAACTTGCAAAATTGGTTGTATTTGCTAACATCGGTGGCTTGGACAAATGAAATCCGCGTATTTATTTATTATTTGGCTTATATTTTTAACTTTACAAAGTGTCGGCTAGTCTATTTGCATAGAACAAGTTTAAAACTTAGTACGCGCCCAAACTAGTTGATTTTGCATCTCTTTCCTACACATTAAAATTAACTAAAATGAATGAGATGCACTATCGTCTACTATTAAAAGTGCTGGCGCGTACGAAAAGCTTAAATGTTTAAATCATATTATGAAAAATATATATTAAGAAAATATATTTAAATAAAACACATAAAACATTGATTAGTAATTAAAATTTCTCCTTGACAATATAAGAATTCACTGTGTGGTACAACTACTTGATAGTTTAGTGTATATACATATAATATAAATACATATTTATATTTTTAAAAAATGTTAAAACATTGCCATCATCTAAGTTCTGTATCATTTCACGAAAATCATCTTAACATTATGATTTACTCATATTGGAGCATAAATAGTGATATAATAAACATTTATATTCTCAACCATGGTTTTTATTTCTGGACACATTAGAGAAGGGAAGCACTTAGCAGCCATTGGAGTGAACTGGGTAATTGTATCATTATTAATTAACTTTATTTTTACTTATTTACATCTGCTTGGGATGACTAACTTAGCAGTACTACCTGTTATCTAATCTGTTGTCGGTGCAATTATTTTATTATTATTATGAGCCTGTTTTGTCCCATTGAAGAGCAAAAGCCTCTCTACTCTCTTTCCATTTATCACGATCTATTGCTATTTCTTGCCAGTTTTTGCAGTGTTTATCCAGTTCGTCCCGTTCGTGCAATTATTTTTAAAACTAAAAATACTTTATTTTTGTAAAGGCTTATAATTAGTTCTATAATATACATCTAACCTTCCGTGTCCTAACTAAAATGCCGTTATCTTAGTCAAAATGTTTAGTACTAAACGGCATTATAGTTAAAGCACGGCAGTATCGCTTGTTTACTAATTATTGGCACCGCACCTAATTAGCACAACGCATTTTACACTTATGTTTAACACTGTTATGGTTAACTGCAATATTGGTCGTCACATTGAAGTAATGTTGGTTTTATTACGTTTGTAGGGCACCCAAAATGTGCCAACGAGTCCCTATTACTAAGTATCCGTCGGTTTGCCTTTGTGTCCGTCTGTCACCAGGCTGTATCTCATGGTACGTTTACACGCTTGCCAAGCCTTGGCAAACTGCAAACAGTCCCAAGCCTCCACAAATCTCGTTTTGGCGTTTGAAAGGCGTTTATACGCTTGTGAATACGTCAGTCTGCAATATACATCCAAGCAAACGCCCTTTGATCTGCGTAAAAAAACCGACACTTGACTGGATCGGAAGCAAGCAGGCCAAACCAAACGCCCCATTTACATGCTTGCGATTGTCGATCCTTGCCAAGGCTTGGCAAGCGTGTAAACGTACCATCATGATCCGTGATAGCTAGAGAGTTGAAATTTTTATAAAGAATGTATTTATGTTCCCGCTAAAACAAAAATACAGAAATAAAATAGATATTTAAGGTGCTCACCCGTACATCAAACGATGATTGAGGAAACGACGAGTGATATTTTTTCTCTATCTTTATATCGACAAATGACAGAAGCTTAAAAACATTCGCAGAATATTTAGTTATATGTTCATTTTAAAACTATATTTAATTTAAAATAATATTTCAAGGGGAACATTAGTATGATATTTTGCTGTTGTCATACACAATGGTACGGAACCCATCGTGCGTGATTCCGACTCGCACTTGGACAATTAATTATAGTTTTTTAAAGAGCTGCAGACATTTATAGCATATTTTTAACCAGAGGTTAAAACTAGTTATGGTGCGTCTAAATTAATAACTTGATAATTTTAGCCTTGCTTATGTAAGGTTTCTGCGCGTTAAAATGAGAAAAAATATATAGTTTACATAAACAAAGGAGGCCTATTCTAGCAGCGGTCTCTTTACTGATTAACCTTTGCTAAAATGTAATATTATTTTTACCGATTGTAGCAAATTATGTACCGAAAAAGTGGCATGCCAGAATGGGCCTTCTGTAATTTATTTGGCTGTTCTTGTTTAGTTTTATGTTCACAAAAATACCCCATCTCGGTTCTCATCCCTATCATTACATGAGTATTACTAAATTTTGTTTTATAGTTTTTGAAACTAGTCATTATTTTTATTAACACTAATGGGCACACATGACACGTCTTTCCAGAGGCAATTGCCGATTATCTTATATATAAAATTTCCGTGTCACAGTGTTTGTTACCGTACTCCTCCGAAACGGCTTGACCGATTTTTTCCAAATTTTATATGCGTATTCAGTAGGTCTGAGAATCGGCTACTGTATATTTAGTTTTTTTTTTTTTTTTTTTTTTTATTTAGGCAAAACTGCGTTTGCCCGGTCAGCTAGTATCTATCTATAATATAATAAGGTGTCATATCTCTAACCGCATAATATCTATGAGTGGAGTATAATTTTATCAATATTTAGTAGATTATTAGATAGATAACTAACGTACTCAAGGGCTTTTACTGATTTAGTTAGATAAGTTTAAATATTTAGGGCGACAGCATTGCAAGATTTTGATTTCCCGTTCATCGTCGTAAATCACAAACACTTAAAATTAATGAAAAAATAGCTTTCAGACCGTCTTAAAATTATATCTTAAGAATATTTGTACCAATTTGTGCATTGACTTATGAATTAGAATAAAAATAATTGATTCCTTTAGCGATGAATCTAACCGCGGACACAATAGTATATTTTTTAATTATTTGAAGTAAGATTTAGTACTTACTCTTTTTTTAAACCTTCAACTGTTTTTGGTAGAATAAAGGACTATATGGTTTACTTTTACTAAGTACTTATAATTTGCCTCCACATTTATCCAGTTTACGTATATTTTACGAGCAGCTTTGTCCCCCTTAAACTGTTACACGACATTTTGAGCCTATTCCTGGTAGACTTAAACGCTATATTCCTATAAAAGTGCATGTACTCTTATTGTGATAGTGAATTGCTTGTTACTTTTCTTTGAATGACCACCTCATTGCATGTATGTGTCTGTGCATTCATTTGTATTGAGCTCTTGCGCCTTATGTTACTAGTCTTTATGATTTTAAGATTTTAAAGACTATTTTTGTTTGATCTTAATTGATTTTATCGATTAGAAAATGATTTAGAATTTTAAATTGCTCAATTGTTTTTTTTTTGTTAAAAGGCGCAACGGCCCAATTGACACTGTACTGTTGAACGCTATACATATCACGTTTTCTTTTTCATTTTAGGTGTTTTCAACTTTTTCGGGTGCCCAATAGCTTTCTCGTTTAAATGACCAGCGCATGACCTCCCTTGCATCGGATTCAAAAAAGACGCTTGGATATGCTCGCAATGATGAGTATTCGTTGTTTTATTTATTAGAAGCTTAGTTATATATTGTTATTGCACTTTTTAATGTTTAATAATTGCTGTGTTAATCAGACCAAACGATTGTTTTGTGATAATTTCACCTTTCTAATTTGTACTTAATGGGATAGAGACAGCTGTACTTTAGCATGTTCTGTAGGATTTTAAAATTTTTATCATTGGTATTCTATTATTATATATTATACATATTAAATCAATTTGACTATTTTTCGTCCTCGTGGCTGCTAAAATGTGAACTATAATATGTATGGTGTGTTTTAAGCTATAAAAATTTATTAATACATTCTGAGTGTTTCCGCGTGAGTCCTGAAATTTTTATAAAGGTTAATTAATAAAAGTCAAAAAGCTTTAGAACTTGAAAATTCGCCATCGGTCTACGATACCAAACTTACCCAGAACTTACTCAAAAAGTATCTCCCATCAGTTGGTAATGGTAATGGTTTTCAGGGGACTCAGGATGAGAGTTCCTAAATTTTGCAGTCATCACAATGTCTATTCCCTGACAGTCTGAAGTGAGTCGAATAGCGTTAAACTTTTCGATTTCAATTTGGATTTGATATCTATTCGCTCGTTGATGTAGGTGGTGTAAACCCACCCTTGGATGGTTAAACCATTATTTTAATGTCTAAATAATATCACGGCCGACTTCAAAAACTATAAATATTATCATATAGACATGCTTCTGTATGGTTTTCTCTGTTCCTCTAGAAGAATATTAATATAATGGAACTCTTATAAAAACTTTTCTCAATAGCTTTTCTAAACGCTTACGTTAATTTAAATGTTTAACTCCAGACAATAAATAAATAACTTTTTATTTGTTAACGCTTTAACAGGTTTTAAAGACTGCATTTGAAATTTACTTTTTACCTTATTTGTATGGCAATAAGGATAAAAAGCTTTTAAAATTTTAACCATTCCAAACAGACTTACAAGTAAAAAGAGTGAAATTTAGTATTAATTAGTTACCAAGTTGTTATGCAATTCATTATTTAAGGTTTTTTTATAATTATTTTATTATTTGTTGTTTTAATCAAGGTTTGTTAAAAACATATTCCTATATTTATGAAAATGGCTGCTAAGACTATTTTTTTAAAGTCTGGCATATTTTTAATATATTGTTATTGAATTTTTAATTTACAAATAATATATTTGAAATGTAATGTGTTTAATACATGAGCCAAAAATAAAGTAACTTCTCTATGGTGCTATTTCTCTATTTAATGCTTCAATGTGAAAAAATAATTGCCCCAATTAAGCTCTGAATTTTGGAAAAATAATTATATTTCATACATAATTATGTAATAGAGATTTTTATTAATAAACATTCCAGTGCGACTCTTATTTGAATGCCTTCATCAATTCATTTATATTATAATATCATTATCAGCTTGTTATAAAAAAAATATTACTTAGCTTCTTTATTAAAACTTAGGGTTTAAGGCGCGATATTATTCGCACAACATACAACATTGGATTGTACGACAATATTCATGTACCTAATACAGCGAATTAGAATAAACGAAAGAGTAACTCCATACAATTACCGCTTAAAATTTGCATCCATCTACGCACACAATTATACTGCAATACCAACGAAACACACACACACACACAAAGCTCGCACGCGATTGGTCGGTCGACGCCACGCGGGCGCGCGGGCCCCGCCCAACGCGGTATTTTACCTGTGGACGATGGAACCATTTTATCGGCCAAGTTACTATTCTATTTATTCTAGTTCGCTGACCTAATATAAAGTTACAATTCACGCAAAAAGAGAATACTAACCCGAAAAGGTATTAGTGTACTTAATTATAAGAATATTAAAACAAAACAATTTGAAATATATTATCAACATTTGTATTGAAACTAAGTTTTTTTTTTTTAATTATGTCACTTTTCACGTTTTCGGTTTGGCATACTCTTTCTATACATATGTATTAAAAAATAATCATAGTTCTTAGTATTTTTTAAGAGAATACTAATCCGAAAGGATATTAGTGTACTTATTTTTTGAGACCTCGTTAAAAGACAATTTGAAATTTATAATAAAAGTTTACGTTTTTGGTTTAGCAGACTCTTTCTTACGTTATTAAAAACCTAAAAAACTTACGCAAAAAAATAAACGATTCTTATAAATTTAATAAAAAAGTATTCTTCTGTGCGATTTAGTTACAATGTAACTGAAGAAGATTAAAGATTTTTGTCTAAATATTAGAATTTAGAAAAATGTATGCGACCCTCTCATATTTCTTACGAAATTAACGAACATATAGTTGAAAGTTTTAGAATTTTACGTTCGTTAAATTACTGTATTCAGTAAAACTTGATACCTAACTACTTTTAGTAAGTACTTTTTGTAAGTACATATTTAGTGGAAATATTCAAAATATTTTCTTACCTTTAGGTTTGAGATTCATTTTAATTTAATGGCTCAAATTGAATATAAATACTACCTAAAAATCTAGTTAAATATATTAGCTAAAGTCAGTTTAAATATTATCTGACATAGAAAATATTATATTCAAATTATTAAAAGCTTGCTATATCATCACATCAAATTATATTATATTAAATAGTTCATAAATGAGCAATATTTTTGTTACTATTAGTAATATTAAGATAATTTATGTAAGATATTATAGAAATAAATGTCAAGTAAATTAAATATTCGTTTTCTTTTGTGAATTGCCAGCATTATAAAGAATACCTTTATATTAGATTAGGAACTCTTAGATCAAACATTTAAGTTGGGTAACTAAGGCTGTCACAATCTCTCACTCACACTAAGGTAATTTCATTAAATGGTAATTTCACGCCTTAATTACAGACACTACACAAACGCAAAGTACATATGTGTGTGTGCATATAGTTGTTGAGTGTGGCAGCGTTAGTTATCTGATATTTAGCATTTTAAAGGGATCCATTTAATAATAGCTAGGTTATTAATCTATAAATTTAGTTCAAAAACAATCATATTTATTGCAATTTTTATATTTGATGATATTGACCAAAAATGTCTTTTAGCAATTTATTATTATTTTTCCCCACTTAAAATTCAATATCAATTATCTTAAAAAATGCGGATAAAGAAAAGAAACCTTTGAAATGGTTAAAACTAGGTCAGCATTTTCTTCCAAAAAATGTGAAAAAATAGTCTCTCTATACTCTTTTGAAATGTGTCAAAGTGTCAGCGTTCATTTACTAAAATGCACCTTGGGATGTAAAAAAACGCTCACCTCTTAGATCACTTCAGATCTGTTCAATTTTTTTTTATCAAGTAAATATGTATAGAAGTTAAACCAATCAATCAAGGGCAAGCGAAATATAGCAACAAACACTCACACATTGCTGTTAAAATTTAGCCTTTAACACTCCACAGTTATATTGACGACATGCTTTGTTTTATTTCAGCGGTGAAGGAGACAATCCCGGGTACGCAAGAGGTTGCCAACTCTAGGCCTCCGGAGCCAGCTAGGCCTCCGCCCCCGGCCCGGCCGCCGGCAGCGCCGCATTACCAACAGCCACCACCGCAGCAACATGCCAACTCTGGAGGCCTATTCTCGTCTATCAGGGGAGGCGCAGGCAGCTTTTTGAAGAATTTGAAGGATACGTCATCTAAAGTTATGCAGACTGTGCAACAGTGAGTGTTGTTTTATTATTCTTTATACTTATTTAACTAACGGTTGACCATACATAAGATCTTTTAAAAAATGGCATTTTTATCTGGAATCTACTATGGGTTGCGTCACACGTTCAATTGTCGGTCCCGACAGTTTGTATTAGTACAAGTCAGAGGCCTTCGGGTGGCTTGAAAACTCTAGACACTAGAGCTAGGCCAAGCTCATACGAAGAAGAAGATTACATACTAGTATTCCTCGATTCAATAAAGAAAACGCTTGAAAGATCGCTTCCTCTCGCTCACACTCTTATGCAAGAGAGAGAGAAGACATTTTCAAATATTTTATTACTAACATAAGTTAAAATAATATACAATCGTTATATTTCAGGTCAATAGCCAGGACAGATTTGGATATAAGCTACATAACGAGTCGCGTTATAGTGATGCCTTATCCGTCTGAAGGGCTAGAGAGTGCTTACAAGACTAATCACATAGATGACGTAAAGGTAAGGTTGCTTGGGACACGGCTCTTTGACATAATGGTGATAGATATTGTAACGAAACTTCAAGTAGAATGTTCCACACACCCGAACACCTTCGGTCTCACTCACATACGTATCTGCTATCTCACTCAAAGTATCTCGATCGATACATTTAAGGTATGTGGGTACCTAGAACTTTCTTAGAGACTTATTTTCCGTATATAAGGCAGTGAAAGGAAGTTAACTGCGAGTTGTCGCACGAAAAGTGCGCCGAGATTCAAGGGTTACGACTGCTTACGATTTGGACGTTTCGACACTTGGAAAACCAGTCACGTGCTAGCGTTGGGATTTCGTAGTTAATTAATTCAAGTTTTCCATAAAACTGACATTTTAGTCAAACACCCAAACCTTTATCCCGAGTGCCCCGTCCAGCACGTAATAATATCAAGTCGGGGCGATGTTATGTCATGTGACGTTTTATTGTATCCGGATAATAAGAGATATAATATTGCTCTCTTATTTCAATTACATATCTTAATATATATAAATCTCGTGTCACAATGTTTGTACTCAATGGACTCCTAAACCACTTAACCGATTATAATAAAATTCGCACACCATGTGCAGTTCGATCCAACTTGAGAGATAGGATAGTTTAAATCTAAAATTATAGTCGCAATTTTAATTTATTGCTAATAATTGTCTGTTATTATTTGACAGTCACAATTATCTGTGAACTCCAAATGATTCTAACAGATGTCTATACCTTTCGACTGGGTTGAGTAAGTAATCAATTGATGGCGCTGCTATGGTAAATCTACGAACGTATCATCTAAGCTACACTATCTATTTTTCATACCCCTAAGTGAGGCAAAACAACGTTTGCCGGGTCAGCTAGTCATTTTATAAATTTGACGTGTCTGTGTGTGTTATCGTAGCTCCCAAACGAAGCAATCTGAGGTTTAGTATGATGTCCCCAGGCGTTCCTGGAGAGCCGTCACCCCGGCGGTAAATACACAGTGTTCAACGCGTGTCGCGGCGTGCGGAACAGCTTCCCCCGGCACGTGGTGGTCTCCGACTGCTCGCACGCCCTGCAGCCCACTGAGATGCTGGCGTCCATCTACAATATCGTCAAACAGATGTACCAGTGCTTGGGCCGTGATGACAAGAGCGCTGTAGTGATCACTTGCCAAGTAAGAGACTGGATTTTGTCTTCAAGATTTTATTAAATAAATATAAAATAAAATATTAGGACACATTTCACACACGGCTGGTTAACCCATACTGAACCATTTCTAGCTCGATTTATGGTTGCTAACACAACTGATTTACTACATATACATAATTATATATTTTATATAGATACATATTTAACACCCAGACCGACAACCAACAAATTTTGTTCAGCACAAAGATGTTGGCCGTGCCGGGAATCGAACCCGTAACCTTCTGATTGGTTGTCCGGCATGGTAACCTACTATACGAGGTCGGAATTGTATTATTAACTAGCAGATCGTCTCGGCTTCGCAGGGACTATAAAATAATCTAAGTTTCAAAGAGAAACAAAATATAGCCTATGTTACTCAGAGATAATGTAGCTTTCCAACGGTGAAAGATTTTTTTCAAATCGGTCCAGAAGTCTCGAAGCCTATTTGCGTCGAACAAAAAATTATATTTTTATCTTTATTTTATTGGTATAGACTAGCTGCGCCCGCGGTGTTGCCCGCATGTAACCGGGATAAAAAATAGCCTATGTGTCAATCCGAAGTCTAACCTATCTTCATTCCAAATTTCATCGAAATCGGTCCAGCTGTCTGATCGTGAAGAAGTAACAAACCTACTCACATGCACTTACACACAAACTTTCGCCATTATAATATTAGTAGGATATAACTCAACCAGGGTGGTACCAGGGAAGAGAATACCAGAGAGGAGTGGTGATTCCCATACAATTAAGCGTGGTGCGGAAGTTTACCATAAATACTGAAAACACCTAGATGGCGCTGCAAATCGAGCTTGTAGCCTAGCTGCCGCCAAATTCCGGAACACGCTGCAGTCGCATAGTGATATGACGATTGTCGATTGCACGACCCGAGTGAAGTCTTTCCAAGAAAATACGATTTTTTTTATTTAGTGGTTTTAACTAACATCTTGCCTTTAAATCATCCCACCATTAAATCTATCTATATAGCCGTGTTTGAAAAATCCTTCGTGTTCCAGGACGGCAAACAATACTCATGTCTCCTAGTCTGCGCACTACTGCTCTACTCCAAGTTAGTGACGGTACCTGAAGATGCGTTGCAGATTTTTGCCGTGAAGCGATCTCCTATCAACATAGCGCCGAGTCAGCTGCGATATTTGTACTACCTTAGCAATATTATTAGGTAAGTTTCTTTGAAAACAAATTGGACAGATGCGAACCTCACTCGCGCTCATAGGGTTCTGTATACGAGTACCATCAGCAGACTAATCGACAGGACTTTGTAGCATTCCTTACAATAGACGTGGCGCACTTTCTCGCGACTCTTTATTTTATACCAATTGTCACGTTCTCACATTTCTTTATGTGTTTTCTTTGGCCTTTGAACATGGACTGTGGAGGGAAAATAGATATGCCAGAAGGTTTACTTTGCATGGTGGTAAAGTATTTTAGAGTGCCCGCCTGCTAAGTAACCACCCTCAAATTGAAAAATCCGCCGTCAAACACTGATCGGTGTGTTCCGTTCTAGAGAGCTAGTTATTCTAGTCTAGGCATGCTCCATCTAGGCTAGAGTGTAACTCGTGTGGTTACGCGCCTGTTGGGTAAATGCCTGTATAGCGTAAAAAGCATACAATAGAACGTTACATATCATCGGAGCAAAGACTGTAAAAAAGCGTCTATTAGTGCAACTCCTTGGATTGATTTAGCTTGTTCCTCGAGACGAGGCCCTGTTCCTGGTTGTTTGACTTGGTAGCGAGTCTACGCTCCGGCGATCCCTTGTTATTTTTGTTTCATAAGATCGATTCCTTTGTTTATGAGATTCTGCACTCTCTCGAGATTCTAGTGGTCCACTTGAAGTGTCACCAGTCGGAACATTTTCTATTTTGTTATCATTGTCAATGTGCCTCTGTAATACTTAGTTATTTTCCTATACGGTTCAGAATCATGGGCAACCTTTGAAATGTGGTGCTGGCGGCGTATGCTGCGCATCCCATGAACAACATTTAGAACGAACGAGTCCATCCTAAATGAGCTTCATGTCAAACAACGCATGTCCTCGGTATGCCTGAAGCGAGTGCTGCAATACTTCGGGCATATCGCACGGAAACCAGCGGACAATCTGGAGAAGCTCATTGTCATTGGCAAAAATGGTGGGAACAAGATTGTGAGGGACCATCTTGTTTGGCTTTGACTTCATGATCAGGTGGCTGAACAAACTGGCTCGAAAGCAAGTGTAGCTATTCATAAAGCCGCGGATCGACATAACTGGCGACACATTGTCAAGAAGGTGGCTGACCGGTCATCACGATGCTCAGCACCGAGCTACCGAGTCGAGGAGGAGAATACTTAGTTATAATTAATAGCCTTTAGTGGGAGATGACTTTTGTCTCTTTTATTTTCGATATGAAATGTCTGTGATAAGTATGTCTTATTTTGTTGTTGTTGCAGGCCAGAACCGATATACCCGCATTTCAAACCAGTGTCGTTAATATCGCTGACCATTCAGCCGGTACCATTGTTCACTAAAGCGAGGTAAGTCAAACTAATTTAGTGTTAATGTTAAGAATGTAGCGCTTTTGAGACTATGCCACTGTAATGCTATAAGAAAAACAGACAAAAAGTATAATGCTAATATTATTATTATACTCAAATGTTAATTTAAGGAAACAGAACGCCTTGTTTCTGTAAATATAGGAGGGATCAAAATACTAGAGAGGATTGATGATTCCCATACAATAAAGCGTGGCGCGGAAGTTTGCCATGATTGCCGATCAAATCTAGATGGCAAATCGAGCGTGCAGCCTAGCTGCCGCCAAATTCCGCAACGTGTTGCAGTCGCATAGTAATATAACGATTGCAGATTGTGTGACCCGAGTGAAATCGTTTCAAGAAAATACGGATAGTTGGCGAAAATACGAAAAGATTGTTGAAAGAAAACACGGATAGATACGTTGGTACGTATCTATACGTATTTTCTTTCGCGTCTATTATATTTATTAGTGTATGATGTATATAAATAACGACTAATAGTTCAAAATTATAACCAATTAGTAAGTACATAATTCAGCAAATAAATAAAGTATGAATTTGTTCACTTTCAGGGACGGTTGTCGACCGTACATAGAGATTTACAACGAAGATAGACTCCTACTGTCCACTCAGCAGGATTACGAACGGTTGCATCTCTACACCATGGCTGAGGGGAAGGTAAGCTTCTTACCAATTATAGGAATAATATAAAACATATGCTACATACATATGTAGCGCCTGTAGCTTGGCTATCGGTGATCTGACGCGATTATCGAAGCTAAGTAACGGTCGATATGGACTGACTGATAATGGATGACTAAGCCCAAAACTGTCGTTTATAAAGTGGTACTTCATATGGGGGACATATATATTCATCGACGCTACTGTGGGTTGGAATACACGTTAAATTGTAGGTCCCGGCTGTTTGTACAAGCAGTCGTTAAGCCAAGTCCTAACTTTGGCACATTTTCTTTCAAAGAGACCTTAGAGGCCACTCGCTTACTAAACTTACTTGATTTTTCAAGCCTTCATTTTTTATGGAGGCACGGACGTTTTCGTATCTGCCAGCGATTTCCGACCAGTGACGTCACAGACTGACAGTGTATTTTAAGTCATTACTAAATTAATTGGTAAATGATCACAAATATCTTCTTATATATAAAATTTCCATGTCACAACGTTAGTTACCGTACTCCTCCGAAACGGCTTGACTGATTTTTACCAAATTTTATATGCGTATTCAGTAGGTCTGAGAATCGGTTACTATCTATTTTTTAAGGCAAAGCAACGTTTGCCGGGTCAGCTAGTAATTTTATGGAAACGTGATGTATGAAAGAAATATAATTTTAGAATGTTATTAGGGTAAATCAATTATGTTATTTAAAACTATTTTATTAAATATCACAAAAAAAAACGCTTCAGTGGATTACATGATTACGTTTATTATTCTTCCAAAATTTCATCTCGGTCTATTCCGTAGATCAAATTGTCGTTCTTCATATATGCCCATGCCATTCTCTGTGAACTGAAATGGAAGCCGACTTCGCCATCCTTTGACAATGTTATGGCTCCCGCAGTGTTGTTCAAACGTGATGTCAGTGCTGGAAATACAAAATTCAATATAAAATACAAAATTAACGTATAATGTATCACCCCGCAAGCAGGTCGCGCATGAATCTTTTAAGAAAGAAGGAAAGAAATAAAATAATTTAAAATGACAAATAATAATGTAACATACAAAATAACAAGTAGTAATAGATCATTAATATACATATAAATAAGATCTATATGTATGTACCATAATGAACCAATAATTTTTTGCAATAAATGCAATTGATATTATAAACGCCCTAACCAAAATCCTCATTTATGTAAAACCCAGCCAAATCGCCAAAAACTATAAAATTTCATTGAATCGACATAAAATCTATATCAAGATTGGATCGAAACTAACATCCAAACAAACATTCGAATTAATTAATGGATACGAAAGAAAATTTAATCATTTGGTGCTATGGCGGACGCTACGCTAGCTCAGTCTATGAATTTGAATTGCAATATAACTGATTAATGAAGATACACAATTATAAAGAAATGTAAAAGAAACGCACCATTTATGGAATCCTTAGTGGCAGTTTTCGCATCGACTCCTTGCTCCATTAGTTTGATGATGGTGTGAGCCAAGCAGTACTTTAAGATCGATTCCCCGTGACCTGGAATTGTGTTATATAAGTGAGTTTGTAAAAGTCTGCTGTTCCATCAGATGGCCCCTGGTTCGATCCCGGCCCTACACCAATGAGTTTCTTTTCTTTTTTTTTTGGACACATTTCACACACGGTTGGTTAGCCCCACACTGAACCATTTCAAGTTCGTATTATGGTTACTAACACAACTGATATAGGTACTACATACATACAAATTTTGTATAGATACATATTTAACACTCAGACCGACAGTCAACAAATTTTGTTCAGCACAAAGATGTTGGCCGTGCCGGGAATTAGCAGTCCGGCATGGTAACATTTACGCTAACGAGGTCGTCAAAGTAAGTAAGTAAGTAGTTGTTTGATGTTATGTGTGTATAAACGCTATACGGTGAAGGAAAACATCGTGAGGTAACCTACTCGTTTGAGGACCACAATATCCGAAGAAATGTGTCGTGCGCTAACCCTCACTCCCAGTAGTGGGAACTTATTGGGCTTGATCCAGGATTAAGAGGATTATAGAGGGATTAACACATAAACTACTTTTTATCCCGGATTAACGCGGGACACACGCACACACAAACTTTCGCAATTATAATATATGTAGGAAGAACTTTGACTTGAACTGACCAGTAGACGAGACCCCTCCAATGTAATCGTCAGCGTAAGTCCCGCCACCAATCATGACCACGTCTCCCATACGGCCGACTGCCTTGCCAGTGAGGCCGCCCGTACTGGTAGCTGCAGCTATATGGCCTTCAGAGTCTATCGCCACAGCGCCTACGGTGCCGACGCCACCCTGCAATTTACAAATCGTATAGATAACTAGCTGACCCGGCAAACGCTGTTTTGCCTTAAAAACTTAAGGGTGAACAGCCCTTATCACTTAGGGGTCTGAAAAATAGATAGTAGCCGATTCTCAGACCTACTGAATACGCCTTTAAAATTTGTTGAAAATCAGTCAAGCCGTTTCGGAGGAGTAAGGTAACTAACATTGTGACATGTAAAGTTTATATATAAGAGATATAAATCCTACGTATCCAACGATCCACTAATATTACATAGGATAGGCGAAAATTTGTGTGTATGTTAATGTATTCGACGTATTAAGCTCAACATAACTACAGTAGAAACCTTTTATTATGACTCCGGCTATATTGACCAACCGATTATTATAACGTAATAATTACACTAAGAATTTTCCATTTTATATAAAATTCCTTATAAAAAAGACGGATATTATGGCTCTTCTTACATGCACGCATCACACTAAACTGACATATCGCTTTTGACAAATTATAGTGTCTCAATTTCTTGCGATGTCATAATAAACGGATTCTACTGAATATGACCTCGACCTACGAGGTCGTTGGCGTAATGGTTACCATGCCAGACTGCCAATCAGAAGGTTCCGGGTTCTATTCCCGGCACGGCCAACATCTTTGTGCTGAACCTTTTTGTCTGGTGTTAATTATGTATGTATGTATATGTAGTATATCAGTTCTGTTAGCAACCATAATACGAACTAGAAATGGTTCAGTATGGGGTTAACGAGCCGTGATGTATTTGTGAATTGACATACATACCTCAAATTTCCGACCGGTTTCAGCTCGAGTCCCCAATGCAACACGGTCTTGTAGAGCCCGTGTGTGGTCCAAATAGTCTTGCAAAGCTTCAATAGCGTAGTCGGTTATCAGTGATTCTCGGGGAACCTTTTCGAAACCCTGTAAAAAGTATTTTGAATAATAGGTTATTTGGTTTTTAGGAGGAACAATAAACTGATTTATTTAGTCACCGTGAAGACTATTGAAAATATAAAAAATTAAACACTTGGTCATTTTTTAAATGCTTTTACTACTAATGTTGCAAAATAGCTATTATTTTGAGCTTTTCTTTATTGGACGGAAGTTAGGAGTTTTAAGTTTTCAAATTCTCAAATGTAAGTTAGGAGGTTTCAGAAGTTGGCGGACGATATATCGGTTCTAGTATAAAAACCGCATACTAATAGCGAAATATGGTACAAGTGTAATGGTGTATGTGTTGGTGATTATCGCTGAGGCTCTATTGCGACCCGAGCCGTTAGATGACAACCTTAAAAGAGCCGACAGGACAGTAATTGAAGAAACTAAATAGAGAAACTAAAGAGTAGGAGGTTAGCGTGATATGGGCATTTGATGCGTAGAGAGGAGATGCATGTTAGTAGAAAATGTATGGAAATGAAAGTGCAAGGAAGAAGGGCAAAAGGATGAGCAAAAAAGACATGGATGGAGTGTGTGAATAAGGACATGAGAGTGAAAAGAGTGAGTGTAGAGACGATGGCTGATAGAGGAGAGTGGAAGAGGAAAATTTGCTGTGCCGACCCCACCTAGTAGGATAAGGCAAGGAAGAAGAAGAAGACAGTACATAATTATCAATACACACGTGTATCTTATACAACGTTTTTCAAAACACTTGTGAAAAAAATAATACTTAAAAGAATTTAATTTAGTTGTTAAAAAGTTTATTTAAAGAAACAATTAAAATAACTCACTTGTGAATTGTAATAATGAATGACGCAATGAAAAAGACTAAGGTTGATTACAGGTGTCATTATGTGCCTAATAACCATGAAATTAGACTTTATGAGCAATTGTGTTGAAAAACATTTAATGATATTAATTAATTTATTGCCCATCTTTTGGCCTAGCTTACGCAGTATATAGCATATACAATGTCTAACCATAAGTATTCCAAGCGAAACCCACACATGGACTCAAGACTTTTACTACTTATACTCTCATATACCTTCACAAAAACTATACACTTTCCCAAAAGCAAACAGCTTATACTCTTATCTACCTTCACAAAAACTAAATAAATACCTTCTCAAAAGCAAACAACTTGGCTCCTTCTCCTCCAAGCAACGAATGTGGTGAATCGGTAAGGACTTTGTGGGCGATGCTTATAGGATGTAAAAAGTCCTTGACAAGCGTCACTGCTCCAACGTTGAGATCGGACCCTCGCATGATGCTCGCTTCCATTTCCACTTCACCTCTTATGTTGAGGACTGATCCGTAACCTTCACATAAAAACGTATTTGAAATAATTTAGAAAGAACAGCTTTAATTTTCTTGGAATAAACTACAGTAACAGATATTATTGCATGTAGACCATTTATGAATTTGTTCTGTTTTTAATATGCTCATACGCGAAATATTTTTTGCATTCTTAATTATATCTCTATTCACTTATTATATTCTATCTTATCTTGGAGTGTCAGGGACGTCTTTTACATTGTGAGCAATCTTAGCACTACATTTTGTTTTTTAAACATATCATACGAAATTTTGAATAACTGAAGTTTATGGTACTAAACACCAGAGCGTGATATTAAACTCATGAATTTGAGATATACTTTTATTTTCTTGCTCAAAAGTAGTAAAACACACCCGAGAAATAATTAAAGTTCAATGCTTAAAATGAAATTGATAAAACAAGTAGATATCGCTTACCAGCGTTAAAGTACTCATCACTCTCCATAGCCTTGACGGCGGCTTCCACAGCGTCCAAGGAGCTTCCTCCCTGCTGAAGCACCTCGTAACCAGCTCTGACAGCGACCTTCACTCCATCCAGCTTGCCTTGGACTCGACTCTCGTCTATATCCCCAGCGCCTCCGTGGACTATTATTACTGGTTCCTAGGAGGTGTATATTTTTTTAAGAATGTTAGCTGATGTCAAATTATTTTCCATCTAGGATGGAGCACCCATGCCTGGGAGAAACCGGATCACTCTCGACTTAAATAAATTGAGGTTGTAATTATAAATAAAAATAAATAAATACTAGGACACATCTCACACACGGCTGGCTAACCCCATACTGAACCATAGAAATGGTTCATAAGACGGACTAGAAAGTCCGTCTTATGCAACCATAAGACGGACTAGCAATACTGAACCATAGAAATTGAACCATAAGACGGACTAGAAAGTCCGTCTTATGATTGCTAACACAACTGATATACTACATATACATACATACATAGTTTATATAGATACATATTTAACACCCAGACCGACAGCCAACAAATTAGTTCAGCACAAAGAAATCCATGCCGGGAATCGAACCCGGAACCTTCTGATTGGCAGTCCGGCATGGTAACCATTACGCCAACGAGGTCGTCAAAAATTCAGTGGGAATAAGGATTTCCGGTAGGAATGCCACAGTTTGGCCGTCCGCACTGTTGTTAATACGGAAGCGAAACGGTTTAGTGCGGATTTTTGTAACTTCCCCTGTATACCGGTGACTTTTAGCCGTCTCGCGAAGTGTGAGTCCGAAACTCAAAATCTTGCTCTCATCAGATGTTTTTTTACACGTATAACATATTAAATTATACGTGATCAAAGGATACGAACCGTATGCAGGCAAATACGGATAAATCTATACCATAATATAAAGAGGAAGAGTTTGATTGTTTGTTTGACGTGAATAGGCTCCAAAACTACTGGACCTATTTGAAAATTCTTTCACCGTTGGGAATCTACGTTATCCCCGGGTGACATAGGCTTATTTTGTTTCTCTTTAAACTTGAATCATTTTATAGCCCGTGCGAAGCCGGAACTGACTGCTAATAAATAACAATAGAAAAACAACATAACAAAAATAATACGCACCGAACCTAAACAGCTAAACGTGAATAAGAATAAATGAAACAATACTGTTAAACACTTCATATTGTTTGCTACCAAATTACTTTATAAAGCAACCACTTGCACTGGAGTAACCTGTTTTAACAAATCTTAATTATTTAGACAGTCGTTTGTTTTGAACATCACCAAATGACTAAGCGAGTATTTGCACGAAACACCTGTGTACAGAGCGTAACGTTAACTCTCTTATCGATTTATCAATTCATGAATGCAGTGTTCGCGCATATTAGTAGCACGTCGGCTAAATGAGAAATCCAGTTATTTAACTAGCATTGTAGGCTTTATTTAGGAATTCTGTTTCAAATTTACATCTTTTTAGCTGACCCGGCAAATGTTGTTTTACCTCACTTAGGAGTATGATAAATAGATAGCCGAATCTGACCTTGAATACGCGATTAAAATTTGGTAAAAATCAGTCAAGCCGTTTCGGAGGAGTACGGTAACTAACATTGTGGCATGGAAAATTTTATGTATAAGATTTTATTTTAAACCCATGGTAGTTCGACTTGATAATTTAAATTTTTAATATATGTAGTATGTATGTTTGATACGGTATCACCCTAGACGCTTAAACCGATACGAGGTGTTTTTAAAAGAGGTCCTTCCTAGGTGTCTTAGCATATCAGAATCTAATCTCAAATAAATCTAGGGCATTTATGTGTCCCTAAGCTTTCTTCAGAATCTCAGATAAATTCGGGGCATTCAAATGTCCCGCAGAGTTCATATGAACTCATTTGTTTAATATACTTGCTAACTAAATATTTAAATATTCGAATCTAGTGCTAGACAACTCATGTCGCTGAGGCTTTAGGTTGAATCATTGCTGATATTAACGATATTTCTTTTGAAACATCACTAAACTTTTTATGTACTAAATTTAAATATGAATTGGGCTGCATGAAGTTTGGCCTATTCGTCTACCAGATATGTAACGTAACTATTACAAAATGAATATCTCATCTTTGCGTAGATATCAGTTTGTGTCGTGATAAACGTTGACGAGAAGTGAAGCTCGACTAATCTGGCATTTTGAAAGCGATTTAAGTTATTTCGGCGTTATCTGATTTCGGCAAAGTATAGATAGATGTCTTATTTGAAACGACGTTCCTAATAACAAGTTTTACGATTTGTATGATTTTGAGATAAATACTGTTATTTGTGATAAGCGATTCTTTCATCGCTTGCGAATGAATATGTCAATGTTACATTGCGCTAGATGCTATCAGTAAACGAACGGTCCTAGTAAAATGTACTTCTTAAACGAAACCATTCGAGTTGTGCGAAATCCTAGGTGTTTAGTGCTGAAAATAGGGTACATGTACAACGTGTACTCGTCGTTAATGTTAAAGTAATACTATTTATTAGCTTAGTTGGCTAGATTATAGTTTTATTACGGGATGGCTATCCCTCGTGCATTGCCTTAAAAAGAAAAAAAATAGCTTTTTTGCAGATACTTAAGAGGCATGATTTTATATGATGATTACATTTTAAACATCATAAGCATCCCACTGCTGGGACTCAGGGCCGTCTCTCACGAGGAGAGAGATACAGGCCGTAATCCACCACGTGCGTCCAAGTGCGTGTTGGTGAATGACACACGTCTTCAGATATTGTAGTTCTTCCAACGGGTCGGTTTCCTCATGATCTTTTCCTTCACCGTAAAGCGAGTGCGAATCCACACATAACTTGAAAAACAAGTAATTGGTGTAGAGCCGGGATTCGGACCAGGGGCCGTCTGATTGAAAAGCATACGCTTATACCACCGAGCCACACTCGGTTTTTTTCACATTTTAAATAATAAATCTTATTTATCCTCTCCCCCAGGTATCGCTCCCATTAGACACGACGGTGGTAGGCGATGTATGCATCAGCGTGTTCCACGCGCGCCAACAGTTGTCGCGCACGTTGGCGGTGCCCGTGCTTAGCGTGCGCATGCACACCGGCGCTCTTAGCGCTACGCAGCACGCGCTCAAATTCACCAGGTAATGCTCACTAACAAATCATGGGCCATGTTAGGCAACATATGCTTCAGCGATTCAAGGCCGTCGCCAGCTGTTGCGCAAGCTAATGGTGCCCAAGCTCAGCAAACGCCTGTAAACCGGTGTTTTTAGCGCTATGCTATACGTGCTCAAATTTTGTCAGGTAGTAAACTAACTAACAAATCATGGGCCATGTTAGGCAACATATGCATCGCTAGTAAACAGCTGTCGTGCACGCTGGTGACACCAATGATTAGCGTGCGACTGCACACTGGGTTTTCGGCGCCATGTTCGCGCGCTCAGATTCATCAGGTAACATACTAACTAATCATAGACCATGTAAGGCAACATATGCATCGGCGTGTTCTACGCTTGTCAGCACGCTGGTGATACCCGTAATCAGCAAACGTTTGTATACCAGCGCTTTTAGCGCCACGCAGTGCGCATTCAAATTCACCGGGTAACATACCAACTAACTAACAAATCAAGGGGCATGTTAGGCAACGTATGCATCAGCTTTTACCACGCTTGTCAACAGCTTTTGCGTATGCTGGTGAAATCCGTTGCGACAGCTGTTGTCCTGGCTATTAGTCTTAGTACGAGAGGTTAGGCTTGAAAACTCTACACCAGAGCGCGAAAGAAAATCTTTATACTTAGTAACTATAAATACAAAACGTATGCTTTATGGTGGTTTTAGTGCATCTCGACTAACAACTTTTATTCTATGACGCTTAGAAATTTGCAATAAATATACTCGTAGTAATCAAATCATCATTCGGGTGTCAAGGAAGCGTCAACAAAGATTTTAGAGTTTAGTTTGCAAATTTCCATTAGTTGTGGAATAAAACCACTCCGAAAAATTAAAAGTTTGCGTGTTTACTAGTTATTTTTCTTGCTAACATAGTCTAATATTACCGTACAGATCTGAAATTGACGGCATCGACGAGTCTTCACCGCACAACGACCATTTCTCAGCCAACACCTGCGTCATTGTAACCCTGGTGGTCCAAAATGGAGAACGTCGCAAACCGGGCAGCGACCCTTGGGATGAAGACCATTCCTTCCCCATCAGAACACCTGATGTGCTGTTCTCTACCACGCTGGAAAGAGATGAGACTATTGATAATTTTGGTGAGTTACTATTTTTATTTGTAGCAGAGCGTCCGACGTCGCGGCAGGCCCAGACGGAGATGGCGGGACGAACTGGATAAACACTGCAAAAACTGGCAAGAAATAGCAACAGATCGTGATAAATGGAAAGAGGGTAGAGAGGCCTTTGCTCTTCAATGGGACAAAACAGGCTCATTATAATAATAATAATTCTATTTTGCTATTAACTTTGGGCCAGGTACGGTCATGGTCGGGTCGTTTGACATTTATAATTTTAATTACAATATGAATGTACTTTTTGTGCTTAGTAATAATATTAATATTATTATTTTTTACTATTATGACGACCTGGATTTTTATTTATCTTTAGTCTATTTATTGTTTTGTGTAAAACGTATAAAAGATATGGAATATTGAGAAGACTAACTCTTATATGAGGTGCTTTAGTTCTACTGTTATGAAAAAGCGAATAAAAATGAGATAAAATTGCTATAAGACCCTTGACCCTTATTGACTTGGTTTAATGGGCCATAAGACCTATATAGTAAAATGGCTCATTGAGCCCTTTGGTCCCCATACTCAATTGGGCTCTTGATGACATGGTTTAAGCTTTTGTTCATGATTTCATATTGTGAATTTAATAGTATGCGTTATGGTACAAAAAAACAGTTGCATATAATGAAACCGAGTTTTATAATATTCTAAAAATGTATCAGTAAGTTTTTATTACTTTGAATCTAGTATATTTTGTAGTTACCTAATTATGTATTTGTGACTATTATATTCTATATATTTTTTAAGAAATACGACTATACAATATTTATGTATATTAAGTAACATGGTATATTTAATTATAGCTAACCTACGAAAGAACCCCGGCTCAACCCCCAATACAAGTATGTAGAGTAGTTTTGTGTGTAGCCATATTACCACTAAAACCTACCATTAATTTAATTCATAATTCCTTATTTGTAGATCATGTATTTAATTATTTATCACTTTCATGTAGGTTTCAATTCAATTCTAATACATGCCATTAGCACTTGTCATTTTGAAAAACTAAAACCCTGTTTGGCACAACATTTTATTTCATAATTTATACTCGTATTTCGTGTGTATTTTTAGAGCATGTAGTTTTGCTATTGATGTTATTGTTATCATTAGTCTTACTTTTCTGTTGATTAATTAATTTCCTATGAGCTAAGTAACCAAGCTCTAGTGTCGTGAGTTTTCAAGCCGCCCATGGGCCTCTGACAAGACTTTTCTTACAAGTATGAAAATGCATTATTTCCCCATTCATTTAATAAATACGAAAGTTTACCTGTAATGTATGTATGTATTATTTTTGACGACCAGGTTCCGGGTTCGATTCCCGGCGTGGCCAACATCTTTGTGCTGAATAAAATTTATTGACTGTCGGTCTGGGTGTTAAATATGTATCTATATAAAATATGTATGTATATATATGTAGTGTATCAGTTGTGTTAGCAACCATAATTTGAACTAGAAATGGTTCAGTATGGGGTTAACCAGCCGTGTATGATATGTGTTCTAATATTCATTATTTATTTATTTATTAAATTAATTATGATGAACTGTGTAACATTATTATAATTATTTCAACAACGTGTGTTTCTTATTTCCGTTGAGAGATAGTTTAAGCATGGAACTAACAAACAGGCTACTTTTTATCTCAAATTTACGTTGGTAATACACCGTGGCACTGCAAGTATGAAACATGATGCACTTACTTAATCTACTCCTCTTCTCCTACAGTGACAACAGACTACCCCCAAAAAGAGCCCGAGCGTCCCCCGCGCAAGTCCCCGCACCCCGCGCGACCGCCCCCGCCGCGCCCTGCCAACCCTCCAATAACAAACACGGCAACCGCGGATTTCCTCAACCTGAGCACCGGGAACCAACAAGCTCCGACGAAACCTGAAAGAAAGATGAAGAGCGATGACTCTTTCGACTTCTTCGGCATGATGGAAAAACCTGACGATGCGTTCGGAGACTTTTTGAGTGGAGCTGGGGCGGCGGCCGTGGATAATCCACAGGTGAAATAAGCTCTAGGTTAAACTGTAAATAAATATATAAACAGTTCAACAGTATATTAAAACAGTCCGTTTGATGCTCGTCCCCGATGATGACGCTCGTAATGCGTCGAAACTTGTTGGACGTATGTCCAACGTTTTTTAAGCAAGTGTGACCGTTCGTTCGTGCAAATATATAGATGAATATTTGTACTAAAATTCTCGATGAGAAAATTTATGAAACTTTCATATGGCCCGGTTAGAATACTGCCAAATAGTAGGTATGGAGTGGTTGCATGAAATATTAAAATATTGTCTTGTGTTATAATTATACAATATAATGATAAGACTATTCACTCTATCTGGACTTCCAGTCCAACACACTTCAGACGGGGTCACATGCACTTAATTGAACGTTGGGGTAGACCTTTGCCTCGTAGTGGGACAAAGTAGTATAAATAAAAAAATGTTTGATTTAATCTGCAGCCGTTCGCCTCGGAGGCCATCTTCAGTGAGTTACCGGCGCCTCCGACGGACACTGAGCAGAAGGTCGCCTCCACTGAGCCTCTCTTCGATCCCTTTGGTTTAAACGACCCACTACCTAAACAAGAACCTCTGCTTACACCGCTCACTCTGCAGGATGAAGGTAATGTTTGTTTAAACAGGCTGCAAAGAGTGGGGCTCCGGGTTTCCCCCGGGTTTGCGCGTGAGATATATCTTTGTATGGTGTATTGGGACCACTTGTCTTGAGTTTGAGTGTGTGTGTGTGTGTGTATGTGCATATAGGCAGGAAATTCTTATTGAGAAGTTACAAGTCTTTAAGCGTTTGCTAGTATCAATGTCATTGCATACATTTTTATTTTGTAATTTACGTGCCATGATTACTCTTACATACAAATGATATAAATTCCTGAAGGGACATTCAGTTAAATTTTACGTTTCAAAATCAAAGATTATGAGTGACCTGTCCTTGAAGTGTTTAAAGCAAATAAGAAAACTAAAGCCATATTTGGAAACGGTTTCCACGATAACGGTTTAAGAAAATAAAATAATAAATTAAGTCATATGTCGAAACGTAGGTTAGAAAACCTCCACGAATACATATACCACAACATCGCATACGGTACATCTCTTATTTATAATGTTTGTGTTCCAAATTTCCTATCTTATGTTTACAGGGCGATCCCAAAGTGTGCCGCTCGAACAAGCACAACCGACCCGAAAGGATCCATTCGCGGACCTTGGTCTCCTCGGAAACACAGTTCCGACCACCACCCCGACTCCGGCGCAGAGTCAGGGCAGCATTCCTACTATGTCTGTGCCACAGGGGTCAATGCCCCCGCCCGGGAGCCTGGGTGGCCTGGGGTCGATGCCCCCGCCGGGGTCTTTAGGGGGCAGTACGCCGCTAGTGACGCCGCGAGCGTCGCCTGCGCACACGCCGGCGCACCAGCCGCATACCCCGGCACGCTCGCCGGCGCATCATGCTGATTACAAGTTAGTATTACACCTAGTTTAGAGTATCGGTCGTTTTTTGTGTCTGAAGTAGTAGAAATAAAGGCAATTTTATTATTATTATTACACCTAGTATGTGCTTGTGGCGACTCTACCACACGCCATCGCCCACAGCCGATAGCAACGCTCGTTCAGAATCGTGCATATACATTTATGTTAGCAACTGATTAGTAACCGGTCCAAGTTGAACTAAAAATGGTTCAGTACGGGGTTAACCAGCCGTTTGTGAAGAAAAAAAAATGTCGCTAACAATAACCTTTTGAATAGTTTCGATAGATACAAGGTTTGTACGTTTCTTTTATGTTTTTTTCTTAAATCTAAAAAAGAAACAAAGTTTGTCTGGAGAGTCAAAGAGAACTAAACGAAAGTAGACTGACGTCGCTTCATCAGTTGTATGTATGAATATATACATACATCCGAATGCCTCTGTATCTCGGATGGACTAATTTTAGAAAGTCTAGGTCAAAATCTATCAATACGAAAGCTGCGCTAGGATTCATAAAGTTGATATACTCCCAACTTTCATCTTTTTCAATTTTGTGACTTAAGGAATATGAGATTACCTCAAGCTGCATTTATAATACGGAACTGGTTGCAATCGTTGTCTTATGATTCAACAGAAGATATGTTAAAAATTGTTAAATAAATTAAATGTAAAATATTAAATATAATAGTAAAGTTAGTGTAATAGGTATGTCTTGTTCAGAATATAAGTTTTATTAGTAACTGGAGAAGGTTTCTTCGATACAGGCCATACGCCTAGTGAAGCAACCACTAGATATACTATAATTTATAATAAGTTTTTTGGTCAATAAATATTTTTCATTTTCATTTTTTAACCGACTTCAAAAAAGGAGGAGGTTATATATTCGACTGTATGTATTTTTTTTTATGTATGTTCACCGATTTCTCAGCCGTTTGTGGACCGATTCTCAAAATTCTTTTTCTAATTGACTCCAAGAATACAGGATTAATAAAAATTTAAAAAAGTTTTTTCTTAGTACATGAAATAAACGCCTCGATTCTACTTATATATTCTTGATTTGAAGTAGGCATAAAATTATTTTTCCCTTTTTAGTTATGGTTTTGAAGTCGGTTGTTTGTTTTTTAAAACAATTTTATTTAATTTCATCTTATGAAAAAATGCTTGCAATTTCCAGCCGCGCGCACTTCGAACCCGCCAAGACGCCATTAGAGGAGAAAGCCAAGAAGCCGGCAGACGTGTTCGGCGACTTGTTGGGCAGTCAGGGTTACCAGTTCGCGAGCAAACCGTCCGGACCCAAGACCATGAATGCCATGCGGAAAGAGGAGCTCGTCCAAACCATGGATCCTGAGAAACTCAAAATCAATGACTGGGTGAGTCTTTCATATTTTTACTCTCTGGCTTGAGGCGCATGCAACAGCAAAACCTTGAATTTGCGGATTTATCGTTATATATCTTAAACGCGTAAATTATTGAAAAAATTATATGATGAAAAACAAGCCAAAATATATGAGAATATCTACACCAATTAGATTTACTTATAGATTAAAAAAATATATATATACTCATTCAAAGTAAAACGTTCATGCAAAGTATTCAATTTTATAATTTTCAATGAACATTATTTAATTTTTCAAAAAAATATTTCTTAATTCTTCAGTATTGATTTTTATTACTCCTTAATGACTAGACATTTGACCAGCAGGGCACGTAACCGCATGAGCTAGAGACTCTGATTGGTGTCCAAATTAGTACAAAAAAATATTACGTCTTTAGACGGTCTGGAAGTTATATCATCTTTCAAGCCGGGCACTTCAAGTTTGGCCACTTAGTAGCTTAAATAAAGAAGAAGAATAACAGGAATTGTTTGGCTCTCGATACCAGATCTTGGCCACTTAGCTTATATAAAGAAGAAGATTAATAATTATTTTATATACGGCCGCCCAAATGTACCCAATTTGTTAATTATTTGACTGTAACACATTATATTTGTAACGTTTTTGTCATATTATGGTGTACAATAAAGATATATTATTTGTTTTTAAGACATTTGGTTTCTCTCCAGTAATTTGGAGGTAGATTTGGCACGGGCCGTAGCCAAGTGTTAATTTTAATTCTAATTTGAAGTGGGGGTGATGAGACCTGCACTGACATCCCGCTAAGGGCGTATTGTGCATTCCCCCCTTACCAGCCTACCCAAGCCAACCGAGCTCCTTGAAATAACGAAGCACAGCCCTGGGTCGCTGGCATACCTGTTCCACCCCTGTTGTGTCATATGGTCTGTTCGTCTGAGGATTAACAATGGAAAGCGAACTTTCATCTTGAGCTGCTATCATCAGGCCATAACTCTCTCTGGTTTGTTTAGTAGCCTCACAGTGCAGTAGCACGTGTTCCACCGTTTGCCAAATGTTATAACAATGATAGGAATTTTGTGGCGATTCTGCAAGTGTTCAAGATTGTTGCTCTTATTATTGACGTGACAACGTCTTAAATTAGGTTGCGGCTGGGAGTCACTTATGAAAAAGTGTAACGCCCGGTAACGTTACGATGAGTCACCGAACGAGAGAGAGGCCCGCCGAATGCCTTGCGTCTCTCTCCCACTCAACTATGATCGGTCTGCCGCGCGCGCAGCACGCGGCAGACGTTGTCACGTAAAATCTTCGCCTGTAAAACCGACTTTACAGGCAACCATTTTTATTATTATTATTTATTTCTCCAGACGGAAGGCAAGAAAGCCAACATCCGCGCGTTGCTGTGCTCGCTGCACACGGTGGTGTGGGAGGAGTGTCGCTGGGCGCGGTGCGACATGTCGCAGCTGGTGTCGGCGGCGGACGTCAAGCGCGCATACAGGAAGGCCTGCCTCGCTGTGCACCCGGACAAGGTTAGCTATAGCCGAGGAGTTACGGCTTTAACCTTTATTGTGAGGACAGTGAAACTTTGGAACTCTCTACCTGAGTATGTTTCCTGAGAGGAATCATCCGGGAGTCTTCAAAAGTAGACTTAATAGTTAATAGGTATCTTCTAGGTAAGCGTACCACATTGTAGACTACAGCGCAGCTTAATATCAGGCAAGCTGTGGTCAAATGCAAACCTATCAACGGTAAGAAAGGCTTCTTGCTATCGAAATGGTGACTTGTCATCAATAATCTTAATATTTTCGCGTTGAAAACGGTCACACTTACTTATTATTAAAAGACTCGCCCCTGAAGATGGTGCTCGGAAAGCACCGAAACTGTTGGACTCATTCATCAACATCTAAAAGCTGCGACATGTCAACGGCAGATATCAAGCGCGCCTATAGGAAGGCCTGCCCGGGAGTTTTGTTTTAGGCTTCTTGCCTTAATAGCTACTACCTATTGAAATCGTGTGATTTGATTTGAATATTGAAGTGGACTTGCTATGAGGAAGGCAATTTTGTACCTGATTTGCTAGCAGTAAGGCAACATGCTACCTAAATTGCAACTTGCTATCAAAAAGGCAACTTCCTACCTAAATTGTAACTTGCTATCCAAAAGGCAACTTCCTACCTAAATTGTAACTTGCTATCAAAAAGGCAACTTCCTTCCTTAATTGTAACTTGCTATCAAAAAGGCAACTTCCTACCTAAATTGTAACTTGCTATCAAAAAGGCAACTTCCTACCTTAGTCGAATTGGTAACTTGCTTTGAAGAGGAAAACTCCTTACCTAATTTGCAAAATGCTATCAAAAAGGCAACTTCCTACAACAAAGCGTGGCGCGGTAGTTTTCCATAATTACTAATGAAACTTAGATGGCGCTGCAAATCGAGCGTGCAGCCTAACTGCCGCCAAATTCCACAAAGCGCTGCAGTCGCATAGTAATAGTTATATAAATAACTACGTGTATCGAATGATACATTTAGTACCAGTTTCAACAAGAATAATAAGCGTCTATTATATTTATTAATGTAAGCTAATACTTACTATTCTCCACAGCAAATGGGAACCCCAAACGAGAACATAGCGAAGATGATATTCATGGAACTAAACAACGCTTGGAGCGACTTCGAGAACGATGCGAAACAACAGAACTTGTTCCAGTAACTGGAACGACAGTAGCTCAGTTTATTTTTATACACTGGAATGGTATTCATTTAGATACACTTAGCTTTCTAAATTATTTAATCACTAGATCAGCGGGTATTATAAGTTTTTTCGAATGTGCAAAATTGCATTATAGTTTTCGTTTCATTTTGGATATATCCTATCATATCTATCTTCGTATGAGCTATGTGGCTCTGGTTTTGAGAGTGTTTAAAGACGCCCGGTGATCTTTGAATCGGATTAACGGCTTGTACTAAGACTAACAGCCGTAACCTACAATTAAACGTGCCATCCGACCCACAGTAGCGCCCAGACAAAATGCCAAAAACAGGCCTTGTGCATGGTAAGCGATCCAAAGACTGTCTTCATCAACCGTTGCTTAACCTTGTTGATTGTGTCAGATCACCTAAGAACCGAGCTACAGGCGCTACATCCTATCTATGAATAAACGAAACTAAAACAGTAATGCAGTTTCGAGAATTCGAAAGAACTGGGGTTAGTGGTGCAAATTAAGTTGATGGTTTCCGTCGTTATTTTATTCGCATTTATAGTTTCATGGTTAGAAAAATAATATTAACACTTAAATGAGCTGATACTTAAATCTTAAATGATATGTATGTACTGTGAACTATAACTATTAACTTACCTGTCTTATATGTCAACTACGTTGCCTCAAGTTGCTTCCCGCGTTAATCCGGAATAAAAAGTAAGTCTTAGGTTAACAGATACAGTAGAAACCCGATCCGGCCCTCAGTTATACGGATTCGCGATTATCCGGACTACAGGCCCATTGTCCTAAGTCGTATTTTTGCAAGCATGAATGTGTCGGAGGGAACTGGCATCACCCCGCCCGCGCCGGCTTTTCTCATCGGAATATATAAAAAAAAAATTTCTTCATACTTTCGATCATCCGGATTTTCGATTATCCGAATGCCTAACGACGACAAGAATTAGTCCGGTTAATCGAGGTTTTACTGTAGGTGTTAATCCAGGGTCTAAGCTTTATCTAAACCAAGTTTCACCCCAATCCGTTTAGCCAATGGAGCGTAAAAAAAAACATCTTACTTACATACTTCCTTCCACACTAACAAACTTTAGCATTTATAATATTAGTAGAACTTTTCATGCTTAGATCTCTGATGACAAAGTAAACATGGCTTGGTCTACTTTTACTAAGATATGAAGATGGTATTTTTTTTTATTAGCAACAAAATACAACTGTAATTGTATTTACGTTACTATAATAATTATTCCGCAGCTTAATATTTGTAATCAACCAGTTATGAGTAGCGCTAGTACAAGTTTTTTTGAATGCATTAAACTACATTATAGTTACTGTTAAAGTTCTAAGTAAAATATTTTTAGCCATAGGCAAATTACATACAAGTGTATCTCTTATACAGGGTGTTTCAGTTAAGTGTGACAATATTAAAAAGTCTTCATACATATCATACATGGAGTCATATACCAGAATATGAAAGTACAAATCACATTTTTTTTTACCATACAAAAATTAAATATTATTTTTTCATTTGTTTTCGTGGTAACCCTATCGAGAGATCACTGACTGCTGATCAGAAAGCACGCACACAAGCCCAAGCGAGCGTATAGGTACGCCCCACCCACTCCCCTTGAGCCCCTGTGTACCCCCCACCTCAGTGCATCTCGCGCTGTCCCGCCCGTCAAATTTGTGTCGGGCGGCTATCATAATCCGAAAATACCTACCTACCTTATTAGTAGTTACTTAATTAAGAATTTGTTAGTACCTGTCCGTTACGACCGACTTACATACCTACCGGCTCTACCGTACCGGTACTATGTAGGTACCTACGACATACTGGAATGGTAGCCTAGCACTTAGTAACTCGAAGTTTCAGCTTTAGGACAAAAACTAAGTACCTAACTAACCGGTTATTTAAACTCTAGCTAGCCAAGCCAACCCACAAAACCTATTTTTATGTTAATATCTATCTATCTATCTGAGCCATTTCCTTTCATTGAGTAGGTAGGTATTTATTATAAACTAGATTAAAAACTTAAGTCTCACATACCTACTTGTACTAATGTAATTACCTACTACCACCTACCTATCTGAGCAGTCTGGAGTAATATACGAGTAAAACAGAACATAGGTATTTTTAAGTTAACATTTCCTATCATTAGGTACCTACCTATGTAGTTATAAGCTACAGTGAAAACGTAAGTCTAACATAACTTACTTGTACTTATTACCTACCTATCTGAGCAGACTGGTGTGATAGGTATAAAATAAACAACTTTTTAAAATAATTTAAATTTTATTTAAATTTAGAGGAAAGGTAAAAAAAAATATAGGTACATAACCGAGCACGTCGAGCCAAGTACCGATTCACATTAGTGTATTGCACGGCACAGGATAAACGTAATTTTTCACGTCACAAGAAAAAATCCAGTTGGGTTTATCCGAAGATGTCGGCGGCCAACGTAACGGGCCCCCGTGTCCGATCCAACGTCCCGGGAACCGCTCGTTCAGAAACTCGCGAACGCGGCGCGCCGTCGTGCTGGAACCATATGCTGCGGTACGTGGCCAATAGCAGGCACTCCAACTCATCTTCAAGTTCACCAGCAAGCAGCTCCGTATGTGCGTCCGCGTTCATGCTTGCTGGTAAAATCTTTGTGCTGATTAGGCGGCCCCCGAGTATTCCCGCCCAAACATTGATGCGCCACTGATGCAGGAAGCTGGACTCAGACGACGAAACGTTGGTGATAGATCTCACGCGCGCCTCACGAAGCGCCCACGCACAGAGGTATCATAATACTTCGCGTTTGAGAATGTTGACGCACTCGTAGTAGGCATAGCGAACGCGATAGATAGCGATAGCGTACAATTAAATGATAGCTACTTCACGCCCGGAAGGTCAGAGAGCAACTGACTGACCTACTTAAAATAATAAATGAAATGTGAGAAATAATAAGGACAGTTTCATTCACACGGTTTTATTCATCGATTATTTTATTCAAATTTCGATTTAGAACAGGGCAAAACCTTCGGATAAAATGTAAAATATTTTTACACTTTAGATTTTATAGGGGTCTTTCGCAATATTAACAACCTGATCAAAGCGCAAGTGAGAGTGCAAGAAGTGCCTACACATAGACTACTTTTTATCCTGGATTAACGTGAGTATCATGTTTTTATTAAAAATGCCATCTTGGATCTGAAATGTATTGTAGTTTTTGTATTCTACTAGTCAAGACCTCTTATTTGATACACATATTGGGGCATGTTGCGAACAAATATGTCTTCCGCCATTTTGTAGCGGCGGCCATATTGGACCGATATTTATCAAACATAGTTAAAAAACACTCCCAATACCCATAACTTTCAAACAAAAAAAAAACTAAATTGCAATCGGTGCATCCGATCGGAAGTACAGTGCCACATTCAAATACACACACACACACACACAGAGACGCGTCAAACTTATAAGATCCCGTTGTTTTTCGCCGGGGTTTAAAAATCTATCAGAATTAAAATCTTTGTTACGTCGCTGGCGCAATTATGAAGTATTTTCCGTTAACAGGTCTAATAATTAAAAGAATCTAATTAAGAGAACAGAAAAATCAGTATGTAACTAGCCCTATTCTTTGAATAAGCCGATCTGAAACCGATCTCGCACACATCCTTACATCTCTTTCTAGCAGTAACTTTAAGACATCATACTCTCTCGCTCTCGCGCGCTCAGATTTATGGTCAAAAGGATACCGCCGAGCTATTATTGGCTAGCGGATTTTGTGATTTGTTTGCGGGACCTTTGTTTGTCTGCGCTTGACTTTGTTAAATGCCGACAGTCCACGTGGACCAGTTTTATTCACATCGATTATAAAAAAGCTAGATGTGACAATTGGTTTTGGTCATATTTTGGAGATGAGGTACATTATTAATTATGTAAAATTTTAACGTTGTTTTTGAAAGTTTTACTTTTATTGTTATTAAAAAAGCGAGTATGGCTCGATGGTAATAACGTCTGCTTTTAATCAGACGGCCCCTGGTTTGATTCCGGCCCAACACAAACGACTTGTTTTTCAAGTAATGTGTCAATTTGCACTCGCTTTACGGTGAAGAAAAACATCGTGAGGAAACCGAATGATTGAGGACCACAATATCCGAAGACGTGTGTTATGTGTGTGGCCTATATCTCTCTCCTCGTGAGAGAAGGCCCCGAATCCCAGCATTGGGACTGCGTGGGCTGCTTATGCTACTTTATTTGAGCAAAAATCAACTACTTATAGCGCGGCAAAGTCTCGTCCCTCGGGCGGACTCAAGTGCACTAAGCCACTGATGCAGATTTGAGTACGGATATAAATAAAATTTAAGCTTTAGTAATGTTGTGGAGGGTAATAGCTTGTAACCCTCAATAGGACTTTTTGACAATCTGATGTTTCATCTGACGTCTAACAATTTAAATAATAGTAATATTGTGGTACTTCCAGACATTAGTTGGTTAGTTATTCTATGTAGGTCAAGGTCTTTGTTCAATGTTACTCTGTAGGGTTGAAACTCTTAAAGTTTTCGTTGAAGTTCAACTTGCGATTACTTGAAATCTACGATACTTAGAATAATAAAACCTTGTGAACTAAATCCTAAATATGTCTAGGTATGCGTAGTATAAGTATTATCACACTTAACTGAAACACCCTGTATAATATGTACATACAAAAGTAATGTAAAGAACATTATTAACAAATTAAAATAACATTCTAAAAATAATAAATGATTATCAAAATTGTTACATATACAATGTACATATAGTTTTATCCATAGACGTACAATATTTGTCAATTTTATTGGTTCTGCTAAAAACATAACCAATGAGCTCATTTGAATACTTGTAAAAACGAAAACCAAACTAAATCGAAATACTTTGTCTATGTCTAAATGTAGTTTTGTGGTTTCGAAAAGACTTGTACTAGCTCTACTGCGCACTTAGGTAAATGTAGCTAAAAAAAGGATAAAACAATGAAAGTTTGTCGATATTATTTAGTATAGATAAGGATCTTCTCTTTGCAATATAGTTGTTAAAGTATAGTTGTATACTATTGACGTATTATAATGTTATTGTACCTATTACATTCACAGAAATTAAATATTATGAAGTAGTACGAGTATATATTTGTAAAGTATTAAACATTTTTATTAGAGCAATGCTTTAGCAAATTGAAGTGATCAGTCTAGAGTTATAAGAAAAGATGCTTATTTATGAGTTTTGTTTTTACTACTTTGGGAGTTGAAAAGCTTTCCGGTTACTTAGTAGTGTTTTACTTTCACAAAATAAATATCCCAGTTTGATGGTGCAAACCGTATTTTTCGTTGAGTAAATAGACGTTGTGAGAGTTTTCTCTGAGCTACAAAAATATTGTTATTTCCGTTTAAAATAAATACTTGCCTATATTATAACTCTCGACCAGTCATAGGTTTCTAAAATGCAACGGCACCTTCTTTATTAGTTTGTAATTAACTTTTCATCTATCAAAATACTGGTCTCATTATATGTAACATGCTCTAAATTACTTAAAAGTATTAAAGCTACTATAAATATGTATCATACTGAACGTTTTGTGTCGTCTGGCTAAAAAAAGGTGTTAGGTTATAATTGTAGACGCTTTTTAAATAATTTCTCACATCGGTCTCTATTTGGTTTTATTGACTTCAAAGTTAATAGACGGTGGAATATATTTATATGTATATGAAAATGTTTAGTAACGTTAGTTTTTTTTTTTACTTTCGTATATTGTATATGAGCTTATGATAATGTTAAGTTTGTACATTCCTAATTTAATTAGTATAGAATGCATGTAATGGTATATGATTTAAATAGAAATAAACAATGGTATGTAAAGATTTTGGTATATGTATCGCAAAGCCGCATTAATGTTATACGAAAATAGTTCTAATGTAATAATAAAGCAAATATTGTATAAATCAACGATTAGTTATCGTCGCTTCTAGAAGTTTTATTTTCAGGAAATATAAAGTAATACTTAATGTTGGTTCAATTGCTATTTTTATGTAAAACAACATTAAAATGCCCCGGGAGATAAGAGTTATATTTAAAAAGGTTATATATATCTTGGAACTACTGAAATAACTTCATAGAATTATTTAATTTTTCTGTTTAATTGTTTATAGTCTGGCTAGGCATATATTTTTATAGCACAATGATTACGAAGTACTTACTCTATAGTTATTTTATTTTGATATATAAACTTTATGTTCCTGTATCTTTAATGTTTAGTCTTTCCTTACATGCATGTATGTAGTATTTAATCTTTAAAATGGCAGAATATTTTTTAAACTATCATAAAAGCAGTGATCCAGATAGATGTATGCGTTACGAATATGATTTTGTATATTTTGCTTGGTAATAAATATATGTTCCAAAACAAAAAGTAATGTTCAGAAATAAAATGTTTGCAACATAAATAATATATTGTTTTGAATATATAGTTGAATACTTTGATTTACTATATAATTTATTTTCTATTACTAAGTAATTAAATATAAATTTGAAACCGGTAATATAAGATTTAAATACACATTTAAACAGGCTATCTTTAAAATGAAACATATTATATTTTTTAAGAATAATAAGGTCCCGTTAGAAGTTATTCTTGAAATCGCACCATATAGTTTTGGCCATTTAAACATGTGGTGTAATATACATATACTGATATATGTTTTAAAAAATAATGTTCAACTTTTGTATGGAAACAAAAATTTGCTGGTTTCCTGCTGAAACTTTTAGAACACAATCTTTATAACGAGTACTTATAGAGGTTTTCGGCTTACCATATAACCCTTTCCTGATAACCCTGTATAGCCTATCAGTCAGTCAGCCGGCCTAATTATTTAAGAAAGTATTTTGACAATAAAACAAAAGGACTACGAGTAAAAATAACTTATATTTACTTGAACTTATTCTAATTAAAATTACTTGTACCCTTTCGTCAACTCTCTTCCATTTTGACATCTAAACAGCCGTATTTTTCTAGAAGTTCCTGCTTCTTTCTTCTGAGCAAAGCTTCTTCTATGTCTTTCTGTGAGGGCACGGCGACGTGTGACGTCATCGTAGAGGCTACTGGCTCGTCTTCATCTACCCTCTTGTCTTCCGGCTGTTAATATAGAAAACATTTGGTAATTTCCTACTTTTTATAATGTGAATAATAAATTAACTCATTTTATTCTTTACTAGCTGACCCGGCAAACGTTGTTTTGCCTTATAAATTATTTTTATTCTAGTTTCTAGACAAAATCAGTGCCAACAAAAAAAGATAATGTTATAGTGTTTTATTTAACAAACATTAATTTTTTCTTCTTAAATGGCACCGACTCCAAGAATACAGGATAAATAAAAATTGAAAATAACATTTTTATAAGTACATACATCAAATAAACACTTTGATTGTACTTATATATTCTTGATTTGATGTAGGCATAAAATTATATTTCACTTTTTAGTAACAGTAAATATTTATAAAAGTAGGTTTAGTTTTGAAATCGGTTTTTGTATTTTTTAAAACAATTTCATTGTTAAATTTTTAAGGTTAGTAATGATATAATATTTAGTGTACTTTACTATTTCCGCAAAGTTACGCCTGAGTCAATAGGTTACTTAGCTGCGCTCCTCGGTTTTACCCGCGTTTATTTGGATAACATGCATACATATCAAACATAGCATGGGGCGGAAAAACTATTGCCCGCAGCACAGGATCGAAAAGTACTTAGCGAACTTACATCTTCAGGATAAATGTTTTCCTCTTCAGGTAGATCTTGGTCTTTATTCTGCTCCTTATTTTTCTTCCATTCTGCTACGGCCTTCGCGACAGCTGTGAAGGATACGTAGAATAAGTTACAACATAAATTAAATCATAATTTGCACATGAAGGGTTCCATACAATTGTGTTATGGGAGCCCCTCTCAAATATTATTTTTTTACTTATTTTATAAATATTTTTTCACCCTTAAATGGACAATGTTGTTTTTAAACAACATATTAAAAATCACACATAAAATTGACCTTCATTTTTTTTTTAATTTTGCGTAATGTAGTTTATAAACAACTCTCACGTTATTGCAAAAAAAGTATAGTAAATTAATGTCTAGATTTTTTTACTAATTTTTCCTAGACAGTTAATACATGTCTATTACACAAATATATTTTTTTAAATGTGAAACAAAAATCGTCCATTTAAGGGTTAATTTTATACATAGTTCGATTCGATATACTGCGAAGAGGGCCTATCAAATATCATTATAAAGATCAAGTATATATGGGAGCCCCACAAATATTGATGTTATTAAAAGTTAATAATTGAATTTGATAGCATAACATTTATATATTTTGTGAAAGTTTTAAGTGTCTAGCATCTACCGTTATTAATATATAGCAAAAAAAAACGAAAAAAAAAAAAAACACTAAACAAATGTGCAGTTACCGATTTCCTCCGCGTCCTTCTCAAGCGGCAGCAGTAGACCATCGTCATCGTCCCGGTAGCCGTAATAGTCGGCGTCCACGTCACGCATGAGGTCAGCGCGCGTGCGCCGGGGCGGCGGCGGCGGCTCCTGCTCGAACAACTCGCGCACTCCTAGATATCAACATGTCACATGTAGCGCCTGTACTGGCTAGCTGAGATGATCTACTGTATTTATTCATTTATTCAACTAAATAGTTACAACAGTTTTTACATCAAAGCGCTAACTAACTCATCAATTTTCAAAGCATTAAAAATCCAGGAAATTAACAAGACATATATAGGCCTACTACAAAACATATATCACAACAGTACAGCCGCAATAAAACTAGACACTACTGGACCATCCTTCCCCATAAGAAAAGGTGTGAAGCAGGGCGACCCTCTATCGCCAAAACTATTCACTGCCACATTAGAACAAGTATTCCGCAAATTGGCACCAAGCTGGGAGAATAGAGGCATTATTGTCTCGGGAAAGAGGTTCACAAACCTCAGATTCGCAGACGATATTGTTCTTTTCTCTTCTTCAGCACACGAATTGGGTCACACGCTACAAGATCTTAGACTTAAAACGTGTGCATTGTGTGTGCATTCAGGAGTTTACTCCTGAATGCACACACAATGCAGGTGACGGCACTACAGAAGACATCCATTTCTTGGATTTCGGATAAAGCGTTAAGGTAAGATATAGCACGTCGCGTAGGGGCCGATTTAGCATATTTCGTGCGATAATGAGGGACACTGAACAACTTGTGCCATCGCCGGCCACACGCGCGTATAATCTTATATATAAAACTAGAGGTTGCCCGCGGCTCCGCCCGCGTGTAGGTCGCTTTTCGCGTAACCTGTGTAAAAATTCTATTATATCCTATTCCCGTGACAATTTTATATAAACATTACATTGCTACGATATCAAAATGAGATCTAGTTAACCTCTGTTTTTAGCTACTTTGGTGATGATGCGACAGATTAGATCGTATTCTCCTAGCCATTATTTTAATTTAAATAATTAAAATACGTGAACCATACCAGTAAGTGAAACACATACTTAAATTCCAATTTAGAAGTATTTAATTTCAAAAACACAAAACTTTCCCTTTGAACTTTAAACCCCAATGGTATACCTTAATGCACTCCTGGCAAATATTTTTATAAATTTATTTTAGCCATCACATAAACTACAACCATAACAACTTTCAAGATTTTAACTTGATAAATAAAGAATTTTCCATACAAACTTTCACCCCCCATTACAAACCCTTAGTTCACCCCGGGCAAAAAAAACTTGATACCATTATTTTTAATTTTACATAAACTATACATATTCCAAATTTCATTGCTGTAAGTTCAAAAACATAGAAGTTACATACAAACTGTTTTAACCTCTTTCTCCCCCTTAGGGGTGGAATTTCCAAAAATCCGTTCTTAGTACACGTTTAAGTACTAAAATATATACACACTCCAAATTTTACACCTCTAAGTTCAAAAACACAGAACTTTCATTTTTAACTTTCAACCCCAATGGCATCCCCCTTAATGCACCCCTGGCAAAAAAAATAATAATTTTAATTTAACCATTTAATAATCTACTACCATAACAACTTTCAAGACTTTAACTTGATAAATAAAGATTTTTCCATACAAACTTTCACCCCCCATTACAAACCCTTAGTTCACCCCTGGCAAAAAAACTTGATACCAATATTTTTAATTTTACATAAACTATACATGTTCCAAATTTCATTGCTGAAAGTTCAAAAACAAAGAAGTTTCATACAAACTGTTTTACCCCTTTTCACCCCCTTAGGGATGGAATTTCCAAAAATCCATTCTTAGTACGCGTCTACATACCAAAACAGATACACCCTCCAAATTTCACAACCCTAGGACCAGCCGTTTGGGCTCTGCGTTGTCTATAGATGAATGAATGAATAGGTCAGGACAAAGAGTCTTATAGTATAGATTTCCGTGTCACAGTGTTTGTTACCGAACTCCTCCGAAACGGTTTGACTGATCATTACCAAATTTCATATGCGTATTCAGTAGGTATGAGAATCAGCCAACGTGAAACGTTTTTACCCCTAAGTGATAAGGGTTGTTCACCCTTAAATATATTTTTTTATTTTTTCGAAGAATTTTTTTTATTTGAATTTTATATAAAGTGGCATTAAAAAATACATACAATCCTAAATTTTTACTTTTTTATCATCAACCCCTATTTTTTTATGGCCATTTTAGTAAATTTCTGTGTCACAGTGTTTGTTGCCGTACACCTCCGAAACGGATTGACTGATCTTTACCAAATTTTATATACGTATTCAGTAGGTCTGAGAATCGGCTACTATCTATTTTTTATACCCCTAAGTGATAAGGGTTGATCACCCCTAAATATTTTTTTTCGTTTTTCGACGAATTTTTTTTTGTATAAAGTGGCATTAAAAAATACATACAACCCTAATTATTTACTTTTTTATCATCAACCCCTATTTTTTATGGCCATTTTAGTAAATTTCCGTGTCACAGTGTTTGTTACCGCACTCCTCCGAAACGGTTTGACTGATCTTTACCAAATTCTATATACGTATTCAGTAGGTCAGAGAATCGGCTACTATCTATTTTTTATACCCCTAAGTGATAAGGGTTGATCACCCTTAAACATTTTTTTTTAATTTTTCAAGGAATTTTTCATTTTATTTTTGTATTAAGTGGCATTAAAAAATACATACAACCCCAATTTTTTTACTTTTTTTCATCATTCCCTATTTTTTATGGCCATTTTAGTATTTTATTCATTTTTCATCTCGCTTGATAACTGATCAAATATAGTATCTAACTATACTTCGAGTAAAAATCCTTTTTTTTTTTGAAGAAAATAACTAACAAAATTTTACCTGATATACTTATGCTTATGATTATTACCAATCTTAAATACTTAAAATTTGCCGCGCCTTTACTTTACTGGTGAGTGAAATGCCACACTATGCCATAGACCGAAGTCGGTCTCCTGTTTTACTCACAAAATTCTTCTTCACAGACTTCTCTCACTGTTTACACAAATTTCGATTTTTATTGTTTATGTATCGTATGTAGTGGTATTGTTAACAATTATCATTTTGCTATATCAATGTTACTCTCTTATTAACTTAACCGCGGCTCCACCCGCGTGTAAGTCGCTTTATTGCATAACCTCTCCTGCACATGACTGTTGTAAAAAATGTATTTTCATCTGTGTGCTACTGTGGATCGGATTATACGTTAAATTGTAGGTCCTCTTAGCACAAACAGTCGTTAATAAATTTGTTCTGCTTTGGACTTCATTATGCTCAAGCGGCTCGAACAAATATGCTAAAAATTTTCGCGCTCGCTTCGCTCGCGCATAGCTCGCTGCGCTCGCATCCGGCTCGCTTCGCTCGCTATTGGTCCTAGGTCGTTTTGCATCATAGCTCACGATACTACAAATATTATGTAATTTGTTCTGCTTCGAACTTCTTTATGCTCAAACGGCTCGAACAAATATGGTAAAAAATTTTGCGCTCGCTCCGCTCGCGCATAGCTCGCTGCGCTCGCATCCGCCTCGCTTCGCTCGCACGACACTACAAATATTATGTAATTTGTTCTGCTTTGGACATCTTTATGCTCAAGCGGCTCGAACAAATATGCTAAAATATTTCGCGCTCGCTTCGCTCGCGATTGGTCCTATGACGTTTTGGGTCATAGCTTATGACACTACCAATATTATGTAATTTGTTTGGTAACGGCTCGAATGGAATCGCTAAAAAATTTTGAATACCTAATACTTTAGAAAAATATCATTACCTACTAACCTTAAAAATTTTACAATGAAATTGTAATATACAAATAACAGACTTCAAAATCATACCTACATTTATAAATTCTAACTGTATCTAAAAAGTAAAAAATAATTTTATGCCTACACATAAGTACCATCGAAAACTTTATTTGATTAACTTATAAACATGCTATTTTCAATTCGTATTTATCCTGTATTCTTGGCGTCGGTGCCATCTAAGAAGAACAAATTAATGTTTGTTAAAATAAACACTATTAAATAGATATGATTGAACATAATATTTTTTGGCGTTTGTTACTTTTATATTCCCTTAACGTTTGTTCATGGCGCTCCATACCCATTTCACGCTACCATACACACTTATAATAAGTAAGTAACATTTTAATTATACTAGAGTTTGTCTAGAAACTAGAATAAAAATAATTGATAAGGCAAAACAACGTTTGCCGGGTCAGCTAGTAATCAAGGACGTACAAAAAGAAAGAGCTCAAAACAGTCGGATTGTCAACCGTACCGCGGAGTACCATACAGTAGTGCATAACCACATTGATGCTTCTTCTAATTTCTAATGGCTCAATTTAATATTAATAAATACAAAAACTATTTATTTAAGAAGTAGCGGAAAAAGTCGGCCAAAGAAGACGTGGATGAATTGTGTGAAGGAGGATATGAATGAGAAGGAAGTAAATGTGGAGATGCTGATAGAGTGGCGTGGAAGCGAAAAACAGGCTGTGCCGACCCCCCCTAGTAGGAAATGGTAAAGAAGAAGAAGAGACAAAAACTATTTATTTACGTAAAGGTACACAATAAAAATAACGAAGCCTCTGGTCTCGTGCTAGTCGTTACACTGTGTTACGAGATTTGACGCAATTAGGTTAAGCAACGGTCGATACGGACAGTCTTAGGATGGGTGACAATACCCAAGATGGCATTTTCATCTGGGAGCTACCGTGGTTCGGATAACACGTTAAATTGTAGGTCTCGGTAGTTAGGCCTCTTACAAGCAGTAGTTGTGCAATTCACAAGTTGTTCAGTGTCCTTTATTCTCGTCTCGATCTTCCAATATGCTAAAACGTATCGCCTGTTCCTCGGCCAACTGCGATGATCGACGCGATCATGTAGGTTAACGGTCAACGTGGACAGTCTTTGAATGGTGACCATACACAAGACTGTCTATTAAAAAGTAGCATTTTCATGTGGTCGCTACCGTGGGTCGGGTGGCACGTTCAATTAAAGGTCCCGGCTGTTAGTTTTAGTACAAGTAGTCATTGTTCAGATCACAAGTTGTTCAGTGGTGGCGATTCAGCCGTACACACGACTAAACTAAATTTAAAGCAGCCCCATCTCTATTCATCTTAGGTGGCCAGAAAGAGACGGCTCGTTCTGCACCATAGTCAAAACAACTAAAATCACGTCAAATGTAGAAAATATAGGCGACTTTAGAACGCACTCACTTGTATCACCTCTAAAACTGCACATTCTATATTTGACGTGATTTTAGTTGTTTTGTCTGTGGTTCAGAACGTGCCGTCTCTTTCTGGCCACCTAAGATGAAAAGAGACGTCTTTAAATTTAGTTTAGTCGTGTGTACGGCAGAATCACCGCCATTGTCCCTAATTCTCGTCTCGATCCTCCAATATCCCAAATTGGCCCTAGGTGACAAGCCATAACATAATTCTATAAGTATCTATGGTAGTGCCATGACTGATAATGTAGGCGCATTCACGATTTTAGTTTTTAAACTAACATCCCGTCCCGGCTTAGCACGGGCTCTAAAATAATCCGTGTAGCAAAGAGAAACCGAATATAGCCTATGTTACTCGGAGATAATGTAGCCTCCTAAACGGTGAAATGATTTTTCAAATCAGTCCTGTAGTTTTGGTGTCTATTCGCGTCAAACAAACATTCAAACTTTTCCTCTTTATAATATTGGTATAGATAAATAAATAAAATAAATAAATATTAGGACACATTTCATGTTAACCCTATAGGGTTAACATGAAATAATGTTAGGGTCAGTATACTGAACCATTTCTAGTTCGTATTATGGTTGCTAAAACAACTGATATACTACATATACATATTATGCGTGCCAACTAAGAAAAGGATCGCGCTTGCTTCAACTTCACACGATAACTGTCAAAAAAGTACTGCTAGCAAAGAAAGCATAAAAACGAAATTTAATAATTATTTTTTTGGTTCATAGATATAAATTTAATTATTGTTTAATTATTCTTGATTTCATTACTGGATAATTTTGGATTAATTAATTCTACTGGTAATAAGTATCCAAGGCAAATTAACAACACTTAAAAAAATCATGTGACGAGACAATGGTTTTGGATAGTGTCGACTTAAGTGCTGTAAGCAGTATAATAAACTATTTACATTTGGTACAAAAAGAGGTGACAATAATGAAAAAGAAAATATATTTTTTATAAATATGGTTTTACTTTCAAATCCTACTCATTTATAATTAATTTGACGTAAAATATATAAGAAATAGCAAAACAGAGTACATTAAACATATATACTGAATATAATTTGTTCATAAATTTTTTTGCACACCATACACTTTGGTTATGAAGTTTGCGCGTATGATTGAGCAAGATGGCGGCTTTGACAGTCCTATTCTTAGTTGGCACGCATAGTACATACATATTTTATATAGATACATATTTAACACCCAGACCGCCAGCCAACAAAATTAGTTCAGCACAAAGATGTTGGCCGTGCCGGGAATTGAACCCGGAACCTTCTGGTTGGCATGGTAACCATTACGCCCACGAGGTCGTCAATAAGTCATCAAACGTCAAATTTGTCCTTACCTGGCAAGTCTTTAGCCGCTCCGAAGTACTTGTACCCTCTATTCCCGGGCACTTCCTTCCCATCCTGGTCGAGCATGCGCGGCCCCACGCGGGCGTGGTCCGGGCCTCCTAGAGCCTTGATCTGAACCTCCCAGTGCCGCTTCTCCCGCATCAACTTGTTGATCTCGTCGTTCAGATCGCGGATACGAAACTCGCCAAGACCGGCTGGAAAGTAATAAGTTTATTTACTTAGTTTATGATAAAGCTTTTTAATGAAATCACTATTATTTACCATACTTAAGAAACCCTCAGCACATCTCATTGGTTTGTTTTTACATTTGTGCATAAAAATACATAAACACTATTCAAAGACATAAATACAAAAATAAATGCAATTACATCGAGAAAAGATTCTTAGAATTACCTAATGTTTTAAAAATACATGAAGATGAATAAAATATTATGCTAAGTACATAGCTAATAGACGAATTCAGTAGAATTATTTCAACTACTTTGTTTGACATTTAGAATTGCATACGTTTTCATTTTTTTGGGAGATTTTTCTAGTACTAAATTGAGGCAAAGACTGAAAGCATTTTTTAATATTTATTAACTTCTAGTATTTGCACTTAGCCACACCCAGTAAGCAAAACCGAGGTCTACGTTTTTACTCAACCATGCTTTCAATTTAGCCTCGACTGGGGCAAATACAGTCTCGAGTACTGAAATCTTAATTTTAGTATCATAACGTCTTAAGAACTTCTAAGGTGTAGTTTTAGTGATAATTATTAAGATGAACATTTGAGAGTGTAGAGTTGTAAGTAATAAGAGTACCATACCCAAATGGTACCAACGGGACCATATGACTTCACTGTCCATCCGTCCTTATGTCACCAGGCTGTATGTATCTCATGAACGGTGATAGATTAAAATGTTCACAGACGATGTATTTCTACAACAACAAATACTATATAATTGTAAAGGGTAGCTCACAAATAACAAACGTGTTATTTGTAGTGTATGTTCGCGTTCGATGACAGCTTTACTAACGTTAGGGCTATAATCGTATGTGTACGCTGTGGATATATTATGAAAGAGTTGTCCTCTTTCATATAACTTTTGGAAGTTGGTCGTAACTATCCATAGACATGAGGAATTCGACTGGTAAATAAAACAATAAATTTTAGTTTACTTTTGTATGTAACATTGTACTATATGTGATTTTGTCTAGAATGTATTTATGAGTCTAATGTACACTCATTGGAATCATAGAAAATTCTCAAACCATTGGACACCTTAATTTCTACTGAGATATAAATATCAACAAATCTAGGCATAAAATCTAAACTAAGTTTTCATTGTCGTAGAATTTATTTAAAAATACATCATTTTCACTTCTTCTTTTCTTTCTTAGCTTTTCCTGCTTTGTCTTTTTTCACTTTCTTTCCGCCCTTTTTCTTGGTCTTTCCTTTTAATGCGGTTATCGCTCCACTGCCACTTTGCAGAGCTGCATCATTCTGTTGACTGGTCGGCGCTTTCGGTGTTACCAGCTCTATTTCTAAATCTGTCTTCTTATCTTTCGTTTCTAATTTCTTCCCGATCTTGAGAATGAATACGTCTTTCTGCGGATGCAGTCGCTTCTCCATAGCCACTGGAACAGGGCAGTTGGTTGGTGTCACGTTTATTATTTTTCTATTTTTAACATCGCAGGTTTTGTTACATCCATTGTAGGTATAGGTGAGGTCACTCGTAAAATGTTTGTTGTTTCTCTCAGGCCCATAATGGTCCACAGGAAGAGCAAACTGTATCTGGTCGCCAGTGTTATGGTGATTAGCGTCGCAAGTGCAAAGCTCTTGTATTTTATCGTATTTCCCCATTCTTTCCACGCGAGTGCTCTTTGGAACTTTTATTTTTAATTCGTTTGAATTTATTGTGGTCATGATCTCGTCGTAGCGTTCTAAAACATCTGGAACTAAAAAGAAAACTAGGACTTACTTTTAGCTTTAGGATTAAGCTGCAGTTTAACCTTAGAAAATGTGATTCACAAAATGAATAAAAACATTTTACAAGTCAATTGATTATACGAGTATTTGTCTCACCTGTGTTATAGTTATTGGCATGGCACTGTACTGGGCCATATGATCTCTTCGAGGACATGATCGTGGATAATTGTGATCGAGGAGTGTCGCTGCCGTGCGTTGGCGGCAAACTGCGCGAGTAATACGGCGCAGGCGGCGGCTTCTTGTTCAAAGACTCTTCATCCAGCAGCACCTTGCCCATGTCATCCATCTCTACATTGTGGCAGGAGTACATCGTCATTCCGTTGTCTTCTTGCCGAAGCATTGCAGTCCCTTTGGGCTTAGGGCTGGCTGTGAAAGCCGTAGTGATCTCTTTCCCCAGAAAAGACATTCTTACCGTGATTTCGATGATACCTATAGAGTCTTGATTTTCGATGTTACCACACGACAAGTAGTACATGTTTTTTGATAATGGCGTGGATGTGGTGCACAAGATATTGTCTTTGGGCTGTTCTTCGGCCCATTTCCTGACGAGTTCTTCTCGGAGTTCATTGAATTCGTTCGTGTAATCCATGTGCGTTTCGCCTATCCTAGTGACACAGCTGGAGCACGGCGGCTGCTTCGTCAGCTCTATGACAATCTCGAAATCTTGGATAGAAGCTATTTTATCGTAAGTCATTGCGAACAGCATAGACTTGCCAACATTCAGTTTAGTGAAGCTCTCAATTTTCCCGTAAGACGCATCATAGAGTATGATGGGCTGCTTACCGAGAAACGATGCAGATATTACCAAGTTGTTGTAATCGAAATCGAAGCATTCGCACTTCATCTGAATTTTGTTTATAATCAACTCGATTAGGAATAAGTGATACGGAAAACTGACGTCTTCCATGATAGGCATTGGGCCACAATGACAGAGCTCTTTTTTGGTCCGCACGATATCCTCCGCTAAGCTTTTTATCGACTGTCTCAGAGCTTTAGCTTCATTTGTCAGTATTTGACTCATTGTGGCAATTTTATCTACATTGCTGACGACTACGGCATCGCTAGTTTCTCCCTTTTTCTCTTCTTTGTCGTCTATGGTTTCTTTAGGTTTCTCTCCGCCAGTTTCTTTACCGATATTTACATTGATGTTAACAGCAGCGTCCATATCTTTAACTGCTTGTACTAACCCATGCCCAATATCTCCAATTTGTCCAGATTTTACGCTCTGAGTTTTGGGTGATTTATTGGATAAATTTTCTGTTTTTGAACCATAACTTATAGTGGGACTGCTTTTCCGTTGCGGCGATTTCGCTGGAGATCGTGTGGCAGAGAATACCTCGGGAGATTGTGCAGGTTGACCTACACTCGGCTCTTTAGATGCAGTTGGTAATACCTCATCATTTTCTGTTTCATCCATTTTGTTTTAAATATTATGTTGTTAGTTGTAAGATATAAAAAAAACACCACTCACTAGAAGTAAAAACTAAAAATTTTCACATGATTTTTAAGTGTATGAAAATGTATCAATTTTGAAAGCCATGGCCAAGGTGAACTGGTAACAAAAGCTACTTGTTAGCAGCCAATGTGAAATTTGAATTTTATATTGGTCATTAACCATAGTTAATTATACCCTAGACAGATAAAAAATCCAACTATCCAACAGAATTATTCTCCCACAAGCAGTAAAAATCAACATACGTAGGAAAATAGTAACATTAATTTACCAAAGAGTATTTACTCATTTATTATTATTTAGGTTTATTAATTTAGTTTTTAAGCTTAAAATTAAAACCTAAATATTTGTCATTATTCGATTACACAAATGAAGTTCAATATATTAAATCCGCTTATTTAGTTTCTCAGAGTTTGAAGGAATATATTTTGCAAATAAAAAACTTGTTAAAAATATGTATTTCTCTCCCATCTTAGCCTCCTCCCTTATTTTCAGACATAGCAGCCATTTTCCAAATTTTTCACCTTAACAAGTTTTTTACCCAGTCCATATTAGGATACATTTCACACACGGCTGGTTAGCCCCATACTGAACCATTTCTAGTTCGTATTATGGTTGCTAACACAACTGATATACTACATATAGATACATACATATTATATATAAATACATATTTAACACCCAGACCCACAGCCAACAAATTTAGTTAAGCACAAAGATGTTGACCGGGCCGGGAATCGAACCCGGAACCTTCTGATTAGCAGTCCAGCATGGTAAACTTTACGCCAACGAGGTTGTATATGTAATTATGTATGTGTAAATACATACTCACCATTCTGTATCTGAGCTACTTTTTTAGCAATCTCCCGTACGATCTCGAGCCTCCATTTCTCAGCGCGAGGCAGGTCATTGCACTCGGCGGCGATGAACGGTCTGCGCTCGCGCTGCCCGCCCGTCTCCTGCACCTGCGCCGCGCGCCATCGGGCCAGCGTCGTCCTGGAATATACTTTACGTAAGTATACCATGATTTGATACCCCCCGCCCCATTCCACCATCGGACAAGTAGGGAAACACACCAAGGCGGCATCGTTATACTGTGGAGGTGCCTAAGTCGTGTACTAAGCGGTTTGCCTCCACCTTCATTATGAGTACCGCCAAGGTGTGGAGTTCTTCGCCAAATTCCCTGTTTCCCGATAACTATAATCTAGAGGTTTTCAAGGCAAGAGTGAACCGGTTTCTTCTGGGTAAGTGCTCTCCACCTTAGATTGCAATATTGCTTACCATCAGGTGAATTCTGATCGAGCGCAAGCCTATTAAGAGTAAAAAAAAAATATGTGTTATTTAGCATGGTATGGGCATGTGATGCTTAGAGAGGAGATGTATATTAGTAGGACATGTATGGAAATGGTAGTGCAAGGAAGAAGGGCAAGAGGCCAACCGAAGAAGATATGGATGGAGTGTGCAAATGGCCATGAGTGAGAAAGGAATGAATATAGAGATAACGGTTGATAGAGGAGAGTGGAAGAGGAAAATTTGCTGTGACGACCCCAACTAGTGGGATAAGCTTCGATCAAATATATACCAGGGAATAAGGCAAGGAAGAAGAAGAAGAAGATTTATGTATGTTATTTGTGTATGGTGTTTAATTTTTAGTTATTACAGGAATCACTTGTGGTATAATAAGTCCTAACAGTAAGGAGGCAAACAATGACAAGTCCAGATTAACTAATTAATGTTGTATCTATTAGAAGTATATACATGTGTACGAGGTAAGAGGGAGAAATGGGACTTGAGCAATATGTGCTCTACAAACACAAACAACTCACACAAACTGTTGAATTGCTTCTAACAATAATATAACATATGTTTCAGCATTATTAAACTACCAATCAAACCAGATATATATGTTTGGCCTGCTGAAAGCATCTTAAGATAAAGGAAGGTTGAATTTGAAAGGTATCATAATTCAACTTACACATTCATTTCAATTTCCAAATTAAATATATTACATTAAATTATGCTAGTTTACATTGTCAATTTTGAAAACAAGCCATCTGGCACAATAAGGGTGGAACAGATATTACAGATATGCCAGCCATGCAAGCTGTGGTCTGTTATTTCAAGGAGCTCTGTTGGCTTGGGTTTGCTGGTAGAGTGGATATATTCAAAAAGACATTCCCAATATGTCAGTATAATACTTGTCATCCCACTTCATATTAGAATGCATCTAAATAGCCTAGATCAAATATGTTCATCAAAGCAATGGAAATTAGGATGGGAGACTTTTTCAAGGATGACTATGTAAAAAGTTAAGTTTGCTTAACTTAGTAGTCTTTTTTAATACTATAGTAGAGAGTATCATAATTTGGCTCACATAAGAATTAAGATTATTAGTACTTACATAGCTTTCTCTGCATTTCGAGCCTGTAATCAAATAAAGAATCATATGAATAGTTTATCCAATAAGTTATATATTTGGCAAACAAACACCCAGTCTTTCGTTTCGTGTAAACTTACCATTGCCTCGAACTATATACTCGTATGCTATCAGAACACTGATATATTTCCTGCTGTGAAAATGAATCAAAATGTTTTCGCGTACTTAATCACAAATAATTAGTAACATACAAATTAAATTAAAATATCTTTTTCGGCTATGTGTTCATATTTTATAACCTCAATTTAGATAACAATAAACAATACATTTCAAAGGTTTAGATGTCAACCTCAGTGTCATTTATATGTAAATGTCGTTGGCATTTTGAACTGTGATTTCTACTTGTTTATGAGGAAACGAGTTGACGCACTGTCTATATTCACGAAGTACCGTTCTTTGGCGAATGAACATTACACAGATAAAAAATAAACCAAAAGAATGAACATCAAACAGATAATAAATGAATAGTTCGGTTCATTCTTGAATGTTTATTAATGAAAATATTTGTTATCTGTATCACACTAATTCCGTAGATATGTCAGAAAACGTGAATATTTGTCTTTAAATTAATGAACGCTAATATTTTCTACGCTCTGGCAAAGTCCTTTCCAAATATACTTTGTTTGTGTGAGTGAAAATTTTGCTAATGTGTTTAAGTTTTTATCAATGTAGTACACTGAGTGAGGACATTGAATAAGTAATAGTTCATTTGTTTTGTCTATTTTCACGCAGTACCAGTGTATCAAAAGCTTCACATTTCTTTAGATATTTTATGAACAGAGGTCTTGGCCACTGGTTATATAGTTTGCTTGTGGGTGTTTGATGTACGTATAGGATGTTGTGTACATACACGAAATGGTTAGGATTTCTTTTGTTTGGTTATGTCACTTGGCACGTAAATTCAAATATTTAAATACACACCACATTTTAGACTTAAATGCCTCGAGTGGGAATCAATATAGATGGTGAATACCTAAGTCATCTCAGATTTGCCGATGATATTATTGTTTTTGCAGAAAACGCACAAGATTTAGAAGAAATGGTACGTGGATTATGTAGAGAAAGCAGGAGAGTCGGTTTAGAGATAAATGCCAAAAAAACAAAAATCATATCAAATCGGGAACCTGTGCCTATTTTCGTGGATGGAACTAGTATAGAGTATGTTGAAGAATACCTATATCTAGGGACATCAGTATCATTCAAAGACTGTACAGAAAGAGAGGTTGAAAGAAAAATAGCTTTGGGATGGAAAAAGTATTTGAGCTTGAAGGAAATAATGAAAAGCAAAGAAATAAGTACTAGAACAAAAAGTTAAGTGTTCGAAGTTGCGATAATGCCTTGTATGACTTATGCATGCCAAACTTGGGCGCTCAAAAAGAATGATGAAGAGAAAATATCCATAACACAAAGGAAAATGGAGTGCAGCATGCTAGGTATCAGGAGATCAGATAGAGTAAGCAATACAACGCTGAGAAACCGAACAAAGGTACCAGACATAACTGTAAGGACAAGAACCCTTAAATTTAAATGGGCGGGACGTGTCTACAGGATGGACAATTGGAAATGGACGAAAAGTGTGACGGAGTGTGGGTCCCTCTAGATTGCAAGAGAAATCCTGGAAGACAAAGGAAAAGATTGAGGGACCTATTCCTAAAGATATGCGGACCAACATGGATGAGACAGGCGAGGGAGAGAGAGAGTTGGAAATTTGCGGGGGAGGCCTATGCCCAAGCGGCAACTTTTGCTTAAAAATGTGTAAAATATATGTTATTTTAAAAATATGTACTTAAGCAATAGAATAAAGGCTTATTTACTTTCTTTTTTTTTTACTTTACTTTACTTACTTAGACTAAACATAATTGGAACCAACATATTTTTGCTAAGTAAGGGAATACCAATTAACCCACTAAAGGTAGTAGTATCATGCGTTGCTGTTCGTTGCTAAAGCTGCTTTATTCGAATAATAAGATCTTCTATTTATAGTCATAATTCAATTCAAAGTCTCAAACGAAAGGAAAGCCGAGGTAGCAACATGCTAAAATATGTACATTCTTGATGATCTACTATTTAGCAATGGTACAAAAGGTGAGTAATTATGTTCCAGCTCTATCGGCCGAAACTGATTGCGCCCTCCTCATCTGTTCTTGAAATCATATAACAGCTAGATATTTTTTCCATCTAGATTAAGAGCATTTTCAGTTAATTTCGTTCACTTCAAAACTAGGTTACATAGCACACAACTTATTGAGCAAAAAATAGGCATTTCATTTTATTATTTAACATGGGAAGACCTTATAGGTTGTATATTATATTCTAACATGCCTGTCCTCCAAAACAGATCATACATGTTAAACTAGGAAATAATATACTAGCATTGCATACAGACAACTGAACAGGTAGACTTTATTTTAACTCTTAATTATTATGTCTTTGTTGTAATAAAAGTTGTCTTTATTTCAGAATATGGTATGCTAGGGAATTTAAACTGGTCAGTTCCTGATAGCATCTTAGATAGGATAGATAACTAATTTATTATTATTTTTGTAAATCAACTAAAATACTCAGACTACAGGATTACCTGTAGTTTGAGATAAAATAAAGCATTAAAGACACAATTCGAGAAGACAGTGTGTCAATATAGGTGTGGAAAAGTTCAAGGAAGTACCCATCTAAGTATATTATATCTACAAACAACTTGACAACACAAAAAAATATCTTCAGAATGTATACCCATCTGATGTAACAGGTATCCCAGCAACCCAGGCCTATAAATATCTGAAAATGTTGATATGATAAAGGTAGTCACTCCTAGCCTAAAGGTTCTAAGGGTTTGATAGAATGGGCATGAAAATTAACTTTATTTTGAATTCTACTTATATTACTTTTTAGTTTGAGGCAAGATAACTGCTACTTGCCAGTCATTGTGTATTTGAAATGCATCATAACATATGAATTCTACAAGTCAAGCCCTTTACATACTGAGATAAAAGTGTACAGCCTAGCAATGGGCTATAAATTACTGAAAATAATAACAAAATAATTATGATGTGATAAACCTAGTTACCCTTAACTTAAAGGTAAATAATTATGTATAACCAATGAAAAACACAGTTTTGGATTATCTTTATTGCAAATTATTGTAAACTAGAAATGTGCTGAAGCTTGGCCCATCTTCTCCTGTTAGATGCAGCATAACTTCATACTTTTCACAACCAGTGTTGTTGTGCCGAGATCTGTAAAAATACACAAATGCTATAAGACTACATGTATTAAGTTTTGTACTTTTTACATACCATCTGGTGCAACAGGTATGCCAGCGACCCAGAACTGTGATCCATTATTTCAAGGAGCTCTGTTTAGTTACTTTTGATTTAAACTGTCAAATACAGTATACAAAGAACAGTAATAAATAAGTAATATAAACAACCTAGAATGGGGTCGGCTCTAGAATCGGGGCCGCATGAATTTGGAGAAACTAATACAATAAAGGTGTCGGAAATGGTTGTTTATAACATATTTATAACATTTTATTTGCAGGAGCCACGCCTAAATAATTTAAATAATTTTTCAAAGTTTCATTGAAATAGTGAGAAAAGAAACGTTTTTAGCAGAAAATACGTAGAATGAAACGTGTTTGCTGTCATTTTCATCGTTTGACAGTTTGCTTGCAAACCAGAAACGAAACGCTAAAAGTAAATTTAAACTATTTTGACAGTTTACATCTGTAACAAATAGATGAAACAAAACGTTTTTACAACACTTTGAGCGGTAAAATTCAAATTAAAACAAAAAGTTTTAACACCATTTTGAGCGGTAAAATTTAAGCGTCATTCCGTTACTTTCGAGTGTATGCGAATGTTTTCCTTTTTTGTCTTTTCAATTTGTTATTTAATTCACTAGCTAAGGCAGATTTCAAGCTCAAAAAAACACTGTCGGTTAGGTTAGGTTTGAACTGTGAACCACTGCCAGAACCGAAATGCTGTTATTCAACAAAAATAATAACCACGAAGACTAAGGTCTTCGTGGTTATTTTTGGGACCGAAGGCTAGGGCAGGAGCTTCGGTCTTATCTTCGGTCGGGTTACAGAGCTACTTTGGTCGAAAGATACCTACATATTTCCCTTCTTGAGTTACCTGTTAAAAAACTTAGTACTTTACCTCAAATTTTTTAAACATTAATAACTCAAAAACTACTTATCTCCTGCAGATGGGGTTTGTAGTGGAGGGGTTCCCAACCTCCCCTCTACCCTTTCCCCCCCCTTCCTTGCGGCCCCGATTCTAAATAATAACCCTAGAATGCAACAGGACCAGTCTGTATTAAAAGTTGCCATATCTATATTTTTGAAATGATCCATATAGGCACTACAGTACATTACATCTTTTTTTATTTTAACGTGTTAACAGCTCCTAACTGATCCAAATACCTAAGGAAATATGTACAAATAGACTTACCTAATTTACTTTAACTACTTAAACATAGAGATAACTATTTGTTGCTCGCGGCTTCACTCGCTCGAAACAACTCAAAAAAACAAAACCTCGGACTCAAAAACTTGTGGTTTCAAATTCAAATCCTGTTTATTTATAAAAATGGCACTTACAGCTAAACCAAACGTATCACTTAGACTATGAGAAAATAAAATAAATTACAGTGCTAAGAACTATTATTATGACTCGGCTTAAATACTACATTAAGATTAAGTAAACTATTTTCTAGGCAGGAGAAGTGTCGGTCGACCACTCGCACGTTGGGTCGACGACATACGTAACATCGTGGGCAGGACATGGATGAGGGTGGCACAAGACCGAGACGAATGGCGTACACGAAGGGAGGCCTATGCTCAGCAGTGGGCGATAGAGGGCTGAAAATGATGATGATGATGATGAAACTATTTTCAATTATATACAAAGAAAAACAACGTAACAAATAAAACATAACAAACACATTTAAAATAATAATAATAAAAATATAATAAAATGAACCTATTTCTCCCATTGTACATTCTCACAGTATACACATCATTATGGTGATGTGCTTTACAATGCTTGTTCTGAATCCTGTAATCGAAGTTTTTAACGTACTTACCAGTCCAGTCTAAAATGCATGACCGTCGGAATGCTATTTAGTGGCGGCCACCATCTCAAAACTATTTTAATCAAATATAGCTCAATATGTGAAACCAGTTTTAAGCGAGTGTGGCTCGGTGATATAAACGTCTGCTTTTCAATCAGCCGGCCCCTGGTTTGAATCCCGGCCAATGACTTGTTTTTTTTCAAGTTATGTGTGAATTTGCACTCACTTTACGGTGAAGGAAAACATCGTGAGGAAACCAGCGCGTTGGGAGGACTGCAATATCTGAAGACGTGTGTCATCCGCCAACCCGCACTTGGCCAGCGTGGTGGATTATGACCCATATCTCTCTACTAGTGAGAGAAGGCCCCGAGTCCCAGCATTGGGAACGTTATAGTGGGCTGCTTATGCTATATTATGCTTATGAAGTGAAACCAAATAATAAGTGTTATTATGTATTGGAAATTCATACAAGGCGTCTCAAAAATTATTATATGTTCTCTATGCTTTTATTTAATTAATGTGTCTGTGGCATTGCAATGGGTTTCAAATTGGCGTTTCTACATTGCTTTAGAAAACAATTGGAATATTTTTAAGTAAATTTATTTCATATCTTACCATTTAGGTAAGATTATGTTAATCCTCAAGTTTCATATTATCCTGTTGCAAAATTTCTGCCTGATCTGTTTTTCGCTTATCCGTTATGAAATAACAAACAGTCAGATAAAATGGAAGAAAACTTTTTACACCAAAAATTGCTAAATCTAATAGTTCTAGCGGATGCAGGCAAGTAGTGTTAAAACTAAAATTTTAAATCTTCCTATTCACGATCCCATAATTTTAAACCAATGAACAATGTACGGTTTTTTGGACGTTCTATATGGTATACAAATACGTGTGACCATATCATCAATTTCTTTTTGACGATGCTGCCATATAATAAGAAAAATAAAATGGTGTTGCCATATACAAAAATAATTTCGGGTTTTTTATGGTATCCCCATTTCGACTGAGTATGAATATCCCTTGCCACGAGTTGAAACTACGCATCACACAAGAAGCAATCCTATTCTCGTAGAATAGATTGAGAAGATAGAACGCACTGTGTAAAGTTAAGTTGGCAAACCTACTTGAATTTCATATTAAAACGAAACTGAGTAAAACAGGTTTTCTACCGATTGTGTTTATAGATCTTTGAGATATTTTGTGGTTTGCTGCATCAAAATGAAAAATAACATTAGATAAACTACTATTGTTATAACTTGGTGTTGTCCTGGGCTATCAAGGCTATGAACCAGTAGCAGTGCTTGAGTAATCTTTGTCTGGGTAAGCACTATGTTTCTCCATGGTGTAAGGGGATAGCCCCAAAATCATCTAAACCTGCTTACATTTAATAAGTACAAACAGTGGCCGGCAAACAACTTGAGCCAAAGTCGACGTAGACGGGGTAAATTCGCACATGTACACTTCCGGACATATTTTATTGGTTATTGTTGAAACATAAAAAAATAATATAAATAAATATTGTGAAACATTATTCATAAAAACAAAATGTATATACAAAAAATACATTACATAATGGAATTATTCTACATTAAAACAATTACAATTCTTAGATCTTTTTTTGCCTGATGTCCTAAATACGGTAAACAACTCCAAGTCCTTGCTTTCTTTTATGATTCCTGTTTAAGGAAGCAATACACATCATACACCATTTTTCTAGTCATTGTCTCCTCAGAACTGTGTTATATTTTCGCGGCATAGTCCGAAAAGTTTTAAGTAGGTAGAAACACAATGTATAACAATAAACAAAGTTAAAATAATATAAATTAATATACAAACTAACAACAAAACTTCTACACTCGAAATAGCCTATTAACACTACATGTAAGTGTAGTCAGATGCTAGCGGGACGTACGCGTGGCGCGGGGGACAGAGGCAAACTGATCAGCCAATCGCGGGGATGCGTGCTGTCAGAATGCCCCCGCGCACCTCTCTTACCACCAAGGATACCTTAAAATCGTCTACTGCACACTCAAGGTCATTGGCTCAAGATGTTTGCCGGCCATTGTAACAAACGCATATTATGGAAATGTATTCTTTCAGTTTTCACTTTTCAACTAAAGATGACCCCAAAGCCTGTCTCAGTATATACCGAAACATCATCAAAAAAACTGAAAGCTGTAATAAAACGCCAAGAGAGTGTCATATTTCAACTAAAATCGAAATTGAAATCACTCACGGAACAAAATAAGCGGATGCAAAATAAGATTGATAAAATAGATAGACTCCTGGGACCTATCCAGGAAAAGGTTGATGCTCTTAAAGATATCAATGTAAAGGCCCAGGCTTTAATTAGGAGACAATTTAAGAAGGAAAGTAAAACAAGCAAAGAGGAAAAGTGACAATTGTTACAGTAAAAAATATCAATATTATTAATAAATAAGTTTATTGTTCCACTTATGAAAACATATTTGATGGTTATAATATTTTTACTTCAGAAACATGAGTACAGAAACACCGCAGAAACTACCTAAAGAAGATCCTTACCATAATTGGGACAATTGTCTAACAGATGTTCTTCTAAATATTCTTCGTATGATGCCGATGCAGACATTGTTTGTATGTATGTTTATAAACCGTACATGGAGAAACCATGTAGAATATCTTATAGAGGTAATTTTATTTTAATTTTAAGTTGGCATGCATATCTTCCATTTAAAATGTAGCTTATACATATGTCAAAATATGATCAAAAAAAAAACATATTAATACCCAGTAAAATGATAGTTTTACAATTTGATTCACATTTGTAATAATTGAGATACATAGATTTCTTTTACATTGATCTGAACAATCTCACGGTAATCTTGTAACCATCTCTTTCTATGTTGGTTACCATGCCGGACTGCCAATCCGAAGGTTCCAGGTCCGATTGCCAACATCAGCCAACATCTTTGCACTTAACCAAATTTGTTGGCTGTAGGTCTGGGTGATAAATATGTATCTATGTAAAGTACATATGAATGTAATGTAATACCTTGGAGTCCACATAGATGAAAATTTCAATTTCAAAACACACATTCATATACTGTCTGGGTGAATTAGGAAGATCATTAGCATAGTAATATGGCGTGCAGGGATACCCTTTCCGGGGTTTACCATGCCTTATGCCAGTCGCTCTTAATGTACTGCATCTCTTGCTGGGGTAGTGCGGCCAAATCATACCTAATTCAAATTGAAAGGGCACAAAGAGTGGTACTAAACGGAAACCCTTCAGATACCCTACAGTAAACCTGTAGAAAGGAGCAGGTGTTTGCAGTGTCCATCAATTTTCCATTTTTTGAATCACTCTCAAGGCTCACAAAGCAGTGATATCTCAACCTGATTACGATTTGATGGCTAGCCGTCGAATTTATAGACTACCCTCACCATCCGTCAATTTTTCATATTTCGCTCAACCAAACCGTTGAGGATTTTATTAATGCCTTCGTATACAGTAACATTGTCAAAGCTTAGATAACCTTAACCTTAGATATAAAAAAATGCTGGATGCCAAGTAATAATACAGTCTTGGTTGATAACACTGTCGTATGTAGCTACAGAAAATCTTAAAATTATTAAATAAGTCTTAGTTTGTAATGTTATCATATTCATTGTTTTATTTGTATGATGTTTTATTTGTTATACTGTCTTGTTAGAGGTTAAGTTAAATATAAATTGCAAACAGGTTGAATTGGATTGAAGTGGACTTCTTAGATTCAGGCCTTGCCTATTTAGTGCCTTGCCAAGTAGTCACAAGAGAATATGTAATCTAGTAATAAGTTAGTAAAGAAATATTTTTCATTTTTTCATATACTTAGTATATCAGTTGTGTTAGCTACCATAACACAAACTTGAAATGGTTCAGTATGGGGTTAACCAGCCGTATGTGAAATGAGTCCTAATAATTATTTATTTTTTATTTTCATACACATATACATATGTATTTAAAATTGTATGTTCCTCAATTTCCAGGTTAAAAATAAATGGATAGAGCTTTTTAGTACCATAACTGCTTACAGCGAACAGTTACTAACTAAAACAACTTCAAGTAATTGGCAACAAATATATCATAACTACATTCTATGGCATAATGTAGATAAAGCAACAGTGAAGCTTGAGCAAGTGATAAATATTAATCACATCAAAGGACTGAGAATATATCAAGGTATTTAATTTTTTTTGAGCTACTAGTCCACAATTTACTCCGTTTTTGAGAGTCTTTAGAGGCTCTGTGTTTTGAGAGTCTTAAGAGACTGTTTTTGTGAGTTTTAGAGACTCTGTTTTTTGTGAGTTTTAGAGACTCTGTTTTTTGTGAGTTTTAGAGACTCTGTTTTTTGTGAGTTTTAGAGACTCTGTTTTTTGTGAGTTTTAGAGACTCTGTTTTTTGTGAGTTTTTAGAGACTGTTTATATGTTTTTTTCTGATTCGTGGTCTATACATACATAAACTGTTTTTTGGTACCCTTTTTCAGGTAAATTAATTGTGAACACAACTAATTATGTGCGATTCTATTCTCCAAAGACAATGATTAAGAGGGGAATGCTACAAATGAATTGTGAGTTTTAATATCAAACCAGTCTTAGTGGTATAAGATATCAATATTAAAACATTTTCATTAATTTGGGCATAAAGAGCCACCAACTGTTTCTTAGTAAGGCAAAGTAAAAAAAAAACTTTAGTCTGTTTAAACTAATATCTCTCTTTAGACTTGTTTTTCAAGTTATGTGTGGATTTCCACTCGCTTTACGGTGAAGGAAAATATCGTGAGGAAACCGATACGTTTGTGGACCACAATATCCGAAAACGTGTGTCATCCTCCAACCGGAACTTGGCCAGCGTGGTGGTATGGCCTATATCTCTTTCCTTGTGAGAGAAGGCCCCGAGTCCCAGCAGTGGAACGTATACTGGGCTGCTTATGCTATTGGGCTCGGTTGTTTGCTGGTCAAAATGCCTAGTTGTACCTATTCTGTTAAAAAAAAATCATTAAAATCATATTTGAATATTTTTCAGGTCGCGATTACTATGAAACTGATTGTTTGATCATGGTGGTCGCTGAAAATGAAAAGTCTCTAACATTGCATATTTTCAAGAAACCACCGCGTAGCGCCGTCATGTGTGATATGGACGAATATATTCTGAGCATTATTGAAAATGTACTTTGTTACAAGTAAGTGAAGACCAGCCACATACGCCATCCCTCTACAATGTAAAGGAAACCAATAGAATTCAAAGTCGAATTATATTTATTAACTTTAGACATTTATTTTTATTACTAACTAAAAATTGTTTAGCTTGCATCACATTTTTGATCAATTAATTAATTACAAAAAATACGAATGAAATGAATTGTGTTGTAACTAGCTTATCTATCCATTTACATAAATAACATGGGCTTAATCTTATTCGTGGGTTTAATATTAATAACATTTTCTTTTTATTTCACTTATTACTAGAGTTTGAAAATAGTTCAATAATACCAGCAAACTAGAATATACGGAAGAATAACTCCATACAATTGCCGCTTAGAATTTGGATCCATCTACGCATACAATTAATTATATTGCTATCCCAACGAAACACACACACACATACACACACAAAGCTCGCACCCGATTGGTCGCATCAAGGTCACGCTACCAATACTAACCGAATGTCGCAGACGTGCGGATGGTGTCATGCGGTGTTGTGCTAAATAAATAATCTTAAATAAAATGTTGAACATTTAATCATTGTACAGTATTGTATGAATAAATGGAGAGTATTCCTAATTATATACATTGCATACAAGTTTTGGTCACTGTTTTCATAAAATTATATTGAAATTTACATTTCTGAGTTTTATAGTTACATACATATAAGATGTAATAAAATGTACAAAAATAGTAATAAATAAAATTTGAAGGAAGAACTATCTTTATTTTCTTCATTTTTTTTGTTATTTATGAAATGAATGATCTTTTTACGTTTTTTTAAAAACGTAAAAAGATGCAAAATCGTATATTTTGATTATAATTTAATGAAGCGGTTAAAATGAATCCAAAATTAAATCTATTGTTAAAAGGTTAATTTAAAACATTCTGAGAATTGATTTATAAATACTATTATATCATGTTTGGTGTTATTGTGCATGCTCCAATGATGTGGGGGCGGATTAAAAAAGATAATGATCACTTACTTCCATTAATTGATTATGTATAATTCGCACCAGCTTATTGTTTAAAAATTGTGTACATAGATAGGTAAAACTAGTTGGAAAATTAAAGAAAGTCTTTTTTCAAGAAAGAAGTAGAAAAATGTTCCACGTTAACTAAACATTGTGATTAACTATTAAAATAATACAAACAAAAATCATACAAATACAAATTCATATCCACCCACTCGCACAATCAATCACCACACATACATTTATTCAATCTCTTACATCTTACAAATACACACACTTTTGCAAAATCTCTTATCAAATTACAGATACGCACACACATCAAGCACATCACCCACCCACTCTAAACTATTAATGATCACACATATCATATAATCACACTAAATCATCTAGAATATAAATAAGGAAAATATTTTATTTTATCAAGAATGGCAACCTCTATATATGGCAAAAAAAAAACAGCGAGACCTTTTTTTTCTCTATTCTACACCTCGTTTTGTTTGCTCTTTCTTGTGTCTTTTGTAAAACTAAAATGTATATAAATTTATTGTGTTGTAAGACTTGTAAATTTGTGTTGTCTATTCTAAAAATGTGTTTCAGTGTGTATTCTAACGGTGCGGGAACAACTGCGGCTCGGTAAACAGGCTTCAAGGAGACCTAGCACGAGACGCAGTTTCTCCCACAACGTACAACAAACTCTTTTTAAAAAACCTAGCGCTAAGTCATCATGTATGTACACCTAAGGTTTACCTCAAATAAAATTTATCTATATTAGCCAAAAAATATTAGCAACTACGTGTTGCATAACACTATCCCTGTCACGCAGGTCACATTTAAGCCCCACCCGCCGCGGTATTTTACGCCTGGGACCATTTTATCGCCTGAGTTACTATTCTATTCTATCCTAGTTCGCTGAATAAGTCCTACTAATTATTCATAATTAATATATTAATTAAAAAAACCCTCTCTGCACTCAACGATTGAAACTTTAATAACCTCGAGAACCTTGCAGGCGTAATGGCTACCATGTGGGACTGCCAACCAGAGGGTTCCGGGTTCGATTCTCGGCACTGCTAACACCTTTATGAAGAACTAAATTTGTTGAAGTCGGTCTGGGTGTTAAATATGTATCGATATAAAGTATTTATGTAAATAAAATGTAGTCAGTTGTGTTAGCAACCATAATACCAACTAGAAATGGAGTATGGGGCTAACCAGCCCTATGTGAAATGTGTCCTAATATTTATATTTATTTTTTAATTTATTTAAATTACGTTTTATTTTCAGGTTTCTTGACGATCGCTGCTTCTTTATAGACGACCGTAATTCTTTATACGAAAGCTTCGTGCTTAATGGACAATGGACCTGTTACTTCGTTTCTCGATTTTACGGTACTCCAGGGCCTAAGTTGACAATGCACATAAATATAATCAATAACAGGATATATCTTCTATACAAAGATGGAACTATGTTGTGGGTTGATCCTGTACAGAGGAACTTCATCAAATTGCTTCAACAAGCCAAAGATCTTTCTAAGAAAAGAAAAAAAAATTATAAAAAGCATTTACCTTGGTATTGTATAGTCGATAATGGTATGTCAAAACTTGAAGCCTTAAATTAGTTAGTATCACATAGAAATAATCCGCTAAAATTTTAGGGGATTTCTGCGGGGCTAGCAGTAGTGGAGAATTCTACCGGGTGGGGAAATATTTTGTTCGTCCTTGCAACCTTTATTACCCTTTGTTATAATGCTGCGATTGAAGTTAAATTTTAATAAGTTTCTTAAAAATCTTTAAAACGCAAATAATATTTCTCATTTTATTATAAAAAAAGCTCGAAAGGGATTATACTTGAATTCCTTTTTCCCCAACCTCCAAATTGTAAATCGAGGATATTTATCATTGTCCAATGTCAATCGAGGATAATTATCCCGTAAAAACTGGGAAACAACAGGGAATACGCGGAGATGCTATGTCCACGATAATTATTTCCACTAACAGGTGGAAAAATAGTAGAAAGACCTCGTCCCGTGCTAGCCCTGCTTGTAGAATCCCTAACCAAACAACCAATCATCGCTCAAAAGCAATACAAACGTTTTGAGCTGTATTAAGGTTTAATTGTAGGCTACATTTAATATTTTGAATTATAATTTCTTCTCATTAGTGTGATGTGATTTAGAGGGTTAGGATTGTTCCATAATTTATTTACAGATAAACCAATGTGTAATGGAAACAATCAAGTTGAAAGTAGAGGTCGCCTAAACATAGATAGCTCACTATATACATCAAAATTTGATGTTGATGTGTTTTTACATGAAGTTGTGGGTGTGTCTTGCATGCTGCAGTATGGAGATTTGCTCTTTCTTGGATACGATGACGGAACTGTAAGTACCATACCAATACACGGTAACTATCGCAAACCTTTTTTTTTTTTTTTTGTTGACGAGGGGGAAATCTTCTACAAGATACCTGGCTACGATGGGGCGCAGCCAGGTTATGTGGGATTTGTACCCACTAAAACCCCCCCGGTGACCTGCCTCTGTGCTTAACGGAGGTCTCCGGGTTCTTCCGGGAAACACTCCGGAGACCTCCTTGCACTGCGCTGTGGCCCTTCTCGCGACGGTGACGGTCACTCGACGCCGTCGTCGTTCACCCCGGACTCGATGGAGTGGGTGTCGGAACCCCATCTCCGAACACCCTCGAGTCTGATGCCCCTTTTAGTCGGCTCTTACGACAGGCAGGGGCAATACCGCAGCCTTATTCTTTCACCCAGGCTGCAGGGTTAATGAACGCGTATTATTGCCTCGGCCACTGCGGCGGCGGTTTCTCCGCGTGGGATCTTCCCTTTCCCGGGCTCGTTCTGCGATTTCTTTTTGCGAAATAACACTTTCGCAAAACGCAATCGCAGCTAGCCATGCGGATCGTCCCTTTAGCATAGCTGACACTAGTCCCTCTGGAGACAGGTTTAGTCCAACTAAATCCGTCAGAACCTGCCTTTCAGAACTCCAAGCTGGGCACACTTCTAGTGTGTGCTGCGCGGAGTCTATTTCCGCTCCGCAATGATGACACTGTGACGTGCGCTCGCGGCCAATCCTGTGCAGGTACTCACCAAAGCACCCATGAGCTGTTAAAATCTGCGTGAGTCGAAACGTAACAGTTTCCTTCCTCCTTATCCAAGAATTGAAGCTTGGAAGAATTGCACCAACAGCACGCTGTTGCACGTTACGCGGCTCGTAGAGTCGCTCGTACCATTTTTGCAGCGCTCGTTGATGCTCTTCCTTTTTTATTGTCGCCTTAGTCATTGGGTCGGGGGCATTGACCGAGTGTAGCCGCTCGTACACACAAGCATCCATACCGGCAAGTATATCCAGAGGTATAAATCGGGCAATGAGGGTCGACGCCTCAAAAGAAATAGTGCGGTAACCGCGAGCAACTCTAATAGCTATCAGACGTTGTACACTATTTACGATATCCCGGCAGCGTTTTACCTTTGATAGCCGCTCTGCCCAGACCGGTGCGCCATAAAGAGCCATTGATCTGACGACCCCGCAGTAGAGCCGCCGTACATTCTCATTTGGTCCCCCCAGGTTTGGGAGTATCCTGTGCATGGCACCAGCTACTTTCTTAACACGGGGGACCAATCTACGAAAGTGTTCGTTGAAGCTCCACTGTCCATCCAAGATAAGCCCAAGATATTTTAAGTTCTGACCCACTGTTACACTTACGTTATTTACGCAAATTGAAGAGATCGATTCTTCCCTTCCCCGTCGAGACCTTTGGAACCACAGCACTTCCGTCTTTTGAGGTGCGATTTTAAGGCCTAACTCCTCAATTAACTATCGCAAACCTAAAGATCTACCAGGGAATGTCATTTTCTAGTGCTCGTGGCTAGCAACTACCCTCAAGCTGAAAATTTGAATGAGAATGGTATTTTTGTATCAGTTGAGACTAAGAATGAAACCCATTTTGACTATAAATAACATCAATTGCGAATGGTATTTTTTTTCCAATTAGGCCAGCTGCCTTGTGTGAAATGTGTCTATCTATTTATTTATTTACAGATAGAAATCGCTAGTCCTCGAAACAGCGAGAGTATCCGTCGCTTCAATCTTAGAGACCTACAGGAAGACCTCACAGACTTGAGAATCCTGTCCATAGAAATCTATGAAGAGGATGATCAATATTTATATATCGCGACATCAACACAACTTTTTCGTTTTTGTATTTCTCATGAAAACTGTGATGAGGACATGTGGAGAGATGAAGTTTTTAGGAGGTGTATTGGCGAGAATTGAAGGTTTGGAATTAAGATCATCAGCTCGAAAAAAGGAAAGACCACCAATATAATCTTTATCAATTATTATATTTATATTTATTAAGACTTGCAGGGAATTAGATGTATTTACTAAAGCTAACTAAAGTAAGGTATGTTTAATTACTAAGGAAAATAAAAACAAATTGAAATTAAATACTTTGTTTTTATTATTTCAACAAAAGACCTAGCATAGATATAAAAACGATGGTTCGAATTTGATATGAAATTAAAAATTCTATTCCAAATTCGTAAAATACATGTACTTACTATAAATTATTAAAAAAACTTTCTTTGAATAAATATTTACATTAGATTGAGTTTAACTAACCCATGGGCACTCGAATTTAAGGTCGTGGCCGAAGTTTAGAGAAAGTTTCCTATTATTTTACCTTGATAAGGTAACCTTCAAATATACAATCGGAGATATGACGCATCGTTAATTAGATAATGCTTACGCAAGCAAAGAAAACATTTGAAAGTAATGTCCTCTCTTTTGCACAACTAAATGAGTGCAAGAAGAAACGAACTTTCAAAATTTTCCTTTACTGAATCGACTTATCCTAACTGAAATCTGAAAAAAAAAATGTTTTTAAATAGCATGCTTCACAAATTAAAAATATAAAATGTGCATGTAAAGTTATCCACGGCTATCGAAATAAATATTTTATTAAAAGCCTAACAAAAAACAGATACGAAAACCTATAAATTTTCTTAAATCTACAATACAAAATGTGTACCAGACACGTTTACATAAAACATAACTACATTTACAACTACATTAATTGATATGCATACTTAAAACTAATAGAAACGAATTCGAATTCATTTTAGCAAGATAGCGTTGCTGTACAAAAATCTTGTTCTGAATGAGAACCAATATAGGTACCTTGCTCAGTTGAACTGCCGCTGTAGGTATGTATATAAAAAATATAGGTACCAACAATAAAATTGAAATAATATCATTATATTATCACCTACATAAAAGTTAAATTTGAACTGAGTCTAAGACACACTGAAAAAAATCTATCATTACGCACGGTTCTAAGAGTAAAGGATTTTTCAAAATATATTATTTCGTTCCCCGTACCGCCTAAAGGAAATAACATAGAACTTTAGAGCATTTATATACTCTAAGAAAAGAATGAACCTACAATAAGTTCAAGGTAAATTCTCAATTCAAAATTCTCCATAGATTCTGCCTCTAACAGGCACCATCCACTGATGTTCTTGAAGCTTCATCGACACATCAGCGTAGGGTAATTTCGACCGTATCCTCTAGTAGTTACGGTTGGTTATAGCGGTCGGTGGCATTGGGGTTGGAACTTTAGAGCATTTATATACTCTAAGAAAAGAATGAACCTATAATAAGTTCTAGGTAAATTCTCATTTCAAAATTCTCTATAGATTCTGCCTCTAACAGGCACCGTCCACTGATGTTCTTGAAGCTTCGTCGACACATCAACGTAGGGTAATTTCGACCGTATCCTCTAGTGGTTACGGTTGGTTTTGGCGGTCGGTGGCATTGGGGTTGGAACTTTAGAGCATTTTTATACTCTAAGAAAAGAATGAACCTACAATAAGTTCAAGGTAAATTCTCAATTCAAAATTCTCCATAGACTCTGCCTCTAACAGGCACCGTCCACTGATGTTCTTGAAGCTTCGTCGACACATCAACGTAGGGTAATTTCGACCGTATCCTCTAGTGGTTACGGTTGGTTTTAGCGGTCGGTGGCATTGGGGTTGGTGTAGGAGAAGCCCCGGAAGGGCTCCTGGTCCATGGAGCGAAGGACGTGGGGCTCGCAGGCTGTGAGCCGCGGCCGCTCGCCAGTGAACGCCCGGTCGAAGTACTGCGTGTCAAGTGGGTGCCTCTGGAGGGAAGAAGATTCAGTGATCGGATTAACGAAGTAAATCGGCTTGAAAAGTAACTTATCGAATACCTACTCGAGTCTCAAAATCACAAAGCTAAATACTTATTGTAGGTACCCAATTCACGAACTTAATAATTTAATTACCTTTGAATTACGAGTAGTGATAGTACGTGCCTCATATTATGCCTTCATCTATGGTCGTAGAGGAGCCCATGATGCTAAATGTGTACCTACTTACAGCGCGTCTGGAGCTTATTCGATTAATACCTACTAATGTAGATATTATAACATGAAAAAAAATGTATGGGACCTATCTTGTCCACCGATGGAGGGTGCTACTAGGCACTTTTAAAAGTTTTATATAAATGTTAAGCAATGTTTCTTTATATAGGTTTCTGTTAATCGGCAGATTATAAGTCTTCTCGTATGCTTAAATTGTCACCTTGAAGATAAATCTACAAATTTGGCCGTTACTGAACATCAAAGTTTGAGGCCCTCTCACTCCCAAATGTTACATTTAAATTGACACTCTTATGGACGTGAATAACTTACATTAGCTTAATCTGACAATTTGTTGTATGTCTGCCACACAACTTTTTTTTCAGTCGTTATTAAAGACAATCCCACAAACGGGGAAAGCTTGTATTTGGTGGAGGTACTTTGAGTTCCAGGTATCTCCCATATCTTAATCTAAGACGCTGGGGATATTACAAAAATCCACTCTTCGGCTCCCCTACTATGTTTATTTTTTTATCCTTGATAAGTTAGCGTTTGACTACAGCTAGCCTGATGTTAAGCTGCGCTGCAGTCTACGGTGTGGCAAGCTTACCTAGAAGATACCTGTTAACTCTACTTTTGAAGGCCCCGGGATGATACCTCTCAGGAAACAGAGGCTCAGGTAGTGAGTTCCAAAGCTTCGCAGTCCTGACTTTGACTTTTGGAAACTATTATCTATATTATTTGAAAACATATACAATATTGTCTCTCCGATAGTCGGTATGCGTTGAAAATATTTGAACGTAGACTGGCCATTTCAAAATGGAATAATTTGTTTCTAAGAATTCTGAATTTAAATCAATAATGTCATTCTAATTTCAAATTTATTATGAATATCCGTTAGAAATTGCCAGTACATTATGTGAAGACCTAAAATATATGGTGCTGCGTTCATGAAACTGGGTACTTGCAGGGAGTATGGCAGTAAGCTTACCACTCGTGGTCGGAACGGCGCGTCGAGCTCGCGTCTCTCCAGCCGGTCCCAGTGTATGGGCGTGAAGAACTCCTGCTCCCGGACGTCGCCGTGCATGCACTCCGCGCCACCAAGCCGCGTGCGCGCGTCTTTGTCTAACAACTGAAACGGACAATACAGAACCGTATACAAGGTGTTGTACATAGGTGTGACAATACTTATACTACGCATACCTAGACATATTTAGAATTACCCTAAAGCAGTTGTTAGACAAAGCCGCGTGCGCGCGTCTTTGTCTAACAACTGAAACGGACAATACACAACCGTATACAAGGTGTTGCACATCGGTGTGACTATACTTATACTACGCATACCTAGACATATTTAGAATTACCCTAAAGTATACAGAAAAAATAACAGTCTGTAAGTGGTTGAAAGGTGATGAATGAGTGAAAGAGGGATGAATGGGATTTATATTATATTTTTATTATTGTCTTGTTTTTTGTTTAATAATTTTTTACTGTTTTGTTAATTGGGTATTTGAAAAAAAAAAAATTTGTGATATATAGAAAGATTATATATTAGTTTTATAACAAAAATATTTTTTTATTATTTTTTTTGCAATAATTCAAAAGTTATTTCAAAATAAAAATTAATTTTTGAATCCAGTACCGAAGATACGCCGACAACTCCCGAACAAACCCGAGCGCGTGTGACGTCATAATGTTAGTTTTCACTCAGACACTCAATGCAGTTGATAGGAAAATAATGAATACAAAGTATAATAAAACTAACATTATGACGTCACACGCGCTCGGGTTTGTTCGGGAGTTGTCGGCGTATCTTCGGTACTGGATTCAAAAATTAATTTTTATTTTGAAATAACTTTTGAATTATTGCAAAAAAAATAATAAAAAAATATTTTTGTTATAAAACTAATATATAATCTTTCTATTTATCACAAAAAAATATTTTTTTCAAATACCCAATTGTAATAAGTGCATTTACTAGTTTTTAAGTTAATAATATAATAAACATAGGCGGTTTGGCTGGAATGCTGTAGGTTTATGTTTATATTTAAATATATGAATAAATAAATAAATTTAGGATTCAGTACACAAGGTTTTATTATTTTAAGTATCATAGATTTCCAAGTAATCGCAAGTTGAACTTCAACGAAAACTTTAAGAGTTTTATAACTAGAATCTCGTCCCGCTAGGGCTCTAAAATAATCTGAGTAGCAAAGAGAAATAAAATATAGCCTATGTTACTCGGAGATAATGTAGCTTTCCAACGATAAAAGATTTTTTTTTTTCAAATAGGTCCTTAGTTTCGGAGCCTATCCGCGTCAAACAAACAAACGTTTCCTCTTTAATATTGGTATAGACCAAGGCTGGATAAGCATAAGCAGCCCACTATATGTTCCCACTGCTTGGGCTCGGGGCCTTCTCTCACGAGGAGAGATATATAGGCCATAATCCACCACGCTGGCCAAGTGTGGGTTGGTGGATGACACACGTCTTCGGATATTGTGGTCCTCAAACATGCCGGTTTCATCACGATGTTTTCCTTCACCGTAAAGCGAGTGCAAATCCACACATAACTTGAAAAACAAGTCATTGGTGTAGGGTTGGTATGGAACCAGGGGCCGTCTGATTGAAAAGCAGACGTTATTATTACGCTAGCCAAGCTTACCCTGGTGAGTACAGTGAGCGCCTGGTGCGACAGGAACCGCGGGTAGGAGGGCATCTCGTTGCAGATGGACCAGAACAGCTCGTCCTCGTCGCACCCGCTGAACGGGCTCTGACCGATCAGCATCTCGTACAGCAGCACGCCGAACGACCACCAGTCCACCGCCTGGTTGTACTTTAGCCCTTTTATTATCTGGAAATAAATAAATAACATAAATAACTTTTTAGGCACATATTATCCGTTCCTATGTTGAATGACATTAGCCCATTTGTACTATCTGTTAAAAAAAGTCCAAGTTCCAAGTTTTAGTTTTACCCAGACCAGCTCCCGGTATGTCAACAGTTGCGGCGAAAATGTGTTTATACCGGGAGCCGGTGTTTCAACATACAAGTGGTTATGAACCAAAATACAAAATATTTTATCTCTCCTTTTAAAATTGTGTACGTACATGTAATGCATATCGTAAATAGTATTAGGTAACAATAAAATGTGTGGTACGTTATAGAGACGCTGTGCCCCGCGCTAAGTATCTTTCGATCCTGTGCTGCGGGGCAACAGTTTCATCCGCACCAAGTCAAGCTTGCAACGCCCCGCGGTGTTACAGCGTTAATCCGGGATTAAAGTGTCAGGCAATAAAGATGCATCAATCAGTGTGTGTTTGTTACTTCATCACGCTCAAACCGCTGAACCGGTTTCGAATGAAAATTGGTATGCAGATAAGTGACCCTGGATTAACACTAAGACTCCTTTTTATCCTGGATTAAGACGAGTAACACCGCGGGCCGCAGCTAGTAGGAAAATAAAATGTATTTTATTAAACCTCAGGCGCCATGTAATCCGGAGTCCCACAGAAGGTGTCGGCAGTCTTGTCCAGATAAATCTGTAACTTGCACATTCCGAAGTCAGCTATTCTCACGTGCCCGTCAAAATCTAGCAGAATGTTGTCCAGTTTCAAATCCCTGAAAAAAAAAACAAGAGGTATTTATGACTCACATTTATGTCAACATATCATGAGAAAAACAAGTTTTTATTTCTCATTTTTACTTCACCTACTTCCTTAGCCACTTAGTTATTGTTTTTATGACTAATGACCGTGTCCAAAAGACTAATAAAACACAGGTAGCGATTCGTCAAAGTAAATAAGCGTGTGTTTTTATGTCGCTAAAAATAATGAAAGATTCTGTTTTCGACAAAAAAGGTAGGTTCGATATCCCTGAAACGTCGACTCATGTTACTAAATTTGTTTTTTAATATACTTCCACTCACGTTAAATTAATTTCTCTTATTATTACACTTAATGGGCCAGCGCTTTCTTCATCTCGCATAATCTAAGATGCAGCGCGTTTGTCCAGAAGAAGGCGGTGAACCGCCTTCTTCTCTTGCCTAGAAAACTGGCAGATTATAAATATAGAGGTAGGAGATGTCTGGTTTACACGGCGTGGTAGAACGTGAGGAGGTTGTGGAATCCTTTAGAATTTTACATCATGGTAATTAGCACAAAGAAGGTCTTTACTAACTATCTAATTTTAGAGTGTTTGCCAAAATCTTACTAAAAGCATTTGAAGATCAGAGAGAGAGAGAGAGCTGAATCCTGAATCACTACCTGTAAACGATGCCTCGTTTGTGAAGGAACTTGAGCCCGGACACGATCTCTGCTGCGTAGAACCTGGCTCTAGCCTCGGGGAACCTCCCGCTCTGCTGGATGTGGAACATCAGATCGCCACCGTTGAGGTACTCCATCACGAAGAACAGATGGGACTGTTAACATGTACGAGTTTTTCAGAGATAGGTTTTTCTTTTGGCGCGCTAAGTGTGGTTTAATATTAGGTCGATATTGAGCGTCAATCTAGATGTTAGGTAAATGGATACTTTACTAAATTACTGGTTTAATGCAATCAAGATACAAAATATAATTATGAATACATTAATCAACATATAGCGTCAATATAAAACATAATTAAAATTACAACATGACATACATATTAAAATACATTGGTTGAATCCTAGTCAAAACGTAAGCCTACGCGTTGTCAAAAATGGGTTTAATTGAGTTGCGTTTCTAAAATACTTTGAAATTGCCGCAAGACCGACAGTAATCGTTGTTGTGACGCTTTTTTTTATTGTCCGAATAGTTTTTACTAACAGTTTAGTGTTCCTAATTTATGGTTCACTCACATCGGTCTGAAAAGTAGCGAATAGATGACACAGGTAGGGGTGATTCGTGCCAAGAGCCAACACTTTTCTCTCGATCAACGTGCACTCCACATCGTCGTCCTCCAAAACGACGTCCTTCTTCAAACATTTTACAGCGTAGTAATACTCCGTGTCTCGCAGCTCGGCTAACAGCACCTGCGGAAAAAGTACGTATAAAATTTAATGAAGAGCATAAAAAATAATAGTCTCGCCATTGCCAAATAGTTAGATAACCGCTCCATCAATTACAACGATTAGCATAATCTAAACAACGAGTCAGCAATAAAAAGTATCGAATAGAGAACAAGTTGATGAAACCTAAACGAAATTAGTTTTGATAAATGTAGCAGGAAACAACCGTGACAAGCGCGCGACGTCCAGATTTCATTTTATATCGCGAATAATATATCATGCTTTCTCCGTATTCTTGGCCCGCACTCAAAGGCGAATTGGGCCAACCACCGCAACCAGGAAGACGGCGCAACCTGGCTCACGTAATGCACGAATAATATTCACCCGCTAATAAACATCTTGCGAAAATGTAAAGCAATTTTAGCGCTTCACAATCGGCATCCTTAATTGCATCCTGGATGCCAAAGCCATCAAATGGACCGTAAAATTTTGAATTTCAAAGGGCGCTCTAACTATGAACAGTTACTACAATTTCTCTTTTACTGTGGATACGGACAATAGAAAGCAAATCGGGTGAAACTGTAAACTAGAGTGGAATGACCTGAAGAAAATAGAGACTAACATCCGCAAAACTGCCGCAGTAAATGAAAGATGTTCATGTTAGACACCGAGTAGTAATTGCGTTGGATTTGGCGATAGTGCCGGGGGCCGATGACACGTGCTCCCTGACGCTGTAAAGGTGGCCAGTGATGTAGCCACCCGAAATAGAGCGCCAGTCTGTGTAGTGGACAGGTGAGCCGCGAGAGAGCTCCCAATGCACGGGCACGGTGCCACACGGCGACTCTGAGGTTACGGTCAACAATATAAAGGGCTGTTTTCAGCAATACATCAAACCAACTCATCATTAAACGTGTGCGTCTGCTGATTACGCAGATATCAAATGCTACCCTATTAACTCGTACCTATGACGTAATAAAAGAAACTCTAATCTTGGAACCGTATAGCTGTGTCTGTCAATCGAGTTAGTTATTCCTATAAATATTTCAGCAGTTAGATAAATTCAAGCCAGTCTCCCAGGTTCATTGCTCTTTGCGCTGCGATGAATATTATTTGACATTTCTCGGGCTTTGATGTTCTTCGCGTCATAATCTTTCTTAGCAGCTCGTCTCCTAGATTCTGTGGCGGGCCAGAGGATCAAATAGTATTTTATTATCCCTTGTCAAAACAAACGAGCCGGATAATATATTTCCTATGTGGACTGGTTTATATCATAGGAGGGAAAAGACATTCAGGGAATCAAAGAATTAGCGTAAGCGTAAGCAGTTTCTAGAATTTCCACATTTTTGTTTTTGATTCAAGGAATTATGAAATTCCATATTTTATTCATGCCTTGTTACTACACGCTGCGAGAGGACTGTCTAAGGATAAGGGCGCAAATGCAATTACATCAAAACATTCCGAGTGTCCGAGGCGGATATTCAGTGACCTACTTCTTGATCTATTCTAGTGAGAGCTCAGGTAGTAATATCTATTTCCACTTGGTTTCTTAACACTTTGACACAGTTTTCGTGCGCTATGCAAGATTTTAAGTGCAGACCTGACGTTAAAATCTGAAGGTGTTGACATATAGTGGGTGAAAAGGTTCGAGAATATGTGTGGAACATATTTTGCTGCAGAGGTGTTGTAAACGTACAGTAAATCTTCTATACTATAAGACTCTTTGTCCTGACTTATTCATTCATTCATTCATTCATTCATCTATAGACAACGCAGAGCCCAAACGGCTGGTCCTAGGGTTGTGAAATTTGGAGGGTGTATCTGTTTTGGTATGTAGACGCGTACTAAGAACGGATTTTTGGAAATTCCACCCCTAAGGGGTTGAAAGGGGGTAAAACAGTTTGTATGAAACTTCTTTGTTTTTAAATTTATAGCAATGAAATTTGGAATATGTATAGTATATGTAAAATTAAAAATAATGGTATCAAGTTTTTTTGCCAGGGGTGAACTAAGGGTTTGTAATAGGGGGTGAAAGTTTGTATGGAAAATTCTTTATTTATCAAGTTAAAGTCTTGAAAGTTGTTATGGTATTAGTTTATTAAATGTTCAAATTAAAATTAAAAAAACTTTTGCCAGGGGTGCATTAAGGGGGATGCCATGGGGGTTTAAAGTTAAAAATGAAAGTTTTGTGTTTTTGAACTTAGAGGTGTACAATTTGGAGTGTGTATATATTTTAGTACTTAAACGTGTACTAAGAATAGATTTTTGGAAATTCTACCCTTAAGGAGGTGAAAGGGGGTAAAACAGTTTGCATGAAACTTCTTTGTTTTTGAACTTCCAGCAATGAAATTTGAAAAATGTATAGTTTATGTAAATTTAAAAATAATGGTATCAAGTTTTTATGCCAGGGGTGAACTAAGGGTTTGTAAAGGGGGGGGGGGGGGGTGAAAGTTTGTATGGAAAATTCTTTATTTATCAAGTTAAAGTCTTGAAAGTTGTTATGGTTGTAGTTTATGTGGTGGTTAAAATAAATTTGTAATAATATTTGCCAGGAGTGCATTAAGGTATGCCATTGGGGTTTAAAGTTCAAAGGGAAAGTTTTGTGTTTTGAATTTAAATACTTCTGAATTGGAATTTAAATATGAAATTCACTTAGTGGTATGGTTCACGTATTCTAATTATTTATATTAAAATAATGGCTTGAAGAAAACGATCAAATCTGTGGCATCATCACCAAAGTAGCTAAAAACAGAGGTTAACTGGATCTCAGGAATCGAATGCAGACAGACACATGCGGCTCATTTTGATATCGTAGCAATGTAATGTTTATATAAAATTGGCACGGGAATAGGATACAATAGAATGTTTCCACAGTTTACACGAAAAGCGACCTACACGCGGGCGGAGCCGCGGGCAACCTTTAGTAAATCAATAAATTATTATTTATAATTAATCTATACTATAAGAATCTTTGTCCTGACTCATCTATAGACAACGCAGAGCCCAAACGGCTGGTCCTAGGGTTATGAAATTTGGAGGGTGTATTTGTTTTAGTATGTAGACGCGTACTAAGAACGGATTTTTGGAAATTCCACCCCTAAGGGGGTGAAAAGGGGTAAAACAGTTTGTAGGAAACTTCTTTTTTTTTGAATTTTTAACAATGAAATTTGGAATATGTATAGTTTATGTAAAATTAAAAATAATGGTATCAAGTTTTTTTGCCAGGGGTGAACTAAGGGTTTGTAATGGGGGGTGAAAGTTTGTATGGAAAATTCTTTGTTTTTGAACTTCCAGCAATGAAATTTGAAAAATGTATAGTTTATCTGAAATTAAAAATAATGGTATCAAGTTTTTTTGTCAGGGGTGAACTAAGGGATTGTAATGGGGGTTGAAAGTTTGTATGGAAAATTCTTTGTTTCTGAACTTCCAGCAATGAAATTTGAAATATGTATAGTTTATCTGAAATTAAAAATAATGGTATCAAGTTTTTTTGTCAGGGGTGAACTAAGGGATTGTAATGGGGGGTGAAACTTAGTATGGAAAATTCTTTATTTATCAAGTTAAAGTATTGAAAGTTGTTATGGTAGTAGATTATTAAATGGTTAAATTAAAATTAATGTTTTTTTGCCAGGGGTGCATTAAGGGGGATTCCATTGATTCCAAAGTTTTGTGTTTTTGAAATTAAATATTTCTGAATTGGAATTTAAGTATGTGGTTCACTTAGTGGTATGGTTCACGTTATTTACATTAAAATAATGGCTTGGAGAAAACGATCTAATCTAATCTGTCGCATCATCACCAAAGTAGCTAAAAACAGAGGTTAACTAGATCTCAGGAATTGAATGCGGAAAGGCAGATGCAGAGCTCATTTTGATATCGTAGCAATGTAATGTTTATAAAATTGGCACGGGAATAGGATACAATAAAAATATTCCACAGGGTACGCGAAAAGCGACCTACACGCGGGCGGAGCCGCGGGCAACCTCTAGTCATAAAATGTAACCAAATGGGTGCCAAATCTGTATTTTAGGAATGGATGATACTTGTATAATTCATAATGTACATATGAAATACTTTATATACATGGATTTGCTTTGTGATATTTAAAATGATAGTATCGTCTAATTACACTACAGTGAGCTAAATGTAAGCATGATTGCGGTGACTCTGTAAAATAATTTCCGTTACTGTGATTCATCATCATCGTCAAAGACTTCTAGTTAATTAAATTTACGTGCCTAAATTTTTCAATCTCAATCTAAGTGTTTTTCTATCCCAACCGATCCAGGAACCGTAGATCTGGCTTATATCCTAGTAAAAGCCAGCCAAGCGAGATACTGTAGTAAAGGTCCGTCTAGCCCGCTGAACTTCTGCCAATGATTTCTACATCAAAAGTGTAAAATAAAAAATGGTACCTACATATTGAACTCCCAAAAAATATGTCAACTACATTAACACACATTGAATGTATATTTGGTGCCAAATGTAAATAAAAATCATACCTTTAAACTTTTGTTTAATAAATCTTTATTAATAATCTTAGTAAACATCTTTTATTTTTAAAATTGAAACCTTCTAGACTACAGGCTGTCATTCTTAATCTGATAGACATAAACATCGACTACATTCTGTATTTCATTTCTAAACGAAAACAACTTTTCACGCGGAATTTTGCGAACATGTGGTAAAAGGCTTCTAAAAAATAGTAGATGTTCATCTTCATCTTCTGTTCTCGCTTGCTTTGACAAGTAATTCATTTTCTTTGATTCACTGTCGCATGTTCTGCTTCTTTTACTCTGAGGTTCTAAATCGGTTCCCGATGGATCAGCTGTACTACCATTTTCTTCTAACAGTTGTGTATCTGCACCGCAAGTATTCGTATTATATTTCACGTCACTGGAATCGTTTGAATCATCGTGGACAGAGTTTGAGAGAGGATCCGTAAAATTATCTTGGGTGAAAGCATGCTGCTCTTCAAAAGCGCTGGCTTGACCACGTTTCGACACTTTTCTCGCTTTGACAATATCTTTGAGGAACGTCAGGTTTGAGTAATATGGCCACTTTGGCGCATAAGCCTCATCTACGTTAAACAGCATGGCATGTTTTCCATACTCAATTGAAAACTGATCCCTGAGGTATTTCCATTTCTTCCTTAACTTATGTTCTGTAAGAGAAACCATCTGTGTTTATTATGCTAATACCTATTTAAACCTAGTATGGCAACTTGTACTTATTCCAATAAATTATAACAAAAATGCACTTAACAAAAACAAAACAATAATACAAATCTAATTCACTCATTCATCACCTTTAATCAGATTGACCTTTGCATTGTATGACTACTGTTTGGTAAAGTATCTCACACGTGCTCCATTATCTTATATATAAAATTTCCGTGTCACAGTGTTTGTTACCGTACTCCTCCGAAACGGCTTGACCGATTTTTTCCAAATTTTATATGCGTATTCAGTAGGTCTGAGAATCGGCTACTGTATATTTAGAAATAATTATTAAGGCAAAACAATGTTTGCCGGGTCAGCTAGTTATACAATAAAAAACAACTCACCGTCTTCATTCATCTCTGCACTTATGTCTCTCCAACATTTGTCAACAATGAGCCGGTTCCAATATTTTTTATCTCGTTTGTCCCAGATAGGTGAGCTTTGGTATACTTGTGCAATTAAAAGTTCTATATCCATTTTGAGCAACGACGATGTTATTACGCGTTGTTCACAATACTAGCAACAAATGACAGCAGATGGTTTACCGACGCCGCGCCGATCGGAACTGGTCGGCCGGTTTCGGCGCTGATCGGAGCCGGTTGGACCGCTCGGCTTGGGCGACGTATGAACGTAACGTACCGATTGCCTGCGCCGGCCACCTGCGCTAACCAGCGCTATTAGTTGTCTCCGGACGCGGGTTTCTGGCTGAATTATTATTATATAAAATAGTTCCAATGTCATTCTTCAAATAAAATAATAAATACAATAAATAGCCCATTTATGAAACATTGGATTACAACAATAATACCCTAATTTCTTTCATATACATCAATTTATTTTTGCTGTTAAGTTGTCAAGATAAATGTATGCTCTGTTATCTTTAATAGTTTATTTATCTTTAGTTTTAATTTTTTTCTTAACACCGTGTATAAAAGTTGTACCTACTCTATGGACTTTGTGTCCGAAAATAAAGATTTTATTATTATTATTAACCATAACCATATTATCTAGATATAGGTACATAAGTTTATGCTGTGTAAAAAATACACACACTTGTTTTGTACCTATATGAATACGCCCTAACCCTTACCCTTTATTTTTTAGTATCAGCGAGACAAGGTCACGTCGGACAATCAGTTCTCTCATTTCAAAGCACGACTTGTAATTACCGAGCGCTATCACCTTGAAAACAATGCTTTTGTTTACGTTTGCCGATAAGTTACGTGTTACAAATAGTTTTGTAAGTCGTCAGGAGGAGTTAAATAGACGTCTGTATTGTCACCGTTTCCAATATAGCTCTTTCCATCAACAGCTAAATGCTCATCCCCGTCCGTTGCAAATCATCGTGTCTCGAAGTACGGGCGATATTTTCTTGGCAAAATTTCTCGTTTCAGTTTTTAGTTTATTTCGGGATGAGAACGCTTCCACTTTGTGTCATCTACGAACTTGTTAGTCGTCTCTTTTGTATATAAGAACAATGTGAAAATAATTAATTCACGTGATTAAATTCTAGCTTGAGTCTGAAGGAATTTCAGTATTGCATCAATACCTTCCTAAAAATACATGTTGGTCGTAGTAAGAGATTGCAATCACGTTGTGTTCTGGCACCGATGCGAATGCATACGATCTGGGTCAGCCGCAGAGTAAACGCTTATCGCTTTTAAGACTCTACATCGATAAACTGTAATAAGTACGTAACTCTTCAGTAACTAAGACATTTACATACTCAGGAAAGTACCTACGAATTGCATAAACAATTTTATGAACAAACCAAAATTAAATCAAAAACAATTCAATATAATTAATTCTCTTTTACCTTTAGCAAAATATCAGACGAGTAATTTCATATTTATGACATAACTTAGAATATAATGTTCTTTGACCCTATCCTTCTAAGCGCGGGTACAGCATGCCTCCTAAGACAAAACTATACGAATGTGTTTTTTGTTTTCATTTATTTATTTTATTTGATAAATTAAACGCCTGAGATACATTAGGATATTTAATAATTCAAGATTACTTTATGACGATTCGAATAAAATAATCCAACACATCTTGTTTCACCACAGATAGATACAACATTCTTTAATGAACACAATATTTTAATTAAGTATAGGTACAACGACAACACAAATAACACAAAAAAATAAGTTTTACCTAAATTTAGTGTGCCACAATTGGCGGTCTTATCGCTTAAAGCGATCTCGGCCACCATATACAATTTTAGAGCCAAATCTCAACTCCTTAGATGGTGTATTTTGAAAAATTTAAATTGCGCTAAATCTAAGCCTCACTAGAAAGATTATTCATGCTCATAGTTCAGAGTAAGAGAAGTAGGGACATACCTTTCCAAAGCTTCCTTTTCCCAGCACCTTGATGAACTGGAAGTCTTCTATCATGTACTTCCTGAACCGTGGAATCGAGCGCGCCGGCGGCGTGAACCTTCCGGTCTTCCGGAAAATTCCGTAGGCTGTCGATTGCTCTGAAAAATAAGAAATAAATTAGAAAACTCTACCATGTTCCACGAAGCTTGGATCATAAATCAATCCGCCAACTTTCCAAAAAAGATGATTGTGATTGATGAAACAAATGGCCCATTTATTTGAATGTCTCTAGAGCTGGAACGAATGGATGATACGAGTAAGAATGTGGTGTGAAAATAGTGTGACAGGAATTAGCGGGCCTCTCGCCTTCAGAATCCACAAAATTATTAAAATTTTCCCGACCTAATAATATTTGTAAGTGTATATAAATAAATAAATAATCAACCACTTTTGATATTAACCAAAAGGACCAGATTCTTGCAGCCAATGACTTTATGACTGGCTAAAGTACTGAACTCTGTCGGTCAGTTATATATACGTTCTTGTATGTTGAAAAAAGTATAATTCATAATATAAATTAGCATAAATAATTGTTTCTTGCTTTTTGTGTTCACTAAAGAATTATCTTTTTATCTATTTATTAAAAAACGTCTCGCCTGGCTTTACTTCTAGTAGGGGTTTCCGACATTTCTATAAAAAAATAATATATATTTCAACTAAAATCAAAACTCTGAGCAAGTATTATTATATCTGATCAGAACCTTCCTCATGAACCACTGTAAAAGTGGAAACTGTATCAAAATCTGCTGAATCGTCTTTGACTTTAGAGCGAACATACAAACAGACAGACGCGGCGGCGGCGGGAGACTCGGATTAGATTTAGATATTATTATATTTAGCGAAATAGTAAAGTGATTTTAGTCGAAACAGTACTTATTTTAATATAAATAAGGACTTAGTATAACATCTTTATTAGTGCTATTCGTCTTTAGTTATTTATGTTGTAAACAACTTTGCTTATCTATTTTCGCTAATGGATCATAATTTACCAACTAAGCTTCACCATTATTCAATTGATTAGCGTCATAGCTTCAATTTTATTATGAACGTTAATTTATTATGGTTATGTACTCGTATATTTATTCCCTGTATTATTTTAACTGACTATGTTAAAAACAGCAGATTTTTAATTCGTCAAATGCTTATTTTAAATCTTTTTTGTCCCGTAATCCAGTGTCCCTTTGGCACCAACACGGAATTTTATGACGGAATCTCAGAAAAATCGAGGGCAACTACAATTTTATGGGGACGCATGATGTGTATATGTGTATGGTTTTTTATTGCGTGATATATGCAAATTTCACCGATACACATATCGGTGAAATTTGGTAAAGAGATAATTTAGACCCTGGATTAACACACATGCTACGTGTTAACCCATATCTACGCGGGTGACACCGCGGACCGCAGCTAGTGTGGTATATAAAACTGTTAATGTACTATACGAGAGATATAATAACAGTCTGATACTCATTATCATGTTTCAAAGCTGATGATGGAAGGAGCCCCCTTGCTCATAAAACTAGTTTTTTTTTAATGATGAATAGGCGTACGTTTGCCTCAGCTAGCCTGATGTTAAGCTTTGCTGTGGTCTAAGATGTATTTTCGCTTGCCTAGAAGGTATCTATTTACTCTAGATTTGAAGACCCCCAAATTGTACTAGTAAAAGAGTTACTTGAAGCCTGTTTGTCTAAATTAGTTTTAGTAGTTTTGACTAAAATACCATATTAATTGACCGTTTATTTGAGTGGTTTTGCTAAACAACAAAATGTGTTTATGCTTTGGGGTCGATGGCAGTTACGATATGATTCAAGTTCACGATTGTTTATTTTCCGTTCTGCCATCGTAGTATGACATAATTTTCAAACATGTGCGATATATTAATTCTCTTTCACCTCGTGTGGGATCGCGAACGTCGCTAAAAATATTAGCTCCGACTGAGCAATATCAAGGTCGCCGCGATAATTGCGGATTATCACGGGATTTGGTTGGAAAATCCATTTGGATGAATAAAGTATCGCCCCTCCGTTACTCTCACTAGAGAGTAACGGTGTAAGTCACTAGACTTACACCGGTTCATTGATTCAAATTCAAATTCAAAATGTCTTTATTAGCAACACAAATATACAGAAATTTTGCACCCTGTGCTTCGTTATTAGGGCATAGATTAAACAAATTAAAATTAATTAGGTACTTAATACTATACTAAGATATTAACATTTAAATTATTATTAATTTATCCTCAAATTACTGACATGTGAATAGTGACATGAGTGTTAAAATCTCACATCCTCGAGTGCAAACGGCAATTTGTGTAGTTATACACACTTACTAATCAGTTCTCTAGCAGGCGAATCTATGATACCAATATTTCATTTAAATTTAGCTAATTAAGTGCGTCTCTGTAAATCTCAACATTCATGTACCAGTATTTCATTCCTTGATTCTATTTTACGATATTCTGTAATGTATGTATTTATAAATATATGTAGCGGTGGTGGTATTACATGTGCCTTAAACTAATAATTGATGAGTGCAATTAGTTGATTTGGCAAAGAAGCTATCTCTTTAGTTGTTGCCGATCTCTACGTAGCGCTATATGTGAATTTAGATCTGAATATCTCGCGTTGACAATAGTATTTAGTCCGTTTATTCTGTTACGTAGCCACTAGGTTCACCGCAAGCTTTGCGTAGGTAAATAATTTCGATCGTCTAGAAGTCTGGCCAGCGACGTTAGCAATTTACGTAAGAAAATTATGACGACTTTCGATTATAACAACTGTAGTAAGTATACAGAGTGCGTAAAGGTCATCTGTTCCCTTTTGTTTCATATCTAACGGCTTCGTTACTTTTGCTGAGCATTCTCCGATTCTCCTTCATCTTTTAGCTATTGTGCGTCACGCCATTTCACTATTTCGGTTCCGTTTGAATTACGTTGAATGTTTATTTACGTTTTGTGTTTTGTTACCTGAAATTTGCATGAGCTTTTCAAAATTCTGGGTAGGTAAGCGTCAAGTTTTCCTGTTTGTGTTTCACCTTCTCGTATTTCTCAACAAAAAATACTAAAGTTTCAAACGCTCATTTCGTTGTTAATAGTCTCAGAAAAGTCATTTCCCTTTCTTTGTTTGCCTACATTTTAAAATAAGACTTAAAAATATGTGATACAAGAAGATTATTTTCATAAATGAGGCTGTGAGGCGAAGAAAATAATATATGGAGACAAGCTCAATTCTTTCATATGTAGGTACTAAATTTAATATCTCTAAATGACTTAGCCAAAAGATAAACAGCGAGATAAAATCTTCTTTTGATTCAAGCTTTCAGTTCGGTCTCAGAAAATTTGCAGAGCTTCACGCGGCTTTAACCTCATTATTTTCATGTGCGATTTTGGTGAGATTTATATTACCAGTAGGTGTTTGTTTCCCGATCGTAAACAACAGCAATCATTCACATTGATGAGACCAAGTTCAGCGTCACAAGGTCTTTTCCTCGAATTACGAGTACTGTTTTTAGTTTGGTTGTGTTTCCACTCATTACTTTGTAATATAATTAGGATTACTAATGAATTTGAGTATTGGCCAATAGGTACAACATATTAAGATTCATTTGACGACCTCGTTCATGGACCTCGGTGACCATGCCGGACTACCAACCAGAGAAAGAGTTAGATACCCGGCACGGCTAACATCTTCGTAATGAACTAAATTTGTTGGCTGTTGGTCTGGGTATTCAATAATTATCGTCATAAGTGTTTATGTATGTATCAGTTGGGTATCAGCAACCATAATACAAACTAGAAATGGTTTAGTATGTGGCTAACCAGCCGTTTATGAAATGTGTATAATCCTAATTTTTATTTAGTACAAAATTTGTGTCATTTGTTTCATGACGCTGTAAGGATTTAAAGGTAGTGCAACTAGTGTAATAAAATAACTCCAGAGCTCAACATATTCATAACTGCAGCAAGAATGCGGAACTTGTAAAACGCGGTTGCGGGTTACGTCGGCGCTGAAATACATACAGAAAAGCCTCTGTTTGGTATATTTTTGGAAGATTTCCTAACATGATTCGGCTATTGCCAATTGTGCCGAGGAATAAAAACGTAATTGTCAACAATCAAGAAAGTTCGTGAAATCTAAATGAGACGCAGGAAGGCTTGAAAAAAAAACTGCCCGTAATATGAAAAATCTAAAAAATCGAAAGAAAAGATGACTAGCTGAAATGGATGATATGTAAAAATTAAATTAACAAACACAGTAGAAAATCAAATACTTTAACATATTAATAGCTGCAAGCACGAAAGTTATTCAAGGAAAAAAGTTTTACTACACAAATCTAAGCATAAAACACACAAAGCTTTACTACACTACGACAAAGAAGGAGAAATAATACAAAGAAGAATATGAACACACACAACATTCATTCATTAATTTTTGCGATTTGTAGGCTCACCCAGCTCTTGTTCTAAGATGGATGTAGCAGGCAGTTGAGGAGTCGCAGCGCTGGACGACGGTCCCGGACTGTCGTTACCTGCATATCAAATATAGAGTAACCTGCTTCTTACAACACTATGATAACATATATTCATAAACGTCAACCAAAACCCTGAATTGACGGCACAAATACGTATATGTACTTAATATACGGACATAATGTTTAGCTAAAAGTTATATAAATTTGGTTTACTAAGTGACCGATGGGGCGAATCTCCGAGGCAAAATCTCACCACGACACAGGTGGATGAAAATGATGCTTTACTAGATACTATCTCAAAAGCTGTAATATTTTATAGACTAATAGGTACAGACACAATAAAATTAAATAATAAATAGTGTAAAGCAACTCTCGTGTTATTTTGCAAACAAAATTATATAGTAGGCAGTAATGCTATTTATGTTCTGTTGTATAACGGGTTGCTGACGGAATCATATAAAAGTATATAGGAAGATTTATAATATGTATTCGGAAATTTATTGCTGTTATTGTGCGAACATCTCTGTATTTTGTGTGTAAAAAGTGAAGTAATAGGAAGAAAACAGATAATAAATATATTTATGTAAATGATTGATTCATGCCGTGCGTTTTTCAGTCAGTTCCAAATTTGATCAGAATATGTGGTATAGAGAATATACGAGTAAATCATAGATTATTCCCAAAGAAAACTACTTAAAACAGCTATGCTTGACTACGATATATTTTCTTAGATACGACCATCTGGTTGGAAATAAATAGTGAGTGACGTTTGAAATCCGGCCAATCCAATCGAAGATGTGGAGCGATCGATCTGTTAGTCACGAGACACGAATACTCGTCTCTCATCTTTCTCTGGCTCTATTATTGAAGACTAATTCCATTGGCTGTCGATCATGTGTTTGGAGACCACAGTTCTTTCACCTGTCCGTATATTGCATAGTTGATTGAATTATAAAGAGGCTCAGACAAAAACTAAGAAATAACCGTGACTTTAGCACTTATGTTGGTGCTGGTAGTTTTTTAGGATGTCACAGATTTCCCTAAGAGGCGTAGAAATGTTACTTTTATCATGCCTTTCGTGTGCGTTTTAAGTCAGCACCCCTAATCATTCAGGGTTGTGGCTTTTAGCCCATCAGCAGTGATTTTCCCCATTACGTTTTTGTATATCTTCCCATTGTGAAAAGTGATTTGGTATAGTTGAATGTCCATTTTCACGACAAAATTATTTTGCAACTTAATACTGTTGGTCGTGTAGATTTATTTCAATATATATACATCTTAATAATATTATTTAGCCGTGCACAGTAGGAAGTAATTTTGTCGTAGTTGGAAAATTAACTGTATTAATATTGTTAGAAATGCATTCGAGGAAATATTTTAGGCAGCAATGGCGCACTACAGATTGGGGTACGGTATTAAAAAAAATAGAGATATAAAAATAAGTGCAGTGAAGTCATGCCCGCCCGTCTTTGAAAATTTCACCTGGAATTATTTCAATTGATTTAGTCTGTACAGGTGATCGGTGAAAGATTGGCCGATGTCCAGACAGTCTTACACCTACGCATCTCTGTACCGCACAGAATAAACAAATACGCAGTATATTCTCGTTACAGAAAATAAATAATTTAGTAAATAAATAATAAATATATTAAACGTTATTAGGCACGTAATTGCTGAAAATATATTGCTTGTTTATTTTTTTTAAATATCCTAAATGACCCTGAACTTATAAAAACATGTACATGCATTTTCGTGCAGGCATTCAAATAACGATAAATAGTTAGATTGATACTTAAATAACATGAAACGGCTGTTCGCTACCTAACTAGAGAGTATAACCTAACCAATAAAACATTATGCTTTATTTCGAGCGGCGACTGACGTTGCCGTGACGCCATCAGTACCATTAACGTGATAACAAGAACATCTGTGGTATCATTCACAAAATTTAGGGATACAAACCTTTTTTCGAAGCTGTTCGTGTCGCTAAAGCTTCCACCAAGAGCCGCTGATTGACTCCACATAAGTTTGCAGTTAGCTTCTCACATTTCCGATGGCAGTTCACATCACAGTCTAGAACAAAGTAACGCCATCTCCAGGTGTGGTTGCTAGAATCCATTCCCTTTATACATCTATGTACATGGTGTGAGTTTAGCTCAAAGCCATGCAAAAGCGTCATGCTGTCGAATGGATATTAGTTTTACTTAGGGACTTACATCTGTATCTACAATCCTACCCAACAATGGTATGAGTGATGAGAGTGCATTTACCTTTTTTTATTTGCATGAAAGACGCGGGTGACGTCGGCGCTGAGGAGTCGAATCCAGAATCATTGGATCCAGTGGAAGTTCGTCCGTCTGCATTATTTTCGCACTCGTAGAACTCAGCGGATCCTTCGCTGGTATCGGATTCTTCTTCCTCCTCTGATGATTCTTCTTCGGATGAGGAGTCTGAAGACTCCGAGGAATGAATTACTTGCGGTACTCTTTTCTGCAATGGTCTCGGTGTAGCTATTAAAGGCCGCAAAGCTTTTTCTTCTTTTATTGGCCTTTTTGGACTTGGTGCTAATGATGGCAGCTCATTATTTTTTATCGGAAATTGTTGATTCGTTTGCATGTCCTCTTCAGCCTTATGTTCCTCTATATTCTTGTCCAATTCTTCCTTGTTTTGTACTGGTTCACTTTGTAAACTGATTTTTGGAATGTTTTCATCTTCTATCACTAAGGGTTTTTGAGGTTCTGCAGGAGCAGGTGCATCTGTAGTTAATGCGTCATTAATAGCTGTAGACGGAGGAGGTGTAGATGTAGGTTGATTTTCAGTCTTGTTTATTAAGTTTGCTGGTGATGGAGAAGCGGCTTCGATTGGCAGTTTGCTTGTCGAAGTTGATGTCGTTAGTACAGAATGACCACTGGTTAAATCATCATCATTTTTACTGACAATACCATGAATCGGACATATTTGCACTGCCGTAGATGTAGGTGACGTTTTAGATACTTCTTTTTTATTTAAACTTTTCGTATCTGATTTTTTGGCCGATTTAATTTTTTTCGGTACTGTTTTCTTGTCTTTAGCTGATAATGGTTTTGTATCAATTTCAGTAACTGTAGAAATAGTCTTAGGACTAATCGGTTTTTCAATTGCCTTTTCGGTTTGTTTATTCGGTGTCGGTTTTCCGCTTTTTTCTTCAGATTCTGGCTGTGAAGCATGTGATTGGCTTACTTCTTGTAGTGGCAGTTCAGTTCTATTATCCGTGTCCACCAATAAATCTTGTTTTGTATCAATAGGTATGACTTCTTTTGTATCGCTTATTTGTTTACTGTATATCACTTTATCTCCAACGCTATCAGTTACATGATCAAATTTAGATGCAACAACATTTTCTGGTACTAATGGTGATTTGGTTTCTACAACTCTGTGTAGTTTTTCTTCCAACGTAGAGTTTGCTTCTGTATCTTTAAGACAAACCAATTGAGATATTTCTTTGATTTCATCATTTTTTATAACTGTTTCTTTTTCTGTTGGTTCTAACATTAATTTGCTGTCTTCCACTTTAGAATCTAAATTTTTTTCATTTACAATTTCAACTGACTTGGGTGTTTCCTTGACAACTTTTTCAGTTTCTTTTGTATCTAGTAAAATTGGACTCATCAAATTAGATTTACTTAAATTAGATTTAGATTCTCTTTTATGTTCATATTTGATTTCTATTGTTTCAGAATCAGCTTTTATTTCGGAAACATCTATATTAGATTTTTCTTCTGCGATGACTTCTATTACTTTAGTATTTTCAATTTCAATATTTTTTACGATTCTACCGTCAGGTACATGATTATTGTGATCTTGATCTACATCGTTATTATTTAGTTCTACAGTTTCAATACCTTTTTTATCATTGTTACATAGTTGAGCAGGTTCTAATTTTGTCGAATCAATTATTTCATTTGACATAGTCACATTTACAGTATTAATGTCGTTACTGTTTTCTATAATTTCTGTGTCCACGTCTTCAGGAAACCAAAATAATGCACGTTTATTCTTTTCTCGAGTTTCATCTAGATTCTGCTTTCTTTTCATAAGATAAACTGTTTCTCTTTTCCCAATTTTATCCCAAAAGTTGCCTTCTTCAGGTTCTGGTGATACGGGGTCATTATTATTTTTCGTTTTCCTTTTAATACTTTGTCTTTCTTTAGTCCTTCTTAATGGGCTTTTAAAAGTTACAGCGTGAGTCAAAGTGTCTTCCACAGAACTGCTGAAACTTATTTCTTTCTTAGGCGTATGTATTTTTTCTTCTACGGTAACATTTTCTATTCTAAATTTCAATGGACTTGCTGGTGGCGTTACTTCAACAGAAGCGGTGATCTTTGTTTTTAATTTTGGTTTAGGTTTGGCATCTGTTTTATTGTTTGTTTCTATAGTTGTTCGGACTTCCTCAATTGCTGGCAATTCAGACTGAACGGGGTCTTTTGGCAACTCAGTTATAGAATCTAGTCTACTGATACTGCTACCAGAGAAAGATTTTTTCAAGCTACGTCTTTTACTGAAAGATTTCATATCCGTACTATTTCTTAATAATTTTAGGTTTTCATGCAATGATTGGTCCGATTTGGTAGTTTTTAAAGGATTCTCCTTACTACCAGATCTTATTCTTTTCATTGACTCTACATCAGATTTAGATTTACCTTCGGTAACACCAACTTTAGTCAGGTCCAGCCGAGTTGTGCTTAGATTTTCACTCTTTATTAGTGCGTCGAGTACACTTGCTTGTTCTGCTAAAAGTTCCATAGAACATCGCCTATCCGGGGATTTACACGGAACTGGTTTTTCATAGTTTGGTTGTAGTGTCACCGGCAAACTTTGAGGTACTTCATTCTTTAAATTGTTAAACACTATTTTAGTTTCAGCATCATCACTGTTGGAATCCTTCACTAAATGTGTTTCTACAAATTTTGTGCCTAGAGATTTTTTCTCCTTTTTCTCTGGATAGTTTAAGTCTTCAGAAAGCTTTTCTCTCCAGCTCCTTGATTCGTTACATTCCGTATCTAAAGTATTCACAGGTGTATCGACCGTGGTTACATCGGCTGGTTGTACAGCAACCTGCGGGCTAACCGTTTCTACAGGTTTCCTTGGAGAATCTCTTTCTTTTCTTTTGAGCGTATGAAGTCTCACTACGGTTCTACCACGCTTAATCGTATTTCGTCCAGTGCCCGGCGATGAATCGATACCTGTCTCAGGTTTGCCATCCACTCGCGGCATAAAAGGACTCTTTTCCTTGTCCTCAACAGAAGGCTCTTTGTGCAGCGGTGGTTTAGATGCGGTTGGCGTCTCTATCGATTTTCGCCGGTACTTATCTCTCGAAACATCAATATCTGCCGTGTTTATATTAATAGGACGCTGGGTATAGCCAGAGGTCCCGTAGCTCCTCTTGGAAATGGGTATCCTCCGCGGGCTGCTGATCCTGACCGGGCTGGAGGTGCCTCGCTCCGAGATGGGAGTGAGCATGGGGGAGTAGCTCCGGGTGAGGCCAGGAATCCATCGCGAGGCGGCCGGAGCGCGGGAGTAGCTGCCTATCGAAGAGTGGCTGCTGTAGTTCCCTCCGGGGTTCAGATAGGAGGCACTGTACGAGGTCCCGAGCGAGGAGAGGGGGCTGCTGTAGCTGCTATAAGGGTTGTACGTAGGGGAGCCACTGTAATACATGTTCGACAAATGTTCCGAGTAGAGCGGCATGGTGTCGCGGCGAGCGCGCGGCTTCCGACGGCGGCGCGCGCAGACTGGCGCGGCGCGTGCGCCAGGTACGCCGCCCGCACCCGCCGCCGCGAGCACACACCACCTGATTGATTGATGACGCTACGTGGACAATTATAGACGCCTGTCACAACACGCTTTGTTTTCGGAAGGAAGATTTTAAAGAAAACACTACAAACATCGTATTTTAATTTATGAGTAATTGTCTAATTGCTTCCAAGTGCTTACTAATAAAAAAAATGCAAAGTAACATCCATCTGTGAAGCCGCTTATAACTACGATCTAAATATAAAAGCTATCCGCGTGACACTCTATTTATAGTGTGTGTAAGTAGGTAGCTAACTATTGTCTACGTAGTTCGTAGTTCGCATCTCGTCTCGTTAGTGGGCATCAATATAGCATGCAATTGATAATAGCTAGGAATGTTATTAAGTATGGCATAATTTGTGATATTTATATGAATAAACAAAGCACACACGAGACACTTTAAGAAGGGTCTGCTTAAGCGTAATAAAACAAAAACATGAATCGACTTTCTTGTATGCAATTTACACATTAAATTTATCGAAAAAAAAACCTTCGAAATCTTAGAGCACAAACATAGCATGACACAGTAACAGAACACACATAAAATACATTTGACATGGCTGGCTGTTTGGAAATATATTTACTGTTCTTTAATTCTAACGAACAGAATTAAATTGTAAAGTAATAAAACATCGATGAAAGTAATAAAAATGAAAAACCAACACCCATGCATATATAGAATGACGCTCGTACAGACTACGCCTAAACTCGAATCAATATAAAACTCCAAAGAATACATTACACGAAAATCGTATCATATTCTTCTACTACCTGTGCTAAAAATAATTAACTAGCATTACTTCAGGTTCAAGAATACGACTACATTACTATAACATGTAAAAAAGCCCAGTATATATGATATTTTTATAGTAACGATGACCCAATCACATTTTAAGTAGCTAAGTTAATGTTGCTTGCAAATAAGTCTCAATTTCAGTGTTTAAGACCGAAACCTACAACTTAGTGGCCAGTTATCTAGTTGAAGATTTATGTGACCTACTATTCAAATGTCTAGCTGTAAGGAGCAACAAAAATGTATTCTTCATTGAATCGAGTTACAGTAACAATTTACAAGTGACGTAACAGTACATGTACCTTCGCACTTAAGCTCCGGCTTGAAGAACCCGTAGAGCAGACCGCCGCAGTGGTCGCAGAACGTTGGCGACACGAACTGGTGCGGACGGAAACGATGCGGCACGTCCACTTTGAACCGCTCGCGAAGATACTGCGACAATAGAACATAATATGGTTTTGTGCCATGTAAATGTTTTTTTTTCAGGGCAGTCACCGAGTGGTATCCGAGGAACGGAAAACGACAGAGAGGCAGACCACCAGCCCGATGGTCAGATGACATCGTTAAGCACGCTGGAAAGAGCTGGTGGAAACTGGCTGAAGACCGTACTGTATGGCGTGTTGGAGAGGAGGCCTATACCCAGCAGTGGGAAGACACAGGCTGATGATGATGATGATGAAATGTTTTTTTTTCTCTCTTATGTTTCTTGTGTATTGATTTTCTTTGTTGTTCGTGTCAAAAAATAAATGTCTCTTTCTAATAAAGTTGATATTCGATGTTTTCTTTACTTATCTCGGCATCGGGACGGCAGCGGCAATAGGGACACTGAATATTTCAGATTTTCTTCCATCAATATCATTAGATTTAAATTTTTTTAACATTAAAATTATATGTCAATTAGTTCAATTATATTGGTCTACAGTCGTCGCTTTGTTGCCCTAGATATGACTTTGGGTCAATTTATGCACACAATTCATGAAACTATCAATGATTTTGTAAGATATGATCAGATTTAATTCATAAAATGAATGGAAAATCTAATCTTCAGTTTACTCGTCAAAAGCATAAAAAATGTAATTAATCAAGTATAAAATATGCAAAACTCATGATAATACGAGCACATTGAGAACTTTCATGAATATACTCGTAAATTGGGCAAGTGAAGTTTTAGATGATATCCAGGGCAACAAACATAAAGTGCTTTTTTGTAGAGCAGTGCTACGATTATCAATAGTAATAGTAATAAATAATAAAAAAAAAACATTTAATAAGATCTAAATCTAATCCTAAACCCCGCGGTAGAGGGTGCATTCCGGACCTCCGGATACAGTTGAAGATAACGTGCCCTAAATTTTATTTTAACAGTATATGATTGTGTGTGTAATAATTTCACGGAGATAGCTTAGAACTTGGTAAAATACCTCAAAGTATTTGAAAAAACCGATTCCGAAAATCGTTTACCAATAATCGTCTTACCAAAAATCTGATTTGAGGGGCCATCTAACGGATTTCTCTACACTTTCTACTCGTATAACTCAAGATTGAATCTCCCATCTTTCTAAAGACGCACAGCCCAAATTGAACATTACAAGAAAGCTCATAGATGACGCCACCAATCACTAAATGTGTAATAGTTACTCATCATCGCGCAATGGAGCTTTTGCATCTACGAGAGACAATTTTACGCAGTTTTAATAGTCGTGGCTAACTTTTGTTAAATATCTTGATCATGATAATGATGTAGATTTCTATGCCGAGCCTGCTAGGAGCCACTGATATGGAAGTTCAAATCCTCATTAAGCGTCTCGCTTCCACATTTTATAGTACGGACCGACTAACTGTGGAACTCTTTTTTTTAAATGATGAATAGGCTCACGTGTGACCGCAGCTAGCCTGATGTTGCTTTACTGTAGTCTAAGAAATAAGACACTTATATAGAAGAAATCTTTTTACTCTAGATTAGAAGACCTCCAAGTTAAACTCCTTGTCGGAATCCCTGTTCCCGCTGAATTACAACTTTACTCTCTTCAAGGTGAGAGTGAACTGGTTTCTTCTAGACAAATGCGCTCCATCTTGCATCATGAATAACATCAGGAAAGTTGTGATTAAGAGCAAGCCTATCAATTATAAAAAAAAAAACGACAATTATTGTTATAGAGTAAGTTACTGATGCGTCGTATGTATAAGCCACAGCAGACTTTACCATTCTTCTGTTCATTTGTATGAGCCTAAAATTTGAACAGCTATCACAAAGGAGGAGAACCCAAACTAAACCATTTGCGGTTTTAGACTCATGCGTTGAGATCCGTACGCCGGATCAACTCGCATGATTGCAGACTTAAGAAGTAGAATATAAATAATATACTTCTTAAGTCTGCAATTTCAGACACAGGCGGTGACAAACATTAGTCAAAGATATAGGCTACATGTGTTGCAAGGTAATAAATAAACAAAACTATGAACTACTTTTGAATACTTTGATAGTCCATAGCTCTCTTTAACTTATGTATGCGACTGTCAAGATCTCAAACTGTAGGCTAGAGCAGCAGGTTTTTCGATTCTTATACAAAAAAGTTCCTCGCTACACATGCAAGTCGATCACGCATATACAGTAGAAGCTAACTTAAATTAAAAATTTTGAAAACCTCCGATGAAATTTTACTGTGGCGATCATCTTAGATTTGCAATGTATCATAATGTATGTACTCTACTTATCAAGATTTCATTTGATACCCATATTGGGGTAGTTGCAGCGAACTATGTATCCGAGTTCGCTGGGCAGTTGCGAAAAAATATGTCATCCACCATTTTTGTAGAGCCGACTATCTTGGATTGATTCTCATCAAACGAAGCTAAGCACACTCTCGCCGTAATAAAAGTTTCAAACAAAAAATCTAATTTAAAATCGGTCCATCCGTTCGTTAGCTACGATGTCACTCACACACACAGAGACACGTCAAAGTTATACACCCCGTAGTTTTTGAGCCGGGGTTTAAAAAGAAGGATAAGTGAGTTACCACTGTAGCGTCGGATTGCGCGGAGGAGCCTGGACACTTGCCCAGCAGCTTGCTGTGGCAGCGCTTGTGGACCGCCGTCTGACACACTGCGCAGCGGTACCCTGCTGGCACAAAGTGCATGGAACACTGCTTATTGATACGGAATCAAAATTAAATTAAAATTGCCCAAAAGCGAATAACTTATTGACTCAGGCGTTACTTTGCGGAAATCCATTGTAAATAGAAGACAAAATTAAATATTTAGTGTACTTCCGCTGTGATCCGAAATCCAAATTAAGACAAGTAAAGGAAAAATTAACTAAGATTAATTAACTAAACTCTACACGTGTTTCGCCTAAGCACAAGGCATCATCAGGAGATGCTGACTCTTCGAACGACAAGCCGAGAGAGTCTTGTGGTTAGGCGAAACACGTGTAGAGTTAAGAATTTCCGAATTGTGATTGGTAACGTTAATCTTCATTAATTAATCTTAGTTAATTTTTCATTTACTTGTCTTAATTTGGATTTCGGGTCACAGCAGAAGTTGCCCAAAAGCGATTCGGCCTCCGTCTATAAGATTCTGTATACCATTATCCTCAAAAAAACTATAATTTATAAAAAAAAAAACTGAGACAGGCACGTCTCTTGCTTGAAACAAAAAATGATATTTATTAAATTATTCCTGTGTTCTTAGATTACGCATAATTTATTAATGAAATTATACTCCTTTAATATTTATTTTAGAACCGTTTTAATTAGGCGATTTTTATGACTAAGACAGTAAGAGTATAGTATAGTAGTGTGAAAGTAGCCCCCAGTGATGGTAAAATTAAAGAGTGGAAGGTTGGCGTGATATGGGCGTGTGATGCGTAGAGAGGAGACGCATGTAATTTTTCTAGTCATTCATCATTATATTTGAATATTATGTGAATATTTCAAGCGTATATAATTTTTTATTAAGATTGAGAAAAACATTACAATAATCACTCTTATTTTTTACATAAAGGCATTTGACCAGGAAGTACGTATCCACACGAGTCAACGACTCTCTGGCCCAAGGACATTTCTAGTCTGAAATTACTGGCTATTATTATTTATTCTAATTTTAGTATTTTTTTGTGATACAAGCAAGCAATTTCTAAGATATGTAATTAGAACTCTATTTTTATGTTTATGCGACACCATTTGGTTTAGATACTTAAAAGGATTTGTTGATTTTAATGAAAGTAGAGAAAATGGTTCATTTGATAACCTACTTGATTTGATAGTCATAGGAAATAACTGATTTCAAGGTAAAATTGTAGCGTTGTTGAAACGTAATCATCATTACCTTTCAATATTAGTGTGGAAGGAGAAGACACATAAGTCTATAACTACGCGTGAGCTATATGTTGCGCAGGTGCCAAATATTCGCGCTGCCGGATTTCGATTTTTGATTGACAGATATTGAAACGAACCTGAGTGCTACACGATGAAAGTTTCCGTACAAAAAGAGCGGAAATGGCGATAGAAATTGCCCTGACGCAGATTATGTTTCAGAAAGTATTTATTAAAAGCTTTTGGATACAAATCACTTGTGAATATTGAACTGCTTAGGTTTTCATCATCTATTCAGATGGGGCTATTGCTAAAATAAAGGGTCAGCGAAGTTTTTAATGCATTTTTTTCGATCTTCGTTATGATCATTGTAGACGATTGAAATATTTACAGAATATTAATTTATAGTATGTATAAAAAATTTGAAAAAAAACATTTTTATTGAAATAAAGTAAATTTATAGCCCCCTTATATTTATTTCTAAATATATATATTTATTATATATTTACTTTATTTCTAAAGTTACCCGTCTCGTACAACAAGCTACATTTTAGCCAATTTTTTAAAGATAATTTTAGACACGGAAATCTTCATGCGCGAGCCCTACTCACAATTGGCCTTTTAATATTATCTTGACTCGTTTATTAGTTGACGAGTTTTTTTATATTAATATTGTTAATTGTTTATTTTAAATGAATTGATATCGTAGAATACATATTGCTGCGGTTCAGCTGCGCCGCTCAAATTGTATACTGCGGCCAAAATCGGTAAAAAGACTCAGACCTTGTTTCCCGAAGCCCCATAGGAATTCTTTGCAGAACGCGCAGAACGTTGGCTGCCGAAAAAACTTGGCCACGAAGCGATGCCCGCTCACTTCATGAACTCTGAAAATGAGAAATAGATATATTAATACCAAAATAGTCGGGAATGTTGTATTCATAACATCTTTACAGAGAACTCAGTGCGAAAATGATGAGGCTTTAAATATTGTAAAGTTTGTTTTTGTACGCACTGGCTCATCTTCAATTTTCCCGTCATAAGAATTTTATATTGCTTCTTTCTAGAAAGATCCAAGAATTTATTTAGAGAGCAGTCTAATAAAATTATAAAGTCATGACAATACGGGAGACGACATTGCAGTGAAGCTTCAGAGTTAAAAAGAAACGGAAAAGACTGGCAGTGACGGATGACGCCCATTCCGGTTGTCTGTAGGTATACCTGTACCCATCTATACCTACGTAAGGAATAGGAATATATATATATATAGTCACAACACATTAGCCAAAAGAATTCTATGCTCATGACGCGCCGATGTACGGACTTGAGGAGGCGGAATGTACTGTGACAATATATTGCTTCCGAAAGAGCTTTTCAGTGTGAGGCCCACACAGCAACAATATGACATATAGAAAACCAGACTCATCGCCAGACGAACATGGCATTACGTGTTTTGGACATAATTATTTAACTTTTAGTCAAAAATAAGATAATATTTTTGAAATAACAATATGGATATTTATTTTATGTTTAGTTATATTTGGATTAGATTTATTTTCTTACTTATTTTTTTTATAACATTAGTCTAAGCGATGTAAATTATGACATAAATTAATAATCCTGTTACTTTTCATCATCAGTAAAAAGAAAGACACATGACAATCTGACCCACAGTTTAAAAACAGACCAGACAGAGACAGACACGAAACAACCAAAAACCCCGTCAAATGTGGAAAACGTAGGGAGTTTTAGAGCTATATGTAACCGACCGCTTAGAGCTTCTTCATAACTTTGTTTTCGATCCTGAATTTTGGCTTCTACATTGAGAATATGACTCACGAACCAGCTAAAAAGCTGGGTATCCTCTCGAAGGTGCGAAAGTACTTCACGCAAGAACAGCTGCTTATATTAAACCAGGCACAAGTTCGATCATGTATGGAGTACTCTTCGCACATTTGGGATGGAACAGCAAAGTACCAGCTTCAGGCATTGGAGTCAATTGAACTTTGTGCTAATAGGCTTATAGGGAACGACAAATTTTGCAAGGCAAAGTTGTAGAGCCTGGAGCACATTGTTGCCAGTTTGTCGGTATTCTATCGGTTGCATTTCGGCTAGTGTGCGAATGAAGTAAATGAAGTAACTCCCCCTGCCCCCTTTCACTATCGGACGAGCAGGGAAACGCCAAAGCGGCATCGGTTCACAGTTGAGGTGCCTAAGGCACGCACGCACTAAGCGTTTCGCCTCCACCGTTGGTGTCCGAACGCCAAACTTGGAATTCCTTGCCGAATTTCCTGTTCCCCAATGACTATAATCTAGTGTTTTTTAAGGCGACAGTGAACCGGTTCCTTCTAGTTAAGCGTGCTTCGCCGTAGACCTCAATGTCACTTACCATCAGGTGAATAATGGTCAAGCCCTGACCTATTTAGAGTAAAAAATTAAAATGTGCGTTTTAGGTTTACGCACATTTATCATATCTGACGTGCTTATAGTTTTTTTATATGTGGTTCAGATCGTGATGTCTGGTCACTAATGATCAAAAGAGACAAGCCTATATAAGTCATTAGTTAGGTCATCAAAATTGGCGATACCTATCAAGTTTGCCATGAAAATGTTTATACAGTTATCATTTATATGTTAACCTATCGGCGGATTACTACAGATGTTTTAAAAATAGCAACGCGTGAGTGATCCCGCCTTGTTTACGAATATGTTCCGCATATTTCGAATGGCATGAGCCGCTTGTGTTTGAAGTGCGATGTTGTTATTTGTTTTACAATTATGTAATTGTAAGTTGTAGTAAAAAGATATGATGATAATGGCGATTGATTAATGCTAGATACACATACATATAGCTAACTTTTTAAACTACATATAAGTAGTTAATTCTGTTATCGGACGAGCAGGGAGACGGATAGGTATACAGTAGAAGTTAAAAAAATCCGGACGAAGCGTTTCGCCTCCACATACATTGTGCAGATAATTAAACTGTGGAACTCTTTGTCAGAATCCCTGTTCCCTCTGAACTATAACCCCACTACATTCAAGGCGATAATGAATCGGTTTCTTCGCCCGTCCTCCATCCTAGATCGTTCACTGAGTTACAAGCCTATCATAAAAAAAAATGGAGCCCTTATGTTATTGAATGTTTCAAAGATAATTTGACGCGATTGAACTCGGGTATATCTACTTACTTATGATGCTTGATAGCTCCGCGGCGCTGCGTGATGCGTTTGCCCCGGGAGCGGCGCACCAGACCCTCTCCATCGCCGCAGCCTCCGCCCGGTATCCACTGAAATGCATAGAAATCATAGAACTTTATTAACCTTATAACATTGCGTTATACTAGGCACGTCAAATTTACATATTACATATATTCATCAACAATCAATTAATGAATTAGTCAATATCTTAATATTATAATATTATGATATTGACTGTTGTTTCTCTGTGTATTGTCATAATTTTGTTTTTCTTAAACTGTTGTCTGACCGGTGCTCGCTTTTTCAGTCCATGCACAACGATACTCATTACTAATATATATACAGCACACACAATACAATTATTGACAGAGGAAGTATAGACGGGAAGATAATAAACAAATTAGCGCATTTAGTATACCTATGATGAAGATGATTCATCGTTCGTTGTCAACCCGTAAACACCCAGTCCTGAGTCTAAGGCGTCTTCTTCTATGAATATACGGGAGCATACTCATTGATGCACGTATACTAGATTTACACTGAAATTTATCAAACTGTCAAACACAATGATATACTTAAGTGAATCATGTGTATGGTGTAAAGTGTATAAATAAATAACGTAGAAGAAAACAAAAAAACTCGGCTGAAATATTATATGAGTTCGCTGATAAGTATACTTTAAACCATCTTTACACCTTCTAATCTCAATTCGATTACATTTCTGAACCGAACAATCTATTTACCTGAGTATTGCTTGCTTTGTAAATAATTCAACGCAGAAATCCTTTGAATCAAATATATGTAGATGTTATTGCGACACCGGAACAGATACCTACCTAGTTTGACTGACTGCCAACCACGCATGCATCTCAGATAAACGTGCAGCGATCTTATATTACAGGTAAAACGATGAATTCGCTGTCTATCAACATACAATATAAATCAACATTTGATGTTTTACAAGGTGCTCTATAGACTCATAAAAATTCCCTGAGATATTGTTGGCTACGCCCCACTAGTGCTAGCTTATTAAGTATGTACGAGTAGGTACATGGGGCGATGCATTGCCAAATGACCGTACTCGAGCACAATAGAATTGATTTCACGTCGATCCGCACGACTCGAATCCGCATATTGTTTACATAAGCCGGTACACACATGTTGTGTGCCGGCCGTCGCTCGTACACAACAACACCGCACGATTGCCCGCTCCAAGCCAAGAGCTCAGCCGCGCTATATCATAAAGGACACATACCCGAAACCACGACGACATCGCTTACAGCCGTAACGTCGCCAACTCACACGTCACAGCCTCGAATGGAGGCAGGCAAAGATACCATACTCGACAAACATAGACTTTTGTACTAATGTGACACCCTTTCAGCTGAAGGGACACAACTAGATCCGACGGTATTTGTATAGAAAGCGACGCGCTCAAGGCCCGCGAATTCCCTGGCATGAATTCGGGTGATCACATCTGTAAAATATAGTGTGTATGTCGAATGGCCAAAATTGAGAGTCACTTTGTCATAATGCGATTCTAATGCAATCAGTGCACGTGAGTGATTCGTGAATCATAGATCAGGTGGAAGAAATAAAGAGGGTTTCAAGTACGTCTGAAATACTTTCATATTTCTAAGTTTAGCTTTAGACAATGCTAATTTATTCATGTACGGAAAATATCGGATTTCTCTCTAATATTTTATATCGATAAATATGGAAATATTCCGTTACTAATTAATTAGTTGCTGAAGATTGATGCTCCAAATCGCTATACGAATAGGTGCAAATTAGAAAAATGAATCGGAAAATGACATTTTCCGATTAGCATTAATCAGATAAGAAAGTTGCATGAAGATGCCATACGTTAAATATGAGATGGACTTAACTAACTCTAAAGTAAATGATATGGGCTTAACAAACTTTAAAGTGTTCTGCCCTTAGGCTCAGGACAGGTGATCCAATGATCCAATAGAGTAAATAGAAAAATCCCGTAACGAAACAACCATACATGTCAGCCACGAGAGCAGTAACATTATTACCGGAGGATCTCCAACTTTACTCCTTTCCTGAAGCCTTGCTGAAATATAAACAGGTGTTCATATTTCAGCAAGGCTTACGAGTAGGTAGGTACCTACTCGTTCAACTTTAATTGCACCTGACGCATCGAAACCTATCTGTGCTTCATCAGTACCACTCCATACGATCAATCAATTATTCGAGGCTGGCGTAAACGCCTAGTTTGCACGTCAAATAATAAGAGGCATCAAGCAGCATCGGGTAGTCGGGTACCAAGGTTGAGTGCCATGGTATCGTACGGTAAATGCACGGGTATTAATAGACTCACGCAGTGAACGCTCTAAGCGGTTCAAACAAAGCTGATTTCGTTGTTTTGTTACTCAGGTAGGATATGTCGGAGTATATTCACGCCCATCTCATTCATGATGAGAGTTGTTAATGAATGAATGAGCTTTTAGGTCTTAGGTAAATCTTAGAATTACGAGTATCTAGTCAAAGAGGTTTGTAAACTCATCTTATTGATTCTGTTACTCAGGTAGGATATGTCGGAGTATATTCACGCCCATCTCATTCATGATGAGAGTTGTTAATGAATGAATGAGCTTTTAGGTCCTTGGAAAATCTTAGAATTACGAGTATCTAGTTAAAGAGGTTTGTAAACTTATCTTATTGATTATTTATTGTTAGGCCAGAAAATGCATGCATCAGTAGAAACATGTTAACAAAAAACATAAATTTTAATAATACCTATAATATTTTTCATAACCTGGCAAGAACTACAGACTGTGAGTTTTATCCTATCCTATGTTTGCTACTCTTCAAATGATATGCATATGAGCGGGATTCAAGAACATAATTTTATTAAGCGCCACCTCTATATAACACCGCCCGATGTTATATAGAGGTCACAATTGCACCACAAGACAGCAATCTCAAGAGCGAAAGTTCATTAACGCCAACGGCTATAAAATAAACAGGCATTAAAATTATGAGAAGCCGGCTATCGTGAGCGTAATTAATCGCGTTACGTTTCATTTAGAGTTTGTTTGTACACAAGAAGCAGTTAGTGAAGCGGGTGGCACTCACGGCGGCGGCGGCGTGCGGGCGCTGCGCGTGCGCAGGCGGCGGGCGCCGCGCGCTGGGCGAGGAGCGGCGGCGGGCCCCCCCGCCCGGCGAGGAGCGGCGCCGCGCCCCCCCGCCCGTGAATATCATCTGAGCGCGCGCATGCCGCCAGCAGCCCCGCGCCGACGGCGCTCACGACTTGCCCGCCCGCCGCTCTCGTATTTATAAACGGAATTCCACGCGCGCTATTCGCAGCCGGATACAACTTTTTACACGACTTTCGGCACTTACGTCGTCCGGAGCACTGAAGAGCGGCCTCGGGCTCCCGGCCCGTCTGCCGGAGTCCGAGTGACTCACCCGCCCGCACCTTTACGCCCGAACTTAAACACGCTCACGAATAAAGGTGCCTATAATAACTGTTGGGCGGTGCAGCCGATAACTGACAGATACATCTAATGATGTTGATAAATTTGGAGTTTGGACGCGCCATATGTTTACTTCATATTTAACTAAATGTTTACTTCATTCCGACAAAAGCGAGTAAAGCATCACATTGGCGTAAATTGCCTCAAAACGTTGAACGTTTACTTCTCATAAATAATATCCATTTGTTGGATAATATTAGACTATTAGTGAAGCCATGAACTTTGTTTGAGTACCAACATATATGTTTTTCCTACTTTTTCCAACCTTTGATACTTACATGTTTCATACTTACGTAAATACATTCAGATATCCATCTATTTCTTTATTTATTTATACTGATTGATAATTAACACGTTCCAAGCGGCACAATATTTTCTATTCTTTCTATTCCTGCGGTACCGGGCGTATTACACCTGGACCTAAAACTACCATTGCGGCGGTACAAGGCTTATAAAACCCTGTAACGTTAAAAAAACTTTAAACCTTTTTTTGGCTTCATGAAAAGAAAAAACATATTTTTTGCTTTGAGTATTAGTATTAATGAATTGATTGCAGAGATCCTGACGGCGTACGTGGACAGCTTCTTTGGTTTAGAATCTATAGCTTAAATAAAATACAGGGTTTTATGTACCCTGTGCCGCACTGAACAAGAGGATGTTTATGCATATTTTAGGGATGGGAAAAACAGATATCGATGGGCCTAAGATTTATTGAAGAAATAAAAGAAAAAATAATATTTATTAATGTTTTGCATTGAAACAATCCAAACAGAAGTTTCTTTTGCATGCGTTACATTCTGTTATTTTTTTTTACTTTTTTGTAAGCTTGACAACTTGTTAAAATTGTTCGAAGTTTTTCGTAGCATCCAACACAGTTTTCCTTCTACATTTGCTTGTAGGCCAAAAATCGACTCTGTTACCTAAAAAGCTTGACATACGAGTACTATTTACAGTACTTAAAGACCGTAAATTATGTAATAACACAAATAATTATTATAGTACATATTATTATCTAAAGAAAGTGTACTCGTAATTATCACCTACCTATTTATTATCAAATTCAATAAATAGTAACAACGGGTAAGTCGTCATTACTATTTATTGAATTTGCTAATAAATAAGTAGGTGATAATTACGCTTTCTTTAGATAATAATATGTAATATAATAATTATTTGTATTATTACATAATTTACGGTCTTTAAGTACTGTAAATAGTACTCGTATAGTAATCTATACTTTGATTTAGTACTATCATCATTGTCATTAAAATTATCATCACTGTCTTCAATCTGGTGGAGTTTTATTCTTTTACGACACCGTTTCGCTGATGTTTAAGTCATTGTCGACGCATGCGCTCACTCGATTACGATCACAACACTAACCGTGCGAAGCTAGCGCGGGGTGCGGTACCAGGTGAGCGAGGGTACCAGGTGTATTCAACCCGCACCCGCACTGTGATGAAATTTTATTTGTTCAGTGCGGTACCAGGTATAAAATATCCGGTATTAAGATAGGCACACCACTAGATTCTATTTTAATAGCCCATCTCAGATATGTATTTATCTCTTTCCTACACCGAACCAATCTGAAGTTACGCTCTTCGCACGACAGAGAAGTCTATACTTTTCGTAGCCGCACCACAAGCGAGATATGTACCAGGAGTTTTCGACCTGGTTTCGCATGGAACGTGTTAAGGCATTATGAATTTATCGGATATTTCTTACTTTGGGCAGATACAGAAGTTCACAAAAGCCCTCAAAATAGAAGATGGATAACCTTCTGATATGCCAGGTGTTGAACGTCTTACAACTTGTTTTTTTTATTGATTATTTCACCAGGCAGATTTTGAATTATAGATACATTATCATATGTTTGTTTTTTAGTAGTAAAAACACTGTGAAGATCTCGATATCAAGAAGCTTAAAACTACATCAAACAGCTGCACAAAAGTTGAAAGAAGGTTTAAGATAACATATTTATTCAAACTTCTAAAGTTCTAAATACGTAGACATATTTATTTCCCTAAAATTATATACATTGTTATAGGTGGATATGTTATTCAAGACTTATATATAAAGCCAAGGCTAACCGAGTATACAAGCGAATTATAATGTTGCCATTCTATACAATGTTTGGGCTAGTTCTAACTCCATGACCTGGAAACGTTCTAAATACGTTTTCCATTGAACAATAGCCATAGATAATAGCCGGCACCTGAGCCAGTCGAACGTCGTCATTGGGCTATAAAACACCAATAAATATGCAAATATTGGTCAACTTTACGATCAACCTTAGCGAAGCTCATAGGAAACAGTGAGATGTTCCATAAATAGTTTTTTAATTTGAAAGTAGAGATAAGGTCACGAGCAGTAAGTTACATCGAATTCTTAAGCTCATTCAACTTTATTTTCACCACATAGAAAACAGCTGCTGCTAGTATCCAAATCGAGTCTGAAAAAATGCCATTCGCAATTGCTGGCACTTGCAATATGAATTACGTCCATTCTTAGTCTCAACTGATACAAAAATTACCATTCTCAATGACGGTCAGAGGTCTGTCTTCTCATATTTCTTATTCTGTAACTATGAGACTTAGGTCATTCTTATTGATGTTTTTTTTTTCAGACTCGGGCATCTGTTAACGCCCAGCACTGTCGTTTATACGAGTACCTGCTCGTACATATACTCGTATATTACGAAGTCCGAATGACCGATGATAAATTCGAAGCAAAATCTGCAAAAGACGTGAGTAAGAAAGTAAAGTCAGCTAATAATAAAATATTTATGTTATTATCTACATAATTAAAAACTGAAAGGATTTACGCTACATTGGCGAAGATGATAAATTAGTTACAAATAGGCCATGAATACACCCTGAATTTAAATAGGTAACTAATATTTATCACGAAATAAAATTCCATGGATAATTATTATGTATTTTATTTATGTGTACTAGAAATAACTATAATTTTTTTCACAGCTAAAAAACATAATTATTATATATAGTATATCTTGTGATATAACAATTTGTATATGTAAATTGTCATGTGCCCTGTTTTGTTAATGAACTAATGACAATTCTGTTATATGAATCCGCTATTGTTTCCTGCGTGCCTGATGAATATAATCTTGAATTTCGCGACTACTGCAACTTAATTGAAGATACGAGTAGCCTTACTTATTATATCTACCATTCCTTTCCTCCTTAAACTTAAAAGCAAACAAAATTACGAGTCAAAGATATTCCGCGAGTACTTAATTAACGAGCTAATTGTGGTCCAAAAACGTAAACAACGTGTATGAAGATTTCAAAACCTGGAAAAGACAAAAAGATTGGAATAAGCTTCATGGTTTAGAACATCAGATGCAACAACGACCACAAAAAACCAAATCTAGTCCGGTCAATTTAGACATTCGAAGTTACATAAGCACCAAGCTGAAAATCAGTAAGATTGTTTAAAATAGCATTAAAAACTATTAATTGTTTTTATACAATAATGGAAATAAAAACACACACACACACACACACAAAAACTTTCAAATTTAGTTTGTAATGATATTTCAAACAATCTTACCGATTTTCAATTTAGTTTTTAATGATATTTCAAACAGTCTTACCAATTTTGGCAATTTATGTAACTTTTGCTCTTATTTCTCCGTCTAATTTGACCGGACTAATCAAATACATTCTAAATAGCAAAGATTATTAAGTTTTATATAAAGCTACAATAATTCAAAGTTAATATAAAGTGTCTTAATAAACAATAGTGTTTTTATGATTATGGCAATTTAGAACTTATAGTTCGATTATATTAGATACATATCTCTAGTTTAAAAAAAAAACTTACCGCAATATATGTTTCGAGCGACATGGGCACGACGTATGCGATCCTCGGCAGCAGAGGCCGCGAGCTGGCCTGCATCATAACGAGCAGATGGCGGCGGAACCTTGGGGACAGCGCCAGCCACTCGCTGCTGTACACCGACTGGGTTACCAGCTCACTCTGAAAAAAAAACATTTGTGGGAAACAAGCAGACGGCGTCAACCAGCCCCACAAGTCTGGTATTTAAAACACTGTCAACTGTCAATAAAAAAGCGAGTGTGGCTCGGTGGTAAAAACAGCTGCTTTTCCATCAGACGGCCCCTGGTTCGATCCCGGCCCTACTACTACTGGATTTAAACTCGCTTTACGGTGAAGAAAAACATCGCGAGGAAATCGGTATGTTTGGGGACCATCATATCTGGAGACGTATGTCATCCGCCAATCCGCACTTGGACAGCGTAGTGGATTGTGGCCTTCTCTCTCTTCGTGAGAGAAGGCCCCGAGTCCCAGCAGTGGGAACATATGGTGGGCTGATTATGCTTATGCAACTGTCAATGATAATAGCCACAGGATCATCGCGAATGGATACTTGTAATACTTAGGGCACATGACAGTCTCCTAGCACACTTCCTTCCATATTATGTGAATATAAAAAAAATGTTTATTTTTGGAAACATTTCAAACACGGCTGGTTAACCCCATACTGAACCATTGCTAGTTTGATTGCTAACACAACTGATATACTACATATACATACATACATATTTTACATATATAGATACAACACTACCCAGACCGACAGCCAACAAATTCAGTTCAGCACAAAGATTTTGGCTTTGCCGGGAATCGCACCCAGAACCTTCTGATTGGCAGTCTGGCATGGTAACCATTACGCCATCGAGGTCGTCAAGTTGAATCCGCTTCCACCAGTCCTAAGCTACGTGCACTAATCAAAATGTTGGTGGATATCACATCCAGCAACGGTAGAATAATATAGTAGGTACATCTCTTAAAAAGCAGCCTTAATAGAGTGTTTGGGTAGTTGTTAACCTCATATTTGAGTTGAGTTCCGAAGTAACAGTATATGAAAAGCTGAGCCAACATGCAACTCAAATAAACAGTCATTGGCACGAACTCCGCAGAAGTGATGCTTAACTGAAAGAATAGATAAAATAAGGATTTTTCAGATCTAAATTAGTAATTACTTTTTTAGTTCTATTACTCGACAATGTCTGACTGCACATCAACATTAGTGAGGCATTCATCGAAATCTCCAAAACTAGATGACTCCATACAGATTTGTCAATCAAGAGAACAAGTTTGTATGGTGAAGTGGTTTTTAATTTGTAAAGATTTCAATTGAGGCCTTTTGTATAAGCGGTTTATATTGATGGGTAGTAATTGCTCATTCATTAAATATATGCGGTATGTGCAGTTTTGTGTCGCTATTTTTCCATGTGCTTCTGAAAATTATTACCTATAAAAAGTATGGTAAAGATTTAAATTCTTTTTTAGATACATAACACCATACTTACGGTCTATTTCGATTATACTTACGCCCACCATTTTATACACAGTCATACAAATCACCCATGCCATGACGAGAAATTGCACGACCATTGCTTCTCCAAAAATTGATTCTACTTTTTTTACATATCTGTAAAAAAAGGCATTCAAACATACTCGAATATTAGTTACGTATTTGCCTGTCATAAAATCCAAAACACCAGTATTCTCAAACTAAACTAAAAGGCAGTCAAAAGTGGCGATTCTGGCGTACGCACGAATAAATTAAATTTAATGTAACCCTGTCGGAACCATAGTCAAATATAGTAAATGCAGTTAGTTTTAGACCTGATGTAAATCAGTGCGTTTTAAAATCGCCTACATTTTCCATATTTGATGTGATTTTAGCCTCAGATCGTACAGTCTCTTTCTGTCACTAATGATGAAAAGAGACAGGACTACTTTAAATTTAGTTTCGTCATGTGTACACCAGAATCGCCGTCAATGTGTGAACAAAAATATGTAGAGCGTCTTTACAAACATAAAATGATCATTATTACCCAATGATCTGTTTATAATGTTCCACGCATCGCTCGAAACGCCTCTGCAGGAGAATAGTTTCGTCCCCATTGTCTGGGTAGACGGCCTGTTTATTGTCCTCCACAATTAATCGGCCGTTTATTTTTACATCGTCCACGAGCCGTTCGAGATTGTGTCTCAGCATCTGTATCTGAGTCTTGGCTTGTGAATAGAAGCCCACGATCGTACAATCCATTGTGACGTTGCCGTACGCTTGTAGCGTTATCGCGACCGACATGTATGCGTGCGCAAGCGCAAATCTAAAAGCATTAAATCATAGCGGCTATAAAACATCAAAAGACACTTAAATCCTAGTGACCGGAGTAGTTCGAAGTTGTGTGAATATCACCCGTATCGAATTGGGATTCGCGAGATAAAGTTAAGTTTGAGGAAAAACAAAGAACAGTTTACACTAGGCGATATGCGACAGCGACAGCTTGGCACCTATCCGCAACGACAGGCTGCAGCATACCAAAACTGTATCTTATTTGCTATTAAAACTTCGCACACTTGGCGCCGAAACTCCACTATAGTCGCGTGCTGTCGCGGATATTAGACGCGGTGATAAGTCGCCTAGTATGCGATGGCCTGGATATTTTAGTTCCTTGACATTTCTTACCCCTCCTCCAGTTATTTTTCTAAAGAGAAAAGTCACTTCACTCGGTTGAAAAAAGCATGATTCTGTACGGCGCCATAGTACCTATACATGTATCCGAACACGATTACTTTGGGTTATTCTCTAAGACGAGACACGAAGGCCACGGCCTAGAAGCCCGGAGAAAGATAAACAGTTTTTATGAGAATGTAACGAGTGGAAGTTTGAGAAGATTATTATCACTTTGAAATACATTTGTCATGTTGTGTGACGTCATAACGCCGGAGAGCTTTGGGAATAATTGGTTGGCGGAATAGAAACTACAGTTTTCATTGAGATGATATTATTTACGACAAGTTACAAGCCGGGAATCCCAAATTAAGCGTGTCATTCGACCCATGGTAGCGCCAGGTGTCTTTCAAGACATGCTTTTTGCTTTACCATCCATCTAAAGACGTGACATTTACAGTAGACCGTGTTCATACTCTTTCGTACTACTATCATGAGACAGATTCCTAGGGCAGCTTGACAAACTATAGAAACTAGATAAAAATAGGTATGAAACAATAAAAAATAGGTACCTACATCAAGTAGACACCTACCTAGCTTTATAAATTTTCTTTGGACTTCTTCATTGATTTAATAATTCGTACAATCTGGCGGTTTTCAAAGCAAGAGTCAACCTGTTTTTTCTGGGTAAGCGCCCTTCTTTAGATCATAATATCGCTTGCCATCAGAAATTAAATGTGATCAAGCGCAAGCCCATATATTGTAAAAAAAAAAGAAAAAACCTTATTATATTATAACGCGTCACATGAAAGTGAAATACGATATTCACATTTATTCATATTATCAGTCTGTTGCGTCCCACTGATGGGCAAAGGCCTCTCTTCTCTACTTCCAGTCAGCCCGGTCTTCGGCTTTAGTGGCCCATCCCTTATTATTATTAAATTTATATAAGTACTAGCTGACCCGGCAAACGTTGTTTTGCCTTAAACATTTAAGGGTGAACAACCCTTATCACTTAGGGGTATGAAAAATGAATAGTAGCCGATTCTCAGACCTACGGAATACGCGCATATAAAATTTGGTAAAAATCGGTCAAGCCGTTTCGGAGGAGTTCGGTAACTAACATTGTGACATGAAAATTTTATATATTAGAAGAAGAAGATATCGTAACGCCATCGTTTCCCGATATTTGTACACAAAAAAAGCAGGTAAAGGTACTCACGCAACAGTAGGTGTGGTATCAAAGGGTATGAACCCTGTGAAGTTATCCGGCTGACCCAGCACCCTGTTGACCACGGGGTATACGGACCACAGAGTGCCGCAAAAGAACACAGCACCGTGATACAACTTCAAAAGGCGAGACATTAGCAACGCTTCGGATTTAATCAAATCCACGTGGTAAAGCTTCGTGGCAGAGAATAGAGGCCCTGTTAAAAATGTATTACCATATTTTATAAGACTAATCAAACATATTTATTTACGACAAAAAATCTATTTGGCTCGAATTTTAGGGTCTGGTCGTCTTATTTTTTACTCCTTATAGACAGCTTTTGACCAGCTGGGCCCGTAACAACCGCAGTCAATGACACTGACTTAAGATGGAGCATACCTAGTCTGTAATAACTGGCTCTCAAGAAGGCTGCTGGAACACTGTGAGGTGCTTGACGACAGATTTTTCAATTTGAGGGTTGTAGCTAGCCAGCTGAGCACTAGAAAATGTCCTGACTACCACCTATACTATGGTTTCCTCACGATGATTTTTCACCGAAAACTCGAGCTCATTAGCGGGGATCGAACCTGCGACCTTCAGGACGCAAGGCGGCCGCTCGCCCGATTGTGCTGCCTACGCTTTTAAGTGCTAAGTAGTAATTTAGCTCATAAGACAAATAAAATGCGGATGTACATAGAACGTACATCAAAAGAGGATTGGTCACTATAACTAAAATGATTTGTCATAAAATTGCTAACCATTTGTGATCCGAATGATATTGTCTACGCGTCCATATCTCACATTGAAAGCAAGTTGCTTCCCAAGAGTGTTCAACGTTGTAAGGAGGATGAAGAGCGTGTCTACCAACTGGTCGGTGCTGTGGCGGACCTGGGAAAGGAGGTATAAAGTATTGGGTATTCCAGATAATATGTGGTTTTTCATGGCCATAGACATTGCCGTGTCTTCTGACCGAGTCTGAAAAAAAGCTATTCGCAATTGACTCTAACTGGTACAAAGATAACTTACTTGGTCTATGTTCTGACAGACTAGTAAGGTCAGACATCTTGACTCGCAAATGAGAATGGTATTTTTGCATCAGTTAAGATTAAGAGAGGGGGTCATTCTTGCTATAAATAGAGTGGCTTTTTTTCAGACTTGGCCAGCAGCAGATCTACCAGTCAATGAAATTAACGAGCTGTTCTTGCAGAGGGTCGTAACGAAAATCATGTTGGGGTTATAAATATGGAGCGACGACAATCTGCCTCCATTCGGCAAAGGGATAATGTTGTGTCGGAAGGCCGTCCAACTCATATGCGTGTGGAAAACTTCGTTTGCACGGTTACGATTTAAAACAAAAAAACTGTAATTTCAAGCTTTTGCTCTTGTCTTCGCCAATAAGTAGGTACAACGTCTCACCAAGATATACGAACGAGTCATACGATAAAGAAAGACAAAGAAAAGTATATGAGCAGATTACTTATGTATTTCAAACCTGAATAACTCTAATCAAATGCTGCAAATTATAGAAGAGCACCAAAGTCCACATCATGATACGAAGAGCGCCATGCAAAGCTTGCTTAGTTACGGAGCAATCTCTTAGAACTATTTTAAAGTAACCAACTCTCGCCAATGCGTCGAAGTGCGGTCTCAATGTACTGAAAGTTGAGCACAGATCGATCTCCATTTTATATTTATTTACTTATTTTGAAGTTCAAAGCACAAAAATATATTGTTTCGTTATGATTAGGTACATAAGATTTTTTTTTATTATTTCTTGATTGTATAAATGATGGATTTGTTTTCTACTTGGCAAGTAGAAGAGAAATGTTGAAATCATTTTGTTTCAATTAATTTAATTAGTCTTGTTAGATATGTGTCCACTAATAGTACAGGGTGATTTATTAATTGCGAAGAATTACCTCACGTAGGTTGAAACAGATAAATGAGATATGCTAGATATGATTTAGATAGACAAGAAACGGAGTTATAGGAAAATTGCCCGATAGATAAGATTTGAATAATGACAAATAAAATTGGTAGGACTTTGAAGGGGCTACTTGAAAAATAACTATCATTACGTTGACCTGGATACATCTGCAGTCTTTGCAGGTGGTGATGATTGAAACATAAAAGCATCAACATATTTAGAGTACCTACAGCGCAAACCTATATAATTATAATGAAACTAAGTTAAATTTGTTCTTAACAAATTGTTTACCTCGGGTTAAAGACTTATTTAATCCCTCGAACTATTGGCGCCCTCACTTCGTTCGGGGCGCCAAACCTTAATAACTTCATCCCTAGGGTAATAATGTACTATTGCCCAAATCTAAGTTATTTTAAAGAAATTGATGAAACCAAATTATAATTAAGTTATTGAAAAAAAATATTCTTTAATCAATACTTAGCTTTAAGTTATTTCATTTTTACATCGTAGCTGTATAGAAAATAAAACCTTTTACTGTACTATTTTTTAAATAATTTGACAGCTGTCAGTTGAAAGCGATTCTCTCTAGGGATGAAATGAATTACATACTTTCATCCCGCTCCTCAGGCAACTTCAGACTTTCAGACCTACTTTCAGAGTATGAGTAATGAAAAGTATACACTCTGTACGTCGGTGTTGTGGTAAAAGCGTTAAATACACCTTTCTTAGGTGTTAATTCCGCGAGGACAACAATCACGATGCGGGGAATCATTAGACTAACGACATAATTATGTCGTTAGTCTAATAAATACTTGTACTTCGATAAATTACAAGAAAGTGCTGTTCAAACAAGATGATTTATTTACGTTTAATTAACGATACAGCTACTTTTAAGTACAAACAAAATTGGTTTTCTTTTTTGTATGAATGCATAGAAACTAATCGTTATTTGTTATACGAGAGAGCAAAATTGCTTTATAACCGCGTTGCAAGCTTTGATGACCGAGCAAGCGAAGAGTAATGTAATTTAACCACAAGCGCAGCGAGTGATTAAAAAAATTGAATCCTGAGCGTTAGCGAGGTAATCAAAAGAGCACAAGGCGAAAAATCTTTGCACTTGAGTGTAACACGTAACTTTTCATCCCCCTCAGCGAAGAAATTACTAAATCAACCATACTAAAAGACTCTTTGTCCTGACTTATTCATTCATCTATAGACAACGCAGATCCCAAACAGCTGGTCCTGGGGGTATGAAATTTGGATGGTGTATTTCTTTTAGTACGTAGACGCGTACTAAGAACGGATTTTTGGAAATTCCACCCCTAAGGGGGTGAAAGGTGGTAAAACAGTTTGTATGAAACTTCTTTGGTTTTGAACTTCCTGCAATAAAATTTGAAATATGTATAGTTTATGTAAAATTAAATATAATGGTATAAAGTTGGTATGGAAAAATCTTTATTTATGAAGTTAAACTCTTGAAAATTATTATGGTAGTAGGTAATTAAATGGTTTAAATAAAATTATAAAAACATTCGCCAGGGATGTCATTGGGGTTAAAATTCCAAAATTAAAGTATAGTGTTTTTTAAATTTAGAGGTGTGAAATTTGTAGGGTGTATTATTTTTAGTACTTAGACATTTAAGAACGAATTTTTGGAAATATTTGTAGTAATGATATATCTTTTTTACACCATCAGAAAGTAGATATAACAACGAACAAAAAACCCCCAAACTTTTTTAAAGAAGCTGATATTTTGACGTCAGAATTTTCGATAGAAAATTAGGGTGCTTTTCTCATATTAAGTTAAATTAAGGCGATAAAACAATTTTTTTGTCAACTGTTCCTGTCCATAGAGTATTGTCATTGGGTAAAAGTATCAAGCAATTCAACAACTAGGTTTATTTACCAAAGAGTGTGAACTGTCTATACATGCTTTGTTGTAGTACAACTATTATTATTATATACTAATAGTCACGAACTAAGCCGAGATAACAAAGAAAACATTTCAAAGTTCGTTCTCTCTTGCATAACCAAATAAGTGTGAGCAATAGGAAGCATATTAAAAATGTTTTTTTTTTATTCGAGATTACCATAAATATAGCTGTACTTAGAATATATCGATATTAAAACTCACCAGCTTTCGTTTTTTCCAAAGCATAGCAGTCACATTTTAATAAAATCAACCATTGTCAAATAGGAGAAGAAAATACGACTTTAGGATATATTAGCACACGTCAGGACAAGGTTAATCTCTAATGATAAAATGGGTTGTATTTAAAATATTTATTGTTACAATTAAGAAAATAATCCATATCAGTTTGTATTTGGTAAGTCAGCTCGGGCGGATGGCGGTTATCGCCTTGAAACGACTGGAATGTTGCATGCAAACTAAAACCACGAGCCGGAACGACAATACTGCCACCGACGATCATTTGTACAGAATATAAATGCCAGTACTACTTCCTATAGCCCTCGCACCACCTGTAGTAAATCAACGATGCTGCATAGTGCTATATTAATTTAATCATAAATATTCTACATATTACCTAGTTACATTTACAATAAGATGTTCAGATAAAAACAATAGACTGTCCAAGTTACTCCTCAATATAGCAGAGAAGATATGACAATAGATTTGATACTAACATGATGACATTTCATTCTTACTACAAACTATGGTATGATCTCCAAATAACGCATTATAGCTTAATATTTTTTGTAAACATTTCATTCAATTAGCGATCCAAATAATATAAAATAATCACGCATGTTTCCATTCCGATATAAAAAAATCATAGAATTTATTTCACGATTAAGATTAGTCAAAAACTTCAATTTCCACATAGTAGTTGTTACTTATTTGTCATATCATCACTTCTCTGAAGAATCTTTTGGGCATCACTCTTTTGTTTCGGGGCACTGTCGTTTGGGCGAGGTCTCGTCTTCCGCCTGTTCTTTCCGTTTGAGCGCCCGAGCCTCATGGTCTTCTTTCATGCCGTCTACATTGGATTCGTATTCCTCAGTCTCGTGTTTGGGGCTGTCCAGTCTGTCCGGTTTGTCTGTGTGTTTGTTTGCGTCAGGGTTGTCACTGTCGGTCTTGTCGAGGTAGTCAGCCTCGTCGGCGGCGGCCTCGAGCCGCTCGGCGGCTTGCTGCGAGCTGGCGCTGACGCTGCACGTGCTGGGGACCGTGCGTTTGCTGGCCGCTATGCGGCTCGTCAGCGCTCGGTGCAGCTGACTGATATCCGGCGGAGCTCCCTGAAAGTATGTTATAATTTACATATATTTTTTTACACACACATGGCCGGATAACTCCACACTGAACCATTTCTAGTTGGTGTTATGGTATACTACATATACATACATATTTAACACCCAGACCCACAGCCAACAAATTTAGTGCACAAAGATGTTGGCCGTGCCAGGAATCGAACCCGGAACCTTCTGATTGGCAGTCCGGCATTAAGCTGTTCCTGGTTCCTGGTAACCTTTAAGCCAACGAGGTCGTCCTCGAGGTTTTAGCACCAATTCGTGCGTAAACGCACTAGTCAGTGACACTATGGGCAAAAGTGGAGCATGCCTTTTGCGTCTAGAATCACTGGTTCTCAAAAAGGCTGCCTAAGCACTGTTGGGTGCTTGGCGACAGGTTTTCAACATGAGAGTGGTAGCTAGTAAAGTGCTAGCTACTATAGCAACACAAAAAACCTCTACTACTATACTATACTTTCCTCACGATGTTTTTCCTTTTCCGCTCAATATCAATGGCGGGCATCAAACCCACACTTTACTAGAAGTAAGGTCGCAACTGCACGTCTGTTGAGCTGCCATCACTTCAAATTGTACAATGTAGAATATTCAAGAAAGTAGAAGTTAGGCACCATTATAATGTACGCCATAGACACGCACTGTTGATAATAAGTTACCAAACATCACTCACCATGATAAGGAACAGCTTGACCTGATTGTGCGCGTCGGCCGCCGTGATTCTCAAGGACTTGGTCCCCGCTCGGTCGGCCACCATGTCGGACCACACTTTAGTATTGAGCACGACGCGCAGGGAGCCCGCGACGCGTGCGACTAGTCGCGCGCCGCTACCGACCGCCGCGTCGTTCAGTCGCAGCACGCCGCGACCGCGCTCGCGCCACGAGCCCGTCTCCCACGCGTACAGCCGACACGAGATCTGGGGGAGAAATCATCATCATGTATTGGAACCTGATACCATACACATAAATTGACATATTGACATTGTGAGGTCCGCAGTTACTGCGTAAGCCGGTGCGGCGGGAGCCAGTCTATTTCCCGCCAGCAAGATAAGTTGAATCATTGATGATTGGTATATTTAATGCAAGCTACGCATTAGATATACCAATATTATCTTGTATATAACATTTCCATGTCACAATGTTAGTTACCATACTTCTCCGAAACAGCATGACGGATTTTTATAAAATTTTATATGCGTATTCAGTAGGTCTGAGAATTAGCTACTATCTATTTTCCATACCCCTAGGTGATAAGGCAAAACAATGGTTGCCGGGTGAGCTAGTAATATCATAATACCAATATTCTAAAGAGCAAAATTTGGATTTTTTGTTTGACGCAAATAGGCTCCGAAACTACTGGACCGTATTGAAAAATTCTTACAGTTGGGAAGCAACATTATCCCTGATTAACATAGGCTATATGTTGTTTCTCTTTAAGGAGTAAAAAATATAAAACTGCAAGTGAGTCTGTGGATGATGAGTAATTTGTAGACTCGTGCTGGAGGTGCACTGACCTGCATAACGTTGGTCTCATCCTCCTCGCCGGTGAGGTTGAAGCTGGCAGCTGGCGGCGGCGGGCGCGCGTGCGAGCGCTCGTACTCCGCGGCCGCGTCTGCGAGGCTCGCGCCACTCTCGCCCGACCTGCTTTCCTCCTGGAATGTACACAACACTTGTTACAACATACATCCATGTGAGACCGACAACAACAGCAAAAAGACTGAAGACGATGACAAGGGCAAAATTTTAAAATAAGAAAGAAAGAAGGAACATTATTTATTATGACTAATTAATATGATATGACTACACAAGAAAAGTGGAAACAACATAAGGTTTTTTTTGGAAATCATTAAGGAGATTGTAACGCGCGCTCACTGGCCATGGATCGTCGGCGACGGTCCGTGTAACACTTGCCCCTGAAGATGGCGCTCAAAAAGCACCGAAACTGTTGGACTCATTCCATCTTTTAATAATAAGTAAGTGTGACCGTTTTCTACGAGAAAATATTATGATGCTTTAAGTGAACAGTTTACAATGTTTCTAAAATTTGCTTACAGAACTTTAAGAATATTTTTACTTATTTTAGTGGATTCATTTTACTGGATTCAGACTTATGAACTAAGGTGGGATGGCATCATCAGCATCCACCTACTTAGGTAGACTTTTAATTATTATTCTTTTTGATAAGGCAAAACAACATTAGTGTTGGATATATTAGTCACAATAATTATGGTTGGATATTTCTTAATTATGGCTGATATAATGTCTATAACAAGTACATACACAACTAGTTTAAAATCCCTCAGAAGATACAAAAGCTAAGACAGGCGAACAGTGCCATATTCTACCTAGGAGTGCCTAACATGCAGTCTCACATCCTGACTTACACCCCCTGAGTGCAGGGGACTCGAGTGTCCAGCCCCACTGAAATGGGATCCTCGAAAGCAGTGCCCAACCTCCTCAATAAGAGGCAGGAAGAAACAAGAAGGTGAGAACAACTAATAACAGTTTTTTAAATTTCAAAATTTGCAAATACCTTATCTTGTTACAAACAATCAATGTTTCATGGAAAACAAAAGAACTGCAATAAAAAAAAATATAATTACCTACTCATAACAATTGCAATGGCACCAGAAAATTCAACAAAATTTATGCATAAAAAGTGATGGAATTTATTAAATGCTTCCTATTATTTTTTTTTATAGTTATAACAATGAACAAATTATACATTATATGTATGCTATGTAACCAGACATTATACAGTAAAATAAGAAAAATGCATTGTTTTGTTTATATATTAATACACTCTTGCATATTTATGTATGTTAATAATATGGTAATGTACTCAAGAAACGAATTCACGTATTACAAAGATGAGGCTTTCAGGTGGCTTGAAAACTCTATACACCAGAGCTTGGCCATATGAAGAAGACATGCAAAGAATACATGTACATATGTCTAATTTCTGTTAAAAATATATAAACAAACTAGCTGACCCGGCAAACATTGTTTTGCCTCACTTAGGGGTATGAAAAATAGATAGTGTAGCTTATATTATGACGCGTTCTTAGATTTACCATAGCAGCACCATCTATCAATTACTTACTCAACCCAGTCGAAAGGTATCGACATCTGTTAGAATCATTTGGAGTTAACAGATAATTGTGACTGTCAAATAATAACAGACAATAATTAGCAATAAATTAAAATTGCGACAATAATTTGAGGTTTAAACTATCCTATCTCTCAAGTTGGATCAAACTGCACATGGTGTGCGAATTTTATTATAATTGGTTAAGTGGTTTAGAAGTCCATTGAGGACAAACATTGTGACATGAGATTTATATATATTAAGAAGAAAGATATGCATTTTACATTGCACCTAAATATCCAATTATTTATATGATATGTAGTATACTAATTTTGTATTATATACTCAGTATATATGAGTAGTGGTGTATTTTAAAAATTGAACTGACCTCATAACATTTTTGTAAAGGTAACACTTAGTATTGAGATCTTACTCATTGGAGATAACTGTAACACTTAGCTGAGATAATACTATAATCTTCTATAATTTGGTGCTGGTTCAAGTATCTTAAATGAGAATGATACATCAATATAAAACATTTGTGTATTAGTCTCTTGAGTTGAAAGAACTATATACTCAAATACAATGTAAGCTCTATATAACAACACTGAAGGGACTATGCATTTTATGGCGTTATAGAGAGTGGTTGTTAAATGGAGAGAAGAAAAATAGCCAATTGAAAGCCAATTAATTTTCAAGCCCTTAAGATTTCGATGCTTTAGAGTTTGTCATTAAATTGAGTGATGTTACATAGAGTTCACACTGTATCATGAAAAATGCTACAAACCTGACTATTTTCCTTGACAGATGCAGCGGCACTTGTAAACAACAATTCAGTGCCATTGGTAGAGCTGTGGTCAACTTTAGCATCTCCATTGTTAGCCTCGCCATTATTAACATTTTCCATCACAACTCGTGCACTCAGGTTCTGACCAAACACAAATGAAGTGCTGGAAGTTGACTGAGCTGGTGCAGGGACTTGATTACCAGTACGAGTGTTGGAATTAGATCCTAATGGCACAAATTTAGGAACTTCTGGCTCTTCAGTCTTTTTCAGCCTGTCTTCTGTGTTCTCGTCCTTTTTATCTCCATCTGACTCGACCGGGTCAATTGCTTTGCAAAACGGATTCACTGTCGGCTTTAATTGTGACGGTCTTAGGACTGCTCCTGAAATAGGACATAATTATTATTACCTTAAAACTGTTTATAGACTGTTTTGTTTACAAAAGATAAAAACAAACTTTGACAAAAATAATCATGCCTATTAAGCTATATTAGAACTAAATGACAACGAAATAGAAGGCACTATCATAATTCAAAACTCTCACTATACAGTAATTTGTTTAAATAAGCTAGTTAATTGGTGATAAACCTGTTAATAAATGGACAAAATTATCTTACCAAAGGGATTGCTGGTTTTATTAGAACTTGAGGAAGCAAAACTGGATGATCCAAATCCACCGAGCCGCGGCTTTGCCAACACCACGCGCGATTGGCTTGACCCATTGTAGAAGTCTTCTGGTGCTTTTCCTGATAATTATTCACCACAAAAATAATGAATTATATTATGTACATATAGACTGTATACATTATGAACCTGCCTATTGCCCTTCATTTGTGGTCAATGAAAGTAAGACAGAAACATTATTGTTTAGGCCTCTACTCATTTATCATTGAAAACCACAATAAGCCATACCCATTATGGTTGATAATGTAATGACAGTGTTACATTTTGCAATTTCGTAAGTAAAATATGATCAATTTGTACGAATCCAACAATGAAACTTACAATATATAGGTAAACTATCTTGATAAAAAGCGTGTGAGGTACGTGAATAAAAAATACGTTGATGATGCAGCACGTAGATATCGGCTACAAGGATATGTTTTGTAACAATTTTGACCTGTTTTATGACCATTATATAATTTACGTGCAAAGTAATAGATATATCATCAGAAAAGTATTTAGTATCCTTATTATTTCAGATTATTTTCTATTACATACCTTGCTTTGCGTCTGCCATGGCTGAATATATTTTTTTATTAATTGCCACAGCTTATAAATCTCAGGGGCTACACACTTACGTGCTGGAATATAATATATTTATTGTTACCCTTATTTGAGTGTTTTTCATTTCATTGTTGTCTACATATTGTTTGTTTATGAAGACATCGCCGATATTGTGTGAGATTAACAAACGAATTGAAAATATATTAATAAATAACCTGTGGCAAATGTACATGAAATGCGATGCAAAACACTAAGAAAAAGTAAAGAAAAATAACTGTCAAAGTCAGCAAAGCAGAGCTAAGTTCTTGATTTCTTGAAATGTCATGTCAAGTGAGAAAACTTGTTGGTGATGGTGATGTTATTTTACGGTAAAATTAATAATTGCGACGAGCACGTTATAACATAGTAAATTTTATCGTGACAAATTTTTAATTTATCAATATGTAAGGGAGACTACTCAAATAAAGTTATTTGTATTACATATAAGATAGTCGTTGATATTCAAGCTGTTTTCGTCTCTCTTTCAGATTAATACATGAAGATCAAGTTTCAAGACACCAAAAGGCTTTACTGGTTGGTCATATTAAGTTTCTCATCACCGTAGAAAATATACAAATAGGTAAAGTATTTTAAAACATCCCATAAGTAAAGTATTTATTAAGTCTAGTGTATAACTTAATAATATTAGAGCCATTCAGAGCAGATTACATAGATTTACTGTCAGTCACATTTTGAGGTAAGTACTTCAAGTTAGCGGCAGTTGTATGTAAGATATACCAATGAAGCAAATGTGTTAAAACAATTACAGCTCTCTACCAACAAATATGGGTCAGTGCCGGCCAATATCACCATTAAATACATCAAAAATCTTTATATTTATAAGCAACATAACAATCATATATATAAAATACTAAACTAAAACTTAACCTACAAAAGTCCAGGGGTAGGGGAAAAGGTGCCCAAAATGCTGGCAGCATTGCCACATTGGATGGCAATGCTTTGTTTCTAACCGAAAGAAAAGCCAGCATTCTGGACACCCGAAACCTCCACCAGCTGCTTGGCAAGTTCTTCGTAAAGCTGCAGGGCGCCGGCCCCCACAGTCCCATTGTGTCTACCGCAAACGGCACAAACAAAGATTAAGTATCTAACTGCGTTTGAATCTCTCTTCTATGTAAATATTCTGTCTGTTCATAAATTTCCGCTACACACATATATATATCATCAAACAATAAATTTTGTAACTGAGTAGTTTACTAGTAGTTTCAGGGTAAAAAAAAAATTATTATCTGATGAATGACTTGTAATATTCAGTATTATATGTACATTCATGTATGTATAAGCAACTAAGTAAATAGTTTTAACATTTATAGTACTGATTAATTGTCACTTTGAATGTGAATGTCTGATTGCCAATGCCTATAAAGAGTGACAAAACAAAAGTCTTATAAATTTATTTTTTGTACTAAAATCTAATTACAGTGTAAACTTCATGTAACATCACTCGATTTACAACAAATCTCCAAACCGTCAAAATCAATTGGCTTTAGTTGGTTTATCTCATATTCCATACAATGATACATTCTCTCCATTTAACGACCACTCTCTGTAACGCCATAAAGTGCACAATCCCTTCAGTGTTGTTATATAGAGTTTATACTGTATATGAAAAATATAGAACATAGCATTTTGTAGATTTCAATTTCAATATTCAGTTGAAAGTTGGCCAATAAAATATGTATTTAGAAAAAAATAATACATTATAATTTCAGCACAGCTAAAAGGTTCTCTGTGTTTTGGTTGTTGAAACCAGTAACAAGGCTAAGACCAAAACTATGCTGTCAGTACTGACTAAAACTAATTAGAATAAATAAATATTAGGACACATTTCACACACGGCTGGTGAACCCTATACTTAACCATTTCTAGTTTGTATTATTTTTTGTTGCTAACACAACTGATATACTACATACATATACAAAAATACATATTTTATGTAGATACTTTTTTAACACACAGTTCCACAGCCAACAAATTTAGTTAAGCACAAAGATGTTGGCCGTGTTGGTAATCAAACCCGGAACCTTCTGATTGGCAGTCTGGCATGGTAACCATTACTCCAATGAGGTCATACAATTTATAAATTGCTCATGATTAGCATATTTTGTTATTGTTTTTTTTATTAATATTAATTCTACACCAGTTCAAAGTAGTATGTCTCATAAAAACGTATAAGATACATTTATCATGTATGTATATTATATAGGCATACTCTTCAATAAACAAATAACACATTGCAAGATCTTATCAGCGAATTCTGCTTCATCACGGCATGTCTTATCATTAAAAGATATTTATACCAAACTATATAGTAACACATACAAAAGTTTAACTATAATTTCTCAGTTGATTTGAATTATATTAAATTTCTGGTAGTGTTAGTTTAATTTTAGGTATGTTTTTAATTAATCCACACTTTAATGTGAATAATCCATAGTAAAAAGTATGAAAAAAAAAACTCTACATAGTTTTAGTACTGGATATATAATGGTTTTGATTGCCATTTATTTTAAACAATATGTATGCAAAAAAAAAACATCAAGAAGTACCTTTATTCCAAAGAATAATAATAGTTTAAAAAACTAAAAAACACGTTTATCTGGCCGTTTTAAGTGGGTCAAAATCGCGCCCAAAGAGTCGGTTACAAACAAACATACAAACAAAAATACAAAAAAATGGAATAATTTTATCAAATTAGTGTATTGTCATCGGTCCTCAATAAATCTACAAAGTTTGAACAAAATCTGGCCGTTTAAAGTGGGTCAAAATTGCGCCCAAAGAAGTCGGTTACAAACAAATATACAAACATGCAGGTGAAGCTAATAAAAAGCTTGTAATAATTATGTGCACTGGTCTATTTGATTATTTATCTTTGAATCCATTATTAGTAAATTTCCTTATTATAACTTCACTCAACAATACTATAACACAGTTTACCGCCAGGCTGATATTCTAATCTTCTTCTTCTTCTAATCTTCTAATATATAAAATTTCCATGTCACAATGTTAGTTACCGTACTCCTCCGAAACGGTTTGACCGATTTTTACCAAATCTTATGTGCGTATTCAGTAGGTCTGAGAATTGGCTACTATCTATTTTTCACACCCCTAAGTGTAAGGGTGGTTCACCCCTAACATAATTTTTTAAATTTTTTGACGAATTTTTTTGTTTTATTTTTTATATAATGTGACAATAAAAATATATATTCAACCTCTTAATTTTTACTTTCTTATCACCAAGTTCTATTTTTTTATGGCCATTTTAGTAATTTAATAATTTCTCACCCCACTCGATAACTGATTGATTATAGTGTTTTAACTGTACTTTAAAAGACAAAACAACGTTTGCCGGGTGAGCTAGTACATAATATACCTATTTATTTTTTGTACATGTTTGTTCAGTTGTAGCGCAAAATTCTATGTAATGAAAATGTACAAATCATCATGACAAACGTCTACTCTTTTGTTTTGTTAGGAACTTAGTTCCTTTTATTTACGTTTAATACATATGTGTGAAAACCTTTGTTTTTTTTTAACTTACTGTGTTATGCTAGATTTTGGTCTTTATAGGTCATTGTAATAAAACACCAGCAGTAAAAGAACATCTTCGTATCAGCTTCTACTTCTGTATGCGTAAAATGAAGCGCAACTTTTAACCAACAGATTTAATATAAGTACTTAATGTAAAATTTTGACGACCTCGTTGGCGTAATGGTTACCATGCCAGACTGCTAATCATAAGTTTCCGGGTTCGATTCCCGGCACGGCCAACATCTTTGTGCTGAACTAAATTTGTTGGCTGTCGGTCTTTGTGTTAAATATGTATCTATATAAAATTTGTATGTATGTATATGTAGTATATCAGTTGAGTTAGGAGCCATAATACGAACTAGAAATGGTTCAGTATGGGGTTAACCAGCCGTGTGCGAAATGTGTAAAAAAAAAGTAATGTGTTTATTTTTTTATCCAAATTACTGATCGAAATATTTCGTTTTGTTGAGTCACCGTGAACAGATTGAACGCGTGTTGTTGACGTTTGTGGCGGGAATCGCCGTGCTTTTTCTGTTCGTCTTTAGTCATTTAGAGTGCGCCTCCGATGTAGCACGTGAGATTATTTAACTAGTTAATGCAATCAGATAAATTCAAAATAGAAAGGAACCGTGTAGTACCGCGCGCGAATTTTCCGCACCCCGCTCTAAAAAGGGTTGCAGTGCTTCACATAGTGACTTAGTGAATAAAAGTACTTGTATCAAGTAATATTATCAAGTGATCAGTAACTGTTTTAGTGATATAAAAAAATCTAAATCAAAATATTTATTTGCATACTAATTTTATGTTACTACAAAGTCAGTGAACATAAGGAAATGTCTAAATAGTGAAAAAAAAGTGGAATCTGTGAGATAATAAGTATAAAAGAATTAATGATTTAGTTTAGAAGTGTAGTGATTATGAAGTTTGATTCGGCCAATATTTTTGAAATCAAAAGAATATGCCAACCGTATGGTACGTTATTGTTTTATTCTAGTGTAATTAAATTAAGGTAAGATCGAATTATCTTGCCTTATAGGTCAGTTTCAAACCTAAATCCTACGACTACTGTTATGCGCTACTGTCTTAAGAGTTTTCGGCGAAAGACTGGTTATTTTAGTAGTTAATTAAACTTTTTTGATACAACTTCCAGCAAAACTGTATAAGTATATTTTAATCAATTAAACCTTAGCCATGATTTGCTGCAACAAAGTCAATATCATACTGGCGCTCCTCATTGTGTTTAATAGCATGGGTTCACCCTATTTTGAAATGAGCTAAAGATACTATTATAAAACTATTGTTATGTAAATATAGCTTAATATGGCCTATCCAAAGGTCAAGCTTATAGATTAAATCTACGAATAGGTACCTAACATCTTCTCTCGCGGATCTCCGTTGTTTTCCAGGCTCTGTATGGAGCTACTGACGTTTCTTATGAACTACGCTATGATTTAACCATCATAAGTTTGACACGCACAACCCTTCTTCTTCTTCCTTAACCTTTTCCCACTAGGTGGGGTCGACACAGCAAGTTTTCCTCTTCCACACGATTCTGTCAGCTGTCATATCCACATTCACTCCCGTTTCTTTCATATCCTCATTTACACAATTCAGCCACGTCTTCCTAGGTTGATCTCTACCTCCACTACCTCGTACAACCATATCCATACTTCTGCTAGTCACATGCATTTCCTCTTTGACACACACAACACGTGAGAAGTATATTTTTCGTGGAGATAGCCAAAGATATGGCTCATTGTGACTCATCAATTTTACTAAAATTTTCAATTTGTTTCCTCGATTTTACCTTGTTTGCGTATCTATTGTATTAGCAAGTTGAATTATTCAGCGTTACTTGTATTAATGAATCGTTTGCTAAAAATAACCTTTATTTATTGCACTTAGTATAACGAATATACTTAAGTACAATTTATTTAATTAAATCTGCGCCACGTGATTGTTATTTGTGTTAATCCGAGATAAAAATTAGGCAACTAATATGTTAAAAAATATGCAGGGTCTAAGTAATACCTATACCAAATTTTATCGAAATCAGTAACTACAGCAGTCAGATCGTGAAGCAGAACACTAAAAAACAAACTTTCGCCTCTATTATATTAATGGAAATTATTGTGTTGCATTATATAATTTAATTTTGTAATTCTATTTTAATCTACTTAATTCGTCTAAAATAATTTAACTTAATTTGAATATTTGGTATTCAAAAGATTCCCGTGACTTACATACTACATATGTACGTCATTAAGTACTTGTGTATGTGAGAATATCAGATGCAACCTTAATTAAAACTAGACATTTTTCTGTATGGGGCTTTTGACTAGTAACTTTGGTGTTATCAATAAATGATTTGTATTTGTACCAGAAAAGTGGTGTGTAAATTGAGACTAAATATTTATTTTTTATTTACATATTTTTATTAGTGGCATACCAAAACTTTTTAAGAGGCTACCTCTCAAGTCTGTTAATTAAGACACTGGCAACTCGTTTATTATGACCATTCGGATATAGCGACGTCAAATCCAAGTTCAAAGTATACTTTGTATTCATAAGACATTGGCACATACATTTCATTATTAAACTTTAATTTTGACGTACAAATTTACTGTACTCATTCATAGTTCAGTTACAAAGTTTAAGCCTTAGTCATAATTGTGTTTAGTAAGCTATTGGTTTACTTGACCATTCGCATATAACGACATCCATTTACAGCGACGAAATGGCAGTGATCTCTTCAGCGTAGTTATATTTGAATTTACTGTAACGCCTGTGCTCGGCTAACTAAGATTATCTGACGCGGTCATCAATGTTAAATAACGGTCAATGCAGACAGTCTTTGGATGGATGACCATACACAAGACTGTCATTTAAAAAAGTGGCCTTTTTATCTAAGTGCTATCTTGGGTCGGCTGACTCGATAAATAGTAGGACGCGGCTGTTAGTATAAATAAATAAATATTAGGACTCAGTTCACACACGGCTGGTTAACCCCCATACTGAACCATTTCTAGTTCGTGTTATGGTAGCTAACACAACTGATATACTACATATACATACATATATATTTTATATAGATACATATTTAACACCCAGACCCACAACCAACAAATTTTAGTTAAGCACAAAGATGTCGGCCGGGCCGGGAATCGAACCTTCTGGTTAGCAGACCGGCATGGTAACCGTTGCGCCAACGAGGTCGTCTTAGTACAACAGTCGTTAAGCCAAGTCAGTGGCCTTTGGGCGGCTTGGAAACTTTCGATACCGGAGCCTGGCCACTTAGCTCATAAGAAGAAAAAAAAAGAAGATCTGAAATGTACTAAATTTTTTTTTTGTTCAGGCGGCATGGAGACAGACGAGGACGTGCTCCACGGCAGTATGTTAGATGACATGCCTCCTATTAGCTGCGAATCCCTACTCGAGGGTTCCGTCGGCACCGGTTCCAATGATATCGGCGACATGACCTTCTGTATGGGAAACTATCTAAGCGATTTCATGCGGGTGAGTCTTACATCTGAGTATTATACTTCGTAAAAAAATTGTGTTGTTTGTTTTTGACCTATTGGATTATATGAGAACTAACTGTGCGCCGCTGTGCTACCGCATCAATGCGGGAAAACAAGTATAAATTAAAATTTGGAAAACTGCCAACAAAACACAGAATAGAATAGAATATCTTTATTCATCATAAGGTATCCTATATATTACAAATTCATCAAATAACCTACGTACAATAGGTTAATTTTTTTTATTAATATTTTTTTTTTGCATAACTTTATTAAGTACCTAAACAAAAAGAGCTCCAGGAAGCGAAATATTTTTAGACCAATTATTTAAACTTTTATACCGTAATTTATAAAAACAGAGATTGTAAAAAAATGGTTAATTAACAATGGTGTAACTTTTTGAAAAATCGACATAAAAAATGTTTTTCACCGAGGTTTTTTTCGTTCAAGTGTCTAGATTACACTATAATTTTTTAAAATTTTTAAATTGATATTTATTATAAAAAAAATATATATTTTAGGTGATATACCGGCTTTTTAGGCGACGCGCCTATGCCGTAACGCCCTCGCGGAGCTTTATTTTCAGCGTTAATTTTTTTTATAAATAACTAGAGGTTGCCCGCGGCTCCGCCCGCGTATAGGTCGCTTTTCGCGTAACCTGTGGAAAAATTATATGGTATCCTATTCCCTAATTTTATATAAACATTACATTGCTACGATATCAAAATGAGCCGCATCTGTCTTTCCGCATTCGATTCCTGAGATCTATTTAACCTCTGTTTTAGCTACTTTGGTGACAGATGCGACAGATTAGATCGTTTTCTCCAAGCCATTATTTTAAAATAAATAATTAGAATACGTGAACCATACCACACTGAGTAAACCACATACTTAAATTCCAATTCAGAAGTATTTAATTTCAAAAACACAAAACTTTCCCTTTGAACTTTAAACCCCAATGGCATACCTTAATGCACTCCTGGCAAATATCATTACAAATTTATTATAACCACCATATAAACTACAACCAAAACAACTTTCAAGACTGTTAAATTGATAAATCAAGAATTTTCCAAACAAACTTTCAGCCCCACCCCCCTACAAACCCTTAGTTAACCCCTGGCAAAAAAAAACGATACCATTATTTTTAATTTTACATAAACTATACATATTCCAAATTTCATTGCTAAAAGTTCAAAAACATAGAAGTTTCTTACAAACTGTTTTACCCCCTCTTACCCCCTTAAGGGTAGAATTTCCAAAAATCTATTCTTAGTACATGTTTAAGTACTAAAATATATACACACTCCAAATTTTACATCTGTAAGTTCAAAAACACAAAACTTTTATTTTTAACTTTCAGCCCCAATGGCATCCCCCTTAATGCACCTCTGGCAAAAAAAATATAATTTTAATTTATCCATTTAATAATCTACTACCATAACAACTTTCAAGACTTTAACTTGATAAATAAAGAATTTTCCATACAAACTTTCATCCCCCATTACATACCCTTAGTTCACCCCTGGCAAAAAAAATTGATACCATTATTTTTAATTTTACATAAACTATACACATTCCAAATTTCAATGCTGGAAGTTCAAAAACAAAGAAGTTTCATACAAACTGTTTTACCCCTTTTCACCCCCTTAGGGGTGGAATTTCCAAAAATCCGTTCTTAGTACGCGTTTACATACTAAAACAAATACACCCTCCAAATTTCATAACCCTAGGACCAGCCGTTTGGGCTCTGCGTTGTCTATAGATGAATGAATGAATGAGTCAGGACAAAGAGTCTTATAGTATAGATATAGATAGAGTTCCGGAAGTTAGGACTTTTTTATTGGAAATTTTCTCCTCTTTCATGTTCTTTTTTTAAAATTCCTTAAATATCATTATTTTAAAAGTTATTAACGAAAAACATACCTTTTTTTTTCTTATTTTGTTAATAACAATCGCAATTTTTTATGTGCTAAAAAACCCTTAAAAAACATTTTTCTAGACGTCATTCCGCATCGAATGAGCTATGGCACATATTTTTAGGAGCTTTATGTCTATTTAACACGTTTTTGAACTTGTTGACTAGACTAGAATAAGTTCATAAAAATAAAAGAGAACGCTAGTGAACCAGCTGCATGGAAAGACTTTTATCAATACTTTATTATTCATTTTGTAAGGGTACTAATGGCCAATTTCAAGTCTGGTTCATAAATAAAATAATTCGCTAAGTATTTTCGTGTGAAAGTGTATTCATGCTTTCACCATTTTCCTGCGTTATTTTTATATGAAATGGTTTACTATGTTGATGCTACATAGGTGGGATACTTTTGGTTTATAAGGATAATAAACAATTTGTTTTATCTATTCACTCTACTAATATACCAAAAAGTAATGACTTTCAATCATTAGATTCTTCAGAAATTTCTATTTACATTTTAAATAATCAATTTAGAGCCAAAAGTTGACACTTGACTATATATTAATAAAGTCAAGTGTCAACTTTTGGCTCTAAATACACCATTGGTCTATGACGGTACGAGTCAAAAATCACAAACAAAAAAATGTACGGACGTTTTCTTTTTGACGTTTTATTAAAAGGACAAACGAGTTGGAAACAATCCTATTGCAAATTAATCTTAAACGAGCGCACTGAAGAACAAGAGTTTTCATGTAGTATGTAAAGTCTTATTGAATTACATTATATTTGTATAATTATGTTGATATATTCATTGTAACAGTCATCGTGATTCACAGTATTGTCTGATAACAAGTGACTGACCGTTGCCGACCAAAGCCTAGTAATCTGATTTCTTTAACCTTGACAGCGGACACTGCTAACATCTCGCACTTGCTTCAAAAAATCAAAATTATATATTTTTACTATTTATACATTTCTACAAACACTTACATTGTTTGAACTCTGACCTGTATAATGATAATATTTGATGTATAATTTCGAGTTTGTAAGATGTACATAATCTTATTATATAAAATTTCCATGTCACAATGTTAGTTGCCGTACTCCTCCGAAACGGCTTGACCGGTTTTTACCAAATTTTATATGCGTAATCAGTAAGTCTGAGAATCGGCTACTATCTATTTTTAAGGCAAAACAACGTTTGCCAGGTCAGCTTGTAATATATATGTTTGCTAACTATATTTTTAATCAAACTTTTTTTTTCGGTATTGAACTGTTTTCAAAAAAGGTTATGGAGAAAATGCGTTTGACTACGTACTACTTTTTTTTTACTATTTAAATTAAATGCGTATTTTTGTGTTTTATTTTGATCATCCATTAATACAATTAATGTATAAATATTTTACATATCATCTCATCTCAGCAAAGTAGAGAGTAGGATAGATAATGCTTAAATTTTATCAATTTTCGTGACGAAACCTGAGCGCACATTAAGAAATAAAATGTATTAATAATTATTTGAAAAACTAGTAATATATTACGCAGCAACAAACAAAAGGAAAACAACTATGCTAAATGAACAAAATTACCATACAAACGACCTAGTTTACTATTAAATGTTAATACGAAATGAGTGACGGTGCATATTTTATAAGTCCTAATAGTTCTTACCCGCGGCTTTGACCGCTTTATAAAGTAATTATATAAAGTACAAAATTCCGAAAAGACTGACATTCGTTATTGATTTCTTTAAGACATATTCATCATTATATAAACAGCGGTTACTACTGAAAATAAATGTCTCAAATGATTTCATCATGTCATCTGTTTAAAGATAATAAAATTAATTAAATTCTTGCTATCAATAATTCGCGTCGAACAAACATTGGCTTTATTAACTCGATACTGGCTAATACACGAAAAATAAGGAAAATCATAAATCGTGTGGGCAGTGCAATGATGACGATTAGAATTATCTCATCCCTTGTTCTATTAACAAAACAATTTATGTTTTTTTCTAAACCCAATAAACATAATGTTTAAAATCACTTTATTTCTACAAAAATAATAGATCACGTTCATCCCCAATATTTCGGTTAGCTGTGATGAACCAGACACCCAGACAAACAGACAGAAATTATAAACGTTTTTATATTAGTCTGGATTATTCGTAATTTATACTCGTATTGTATTTTGACAAATAAGATGATAATCCTAAAATTATAGGTTAATCAAATTATAAATTAATAAACTATCAATCATTGTGTTAAATAATCTCAAAAATCTATACATCGGCTAAGGTCTAACGTGATCATTGAAGTTATACACGGTCGATGCCACAAGTCTTCGGAGGGGTGTCAAAAGACTGTCATTTATATCTCGTCAGATACTCATAGTTTACCGCCGTAAGTAAACGTAAGGCAACTCAACACATTTTTTTCCACTATTAATTGTTTTTTACTTACCCATGATGTTTCAAGTATATTTTTATGTTTGGCTTGGATTTCCGTGATTATAAAACGTTATCAATCTATACATACATATCTTGGATATTATAAAATCTTAGATACATGCCTTAAATGTTTTCGGCGACCTTTTTTTTAAATACATGATCGATTGGATAGCGCTTCTCCTTAACTCATCTGATGTGACGGTCTAGGATGGAGAGCACTTGCCTAGAAGAAACCAATTTTCTTTCGCCTTGAAGACTGAGGTTATAGTTTAATGGGTACAGGGATTCCGGAAAGAAGTTCTGTAGTTGAAACCAACCACCTTATCGGAAATGTATATGTCTTATCATGTCGAATATATTACACTCGCACATTCAAAACGTGAATGACTGTTAGAAGGCAACCAAATGTTAATCAACGCGTAACAACACTGACCCAAATATGACGGCATACATTATATCTAAGTACTGGGAGATTGATTCTAGCAAAAGCAAGTCATCGTACTAATAGTTTAACACTGACTCGCAATTCTTAGGTTTAAAAAAGTTTTAAATTTTGCCTTAGTTCTCTAACATTGTCAAAATTATGAATTTACAGTTTTATCGTTATGAATCATGACAAGTTAAAGTTATTGAAATAGAGACCGGCTAAAGAACAACCACCTAAAGGTTTGTAGCAATTTTGGTCTGATTTATCAATATGAAAAAAAAATATTTGTTTATAAAGTTTAGTTATAGATCTCAAAATATTCCTTAATGTAATCAACAAAGACAGAGTGCGCCCGGATATAAAAAAAATGGCTCTTTAATCATCAATATTACATTAACTCCATCCTGCATTAAGATAAAATAAAAATACCAATTCTTTTTGAAATGCTTGAAGTGATAAAACGTTTTCTTACGAGATTTCATCTAACGGAAAGGGTGCCATTTATGGAAAAATTATAAATGTTCAGATTGTCGTCGTTTCAATTGTATATTTTATGCATAAATATGAACATGTAACTCTAAATTGTTTTTATTCACAAAATATACTACATTTATTTATACACGTTCGTGTATTGTGTACATGTGGAAGTTAATTCCTTCCAATTACTAAACTATACATGAATAGTATGTATATATACACTAATACGGGGCATCATATACTCAGCAACAGAGTAGTTCACAATTGGAACAAGTTGCCCGAGGAAGTAGTCAGTGCTACGTCAGTGAACAGCTTTAAACACCGGCTTAATAGCTGGCTGCAGAAAACAAAAACACTCTTGCTAACCTGTGATCAGTGCACTAGTGGACTTTAAACATTGACATTGAATAATGGACATTTTATGAACTGTTAAAAATTAAATTTTTAACTCAGTGTGATATAGGCATATCAGCATATTGCTGCTCGCCTATAAATCAAATAAATAATAGACTTTGTTCTAATATTAATAAAGACGTTGCAACAGTTATATCGGATAAAAATATGTATTTATGCTGAATGTCAGGCAAACGCTTGTTATTGTATGTTTTAATATTCTTAATAAATGGATAAAACTTTGTTTTTGCAGATGATGTTCACAATGCGATCTCACCACATGCTCACCGACGTCGTTTTAGAAGTCGGCAATGAGTTATTTCACGTTCACAAAGTCGTGCTAGCGGCCGGCAGTCCTTATTTTAAGGTAAGTGAGGCATTTTTATTGGAACACTGAATGACCCTACATGCATGGTCGTGGTCTATATCTCCCTATTAGCCTTCATTCATTACATTATATCAAATTTTCTAATTTTATAGCACTCCTCATTACCTTTTTATTTGATAATAATGACTAAGTTGAGGAAGAGTGACGAACCTCGTCTTTTACCTTCTTCAAAATGCTCTAGATAGACTTGTCTAGATTTAAGTACTAAATAATGTATTGCTTAACTCTTCCTGAAGTTGTAGTGGAAAACTTATAATTTGTATTGATCCTACTCGACCGCAATAGACTTTCCTCGTACGATTTACTTTACATAAGAACATTTTAAAAGTGTATTTTAAACGCCCTTTGTAAGGAATGATTTGTTAAAGATGGTAAGAAATAAGGCTTTGTCCATGCACATACGGCTATTGCCATCTAAAGAATAATTTTGTCTCCCTATTCCTCAACTTAGTGATAGTTGTCAAATAAAAAAAACCTTGTGTTTGTTCTGATAGTAACGGTGGTTTTTTTTTTTTATATAAATACACCTATAAAGTGAAGAATAAATCATTAAAATAAACAGAGTCTGAGTCATGAATCATTCAAAACCAAATACTGTAACGTTTCAAACACAACCAATTTCTCTAATGAAAGCTGTTATCAGTGATACAGCTCTTATATTATACTATCTACATGTTGATCAATTGCTGAATCACTGAAACTCATCCAAAAACACCTTGCTTGCTTTTTAGGGCTCTAACAAAGGAAAAGGGAAATAGTCTATGTAACTTAAACTTCGCCGTACGTCTGTTTGTCCGACTGTCTCCAGGTTGGACCTTATAGTCAGACAATTGAAATTTTCATAGAATGTATATTTTTTGCCGCTATATAAATAATACTAGAAATGAAAATAATATTTAAGGAGGCTCTGAACCATAATGTTATTAGCATTTTATTGACGTGACAACGTCTTAAATTAGGTTGCGGCTGGGAGTCACTTATGAAAAAGTGTAACGCCCGGTAACGTTACGATGAGTCACCGAACGAGAGAGAGGCCCGCCGAATGCCTTGCGTCTCTCTCCCACTCAACTATGATCGGTCTGCCGCGCGCGCAGCACGCGGCAGACGTTGTCACGTAAAATCTTCTCCCGTATAACCGACTTTACAGGCAACCATTTTTTTTATTACAATAACTAGTAGACGCTTGAAATATTCACAGTAAATTTAGTCTCACAGATTCACTTAAAAAATACTTTAAAAATAAAATTAAATATTTGAATGGAGCTCCTAAACAACAAACATGTTAATTTACCGTTTTCAAACAGGGCACGGAACCCTTCCGTGCGCGAGTCCGACTCGCAATTGGCCGGTCATTATTAAATATTGACCGATCTGAATTTCGTTGACCTCACGGTTACGTAGGCACTTAATTGCCAAACGATTACTGCGCATTCACAGAACTAGCATCAGAATATGTACACGCTATCTGATGTGTCGAGATAAAACTGTACTAGTCACCATGACTTGCTATATTGCGCTTGCGTTCGTGTATTCAATTTATTATGAGCCTGCTTATTGTCACAGCTTATGCAGTAGTACAATTATTTATTTTACCCACAGCTGTTTAATACTAGTATTATACGTACTCTGGCCAAGTTATATATTTATTACAAATAGAAAACGGTATGGAACCGCACCGCTAAGAGAAATACCGGTCCACCCAGGCCACTTATAGTGTGCCATATTAAATACTAGCTGCGCGTATATATACAGTGTAAACTCTATATAACGTCAATGAAGGGGCTGTGCATTTTATGGCGTTATAGAGAGTGGTCATTAAATGTATAATTTTATTTATTTATTTGTATTTTATTTTATTTTAAAACCTTAAAATAAGCATTACAGATTCACTCCAATTCGCTTATCCAAGTCAATTAAATTGTCATTGTGTGGAATACAAGCTAAACCGACTAAAGCCAATTGATTTCGTCGCTTTGGAGAGTTTGTCGTTAAATCGACTGACGTTACATGGAGTTTACACTGTATGTACATATGTTTATTCAAATTTGTACAAAACATTTATTTTGTGGTTGGTATGTTTTAGAGATGAATTGAGGGTGGAATAAGGCTTATAAATGAATTAAATGATGATGGGAACTTTTTAGAGGATTTTTCGTTATATAAGCATAACATCCCGCCCCGTCTTCGCCCGGGCTCTAAAATAATCTGAGTAGCAAATGTAAACAAAATATAGACTATATTACTCGGAGATAATGTAGCTTCCCAACGGTGATAGAATTTTTCAAATCGTATTTCAAAAAGTAGTTTCGGAGCTGAACAATCAAACTTTAGATTTAGACGTATATTAAAACTTAGGACTACCGATGGTAATCTTTTTCGTATGAGCTAAGCTACGTTTTAATGTGCGATCCGATCCACGGCGTAGCGCCCTGACGGATATCGGCTACCGTGGAATGGATGACTTGTTTAATTGTAGGTCCCGGTTGTTAGTCTTAGCACGAGCAGACGTAACTTGAAAACTCTCCGTCTACAAAGTTTGGCCATGTAGCTCACACGAAAGCATTATCATCGTCATCCGGGAAGTCTTTTTACACGCTTTATATTAGCTTCACCTGTATGTGTGTATGTTTGTTTGTAACCGACTTCTTTGGGCGCGATTTTGACCCACTTTAAACGGCCAGATTTCGTTGAAACTTTGTAGATTTATTGAGGACCGATGACAATACACTAATTTGATATTTTATTTTTTATATATTTGTTTGTATGTTTGTTTGTAACCGACTTCTTTAGGCGCGATGTTGACCCACTTAAAAAACGGCCAGATAAGCGTGTTTTTTAGTTTTTTTTTTTTAACTACTATTATTATTTATCATTATCTTGTTCAGGAAGTGGTGTATATTAATAGAATGAATCACCCTTGTAAACTTAATCTTAACTACACATGTATTAGAAAATAAAACATTACAACATACAGAACTATTTTACCATGCTTTTATCATGAGATAAGATTATGCGTAAAATACAGTAAATTTAAAATTATAGAATGGAAGTCATGCTATATGAATCCTACTAATATAATAAATGCGAAAGTTGTGAGTAAGTGTGTAAGCGTGTATGTTTGTTACGTATTCACGTTCAAACGGCTGAAACGATTACGATGAAATTTGATATGGAGATAGTTTAGACCCTGATTTACATAGGCTATTTTTATCCCAGATTAACGAATCATGCTATATGAATCCTACTAATATAATAAATGTGTGAAAGTTGTGAGTAAGCGTGTATGTTGTTACGTATTCACGTTCAAACGGTTGAAACGATTACGATGAAATTTGATATGGAGATAGTTAAGACCCTGAATTAACACATAGGCTATTTTTTATACCCGATTAACGCGGGTAACACCGCGGGCCGCAGCTAGTATTTAATATGGCACACTATAAGTGGCCTGGGTCGACCGGTATTTCTGTTATCGATGCGCGGGTTCTATATAGTTTTCTAATTGTAATAATTATTAGTTACTAATGAGACTCCTAGTGCATGATAAAGTCCGTTGAAAGCTAAAGTTTGTGTATAGTTATTTTATATATAGAACGCGATCGGCGGGAAAATTTAAGATAGAGGTAATAAAGACAGATGTTGACGACCTCGTTGGCGTAATGGTTACCATGCCGGACTGCCAATCAGATGGTTCCGGGTTCGATTACGGCACGGCCAACATCTTTGTGCTGAACTAAATTTGTTGGCTGTTGGTCTGGGTGTTAAATATGTATCTATATAAAATATGTATGTATGTATATGTAGTATATCAGTTGTGTTAGCAACCATAATACGAACTATAAATGGTTCAGTGTGGGGCTAACTAGCCGTGTGTGAAATGTGTCCTAATATTTATTAAAAAAAATGTATAAAGATAAAACTTTTTATAATATAAATGATTGTCTAGAATTTAAAATTGACATTTGATTTATATAATATAATATTGTATTGATATTATTTTACTAGAATAAGTAGTGAAAAATGACATTTTGATTAATATCATATACTATTGTAATGATATTATATTACTAGAATATAATTGAAAATTGACATTGATACATATCATATATTTTTGTAACGATATCATATTATTTGACTTGTAACTTTGGTGTTATCAATAAATGATTTGTATAGTGGGCTGCTTATGCTATGTAAATGATGTTGTCCACAGGCGATGTTCACAAGCGGTTTGAAGGAGAGCGAGATGTCGCGCGTGCGGCTGCAGGGCGTGTGTCCGTCGGCGATGGCGTGGCTCGTCTACTTCATGTACACGGGCAAGATCCGCATCACGGAGGTGACCGTGTGCCAGCTGCTGCCCGCCGCCACCATGTTCCAGGTCGGTTTCATGTAAGCCTTCCCATGTTTTAATACTGACTGACACTTAGCAGTAAGCTGATTTGATGTCGTCCGCGTCGTATCCGACGATGGCGACGACCCTTGCATATCTTCTAGCGTGTAACACAAGGTTCGGATTTGCCAGCCACTTACGAGAAGTTTTTTTTTTTTTTGAGACATTCACACACGGCTGGTTAACCCCATACTGAACCATTTCTAGTTCGTATTATGGTTACTAACACAACTGATATACTACATATACATACATCTTATATATAAAATTTCCGTGTCACAGTGTTTGTTACCGTACTCCTCCGAAACGGCTTGACCGATTTTTTCCAAATTTTATATGCGTATTCAGTAGGTCTGAGAATCGGCTACTGTATATTTAGATTTTATTTTTATTAAGGTAAAACAACGTTTGCCGGGTCAGCTAGTATTTTATATAGATACATATTTAACACCCAAACCGACAGCCAACAAATTTAATTCAGCACAAAGATGTTGGCCGCGCCGGGAATCGAACCCGGAACCTGCTGATTGGCAGTCCGGCATGGTGACCATTACTCCAACGAGGTCGTCAACGAGGTCGGCTGGCAAATCCGAACTTTGTGTTAAACACCCGGTCACATGCAGCGCAGTAGAGCTGACCGGCGCTGTTGTAGGTGTAGACGTAGGAGGGTTTAGGTCGGTTCTTGCGAACTTGGCGTTTTAAGTCCAGCGCGGACAGCCGAGTTTCCTCAAACTGTTTGACTGACAATTAACTAATTGACATTTGATTCATATCATATACTTTTGTATTGATATTGTATTAGATACTAGAATTAGTAGTGAAAATTGACATGGATACATATCATATACTTTTGTAATGATATCATATTATTTGACTTGTAACTTTGGTGTTATCAATAAATGATTTGTATTTGACTCCTTTCTTAATTTTAAAACGCCAAGTCGGTCTAGTGTGTGCTTCTTCCTCCCATTTATCTGTGGATAATTCTTCGATGTGGTGTTACGGAGCGTAGACACCCGCACCAAAGTCACAAAGGCACCTTTGGAGTGAGAGGATCTTTGTGCGTTTGTTCAAACTAATGTTGTCATGTATCTCCAAACTTTTGATCTCTTCAAATTTCAATGCAGTATTCAGTGACGAGTTAGAGTGTTTAATTTATGTTATGGTGATAACTCAGCTAAGGGCGCTGCAGTAAACATTTGGATGAAATGCTCATAAATTAAATTTTTATCATGTCACAGGGTTTGGTACATCTTGTTTTTTTTTGTACTTATGTATATAGACTACTTATGTTAGGTTATTTATATACCAAATCAAAGAGAAAGTCATGTCCTATAGGAAAGTCACGGATTTAACTGATAATATGAAAAAAAAATCGTCAATAGACAAGAGCTAGCTTTTAAATATTAATTGATTGTAAAGAATACGTTCATTTATGTTCACAATTTTAGATGACAGCACTGGCTGGTCGTACGGTCAAATGATGTTAATGGTTCCTTGTAGTAGTACTACGGAACAACCCAAGAAAGGGCTATATACAAAATGAAATTAAATAAAAATAGAATCTGAATAACTAAATAAGAAAGGAGTTTTATACCTTAAATTTATCTAGCAGCGTGTCCAAAATGCTGGCTGCATTTCCGCACTGAATAGCATTTAGTAACCTCCGCCAGAGTACGTAGGTAGTACTAGTCATTATTCTGTGGCCAGAGTATCGCTGGCTCGTGAGTTGTTACGCGCTCTGAAACAACCCTATTGTAGCTATGCGTCAACAGATCTCCAACGTGATCGACGCGTGCTGCGCGTTCCTCGACCGCCAGCTGGACCCGTCCAATGCCATCGGCATCGCCAACTTCGCGGAGCAGCACGGCTGCGTCGAACTCAAGAGGAAAGCCAACCAGTTCATTGAGAGGCATTTCACACAGGTAAGTTTTTTACGTCATCACCATCATCATCCACAGCCGGTTCTCTTCCACTGCTGGAAATTCTTCTTCTTCTTCCTATGAGCTAAGTGGCCAAGCTCTGGTGTCGAAAGTTTTCAAGCCGCCAGAAAGCCTCTGACTTGGCTTAACGACTGCTAGTAACAGCCTGAACCTACAATTTAACGTGTCATCCGACCCACGGTAGTGCCCAGATGAAAATATATCTTGAAAAAACTACAGTCTTGAGGATGGTCAACCATCCAAACACCAACCGCATCGACCGGCTTAACTTATGCTTATCTATATTATATGATCGCGTCAGATCACCTTAGCTAGCCGAGCTACAGGCGCTACTACTGGGAATAGGTTCCCGATTATGTCAGGGGTTAAGAATAAAAAAAAGGTGATGTACGCTTCCTTAGAGCTGTCCTAGGAAGCGTACTTCACCCTTTTTACGAGGGTGAATCAAAAAGTTCTTAGAAGTGCATATATATGAAACTTTTTTGGATCAAGTTCGATATTCAAATTAAAGAGTGTCTATCACACTATATTTATGCAGACTGTCACTTGTTTTTATCAGTTCGTTCGCATGTAATAAATTTTTTTGTGCAACGAGTTGCTAAAAAGTTAAAATTATGGATAAAAGTGAGTTACGTGCGGTGATAAAATATCTCAGTTTGAAAAAAATGTCTACGAAGGAAATTTTTTTGGACATTCAGCAGACATTAGGGGGTGATGCTGTACCTTATTCTACGGTTGCGTACTGGGTGGCTGAATTTAAAAGAGGTAGATCAAGCTGTAAAGATAACCCGCGTTCTGGGCGGCCTGCAACCTCCGTTACAGAAGAAAATGTCAAAAAGGTTGAGAATCTGGTTTTGGAAGACAGAAGAATGACTATAAAACATATAGCTGAGATCCTAAAGATATCTTTTGGTAGCGTTCAATCCATTTTAATTGATTCACTGGGGTTCAAAAAGTGTCTGCAAGATGGGTGCCACGAATGTTAACCGACGAAAACAAAAAGCGACGTTTGGAAATTTCCAAGCGTAATCTCGAAATGTTCCAGCGTGATTCGGATAATTTTTGCCGTCGTCTTGTCACCATGGATGAAACGTGGGTCCACCATTTTGATCCTGAAACTAAAAGACAAAGCATGTCTTGGAAACGACCATCCTCTCCATCCATTAAGAAATTTCGAGTTGCTCCTACCGCTGGCAAAGTTATGGCCTCTGTGTTCTGGGATAGTGAAGGAATCCTTTTTATTGATTACATGCCAAAAAGCCAGACGATTACTGGACCCTATTATGCAAATTTAATCCCGAAAGTGCGTGAAGCGATTAAAGAAAAACGTCGTGGAAAACTGTCGTTGAGCGTGTTGTTCCTTCAAGATAACGCTCCTGCTCATCGATCGGAAGTTGCGCTCAACGCAATCCGCTGTGCTGGCTTCAATCTCCTTGACCACCCACCATATTCTCCGGACTTAGCCCCAAGTGATTTTCACTTGTTTTCCAAAATTAAAAGAGGAAATTCGTGGAACAGAATTTCACGATAATGACGCGGTTATAGCTGCCGTAGAGGACTTTTTCGAGAGTCAAGAATTTTTTTTTTTCACAAGAAATAAGGAGTTAGAAACGCGTTATTCTAAATGCATTGCATTGGAGGGAGATTATGTAGAAAATTAAAATATTATTATTTAAATCTTTGCATTTTTTAATATTGATTCCAAGAATTTTTTGATTCACCCTCGTATTTTGTTTTATTGAATAATATCTGTAGGTATCTGTTTTTTGTTATCTGCTTATAATAAGTAGTGGTACTTTTAAGTATTGGTTGTAGTGTGACTTGACTTTAACGTATGTTATGTATGGTCAATAAAGTTCAATGTTCAAATGGTCAAAAAACTTCTGTACCTATATAAAGTTTTTTTAGTCTGTAGGTTTCCCACATTCCGTGATGGAGTGTTGGCATACCTTAGCAATTCAATTATTACTTAATAGTAATACAACCTAAGGTTAAGTTTTTAGTTTTATCTGTTTCTACCTTTATAGTGTGTTGGATGTATGTTGGATATTATGAAATTATATTGTTGTTGATTAAATAAATAAATAATTAGACTCTACATATTAAAAATCACTTTCATCTAATTTTAATAGTTTATTAGATATCCACTTCTGGACATACGTTTATAAGGTTTTACAATAAGCGTGACTGAACCGTCGTTATTGTTTGTGGTCCAGGTGTGTCAAGAAGAAGAGTTCCTACAGCTGACGGCACAAGAACTTATATGTTTAATACGAAAAGACGAGCTCAATGTACGGGAAGAAAGAGAAGTTTATAATGCAGTTTTAAGTTGGGTAAGTCGGTGTTTTTTTAATACAAATTTCTTTTCGACAGATCTACTTTGACAGTTAAAGTGTTGTGACCAATCAATATCGATTCATTTTTCTCATGCGTAACATGACGACGACATCTACTGTATATCATAATGCTTTTTTTACACGCTTTATATTAGCTTCACCTGTATGTTTGTTTGTATGTTTGTAACCGACTTCCTTGGGCGCGATTTTGACCCACTTTAAACGGCCAGATTTCGTTGAAACTTTGTAGATTTATTGACGACCGATGATAATACACTAATTTGATAAAATTATTACATTTTTTTGTATTTTTGTTTGTAACCGACTTCTTTAGGTGCGATTTTGACCCACTTAAAACGGCCAGATAAGCGTGTTTTTTAGTTTTTTTGAAACTACTATTATATTATTGTGTTTTTATTTTTCCCTACCACCCTAACCTATGTCTATGATTTACCCGACACTTATGCAAATGTCGGGTAAACCATAGACCTACATGACACGTGCAGATAAAACCAAACTCGAAACAAGACTCTAGGTTGGTGATGAAAAATATATATAAGTAGGGTTGTATGTATTTTTAATGTCACATTATAAAAGAATAAAAAAAAATGAAAAAAAAAATATTTTAGGGTGAACAACCCTTATGTAATGGCTTATGGTATGAAAAATAGATAGTAGCCGATTCTCAGACCTACTGAATACGCATAAAATTTGGTAAAAATCGGTCAAGCCGTTTCAAAGAAGTACGGTAACTAACATTGTGACATGGAAATTTTATATATAAGAAGATATTAATATTCATGTTACTTGATTATTTGACTTATGTCACGCGCAATCGGATGATTCCGGCTATTTTTATCTTTCAAATATGTATTTAAATTGATATGAAACTTTTTTGTATGCCTATGCAATCAATTTATTATCATCGCACGCGTTCCTTATCCCAAGTATGAACATTTATCTGAGTATTTTCAATTTTTTATCTCTGTGTTTACATCATTTTTGCAGAGATCCACACATACATGATTTTAAGGAAAGACCATCATACCAAGCGCAATACAAGTCGATATAAAAATCTTTTACTACGGTGTCAATCACGAAATCCCAAATAACTTATTTTGGTGTTGAAACACCTAAATTAGGTTTTTTGAATCCACGGGATGGACTCCTCAAACGCCAGACAACCTGAACTCGTATAATTTTAATAATAACGTTGCTTATCTCAATTCGGTAACTCTTACTCAACACGAGTTTCACTTTTCCACAAGGCATCTCGAAGCATCATTTTATGGTTTATGCATAAATTTCTGTAATCTTCTTAATATATATAAATCTCGTGTCATAATGTTTGTCCTCAATGGACTCCTAAACCACTAACCGATTATAATAAAATTCGCACTCCATGTGCAGTTCGATCCAACTTGAGAGATAGGATAGTTTAAATCTCAAATTATAGTCGCAATTTTAATTTATTGCTAATTACTGTCTGTTATTATTTGACAGTCACAATTATCTGTTAACTCCAAATGATTCTAACAGATGTCGATACCTTTCGACTTGGTTGAGTAAGTCATCAATAGATGGCCGCTGTACCCCTAAGTGAGGCAAAACAACGTTTGCCTGGTCAGCTAGTTGTATTATATAAAGTACTATGTGCGGTGTTGTGTATATTTGTTTGCGCGGAGCGGGAGTTCTGTTGCCCTGCGCCACAGACTCGCAAAAGCACTACAGCGGGGCGCAGTGCTCTCACAACGCACCACAATAACAAACAATAAGATAATACATTTATATAAAGTGGTATGTGCGCTGCTAATGTGTATGAAATAAAATTATTCTATTCTATTCTAAAATGCAGAGTAAAATAAATATCAAAATATCATATATATCTTCAGGTGTTGACTCTTCGAACGACGGATCGAAAGAGAAGAGTTTTATCTACAATTGATTTCCGCAAAGTAACGCCTGAGTCAATAGGTTAAATAGACAGACATAGTTACTTACTTTTTTTACACGCTTTTTATTAGCTTCACCTGTATGTATGTTTGTAACCGACTTCTTTGGGCGCGATTTTGGCCCACTTAAAACGGCCAGATAAGCGTGTTTTTTAGTTTTTTTAAACTATTTTAATATTAGTATGATTTCCTCAGGTAAAATACGACGAGGACCGACGGCATCCCCGCATGGAACACATATTACAAGCGGTGCGGTGTCAGTACCTCACGCCGAGCTTTCTCAAGGAGCAGATGAGCACGTGCGCCGTCCTTAAGAAGGTGCCCGCCTGTCGGGAATATTTAGCCAAAATATTTAAGGTAAGGAACGTTATTTGTTTCATACAGTAGAACCAAGATTATCCGGCCCTCAGTTATACGGATTCGCGATTATCCGGACTACAGGCCAATTGTCGATAGTCGTATTTTTGCAAACATGATCATGTCGTACGGAACTGGCATCACTCTGCCTGCGCCGGTTTCTCATCGGAAAAATAAAAAAAAGACGTTTTTCTTCAAACTTTTCTTCTTCATACTTCATACTTTTGATTATCCGGATTTTCCATTATCCGAATGCCAGACAACAACAATTAGTCCGGTTAATCGAATTTCTACTGTATTTCGATTAATTGTTACGGTTGGTATCAATTACAACAACTTATCAAGTTAAAACGCATAAGTCGAGAATAATTGAAAAATAATTGGTTTAGCAAAAGCGGTTGTTAAATAAAAAATAGAAAAGTCAGGAATTTGTGGTGGCGGATATTTTAGATTTTAAATGTACGTATCGCAATGTGTTCTACTAATCAGGTCCTTTCATTTGATACCCATATTGAGGCAGTAGCATAAAATCATCAGGCCATCGTGGACTAATATGCTTCAAACATAGCTAAAAAAAACTACCGTTTTAAAGACCTTCGGAACAAAAGAAAACTAAATTACAATCGTTTCTTTAGTTTGGGACTACGATATTAAAAACATGAAAGTTATTAATCCAGTGCTTACTTTGTAATTCACCTCGAACCTTGAACTCAACAGTAATATAAAATCTCATGCAATCTATGATAACTTATTTCGTTATATTCTCCATCGTATAATTGCTATTTAACCCCTGACACAATAAACGTATGTATGAATCACAATTTCCCGAACGGGTGAATCTACTTAGAATATGTTTTTTTATGTGTTAGTCGGGATTGTTCTTAGCGATGTTTAATGAAAATTGGTCCACTGCGATCGCCGCCAATCAAAGTGGCTAATTTTTTTTTCACTTATTTCGTCAATATTAATCATTCAAATAGAATATATGTACTTGTTGTTTGGTGAAAAGATTATTACAAGGATTTGGCACTCTAAAATAGCATTTACTATAGATATAATGAAATAGATATACTCGTGCCTACATTATAATGTATAAGCATGGCAAGCATAAGCAAACCACTATGCCTTCACTAGAGAGTGAGACTCGAGACCTTCTCTCACGACGAGAGTATAGGCCATAACCTATCACGCTGTCCAAAGCGTGCTGCGGGTTAGCGGCTGACAAACATCTTAGAATATTGTGGTCCTCAATGATGTCGGTTTTCTCACGATGTTTTTCCTTCGCCGTAAAGCAAGTACAAATCCAAACATAACTTGAAAAACAAGTCATTGTTGTAGAGACGGGATTGTATCAGGGGCCGCCATATTGAAAAACAGACGTTTTCCCACCGAGCTACGCTCAGTTTTTCATAGTATAATGCAATAGAGAGCAAACCAAATGTGCTTTGTCATTCCTAGTGAAGACATATAAGCCTTGTCCACTATGGTAAATTAGTTTTAGCACATTGCGAGTCCATCGGGCCGGTTCTCGCTTGATACGAATATGAGGGTGAGACTATTATTTAAGTTTGAGAAATGTTATGTTTTAAAAAAAATTGTCATACGTTGTTGTTCCTAAACTGAATTCGATGTAACCTAGATTTAAGTTTTTTTTTCTGGGTTAAATAAATTATTTATTTATTTACTTCAAGTGCTATGTCTAAGCATAAATACATTTATTTATTGTACTTTATAATATAAGGCATATTTGCAAAATTTTTAAGTATGACCGTTTTTTGTGCAAATAAATTTATTTAGACTCACGACATTTTTATATACCAACTGCTTTCTATAATCTGTGATGATATAATACCTACATTTTCCAATTCTTCTGCTTTATTCTATCGACTTCGTTGGCGTAATGGTTACCATGCTGGACTGCCAAACAGACGATCCCGGTTTCGATTCCCGGCACGCCCAACATCTTTGTAATGAACTAAATTTGTTGGTTGTCGGTCTGGGTGTTAAATATGTATCGATATAAAGTATTAATGTATATGTAGTATATCAGTTGTGTTAGCAACCATAATACAAACTAGAACAACACCATATGGTATGGGGCTGACCAGTCATGTCAATAAAAAAAAATCCAAGTCAGAGGCCTTCAGGTGGCTTGAAAAACACTTGACACCAGAGCTCGTCCACTTAGCTCATATGAAAAAGAAAAGAAGAATGTCTTTAAGACTAAGTCACAAGAATTAATGAATTTCTCAATAGCAACAAGATTATCGTTATCGATATCTATCGATATGATCGTTACTAGCTTATCATGAAAACATATTTTTTTCTCGTCTAAATTGATAATACTAATTGTGAACTAAAAACTCTTATTTTGATCACACAGATAATAAATGACTAAGATAACTAGTAACTATTATATTGACAGGCAAAAATCAAATCAGGATGATTGTGCAAATATAACTGCTTGATCATGTAGTAGATCCATCCATAGAGTCAATGACCATTTTAAATTCACCTTTGCTCGACCTCGCTTATTAAAATAATTTTGTACCTATACATTACATTGAACATTAACCTTCAAATTATTATCTAAAATATTAAGACGATGGATGACGTGGACAAAATCTTAAATTTACAATTTCGGTTGAGTCATACAATATAGTTTAATTTGTCAAAAAAATAAAACATAGATCGTCTAAAAAGATAACCCTAAGAATATTTAAAAAAATATTAAGGGGGGTCCCCATAATATATTTTATATTAGTATATTAGCTATCAAATTAAATTACAAATTTAAATAAAATCAATATTTGAGGGGGGCTCCCAATACAGAATAGAATAGAATAGAATATAACTTAATTGTACAACCACAAAAAATGTAAATAATCATGTAAAATTAAAAACTTAAAAGTAGAGTTTAATACAGGGGGGTGATACAAGAAACGTTATTTATTTAATCGATTTCCATAACGATATTTGGTAGACCCTCTATACATACACAGAATGTAAAATTATGTATTGACTTTAGAAGTAAATTATAAAATTATTATTTAAGGGGGGCTTCCATATAAAAATGGTACGGAACTCTTCATACGCGAGCCTGACACGCACTTGGCCAATTATTTTTTGTTTTATTAATGACGGTTACAGATAGACACATTTTTACAGAATATTTAAATCTTTCAAAATAAAACATATATTTGAGGAGGGTTCTCATACGTCAACAAACGTAACTTTTAGGCAAATTTTACTCGATTTTCATAACAATAATTGGTATAGCCTTTATTGTTTAAAGGTTCTCTTAAAGTTTAAAATTCATTTATTTATTTTTCATAAATCTTTTATGCTCGAACCCGAACTTGGTCAATAAGGGATATGCGTAAAGAATAAAATATAAACTAAAATTTTCAAGATTTTATGCAAAAATAATTACTACTCTTACAGCTATGTTTTTTTTTCTATATCAAAATGAAGTGAATATTGAATAAAAAATATAAAAAAAATGGACTGCATATATCTTATTATTTTAAGCAAGCCCCGACACAAGGGTTTGAATGTCGAAGTACACAATGCTCATAAGCTATATTGTCTCATCAGGATCTCACATTACACAAGAAACCGGTGGTGAAGGAGCGGCGGCCGAACACGCCGCGTATCATCTACGTCGCCGGCGGGTACTTCAGACACTCCATTGACATGTTCGAGGCTTTCAACCTGGATGACAACACGTGGGCGACGCTGCCGCGACTCACGGTGCCCAGGTCAGGGTTGGGAGCGGCTTTTCTAAAGGTAACACCTACAGGCTAAGAACCTTCGATCACAAATGTACTAGATAGATAGATAGATGAACTCTTTATTGGGCAAATAAAGGTACAACACAAAATAAAAAGTAACAACACAAATGTATGCCACAAACGGCGGCCTTATCGCTAACAGCGATCTCTTCCAGGCAACCTTTGGATGGAAAGAAGTTGAAAAAGACGAGAAAAAGATATAAGGTGATGTCTCTAAAAACGGCAAGGAAAATAAGACCACAAGTAAGAGTGTGGTCTTATTTTTAGTTTGAGGAATTTAAGCGTTATTGGTATAGTAATACAGTAGAATTTTCTAACGCTCACTGCGTTCGGTCATAACATTTTATAGCTGTTCGCGGAGCAAGATAGCGTATGTTTATAACGGCACTAGTCGAAACTCAACCTTAAGTAACAGTGGTATGTATGGTTTACTTGATTAGAAAAATATTTTTGTGACGTAGTATATTGTAATAGATACAATAGAACACTGAATATAGTATATATTTGATCGAAGGCTAGAACCCTAATAGTTAATCTATACCAATATTGTAAAGAGGAAAAATTTCAATCAAAAGAGCAAAAGACGAAAAATCTTAGCACTCAAGTGCAACACGTAACTTCTCATCCCCCCTCAGTGAGGAAATGACTAAACGCAAAATGAAACATTTATAATTACAAGATAATTTTACGCAAATTTAAGTTTCTGTCAATTCTGTTGGCGTTAAATAACCTTCACTCATTTTCGTTTTGGTTTTTACTTGTTTTCAAGTTTCTTAATTATAACAATACGACGTCAAAACAAAATGGCGCGCGCAAAGCAAATTAAAAACAAAAATACACCAAGAAGTTTCCAAGTCTGAGTTTTTAACAAATTTAAAAAAATGGAATGATAAATACGGCACCCTGAAGATTGAAGTAATAAATAGTACATTGTTACCCTACGGGTGAAAGTAATTTATTTAGCCTCGAGACGGGGTTCGAAAAACCCTCGAGCTATTGGCAGCTGGAGGGTTTTTAACCCGAAGTAAACACTGTGCATTACAAATACAAGGAAAAATTATGTCAAATCAACGTACTTAGGTTTTGATTTGTGCATTGTTTTTTTTTTCATTATTCTTTATTAACATAAACAATAATACATAGTATGTTCACACAGCGTTATTATGACTAATGTAACATTTAATCTTATGATGTAGTGTTTTACAGGCTAACATCACCTATTTTAACTTACGACTAACTATTGTAGGTTGAGTTTTAGTTCTCATTTGTGCTCTTGATTTGTGCCTAGGGCCTATTCTACGCGGTAGGCGGTCGCAACACATCACCGGGCTCATCGTACGACAGCGACTGGGTAGACGTGTATAACCCCGCTACCGAGCACTGGCGGCCTTGCAGTCCCATGTCCACCCCCAGGCATAGGGTAAGTTGTTGAGGCCTCCTTTGGGGGGGCTGTCCGGGGATGTACCTGACCTTTGCCAATAAGGGATATGCATAAAGAATAAAATGGCTTGATTTTTTTTCCTGAGCAAGGTCCTAGTATTATACTGAATTCGTTATTTTCTAATTTAATATGTATTTAATTATTTAAAACATAAATCAAAGTTTCAAACTTACGAGCGAAATTATATTTGTAAAACGCCCAACCATTGGTCATGACGTCATAGGGCTTGTCCTGTCAGCAGCGTTGCCAGAATGTTTAAAAAGTAACATTTTACGTTACTTCTGACCCCGTCATTTTACTTTCATATTACACGACTTTAAATATTACTTTTACGTTACTTTTGAAGGATGACATAGGTAACCAAAAAATTAAATTTTGTGCTGCCGTATATTTTGGATTCAACTACTTGTTATAGTTTTACATATTTTCTGGCTGTGTATTTTACCTCTTCTTTAACTGTTGGTATTTGTGGGTTGTTAGTCTTTGTGGAGTGTGAGTGTGGTGTTACAATTCTGCTCAAAATGTTACTTTTTGGCCTGACTCATGTTATAGTTGGTCGCTGGCAGCACTGCCTGTCAGTCACTTGTGAAAACCATTGACAACGACAAGTGACAGAACGTGCCCTCCCGCGATGACGTCACGCTTCAAATGCGCGAGAAATATAGCGTTTGAACTTGTGAAATAAAACTAAAATTTTCAAGATTTTATGAAAAAATAATTAAGTACTACTCTTACAGCTATGTTTTTTTTTCTATATTGAATAAAAAATATAAAAAAATTGTCTGCATATCCCTTATTGTTCCACCGCCAAGCAAGTAACTGGTAAACACGTCGCTGGTGTTGTGGTAAGCCACTTTCGTGGGAGGCTGTACGGAGAAGTAGCGCAGTTTTCCCAGTTATGCTGCCATCGATCAAGCACTGTTCCATGGGCAATGAGATAAAATTTTGAAGTTTCTAATTTGGTGGATATTGTATTATCTTATTTATAAAATTTCCATGTCACAATGTTAGTTAACGTACTTGTATATGCGTATTCAGTAGGTCTGAGAATCGATTACTATCTTTTTACCCGCGTACACTAACTTAGATTTAATTTACTAATTGTAAGGTTTTTTTATTGTGTGTGTGTGTGTGTGTTATTTAATAACATAGTACTTATAAAGTCACCAGAGCCGTTAAAATTATACTTTCAATTTGTTTTTTTTTTTCAGGTAGGTGTAGCGGTAATGGACGGGTTATTATATGCAGTGGGAGGCTCGGCTGGAACTGAATATCACAATTCTGTTGAATGGTAAATCAATAATTACTTAAGTAGTTCTCTGAACGGTATACCTTGTGACAATGATTTCTTTTTGAAACTGATGACAACCTCGTTGGCGTAATGGTTACCATGCCGGACTGCCAATCATAAGGTCCCGGATTCGATTCCCAGCATGACCAACTTATTTTGTGGTGAAGTAAATTTGTTGTGTTGTCGGTCTCGGTGTCAAAAATGTATCGATATAAAGTATTTATGTATGTATATGTATCAGTTGTGTTAGCGTCCATAGTACAAACTAGAAATGTTTAAGTTAAGGCTATAGAGGCGTGCACCGGCGGGAGTGCTGCTGCCCAGCTGTACAGGACCTCAACAGGTACTTAGTGCTGGGCTCGGCGGTTTACCAACGTATGCGCGATATTATTTGTGTCTGGTAAGCATAGTGTGAAATTTGGTACGTACACTTGTAAAAAAGGTTTAAATAAAGCTATTTGTATTGTGACCAGCAATGCGTGAAATGCGTCATAATATGTATTTATATAACCGTTCGTATGTTGATTGACATTAGCCCATTTTGTATTATCTGTTAAAAAAAAGTCCAAGTTCCAAGTTTTAGTTTTACCCACACCGGCTCCCGGTATGTCAACAGTTGCGGCGAAAATGTGTTTATACCGGGAGCCGGTGCTTCCACATACAAGTGGTTAAAGACCTATAAAGTGTTGTATGTTAGTTAGTTTTTCACGCCCAACTCGCACTAGACCAATTTTTTATTGAAACTTGTCATATGATTACTATTTATATAATTCATGTATTAAATAAGAACCATAATAATTCTAATTGTAAAGTAATTTATGCTATATTTAAATTAATATAATGTAATACTGGAGGAAATTGTACGATTGTATGGCGACAGGTCTCAGGAACAACATGCGATCGAAAAATGCCCCTTAAGCTTAAGGGGAAAATCTACAAGACGATCATTAGACCTGTCGTACTGTATGGATCAGAGTGTTGGGCAACCAAGGTAGGATATGAAAGAGGAGTGCATGCGGCAGAGATGCGAATGTTGAGATGGATGTGTGGAGTGACGAGAATGGACAAAATAAGGAATGAGTACATCAGAGGAAGTGTGAAAGTAGCCCCAGTGAGGGAGAAAATAAGGAGTAGAAGGTTAGCGTGGTATGGACATGTGATGCGTAGAGAGGAGAAGCATGTCACTAGAAGATGTATGGAAATGGTAGTGCAAGGAAGAAGAGCAAGAGGCCGCCCGAAAAAGACATGGATGGAGTGTGTGAATGAAGACATGAGAGAGAAAGGATTGAGTGTGGAGATGACGTCTGATAGAGGAGAGTGGAAGAAGAAGATTTGCTGTGCCGACCCCACCTAAATGGGATAAGGTGAAGTAGAAGAAGACTGGAGGAAATTGTAATTGTCAAATATGTTCACTTATTTTTGGCCCGAATAAATGATTTTATTATTTATTTATTTATTATTTGCAGCTACGACCCGGAGCGCGACGTGTGGACGTCGGTGGCGTCGATGAGCAGTGCGCGGCTCGGGGTGGGCGTGGCCGTGGTGAACCGGCTGCTGTACGCGGTGGGCGGGTTCGACGGCGCGCGCCGCATCGCCTCCGTCGAGTGCTACCACCCCGAGAACAACCGCTGGACCGAGCTCGCTCCTATGCACGTCGCGCGCAGCGGGGCCGGTCTGTAGCTTACTCCTTTCACACTTACTCTAGGGCTAAGGCGCTATTATGCTACTATATTCTATATAATACTAGCTGACCCGGCAAACGTTTTTTTACCTTAATAAAAAAATAAAATCTAAATATACAGTAGCCGATTCTCAGACCTTCTGAATACGCATATAAAATTTGGAAAAAATCGGTCAAGCCGTTTCGGAGGAGTACGGTAACAAACACTGTGACACGGAAATTTTATATATAAGATATACTTTATATAATACTAGCTGACCCGGCAAACGTAGTTTTGCCTCACTTAGGGGTATGAAAAATAGATAGTGTAGCTTATATGACACGTTTGTAGATCTACCATAGCAGCGCCATCTATTGATTACTCAACCCAGTCGAAAGGTATCGACATCTGTAAGAATCATTTGGAGGTAACAGATAATTGTGACTGTCAAATAATAACAGACAATAATTAGCAATAAATTAAAATTGCTATTATAGTTTGAGATTTAAACTATCCTATCTCTCAAGTTGGATCGAACTGCACATGGTGTGCGAATTTTATTATAATCGGTTAAGTGGTTTAGGAGTCCATTGAGGACAAACATTGTGACACGAAATGTATATATATTAAGATGTTCTATGGGCAAATCTATTTTATTAAATCTTTTCAAAGTACTCTCCCTTAGCATCTATACAAAGTTTCATGCGTCTGAACCAATTTTCTAAACACTTTTTCCAGTCCGCCGCAGAAACCTCGTTTACGGCTTGATCGAACACTGACAGCGCATTTTCCGGTGACGAAAATTGTATCCCTTTGAGCAGATTTTTTATTTTTGCCTCGCTCGCGCCGAGAACTTGACACACTTGATGGGGCCGAAAGCTTACGACTGTCTTGCGGATGAGATTACAAGTTCTAGCAACGACTGTATTTAATATTCTAGCAACGACTGTATTTAATATTCTAGCAACGACAACCTCGTTGGCGTAAAGGTTACCATGCCGGTCAGCTAATCAAAAGGTTCCGGGTTCGATTCCCGGCCCGGTCAACATCTTTGTGCTTAACTAAATTTGTTGGCTGTGGGTCTGGGTGTTAAATATGTATTCATATATATTATGTATGTATGTATGTATATGTAGTATATCAGTTGTGTTAGCAACCATAATACGAGCTAGAAATGGTTCAGTATGGGGCTAACCAGCCGTGTGTGAAAGTGTCCTAATATTTATTTATTTATTTATAAGTTTATTTGTCGGTTCAGGCGTGGCTGCGTGGAACCAGTACATCTACGTGGTGGGCGGGTACGACGGGTCGCAGCAGCTGGCCTCGGTGGAGCGCTACGACACCGAGCGGGACACGTGGGAGGCGGTCGCCAGCGTGCAGCTCGCGCGCTCCGCTCTCTCCCTCACCGTGCTCGATAACAAGCTCTACGCGCTAGGTGAGTGCTGGCGCCCGTACCTCGGCTAACCAACGCGATCTGACGCGATCGTCGAGGTTAAGGCCCTACGGGAGCAAAATCGCAGTGTCAACTCCATGTATCGTCACTCGATTGTGTCGAAATCAATTGGCTTTAGTTGGTTTAGCTTGTATTCCATACAATGATAAATTTCCTCCATTTAACGACCATTCTCTGTAACGCCATAAAATGCACTGTCCTTCTAGTGTCGTTATAAAGAATTTACACTGTATTTTGAAAAATCCTATAATCCTGCTTTAATGTAACCAATAATCTAATCTAATAACCACTACAAGAAGAAACTTGTTAAACCTGTCTGTACCCCGCTGCCGCACTAGTTATGGACAAGACTATAATAACAAGATACTCTGCGCATTACTGCAAATCTCAACAAAAATTATACTAAAAAATATAGACAAGAATTATATTTAATTACTTCCATAAATTCATTAACATTATTTTTTCCTAAATACTAAAAATTAAGTATGGCTTTGACATTATATTTGTAATTAACTATCATTTAGGCTGTGTGTTTTTTTTTGGTAATTTAATTTTATTTATATATTTATGTGGCGTTTAATCATAGTGTAACTATGTGATGGACTTTTAGGCTAAGCATTATTATTCTTACCTACTTATTAAATCATAGTTATTTGTTCGTTGAATAAAAATAAAATAAAACTGCAAAAGCTTCTAAGATTGGCGTGTTCCTTAATCGCAGGATGTAATAAATCACAACACCATCTGCCACTTTGGAAACTATCCTAGGACTCGCACCGCTGCGTTAATGATAGCGCTATAGGGGTTTCATTTTTTATCTTTATTTCAGTGTTAACAATAGTTAAGAGTTCCAAAACATTATTACGAAAAATTCGCTCGATAGTTTTGTTTCATGAAAAATAGAAGTTTTATAAATTTAAAAATGTTATGCTACTTAAAGTACTAAAAAAAATGTTACTGCTTTGAGTAGGTAATGATTTTATCTAGAATCGTTAAAGCTTATAATTTCAATATTGTAATTAATATTTATTTTGTGAAATTCTACTGTCCGGCAGTATGAAATTTGTATGGCGCGGCAGAATTCGGTACAATAGTGTCTTAAACAAAAGCCTTTGTAAGGGTGACCATGCACAAGACTGTTCTTTGAACAGTTTCATCTAGTCGCTACCATGGGTCCTGGCTGTTAGTCTTAATACAAGCTGTAAAGCCAAGACCTTCGGGCGGCTTGAAAACACGACACCAAAGCTTGTCCACTTGGCTCATATTAGGACACATTTCACACACGGCTGGTTAGCCCCATACTGAACCATTTTTATTCATATGAAGAAGAAGAAGATTTAATGTTATATATTTTTTAAATAAGATCAATAAGATGTGTAATATGAGAAAAAAAAACCCTGTGCCGTCACAATTTTCTCTTTAAGGCGAGAGTGAACCGGTTTCTCCTAAGCAAGCGCGCTTCATCTTAGACTGCAATGTCACTTATCGTCAGGTGAGTTGTGGTCAATGCCTGTCAATGGTACCTATTGAGTTGTAAAAAAAATCTGGGCGCCATTTTTAGTTCGGTTCTTTTTTGACCCTTATAACCAATCTGCCCTTGTGTACTTATACTTAAGGCCAGCCCCGTTCCGTTCGCTTGGCTTCTTAGTGTGGTTGCATCATATTCAGGATCTTCAGCGCGCGCCCTTTTGGCGTACTGGAATAAAAACATCACGTTACAAGGTTATTCTTATTTTCATGTGAACGACGTACTGAATTGGGACCATTTCCTCCATGACTCCATGTATAGTTTTTGTTTTTGAGTGTGACTTACAGTTTAAATTGATAATTGAAAATTTTCTCGAATATTTTACTGCCGCTCGGCAAGCGCTTCGCTCAAATTTGTATGGCGCGGGTGAACTCGATACAGAATCGCCTTAAACAACGGTCGATGCGGACAGCCTTTGGATGGGTGACCATGCACAAGACTTATTTAAAAAGCTTTATCTTGTAGCTACCATGGGTCCAGGCTGTTTGTCTTAGACAGACACCCGTTAAGCCAAGTTAGGGGCCTTCGGACGGCTTCAAAACTCGACACTAACATTGCCAATTAGATCATACGAAGTAGAAGAAGATTTTTTTTTAATCAATAAGATGAATAGGAGAAGTAACTTATTGACTCAGGCGTTACTTTGCGGAAATCCATTGTAAATAGAAGACAAAATTAAATATTTAGTGTACTTCCGCTGTGATCCGAAATCCAAATTAAGACAAGTAAAGGAAAAATTAACTAAGATTAATTAACTAAGATAAATTAAGATTAACGTTACCTATCACAATTCGGAAATACTTAACTCTACACGTGTTTCGCCTAACCACAAGGCATCATGAGGAGACGCTGACTCTTCGAACGACAAGTCGAGAGACTCTTGACTTGTGGTTCGAAGAGGCGCCATTTTTAATTCGATTCTTTATTGACCCTGGTTATAACCAACCTGCTCTTGTGAACTTAAACTTAAGGCCACCCCTGATCCGGCCGCTTGGCTTCTTCGTGTGGTTGCATCATATTCAGGTTCTGGAATAAAAGCATCAAGTCACAAAGCTATTCTTCTTTTCATGTGAACGACCTCTGAGGTCCAGAGTTTTCAAGCCTCTTAGATTATTTTACTATTGCCGCACTGAGACGAACAGCCGGCACCTAAACTTTAATGTGTTATGTGATCCACTGAAGCGCCCGGATAAATGCCGTCACCCAAACAAGATTTGATCGCATCTTATTTTTAAATATTAGTTTTTTTTTTTATTTTACTATGGCTTTGTCATTCATATTTATTTTCTACACGGTCCAAATCATATAACCTATTTTCCAATCCTACTTAATAGTATCATAAATGCGAGTTGGTACCATAAATCAATTGTTAAATCGATTTATTTGAAACTCGTTACGGAAAAGTAGTCACTATACATGAAGAAAAATTTCTTAGTTTTGAAATATAAATGTCCTCATATTGCTAACTGATAGAAAAGCAAACACATTTCGCTTGGTTCAGTATGTCTGCCAACTGATGAGTAATAAAGTTTATGCGCTCGCTTCGCTCGTGCATCGATTGCAGTGTGTACTGAATCGGGATCATTTCCACTATAACTCCATGTATAGTTATTTTTAAGTATGATTCACAGTACCAATTGATGATTAAAATTTATTTCGTAAAAACTACTACCCGGCAGGCGCTTTGCTGAAATTTTTAAACAACGGTCGGACAGTCTTTGGATGGGTGACCATGCACAAGAATGTTCTTAAAAAAGTTTCATCTAGTAGCTACCATGGGTCCTGGCTGTTAGTCTTAGTACAAGCAGTCGTAAATTCAGAGGCCTTCGGGCGGCTTGAAAACTCTTGAAACCTAACCCAGCTACGCCACTTAGCACATACGAAGAGTGGGCTCATAATACTGTGATAACTCTGTCACGCTCTAACCTCTCCGTATAAAGTAAGTACATATGTATATCCTATTTGTAGCGTCCGCAACCCGGGACAGGCGCATTCGATCGTGATCGTGATAACCTAATGACGTAACCTTTCACAGACCAAAACGGGATTAATATACTGTGATACACTAAACATCTATACAAAATATACAATTTGTACATTCGTGACAAGGATTTACAATAGCAAGTTTATTCTAAAGAACCATTCAATAAATAAGATGGGTGTACAATAAATTGTATAATAATAACTTAAATGTATTAGTATTTATTTGGCATAAAAGTTAGTACCAATATTTACAGCAAAAATAATTACATCAACATTTAACTCTCATTAAATAGTATGTTTAGATTTTTTATTAAATAAAAAATATATATTCTGAGCAAAATATGTATAATATGTTGATAAGTAGAACAACATTTTTCCTTTCCTGTCACAAATACTGGGCGCCATTTTTAATTCGGTTCTTTATTGACCTATACGCATATTGAACCAGGTTATAACCCCATCGGAACTGATATGTGTACTATTGTTCCGTTGTATCGGCTTACTCGTGTGACTACACCATATTTAGGTTCCTCCGCGCGTTTCCGACGGGCTGGAATAAAGCATCAAGTTACAAGGTTATTCTTCTTTTCATGTGAACGACCTCTGAGGTCAAGAGTTATCAAGCTGCCTCTTTGATTATTTTACTATTACCGCACTGAGACGAACAGCCGGCACCTAAACTTTAACGTGTTATCTGATCCACTGAAGCGCCCGGATAAATGCCGTCACCCAAACAAGATTTGATCACATCTTTTTTTTATATTAGTTTAATATTTTTACTATGGTTTTGTCATACATATTTAATTTCTATACGTAGAGGTCCAAATCATATAACCTATTTTTCACTTCCTACTAATATCCTAATTAATAGTATCATAAACTTGAAAGTTTGTACCGTAAATCAATGGTTGAATGGATTTTTTTAAAACTTACAATGGAAACTTAATCACTAAATATACATGCTGAAATGTTTCTTAGTTTCCCAAAAAAGGCTCCATATTGTTGTACAGACAAACAAACATATTTTGCTTGGTTCAGTATGTCTCCCAACTGAAGAGTAATAACATTTACGCGCTCGCTTCGCTCGTGCATCGATTGCAGTGTGTACTGAATTGGGATCGTTTTTTTCCTCTATAACTCCATATATAGTTATTGTTTGTTTAGTATGTATTACAGTTACAATAGATAAGTACAAAAAAATCGTGCGTTCTTGCTGAGACTAATTTTCACTTTGCTACTATTTTTGCAACTAAATGTTCGATGCCAAATAACAAACTGACCTAATAAAGAGCTTTGGATATAACTCGCACTCGAAAAAAAAATATTAGCCTTATGTGAGGACGAACTGCTGGGTAAATTCTCCTATCATCAGAAAAAAAAAATGGGAAATGATAAATACAAAACAAAAATCAGATAGGATTAAACATGTATTTACTAGCAATAACTACACAACATTGTTAAGCAATCTACAGAAACAGATTAATTATCTGTTGTTTGCGTAGACTGGGGAGTGGTAGCCTCGTCTACAGGCGAGGCTACAGTCGATCCTTCAGGATCAACATCGCGTCTGCGACGGACTGGAACAAAAGTATATCATATTACATGGTTATTCTTCTTTTTAGGTGAACGGCCGCTATCAATAGCTTAAGAGTTTTCCGAAATACCCGAGTAAACGCCCCACTCTTAGATCACCCATACATGATTTGACCGATCGCTCGTCGCTTACACCTGGTATGATCGCGTCGGATCACCTTAGTTAGCTAACCTGCAGGCACTAGAGACGAATGGCCGAATGGTACTCGTCATACGTGGTATACTGTATGATACATTATGAGTATTAATGTCATAATTTTAATTGGGCATAGAAACAAGAAGGCAATAATAACTTATGTAGTCAACATTTGTCATTTTTAATGTTTAATATTTTTTGTTATTATAAAAACGATAAAGGTATTTGAGATACCGTATGTACATATATTGTATATATTTTTTCCTAGACTATACTGTCCCACTGCTGGGCATAGGTCTCCCCCAACTCCCTCCACAAGTCCCGGTCGACAGCCTCCTCTCGCCAGGCATTCGAAAACTGGTCAAGAGTTTCAAGTACAATATGTAGTGCTAATGTTCTATCCTCTGGATTCGTAAGTATTAGATGTGTTATCTAAAAATAATGCTGGTATAAAATAAAATCGAAACGTCAGTTACAAAAAAAAGTTTCTTTTTATATACCTACACATTTTTAAATAGATTGTCTGCAAAAGACTGAAACGCAACTAGTCTCCTGGTAAATCAAACAGAAGCATCCAAAAGGGTGGTCAATTGACATGCCGTCTGCTTAAAGTCATTCATCGCAGATACAGAAAGTGGACAAACATTTTTTTTTGTTATTGGGCATAAAAAGTCCATTTCTTTCAACTGAAAGTTGGCAATGGCAAAATTGATTATTTTTAACTGACTAGCACAAAGTTTAGTGATTAGATTTCTACTTTGTGTTTTATCGGAATAGTAGCTTTCTCAGCGTCCTCGGTCTCCCTCTACTAAGCCGACCTTAAGGATTCCACTGTGTGACGATCCTGGCCCAGCGTTCGGAATGCGTACGTGCCACATAACCCGCCCAATCCCATTTTAGTTTGGCTGCTTTTTGGCCTACATCAACAACACCTGACTTGTAATAATCGTTCGTTATCAATAAATGAACTAACTACGATAGCGCTCAGATGAAAACGGCGCTTTTGAAATGGCAATCTTGTGGCTGGTCAAGTGGTCACCAAAGAGTGTCCGCATGGACGATGTGCGTGCGGGCGCGTGCGGGCGTGAAGCGGTGTGCTAAACTGTATGGGGCGAAGCTGACGTGCGCGCAGCGTAGCTCGCCCCACCAACGCTGTTGCGATTACAAGTAAACATGCTACCTTCTTGTTGCTTTTTGGCGGTTCGAAGCGTGTTAGTAGTAAATACAGCCGTAAATAAACTTTGCATTGGTGTTAGGCTATTGAACAATAAAAGTGATGTTATAAACGAAAGCTATTCTAAAACCTGCTTACATAACTATCTCAATACACATTTAAAAATTGTTCTCGAACAATAGTCCATGTAATAGTTATAACTTACTTTCCGGCTACAAGTTCTGTATAAGTAAACTTACTTAAGAATAATATTATTTTACCTTACTGTACTGCTAGGATAAATGTACACTAGTATAGTGCGGTAACGTGTTTATTGTACTGTAATCTACATATTAATAAAGATATTTTGAAATTGAAATTGGTGTGCTAAACTTGATAACTTTACCTTCGGTCGTTTCTGTTTGTGTGAAGTTCTCCTCCGTGGGGGTGGGGTTGCTAATGGTGGTATCGTCGTCGCCAGCGTCAGCGACACTCTACACAAGCATAAATTAATTTAAAAACTTCCACTTGTGTGTTGGCAGCCATCTTGTATTTGAAACAAGATAAACCATTTATTGATAATACGAGCTTCGCCTCGCGGATTAACCCGCGTTAATTCGGGACAGGAAGAAGTTAATCCGGGATAAAAAGTAGTCTATGCATAAATCCAACCTCTAAACTATCTTCATAGTAAAACTCATTGAAATCGGTCCAGCCGTTGGAGCATGAAAGAGTAACATATATTATGAAGTAACATATATTATGCGTTTCCCACGGGAACCCGTGGGAAACGCAAATAACTTGGTTTTCGGATAAAAAGTAACCTATGTGTTAATCCAAGGTCTAAGCTATCTTCACACCGAATTTCATCGAAATTAGTTCAGCCGTTTGATTGTGAAGAAGTGACAAACATACACACACACAAACTTTGAATTTATTATATTAGTAGGATTATTAAATTATAAGTCCAGGTTGGACATATTATTTATATAATATGACAGTATAACATAATGTAACTATGTAGTACATAATATAAATAGCAGTTTATATGTCAATATTACAACGTATCATATTGTATGAATTCTACTACTCAAACCTTTTCATTTGATACCTATACCGATTTTCATAAAACAAAGCGAAGTTCTCTCGACTTTAGAAACAAAAAAAGTCTTTTAAAATTGGTTAATACGTTTGGGAGCTAGCTATGACTAGCTACTACATACAGACAGACACACACGTCAAACCTATATCACCCCGTCGTTTATGCGACGAGAATTAAAAACATACAACCTTTAGTCTTACATATTAATTAAAGGGAAACGTATTTTTATTAATTCACTCCTGACATCGTTTAAACAAGTTCCGTAGACGTTGACGTAGACGGAAAAAAATCTTACGAAAAGTTGTCACGACACTTTTTGCTATAGTAAGCTATTGTAAGCTGTACGGTGTGCGCATGTTTCTCTCTCTCACATAGAAAGCAAGCCAGATATTTTCATTTCTATTTCGCATTAAACAGTGATGTCGCGAAGATTACTTTTGTTGAGTGTATACAGGTTTTTATAATAATAAAACATAATAATAATAATGAATCCTAACAGTTTTTCTGCACAAGTTCCGGATATTGCTGATGGTGTTCAGAGAACTTCGTTCCATCCGGGTGTAATCCGACACCTCTCATTTTTTAAATAAAATACACCATAATTATGTGGGATCTACATAAATGTACAGATTTGTTTTAATGGAATAAATTAAATAACACGACTTACCACAAACGCCATCAATGCTACGAGAACCAGGAGACACAGAATCTTCTTGTTCATTTTTGTTTTTTTTTTCTTCAAATGGTGGTTAGTTGATAGAATCAAAATTTGTAAGTGAATTTAGAACAATTCTCATCTCATTTTATACTCATACATTTAGTTCTGGTGTATTGTCTTTGAAGCCTGTACGTAAACGTATTAGCATAAGAGGAACACTGATTGTTTCCACATTTTCTGATTTTGCCGTGAAATTTAAATGTAAATGAAATTCAAAAATGTATTTGTTGAGACCAAAATAAAGAAAAATCTGTCACCAAGCACCTTGAGCATTCTTGAGAGCCACTTATTCCAGACTAGGCATACTCCACCTCCGGCCAGGAAGTCGCTGACTTGTGTGGTTACGCGCCCTACTGGTTGAACACTTAGCTGTACTGTGTAAAAAAATAAAAACGGCGGAGTTTGTCACCCCAATAAGACAAGGGAACCATAATGGAGCGGCAGTTATTCTCAGATAGTTAATTTAAGAAAATACTAGCGTGATTTTGCTCGCAGTATTGTAGCCTAAAACTAGTCGTCTAGCCATTTGAACGTGAAGAAGTAACACACATACATACACATAAACTATTATCCTCGTTAAAATTCAACCACGAATTCAATATTACTTAAAGTAAATCTAATCTAAAATTAATTGAATACTAAATTCACTTAAAAGTATATCTAATCTAAAAAAACCAGTGCCATTGGGTAGAATATCTTAAATGCCAGCCGAGTTGCCTCTTTGTATACTCGTAGCAACGCTAATCCGCTATCTATTATATTATCTATTTGTACAAAAAAAAGATGTATTTATTTTTATTCCTTAATAACTTTCAGAGGCACATCATTTTCTTAATCATTTTAAAAATAATAAATCTTTCAAATGAATTTTACGTACTCGTGTTTTGTAACTTTAACTTTATACTGAATCATAAGCAACCCCACTATATTATGTTCCCACTGCTGGGAATCGGGGCCTTTTCTGGCGAGGAGATAGTGATAGTATATATAATCCACCACGCTGGCCAAGTGCGGACACGTCTTCGAATATTGTGGTTCTCAAACATGTCGGCTTCCTCACGATATTTTCCTTCACCGTAAAGCAAGTGTAAATCCACGAATAACTTGAAAAACAAGTTATTGGTGTAGGGCTGGGATCGAACCAGAGACAGTCAGATTGAAGAAAAGCAGATGTTTCCCCACCGAGCCACACTCGCTCGTTCTGACTTTATACTGAATCAAAATAAAAAATTGAAAAGGTCGTAAACACTTAATTGGATTTTAAAATATGCTATTTTAATCACATGCTGCCTTAAGTCTACCTACCTCTGACGACCTCGTTGGCGTAATGGTTACCATGCCAGACTGTTAATCAGAAGGTTCCGGGTTCGATTCCCGGCTCGGCCAACATCTTTGTGCTTAACTAAATTTGTTGGCTGTGGGTCTGGATGTTAAATATGTATCTATATAAAATATATGTATATGTAGTATATCAGTTGTGTTAGCCACCATGACACAAACTAGAAATGGTTCAGTATGGGTTTAACCAGCCGTGTGTGAAATGAGTCCTTGTTTGACGTGCTTGTTTTGAAATATTTCCTACGAATTTACATATTATGTACTAGAGGTTGCCCGCGGCTCCGCCCGCGTGTAGGTCGCTTTTTGCGTAACCAGTGGAAAAATTCAATTGTATCCTATTCCCGTGCCAATTTTATATAAACAATACATTGCTACGATATCAAAATAAGCCGCATCTGTCTTTCCGCATTCGATTCCTGAGATCTAGTTAACCTCTGTTTTAGCCATTTTGGTGGTGATGCGACAGATTAGATCGTTTTCTCCAAGCCATTATTTTAATATAAATAATAAGAATACGTGAATCATACCACTAAGTAAACCACATACTTAAATTCCAATTCATAAGTATTTAATTTCAAACAAACAAAACTTTCCCTTTGAACTTTAAACCTCAATGGCATACCTTAATTCACTCCTAGCAAATATCATTACAAATTTATTTTAACCACCATATAAACTACAACCAAAACAACGTTCAAGACTGTTAAATTGATAAATAAAAATATCCAAACAAACTTTCACCCCCCTCCCCCCTATAAGCCCTTATTTAACCCCTGGCAAAAAAACTTGATTTTACAAAAACTATACATATACCAAATTTCATTGCTAGAAGTTTCATACAAACTGTTTTACCCCCTTTCACCCCCTCAGGGGTGGAATTTCCAAAAATCCGTTCTTAGTACACGTTTAAATACTAAAATATATAGGCACACTCCAAATTTTACACCTCTAAGTTCAAAAACACAAAACTTTCATTTTTAACTTTCAACCCCAATGGCATCCCCCTTAATGCACCCCTGGCAAAAAAATAATAATTTTAATTTAACCATTTAATAATCTATTACCATGACAACTTTCAAGACTTTAATGTGATAAATAAAGAATTTTCCATACAAACTTTCACCCCCCATTACAAACCCTTAGTTCACCCCTGGCAAAAATACTTGATACCATTATTTTTAATTTTACATAAACTATACATATTCCAAATTTCATTGCTGGAAGTTTAAAAACAAAGAAGTTTCATACAAACTGTTTTACCCCCTTTCACCCCCCTTAAGGGTAGAATTAAAAAAAATCTATTCTTAGTACACGTCTAAGTACTAAAATATATACACACTCCAAATTTTACACATTTAAGTTCAAAAACACAAAACTTTCATTATTAACTTTCAACCCCAATGGCATCCCCCTTAATGCACCCCTGGCAAAAGATTTTAAAATTTTAATTTAACCATTCAATAAACTACTACCATAACAACTTTCAAGACTTTAACTTGATAAATAAAGAATTTTCCATACAAACTTTCACCCCCCATTACAAACCCTTAGTTCACCCCTGGCAAAAAAACTTGATATCATTATTTTTAATTTTACATAAACTATACATAATCCAAATTTCATTGCTGGAAGTTCAAAAACAAAGAAGTTTCATACAAACTGTTTTACCCCTTTTCACCCCCCTTAAGGGTAGAATTTCCAAAAATCTATTCTTAGTACACGTCTAAGTACTAAAATATATACACACTCCAAATTTTACACATTTAAGTTCAAAAACACAAAACTTTCATTTTTAACTTTCAACCCCAATGGCATCCCCCTTAATGCGTCCCTGGCAAAAGTTTTTAAAATTTTAATTTAACCATTCAATAAACTACTACCATAACAACTTTCAAGACTTTAACTTGATAAATAAAGATTTTTCCATACCAACCCTTAGTTCATCCCTGGTAAAAAAACTTGATACCATTATTTTTAATTTTACATAAACTATACATATTCCAAATTTCATTGCTATAAGTTCAAAAACAAAGAAGTTTCATACAAACTGTTTTACCCCCTTTCACCCTCTTAGGGGTGGAATTTCCAAAAATCCGTTCTTAGTACGCGTCTACATACCAAAACAAATACACCCTCCAAATTTCACAACCCTAGGACCAGCCGTTTGGGCTCTGCGTTGTCTATAGATGAATGAATGAATGAATAGGTCAGGACAAAGAGTCTTATAGTATAGATTTAGGAGAAATGGCCGATCTATTGTAAACTTTTAAAGATTTGGTACTTAAACTAATTAAAAGAAAAAAATAACTATGGTCGAATTTGTTAAAATATACGTTCTTAGTTACGGCAAATAATAAATAGCGTAAACATCTTTGTCACGGTATGGTCGTAGTATCTATTGTTGAATTATCCATTGTTGTGTAAATTTTATACTGTTTTTTAGAAGTTACTTCTAGTGATCTACTTACTATTTCGTCATCATTACTCGTTTTCATCCACCAGGGATTTATATCATCATCATTGTATCAGCTTACTAAATCTGGACAAAAGAAACACGCATATCTTTTATCGGCGTTATTGTACCGAGTACCGCCTCGCCATACAATTTTGGGGCGAAGCGCTTCCCACCAGACAAAGAAAATTTCACGAAATAAATTAACATATAAAATCAACAATATTGAAATTGTAAACTCTAACGATTCTAGATAATATCGTTATCTACAGAAAAAAGGTAGATCTGATTTAATTTCTATGGCATTCAGAAGCACAACATTTAGCTGAATACTTGGACATGAATCTTACAGAAATATTTTTTCAGATGTAGTTATAATAATAATTAAAAATAAATAAATAGCCGATCCTAATTTTAACGTTAATCGCACTTTTATGTACCTACTTTATATTGTATCATATATTTATTTTACCATTTAGATAATTAATATAGTACTTATATTCAGTAATGAAATTGCTGTTAACAATGTAAATGACGTACCTAAAATAGCGAATGTTATTATGGCTAATAAAATATCTGAATCTGACATTTTAAAACTTTTTTTGATATAAAACTATTGAGCGTATTTTACGTAAAGTTTTTGGATCTCTAACGATAACTGAAAAAAAAAACATAGCTCTATCATTTAACCAAGATTTTTTTTTAAATGCAATGTTGCTACCGTAGTGCCTTAAGAGAGTAGGAGAGGTAATCTTCAACAAGAACCAGGCTACAAAGTGGTGCAGCCAGTTTATAAGGATTTAACCCGCTTAAATCTCAAGTGACCTACCTTTGTGCTTAACGAAGGGCTCCGGGTTCTACCTGGAAATTCCTTAGTCTCAGCTCATAGAGTGGTAGAGTGGCGTGGAAGAGAAAAACAGGCTGTGCCGACCCCACCTAGTGGGAAATGGTAAAGGAGAAGAAGAAGAGCTCATACCGGTCATTGTTGACGGTTGACCCATCCGCTTTCCTAACTGCGCACCGCGGCTTTCCTTGCGTTTATCCGGGATCAAAAATAGCCCATGTGTTATTACCATAACAACATCTTAAACAATAATAATAAATACACATTTCACACACGGCTGGTTAGGTTACTAAACCATTTCTAGTTTGGTTTTTATTATGGTTGCTAACACAAGTGATATACTACAAATACATACATACTTTATACATATTTAACAGCCAACAAATTTAGTTCATCACAAAGATGTTGGCCTTGCCGGGAATCCAACCCGGCACCCTCTCGTTGGCAGTCCGGCATGGTAACCATTACCAACGCTAAAGAGGTGGTCAATCCGAGCTAATGGTATTTGTTTTTCCATTTCCAGGCGGCTACGACGGCACGTCGTTCCTGGACATAGTGGAGGTGTACGACCCGAACAGCGACACTTGGAGCGCCGGCACGCCGCTGACGTCCGTGCGGTCTGGGCACGCGGCCGCGGTCTGCTACCAGCACGTCACGCTTCACTCCGACCACCTCGAACAACCTCCGGCCGTCTTCAAGAAACTAGGCAAGAGACCCTCAGCCTCCGCGGCCTCGACCTCCACCTCCGCGCCTTCACTCTCACGAAGCGACGACATCCCCATGGCCAACAATATCATCAGGACATTATCCAACGCCCGGAACGACTGATGTGATAGTGTTTACACAACCAAACTATTCCAATTGTGATAACTGATAAGTGTACTCGTGTGACTCAGCATTGTAACGATGACGGAGATGCAATCGAAATGTTAATCTGACTCTCAAGTCAAACGTAAAGGCATAGCTTCCTAATTGTATATGACAAAGTTATTATCGCAATTTTAGATAGGATTTAAATGTATCGGTGTCCATAATACGATTAAGAAATAATTTTATTGAATACTTGAATTTGATTGAGATATGTATAATAAAGTAATGTACAATTGTAAATTCGTGTGATTAAGTTTAGTAAGTTGTGTTGATAACGGCTGGTTCCGAAAGTGTTGTCCTGTACTAACCAGCGAGAAGCTGGGGCTACTAGAATAGTGTATTTTATCGTAATATAACGCCTGTAGAAATTATGGCATGGTGTGATCTGATTTTGTGCGATTTTATAACGTGGCTCATACATTTTTCACCAATGAAAGTCATATTTGTTTGTGTAAATGTTTGTTATAATAATTACTTATTTCTGACTTGTCTCACACGAGATTCGAGTGGTCAGGTGGTTCAGATAAGGCAAAACTATTTTATTTATAGCCTGATTTCGGTACATTTAAAAATAAATGGTCCTTTGACCTAAATGCGTAAGACTAGCATAAATTATTTCGAAAGCGCTAAACTACATAAACTTTATGTTTCTATATGTAAACAAAGAGAACAATGACATTTTTTCTCGATAATTAGAACTTTACCAAAAACCTAAAGCATAATGAAGTTTACGCATTCGGAAAAACTTTTACTATAACGGCCATTCCTGAAATATCCTCGCAAAATGTTGAAAGTGACACATACCAAGTATGGGTCAATTTAGACTAGTGCAGAGTCAAAGTGTCTAAAACTGAACAAAACAAATTTAACCTTAACGTCACAGAGTAATGCACACTTTATTCCACAGATTAAAAAAATCGCGCACATTTTTCAGAATTCAGACGAAACATCAACTTCATAGTGCGTTACGCTATGAAGTTAATGTTGAATTTCTTATGATCAGTTTTGGATAGGCGCTTCGATGCTGCACTAGTAGAAATTGACCCTGTGTAGGCTTACTTTTATGACGATCGTTTATATTTAGAATGAATTATTTCCAAATATTATTTTACCATTAAGTTGGTATAGTTTGTTATGTAAATATTGTACGTTATTTAGAAATATTTCATAAGGAAAATAAAAGACTGTCATGGGAAAATTAAGACTTGCTTTTTATTTACTATGATGAAAGGAATATTTCGTCATTGTATTTTAGCATCGAGTCTTCTTAAGAAAACATAAAACTAAAAATATAGGTTACTATAACTTAGTACACTAAATATCATACAATACTAACAACTCGCCTATGATAGGTGTTACCTATGTTTAGAATTATTTCTTTGCAATTTTCCTTCTTCGCTTCACAAATATTCGTACATCAGGTACATTGCCGGTGCTTGTTTGTGGTTGTGAGGCCATTGTGTTATCTGATCTGTCCATCACTGCGGTGTTGTCAACAGTTTCCATTTGACTGCTGTTATTGACAGTATTGGAGTTGCAACTAGTTTCAGGTAATTTAATGTCTGTGCCAGAATCCTCTGCATGTATTTTCCACGGTTTATGTGGTGTTGATGTGGCTAACGCTTCCAGAGCCAAGGTTTGGATTGCCTTCCCTAACAACTGCTTATGAGCAACTGCCTCATCTTTATCTTCAATTACAACAGGTGGTTGGACTCCAGTTGAGATCACCACTGTTTGTACATTCTCTTCTTGCTCTGGTACACCGGGCTCTAGATTTTTGTATATGCTTTCAATGTCCTCGTCTGTTATTGCACATGTTTTACTCACTATTTTATCATTTGATTCATTATCAACAGGGTCACAAAGGTTTATAACCGGGTCATCATTATGTAGAACATTTTCTTTTATTATTGGTTCCTGTAGAGGTATTTCTGAAGTTCTTTTTATAGTGTTCAAATCGGTAGCATCTACAGCATCTTCGAAAAACGGAACACATTTATCTGGCAAGCGTGTTGTGCTTGCCAGTACGGCCGCTACTCCCAAGTCCTCGGGATTTATCAAACTGCTACTATCATCAAACAGCTCACTAAATTTAGACTTGATGTGATTTGATTTAGTTCCTTTTTCGTATTCAGGACTTTTTGGTAGTTTTTCAAAATCTTTGGTTTTACTACAACAACCCTTAGTATCTTTGTGTTTAGATTTCTTTTTATGAGATTTAGACTTTTTAGAGTTAATAACAAATACCTTTTCATCACAATGTTCCTCTAAATCAAACGTTTCTGTAACAACTGGAAGTTGCTTCTCAGGATCACTGCTAGCATGTTCAGTATTTTCTGTGGCAGACTTTTCCATATTTGGAATAACTTCTTTGGATATTTTTTCTACTTGTTCGTCTTCATCATCATTATCATCACTCATCTCTAAATCACCTTGAACAACTTCTTGAGCAGTATGAGCTTTTTGTTTATACACATCTTTGTTCTCTAAGCAAGGTAACTGCACATTACTTTGGAATATATCAGATTTTTTCTGTTTACACTTGTTACCTTCATTCAACTTCTTTCCTTTTGCCAGACATAGAAGTTGTTTATTAACATCTATACTTTTAATATTATCAGACTTTTTGTTATTAGGTAAATGTGAAATATCACACACATATGTTTTTGCTGAAGAGTCTTCTTTACAATTTTGATCCACAATACTATTATTTTGGCTATGCTTTTCATCAGCATTCTTTTTCAATTTAGGTATCTTGTAGCTAGTAATATTTTGTAACGATTTGTCAATGTTTTTAATATCATCAGCTTTTGGTACTGCTGCAGGTGGATGTATTTTTTTAATTCTAAGAATAGATGTCTTATTCCCATTGGTTGGTTGTTTTTCTGGTGGTATATCTTCATGGTCGGAAATCTCCCCAGATTCCATAGATACATTAATAGGATTTTCTATGTCTGTACATAAATAACCAGCATTTTGGCCTATTTCGAGTGCAGGCATTTTCACTAAAGCTTCTGGAATACTCATAGGAGTAGATCCCCATTTGATATTGAGGGGTAAAATGTCTACATGTTGTCCAGTGGCTGCATATAAAATAGATTTTCCCTTATCATTTTTGAGGACATATTTGCTACTTGATTTTCTAGGATCATCTAGTTTTGTTGTAGCCGTCAGTTTAATTTCTGTAAGCAATACACCAGAATTTTAAAATGATCAATCTTTGTTATAGGTATATACATTTATATTAGTATATTTCGACATAACATACATATAAGTAGCTGAGAGCTCTTAAGGACATGCTCATAGGGTTCCATATATGAATTCTATCAAATATTACTACCATTTCCCAAATAGGATATATCAAAATACAACAAATTTCATGTATTTATGTTCATGATGAACTCTGAGACTGGCAGAAGAGCAAAACTAGTAGTACTTGTAGAACTATGAAACCCCATAAATGAACCCTTTTTTTTTCATGGACATTGCATCATCAAAGTGAATGGTTAATATTTAAGAAAAAATAATTATGATTCAACTTTATGGCAATTGACAACATCTAAGGTCAGAATGAGAGAATTCATAAGTACTCATATTGATTACCTTTTACTTGTTGATGAGGGACTTCCAAATAATTATAATCTGGTGACTCACAAGAGGAAAACTGAATCTCTAATGGATCAGTTACATAATTTTTGTTCATAATATTTTTATGATGCTCAACTTTTTTTTCTCCCTCAAGATTCTCATTTTGTGGCTCCAATCTGGTTCTTTTGGAATCTGCTTCATCAAAGCCATGTTCGATTTTACGCTTTGTGGGATATTTCTCTGGATTTTGGGGTGGCAGCTTGTCATATTCCTGATATTGACTTCTTTCGTAGTTTCTATATCTTTCTCGACTATGTCTTTGATATTTGTCCCTAGGGGGACTTTCAAGAACTCTTCCTGCATGTCTGTGCCTATCTGACTCAGATCTGTGGTAATTGTCATGGTATTCTCTGGGACCACTTTGATATCTATCTGGACTTTCTCTTTTATATCTATGAGATGATCTGTGTCTACCTCTGTATCTATCAGAAGGTTCTTTGTCATACCTACCATATCTCTGTTTGTTGCTATCAGGCAGTGTTTCATAATACCCTGACTGTCTCTCTTCCAGGCTTACTGTGTCAGATATTTTAGATTTTGAACTGTCATGGAGATATCTTTCACCTGCATGTTTTTGTTTATCATGAAAGTTGTGATCTACATTATTCTTTAGTTGCTTTGAAGTAGAACTGCCTCCAATATTATTGTTGTCAGGGCTTAATTCATCTTTTTCAATACTGAAAAAGAATAGGTTTAACTATAACGTAGGTACAAAGAACTTTATTATCATAAGAAACTACACTCTCACTAATTTGATAACAATATTTAAGATGGTTTATGCTTTTGGTCAATGGGTTTAGCCAATTATTGAAAATTTACACATTCTTTAGTTCCCTTATAAATTTGACCAAATGTTGTTATCTTTATTTTGTTGGGTATGTTACTACAGTATTGTATATTTTTATTTAAATAATTTTATAGCTTTATAAAAATAATCTCTAGTTCTACTACACCCCAGTCTAACTCATGTGTATCTAGAATAATAATAAGCCTATATGTTAATGAAAGATCTTAAATGGTGCTTCAGTTATATATCTGTAAGCTTAATGCAAATTGGTTATGGTTGCATCAACTAGGCTGCTGATCTTTATTTATTTATTTATTTTATTATCAAAAACTTTTGTAAAAACTGGACTCAAAAAACTCAAAACCGGGATGAATGGAAAGAGGATAGAGAGGCCTTTGCCCAGCAGTGGGACGGAACCGGCTAAAAATAAATAAATAAATAAATTTTATTATCAAGTAGGCAATTTTGTTAATGATCATATGCTGATACACACAAACAAACCTTACTAAAAATCTTCAAATAATAAAGGTTGAACAACTTAGTTAATAAATAATAGGGAAGAATAATAATTTACCCAAAAGCAGGCATGGACTTTCGTCTGTTTCTTATAGACTCTCTTGCCTTTCCAGAGTCATCATCTTTTCTATCTTGAATAGTATTTTCTTTTGTTTCAATCTTCTCAGATGGAGGGTGATCGCCACTATTTGACAAACTTAACAACTTACTTCTAAGGTCTATGGTAGATTTGGAGTTGTTTCTATCTTTTCTGAAATTTGAAAATAAAATAATCTCTTCAGGGTGTCTATTTGTCTAGACGAAAACCAAAATAATATCCTGCAAATCAATTGTGTATCTATCCAATAATGAAAAGTCTGCATCATTACCCAGTAGTGTCAACCTCAAAAGACAATGATTGTATTGAAATTATGTAACAGTTCTTTTACCTTTCAGTCTCACAAAGTGGTGTTGATATTTTGCAACCCTCTGGCTGCTTTTCTTTTTCACATTTTTTATCTACATCCATTTTGTTATGAGCTCTTGAATTGTCTCTGGGTCGGTTTGGCCTTGTGTTTCTATTTTGGAAGCTCTTCAAAATCATCTTGTCTTTCCTACAAGCAAATGAAATTAGCAATTTAACAAAAGTAATAATGTCCCATAAATACAACGGAAGAATACCAATGAGAAAGTTATAATTACACAGGAAGAATAATACTATAAATATGTTACTTACTCCAAATTAAGATTAGTAATAATTTGCGTTTTTCTCTCAATCTCAGCTTTAGCAGTCTTTAATAATGAGGAGTAATTGGTTTCCAGTTTCTTGTATTCAGATGACAGCACATCAAAATCCTGCAATATATCCTACAATCAGAATGTGAAAACAGTATTCACAAACAATAAAGTACATACCCTACTCCAATGCTATTTAACTTACTTTTTGTAATTTGCTTAACGTTGCAGCATATTCTTCTAGCTTACATTTAAGCTCTTTATTTTCGGCCTGAAGCTGTAATTAGGAATAATGTGAAATTTAAAGAATATGAGTTGGTTTCAAATAAATTTAAAACCCTAATGGTAGGTTCCAGACATTTACCTCAGCTATCGTATTTTCTTCATTGTAATTCTCTAAATTACCGTATAAATCTTCCATTTTCAATTAGCATACAGTTTTTCGACATACAATGAGCTTATATTGCAGTAAATACACAGAAAAGAACAGTATTTAATGTTGCTAAATTCAATTGCGTCTTTTGTCTGTCGGTCGTTCCTATAAAAAAATCCCAATTTCGCTCCACAATTTGATTTGACGTTCTTGATTTATGACAATGACATATACAATTTATTACGGTGTCTTTTCACAATCATACTACAGAGTTACAATAATAACAGCATTTTCTCTTTCTACGAATATTTTTAATGTTGTTGTTCTCAGAAATATGTAGCCAGCTAGGTATATATTTAGCTAGTTTTATGAAATGTGAATAAATATGTTCGTTTATTCATTTCAAATATTTACCAGATATACCAGGTATGTCTAGTTTAACTTTACTGTAAAAATGTTATATGAAATACCTATTGCTTTAAATTATTTTCTAGAAGTATATTTCATATTAGCAGTCCCATAGGGAAGAATATTATTTCTATATATATATATATATATATATATATATATATATTTATTTATAATATATATTATGTACGTACGTATATGGTTGTCATATCGCTCATTAAATGCAGAAAGGCCACAAATAATAAAAAAACGTTTTATTGCGAAAATGAATTTTAAATTAATTATATTTATAATCCCTTTTAAAATAGCAACATTTTTGCTTTAATGACCGTAGAAACACATAACCGCCCTTTTTGAATTTTGACGGTTTAGTTGCACACATTTATGCGACGTGAGGGAGACTATATCACGAGGAAGACAATGAGTATGAGTGTGGACGGACAGATAGGAAGGGGACGGCCTAAGAAAGTGTGGATGGATTGTGTGAATGACAATATGACCAGGAAGGGTGTGAATACAGAGATGACGAATGACAGAGAGGTATGGAAGAAGCGTACATACTGTACCGACCCCACATGAAGTGGGATAAGGTAAAGAAGAAGAAGAAGTTGCACACATATTACACCGCTCCATATCACGTCGGGGTCACCAATATGGAGCGACGACGGTCTGCCTCCATTTAGCAAAGGGATATCCCCCCGGACAGATGTTGTGTCCGGAGACGGCCGTCCGACGGTCATGCATTGTAGCTTGAACCCACACCAAGTGCAGTGTGCAGTGCAAAGACGCTTTACTGTTAGATGTAGCCCGACTGTCAGCGCTAGTGCACGTCAGCTTGGTGCCAGATGGTCACATGTCGAAATAAATCTAAAAATCTTTAAAAAATGATTTGCTTGTCCTGTAAAATAGCATGTATTGTTATGTAAATAGCATGTATTCTTTTTGCATTTAATAGGCGATATATTAAATTGACGTTTGTATTGTAGCACCAAAAAATTGGAGTAAGGTATGGGAGAATGAAAAGCAATAAAATCTTTGAAAGCAGTTTGAACTACCCCGTCAGAGAAATTCTTTATCCTTGCTATCTTGCATTCAAACTATATTAAAATTCATATAAAAGTAATGATAATCTGTTGGCGAAAGGACCGGTTAGTTTGGTGGAACTCTTCTAATCTGATAGCCATATGTTGTGCAGTGTGTGATCTAGCGTTGTCGTGAAGCAGTAATGGGGTAGAGCGATGACCAGCAACGCTTATCATGGTGTACATTTGCTGACACGTCTGACGTAATCGTCTCCCCAGATTTGAGAAAACTGTACCTAAAGAACGAAGTAGCAGCTGTATTATTCAAATAATGAACCACGAAATCTATAAATTGAAATGTCTTTATTAGCAACACAATTATTATTTAAATTCATTATTTCTAGCTCATATTAAAGAACTTTAACTGGCAATTATGAAAAAAAAGGAATGAATATTATAGCGAATATACAGTTCATTCATTCTGAGTTCATTTCATTCATTCAGTAGCCAGTCTGCTTTGCTTTTGGTTGGATTTGGCTTCGGCTTTGGCTTTGGCATGCCACTGCCAGTTTTGCCTTGCGTTTGCTTAGGTCCGCCGTCAGGCGTACTCGCCTGTTGTGAACTTTTAGAATAATTGTTGTGTAAAAATGTCGTTTTCTTTTTAAAGTTTTAATATTTCAGTAGTTCCTTTGGAATTTTCGTGTTAATAACTATGCTTGTGTACGTGAACTTAAGTGTATGATATCCATACGATAGTGCAACAGGCGATTGGAAGTGCCCAAGGGCCCGTGTAAACAGAAGGGATCACAGCTAACAAGATGCCCACAGATTCCGAATGCGAGTGCGACTCGGTGTCGAAGGAATGGCTTCTGGCGAAGCTGCGTTCCGACGAGAGAGATACTATTTTAATAGACTGTCGAAGTTCGAACGAATATGCAGCATCTCACATACGTTCCGCTGTGAATTTTTCGATTCCGAGTATAATGCTCCGTCGACTAGCGGCGGGCAAGATCGAGCTGTCGTCGACGGTGCAGTGTAAGGAGCTGAAGGCGCGCATAGCGCAGTGCCGCGTGCGTGGGGTGTTCGTGCTGTACGGGGACGGGGCGCCGCGGGACCCAGACTCCGTGCACGGTATCCTGCTCAAGCGGCTTAAGCAGGACGCCGTGCAAGTCGTTTGTCTTGAAGGTACACTAACACTCACCATTCTCAATCTATATGTCAGCCCTGGACTAACTTGGCTGGACTGTTAGAAAATGCCTAGAAAATGTTAATAACTGGCCAGGTGAGAGTCGAATTCGCACACGAAAGGTTCCATACACTTGTCAAATAATGTTGTATGAGATCCTCCTATACATTTGTATTATAAGTACTTGTTGTTATAATGGCAACAGAAATTCATCATCTCTGTATAGTTATCACCGTTCATGAGACACAGCCTGGTGATAGATATGTGGACAGGAGAGACATAGTCAAAATAAAATCTAAATAGTTATTTACATAAATATAAGTACATTTTAGGTGTTAATCATGATTGTTATGTTTCTCTTTATTTGGCAAATAGTGGCTGTGCAAATGTTTCCAAGAAAAAACTTAAGATTAAGATATAAAATAATACCTACCTACTTATATAAATACTTTATATCAATGCATATTTAACACCCAGATAAAAAAACTAAATAATAACCCGACTAAATAATATGAAATAAAATAATATATGTATATTATAACTAAATGTCAATTTAAATAATGAAAATGTTATTTTAAAAATAGTGTCACTACTTAATAATAGTGTACATAGATTTAATATACTACAGATATGAAACATATAATAACAAGCACATCCCACATTTTGGAATAATTAACCTTTCTTTGTTGTATTAGATGACACTACAACTTCCACAAAATTGTTCCAAACATTTTCAGACCTGCATTGACAAACCGCAGGAGACTTTTGTGCATTTCCCCCTACCAGCCTACCCAAGCCAACCAAGCTTCTACCCTAGCTAGAGAAAGAAACCATAGATAAACACATCTCTCTTATTAAACCTCCTTGATATTGTAGTAAGAGGCCCATTGAGTTCCAAGAAAAGCAGCAAAAGTGAATTAGGTATTCAAATAATCAGACAGAACCATAGAGACTCCCACCTGAGCTAGAGAAAAAACTCTTAGATAGACCAACCAGACAGAACCATTGAGACTCCTACCTGAGCTAGAGAAAAAACCCTTAGATAGACCAACCAGACAGAACCATTGAGACTCCTACCTGAGCTAGAGAAAAAACCCTTAGATAGACCAACCAGACAGAACCATTGAGACTCCTACCTGAGCTAGAAAAAATTTACCAACCAGACAGAACCATTGAGAATCCCACCTGAGCTAAAGACAGAACCCTTAGATAGACCAACCAGACAGAACCATAGAGTCCCACCTGAGCTTGAGAAAGAACTCTTAGATAGACCAACCAGACAGAACCATAGAGACTCCCACCTGAGCTAGAGAAAGAACTCTTAGATAGACCAACCAGACAGAACCATAGAGACCTCCACCTGAGCTAGAGAAAGAAGCCCTATGGTTTCTTCTCTCAAAAAAAAGCCTCTCTCTTATTAAACCTCCTTTATGTTGCCCATTGAATTCCAAGAACAGCACCAAAAATGAATTAGATATTTAAATAAACTTGGGTTCTTCTACACTGGCTCTATTTGTAGGTCAGGTCATAAACTGAGAATTGGGTAAATTTCATATCAGTTGTCATACAACCGAAATCTAATGCTAAGAATCCTGGCAACTTCACTCACTTTGTAACAAGGAAGGTTAAAATCACCACTTTCTCAGTTGGTTTAATAGCACTTAAGAGGATTCATTATATACTTCTTCTTTTTCTTTGTATGGCCACTTAGGCCAAATTCTGGTCTTGAGAGTTTTTTAAGCCGTCCAAGGGCCTCTGACTTGGCTTAATGACTTAGTCTTAGTACAAACTAAGACTAACAACTAAGACCTACAATTTAGCACACAGATAAAAATGCCACCTATTAAAGGACAGCTTTGTGTATGGTAACCCATCCAAAGGCAGTCTGCAACAATCTCTGCTTAACCTCAATGGTTGTGTCAGATCACCTTAGTTAGCCGTGCAATGGGCACTTCATTATTCTCTTAAATATTTCATACCATCAAAATTAAGATAAATAAGGAAAATTGACATAGAACATTCAGTCTCCAGGTAAATATGATTATAAATTAGTTAGCTAGGAATGTGCTTATTTAAATTTTAAGTAGTTATTTTCCAGAATATATTTATTATAATAGATTTCAAATATGTGAAGAATGAGATTCTCAAAATTATTATGATCACATCATTTTATGTTAAATACATACCTATATTCTTAATACACTAACTTGGGCTGTATCCAAAAAAAAATCTAACAAATCTTCATTAATTTTCTCCATCAATAGGAATTCCGGATTAATTCTTCTTATCCCCATTGGATTCAAATTATTTTTAAAGAACATAATATTATAAAAGTCTCATAAATTCTCATCCAACTATGAGCTTAAACTGATAATTAAAACAATGATAACAAGATTTTTTTCTATTAGCATTGCAGTAAGTACAAAGTGCAGTCAATATGTGATTGTAGCAATGTTTTAAATTGGTTTTCATAACTATGTATTTTAAATTATGGGTCCTAGATACCAGAAATAATTAATTTATATTAATCATAACTTTTTACATCATGTTCTTTGTGCAAATCTTGATGCTTAATTCTGTTCAATTGAGTAATAAATAAAATATTCCACTTCTCGCATATCTAACACAAAAGATATATTTAATTAAAATTTGAGTACTCAGTCTCTTCTAAATCGCAGTAACAATGTGCTGGTTCCCACAATTACTATTCATATAGCAAATTATCTCTTAAGTAACCATTAAAAGTAACACAGCCGGTATTACCTACTCAAAATCACTGTTGGTTTCATAACCATCCATTGAGAAGAACCTGCTTGCCACTATGTGTGATCATTCTATAATTTTAACAGAAGATACTCAATTTGATATGGCTTGACTGATTTAATTTTATTGATGCTTTATGATGAACATTTTACAAAGTTTTTTTAAATCTAATTATAAGCCTTTTTCTTGTACAGAATATGTTGCCTGGTAGAAGCCAAAAGCGTTTTCCTAAGTTAACAACAAGTTTTTATATAATTTGCAATGTATGCACCTATACTTGTTCTGTTGAAATCATGCAAGCTAAATTTAACCCATTTTTATTTCCTAATTGCATTAAAATAAGGTACACTTAAGTATCTTCAGTGACAATACAATAATATGGTACCATGGGGCTGTTCCAACTTTAGTGCTGAAAGACAACCATTTGAACTTCTTAACTATGTTAATAAACCTATTAAGTTCAGGTTCATTTTAAATGGTTTGCCAAAAGGATGTCAGTAGTGAAAACTGAAATAAAAGGCTACATTTTACTTTTGCAAAAAAATATTGAGTTGCCTTTAGTAACATCAGTGTTCATCATTGACTTTGTATTAATCCAGGAATCTCTAAAAAGATTTAAGAGAAGGGAAAGAATATGAATTCAATTTAGTTACCACTGGTAATTTTAATAATTGCTTACATAATTGTAAATACATTAAAACCCCTAATAGAATATAAATATTCATGAATGGATGAGTTTGCCAAAGGTATGGGGTTATTGTGCTAAGAGCCGTGACTTGTAGGGCTAGTAACTATAAGTTTTTTGAATAAGCAAAACTACATACATATAATTTTCAATTCGTATTCGTTTGTATACGAAAACAAAGGATCTATATTGGTTAAATAGTTGGCAGAATCAATTATAACCTTTATCGCTTTTATATGGATATAGCTTTACCGAAACAAAAAGTATACTGAAGTTTCGAAATTCGCAAAACTACTTTTATTATACTATCGATACCGAAAATTTCAATTTCAAAGGACAAAACACGACTTTTCAGCAGAGCCAAAAACGAAAAACAAAAAAGTTTAGGTTTATAACTTTTTTAAACAAAGCAATATATTACTGGTGACAAATGGCACCCGCACTAATTTATCGTGTTTTAACCATTTAAATAAACAAAATGAACGTTATAAATAACGAAAATGAGTGTCCTTTACGACCCATAAAAATAGACCTGAATGCCCTTTACTACCACGAAAAAATGGGTATTACTTATCAAAAATCAAAGATTATGGTGGTAAAGGGTACGAAGAAACTAAATATGTTTAAGAAAGTAAACTAAGAATTTTTAATGTCGTATACCTAAGACTTTACGTCTCTTATTAGGAAAATAATTTTACGATACATACCAAATCATAAAAATTAAGTGCTATGGCTGTTGAAAATCTGGGTCGTAAGATACTTTTTTTAAAAGTTAGAATTGAATCGAAAGAAAACATTCATATAATGTAGGTTTGGGCATTCGAAAACACTACTAGCCCTGCCGGGGATAACAAGAGCGGCGGCGGTCGTCGCGCCGGTACCAACCACTCGGCCAAACGTGGGAGAGGAAGTCGTCTACTTATTGTGCTCCTCAATGCGAGACGTCAGATTAAATCACTCACCAGACATCACGCTACCTCATATTACTCCAACATAAACTACACGCTTGTTTCACTTATAGTATGTATGCCTGTGGCAGGCTGTGTGGAGCTTGAGCGAACAATAAATTAGACTATAGTTAATTTTTAATTACTCTCTTTTTTACGATTGTTCGGTTATCTTATGGGTAGCGTCGATTTTTTTAGTATAGATAATACTTAATTGCCTGTTCAATGAGACACTTGAATCTTCACAACATTGCGTTTATTTGCCACAGAATCGTGCATATAACGTTGTCAGTACGGCGAAGTCTCCTTTAAAGTACTGCTAGATCCAGTTACATTCTACGCGGTAATAGGGTACAAGAAAAGAAACTTGAGAGATCCATAACAAATCGTCCGACATACGAGCCGGATGTTCTCCAAAGCTGCTGCTCGGTGTCCGCGCCGCGGAAGAGCACCGCAATTTTATTAATAAGTTCCCGTTTCACGCACGTCCTGCCAATTTGATAAATGTGTACCTACCTAGCCGCGCTTTGATATGGCGGATGTATTAATGAGCTCCTATTTCTATATTCGTCTGTCGATGACATAAGAAATACTGGCGGCTTCAACATCAGCACCTTTGCTCGGAGGTCTGAATGCTGTTTTCGCTCTAGAAAATTTAACGGGAGCTATCATTTAGTCGGGTCTGTCTTATGATTTACAGATGTACAGGTTCTGTGAACGTGCCGTAGTTGTGGTCAGATTGGTATAATGTTCGTGGTTTCATAATGGATTGTAGTGTGTAGTATTCATTATTATAATAGAGTATGTGACGTAGATCAAACTGATGAATATCAATGGAGAACCTCCACAATAAATGCCATTGCCCAATAGTAAATTGACACATGGCTATTGAGAGTAGCGATCCATTCACCGCGCACACATTCGATATGAATAATATGGCGATGGTCGATCATAAAATAATAAATGGCACGTGCTCGTCGACAGCAGGATGTTGTGAGCTCTGCGCTGAATGTAAACTGTTCGCGGAACATTTATAACAGCAAAGGCGACCGGTACATCTGGCTGCGGTTAGCGCGAATATAGAGCACATTACAGAGGAATACCAAATGGGAAAGGGAAGCGAGATCACACACAACAGGATAGCGCTCGAATTAACTCCGCCTGGAAACAATTACAAGCGAGCTAGCTGATGCCCCTGGACTCGCATGCCGCAACATTAGGAAAACCATTATGGCGCCGCCTCCGTATTCTGCGAGACCGATTTATTAAATATTTTATAGATGAATGTAAAACGCTAATGAATGAATGAAGAACAAACAAGTATTGCGAGGCGTGGCATTGGCATTGACAGTTTTTGCGAGCTGGTGCTGATGTAACGTCCAATCCGCGGGTAATTATGATCCGGCAGGCATTGTATTCAGATTTTGTCTCGTTTCGGTAGAGCGATCTCGAATACAACATACGCAGAGGTTTCAGCTCGTTAGCTCGTTATGCCTGCGTGGTATGTAAAGGTCGCCAATTTTGACTATTTATGAGCGAATAAATTATACTATGAATGTCTTATTTGGTAGGAGCAGTATTTTTACGGCCGCGTGCGTTTATCAGAGGAATTATCTGGTGGTGCCGCCGGCGCCACTCTCATTATCGAGTCGAAATCGGGCCGACCCTCAATTAGTTGTGCAGCGGCTGACCGGCGCCGGCGATGTTTATTTATAAATGTGCATTCAACAGACCCGAGGAAACCACCAATGGCACAAAAATTACTTTGAAGGTTTGGTTTGATCTCCACAGCTCCTTCGGTGCTCTATGTTCTATGTTCTCAAGCTTGCAATATTTATGTAGTTCAAATTGTATAACTTTGAATAATGAATGGATGAAACCTGTTTTCGTTTTCTCTTTACATTTTCGTATAAATATATACGAAACAAAAATAGCTCTGCTACTTCTAACTTCTGTTTATATCTGTGTTGTTTTAGACGAAACGGGGAATAAACAGCTTTTGTTAACGAAACTTTTCTATAAAACCATGAATGCTATTTTCGTAATCACGTTGTTTTAACATCCAAATTTCCATCCGCTGATTCCACGAAACTCAATCGAACTCCAGCCCGTGACGTCAATGCTAACATTCTTGGAACATGGCAAGTTATTGTACAAACGCTTACAAGCTACCGTGCGCTGCTTCGCCTACAGCAATATTCATAATTCTTACAGAAAATATCCGAGGGTACGAAAATATCAGAATACTCGTGGTCGGTACATACCGCCCGGGGTGTTCTTATTACTACTACCACCGGACGATAAAAATATATAACCTTGAGTAATATTCTTGTATACTTCTAAGTTTTTTGAACAGATTGATTTAAAGATAAAAGAAATCACAAATACTAACTAAAGATTTGTTTTAGTTCTCATACATTTGAAACTTCAATGTATTATCGAATCCCTTCCAATAGCAGTTAATAAACTATAGTAAGCAATAGAAATACACCTAACTCGATCCCTCTTTTGACCCGACTGCATTTAGACTACATAGAGGCGATAGAGTCCCATGTGTTGCGTTGTTCAAGCTTGCGCCCACCTACTTCTGTCTAAATTGCCTTAATTTGTTCCAACAGGCTTGATTGAAGCATATTTATTTTTGTATTGCTTTTTTTTGACCCGCGACGGTACGGATACTTTATACAAACATAGTAGGTACTCGTATAGAGGAAGTTTGTGTGCAGAGAAAACAATACAAGTGCTGCCATTTATTTCCAAAACTACTCGTACTAGTTAGTCCAATTTTAATGCGGTCTTTAGTGTTAGGTTTCGTTTGGTGCGAGTTCTTAGATAAGTATTATAATTCGGTGATACCTAATTCACCAGGGCGCTGAAGTAAACATTTATTACAAGTAATAATAATTTCTTATAAAATTTTATTAAAAAAAAATATTATATAAAAAGCTAGAATTTTCAATATTTCTCGTAGTAAATTTAAGAGTAATTTGATCAGTTAGCCGATCATTCTGCTTTGTTTTAACGTGCGGTGGTACTAGTGAGTGACGCGCGTCGAAGCATTTCCTCTCTATTGTTGAGCCGGATGGGGCAGATCATTGATAATGAAGAGGTAGCTCGGCAAAATCGAGCAAGGTTGTTGGGTCGGCGCGGGAAGGACACTGTACGGGCCAAGGCCTTCCGCCTAGCGCCTCCCTGCGCCCGCCCGCCTCTGCTCCATCGTCCAGCGTAAGCGCCATATGCGATTTTTCCCCCTCACTTCCTGGATCTTCACTAAGACCTCGAAGCCGTGACCCCATACGAGCCTCGAACGAGTACTTACGTCATTTATTAGTTTTGAGTATTCAGTGGGTGACTAGATTTAGTTTTTTTCTTCGAAATCGAAATACATACGTACATACCAGTATTTACATAATCGTTGGAAGAGGTGGGCGAGGAGTGGGCGCGATGTCGACGGGCTCGAGCGTAGCGATCACGTTCGTCATGTGGGTGTAATAGGCTGAAGGATTGGGTTCACGCTGCGAGGGCGAATTTTATGGAGTCCTTGGTAGCGAGGAGCCGTGCGGGGGAGGCGGCGGGCGGGGCGGGCGGCGGGTTCATTGAGTGCGGCGGATGAATGGGCGCGATGAGTCATCGCGCTCGGATCGATGTGCCCTCCCCGCGCCGCGCCTGCGTGCTGCGCCGACCCCGCGCTCCGCCATCTCTCTGTTCCACCAATATACTGGCAGCAGGCACACCAATACAGATTATAAAACCTTACCAACCATACTTTACTTGACACAATTTCTAACACTTTCACGCCTATGACCTGTAAATATCTGTGACAACTTAGATTGGGCATAAAAGTCAGCTCTACACTAAACTAACAAGCGTAAATTAAAAATATAGAAAACTTTAGTCTTTAAATTTTGTATCGGCGGTCACCTTAGATTTGAAATTTATTATAGTGTATGTATTCCACATATCAAGCCCTTTCATGTGTTATCCATATTGAGGCATTTGCTAAAAATATGTCATCGTCATTGTGTGGCAGCTACCATCTTGAATCTATTTTCATTAATCAAATAGCTTACAACATTCTCGACTAACACACGTTTTAAACAAAAAACAAATCAATCAAAATCGTTTAATCCGTCCGGGAGCTACCATACCACAGACACACTCACACACACGCACAGACATGTCAAACTTATAATACCCCGCCGTTTTTGCGTCGAGGATTAACAATGATATCGGTGGGTCTTATTAGATTTAGTTTAGCTAATACAAATCCAAGTTGTTTCATAACTTGATACAACCTTGCCAAACGTTCTCGATTTGCCAATTTTTCCTGTATAATAGATAGTTCCATTCTTTGCAAAAGTCGAAAGCGAGGTAAACTGTCCGGCGTCAACTTCGTTGCCAAGTTTGGTCGCAGTCTATTGTTTGATTTAGATATCTGCTCTACGTTCAGGTTTTGCTCTAATTGTTTGTATTCAGTTGGTTTATGTCAGTTTCAATACCATAAAATTGTTGCCATTGAAAGCATGGATTTGAGAGTATGGATTATTTGGATCGTATATTTGGCCATTTGGCATATTTTGTGTGCTTGGATCATATACTCCATTTGGCATATTTTTGCGTTTGTTTCGTAAACCCGATTTGGTATATTTTGTGTATTTGGATCGTAAACACCATTTGGCATATTTTGTACGTTTGGTTCATAAAATCCATTTGGTATATTTTGTGTGTTTGGATCATATACTCCATTTGGCATATTTTTGTGCGTTTGATTCGTAAACCCGATTTAGTATATTTTGTGTTTTTGGATCGTAAACACCATATGGCATATTTTGTACGTTTGGTTCATAAAATCCATTTGGTATATTTTGTGCGTTTGGATCATATACTCCATTTAGCATATTTTGTGCGCTTTGGTTCGTAAACCCGATTTGGTATACCTATTTTGTGTATTTGGATCGTAAACACCATTTGGCATATTTTGTACGTTTGGTTCATAAAATTCATTTGGTATATTTTGTGTGTTTGGATCATATACTCCATTTGGCATATTTTTGTGCGTTTGGTTCGTAAACCCGATTTGGTATATTTTGTGTGTTTGAATCATATACTCCATATGGCATATTTTGTACGTTTGGTTCATAAAATCCATTTGGTATATTTTGTGTGTTTGGATAATTTACTCTCCATTTGGCATATTTTGTGGTTGTTTGTATTGAGTTGGTTATCTCGGTGTCGGTCTCGGAAGCCGCGAGGGACGTATTGGGAGCGGCGGTATTAGCATCACAATGCAGCGGAGCGCTGGACGACCGGAAACGGGCGGACGGCCGCGACGGAAGCTCTTTGACGCACCTAAGGCAGTGGTCCCACCGGCGACGATGAACGAGAAACGAGTAGAACTAGAAACTATAAACGAATTGGCGATCAGCGGGAAGCGAGTGTAGTTTCGATAGTTTTGTCGCCGGGCTATAAGCGAGTGCGATAGTGCGACGAGCGATTACTCGCGCCACTCGCTCAGTCCTGTGCTATCGTGCGCACTGTATAGAAATGAAGCGGGCGAGTATCGCTGAACGAGTATTGCTGAGCGAGTTTATTTTTGAAAGCTCGTCGCTTAAGCGATAAAACTAGTAAAGCGAGTCGTCGACGGACTGTTCACACGAACAGTCAGCGATCAACTATTTGTATGTGCATCTCTTTTATTTACACGGAATGTTATATCTATTGAACGTTTCTTGAGCGAGAAAATAGTCGATAGTTAACCGTTTACTCGCCGTTGGTGGAACCACTGCCTAATGCCCGCTCATCGCCACCTGCTTTGTGTAGGACGTACTTTATATTCCGATGTGTCGCTTGACCAACAAACGGCTCGGCGAAACTGATCGAGGCGGCCATAATCCGGTACCAGCGACAGACGCTCGGCTGGAGTGCCGCGGCCCACGCGCCCGCCCTCCCTAACGAGATTACAGAACCATTGGCGAAGATATCGACCACTATTATAAATATCTGATGATCTTCCTACACAATCTACACGGCATAACTCTTAACCTGTTTTCTGTGGTTAGATAAATAAATATTAGAACACGTTTTACACACGGCTGGTTAACCCAACTTAAACTCAACTGATATACTACATATACTATGTACATAGTATACATATTTTATATAGATACATATTTAACACTCAGACCCACAGCCAACAAATTTAGTTCAGCACAAAGATGTTGGCAGTCCGGCATGGTAACCATTACGCCAACGAGGTCGTCAAATAAACCATACCATACATGCTATTACACCCTACTACATACGGCCCTACTGCTGGGACTCGGGGCCTTCTCTCACGACGAGATAGATATATATCAAGGCCATAATCGATCAAGCTGGCCAAGTGCGGATGACACACATCGTCGGATATTGTAGTATTACATAAGTAATAACTTACTATATCTTCAAATGATTTAATACTGGTGAAATGTAGATAAATATATTGTAACAAATATGTAAAACTGAGAGTCGTAAAATGTTATTGTTCATTTTAGTGCAAATGTTACGTACCTACGAGACTTGCGATTGTAGTGACCATGAATGAAAGAACATACAATGAGACACGGCTATGAATGAGCTTGTCTAAATGAACTTGAATAGGTATAAAGCATCAGTGAGCACATAGAAGCATTTGCATCAATACTTACCTATCACTTTATAGCACTCCTGACTAGTAAGCATACAACACACACGTGGGTGTGTGTGTGTGTGTTGTATGATTACTAGTCAGGGGTACGCGCACAAACAAGCAGAAAACTATTCACTCGTAAACATATTTGTATTGAATAGAAACTAGTTATTCGTAAGGTAAAACTGTCTGTCTGCCTGTCTTTCGTCACCAGGCTGTATTTCAGAAACCGTGATACAATACAATAATTTATTAATAACACCTTGATACACATAAATTAGCTAGATAGCTAGAAAATAAATAAATAGATAGCTAGAAAGATGAAATTTTCACAAGTCACGTATTTCCCGTGTCGCTATAACAACAAATATTAAAGATGTTTTTTTCGTAATTTTTGCTATATATCAATAACGATAACAGGCAGAAGCTTATTTTTCACAGAATACATACCTTTCATAATCAAATATAAAAAAATGAGGGCTCGCATACAACAAACAGAATCATTATTTAAGTTTTTACTCGATCTTTATAGCGACGTATGGTAGACCTTCAAAAAATTAACAGAATATTCATTTATGTATGAACATTAAAAATTAATTATAAAATTTAAATAAATATAATGTTCAAGGGGGACTCCCATACACCAAAAGTGTTTATTTTTTGTTTTTTTTTTTGGCATTTTTCTTAAGATAATGGTACGGAACCCTTCTTTTGCGAGCCCGACTCGCACTTGGCCAATTCATCGAAACATTTCAACATTTGCCTCTACATGAATCGATACTAACTTGCCTAGAGATGAGCCAAAGAACAACTTTGACGTAATTATAGATGACGTAAAAGAGCGCTTCAACGTGATCTTTATCAATATTATGATTAATGTGAAGCTTGGGATAAATATGCGCCATTACGTCTAGTTTGTTTTGTCTCCAATCCCCGGGTATAGCTGAGGTCACGTGGCTTATCTCGCCGATTACGCTCTCCTCTCCATTATAATCAATCATTTATTCGGCTTTACTTTCCCTTGCCGGTTTCCCAGCGCTTTCTTAGCTATTAATAAGTTGAACGTGATCATGGTAAGGGATCGGATTTTTGTTTTACTTTGTCATAGTAAAATTTTTATGGTGACACGCATTATTGGCGCAATTGAAAACATAATTTAGCTACCTGTGTAATTATTTTAAGCATAAACTAAGTGCTGTGTTTAATGTGACCATGTGATAGATAGATAGATATATGCTCTTTATTGCAACACAAAAGGAAATACAAAACAGAGAAACAAAATAAACAACTTATACCTAATTAGTGTTACAAGTGGCGACCTTATAATAGCGATCTCTTCCAGGCAACCAATGCATTTTATGAAATAAAAGTATATTATAATACAATTCATGTCGTCTCATTTGTATTGGAAATATCTAGGAGTATAACAATGATGGTAAGATTATAACCATGATGATTCCTTCTTTTCAGGCGACTTCGAGGAGTTCCATCGCGCGTACCCAGAATGGTGCAGCGAGGCGGGGCCGCAGCATGTGCCTCACCTACCACTCATGGGGCTGCGGTTAGTACCATTACTTTACTAGAGCCTATTACGGTAGACACTCGAACTGAGTAACACATACATACCTTTCAGTCTTGATTTTATACTCCTAGATAAAGCTTGGAACCGTTGTCTGTCAGATTCAAAAATACACACCCTTGAAAGTATCACTTATCAAAATTAACTGAATTTCTTATGTGATGGTAAATATTTCGCATGTTCATCGTATCAAATGAAGCAACTATATTCTTAAAGCAGCTCGATTCAGGCGAGATAATTGATGATCGCTGGAAGAACTGGCTCGTGGGAACGAGATATCATGCGCGTGAGACGCTTGCGCGGAGTGGTTTTCCTTAATCACCCGCCGGCGTACCGGAAAGTGCCAATGCCGAACCGATTCCGGTGCGACTGGATCCCCATACTTACTTTCTCGATGACGATCGCTTTGATAATGGACTCGGCCGTGAGAAAATAACCACCGATAGACTTTATCTGCGGATCTCACTAGATTTTGCCAGAGAACATTTTCTCATTTCTCAGAATGTCGATCAGTAGTTACCTGAGTTCCGAGAAGGTCGGATGAAAGAATCGCATGTGTGAAGCCAGTTTTTCGTATCTCGGAAACGCTGAGCGCGAGCGATGACTAACGAATCAACACGCGGATGCTAACATCGTGTTAATAACCATTAATTTTATTTATTGCATACCATCTTAGACACACAATGCTGTGTCGTCGTTATGGAATGATAAAAGCTTTATTTGACCTTTATTGTCTGACTGCTATAATGGTCAAGAATATCGTAATAGTTGCTTCCTATGTCAATGTTCTTGGAAACCTCATACTGACAATTATTTCTTCATAAATGCTTTGTTTCAACTGTAAAATGAACTTCAAATAAATAACTTTACTGGAAATCGGAATTTTATACTAAAGAAAGACGTATGGGAATAGTATGAGAGTAGGAATCTTAAAGGATATTGCTTTTGAGCCTCGAAGATCCATGAACGTGCAAATTGTTTTTCGAACGTCCCGGATCTGCAATGTCAAGGACGCTGACAAAGTTGAAGATAAATCATTGTAAATTCAACCACTACGTTTATAATTGAATGTGATACCGATAGAGAGATATGATAATTTATGTATCATAGAGTCGGGGAGGCGTGGGTCGCGTAGCCGGTGCCGGCCACCGACAACCACTCGGAGAGTTATCGTTGCTGATGACAGAGGCTGTTAGTCATATGTCATATCGCGCAGGTTCCTTCCTACTCGCTCTTTGTTCCTTCCATGCCACTCGTGTGTACTCGACTGTTTATTGCGCTGACTAATTCTCTCCACCATAGACTTACAGATCGTAAACACAATTTCAAATATTCCATTCATACAACCGTATCGTCTGTTAAGCCGTATATCTACTGATCGTTTAGTACGATAGTGCTAATAGAAACACGGGCACTGTAGATAAAATAGCGAGGCATAGATAATTGGTAACTTATTAGCAATACCTTTGTGTCACCTTGAAAGTCTTTGATAAGTTAATGAATGTTTTATATTTGCGCTGTATAAACCTGATTAATAACGGATTACGGTACGAGTTGTATGTTCCTTCCGAAAGATCCGTTCATGCATCGCGTATCACGTAAAAGATCGTGAGCGCAAAATGACCTTGCAATAGTTGTCCGCTCTCTTCGTAATAGCTACACTCCACCGCGCCGCACTGCGGCCGTTGAAGAGTGTTGGTGAATAAACTCATTCATCAATGTGATTCACGAAGCAGGCTAGTGTCTCGCTGCCGATGTAAGCGGCGCGCTCGCCTCCGCCGCAGATTAGCCGCCAGTTAGTACCGCAGCAGGCCACAGTATAAGCACCACCTGCGCTGTCGTCATCATAAAATGTAGTTACCTAAACTCGTAATTGACGTTGCATTAGAACCGGTGAAACTGCGCGGCGCTGAATGGAGCACTCCATTCATGCAACACACGCGCGCGCTCAACGAAGCGATCTTCCATTGTTACATTATTGTTTTTCAATGCGCTGAATCGATTCGATAGCCGTGAATGTAAATCGATAACGAATAGTAGGAGGTACTTTTTCACGAGTTTCATTGAGATCGGATAAAATTAATACGACATTCCGATCGCAGGACGGAGACAATAACAGACTCGTATTTCCTTTTACACGAATTTCAATAGCGAGATCAAAATTCAACATCCTCCGCCGTATCGACGTTGTTTATGATACGGATTTAGCTTCAAATAATAATATTTCGATATCATTTTCGTAACCTGAGAGATACTAAATGTCAGCTTTATTGGTATCATCCTCCCAACTCTGCTATTTTTATATATTCCTGTCAAAATTTCTCAGACCTCAAGCACAGCCAAAATTGCAGACTATAATGAGGATTCTAGATATTCAATGAAGAAATATTTTTTATAGTAACTTAGCAACGCGACGAGGCACAATCAATCGAATGATATCACTCGAATGGTAATGTGAATGAAGAAATCGCACTAAGTGTTCTTATTTCCATAGTCACAGAATGTGCAATAGCCAGTTACTGGCCAACCAACAGCCGAAACTGGGTCAAATGTAAGTCACGGTGTTTTGGAATATAATTCAGCCATATGACTAACATTACGTTAACAATTTTTTTTATTTTTTTTTTCTTATTTCTCTTCTTATCTGCATTCGGCGACGCCATGAGCAGAACTGTTGTAGAGTGGTCGGGTTTTTGAGGATTGGGGTCCTATGACCTCACATTCCTACTATTTTCTTACAGGTCGGCTATTTTGGCTCTCTTTAGCCGCCTGCATGTGCCTTCGTTGTTTTTAAGCTGAATAGCTAGTGGGTTCAGGTGTCTCTCGAGCCTGGTATCTCTTACTGTGCTTCGTGACTTCCTCTTTTATAGTAGGCATTTCTAGATACATATGTATTTCCGAGGTTTTCGCATACCAAGGTGTATTAGCTATGTTTCAGAAAACATTGTTTTGGAACGTTAACAATTGACTATCTTTCATCAGAAGGCCCGCAGTTGTGAAGTTTTATTCTATCGTTGTGATTTGTTATCAGGTATCGGAGTTCGCGTGGGACGTTTGGCGGCTCCCTTTCACGATATAGTATCTCTCCTATAAATAGATGTATTCTTTATGGTGTATATGTAACGACTCCCACTCGCGGAACTTCGCGCCGGGCCGCGCCTCGTGCCCACACGCCACCTTCACATTTAACTAACACAAACACTTTGAGGCTTCGTGTTTTACCTGAAATACGTTAATTATAGATGTCAGAGCCCGGAAACATCAGATGTCAAGAGAAATATGTACATTTTGAAGCGATGACAGCTCAATCGGGCGAACGGACGCTTCACGTCCCGAAGGTTCGATCCCCGCTATTGAGCTTGAGCTTTGGGTGAAGGTAAACATCGTGAGGAAACCATAGAATGGTGTTAAGATATTTTCTAATGCTCGCCTGGCTAGCAACCACGCTCAAGTCGTAAAATCTCTCTGTCTCCAAGCACCTAGCAATGTATTCCGCGAGCCTCTTTGAGAGCTAGTTCTTCTATCCTAGATATGCTCTAGTCAGAGTATCGCTAACTCATATTCAAATGTCTAGCTGTGAAAAAAAATACGTACTAGTTATCTATGTTCCCAGGAAATCGCAGCCATACTGGCCACTTGTAATAAAAAACATATATTAACGAATTCGATATACCTGCTCAATTATGTACCTATTTCCTTTTTCCTTACAAAGATGAACAATATTTACCTTCTATTTTTCGATCTCTAATTTTCCATATACAACTACCTACACAAAGGGTTTTCTAGTACATATTATATATCTCCTTTCGTAAGAGAATCTCTCTCACCTCACCTGTGGGCGTGTTTAACGATTTCCTTAATTGAGCCTAAGATTGTTTGTGTTATTTTGGTAATATGTTGGCATAGCGGTCAAGCCAAATCAGAGGCCTCCGGACGGCTTGAAAACTCTCGGCACTAAGGCTCGGCCACTTAGTTCATGAGTAGAAGAAGGAGCCCTATAAGATAAAGATGTAACTCTACATATAGAATCATCCTACGGCACCAACTTGAAGTTGAAGACAATTATACTGTTATTCATACGTTGTGTGATGACTAGCTTTTAACTGGTAATTAACGCTCGTTATAAAGGCTTGGACTTGACGTAACTCTTAAAATATGTGTGGATACTAAACGAACAAATGGTGGTGGTAAAACTACATACAAAATCACCTACAACAGTGTAATTTCAGTATATTTCTTTCCTAGTTCCTGATGACTCTTATGTTAACCTTTGAACCCAGTACAGGAATGTGGATTTGCTTTGAGTATTTCTGAGTATTATGCTATAATTATATTTAGTAACATATCTGACTCTTACATATTTTGTACGTTGAATTTTCCTGTAAGTATAAACATTTGAATTGCAAATCTGCGCTTCTTCTTTTACTTGTTGCAAGTTAGAAATTGACCGATTGAAAATTGTTCTACAATAAAAATAATATTTTGTCAAAATATACTTCAATTATACGTACGTAATTATAGTACATAGTTTATATTAAATTGGCTTCAAATAAGCGACGTCACCGTAAATGTCGAGCAACATAAAGTTAGATGGGGGCTATGTGTCAGTAGGTAAGTCATGATAAGCATTGCGTGCCAAGTCGCCGTCAGGTCATGGTGTCCGGTGTGAGCGGAGACTGGAGACAGGCCGGCCGCAGGCTCGCCGGGTGACGTCACGCGGCTGACGTCAAGAAGCTCGTGATTTCATTCACGAATTTACCCGACCAATGTCACGGCCGCTGGAGGATCACTTGTGCATATTTTAACTCACTTTTATTATCTATACATATCATATATATATAGACTATAAATATGTATATATTTATTGATCGTGTAGAAAAGAATGGATATGCTACAAGCAATAGGAAGAGTCGAATGCGATACATTCCTACATATTTTAGGTGGGTGTATATCAAGTAAGTAGGTAATTTTGTGATGGTTACATTTGATAAGCAAATTCTTGCCTTTCTATATGACATTAATGCTAGTCCGAAGAAGAAGTTTTTCAACTTTCATAGAAATACGTATAATCTGAGTGTTTAGTTCTAAATCATTAGCTAAAGGCTCTAGATTCTATTTATAATTTTCCACAGTATTGACGTAACTTGATGAAGTCTCAAAGCGTTCGCGACGCCCACGAAAAGACCTTCCAAAGTTTTTGCTAATTGTGTGTTCCCCTGAGGCGAGATTCCTAAAATAGAGCGTTGTTAAATTCATTTCACAGTTTATAAAGCCGTGTTGGTGTAAGAGTGGCCTGCGGCCTCGACACACTTGCTAAATTAGATACAGCTCGTCCGCCACGAGAGGTGGGGATCTATCTAAGCTTCAAGAATCGAATCGAGCCGCATAGAATGATATCCGCCGCGTTATAAACTCGCTTCGACGGTTCTTTGTCCGGTCGGTCGGCTCGTTAAAAGTCGTGGCAGGACGGGAGCGCGAGGCTCGCATCCCGACGTAAAAAACCGTCCCCCGCAGGCGGTCATTGGCAGCGGGTGGGTCGAGCCGCATTCCTGATGGCGCGGCGCGCTCGCCTGCACGCACCGCGCGCTCCTGCGCAGCGTCCCCGCCCGCCCGCAGCCCGCACACATTCTAATGAGCATTGTATTCGCACGGCGCCGGTACGCTACAACCTCAGAATACAGCTGTATTCTGAGGCTACAACATCGCTTACACAAAGATAGAAAATAAATTTATTGTGCACAAAACAATATAAAAATTACAATAAATGATGCGAGTAATTAAAACTAATAGTATGTGCACAATAGGAGCAAATTCAGCATAATGCTGAGAGCACTAAGCACTCCAGCGCTGATTTTCAATTTGCTCCTTAACACAATTGTAGGCATAATTTAGGTAGTACGGATACATACAGTATTTAAGGGTAAGCAACATTAATATCAATTTCTTTAATGCCATACTATGAGTAGTGGTGGCGATTCAGCGGCACACACAACTAAAAAAGAAGCCCCGTCTCTTTTCATCTTAGGTGGCCAGAAAGAGACGGCACGTTCTGAACCACAGACAAAACAACTAAAATCACGTCAAATATGGAAAATGTAGGTAGTTTTAGAGGTGATACAAGTGAGTGCGGACTAAAGTCGTCTATATTTTCTACATTTGACTTGATTTTAGTTGGTTTGACTATGGTGCGGAACGTGTCGTCTCTTTCAGGCCACCTAAGATCAAAAGAGACGGGGCTTCTTTAAATTTAGTTTAGTCGTGTGTGCCGCTGAATCGCCACCATTATTACCGAATGCATATTAAAAAAAATTAAACTGTTCTCTCCTATTGAGATTAGGATTTCGGCTTTTAACATTTTTCGCGGACGTCGCATTGGCGCTCCGGCGTCGTTTGAAGGTACTACTAGTACGAACATACTCACGGTGTATTCACCTATACGTAGTAGATTGGCAGTGAGTTTGGTAGCGCGGCGGTGCGTGGGCGGGCTGAATGGCCAGGTCAGATACCGGCGCCCACGCGTGCCTGCCTACTCGCGCCGGCGGTACTAGCCTCGTGATAATATACCTGTACAATACTGTATATACTTCACTACATAATTAACGCTAGTTCGCCCTTCACCACCGCCTCTGATGGTACGCTTACACGCTTGCCAAGCCTTGGCAAAGATCGACAATCGCAAGCATGTAAATGGGGCGTTTGGCTTGGCTTGCGTGGGCTTGTGCCTGCTTGCTTCCGATCCAGTCGAGTGTCGGTTTTTTACGCAGATCAAAGGGCGTTTGCTTGGATTAATATAGCAGACTGACGTATTCACAAGCGTATAAACGCCTTTCAAACGATTTGTGGAGGCTTGGGACTGTTTGCAGTTTGCCAAGGCTTGGCAAGCGTGTAAACGTACCATGAAAATTGTTTGGAGGCTCCACTCGCGCTCAGTTAATTCAATTAGTTTCGTGCGAATGCCAGTCTGCTACAGTTCATTGATAGATGCTCATTTGTTATTCAATGAACGTTTCCTCGACTCGTCTATAAAAGTGGGTTCTAATAAACATGTGGTTTTTATTCAAGTTTTTGCGTTTTATATCTCAAATGGTACATATCGGTAAAGTTCAGGGCTTTAAGAAGCCCACGCTTAGGACTACAAAATTAACATTTTGTAGTCTAGAAGTCCATTACAGCGAACGATTATATTTTATAGTATGTAACTTGCAACTTGAGCTACATTGAGATAAAATATTAACACATTAGCCAATTATTCTGCTGCAAAGCAGTAGTGTGCAAGAACTACTGTGTTTCTGGTTTACCATTGTTTTCTATGATATTGGCAATAAGTTATTAAACCGATCATCTCATAGTTTCAAGCCCAATTCAGTAGGCAACCATCAAGCAGGCGTTATAATCCAAAACCCGAGGTGTATCATTTGAAATGTACCAGCGTGATGTATTGCATATAAGGGAAACGACTAGCACGCCACAAAAAAGTGAAAAGGAAACCTTATAAAATAAATTTTATTACAATAGTAAGATTTAAAAAAATAATTGAGACCCACAAAATCTGAAGAGGTGTGTCAACCGCCAACCCGCACTTGACAAACTGCAACATGGTAACTAAGTAACTAAGTGCAGCAGTAGGGCTGGTTATATTTTGTGTTATTACATGCAGCCACGATAATCGTAACTACTCTCGGTTTAAACGTATATGTATGTAGACGTACCTAGTAGGTAGTGTACGTAATCAGAATATTTCTTCTAAAGAGAAAACTATTATCATAAACGAGGTCCACGGCCGTCGTGGGTGTAAAGTCGCTCGGAGCGAGCAGTCGTAATCTGATTGGTATGGAAACAACAAAGTGAATGGCAACGGGACGGTTGAGAGGGCGAATTTGGGAAAAGTGTCGCGTGGGAGAAGACGCGTTGGCGGCGCGGGGCGGGCGGCGGGAGGCGCGCGTGGGCGGCCATTGAGCCGCGGGCGGCCGGTGGAGGTGAATGGTGCAGGGCGGCTCCCACCCCATTGAGCTGCCCGCAGCCGCGATCGATCGCCTCCCTCTCTCCCCGCCTTGCCCCGCGCGCCTACACACTCGCCTTGTGCCTACATGCAGCTCCATTGTGACAACCTCGTTGGCGTAATGGTTACCATGCCGGAATGCCAACTAGATGGTCCCGGGTTCGATTTCCCGGCTCGGCCAATGTCGTTGTGATGAACAAAATTTGTGGACTGTCCGTCTGGGTGTTCAATACGAGTATGTATCGATAAAACATATTTATGTATGTTTAAGTAGTATTTAGAACTAGAAATGGTTTAGTATGGGGCTAACAAGCCGTATGTGAAATGTGTCCGAATAGGTATTTAAAAAATATTTCATTGTAACTAGCCCACATCAATCGCCGAGATTTTAATCTGAATGGGCGAAACACTTACGTATGCATAGATAGATCAGTCAAAGTTTTCACAGCCGATGGATCATAACTTTGATGAAATCTCAGGTAACTTCTGATGAAATTGGACGTCGCAATACTTCCTTTCCTATTAATACATATTGGCCATGAACATTGGAATATATGTATGAAGTAAGTGGTTGTGAGAGCGGCGCGGCTTCGTACATGATTGATGTCTCTGTAGGGCAGATGTGGCCTTAGCAGCCGGACTTGCCTAATGAGATTAACATTTTCGTTTGACTTAAAACTTCTAACACGACTCTGCTTCGCCCTTTGTAGGTATAAATTAATTACCTTGCTTTTAATTAATATTGTTCTCTCGAGTATTTTTGGACATATTCCATGTTCTACAGCTTTTCCCCGTATTAAATGTACATATTTTAAATAAAATTTTATATATTATATGCATGTATATGGCCTGACAAGTGCGCGTAACAAGTCAGTGACACTGGCCTAAGATGGAGTATGCTTAGTCTGGAAGAACTGGCTCTCAAAGAGGCTGCCGGTACACACTGTAAAGCGTTAAGTACAGCTTGGCCATAGAAATTTGAACCTCTCTCCTGGCGAGTTCTAGAAAAAGCTCTACCACCATCCCATGCCATCCTCGCAATGTTTTCCTGCAACGAAAACTCAAGTTCATTGGCGGGTATCGAACCCAAGACCGATAGAACGTAAGGCGGCCACATACTCGCCTGAGCTGTCATTGTTTCAAACAGGTTATTTTCATCAGCCCATTTTCGACCGAATTTTTTACCAATGTTTACGTTAGATCATAGTTCATTCATTGGTAATAAAGAATATTACATGTCAGAGATTGAGAATATGTAAATACGGTATCTTAAATACCTAGCTCGTTATATAATAATAAAAAATTTAATTGAATACGTAATGTGGTAAAAATACAATAAATGTCAGAAAATTATTTAATTACTTAATATTAGTTTAGAAATTCTCAAAGTTATATTATGAAAGAAAAAAAAGAAAGAACACATTTATTTCAGACACAGAAGACACATAGGTACATATACAATATTTTAATTACATAAAACGATCATGAAAAAAAAAAGAAGAAAGACAGTATAGTATGTGTCCCCTAGCGTCCGAAAAAGGTCAGCCCTCAGTATAAACGTTACAGATTTCCCTGCAGCACTGATTTTCAGGACCAACCTTTAGAAACGCTTGGGGATACAAATGAAGTAAAAGTGAAGAATAATGTTATAGCAAACACATAAAATACATGAATAAGACAATAAATAAACGAAAACATAATCATTATTATAATGATGAAACAAACGAAGTAATTTATAATTAATTTAATTTAATTTTGACATTTCATTTGTATATTTTGACATTTTAATTGTATAATCAGCAATTAAATTATAAATTTATTTTGAAATAAACAGACTATTGCAAAAACAAAGAATTAGAAACGATATGTATGACGTTTTCCAGTTCGCTCCGCATCTCGGGCTCGGGGTGCGAGGAGGCGCTGTCGTCGGGCTCGTCGTCGGAGTGCGAGGAGTCGCACGCGCTGCTGCAGCCCGACTTCCCCATCGAGATCCTGCCCAACCTGTACCTGGGGAACTCCGCCAACAGCGGGGACTGCGACGCGCTCGCCCGACACAACATCAAGGTACATAAGCATACCAGTACCTGGATGACCGAGCTTTCATCATCATCATCATCATCAGCCTGTGTCTTCCCACTGCTGGGTATAGGCCTCCTCTCCAACACGCCATACAGTACGGTCTTCAGCCAGTTTCCACCAGCTCTTTCCAACGTGCCTAACGATGTCATCTGCCCATCGGGCTGGTGGTCTGCCTCTCTGTCGTTTTCCGTTCCTCGGATACCACTCGGTGACTGCCCTGGTCCACCTAGAGACTTCCCTACGCACCTGTGTCCTGCCCATCTCCACTTCAACTTGGCAATCCGTATCCCTACATCTTCGACTTTTGCACGCCGTCGAATTTCAACGTAGGGAATACGGTCTACCAAGCTAAAGTCTACCGAACTTTGCTAGGGTTTTATTTTTTTTTGCGTTGCGATACGAATGCGATGTTCCTGCTTATGAAATACTATTATAATATTTTTTTTCACAAATGAAATGAGCTGCTCCCATAAATTCTGCCAGGTTACATTAAAATATATCTACCCATATCCTTTTGATATATGGTTTGGATTTTAATATATTATGAAAATATTTTCGTAATATAGCAACGACTTTAATTATCGGACGAGCAGGGAAACGCCATGGCGGCACCGGTATACGGTTGAGGTGCCCAAGGCACGCACTAAGCGTTTTGCCTCCACCTTTGTTGTCCGAACCGCCAAACTTTGGAATTCCTTGCCAAATTCCCTGTTCCCCAATGACTACAATCTAGCGATTTTCAAGGCGAGAGTGAACCGGTTCCTTCTAGGTAAGCGCGATCCACAGTAGACCTCAATATCACTTACCATCAGGTGAATTGTGGTCAAGCGCTGACCTATTCTGAGTAAAAAAATAACGAGTGTATGCTTGTGTTCCAGTATGTGCTGAACGTGACTCCGGACCTGCCCAACACGTTCGAGGCTCAGGGCTGCGGCATCAACTACCTGAAGATACCCATCGCCGACCACTGGAGCCAGAACCTCGCCGTGCACTTCCCGCAGGCGATACGGTTCATCGGTCAGTTCATTCTTACTACTACACTCAGTAGAAAGCAGAAACCCCGTCGGTTTTTTAGGGTTCCATTTCTTATGAAACTCTATTATTTAGACTATTGTAAAGACTTCGCTGTCTGCTATTTATTGTATAGATAATGATACTGAAACACTCATGCGCGAGCCCGACTCGCGCTTGCCCAATTATTAAACTAGATAGGTTATGCTCATGACGACTATTCACCCTGTTGGTAAACGACGTTTGGTCTACGGTGGGGTGCGAAAACTATTCTCATGTTATCACAACGCAATAATCCTTATCTTAGTAAAGTCACGCCACATTGTTAGTGTTGTGGTTTGTCTAAGTTACACATACATTGATATTTTATCGTAGTAGTAGTTTTTATCTCTGGTAGCGCACGATAGTCCAACTTGAGATATGAGACCGTGACCTGACAAACCCATCAAGCTAATTAGACAAACAACTGTTATCTTGACTCGGTGTACAGGGATATTGGTAACTAATGCAAACCTTTTAAAGGCGCGGCGGCCACCCGGGCATGGAACCCTAAAAATAAGCAGTTCCATATCAAAACATCATCGACAAGTTATTTTTTTCGTGGACATCTAAAAGTCGTTAAATAATTAAAGTTGATTGTCAAGGCGTATTGGCTGCCTACAAAAGGCTTCGCTTTGTTACCAATAACTTTGAATATATGTATTTATATACTATACTAGAATATGTTTGATGTGTGTGCGGGTGTGTGGTTGCAGAGGAGGCGATGTCGGCGCGGTGCGGCGTGCTGGTGCACTGCGTGGCGGGCGTGTCGCGCTCGGTGACGGTGACGCTGGCGTACCTGATGCAGCGCCATAAGCTGTGCCTGCGCGACGCCTTCGAGCTGGTGCGCTCGCGCAAGACCGACATCGCGCCCAACTTCCACTTCATGCGGCAGCTGCACTCGTTCGAGCGCGAGCTGGGCCTGCACGCGCACAGCGCCAGCCTGAGTAAGGTGTGAGCGCGCCCGCCGCCCGCCCCCCGCGCCCCGCGCCCCGCCCCGCTCACCACCCGTGTGCCCGCAGGTGCTGGAGGAGCTGGGCGTGCGTGAGCTGGCGGCGCCCGACTCGGGCGTGGGCGCCGAGCCGCCGGCCGCGCTCCGCGCCGCGCCCTGCGGGTGCGCGCCGCCGCTCGGCGTCTCGCCCGACTCCGGCATCGAGTTCGACCGCTGGAGCGCGCCGCGCGACACGCCGCAATGACACTTCTTCTCGCCGCACCCCCACCGCCCCGCCTGAGCGCGCCCGCACTACACTCACATCACTCAAGTACAAAACATGTTCCCATATTGTTTCCCTGTCGTATGGTGAGTGTCGCGCGGCTCGGCTCGCCCCGGCCGGCCGACGGCTCTCAGGTTTCATAGCACGATTTATAAAGGTAGTCGTTGGAGCACGCTGCTAACTAATTACACGAGTAAAACTATTTCTAGCGGAGCACGTCGTTGTTATGAAAGGAATCAGTGCGTGTAGAGATAAAGATTAATAGTATATATAAAATTGTACTTTAAACATATTTGTTAAGTCAATTTTTATAAGTTTGATATCGATGTATTTAGGCTACATTGGAAACATAATTAAAAATGCATTCCTGACTTTGATATCTTCCATTAAACTATGCATTTTCTGTGTCGGGTGAATATGTTGCTGTAAGTAGGTAGTTACGCGTTGTGTTGTGCCGCCGGTGGCCGCCGGCTCGAGGCGGCGCCGGCGCACTCTCTGTGCCACATTATATCCAAATTATTAGTTTAACTAGGTATTATTTGTATGGATCGGTTATATCAATACAATATATCGTGAATGAGATATGTACGAGTATATTTTCATATAACGTTTAATATGTTTATTAACATGGGCTTCTGAACTCTTCCATTGTTGTTGATAGATTAAGTATATTATTATGAAGAATATAAAGAGGAGCGAGTGAGAGAGTGTGTCATAAGTATTTAGTCATAATTATTATCACATTATAATTAGGTAATACGTTTCCAATATTTAGTAATTAAATTTTACTTGATTATTGCTGACCACTACTCACACTACTATACGTAGAGAGAAATGTAGCGTCTGAATTTATAATTGTATATTCTCATATCGGTTTTTCTTTATAAATATTGGTAACACTTACCGAAATCTCGAATAATAAAGCAAATTATTTTTTGAGTGGTCAGCAATTAAATGTTATTTAATGAGGGTATAGTAGAAGTTGCTAAATGAGGTTTCGATATGACTATTTTTGTACGACCATACAGTCTTATTACTACTTTATTTTTACCCTTCGACAGTATATTTGTGTGGATTCCCACAGATACCCAAAATATTTTATTTGATGCTATATATTTACCAAAATTGTCCAGAAAAAATAATTTTCATTATTTTGGTTTATATTTTTATATCCAAATCTATATTAGACATGTCGTAAACAAGTGGCAAGCTTTAATGTTAAGTGTATAAGATAATGTATAAAATTGTTAATGTAAATTTGTTATCGATAGTAATCGGAATTCGGCGTACGGCCACTGTAAGCCAATGTAATTTTTCACCTGTAGTTTGTACGTGAAGCATTTTAAATAATTAAAATATTAATTTTAGTTAGTTTAGTGTCACCAAAGCACACTCTTAGCTCTTATATTTCGTTTGGATTGTGTTCTAATCTGTCAAACATTTTCCTTCAAATAATTCAATATATTTGATACAAACCGCCTTTAGCATTTTAGGTCTGTAGTAGTTTAATTGTCCCTTGGTTGCACTAACGGAATGTAGTTCTAGGATAATTGTTGTATTGTAGTGCACAAAATTATAATTAAAAAAAAGAAACTTGGTCCAAATACCGGGAACGGTCGTAGGACACGTCGTTTTATAATTACGCTAAATGTTAATGATTTAATAACAATGTAAATAAATTACGCATTGTAACAATTTTGTTGTATCATAAATAATTCATGTTATCTGAAATGTTGATAATATTTTAGTGCTTTTTCTTAAAGGTACCTAAAGCCATAAGGCACACGTAATATTAACCACAAACAAAAATATAAACACTGTTAATTGATACATGTGTTTTATTTGTCACACATTCAGTATGTACAGGGTTATCAGGAAAGGGTCTGGTAAGCCGAAAATCCCTAAAAGTACTCGTTACAAAGATTGTGTTCTGAAAGTTTCAGTGGGAAACCAGCAAACTTTGTTTCCATACAAAAGTTAGAAATTATTTTTTATAAAAAAAAATAGCACAACCATAACTTACTACGATCACCCATTCATTCAAAACAATCAAAGAAACAAGATGGCCTCTCGGCTACACGTAAACTCTGCGCGTGGCTACGAAGTACAAGTTATTATTCTGTGGTGTGGCTTATGTGCGTCTAGTAAGTTCATCCACATTTTTCGTTCGGTACGCGCCGACTCCGACTGGCGCGCGCCGAAATCATGCCATTGTTTGGCAAGAACACATTCGGGTGCCAGGGCTAAATGATTGAATTACAAAATTGGTTTTACCTTATTTAATACAAAATACTTAGGCAATAATAATTTACACACCACAAATCAAATTAATTTCTGTATCTGTGCGATGAATAAATGATAGGAGGAACATACCTGCTTCTTTCATAGTAGCGGTTTAAAGTGGGTCCCTTGCACCTTAATACAGAGCGTAGCACGGCGTCGAACAGCACCTGTGGCGCGGGTCAACAATCCCGGCGACGCTCGCATTTGTTCAAATGTTGCGCTTATTCGAGCTCGCATGTCTTCTTGGGTACTGCAATCGTCTTCGTAAACTTTATTTTTAACGTAGCCCCACAAGAAGAAGTCAAGGGGCGTGAGGTCGGGCGTGCGGGCTGGCCAAGCTACGTGTCCACCTCGGCCAATCCACAGCGGGAAGCGTTCGTCAAGGTGAGCCCTGCAAGAGCGGGCGTAGTGAGCTGGCGCGCCGCCGTGCTGGAATATGACACTCCTGTACTCAGACAGCGGCAGCTCGTCTAGCGCGTCCTCTAGCTCTGTCTGCAGCAGCTCCAGATACTGAGCAGCACCCATACTGCTGGGGAGAAATATTTGGCCAATAAGGCGCGAACCAATCATCCCAGCCCACACATTAATCCGCCACTTGAACTGGAATACATCTTCTTTCGATACATGGGGATTCTCGTGCGCCCAATAGTGTTCGTTATGGATGTTGTCAATCCCGCCCCTGGTAAAGGAGGATTCATCCGACCGCAATATTATTCTCGCGCACTCGTAAGAACGCCGCACATTATTTTCTTTTCCCTCTCTCTCTCTCTAAAGTTTGTTGACATTTATTGTTCATTGATAAACTTACATGAAACTTTAATAAATTAACGGAAATCAATTTTATCTCTAAAATAGGAGATCGGTACCTACCTAACTGGTTGTCATATGTTACTAACGAAACAAAACATGTTTTTTAACGATAACCAAAAGACTGAAGAAAATAATGTTATTAAAAACAATACAAGTAATAATAAACAAAAATTGAAAAGTTTTATGTATCTTACATTCAACACACAAATTCCTGATTATTCGTTAAAACTAACAAAATAAAGATTTTTTAATAATAACAATTTGTTTAGTTGGTATTTTCATATCCTACTACTGTATGTGTGCCTTTCTTTCTTCAGCCGTTTCTCTCACGGTGCAACATATTTAGTTTTGTTACCTTAGTTACGTATGACAAGAAGTTATGCTACTGCTTTCATTTCTGTACTGTCACAATTAGCTGTGCGCGGGTGATTGACCGGAACATTAGGGACGCAAATGACGTTTTTTGTGAAAACTTTAGAAGGCTTTATTTCAAAAACTAAGAGGCTTTTCGGGAAATTGTTTGAACCAAAGATGTTCAGAATGATGTGTACATAAGCGTGTTTTCGGCTTACCATACCCTTTCCTGATAACCCTGTATAAAACTTATTATCATTTATTTCGACTGACTACATTTTATGATCTAGATTTAATATATGCGGAAGAACCTATTTAACTATATAAAGGTAAGGACTTTGAATAAAAAAAGCAATATAATTTAATTGATTTATTTCACAAGATGTAGATGAAATACAATAATATTGTTAATAACATTACATTACATAATACGTGTAACAACTAGGTACAAGTTTCGAGTACGATGTCCCGTTTACCATTGATACAGACATATCAATTTAGTCTAGGCGTAAAAATAATAAAAATCCATCTTAGAAACAAATCTCAATCATTACTAACTGACTATCGTTGGGTGAATACTGAGAATTCTCTCAGGAACTAAGCTACGAGTAATGCTATTTTCGAATAGGCCTCGCTTCTCACTTCTCTATGTAACTCTCCATATAGTTCATAAATAAACTTTGACATATACAAACAGGTGTACAAAACCTCAACATAATACTATAAGGATTCAACTAGCTACTTATATACAAGGTCGAGAGCTGTGTGGCGAACACGTTGTATGTACAAGGTACGGGTATAGTCTTCTAGAAGCCCGTGCAGCGGTACTACGGCTTGTGACCACAACGCTTTGGAGCTGCCCAGTTATAACTTCACAGTACTCTATGTAAGTACGTGTCGACATTATTTCTATATTGTGACTGCTACTTACGTTACGAAAAATTGTCATGATCATAAAGTAAATTTATACGGCATTTTCATACACGTGAGATTTGCATTGCCATTTGAAGTTTACTCAAATCAAATCATAAAGATTTTTCGTATCGTGCCTTGTGGTCATTACTAACTACGCCCTGCGGTGTTCCTCAATTTTTATCCAGGATAAACAGTTAGTCTGGATAACATGTGAACAGAGCCCTATCTTCATAACAAATTATATCTCAATCGATTCCTCTGTCAGAGCGTAAAGAAGTAACAAACATACGAGTAGGTACACACTTCCATAAACTTTCTAAGGTTCTTTTAAATTTTTATCAGGTATCAAATGTGTAATCTAAAAGTTTCTAATTAAATCGAATTCAAATTAATTGAATGATTACTATACATAGTGATATGGATATATGAATAGCGTCTACTACGCCGGTAAGTTACACGTTAGCTTAAGTGCTGTTATATATTTTTACAAATCAAACTAGGCAACAACTTTTTTTGGTAGTAGAGCATTTTCTAGTGCTTGCCTGGCTAGCAACTACCCTCCAGTTAAGAAATCTGTTCGCAACCACCTACTGAGAGCCAGTAAGTCCAGACTAGGCGTCCTCCACCATAGACCAGAGTGTCACACACTCGTGCGAGTACGCGCCGTGCCGGTCAAATGCCTAGCTGTATGGTGTAAAAATATTTTGAAACTTTACAATTATTTCTGCTTCTAGTAGCTCTGTACCCCAAGGTCGATAAGATGTTATGGTCCCAAATGCTATGCTACTTTTTGAAGCTGTGTTATATTAAACGCGAGGAATTGAATTCAACTGTGTATTTATCTATAATATAATTAAAACAAAATGGACGTTAATGAAAGCAGCCTAAATCTTTTCAGCCTTCTGTGTATATTACCCATTCATCACTTATAGAGTATGATAAGTATGAGAGTGAATAAAATTTTGGCACAAACATGTGCTTTACTTAAAACCTATACATAAATAACAAACCTATTCCTAGATACAAAATTCATAAATATCATTTATTGCTTTTCATTTCAATGATATTAATTAATGATAATAATTATACATAATCTTGCAAATAAATTGAAGGATAAAGATTAAAAGTGTTTAACACACTACAAATAGCGAAGCACTAAAAGGAATGCAATTTTTTACTGAATCTCTGAGAAAACTATAATATCATTATACCGTTTCCAATATAACAGTGGAAATAGAGTGAGTAAACATCTTTGGAATGTTTTGAAGTTAGTAGAGACACAGTAGGTTATGCTGGCACTTCACATAATTCTTTGTATTCGCATTTCGGTATTTGCTGTATTCGGCAAACATATTGACAAATACCAAAACACGTACATCCAGGCAAATACGACAATCCTCACAAGTTTCGTCAAATAGGCAAATAAGACAGGCACATCGAATATGCTGTCTACATTTCGTAATTGTTTGCCAAATATACCGAAGACACAAAGAAATATACCGACAAGTGCCAGCATAAGAGTAGACAAGTCGAGCTAACTACTAAAAGATAAAGGCACCCGCTGATTTCGATTTCATCTATTGGTCCTCCGCGAGCAGTACATGGCTATTCAAATATAATGTATAATGGTGTATATAGTCAATCAATATACTATCATAATGGCACATTGGTCGAACTTTAGCTGCTTTTTGAAAGTGCCGTCAAAATAATACCAAAAATATGTATACCTAACAGGTACCTAAGGGGTCAATATCGTAATCTATTATAGCTAATTTTACAATACAACTAATATACATGAATATGTCAGCTATCTGCGAGCGGCAGGGATCAGGCTCGCGCGATAATTAATTGAAACCCTCCGCTGACGAGCTATGTAAATGATTGCACTAGCGGCTAAGGCGACGTCTTGTAAACATTACCCAAAACTAAACTATACGTACACACCTAACTTTATACTCTTTGAATAACTTACAATTACGATTGACATGTAAAAATTGGTGCATTACTTTTAAATACTGAGCACTCGCTCTGAAATAGGGTCATAATATTTTTTCGTAAAAAATGTAAAATTTCTAATAATAATTGTATAAATTGTAAGTATCCGATACCGTCGCTCATTGTCTCTTCTCAATGTCGTAGTGGGTGGTGAGTGAGGCGTGCATCAATGCACCGCGTCTATGTCACGTTGCGCTCGAGATATTTTCACCTGCAACGGACAGAGAACATTACCATCTGCGACGCGCGTTCAATAACTAACGTACAAGTAAAAATGAAATCAATATCGTACATGTGTCATGACGTAATCCTCTCGACGTGGTTTTCACGGGCGAAACATCAACTGAATTGGGAGTGAGGCCTTTGATGGGACATCTGATAAGTAAATTCACGTTTAATCAAACAGATCAAAGAGCAACCCCGATAAGCGCCAGGTTTGTTTATTGGTTATTATTATTACTATCCCAATAGCGTTAGAGTACGTTTAAACACATTTTATCAATTGGAAGTTATAGTTAGCACCGAACTGAAATAACTTATATGTCTAATTGGTACTATAAGCTAGCAACAGCAAAAGCTCCAAATAAAAATTAGGTACCCAGCAATGACTATTTAATGAAAAATTAACATGGATTGGATGCATGATAGAAATATGAATGCGAAATAAGCAATATTATGATCAAAAGGCGGTTGAGGTCTTTTCTGACATTTCAGTGAAATCTTTAAAAAAAGTGTCAAAAATGATAGTGATCCCACAGTGGACTTAAATTAATGGCAATTGAAGCGTTTTCTCTTATAAAAACAAGCAGAGAAGCTAGACATGAGCTCTTAAAGAGACTTGAGCTAACATGGTAACAAAATGGTGTCAGAACTAAACACGCAAATCAGCAATTAGTTTTTTTAGGTTTTAACAATAAAAAAAATAATTAAAATACTGTATAAAGACTGTGTTCCATTACATATAACTTCACAGCTATTAGAGACATCGTTTTACAGTAATATTAAATAAATATGTATTTGTGAAAAAGATTACAAACCGAGAGAAGAACTCGGCATTAAAATATTGAATAAAAATTTTGACAAAATGTGGAATGAAGTATTTGAGACTCTAGTGAGGTATGAGATGTGGTACCTTATCCTTGGGCGTGGAAGCGTCTCCCGCCTCCAAGGCAAACATCTTCATCTTCTCCTTGAAGGAGAGTTGTTCCGGCACGGGCGCGGCCGGCGCGCGCGCCGCAGCCTCCGCCAGCCGGCGCGTGCGCGGGTCTCTGCGTACAAACATTATTCCATTACTCACTCTTAAAACATTTCGTATTTTTTATATTCCAAATTCAAACTTTAAATTAACCATTCGGGGAGATCATGAGATACATGGATATCAACTCATTAGATTTTTTTTTATGACTAAACAAACATTCATAAACAACAGATACTAAAATTCATAAACAACTCATAACAAACACAGAACTGTTTCATTTGACAATTAAATTTATTGAAGCGTCGACCAAATCGAAGCGTTCAGCTTACGTCCGCATCAACCGACTAATAATATATACACGTGAGCTAAGCTCGCTGGCTGGACCTAGGTTTCAAATAACCAGCCAAATACGAATTGGATTCGCTCATGAAGAGTTCCTTGTCATTATTTATAAAAACGGCAAAATACGTTGTTGAGCAGCCCAACAACGTTTTATGCCGTTATCTGTCTCGGATGGAGCGCGCTTGCCTGGAAGAAAGCGGATTTCTGTAGTTGTATCTTACTTGTAGACCTCCTGCGCGCCGATGACGCCGGGCGTGTGCGTGTTGGCGGCGGCGCCGGGCGCGGTGGGCGTGGTGGGCGAGGCCAGCATGGACTCCGCCTGCTCCAGGAACCGGTCCGGGTCCTCGCGCTCCAGCGGCGGCGGGGAGCTGGCGGGCGGCGCGGGGGGAGCGCCCGCCGCCGCGCGCTCGTGGAACGACACACGCTTGTCGCGCGCGCTGCTCACTGGGGACCTGCGCACATCACGTCACATTCAATACATCCTCCTCCTCCTCGCGTCGTTTTCCTCACTGCTGAGGGCCGTGACCCCGCCACGGATCATCTTCTCCCGCACGATCTTGCGCCATCGACTCCGGTCATTTGCCGTGTGAATGGCTTCATGAACTTTTGTTCCGAGTGTGGCGCGAATCTGGTCAGTCTAACGCATCGGACTTCGTCCTCGCGGTTTTTACCTTCTAACCATTAAATACATATGAATGTATAATTATGTATTAGGACACATTTTTTATACTATGATCGGTTTGCCCTTGATCACAATTCACCTGATAGTAGGCGACATTGTGATCTAAGGTGAGACGCGCTTACCCAAAAGAAACCGGTTCACTCGTGCCTTGAAAACCGCAAGATTATACTTTTCGGGGAACAGGGCATTTTGCAAGAAATTCCACACCTTGGCAGTACGTACAATGAAGGTGGAGGCAAAACGCTTAGTGCGCATTTTAGGTATCTCCACAGTGAAACAATGTCGCTTTGGTGTTTCCCTGCTCTTCCGACACATTTCACACACGGCTGGTTAACCACATACTGAACCATTTCTAGTTTGTATTATGGTAGCTAACACAACTGATATACTACACATACTCGTACATATGTACATACATATACTTTTTATAGGTATCTTTATGAAAAGAGTGAAAAAAATATCCATTAGTAATACACCTTTAAAACAAAATAAAATCGATCACGGCTGCGGGCAGCTGAATGGGATGGTAGCCTCACACCACGAAGAAGAAGAATGTAAAGAGTGTGAGTACTGACTGCGGCGTAGTGCGGTCGGCAGGCTGCGCTTGCGGCGAGAGCGCGCGCGCCCGCGACGCCATCACGGCGAAGGAGGAGCCGCGCGCGGGCGGCGCCGGCGCGCTCACTGCCAGCGCCGACAGCGCGCCCGACACCTCCGACAGGCCGCTCTCCTCGTACACCACCTGGGTGCACACACAAGGTCAAAACATATACTATCAACATGATCTACAGCTATATCTAATCTCACTGCTTGGCGATTTTTTTTATGTCTTCCACATTGACGTTCTAGTTTAATGCTATACAGCGCAAACGGATCGCCTCATTCATGATTAGAGTTGACAAGTGTAAAAATAGCATCATTAAAAGTCTGGCGGAAAGGTTGCTCCGATCTGCAACGTACGGGCAATGGATGGCTATTGCCACCTAATTTTGTATTTTTTTATTGTATTATTACTTTACTTTAACTTTTGACTTTGTTTCTTTATTTATTATTTGTAATATGGATCTACGTTATCTGCAATAAAGAACAATTTTATTATTATTAGTACGAGGGTGAATCAAAAAGTTCTTAGAAGTGCATATATATGAAACCTTTTTGGATCAAGTTCGATATTCAAATTAAAGAGTGTATATCACACTATATTTATGCAGACTGTCACTTGTTTTTGTCAGTTCGTTCGCATGTAATAAATTTTTTTGTGCAACGAGTTGCTAAAAAGTTAAAATTATGGATAAAAGTGAGTTACATGCGGTGATAAAATATCTCAGTTTGAAAAAAATGTCTACGAAGGTAATTTTTTTGGACATTCAGCAGACATTAGGGGGTGATGTTGTACCCTATTCTACGGTTGCGTACTGGGTGGCTGAATTTAAAAGAGGTAGATCAAGCTGTAAAGACGACCCGCGTTCTGGGCGGCCTTCAACCTCCGTTACAGAAGAAAATGTCAAAAAGGTTGAGAATCTGGTTTTGGAAGACTGACTATAAAACATATAGCTGAGATCCTAAAGATATCTTTTGGTAGCGTTCAACCAATTTTAATTGATTCACTGGGGTTCAAAAAAGTGCCTGCAAGATGGGTGCCACGAATGTTAACCGACGAAAACAAAAAGCGACATTTGGAAATTTCCAAGCGTAATCTCGAAATGTTCCAGCGTGATTCGGATAATTTTTGCCGTCGTCTTGTCACCATGGATGAAACGTGGGGCCAATCCATTTTAATCCTGAAACTTAAAGACAAAGCATGTCTTGGAAACGACCATCCTCTCCATCCATTAAGAAATTTCGAGTTGCTCCTACCGCTGGCAAAGTTATGGCCCCTGTGTTCTGGGATAGTGAAGGAATCCTTTTTATTAATTACATGCCAAAAGACCAGACGATTACTGGACCCTATTATGCAAATTTAATCCCGAAAGTGCGTGAAGCGATTAAAGAAAAACGTCGTGGAAAACTGTCGTTGGGCGTGTTGTTCCTTCAAGATAACGCTCCTGCTCATCGATCGGAAGTTGCGCTCAACGCAATCCGCTGTGCTGGCTTCAATCTCCTTGACCACCCACCATATTCTCCGGACTTAGCCCCAAGTGATTTTCACTTATTTCCAAAATTATAAGAGGAAATTCGTGGAACAAAATTTCACGATAATGACGCGGTTATAGCTGCCGTAGAGGACTTTTTCGAGAGTCAAGAAAATATTTTTTTTCATAAGGAATAAGGAAGTTAGAAACGCGTTATTCTAAATGCATTGCATTGCAGGGAGACTATGTAGAAAAATAAAATATTATTATTTAAATCTTTGCATTTTTTAATATTGATTCCAATAATTTTTTGATTCACCCTCGTACTCTACATCAAAGTTTTTCGTTTAAAAAGACTGAATAGAAGGTCATTAGCGGGATCCAAGCCTCCCTTGCGAGATGTAAGGCGTGATCTGAGTTGTTATCGCTCCTGTTTAAGCAATGAACATACTCAGAGAAACATAAACGACGTTAAATAGGCGCGGGTGAAATAAGGATTAACCCCTCGCGCCCCCCAATCCCTTGCGCGGGCGACGAAATATCGTCCGAGCTAGCACTGTAGCTTCTAAAGCAGGTAACCAATACTTATCTGCTCCAGTTTCTAAAACATGAAATTACCGTAGTCTCCTGCGTGTAGCCGTTGGTAGTAGCGGTCTCGGTGCGGTTGGTCTTCAGTATCGACTTGGGCGGGTGCGGGGAGAGCGGGGCGGGCGCGGGCGCGGGGGGAGACACGGGCGGGGAGGGAGTGATGTGCTCGTCTTCTTCCACGTCACCGTCCGCTGCGCCGCGCTCCTCCTGGTACATGGACATTATTTACTTTAGTTTCAAGTACAAAGATGTATTAATGCGACATACACAAAATCACAGTTTAATCGTTAAATCTTAAATTTACAGTTTAATCGTTATATTATATCAGTTCAAATAATTGAAAACATTGCTTAAAAACCGCCTAAAGAACAACCCTAAGAATATTAATATGATTTGGGTTTCAATAACTTTTATGAATCAGAAAAAAAATTATCGAGGAGCGACGACGGTCTGCCTTCCTTTAGCAAAGAATTGATTGCATGTTAATAAATGTAAAGGCCAACATCCAGAAGAAAATTAACATTCATAAGTTATAATTAAGTTAAGGTTAGATAGATATATCCAAGTAAACAATGTGAAAATTTTTGTGGACTAACAAATAAATTAAAATAAATCAGTCTGGACAAATGCTGTGTCTGTGTGCGGCCATGTTTCGTAGTTTGAAGTTGGTTTGAAGCGCTTTAGTGACGAGCGTTGTGATTGTTAGCGGGCGGTGTCGAGTGACACACGGCAGCATTTCCATTACCGAACGAGCAGGGAGACTGCTTGGAGACACCGATATACAGTGGAAATGCCGAAAATGCGTACTAAGCGATTTGCTTCCACGTTTATAGTACGGACGGCCAAACTGTGGAACTCCTTGCCGGAATCCCTGTTCCCACTGAACTACAACCTAACTGTCTTCAAGGCGAGAGTGAACCGGTTTCTTCTAGACAAGCGCGTTTCATCTTAGACTGCAATATCACTTAACATCAGGTGAGTTGTGGTCAAGCGCAAGCCTATTAAGCGTAAAAAAAAGCATGTACCTGGTCTTGCTGCGTAGCTCGCAGCTCGAAGTCCCGCTCGAGCTGCAGCGCGCGCAGCTGCTGGCTCTGCGCCGGCGAGCGCGCCGCGCCCAGCTGCACCAACATCGCTATCGTCGCGTCCCTGCAACACCAACAACTAATGTTACATACACTAACAACTACTGTTACATACACTAACAACTAATGTTACATACACTAACAACTAATGTTACATACACTAACAACTAATGTTACATCATCCTCACATACATCTATCCTAGTAGTCACATAGTGATATGATGAGATAGTATTATTTTGTACCATCAACACGAGTACTTAATATTCGAAGATTTAAGTTCATAATGCTGCACCCAATTTATTTGAATTTGATAGTGCCAACAGAACAACAGAAGGCACTTATTTTAAGTAATACTATGTTTAACAAAATAAATAAATAAATATTACAATATTAGGACACATTTCACACACGGCTGGTTAACCCCATACTGAACCATTTCTAGTTCGTATTGTGGTCGCTAACAAAACTCATATACTACATATTTTATATAGATACATATTTAACACCCATACCGACAGCCAACAAACTTAGTTCAGCACAAAGATGTTGACCGCGCCGTGAATCGAACCCGGGACCTTCTGACTGGCAGTCCGGCATGGTAACCATTACGCCAACGAGGTCGTCAAGATATAGAGAGTCTATAATATTTATTAATTTATGGTAGTACTGACCGCCTGGCCCGAGCGGCGTGTCGGCGCTGCTCGGCGCGCCGCTCGTGTTCCTCCCGCTGCCAGGGGTTGTGCGCGGCGGCGGCGGGCGGCGGGCCGCGCTCCGCCGGGCCCGCGAAGTACCCCGCCGGCGGCTCCAGCGCGCTCGCCACGTACCGCTCTGCAACACACAATATAAGTAATGTCATATACTAATTCGTCGATCGGACATACGTTACAAATACAGATTTCAAAGTAAAAGGTGCAATGCCTTTAAGACAAGGTCTTTTAAGACACGTATTTAAATACGTCAAGACGCGATAGAATAAGAGAGTTGTTTCTCAAACAACTTCATTTCTAGATAAATATCTTTTGTCCTAATTATGTCTTTTGGATATTCGCTTAAACACTTTTAGATTCTCCATACACTTTAATTACGAAGCGAACATTTTTTGTATCTAACCCCTGATTTTACGCGATTCTTCAAACAATGGTTATGTGGGATTTAAGAAGCTGATGTTGATAATAAATATGTACGAGTATCACCTTCGTTTATATATATTATTGTTTAACACCAGGCAAGCTGTGGTCAAACGCAAACCTATAAGTTATAAAAAAAAACCTTCGGAATTGAGTCTTACAGTAAAAAGAGCGTACTTGGGTTGTCCCAAGTACGCGCAATTTACTGCGACTGGTCGCCGACCGGTAGGATGTCCCAAGCTGGAAACATCAGGAAGAGGAAGACCTGGTCCGACTCCAGGACAACGAGTGGCACCACTCGGTCTTGTGCTGGATAATGGCACAAGACCGAGTGGTGTCTTTTGGTATCGGAGGCCAAGATCCAGTTTGGTTCATAGCACCAACATTGTTAATTAGTAAGTTTAGTAATATTTAATGAGTTTAGTATTTACCTTCATCAGGCTCGACAGTGCTGGCCTGTGGTTGCGGCAACTGCGATTGTTGGTAATACTGCTCGTCCACTTCGCTCTCCGGTCGTCTGGACATCTGCTGCTACAATTTACAATAACAAGCTATTATGTAAATTTCAACGTATTTATGTGTTTGTCTGGAATCTTGCAAGCTAAATTAGACCCGGAATTCTTAGAATTTTTAGTATTAAATTAATCAACTACATGTTGTCAAACTGTGTGTAAATTTGGTACAACAAAATACTAAAAAAATAGTATAATTAAATTCCTCCAACGAGTTAACAATGTCGACTATTTACTCATAAGTTAATCTTTAGTGCTAGATAGACTCATAGTTTCGAACAACTTTACCTTTCTCAAAATTACATTTAACATTTATATCATAGTTTTTACTAATAAGTATATATGAAGAAATCATTTATAAGGTAAAAATTCTGAGTTTGTATGTCTGTTATACTTCACGCATCAATGTGGAATGCATTCAGTAAGAGAAATAATTACATACATAGTAACAAATGTTTTCATGACAGATTAGAATAAATTAATAATAAAATATAGAAAAACAAGTCATTGGTTTAGGGCCGGGATCAAACCAGGGACCGTCTGATTGAAAGGCAGACGTTATTACCACCGAGCCACACTCGCCTAATATAATACACATTAAATGTAAATAATGTCACTTACCTGTGGTTTGGGTGCTACAGGTGGCTGAGACCGTTGCGGCGAAGGTGGTTGGTGCCACTCGTACCTAGCGGAACAAACATGTACATAAAATTGAAGTTTTACGTAACGCTAAAAAAAAAACAAAAGAAATAATTCTCAAACATGGTTCAAATTGGTCTCAACTACGTTTAGTGCTCATTATGTAAATTCTTCGGTTCTGTACCGAGTATTTCGTTTTTTTTTTTACTTTTTACTCTTGCTTGATAGGTTTGCATTTCACTACAACTTGCCTGATGTAAAGCTGCGTTGTAGTCTACGAGGTAGATTGAGGAGGTTAGAAGCAATTTTGAGGTGTGTAAGTAATGTAGAATAAGCTTTAGCCGCCAACAAGGTGGCGACATTAGGAATTTATTAAGGAATACTTTTAACAAGTTAAGTTTTTAAGCCGAAATTTCAAATAGTAAAATATTGGTGAATATTTAAAAATCCCATTTTTGGGTTATCTAAATATGTGTTGACAGTCAAAATGTCTTGATATAATACCTTTGTGGCGTGGAATGTTGATGATTCGCGGGGGATGGCATATTGTGTTGCATCTGTTGCTGTTGCAATGCTTGTTGCTGGAGCTGTTGCTGTTGGTGCTGGATTTGTTGCTGTTGATGCTGCATTTGTTGCTGCTGCTGGATTTGTTGTTGCATTTGTTGCTGCTGGTGTTGCATTTGTTGTTGTTGCTGCATTTGTTGGTGTTGATGCTGCTGTTGAATATGTTGCTGCTGCAACTGTTGTTGCTGAATCTGCTGCTGGTGCTGATGCTGTTGCTGAAGCTGCTGTTGACTCGCGTGCATCATTTGTGGACTTAAACCTGCATAATTATATTATTTTGAGATTAGGAACAGGTTTTAGAAGTAATATTTAACAGAGTACACTTCTTATAGGCAGCTTTGTTTTGAATATATTAAGTGACGGTCGATACAGATAGCAGTAGTATTTCTAGGCACTACCATGAATCTGATGATACGTTAAATTTTACAGATTTACGTAGACTAATGTGTGGATACTAGTCAATAAGCTATGTTGTAAGTTAATACTGTTTCTAGCTCAGTTTGGTGATGACGATGGTAGTCGGGGGGACGAATATAAAATCCGCTTAGTTAGGTTTAAAAACTCGACACCGGAGCTGTTCACTCGGCTCAGAAAGAAGAGGATCTAGATAAGACATATTTCAGTGTGCAAATTACCGGGCTGTAGCGTGTTGTGCGGGGACGCGTGGTTGGCGAGGAGCGGGCTCCGCATGTGTCCCTGGTACGCCTCGCGCCGCGACACCTCCTCAGTCATCTCCGCAAGCTTCGCTGCGCGCGCGCTCATTGCGCCTGACTGGGAACCCTACACAATAGACATATATATGTATAATTTTGTACATATATTACTGGTTAAATGTAACCAATGCGTTGATCCAAGGTATTGAAATTTGTATGGAGGTATCCATACAAATTTCATTAAAATTTAAATTGGTTCAGCCATTCGAACAAGAAAAAGCTACAAAAATAAACACATAGGTACATACAAACTATAGTATCAATAGTCCGGTGGTCGATCGGACGGACTTAGTAATTGGGAACCAATATAACCAATGAGTTAATCCAAGGTATTGGCTACCTCCATACCAAATTTCATTAAAATTTAAATTGGTTCCGTCGTTAGAACGAGCAGAAGTACAAAATACATGCCTACGTACTTACAAGCTATAGTAGTAATGGTCTGGTAATCGATCGGACGGACTTAGGGAACCTAAAGAAATCTAGAACCTTCTAAAAGTATTGGTTACCTGTGAATGTAGCGGCGAGTCGGGCGCGTGCGGGCTGAAGTGCGCAGAGTGTGGCCGGCTGCCCGTCGAGCTGCGGACCGAGGACCATCTGTTACAACATTCGCCAGTATACACTCACTACTCAACATATACATATAAAACCAGCCAATGGAGATGTTACTGGTAAATGCATAAATTCTCACCCCAAAATAAACCCAAGGTTTTCTCCGATTTGAGACTCGTTTTTATTTCGAAAGTGACGAAGTATCATGTTTGCTTGAGAGCACTTCAAACTATCAACGCAGGAGAATAACATTTTAAGAAGCTAAGCTATATTCACTAGTAAAAAATTGTTCCATACTCATAAAAACGTGCGCAACGCCTATTCATACTTGCAAAAGACGAAATCCATTCCCATTTTTTTTTTATTGACAGATATGTTGCCTCGGAATCAGCTATGTTTTTAAAGAGGTCTATGAGAAAAAAGGCTAGGAACCTCTGGTGTATAGCTAACATACCTGTCCTGCAGTGCGCGTTGCTGCGAGTGCACGGCGGAGAGGTTCTGGTAGAAGGCGTCGTGTGCCGAGCCCGCGCTCGCGCCCGCGCCCGCGCCCGCCAGGTTGTGACTACTGCGGGACTTGTGCGCCCAGAGCGCGCTCCCGCTCGCCTCCGAGATGTTGACACTGCTCACGCTGCAAGCATTTTATGGCTCATATTATAAATAATATCCCACTCATCTTAATATATATAAATCACGGTTCACAATGATTGTCTTCAATGGACTCCTAAGCCACTTAACCGATTATAATAATATTCGCACACCATGTGCAGTTCGATCCAACTTGAGAGATAGGATAGTTTAAATCTCAAATTATAGTTGCAATTTTAATTCATTGCTAATTATTGTCTGTTATTATTTGACAGTTACAATTATCTGTTAACTCCAAATGAATCTAACAGATGTCGATACCTTTCGACTGGGTTGAGTAAGTAACCAATAGATGGCGCTGCTATGGTAAATCTAAGAACGTGTCATATAAGCTACACTATCTATTTTTCATACCTCTAAGTGAGGCAAAACAACGTTTGCCGGGTCGGCTAGTATTATATATTTTTTTAAACGATTTATAGGCGAGCAGCAATATGCTGATGTGCCTATATCACATTGAGTTAAAAATAATTTTCATCATTGTTCAATGTCAATGTTCAAAGTCCACTGGTGCGATCACAGGTTAGGAAGAGATTTTTTTTGATAGATATTAATATATTAATCACAAAGGCGAAAGTTTTTGTGTAAATGTGTGCTTAATTAATCACGCTCAAATTGACGACTATAAACTAACTAGCAGACTGTTTACATATGGCTACTTTTTATCCTAGATTAACGCAGGAAGCGCTGGAGACTCAGCTAGTATCAAATATGAACCAAGCCTTAGCAAAATTTAATTATCTAGGATTTTTTTAGCCCATTAGTATCGCAAATTGGTAGCACTAGAACGCGGGGAAAATCATTAAACCATAGTTGACCAAACCAATCAGTACTTGCAGAAAAGATAAAACAAAAATGAATAAAAATGACCACAACACACTACTATAATACAAATTTTACAAACGTGTGAGTTATGTTAGAATAATAGAATGACACCTTATGTATAAATGTGTTGCGTAATTTTAAAAGAATTTGATGTGATCAGAGAAAATCATTTAGCAAGCTAGTGTAAGTAGTAGGTACCTGGCAGGCGGTGGCGGGTGATGGTCATGCGCAGGCGGGTGCGCGCGCGCAGCGGCGTGATGCAGTGCGGGCGTGCTGCGGCTCGCCTTCACCGCCTCGCCGATCCGCGCCGGCAGGTCGCGCTCCGACGCGCGCCGCGCGCCGCCCAGACCCGCCTCGCCCGCCGCGCCCGCTGGAACACACGTTCATATTTACTCTACACTCGGTCTCACTTATCATTCATCAGCTACTACCAGCCATCTAACATGCTACTTGATATCGCCATTTGTGTTCACTGTTCGGTCTTCACGGTATTTGGAAAAAAACTAAGGGAAATGTATAAAATAGTGTTGCCACAAAACTGAAGCCTCTCTACCGGCGCAGTGTTTCTCTACAAGGTAGAGAAACACTGCGCCACGTAAATGTAACATATACAGTAGACGTCCTTAGCATCTACTATGGGGCTCTCATTCTGTAAACCACACGTAAACCAATAAAAGTGTCGGTTAGAGTGGTAAGTTATCGGACGTTCAGTTTACCACTTCGTTTTTACTTCGAATATATAAGTATTTTACTCATAAGTAATCATTTTGTCTATGGGTTAAAAATGTCAATAAATTCTCCTAGTCTATACAAACATGAGTCGCAAAAGAGATACAAGTATTATGAAATATTTACACCATAATGTTTTGGACATACTTTACAAAACAATCAACGGAACAAAGCGAAACATACACTAAGCCATCCAGTGCCTTTGACGCAAATTAGAGGCGGAAATAAAAACAAAGCCACCTATAGTAAAAAATGCTGAAAGAAATACAACAATTGCTAAAATTTAATTGACTACAGAAAAAAGTACATACATAAACTAAATTGTAAATATATAAATACTACAAGGTGGTTTAACAAAGAGATCGGTGTGTATGTGCGTACATCTAGTCGGGTGTGTTCATGCCGGGGATCAGCTTACGCGGGGCGCGGCAAAGTGCGGGGCAGGAGCCGCGCAGCTCGGCGCCGGCGAGACGCGACGGTAGCGCCGGCGGGCTCGGCGCGCTCTCTCCGGCGCCTGCAGTCCGGCCCGCCTTCAAGCGGATGTTATCGAGCGTGATAGGGCGCGGACGCTCTTCGATCTCGGCGAAAGCGAGCGGCGCGTCCTCCGCCGGCAGGTTGGGCAGCTCGAACTCGCAGCCGTGCGCAAGCGTGTCCTCGCTGCCACGCGACCCGTACTTTGACCAGTCCTCCAGCTGAATGAGGATGCTGTGCACCTCTTCCTCGGACAGCTTGTCCTCGCTCCGCAACGAGCACTGGATGTCGGCCAGGCTCGCGCTGGCCGGGAGCCGCGGGGCCTGCGTCTCCACTGGCGCGCTCAGGTTCGGACTCGAGCGGCAGTTGCGCTTGTAGTTCTTAACGCAGTACGTCAAATTGATCGAGTCGAAGTGTTTTGTGAGGGCGCGAACTTTACCGAACGCCGGCCGGTATTCATCGGGTGACTTCCAAGACTTTTTATCCTCGCATTCGAGAATTCGTTTCGCGGCACTTTCTTGCGGCGGCGGTGGCACCGGCGCCACGCACTCGTCCGTCACGGCAGTCGACTCGGACGGGGAACACGTAGACGGGAGCTCTGTGCTCTCAGAGTTTATTGAAAACGATCTCGTCATGTCGTACAGTGTCCGACGTAAGCGACTGTGAACGTTTTGAATTTTATCTGCTTCGTTCCGGACGTCAAGCGATAGCTCTAGTTTCCTTGCGGCCGGCGTAGGCGCCTGAGGCGCTGGAACGGGCTCACGGCTTCTCGGAATAGGGGGCGGTATTGGCGGGACTCGACCGGGAAAGTCTTCGAGAGGTGTCAAAGGAGTCTGGCAGGTCGCATCCGCCGTCTCGGGTCGCGACCGCTCTTCCGTCAAATCAAGGGACATTTGTGGCAAAATTCGGCGCACTTTCGGCGTGGCGACACCGTCGGGTATCGTTCCGTTTTCGAAAATGAGCGGGTCGGCATCCGGACCGTCGATAAAAGGTATGGGCTGCGGGTCGGGGTGCGGCGTGCGGCAACACTCGCACGCACTCACGCACTCGTCGCGGCCGGTGCAACGCCGCGCACGCTCCGCTTGCTCGGCGCGTTCCTCGCGCGAATGCAACAGTTCAAGTGACAGTCGTGGCTCGATAGGCCTCATCTGCGGCGGCACGGGTGCGGGCTGTGCGTCGGACTCGCTGGAGTCGCGGTCGGGCGCCGGCGGAGGGGGCGGAGGAGGCGGCGGGGGGTCGGGCCCGCTGGCCTCGCTGGTGGCGCTGGAAGGAGCGTCGCAGTCCTCGCACGTAAACGTAAATATAGGTATGGGCATGTTCCGAGGATGTGGGCGCAGCTCAAAGGGGCAGCCGGGTGTGTCGGGGGACAGGTCCTCGCACAGCTGCTCGGTTTCGCGGTCTAGCGTGATGACGAGGCGCGGGATGGAGCCGCGGTACGAAGCCGCGCGCCACGACCCACTCTCCTCCGAGCTGGACTCGCTCGACTCCTCCGCCGGGGCCCAGCTACGCCCGTACCCTGCAAATATCATTCTTAAAAACATACACAGGGAAACTTTCGCCACTCGACTGTACTACGGCGAAACGGCAAACGTATAAACGACCAACTGAAAAGAAAAATTTCCGTAACGAAGAAAAAAAGACGAAATCATAAACCAATCAAAACTAAACTGAAACAAAAAAGGACCAATATCTGACGATAAGAACAAAAATAACAGAAGTATGATTTGTAATAATTGCCTGCAGTAGCGAGCTCGGTGCGCGGCGAGGCAGGCCGCAGCAGGGCCGGGTGCGGGTTGGTGAATGTGCCCGAGTTGCGCCGCAAGCGAGGTTCATATTCCACCTCGCATTCTGAACAATACAATACCTATTGGTGATTGTACAATGTATATACGTTTGGCGTACAATCCACTAAAAATGTAAGACAAAGTAGGTTAAAAGTAGGTACATTCATAAGACACAAAGTCAGAGTCAGTAAAATATAACAACCTTCATTAAACAGCATCACTAAAGTATAAATATAATATACTAATAAATTATCATTTCGTGGTTAAAGAAAGTCTTTGCAACTAACGTTAAACATATTTTCACACTCAACACTTTTATTTTAGATGTGTCTAAAATAACAGGGCTAAAACGTCGGGTAATTAAATAGTAAGTAAATATATATAATAGCTTAGAGAATATATATGACTTTTATGACAATTTAACGTCTTATAATTCGACGAATGCCGGCTGCACGTTCGAAAAATTTACACGTTTCTTCTGAGCCGAGAATTATTTGAAGCTAAACATATGGCAACATTACCTGTTCGTTGGTTATTGTAGGCCGGTTGATGCAACAGTGTTGCTAGGCCATGTAACATGGCGCCTTGCTTAGCCACCTCCAGTGTTACTGTGGGACCCGTCCGGACTAAGTACTCCGCCGCCTGACAAACAAAATAAGGCATTTGAGATTTTTATTATTATTACACAACGTTGTTTTTGCGTTATTTACATAAATAGGATGCAACATTATGAACTTCGAACCTTCGAACAAGACCTAACCAATTGTGATGGTGGTACTGAGATACATAAAATAAAGCTCTTATTGTCGTATTGCCAGCAAAAAAAAGCTCAAAAAAGAAATCTCATATTTTTTTCTCCATCGATATATACTTAATTACTGTACGTTAAGAGTACATTACTGCGGTGTTCCATTGTAGAGAAAGAGAAATCTTTTTTAATGTGCACAAGTACTTCGAAAAAATACAAAATACTTAAGAACTTTACGACCAATTCATAAAAACTTAAAATGTATATTTTTATAAATAAGTTTTTTTTTCTAATTCTACTCATTTATAATTATTTTGGCGTGAAAAGTAAAAGAAATACCAAAAAGCGTACATTAAACATATAAACTGAATAAAATTTGTTTACAATTTTTTTGGCACACCATACACTTGGTAATGACGCTAGCGCGTATTACTGAGCAAGATGGCGGCTTGACAGTCCTATTCTTATTTGGCACGCATAACATATATATTTTTCTTGAAACGACTTCACTCGGATCACGCAATCTCATCATATTACCATGCGACTCCAGTACGCCTTGCGGAATTTGGCGTCAACTAGGTTGCACGCACGATTTAATGCGCCATCTAAGTTTAATCGGTTATTATGGCAAAAGCCCGTGCCACGCTTAATTGTATTGGAAGCAGCAATCCTCTCTAGTATTTAATTTCCTGATGGTATAGAGTATAAGGTACCTTCTCCTGCGTGATGCCGACGAGCGACTGTCCGTCGACGGAGAGCAGCTGGTCGCCGGCGGCCAGGCGGCCGTCCGCCGCGGCCGCGCCGCCCGCCACCACCGACTTTATGTAGATACCCAGCTTGCTCTGCCCGGAGCCCTGCCCGCAAATATACATCATATTTCATTTAAGACTAGCTGAACCTAGCTGACTGGTTGCTAGTCTGTTTATGAAAAATGAATCTCTTAATATTAAATTTGAGGGGTAAAGGTGAAGACTCAAAGATGCCACAATCAACTACATATAAATATCTGTGGTTGGTATTCATATAGCGACGCGAGCTTATACAGCTTATATTTATTCTGACCGGCAGACAGAATAAATAATAATTTCCATTTTGTCTATTGCCACTAAAAGCAGAGGCTATTACCATTAGGTATAGGCTACAGTTACCAGTGGCCTTAGCACAACATACTTTATAATCACTTGGTCACAACACTATAACTGTCAAACGATATCTGTCAAAAGAGATCTGTTATAAAATAAAATAAACGTTTGGATCTACGATAATAGGTTAAGGCTGTTCGTTAGCATGCCACAAGTGCTCAGATGCCGCTAGATGGCGTTAAATTTTCATAAGTATGTTTTCTTTATCCTAGCGGCTCAAATTATCCCTTTCAGAACTTCTGAATCGTTACGCGAAATCTATTGTTAATGTATTATTTTTAGGGCTCATCACAAAACACCATCTACTAAGGCGTCGGTAGCAAAAGTCAAATAAACCCATATCTACTATCATCTATTCTGTGACGATGCGGCTACACTCACACTAGCATTGACAATTTTTTTTGTCACTTGAACTTCAGCATATTTGAATATGCATGCCAATTTCGAACGCTCAATTGTCGATTTATGGCTCGTTCGTAGAGGAAGCATTTTTGGAACAGGAAATATTTTTATGATTTAAATTGACTATGGTTCAAATCTCATGAATTATTAATTTTGCTATTTTATTTTGTTCGAAACTCTTTTTTTTTAAAGGAATATTATGGGAAAGTCAATATTTTCAATAGGTTTCGTTTTCGTGTATGTTAATATTCATAGTGCATACCTTAAAACCTCAAATGAAATTAAAAAATAAATCTATTGGGTACATGATACGAGTAACAAGAAAAAACTTTTCTCACGAATCATCTAACATATTGCATGAAACAGTTGTATTTTTCGCATGATTCCAAAATGTAAGCCATTTCATTTGGGAAAGTTGCGAATAATATCATATCCGCTATTTTGGCGGACATCCGAATATCATCAAACATAGCTAAGAACATCAAAATCGGTTCATCCGGAATAACAGCTTCAAGTCTAATGATTAGAAAAGTAAATAATTACATATTATCAGGGAATTTATATATAATAAATAGACTATGGATATTATTTTAGCTTCATTTGAAATAAAAAAAAAACTATTATTATTATTCTAAGGTAAGAGGCCTGTCGAAATCTTAGTTATTATAAATATACACCTGGCAGTTTACATGTATCGTTGATATAATTATACACTAGTGGCCCGTCCCGGCTTAGCACGGGCATAAAAAAAAATCAATTCTAGGAGATATGTTTGAAAGTCGTTCAGAAGTGTAATATTTTATTCGTTACGAACAAACATTTAAACTTTATCGCATTATAATTTTGACATAGATTAAAGTTTTTTTTGTATATATGGGTTCCGCTGCTCTCAAGACATACTAAACGACACCCGCCACAACTAACTTTTCTTAGCGCATGCGATGAAACAAATTTTTTACTCTTTTTTATACCTTGTGTTACATTACTGGAGTCTTAATAAGAATTTCTTACCCTTTGCAACAAAATATAATGCCTATGTCATTTGGGGATAATGTAACTTCCCAACGGTGTAAGAATTTTTAATTTTAGTCCAATAGTTTCGGAGCCTATTCGCGTCAAAAAAACATAAAAACATCCAAACAAACAAACAAACAAGCCTTTTGTAATTATGAGATTGTTAAAGATATTGATAGGTAAACAAAAGACGTAGGTATAAAAATTTGATATAATTGGCCAAGTACGAACCGGGCTCGCGCGTGAAGGGTTCCGTACCATTATTAAAATATGGCGAAAAAACATGTTTTTTGTATGGGAACCCCATATCAAACATTCATTTTATTTTGAAAGAAAGAAAGAGAGAAATCATGAAAGAATCTACCAAGTGTCATTGTAAAGATAGAGTAAAAAGAGGTAATACGTAGCTTAATATTCTGTAGAATTCTTTAGTGTCCTGTTATCGTTTTTGATATTGAGCAAAAATACAAAATATAACACGTCTTTTAAGGTACACTTTAAAAACGTGTCATCCACCCTTTATATTTGTATATTTTCTGTTTTTAGTATTTGTTGTTATAGCGTATCTAGTACTTGTATACTCTTGGGTTATAACGGCAACGAAAACAAATAATTTGTGAAATTTTCAGCTATCAAAGTGTATAAGAAACAGCCTGGTGACAGAAAGACAGACAACGAATATTTTGTAAAAGGCATTCGTTTTTATCTTTTAAGTACAGAAAAGATCGCAGTAGTATATTAATTTCATTCTTAGGGTACCTAACCCTAAAAATAATTGCTGCAATATAAATACGTTTTTTTAAGTATGTCAAATATGACAAACTGACATTGACATAACTAAATTTCATTCAAATAATCAAACCAAATTATACATATTTTAAATTTTTAATTCTATTACGATACTTAATATAAAAATAGCAATTATTTATTTAAAAATAATAAATAAATTTCATCAAACTCTTTAACAATACTGTTTTTGATCCTGCCATCTATCGGAATTTTGTTGATTTATTACTACGGATGGTAAGCTTGGGTTCATGTTTGGCAGAGAGAATGACACTAACGGAAACGGAAACTAACAATGTATACGTATACATGTCACCAACTTAGCTGTTCAGGTGGCCAAAATTGGAATTACAAGTTCGACAGCACTCTTAGGTGGCAACAAATCTCCACTAGCGACACTGTCAACTGAACAGCTAAGTTGTTGCACTGCACTCATACATGTGTATTTTGCTGGAAAAAATCACGCTGATATATCTGTTTTGCGATAAAAAATGTATAATATTACCTATTTCGCGCCCCAATTAGACCATTTTAAGTTTATGTTAAGTGATTACTATTTAAAAATCTTAGAGGAAATGGTTGCCAGTCTGAGAAGCATTTAGTATGGGGCTCGGAAAGCCTTAAACAGCGGTAGGTGACCTTGGCGGCGACAATGCTGAGCCCCATGCCGTTGGAGTTCTTGTGGAGCTGTATGATGACGGGGCGCGGGTCGTGCGGGCGCGGCGGCGCGCGGCACATGTACACGGCCCAGTCGCCGCGCGCGTGCTGCTGGTGCGCCAGCCGGCACAGCCCGGCGCGCTGCAGCGGGGCCACGAACTCCGTCAGCCCGGGGGGCACGCCGCGGACCACTTCCGCGCTGAACCCGTCGCAAGGGATCATCAGTTCCACCGCCAGCCACGAGCTCTCTTCCAGCCGGACCTGCCAGGATACTATACGTTACGGGATGGATTCATAACTCGGCGACAACGGAATCATTCTAGGAAATACAATATAACTACTCTTATAAGATAAATTTTATTTGTGGTAAACCTTAGGTGTACGTACATGATGACTTAGCGTTAGGTTTTTAAAAAGATTTTGTTGTACGTTGTGGGAGAAACTGCGTCTCGTGCTGGGTCTCCTTAGAGCCTGTTTACCGAGCCGCAAATAGATATATATAAAACAATAAGCATAATTATTGGATTAGTTAGATATTTGAACCTGCCATGCCATTATGCCATAAAGAAATTGGACTTTCATAAATTAGATTTACATAACAATCTAGTTTTTAAGCATATTGTCTCCGTTTCAAAGACGCTATGATTCATATACCTACATAATTATGACGTCACTTTAACGAAATCATATCGAAGAAGCTAAAGAATAATCTAAGGGAAGTTGTAATTTATAATGCAGGCAATAAACTCATAAAGGTGCAAACGCACACGACAAACTTCCTTAATTGTCTGCATGTTTTCTTCAACTAGTATACCCTATTCATTGTATGAATAACGTTTAGTGGTTACCTCTCTCCCGTCAGCGCGGCACAGTTCGTCGGCCAAGCTCCTCGCATGAGCTACGCCCGCTTCCACAGCGTCCGGCGGCGCTAGCGGCGTCAGCAGCGCGCGGACTTGCACCGAGTTCAGCTTGGAGCAAGATGTTAGCGCGCTCACCACCTCGCCGGGGGAGCGGTAAGTGCGTTGGATCAAACGCGCTGAAAAAAACATTTTTTTAGACACATTTCACACACGTTAACTCCATACTGAACCATTTCTAGTTAGTGTTATGATAGCTAACACAATTGATATACTACATATACAAACATATATTATACATATATAGATACAAAATTATCTAGCACCTAGACCCACAGCCAACAAATTTGGTTAAGCACAAAGATGTTGGCTGTGCCGGGAATCGAACCTTTTGATTGGCAGTCCGGCATGGTAGCCATTGCGCCAACGTGGTCGCCATATATAAGATCGTCGTCAGATATATAAAGTATCCAAACTCGACAAGCTCAATTTTAACAAACTGGAGTTCGTGGTTTCATGTGGTCACATGGTTTCGATACTCTACGAAGGTAGAGAGAGTGGTCGCCTTGCTGGGCAAATTCCAAGTTTCAATTTCCACCCATTTACGTCTCTCCCATATATCATACGTCATCTCTGTAATCACATCTCTCTTATTCATATCGTCATTCACACAATGCATGTGTACTTTTTACAAATGTCAAGCTGTAGTGTGTAAAAAGATAGTACTCACCAGCTTGGTATATCCTGGCCAGCTGGCAGTCGGCAGCTATCTCGGAGCCCTGCCGGAGCGCCCAGGCGGAGAGCAGCGCGAGCCGCGCCGTCAGCGCCGCGCCCCACTGCGGGCTGATCAAGCCTGGCTCCGTCACCAACTGGAACAACCAAATCATGTTCAATATTTCCGGGTCCAACTCAGAGAGAATGTGGAAACTAGAGTGTCCAAAACTCGGCCCAAAAGAAAGAGATCGAGGAACCGATCGCTGAACCCAACATCTAGGGAGAAGCCAAAGCTCAGTGACTTCGCTGGATGGGCCATCTAGAAAGAATGGGTGATCCAAAGCAGTATATATAGAATGCTCGGTAGGGCAAAACATGGCGTATTGTTGAGTTGGAAACCAAAACATACTGGGGTCGCTACGCCGGGAGTAAGTATTTACACAAAACTTGACTTCCTTGTGCATATCAATCTCTCTTCAGTACAACCTCTTACATACAGTTACATTAATGTATGCTTAGAACCACTGTTCTCACTGGGGGACTCGCAAAGAGAGTTTATTTTTGCAAACAAATGAACGTATACTTGCCTTATTGAAACAGACAGAGTTGATATAATAGAAGAGCGAAGAGAACAACTGGAGGGTAAGCGCTGCGTTGACCCGGCACATTCTCAGTAGAACCACAGCAGTTACTAACGCTTGTAGCGTGCCCGCTGTCGCCTCCCCCGCTTCCCCTCCCGGGGACATTAGCACTTCCAGAGCTGGGGTAAGTTCCGCTTGGAAACATGCTACTAAATTGCTGGAAATAATAAACCATGAAATAGGTAAGTCATTAAAAATTATTATTCAAATCTATTCTTAAAAAGTACTATACAATATTTTTTTACTGATTTCTAAAAGGGAGAGTAAAATATAGGAACTAGGGCCTATACCGCTGAGACAAGTTTGATATACTTTTTACATAATAAAGAAGAAATAGATGTTAACAGTTTATAACTGTAGAATAAAGGCTTTTTAATTTTTTTACGGGAAGTGGCAAGAAAACAAGGCTAAAATTGTATATACATGTTACGATTAAATGTAGTCCAAATAAGCCCATCACCATACGTAATGGTAGAAAATATCAGGTAAACAAACAGGATAATAATAAAGTGAACGTACCTGAAAGCAGCTTCCACAGTCTGTGAGAGCAGCTCCTGCGCTTGCGTCGAGAAGGAGGATATGTGTCGGTCGTACTTCAGAAAGTGTAGCAATTCACTCGCGTTCGCCATCCAGAACGCTTGCGCTGCCGAGTGTTTACACCTTTCCTGTAAAACGTCAATAAATCTATATCACCTGTCCTCCATATCCTCTTCTGACATACGATTTCGGCCCAAGTCATGGGAAAACCTTTATGACGTCTATAAAGTCTATACTTGAAAAAAAAAAGCATAAAATAGTTTGTTTTAATTATATTATCATCCCACTTCTACAAAGTTATTTGTTCAGGCGACGAATTCATGTTAAAATAAAAATTATATCCAGCATGTTGGTACATACTCGTATGTATATTTTTATTTTGGCAGCTGTGATTGTTAAAGCATCTAGCTTGATACATCTTAGACCACAGTAAAGCTTAATATCAGGCTAGCTGCGGTCAAACGTAAGCCTATTATTTGATATTCATCATAAAAAAAAAACATAAGTAAGTTTAAATACCTGTACAGTAGCGTGTATGAGGTAAGCGACGTGATGCAGGAACGCTGTGAGCTTGTGAGCGCGCTCCGTTGGCGTCAGCTCGGGCCGGTAGTGCGTCGACGCTCGATATCTGACACACACAAAATTAAGTTCACTTTAATATGAACATGCAAACTTCATTAAATTCACTTCCCATTGTGCATCTGAACTGTAAATCTACATAATGTACTAGTAGTAGCCATACTGCCAATCAGAAGGTTCCGGGCTCGATTTCCGGCCCGGCCAATATGTATGTTTGAGCTTAACTAAATTTGTTGGCTGTGGGTCTGAGTGTTAAATATGTTTCTATATAAAATATATATCAGTTGTGTTAGCTATCATAACACAAACTAGAAATGGATCAGTATGGGGTTAACCAGCCGAGTGTGAAATGTTTCCTAATATTTATTTATTTATTTATAGTCCATAGTAAAAGTATATTCCGTCACAAATGGTTTTTATATATATCTAGGTACGCCCTGCGGTGTCACCCGTTCTAGTTAGATACAAAATAGCTCATGTGTTAACACACCAAATTTCTTAAAAATCATTTCAGTCTCCAGAGCGTGAAGAAGCAACAAACATACATACATACATACTTACATAAGCTTTCGAATTTACAATATTAGTAGGATTTAATTACATTTTAATCTCGGTATGAAAATTCAATAAAGTGCAACGACTTTCAAAAGTTGGACGATCGTCTGGCTAATATCCAAAGCAGTTCTGCAACGCATCAAAAATATAATGCGGTTGCGATCGCTCGCGGTTATTTTTCGTTCCATTACTACTTGGCTTCTGCAAACATTGAATTCAATCGATAACTTGAACTTATTGTTAGATTCATGTTTCTTTTATCTCGAGGTTATCAAAATATCTCCCATAATATCTTACTTCTACAAGGCCAGTAGGTACGTCGATCCGACATGAAAGAACGTCTCAATGCAGGTCAATTTATTTAATTAGTTGCTGTGAATTCTTTACGTCATAGAAACAGGATTTTAAACGAAATGTACCCACAACTTAATATATAATAACATGCCAAACATTTGATGCAAATTTCTAAAGATTCTCTTATTATATTTTCATTAAAATAAGTATTTTAATAAAAAACAACAACCACGCACGAGACTACGCACCAACATGTGGGATTATGAGTATGTATATATGTTATGTTACTTCTTTACGCTCGAACGACTTGACCGAATTGTAAGAAATTTAGTATAAAGGTAGCTTAAGTTAATCTTTTAATAACAAGGCTTTTTTTAAACTTGATATTAACGCGTATGACACAGCAAATAGCAGTTAGTTGGTGTTAGAATATACTTTTACTTTAAGCTGGCACTATAAATTCGGTGTTCGCTGTAATTCGCGAAAAAATAGGAACATGCGAATAAAAGTACGTACACAGTGAATACGGCCATCCACACAAAAGAACCAAGAAAAAATGATTTCAGATAAATTCGTCAAATATGTGGATAAGACAAATACATCAAATACCACCATCCACAAATCGTGATTGTGCTGAATATGCAAACACGATATAACCACCAAGCAGTCGTTAAGATATGTCAAAATCCTTCGGGCGGCTTGAAAACTCTTGACACTAGAGCTTGGCCACTAAGCTCATACGAAGAAGAAGAAGTGGCAGTTGTTGTAGCAGTGTAAGTTTGTTGTTTACCTGGCACACAGATAAAGGGTATAGACTGGAGCCAGCTTGAATGCGGGCGCAGAGGGGTCGAGGCGCGATATGACAGCCGCTAGGAACTGTGCCTGCCCGCCCTCGGGGAACTCCAGCACTGCTGGCAAGATGGCTTCCTGCCCGCCGCCGCTCCGCATGCTCATCCTAAAACAGTCGATGATTTGCTACAATAAAATATAATTAAATGAAATATTTATTGCTCATACAGCGCACTCGTACATGCCTAACTTAGTTAGATTGGTAAATACAGCTTGTATAATGTTCTAAAATGATAATTCACCGCTAGAATGTAAGCTCGTCACATGTTTACGTTCTGCTCTAAGATAAGAATTCATATTCATATTCAATTGTAGAGATGTGATATGGAAACATGCTTATTATCGATGTGGTAAATAGAAGTCTAACTATCACAACTAACCCAAAAAGTAAAAATATTCGAAACACACACTTCAAGCTGTAGAGGAGAGACAATCGTAAATGAAAGAGAAGTAAATGATCCCCTCAACAACCACACCACAAAAGCCACCGAAAGGTTTCTAAATACCTGTTGTCGTGTCCGGAGCCTCCGCTCTTGGCGCTACAGATGCTCTTGGTTTCCACATTTCCGTCTAAATCGAATGTCGTCTCGTAATTGTCCTTGTAGTGTGAGGAGGCGGTTCTGTTCCCGGGGGCGCTCTGGTCGTACACCGAATCGGAGCGATCGTCGCGCGATGGCTCGTCTTTGCCGTCGAGGTGGTGCGACATGACGAGCGACTCGTTGTCTAGTTTGAGCGTGTTGTTGTTGTAGGGCGCGGGGTCCGAGTGGTAGTAGTCGCGCTCCGGGCTGCCGCGGCTGTACTCCTCGTTGCCGTTGTCGTCCGCCAGCGACGCCGGCGACATGGCGCCGCTCGCCTCGCCCGCCGACCTACCGTGCGGGGGACGTACACAAGCGAATGTCGTGAGCGGTGAACACATGCCCAAACTAATTAATGAACAACATAAAACTGTAACGTGATTAGAGAAGCGCACGGACGTGACGAAAACTGTACATCCAAATAAAAGAGTAACGAAAAGTTAAGACAAACTTGCAGTGACATGAAGAAACGATTAAAAAGAAACAAAAATGTTACTCGGGTGTCTAAATTGAACTAGAGGGACTGATCACAACATTTATAGATATGGTGTGAGATATTAGCGGGTCTCACCTGTCGTAGATGGAGCCGGAGCCGTAATGCTGGGACTGAGCGAGGTTCCGGTTGATGAGGGTCTCTTGCGTGGGGTCGACGAACCGGTACGTGGACACCCGCCCGAACTTCAGCAGGCAGCCGTGCTACCAAAACATAACAATAAAAAGCTGTAACTCTATTGAACCGACGAGATCTATAAATTATAAATGGCGCACCGGGTATCTTCAATGTCGTCCAATTTTTCCGCTTCGGTATCATGAAACACGAGTGTACTTGAATTTTAGGGCTTACACAATATCGGACCGAGCAATTAGTCAAAGCCGGGAGTAAAGTTCAGTTCAGTAAAGCTCGAACCGAGTGCGTGGGAGACCTGATACTGAACATAGCACCCGTAACCTATTTACTAACTACAACTAATTAACCTTGATCTGCAGAAAATAGTTTTAACACCTGCGTTCCAAACTGTTGCGTAGAACTTGCGATTTAATTTTTTGTAAGTATTGTAGAGGTACAATTTATGCAAAATGTCCCTCATGTTATATTATGATATTAAAACGTATTTTAATTTAAATTATTTGTTTAAAAGCAAAGGATAAGCTGTTATATTTACACACACACCTTTGGGGAATTCATCGGAGTCGATCTAGGCTAATAGTATTCGCAAAACTGTACTGGTGACCTCGAAATTATACTTTCCTATCGATGTAGGTACATCAATAAACACTAAACTAGAACGTTCATTACTGAACAAAGGCTGTGATTTTTAGGAAAAGTTCGCTACTGAAGCTACAATCAGAGACTTGTTTTCACTCTTTGACAACAATAAAGAGATAATGCTCCCAAAATTTCATTCATATTCAGCACGCATCTGCGGATCATAGCTTTGACGATGACGATTTACATAATATTATCATGTCATAACCAACTGTTGGCGCGCGTTACCCATTTCAAGCTCTATGGGTATGTCGGGAAAAATTTGGACTGAACAAGTTCTCTGATTTGCTGACATTTCAACAATTTCTAAATTCGAATCCGATTATTCAAATTCAGCAAATCCGGCTACGTCACCACGTCGCGTGGAGCAGTGAGTGACGCATAATACCGGTATTTGACGCAAACATGATATTTTACGCTTGTAGTAAAAACTTCGTCCCCATTATTAGCAAAAAACGCTATTACTTTTAAAATGTCATGATGTCATTACACCCCTAGACGCCCAGAGCTCGCTTGGCTTCTATAAATATGTTTCCGTTATACGAATTCCGTCTATAAACGACGAAAGTATTTCTGAAGCGATAAAATTGGTTTGGCAATGAATACGTCGCGTACAGAGCTAATGGGGCTCTTTAACGGAAACGAATTACGCGTTTTAAGGACGCACTTAAAACATGTATCTCTATTATAAATTTAATTACATGGATTTCAATGGTACAAAAGATAAAATTGTTTTAAAAAACAAAGAACCGACTTCAAAATACAACTAAAAAGGGAAAAATAATTTTAAGCCTACATCAAATCAAGAATAGTTATATAAGTAGAATCGAAGAGTTTATTTCATGTACTTATAAAAAACTATTTTAAATTTTTATGAATCCTGTATTCTTGGAGTCGGTGCCAGCAAAGAAAGACAATTGAAAATAGTTTTTTTAACAAACATTAAATTGTTCTTCTTAGATGGCACCGACTTCAAGAAAACAGGATTAATAAAAAATTAAAATAGTTTTTTATAAGTACATGAAATAAACTCTTCGATTCTACTTATATAACTATTCTTGATTTGATGTAGGCTTAAAATTATTTTTCCCTTTTTAGTTGTGTTTTGAAGTCGGTTCTTTGTTTTTTAAAACAATTTTATTTTTACATTTTTAGTGGTTAGTCATGATATTTTTTAAGTTTTAGCTATAGAGAGCCAAATAAACTTCACGATCAAAAAACCTCTGGCGTATACCAGGCAGGCAACCAATTGCGAGCAAATTGAGCTGTATGCTAGCGAAGCGAGCGCGAAAATATTCACCGTATTTGTTCGAACCGTTTGAGCATAAAGAAGTCCAAAGCAGCACAAATTACATAATGTTTGTTGTGTCAAAACGTAATAGAACCAATTGCGAGCGAAGCGAGCCGGATGCGAGCGAAGCGAGCTATGCGCGAGCGAAGCGAGCGCGAAAATTTTCACCGTATTTGTTCGAACCGGTTGAGCATAAAGAAGTCCAAAGCAGCACAAATTACATAATGTTTGTTGTGTCAAAACGTAATAGAACCAATTGCGAGCGAAGCGAGATATGCGCGAGCGAAGCGAGCGCGAAAATTTTCACCGTATTTGTTCGAACCGTTTGAGTATAAAGAAGTCCAAAGCAGCACAAATTACATAATGTTTGTTGTGCCAAAACGTACTAAAACTAATTGCGAGCGAAGCGAGCTATGCGCGAGCGAAGCGAGCGCGAAAATTTTCACCGTATTTGTTCGAACCGCTTGAGCTTGAAGAAGTCCAAAGCAGCACAAATTACATAATGTTTGTTGTGTCAAAACTTACTAGAACCAACAGCGAGCGAAGCGAGCCGGATGCGAGCGATCCGAACTATGCGCGAGCGAAGCGAGCGCGAAAATTTTCACCGTATTTCTTTAAACCGTTTGAGCATAAAGAAGTCCAAAGCAGCACAAATAACATAATGTTTGTTGTGTCAAAACGTACTAGGACCAAGGGCGAGCGAAGCGAGCTGGATGCGAGCGTATCGGGCAATGCGCGAGCGAAGCGAGCGCGAAAATTTTCACCGTATTTGTTCAAACCATTTGAGCACAAAGAAGTCCAAAGCAGCACAAATTATATAATATTTGGAGTGTCATAAGCCCAAAACATCCTGGGGGAAAGTCGAACGAAGTGGGATAACTCCTAGCGAAGCGAGCCCGTAAATATTTTTTTTATCCGTTCGAGTGTCTAGTCTATTAATATATTATCAAATTTTACATGAGTGAAATCTGTATTGCCGTATGAGCGCGAAGAAGTGAAATAGGTTATCGAGTTATTTGGGTATCCCAAGGGAATAGCAATGACTTTTAAGATAAAAAGTAACCTTCGTGTTATACAAGGTCTAGTCTACCCCCATATCAAATTTAAGCGAAATCAGTGTGTCATGTGTTATTTGGTGAATCCCACGGGAACAGTAATTATTTTCGGGATAAAAAGTAGCCAATGTGTTAACACATAGTCTAACTTATCTTCATCTCAAATTTCATCAACATCAGTACAGCCGTTCGGGCGTGAAGAAGTTATAAAGATTTATGTGTTATTTGGTGCATCCCACGGGAACAGTAATTATATTCGGGATAAAAAGTAGCCTATGTGTTAACACATAGTCTTACCTATTTTCATCTTAAATTTCAAGAATATCAGTACAGCCGAACGAGCGTGAATCTCTCTTCGGGCGTAAACATAACCTAACTTTTTAGGTTTTCCTTCGATTTCCCTAGGAATCCATCATCAGATCCTATTTTGGTGACAATGGGACCAATTCAGAACCATACTCTTTCAATTAAAAAAAGAATTTTGAGAATCGATCCACAAATGGCTGAGAAATCGGTGAACATACATAAAAAAAAAAAAAACATACACGTCGAATATATAACCTCCTCCTTTTTGAAGTCGGTTAAAAATACATGTGATGTCTCTTTAGATAAAAATATAATTGAAATAAATAGCAAAACAAAGCTTATATAGAAATGAACAAGTTATATACGGATTCTGTAATAAAAGGATTCGCCCGCAGGGTTTTTGAAGGAAGCTGGGAAAAAATGAGAAGACTGAGACTTTGTAGTCACACATTTTCAGTATTTTGCCTTTGAAATATTTACTGAACATCCTTCTAGAATATTTCCTGGAGCCGCACTGAGTAAATTAGGCAATATATGTATATGCATGGGTGTCTTAATTTTTATTCTGTTTTTATTATTTTTTTAGTTTACTAAATTTTCGTCTTTTATAAGCTTTGTAAATACTCTTAAGTCCTGTAAAATATATTTTTTTATATATTTAACTTTAATAAATCTCAGTAATAATGTATATGCACATATACTCGTATTATGTGTATTTTCCTTAGTTTCTACTATACGCTTTTCAAATTATAAGGACCGCGTTCATGATGTAACGTCCAATGATTGACTGACAGAAAGTTAAAGCCTTCAGGGATCAACAGGGTCTGCGTTGTCAATTATATTCATTAACAAATCAAAGGATTTTGTAGGGGCTTTAACAGTAACTTACTAGCATCTTCGATTTAGTTATCATGTTAATATTGATCTGGTAAGTGTGAGTTTAATATTAAAATATAAATATGAGGTAAAAACAATACATTGTATCATCACTAACAGCGAACTCTTCTAGGCAACCTTAGGATGAAAAGAGTTGATAGGGCGCGAATAAGACGAGGTTCACAATAAAATGTTTATGTTCACTAATTTGGGTTATCCACAAACTTAAACACAGCCAGCTAATCAATACATAGAAGGTATATCATGAAATGACCCTCTGCGTCTGTCTGTATGTACACAAATGATTTTAAAGCAAGATTCAGAATCAGTAAGATCATTTATTTCGGAATGATGAAATATAAAACGATACAATTAGTAAAAATAATTATCTATTATTTTCCAATTGCACACGATCGGTGTCGGGTCGGGCCTTTATTAATAATGAAATGATATACTCGTAATTGAAAATGATATACTCGCAATTGAATGAATACTGGAATGTCAACATTCAAGTATATGATAATCATTGTTAGAATTTTAAACATCTCTCAGTAATTAGGATATGTTCATTAGGATCCACCTTAATGGATCTGTCAGCTTGTCCAACATCATTACAAGAGGGTGGCAGCACGCCGCCGCTTGCGGAAAACTCGAGTGGGTCACAGAATACCTTTTAGTAGCTATACAGTATACCAATCACATTTTCCCTGCAACATTCTCGCTACCAATTTGTGTTACGGACGGGTTCCGTTCTAGGCCGCAAAATAAAATAAATGGGCAAGTGCGAATTGGGCTCGCGGTTGAAGGGTTCTGTACCATTGTTGTATGGGAGCCCCTCTTAAATATTTATTTTAGTTCAATTTTATAATTTATTTTGGTAACCAATATAATTTTATGTATTTTATGAAAGTATCTAGCACCTACCGTTATTGATATTTATAGCAAAAAAATACGAAACAACACGTTTATAGTATGGGGGGACCCCCTTTAATATTCTTATTTTTTATTTTTAGTATTTGTTGTTATAGCAGCACGGGAAATACATATCTTGTGAAAGTTTCAGCTTTCTAGCTATTACAAATTCTTATATACAGACTGGAGACAGACAGACAGTGGAGGCTTAGTAATAGGGTCCCGTTTTTGTACCCTAAAAACATTGTCCGTAAAACCATATAAATATAAGAAAAGGCATTATGGCCTCTCAAAATTCTTCAGTACACAAAATCACAGTGACTAATTAATTTTGTTTATCGAAAGGCTATATACTGTTGGAGAGGTTTGTTGCTACAGGGCTTTTCTTTCGAATGTTCTGGAATGACAACACAGAAAGCTCCAGACAATTACTCCGTTTGCTTTCTTCCGATTTTATTGGAAGAGCAAATTTAGGAACGACTGAATTTATTTCGTTTGTACATTTTACTTTTATCTCCTGCAAGAAATCGGGCAATGAAAAGATTTGGTAAATACAATTTTAACGTGATTAACTTGTCGCATACACCTATTTGAAATACAAATGTGTAGAGAGTATAAAGAATACGGTTGCTGTATACCGAGCTGTACATAGGCTCATACCAATAAACAGAAACGTATTTTAGTTGTATAAATGATCGTAGGAAAAATCTACGTACAGGGTACTAGTAATGTCTTAGCTCTAAGTCAAAATATAATTACTTGTAATACTTCATTAACAAATGGGCCATGCAAATGAAAAGGCCAGTTCAGAGGCACTTGTATTCAAATAATACCCCAATAAAAGTAGGGTTTATTATTCAAATAATACTGCAATAAATGTGTAACATTAATTACTACAGCAATCCAGATACATTTACACACGCATAAGTTCGATCTACTTACTTAAATAATACGTTCTTTAAACAGGGTTTTATGTGTCGAAAGGACTTTTGAACCGCCCGACGACTGTTTGTACTAAGACTACAACTAAAAGACCTACAAATGAACGGAAAGATTTTGAACACAATAAATGCCCTTCTTATAATTTCAGGATGTGTGCAAGTTCATATATTCGCATCGACCGTTGCTTCGACGATCACTTTAGTTAGCCGAGCTCTGTAATTCCACCGAAAAAACGTTCTAGTGAGTGACTTATTCATTAGGACTATCTATAATGTTATCGTTTTGCTTGTATTGTATTTATTGTAAAGTTTTGCGTTTGTATTGGTTTATATTGTTATAGTGGCTAGTTTATAAGTATTTTGTATGTAAAATTGAGAAGGCACTGGCTTCTGTAACGCAGTTCATACTAGCACAGAAGCCATTTAAAATGTTACTTGCACATTTCAATTAATATACAACGTGTTTGTCTGCCCGTTTCGGAGAATGAAATGGTAAAATATAGGATTCATTTTATTGACAAATCAAGCTTTAGCCAAGTAATAGATTTTTGTAAAAAGCTTACTTAATACATTTTCTTAGAAAAATATTAATTATATATTTTTTTTAATTCAGATTTTTTCTTTATTGAATATAAACTTGCAAATGTCTAACCTTTGCCCATACGTAAGCTATCAAATAATATCTTTTAAAAATCAATATGCCCTTTACATGGTAAGTTATGACAAAATGAATACAATCGCACAAGGGTTGGCGCAAAAAAATATAAATTGGCTGTCATTCCACAATGATGAGAGATTTTTTTTATTAAAGCTTGATTTGTCGATAAAACGAATCATATAGTTTGGCATTTATGTATACAAACACATTGTATATTGGTATGATCTTATATCTTCAAATGAGCAATTCTTGTACTATTTATATAATTGGAATCTCGGAATCGGCTCCAACGATTTTCATGAAATTTAGTATATGGGGGGTTTCGGGGGCGATAAATCTATCTAGCTAGGAATCATTTTTAGAAAATGTCATATGAAAAAAAAAATACCGGTCAACCAGGTACTTTGATTTGATATGTTACCTGAAGGCGTTGCGTGTGCAGCACCCGCTGGCCGTTGAGGTAGACGTGGGCGTCGGGGTGCAGCGGCGTGACCGCGTACCCGCCGCCCTCTGCCGGCGCCACCACGCAGTGCCGCGGCTGGATCGACGGCCCGTACAGCTGCAGGTTCGTGCCGTTGCCGGAACCCACCTGCGAGATACACCCTCACATTAACAACAAAACAAATATAATAAATTAATGGGAAATATATATTTTGTGAAAGTCTCAGCTTTCTAGCTATTACGGTTTCTAAGATATAGCCTGGAGACAGACAGATAGACAGCGGAGGCTTAGCAATAGGGTCCCGTTTAACCTTTTAGGTACGGAACCCCTAAAACTCAATTAAAAAATGTATTAAATGGGGGCTCCCATAAAACAATGGTATGCGCCCAACTCATACTAAGCCAATTATTCATGTTATGTGTGGATTTGCACTCGTTTTATAGTGAAGGAAAACATTGTATGCAAACCAACATGTTCCAGGACCACAATATCCGAAAATATGTGTCATTCACAAGCCCACTTGGCCAGCGTGGTGGATTATGACCTATATCTCGCGCCTCGTGAAAAAATTGGCCGGAGTCCATCAGCGGGAAGGTAAAGTGGGCTGCTTATGCTTATTACACTTTAATGTAAGTAAATAAAACACGTACTCGTATAATGTATACGACTATACAGAAGCCTTAGTACAGCTATAATTCGTCAATTAAGAAAAAAAAATAGAGTTTGTATCCTCTCAAAACCAAATGTCTGTGAGCAGGAGGAAGCCAAATTTCAAATGTTTTCTTTATTGAATACAGAGTTATAGAACTAAGATTATTTTATAGTGTTAAAAATGCCGTGAATTTTAACAAAAAGAATAGTGTAAAAATTCACGGAATTTTTAACAATTTCAAATTCGTGTAAAATTCGATAGGCATTTGACCAACAACGAGTCAGTGACGCTCTGGCATATGAGGAATCATGCCTAGTCTAGAATTACTGGCTCTAAAGGAGGCTACCGTAACATACGATTCGGTGTTTGGCAAACTGATTTTGAAAATTTGTTAATGGTAGCTTACCAAACAAACACCTAAAAATGTTCTACCGTCATTCAAGATATATGCAACACATCCGGAATAGATGTTCGATTTAACCACTCCTTGTCTCGTTGAAGGAATCGGACAAGCGAACTAGCTCTGCATTAGGGGACAGCAAACACTAGTTCTACCAGGTGATCTAAATGATATTGTAGTATTGAACGACGTGGAATAATTTACGTAATATGATCATTTATGATCTTTCGTAACCCACTGGCAAAATCTATTTTAACCGACTTCAAAAAAGGAGGAGTTTATATATTAAGACTCCAAGAATACAGAATTAATAAAAATTTAAAATAGTTTTTTATAAGTACATGAAATAAACTCTTCGATTCTACTTATATATTCTTGATTTGATGTAGGCATAAAATTATTTTTCCCTTGTAAGTTATGATTTTGAAGTCGGTTGTTTGTTTTTTTAAAAAAATTTAATATACTGTCTAATCGCTCATGTCAGCTCCCTAAAAGAAGCACATAACGGTGATGACAATCCTATTTCATATAGATGGTAATCCATGATCCACGCCGGAAAACCCCTGAAAGCCGTAGCGGGCCGTTAAAATGTCGATAAAGTGAAAAGATTTATCGTCGCTCTGAGCTTTCGGCTTCATCCGAGCATCCATCCAATATTTACTCGTTAAATTCTCGTAAACTAGATTTAGGGGCCAAAATTGGTAGAAATGTGGAACTAAACAAAATACAAATACATACATATTAACGTAAAGGTACACAATAAAAATAACGAAGCTTCTGGACTCGTGCTAGTCGTTAGACTAGACCAGATTCCTCTCCCGAAGTTTAAGTTGATTTGTTACGCCTATTTTTACAAGTAATATGTACATATCTAATCTAATTTAAACGCAATCTAAGATAGACAATGGCAACACGAGTATCATGCTAATTGGTCATCAAATATGTATGAAGCGTGCACACCGATCCTCAGGAGAGAATAACTATTAAACTCCCGTGCAAATATATCACGTTATTCAGTTCACATCGGTATGGGTTTATTTTGTTATATGTATGTTATACTTAAGTATTATAATTTTATATTTATTGCTAATTTAGAGAACACTGCAATGGAGGTTAAACCTCTTCGAAACTTTTTTCATTGCACATATCATTACCATAAGTAATATTTTTGTAAAACAAGTAATAAATAAAGTAAAATAAACAAATAATTCGCGTATTCGGTATTGTCTTTTTCGCCTATATGACGATAATGGCGAATACGAATGATGTTCGTTTGTGAGGGAGACCGTATTTGCATGTTCGCTTCTTCTTCTTTATCTTCGCCATTTTTTTACATTTAATAAGCTAACGCTTGATCGCAATTCACCTGATGGTAAGCGATATTAAGATCTAAGGTCGAGCGCGAACAAAACATACCGGTTCACTCTTGCTTTGAAACCGCTATATTATTTTCCCACTAGTTGCGGTACGCACAGCTTGTTTTTAACTTCCACACTATTCTAGTATTTTATATATTTTTATTATTTTAGTTAATAGCAAGAACAGAGATGTGAAGTTCCAGTATTAGAATGTCATGTTGGAGCGAGTACATGAAACGTTCCGCACAAGGACTCAAGATAATTTATGCGTCGATTAAAAATGCACGGGAATGTAGGCTTTGATCACAGTAATGCGAGTTGGCTCGGCCGGTAACCTCGTAACACAGGGGCCGAACACAAAGTAGATCGCGTCTACATTAACGGGAGTAATTCGATTGGCAGAGATCGTGATCTCTCCACTAGACACTGGACGAGTGCTCCGCGGCTAGTTATTGGATCACAGTAATTAAGGAAACGCCCGGATTCCAACGCAAATTACGTTAAGTAGTTACCTGTACGGACCGCGCCGTAACCTACATATTGAAGAACGTCGTCGTCTATAAAAAATATAGTAAAATTTATGACACATTCCAGTTGAAAGCAATATCGATCGGTTGGCCACGTGTTTGTTCCCAACGAACGGCAATTATTAGTATAAACGTGGAAATTAGTGTTCCACATTACCTACTCGGCGTCGAAATATAATTATGTCGTATGGTAACGACTAATTTGGAAATTAAACACGCTAAATATCAAAGCTGAAACTTGCAATTAGCGAGTCTGGTTATCATAAAACGTAATCACTATAAAGCTTTGCAGATATAACCACATTTAATACCTATAACTCACACACAAATTAGGTTATACCTTCGTATGCTATTCAAAAAGATATATCGCGAAGCTACCCGCGCCGCATTAATCCGGGATTGAAAGTAGACTATGTTTTAATCGAGGGTCTAAGCTATCTTATGTACCTTCAACCCGGCCAGGTGATATTCACTAGTTTCCTTTAGAAGCCGATATAGCCAATCGTTCGATAATGTTCCTATCTAAGTTTTGCACTCGGGATAGCCTTTAATTACAGAACATTAATTTTGTATTTGTATTAATGATATCGTGTCAGAGAACACACACATTAACAGATCTTTATTCCTGTAATCTAAAAGTTGATTGACGAACCATATCCTTTTTAGGCTTCCGTATCTAAAAAGAAAAAACGGGGCCCTATTAGTAATCCTTCGCTGTCTGTTAGTCTGTCACCAGGCTGTATTTAACTGTGCTAGCGAGAAAGCTGAAACTATCAACAAATCATGTAATTCCGTTGGCATTATAACATCTAGGTACTAAAATAATGAAATTAAAAAAAAAAATTCGTTACATTAATCTTTAATGAGCGAGCCAGACTTGCACTTGAACATAATAATAATTTTGTTATAAAGTTTAAAAATGAAGTCCGTGCTTCAACAATATCATCGGTCAGTCGGATCAGCCTTTACAGCGTGAGGGAGTAACAAACATCCATCTATCTTCAAAATGTTCCTCATTTATAATTTTCAGTAGGATGTAATTCACAAGGTGTTTGAGGAGGATATTTCCCCGTAGCTTAGATTTAATATGAAACCATAATAACGATATTCAATATATGTATATCTTTCCCGAGAGAGGTAAGGCGGCACAGTCAGATTGTCACTGAAGCTTTACGTTGTGAATAATATATGCCTCGAAACCTGCTTGTATAGAGAAAATCTGCGTTTCTTTGATATTACCTACAGATATTTTCAAATTAAACGAAACTAAAAGCCTGGGTGAGAAAAACCGATTGAATAGATTACATTGATAGTATTTTATTACGTTTGAGTATTTTAATGTAAATAATCACGTTACTTAATACCTTTCTCTTTGTTCAACAGTGATAATAAAACCACTGTTAAACATTATTTTAAGTAACTACATAATCTTTTGTTTATAATGGATATCTGTTTAGCAACTAAAATTACTTTGATTTTGCCGAAATATGGCGCTATTACTGATTATAGAAAACTAGTTTGTGGTAGACTGGATTTTAATTTTACTACAGTATTTGTATTTTTTAATCTAGCTCTTTCATTATAAGTTGAAAAATTCTCGTTTCTTTCTTTCATTCTCGAAAAACACAAGGAAAGAAAGGAGTCGAGCATAGACTTCTAACAAGAAATACTAAATCACAATCGGTTGCTTGTCCAGACGTACAAAATCCGCCCTTAAATGGTTTAGTGTTAGTTACCAGCTCTATAAAATACCACTTTAAAATCGCATTCGGTGGCAATGCAGCCGCGCTCATTCTCTAGGGATGAAAAGATTGTGTGTTATATCACGAGTCGATGGCGAGTCCTCTTTCCTCTGTATTGTCCATCTAATCTAAAGTTGATAGAGCTGTGATCGCAATTCCATCTACGTCCCAGCAGTGATATTACGCGACGGAGGCAAATGGCTACGGAACACCGTATCTACGTTATTTACTCGTTATTAGAAATTTTCGGTTCCTTCTCTAGTATCGAAGTAAAAACTGCTTTATTTACCGAACCGTTTTCAAACAAAGTTTCGGAATATATATTATTTTATTTACCCGCGATAGTACAGAGACGGAGGGCATATATTGCGTTTAGAGTAAGGGATATTTGAACTTGCAAACCAATGTTGTCAATTATCTCTAAAACTACTATTTCTATGCTGTATTCCATTTTTAGCGCATGTTCTGAGACAAGTGGTAACATTTACGATTGGGCACACTAAACGTTTTTTAAAATAACTTATGAATAAAAAGGTGTAACATGTGATTAAAATTTTCAACTACTACTTGTCTAAAATCATAATAATTACTCTTAAGGCTCGATGACATTCAACTGTGCTAGTTTAGAGCTACAAGTCACCGTTCTTTCCATGTCATTAAACATTTTTACAACTTGCTTTTGAGTATCCCATTATAATGAAGCAGCTTGAACAATAGAGAGTCGGGCTAATTAACTCGCCACTCGCTGAGTTTGAAGCACTTGGGACCAGAGTACGCAGCTTCTCAAACACATTGTATCCACAAATTAGCGGCGCCGCAATGCGAGAACCTTTGAAATGCTTGATGCTATTGGCTGCCGAAATCACTTGGGTGCTTGCGGTAGCCAAACATCACGTAACGACACCGCTGAGTTATCGAAACTATGTGTTTAACGAGATCCGAACTCAGGATTCTGATTTGTTTCATCATCGCTGCTAGTGAACTTGTTGCGAGCATTTTTATATTTTGGCAGCTAAACCGAAAATGTCAAGGGTGGAGACTCTTGGCATTTTGTTTTCCTGACTCCAACTGGCTAGCTAGTTAGCGAGTGGAAAGTTTTTACGATATCGACACTCGCTTGCTCGCTAGCTTTTAAACTAACCGATTCAGCTGCTTATAACCAAGCACAGTATCATCGAGCATTCAAGATCACTTAGAAGTTTAACTCTTATCAATAAAGAAACTCACTTGCATAACCAAATAAGTAAGCAAGAGGTATCTGACTTTCCAATGTATTATTTATTTTTATTTTTTCCTGCTAACAACTAGGCATTTGACCAGCAGAGCGCGATCAAAGATATCGAAACTCTGGCCTAAGGTGGAGCATGGCTAGTCTAGAAACTGGCTCTAAAGGTGGCTGCTGGAACTCACTGATAGGCTTTGACCACATTGTCTCGAGTTATATCTTCATCTACCAGATTAATTAATTCTTCTTCTTCTTCCTTGCCTTTTCCCACTAGGTGGGGTCGGCACAGCAAATTTTCCTCTTCCACTCTCCTCTATCAGCCGTCGTCTCTACACTCATTCCTTTCACTCTCATGTCCTCATTCACACACTCCATCCATGTTTTCTTCGGTCGGCCTCTTGCCCTTCTACCAGATTAATTAATTATCTCTTTAAATGTTTGCGTACCTCTACAGCTTCATTGATACGGATCCTGCGGCCGTTCTCGAGGGGCGAGGAGTCGGGCGCGACCTCCAACAGCACCGGGTCATTGCCGGGCCGGCCGCCGGCGCCGGCGCCGCCCACCTTCTTCTTGCGCCGGCGCGGCTGCGCGTCCGCCGGCCGCCGCCGCACGTGGAACATTATGGAGCCTGAAAATAATATAACACTTAATATATGGCAGGTTACGATTCCTGCACAGACTGTTTGCAACGACCGTTGCTTAACATCAATGATCGCTTCAGATCAATTTAGTGTGCCATGCTACAGACGCTACGTATTATATACATGTAAAGGAAACAGCCGAGTGAGTTATCGTAATCGCGACATCCGTTCAGAATGCTGAACATTAGTAACACTGGGATATTAACTACCTGTCTAAACGTTAATCTCGCAACGCAACGTTAGTGGATAATTTCAATTAGCTAATGAAGTTTGCCTGTGTCTGCTGCCATGTAATCACAGCATTAATAAACTGCTTTATCGGTATACAGCTTAGGTAAACACTATCCCATGTTATTACATAGCTTATAGGCAGGCTCTTCACATCGCTATTCAGGGTTTGCTGTATTCGGCAAACATGGATGACGAATACGCAGACATGTAAATACATTTGTATTCGCCATATCTTAGTAATCCTATTATTTTTTACTGTTTGTTACTTCTTCTCGCTCAAAAGGCTGAAACGAATTTGTTGAAATTTGGTGTGACGATAGGTTAGACCTTGGATTAACGCATAGGCTACTTTTTATTCCGGATTGAATATACCGAATACGTCCATACCGATGTGAAGTGCCACCATTATGTTTAGTACTTTCTTTTTTATTTCTATTCTTTGTTTTACTACTTCTATTGGACAAAAGTCTCCCTAATGATCCCCACGCTTTTCTGTACTTTCTATTTATTACAAATATCAAATGAGCCAATATGACGCTAATATACTTTATAATGCATGATTACTAACTAGAAATGTAGAGGTGACATGTTCGCAATTTGTGTTGTAGTTAGAAAAGGTTGACCCTTTTTCCAAGTAGAACACAATTTAAATGCTTGCAAGTACGAGTATGTGATAACAAAGAAAGTTTTCATTATTTCGTATTTATAACGAATTCTCGCCAAAGGTCAACTAACATAAATTATGATAATAAAATAGGTAACACAGAAACGAAAGGATCAAAAGCAAAACAAACAAAGGTAAGGTTTACCGATTAATATGTATTAGGATTCTGAGAAATCATTGAAAAGCTGTAACTACAGTAAGTTTATCTAAAAGGTTCGTGGAAATCGGTTGAACAAGCGTAAAAAGAAACATGTAAACGAATTTGAACATTCTCGTTCTATAGCCACATTATTAATACAAATATGTAACGTAGCTACGCCTGCCCGTTGCTATGCCAAATTAAAATGGTAATAAAACTTACTCTGAAAATACATTATATGAAATAATATTGAGTGTATCATCAAGATGTTTTATCAGTCACGTATTTCGGCAGGTATATGTATGTTTACACACACATATGTATCAAATTGATATCTAAGTGTTCCACTATCCGCCTCGACATACGCCCAAAAGCAATTTCAGATCCCTTATTAGGGACGAAATTGGCTCTTTATTTCGCAAACAAATTCATGTGTAGGTACGATAAACTAATCTGGTAAAAGCGTTGAACCAAGCTTTGAGTATAACTGAATTAAAAGAATAAAAAATTATTTTTTATATCATTAAATTACGAACCAATATTTTCGTTTCACTTTACAAAGTAAAGAAGCGTCTCTGAAGGACTTAAATTTCAGTTTGCGTTACAATTATGTTTTGGAATATATTCGAGAGACTCTCCCGTCGCGTCGCATTTGTGGAGCGCGGATGGAGTTTGTAGAGCACTCGTAAAGCGGACTATAAAACGGCAAACACAATTTAAGAACATCTAAAGTGGCACATTTAGAATTTCTGTGCGATAGGTAAGTGCAGTGGCGCTGGTGAAGGGGTAAGCGCGCGGCGGGGCGGGGGGCGGGGCACGACAAGCCTGTAGTGTCAACATCATTAGCGTCTACATTGTCGGCCGCTCTACTGGAGCTACGAGAGCTACGAGCTACAGCTTTCGTAGCACCCGTCTCCTCGCCAGCTCGATACGAAGACAGCCGCTCCAATAATGCTATTTATTTTCCCAAGATTTTCTTGCAAGTTGAACGAATGTTTTTTTTTTGGCATTTTACTGTATTTTTATAAGGGTTTTTTTATATACTTGCATAGTATATGTGTATGATTGCTCGTGTGGCAATTTAAGTCTTAAATTAGACTCATTTCCCGTTGTCCGATTGAATTCAAATTTGGTACAATTAAGTACGAGTATTTTTGGTGACAATACAACGAAAAAGCATCACGGAGCTGTCCTGATGATGAAGCCAGAAGACGACCATTGTAACTTACTTTTAATCAGATGAATACATCAAATGTGTGCTCATTTATTGGTCTTGGTAAGTTCTTAGGTGCAACATAATATCCAGGATCTGATAATGGACTATGGTAGACAGTGAGCATAGGAACTACTAAACTAAACAAGATAAACCCATTCTGTTAAGCTCATCTAAAAGGTTGTGACAAAACAATATACAAAATCTTGTTTTCTTTTTTTTTAACAAAATAGCCCTACTAAACTTTCTCTATAGCGTACTCTGGTTAAGAGAGTGTATATGTGAAGCAATAGAAAAAAAATAACATCAACAATTACTTTTATATTAGTAACGTTAAGTATTAATAACATTCTCTCTCCCAAGGTATTATCCGCGGAGTTTTCGCTCCGTACACAGCTTGTGAGAGCGCGGCGTCACCCGGCTGCATACTAAGCAGGATCCGTCACACGAGCCCACACTAGTTATTGCTATCGGTGATTGATGTGATCAACATGATCGGAAAAAACTTTAAAAACGGCTTTCTCCTTACCAGCCTCAACCTGTGTGTCATCATATTTTATTAATGCTTTTACGCTTGAAATATACCTATATGGATAAAATGCTAAATGCGGCGGCTCATATTGAATATTCAGGTATTTTTTAAACTTTATTTAGGCTTAAATACTGTGCATAATGTAGAACAGTCTCGTCAGTTCCCGTCACAAAAGACCCATGTCATTTCAATTGGAAACTAGGTCACTAAAATGTATTAAATATAAATTCTCTTTGTTGAACACTCGACTTTGCTCGATGCCGGTTTTGCCATAAAATACGTGAACACAATGCATTTGTATCAAACTGCCTTTATTGCAAGTGGCAAAATCAATAGACGAGTAACTATCAGGTATTCTTCATTAGAACATCAAGTATTGATGAAGTTTTGAAGTAGTTACGATCGACGATCGCTCTGATGTTAGCTTTCCTCGTAAATATTGTAGAAAAGTCATTTATTAAGAAAGCTAATACGAGTACAACACGTCATCAGACTTCTATGAAAAAATAATATACTAGAAAAGCTATAATAACCAGGCAAAGAAATAATTTGTGCGACTGTAACTTTTAATACCTGCGCGAGCCGATTGCAGAGACAAAAGTATATGCAAAGCACATAATTAAGCGAACTAGCCCAGAGCACCTTCATAAAACTGTACTGTGACATAGGTGTTAATTATGTACCTTATAGGGTTCGAGGCGTTGTAACATTCCTTAATAAACAAGTCAAAACAAACACGTCAGCTTTCGTACGGAAACAAACAAACACAAACACCAGCACAATTTCGCATACCGAGAACTATTTCCTTATCATGGTTCCTTAAGCGGGAACTATATGACCTGCTGAGCAGCATATCTGTTTAGTGAGCGGTAAAGGACGCGCGTAAGGCACCGCTTTCATATCGCCGCGACGGGTTCAAACTGCGCGACGGTCTAATTGTAACTGAAGTGTAAGTAAAAAGGCAGAGCTGACCGACCATACAAACTCGCCGCTGTCCAAGCACCGACTACTCTCCTAGACTCACAAGACATATGGACCCATAGCGGCGATTGATAAGCCACGCTACAATCAACGTTCGTCAACTTTGTGGTTTAATTGTGTTCTTCGAAATATTTGCAAAGCCTCATTCCACTCTCTCATTAGCGTATCGAGTGGAGTTCTAAAGCCAATATGGAGCGCTAACGCTAAAGTTCAACTCCAATCCACTTTCTGGAGTGTTTTCATCAAATCATTGAGTGGCAGACGTTAAGGGCTGTTTTTAGGTTTGCATAGTGATTTAAATGAGATTAGAATTTGAAATAAATGTCAAATCGACCTTTACTCATCAGAGTAAGGCAGGTAAAGATTTTGAAACGTTAATTTGACAAATTGCGAGTACCTACATCTATCAGTTGAGACTCTTTAATATAAAAATAAGTAGGGTTTTCCTTCCTGACGCTATAACTCCAAAACACTCGAACCGATTTCCACGGTTTTGTATTCGTAGGAAAGGTCTCAAGCTCCGTCACGTTTGTAGCAAACAAAATTCAGAGAAAATTTCAACTTTGTGTTGAAAAGGAGTACGCCGGGTTTTTAACCGACTTCATGTATAAAAAAATCAAGTATCTAGTGTTGAATGAGTACATTTCGTATTCTCACATTCCATCCACAGATTTCGTTACCATGGTATAGATCACGACAACCTTTGTCATGGAGTTCAAAGCCGGATTAAGGTATTGTATTCGTACATACAAACACCGGCCGCACCCGAGACTTACGTCGCGTGACCCACAAAATTTGTATAATTATCGCACCTGTTGCCCTACAACTAACAGCACACTAATATTTAAATGACCTTAGTTAAATTTTCATGACAACTTGTGTGACTTACCCCTTTTGTCTGTTTAGAGTGCGTGACCTTAGATTTATCTTGGCTATTTGTCAACTTCATAGAGAGTTAATGACGCATTTCTACATACCTCGTATGTACCTATACAAAGTATAAACCAATATAACTCACCTTAGAACTTCACCCAAATTTAAGACTGGTGATTTTGTAATTAATTCTTACATGAAATAAATAAACTGAATTCGGATAACTGTAATATTTTCTAAAATATATAGTCACAAGTTACCTTATTAGCCTTTTAAACACACGCTTTCGCATAATTATACGCTACGCTACGCTTGAATATTTTTCCTTTCTTGATCGTTGCAAATTGACTGTCAAATGCAAACACCAGACTCAACGAGTTAACCCTTTCGGTATACCTATAGAAACGCGTAATAAGTACTACTATGCATCTCAATATACTCACTCATACATTGACGATAGAATTCAGATATCAATCGGTTCGCTGAAACGCCACTCTATACAACCACAACCCTCTGAAGTATAAGACCTCTGGGATGGGGTATACAGGAAAGCTCTTCATAAAGAACCCAAATAAAAAAGGTTTACGTTCTGTATTAGTATGCAATATTTTACATTGGAACATTGGAAACACAATATTATACCAAAGAAAACTTATGCAAATTCTACTCAGTACAGTAGTTTGAGTGTAAAATACTTAAAGCCTTTTAGAAATGAGTTAATAAAAAAATCACGCGTCGCGAAAAGTGAAGAACCGCGCAGAATATTTATGAAGCAACACACGTTTTACGTGTTAGTATATAACTATCTCCATGTGAAATAAAGAATATGGTTTCAGTTCTCTCGGTGTGAGTTCTAAAATGAAGCACCACTCCAACCACCTGACACTGCGCTAGAATTGCTGGGAGAAATGCACTTAACCTCCGACCACGGCCTAGGTCTGTTTATACACATCTATTAACTGAAAACCCCGGCACGTAAATACTGCAGTCACATTTGAAACCGGAATTGTGTCAACTCCGGTTGTCGACGAACGTTCACATTTCAATGGTTATTGGACATTGAAAATCGAATTAAATGTCATTGCACGTGGAATCATATCAGTAGGTGTAGTGATGTATGGGTATAATAAAGGACGATAACATCTAAAGGTGGGTGCAGCGGTATACGGCTCCGGAGTACTGTAGGTCGGCACGCAATGCTCGACGGCAGGCCTTGCGTAAACAATGGCCCGTATGGGCTGGACGCAGCGGACGGACGCGCCTCAACAACTGCCTCGCACAATACACGCCTGTCGCACACGATGTCAACCACGTCTCCACACCAGATCCTAATCTTCAATCAGCCAAGGAAAGGGAGAAAATTATATTGTCCAGTTACTATTGTAGAGCGCGGAGAATGGGCCATTGCACTGTGACCTTTTGTTAGGACGGACGACGGACGTGTCCCGATTTCTAACTGCTGATTTTTTGGAGTTTGTCAGTTTTCCTAAGTAGGGTAGATTAAAGGAATTGTATATTCAGAATTGAGAATTCAGAATTGTATATTTTTCACTTAACATTGGACAAATTGAAGTATGCATAGCTGATTGCCAACCTTCATTAGTTGGAGAGGCACCATAAGAAGAAGAAGAATATTCTGAAACGTATGTGCGCATGAAATAAATTATGTCCAATGACATTTTATTTTTGCGTAATCTCTAACAAACTCATTTATTTCTAGGAAATGTTGCATGCCGGCGCTACACTTGATGTAGAAATATTAAATGCAAAACTGTGAACTCTATTATAAAATCTGTAAAGTAGCACAAGTTTTATCGAAAGGCGAAAACTACATTTAGTAACGATACGTTTCGTTTCTATACGTAAACCAAATTTGTTGAAAATGTTTGTCAGGACCAATGAGATTGACTTACATTTATATCGTTTGTCAGTGGATAGAACTCTACTTTGTATATAAAATTTAGTATAAATTTGTTGCCGAAACCCATTTCATTTTCAATTCACTAATGGATTTTAACGTACTCTAAAACTAACTCTCATGATGAATTAACTCTGAAAGCTATAATTAAATTAAAACCATCTTACTTTTATGCAGGTAATTAAATTATTTAGAATCGTTAAAGCTTATAATTTCAACAAAGTAAAATTTGCGCTTTGCTCTAATTAATATGTATCAACATCGCCTTACACAGATGAATTCAAATTATTTAGTCCATAATGCAGATAAATTACTCACATGATCATGTCATAATGATAGATCATCTGAACTCCGAACACTGCTCTTGTCATGTCTGATAGTGTAGTTTGATTGGGGACACGCGTCGCCACATAATATCGTTATAATAACTTGTGGACATAAAAGCTTTGGGAATTAACTCGTATCTGATCATAATTATTATTTCTGCTATCTAATTTCAACATTCGGAGCACTATTAATATATTGGAAATGCGATAAAAGCAATCAATTAACCACGAACTTGTTTAGATTGCAGTGCTTTATATATTTTAGGCTTTAACTACAATTAAATAATTTCATGACGCACTAATAAACGAATCAACAGCAACAACGGATCCTTTTCATAAATAATTTTGACTATCTATTATACAACTTTAAAATAAAAATATAAGAAATTCCCAATAGTACATTTTGGGTACCATAATTCATATGGTATATACCCTTTAATTTGATACCCATATGACGAATTTGCGAAAACATATGCACGCCGCGATTTAGTGGCGTACCTATCTTTGACCAATTGCCATCAAACATACCTAAGAACACTACCAAATTCAACTTCCAAACCAAAACTACATCAAAATTATTCATTCGTTATGGATTTACAATGCCACCGACAGACACCAACACACACAGAGACACGTCAAACTTATAACAACACATTATTTTTGCACCATTGTTTATAATATACAGTCGTTCCTTCACAAAGGATACTTATTGAGTGTATTTTTATCGTTAAGCGGAGACAGGTGGTATTACGTTGCTATCAGACTATTATGGCCTATGATACATGCATCCTTTACTATTACGCCTATTTTTATCGTAATCGTATGCTGTAAGAACCCGTTGTAAGTAGGCAATAATGCACTTTGCATTTTAAAGCACTTAGTGACCGCAAGAAAAAGTCACGCATTTTTACGCGGATAAAGTAGGTTTACTTTTTGATCACAATTTAGTACTTGACAGAGTTATAAAAAAACTGCTAAATCACCTTATTTATATAAATTTCACTTAATATACAATTCCTATATTTTTGTGGATATTTTCAGGTGTAAAATTCTTGACTACTTTGGTATAATCTGTGACGTCACTGTTCAGAATATACCGAACTATGAAGCCACTATTTGGAATTGCATACAATATGTAAAGAACGTCTTCGTTTGGATGTTTAATTAAAAGTACACCGAGGAACAAGAAGGAAACGATTTTCCTAATATTTGGATTTTATGGCAGTGATGGATCACCAATACATTAAGAAAAAATCCGCATGGTTTTCTCAAAATACATATGAATAAAAGTGCATAACTACAGCCTCATTTAAAGGCACATATAAATATTCAAATTCAATTGTAAAATAACAAAGCACAGATCATTTTTTATTCCACTTCACTTTCTGATCCCACTTTTGATTTATATCACGATAGACTGAATAAGATTTTATTCATGCCGATAAAAAATGCAGCGCCTCAAAAACCATTCATGCGAATGATACTCGTATATTATGCGATATGCAGAATAGAAGTTTAGAATACAAAGTTCGAGATCCAATAAAGATGCAAATCTAGTGTTTGGAGATTCGGACGAGATAGGTTTTGAACTATCTCGTACGGACGTTGAATTCATAAGCCATTGTATTACTCGTATAGCGGAACGCTCAAAACGACGAACAACAAACCAACCGAACTCTGTATTTTACACAAACACTGCTGCTTCGGAAAATACGAGAGCTGAGCGAAAACTTTGAGTAAACTACTGAATTTACTTAACCTTTTAAATAAAAATATGATTGTATTTACTTGCGGAAAGGAAATTCTGCTACTGTCATCATTTATATTATTTTGCTTTGAGCAGTTCTTCCTTAGTACTAATATCATATGTATGTATGTGAAGTATGTGAAAATGGATGCTGGTTACTATTTGATGCTCTAACCGTTAAACCAATTAAGACAAAATTTAGTGTAGATATAGCTTAGACCCTAGATTCTATACAATATCTAGAATCTAAGGTTAATCAAAGAGTCTAGTGTATCACCGCGAGACGCAGCAAGTTTAAATCTAAAATAATCACTGGATTAATATAATAAATCTACTTTATAGAGGTATTTTAACATAGTCCAATTAATGTTTGATGATTTTTTTAAGGCAAAATGTGTTATTAGTGACGTACGTTTTTATTTTCCCATATTGGTTGTTTGGACCGCGATGTATTACGACTAACGACAACATTTCTCTTCTTTGAAATAATGTTGATTAAAATAATAAATAAGCTGGATCAGTCGTGGTTGTTGGGGTTCTGTACCTATGAGGTCAAAACGGGACCCTATAAATCTAAGCCTCCGCTATCTGTCTGTCACCAGGATGTATCTCCGAAACCGTAATAGCCAAAAAAGCTGAAATTTTCACATATTATTATGTATTTCCGTTGCCGCTATAACAACAAATACTAAAAAAAAAATGGTTGCCTGTAAAGTCGGTTTTACGGGCGAAGATTTTACGTGACAACGTCTGCCGCGTGCTGCGCGCGCGGCAGACCGATCATAGTTGAGTGGGAGAGAGACGCAAGGCATTCGGCGGACCTCTCTCTCGTTCGGTGACTCATCGTAACGTTACCGGGTGTTACACTTTTTCATAAGTGACTCCCAGCCGCAACCTAATTTAAGACGTTGTCACGTCAATAAAAATATATCAATACATACAATAAACGAATTAATTTCGTGTTTTTGCTCAATAGTAATAACGGTAACAGGTAGACTCTTTAAATTTTCACAAAATATTAAGTTACAATATTATGTTTGAAAATAAATGATTAAATTAAAATAAAATACATAAATATTTAAGGGAGCTCCTATACAATAAACGTAATTAAAGGCATTTTCCTCGTTCTTCATAACGGCATTTGGTAGACCCTCTAAACATTCACAGAATATGTAATTATATATGAACTTTAAAAACATTATAAATAAAAAAATAAGAGCGCTCCCATACAACAAACATGTTCTTATGCCATTTTTTTAAACAAAGGTACGGAACCCTACTTGCGCGTGCCCGACACTAACTTGGCCAATTATTTTATATCTACGACACATCTACGTAGACACTAATTGACATGAGAACGGGACCTATATAGCTTCATCAGAAGAGATAAATTCTAAGCTGCTGCTGCTACTATTCTCCTTGCATCACTAATAGGTACAAGACCTACGTTAGTGGTATCGACACCTTACACCTGCCAAGCATATTGAAAATCAAAGCTACCGGTACAGTGGTGACCTACTTTAAACAGCTAAAGGCAGAACCATAGATAAAATGTGCTTTTGTATTCTAATTCAGTGAGCAGAAAACATGATCTCATTTCGTATAAATATCACGTTATTATATGCAAGACGAGTATGCTTATTTTAAATAGAGCCGGTTTCCAGTTTTTCGACGAGGCACGAGCGACAGCTTTAGCTTGGTTCCCAGTTGCACCGAAACCTATTTCTTCTTGTTAAGCTTTTACCTATCTCATGTCAGTCTGTAATCCCGCCCATATAACTTATCTTCAAGACGGCCTTTTTCTCCACACGTCCAATGAAGGCAATCATTTGTCTTCCCTAACAAGTCTCGAGGGATTGGCCCCAATAGGTACCAGATAATGTTAAAGGTCACATTACTCCAGAGACCTTTTTTATTGGCTTGCAATAAAAATGCTGTTTATCGCAACACTCCGCGAAATAAAACCGGTTTACAACAAGACACGAGAAGTCTTATCATTTATATAAACGACTTACTAAAGATGGCCAAAGAGCTTTAGCTCTATCTTCCATGTGTAAAAGCTTTGTGTCAAAAAAATTTGTACATTCAAGTTTAGGCAATTTAACATACCTATGCAAACTACAGTTCTAATGCAATATATGTATTTTTAAACTATGGTCACACAGTCAAAAAAGTTTGAAACTTACAGTTCTGCAGCGGGACACATTAATTGCCAACTCACAAAACAATACTAAACTCTGTTAAAAGTAAAGAGTTTCAAGGACGATTTTATATGCATATGGATTCCGCGGAGGAACGGACATCGAACCGCGAAACGAGTTAAAAATACCGGCGCCGGGGCCAGTCGGCCGGCATCTGCGGGCACACCGGTCGGACTACTCCGAGAGCCACATGCGTTTGTTTACTATCGGTGGCGATCGCGTCGGCGGCTGCGGCGCTCCGGCGCGCCGCCGTCCGCGACCCACCAACCTGCCGAAAGTTAGTGTCGTGCAAAACTTACGGCGGATGCCCCAGTCCATGTCGAGGCGCGGCGAGTGGCGGCGCGCGACACGGCGTCTACCAAGCGACTGCCGCGTCCTGCGCCCGCTCGCTCCCATGTATTCCCATTGTGAGCCACGCCGACCATTGTCCGACCCAAGAGGGACCTTCTCGCGGAAATTGCGGACTCGTAGACACATTGCAATAAAACTTCGGTGGATACACTGCCGTGCGCTTGATGGGGCTATTAACCTAGTCTCTAACCAATTACCTTTGAACGATGTGAGGATGACGCCCTGAACTTGTTACGAGTACACATGAGACGTTTATGAACTTTGTATGAACGTATACACAGAGTCAGAAACTTCTTATCAGTGCACAGGCTTCATTAAACAATTAACTGAGAGCGGTTCTTGCACAGCAAGTTCAGATTCCTATTTCGGAGTGAACGTTGCAGTGGAGCTACCGAGGCGTTATTCGGCCGAAATGTTACATGTATTATACGTATCGATGCACAAAGTTACATTGTACTCGTAGGAAGTTGGTTTGACATACGTTGCTCTCGCAGCTTGTATTCAGTTCGCCGGCTCGCCTTCCACTCTGCAGGTTCGGAAACACGGGAAACCTCTATTGGGTAAATTATACAACACCTCCTTAATTTCCTGCTGGAAATTAATCCATGAATATATTTTTCTCAACAGCGAATTTAATCCTGAGATAAGATCACGGTAAGAACGGCGGTGAAATCTGAATAAATAATTTATAATGAAACTTAGTAGGTATAAGAAGAGTGTTTTTATTAAACTTTTTTACTTTGTTGAGAACTTTGTAACGCGCAGTTACAAGTTCCTCATACTTGGCCGTAACTGGGGTACTCAAAACATGTTTTGCATAATGTAGTGTTTTCTTTTAGTTTAAAAAGTTAAATCCGCCGTCCTTCGGTTGGATGCTTGGAAAAACTTTTGTATGTATTAAATTCTTTGTTGAAACGGGCAAAAAATATGGTCGAGCTAGAGTTCGTTAATAATGTACTTACGCGGCGAGATTGTGTTTAATACATTCGCTCTCATTTCCGGCGGACGAGACGGTGGCTATTTCAGTTCAGTGCAAATCTATCAATAGTTTAACACGGATCAGCTTCCTGCGTGCTTGCCAATTACTTGCGTTCAGCGAAAGTTTATACACAATGAATGAAATTCTTTTGTAAAAATTTTACTATTTTGGATTAATTAGACTAGTCTTAGTGGCTTACATAATAAAAAAGAAAAGAGTGAAGATAAATTTTGTAACTGCTGCTTAGAATTTACTACCTCTGTTTATCTACTCAAACGAATTTTACGAAACCTCTGAAACTTTCCCTTTGCATTTTTAAATTCGATTCGTCTGAGTGAAAAGTTGTTTGATTGATCACGGCACAATATCACTTAGCAAATCAAATAGATTCGGGATAACTTTTACTGAATTATTCAAAAGACAAACGTAATGTCGTCTTTTGGGTCAAACCTGGAATTGTAGGCTTTTGTAAGTAAACATGGCAGAACAATGTTTAATTGACTATGATAGTCCCGAACGTAATTTAGTAAAACCAACTTGGGTGTGGTATTTACATAGGTCGGCTTAATATTACCAAGTTTCGCGATGTCTTTTCAATTTGTGTTTAGGTCCTATAATTTGCACCCAAGGGAGTTCTTGGGTCATGTTAACAGTACGATTCGAGACAATTTGTTGACGAAATAATTGTAACTATGACAAAAATACAAACATTATAACTACTGTAACCGACATAACTCGCGTCGTCAAAGAAAAAATTTGAAAGTTCACTTTCTTTTGCTAACACTCATTTGATTATGCAAGTGAGAGGAACTTACTGACATGAACTTACAAATGTCTTCTTTATTGATTCAAGTTATAAGAATAAAGTCAGATAGCCTGTAATATATATATATAGCTATATGAAATAGCCAATGCTTACTCAAATTAAAGGAAATGAAAACAATCACGAACGATAAAGATGAAAACTTGAGATTTCTGGCGTACTCGTATTGTACCGACGTCTTGACCACTTACTAGCCATGGTTCACTTGACGAGAGATGATTCATTTAATAAATCTTTAGATTTCTAAACAACTTCCAAAACTTCTACAATTTTAAACATGAATATTGGCGGCACAATAATGAATTGTGAGATATTTTTGCCTCATTATATGATATTACATTTAAGGGGTGGCTCCCATGCATGTGGAGCGGGGAGGATTTTTTTTTGAACATTTGTTCGAGTACCTACTTATAGGTATTCTGAAATAAAGGAAGGGTTTCTAACATTATGTTTTTATCAAGTGCTTAATATTCAAATATCTGCCTTAACATTTATTTTTTATTCGCAACACATTAAACCTGCTTATTTATCGTACAATAAGCATAACAACAACCCATCGTTCTTGCCTCGGGGGTTAAAAATAAATGTATTCAAAATTCTTGATTCTGATATTGTCTAATCGTAAGCTTAAGAATAGTATAAGAAATTAGATACATTAGTAAAAGTAGAAGAATAATAATTAGTTTGTAAAATCAGTAGTCAATCTTTAAACCATAGGGTTCTCAGTTGCCGTAATTAGACTAAGATATGAACCATATTTAGTTCCGCCACTCGCTAATAGATGGCGCATGGCTAGCATGAAAGTTAGCACGCGGTGACGAGATTCACCTACCAAAATGTAAGATATTTTAGTTTGTTTGAATAAACGCCTCATACGTTCCGGGATTTGTAGTATCATTTCCCAGACTTAGGGAACCTTGTGAACAGGGTCCTCCGAGTCGGAACGTGTTTTGGGTGCGATTCGCACATATGCACACTGGCAGAAGAAATAGTTAAATTTTGTCGTGGATAGTCAATCATACAGCAAGGTGACGCAGAGTTCCAGTCAGTCAATCAATCAATCTTCGTGTGGAAGGAATTCAACAAAGGACAAGTGGCGCCATCTGGTGGAGAGCAGTTGTTGGATATCAATTGGTGAATTAAAAGCAGATAAGTGCCGGATAACTGTGAGTACTGTTTAATTATTTATTAGAAAGAAGTTGAAGACTTAGAAAAATTAAAGTAATGCATGAACTTGTAAAATTTTGAAGTGTAGCTCAGGACTTAGAATAATTTCGTTAAAAACGACGAGACGGGGAACCTATGCCCGATTTCTGAGCGAGAAGATTAAAAGTTCAAACACTTAGAAAATTTCACGCAAACTCGGCTTCGACTTAGAAAATTCACGCAACGTATGTCCGATATTGAGCGAGAAGATTACAAGTTCCAAACACATAGAAAATTACATGCATACTCGACTTCAACTTAGAAAAATCACGCGAAATTGACATTGACTTAGCCAAATTGGCACTTCACTTTGGAATTTGAATACAGTCTCACTAGTTAAAAAACACTTACAAAAATGGAAGGAGATATCAGAGTTATAGAAGACATGAAAAATCAATTAGAAAAAGGAAGATCAAATTTTAGGAAATCACCAAAAGAGAGAATAACAGAACAGTATGTGATAGCTAGAATGGAAGGCTTAGAAGAATTAATAGACAAGTTTTCAAAGAAACATGAGGCAATAGTATCCGGTTACAAGAAAGAAGCATTGGAGAGAAGCAATTACATAGAAAATGACGTATTTAATTTAGGTTATGAAATTTATTTGATGTATAAAGGAGAATTAAAAGTTAGTCTTGAGTCCTTCAGACCAAGTAGGAACATTGATTCTGTTTCGTCCTTCACTAAACAAGAGTCGTTAGTTAAGTTACCGCATATCTCAATACCGGTTTTTAACGGAAAATACTCTGAGTGGTCGTCATTCAAGGATCTTTTCCTCTCATTAATACATAACAACGCCACTCTTGATGACGTGCAACGACTTCATTATTTAAAAACACAAGTGAAAGGCGAAGCAGAACAAGTGATCAAACATATTCCCATTACGCAAGTTAATTATAAAAAATGCTGGGATATGTTGTCAAATAGGTATGATAACAAACGGTACATGTCTAATTGTATACTAAAGCGTCTTTTCAGTCAAAAAACTATGAATTGTGAATCTGCTCAAGCTTTAAAAGAGCTTCTCGATACTACATCTGATTGTATGCACGAATTGTCTAACTTAGGGATTAATATTTCTTCTTGGGATATTATTGTAATATACATAGCAAGTTTGAAGTTGGACGTCGAAACGCGAAAGCATTGGGAGTTACAAGTGAACATGTCAGCTGATGAGTTACCTTCGCTTAATCAGTTTAATAAGTTTCTAGAGACACGTTTTCGCGCGTTAGAGTGTATAGAGCCAACTAAAAATAAACCTAAGCCTAATCAGAACAACGGACCCACGGTCTTACATGTCGCATCGAGTTCCAATTTATCTTGTCCACACTGTAATGAAACACACAAATTATATTCTTGTAGTAAATTTGCCAAATTAGATATAAATCATCGCCAAGAGTTAGTAAGATCATTGAAACTTTGCTACAACTGTTTAAACAGCGGTCACACTGGAAAACTTTGTCGTCTAACCACTAAATGTCGCATATGCAACGGAAAGCACCACACACTTCTCCACGGCAAATCAAACCCGCTTACAGTAGCGGTAGCTGCTGAAGTGTCTGGGAATGAGTGTAATCGCCCGGAACCATCTGTAGAGATGAAGGAGGTCAATATCGCTACCCATGTCATGACAGGAAAGGTCCCAGAGCAGGACTTATTAGCTACGGCTTTGATTAAAGCCGAGTCAGATCATGGGTATCAACAGATATTAAGAGCGCTGCTTGATCAAGGATCTCAAGCGTCTTTTATATCGGAGGCAGCAGTGCAACTGCTGCAATTGGAAAAAATTGCAGTACATAGCAATATAACGGGCTTAGGGGGCGGTCATAGTGATCTTGCCGCGAAGGCAATGGTGATGATTAATATACGATCACTTCATGACCCCACTTTCAAGCTACGGGTCAAGGCCTATGTACTTAACAAAGTAACGTCTGTTCTTCCTGAAAGGAAGTTCAGACCCCCTGTTTGGGCGGAATTAAAGAATCTAAAACTAGCTGATCCGCAATACAATACGCCTAATAAGATAGACATATTATTGGGCTCCGGTGTGTATAGTCGTCTCCTGAAAGGGGGTTTAATTAAAAGCCCTAATGGTACAAAGATTGCGCAGGAAACTTACCTCGGATGGGTATTGTCTGGTCAGGTAGATAGCCATGATGGCAATAGTCAACATTGCCATAATGTAGTTGTTAATTTTCACGTAAAGTCAGACGAAAACGCGTTTCTGAAAAAGTTCTGGGAACTAGAAGCGGAACCAAATTCGTTAACAACTAAAGTCTTAACACCGGAAGAACAACAATGTGAAAAGTTCTTTCAAGAAACAACTCGTAGAGACGAGTCGGGTCGTTATGTGGTACACTTACCGTTTCGCCCTGATGTAGCACCCAATTACGGAGACACTCGCGCAGTTGCTGTGCAGAGACTCAACAGCCTGGAAAAAAGATTCACGAAGGATGCTCAGTTAAAGGCAGACTATAGCGAGGTACTGCAAGAGTACCAGGATCTAGGCCACATGGAAGAGGTTCCAGCTTCAGAGGCCAAACCAGACGTCGGTAAAGTATGGCTACCTCATCACGCGGTTGTTCGGTCGGATAAAACAACGACAAAGACGAGAGTGGTATTCAACGCCTCAAGCCGCAGTTCTAATAATAGTACCACCTTAAATGACACGCTGATGGTTGGTCCGACACTACAACCAGAACTGAGACATACACTAATTCGTTGGAGGCTACATCCGGTGTGCTTAACCGCTGACATTATAAAAATGTATCGGCAAATAAGAGTCGCTAAAGAGGACGCAGACTATCAAAGGATAGTTTGGCGAGGAGACCCCAAATCTGAAATTCGTGATTATAGACTTTTAACGGTCACCTTTGGCACTTCATGCGCACCCTACTTAGCAGTCAAAGCACTACAGCAAGTTGCTATTGATGAAGGTGAGAGTTATCCACTAGCGGCAAACAAAGTCAAAACAGATTTTTACATGGATGATCTTTTAACGGGTTGTCAATCAGAAACTGAAGCAGTGACGTTATATACACAAATGAATGAATTACTCGAGAGAGGAGGTTTCAAACTACAAAAGTGGGCTAGCAATTGCAAAGAGTTGCTAGAAAGAATCAAGGAAAATTCTGGAGTGGACAGAGAATTTGGAGACGAAGACATCACTAAAGTGTTAGGTCTTTCGTGGAATCGCCGAACTGACCAATTTGACTACCGGGTCAAGTTGTCATTCGATTCATCTGTACCGCAAACAAAGCGCAAGATTATTGGAGAAATCTGTCGCTTATATGACCCCCTTGGTTGGGCTTCTCCTTGTGTAATAACTGCTAAGATTTTTATTCAGAAACTTTGGATAACGGGACTTGATTGGGACAGTGAGCTTCCCAACGAGTTGATACAAGAATGGGAACTATATCGAAAGGAGTTGACTAAGTTGGTGGAATTTCATATCCCACGATGGATGGAGACCACAAAAACCGATATTCACATGGAATTACACGGCTTCAGTGACGCTAGTAGCGCAGCTTACGCAGCTGTTGTTTACGTTCGAAGTATTGCAGAGGATGGGAGAGTCAGCAGTCATCTGGTCACAGCAAAAACCAAAGTTGCTCCCATCAAGCAAGTCTCAATTCCACGGCTGGAATTGTGCGGAGCCGTGCTAATGGCAAAACTACTTCTGGAGGTTGCTGGAGTATTAAATGTAGACAAATCAAACTTGCATGCGTGGACCGATTCCACTATCGTACTGGCTTGGCTGAGTGATCACCCCAGTCGATGGAAAACGTTTGTAGCCAATCGTACTTCCGAAATACTAAATCTTTTAGACTCTTCACAATGGTCATATATACAGTCCAAACAAAATCCCGCGGATTGTGCTTCGCGTGGAATTTCACCTTCTGAGCTGATCGAAAACAAATTGTGGAAGTACGGTCCTGATTGGTTACGCGACGACATCATTCCATACGACAAGCCAAAAGCCATTTGTACTAAGACAGATCTGGAAGCAAAGACGATTAAAGTTCATGCTACTACAATACCTACCTCAGGTTCGGAATTAGAGCTCTGGACCAAGTTTTCTTCATTCAGGAAGTTGATACGCGTTGTCGCTTACTGTAGAAGGTTCTTAAGATTAAAGAATGCTGAAAGCAAAATCAAACCTGTTACTTACCTGACTGCAGCGGAGATTCAGGAGTCCCTCATCTGTTGTGTTCGGCAGCACCAAGCTCACTCGTTCCATGCAGAAATCACGGCCCTCCTGAAACATAAAACTATAAGTAACAATAGTAAATTGTCAACACTTAATCCATTTCTAGACAAAGACAAGATTTTGAGAGTTGGAGGTAGAATGGAAAGATCGTACTTACCGGATCATAACAAGCACCCCATGATAATTAGTGGAGAATCGCATTTAGCAAAACTTATAGTGGCAGACGCACATGAGAAAACTTTACACGGAGGTCAGCAATTAACATGTAGTTACATTCGCTCTAAGTACTGGATTACCAATCTGAAAAACATTGTTCGATCTCACATTCATGGCTGCATCACTTGCATTCGATACGCAGCCAAAACACAAACGCAGCTGATGGGTCAGTTACCATCATGCCGATTGACTCCGACCAAACCATTTATTCATTCTGGCGTTGACTTCGCAGGACCGATTAATATCAGAGTCTCCAAGGGGAGAGGTAATCGGTCTTACAAGGGATACATTTGTCTATTTATATGTATGGCCACACGGGCAGTATACATTGATGCCGTATCTGATCTCACATCCGAAGGTTTCTTGTCCGTTTTTAAAAGATTTGTCGCAAGAAGAGGTCGCTGTGCTCACCTTTGGAGCGACAATGGTACTAATTTTGTCGGTGCTTCAAAGGAATTAAAGAACTTGCTTTTCAACGAGCGGTCTTCTTTCAAAGATGATGTCGCGACTTCGTTAGCTAACAACGGCACAGAATGGCACTTTATTCCTCCTCATGCTCCAAACTTTGGTGGATTGTGGGAAGCAGGAATAAAGAGCACTAAACACCACCTGCGACGTGTGATCGGAGACTCAATCTTGACTTACGAGGAAGTTGCCACTGTGTTAGCTCAAATTGAGGCCTGCCTCAATTCACGACCTATTTCACAGATGAGTTCTGATTGTGATGACCCAACTCCATTGACACCAGGACATTTCCTAATGAGTGAAGCTCCGGTTACTGCTCCGGATCAGAACTACGAAGAAGTCATAACAACCAATTTACGACGCTGGCAGCTTACCCAGAGAATGGTGCAACATTTTTGGCGAAGATGGTCTCGCGAATACTTAACTCAATTTTTCCAACGTTATAAATGGAAAACCAGAACTCCTGAACTAAGAGTTGGTGACGTTGTTCTGATTAAAGAGGATCACTTACCTCCCGCGAAGTGGCTCTACGGACGAATAATAACGGTCCACCCGGGTGAGGATAATCTTTCTAGAGTCGTTTCGATAAAACACCAAAACTCAGTGATTCGGCGGCCAACTTCAAAGCTATGTCGCATACCGATAAATTCAGACTGATTGTAATGTTAATAAATAGATAACAGTAGTATGATGAATATAGTATATACTAAGATGAATATAGAAAGGACCATATCGGTCCTTCGGGGGCGGTATGTCTAATCGTAAGCTTAAGAATAGTATAAGAAATTAGATACATTAGTAAAAGTAGAAGAATAATAATTAGTTTGTAAAATCAGTAGTCAATCTTTAAACCATAGGGTTCTCAGTTGCCGTAATTAGACTAAGATATGAACCATATTTAGTTCCGCCACTCGCTAATAGATGGCGCTAGCATGAAAGTTAGCACGCGGTGACGAGATTCACCTACCAAAATGTAAGATATTTTAGTTTGTTTGAATAAACGCCTCATACGTTCCGGGATTTGTAGTATCATTTCCCAGACTTAGGGAACCTTGTGATCAGATATAACATTCAAAATATTATTCTATTCGCAGAACTGTTTTAAATATGACTCGTTCTATACGAGTATCTATAGAGAGATTAAACGAGATTTTCCAGTTCTTCGATTACATATCGCTTCTTAGTATTTCGACTCAGTCTCAAATTGGAGTGAGTTTTATAATCGTCCTTTAAACCTTCAGTATTATAGAACGTGTATAAATTTGTCAAAATAGGCCATATTTTATAATCTGGTTTGATCCCCGCAGCACACAATACAAGAGATTTACATGAACTCAATATTTCGATGCAAATTAACCTTGCATATGAATGACGATCCCAGTTCGCAAAGTCTGCTCAATGAATGGCAGAAAAGATATTATCGTATTTGGGTCATTATTTTTTTGATTACATAATTAGGTAATTAGTGTCATTAATACAGACAGAAAAAAATTTGCTATTATAGTGAAATTGTTCGTTGTACTAGATACGGAATACGGATAGGACCTATAGACATTTGAAGTGGTAAATTTGAGCAGTAAAGCAAAGGGAGTGCTCCTCTTACCCATATTCTGGCTGGTATTTCATTGCCACTGGGAGGAAAAAAAGCAAAAATAGCCATATATTTTATTTAGTATGTTTTTCAGGTTTACATTTACGGGCCTAGTGCCTGAAATAAAGATAAGATAGGATTGCGGAGAAGTGAATTTATCGGTAATAAGCATTCCAACCCCGGCTTCGCACGGGCTATGCTAAGGGATTTTGACATTATTGAATTTTTTGTAAGTATCTCTAATATTTACGGAAACAAAATATAGCCTATGTAACTTTTCCTCTTTATAATATTGGTATTAGATATTTAAGCATTATTTTACTAACCCGTGGTAAAACCAATTGACCCAATCAATATTTTTCTGTAGAAGTCAAAGTAACCATCCTACGTTACATACTCGTAAGTGAGAGTTTTAGTTGTGAACCCGGAAAAGACTTTAATTACTGAACCTTAAAGTTCTAATTTTTGTCGCATTCGTTTGTCATGTGAGCTAGTTCTAATGTCTGTCGTGTGAGAAGATGTACACACACATGTACAGATCTTTATTCCTGAGGTATAAGTCTCAATGAGCGTAACACAGCGTTGTCACATGAGTTTCGTATTTCAGTTATGCCCATTTGGCACAGTCATAGACCACGTTTTTTTTACATACCGAATGCTTTTTTTCTTTTATTCGTGTACTGGATATAGCTGTTGCTGTAGTGGTTAGGCCAGAGAGTCGCAAACTCATGTGGTTAAGCGCCCTATTGGTACGAATGTATAGCTGTAAGAAGTAGTGCCTGTAGCTCGCCTAGCTAAGATGATCTGACGCAATCATCGCAGCTAAGCAATGGTCGATGCGGACGGTGTTAAGCCACTTGTATGTTGAAGCACCGGCTCCCGGTATAAACACATTTTCGCCGCAACTGTTGACATACCGGGAGCCGGTGTGGGTAAAACTAAAACTTTGAACTTGACTTTTTCTAACAGATAACACAAACTGGGCTAATGTCATTCAACATACGAACGGTTAGAGAACAAGACTCTCATTATGAAATTTAAAAAAAACCGTGGGTCGGATGACACGTTAGATTTTGGTCCCGGCTGTTAATCTTAGTACAAGCAGTTACCTACGGGCGGCTTGAAAACTTTCGACACCAGAGGGCTACTTAGTTCACACAAAGAAGAAGAGGGGGAGGGGTGTGAGGGGTTATATTATTTGTCTCCTCTTCATTCAACAGACCTGGCGCCCCGAGCCGACCGCCGCCGCAACCAATCGCTCGGTCCAAATGTAAGCCGTTACTTCATATTTATCGCTCAACGGTTACACAATCAGTTAACATTGCAAATTGTTCGGGCGGAATGTTGTGAAAGCTTTTGTCAATTAATATTTCAGATCGAATTTAACCATTCAACTTTTACGAGTGATTGCTATATCATTGATAAGCAATAAATTAAAATAATAATAACATTCGGAATAAGATTGCAAGTCAGTGTGCTTATTTTTTTACGACTTTTTTTAAACCTCCGACACTTCGTCTAAGGAAGAGTATACCTAGTGTAAGCGATGCAGCGTCCTACTGTCGCTAAAGGGTGCGGGTGCGTAGTGTCCGCCACGCAAGTTAATAGAACACCCTGTAAACTTACGCCGAACACGCGCTGGTACACCCGCTGCGTACGTATAGGAAGTTGGTAGTGAGGTCCTTGTACTAGGTTTGAAGCAAACACTGTTTTATAAAAACTCTTAGAAACCTTTATTTCACTGCAGTATACAATGCACTTACTTATCACCAATTTGTATTTACTTTGCACTTTTACTTCACTTGTTGTCCGTACGAGTTCGAAAAATAAACTGACCCAGTTCCCGCAAACACTCGCCTATTTATACTAAGAATTATTTCCAGAAGATTCGCCTTCTAGAAACATCTCAGAAGCTACCGAAGCTCTTGTCATATCGAAAACAACCTAGAACTCTCTATGACATCACTGCCGCCTGGTGGCGAGTAGCGGAACTACTACAAAATATACTTTTTCGTCAATATCGATACCTATAGCGACATCTATGGACGAGTAGCGGTACCTGCTATTCACGCACACTAATACCAGTTCACGCACACATACACATGTCCATCGCCAACATCCTCCCCCTCGTGCGCGAGCACCATCCTCTGGCTTGGCGATGTTGTTGCCTGTTCTTGCGGTGAAGTCGTCGCTCATCCCTTTGTCTTCCGATAGATGTCTCGTCGGTACTTTCTGTGGCTGGTCTACGAAGACCTGGCACCATAGTCATCGATGCCCTGTCGCCCGTACCGCAGCTCGAAGTCCCATGCTGGTATATTCGAGCGGCCTTCTTTTTGATGCGAAGATCTTTTCCTCGGAGCTTGTCGTCGGCTGGATTATTCTTCGCGCAGATCCATCCTTTTTGAGCAGACACATTTGCGCAGGTCGCAAAGTTGACTTTTTCTGATGCCCCCGAGCCGCATCCGTGTAGAACCCATCCGAGGTACGTGAGAGATGCGACGGGCTGATCCTTTTTCCCTTGCGCGTTGTCCTGGAGATGATCAACTCCCAATTGTCTTGCCCGATAAGCAACTTTGGTCGTTCTTCCTCATAGCACAGCTTGTCTGTCAGTTTGTCAAGGTGAGGATATTTTCCGATTGACTTCTTATCCACCACCTGCGAAGTGAGGTGTAACCGGTCAATCGTTCTGGCCACGTTCAAGTTCTTCTTTTTATCCTGATGAACTCCCTTGATCTTAAAACGTAGCTTCATGGAGTTCCTCTTCGTAATGAGCTTCCCACCGACCGTTTCAATCGTCAGAGGCTCTGTCGGTCCTCGAAGCCCCAGTTGGTCGGCGATCGAAGATTCAAGTAGCGTAACCGTAGACCCTTCATCCAGTAAAGCCAGAACTCTTGCACTTCCCTTAGGTCCGTAGATGTTCACTGGCACCATCTTCAGGTAGGCGTTCGGTGCATTCGTTGCGTTGACGCGTAGCATGTTATTGCTGACTTCCCCCTTCTCTGTAGCTGCGAGTCTCTGCCGGTCTTCATGCAGCAGGTTGTGGTGCCATTTCTTGCAGAATTTGCAGGCCGGTCTGTTACAGTTCTCCTTCCAGTGTCCAGCTTGCAAGCACTTGAAGCATAATTTGCTCTTCTGCACAATATCCCAGCGTTCTGTCGGTGTGGCCTCCAAAAACTTCTTGCACTGGTACAAGCGGTGGTCATCTTCACAATGAGGGCAGCGTTCCTTCTTTGTAGGATATGTTCTTCGTTCTAGTGTGGCATGGGAGTACTCTTTTCTTCCTTCTTGTCTTCTTCTCGTGACCGTTTCCTGCATAGCATATGGTCCACATCGGTCCGCTTCCAGATCGAGAAACTTTGCAAGAAGAAGCAAATCGGGTTCCTCGTCATCAGCTGCGTAGTCAAACCAGCGATAACGTAGCACTGCAGGCATCTTATCCACAATAATCTTTACCATCTCCGGTGACTGCAGGTACTGAGGCTTCTTCATACATTTCACTGAAGCCACTGTGTTATTCACCTGGCTTGCGAATACACAGACATCCCTTAGATCTTCACTTAATCTTGGTAAGCTCCTTAGCTTCTCCATCTCAGCCAACACTAAAGCATCTGGTCTTCCAAATCGTTTCCGAAGCGATTCCATTACATCTTCAGGCTTGCAATCGGAATACAAAAGACTTTTCATTGCCTCTCTAGCTGCTCCTTTGATGGCCTTTCTCAATCTTGTCATGTTTTGAATAGGTGAAAAGTTAGGTGCAGTATCCTCGTAGACTGTCTTGAACGCCAACCATTCACTTGCGTCTCCGTCATACATAGGTAACTCGTACATATAGCTAGGTACAGTTGCGTTCAACGTAGCAGTCTTAATTGCCTCCATAATCGAATTGACAAGCGTCGTAATCCATCCGGTGTCCGACATCATGCTGTGGTTTTCCTTGGTTGGCATCTGTTCTGGTCGTGTAGACCGCTGTCCCTTCCTGGACCTCCGCTCAACCGAGTCATTGACCCATTCCACCACAGACTCATTCCTCGTCTCCAAGTCGTCGTCATCCTCCAGGATTAGAAGCTCGAGCTGCGTCTTGGCCAACGCAGCTGCTGCCTGTGCTGATTCCACTTGACGACGCTCCAATTCAGCCCGAAGTTCCAATTCCTTCCTCCGCTTGTCAGCAGAGGCCACTGACGTAGCTCTGGACTTCGGTCTCGTGTGATGTGATGCATTTGGATCCACTGGTGCAACCATCGTTTGCTCCGTACTTAACTGACTGTTCGTACTTTCGTGTGACGTACTCAACATGAAAGTGCCCTCGGTGGTGGTACCGGATGCAGTTGCCGCCAACTCTTCATCAGGCGTTTTCCCCTGAGCAACTGGTTCCCGATGCTGTCTTGTGCGAGGCATCTCGAACTCCGGTAGTTCCACGCTAATTCACACACTTAAGACACTGACTTCGGTCACTTGATTAATTAGTTACAAACGTCACACTACACGACACTCACTAGTCCGGTTGTAATCAACTTCCAACACGCCGCGCTGTTAATCCGTGCCGAAGGACCAGTTGTAAGCGATGCAGCGTCCTACTGTCGCTAAAGGGTGCGGGTGCGTAGTGTCCGCCACGCAAGTTAATAGAACACCCTGTAAACTTACGCCGAACACGCGCTGGTACACCCGCTGCGTACGTATAGGAAGTTGGTAGTGAGGTCCTTGTACTAGGTTTGAAGCAAACACTGTTTTATAAAAACTCTTAGAAACCTTTATTTCACTGCAGTATACAATGCACTTACTTATCACCAATTTGTATTTACTTTGCACTTTTACTTCACTTGTTGTCCGTACGAGTTCGAAAAATAAACTGACCCAGTTCCCGCAAACACTCGCCTATTTATACTAAGAATTATTTCCAGAAGATTCGCCTTCTAGAAACATCTCAGAAGCTACCGAAGCTCTTGTCATATCGAAAACAACCTAGAACTCTCTATGACATCACTGCCGCCTGGTGGCGAGTAGCGGAACTACTACAAAATATACTTTTTCGTCAATATCGATACCTATAGCGACATCTATGGACGAGTAGCGGTACCTGCTATTCACGCACACTAATACCAGTTCACGCACACATACACATGTCCATCGCCAACACCTAGCCTGGATAACTGATTCTCAAGGAGACCGCTGAAACACTGTTAGGTGCAGATTTTCACTTAAGGGTGGTTGCTAGTCCGGCGAGCACTAGTAAATGCCCTACCACCATACTATGGTTTCCTCACGATGTTTTACTTCACCGAAAGCTCAAGCTCATTGGCGGGGATTGAACCTACAATCTTCGGTAGATGTGGCGAGTGAGCTATCATCGCTTCAAAGAACATATCATCATCTTCCTTTGTCTCCACTCACTGTTATGTTCATACAAACGTTTGTATCATTTGGCGGTGAAGGTACAATGCCCCACAACACAGGGTTTTCTCTAGTGTGGGACATACAGATCAAATTAAACTGAAATCGTACATTTTTAAATATTGAATAAGGTTGTCTTTTTACTGTCATAAAATATTGTCCGTGTTTACTGGACAAATAAATACTTTATTGCAAGCCTGATGGGCACGTTTGGGTGGCTTAATTATGTCTTTAAAATTTTTGTTTTCGTTATTATTATTTTTTTAGTTTACAAAATTTTAGTTTTAACTATGCTTTGTAAATATTATTCTTAAACTATGTTTTAAATTTATTTTTATCACCGCTTGTAAAATAATAACTTTATTATTATATTATTACATATAAGGAAAGCGTAATTCGCTAAGTATCTACGTTTGTAACTCCTTCACTCTAAGACTGAATCGGTTTGCGTGTTTCAGTAGCTTAGATCTTATATTGACACATACAGCTCACGTACACCAATTACGGATTAGTGTATGTACCTAGGTAACGCCACGGACCGCAACTAGCATATACCTGCTCGTACATTTAGATAATTCAATTGAACTATTGGTCTACATAATCTCCTTACATGTTTGATTTAATTGTTGTCCTTAGATGTTTGACATAGTTTGATGTCATCGAACATAAGACAGATCAATCCAGGTCGAAGGGCAGCAGTGCATGTGATAGATGCGAGATAGATAGAAAAAAAAATACCACTATTTATTATTCAAGACTCACACACACTCACACGTCAAATTTATGACAGCTCGTTTTTGCGTCGCGGGGGGTGTTTTAAAAATTAAATAGAATTATCTAGATTGACTGATCATCGAAGTTAAGCAACAGTCGATGTTGACAGTCTTTGGATGGGCGACCATGCACAAGACAGTCTTTTAAAAAGTAGTATTTTCATTCATGGGTCGGATGACATGTTAAATTGAAGGTCGCGGCTGTTATAATTTTAGTTTAGGTAGTAGTTAAGCCAAGTCAGAGGCCTTCAGGGCGGCTTAAAAATTCTCGACACCAGAGCTCGACTTCTCAGCTTATACGAAGAAAAGGAAAAAGGAAGTCTTATATTTGGTGAGAATATGGGCAAATTCTTTATCATAACTTACCAAAATTGTTATAAACATTCTTAGGTATTTTCTTTAGATGGCCTAAAAGTTATTTTTTTAATAACTTTAACCGTTTATAACGATAAAATTGGAAATTCAAGGTTTTGCCCACAACTGCTGCGCCTTAAAACCTGTATTAGAAGTAACTCCTATAAAAACTAACATAAAAAAATACAGGACATTATATTATAGGCACTTACTTCGTGTCATATTCATCAAGGCAAGCGGGCACTCGTCGTCCTCTAGGATGTATTCCGTGTTGTCAGATTTGTCCTCCTGATGACAGAAAATCAGTTTTAAAACATGCATGTGTTGTGTAACATGTAAACTCATAAACTCATTTATTGGTCTAACTATACAATTACATGTCAGAATTATTTAACAGATACATAGCATAAGCATAAGCAGCCCACTATAAGTTCCCACTGCTGAGATTCGGGATCTTCTCTCATGAGGAGAGAGATACATAATCACAAACAGATACATAATCAAAATAATGCATAAATTAATAATGTAACAATTTTACTAAATATACATATAGAATTACAGTATTAAAGAACTTTAGATTATACTCTTACATATCTAAAGCCTTTCTTTTTGTGATGTCTATGGCATCATGAATAACAATCCTAGGGAACTTTGTATGAGAGTGTTTGTTTTTTATATTTGTTTCATTCACAGACATTTAAGAGAGTAGCAGACCAAACATTAATCCATAGTTATATCTATATTGATGGACATGATTCTTTATCCTTTTTTTACTAAGCGATAAACCGTATAACGTATCTCGTTCTGTCACCTGTTGTCACATTCACTCATACATAGACAAAGTTTGACGCGTGGCATGCCGCCATATTGATAAGCAACATAACTGTCAGCAAATGGCAGAAACTGACAGCTCAAGTGCCTTATAATAAGTCAGGAGCGGATTTAGGAACAAAGACGAAATTATTTTTTGCTGTATGTAAAATATTTACCATTGAATTAATTATCAAACTCGTCGGTGTTTAAGTATATCGCAGCCAAATGATTAAATTGACCGTTGAATCAACCGCCAAACCTTTTCAGTAAACGGGACTGTTATATCCTTGAACCTAGAAAGCTGACATTTTGCACAGAGGTCCCCATTATAATGTAGACAAGGAACGAGGAAGGATTTCCCATGTATATTTCCCGACAGCCGAGTGGGCGAAGCCGCAAGCAAAAGCTAGTCGTTAGATAATACCGGCAACCGGTCCTAGTTCGGCCCTGTAAAGACGACATTCTCTATGTGTGCGTAATGGCTACGCATTTTTTAGCGAATGTTTGGTCTGCTACTCTCTTAAATGTCTGTGGTTTCATTGTAGAGTTCTTGTTACAGTTCTTAATAAGCTAAAATTTACAAATTAAGGAGAAGAATCAGCGAAAACACAGAGCGAGCGTCGGGTCGCCTTACGATCCGCATGGCGAGAGATCGATCCCCGCCAACGAGCTTGAAGTTTCGGTAAAGGAAACATCGCGAGGATACCATAGCATAGTGGAAGAGCATTTTCTGATGTTTTTCTGGCTAGCTGCCTCCCTCAAGCTGATAATCTGACACTTAACAGCTAACAGTGTTTCAGCAACCTCCTTGAGAGCCAGTTATTCCAAACTTGCTCCACCTGCGAGCCCTGCTGATCACAGGCCCAGCTGTATAGTATAAATAGGTTTAAGAAACTTTTTAGGGTTCCGTAATACAATTTTGTTTCGCTATATTAAGCCATCCTAAAAAGTGTAAAGGTCATTTACCATTAACCCTCTACACTACCACTGCTAGAACTCGGATCTTCTGTCGGGAGAAGATTGGCATATTTGCCATAGCCAGCATGCTAGCTAAGATTTTCGGATGAATTCGGCGGAATTCGGATTTAGTGGTCCTCGGAGCTTGTGTGTTTCTTGACCCACCACTTGAGTAACAATACACACACACAAACACACAAGTTGGTTGAGAAACTATTCTTTGATGCCGGGGCAGATTTGAACTGGGGTATCGGATAGCCAAGCCCACACTCTCAACAGAGAGATATAAGATTATTTTGTATATACATATGTTTTAGGAGTACTTTCTGTTTGTATCAATACGGAATGTCAGAGTCCGTAGAGTACATTTCATTAGCCTGCTACGGGGCTTATGAAATGTGGGGCCTTCAGTGTATTTAACTGTAGAGTATAACTCGAGTCAATAAAGAAAACATTTGAAAGTTCATGTCCTCTCACTTGCAAAACGAAATGAGTGTGAGCAAGAGGTAGCGAGCTTTTAAAAGGTTTACATATCGATACCCTAATTTGCAAACCTACTAACTCTTCTGCAGATTTTTTACTGGAGAGGCTCAAAACGTCATTGTATTTCATTTATTATAATAATAAAAATAAAGCATAGTTTTTCACGGGATTCAGGTTTTTATTTATTGCGTAAAATAAAAAAATACAATGAAATTTCGAGCCTCTCCCATAAAACACCCGCAGAGAGGAGTTAGTAGGTCTTCAAATTAGGGTATCCATAATATAATTTATAAATTGTATGTACCTGTACGATGCAGTACTGGAGCGGGTCGTGGTGCGCCATGCCGTACTTGTCCAGGGTCTCCCGCAGCACGGTGGCGGCGGAGTCGTTCACAGACAGCAGGAGAGTGATGTACGCCACGTCTGGCCGGAGCACCCCGCCGTATATCCGCAGGGTACCGCCTGGGTGTGATAAAATTATAACATTTTTTTTTTTTTATATTGCAAAGGTTTTTCTTTACTCTTTTACAGCTAGGCATTGATTGACCAGCAAGACGCGTAACCACACGAGTTAGCGGCACTCTTGTTTAAGGTGGAGCATGCCTAGTCTGGAATAACTGCCGGATTGCGCTGTTAGGTGCTTGGCGACTGTTTTTTAGCTTGTGTTTGGTTGCTAGCTATGTGAGCACTACAAAATGCTATGAAAAATATTAAGGTAAAAGTTGGCGCGTGTATTTTTGATACTTTGTTAAGCTTAAACCGTAGAGCCAATTTCAGTAAAATTTTGAATGGCGATAGGTGAGACTCTGGGTTAACAAGGTTACTTTTAATCCAGACTTACACGGGTTTTACCGCGGGACGCATCTAGTAAAAAGAAACTGCAAAAGTTTGAATTAAAGTAGTTTATATCAAATATGCTACTTTTTATTCCGTACCACCTAGTAAACAAATATATTTTCTCTGAAAATGAAGTGATCAAAGCTTTCCACCTATAAGCTGCCCTAGAAAATTTCACCAGTGAACTTATAACAAATGATTCGTTTTCTACGCTGCTTAGGTCTTTACCATGTTTTACATGTTAGCGTACTGACCAGTATCGGGGCCACCATCTTTGGATTTGAACTGCTGCAGCTTCCGACCGAGCTTCTGTTGCCGCCGGCGCCGCATCACCGCCTCGGGGTTACTGATGCTGCGCATGAACGAAGATTCTGGCAACTCTGGAAATAAGGAAAAACACCAGCTCTCAGTTTAAATACTTTTTTTTACATTTTACAGCTAGACATTTGATCAGTAGGGCGTGTAACACAAGTTAGCGACTAAACTAAGGTGTAGCATGACATGTCTGGAATAACTGGATTTCAAAGAGGCTGCCGGAACACACTGATAGGTGCAAGGCGACAGATTTTTCAACTTGAGGGTGTTTTTTTTTTCGCGTAGAAAACGCACACTTACTTATTATTAAAAGTTGGAATGAGTCCAACAGTTTCGGTGCTTGAGGGGTTGCAAGCCTATGCCTAAGCACTATGTAATGACTTGAAGAATAAATTCATTTTTAATTATTATGTATTTCTAAGCAGTATTTACAAATTTTGTTTCTAAATCAATTTATAGCTACTGTAATTTTTTGGTTACTAGTTCTAGTTCTGTTTCTTACTAGTTTACGTACTCTTATGTGTCAAGTACCAAGGCATACCTAATAGTAGTGCTAAGAAAGTCTTGCCCTAGGCGCTTATACTTGCATTTCTTATAGCTTTATACTTTGTTACTTACATTGCTTATAGCTTTATAGCATCATCTAATTGAAATTCAACAGCAGTAGCCAAAAGATAGCTGAAATGTAAATAAATGCATGTAATGCAAGTTACCTGTATAAAGTTTTTCAGCGACTGGTCTGTTTTCATCGTTAGTATCGGATTTAAGTCGGGACAGCTTCTCTTTCTTTTTCAGTTCCTTTTTCTCGCGTTTCGACAGTTTTCTCTTGAAATTTTGGTCTCCTTTATCACTCACAGATGAAGGGATCTGAAATGGAATAATATTTTATTGAATTATAGAGACATTTAGGTATCTGATCAGTCTGGTCTAATAAAGATAGAGAGAATGTGTGACTGTCAGAAGAAACCGGTCTCTCTCTTTCCGTGATTACTGATAGTTTATAATACTCGTAGTTTTCGGTAAACGTAGACAAAACATGCTCAGGTAAAATACAAAAAAAAACTAAAGTAAGGAAGCCCTAAGATTAAATAACAATATTATACTTCTAATACTAGATGCCAGAATTAGTGTCTATATGCTGACACAAAAGATAGAACAAACTTAATTCATTATACAACAAATAAAATCTATTAAATGCGAGAGAAATGATCTACGCATTTCCAACAGTAGGTATTATCGATGCATGTGAATGAAACCTTGAATGATGCCCGTAACATGCCAGGCTAGGTAACCGCAGTTATGAGTTTAGGAAGCCTTTGAAGGATTTCTCTGAATGCTACTTAGGCCACAATGGCCTTTGTAGTACAACGGATTTGCTATAAACCTACATTCTTTCCATTGTTGTTTACTACAGTGGGGAATACTTAGTAAATACAGTTTTCATTGTTTGACTTATTCATTGTAGAATATTGCTCCAAATGTTCTTTTTGAAATCGATACATCAAAAATCGCGTTTAGAATTGAAATTTAGAGTAAACCCCTGACTCATCTTGTAGTGCTAGCCATCTTGGATTTAAATATATTAGAATATAATATGTTCTCTACGAATCAAGCCCTTTCATTTGACACTCATACTGAGACGGTTGTATAAAAGTATAATATAAGTAATCCGCTATTTTGTGGCAGCCGCCATCTTAGATAGTCGAGAGTAGAGTAGACTAGGAACTAGTTATTAATTAATTCATTTAGTATTTCAGAAAAATCCATAAAATTCAAAACTCCAAAAATCCATAGAGTTATGTTTCATGAAACATAACCAAGAGCACTTTCGACTAACACACCTTTCGAACGAACATTAAATCAAAATCGGGTCATCCGTGACACAGACATGCTTCAACGTCAAGCACCCCTTGGTTTTTGCGTTGGGGGTAAGAAAGGCCATAATTATTAGCTGTAATATAGCGAAAAAATAAAAGTGAGTAACAACCTCGTTGTCAGTAAGGCACTTGAGCAGGAACCGTCCCTCGCGATCGTCCGCGTGCCAGTTGAGTTGCACCAGCAGCGGTTTCTCGTGCGGCTCCAGCTTGCGCTCGTCGTCCGGCCCGTGCGTCTCCCACAGGGAGTACGACGGTATGGACAGCATCCGCATGTCCGGGCGGAACTTCTCGATCAGCGTTTCTGGAACATTCATTGAACTCCTGTTTAATATAAAAAAGCGAGTGTGGCTTGGTAAGTGAACGTCTGCTTTTTAATGCGACTTCCCTTGATTCGATCCCAGCTTTGCAAGAATGACTTATTTTAAAGGGATTGTGTGTATTTGCACTCTACAGTGAAGGACAACATCGTGAGGAAACCGACATGTTTGAGGACCACAATATCCAAAGACGTGTGTCATCCGCCAACATGCACACGCCAGCATATTGACTCTCCTCCAAGATATTGGAGAAATAACTATACATTTTTAATATCATTTGCAATCTTTACTCACAGGCAATCGTATATCACAATATGTACGAGTACCTTTGTTCCGCTGGGAGTTACAACCGACTCGAGTAAATAGAACAAATAACTAAACAATCACACATATAATTATCTCGGCCGCATTATCTGAGCGTCTGAATATGTTATTGATTTATTTGCATAAAGCAGTTCCTGTTCACGGCAGAATATCATAAAACATAATGAGTACATGTACAGGAAAATTACATACTTTTTGTAGAAATTACAAGGTTCGTAATTTTCGCTCTCAAATTTAATTCATTACTTATATGAAAAAATAAAAATAAGTATTAACATTAGATTTAGCAGTTAAGCTTTGTTTTTATTCATTTAAAACAACTATTTGGAATAAAAAAAGAAGCTAAATAATATTGTAACATATGCCAACGACAATGTTCATATTATATGCTAATATTGCACTTACGCAAACTAATATCAGCAAACCGACTTACAAGCACCGTGAAAGGCGACATGGGAAACACAACACGACATTGCTAAGCCAAGATATTCCGCGACGTCCGACAGTGCATGGGAACATTTACTTGAAATCATCTTTACAATCTTGGCAGATATCATCAGTAAGGCTAGTAGTACAAGTTTTTCAAATACGCAAAACTATAGTTTTAGTTTCGTTTAAGCTCATTGGTGGTACTGAACATGGCATCATTTATTGTCTATGGAAGGAACATAAACGAAACAAAAAAGTAATTTTACGGATTTAAAAAACTTGCACCATCCTAATTTTGGATAAAAAAATTGTTAAAAGGATTTATATGTTGAAGAAATAAGTACTCAAATGTCGCCTCTAAGAAAGAGAATAGGATATACAATAAGTAGGAACCATACTTGCTAATCAGTGGATATTCTTTACATTCTTTAAATGTAGAAGTGGGATCCTGGATTCTTTACAGGAGAAACGAAGAAACGAGAACGTCCTTCTGCTTTCCAAGCACCATATTTAGGGGCGAGTGTCACACGAACCGGCGCAGAGGAGATCCGCGCGGCGATTTTAATAAATTATTATTACTATAGAAGTGTAACCGTTTTCTACGCGAAAATATTAAGATGCCTTGAATAGTTTACAAAGTTTACAAATTATAGATATAGAAATATTACCTATAACGTCGCTGGCAGTGGCATCGGACGCCACCCGTATGCACTTGGTTGCTATCTTCTGGCCGGAGTCCTGGAAGTAGAAGCGCATGACGCCATGGAACTCCAGGTTCTGAAATTAAATATCATCATAGTTAATAATTCGCTTACTTCTTTTTCTTGTATCGAGCCAAGTGTATAAAGTTTCCAAGCCCAGACCCTCGGACTTCTCAACAACTGCTCGTTCTGTTGCCGTTTTCTATACTAATATTATAAACAGGTAAAGTTTGATTCTTTGTTTGACGCGAATAGGTTCCGAAACTACTGGACCGATGTGAAAAAACATTTCACCGTTAGGAAGCTACATTAACCCCGAGTAACATTTATTTTGTTTCTTTTTACAACTTGGATTATTTTATAGCCCGTGCGAAGCCGGGTCTGGCTGCTAGTACTGTTGTAATAAGAGCAGTTTATCGTGAATATTATTCTAATACTTATACATATTTGTATACAAAATTATTATAAAAGCGAAAATTTGTGATTATATCAGTATGAATATAGGTAACTTCATCATGCTCAAACGACTGAACTTTGGTATGTGCTACTTATGTGATTATCTAGACTAATTAATATTTTTAAGATAGATGATACGTTTGCGCTAACTCACCTGATGTTAAGTGATGGAGCGTGCTTGCCTAGAAGAAACTGATTTACTCTCGCCTTGAAGACAGTAAGGTTATAGTTCAGAAAGAACAGGGATTCCGGAAAAGAGTGCCACGGTTTAATTATACGAAATAGATTTTCCACAATTTATTTAGTAGGGCTATACTCTTACTTCGTACAGACCTAAACATTTCACAAGTCATCGATTTATTTTTTAGTTCGACTGAGACGTTATTAATATTGGTTCTAAGAAAGGTCAAGGTTGCAATGTTATGGATTAGACACCGATTAAATTTTAGTCTAGGCTTTCCTCGTAACATGACGTCAGTCGAAAAAGTCTTCGAGGTTCCTATCCATAATTTAACAATATTTTTTGAAAACTAGACCATATTTACTAGAACTTAAAGTCACCTCAAATAACTAACTATAAGCGATCTTGTATAGAACTACGAAACCTTAAAACGATTTAAAAAATAATAAACAACGTCCATTTAATCTTAATCTTCAGATAAGCATACTTCAAATAGTAATCGTACGTAGAACTGGCAGGTCTATTTCAATATTGCAAGTAAATAAACGGAAACAAAGTTATCACGAACAATGGTTCGAGTTAGATAAGGGTATCAATGCAAAATGTTCGACAAAGAAACATTGCTGACTCATAGATGGTCATTATACTAAAATAGTGTTTTTAGTACGCTGGACGTCCGTTACGAAGCCCTTACTTTCAAACTAATAGTTTCTCTTCGCCATGCCAACTACTCGTATGTTCATACAATCTAAGACGTATATTCAACGCTATCCCAAGATACAAACCTTTTGATTGTACTAAGGAAAAGGAGGGGCGTGTATCTCTATATAGCAACTAGTTACTCGATCGATCAGTGGATTCATACTCGATTGATCACGGTTATATCTCTTTATTCGTAGATATGAAGAATCATTTTATATAGCACATAGACTAAAACTCTGTACACGTCATGTTACTTTAGCGCTTGTAGCCTATTAGATTTATATGATCTAAATGGAACATAATAACGAAGCCAATTTAGCTGTTTTATGACTCACTCGATAATATGATACGCAGGCAGGCTGATGTGGACGAATAGATATTGCAAATGATTATATTCGTAAAAACACGCATATTGGCTTCGGACAACAGATACAGTCAACCAATAAATGGAATAAAAAGTATACGAGTAATATCTGTTTATTTATTTGGCTTGCAACATCTATTGACATGTACCATGTAACAATAGGACGCCGCGGAAGTCACTTTAAGAAAGAGTTAGATGCTGTCTTAAGAATAATAAGTATTGATCTGGTCCGGTCTTAGTATATATCTTAAAGGTTATTCCGCAAAGATATACTGGGAACCGTAAAGGTACTCTTCGTAAAAACATCATTGATACTATCCCGTGCGACAACCTCCTCCAAAGAGAACAAGCGAACAACATTTTTTCGAATATCGTTCTTGCATTGTAACCTAGAAAAGTGCTTTGTACCGAAATGGAGTGTCATTATAACTTCATATCTCAAAAAAAATATACTATACAATATAATTTTATTGCACAACAAATACTCAATAATTAGCCTAATATAGGTACGTTAATAATTCTGGGACTATGGGCTTTCTCTCCCGTAGCCATCACTCGTCACTTCTGAACTACAGAGTATTTGTTTATTTTTCCAATACTTAAATAGCAGACCAATTTCACAAAATATTTTTATAATATGGGATTTAATCACTCATCCGAAAATAATCACAATCGACCAGTCTCTTCAAAACATATTCAACTCAAAAAAAAGCGTAAAAAATTATATTGATTAGTACAACCTTATTTGCAGTACATGGAAGAAAGACAAGACGCCGACTAAAGAAGATGGATAGAGCGTGTGAATTATATAGAAAGGAGTGAGTGTAGAGATGACGGCTGATAGAGGAGAGTGGAAGAAGAAATTTTTCTGAGCCGACATTTAGTGGGATAAGATTAGGAAGAAGACAAAAATTAGTACAACATAAACCTACCTAGTTTCGTCAAGATTAGTTCAAATTGCGGCATCTGCGCGAGTACCAACATGTAACCGACAGACGTAAGCGAATTTAGGTACCTACTTGATGCAGAGAAGCTTCGATGGGTCGGTCAAATATATACCTATGTGGTTATAAATTATATTAACTTCCAAAACCAGCTAAAGAAATACCTCAAAGCCAAATACTATTATAATATATCAGATTTTTTAGAAGATGACATAAAATAGGCTATATATTGAACAGTTTTACATTTATTTCAGTATCCAATATTTTTAGATTTTTCAACTAGATATTTTTTTTAATAATTTTTAACTATAAGTATACATACTTATATTAAGTTAGATGTAGCTACACCCCATGTACACAGGGTACAATAATTAATTAGCTAATAAGTTAATGTAATTATCTGTTATGCTATATGAATAAATAAATAATGTTACCTCGTTGGGCTCGCTGAGTGCGAACAGATCGAGCCGGTTGGCGTTCCATTGCTGGATCATGTTCCGGAGCGCCTCGCGCTCCAACATCCGCTTGTCGGCCGCATCCATTGTGTCACCGCATCCAGTCAGCCTGGAACACCACAACACAACACCATCAGGAAACACATATATAGACTTTCACACACACTCATACAATTTTACAAGATATGATATTTAATAACTTATTGAAATAAGAACTGAAATAAACTTATTTAGTGAAATTAAGTCACCAGTCACAAACACCTATTATGAGATATGATCACCTATCAGATAACATTACGTTTTGGTCTTTTGTTAAAATTATGTAAACGTACGAGGGTCATCCATCTCTTTTAATTTTAGCCACGTTTATACCGTACGTCAGGAAAAATAATGCACTAACTATAGTTAGTTATGTTCAGATTCGATCGACAACCATAACGTTGTGTAAGTCCAATCGTCTTAAATTTAAAATTTCGATCTGTCAGTTTGCATGTCTTCTCACAGGACATCTAGTTACATTTTGTTTTGTCTTGGTGGGCACTTATCTGCTTGCTACGTGATATCCACCAGGCACTGATGGTGGAACCGGATAGCGGTCATAGGATCTCCTAAAATACTTAAACAAGATAAATTGTCGTTTCATCGAGTTTGGACCCATCTTAACGGGTTTGCTAAAACAATGACAGTGGTTCTATAAAAGTTTCATCTATTTTTTTTTATCCTGTAAATTAAATAAAACTGACACATCTCAACCTATACTCTAATTTGAAAATTAAGTAATCATGGTAAGTTAAAACAAATTTACCATGCTCAAGATATTTACGATCAGTTACGAAGATTTTTTCTCTCTTATTGGTCGGTTAAAAACAGCGGAACCAAACAACACTTTCGCTTTTAGGAATAATTGCTATTTGTGGTCTTACAGAAGTACATATTTATGGCAAAGGAGTGTAAACCTTATCGAAGTTCCGATAAAATATCATCATAATATATCAGTCATGTATCGGTAGGCAAGGTATAAGCAATTCATTTTATATCAACTATTTCTATGCATAATTCGGCCACATCGTCATACAAGTGTAAATAAAAAACCTCAAACAACAGTTTTTGGTGGCATAACTGATCAAAATCCAAGATAGTCGGTCACCTTATGCCTTGGATTTCTTTTAATTCTCATATTAAAGGAGTTGTTAAAATATATGTAATCCGGCATATTGTCTAACTGACTAATGACTAGTTACACCTTTCAACCAATAAAAAAAGTGTTTGCTAAGGGGATCAATAATCAGTATTAACATTTCTTAATCTTTCTCAATTATGGGTCAGACAAAAAAAAGCCTATTAAGCAGTCAAGAATGAACTGAAAGATTTAAGTGATTATGAAACTGTTGTATGTCTAAGTATTACCAGTCGACTCCAGCACTATTGCGTCTTCAGAGCATTATTCGACCATTTACGCTTTAATGGTTAACTTACGTGGATCATTCAGTACCTGACGTTTCTTTCCGTTTATTTGATTGATGTGCCCTAATGTTTGTTGGCAGAGGCGATGAGGTTTTTGCACTTCATTGTATTGTGTTAGGTCAACCATCAGTCATAGAGTTAGAAGAAGAAATAGGCGAAACGTTTTCTTAAAAAAGTAATTCTGAAGGTTTAAAACTCGATATTAAAACAAGGACCAGGCCGACAGACTCAGTGTGGAAACGTAATTACGTAACTTCTTCTTCTTCTTCTTTACCATTTCCAGTAATCACGTAACTTATCCTCGCGATATGAATTTGTTTCATAAGCTACAAATGAGCCTCAGTTCATAAAAACTAAAAGAAAATAAGTGGGCGGTTTCTGGCATACATCATGCCCAGGCGCATTACCTAAACAAGCGCGGGCGCATCGATACGATATAAATAAATAATGTAAACATATGGCCCACCGGTGACTGCTATACGTTGATTAGGTAGTACAAGCTAATTTTAACCCGATGAAGGACATACAAATATAAATATGTATCTGTATCTAAATATTTCTCAAACAAAAGATACGCCGGGACGGCCGCGGTTAGTTTGTCTAGTCAATAATACCAGACGATAACGCAACTCGAAATGTATCTATGAATGAACGAAATGCGTTGATAAATAATGTAGTATAGACGATGTGTACTATCACTCCAATTATTTTCTATTTACTAACTACATATTACTATCTTTTTTTTTTGGTTACGAGATAGGGGGCGAGATCCGCGGGCTGGGGAATACTTGCGGCATCAAATTTCTCTCGCGATTCAGCGAGGAAATGCTGCCAGCCTAATGGTTACGTTTGGGCGAGGTTTTGACGTAGTCTTTATAGACATACACTTAATTTTATTATTTTTGACATATAATTGATAATAACTAATTTGTATTTATGAATGTTGTAGAATGTATTTAATGAAAATTGTAAGACCTTAATTATAAATTAAAATATTACTATCTTTTATATTTAGGTAGGTACTATAAGATTATGCCTATTTAAAGCGAAATAATTTGCATCTCGCAGACTCAAAACATCTTTTACTTATACACATATTTACTGTTTGCTTGCTCTACCGTGCGGTTTCAGATTCCAACAAAGGTTCGCGTTACTCGGAAACGTGTTCTTATTTCATTTCAGTTTTCACTTGCGCTCAGTTTATTAGTATAGTGTAAGGTGTCAGAAACCGAAACAGCCGTCAGTGTTGTTATGGTTGGGCACGCTTCCGCCTTCGGCAGGCCAGCTTCGGTTCGGAGGTACGCAAATGGAACTACGCTGCACTTGAGTTCGGTACGTGAAACATACTATTACGAGAACTGTGTCACGGTGGAACGAGAAACACGGATGGCTGACTCGTTAAAACAAACACGCATCGGTACAATCCAAATGGAAACGTAATTTTTCTTATAGGTCCCACATACTTAACCAGGCATGCGATCATTTAGCGAACAGTCCGGCGTTAGAGGTAATGATTAGGAGGCTCCTCGAGTGTTTGAGGATCGTGACGACACGTTGATGTGTTGTGTTTTGTTTGAAATAGACAAAGGAGTTGTCAATAAATAGGTGGCGAGCTTCACGCTTGGCTTGCCTCTTCCTGCGGTGAACGCACCGATCCCACAGACTAGGTCGCAGACGCTTGGTAGGTAAATGTGTTAGTCTTACAACATGTACTTACTTGAAAATCATATGCCAAACTTATGTAGCAAGAAACGGTTAACGTCGATGTGATACTTAAACTTAGCACAACTAATTCACAGTGAATAGTTATATCTCTTTTAAAATAATCTACAGATAACGATTACGCTGTGCCGCATTCAAAATCGATGCGTAGATTCGAACATACGCGGCTGTGTCGAGATAAATATAACAGTTCCCATTAAACGCCATTGAACAGGTTAATTCTGATTATGTGCGACGACGGCGTGGGAAAGTGTACAGTTTTTAATAATAAGTGGGTGCAAAAACTACGGGTTAAGCACCGACCCCTGCCACAAGTGCATAGGGGCGGAACAAGTGGCCCTAGCCGCCCCGCGGGGATGTGAATGCTATGTGAGTGTGATGCTATGCCACGGACTAATGCCACATTTCCCTGCACTTGCTGAGCTTTTTAAGTGATATCTCAAGTGCCATGTTCGTCAACATTATAAGATAATAAAATTTGCCCGTTAAATTCAAATTCTTATACTGATCTCGAAGTTTAATCTAAATTTTAAATAAACAATTTAGGGTAACCGGACTGACCTAGAGCAAGAGGTGACAATTAATGTTGATAAGAAAAACTAAACCTATTAAATGCCTTCTAAGTGATTATATTTATCAAAGTGGCATTTGCTTAGGTTATTAAGTTTATCATGTCAGTTTGAAGAAGGAAGTAAAGATACCTAGTGTAACGTTTTCGCCAGAGACAATGGGGATGCGCTCACTAAGTAGCGCAGCTTACGGGAACCGTGAAACATGATGTGCTCGCGATTCGGTTTATGATCGCAGGCGGAGCGGCGGCGACGACGCGACTCTGAGAACCCTGTCCCCTTGTGAGAACACTCCCATGTATGTTATGTAAGTGCACAGTACTGTTACATGCACGCAACAATGCCGAGCAATTATCGGCCGAGCCGCTTCGGCGGGGTTTCATCTTCGCATCACATTGTGTCACCCGAGTACGGGTCGCGCCTTATCTCAGATATGGCAAAACATTCCAAAACCGGCTCATCGCACCGCAGCCGGCTTGCACTGTTTGACATCACAACATTTTAGATCACATGTAGTGTTTACGGAAAAAATCTAAGAAATATAAATTGGTACATAATTAAAGTGCAAATGGATAAATTTCTAACCGCCATAGTTTTGGTTGGTTATATTAGCAAAGTGAGATCCAATATCCATGAGAAACTTAGACAACCAAACAAGTTATAGTTCAGTTAAAATGAAGCTATATGTAGGAAGACTTCCACTATTCAATAACTATTCATAAGACGCACAGAGCAGTTAATAATAAATGGAATGCGAAAGCACCAAGCTCAAGGTATTGCCATGAGTCACGTGGCAGGCATGTGAGGCTCGCACCCACAATAATTCAATAAACTACCATCGCCGTAGTGACCTTTCAAGGGAAGATATTAGTTTAAGTACTTATAAAGTTACATAGTTGGTATCCAAGTAGAACAGAACTTGCAGCCGATACGTGTTCGTCTGAAAATAAAGCCAGTTTTCGTTGGAAACAGCTATCATGGTCAATAAAGTATTATTAATAGGGCGTGTTGTGCACTTGACACCGAGGGTATGCGCACCTGCTTTAGGCACGTACGATCCTCATAAACTGAACGTGACTCAATTCTTGAATCAAATTACAACTGGCGTTTGAGATCTTGAAATTCTGTTACTTCGTATTTGATTGTATTTCGCGATTTGAATAGCTGCAGCGTGCTTGTTGTATCGAATTCATTCAAAAAAGAAACATCGCGCGAGAAGGATAGAAATGTTAGCAAAGTGATAGTAGGGCAACGTCGGACGCGGCACCACGCCGTCCGTAGCCGGTTTCACGCATTTCACGTCTGTCGCGGAATACCGATGAGAAGATTGTGTCGTCTCGCGCTCTCCAAACCATTCGCGGTTACCAAAATATGACCGTGACCGGAACCGCGCTCACTTTCTGTGTAAACAGGAATGCCGGTCGACAAATCAGCGCTTCACTTCATACGCTAACTTGATTGACGTTCGGCATGAAGAAAAAGTTGCGGCCATTCTGAATTTAGTTGGGGCAAAATCGGGGTGCGCGATAAATTGACATGTATCTATAAGGGTCACAGGCACGGACGAGGGGAGGCCGGAGCCTGGCACGGCCCGGCCCAGGCATACCAACCGCTATACCTCACGCAGACTATCCTCTTTTGAATAGTGAACCTGACACGAAAAATACCATACCCGCCGCGGCCCAATTTCTTATCGGTACCGCTTCCTTTATTGTTGTTTACTTAGCTTCATACTTGGTGAAGCCGCGCCTTAAAAATAAGATTACCTTTAAGATTCTACCTGTATGATTTATGCAATGATCCACTAAAGCACAGTCAAACATCATGCACTTATTTACAAGATAGCCTCGAACGATAACCTGTTTTACGCCATTGAGTTTTAGACAAAGCAAGATCCCATTACAGGCTATTGTTTACAAAATATGTTTCGTAATTTTGTATTTACTGCATTTACGTTTTTAGGCATTCAATGAATTGATTTCAGTACAATCAACAAAGAGTTTACATTGCAGGGATTAATGTTACGATAACTACCACACATAATATAGATTTTCGTTTGTAAAGTATCTATATGTATATAGTACGTTACTACTTAGTAAAAGTTCTATATACCATTCAAAACTGATAGACCGCACTAAGCCGAAGGCTTTGGGAAAATATAGTAGTAGGTAGGTATACAGTTAGTTAAAGTACATTGCTATGATTCTATTTCATTGGAATTAGATTATTTCATTAGCCCAATGTCTCGTAATTAATCCGAAATTCGACACCCAGCTATAGCCGGACTGAATGACGAAAACTAACAGAGCAAGGCGATATGCTTGGTGTAACAGTATAAGTCTGATACATGTATCGATGTTTGCTGCCAAAATCTGTAGCAAAAACTATTGAAACGAAATATTATACTAATATTACCTATTGAGTTTCTAAAATAATAATCGGTAGAGGAAAACAGTTACTTTCTCAATCTGGATACTTTTATTACGCAATGCAAAGATTGATTCGCGCCGAGCGCGCGAATCAATCTTTGCATTGATTCGTTTTCTTTCATCGTATGCTTGTATGATGATACTTATAATACACCAATATCGACATTAAGACCTAACTTGTTGGACACATTTTACAATTTCTCTTTGCATGCATCGATTGGGCGGTTCTACAAAAATTGTGTTTTTTTTTTGCGCCTATTTCTGGCTGATTAAATCAAATTTGGCAGTTGAGAATATAATTTTGTCTATTTTCGACATCGGTCGAACAATGTTGTGAAAATTTACTCAAAGTCTACTGTTCACAGAACTAGTAGTTTTGCAGCTAGTTTGCTGGAGGTATGCTTCTCATGGTCTCCAGAAGGTAATCGGCTCTAGATTTAAATCAGAATTCTACGATGAGGTATGATTTAGTCAAAGCGACTTTGTACTTGGATACAAACAGGTATTTTGTTTACTACGCCAGTCGTGCGGCATCTCACATGCAGACCGTAGTGCAAATTGAACTTTCCAAAGCTTTCATTCATGCGAGTTGGTTAGTATACGCGGCCGTGGAATCTTTGTGCTTCGTAAGTAAATACTGCAGGTACTAAGTATAAGTATTGTATTACGTAAAGGTAGAGAGTAGAGTACGCACGAGGCGGTCAGTCGGAGAGCTAAGCGCGTTCCACTTGCAGACTAATTGAATTAGAAGCAATCGGCTCCAGTACTGCGCCGGTGCTGGTCTCGCCACCCTCATTCAAACGCCCTAAGGTCATTGGTCTTTTTGACCAACATCATAATAATGACAGTTTACAAAATTACTCATCTTAAACTTAGGCGTCAGTTAGACTTCGTAATTCGTATAATATTAAGATAAAAGAATGCTCATACGCAATGCTTAAAACACATTTAGTTTAGTTCGTTATTTGAGGAAAAGAAAAATGTTTTACCTGTGGCTACGATGTTGCGCAAAAAGAAAGTAAGAAAGCACGTTGCAGTAAAGAAAAAAACCTGTTTTAGGTTAGTAATTTTACCATTTATCGCGAAGGGGCGTGGTGAAAGTTTAGATCGAACTTAGAAAACTGGTTTATTGCATTTCTGACCTACATATTATATTACATTCAAATAGCACACAATGCATGCTGGAATACCAACACGGTGTAACTGGGCTTCATATTTGGAGGAGCTACAGACAGAGAATATAGTTCGCTTGCTTTTCTTTGAAAATCTTCCTTGAAAGGAGTAACCCTAAGGGCGGAACAGCTCTGTGGCTTGGGTCAACACAAGCGCAGGCTTGAAATTTTGATGTAAGACGAGAGAAGCCTGCAGCCTCCGCGGCTCATTGAAGGCCGGCTCGCGGTGAAACTGTCGCCGTGAGAAAGTAAAAAGACGCAATCAGCGAGAGAAAAGCGAACATAAACTGAGACCGAGCGTCTTAATCGAGTACTTAAAAATTCAGGACGACTACCCACTGACTGAAGGCATTTATCGTCTTTGTTAGCACTCGCTGCCGAGATTGCGATAATTAGAGTTCGCGTAGGTACTTAACTCCATGATTTCTTAATTTTGATAAAAAAGAAACGATTCTTTGTACTGACTTATACTGTACTGTACTGAATAAGGCATGCTTCTTGCTCTTTATGCAATTTTCTATTCGATATTAGGAACAGGTCGTCTAGTTTGTACAATTTAATTCAAGAAAACATGAAATTACAACACACTAAGTTAAAATACGATTTTTACGTAAAGCATACAAGACTGATACAGATAGGGCTTTTATCATGTAATGACTAAGTGGATGCCATTGTCATTCAAAAAATTAAATAAATACCATGCTTCCTATCTTAGATGACACACTATAGATGTAGATTCTCAAGATCATTGTGGTTTAATTGGCTCCGTACCTAAACTCAACTAAGAGTGCTTAGTCCTTAGGTACATAACTGATCTGAGGTCTGAGTCAACGTAAAGAGCGCAGGCGAATAACGGCGCGCGAGGTGCGCCTGAGTCACTGAGCCAACGACCGCTGCTAAATACTTACCTAGCACTCGGCTAGGTAATCCGTTCTATGTAAGTACAAGACCTTGGCATGAGAAGTTGATAGAGGGCAAGCCTACTCGAGAGTGCAGGTAACAAGTGCAAGTTCTTTAGTCTTTTACTAACAAGTGCAACTTTGGTGGTTACGATTGGTGTGTTTGAAAACTTCCATCAGGCCAACCGCAGATAAATTGATCAAAACCAGTAGCATAAGATCTATTCGAAGCGGTACCAAATGACTGTAACGAAGTCACAAATGACGGCAATTAAACCGCTTTACGTAAAGCGTTCGGCCCGATGCGCAGGGCTTTCTTAAAGGGAAACCGCAGCCAAAGCCTAAATTCCATCGAAATACGTGTGTAAAATATCATTAGATTCAAACAATTGCCTTAATATGAATATTTCTATCATCGCATTCATAATGAATTCCGATGCGTGATTACTCGAAGGCTCAACCGAGCGCCGACCGCCCAATGGCTTGCTAGCATATTGTAATGTGTAACTCGTAGACGCAAAAGGTAATATTCATTCGGCACTACACCTCGACACAAATAGCTCAGGACCTACCGAGTCAAAGCACAATGTTGGCACGAGTCACGATTATAATGACGCTGTAGATGAACTGCCTGATTGGTTCCCTGCTTCATATGAAAAGGTATTTTCTGTGGGCGTCAAAAAAGTACTTTATAACTATGCTTATTTTTTTCCTAGCAGCAAGTTGCTATGTTTGTTTAGGTAACATTTAAGATGAGGTAATTTATTAACTCTGTATCACAATACATAAGTAAGTATATAAAAATAAAACATATCTCTTAGTTCCACAACAGAACAAGCAGGGGCACATAATTACTATTGAAATTCCGAAGATTCGTTCAAAGTGTTTTGCTTCGATCTTCATTATGAGAACTGCAAAGCATTGGAACTCTCTTCTTGAGTCTCTTTTCTGAGAAGTCCACAAGGACCTTGACGAGAACTTGGCCAATGGATCCCTACCATTACATGCAAAAAATAACAATATAATTATGTATAAAATATTTATATTATTGCAATTATATTACTTATTTTAGAGCAAATAAACTACTATAAAATGTTCTATGAATATTTTATGTCTGTAATGTTTTTTGTAGAACTCAAATTACAATTTTATGGAGAGGACAATATCTATAAGAGATGAGCTTAAAATGAGATACCAGGGTTATTCTTGACTGCTTGCCAAAATAACCTACGGACAATAAGCTCCTTATCTACAAAAGCACCTGTCTGGACATATGGCACACATACAACTGTGGGAAACAGCTTTATAATCCAACATCATCATTCATCAAGGAATTCAAAATAACATACTTAAAACAATCACAAAATTATTGTGGTATACAACAAATACTTAAATCCATAGTCAGAAAAACAGTACACCTACCAAAGACAGCATAAAAGCATAAATGCCCTTCTCATACAAGGAGAAAGATATAGGCCATAATCCACCACGCTAGCCAAGTGCAGGTTGGCAAATGACACATGACTTATAATAATAATATAATAATAATATAATAATAAATATAATAAATCTTTTATTGTTCACAGAGTAAATGCTTACGACCTAACTTACAACTATATTGGCGTTAATATAAATACAGATAACAAATAATATACATATAAGAACAAAAAATATTTTTTTTTTTTTTTAAAACAGCTAATTTAGTAGGAAGTTAGGCTGGTAGAGTGTCTGCGCTTTGCACTAGGATAAGATATAGCCTGTATGGCAGAGCAACAGTTCCCTCTTTTACCAACTTGGTAGAATAGGTAAGAAGATAGACATTTATATAATATTTAACAGAGACAGTAGATATTATAGAACTTAAAATCACAATAAAGAGGGTATGTGATATATTTAGGTGTGTTATGAGTGTAGTGATTGTGTGTGTGTGTGTGAGTGTATGTAGTGTGTGCGGTGTGTGTGTGGGTGTGGGTGTGTGTGTGTGTGTGTGTGTGTGAGAGTGAGTGCGTATAATAACGCGTTGATGAGTAGAGTGGTAGGTCATATTGTGTATGTTGCTTACATATTGTATATTGTATATTTTAGTGCCCATATTAGTCTAATTCTTTACTATATAATTTCATTCAATAGCTTTTCTGTAGTCTCGTAATCAAGTGTAAGTAAATGGTCTGTAATCCTTCGATTGCAGTTGAATTTCGACAGTTTCACCAGATCGACGTTCAAACTTATTTTATTATATAATGTGGGTCCTAACCTGTTTACAGCCTTTTTGCCAAACTCAGTTCTGGAAGAGGATCTCTTGAATACAAGATGCTGTCTTCTGCTTTTTTTCAGCTTATCTTGTATATCCATCGAGACATGTTTGTGTTGCAGCATAACTATTGATTTTATAAAAAGCTGCCTAACTGTTAGTACTCCACATTCCTTATATAACAGTTTTGTATCATATAGTCTGTGCCTAAATGTCATGACTTTTAGTAATGCTCTTTGCGCGACCTCAACCTTTTTTATGTGTGTCTTGGCTGCAGCACCCCAGGCTGGTATGCAGTACGTGATGATTGATTGAGCAAGAGCAGTATAGATTTTGACCAGGTATTCATAGTTCAGTACATGCCTCAGAGTCTTGAATGTCAATATAAGTTTTTTAACCCGACCTGATAATTGTTTTAGGTGAGCCAACCATGTCAGGTTCTTATCTAATATGACACCAAGGTACCTGATTTCATTGGTAGATTTTAGACTATTGCAGTTGCAATGAGTTTCAATATTGCAGGTTGATCTGTGAATCTTAAGTTCAAGCTTCTTTTTTGGTTGTGTACCGTCGTTTATCGTAAAGGTGATATATTTGGTTTTATCTATGTTGATGGATAAAAGGTTGTATCTGAGCCATTTAGACACTATGGCTAGGCCTTCGTTCGTTATATCCTCAACCTCTTTCCATGTCTTCCCCTGAAATAAAAGCACTGTGTCATCCGCATAGGTGACTATTTCACTCTGTTTTAATTTCAGGTTACAAAGTTGGTTTATATAAACGAGGAACAAGGTTGGTCCAAGGATACTCCCTTGTGGAACACCAAATGTAATAGTTTTCTCGCGGCTAAAGTTATCCCCAATCCTTACCATTTGAGTTCTATTAGTAAGATAGCTCTTAAACCATTCTAGTGCAGTGCCACGAATGCCTATCATTTCAAGCTTAGCTAATAGTAAGGGGATGGATACGGTGTCAAACGCTTTAGCTAAATCCAAAAACACTCCAATTACCTTCGTTTTTTTCTTGTCTAAATATTTTTTAATGTATTCTGTTACGCTTAATACCGCATCTTCTGTACTTTTTCCGTTTCTAAACCCGAATTGATTTTTAGATAGAATTTCTTTACTTTCTAAATATTTTTTAAGTCTTATATCCATGATTTTTTCTAAAATTTTGGATAAAATAGGTAATAAAGAGATAGGGCGATAATTAAAGACACCGTATTCATCTCCTCCCTTGTATATCGGGCATACAATGGACTTTTTTAGCACTGATGGGAACACGCCTGAATCAAAACTGGCTTGGCATAGTGCTGTCATTGGCCGTATAATAAGTGGGAGAAGAAACTTAATTAGTGTTGCATTTGTCTTGTCCCATCCTGGAGCAGCAGAGTTATTAAGATTTTTTACAACACTCTGAATTTCGGCTTCATCAGTTGGGAGTAATGCAAAAGATGAGATTTGCCTGTCAGTGTCGCTATACTTCATAGCCAGGTTCTGTTCTGTATCTTGCAACGAATCTAAGGTTTCTACGGCTAAACTAGAGCCTATTGTCAAGATATCTATTCTATTATCAAGATATTATGTCAAGATATTGTGGTCCTCAAACGGTTTCCTCACAATGTTCCTCGCACAAGAGCAAATCCATACATAACAAGTCATCAATTGTAGGGCCGGGACCGAACCAAGTGCTGTCTGATTGAAAAGCAGATATTTGCCCATCGAGCCAGTCTCTCTTTTTTCTATAGACTGAAACACAAATCCTAAAGCTCCAAGTAACTACAAGGAGAAGCATCCAATGCTGTGCTCACTTGACATGTCATCTGCTCAAAGTTATATATTGAACCTAGATACAGTAGCTGAACAAAAAAAGAAACATCTTATTTTAGCATTAGATATTCATTATTTGAGAAAATTTCAGGTGACTAGCCAGGCGATGAGATTCATTCAGCCTGGTGATAGACAGATGAAGATGACAGAATGAAATAATAAGATACTATTTGTCTGAGTCTTAGTAATAGGGAAACAAGAATTTTTGACATCTCAGAACCCTTAGCCAGATAGAAAAGTATCTGTACTAGATTTAAGTATAAGCTTAAATAAAATAAAAAGTTTATAGCATCAAATATAAACAATACAAAATAGGATGCAAATAATAATCATTACCTAACCCTAAAGTTGAATGCTGGAGCAAAGTAGGATTTCTAAGAAAACTTTTAAAATAATAGGAATTTCAATACCACTAAAGTTTCCTAGTTTTAGTATATTATCACTAGAACATATTATATAAACTTGTCCCTTAACTTTAGTTCATAGCAGACTGCAGTCTTCTTGTATAATCAACTGCGTCCATACCAACTTTTTAAATATTTTAATAGTACTATAGGTACATGATCTGTGCCTGGATTTAAGGAAATAACTATTTTCAGTTGATAGCTCAAATAAATAGGACTAGGTAAAGTTATTGTATAAGCGCTAATGTAGAAAGACCTAACTAGGTTCGGTAACAATGATTAATCGTAAATATAATCAAATGGCAAACTTGTCGCACAAACAACTACCTTTTGTAAGTACGTTTCTAAGGTCAATCCAATGTAATAGAAAGAACTAACCTCAGGGTAGGTTGTAATCACAGATCCGTGTATAAAAACACATATTGCATTGCAGAAAGGAATACTTTTGGTAAAATTACACTTCACATAAACTTTTAAAATTGGTCTAAACTTCGTTGACACCAAGGCACCAAGTTGAACACATTTCAAAAGTTCACTTCTTAACTTTATTCACAAGGCACATGTTAATTTATCACGAGAATAATGTAATTATAATAAAAATCACTTAATGAACACGCGAATAGTACGAAAACAGAGTATCGTACTTAAAACAAAATCATGAAGCGCACACGGCCGAAATACGTGTTGCACAAAATTACAATGACGCTGACTGTCAGCGTTGCCACTACAGGCAACAAAAATAGAGCCACAAATCCAAGCAATGCAATTTTTCAAAACCATAATATTTTTTTTAAGTAAAGTTATTTTCTTATGCTATAACTTTTAAAGTTTTAGATGAAAAAATGGGACCCTTAATAAAGATTACTTTTACCCCAGATTAACGCGAGTTTTGGATATTCATTTCATAATAAAATCCTGCTGACATCACAGGAGACAGCGATTTACTCTATTTCGCATTATATGTTGCATCTTATAATATCTTTGTGTTTAAAATATATAACTTACATATTAGCCATATTCTACACAGGTTCTCAACTTCAAATATTTAGTAAATAAACTATGCTAGCTTTTATTATTAGTATAGTGCAACTCTCATAAATGACAGACAATCGTATCATAGACAATTTCATAAAATATCTATCGACAATAAAAATCCTTTGTTTTTTGGTACTTTCGAATTTATCATGATTATATTATGTATGTAATAATATTCGTTTTTTTTTATTATATACCCAGTTAAGACATGAGTCATAATTGCAAACTGAATCTGAAGATTGTACTCATCCCCCATTATTCTGTGTTCACAATACAGTTACCTATACTGTCAACATCTGCGAGAAGGATGACTTACGTAAATAACAGGGCCATTTTATTCCTTACTTTCGTTTATCTAGCTATGAATTTATATCAGACAATATCCAAATCACCATTGATCCATACGAGTAAAAAACATCAGTTCCGAACAGGGCAAGTGGTGTGGTAAGCCCAAACCAGATAATCTCCATCATACTCAATTATTAGTATACTCATACTCACGTATTAGGCACGTTTGCTAGGTAGTATGAAATTAAAGTGGTTTTTATGATTTATTTAAAATTATCATATATTTTTCTAAAATTGATCATTCACGCACATACACACAGAATTGATAGCCAAAAGAAATACGACCAGTTCTCCTGAGTTACTACCACTTATAACATTACTACATGAACGGGAATAATACTTATCTAGATGCACTGTTGTGCCCATGACATGATTTTCCAATAGGACAGAAAAATGTGAAAGTGTTTAATTCATTGTCACTATTTCTTTATTAGAAAAAATAATACTTGAAATTCAAGTCAAAATAATTCAAGAGATTACAAAATACCTATTATATAATAAGAATCTACAAAAAGGAATCTTACAAATAAAATCTTAAAGTTGTACATTACTAGGGAGAGCTATGTTATTCAAAATTTATTTATGTGAGACAAATTTAAATTTTACAAAATACCTATACCAAATAAATGCATTTTAAAAAGGATAAATGATTAGGAAAGCTATGTTTTATCTTACATTTGCTATTTTCTCCCATAAATAAAATTTGAACAATCTCTTATTGAGATTTTGTATTGCCAAGATAACCCGTTGTGGAATAATATCTAATGATATTATATACTAAAACAATGCTGCCCAATGAATGTAAGAGACACAAGGAGACATCTTGACAAACAAATTACACTTAGATAGAGTGTGCAGTTTAGTGAAACGGAACACTTTACTGGTCAGAGCCCTCATCCTCCTCATCTTCGTCTTGTTCTTCCTCGGTGGAGGCGGCATCTTTCTTAGGAGGGGCTTCCTTGCGCGGTCGGCCGCGGCCCCTCTCCGATCCCCCGCTGGGCTGTAAAACAATATATTCGGTAATGCTGTATATATAGATAAGATCGAATAAAATAATAGTCATCACGTAAGATATTAGTTACCGTGTTGATTCATTAATAATTTGAGACATGTTGCAAGTAATGCTACTGTTGTTGTGGTGTAAATTTTAGAACTGACTACAAACCTTCTTAGCGGGAGCCTTCTTTTTGGAACCCTTAGGTCTTCCTCGCCCACGCTTGACTGCTGGCGCCTGTTCATCATCAGAAGACTTGGCAGCTTCTTTTGCTTTAGCTGCCGGTGGCCGCCCACGTTTCTTGGAGTCAGCCTTGGCTTCCTATTGAATTATTAAAATGTGTCAATCAATGTTACTTTCATGAATTCATAAAAAAGCGCACAACTATCAACTATACAAGTAATCTTACCGATTGTGTTCCATTGGCTTTAGGCCTTCCGCGTCCTTTCTTCTCAACTACAGTTGATCCATCATCAGACATCTTGATTATTTATTTAAAAGAGAGAACCACCAGTACCTGTAAATATTTCTTTGTTAAAATCTTAGAAACATATCCTTGAATGAAGATATCTGCTAAATACCATAGTTGGTAAAAGAAGTACCAGTGCAGAACTTAAAAAAATATTTTTTTACTAAGTAGACATTTCCATAGGTAGGCATGCGCCTCTTCATGTAGCTAGGGTATCTCAACCTGGTAAGAACATTTCAGAACACGAAACATTGATGCTCATTAGTAATTACCTACAACAAATCGATTAAATCGTTCATCTGCCCGCCTACGTAGTTTTTATGTTACACAAGCTTGGCAATTTGAAGAAGATTTAGCATATTCTGAAATATCTAACAAAAATCCGGGATGGAAATGTCAACAACCGCAAAAGAAGGCGGCGGCGGCGGCGAGCATCACTAATTATATTGTTAACAAACGTTCGATTAATAAGCCGTTACCCTAGCTTTTACTTACAATAAAACTAGTATATGATCGCACTTATTAATAATAACACATTTAAAACCAACGCGATCCTATTAAAATACAAGAAATATTGAAATTTAATTTGGCTTGGCTATAAACTACAGCAATGGAGTCCTCTTTGTAACGCAATAGATTGACCCTACTATCTAAAAGATATACATTTCAGTAATAATGGACTCCTAAAAGAATTCATCTACACAAAAAACATATTTAGATCTACATATATAATATTATTTAATAAAATAATTTCTTACCAAATTGTTTACACCAATACAAGCGCTAACGCGATCGGCAGAAAGCAAGAGAAGAATTATTTTTATGGCGGGCACGGGCACTGCACAGGTACTCAGACCACGTTTGTTTGGCGTCAGTCTAGAGGGCGCTGTTGAACTTGTTTTGAAATATTGCATTTCCATCTAATTGTAACTATAACGATATTACGTTTATTCTTATTATTTATTTATTTCTGAAAATAAATTTTATGTTGCCTGATATTATTTTCGTAGGAATATATATTTATTGACCAAAATTATAAAGTTTTAGTTTGTTTATTGAAATTCCCGCTCATTTACAATCTTTCCTTAGGCATAGACAATAGTTTTTTTTTATGAGAGACCGTTGAATTAAATTCCTTCAGAATTTATTTTAAAAAAATGGTAAAAGATAAAAAAATGGCATGATGATTATTATCTATCCATTTATGCAGTTACAATAATCTTTTTAATAATGACTTTTAAAATTAATCTATGTGTCCTAATCTGAATAAAACATGTAAGTACTTAATATTTTCAGCAATATCTTTAAATATATAAACATAATAAATGATTGTTGTTGTTCTATGCCATTTTCTATAAACATAAGTTAAATAAATATATGTGTCCACCTTCCCACCAAGATTAAAATCAACTATAAAACATGAGGCCAACAACAAAAACAAATTAAGACTTGTCTTCTCTCCTCGAACCAACCTCTTCTTAATCTTCTTCTGCAAGCTTACAACAAGTATCCTTCATCATTCATGAATATTTCGTGTTCTCTCTGTGCCGTAGAAAGAGATACTTTGCATTAATTACGTTTTTATATGGCAATATTAGTGTGGTTAGAAAGGTGTGATAATTGATAACAATGGAACGAAAATAAATTACGCATGCAAAGTAATATTTGTCTTTGGAGTTGGGACTTTTCCATAATTTTTACTACGTACTTTGTAGTATCTTTTTAATATACACTCCTAGGGTTGGTATAGAAAGATGTTCACTATGTGTTCAGACGTATGTACATATATAACTTGTTGACTTGGTCTTCTTGGACAATAATCTAACCTAAACCTATAGGATGAAGAACTACTAGGTACTAGTAAAAATGTATAATTGGAATTTGTATATAGGTTTATTTACTTTCAAAGCTTTTTATGTACTTACATGCTCCTGATACACACTATGATACCTAGTGATCATAGAACCTCACTGTCAATATGAATCCTCCTACTGAGCCGAAAGAAGAAGACTGCTGTAATAGTGGTTGCAACCCATGTATTTTTGATGTTTATGAAAAACAGCTTCGACTGTACCAGTCTCATATTGAAAATGGTGAAACTTCTAACACTCGCAAGGAAAATGCCATGTCAGAACTGGAGTACAAAGTGTTCAATGTAATACAAAACATAGATATTTGCACGCAGCACAGGCTTATACTATTCAAACAAAGCTTGGAGCCAGAAAAACATGTACTTTGGAATCCAGGAGAGCATTTCCTTGTTAAGTATCAATCTGATAGAAGAATTTGCTCTCGAGCATACACACCCATAAAATTGGAAAACTTGAAATATGACTATGAATTTGCTATTATTGTTAAAAGATATTTTGGTGGAGATGTGTCAAATTACTTATGTGACATGAAAATTGGAGAATCAAGTTATTGGCGAGGACCATATGGCCATTATCAATTAGATACTAATAAAACTAGGTTAATAATGATAGCCCAAGGCACCGGCATTGCCCCTATGTTTTCTATCATTAAGCATATTTTGAGTGATGAAGAAAATATGACAAAGATTGTTTTATTTTTTTGCTGTAAATGTGTGGATATGATACCACTAAGGGATGAGTTATATACATTAAACTCGTATTGGAATTTTGAATATGGGATTTACTTATCTAAAGTAACTGATGATACCATATTGAAGTATAAGGAACCTATTCTAAAACAAAGGTTATCTGAAAACAATGTACTACAGCTAAAGCCATTCACAGAAAAAGATCAGTTTCTTGTATGTGGGTCCGATGAATTTATGTTACATTACTCTACGGGTTTGGAAACAAATGTTCCTCATGTTAATGTTGTAAAATTTTAAGGTACTAATATTATAATATCTACAATTAAGTATGAATAGTAAAACTATGCCATGTTGATTTTTATGGTTAATTTGTTTTTATTTCCCTATACGTGCTTAAGTTTAATATAGGTATGGATGGGTCTCCGGCCACTCAGCAAATATAGCATTATTTAAAGTTCGCAAAACAAGTGCATTAACGTCAAAGTAATATTTATAGTATTAGTAAATCAATTTTATGTTTAAAATTAGCGGGCTTTGTAACGCGGAAGTTACGTACGCTCTGGTAGTAGTACTACTTGCCTAAAGATGGCGCTAGTAGGAGTTTGTAATATTTTTATTCGAATTTAACTTTAGTAGCATTATTACAAAAATGATATTTGAAATAATTATCACATGCAAAAATATAAAATGAATTCCGTTTTAGTTGCCTACTTTATAGTCTATGATGAATATTTTGTGAATAGCAACACCAAGCCGTCCATGTATGGATTTTTTTTCGCGCCGGCGCGAAACGTGTTTGCTTCTAATTTCATAAACATTTATTGCCTTTTTGCCACCTGCGCTCTTAAACTAAACAATAAATTTAATATGTGAAAGTTGTTTTTTTTTATAAATAGAAGGCATTCAGTATGTTACATTATGTGTAAAATAGCCTTTCAGAAAAAATCGATATCGTGATGGCTCTGATGTAAGTCAAGACCGGCAGAAATAAGTGCGCTCGATAAAAATGGGTTCCATCGTTTTGAAAAGTTTATCCATCCTTTTAGGGGTGTTTTTCATATTCGTTGGAATAACTAAGCTATCACCGTTTATCTCAAAGGAATTGCACAAAGATTTGGTGAGTATTTACAAATTATTTTAAACAGAAAGGTCGCTCGGTGCATTGAATTTTTCTGTGGCAGAGCGATGTGAGTAGTTATTTTGGTATTTGGCTTGCGGCCTAGTCCTACGACTGCCCGAGCTGTCCGCCTTTGATAACGAGGCGCGCATGTTGGATTATATTGATTATCATTCATTATTACTAAATTAATTAATCTGTCTTTCTAATAACATAATAAATTCCCATTATGAACCAACGTAGTTCATTTATATATTTGCACGAAACAAACGGTCACTTACTTAAAATCTATAATATGCTCAAAATAAATAAAATAAAATATCTAAAAATGTAAATAATATCTAATATGTATAATAATATGCCTTACGATAACAGTTTACAAAGTACAGTAGTTCATTTAGTTCCTGATGTCACCCATTCATAAATACTACCTATACTTTTTATATTAAACAATTATTTACTTACCATTAAAAGTATACATACATGCACAAGTACTGACATCAAGATATCTTTTGCAGCGAAAAGAATACGTACGATATGCTAAAGTATTTCCGTTGACGGACACGTTTGACTTCAAATTACCATCAAAATGGTACAGAAGGACAGTGGGCGCACTAGAAATCATATTTGGACTAGCTTTAGCTGTAATTCCAAGTCGTAAGTATTATATTGTTACAGAATATGTAACCGTGTGTTTGATGCTTATTACGTACCTATACTTGTGTCATCAAGATGCACATAGTAAAAATCAGAGTTATGAATTCGTAATTATTATTTATAATCTATCTACCTATTGCATTGATGTTCAGCAAATCATATTATTCTAATATGCGAAAATTTGAATTATCTAAAAAAGAAGCGACAACAGCTACGTCCAGGCTGCCGAGTCTCAAAAGAAGCCACTCGCAATGGACTCCATTTATAGTGAGAATGACCTCCATTCTTAGTATCAACTGATACAAAAATACTATTCTCTATGGTTGGTCAGAGGTCAGACCTCACTGGTCTGTGTACATATTCAAACAGAGCGTGTGTTCGATCCCCGCCAATGAGCTCGAACTTCCCGGTTTAGGAAAACATAGTGAAACCATAGCATGGTGTTAGAGCATTTTCTAGTGCTCGTATGATAAAAAAATATAAGTTATTTAGATTTCATATTAATTTAGAGAACATTGCAATGGAGGTTAAACCTCTTCGAGGCTTTTTTCATTGCATAAGTTATATTTTTGTAAAATAAGTATTAAAGAAATAAATAAAAAAAAATTGTAATAATGTATAGTCGTGTAAGAATAGGTAAAAATTAGACACAAAGAATAAGAACTGCTCACATAGCTGGTTTGGAGCTACCAATCATCCTCAAGTAAATAAATCGGTCGTCGTGCTTAATGGCATGTTCTAGTACAGTACAGAAACTAGAGCCAGTAATTCTAGACATTCTACATCTTAGGCCAGAGAGCTGCTAACTCGTGTTACACACCCTACTTACACACATGCCTAGCTGTACTACGTAAAATAAGAAACTGTCCAAGGAATGGTCAATGAACCCTACCACAGGAACACCCCCTCTGTTCTACATTTCCGCATTGCTAACCAACAGGTTGGTAAATTATACCAACTTTGATCAATGTTGGCCAATTCTATGTGCAGATAAGGTCAAGAACTCAGCAAACATAGGTTTGCTTCTGCTGATGATCCTGGCGGCTTACTCTCACGTGATGGTGGGAGATCCCTTTGACCGCTGCGCACCCGCACTCGTATTCTTCTTCATGCTCAGTGGAAGACTTGTCGTCTGGTAAGATAATAGAAAGTTATTACTCCGTTTCATGCTCTATTTTATAGCAAAGATCGTAATATGTGGTTCTATAATTAAATTTATTATTCTTTGAAAATCCACCTACACTAACCATTGTGTTTATGGTCTATTTGATAATAGAGTTAAGTAGCGCCTGTAGCTCGGCTAGCTAAGGCGATTTCAAACGATCATCGCAGTTAAGCAACGGTCGATGCGGTCAGTGTTTGGATGGGTGACCATGCACAAGACTGTCGTTTTTCAAGTGGAATTTTCATCAGGGCGCTACCGTGGGTCATATGATATGTTAAATTGTATGTCCCGGCTGTTAGTCTTAGTACAAGCAGTCGTTAAGCCAAGTTAGAGGCCTTAGGGTGGCTTGAAAACTCTCGACACCAGAGCTTGACTATTTAGCTCATACGAAGAAGATTAGGTAATTTGTGATTAACACATATTTAGACTGTATTTGTACATATATTGTTATTTGTTGAATTAGGTAACTTTTAGGTACGAAACTCTAAAAACTTAATGTCTACTTATTAATTTCAAGGATATTTTCGCGTAGAAAACGGTCACACTTACTTATTATTAAAAGTTGGAATGAGTCCAACAGTTTCGGTGCTTTCCGAGCACCATCTTCAGGGGCGAGTGTTACACGGACCGCCGCCGACGAGATCCGCGCGTGCACTCGTCGGCGGCGGTCCGTGTAACACTCGCCCCTGAAGATGGTGCTCGGAAAGCACCGAAACTGTTGGACTCATTCCAACTTTTAATAATAAGTAAGTGTGACCGTTTTCTACGCGAAAATATTAAGATGCCTTACGTGAACAGTTTACAATGTTTAATTTCAAGGATGATAATTATTTGCGGGATGGCCGAACTGAGAATACGAGAAGTATGTAATAAAAAAATTAAGTAATTTTCTCAAAAGGAACGAAAGTGCCATCATCTTATTGACGTCAACCAACGTGTGCTAAAAGTAATTCGTAAAATATTTAAAAAGAAGGCCAGTTATCAAATATTTTTATCGCCAATCATAAAAGATGAATTTAAAATTATCAAAATAAACACGTTACTCACATTTTATACAGACGTGTGATCCTAATGCATTTTTATGGCCGGAACGACTTGCTATATGAAGGGAGAAATCCCTAAAGATTATGAAAGAAATAGTAGTACTTACATAGGTAATTGAAAAGAATCCTCGCGAAAAAAGCTCTATTGAAAGTCTGACATCTGAATCACTCTGACGAAATTACCCTATATTATTACTCATAAACTCTTTATTGTATCCCTTATATTAGCTGTAATTTTTGGAATATGGAATTTGCATTATAACCGTTGGAATGAAAACCTGCAGCAAATTTCGCCCGTTTTTTGTGCCAAGATAAAAAAATCTAAGATTATAATTATACTATTTAAAGTAGTACCGGAATTAGAAAGAAGGCATGATTGGTCTACGCGTGTAGTACAGGCATATGAACCTGCATCTGGCTATCGTCATACTTGACCCGTGGCTTAAATGGTGAAACATTATTATGGACTTTTTCTAAGGGTTTCAAATACATCAACTATCTCTAGGTACAACAAATAGTCAAACAATAGTAGATCTTTAGCACACGGCACATGAGCCCAAACCAAACATTAGACATTAATAAATACAGAAGATCACACATCTTGAACTGACAGGACGACTTACCTTGACCAATTTCGCATGATGTAAACATTACAGTTGCGAAATAAAATTAGTGGCTTATCACACCCGCAGAGTTGAGCGCTGGCTTGGCAGCTAGCCAGGGGAACCATGACGAACTACCGTGTCGCTTATAATGTGTATTCCAGTCGATTTAGAATTGGGAACCGAAATATATTACGTGATAACCAAACTGAATGGGTCCGGACGGTGGCATGTTCATATTACAACTGTTATCTTAGTAGTTAGCTAGATAAACACACGTATTTTTACAAATATTTCACAGAATTAATATAATAACAAAGGGCATAAACAGTTTTCAGAGTCCTTCTACTTTAGATTCGGGATTTTGGTATGTAGCTAATATATAGGTATTATATACCTAAATTAGTGCTCGGTACTAGTGTAGGTGTATTTATTACACGGAGCCAATCGCCAAGCATTTCAGATCTTGGAACCCCGCGGGGTGTTAGTTAGTAAAAACCAGATCCGATCAATTTATTGTTTCTTTTTATAAATCCTTTTAGAATTTTACGATGGGATTTTATAACTTTAATTAAAATTTAAGTAATAATTAAGTTAAAATCCTCGATATCGGTGATAGCATTATAAAATCTAAGCGTTTAAGTGAGTCCATGGCATAATATAATATGATTATATAGGGTCCGCCAGAGGCATTTGAAAACTGCGAGTACCAAACTGTTCAGTCCTTAGCTCAAACAAAAAGAAAAAAGTGAATTCTAAATCCGGTAAATGACATGTTGAATTTGTATCAAGTCATACAGAAGCACAAACTGAATGAAGCATAATCTGAGGTTGCTGATGCAAATTATCGCAACAACTCTAGTACAATACTCCTAATCGTCGTAGTATAATAAATACTAATCTGTTATCACTGGGTTCGCATATTCTCTTCAATGAAAAAGGTATAACAGATGAAAAGCTGAGTTTAAGGCGAAAACCACGTGAAAACAGATAAATTAATAGAACTCAATCTGTAGGTATGAATTTCAATGACAAAACGTTGGCTGCTTAAAACACGTAGGCGGACAGAAATATTCTACGTATTCGAATACTGTTCATCGCTCTATATAACACGCTCTAACACCTCCTGTCTAATAATTAGATACTTTTGGTATTTTTGGCTAAAGAACATTAGCCGGAAGCGAACGCGTCGAAAAGCTATTTTCTAATTATATTATATCTTATGACTATTTTATAAATAATTCTAATATCTTAGAAGAAAATAACGAATCCTCAATCTATGTATGAGTATGTCTTATATGAAATCTTATGACATCGCACTCTAGTCCACGCTGAGAAGACAGCAGTCTTATAGTACATCTTCGAACTGTCTTGGCATCGATTCGGCGTATTCGGCTTCGGCTAGTGTGCAGTCACTCTAAACGTCACATTATCTTTACAAACCGCCTTCGTAAAAATCTTTTGAAGTTGAATAAATCTCTTTGATGTATTTCATTCCAGGTATCAGACGAGCCGCAGAGAAGAGTTAGAGAAAACAGCCGCCACACAAAACGGCAACGGTCTCAAGAGGGACTAACCCAAAGATTTAATTAGTTAAAATAGAAACATCTAGTCGGATAACGAACATCTATTCATTATCGAACATTCTGTTTCTACAAGACTAGTGTTGTGACCGGTTTTCAGACCCATTGAGTGAGAGACGCGAATAATACGAGTTCATGACATTGAAGTTCGCTAAATGATCCAAAATAATATTGTAAATCACGCTGTGATTACACTAGTCATTTTGTTATTTTAATAAGGCCGATGTATAATAAAAACTGCATTCGTTTATATTTATGGCTGCATCAATGTAATATAACATAGCCATCTGGTTGTCTAAAATTAGAACATCAAACAAAACCGTTTAGATTATATCTACCGCTACCCCTGTCGGCTGAGGAGCCACATGGAGTACCCGTAGTTATACCTAAAAGTGATATTAATTTAAGCGATATTTGCTAGGTTCATTTTGTAAGCATAAAAAAATGTGTGAGTAGCATATTTATATTATATGGAATTTTATTTAACAAACCCTTCTTGGGAGAGTAGTCTTAGCTAATATAATCGCACAATATATACAGTTATTTAGCAATAATAATGCACAATTTAATTATAATTATGAAAATATATAATTTGCTCAATTGTAGTAAATATGTCCTACTGCTTATCACAAAACAGGAATTAACAGTGTGATGAATAGCAATGCTTACATGTCATAATAACCAAGCAATTAATTAGATTTTATAACAATTGAATTAATACTTTGTTGTAAATAGAGTTCTTTACTTGCTACATTTTAATACAGGTCAATAATATATTAGTTTGTGTAGGTGAAAATATGTATTTGTGAGGTGTGTGTGATGATTTTGTGTGTTTGCTTGTCCATGAATAAATGGGTGGAGTACTAAATATATGCATTGTTTCATTATTTTACTTTATAGATAATAGAAATACACAAAATCCTGTGTATGTAGTAGCCTTTTAATGGATAAAAACAATAAACTATATACACTTTTGCATTTACATATTGATCTAATAATAATTAGCACTCTGATTTATCAAAATGGCAACATCTTAATTCCCAACATAAACTTTTAATATAAGATATAACTATAAGTTATCTGCATATAAGATAAACTTAAAACCAATAATTACATATCAAATAGATTTTAAGCTGGGTCTCGGCCCGTCTGAAGCAGTTCGAGAGCATTTTTCAAGTTATTAATAGCAGTTTTTACATCATCATAGTTAAGGGCGCTACTAGCCCACTTACAATACTTCTGAGCTTTAGATACCTGATCAGGAGACAGCTGTGGCAGGGATGACGAACTGTCTCCGTAGAGGGGTGTTGGAATAGGCTGAGGTTGTTGAGAGGGATCATATGGTACAAAACCTCCAGGGTTGGGGTCAGGAGTGTATGGGACTGGCGGGAGCTGAGACGCGGCCTTCATAGCAGCATTTGGGTCTGGGAATGAGTTGCTCCCAAAGCTGGAAGGTACGGCGGGTGGTGTAGCCGGATCTGTGGTAAAACCAGGCACTTGCGGGAAACTACTCTCTGGAGGTGGCTGGACTTCACTGGTGCTGCTAGAAGGGTCCTGCTCACCATCTTCTGATTGCATTGGGCCTGAAAATATATTTATGGGAAAGTACTTGTATCAAGTTGTAACAGGGTATCCATATAGAACTGTATCAATATGAATCTATCTAAACTACATATAGTTAATATAAGAATATATTTTTTATGAAAATATGAATAAATAAGAAACAAGAGTTTTGGAAAGTTTAAACACAAGAAGGAAGAACACAAATAATTTAGAATAACTATAATGAATATAAATGGTTGCTGTTTATGGTCAACACAAATAATTTACAAAATACAAATTGAATAATTAACTATCTTACATATATAATAAATCCGAACATTTGTGTGTGTGACTTTTTTTCCCACACTCAAATGGCTGAACCAATTTTGATGAAATTTGGTGTGAAGATAAGTATAGATAGACCTTGGACCTACACATAGGCTACTTTTCATCCTGAAAACAACAGTTCCTGTGGGATACGCAAAAAAAAAAAATGTTTCTCCTCCACACTCCAACAGCTGGGCTGAATTTTGATGAGATTTAGATAGGTAAAACCTTGGATTAACACATAGGCTACTTTTTATTGCAGATTAACTTCTTTTGTGCCAGATTACCCCTGCTTCTCAGTGCTATGGTCACTGGTAGACACAGGCATTGAGAAAATTCTTTATGCCTGTGTGTACCGGTCGCACAGCGGACATATGGAGACAACTCGGCTAATTGATTACCTCAGCGAGAAGGCGGATGAAGCTTAACAGATGTACCCTTCGGCTCAACTGGTGTTACTAGGGGATTTTAATTGCCATCACCAAGATTGGCTACATCCATACCTGGACACCAATCATGCTGGGAAAGAGACGCGGAAGCTTGCTCTCAGTTTAGGTCTCACCCAGCTTGTCCATGGAGCCACTCGGGTACCAGATGTTGACTCGCACACACCTTATTGCTTGGACCTTCTGCTGACAACTGATCCGGACAGGTACTCGGTTTCGATTTCATCGCCACTGGGTCGTTCCGATCACTGTTTGGTGAAATCTGTATCCGTTTACTCCCCGCCCGATCCTAGTCCTAAAGGTTCGCGGCGGATGTGGCGATACAAGTCAGCAGATTGGGATGAGATGCGGTCATTTTTTGCCGTAACTGATGTGATACGGAAAGGGATGGAATATTATATTCCATTCTCTGATGTTCCATCGACTGGTAAGACTCGCCCATGGTTTGGATCTGAGTGTGGACGCGCAGAAGCGTGCAAACATCAGGCATACCAAGCCTGGGCTGAAGCTCGACAGCGCAAGGCATCTGATATTCGTGAAAAGAAGAGAGCTTTTAATAAGGCCGCTAAGTCCTGCAAGAAGGTCTTACAGAAGGCTCGTTTTGACCATATTGGTCGAATAGGGATCAAACTGGCTTCATACCCGTCGGGGAGTAAAGCGTTTTGGTCCCTAGCTAAAGCGGTTGAAGCGAACTTCTGCCGCCCCTCGTTGCCTCCATTGCAGAAGCCTGACGGTTCGCTGGCACACACCGCCGAAGAGAAGGCAAACTTGTTTGCATCTCTGTTTGCGGAGTCTTCACGTCTAGATGCTGGTAGCGCGATTCCTCCAGTTATGCCCGGTTGTCCGGTGGTAATGCCAGAAATCCGGATTCGCCAGGCTGAGGTTCGAAAAACGCTGCGCAATCTAGACGTGAATAAGGCCAGTGGACCAGATGGTATTCCTGCTATTGTACTGAGGACATGTGCGCCCGAGTTGTCCCCTATATTGACACGCCTCTTTAGACTCTCTCTTGAGACTGGATTAGTACCGAAGTCCTGGAAACTTGCTAACGTGCAGCCAGTGCCCAAAAAAGGTAGTCGAGCCGACCCTGCCAACTACAGGCCCATTTCGGTCACTTCCATACTCTGCAAGAGTATGGAACGTGTCCTGAACAAAAGGCTCCTGGCGTACCTAGAATCGAACGACCTCCTCAGTGACCGACAATATGGCTTTCGCCGGAACCGGTCAACTGGGGATCTTCTAGTGTACGCCACGCACATCTGGAGTGAGGCCATCGAGAAATTCGGAGAAGCCCTAGCGGTTTCTCTCAATATTTCTAAGGCCTTTGACAGGGTTTGGCACGACCGCCTTATCAGCAAGCTTTCCTCTTTCGGTTTGCCCACTGGTTTTTGTGCGTGGATATCAAACTTTTTGAGGGATCGATCAATCCGAGTAGTCATAGATGGCTGCTCGTCTGATCGAATGGCTATAAACGCCGGTGTCCCTCAAGGTTCAGTGCTCTCTGCAACTCTCTTCTTGCTGCATATTAATGATCTGCTCAAGCCTGGCATCATAGGGTATGCAGACGACAGCACGGTTGTAGAGAGCTATATGTCCAACGCACGAGCCAGTGCGGCTGATATCCAGTTACTCAGAGAGGGCATGGTCGAGCGCATAAACGACACCTTACAGGCAGTCTCCGATTGGGGCGATGCCAATCTGGTTAAATTTAATGCTGCTAAGACTCAGGCGTGTCTATTCTCCGCCAAGAAGAGGCCATTTCATCTGGCCCCTACTTTCCGAAATGTGTCCGTTCCGATCACAAACCAGTTAGAGCTTCTCGGCCTTGACCTCGTCTCTCAATTTTGGTTCATATATTGAATCCAAAGCGCAAGTGGCTGCAAAAAAGCTGGGTATCCTCTCAAAGGTGCGACAGTACTTCAGGCCTGAACAGCTGCTCACCTTGTATAAAGCGCAAGTTCGGTCGTGCATGGAGTACTGTTCGCATCTTTGGGATGGTTCTGCCAAATATCAGCTAGAAGCACTTGAGTCCATTGAGAGACGAGCTAAGAAGCTCATCGGCAATTCTTGCGTTACGAAGGCGAAACTTCAGAGCCTAGAGCACCGACGCAAGGTTGCTAGTTTGTCGGATTTTTATCGGTTACATTTCGGGGAGTGTGCTATGGAACTTCATAATTTGATTCCACCATCTCCGTTCTACTACAGAACGAGCAGAGAGACAGTGAAGAGACACCGATACAGAGTTGAAGTTCCGAACTTTCGTACAAAACGCTTTGCGTCGACCTTTATTGTTAGGACTGCGAAGCTTTGGAACTCACTACCTGAGTCTCTGTTTCCTGAGAGGTATCATCCGGGGGCCTTCAAAAGTAGAGTTAATAGGTATCTTCTAGGTAAGCGTGCCACACCGTAGACTGCAGTGCAGCTTAACATCAGGCTAGCTGTAGTCAAACGCTAACCTATCAAGGATAAAAAAAATTAACACAGGTAACACCGCGGGGTGCAGCTAGTTGTATATATAAAGAATATTCATACCAGGCACAGGTGTTTCTCCATTCTTCAGGCAGTTGTGGATGTAAGCAGCCTTCCACTTGGCATACTTGCAGTTCTGAGCTGCTTCATCTGTGAGCTCCCCAAAAGTGGTAAGGACATCATATATCATACCCGCAGTGTAGAAGGCTTTCACAATATTCCTGAAATCAATAACTAAGTGAAAGTTTCGGGTGTATAAGATATTGAATGTTAATAGTTTAAGTTATAAAATGCAAACTAACTTTTTTTTACATTATATGGGCTTGCGCTTGATCGCTATTCACCTGATGGTAGATGATAGTGAATAGAAGAAACCGGTTCACTCTTGCCTTGAAAACTGCTAAATTATAGTTATCAGGGAGCAAAGAATTACACACCTTGGCAGTTCACAATGAAGGTGGAGGCAAACTTAGTACACAACTTGAATAAAACCTTGAGTTTCTTCTTTGACTGGGATTTTCTATGGAATTTATGGATTGACTTTGGAAAATCTACCTAAGTAACCAATAGTACAGTACAGACTAGATGGTTCTGACTACATTTTTACAAGGAAAAGTGAGTCATGTAATACAAGTGAGTATGTCACTATTTTCACAATACAATTCTAAAATTACCCAAGACAGTCACAATACATACAGCAGAACAAAAGCAAACTCAAAAATCGAATATTAGACAATGGCTGAACTTACTTGCCATAGTTTTGCTCCCTATCCTGTTTATCTGCATACAAGAAAAGTTTCAACGCATAGTTCTCCAGATGTGCCTGAGCAGCTACTTCGTTTGAGATTGCTTCATTGTCTTTATTTAGCTTCTTGCACTCTTCTAACCAGTCCATCAAAGCTGTAAATAAAAATATAAAATATGCAAAACAATAATGTTTCAACTAAAACTCAAACCAATGGACTATGTTGATTTTCATACCCATTAGAACTTTAGTTTCTTCGGGTGTTTTCTTCGTGGTCAACTTAAGGCCAACTTGTAAAGCATGTAGTCTGCACCAATATGCTACCACAGGGTCCCTTGAATCATGTTCTTGCGCAGTCTTCAGGTAATGTTGAATAGATTTCAAACTGGGCGGACATTCCGGTATAGAAGCCATATCTTACTGGTTGATGGAGTTGTTGTTTGAAAATTATATTGTTAAGATAACACTTGATGATGCTAAATTTTTTGTACAAAACAAATAACCGTAATGAAGAGGTCAAATCACAAATTCACAAATGAAAATGACATCACAACATATAAAATTGTACGTTTATTATCGCTAGTGTTGAAACGCAGTGCTGCAAATTTAGGGGTTTCTCCCAATATTTAGGGAGATTTAAATGACAAGAGACCTTTTTAGGGGGAATAATTATTTTGAGGGGCCAGATTTGTGAGACTAATTAATATTTATGTTATCTAATAAACGTTTCACAATATTGTTAGTACTGTGGTGCCATGGCCACACATCACAACCCGCTACCAATCAGAGCACTCTGTTCCGAGTCTCGCACGCGGTATTTATAATGTATGTGCGGTGCGGCCTGTACTTTATATATAGTCTGGCAAACGAAACATGACCCTGGAAAAGAGCGGCAAATTTAAAAAATCTGAGTATAGCAACCCCAAAACTAATATGAAATACCTGGAATAAACTAATTTGATACTTTGAAATTATTTATTAAGTACTTTAGAAATTATACAATCAATCTGAATAAAAAAAAGCAGTATTCTATAATGTTTTATTCACTGTCATAATTTAAATGTGAATCTAAGACTTAAATTTGAAAAGATTCACCGGTATCACTAGAATCACAGTTTTATTTATTTACATTTATTTTATTTATTAGTTTCCTACTATAATGAAACTTTCCAAATTATTTTCGGTGATCCTGTCCCGATTTTATTTTCATATTAATTTTCAATGTATATTACATTATCAGTCATATTATTCTTCCACTTCTCTGGAGTTATGGTTCTAAATGTCTCTTTAATCACTTTTTCTGATTCAACACCGCAAGACAGACAAGGCAATATTTTCACTTGACACTGCGTTTACCCAAACTTTATATCAGCTCAATGGTAGAATCCAGATTAAGAAAAACCTGTTAAACCTGTTAAAGAAAAAAATGAGTTAAAATTACAATGTAACATTTTATGGTATGATAAATAACCAAAATGCATTATTAGGAAGGTGGGAAGGTTTTGACTGGTGATAAAAGAATGTGGATCGAAATAGATAATTACTTTATGCAAAAATATATATATAGTAAATACGAATTAAAACAAAGTATCAACTTAGTAGCGTCATACTAACCTAAGAAATCAAACACCACATGTAAACAATCTTGTTTTCGTTGAAATTACGCCGAATTTCAATACTTTTTCTTGTTGTTTTTTATGATACTTTGAGATCATGCTGAACAACAACTCCCGTACTCCACTTTTGATGATTTTTTTTTCATTTTTCGCTGAGTAATTAGTGTTTAACAAAATCATAACAACACGCCATCTTGTTTTGGATATTGTCGTTGACATTATTATAGCATTGCCATATAAAAAGTTTGCAAATAATTCGAGTCTCATGTTTCGTTTGCCAGACTATAGCCATTGAGGCCGATTCGATTGTGACCTGGTGTTCAGGGATTTTTTCATAGAAGTTGGCAGCACTATCTGAAAGTGAAAAGTCATTGTCAGTTTTTAGGGTTACCAAAAAGGTAAAAACGGGACCCTAAGCCTCCGCTGTTTGTCTGTCACCAGGCTGTATCTCAGAACCCCCCCGTGGGGCCCCCACATTGTCGAGGCGGGGGGGCTCAGTTACCGTGGCCTGGTCACCCACGGTGAAGCCACCCTGAGGCAGGCCACTCCCTACACCCACCTCCCCGGGTGTGGTGGGCATGCGAAAATGCATTTCCTCACGTAAAAAAGGCTGTATCTCAGAAACCGTTATAGCTAGAATGCTGAAACTATCACAAGTTATGTATTTCCCGTTCCCCCATTAAGCTCCTATTAAGGGGGTCCCCATACAACAAACGTGTTTTTTGCTATATATCGATAACGGTAGCTTTTAGACTCGTGTAATTTTCACGGATTGTATAAATGTACTACTACTATCTACCTTTCTAATTAAATTATAAAAATTTAAATAAATACTTAACTCTCATACAACAAACATTCATTTTCTCTGACACAGGTGCCACTTTCAAACTTCCTCTAATATACTCATTTCTTACCTTGTCCATTCCTGTTACTCCACACATCCATCTCTGCCGCGTGCAATCCTCTCTCATGCAATACTTTCGTCGCCCAACACTCGGATCCATGCAATACGACAGGTCTAATGATAGTTTTGTAAATTTTCCCCTTCGGTTTAAGCGGAATTCTCCGATCACAAGTTATTCCAGAGACCTGTCGCCATTCCATCCAACCAGCATTTATTCGGCTCGCTATGTCACGATCGATATCGGCGTCATTTTGGAAGAGGGAGCCAAGGTACTTAAAATTGGAGCAGGCGGGCATGCTGGAGGACCCATCAAAGTCACAAAACATCTGCTCGGTCTTGCTGTGACTAATTTTTAGCTAGACTTCCTACAGTCTCCTCTGTACCTCAGGCCCCTCCTCACCGACAAGAACAATGTCATCGGCGAAGATCACGCACCAGAGCGCCTCCTCTTGTATGTCAGCTGTTAAAGCGTCCATCATAAGGATGAACCAGTAGGGGCTTAAAACAGATCCCTGGTGCAAGCTTACAGCCACACTGGACTTGAAGGCGTCGCTGACGGTAAACTTAAAAATTAAAATAATCCTTAAGGGTACCATATAACAATAGTACGGAACCTTTCATGCGCGAGCCGGACTCACACTTGGCCAATTTTTTTATTCTATACCTAATGTCATATAAATGAATATGCCAAGTTCATTCATAAATTCGGAGAATTAAATTTGTCTATGTAAGAATTTCATGTGCATTTTATCAGTAAGGCATTTTAATAAAAAAAAGTGAAATATTTCCAATACGTGAATATTTATTAATTACTTTTCTTCTATCTGGATCGATTCCTGCAGTAAATAATGCCGTCAAAGCAAAGAAAGATTGCTATGATGGGATATCGCTCAGTTGGTAAATGTCTCGTAAAAAATGTTTGTGCGTCGTAATTTAACAACAGTGCATTAACTTATTTTAACATTTTAGGTAAATCCTCGCTAATTATTCAGTTCGTTGAAGGCCAATTTGTTGATTCTTATGACCCGACGATAGAAAACAGTAAGTGATTTTGCACATGTGACACACCTTCCTGTCTTTTGTTGTTTTTTTTTGCATTTATATCTCTTATTATTTCATTCAAGTTTTAATGTGAGCTACCAAATAAATTAGTAATGCTTATATGCGAGTAATGGAATTACAAAAATTGTTTTTAACTTATTACTTACATATATCAAAAATTCTATTCCAAAAGCATTTTTATATCAGCTTCTTTACTGTTGCAGCGTTTACAAAATTTATTCGCCTCAATTCCACGGAGTACGAAGTGAAGCTAGTAGATACTGCAGGTCAAGATGAATACAGCATATTCCCACTCCAGTACAGTATGGATTTTCACGGCTATGTGCTTGTATATTCTATTACATCCAGCAAAAGTTTTCAGATTGTGCAAATAATTTATGACAAGCTCTTGGACATGGTTGGGAAAATACAGTAAGTAATATTTAACTATTACTGAATAGAATTATTTGTTCAGCACAAACAAAAGATACTCTTGTATGTTTAGTAAAATTTTTACTAATTTTATGTATGAGAAATTTTTGTATGTGAGTCTGTTAATGTATATTTTTAATACATCTTAATGCTCAGATTGCTAAACAAATTTCTATAAATTTGGTAAGTAGATAGTATGGATCCTGGATTAACACCATAGCTACTTTTTATTCAGGATTAATGGAAGTAACACTATGGGGTGTAGCTAGTAAATTTTAGATATTCTTCTGTTGATATTTAGATTTATTAATGAAGATGGAGCAGGCCTGGAGTATCCTCCTTCCAACTTCAAACCTTTCGACAGATGCTCTTTTCTCACTAGTGGCAGTAGCCTACAAATGCTTGTTTATTTATTTTATGTCAATAACAGGTCATTGCTGATTGATAATAATAATAAAAATTCATCATACATTTACCCAGTAATCTAATTATTTAAACTAAGTAATTGCTATTATAAATTCCAGTGTGCCAATAGTCTTGGTGGGAAACAAAACAGACTTGCATTTGGAAAGGAAAATCAGCACAGAGGAAGGCAGACGGCTTGCAGAAAGCTGGAAAGCCGCATTTGTTGAGACAAGTGCTAAACGGAATGAGGTAAATTAACTTGAGATTAATTTAAATTGCTTCTCATCGATTTTTTGCTTTAATCTAAAAATTAAGGAGAAATCTGGCAAAAGTATACTTCTGATGATGAAAAGTAGCCTATGCCTGCTCTCGGACTTAAACCTTATGATGATCTTTATTTCAATAATAATTCAATTTTGCACAGCTGATATAAAATTTTCTCTAACAATTTATTTACATAGCCTACAAAATTCAGTTGATGAACAGTCCTAAGCCATTATTAAATCAAAATTGACATCAAAAAGTCAGATAAAGTGACAGTTATTAAATATTTACCACATTTTATTAACCATGATTGAACCAAGATTTAGAGAGAGAGAGAGATTAGATAAACTTTGCATTTGAGGTGAGAGAATGTGTGTGAGAGTGTGTGCAAACCAATGTTGTCATTTATCTCCAAAACTACTGGTCTGATTATGATGTGGTTTCCAGTAATATGTTGAGATTTGACCGGTGCATATTATACAGAATTGTTACAGTGACAATTCGCCAGAGGGTGCTTTGCACTTTAATCAAATACATACACTTCAATCAAATATGTACATACATATTTGATTGAAAGTGTTGCAATAAAAAAGTTAGTTTGATTTTAATGTGGTTTTCTGTGATGAGTTTGATACATAGGTGTTTCAGTGACAGCTTACTAGAGGCTGCGGCAGTAAACATGTTTTACAGCTAATTGTAAATTTAATTTAAAGTTAGTACTTGTTTTAATCACAATGTTTTTATCTGTATATTTTATTCAACAATTTTTTATGTATTTGTAATTCCAGTCAGTGACAGATATGTTCCATGCCATACTGTCTGAAATTGAGCGTTCGGACGGCCATATACCTGACAAGAATGGATGTGTAGTGTCTTAATCAAGTTCCACAAACTTAATGCTTTAAAGCTAAAGTGATCTAGATATAGAGTCAGTGTGCACAGCTTCAATATTTTATAGTGGTTGCATGCAATGGGGCTATAGTGCAAATGTGTGTACGAATGATTAATTACTCCAATGAGTTAGGAAGTGTGAATAATTTTAGAAACTACATGTTCTATTTACAAAAATAAAATAAATTTTGAGGGGCACTCCACCACCTCAAGCAGAGAAGGGAAAGAAAATGATAACCTAAAGAAAGATATAATATGCGGATATTTTATTGAATTATTTTTGTTTATTTATTACATTCTTTTCGAATACACTTAGGTGGACAGACAACCTAAAATTTATTTTATATCATGCACACATTAATTGAGTTTGTATATACATACTGAATTTACTAAATGCTAAGTCCATTACAGCAGCCATTTAGAAAATAAAAAGAATAAGCCAGGACATTAAAAAAAACAGATATTGTGTGTTGATGAAAAGAAGGGATAAAATCAGGGTGAATGTAAAATGTAGTAGAGTAAGGAAAGGTAATTTACATAAGTCAATTTATTGTGGAAATAAACAGTGAACATGTAATTTCTAAAATCATATAGATATGTATATATCATATTGTTTAAAGTGTGATTATAAAAGAAGTCTCATTATATAAAAACTACACTGATTTTTAAGTGTTGTTTAGAGACTTCTTTTATGTGACATCCTACAGTATATATTTTATTGTAACGGTCACTGTATGAGATCAGTTCCAAGGGTCAAGTCTCATATTTAAGTCACTGGCATTGGTTAATAAAGTAAAAGATATGTTAAATATATGTTTGAGTTGTTCCTGACAAATGCTAGCCACTACCAGTGGTTGTCTAGTGTCTTAAATAAGAAAATTGACCCATATTTACTATATTTTGTTAATAATAAGAAACAATTTGAGCTAAAACAAAGCACAATTTGCTGTAGCCTAAGAAGGTAATGTAAGGTCATGGTCTCTGAGGTCTTCTTATCATGGTGATGTTATATTTTTGGCCATCCTGCCAGTTATGGTTTTGGCTTATATCTACTTTTTAGAATATATATTTTCTATGTGAACTATGAAGGTATAAAAGGTAAATGTTACTGGAAAACTTTTAAAATCTGTGGAATTTAATAATGTACAGTTGCCATTATATGGTGATTCTCAAGTGTATTTTGAAAATATCTTTTTATTTTATAATACAGAGATCATTTTTTTATTTTTTATTATGTTAACTACTTACGTATTTTTAATGGGTATTTGTTAAGTATGTTTATAAGAACCAATGTATCTATGTACATATAATATTAATTTTAAAAACATATTTTGTTTGTACATTTTATACATAAATTGTGGTGTAAAATAGAGACCATGAGCATTGGGCCCGAATCATGTATTCTGTTTAAAACCGCATTATGTTTGTAAAATATTTATTTATATTGTTTTAAGACCAAAATTTGATTTCTAGATCAGGCAGCCACCCGGATGTTTTCCTATTTTAATTTGCATTTACCCAACATTTAGAATTAAATAACGAAGTCTAGTTATTAGTCATAGGTATTCAGTCTACCCGTGTCGATCAAAATAACTGAAAAATTTGAGAGGTCATTTTAGATAACACTGATAATAATGTAAGTGCTGTGTGACACATGCTATTTAAGTACCTATATTACCCTCGCATATCTTGTTTTATATAAACATTGTATTTAACCTCTTTAATTAACATAAACAAATCATTTATTTCATAAGTCAGAAGAGACAGATTACCACTGATCTGTCTCTATATCGTGTCAATAAAGAATACATTCAAAAACATTAAAAAAGCATTGAAAAGTTCGAGCAGAGCGAGCAGTCTCTGCAACGACAGCCCGACTTTGCTTTCGTCTGTCCTTTTCGCGTTTATAAATCTGGGCATCTTTGACAGTCAGGCAATGGGGGCGTAGAGGGTCATTTATTTTCTTGTAATTAATTTGTCTATACGAAATTCCGAATTCAGCTTCAATGTACATCTATGTACTATTTTTATTAACAATTATGTCTATTTTTATGAAAGTCCACAATCTTACCTATCTTTGAGTTCCTTTCTTTGAATAATAGTGTCACAAAAGTTCCTCTATACTTTGATAATTATAATTTATAACCATTATTTCGTTGCCAGTATTTTGTAAGGATTGAATTACTGCCAATCAACTTGACATATTCATACACTTTTACAATGTTTTTCTCCTCTTTAGAATATTATTATCAGTGATTATATCTTAATAAGTACAAGAAGTGTGACTATTAAACACCAGATTTATATATGGTTGTAATTTTATTATTGTTTGAATTTTAATCTACTGCACAAATATATTTCATGCCACACTGTCTGAAATGAAATGAATTAACAGAAGTCTGTTCTGTCTGTATCTAAATTCTAAAGCATCTTGTATCTGTATGTAAAGCAAATTAAAAAAATATGTAAAATATAAAGACTGAACTCGAAATAGGGGATCAAGTCTCTTATTTAAGACACTGGCATTGACCAACATAAATAAAAGATATTTTAGAGTTAGGGCAACCGCTGGTTTCTTTTAACAATTTGAAAAATCTCCAACGAAGCTGAAGGCATAATATATCTTTAACTTATGTTAGCCATTGCCAGTTGCCCACTGACAAAAATAAGAGGCCAGATGCCCTGTAAACTTCGTGAACACTGTCGTTTTTGCGACATTGTTTGTCTTATAATGCAGCTTCCTAATCTTGTGAAACTACTATAAACCAGCCCCGGATCTTATTTTTTTGAAGGCAGGGTAAAAGCTGAAATATGCCGCTCCCACTTTACTTTATTCCACTTCTAAACCTCGCTTAGCTCATCTTTGCTTATTCCGTTCGCAATTGAGCGTCGACTTAAGATTTCCTTTTATCTCTTTATCTAGTATTAAAAAAAAGTGAGTAAAAAAGAGGGGGGATTTTGCTGGCCCCTTTTCTTCTTTGCTCGGGCGTATGGGTTCCGTCTTGACCCCCTCCCCCATTTAAATCAGACCTCCTAGATCTGAGGCTGGTAAAATCCAATGTTGATTTATAATTATTTTCACCAAAATTTATATATTTTTAAAATTATGAAAAAACTGGCTAGTTGATGCAGAGACGTTTCGTGCGCTTGAAAATTATCTATTTCAACTAAGTAAAGTTCTTTGTTATTAAATTACTACTACTGCATACGTTACCACGGTGCCGCTGCTATAAAGCTTCAAAAGTGCTAGATAGGAAATGCTAACTGCGCTACTTTTGAAGAGTGTGTTTTTATAAATCAAAGGGTGCATATATTTAAGTGTTTGGCCACATAATACTCTTACAAGTGTATGGCATTACTTATAATAAATTACATGGCAAGGGGGATTTTTATCATTGGCTAGTTATTTGGAGACATATTCAGATTGGTTGTTGGAATCCTCAGTAGGTACTTGTCGGATGAATATAATTAAGTTTGTGGTCTGTGATAAACGAAATTCAATGTGTATGCCTAACAGCAGTTAGTGAGCTAACTTGTTACACTTTCTCAGTGGGTCAAGTCTCTAATTTAAAACATTGGACAAATACTGACAGTGGTTAATATAGTTAAAGATATGTTGGAGATATGTTTGGGTTATGGTTGCAACTATTCCTATTTTTTAACAAAATGTTCAGTTCATCTATAACTTATGTTAGCCACTACAAGTGTTTGACCACTGTATTAAATAAGAGACTTGACTTCCTTAAAGTGTGGCTTTTTTTCTACCTATGTAAGGTAAATATATAAGTACATACTTTGCAGAAGTGCTACTATATAAACTAGCAACAATCTTTATGTATCTTAGTCTGAAGACTAGAACCACCTTTCACCGTGCATATTTATTAGCTAATAGTCATAGCTTCTTCTTTATTGTAAATAATATAAATTACAATAAATCTACTGCCAATAAAATAAAATATTTTATTTCACAAGCGGTGTTACTTTCCAGCATTTTTACCTTTTGGCTGTGCTCTCATGTGGAATTAAATGAAGGTTGACTTTATGACCTAGGTGCCGATTATTGATCATATCTAGTTTAGAAATGAATATTATATTTACCAATATACAACCTTATGACATTGTTCTCATTTATTTCGTATGAGCATAGAATCTGAGCTCAGGGTGTCGGGTTTTCAAAGCGTCACAAGGGCAAAGACGATTTTTCACTATTGATGAGTTGTGAAAACGACCGAATACCGAAACATGCGACCCTGCATCATTATTTATCAATAGTCTAATTATTACACGCTAGATTAATAGAATTAGTAGAGATGTTGGATGTAGGTAGTTCATAAATCTTTATTTTACCTATGGGTTTGATACTGACTCACTTGCGCAGCGCAAGTCTTGCGCTGTATTTTAACGCTGATGATAATGATGATTATTATTAAATACGTGTAAAATACAAATTGGTGAAACCTGAAACTTAAAAAAAAAATACTTGAGAGCGCCATCTAGAATCGAGTAGCTAAAACTTCAATCGTTGAAAAACAAATACTTGTCTATGACTGAATGTTTTTGAACGAAAAAATCAAAGTTGTCCAAATGTCAATTTTGACGTTTTAGTGTCAACAACTTCTATTGTGAAAAATGGCGACCACCGGGGTTGGCTTTCGGTGGTTGGATATTTTAGAAAAGGAATTCGATAAAGCATGTGTCGAATTAGATACCTCTTTGGGTAAGTGATAATGATATTGCAGATCACAGTGTGTATCAAGAGTGGTTTGCGATTTGTACATAATTTAGGACATCTTGCGTTCAGCTGCTTTCTTTCACCTCCTGAAAATCATGTTTCACATATTTTTTGATACTTGGGTATATCAAATGTAATTTATCTGAGTAGCTGTGAGCTGCATATGGTCATCAGTAACGTTTATTGTCAAAAATATTGATATAACTTTTTTCAATTGGGAGAATAAAAAGCATGTCTCTGTACACAGGGATTATTTTGTGTCTTTTGCAATAATGAATGGAAAAACTATTCATTCACAATAATATTTAGGCCTGGTTTGAAAAGCTTTTATCATCATCTTATAAAACTTTGTGACAAATGTAAATATGATATAATTATACACCATAGAACTCAACATCACTTACCATCAGGTGAATTGTAGTCAAGCGCTGACCTATTCAGAGTAATAAAATAAAATAGTCAATTAAAACAGTTTGTATGAGTTAAATAAGATTCTTTTACGCTCTTAATAATAATGTAAGTGTGACCGTTTCGTCGCAAAAAAATTAAATGAGATTGATAATTTCCCTGAGGAAGCGAGTGTGGCGCGATGTTAAAAACGTCTGTTTTTCAATCAGATGGCTCCTGGTTCGATCCCAGCCCGACGCCAAAGACTTGTTTTTCAAGTTATGTGTGGATTTGCACTTGCTTTACAGTGAAGGAAAACATTGTGAAGAAACCGACATGTTTGCGGACCACAATATCCAAAGATGTTTGTCATCCGCCAACCCGCACTTGGCCAGCGTGGTGGATAAAGGCCTATATCTCTCTCCTTGTGAGAGAAGGCCCCGAATCCCAGCAGTGGGAACATATAGTGGGATGCTTATGCTGATAATTTCCCCATTTTTTCAGTGGATTTGGAGGCCGAGGAGCCAGAAGTGGTTTTCAATTCGCGCCAGAAGATTGCTACGCTTGGCTCATGTTTCTCACAACTCACGCACAAAGCTCTTAGTATATTCCAGAACAGCGCCAAACTAGAGGTATGTCATTTCAACTCGAAAGAACCACTGCTAGTGGAATGGGCATATGTGGCTTACCAACAGACTGCTATTTGGCATGTCTTGTTAATAATAATATGATAAACAAATAATCATTTGGAAACAATGGGGATAATTATTTAAATTAGCAAATTATTTACTTATTGTCAATCAAATTATGATTTTTATAGAGCACAATGAATTAGCTAATTTCTACCTAAGGACAAAAATTATTAAAAGTTTTATCTTTAGTAGAGGAGCCTTGTGGAATAGTAGAATAAAAATTGTATTAGATTCAGAGAGCATGAATCAAACTTTGTGGTACGAAAATTACTTCCTTCATTATAGTAGTTTTCGTTAGCCTAATGGGTGTTTTTCTATCTCCCTCAACTCACTTTAATTGAGAAATCATTCTCACTTTAATTGAGAAATCATGTAGACAAATTATTAAATCCTTGCTGGCAATAATTTAAACTTAGATACTTTGTTTGAATGCCCAGGTAATATTATTGTCTGGTCTCTGAAAGTAAAGACAACATAAATTCAATTCTATAAATGTTTTCCTATTAGTATTGTTGTTCTAGTGTTTATGTTATCTAGACGCAGGTAAGAAAAATTTTATGTTTCCACAATTGACACAAAGCAAACATTTATAGGCCTGACCCCATAAAACCTTGACCTTTATTATCTTTCTTAGTCATAAAAGCCTTAGAGACTCAGACAGATTTATGAGCTGTAAATAAATCTATTTAGGCTAAGGTATGTTGTTTTCCATGTAACACAATCATTAATTTAACATTTGAAATTATTATTCTTTTCAGTTATAAATATTAGCTAGTAGAAATTAGGATAAAAAAATAGAAAGAGACAATTTTAAGATAAGCTTTGAAATGTATGAATATGCTACTGTCATTGCATCATCAAACTCTTTTAGTTGTAAGCAAAAACAATGGGGCTATCTTGTTTATTCTATAAGTTTCCATCTCCATTTACAAACTCCATAATCAGAGCCTAAAAACACCATGAAACCCACCAAAACTAAACAAATGAGGCTAAAGGTTTATCTTGTTTAGGCCAGAAGATTCCATGGCCATCTTCTGGCTTCATCATCACTGCTCAGTGCAACAGCTCCATGGTACCATAATATTGTATTGTCACCCACCAAAGTGTATGCTTTGGTCACAAATTTAAATGTAATTGAACATGATTGTAATGTAAGATGGTCTAATTTAGTTCACAAGATTCCACCCAAGCATACATACATATATTGAAAGTTTATAAAAAGCTTATCTAATCTTCTAATATATAAAACTCCTCGGAAACCTTGACCTATTTTTACCAAATTTTATATGCGTATTCAGTAGGTCTGAGAATTGGCTACTATCTATTTACCATACCCCTAAGTGATAAGCCAGAACAATGTTTGCCGGGTCAGCTGGTAAATAAATATACTTCTAATTAGCCATTTTTTGAGGTACAGTTATACTACAGTTGTTTATTTGCCCGCCTGCCTATTGGAGATTATTGATTCAATAAAACATCAGTGTTAATATAAAATTATACAGTTTATGTAGTGTACAGGTAGATGTATAACGATAATGAACTAAGGTTTAGCTTTAGGGCCGCGGTCGTAAGGGTGTTTGTGAAGATGTCTTCGGTGCGCGGGGCGCGCGGTGGTGGTAGGACTCCGCTCGAGGCCCGCAGCCCGACTCAGGATCTGCTGGTCCTCCTCCATGATATCCCCACCCCCATCCTCAAAGTAACCCGTCTCTTCTTCCCAGTTAAAGAAGTCTTCCGATGAATCCTTGCCATTTCTGAAAACAGTTTTTCTTTTGTTGCTGCTCTGATATTAAATTGTTATTTTCAAGTAGGCACTCGAAGTAAATATCTACTAGAATAACTATTGATAAATTGATAATTCCAATACAGTGATATAATTGATAGTAGATAGATATCTAGTATGTCATGCAATGTTGTTTATAGCATGTGAAGTGCCTGCATCGCATGAGTTTTTCGCTTATTGACTGGATCTTAGCTAATTTTGTATTAACCTTAACGATTTTTGTGCTTACCTGACGAAAGTACGTTAAAGCTTTAAAATTCTTACTTGTCTTTAAGATTGAACAATTTATTAGTCTCCGCCGAGTCTGGTATAGGTTCCTCATCGCCCAGTTGCATTTCAAGTCGCTGCAGCGCTGCGTCGGCTCGGTCAGTCAGCGCTACAAACTTCTCAGTTAGTTGCTTTAGCTCAGTCTCCTTGAAGATTCCATGAGAACTGTTGCGAAAAGCTGTCTCGAGGCGATGGCATGTTGCTTCAGCCTGTATTCATTATACAGAACATATAAGTTGGTATATACCTAAAAAAACGGAACTTAAACAGAGAACATGAAAAGCTTATGCTTTTTTCTACAAATAAATGTTGTTTATATTAGAGATAGAAATGGAGACATTTTCTCGAAAAACAACGCAATTTTGCTATTCAAATTATAACCTGCTACTTCTTCCTATTGTACGAGTTAAAAGGTAATTTAAAGAGCTTGAACCCTCCTAAATCTCTACTCAAAGGGATATTCGAGTTTACATTCAGACCCTAAAATCCCCTGAAAGACCCTGACAACGTGTGTTCAGAGCCAAACTCAGATTGAAAAAAAGCTTGACCTTCTTACTCGATAATTACCAGAAATTATAATAATCGAGTGGTTGCCTTTACCTGTGCCGGTGCTCGCATCGTGTTCACAAATGTCTTGACTGTCGCGTCGTGGTCACGCACTGTGACCTGGATGCTCTGCAGCTCTCGGAATATTGATGCGATTCTGAAAAAAAATATCCAACATCAAAGTAGGTCGGTCGGGTCAAACGCGCCAACAAAACTTCTCAGATTTTCGCATTCCGTAATGTCACAGAATAATAACTTGTACTTCGGTAATGTGTAAAATTGTATCGAAAGGAAAATTTGTATTCTCTGAGCTGTGTTTATGATTTTCCCTGACATTTTCGTCACTTATAAAATCAGAACACTGGTATCAAATCTGTTCCATTCTGACGAATGTCTTCATGTTATTTTATCTCTAAGCTTTCGCAGTATTTTCCTTAAAACTTTTATAGTCTATAACACTATCATATCCCGGAGCGAGCTGAGATAAGGGGTTTGCATATCCGAATGGGATGGAATGAACTTTAATTTTTTTTATTTAACGATGCAAGTTGCTACTGTACCTGAAGGGTACGCGTATGTCATGAACCGTGATATCAAAACTAAACAGCTAAAATTTTATCTAAACAGCTAAAATTTTAACAAATGACGTATTTCCGATGCCGCTACAGCAACAAATACTATCAAAGAATAGTATACAATTTTAGGGAGACTTCCATATAAGAAATGTGTTACATATTTATAAGTGCTCGCGTTATTGTTGTTCTAATGGATGAAACTAGATGGCACTGTAAGTTTAGCAGTAGTTTTCTGAAACGTGATTACGTGCTTAAAGTATCTCACTTTAGCAATTATTTTCTCGATCTGGTATATGGACCCTTCTTGGGCGAATTCAAATTCGCACTTGGCCTGTTATATACATAAATACTTACTTATCAATGAGAGAGTCGAGGAGCTTATAGAGCGCGTCGGCCACGTGGTTGGGATCGTCTTGCTGCACGGGCTGGCAAGAGTCCACGAACCGCTTCTGTGCGTCCAGCAACTCTTGCATCTGGAAATTCACATTTATGTCTTATTCGTAGAGCATCATTGCTTGTACAATTGTCATATGTAGTTCAGGAGTTGTTTTTTTACTTATTCTTCGTATGAAATTAGTGGCCAAACTCTGGTGTCGAAAGTTTTCAAGCCGCCCGAAGGCATCTGACTTGACTTAACGTCTGCTTAATGTGATATTAGACCCACGGCAGCGCCCAGATGAAAATTCCACTTGAAATACGTCAACCTTGTGCATGGTCACCCACCCAAACACCGTCCCCATCGACCGTTGCTTAGCTTTGATGAACGTGTCAGATCACTTTGGCTAGCCCAGCTACAGACGCCTTTGTTAGGTGATTTTAGAGTTATGATCGTAGTCAAAGAGTTGTCGTATTTATAAATACATCGACCTCTTTTTGGCTTAGTACAGTCACAGATCAAATAATAGGATTCATCATCATATTTTGTGGTAAAATCCGTTCTTATGAAACTGCATAGAATAGAGTAAACACACTTTTGCTAGATAATTAATAATGATTTTCACAAACACTCGGAAAGTCATTGTTATTTGTTTTTGTCTTTTCATCACACAGAATACATTATTTTAATAGCATAAAATTTAACGTCTACTAAACGTTTGTAACGGGCATTGTTACGAGTACCTTTACGCTGACGCTTGAGATTCTTTAGTCTAGACTGGTCTCGCCAGATTAGTGCTTTTAAACAATGTATCAGATGACGCATATATACATTTTACACTAACACTAACGAAGTGTGTTATATGAATAGAACTTTGTGACTTGTATGTTTTGTACATTCCTCCTTGTGATCTAACTTCTAAATCGATAAGAATATATATGTAGTTTTTACTGCGGAGCGTTATAATGGACTTGTTTTATTTTTAGTGGGTTAAGACAAATGGGCTAATTTTTATCCCGCTTCAACTCTGGAAACACCACGGGGCCAACCTTACTATAGGTCGGTAAACGCCGTTACCGTATGGTCATTGGCAACATACTCTAGCCATGCTTGGTCTGGCCGTCTTCTTTAGCGTCAGCCAAATGGTCTAGTCCTGACGCCGACACTTTTCTAGGCAGGGTAGTACGACTTTATCTCTACTGCACTCAGAAGAACGTCTCTTTGCCGAATGGGAACTTTGACGATGCAAGAATTTTGCAAACGCTTGGTGCTAACGTCCACGTGAATTTAGCAGCCAATTACACCAAGCTTTGGAAATAATCTAGCGTTAAGTACGGTGACGTCGTAAGCAAAGTTCCGATACGGCACTTCTTTCAAGAATGTTCAAAATTCTTTTTTTTTTTCAAATTAACGTATTTTTAAATTTTCCTCCTGTAGGCTACGAAATTGCAACCCCCAGGCTAACCTCTGTATTTCGAGTCGCTGAGTTACAAATTTGACGGCAATAAGCAATAACACCTCAATTACACCCTGTCTCTATTGACATTAGATGACCTTTTGGTAAATCCGCTACTGTTAGCGGTAGTGATGTTACCTTCAAATCGATCTTGTTAGTGTTGTCGTTGAGTCGCTTAGCGTAGCTGGCCTCCAGGTCCGCGGAGTTGATCCTGGCGTCCCGCTGGCGCCGCGCCAGCGCCCGCAGCCCGTCCGCCAGCTCGCGCCGCGTCACGTTCACGAGGGACAGCCCGTCCCGCATCAGTCCCTCCAGCACCAGCCCGCGGTGCCACGTGTCCGCATACGCTCCGTTCACCTACACGTATAATGGTTATCTTACTCGGCTCTAAAATGAGACTTCTTTTTCTCTTTTTGGAATGAGATAAGTGGGGGCAGGCTCTGTTGTCCTTGAGAAACTTGGCATGGTTGGAAATGCGGTTGATCATCATCATTGATTTGAGACACCATTTATAAACATTCGCATGCTGTTAGTGTATATATATCTAATCATGGTAATTAATTATTATAACTATTATTTAACTTATTAAACGTTTTTGTTGAATTCTTAATATCGATAAAGTCAAGAAATTAGTAAACCCAAAGCTAAGTACGAGCAAGCTTCGCGCCGCGGTAATCAATCTTTACTGAGCCCAGCCCACTACCAAATACGTCATTTATGTACGCGCTTTATGAGAGCTTGATTAATGTGCCACAGCTAATTACCTTCTCCAATAAACTTTTATGTGTTTTGATGTGATTTGTGAGATTCAAGGCCAGCTCTGTTATTTTGGCCTGACTGCGCTCTATCTTTTCACTGCTCTCTTTTATGGATGCCTGAAAAAGATACACAACATATCGGTATCTGAACCATTTAATATATTCAAGTCTTTATTATTTAGAGTTTAGAAAATCAATTTGCATGAGAAAGTCATGTGGTGAAGCTGTAAAGCGCACCGACAACAAAAGCCGAAGCAGAACTTACTTGCACATTAGTCTGTAGCATGTGTAATCTATGCTCGAGTCGTTCCGCTGCTAATTGCGCCCTTTCTAGTTTCAAAGTCAACGTGGTCTCCACGCGATCTGCAAACGGAAAGACGGTACACTAGCCTCGCTAACGAGCCTTGTTATGCAAAAGGATCTTTAATTTATTCCAACCATCCTATATCCAAGCGGATCCCTTTGCCAATTGATTGTTGCTCCTGTTTGGTCAATTGCCACCGCCACCGGTCCGAAGCATTGTTGCGAAACCGAGCCCGTGCATATCGTCAAATAGGATATGACACAATAGATACATACGTGACTCATTAATTCCCGGATGAGATGTATGTACATGTCACACGGCTTGCCCTTTGCTTTGAAAACTTGCCATTTAGGATCTTAGCAAATGTGTTACCAGAAGCTTTGCATTATTGTGAAACAACGTCGAAACGTTGTGTTTTGAATGCGTACGATTTTCTATTGAGCTTTGTATTTGCTTAAGTCCTGCTTGTCCGTGCTGCTTTGAATATTGGCAGTATTAGGGTCAAGTAGATTGTAAAGCAAGAGACAAGTAACAGTTTCTCGGTAAAATGTCGTGATTTATTTATTTTTGATCGTCTCACCAAGCTTATCCTGTATGACGTCGAGCCGGCGTGATTGCTTCGCTTGGACTGCACTCACTGTGTCGAGGACCCGCAGCCGCTCCTCTATGTTTGCTAAGATACCGCTAATATCCTGCAAAAAGTTCATCAGGTCGTCAACATTGTATTCGACACGTACCTACTTGAATCTTATAGAAAACTGGCAATTTATCAAATTGTTATTTATTAAAATCAAAAGAGTTTCATAATATATCGTATTTTTTAATCACTTACCTTATTATTCGTATGGAACTTTTGTGAATAAAGTCTTAAACTGTACGGTTCGGCAGGCGAGGTGCGCGCCAGGCAGAGGCACGCAAGCGCCGCCACTGCCGCGCTTAACATCGCCCTGTCTGAAATATTGAGATTATTTTAAATACTACGAATCGACAACATCATTTATTTCTTTGAAAGGATGAATACTTGATCTTTTACGACTTATGTGTACCACAGATAGCAAATCAATACTAAATATTGGCAATAGAATTGAGTCATTCAACATTTATAAGCTCTTTGAGAGCTCGTGGCCTGATCCGGCCTGATCTTATACAATCCGAATGGCAGTAAAGGCGCAGTGCTCGTGAGAGATCTTACAATCCGCGAATGCATGGTCCATGAGGTAATTGCTTTGATTATGCTAATTGTCTCAGACTAGTGAGAGGCTTGCTTGATCGAAGTACACGAAGGGAATCAAATTAGGCACCCATAAACTTGTCCGAATGAACGGTCAACTGTCAACTCTACTCAATAAACCTTATTACCCGCTGATTATTTATAACCGACGGCCGATTAACGTGCACGTATACATTTGCCGCCTACTATGCCTGCAACTATAACTAGCCAAATTAGGGGTTTTTTAACAGCCGCGCGCTTGTTTTACGATCTTCCGGTTTTGTGTACACTTTGACACAAGAAAGTCACGCCGAAGTAGAAATTCATTGTTATTTATGTGACTATCGTGACATACTGTTATGCTGTTTTCACAAAGATAAAGTACAGCCAAATGTACAAGTTGATTTTCATAATAAACTCCTCATCTTACTATATAACCACCTGTTATGCTATTTGATATTCTCATATTATTTAGCTTTTTGATTTGTGATTTGTACGACGGTACATTATAATAGTAGTCAGTAGTACACGGGTTCCATTCGCGTGGATGTTATGTTATGCAAAGTAGAGCCGTCGCGACGGGAAGTCTCGCGTGGACGAGGCCGTAGAATGCTAGTCTATATGCGATGTGCATATACATTTTCTGATAATTATGTTCATTGTACAGTCAAAAGTATGTCGTCGAGGAACTGTCACTCAATTTGACCATTAATCTGTCGTACATTTCAATTACGTGCGACATGCACGCTTCTGATTCTACATTAAGGCCTTCAATAGTCTCCATTTAATGTCTTACTGCATTCTAATACGCCATACATATTTTATGGTATTAGATAAACACGAATTTTAATGAAATTATATTGGCATTGGACAAGATCGTAATGAGGTTCTAGCGGGACCGTGATGGATCGTTCTTAATGCGATTCATTGATCAAAAATGTACTTATATGTAACGAATATCCATTCATTAGCCGTCATGTTCATGTTTCTTTTGAGTACTTACATCGGAAATAGCGGTTCAATTGTTCTAATATATGTAGGTGTCTTATTTGGACAATTCACGCTGGAGTTACCCAAAAGTCTTGGGTTTTGAATTGATAATTACAGATACAGACACTCATAATATAATTTTATCAAAATAGTTTTGATTGTTTGAAAATAAAATGTAAAATCTGAAATTCCACACGTCTACACAGATTTCCCCTGGGTTCTAGAGCAGACCGATGCGGTTCATCATTAGGCTTGGAGGCACGATTGCCTTTATTGTTTGTATCACGATCGGCGACAGGTGTTCATTCTCATCCTGTTTATGCGCATCTATTTATTTGCATTCCAGCGCAGTTCACAGACCCCGCCTGTCGGATTATGGTCATTGTTTCTCTAGATACTAGAAGCCCACGCTCGGCTCAGGTCAGGCTGAGGCCTTTCTTTGGTCTGTGCATCGTTTAGTGTCCCTTGAGTCACGTAATCCCTTTAGTAATCCCCTGCTATTATGTGTAAAGTAAGCTGTAGTAGTCACTTAATCACAGTGCGATGTGACATGTCACTGGAAGTAAATATCTAACTAAAGTTTTTAAGTATTAAGTAATTATTGTAGTATGACTTGCCTTTAACGTATATTATTTAGGGCTAATAAAGTTCTGTATTTCTGTAATAACAGTTTTATGTGGTTAAAAATGATTAAAGCACTCTATATCTAAAATTTGAATCACTTTCATAAAGTTGCAAAATTATATGATGGTACATTGTTAAAAGTCCTTGTAGCTACAAGTATGGATGGTTTTATTTGTCGGGGATTGTTAACTAATAAAAGTATTCTTATTATTAGTTAACTGTGGCTGTTGTAAAGGCAATCTATTAATTAAAGTTTATAAGATGGTTAGATTGTAATGAATGGCGTTGGCGTTAGGAGTGCTGGCAAGCAGCAAGCTTTCGTGGTCGCTGCGCTCATTTCGGTTACATTTCGATTGGTCACGGCCCTCTCCGGCTCTCTTAAAGATGTGTATCATGTTAATTGACATCCCATCAGAAAGCACTTGCATCGCTCACTGCGTCTTTCACACGAACACTGCAGGCGACCGCAATCACTGACAGACAAATAATTATGATCAATGAATGACTACAGCAATTCCATTCGATGATAATGATGCGTCAATAAAAGCAGTCCCGCATACATAAAATCGATAACATGCTCCCAAATCTTTACCGCCTTGTTGACATGTCATGGCAACTAATAAAGAAATATTGTTGCTGAACACAATGCAACTGATCATTACATTTTTGTTCCTGTTACAAACCTGGAGGCAAACTACATTTCAAAAGAGTGAAAGAATTCTCGCATTTGGAGTGCGCCGACCTCAAACTTTCTGGGCAACGGAATTTGCAAAGTACACATTGCAACAGCATTGTGCATTGAATTGCAATGAGATGAACTGATTTTATTAATTATATAAGAAATCAAAATCAAAAATCATCATCAAATAAACTAATGTCCATTGCGAATTTAATACGTTGCCCTGCATTTTCTACAAATAGTAATAGTTGTAAATTGATTTGAGTAGTATAATAACCACATTAAAAATCTGATTGAACACCAGAAGATGAATCAACGTAAACGATGAAATGGATTAAAACTCGATTGCATAATTTGATTGCTTACACTATAAACTTAGATCAGTGGCAGCACAAGCTAATACCAGAGTACATGAGATGGGCATAAGGATGTGTTGCAGCAATTACACGGCGCACCGACTCCTTGTCAAAGTTCAGTGGAGCTGGAAGCTTGCCAAGGCGGCTACAGCGCAGTTCCAGGTGCTTCCACACTCCATACTCATTACTCTTTTATTGAACTAATTTATAACACAATCGTTAGCACGAGACAAGGAGCACGTTTTGCACTCGTGTATCCGGCGTTCCCTTGTCTCGCATAAAATCTTTGCTGTTACCGTTATGCCTCGGCATTTTAGTTTCATTGGTATTTTAAACTATTATGTTTACCTGTCGTGTTTATATAAAGATCTGATTATTCGTCTGTATTTGTTTTTCGTCTGCTCATCCCTAATGATTCAAACGCAAACGAAATTAATACATGTAGTTTATTTATCAACAGTCGTTGCGTTTTGGTCCTTTCTACGTCTTATTGTAAGAGCTTCCTGGTGAGATCATGTTTATTTCCGAGCTCCCGGTTTGCTGCGATCCTCACTAACCCTTTGTCTGCGTGCGACTCTCACTGATGTTTAGAATCTATTTATTTCAACAAATTGGACGCGTCGTGCGGGACAACGGTGAAAATTAATCTGATGCCGTTCTTGCTAAGTCACGCTGCTTCCGTTGTTAAATTAAAATGTACGAACGGAAGATGTCCTATTAATTTTTTTTCGACGTTGCATCGTGATACGAAGACGTATTGTGGCGTACAAAAGAAAAGCGACAGACCACCCGAGATAGCTGACTTTCAAGTTCGTATTTAATTGTTGGGCAGCGGTCATCTAAATTTTTGTAGGGCTTAAATGTAAGTCATTTTTAATGACGAAGTCAGACGACATACCGGAAGGTCAGGTGAAGATACTGATGGTGTGATTTGAGAATATTTTGTTTTTATTTAAAGTACTTTTTTTTATTAGGACACTTTCACACACGGCTGTTTAGCCCCACATATAAATGTAATTGATGTAACTAAGGGAGGGATTGTGGTCTATTTATAAGAAGGTTTTACATCACACAGGCAGACACATAATCCGCATTGAATGGCTGTCCCTTCGCCGCGCCTTACTTATGAATGTCATAGATCTTAATAAAGATAAATAGCAGATCAACTGCAGAGACACGCTTGTTAAATCACTTTAAATCCTTTAAGTTTACTATCACCATAAAAATAATACTCAACGTTATTTAACACAGGCACCTTAACGTTTACGATTCAAAAATCAGGTCAGTGAGTCGAAGCTTTCGGTGTCTAATGTGAATCGATTGAAAGTATCACGGCGGTTTCATAAATTATATTTTCCATGTCATCAGATTTGGGGCGGTCATATTAATATTTTCCTAATTAACATTTGCATAAGTCAAGTGGATGTGTTGAAGCGTGCGCCGCTATCGTGATCGTAGTGCGGAGACACGGCTGCGTACCTGTCGCGGCTCCGAGGTACGCGGGTTTCGAGGAATGCCGTCGAGTAGCTGATTATAAATTTGCCTTTATGTTGTTGCAGTTTTGTGACTCACCGCTTTATACGTTTTCGCTCATTCAAAACCCTCATCAAAGGAATAATTTAAAAAAATATTTCTTAAGAACCTTAAGTCATCTCGCCGGTATTCCGAATTTAACAACATAATAACCGCTCATAAAGCAAAATGCATTTGTTTCCAACCAATTAACGTACATTCTGAAGAAGAATTTCACCTATTGAAATAAGAGGCTTTTTGGACATGGCTTGTCATCATAAAGCCGGCCCTCATCAGCCGCTGATGCATGACGTGCGACTGCTGCTATCACGCCCATTACCGACTTTGTTAATCCACTCGATGACGTATATTTATTTAAAGATATATTTAACTAGGCGAGGTTGACGTCCTGACTAGAAATGTGGTAGCCCTGAGACAGGGCGATGTTTGCTCTCTTGCAATATCAACATTAAAGTGTGTTAATATACCTAAAGATAACTAGGAACGTTCTCAGATCGCGTTATCTCATTGCGTTAGGTCGCATCGCTGCCCTCTTTTTGGGGCAAATGCCAATATATGAATCGTGCATGGAAAAAGGAGATGTGACAGTAACAGAGTAACACGGTCCGCCTCTACTTGATATGCATAATATGATCTTTAGTTTGAGCATACTTTTTATGGCTTGTTAAAATGCTAACAGGTGCTGCAGGTTTGCGGTTGCTAAGTAAAAGCTTTTAAATGGTAGGCCCAAGTGCTTAAGAAGAAAGTTGAGTATGCAGTTGCAGGCCTTGTTTTCAGTAGTCTTCTTTTAAAAGATTCAAGTTAGTATTCAAGATATTCTAGTTGCATGTGGGTTAAATACGCGGTAGACGGTTCGGCGACTATCGCACAATCCGGTTTTCAAGTGCACAATATACCTAGATACAGACCGATACTTCACGCTTGTCTGATTGATAAAAGGAATTTACGGTTAATTAGATCTTATACTTATTGCAAAACGTTCGTGGCCCATTAGTATTTACTGACCCAAATGAATTAACTTTAAAGATACTTTGAAAATACATAAATGATTGGAAACCATAAACACACTTACGACTTGCGATATATTAAGACTTGTTGCAAATCGCTGCACAGAAATATATATTGTATTATTATTTACTGACTATAAACTATATATCATTTTCATAAAAAGCAGTCTTAATTTATAGGTACTTGGTATACATATCTATGTTATCTCATAACTTTTCATTCCTCTGAGAGCTTTACAGTACCTGGTAGTTTAAAAAAATCTCAATGCCCTGAGTAAAAGTAACATGTATATAATAAATAAAGTTTTTTTTAAATGTATCGTGTACGTAATGATTTATAGGGTCGGGGTGCGTGACTGCTACCGTGTTGAAGGTATTATAATTCATATAGACAAATGCTTTTTGTGGGTGTCTACTCCTTGGAACACAATTATATAATAATAAAATTGTACCCTATAACACAGGGAAAGTGGTATCTCTAAATTGTTAATGGACACCCAAGGCGTCAATAACTTGCGTGAGTCTTGCCCAGGGCCGCTATTCTCCTAGATTGGGTTAGAAAATTACAAGATTCTCTATATTATATTTTTCCATCTTTACGAAGGGAAAAATAAATAATATTAATGGTGGAAACCTGTTATATAAATATATATATTTTTTACACATTTCACACTCGGCTGATTAGCCCCATACTAAATCATTTCTAGTTTGTATTATGGTTGCAAACACAACTGATATACTACATATAGTTGCATAAATAATTTATATCATTACATATTAAACACCCAAACTGACAGCCAACAAATTCACTTTTTTTTTGTTTGGTACCTGTTGAAAGCATCCGGCGCATTCATGTACCGCGAATGACATAAAGCCGGTAGCTAGTGCTCTTATCTCATCTGATACTTGAAAGCCGGCACATCTCCCTTGAGAGCCGTTTACAATTGGGATTGTGCAAGTGCATAGAGCTTTATATCTAAGGCCGCTGTAATCTGGGTGCAACTACCCACATTTCAAACGACTTGCATCTCAGCACGCGCGGTTGTTGTCTCTACTCCCGCCATAGATTCTAATCAAATGGGTCCCTCCAAAACAATACCTATTGCCTCATGCCGCGCCTTAATCTCACTTGTTACATTGTCTTGTCTTCTCAACAATTCTTGGTTTAGTTGACAAGAATACTTGAGTTCATCTTCAGAGTGAATCTATTACATTTTTGTGCTGGTTTGCATATCGCCGGGGTTTTCCTTGTTTAAAGTTTTAAAATAAATGTGATATCATTGTTTGCCAACTGCTACGAGAAAGGTATACAGCTAGAAAACATGATTCATGGTTGCGGTGTACACTGGGCCTCGTGTAAGTCAAGTCAAAGAGGTCACATTCCAGGTTCAATGTCTCCTTTTTAAATGCATTCTGGGTAATCTGGGTTAAAAAACTTTTAAACAATACCCCATAAATGTTTTAAGGTTGTGTTGATAAATGTAAGCTTTTAACTTTAAGTAGAGATTTGGGAACGGATTAAATGTTTAGCTCGATTTAACCTACACCTACCATTACCGCCATTGACAGATTTTTTAAGATATTTTAATTTTTATGAACTATAGCAATATGACGATAGCATTCGGCTTAGTTATATCAGTAAAAAAATTGCTCTTAATTTGAAAGAGAAGCTGAGGGGAATATCACATAAAGTATATAAATTTATTCGCTTGCGCGTCGAATTATGCGAGTACGCCGACAGGCAGACACCAGTTATGTCAGTCTGGGTGACATCTTCGCGCTCGGATCTCGACGAACCGGCTTAGCTGCGATGTTATCTAAATTACAATATTAGCATGACGATGATTCGCTCTAACCACACATTAAGCAGAGTTATAGAGGCGACACGGTTGCGCTCTATATGCAAATACGTTAGCGCCTTGAAGAGATGAATAGCTTCCAGGGAACCTACGGTCACCGCTGATGTAAAAGGACATCACCTCTATTATTTAAGAAATATTGGCAGCCTTGTGCAAGATTTGGCAATTAATTATGTCGAACGTTCGGAACGTTTCTGGTAAATTCGATGGTAATGCAGATTAATGATATGTTTTTGCTGACGTATGTCGTGCTATACCTTTATGGTTAAGGACAATAGAGCTGCACGTACGATTCACGTTTCTATAGATATAAATGTGTTCCAAAGTTATGGTTCATTTACAAGAAGCCAACGACTAGCGACGAGACGAAGTGATGTTTAGTATTGTTATGAAAACTTGTAACAATATTTTGTGAGCAAACAAATATTCGGTTTCGATTTTCTTGTTTCAAAAGCCCGTGTTACGAAATGCTAGTATTACTTTCTCTCTCGTTTCTCAGCTGATATGGGCGTAGTATGGAGGTTAAGAAAACACAGATCTTCGCGCGGACACAGCATGCAAATTCCTCTAGCGTGTCATAATTCACTAAAGTATTCAACGCATTTCATACTACTGGTTTTTGATTATACAAACTGGATCTATATTATTACCAAACTAGTTCGCTTACAACACAGATCTGAGGATTATAATAATTACTCGTATCTTAAATATCGATAGGCTTAATATAAACCTCGAGCTGTTACGGCTTTGGACGCGGCAAGAATTTAGTTCATGATATAATTTTGATGCTAGTGAATGAAGCTTCAAGAGTATTGTATGGTCGTACGGTTGCAGTACTTGTTTATCTTTGGGCAGGATAAGGTTTGTCCTTATGTTATTATCTTTCTAGCACTCTCGGGACGTGCCGGGAGCTTTATTTGTATAGAACAAATACGAGGTGCTTGTGCGGCTGCTACTGCGCCGGCTGGTGACGTGTTTGCTCACGTTGCCTTGCATACCTTTAGATTTAATGCGCTCCAAGGAGGCTTTTGAATCCTAACGACAATTTGTAACACCTGGGACACAGCATACTGCCTTGAATAATGCCTCTTCTCTTCGAGTAATATCGGTAGTGACTTTTATTACTTTAACCTCTTCTAAAGGTTATTATTGAGTAGCTGTTGGAATAAACAATAATTATCTTGATAATAATACAATTTTATTAAGATAATAAATTACATACTGAGAACTACCAGCAGTTATTCATTGATTTGAATCTTTTAGTAGCATTCAGTAGTACTGATTGATTTATTATATTTATTGTTGTTTATCGAAGTTACAGCGATATCAATTATGTAGTGGCGTTTCATCATACTTAGGTTAGTTAAATAAATCTCCATTAAAGTTACACGAAATGATTTTATCGCATTCGCATTTTCCAGAGAAAGTTCCTGTTATTCCCGTCTGCAAAGCGGGCTGGTTCCGCGTTCGCGCCAATATTTATGGCCCTTAATTATAATTGCATACGGTATATTGAATTTGCTGCGCAAACTCAATATGAGTTACCTCTTTATTTAACCAACGCCTTGAGGCAAAAGTGATTTATTTCGGTTTTAATGGCGGTGGCTCTCTTTACTTGTTGAAACTGACACGGTTGAACAGAATTGTTCTAAAAAACTTAAGTGACTGAGTGACTCTGCGATAGAGGTATGTGGATGTAGGAAATGTGAAGTTGCTAAACGAGACCAGTCGCGACATATGAATGAACACCGACTTTAGTCGTGTTTTGGTCACAAAGATGATGCTTAACAACTTTGAAGTGCAAAAACGTACGAAGTCCTAACGTTCATTCTGGATTTCAAAGACTCGTTACTTTTTAAATAGCGGGGTAATAAAATTTTTATGACGGCAATAAGTTACATACGTAATTTAAAAAATATTATTATTTGTACCTATACATATGTATATGCTGGTTGAGGTTTTCCTCCAATCGTTTCCTTGACCGGTATGAAATCATCGATGCAGAGTTAACGAGTGTTTACTCTTATGATTCCGTTCACTCGATCGTTGTGCAATGATAGGGCCCTGCAGGCCCAGCGCTGGGCTGGCAGACCCACAGGCGAGCGCAGCCGGTAATTAACGTTAGCTTACGTTGGACCATTGATTATGATATCCACTTGGAACGCGGCGCTTCCTCCGCTAATGCCGACATACTATAATGCCTTGATTTATTATGCTTTTGTATGTTGAATCCTTTTAGATTCTATGTTACCAGCAATTTGCCTTTAGCGATATTTATCAGGTTATTTATTTAGGTTTATCAAAGTCGTTATATTGGTTAAATTGCACTACAGTAAAGTTTTAAAACATCCGTTTCATTACGAGCTAAGGTAGCTTTGAGTTTTGAAAACAATTTCACTATATTTAAACTGCGTTTTTTCGATGTTTCGTTCATAGCTTTCCTTTATACTTGGATGCTGTTTTTTTCACACTTTGCTTGAGGAGATAAATACAACGCTGGCCTTCGATGTGGTTACCGCAGATTTCGGCTGTTGTTAGCGCGCGTATAACTAATAGCAAATACTGCAGTAGGGTTTGGCAACCGGCCTCTTGCCGCCGACCCATTGAGATGCGTTTATTTTCGCCCTCGGAAATTAATGGTCACTTTCGCTTGAACTCACTCGCTCTAATTACCGATATGAAATTATTTCCGGCATAATATTGCTTAATAGATCTGTTCCTAGTTCGTGATCAATAAAATGTGTTGATTTGAATAATTATTAACGAATTGGTGTGCAAGTAGGACAAACGTATGTACTATGTTATGATGTCTGTTAAATAATTATATGGCGCTATATATATTTTGTTACGAGTATATACCATTATATTTAATTAATGGGTATTTTTTAGCAACGTATCATTGTTTATGATCATATGGTTAAATATCTTCTTCGATGTGTGAGATATGAGACTCTGGTGTCGAAAATTTTCATGAGAAAATACCTCTGATTTGGCTTAACGAAGGCTTGTACTGAGACAATCGCCGTGAGCTAATTATTAACGTGCAAAAGTTAAATAAAAATAAAATTATTTCTATTATTTTCCCTAACACAAATGAATGTACCTATTCATTCAATTGTATAAGGTTATGTTAGCAACTAAACCCCAGCTATAAAATTTATCCTGTAGAAATTATACATACAAAAGTACAGGATACACAATACCTTTCGTATCCATTATTCCGTTCACGTAATAAAACGGTTAATTGTATTTTGTTCTTGAAGTAAAAATAGCCTGCCGAGTGGAAGTCGCGAATGGTTCCGTACCTTTATCTTATTTAGTTATGCGGCAAAAAATCGCGTTTGTTTGGGATATAAAAATTAATCCCAAACGCGTTTAATGTAATTTAATGTCATAAGATTGTTTCCAACTCGCTCGTTGATGTAGTTTTAATAAAATGTGAAAATGAATACGTTCGTATATTTTGTATGCGATTCCCGAACTGTGACGTCATAGATCGATGGCGTCTTGCATTGTGTCTGTTTCACTAACTAAGAATTTTATGGAAATCTGATATATGAAACTCGTATAATTTTTGGACTATTAGAATTATTTCTATACTTATTATTTTAGATATTAAAAAAAAATATATGTGAATATTTCAAGCTCCCACCATTGTTGTTATTAAGGTCAAGAAACAAATTGCAAAAATTGGTCAATTGCGAGTCGAGCTCGCGCTTTAAAGATTCCGTACCATTATCTAAAAACATTGCAATAAGAAAACGTCTGCTATAGGCCCTCAACCCCTTAAATATTTATTTTTATGTTATTTTCTTCTTATTTTTTTTTTAAAGTTAATACATACTTATTAATACATACGAGTGAATTTTATTTCTCGTACATTCACTCTGTGAACATTTAGAGGGGTCTACTTTTTAGGTACGATACACTAAAAACAGGATTCTAGTGTGGGAGGCGCCCATCAACTATTTATTTTATTGTGTTGATATAGTGGTAAAGAAGTATATCATTTTGAAAATTTCAACTGCCTAGTTAACACTGTTCATGAGATTCACAACTTGGTGACAGACGTACTTTGGGTACGAAACCCCAAATTAATAATTTATTACTTGTGACTATATTTAACTATTATAATTTAAGTTATTCTAAAATTTGTATGAAATAGTGAGGTTAGGTGAAGAATTCTTCAATTCAACCAATTAACGGCGCTTTTTATTTACTATAATTCAACTAATTTAATAGTTATTTTTATTTACGTATGTATGTTTGCTTAGTCATTGGTTTTGACGGTAACAGAGTCGTATTATTATTTATCATGGCTATATTGTGTGGCATAAACATGAAAATGAAAAAAAAATTTCAACTTGACATGTGTTACAATCTACATATTATCATAATAATATCTAAGTTTATTTTAATAGACTTATTATTATTATAGTAAACTGTTGAAAGTAAATGAAGCATCTTCAAACATATTTGCACGGCGGCGTCAGTGCGAGGGAAATTGCGTGCGCAATCAAAACACGCGATAATTGATAAGATAATGATAAAACATTGCGCTCTACCGACCTAGGGTTTGATCCAGAAAGCGCCGACGCAGCTCCTCTAGAGCAGGCTCGTCACTGTCACTGCACTATCACTGGACATTTCACGTTGATGAATAGTGCATGTAGCACGTGCGCGAGTCTGTCGGCCAGGAGGCGGTGTCGTGCAAGCGATGCGACAGGTGCGTCTACCGCAGCATCCGCGGCGGCTCTGCTGCGCTCGCGCCGCACCGCCGCCGCCGCGCTCGCGGACACGCCCCGTGCGTACGCGCAGCTCCCCGCCCGCCCGGCGTCGCGCTGCGCTGAAGCCTTTTTCACTTTTCAGCCGCGTACGTAACACTATGCCGCGCTTTCTCCGACACTTGAAGTCGTTCAAATATAATTTATCGGCCATTGAAATGTCTGTACATAATTAAACTTGTTTATTACCGGCTGAGAAAACTTTAGTTCGCAATCACCGGCGTTTTATAGACATTGATGCTGAACTTTCTGAGAAATAGATAATCTACGCCACCATACGCTATAAAATGCAGAGGTGAAATGCCCTGGATCTCTTCAAGTATGATGTCGAGTTCGTGAGAAAGTTCGCCTTATGGTCACATAAATCTTGTATTCGAATCTACTGAACGAATCCCTTGATTGGATGCTAATTGAGACGACTTGATAAAAGAAGAAACTCTTTGTAACATCTTTATGGTAAAATCATGTCGCGTTTCTAAACTAGAATCGAGTATCTATTAACATATTCTAAGTACTAGTGAATCAGCCGTTTGAAGATTCCAAATCATTAATCAATATTTGTTTATTGCTCATTACTTCAGTTATATAAATGTATACTTTCCCTTCATTGATTTGTTGCGAGGTTAAACATGAATCTTAAACATCCATCACTTCGAGTCTCTTTACTCAATATGTCGTTATTGCGTTGTTTGCAATATGTTATGTTAGGGTTAAATATTTGTTAATACAATTTTTTAACCTGAATACGAATATTCAAAATGTATATCATTTATATAATTAAGAATTGCAATGAATAATGTAGTATTCATGTTACATTACATAAATATAATACCAGCAGTAGGATTTAATCGGCTGTAGATGATGATGATAATTGTGTCTTATTTCTTCTAAATTTCTTCGAATATTTCTTCGATCGTTAGAATTTCTTAGTAAATAGATACATTATTTAATTGATTGTATCATATTTATGGTATGTTCAATTCAGAAGCCATTAACGCATTTTACGTCAATAAAACTTAAAAGAAATGTGAATAAATACCGTTAGCTGAAACTTAACACCAACTAAAGATCGTTATCTAGTGAAAAAACTCCACAGTATATTTATTTTGAAGAATACTGATAAGCGTCGATCGTCGGCCCATATTTGCAAGTTAAATGCTTTTAATCGTACTCGTAAAGATAGGAACTGGGAAGCAGGTAAATAAATAGTGGAATGTGGAATTGGTTAATAAAACGACATTAACTGCCTCGAGGCTGTGGCAGACGCTTTAGTGCGATTGTGGTCGGACGGTAATTAGCCAATTACAATTTTCGATTACCGCGGGTATGTCCATCCGAGCGCAAGCTGCTTCCCGACAGGTTCCGTGGGTTTAAAATGGACGGCATGCGCTCGTACTGGCCGTAGCCATACGGGTGGTCAACTGCCCTTTACAGACGTGGCCTTACTCACAATTACTCATAAAGCTTTTTGCATATTTGCGGCTTTATTACCAGGCTGCTGTAATCTTTTCTGCGCGCTCCATAAACTATGCAACGCCCCGCAAACAGTTTTAACTTTAATATGATCTCTCAAGCCCGTTCTTATTGTATGAGTCAGTGTGCACTATCTATGGCAAATCCTGGCAACATTTGTTGTTCTCCAATCTGCATTAATTGTCGCACTTGATGTCACATCGTACGCAAACTTAACGAGGCCATTAACTTATTGGGGTGGGACGCTGCCCTCTGCACATGAAATTTACATTTACACTTTGATATATTGCTCGTAGTGATTTGACGTAATGTATTCGCCTATTTAATGAATACTACTTGTGAAGTGAATGGCCGATAATAAATCATTACACATTTACACACATAGTCGAGTGCCCCGCTCGTTGCAGCACTTCCTTATTGGCGAAATGTATCGACGACCATTTACTGAGATCATGAGATGTTACGATTGAGTATTCTGTAGATTTACAACTCACGCCCGAGAGCTCGTGCCCTAACCTTTATTGTCCTGATTGATATCGTAACGTTTACACACTTGAATTATTGCTGGATGTGTACAGATAAACCCAGCTTACTCTGATATTCGCAAATCTTACTCAAAGATAAAATGAAGGATAAATTACTAAATAACGAACCAGCAAAGCTACTCCTGTTTATTGTGAAACAAATAGATTGTGTTGATCATTTACTACAAAGTCCTACTAACATATTACGACAGCTGACAATAATAATGAAAAAGCTTAACGCTAACAAGCTAGAATCTAATTTGTGTCGTGTAACATTGATATAGACCGCTAGTTACGCCTTCCAAACGGGGCATTTTCCACGCGTTTCATATTGTAAATAACGCACAACGAATTGAACTGCCCCAATATAAAGCGACTGTTCATTAAATCGTCACTGAGTTATTGATACTATCCGTTGTCAACGCCAAACGAGACCTTACAAAATCGTGCCTGCCCTAATACGCGTTGGATTTATTATAATTGCCACGTATGAATAACAGGACAAGCGCTTTGCCTTGTCTCGAAGATATATTGTGGATATTCGAAAACAGTCGCGACAACTTCATTGGTATGCCTCATTGATTAAATATTTATCAAGCACGCCTGTCAATAAGGGACTTGCGAAAGTTACCAATAAATCTTCCGAGTGTCAAAACATGAAGGTACACATGCGCTTGCACACGGTTTCAATTTACCAATAGTAAGTAAGGTCTTGTAAGGGCAAATGTATGCAAAGAGCTGATATAAAGACTAAATCTTTCTGTCAGTACAGTTTATTCTTTCATTGGAATTTTTAGAATAATACGGTATAATAACATAGACAAAGAGTTACACATACTTAGTTTTCAATATAACTTACTGTACTTCTGTCGCTGTTGCTGAAGTTAACCGTTTATAGACCATACAAAACGAGAACTCCCCGATTGATATTGTGGCTCTTCGCTGCATTATTATTATTAGCGCTTATATCAGTTGTATCGTCTGTTTGGTACTCACAATGTTTCATAGCATTCTAGCTTCAACTAACTAAATGTTATGAAATAAACGAGTACGCTGACAACTTGAGTGAAGTGTTTGACTGCAATTCAATTTCGGAGAACAGGCTCGGAAATAAGATTGTAAGCACTAACCGCAAATAAAATAACGACAATTGTGTTCAGGATATTTCCATTACTACTTGAAAGTAAGTAAGTATATTCACTTACATGCCAATAAATAGCTACACTACGGCTAGCCAGCTAGTTCGTTGGAGATCTTATGGATCTTATAAAAGCTCATATATGTAACATAATTTGAATGAAACCGGCGGAATTCCTCGGTGCGTACACGCGAGTTTCTCGTATCGTTCTGCAGAAGCGGCCACTCGGTAACGCCCGTGCAGTGTCCACGGTTGCCTGTTAATATGATAATGTGACAGCTCCGCCTTGTCGCTCGTGGGAATCTTTAGCCGCAGGATGATAGCCGCACGTATTTAATTATAATCGACTAGTATTGCAGCTTACTCGAGCACGCGTAAATCGTTCAATGAGTTCTTGTAACTCCACACTTACACCAGATTAGCTAATAACTCCGGTCGTTGAATGAGAAATTTAACGACGCGGAGTAACTATACAATACCGAATGCCTCTTTTACGTTGCATTTCCAATCATTCTTACTTGGAAATCTCGGGCTCGCCTTACTGCATCCGGCAGATAGAGGAAAAGCTCGAGCTTTTCTGTTGTTGAAAATGCGGACGCGTTTAGCGATCAGTCGGCTCGCCGCGCGCCGCTCCGGTGACCAACTAACGACGCATATTAGTTTTTTTAGTTTAAATTGTAAGCTGTATTGATGCATTTCATGATTTCGTAATAGATGTATTTATATTGTGGTGTTAATTTAGACGAGGTAAGGGTTCAGTCAAATGGAATTTCTCGTGGCAATAAGGTTAAGTAATCTCGATCTCTCGAATCAGGCCGAGTGCTTAGTTTGTAACAAAATTTTGTAAAGTAGAAAAAGGTTGACGGAAAGAACTATTGGAAGTGAATCACGCGAGATTGCTTACCTCGTGGAGTAGCAATTAGTTTTAACTTCACTTAAAACTCCTTTTACTGCTTGGTAATGACAAGAAATGGCTGCGGTAATGCTAGTTGTGGCGCGTGAAGAGCATAACATAAAGTCAATTATATGGTTACTACCGCTTCACCACTAATTTTGCTGTGGGTCACCTGCCGTTTATTATGCGTAGTACATATTTGAAACTAGGACCTGCTTCAGGAACTAATTCGAATAATTGGTCCCATTTTGTGCTGCCTATACTCTCTCTTGTAGTATTTGAAATTTAGATGGAATTTTTATGTTAAATTGCAACTTGCAACAACTGAATCTGTGTATTGTAGTACAAGTTATTATTCTGTGGTATTGTGTAGTATGATCTGTACACAAAATACTAGTTACTAACTTAAAACCATTTAAGAACGGCTGTATACATGTAATACAAGCTACTTTATTATTACGACTTTTGGAAATCAGCTAAAAATAGATTAGCTGTTATTCAAAAAGTTCGTCTATGCAAAGCAAAATGTGTTTGTTTTTTGGTTATTTCCAAAAGTCGTAGAAACTTATTAGGGTTGAGGTACAAAAAGCCTTTCTTATTGTATTGTTTTTTTTCAGTAATCCTATTAGATTACTGAAAAAAAACAACATATACGATACGGCAATATGTTTGCGATATAAGAGAAAATTTACCAAATTGAACTGACTGAGTAATTAAAATAAGCTATTGCCTCAAGATAATCTTTCAGAATCTTTATTTAAGTGTGACGGACTGTAAAGTGTCATTAATTATGTGTAAATATGTTGTTATTTTCTATTATATGACTAATTATATTATTATGACATTGTATGATTGACTAATTAATTATTTAACTGTTGATGAATGTATGATGATGTAAATTTGACGTGCCTAGTATAAGGGTAATAAAGTTCTATGATTTCTAATGTTATTTTACAGCGTTAGAAATGGAGATGCTATTAAATTCGCGCACACTCACATGAATGAATGATGTGTTCGCACTAAAGTCTCATCCAGACAAATGGCAGCTATTTTCACTCACCTCATCAGCAGAGAAATTGCGCTTTGATTAGGTTGCGGCACAATATTCTGATTGCTTTAAATGATTGAATTCCCGTGTGCGTGACTAAGTACATATACTCGTATTATTTAATGTAATATTAAAATCGATGAAAGCGAACAATTGCAAATTGTAACACCGACTTCAATAAAAAAATACACAAGCAATGTTGATTAAATTTATATTATTACCAATATGAAACTATGTCCTTAAAAATATATTTACAAATCTGATTATATAAGTGACGAGTTCTGAGATGACATGTAATTGAAAATCTCTTCCTTTTTTTAAGTCATTTAAATTTTAGAGACAGTAAAAATAAGAAAACTTTCTTGAATTTCCTGTAAACACTGCAAGGGCTATTCAAAAATCGGAATGCACAATTAATATCAATGCACAATTGAATTCAAAACTTTATGGCACATAATGATAAGTATTTTAAAATTATAGATACACTATTGATGATGATATAAATCGTCATTGCATCAATGTACTCTATAATTCATTTCTTTTCAGAGAAGACATCTCTTGATTGATCTCATTGATTAAATTCCTAGTCTATGTAAATTGCACACTTGCGTTATATGGCGTTGGTCATCGAACGTATCGCCGTCGTGACGATGACTGACACCGACGATAAATGGTCGGCGTGCTACGCCGAACATGGCCTGCGTATTAACCGCAAGCAATTTGCATTTTTGTCTCCGTGAAAGATAATGCTGGTTTTATAATCCGGTCCCTGTCGCCTTAGGTGTCGTCGTGCGAAGGTGAATTTCAATTACGCCTTCCGTCCGTTTCGATAGGTTACGATGGCGAAAGTTCATTCATATTCACCAGGAAATATTGATGAATTATTTTATTGCTAAAACCCTTATCAATTATTGAGATTTAATGTACCGTACGTGACCATACAAAGGATGAGATGTGAGCAGGTTAGGTGGTGACGTGCTATATTTCGAAAGTGGCTACTCATATCATTTATTCAAACGCCTATTGTACATCCCTTTTATATGGGTAATTCGATATGTTATGAGCGTTTTGGAGGTCGTGTTTTGAGGTTTTGTGCGTGGCTTAGCGAAGCTCGGAGCGGCGTCGACGCGGCGGATGCCACCCTGCGGTCCACTTTGTGGTGCTCTCAGGCGTGCCACCATCATCCTCCGGCGTAGTGACCGCAAACACCGGTGCGGCGAACAAACCTGTTCTATTCCCTAGTATGCCTTGTTCGATTTGCGGTTAACTCGATGGACATTACTACTTATTTCCTCCGGCCGCATCTCTGGCATCTCGGTATAATAGAAACTTATCAGTTATCGCATTTTCAATTAGATATGTATCGAAATTTTTAGTCCTGGTAACTTTCCCTTTAGATCATTTTTAGTGCTTGCCTAGCTACCACCCTAAACTTGATAAATCTGTTGCCAAGCACGGCAAGTGTATTTCAACAGCCTCCTTAAGAGCCAGATATTTCAGACTAGACATGATCCACCTTAGGCCAGAATGTTGCTGAGACGTGTGTCAAATGTCTAGCTATAATGTGTAAAATAAAAACTTCCCTTTTATATCTCAATACTCCTTGTTGTTATTGGTACCGATGATGATTCACTGTTAGGAGTTCAACCATTCACTCTAATCTTAACGCCAATTTTACTGCTGAGTGGAATATCCATAAAACTACTGCATGTGTTTATGACTTGAAATTATTTTATTTGTTACTCCGTCGGTTTTTATGTTGTCTAACTAGGCTTTGTTTATGGATGATGATGAATACTTTCAACTCGAGAATGGACGTGTGTCATTGCACTCGTAAAGCACTGCTTATTTGTCTGATTTCTGTCTGTAGTCCATTTTATATGTATTAGGCACAAAAATAAAGTCACTAAACAGCCAGACGTTGCTGATAGAATTAATACAAATTATTTCACGATAACACTAAGGTTGCAGTGACTTGTGTAATATATGTAGTTTTGTTATTCTTCATATGGGATATCATATTTTACTGTTCATATTTTTGGTTTCATTTAAACTACTTCCTGCCTCGCTTATGAATTCGTATAATATCTATTCCTGGCGCGTTGGACCGCAAAGTTCGAAACCATGCACTTACAGTTTATTGCAAATAATTTCTAAGTAGAGCACTTGTGTAATTACGGTGCATAAAATAGGTCGCTGCTCTCTTACTCATTACAGATCATAAGATGATGATCCCTTGATTGACCATCAAAGGCCTTTAGTGTGGCTAATCCACTGGGGTTATAATAATGTAAGCTATGTTAGGCATAAACTTGGCAGAATATGTATTATACTTTTTCGGATTGACTTTTTATCTAGACCATATATATAGCCATATATATCATATCGAACACAATATCATAATTGTTTATGGATCAGAATGTCTTATTAAACCTTAAGTCGAGTGAGTCACCACTCAACTTGTGGGATGCTACAGTATTATAATGTGAGTCAGAACCATAAACTACAACCATATTAATCACACGCAACTTTTGCAAATAGATTTTTACACAATCATCAATCACGGAATTTATCCATTAATCTACTTTAGTTGTTTATTCTTGCTATTATCCGAATTTGACAGTTTGACTATTAAATCTAGCGATTTTCAAGGCGAGTGTGAACCGGTTCCAGCTAGGTAAGCGCGCTCCACTTTAGACCGCAATATCACTTACCATAGGGCGAATCAGCGCGAACTTACTAGTTCTTACTCTAAGCTATTTAGAGTAAAAGTAAAAACTTAGTAAGTACAAAACAGCGCTGTACAAAAAAAATGAAAAATAAAACTTAAATTTATCTCATAATTTAACAAAACTTGATATTCTGGATAAGACTTTATTTTGTAAAAGGACGCATGTAGAAATGTTATTACCAAAAATATGTGCTTATTTAGGCTCAGGGTTATATAGAATATCGGTCTGCTTGTATGTAATTGAACACCGTACATTAATAGGAACTCTGACATTAGCATGTCTACATTCGGTGTGCAGGGCTTGTCATGAGCAGCATTGATTCACTTCCCAGAAACACGCGTCGCTAAATCGCTGCAGACAACACGACGGCCGCGCGCCTGCCAGGTGCGATCACGATCCTACGACTTCTAATGAAATGTTAAACTACATCTGAATACGTTTATCTTTTGTGTGAATTGTTCAATGAATGCTCATTCGAATCAGCTAGCCCGCCGGATGCCGGCCAATTTGTTATCTTATGCAATACTTGTCGCGATACGTAGGTAAGAACTTGGATTTATAATGACGTGAAACTTTCAATAGAACATAGCTTTTGGATTAGCTCCAACAAGAATGGCATTAAATGTCGACAGGCGCATTAGATCCTGACGCAATGGACTGTTTATTCTCCACTACCATAACTTTCTCGTTTACACAGAGTTATGGTCGCATATGTTAAATATTCTCCCTGACAAAACGTCAAGTCATATTCAGTTTAGTTTCACTTTTACCAAGCTAGGCATCTCGTTCTACACAACGATTGTTGACATTTGCTCATGAATAGTCTATTTATTTCTCGTAAGCCGTACAATTTTCTAAACTAACTTAAATGTAACAATTGGCAGCAGCGCAAACAGCGGCGTTCCATGTTCGTACTTGTAACATTCTTTATGTGTTTACTTTTATCTCTTCGACCCTTCCCAGACTTTCTAGTTTTGATAGGTGGGATATGAAGGATGAGAGAACCGTCTGTAAGATAGCAGAGGCTATTTTGTCGCGACCCTGACTTCCCGCTGCGTGTTCATGTTGCTATCCTGATAACATCCATTTCCTGGGTGGCGATCTATCACCTTTGTAACTACAAACTCTCACCATTGTTTGAACACGCTTGCCTAAACTCTGCCCATTCATAGTCCCTCTAACTGATCACATGTCTTGTATGATCGGTTTTAAATAAATTTTATGGTAATGCATTCGTTGCAGCGTTGCGTGTTGTTTAGGCTAATAGAAGTTCCGAGATCGAACTCGTGCATTTTATATATGGGTGTCAAGTATCTACAGCGTGGGTGCATCTTTATATTGCAACCTTATGGCCCCTTGAACCGCATTGAAAAGAATCACAATAATAGCACAGTATGAATAGTAATGAATATGTTTATATAGAAAATTCCAGAGAACTGGCAACAATTGGAGAGAACACGGTCTCTGTTATGTTAAAGCTGCGCCACTTTACCGAAACAGTCGTTATGCATACAGGCTAGGTGTCCATTACACGTGTTTTGAAAGGCTTACGCAGCGATTAGCATTTTGACTGGCAACAAGGGAAAACCGGAGGACAGTAGTGTCGGGAGCGTGATGCGACTCCTGCCAGACGCACATGCAAATGAGGAGTCACCTCACCCGCTGGAACAATGCGCGAGCGCAAGCCGGCCGGCGCGACGACCTCTACTATACCTAACCTAGCGCCGGCTGTTTACGTCTATACTTATACATACAATACACCGACTGTCTTGTGTGGCACTCCTGGTTCATGTACTTAGTAACCACCTGTCTACCTGGCACCATACATTTTTTCAATATGACAATGCTTTGACTTTGAAAAGTAGTTTTCAAATAACTTATCTTACACCAGTTTAAGAACCAGAATTGAATCATTGGTAGTGTTTGCCCAAAATGTTTCTATTTGTTCATCACTACTCATAAATTTCAAATATTATTTTATTCTACGCATGCGACCGGTGTGGTCGCCAGTAAATATGTCGCGCTAGGCACGAGAGCTTTCATGTACAATCTACTACACTAGTAAAATGTGATAGCATGTGCTGTTATTCAAATGAGAATCAAATTTCATGTTGTAAGACAAGCGTGGAGGAAACGTGTCGACATAGCGAGATTTGAAGATTTATTATTGTTAGTGAGCATGAATTGTCAAGACCGCGTGTGGCTAGCCGGTAGAGGCGGCGCGTGCGCCGTGTGCCGGCCGCGGTCGATCGCTCGAGTATCAGAGATGCTTGCAATGATATCGAACAGCGGTGAATCAATCTTCCGCCAGCTGGACTTATCTCAGATCGGCGCCCACACGACCGTGAGCGAAGGGCTTTCATCGACGCAGCGGAAAGCGCTTTATACCGTTGCAGTTTAACAGTTAATACTACCGATATTAATTTTGGGCTCGCTTTGCTATATTCGCTACGTTATCTACGAGTGAGATATAACGCAATAACTCTTAACTTAATTAGGGAAGAGTCTAATGCAAATGGAGCCGTTGTCGTCTGTGCCGGTTTTAGATTGCCCTCCGCATAAAATACGAGTATGTTACTCTCGTTTTATTGCGCAGCTCTAATGAGTCGCATTCATTGTCTCGCGATACGATTTAACTGTTCTTTATTGTTAATGGTTTTTAAATTGGATATAATATTATTGTGTCCACGGAGAAGGCGCACGTCTTTTATACCCGTTTATAATATTCACAATCAATGTCTAGCACAACAGCACGCCCACGAGCCATTCACGCGATAATGATCTTGAGATCGGCGTAGGTCGTGTTTATTGCTTATTTGCTTTACAAGCGCACGCATCCCAAATACTGCGCACCCGTATTATATACAGACTTGAGAAAATCTACGTACGATGCGTTGCACAAAATGTCTTTATAACGTCTACACGTAATCATGTGTGCCAAGGATAATTGCACAGCGCAAAGGAGTGTCTCCGAAAGTAACATTCGCAGAAACAAGGTAAACACTACGACGGGATGACGATAGACCACGTACTAAAATATGTTGCTTTGTACCAAGCTTCGTCTCCTATGACCTGAATTACCGGCCGTAAAGCGTCAAAGCAAGTATAAATCGTCGCCAATATTACATGCGCGGATTTGCGTGACGTATGACCGGCAAATATGAAATGTCTCGGACAGTTGCCACTATTCTAATGAGAATTAGAAGGCACACATGTGTGTAGGCATGTATTATCTGAGCCGAAAAATTGACAACGTCGCCTGTACAAAACTTCCTATTTATTCACTTTACTTAAAATACGTAAATAACACTTCGAAAAGGTATGTTGTTTATACACAAAGGTGGTATCTCTCGTAGATCCAGACGGGATAGTATATTATTCCTAGCCCCTGGTCGCAGCTGCGCGCGCCCGGTGGCTTACATTCCCTCCACTTGAGATCGCACGCCTCGGATCTGCTATCGGTACATTACGAGTACACCGCCACTTCCGCCTACGCTGGCTTCCGTACCTACCGCTGAACTTGGAATTCAGACATTCCACAGCGAGAGCTGTATACTTTTTCAGTAAAGAATTTTTAACGAATGACAAGCAGACGATTTACTCAACGAAAGGTTAGTTTTTGTATTCATGCCCATTATCCATGCATGTATACTTACCACATAAACAGTACCTTAAACGCAACGACATTTATTTAGGTATTATAAATGTCGTTACCTTAAACGTACCTTATATATTCAAACAACGGCAACCTAACATTTTTAACATGACAAATTCCTTATCAAGTTTTTGTGATCGTGCTTCAAAAATAACAAAGATTCTCCGAACACATTCTGCAGACGATTATAACGATCTATCTGGAATATGTTCATTGGGACTCCATTTCATAGAATTCAATTTGCATAAAGTGATGAGACTAGCTCGTAGGATAGGTACAAAAAGTTTTCCTTTTACGCTTCGTCTATTTATTTTATTTACTAAAACGAGTATAAAGTTGCTTCATGGGTGGGTTATAATGTCAGAAAGACAATAAGGTAGGGCTATGTTAAATACGAGTTAATCCTTAAGTAATTATTTTAATCTCATTGTTACAAAATCGTGAACTAACCTTCTTTTGACGTAGGAGTGCCTCTCCACATCACGTAGGCATTATATTAACGTTAATGTAGAGATTAAGGCATTTTGCAATAGTTGGGTAACGATGTCAAGCTCCCACGGGTGATGCGCCGACTCATCGTGCATGTCTGTCTACTGAGATCAGCTCGCGTATCGCCCAATTATTGTGCCCTAATTGTTAGGCGCGTGACACATTCAACTGACCTAATAAAATAAATCATCTAGAAATATGATTTGTGGGGGTTCGATGAGGGCGTATAGTTGCGGCGACGCTCAGGTCACGCGCCATTCGAGGGTAACAAGCACAAGTCAAACGATTTATGTGCACGTGCGTATAAGAATGGGGACGGTTTACACCGCATGTACCAGTATGCGTCTCCTTAATTCGGATTTACGCGACCATTGATTTCGGCCCGAGATTAAATTCTATTGTTGAACTAAATCACGACCGTGACATTCGACACTGCTTATTGTTGATATATGAAACTACAAACGTTATTTGCTAACGAGATTCCAAAGCAGGAGATAAAAGTTTTTTTCTGTTAATTGCAGGCAGAGCTCGTGGATATGAGGGCCGAACTGATCCAGGCGCGCGCGGCGTCAGCTGGTGAGTTTTTTTTCGCATTTGCTTTGCTACGTAATGGGCGCGTTGTTTTCGATGGTTGGTAACATGATTCTAGAAGATAAAACCGTTGGCTCTTGCTTATTGTTGGGTTTCGTATCAAATTACTAACGTTAATCAGAATAAAATCGAGAGTTTTAGAGTATTTACGTTTGTTCTTTTTTACCCAATCACAACATTCACAACAGAAGGCTATAACGGCTACTGTCATCGTACTCAACAGGGCTTTGACTACTAATTTATTGATAAATACTTTATTGGATGCTCTTTTAGCCAGTTTTGTTTTTTGAAGTGAATAGGGAAGTGACATGATAATGGTTTCCAGGTGGTTGCCAAGAGAGCGGCGATGCGGCCGGCAACGTCCCGGAGGCGGCCCGCGCGCGCGCCGAGGCGGCACAGCTTGCGCGGGAGAACGCTGCCTTGCGTGAGACCGTGCTTGCACTACACTCAGAACTTTTCGGGGCCAGGTGCGGTATTCTATATGTGGAAATTCTTCTCTTGTAGATTACTCTCGATTAATGGAGAAGGGGAATATAAAAGGATAAATATAATACGTAAGCTATTTCCATAATAATTTCGGGATTGGGTAGCTCCACACTGTGGCTGAAATGATAAAGAGGTTGAAGAGCTCGACTGCTAAATAATTCGAAGTTCAAGCGCTGTGTATGATTACCAAGTATTTCAGAACACTTAAAATCTTTAGGATAGTATCGTACGAGTAGCACAAACTGCAAGGCAACGCTCACAAAAACTGACGTTATATGAAAATTACACACACATTCATTGAAAGAATCTCTCTACAGCATTCGTATCCCAAACTATTAAAAATAAACGGCCGTGGCCTGGATACAAGTCCTTGGAGTCACTTAGCGTGACTCTCCTCTCCTCGAAGTTATTGTTTTATTCGAATACAAAGTGCAATCAAAGCATCGACGTGCTAAAAGCTTTGAGATTTAAGGCTGGCTGGCATGGAGTTGATTAGTGCCCTTTTTGTTGCGTGTTGCGGCGAGTCACGCGTGGGCTATCGCGAGTGACCCGATAGGTCAGTAAAGAGACACCACGCATGGATTTACGGCCCGTTTCACCTATCAAAACATAATATAAAATAACCGAATATGACAATATTTTTATTTATATTGCTTCCTATTCGCCGTTAATATTGTATGCTTTATTGGATTATTGAGAATGCACATAGGAGTATTAAGGTTTATGGCTGTATTAACTGCATCAAGTTTCACTTTTATTGGGCATAATCGCGTGGACGCTTCAATGGCGGGCATAAAATATTCGTAGTAATCGTAAACGGTTTTACATAATTAAGTGCATCTATAGTTCGGATTACGGTTCGTCTATTTTTTTCTTTTACGTTTTGATGCTCCTATTTTATGGGAAACATAAAATGTTTGTGGCGGAGAGTATTGATGTCATGATAATTTAATCTGTCTCTGAGCATTTTACAACGTAATCGAAGATGGTAATTCGGAATCGATTAGGCTCAGCTATAACTTTTCAGTTGGCACGAGTCGAGTGCGTCGTAAAATTATCGTATTCTATTTGAGTGCAATTGCCGTAATATTAAAATGATTTCATATTTTGTAACATTTTTATAAGTAGGTATCACTATATAAATTTCAGACTGGCGACCAAATACCTAGACAAAGAGCTGGCGGGGCGAATACAGCAGTTGCAGCTCCTGGGCAGGGACATGAGGTCTGAGGTCCGGGACTCGCTTTGGGCGCAGGTAACGAACTTACCTTACTAAATAATACATATTATCATGCTTAGATTTATCACTTTGTTTTTTTATTTGTATAATCATATGTAACTCTATAGTTTATTGATGTTAGAAATTCCATAATTATTTATTGCGTACGACTTGTAATAACAATATTTTATTATAATATTAATAATTCATTATTATGAAGACTTCCTGTCTTGCTTGTAAGAGATATTCGATTTAGCCATAATAACTTTCGTCATGACGCCTAGTTTTTTATATACTATGTATGTTATTTATTAACATTAAAATAACGCTTAGAATGGAGAGTGTATCTAACTTGAAATATAACAAATCAAAGTAAGCTAAGCTTAGAAAAAGACGTTTGTTGAGTAGTAAGTAGGCGTGTAAAGTAAGTACCCTATAGATACTAAATATTTATTCTCAACATTTTTGTTTCATGAATGTACAGACTGAGTTTGTGAAGCGAGCGTGGGTAACGGAACCTGTAGTGATGAAAAATTACAATGTAAAAGAGATGAGTCGAGAACTTGCGCTGGTGAGACTTTGTGGATTGTAAAAAACAATCGGTACTTTAAACTTCATAATTCTACTAGGCCTCAGTAGATTAACTACTATAAATTATTTTTTAGATTATAGATTATATTTAAATAGGAGTATCAATAAATTGTATATTGTAATAAGGTTATTTGGTAGTAAAGAATTACATACACCTGTCAGCTATAAATATTGCACATCGACCTTTGGAAAGAGACAATCAGCTAATTTCAGCTTCTCTACGTACCCGTATGAGCTAAGTGGCCAAGCTCTGGTGTCGAGAGTTTTGTGCCGCCGGAAGGCCCCTGACTTGGCTTAACGACTGCTTGTACTAAGACTAACAGCCGGGACCTACAATTTAACGTGTCGTAGTGGGTAGCGCCCAGATGAAAAAGCCACTTTTAAAACAACAAGTCTTGTGCATGGTCACCCATGAAACCACCCAAACAAAAAAGTAACAAATAATTTACTAAAACTCACAAGAGGGGACCTACGTATGATGGTCGGCATCATTACCGGCCACTGTGATCTCAACTACCACCAACACAAAATAGGGGCGACGGACAGCCCTCTATGTCGGGGCTGTCTGGAGGAAAATGAAACGGTAGAACACGTGCTACTGCACTGTGAGGCCACCAAACAAACCAGAAGGAGTTACGGCCTGATGATAGCAGCTCAAGATGAGGGTTCGCCTTCCATTGCTAATCTTCAGACAAACAGACCATCTGACGCAACAGGGGTGGAACAGGTATGCCAGCGACCCAGGGCTGTGCTCCGTTATTTCAAGGAGCTCGGTTGGCTTGGGTAGGCTGGTAAGGGGGGAATGCACAATACGCCCCTAGCGGGATGTCAGTGCAGGTCTCATCACCCCCACTTCAAATTAGAATTAGAATTAGAATGGTCACCCATCCAAACACCGTCCGTATCGACCGTTGCTTAACTTCGAAGATCGCGTCAGATCACTTAACTAGCCGAGCTACAGGTGCAACGAAGCCGAAATTAAGTAAATTTATAAAGTCTCTTTCCAAAGATTGAACGAAGTCCAATATTTACGGGCGGGTATCGTACTTGATATTGACACACCATTCATAGTTAGTGTTTAAAAGTTTTCACTTGTATCTATTACTTATATGTGTGTGGTGGTCTCCTACAGGTGGAGGCGGAGATCCTGCTGCAGCGGCACAAGACGTTGGTGCGCGTGTGCCGTGGGCTGGCGCCGTGGCCAGCCCGGCCGCCGCCCACCACCACGCGCGCGCGCCCGCGCACCGTGCGCGTGCGCCGCTCCCCGCACCTCGGCCTCGGCATCTCCGTCACGGTAACACTAAAATAAAAATAATAATAATAAGCCTGATATCGTATTGGTCAACCGATCCCAGCGCCAGGCAACGATCGTCGCCACCATGATATGCTATCACTATCCCGCATGACGAGAATCTCGTGAAAGCCGAGAAGGACAAAGTCACAAAGTCAGCAAGTACCTTGACTTGGCTCAAGAGTTTTTTTTTTTACTAGTAATGGGCTTGCGCTTGACCGCAATTCACCTGATGGTAAGCGAGATTGCAATCTAAGGTGGAGCGCGCTTGCCCAGAAGAAACCGGTTCAGTCTTCGCCTTGAAAACCGCTAGATTATAGTTATCGGGGAACAGAGAATTTGGCAAAGAATTCCATGCTTTGGCGGTACGCACAATGAAGGTGGAAGCAAACCGCTTAGTACGCGAATCAGGCACCTCCACAGTATAACGATGTCGCCTTGGTGTTTCCCTACTCGTCCGATGGTGGAATGGGGCGCTATGTGGGATGTTGACTCGATTACCGCTATGTGGGATGTTGACTCGACGATCATTGTCCCGATAGTTGTATCGGTAAACGGCCTGAAAGCGAAGAGTTTCGACCAACACCTCAATAAGCTCTCGCTAGATGGATGGACCAAGCAAGGGTCGGATACAGAAGGCATACTGGACACGGCACGCATAGTCCGGAGGTTCCTGTCCCTGTAGTCCCTACCGCCGGTAGCTTGGGTCTTGCCTCTTTTAGCTTTTAGGTTTTTTTATTTTTATATATTTATTGTAAAAAACTAAAAAGTAAGGAGAATAAATAAATTCACACAGGACACATTTCACGCACGGCTGGTTAACTCCATACTGAAACATTTTTAGTTAGTGTTATGGTAGCTAACACAACGGGTATAACTAATATTTATTTATTATACTACGAGTATATTGTAAAGTTGTTTATGTACAAGTGTGCGTGTGACAGGGCGGGCGGGAGCACGGCGTGCCGATCCTGATCTCGGAGCTGGAGGCGGGCGGGCCGGCCGCGCTCACCGGACAGCTCTATGTCGGGGACGCTATACTCGCCATCAACGATGTCGATCTTACGCAGGTAACTCACGTGCTAATATCTAACTAACTTAGAAGAAATTCCGATGTTTTTTATGTCTAAAATATTTCTGCTCTTCTTCCATCTACAATGGATTTCCGCAAAGTAACACCTGAATCAATAGATTATATCAAAATAAGATTTCATAAGATATTTATTAACTTAAATAATAAAAATATATATGTAAGCTTTGTTTATGGTATGTTGAAGGATGACATTGCATACGGCAGGACAGCCGGAATGTCAAAGTCAAAGAATTAATTAAATTTAAAAAGTGAACTGAATTGAGGCGTTACAGAGTTGATCTACAAATAAATAACTGGAAGTAAAAACCTTTAATTGTCGATTTTTCTGTTTTAGGTATGTACATTGTAATTGTACGTGTAAATATCAAGTTTTCATTCTATTGTAATATGATAAACTAACAATAAATGTTTCTGTTTTAGATAAATCAAAACTGCGTTTTTCTCCCGTTCCATCCAACATATTATAAATCGACAATTGTCAGAGTTTGATTGGATAATAGTAGATCATGTCGAGATTGCAATTTGAGGTTGAATTGGCAGCGGATGAAGATCCGAAGAGCAATATCATAATAATAAAATCGTTAACAACCGAAGATGGAATTACATATCTCCTACCGCCATGTTTCCAAGCAGCAAAACATCACCTTCAACTGACAAAGTTACCAGAATTTATGAGAATAAAGAAAACACTACAGAGAAGAGGAAATAACAGAAAGGTGTGGATAAATCTGCCAAGTGATATTTTAGCTGTCTACAAAGATGATACTGGAAATATTATGTTTAATGATTATTTATTACAAGAAACAACCAAAGTCACAAGCCTACCTACTACAGATGAAAAATTGTTAGAAATTTTAGAAAAACTAAGTGGGAAAAGTGAAACATCTTTTATCAATAAAGAAAAACATAACAATTTAAGCAAATTAACTGATAAATTTATTTTGAAAAAGTTTGATAATAAGATCACCAATGCTAAACAATGGTTGCAAGGTTTTGAGAGTGAATGTATAAGATTTGATTTAACTGATGATACAGGAAAAATTAGTGCCTTGAGATTGTTTTTGAATGACTCGGAAAGTGACTGGTATGAGTCTATGTTAATTAAGCATAGTTTGAACTCACAGTGGAAAATATGGCAAGTAAGTTTTTTGGACACATTTGCTGATAAAAGTTGGTCCACCGTAATCTATGCATTGACTTACAAACATTTCAATGGCTCTCTACTGGAATATGCATTGAAAAAACAGAGATTGCTTTTAGAGTATAACAGTGATATTGATAACAGAACTCTTACTGACTTGATTGTCGCAGGATTGCCAGCTTATATAAGAAGCAAAATAGATAGACAAGAGATGACAGACCCTACTCTTCTGTTTAGTGCCTTACGTATGCATGAAAATCAAAATAGATATGTTCAAAAAAGTTTTGCTGAAAGAAAAAGTTCAACTAGACCGGAACTAGAATCAAAGAGAAAAACACCATGTCAAATATGTTACAGGATTGGAAAGAAAAACAGATTTCACTCTGAAGATTTGTGCTGGTTCAAAGAAGACAAGAATAGTAATAACAGTGTAAAACACTGTAAAAATTTGATGTTGGAGATTGATCAATTTCAAGATACAAAAAACTAAATGTTCCCCCACTAATAGAAGTTGAGGTTATACTGAATGACACCTTGAAATGCACTGGTATTTATGACCCCGGCTCAAATATAACTTTAATAAATTCCAAATTAATAAAAGTAAAAAATTCAAAGATAAATTACTTTGAAAATAAATTCAGTACAATTGGTGGTGGGGGAAAAACAACAGGTTTAATCAAATTAAATGGAAAAATACTAAATATTGAAGAGGAAATAAATGCATTTATTTGCAATGATAAAAGTTTCACTCATGAGTTGCTTTTGGGACTGGATACAATAAAAAGGTTTGGGTTGACCCATGACGGGGACTTAAACATCCAACTTTAACAAAATGCCATCCCAAGTGTAAATAAATATATGAGGCCCACTGAAGACAAAAAACATAACATTCATAAAATTGCAACCAGAGGGTTAAAATCAGAAATATTAAATTACGAAATAAATTTTAATGAGGGCATAGATGTGAATCAGTTTGATATAGACACTGCTTACTTGGAAGATGACCAGAGGGGAAAAATTTGTGCATTATTAGACAGTTATAAACATATATTTGCAAAAGATAAATATGATGTAGGCCAAGTGAAAAATTATGAAGCATTCATAGATCTACAAGTGGAGCAATATTGCTCAAAAAGACCATATAGATGCTCATTAGATGATAAAGAAGAAATCGAGAAACAAATTGGCAAATTGCTACAGAATGAATTGATTGAAGAATCTTATAGCCCCATTCGCAGCACCAGTGACATTGGCATACAAACGAGATGAAGGAAAAAAATCAAGATTATGCATCGACTTCAGAGAACTCAATAAAATTGTTGTACCACAGCCACAGCCATTCCCTCTTATAGATGATCTGATGGTAAAAACAATAAATTGTAAGTATTTTACTACACTCGATATTAATTCTGCATTTTGGTCTATACCATTGAGAATCAGCGACAGAGAGAAGACAGGTTTTGTTACACAGGATGGTCATTACCAATGGACTTGCCTTCCTTTTGGACTAAAAACATCTCCAGCAATTTTCCAAAGAATTTTAACAAATATAATAAGAAAACATAACTTGTCAAATTTTGTAATGAATTACATTGATGATATAATGGTATTCTCGAAAACTTTTAATGAACATATTGAACATTTATCAAAACTGCTGGATGCAATTGCTGAAGAAGGATTCCGTCTGAAATTAACAAAATGTAAATTTGCAGCACAGTCAGTAAGATTCTTGGGGCATATAGTAAAAGGCAATACAATCACACCTCTGAAAGACAACCTTAAATCAATAGCAGAATTTGCAGCACCACAAAACAAAAAACAGATACGTCAATTTCTAGGTAAAGTAAATTTTTATAATAAATATATTCCAAATGCAGCAATAACTCTTGATCCAATACACAATTTACTTAGAAAAAACATCAAATATGATTGGTCGGCTGATTGTGAAAATGCTTTCCAAGCAATAAAAAAATGTTTATGCTCAGCACCAATTTTGGCAATTTTTGACAGAGAGGCGCCCACTTTTATTTACACTGATGCAAGTATAAAAGGAATTGGTGCAATATTAAAACAAACACAAAAAAATGGAGAAATCAAACCAGTGGCATACTTCTCGAAGAAATTAAACACATCTCAAAAGAAGAAGAAAGCCATATTTTTAGAGTGCTTAGCCATAAAAGAAAGTTTGAAATTTTGGCAACACTGGCTAATAGGAAACTCATTCACAATTTATACGGACCACAAGCCCCTAAAAAATCTGAACATAAAGAATAGAACAGATGATGAACTGGGAGACATGACTCATTACCTATCACAATACAACTTTATAATAAAATATAACCCAGGCAGAAACAATATGGAAGCAGACTGCTTAAGCAGAAATCCAGTATACGAATGCTATGAAAACGAAGAAGATAACTTGAAAACAGTAAATATTGTAAAAATTGAGGAAATATTAGATGACCAGGAAAAAAATTCAGTTATAAAGAATAAACAAAATTTAATTATAGAAAATGGTATATATTACAAGCAAAATAATAAGAAGAAGAAAATTGTGTTATCAGAAGACTACAGTAAGATACTGATTAAAAAGGTACATGAGCATTTTTGTCATATAGGAATAAATCAGATGGAGTCAAAATTAAGGCCTTTGTACACAGCCCCCAATCTGCTGGATAATATAAAGCTAATTTGCCGGCAATGTGAAATTTGTATTAAGAATAAAACACGTTTAAATAGAAAGTATGGATTAATGTCACAATTGGGACCGGCAGTGAAACCTTTCCAAATTATGTCAATAGACACAATAGGAGGATTTGGTGGCAACAGGTCTTCAAAAAAGTATTTACACTTGTTGATGGACCATTTCACACGTTATGCTTACATTTCGTGCTCGAAGACACAATTGGCTAAGGACTACATAAAACTGATGGCACAAGTGATCAAGGATAATGAAGTGGAAATATTGCTTTCAGATCAATATCCAGCACTGAATTCAAAAGAATTCAAAAAATATTTAAAGGATCACTCCGTTGATTTAATTTTAACAGCGGTGGATGCCCCTTTCTCCAATGGTCGTAATGAAAGACTGAACCAGACGCTGGTCAATAAGATAAGATGTGCTTTAAACAGCAAAGAAAAAAGAACTGCTTGGACAACTATAGCTATGGATTGTGTGACAGCTTACAACTCAACAAACCACTCAGTAACAGGTTATTCACCTTTATATCTATTAAACGGAGAACCGACGGACATACTACCAACAGAACTAAAAAAGACACAAACAGAACCTGGAGAACTGGATAAAGACCGACAAATAGCATTTCTCAGATCAAAGAAATCACATGAGATGAACAAGGCTATTTTTGACCGAAATAGAGTAGATTACAAATTTCAAAAAGGTGATATGGTTTATGTAATGGACTGTAATAAGTTGAACAGATCAAAAATGGATGAAATTAGAATCGGTCCATTTGAAATAGAAGAAATGATATCAGATTCGCTATGCAGGATTAACACTGGAAAAAATAAAAAGTCCTTAGGACTTTACCATGTAACAAAGCTCATTCCTCAATTTGATTAATCAAATTAACTATAAGTTAATTTTCAATTAGGGGGGGGGGGGGAGATGTAAGCTTTGTTTATGGTATGTTGAAGGATGACATTGCATACGGCAGGACAGCCGGAATGTCAAAGTCAAAGAATTAATTAAATTTAAAAAGTGAACTGAATTGAGGCGTTACAGAGTTGATCTACAAATAAATAACTGGAAGTAAAAACCTTTAATTGTCGATTTTTCTGTTTTAGGTATGTACATTGTAATTGTACGTGTAAATATCAAGTTTTCATTCTATTGTAATATGATAAACTAACAATAAATGTTTCTGTTTTAGATAAATCAAAACTGCGTTTTTCTCCCGTTCCATCCAACATATTATATATATTTTATAATTATTTATTAAATTATATTTATAAAGGACCAATTTGTTAGAAATCAAAGCCCATACAGCGAGGTATTTAACCAAAAGGACGTGTAACTTTACGAGCGATACTGACTTAAGAGCATGCCTAGTCTAGCATAACTATCTCTCAAGGAATCTGCCGGAACACACCGTTTGGTGCTTGGTGACAGATTTACAAACTTGAGGGTTGGTGGCCAGGCGAGTACTATAAAATGCTTTACCAGCATGCAGGTAATATGAAATGATAATATTTGTGGTACGGTTATTTCAGGCGTGTCACAAGGAGGCGGTACAGGCGCTACAGAGCGTGAAAGGAGACTGCGCTCTCTGCGTACAGTTTATTGCCACTGACGATGATGATAGACTCTCCGAAGATAATTACAGGTAAGCAATGTTTCCATTCAAATTAACTTATTCCCTTTTTAACTAGAATAAGATATAAAACCTCTTACTGAATATTTTGTGGTGGCGGCCATCTTGGACCGAATCTCATGTAACCTTACAAACAAAAAAACAATTCAAAGCAGTGCATTCGCTATGATGCCAAAGACCTCGGACATAAAACTGGCCACATACCAGACCGACTTTGCGTTCTAAAGTTAAGAAAGGTGTCAAACAGTTTAAGAAAAATCGTATCTTATATAACTTTTAACTACGTGCGCATCACTATAGCCACAATAACACTTACTATCAGGTGAATAACGGTCAAAGCGCTGACCGATTTAGATTAAAAAATACATTAACATAACGTATTGCATTGTGGTTAGAAATAATGTATTGATGTGCCCAGGTTCCCGCTGTACCCGGAGGACGAGGGCGTGTTCGAGCGCGAGCCCGACGGCTCGGGGGCCACGCCCACCGCGCCGCGCACTCCCGACTACAACCGGTATATACTGTAGTATACTATTAAAAATAATAGAACCTCAATCTATCATTCTATACACGTAGCGCCATCTATTTGTATTTTCTTGAAACGACTTCACTCAGGTCACGCAATCTACTATCGTCTTATCACTATGCAACTGCAGGGCCTAGCGGAATTTGGCGGCAACTAGTTTTCACGTTTGATTTGCAGCGCCATCTAGGTATCATCGGTAACTATGGCAAACTTCCGCGCCACGGTTTATTGTATATGAGAATCAGCAATTTTCTCTAGTATTCTGATCCCCGGTAGACATTAACCATTCTAACCATCAGCTGTGCTGGTCTTAATAGGATACAAAAAATCGTTACGATTGGATGGTAGAGTTCAAAATTCAACTAATAGATCTAATTTTACAACTTACATGTGTGTGGGCACTACAAAAATTGCGCTGTTTAAGTTTTAACGTCTGATTCTAACGATTTTTAGTTTGTGCCTTCAAATTTACTATCTCTCCAATTCTGTATGTTAAAATTTTGTAAGAACGAGAAAGTGTCGCTGTTTTGTGTGATTGCGATAGATCGCGTGACCTGTTGATCAAATATCTAACCTAAGTGTTGGTAAGAATTCGAGCTGCCCGTAGTCCTTTGACTTGGCTTAAGGACAGCTAGAACGTATGATAATTAACACGCCATTAGATCCACGGCATCGTCCAGATATAAATGCGGCTTTTAAAGGTTTAATTAATCTAACTAGTTTTTTAAAGTATTTAAGTAATGATTGTAGTGTCTTGCCTTTAACGTATGTTTTTTTATGGCCAATAAAGTTCTGTATTTTTTTTCTGTTTATGTTTTTTGTGTGTTTTAATGTTACTTATGTATCTGTCCAGCCGGTCGTCTGACGGGGAGAGCGGCAGCGAGTGCGGGGCGGTGGGCGTGTGCGGCGCGGGGGGCGCGGGGGGCGAGGCGGCGCGCTACCTCACCGACTACAACAATATCAACAACAACCTCAACATACTCGATATGGACGACAACTCCATCAAGATCGAGACGAGGCTCGAGGTACATACACACCTCTTCTTCTTCCTTGCCTTTTCCCACTAGGTGGGGTCGGCACAGCAAATTTTCCTCTTCCACTCTCCTCTATCAGCCGTCGTCTCTACACTCACTACTTTCAATCTATGTCCTCATTCACACACTTCATCCATGTCTTCTTCGGTCGGCCTCTTGCCCTTCTTCCTTGCACTTCCATTTCCATACATCTCCTACTAACATGCATCTCCTCTCTACGCATCACATGCCCATACCACGCTAACCTCCCACTCTTTAGTTTCTCACTCACTGGTGCTACTTTCAAACTTCCTCTAATATACCTATAGAGGTACATACACATCTGACTTTTATAAAAGATACAGTGTAAACTATATATAACGACACTGAAAGTACTGTGTATTTTATGGCGTTATAGAGAGTGGTCGTTAAATAGAGAGAATGTGTCTTTGTATGGAATACAAGCTAAACCAACTAAAGCCCATTGATTTCGACGCTTTAGAGAGTTTGTTGTTAAATCGAGTGGCGTTACATGGAGTTTTCTTTGTATTAAAACACATTTCACACACGGCTGGTTAGCCCCATACTAAACAGTTTCTAGTTTATATTTTGGTTGCTAACACAACTGATATTCTACATATACATACTTTATATAGATACATATTTAACACCCAAACCGACAGGCAACACATTTAGTTGCACAAAGATGTTGGCTGTTCCGGGAATCGAACCCGGAACTATACGCCATCTAGGTCGTAAACTGTGGAATGGTGTTCCTTAAAAGTTTAATGTGAACTGGGGAAGTCCCTCAGTACGAGTATAAGTGTGTCGTGTTGTCAGTGGTCCGGCGGAGTGAGCGCGGCCGCAGTGCAGGCGGGCGGCGCGCGCTACTCGTCCGGGGAGTCGCCGCGCTCCACGCCCGTGCACGCCCGGCACAACCCCGCCAGGAAGAAACGGAAACCGCAGGTAAGCTCGCATTTATACAATACTAGCACATCTTCAAGGGCTATAAAATTATCTAAGTTGCTAAGAGAAACAAAATATAGGCTCCGAAACTAGTGGGCTGATTTGAAAAATTCTTTCACCGTTACTAAGCTACTATCCCCGAGTAACATGGGCTATATTTTGTTTCTCTTTACAACTTGGATTATTATACAGCCCGTGCGAAGCCGAGACTGGCTGCTAGTTCAGTTATAATATCATTCTATGTTTCTTAAACTAAATAATATAATAATAACTAGCTGACCCGGCAAACGTTGTTTTGTCTCACTTAGGGGTAAGAAAAATAGACAGCCGATTCTCAGACCTACTGAATACGCATATATTAATTGGTAAAAATAGGTCAAGCCGTTTCGGAGGAGTACGGTAACTAACATTGTGACATGGAAATTTTATATATAAGAAGATAATATGATGTTTAATGAACTTTAAAGACTAACTACAAGTTACATGACTTACTAAGTAATTTCCAAATTACTTGTTCTAAACCTTTTTGATACCACTGATATTACATTAAACAATATAGTAGCTTATGACCGAAAATGTAAATGACTTGCCAAATGCGACGAGATGTTGCAAAGCCAATAAATTATTTTATTAATATAATGATTTGTGTAATGATGTAGGACTGGCGTACGAAGGGCGCGTACCGCGCGGTAGAACTGGACGCGCCGTCCTCGGACGAGCCCGCACCTGACACGCCCTGCGACCCGCCGCCTACTGACGAAGGTATTGAGAACAACATACAAATTGCTTCTCACTCCCACTCTTAGCACATAATTATTGTACGTACACAACCTTATAGTAAATAAAAAATATTTGTATTGTATTTGTATGTATTCTGAAAAGTGTGATAATACTGTCTTACACTACATATACATAATTTAGAATTCAGTTCACAAGGTGCTATTCTAAATACATATCTTGCATTTTAAGTAATCGCAAGTTGAACTTTAACGATCATTGAACAATGGCCTTGACTGGAGGCGTACACGCGTGCTTGTGTGCGTGCGATCTATGGTATAAAAAATCCTACTAATATTTTAAATGCGAAAGTTTGTGATAGTGTGTATGTGTTTGTTAAATTTGGATCAAATTTGGTATAGAGATGCTTTTTAGACCCTGGATTAACACATTTTAACGCGGTAACTCTACGAGTCGCAGTAAGTATTATAATAATATTGTATGATCAATGACCCCATTGATATGAACAACTTTTATATATGGACGAATAAGCTTAATGGCATGGTAGTAGAGCATTTTCTTGTGCTCGCCTGGTTTGTTACCAATAAGCAGAAAATCTATCGCCAAGCACTTCAACGCATGTTCTGGCTATTATTCTAGATTTTATTCTAGAATAGGCAATAGCAAATTTCGGCCAGTGTTGCTTACCCTTGTGGTTACGCGACCTACTGATCAAATATCTTTCTGTAAGTTTCTGTTTTACCCCCAGAGTCCCCCGTGGCGCAGCCCCCGCCGCTGGCCGCTGCGCCCGCTCTGGAGGAGCCCCCGGTGCAACCATTAATCGAAGTGGAGTCCCCGCCGACGCCGCCGGCGCCCGAGATCAAACCCGTCCCCGCGCCTGCGCCGCCACTGCTCAATGGAGACCTCAAACCGATACGGAGAGAGAACAAAGGGTTCAGGTAAATTGTTGGGAAATATACTCAGAATTCAAAAAATGGTTTATGCCTATTTTTTACATTTGAAGCGAGTTTTAGTTTCTATAATAATATTAGTATTAAGATTGTTACATATAAAACTAAATGTTACTCAAAATTTTGTTGATTGTTTTGAACACTATCGCCTTTTTTGAAGGGCCTTAATATAAAACAATCCTTGCTATAACAGAGTATGTAATCACTTAGACGGTGATTTGTAAGAATAATACTAGTAAGATGGTAATAAAAAATCTACACTTGTTTTTACAGCCATTGCTACGTAGAACAGCTTATTTTGCCTCTTTGGCTGTTTCAACTTATTACCAAAATATGCACTAAGAGTACTGTCACTATAACACTTTATTACCTATGCATTCAAATAACAAAATTTGTGGTTAAATCTGCACCAATGACTTAAAATTAAATCATGTGCTCTTTACCAAAGACAAGATGCATTATTTGACATTGAACTCAAAGAACTCTCAGAAGTCTCGCAGAAGTACCAAAGTTTGTGGTAGTACAATAACAAGTGGTACAAATGTAGTGTGAACCCCACAGGATAGGGTCGGCGCGGCGCGTGACGGAGGCACTATCTAATGGCGCGAGCGTGACGCGCGGCGCGCTCCCGCCGCGCATGCGCGCCGGCGACGGAGACCCCGACTTCGGCACGCCCGTCTGAACTACACTACACCTGCCACTTCATCATCACAGCGATACACAGGACCATATGCCTAACACATTGATTTAGATCTTCTGAGCGCCACGCTACGCGTTTCCGTGGCTCGCCGAGGCACAAATTAATCAAAGATTTTTTTATTGACGACTATCGGCGAAATAGCCGCGGATGCATAGAGGATAATGACTAATCCACCCGTTTATGAGCGTCTTTGCTCATTATGATTAGCCGAAGTTATGTATAACGATCTCAGAAAATTAAGACTATATTATTTTCAAAAGCTGGTGAGTCTGACTATATCTGGTCAGCATTAAAGGTGAAGTAACTCTTCGTAGTAGGGATCGAGATGAATAGTCTATGGTGAAATAAGATACTCAGATTTATCAGCACTGTAAAGCCGGGAACAAATTACAGGACGCAGTTCAGCGTCGTTGATTGTACAAAATTATGTCCGCCACTCACGTCTAGTAGTGTATACAGCTCACTGGACGTCAATTATTAAGAAAGCTACAAGCCGCAGCTGTCACTCGCGTCCCATAATTCGTTTCCGGCTTAACCGATTTTCTTTTCCACTATCAATTGACGCAGAATTAACAAAAATTCTTGTGAACGTGTTGTGTCGTAGATATTATTATGAAAATGTAGGATAAAGCTGATCTCGCGAGTTGTTGTCGGCCTACCGATATTAGACGTTAGGAATTAGGATACCCGCTGGTTCACGCCGAGATTCTTTTTTGTTTTCGGTGCTTATTTTATTTTTTTATTCTCTTAAAAGAAGAGTAAGTAGTAGCCGCGTAGTGTGCGCTTTACCGCGCTGATTTAATGGTTTATGTTTGGTCTGGCAGCTCAGTATCTATTGCAAAAGTCTTAGGAAATATTTTGTAATATTCACGGGGTTTTCGAATATAAAAGAAATCAGTAAAAATTCTGTTTCAAAAACCTTCAAATACACAATTTCTTTACATTAATCTATTGTAAATGACGATCACTGGCATTGGTTCTGTGCGACATACTACACTTATTACCAGATAAAACTAGAAATTCACGGAAACAAACCTAGCATTTCCGCTATGATCATGAAAATTTATGAATTTACTTCTTCCTTGTAAACTCTGAGAGTGGCGCCAAATATCGCGTGTCGTGCCATGATCGTATTAATGTCACAATAAAAAGTAATATCCGTTTTTGGAATGCACAAAGGCATTGTTGTTGCCAACTGTGTGATCGAGATAGTGTATTACACGCCACGTGGAAGGCTGACGGCTGCCAGAAATAACACGTGTTGACTGTATTTCAAATGTAAACATATGTGTGCCTGGGATTATAACCTTTTTTTTACAAGCCGAGCCAGATTCTAGCCCGATGGTAAGCATCGCAGCAAACTCGGCGCGTCTCGCAACTATGCTTGTCACCCTGAGATATTAGGACTTCAATCTCATTACTCAATTATTTGGCTCTCAAATTGTTTTTATTGAATATTTAAACATTGTTTTTTGGTTATGCATACTTTATTGAATTTTTATTTTCTGGTTTGTATTGGTGTAAAGTGGAAAGTATTATGCTACATTCCTATATCAATAGCAAAAATGATGTAAATATTATTGATATGATTTGTAGGTTAAATATTAATTAATAAAAAACTGTGAAGCAAGTGTAGCTTAACAAGTAAGGTGAGATTTTTATCATATCAGTTGATCTGTACAAATTATGGAGTGTCTATTCCCATAACTTAACGGTTATTACATTAATATATTTTGACTGCCTATGTATAAATTAAATAAATTATTTTTATCTGTGATTTATATTATTTTTTTTACTAATAATATCGTCAGTTTGAAAGATATTTTGTTTATTTGGAAACCAAAATATATGTGTTATCTGAATAATAAAAAATAAAATCCTAAAAGTTTTCGTATAAAATCGTCGCGTGTTATGGTTGGCAAGTCGCAGGAGTTTTAATTGTTGTTAAAAATGTACTTGACGACAATCGTGGGAGCATTTTAATAATACATATCACAAGAGAGCGCGCGCCGTCGTATCTGCTGGCTGGACCTCTGCCAACCTCGCGTCGCCGCGACACACTACTCTAAACAAAAATTCCTTTCATACAAACAAATGGAACTATCGGAAACCAATCATTCAATATTTTGTTATTATTTTATTGTTTTGCTTTTTCTGATAATTTATAATGAGTTTATTGTCAAGATTGACTATGTATGATAAACATTTGTAATTATGTACTATGTTTGTATTACATTGTAAGTTGTTTTAGATTTCGTCACCTTACACTGACCTACAATTATTTTAGACGTCTTTAGACGCATTCGCATTATAATATCTCTGTGACATTCTGATTTGTGTACCGACTTCCAATACATACCGTAGTTAAGTATCTAGATATTGTACAGATAGAAAATGTTTGTTTTAACTCTGTGAACTGAATTATAGGCTGAATTAAAAGTTTTATATCTTTGCAACTGTATAAAACATAAATAAGAAATACACAGACATCTAAAATGTTTTGTAGTAATAAAGAACAGTCGAATACAAGCTGGTACCGTCAATGTCATCTTAGGAAAGCTCAAACGATGAGGCTTTGGTACCGAGATTTATACATTCAGAGCACGCTGTGCCAGCAGTGATTTAATACATAGTTTGCAATAAGGCATGCATTTTAATTTTATATTTACTGGACAATACGCCTATTTAAAATAATAAAATTTGTATAAAACTTGCACTGTGTTTACTTATATTAGGCACCTGTTTGCAGTGTTATCATTTACTTACTGTGCAAATCTAAAAGGTTGCAGCACCTGATCAAATTATTTCAGATGGGGCAAAAACTGATAAATGCCACCCCTTTCCCCTACGCCACCCCTTTCCCCTACCATATATTTATTTTTAACTTAATATCATCATTATAATATACATTTTCAAAGTTTCGGCCAGTTAGCATAAAAGGCAGAATCTATTTTTCGCTTCCAATCCTCGCTCCAAGTAATGTTTGCCCGCTCCCATCGTGGTCGAGCCTCGGTTTTAGGCTCCCATTTTACCCGACTGCAAAAGAGTGACAATTTTAATACCAAGGGGATAAAAGAAGACTGTGAGCTTTGCCTCAAGGGGCATGGGCCCTCACCTTGCTGACCTAGATTGCAGGCAGTGTCTGGGGCTTCTTCATTTAAAAAGGGCATAAGTCTGCTGAAATCCTAAGTTAAACATTTTTTTTTATATTTAACTTAGTAAGTAAATATGAAACTTGGGTTATGATCGGATTATTCATAACTTCCCGCGGAAGTAATTGCGGACGATGACTATTTGGCATTGCCAAGTAATAAAAATCTAATGTTTTAGTAGCAATACAAAGTTTTCCAAAATTGCTATTTGTTAAACGATAACTTTGAGCTCCATCTATCGACGATTACGATTTATCGTGAAGTTTTTGTATTACACACGTAAGGAAAAAAACATGGTAAACAGGTGAAATATGCACAGTCGAATAATAAAAATCGAACTGCTACTGAGGTTGGTTAAGTTTCAGACTAACTACCAATAGATAAAATATCAATAAATTATGGTGTAAGATATGACTGATACATAAAATTTATGACCATAATGACTAGGACTGTTGATATTTATTAAAGATTATTTTTAATTGAGTATTAAATCGTTTTCATCCACCAGCTCGTAATAGCGTTCCTAATATTCTTTATTAGAACAAATATAACAATCATTATACCAGTTTTGTGGCATAATGTAATATAGTGGTGAAGCTAACCAGTAAAAAGATTAATTTCTAATGGTAGATTTTATTTTATTTGTTACTGGCTAGTAAAAGTTGAAATGTCATCAAGCTGTCATTTGACGAAATTATTATTATTACAACAGATTTGTATGGCCAAGCCTATTTTTCTTTTAAATTTTATATTCTGAGGCCGATATTTACAATATATTTGGCAACAAAACAAATTTTACAATTATGGTGGTCAAAGTGTATGTTAGTGGCATTTCAGGAAACAAAGAGGTGAGTAACAAGACGTTAAATTCTTGGGACGACCGGGTTCTTCTTTTGATTTTCTCTTTTGATTCATGTAATGCTTGTTTTTGATTACGTGAATATTGGTATTTATAGGTAAAAAAGCGCCAGCAGCGAGTGTTAATGATACTTGACTCGAAAAACATAAAATATGATGTCATTGACATAACGGAACCTGGGAAGGAGGCAGAGAAAGATTTCATGCAAAACAAGTCGACTTCCAATGGAGGAACAGTCAGCGATCCGAACCCGCGGTCTCCTCTGCCGCCGCAGCTTTTCAACGATGAGGAATACTGTGGGGTGAGTATCTCTTACTTATCATATTCATGAAAAGGATTTTCTTCATATATTTCTTCATTCTGTAAACAAACCTTGGTTTTACCTTCTCTTCATAATTCAAGGACTTTATTTATATGATGCAAAAGATGCGTTATAACGCAACATACCTATCACTGTAGAAACAACTACATTGTTCACTTAACACAAAAGAATGTGATGACTCAGACACTTGTATTGGACCTGTTTACTATTTAATTTCCTCATTATGTTTTTTTCAGCAATATACAAACACAATACTGATATAATAATTTAAATAATTAAGTAATATAATTCCAATTTTACTAATGATAATTTTTGATGATGATGACTGGATCTGATAAGTAATAGTATTATTATTGTGGGAAATTCTTTATTTCAGGATTATGATCAATTTGACCTTGCTAATGAGGTTGATACCTTGGAACAGTTTCTAAAACTTGAAGTACCACCCGAGCTACCTGAGCCTGCTGAACCTGAGAAGGTAATTTTGAGCAAATACAGAAAAACAAAAGCTATAACTTCTTACCTTCTTACTTTTCGAAAATTTTCTCGTGCTAGGAAATCATGGAGCTAAATTTCAACTTAATTCTTATAATTTTAATAATTGGCTAGCAAGTGAAGTGTGTTTGTTTGTATTTGTGTATAGATTGTATAGGGATACCTACCAATAGACATGATGAAAAAAGGTATTTCATTTCACAGGCTGGGACATTGAATGGTGATGTTAACAAATCATCGAAAGAAAACTCACAGGAAAGAGACTCAACTGATGCAGAGAAACCCTCTGAAGAAGAAATACCAAATGGAGACAAGGAGAAGACCCCACCAGCCCCAGAGTCTGACAAAGAAGCATCTAAAGAGGCAACCCCTGCAAGAGATGATGGAGAAGATACCAAGAAAGAAGCTACCCCAGAGAAAGAAGCATCACCGGCAAGGCAACAATCAGAAGAAAAAGAAGGCTCACCAGCTAAAGAAGAATCTCCTGCTAAAGAAGTTGAAGAACCTGAAGCAGTAACTGAAGATGCCCCTATTGAGAATGAATCTGTGAACGAGAATGGTGCCACTAGTTCCCGAGAACACTCCCAGGAGAAGGAAGCTGCGGGAGATGCTGAAAAGGTTGAAAGCAAAAAGGATCCCTCGGAGTTACTCATTGAGAGTGAGAAAGCTGCTACAGCAGAATAACCGACTGAAGATAACTTGCTTTACAGCTCAAAGCCCTTACTTAGCACTAAGCAAGCACTATTTACTAAGTTCTGTTATATTTAGTAACACTCTTGGCTTCTTTGATATAATTAGTCATTGTATATAATGCAAAGAAGTATTTGTTGAGAGCTCCTGTTTTGTGGCGATGTATAGTTATGTTATCTACAGTAAAAAAGTGGCCTATTTACATAGTTATTAATGAAATATTTCTATGAAGTTCTATGAGATTTAAGATATCTATTTAACATGTTTTAACCTTCCTCAAAGCTTGTATTATTCAAAGTATTAATCTTTTTTTTATTATTTTGTAACATTGATGAACTTTTTTAATGAAATTTTTGATTATTTTTACTTATGTTATGTGAATGTAACGCAATAATTAGTATTTCTTTGCTGCCATCGTAATAGTATAATGATGCGGCGCGTGTAGCGACACCTAGCTGCCATGGTTGCTAGCATGTGCCAGTAATACATATTATTTATTATCATTACCCACTGAAATTGTATTATTAGTTTACATGCACGCTTTTGGTTGTAATGAATTTTTACTATTTCATGACAAAATCAACTTTTTGCATCAATCAATTTTTATTAATATTTAAAGACATTTTTTAACATTTTTCATACAAATTATATAAAATACGAAAAAATTGGCTTTTTTATTTTGCTCAGTAGACTATTAAATAATTTATCAATCTTAGCTATTAGGTAAAATGTGTGAATAGTTTTGTATTGAATTTACTATAATTTAAGGGGCGAAACAATTTAGTATTAAAGTGTGTAATTAGACCAATGTAGCAAATAAACCCCAATTACTATGCAATTTAATTGAATCTTGCTTTTTAAATTACTGTTTAACTGGGATCTAAACAAGTACTTGTTTCAGTACCTTGGTCTGTTAAAGCGAAAGTATTAACTCAAAAACAGGTTTCTTCTATAAAAAGAAATAAACAATGACTGCGAAAAAGTTTTATTTCAAAATTAGCATTTTGAGCAAATAATTTTTCTTAACAATTTATTCTACATTCAACTTACATAAAGTAAAATAAATAATAATGGAATAACATGATATAAAATCTATTATGGAAATGTATAACATTCAGGTATCTAATTTATTGTAAGATATCTAATTTGACTATATCACTAAGAGCAACCTACGAAGTACGAGCTAGATGAGTTAGTCGAACCTTTTCCTTATACTGGGGGAGGGAGGGTTGCTGAAGTCTAGGAGAGGTTTGTCTTCATCGAGGGGGAGATCGGGTATGTTTCGGTCGGCGGCGTCGTCCAGGAGACAAGCCTGCACATTCTTGTCGCGGGTGATGAGGCGCTTGTTGTTAAACTCTTCTACGAGGCTAAGGTTCCGCTTAATACCGTCGACGAGGCGAACCACTGAGTACTCCCCCATGGCGGCGCCTTCTTGCAGCTTGGAGCCGGCTATCCTCGCCATGGAGGACTCCCGCACGTCGGCGGCGAGCTGCATGCACCACAACCGCAAGTTGTTCAGCACCGCCATCGGACCCTCGTACTCGTTCGGCACGATGCCGTCTACTTCGGACTCGAAGAATGAGAGCAGAGGGAACCATATCCGTGTTCTGAAAGTATAACAGTCATTACTTGTTAAATCATTCGCACAAATTACAACAGGCTAAATTAGTTATACTATAATAATTAAACATTTATGCAAATTTATTGAAATTCAACTAATTTCATTAAAATACGCATTGATACATTTATTATGACATACAGCAGTGTCCAAACACAACTACGTAAATATTGACTTTCAATTATGATAAATTATTCACAGTGCGTAAATAAATTATTACATGTTTACAGTCGGTCAAGCGAGGGCTAATAAATCTTCGATTATGTCAACCGTTAGTGAACCACTATCGTAACATTACATTTCCTATTTCGGGGTTCAAACTGGCGGATGATGATACAAAAGCAGCCCGCTATACGTTCTCACTGCTGGGACTCGCGACCTTCTCTCACGAGGGCAGAGAGGTGCGGGTTGGCGGCTGACACACGTCTTCGGATATTGTGGTCCTCGAACATGTATGTTTCCTCACGATATTTTCCTTTACCGTTACTAAAGCGAGTGCAAAATCCTCACAACTTGAAAAACAAGTCATTGGTGGCAGAGATCAAACTCCGGGGTCGTCAGATTGAAATGCAGATATTTTCCCACGCCGCTATGATGTCACACACACGTGGATGCGGATGATCTTACTAATATTATAAATGCGAAAGTTTGTACGTATGTTTGTTACTTCTTCACGCGATTGGGCTGAAATTTGGTGTTATGATAGTTAATACCTTGGATCAATACATGGACCTTTTATCCCGGATTTACGCGGGCGACACCCGCGGGCGCATTTGTGAGAACATAATGATAATGCGAAAGTTTGTGTGTATGTTTGTTACTTCTCACGCGATTGGGCTGAAAGTTGGTGTTATGATAGTTTATACCTCGGATCAACACATGGGCTATCTTCTATCCCGGAGTTACGCGGGCGACACTCGCGGCGCGTATTAGTGAGAACATAATGATATTTTACCTAGACGAGTCGTTCTGCATGAGCGCCTGGTTGTTGGAGAGCGTGTGGTAGTAGAGAAAGAGGCGCGACGTGATGTAGAAAGCGATGAACACGTCGATGGAGTAGTGCTCGTGCGCCGCCAGTATGAAGAATATACCGAACATGTTCATCACCCACGTCAGGATATGCAGCAGGTACAGATTGCGGGACGTGTCTGCAACAAACGATTTCTTTTCACAATAGGTTTGCGAAAAGAAGCTTTTCAGACCAAAAAAGCGATGGAGGGACGAGCTCGACAAACACCTAGAGGATTGGTCCACAATAGCGCTAGACAGGGAAAAATGGAAAGAGGGTAGAGAGGCCTTTGCCCAACAGTGGGATCAAACAGGCTTTTAATAATGAATAATAATAATAATAGGTTTGCAGTTGACCACATCTCATGCCTGATGGATGGATTATATATTCTTCAGTCACATGATTTTATACCTACGAGTTATATACCGAATTATTTATTACAATGAAGGTGCCCAACCTTCAAAGGTGGCTTAATTATGTCTTTTTTTAAGTTTACAAAATTTTCGTTTTTTCTATCGGTTGTAAATAATTTTAATGTGATTTTCACTCTAGATTTTTCATAAAAGACATACTTAGCATAAAGGTGGTCAGTATATTTATTGGGCGAAGACGTTCTGCCTCTTAGTAAAAGGATATTCCTTACGAATGCATGTTTTGTCCGGACACTGCCGTCCGACGGTCATGCAATGTAGCTTAGAACGGTTTTAAGAGCGTTAACATCTTATTTTACGCGATTTAGAACGAGCGCTGTGATTGGTAGCGGGCTGTGACGCCACTTACTTACTCATTAATAATAACAACGATAACTTTGTGACTTAAGCCTAAAAACCGTCCATATTTACGTTTGGTACTATCTTCTAACACATTGAGACAGATAACTAAGCGTTGAGTCAAACCGCCCACTATTTCCTTCTTTTAGTGAAGTCGATTCGTCAACACTAGTAAATACCTGTCAATTGACTTATTACGCATCTTGAGGATATATATATATATATACGAGTATATCAGTTTTTGAGCGCTATAAATAAGTAGACCAAAGTATTATAACGAATGAATAATTTAGACAGTCAATAGAAATAAATAAAAACATATTGCCTACGATTACATCACTAAACAGCCTAATTATAGCGCCCGTAGCTCGGCTAGCTAAGGTGATCTGACGCGATCATCGAAGCTAAGCAACGGTCGATGCGGACGGTGTTTGAATGGGTGACCAAGAACAAGACTGTCGTTTTAAAAGTGGTATTTACATCTGATCTCACATCCGTGGATGTCACGTTAAATTGTAGGTCCTGACACCAGAGCTTGGCCAGTTAGCTTATACGAAGAAAAACAAGAAGATTAAATACTATAAGATTTGTTGTTATCTAAACACGGCTGCTTCATTTTGTATAGCCGTAACACGACAACGCTAAATTCGTACACACAAAAGACCTCAAACATTAGCGAGAGAACTTCCGAGACGATCTGGGTTTGTTGACTTGTGTGACCTCAAATATGTACACTCCCCATTAGGAATCGCTTACGTGCGTGTCAGTCTGATACATTAACTGTACTTTCGACTCAAATAAATATAGACCAACGGATATACAGCTAACTCTAAGTTAAAAGCATAATTGTATGGCTATAATAATTGCACAACATTTGAAACTACGCACCGGCATATTGGTCGAATGTTTTGCATACGGATTGATCCGGTTTTAATTCCAATACACACAATATTTAAATAAATTCCTTCTAGAGTTCTATTGGGGCTTATAATTAATATGTACATATTTGCAATAATTTTAAACTAAAATCTAGATAATTTCTTTAATGGGTTCTAGAATAAACTGTTGGAATATGCGTGACATTTTAATGAAGACTTTATGTAACCATTGATATTTTAAAATAAGCAACATAGGTATTTGATTTCGGATATATATTGGCTAAAACTTCTAAATAAAGCTATTCAGCTAGCTAGAAAGCGCCTAGAAAGTTTTGACTACGTGAAAGGTGAATTGGATAAATATTTTTCATTATTGATAGTTGATAATTTAATTTAATTGTAGCGGCTGTGGCTTTGCTAAGATGATGTAACACTATCCGAAGTTATGCACCGATCAATCATTGAATGGGTGACCACCTAAACAGTCGTTAAATTCTAGGTTCTGGATGTTATTACAAGCATTCGTTAAAACATGTTAAAAAGAGTTAAAGTTTACTCTTCCCACTGGCACTGGTTTTTTTTTAGATTAGATATACTTTTAATTTAATTAATTTTAGATTATATTTACATTAAGTAATATTGAATTTGTAGTAATTAGTTATCCACCAATAAAAAAAAACCTTTATTTAGAAAGATGCATAATACCTACACCAGTCCCTGGCTAATTAGCTTAGACGAAGATTTGATTTAGTAGATATCATAACCCGAGTTAATTAAGAAAACATTTAAAAGTTCATGTACTTTCATTTGCATGAGCAAAAATTTCTTTATTTATACATAGATTTTGGTAAGTATAACTAATATGCAATTATACAGTTAAGTGAATTCAACATCAATAATATTAAAAGCATTAGTCACTGAGGATATTGTTATCAGTACGGAGAACCTTTGGAACAGTTCTGACCTTCTGACTCACAAAGTGATAACAAAGACATTGTTAGTGCCAAGGTAGTGAGTATATCTGCAGATAAGAAACTCAATGCAAAGATTTAGGTTATCAAATGCGTAAGGGCAATAACATCCAATATATGTATTCGGTCAATAACTTTGAATTCATGCCTAAAATTCTGATAAAGTTTTGCTGAAACCGTTATCAATTAAGTTATCGATGAACACCTCTCTGAGGATAAAAAAATAACAAAAGCAGTTAAAATGAGTTAATATTATCACGAATATTCTAATAAAATTGTGATTTTGATGCTTTATATTCAATTTATGAACAAATAAATAATTATATTATTAAAACTAATTATATAAATAAAAACACACACACACAAAACCTTACAAATAGTAGATAAAATCTAAGTCAGTGTCCGCGGGTAAGGTGCCTAAAATGCTGGCGGCATTACCTCGCTGGATCGCCAAGCCAATACGTTGGCCGAGGTAAGCGCCAGCTCTTGGGTCATTTGTTCTGACCACCAGCCGTTTGGACAGATCAATAAATAACTTACGGGCGTTGGGCCCTTACCTTTTTACCTTTTCAATTTATTAAAATAAACACCCAAAAAAATACCATCCTAAATATTAAGCCACTTAAACAGAAGGTACGGAACCTTTCGTTTGGATATACAGTATATACAGGAAAAATGTCATCATCCTTAATCATAATCATAATCATCATTTATTGGTAAAAATGTTTTACAAGTCAATTCATACATACATTTTTATAATATATTATAACAAAAATAATATAAATATACTTCTGTACATTTTTTAAATAAGAGTATGTCATCAATCTAAAAAATTTAAACAATGTCAAAAAACTAGTTCTAATATCTTATATTGTAATTTTTACAAAGTCATTTATGTCATAGAGAGTTTCATCGATAAGCCAGCGTTTAAGTCGAGTTTTAAAGCTACCTAAACTCGTTGCCTCGGTCACATAAGCAGGTAACTTATTGTAAATGTTTGGGCCCATAATATGTGTAATTATTATTTATAGTATAGTATTATAGACCTTATTAAGATACTCACATTCAGTTATGAAGAAGTTGAGCAGAGTAAGCGCGACTGTGTGTCCGGAGAACATGTAATCCCCACAGGTTCGGACACCGCGCACGGACATGCCTGCGCCGCTCCATATGTCGTACGCTTGGCGCAGGCGGCGACCCCACACCGTCAGGTCATCAGCCGGGGGGTAGGACCTCGGTTCGCACTTGAGGTGTGAGCCCGGCACTGATAGCGACGTTATCAGCATCGTGAAGCACCGCAGCAGGAACACGGTGCCCGCCAGCGCGAAGAACCGCCGCAGGATTATGAATCTGCAAGTTCATCCCACTAATATCATATAGGCGAAACTGTGTGTGTATGTTCGTTACTTCTTCGTGAGCAAACGGCTGAACTGATTTCCATGTCATTTGATACGAACGTAGTTTAGACTCTAGATTAACGCATAGGTTTTTTTAACCTAGGAGTAAATAAATAAATATTAGGACACATTTCACACAAGGCTGGTTAACCCCATACTGAACCATTTCTAGTTCGTGTTATGGTAGCTAACACAACTGATATAGTACATATAGTACATACCTACATATTTTATATATATACATACATATTTAACACCCAGACAAATTTAGTTAAGCACAAAGATGTTGGCCGGGCCGGAAATCGAACCCGGAACCTTCTCACTGGGATTCCGGCATGGTAACCTTTACGCCAACGAGGTCGTCAAGCAGTAAAGCAGGTGACACCGCGGGGTGCAGCTAGTATGTAATATGTATGAAGGTGGCTGTCTGGGGAAGTACAGTTTGCTAGTTATTATGCCGCTAATCAGTAGTGTGTAAGCACTACTATATTCCAGGTTAAAAGGCACGGTCAACTTACTGGGCAATGAGATTGACGACCAAATGTGTCAGGATGACAAACAGAGTTAGGTAACACGCTGAGATTAGATGATATTAATTTGTATCGTCAGTAGTTTGTCCCGGTAAGTAATCGCGCAATCGACTGGCACAATTTACAGTCGATTTAAATCGTGTCAAAAACTCGTGAGTAGCTTGAAAAATCTCGACACTAGACCTTGCCTAATTAGCACATGTTACTAAGTAGACCAAAAAACTCGATTTTTTGGAACATTGTTTATAGTGCAACTTTATGGGCAATTAAATGTATTTAATCGATATGTCAATAGCATTAAAATCTATCAGTAAATAGTGTTACAGCCAATTTCCTCCTTTTTGTGGGAACGATCCCCGTAATCAAAAATCGCCGTCGACAAAAAATCTATTGAGTAGTACGAACTAAGTTTTGTTAAGATTGGTTTGAAATTAAGGTCATTACGCGAGAATCAACATACATACAGACAGCCAGAGGTAAGCAAAATTGGCCAGTTATTGCATAGACTTCGCTCGTTCGATCAAAAAACGAAAGATACATAAAGACCAAGGACTGATAAAAGGTATATGAACTAACCGGACTGAACAAACAAAGACAATAATACCTTTGTCAAAGAAAGTACAATGTAGATATAAATAAGATACTCAGAACAAAGAACTTTGTAATGCCTTAGTGCCTTTTTACCTTAAATAAATAAAAACATGTTGCAGCTAGGTGTAGTATGTTATGTGCCACACCATAATAGGGTGTGAACAAATATCAAGTGAGGGTGTGTCTAGGTGTGTGCAAAATCGTTATCAGGTTATCACACAGTTGATAGCACCTAATTGTTTCTTATTCTTTGTAGGAGCTAACTGGCCAAACTCTGGTGTCGAAAGTTCTCTGACTTGGATGCTTTATCTTTTTATATTTAGGTCAAGTCCTTATTAACTGTTATAAAATAAGGGACATGATGTATACAATAACAACGATGGTACTAAGAATGGTTAAAATAATCGAGGTTCTTTGTTCTCATTGCAAGTTTTTCCTTTGTACAGTAAATAACACATATAAGATATGTATATCAGTTTAACACTACTTTTATAACATAATACTCATAGGTCATTTGGTTGTTTGTAAACAATAGATAAACATAAAATTAGATGTAGTTCAACTTGTTATTTCTAACTTGTTTTGAGTAATATTCATGTTATCAATATACATAAGCATATGATAACAAAATATAGTATAAGTCAGTGGGTTACAATAAAATACATAATAATAAATAAAATCTAGTTCAGCAATTTATCAGAAACCCAAATTATTATCTTATCCAGGATTGGAACTAACTTGCTTAAAGTATAACTATTTAACTTTGTTTATCAGAATACTTAACTTTTGATATAGTTTACTTACAGCTCAAACTAAATAATACTAGCCCACAACCACACATAATTGACTTGCTTGACATAATAATAGAAAAAATTTGATGATTAAAAAAAATAACCGAAACAGACAACGAATATTATAATCTCTACTGTACAGTCCTGAAGATGTGCATATCTTTTTTATGCGTTTTTAATTTTATGTTTCTTTTTATTTATTAATGGGGAACCCCTTAGGGGTTAAACCCCATTAATAAAAAACATAAAAACTAAAGTAGATTGTAACTATTAGTTTCACATAAATAATAATACTGTACAAATAATTCAATGCTCACACAGGTCTATAATTATTTCAATGCTAATGACACAAATAGTTGAGGAAAATACAATATTTGTGGTATGCTTTATATTTATAAACAAGGAAGCTTTTCTATAAATGACATGATTGAGGAAGTAAGATGTGCCAAATTCCAGGGCTTGAAATGTAGAAAATTATGAAATGTATATAGAATCAGTTTCATTAACGGATTTAAAATTTAAATTGTTCCAATTATTATTTTCTGATAAAGTTAGCAATATGTACAAAACTATTAAGATATAAAATAAACAAAAAATAATCCTACTAATATTACAAATGCGAAGTTTGTGTGTATGTTTGTACTTCAGTCACTCTCAAAAAACTGAACCATTATGATTAAATTTGGTTTAGATCTTGGATTAAAACATGCTACTTTTTATCCCGGTCTAATGGGGGCAGCACTGTGGGGTGCAGCTAGAAATATGCATTATATTTTTACATCATGCAGTTTTATCTGACAACCTCATTGGCGTAATGTACCATGCCGGACTGCCAATCAGTAGGTTCCAGGTTCAATTCCCGGTGTGGCCAACATCTTTGTGCTTAAATGTGCCCTAACATTTATTTATCAACATTTAAAATACTCCATTTTGATATTATAAACAAACAGGATTATTTATATCTTTAGAAGGATTAAGGATTAATAATATCAGAGAAGTGATTATGTTATGCAAAAAGTAAATAACATAAATGAAGAAGAATTTCTTTGTTTATTGAGAGTTACTGAGTTGCCTATTGTTTTGTATGTGTCGTCTTGACTCCTTTGTGCACAAACAGTTATTGAGAATTAATCATCATTGATAAATAATAAATATATAGTGTAAACTGAAAGGACTGTGCATTTTATGGCGTAATAGAGAGTGGTAATTAAATGGACAAAATCATTGTATGGAATACAAGCTAAACCAACTAAAGCCAATTTTGATTTCGACGCTTTAGAGAGTTTGTCATTAAATCAAGTGTTGGCATGAAGTTTCAGTGTATGTAGTTATTATATTATTTAATTTATAAAATAGACATTTCTGGTATAATTAATATCATTCACATTTTTCTTTAGTTTACTCTTTTTAAACAACAAGTTTATGTACTCTTTGACTGGATACACACAAGTATATATTATTAAAAATAACATAATTTTGAAGTGTTAAAGGTTTCACCTACTCAATATTTCTCGAACGTCCATACCATTGCTAAGTAATGGCCCATTCTTTCTTATGCCAAAATTACCAATTAAAATTATAAATATTATTTTGAAACATACCTGTGTTTGTGGAAGACAAGTACTACAACCCAGATAGCCATAAGGAAGGAGCCAGTAATCTCGCACATATCAAAGGCCCATGGTATGTGCGGCACATTGTCTAAGAACAGGTCTGGCAGTGGAGGATACTTCTTCATATCTGGAACCTTGTCGTGGACTATCACCATCACTACAGCTGTCACCCATGTTACCAGGAACACATAACCTACAAAATAAAAGACATTTACTAGAATAATGCAAGATTTTATACAAAACTGCTTGTGAAAATAAACTTGTTGAATAAGTAGGTTTTCTACATTAAAAAAAATATCATACATACTATAATTCATTACAATTCTAACAAGAAATATCTATAAAAATCTTTCTTCATTAAGGACTTACATAATTGTTACAAAATATTTGTCACTAGAAATATATTTACATAGCTCACTCATGGTAGGAAAGACAAAAACAAGAGCAATCAACAATGTAATCATAATGTAACATAGAAAGTAGGTTACTACTCATTTATATCACTTGGAAAGGGGCCCAAATGCATATTTTAAATTGCGCGTCATTTATTTGTTTTAACTTGACCACATGTTTTTCTATTATGAAAGTATATGTTTACAAACCTAATGCAATAGCTGTTTTCCAAATCTCAGGTTTTAGCCTAGAAGCCTTCGCATCTGGAGTATAGCTGGCGACTCGATCTTCAATGGGCGAACTTGTATAGATTTCACTTGGCAATTTGTTATGAAGATTGTAACTTAAATGAGATAAGTTTGTACCAAGAAAATTTATATTTGTAGACGGATTAGATAGCTGCTGCTCATCATAAAGTCCCAGCTCAAACATAGCAGTGCGATTCACTTTTTGTAATTTTTTTACCAGCAAAATAAACCTTTTTCTTTCGCCGAGTTTTAGCTTGTGGAATGGACATTCGTAGAAATCTCGATCTACGAACGAGAGTAGACATTGTCCGTCGATATCCTGGCTTTTGCATATCTCTTTTATTGTGTTGGAAATATTCTCTTTATTTAATAAATCTAAAACTTCTTTGTTAGTCCAACTAACGAAATCTGCTGCCATTGTTTTCAGCTTCCAGTAACACTTATTGTAATTAACTTGAATATTGATTAAACCATAAACTTGTAATTTGTATAAAATTCAAATGTTCACATAGTAATCTTCATTTTCTTCTTTAAATTAATTTTAAACAACTCAAGAAAACATCGAAATTGAAAACGATTTGTTTCAAAATGAAATGAGCGGATTGGATATCGTATGATCACTGAGATTTTGACTGTGACACAATGATAAGCGACATTGACAGATGTTGACACATATTTTTTAAAGATAGTGGTAAATAAAATAACATACATTAATATTAAGAGGAAAAGTTTGTTTATTTGTTAGTTTGCGCTCCGACACTACTAGACCTTTTTTTAACCGTTGAGAAGTTACTTTATTCCCGAGTGACATAGGCTTTATTGTTGTTTCTCTTTGCGACTTGAGTTACACGAGCCCAAGCAAAGCCGGGTTTCGTAGCGACCGGATTTTAGATTTCTACTAATATAGAGAGGGGTGGATTCTATCTACATAATACCAAAAAAGCAGGATGGTGGTCGATCGGAAAGCAATGTTTTTTGCTTTCTCAATTTGGTTTCAGATCACAGCGGTAGTATATGGAACAGTATTTTTTTATGATATGTTAGTTAGGCCTTCCATGGGTAAAAGATAAAATTTCAAAAAGGGTTTTCTACAATTTTAGATATTCCTCCGTTGGTATTTCTTACATACTTACTTATAACTTAACACTTACATTTTATCCTGTGTGTGACTCTATAAATACTTGGTAGTTATTCATTCAACATTCGAAAATATATCTCTTCAAGCTAAGGTAACCATAACATACAAACTTATACTAATGGTACTACGGGGACCTCGGATTTTGTTGTCTGGTAAGGTTAAGAAATAAAACAAGCATTACTTACGAAAATATTTATTAACGTTTACTTTTATTAACTGACAAAGTATGAATCAAATAGTATCATTATTATCACACGACAATAAAAAATCAACTTAACAATGGAATTTTTAGGCTAGTGCCATAACAATCACAAAATATTTGGAATTCTGTAGCTCTACAAAAAATAACGAATAAGCACGTAATAGGCGACTACTTATGAATGTTATGATAATTGGGGATTCAAATAGAAACACTAAACATAACAAAACTTAGCCAATAAAACACCAAAGTTATAATATTTACGAACAAGTAAATAGACAACAAAATATGGACAATGGCATTCTTGATACACAACAATTATTAAAGCACTAATTTCTAGCATAGTTGAGAAATAAGTACGATTATTATTATAAAAATCAAGATTAAGATGATTTTAAGTTACACAGCCAGTAAAATATATCACCTGGGTTGACTGATCTTTTTGAAGGCACATAATTAAATACTATATTATTTTAATAAAAGCTTTTTGGTTATAGAGGTATTCACTGTCTTATCCTCAAGGAAAACCATTTAACATTATAGTTAAATGATGATATAACTGGCCAAAAATTTAGAGTCTCACTTGCACTCCTTAGGCTGATAAAAGTAACAAACAATCCACATTTAGTTTTAAAGGTGTTGGGAATACCTATTAAGGTAAATAACTAGAAGCCCTTAAAATACAAAAATCATAATCGCCAATATTAATCAATCAGTATCATAGTTTTCTAATAGCTAAGACCATAATTAAAAACCAATGTTACAAACTATAGTTAGAGGTATGAACCTGTTAGACTTCAAGTCGACGTATAGTAGCTTAATATTTATGGTTGAACTTCATTTGCACCAAATATTTGACATTCACTTGTGCCACGTCGTACACAATGAATCTGTGTTTGTGTTAAGGAAAATTATTAAAACGAATATGTTATTACTATCTATTCTACTAAGCTCTTAGATATAGTACAGCGATCGTGATTTTTTTTTGTAAAATCGATTAAAAACCCGAATTATAACAGTTTTATAAAAATATATAAAATATAAATATTAGGACACATTTCACACACGGCTGGTTAACCCCATACTGAACCATTTCTAGTTCGTATTATGGTTGCTAACACAACTGACATACTACATATACATACATATATAATATTTTATATAGAGATACATATTTAACACCCAGATCGACAGCCAACAAATTTAGTTCAGCACAAAGATATTGGCTGTGCCGGGAATCGAACCCGAAACTATCATCTATATCTAATATCATTAACATTGATTGATCAAGTATTTATCAATTAATGAGAGTTTACAGATTCCAAATTCAAACAACGGAGCTAAAGGTGTAACCGCGAAGTCTACCGTTCGCAAAACAACTACATTCTTATATTGTAGTGCAGCTCAAGTAATTGCTACACATATTCTTCGTATGTGCTAAGCAGCCAAGCTCTGATGTAGAGTTTTTCAAGCCGAACGAAGGCCTCTAACTTGGCTTAAGGATTTCTTGTATTAAAATGAACATCCGAGACCTTCAATTTAACGTGCCATGCGATTCACGATAGCGACCAGATGTAAATGGAAGATTTGAAATGGCAGTCTTTCGAATGGGCATCGACCATTAACTTCGATGATTGTGTCAGATCTCTTTAGTTAGCGAGCTATTAGCGCTGTAATCTCAGGTGATTGCTCCCCGTATAAAAGGATACTCGTTATAGAGCAGCGAACTGTTGACATTCTTGGTGAGGGGTGTGCCAAGCGGCACGACGGTGCCGTCGGGCAAAGCGTGGTCCTGCGCCGGGTCTGGATGTGTGCGTCCCACGCCCCATGCCGAGTGCTTGCCTGCGGGAAGCTTCACATTCTCTGCTTGGTGGCACTCTTTCCTGCAATATGTAAAGTGACAAGTGTTAGTATGTTTATTATTATTATGAGCCTGTTTTGTCCCATTGAAGAGTAAAGGCCTCTCTACCCTCTTTCCATTTATCACGATCTATTGCTATTTCTTGCCAGTTTTTGCAGTGTTTATCCAGTTCGTCCCACCATCTCCGGCTGGGCTTGCTACGACGTCGGACGCTCTGTGGTACCGCCTTGGTGGTGCGTTTAGCCCACAGATCCTCAGATATCCGGCTGATGTGCCCAGCCCATTAGTTGTATGTTTGTTGACACTATGATCCTGCGTGTAGCTAAAGATGCTTAATAAGTTAAGTTTACGGTTTAGCGTTATAATATGTTTAAAAAAATAGTTAAGGCGATAAAGATATTTTTGAAGGGGTTAACATTACTTATGTATCCTTCAAGCGATTTCTCATAACTATAATCAATTTAAAGTAATGCATTAAAAAAAAGTCTAATATAAAATGCCAGCTTCACTTCGCTATTCGTTGGTTGACTCACATGTCACCAAGCGCGACCTCACAGAGCAGCAGCAAGCCGGTTGGCTTGGAACTGTTGGTGCAGCAGTAGTTGGCGGACTTGGACACCATGTCCGCGAAGTAGATACCCTTGCCAAACATGTAGCCGGTCACCGGAGCCTCGGGCGGCGCGATACGGAGACCTGCAAATTAATTTTAATTTTATTTTAGTTTCTACAGGACGAACAAACATCTATGATAAATAAATATAAGTAGACTGGCTGTTGGCCGCGGTTCCGTCCGCGTGTATGTCGATTTTTTTGCGAATCGAATTCCTGAATTTTGTTTGCTACAAACAATGACCAAAGTTAACAGACCTTGTGAAAGTATTCCAGCAAAGTTAGTGACTCGAGAGCCGTGCCACAGAAGCTTCCTGTTGTGCAGTTTCCTGAAGGGTTTGTACCTCTTGTCTTCACCCTCACGCACCACTTTGAACACCTGAAATATCAAAGATAGATATTTTAAATAACCGTATACAAACATTCACTTTTTTACAATAAAAAAATTAGCCATTAAGAGATTCTCAATATTCTTATCTTTGAAACATTAAAAATACCGTTAATCTACAGAAAATACACAAAATGGGTTGTTTGTTCCTTACAAAGCAAAATAATTAAGTATGCTGTTCAAATGCAATGCAATTGAACCAAATGTTACTTTTTTAGGGATGTCATGTCCATTGGAAACAAATTGTTATACTAAGCAATGAAGTAGGTACATATAACTTGCATGTTCTAAGTTTTTTTCTTTAAATAAAATTCAGAGCCTTGCGATTACACAAATTACCTAACCTGTAAAACCTGTGTGCGTGTGCGTACGCGTGCGTGCGCATGCGCGCGCGTTTATGTGTGTAAGTGGCTGTGTGAAAATTACCTGTTCAACCTCCAGAGTGTAATGGGAGTGCGTTTGCGCATGAGTATTCTTTGTGTACTTGTTTATCAAATCGAACTCATCGGAGTCTCGCCCCAAGGGCGCTATCTCCGCCTTCAACTTCTTATAATGCGACTCAATAGGGGTTGTCTCTTCATCAGCATCCGTCTTCAGCAAACTATAGGCGATCTCTATTTCTAGCATATTGTCGAGCATCTCCGTTTTCTTCTTGATGAGTTCAACGTTATCGAGCAACGGTGCGTTGTCTCGGCCGAAATCGTGGGGTATCAGAGTAAAGAATCTGTAACAATGTAATATTGCGTTTTTTGTGAATTCAAGGGGCTTGGTTGTTTTTTTTTTACATACTTTACACACGGCTGGTTAACCCCATACTGAACCATTTTTAGTTTGTGTTATGGTAGCTAACACATATACTACATATATATACATACATATTTTATAAAGATACATATTAACACCCAGACCGACAGCCAACAAATTTAGTTAAGTACAAAGATGTTGGCCGTGCCGGGAATCGAACCCGGAACTTTCAGGTTGGCAGTCCGGCATGGTAACCATTACGCAAACGAGGTCACCAAAAGCCTTGGGTAGGCGAGGCTGGGGAGAATGCACAAAACGCCCCTGATGATTTGCGACAGATGATCGCTCTAAAAGTTTAAAGGATTCTCGCATTGTATCAATTACTATACTTCACGTTTTTGTCAACGTATTTCACACTGGGTATAAACTTAACATTTAAATTGTACTAACATGTCACTCCTAGGATATAATATGCAGCATACAGCTCCATGTAACGTCTTTAGATTTAACGACAAACTCTCTAAAGCGTCTAAATCAATTGGCTTTAGTTGGTTTAGCTTGTATTCCATACAAAGAGACATTCTCTCGATTTAACGACCTCTCTATAACACTATAAAATGCACAGTCCCTTCAGTGTCGTTATATAGAGTTTAGACTGTATGTACAAAAGTTGTGTTAAGTGTAACATTATTATTTAAATAAAGATTATTTGAAATTGAAATGGGCATAAACAACACTTTTAAAATGGTCGCCTCACCTGTTAGTTGCATCAATAATCTTGTTCTGTCCAGCCGACCCCTGCTCTATCAGGTTCAGCAACTCTGACAGCACCTTGTATCCCGTCTTGATCTGTTTCTTGGACAACTTTCCAAGTGGCATCTTTTCCGTGTCCAGTTCAAACTCGAGCAAGGTCTTCTTCATGACGTCGATATCGAATATGGTCATGATAAGTTTCTGCACGGGCATAGGGAGATTACAGGTCTTGTCAACTTGGAGCTTGGTCGCAGGGATGTCCTCACCGTAGTCTACGTCTAGAGGGTAGTAGCGCCCTGGGATCTAGTAATTAAAATATAGGGATGTTATAAAAAAATGTTAATGTACAACAAGTTGCCAGAGAAAATAACAAATCTTAATAGTAGTGTGTTTAAACAGAAATAAAAAAAGATTTTGTGAAATTAATCCCTATTATAATTAAAACGTATATACATACGAGTATAAATATGGAGCTTGCAGAATCATTATTCATGTGTAAAAAGTAGTAGGTATTATAAATTTAATAGATATGAAAAACAAGTGCTATTGTGTGTAGTATTAAACGGTATATTTATTTAATTAAATTTATAAGTGTAATTAATCAAACTAGTATTTTTAAGTAATTATTGTAGTGTGACTTGCCTTTTGCGTATGTTATTTATATGGCCATATCATTGATTTATTATTATTATTATTATTTTTTATTTATGTTATAATATAATCAATTTATATGCAAAGATACTTCTTGACATGAAAGTTCACAAAAAGATATGTAGTAATAAAATACAAATAAATATAAATATAATATATGTATTTTATTTATTTACCATTTTAATTGAATTTACCTTCACGAAATTCTTCCGGAACTCCCACGGGGTCTCAGTTTTCTCGTAGTAGTAGTGTTCGAACTTCTCAACAGCCTTCTCGGCTGAGCGGAAGTCTTCCAGCTTGGTCCCTCCGATGGTGGTACCGATTCTGCCCCAAGAACGGAACAACCACCACCTGGCGAGAGGATATTTAAATAATGCAAAAAAATACATAAAAATAGTATGACGACTTCGTTGGCGTAATGGTCACCATGCTGGACTGCCAATCAGAAGGATCCGGGTTCGATTCCCGGCACGGCCAACATATTTGTGCTGCACTAAATTTGTTGGCTGTTGGTCTGGGTGTTAAATATGTATCTATATAAAATATGTATGTATGTATATGTAATAATATATCAGTTGTGTTAGCAACCATAATACGAACTAGAAATGGTTCAGTAGGGGGTTAAACAGCCATGTGTGAAATGTGTTCTTATATTTATTTATTTATTATTTGGGATGTGTTCATAGAGGAGCAATTTTTTTTTGGAGTTGAAGGTTGTTTTCCTACATTTTAAGCTTGACTACATTTAACCTGTTTCTTTTCATCCGTGTTCGGAATAAGACGACATGGTCCAAACACAAAACCACTAAAATCACATCATATAATGAAAGAGTAGGCGATTTAAGAATAAGCCCGTTTACATCAGTTCTATCAATGGACTATATATAAATCTGGCTAACCAGCCTTGTGTGAAATGTGTCCTATTATTTTATTTATATTAAATCAACTAAAAAGAAAAATGTTCTAACACTACAAGGTGCTCTATTAAACATTGTAAACTGTTCACATAAGGCATCTTAATATTTTCGCGCAGAAAACAGCCACACTTACTTATTATTAAAAGTTGGAATGAGTCCAACAGTTTCGGTGCTTTCCAAGCACCATCTTCAGGGGCGAGTGTTACACGGACCGCCGCCGACTAGATCTGCGCACGGCGTCAGTGCACGCGCGGATCTCGTCGGCGGCAGTTTGTTCCAACTTTTAATAATAAGTAAGTGTGACCGTTTTCTATGCGAAAATACTACAAGGTGCGGTAGGATGGGCCTTACTTTTTCTTATCATCTTTCTCCAACACCTGCAGCTTGTAGTAGGAGTTCTTCTGCGCCACGACGTCAGTCTGGCAGAGCGCCATCGTGTACTTGGTGCCGTCATAGTGCTGGTACACGTGCGCCGCGTCCTCCAGGCCCGACGCCGGGTCCACTGCGGTGCCGCCTGAAATAAATAAATAATGTATAAATATTAGGACACATTCATTCATTCAATATTTAAGAGATGGGCTCTTGTCTGTGGAGATATTTCCAGGTAGTTCTGTCTTCGGCCAAATCCTTGACCTCCCTATACGACATGACTTTCGCCTTCTTCTTCATCATCATCATCCATCATCCACAGCCCTCTTTATCCCACTGCTGGGTATAGGCCTCCCTCTGCATGTGCCACCTGCGTCGGTCTTGTGCAGTCCTCGTCCAGGTAGGACCTGCGACTTCAGTGATGTCGTCGACCCACCTCGCTGCTGGACGACCAACTCGCTCGACACGCCTTCTTCTTAATTTGGTCTAAATATGATCTTCTAGGTCTTCCTCTTCCTCTCCTGGCTTCTATCTTTCCTTCTACGATATTTTTAATGAAATTGTCATGTCATATAAGGTGGCCAACCATCTTTCCTCTTCTGTTGTCTATATTATTGTATTTATTATGGTTCTTGGTTCTTGTACTAGGCAGAGTACCTATTAGGACACATTTCATTTTATTATGTTTTATTTGTTATACTGTCTTGTTAGTTAAGTTTATTTTAAAATGCAAACAGGTTGAATTGGACTACTTAGATTCAGGCCTTGCCTAGTTAAGTAGTCACAAGAGAATATGTAATCTAGTAATAAGTTAGTAAACATATATTTTTCATTTTCATTTCAAACACGGTTGGTTAACCCCATACTGAACCATTTCTAGTTCGTTCGTTTCGTTGCTAACACAACTGATATACTATGTACATATACGTACATACATATTTTATATATGTAGATACATATTTAACACCCAGACCGACAGCCAACAAATTTAGTTCAGCACAAAGATGTTGGCCGTGCCGGAAATGGAACCCGGAACCTTCTGTTTTGCAGTCCGGCATGGTAACCATCAGGCCAATGAGGTCTTTATGTAGAAGTAACCTTTTATTTTGTATCAAACGATAACGAACGAAAAATTTAACCAATATTCAAGTTTATAATAAAACCACATAAAAAAGGAAATATAAAATGGGTTCATAAAGAAATGACGTACTTTGCTATGATAAAGCAATTTCTATAATTCTCCTTATTACCTAATCCCACTTTTTCGGGGTAGGTACAATATTTACGCCTCTTCCATATATCTCCATCATTCATCATCTAAACAATCCTATAATTAAAGACCTACCTTTGATTTTCAATTTAACGGAAGACGACTTGGAAGACGCGTAGTTGCTGCCAGACTTAGGGACCGATTTGCCGTCGAGCACATCTTGGGGTATCCTGGTAGCTGGCTAAAATGTCACGACAAAAAAACTATATAAAAAAACATTGACATTAACTCAATAAATAAAAGTAATATGTATTTGTAAATATTTTTCAATAATTTTTAAATACATTTATTATTGGATAGAATTAGTTTAAATAGATTTGATTACACTTTGCGAGTTATATTATATTATTACTGTATTCAAAGTTTCTAAAGGCATATTTCTTTCGTAAGTTATAGTACAATAATTATTTATATTTTATTGTTGAGACTTCAAGAAATATATGGTTCGCAATTACAGGGGCAGATCAATAAGTGTACTCTTATTTCTATATATAGATAGCTTACTATAGTTATAGATAACTTACTTAGTTATATTATGCATAAATATATATATATTTTGTTAGTTTATTTTACTTACATCTGAACCCCAATCGGCAATGTTATTTTCTTTGACCAGTTGCAGACTGTTGGCGATCGACCCTTTGACTGGGTCGATAAGATCAAAGAATGATGCCTCTACCACCTGAAACATGTGTGTATATTTTTAATTACACTATATATAAACAGGTGGAGTAAAGCAATTACAGAGTGGTGGCCGAGAACTGGCAAGCGAGGAATGGGACGTCAACAACATCATCAAAGTCGCAGGTCCTACCTGGACGAGGACTGCGCAAGATCGACGCAGGTGGCACATACAGAGGGAGGCCTATACCCAGCAGTAAGAAGGGCTGTGGATGATGATGATGATGATATATAATATTATATACGAAGGTATTTAAAAATGTGTTAAACCAACCAGTACTACCTGCGTTGATCCAGGATAAAAAGCCTATAATCGAGGATCTAAGTGATCTGCATACAACTATCTACCTGCACCCTGTCATACGGTCAGTCACGTACAGGACGTCACCGCCAGTCGCAACAGAATACCAGCGCCGGTAGCTGCTCGCCGCCGGCATTTGCTGAGTTGCGACTGTTTTGCGGTAAAGTAAGGTGTCTTATTTTTAATTTATACGTTTGTTTTAGATTTTGTGTTTGCCAAAATAAAAAAAATAATTTTTCTTTTCTTTCTTTCTATCCCATTGGTTTAGCCGTTAGAGCATAAAAAAGTAGTAACATAGCTCATTAATTTCAGTTACTTATGTGGTTTTAGTGTTAAAAGATTCTAAACCGTCCAGATTAAATAGCCTTTTATTCGGCAATTTAAAATTAAGGTCAGACTAATGTATTTATTTCATTTTAAATATATTTAACCAACAACATCCGCAACATAACAGGTAAGACAAGAGCAGCGTAAAACCGGGATGACTGGTGTACCAGAGGAGAGGCCTATGCTCAGCACTGGGCGATTACAGGCTGACAATGATGATGATGATAATGATTTAATTTACAGCCGAGTAGCATTATTTCGATGAGCTTTTTTTTTTATTAGGATACATTCCACACACGGCTAGGTAGCCTTATACTAAATCATTTCTAGTTTGTATTATGGTTGCTATCACAACTGATATATTACATTTAAATACATAAATATTTTTATATCTATCACCCAGACCGACAGCCAACAAATTTGGTTCAGCAGAAAGATGTTAGCCGTGCCGGGAATCGAGCCCGGAACCCTCTGGTAGGCAGCACCATTGCGCCAACAAGGTAGTCTCAATGAGTCGAAATTTACCTCAATATCCTTATCTTTTATCTCCTCCATCTTGTCATTCATTTTCTCCACTTCACTCTTAGTGGAGACGACAGCGACGGTGGTGTCAGTCAGTTTGCTGACGACCAACCCGCCAAGCTTGAGGATGCGTTTCTTCACATCATCCTTGTCCTTAATACGTCCGTAGAGGAAGAACTGAAGCTGCTTCAGCGGCGGCACGGGTAAGTTCTTGTTTTCCTGGCTGGGAGGATGGAAAATTCAAAGTAATATTACATAGAAAGAAAAATCAAAATATTTATATTGTATTCATTCATTCAATATTTAAGTGCTCTTGTCTGTGTAGCGATGGCAGCATGTCAGCGACACAATGGCCTAAGGTGGAGCATGCCTAGTCTAAAATAACTGACTCTCAAGAAGGCTGCCGGAATACACAGTTAGGTGCTTGGCGACAGATTTTTCAACTCCAGTGTGGTGGATAGCCAGGCGAGCCCCAGAAATTACTATAGCACCAAGCATAGCACCCACGACCTACGAACCTTAAGAAGGCTGGTGGTCTTATGTATGAAAAGCTTACCTAGAGCCAGGTTCTTCCTTCTTGACAACGACCAGCGCTGGTCTAGGCGCCGTAAGAAACAGTCTGACGTCCGTTTTCGGCTTGAATTTCTTGAAAATAGATCCCTCTTTGAAATGGCTATTAACTTTCATCGGTTTCCTCTTGGGATCTTGTGTGACGTAGGAGCATTTCGTCCATTCGCTCATGTGTCCTGAAGACAAAATCAGTGATAATTGTAGAAAACACAAGCATATATTGGACTCGTGCATGAAGGGTTTCGTACCAATGTTGTATGGGAGCCCCCCTCAAATATTTATTTTATTTAAATTTTATAATCTAATCATATAAGATATCTTATATACATTTATATATTCTGTGAAAATGTAAAGTGTCTAGCAGCTACCGTTATTGATATATAGCAAAAAAAAATACGAAATAAATACGTTTATTATCCTTAATATCTTTATTTTTTATTTTTAGTATTTGTTATTATAGCGGAACGGAAAATACATATCTTGTGAAAGTTTCAGTTTTCTAGCTATTACGGTTTCTGAGAGTCAGCCTGGAGACAGACAGCGGAGTCTTAGTAATAGGGTCCCGTTTTTACCTTTTAGGAACGGAACCCTAACTAGTTAGAGTATTTGACTCTTTAAATATTACCTGTGCATTTATAACCAAATGTGTCCAGCACAAGTTGGCCCTCCTTGCACTCAGGACACGGCTCCAACGCGCCAAAAGCCATCATGTCCGCTATCCGATCCATACACTACAAACATCAACATTTATTTGTAAGCACAAAAAGTACAGTATACAGTCAAAAGAACAATACAGCATAGGTACAATAAGACTACATAAAGAGTACTGGGAAGATATGGTAAATTGTAGACAATCCAGAGAGGCGTTTACGGAGCTTAACTCCAGATATTCTCGGAAGCTTAGAAACCTAAGATGGGATAAGCTCCGACTCATTGTAGGAGTTATTACTGGTCATTGCAATCTTAACAAACATTTGCATATGTTGCAGCATACTGATATCAGGGAGTGTGCTCTGGAACTTCATAATTTGATTCTACCATCTTCGTTCTACTATAGAATGAGCAGAGAGTCAGTGAAGAGAACCAATACAGAGTTGAAGTTCCAAACTTTCGTACAAAACACTTTGCGTCGACCTTTATTGTGAGGACTGCGAAGCTTTGGAACTCTCTACCTGAGTCTGTTTCCTGAGAGGTATCATCCAGGGTTCTTCAAAAGTAGAGTTAATAGGTATCTTCTAGGTAAGCGTGCCACACCGTAGACTCCAGCGCAGCTTAACATCAGACTAGCTGTAGTCAAACGCAAACCTATCAAGGATAAAAAAAAATACACAACTCCTATGCTTACACACCCTGCTAGTCCAATGCCTAGCTGTACTGTGTAAAAAAAACTATGTGCATACCTCATCTCGCCCTGAAGCCATTTCCTGAGAATTGATGTGGAGCAGGTCCTCTAAATCACTTTTCTTTAGTTCACTTAAAGCACTCCTGTGTTTGTGGTACAGTTTGTTTTGTTTCTCCATCTTCTTTTCCTTATCTTTTTCTTCCTTCAGTTCTGCAGCATCTTTAGGCTCTTCTTTGAGTTTCTTGACCGGCACTTCATCACTTTTAAATGGTCTGAAAAATTGAAAACACAATAAACATGTGTGTTATATGGAAAAGAAACAACATTTTCTTGACCCTTAAATGAATGATTTTTGTTTCACGTTTTAAAATAATATATACACGTTTTAAAATAATATATATTTGTGTAACAGACATGTATTACTATCTAGGAAAAAAATAATAAAAAAATCTAGACATTAATTTACTATACTTTTTTTGCAATAATGTGAGTGTTGTTTATAAACAACATTGCGCAAAATTAAAAAAAAAATTAAATGAAGGTCAATTTTATGTGTGATTTTTAGTATGTTGTTTAAAAACAACATTGTCCATTTAAGGGTTAAAATAGCTTTTATTTATTGTATACAATTTGATTTAAATGAGTTCCTTTTTTTTGTCTCATTTCACACACAGCTAGTTAACCCCATACTGAACCATTTATAGTTTATGTTATGGTGGCTAACACAGCTGATATACTAGATATACATACATATATATTTTATATAGATACATATTTAACACCCAGCCCCAATGCCATGGTAACCATTATGCCAAGGAGGTTGTCACCTTAGATGTAGCACTTATGTAAGAATATTGAATTCTAATATTTAATACATATTAACCATGCGAGCCTTTGAATTTTGAAAATGATGCTTATCTGTAGCCTTACTTTTTTTTTGACATACTGATCTAGTATTAAATTGAAACAACAGACTGATACAAAATAACAATTAACGAATTTTCTAACAGTTTTGTGGTATTCTTTTTTCCGGTATTATTCCTTTCCAAGGGCTTTACCCATAAAAACTTACAAATATTGTGCAACTACTACTGTACTATTTACTGTGCAAGATGTGAGACTGTGTAAATCTCTATTTTGTATATTAGGCAGGCAAACTCCTTAAATATATTAAAAATTCAAGTTTATTATCACTTTTTGGCCATTACTTATATGTTAGTTAATTTATTTCATGTTCTATTTATATTTCTTTAGCCAGTAGTTTTTAAGTTGTTATTTTGTACCACCACTTTTTCTGTCTTTACTGTCCCTCTCCATTCCTGGTTGTCTGGTATAGATCACCATAGGTGATAAGGCCACCTTTGTACTCTGTTTAAATATTTTATTTTCTTTATATAAAATATTTTTATATGGTTGTACAAAAAAGTATTCTATTTTATATATGTTATTGTTTTTTTTTAAAATATTTCAACAACAGTATTAGTCAAAATGAGTCACATTTAGACCAAATCTATAAAAATTCAATATCACTTACTTAATCTCATCCATAACCATTTTCTGGTCTTCCTTGCTCAAAGTCTTGATTCCAGGTAGACTCTCGCCACCAGCAAAAAACAGCAGATTACTTCGTTCTTCATTGAAACATTTAACATGATGCCATAGGGGTTGGCCTCCATACTTCTGTCCTACTTCAGTATCAAATACTACTTTGCAAATGCGGACTTCATCCTAGAATAAAATGTATATAATGTGTATTAAAAACCACACTAATTAAGCTTAAATGAATGTTGATAAACTTGTTGGTGAAATGGATGCCTTGGAGACCCAGACCCTCACTGCTTCCACTGCTGAAGCCGGACGGTTCGTTGGCTCACGCAGCAGTAGAGAAAGCCAATTTATTTGCTTCTCTATTTGCTGAAAATTCTCGTCTTGATGCTGGTAGCGCGTCACCTCCGTCATCTCTTGTCTATGCGTCAGTGATGTCTGACATCAGAATACGCCAGACTGAGGTACGGAAAGCGCTACGCGATCTCGACGTGAATAAAGCCAGTGGACCCGACGGTATTCCAGCTATAGTTCTGAGGACCTGTGCGCCTGAGTTGACACATCTTTTTCGGCTTTCACTTGAGACTGGAAAAGTGCCGAGTTCTTGGAAGCTTGCAGCCCGTGCCCAAAAAAGGTAATCGCGCCGACCCTGCTAATTACCGGCCCATTTCAGTCACGTCCATACTCTGCAAGAGCATGTAGCCAAAAAACTGGGTATCCTCTCGAAGGTGCGAAAGTACTTCACGCAGGAACAGCTGCTTATATTATACCAGGCGCAAGTTCGATCATGCATGGAGTGCGGTTCGCACCTTTGGGATGGATCGGCAAAGTACCAGCTTCAGGCAATGGAGGCAATTGAACGGCATGCTAAGAGGCTTATAGGCAACAACAATCTTTGCAAGGCAAAGTTGCAGAGCCTGGAGCACCACTGTATTGTTGCCAGTTTGTCGGTATTGTATCGGTTGCATTTCGACGAGCATGCGGATGAATTAAATGATGTAATTCCCCCCGCCCCCTTTCACTATCGGACGAGCTGGGAAACGCCAAAGCAGCATCGGTTTACAGTTGAGGTGCCTAAATGCTTTGCCTCCACCTTTATTGTCCGAACCGCCAAACTTTGGAATTCCTTAGCCAAATTCCCTGTTCCCCAATGACTATAATCTGGCGATTTTCAAGACAAGAGTGAACCGGTTCCATCTAGGTAAGCGCGCTTCGCCGTAGACTTCAATGCCACTTACCATCAGGTGAATTTGTGGTCAAGTGCTGACCTATTTAGAATAAAAAAAAAGAACCCAACTCAGATTCTGTCAGAACACTGTATAGATTACCGGGCCTGGCGTGAATACGTTGACATCTCGACTTGCATGTTTTTTTTTATTGGCCTAATGCATTCTACGCATACGATATTTGTATGTAAAAAATTTACAGCTCTTAATGTACACAACTTTTTGAGATAAAGCCAGTGGCAATAACATGAAGAGGTTACATTACAGGAAGAGGTCAAACTTTTAAATGGCCGTCCTGAAAAATTTACATTTTGGACATGTCAACTTATTCACTCCAGGCACGGAATTATAGAATATAAGATTAGATAATATAATTTTAGTATAGTGATATCAGGCAACATATTCTTCCATAGAATAAGCCTTTCTCAAGATAAAAAAAAATCTAATGATGTAGGATGTGATATGTCTTGCACTGTCATCCTGCTAAGGGCATAACAATAAATAATAATAAATAATAACAAATACCTTAACAATCTTCAGTTCACATCTTCTGCAAGCAGCCCGGCTGCTCTTGGAGTATTCAACTCGGAAATCTTTAATAGCTGCGGATGCAGAAGAATCTTCTGCTGCCCTCTTCTTACCTTTGCCTTTCTTCCCTTTTGCCTCTTCAGGCATAACAATGCCAGTGTTGTTCTCTGTAACATATGTCATTCATATTTGTCAATAAATAATAAAAAACACTTTATACTCTTTGGATCCCAGTAGGATTATTTTATGTGTCAGGGAAGGGGTGGACAAATATTCAACACATGGACACACTTCCAAACTCAGCACCAATGTTCAAAATCACTATTGATAAATCTGTCAGTGGTGGAAATCTATTTGAGAACCTCAGACTTTGCAACCTGTTTTTTGTAGAAGATTTCTCCTATTGTCAACAAAAAAAAGGAAGCAAAGTCTGAGGTTTTGTTGACAATGGGAGAAATCTTCAACAAGATACCTGGCTACAATGAGGTGCAACCAGGTAATGATTTGTACCCATTAATACCCACTCAGTGACCTGTCTCTGAGCTTATTGAAGGACTCCAGGTTCTTCCAGAGTTGCTAAATATGTTGATTACTTTTGTGAAAATGCAGTTGGTAGACATTTTTATAAGCTAGTTTTACTGTACTTACCAATAGCAGTCTTAAGTCTAACTTGATCAGGGTGTTTCAGTTTGTTGAAGTTGGAGATATCTGCATGAGTGGTGGGCCTCTGTTTCTTGAAGAAACACTCTTCATGATGCCAGTTGGGTTGTTTACTGTCGTGGAACGCTGACTGGAAAAGATTGATTACTTATAATTTTTTTTACATAGTTTGAAACTCCTTTATGAAGCCTAGACCCTTCTTTTTAAAAGCTAGCCTATAGAGTAAGAATAGAAACAAAAAGTTTGTAGGTACATGATGGTACTACCTCGTAAAGTATGTCTGTGACTTGTTTTTGCGTAGTGATCTTTAAAACAAACAACCACCTTCAACTCTTAACTCCCGACTTAGATCATTATTTTTATAGATTATTATACGAACCTGCACCATTACAGCGATACGTAGAGTGCCTTGATCAATCTTTTGTTTGCAACCTTTACAAGCTGCTCGACCGGACTTAGCATACTCGGCTAGATATGGTAGCTCAGCCATATTTATGATAATAACTAAATAAAACTACTGTAGTACTTCCTGAGTCCACAAAAATAAGAAATATAATGCGCACTGTGCTATATCATAGATATATACTGAGATTTCTCAAAAACCGGATTCGGTTGGACACCGCCGCGCCGCAGCCGCAATTTTGAATTTGCTTGTCAAACAGCAACAGCAAACTTGTAAAATTTCCAAACAAATAAGCTTTCATAGAGGAAGGAAATAAAAGGTGATGCCAGATGTATATTATATATAGATTTATATTTCTTAAAGGGTAGCCCTACAATTTTGCCTAAAAACAGGACTCATATTAATCGACATGTTAAGTAAACAACGGTTTAAAGAGTTTATAATCGAGTAATTAGTATAAAGAACATTGATCAAATATCTACTAGATTTAAGGTGACGTCTCTAAAAACGGCAAGGCAAATAAGAGCACAAGGAAAAGTGTGGTCTTATTTGATTTTAGTCCTGTCCAACCAGAGCCAACGAGCGGACGTGATATGCCTCAGTGTGCTTTCAAGAATTGCTAAAATAACAACCGTAACAGTAAGGTTTCCTGTAGAGATTCTTTATTTTGGAAAGTGTATATAAGTTTTAGTTGTATAGTACTCAATAATGATTATTTAAACAATTATATACAAATATTCCAACTTTTGACCAACATTTCCCATCGCAGAAACAACAATCTCGCCAAACATTAGTAATTTAAAAACCGTCACAAAGAATCTTACGACTTTTGGAATTTAAGCGTTATCTATTTAGTAATACAGTTTAATTTTGCAACGCTCATTGCATACGGTCATAACATTTTACAAGCACTTTATAGCTGTTATCGCGAAACAAGATAGCTTATGTTTAGTCGAAACTCAACCTTAAGATTCAGAGGTAAGGTTGACTTAAATTGAAATATTGATTGTGATGTGTGTATGTAACACAATAGTATAGGAATAGGAAACTCATGCCATTTTTTGTGCTGTGTTTGTATGCAGCACTGAATCTGGTATAATAATAATTAGCCAGCCATCTGTATATATATTTATACATATATCTGTGCACCTTCTAGTATCTTCTCTTTCTACGATAATATATGTCATAATGCTTTACTCTTTGATTTCCTTTCGGACTTCTCTTTCTACGTCCGGGATCGTAGTAAAACAATTAATACATAACATATCCCGAGTGTTTTAATAATTGTAATTTAAGGCCTACAAATCGTAGAAGATGCGTAGTAGAAAAGATTTGATTAAACGGTCCCTCGGCATTACAGAATATCCTTGGAGTTCAGGTGAGAAAAATGTACTTTAGGTACAACTAATGGTAGATTTACCTCTGTTACTCTAAATGGTAAATAAAATGTATTTAAAGGATTTATGTTAGCACTTAAAAACACGAAATATCCTTTTAATTCTGTCCGATATTAGAAGTTGTCGGCAAAAACAATTATGATGAAACGATATACAACTGCGTAGGTACCTACGTCATAAACAAAATGGCAAAATAACCCTTGATACTGCAGCCTGCAGTGTTTTAAGAAAGCATCATTGCAAGTTATTCAGGCCAGATTGTGATATTAAGTGAATATAGAAATTTTACTTTAGAAATTATTCTTGAGTAAAAAGTAATAAGTTTATCAATTATGTTGTATTCTTTGTTTAATTTGTAGTATATAAATATCATTTTTGTAATTAAAATGAACACATAGTCTTATGAGGGTAGTGTTATTTGCCTAACATATGCTATTATTTGTATTTCAGCAATGTCCTGCTTCATGTTGTTAATATTTAGCCTATTTGGCTGATCACTTTTAGTGTTCCATACCTAAAAGGTAAAAACGAAATTCTATTACTAAGTCTGTCTGTCACCAGGCTGTATCTTAGAAACCACGATAGCTAGAAAGCTGTCATTTTCATGAGTTGTGTATTTCCGGTGCCGCTAAAACAACTTATACTAAAAATGAAAATAAAGAGGAGTCCCCATACAATAACCGTATTCTATATCTATATATCAATAACAGTTACAGGAGAATGCTTAAAATTTTCACTGAATATAAAGATGTATATAAATTTTTGAACCTGTGATAAGTGCACCAGTGGACTTTAAACATTGACATTGAACAGTAGACATTATGTGAACTGTTATAAATTAAATTTCAACCCAGTGTGATGGGCTCAATAGGCACATCAGCATATTGCTGCTCGCCTATAAATAAAATAAATGAATAAATAATTAAATAAAAAATAAACATCTTTTTTATTATATTTTTTATACAATTATTTGATAGATTACTTGGAGATTTATGGTGTTTTGTGTGCTGATCCACAGTAAAAAGTAGCAAATGTGTTAATCTTAGGTAGAATATATCAATTGAAGGGGCTTGATTAGTAAATGCATACACTTTGATTAATTTCAAGTCCATATCAGTCGCCACTACAGATTGCTGAGTAGGGAGATTTATAATTTTTTGTTAATGCTGTCTATTATTATTAGTTACTCGTATTATATGAATACAGGACACTTTGTGCATAGGGAAGTCTCTAGATGGACCAGGGCAGTAACCGAGTGGTATCCGAGGAACGGAAAACGACAGAGAGGCAGACCACCAGCCCGATGGTCAGGTTACATTGTTGGGTACACTGAAAAGAGCTGGTGGAAACTGGCTGAAGATCTTACTATAGGGCGTGTTGAAGAGGAGGCCTATACCCAGCAGTGGGAAGAGATAGGCAGATGATGATGATGATTATATGAATATTGTTTATTATTTTTAATGCATATTATACATGTATATGTTTCAGATGATGATTTGGATCCCCTCAACACTACTGAGGACACAAATGCCCAGAGACCTGCGGTGGAACCCCAACCTAGCTCCAATACAACCAATGCTCCATTACCTAGTGGTAAGATCCTGGTTGCAGAAACCCAAAAAATCTCTTGCTAACCTGTGATCAGTGCACTCGTTATGTAATCAGTGCACCAGTGGACTGTAAACGTTGATATTGGACTGTCAATATTTAGTAGATTGTCCTACTAATATAATAAATGCGAAAGTTTGTGTGTGTATGTTTGTTACTTCTTCACGCTCAATTGGCTGAACTGATTTTAATGAGAAATTTAGTATGAAGATAGTTTGAATGAATGAATGAATGATTTATTGTCCATAAAACTACATAGGCACATACATTGGTGGTATTATATAGTTTAGACGTTGGATTAACACATAGGCTACTTTTTATCCCTAAAACTATTGTGGTTCCTGTGGGATACACAAATAACTTCAAAATCTAGGATTCCCTTTCATGCACAAACGGCTGGATCTATTTTTAATAGATTTACTATGAAGATAGCTTAGACCTTGGATTAACACATAGACTGCTTTTTATCCCGGATTAATGCGGGTAACAGGGCAGCTAGTTTAATATACAATTTCAACTCAGTTTGATATGGGCAGATCCGCATAATGCTACCTGCCTATAAATGAAATAAATAAATGACAGGAAGTAGTAGAAGATAATTGTAAGTCATAGCTAGCTAGCTGTTACTTGCAACTTTGTTGGTTTTACTAGTGGATTTCAATAGTGTTCGTAAAAATAATCCTAGTGGACAGTACTTTGAAAAAAAAATTATAATAATATATTTGCCCATAGAACTTTTTTTTTTCTGCTTCGGTAAAATTTTTGATTGTCCCATGTATAGTCGTAATCTGGACACTTAAAAACGAAATAATTTGCTATCATATCTTTTGAATTGCTATGATTTTTGTAGAGCTGTGTAATATATATGTCTATAGTTTATAAAAACATTATGTGGACTGTTTAAAATTTAGTTTTGACTCAGTGTGCATAATATGTGATATAAGCACATATCAGCGGATGTGCTTATATAACATATTACGCCATTGATAACAATATGAACAATACAGTCTGAGCTGATCTTTAGTTGTTAAAAAAACAGACATACAGATTGTGATTTTAACTTTTAATGTATAATTGTAGAATTTACAGTGTTGAAGTAGAAAATTGAATTGCAGTTTAAACTCCATGTAACATCACTTAATTTAACGACAAACTCTCTAAAGCGTCGAAATCAATTGGTTTTAGTTGGTTTAGCTTGTATTCCATACAATAATATATTATCTCCATTTAACGACCACTCTCTATAACGCCATAAAATGCAGTACCTTCAGTATCGTTATATAGAGTTTACACTGTGGTTCATAAGGGAATAGAAAAATCCCCATCTACCTACTAGTATGTAGATAGGTCATGCCCCAACTAGTTAAGTGAAGCTAAGCAAGATGAAAAAAAGATCTTTCTAATGTTCCCTGTAAGGACGCAAGTCTTATTTTTCCTTTTTGTCAAATTAGTCCGATGGTTTTTTTTGCCGATGATCAAACTACATAATTCATATGTACGTGCAGCTAATCCTGCACCTCAACCGTTGCAAGAGCCGGACCTTGTGAGGGGAACGGCGCAGCAACAAATGCGCGACCATCACCATCAGATGCAAGCGGCTAGCCGGCGCCAAGCGCGACGAGATCGGGAACTCTTCTGGACCATACTGAACGGCCCGCACCGCGCCTCCGGTGCCAATCATACTGCACGGTACTTTCCTTTTTTACATATAAAACTAGCTGACCCAGCAAATGTTGTTTTGCCTCACTTAAGGGTATGAAAAATAGATAGTGTAGCTTATATGACACGTTCGTAGATTTACCATAGCAGCGCCATCTATTGATTACTTACTCAACCCAGTCGAAAGGTATCGACATCTGTTAGAATCATTTGGAGTTAACAGATAATTGTGACTGTCAAGTAATAACAGACAGTAATTAGCAATAAATTAAAATTGCGACTATAATTTGAGATTTAAACTATCCTATCTCTCAAGTTGGATCGAACTGCACATGGTGTGCGAATTTTATTATAATCGGTTTAGTGGTTTAGGAGTCCATTGTGGACAAACATTGTGACACGAGATTTATATATATTAAGATGAGCTTGACTGCAATTCACCCTTATTTATTTGGGTTCCGTACCTAAAAGTAAAAACGGGACTAAGCCTCATTATCAAGCCTAAGCGGTCTGTCTGTCTCCAGGCTGTATCTCAGAAACTGTAATAGCTAGCTTTAAAGCTGAAACTTTCACAAGATATGTATTTCCCGTGGCGCTATAACAACAAATACTGAAACAAAAAAAAATATTAAGGGGGTCCCCATACGATTAGCGTGTTTTTTTCGTATTTTTTGCTACATATCAATAACGGTAGCTGCAACCAATGATGTTATATGTACTAGATTGGCAGTTTACGGCAGCGACGCGTTGCAACTTCGAAGACGCCTGTGGCCTAATCTGATGTCAGTTGCCTGCTTGACATGCAGTAAGCGTGACGCGCCCTTTAAAATAATTCATAATGGTGAAATTTGCTGTTAAAAATTGTGTATCGCGGTCTGAAAAGGATGATAAAGCAAGTGGCGTTACTTTTCATGAGTTAGTTTGAATAATTTTGATCATATTGTCTAAAATTAAATCAGAAAATAAAATAAATATATCGTCCATTATTTTTGACATCGATGTTGCCAGTAAAGCGATTTTGATTTTTCCCATTTATTTGGGAGTTTAGTTAATTAAATAATGAATGACGGAAGTGTGTGCCGGTAATATCTGTGAATAAAATTTCGGCAACGTCTGTAATATACTCAATCATTACGAGAAGTATTTTATTAAACTAAGTAATGTTATTTCATCATCGTAATGTGTAATCATCTTAAAATTGTATTAAATTCTCTTAGAATGATATTTTATTTGTTTTAGTAGAGTATGTACCTAAACCTTCTACAACAAACTTATGTTACACAGCGGTGTTTAATCACAATAACACCCTGCAGTTTTATATACAATAGCACACTTTTTATTTTTATTTCTATCTACAGAACGTGTTACTATCTTAGATTTTTATTATTTACTACCTTTTTAAATAAAAATCTGCCTTTTATTCATATCAAAATCTATTCACTACAGCCTTTTCAAAATATTTTCAATGTAGGTACACACACGCTTCCGTTACAGTTTTGTAATAGTATAAATTGAAAGTTTTATTAAATTCTGTTCAGAATATATAACACCAAAGCAATTAAAAACATTTATTCGTTCATTATTTTGGGGAAATTATTTCGCGCCACTGGCAGCTCTGTCCGTTTTCATGCCAGCAATGTCTTGTCTCACTTCTACGGTAATTAGATAATGACTGGAAGAAAAGAGACAAATATAGTTTACTTTGGCATAATGTATCGGTTTCAAAGCTACGTCTTTTGAACTATCAAGTGGCTACGCATTTCTGAAAATCGTTTGTTGTCATTGCTACTCTAGTATATATAGCTCAATGGCTGCAACACACTTAAAATTTTCACAAAATATATAATAGTACGAAGTAACTTATTTAGTACCGAGATGGGGTTTGAGGGACTATGTAAATAAGTCTTTAACCCGGGGTAAACACTGCTTTTCATTACAAATACAAGGAAAGGAAATTTATAGGTACAAATCTCAGACATGTGTATAAACTTCAAATCGAAAAAATAAATGAAGATTGAATTGCCGCTCTTCCGCCATTTTCTTTGTTTTTTTTTCTGTGGCCGGCCAACTATTCAGCCATTATTTTTATTTTCATCGTCTAAGTTATTTGAAAGAAAATGTTGAAACTGAATTGTAATTATTATTTTAAAAAAATATATATTCTTTATAATATCTTTCTTTGTAAGTTATTTAAATGAGAGCTTGTTAAAAAGGAAGTTATATTTTGCTCTATGATCTGTCTTTCTAATTATACCTTTTACGTGTCACAGCTAATAATTAAATACAGTGTAAACTCTATATACATAGGGCATGGCTCTATATATATAGGGCATGAGGTACAGAGGAGATTGGAGCAATGGCAGGGAAGATTGGAGAATGTGGGTCTGAAGATCAGTCGAACGAAAACAGAACACATGTTTTGTGATTTTGGCGGATCTTCAGATTTCACACCAATTGCCTTAGATGGTGTATCCCTGCCAGTCTGCTCTGACTTCAAGTATCTATTCTCCAAAACGACGGCGATATTGACCGTGACGTAGCGAACCGAATAAATGCTGGGTGGATGAAATGGCGACAGGTCTCAGGAACGACGTGCGATCGAAATATGCCCCTTAAACTTAAGGGGAAAATTTACAAGACGATCATTAGACCTGTCGTATTGTATGGATCTGAGTGTTGGGGAACAAGAGTAGGGCATGTAAGAGGAGTACATGCGGCTGAGATGCGAATGTTGAGATGGATGTGTGGAGTGACAAGAATGGACAAAATAAGGAATGAGTATATTAGAGGAAGTTTGAAAGTAGCACCAGTGAGTGAGAAACTGAAGAGTGGGAGGTTAGCGTGGTATGGGCATGTGATGCGTAGAGAGGAGATGCATGTTAGTAGGAGATGTATGGAAATGGAAGTGCAAGGAAGAAGGGCAAGAGGCCGACCAAAGAAGACGTGGATGGAGTGTGTGAATGAGGACATGAGAGTGAAAGGAGTTAGTGTAGAGACGACGGCTGATAGAGGAGAGTGGAAGAGGAAAATTTGCTGTGCCGACCCCACCTAGTGGGATAAGGCAAGGAAGAAGACGAGAAGTGTAAACTCTATATACCGACACTGAAGGGACTGTACATTTTATGGCGATATAGAGAGTGGTCGTTAAATGGAGAGAATGTATTATTGTATGGAATACAAGCTAAACAAACTAAAGCCAATTGTTTTCGACGCTTTAGAGAGTTTGTCGTTAAATCGAGTGACGTTACATGGAGTTTACACTGTAGTTGAAAAATGTTGTGTGATGCAGCTGCAACTTTTGTGTAGTTCGCGGTCGCCCAGAGTATCCGTAACGTCGGGCTCCGAGCCGCTACCAGACCTCGCGCGGCGACCCGGCGGTGACTACAGACGCGTCACCATAGACCTACGGAGGCCCCACGGCACAAACACGCCTGGAGGTAAGTAACCACTGTTGTAGTGTTAGTTCAGTTCACTGAACTCATACCTAATATTGGTGGCGATTCAGCGGCACACACGACTAAACCAAATTTAAAGAAGCCCCGTCTCTTTTCATCTTAGGTGGCTAGAAAGAGACGGCACGTTCTGAACCACAGACAAAACAATTAAAATTACGTCAAATATGGAATGTCCAGGCAGTTTTAGAGGTGATACAAGTGAGTGCGGACTAAAGTCCCCTATATTTTCTACATTTGACGTGATTTTAGTTGGTTTGACTATGGTGCACAGCGTGCCGTCTCTTTCTGGCCATCGAAGACGAAAAGAGACGGGGCTTCTTTAAATTTGGTTTAGTCGTGTGTGCCGCTGAATCGTCACTATTACGTATTTTATAATGTGTTATTGACCAGCAAGTGCGAATAGACTCGCACATGAAGGATTCTATAAAAAAGCCAAGTGCCGGGTTAAGTGTAACAGTGACTGTGTTGAAACTATAGCCTCTGTGACGACCTTGTTGGTGTAATGCTGGACTGCCAATCAGAAGGTTCCGGGTTCGATTCCCGGCACGGCCAACATCTTTGTGCAGAACTAAATTTGTTGCCTGTCGGTCTGAGTGTTGAATATGTATCTATATAAAATATGTATGTATGTATATGTAGTATATCAGTTGTGGTAGCAACCATAATACGAACTAGAAATGGTTCAGTATGAGGTTAACCAGCCGTGTGTGTGTAAAAAAAAATAGCCCAATTAATATAATAGATCTCTACCTGCTCATCCTTTCGTTGAAAATCGTACTACGTATATCATTCGATACACGTACTACGCCTATTCGTATTTTCTTGAAATGACTTTAATCGAGTCACGCAATCTACTATTGTTATATCGACTGCAGCGCGTTGCGCAATTTGGCGACTGCAAGGCTGCACGCCCTATTTGCAGCGCCATCTAGGTTTCATCGGTAACTTCCGCGCCACGCTTTATTGTATGGGAATCAGCAATCCTGTCTAGTATTCTGAACCCTGGTTTAAACATATCAGGCTGATACCGAAAAAAAAAACGTGATTAGCAAGTTAGAAAAAATTTGCAGTTCAGTATAGTGCAAAATATTATTTTATTCATTTTTCATTCATTTATGTACGCATCCCTACTTATTAGATCAGTAACGACACAATGCTCTAATTGTGAGTGCTGAAGCTGATACTGAATTGTGACGGAACTGTGGCTTAATTTTTCTTCTTCACCTTATCCCACTTGATGTGGGGTCGGTACAGTATGTACGCGTCTTCCATACATCCCTGTCATTCGACATCTCTGTATTCACACCCCTCCTGGTCATATCGTCATTCACACAATCCATCCATACTTTCTTAGGCCGCCCCCTTCCTATCTGTTCGTCCACACTCATACTCATTGTCTTCCTCGTGATATGGTCTTCCTCACGTCGCATAATATGACTATACCATGACAACCTCATTATTACACATTAGTTTTATATATTACTATTACTCATAAGTTTTATTAGGAACTGTGGTTTAATTGGTTTATAAATAGCCCCTTTAAGGGCCAATTAAAAAACCACAAAGCCGCAAAGGCGTCAGAGTGTCAAATCTATAATTTATTATGACAGATTCTAGGGGTACATTAATTATGTCTGATTTTTTTGTTTATAAACCATGATTGTTTTCTACACTCCTTTGTTGAAAGATGACATGTCAAACGTTGTTTTGCCATACTAAAAATAATTATATTGAAATGAAATTAAAAAATTAAACATACCAAATACTTTTAACTCTAACAATAGTAGATTGAAAATAATGACCATGTATTTGATTTTGTAGACAATAATAAAATACAGAGTAGACTAGTGTAGACTAGTATGGCATAAAAAAAAACTAGAGCCATGTTACTAATATAAATAAAAATGTTCTGCAGTGAATCGTGGTGTCGCAGTGAATCCTGCTGCCGCAGTGAATCCTGCTGCTGCAGTGAATCGTGCCGCAGTAGTGAATCCTGGTGCCGCAGTGAATCCTGGTGCCGCAGTGAATCCTGGTGCCGCAGTGAATCCTGCTGCCGCAGTGAATCCTGCTGCCGCAATGAATCGTGGTGCCGCAGTGAATCCTGGAGCCGCAGTGAATCCTGCTGCTGCAGTGAACCGTGGTGCCGCAGTGAATCGTGGTGCCGCACTGAATCCTGGTGCCGCAGTGAATCCTGCTGCCGCAGTGAATCCTGCTGCCGCAGTGAATCCTTCTGCCGCAGTGAATCCTGGTGCCGCAGTGCCGCCGGAGATCATCATAAACAGACGCAGGATCGTACGATCTTCTTCTAGGACTAATGGTAAGCATCGACAGTTTACATTTTTTAACAGTTCATAAAATGTCCATTGTTCAATGTCAATGTTTAAAGTCCACTAGTGCACTGATCACAGGTTAGCAAGAGATTTTTTGTTTTCTGCAGCCAGCTATCAAGCCGGTTTTTAAAGCTGTTCACTGATATAGCACTGACTACTTGCTCAGGCAACTTGTTCCAATTATGAACCACCCTCTTGCTGAGTATATGATGCCCCGTATTTGTGGTGGCAAGATCACGCTGGATTTTCAGGTTATGGCTTCTGCTGTTCTCGCAACGATTACAGTTTTCAAAGCAGTCGGGTAAATTAGGAAGGTTGTAGAACCCATTAATAATTTTAAAAGTATCAATTAGATCCCCATGTAACCTCCTTTCTTCCAGTGTTGTGAGGCGCAGGGCTACAAAACGCTGCTCATAAGTCTTGCGACGTAAGGCTGGAGGCATCTTGGTAGCTCTTCTTTGAACACTTTCTAGGAGGTCAATGTCCTTTCGGAAGTAAGGGCTCCAAACTTGGAACCCATACTCCAAAAGCGGTCTGATGTAGGTCTTATATAATATTAATGAAAATTTCAATAGTAATTGAATAAAAAGCTTTGCGGATCATACATAAAAGAGTTTGCCTTTTTAGCAATCATGCTTATGTGCTCTTGCCACTTTAGGTCAGATGAAATAACAACTCCTAGATCTTTGTTTTGCTGGACTTTGGCTATGGCATGATCCTCAGGTCTTACTTTAAAGAAGAGTTCAAAGTTGATAAGATTCACGAAACATTGTAATAGCTAAATATCTTTGACGACTTCGTTGGCGTTTTTCCGCATTCCACGGAGGATGTCACAGTGGTCGGACGTCGGCGCACGCCTCACTCAGCTTGGCGTTATATGTATTGTATACGTATGCTGCTACAGCGTAAAGGTTACGACGCCGGACTACCAACCAGAGGGTCCCGGGTTCAATTCCTGGCGCGGCCAACATCTTTGTGTTGAACTAAATTTGTTGGCTGTCAGTCTGGGTGTTAAATATATATCTAAAGTATTTATGAATGTAAATGTTGTATATCAGTTGTGTTAGCAGCCATTATACAAACAGGAAATGCTTTAGTATGGTAACCAGCCTTGTGTGAAATGTGCCCTTAATCCTTCTGCCACATATCATCGATAATACGAGTAACGTTTATGATATTTTCGTTCTCTAAGAAACCACACTATAACTTTCAAGTGACGTAGTTCACCGTTACATTACGGCCTTTTTTTCGGTACCGCCTTTCTAGAAAAAGAGTTTTACTATCCTTATTGTATTGATGCAGCTAATCGCACTGCACCAGCTGGCATCGCGAGGGCTCTGCCCGTGTACAGCGGCGCGGCCATCGGGAGTGTGGAAGATAGCGAGAGCGACTGGGAAAGACATAGAAGTGTTATCGCTACATCTATTTCGGCAATAGTGTTGAGAAATCGCCAGTTGCGGCGCGCGAGATCTGGCGTCTCGCCCGCACTCTCGCCCATCGTGGAGCAGCCGCCGCATCACAGGGAACGTGGTACGTTTAATGCTGGCCATACACCATACTTCCTATCGTCCATTCGGCATGACGCTACCGAGAGTGGATCGGGATTATTGATGCCAAGTAATGCCGATCCACTGCCACACACAGTCAGTTCTAACTGATCCAATCGTTAGCGTCATGCCAAATGGACGATAGGAAGTATGGTGTATGGCCAGCATTAGTTTTCACGATGGATTCAACTGTCATTTTTTTACACTTAATAGGCTTGCGCTTGGCTTGACTACAACTCATCATGTTAAGTGATATTGCAGTCAGTGCTCATGATGTTAAGTGATATTGCAGTCTAAGATGAAGCGCGCTTGCCTAGAAGAAACCGGTTCATTCTCGCCTTGAAGACAGCAAGGTTGTAGTTCAGTGGGAACAGAGATTCCGGCAAGGAATTCCACAGTTTGGCCGTCATAGAATAAATACTAGCTACATGATCTACAGAACGATCAGGGGCACAGCGAAGAGACACCGATTCACTGTCGAAGTTCCGAGAATTCGCACAAAGCATTTTGCTTCGACCTTCATTATGAGAACTGTGAAGCTATGGAACTCTCTTCCCGAGTCTCTTTTTTCCGGGAAGTATAATTTGGGGTCTACAAATCTAGAGTAAATAGGTTCCTTCAAGCGTGATATGTCTTAGACCACAGTAAAGCTTACCCGGCAAACGTTGTTTTGCCTTAAGTACAGTTAAAAAACACTAAAATTGATCAGTTATCGAGCGGGATGAAAAATTATTCAATTACTAAAATGGCCATAAAAACATAGGGGTTAGTGATAAAAAAGTTCAAATTCAGGGTTGTATGTATTTTTTCTACTGAATCTACTGAATACGCATATAAAATTTGGTCAAGCCGTTTCGGAGAAGTACGGTAACGAACATTGTGACATAAAAAAATTATATTATATATATATATATATATTTATTAGAAGAAGAAGAAGAAGAAGATAAACAGTACATAATATACGCTAATGAAAAAACAACTTATAGACCATTTATTGTACAATATAAAGAATATACCAATTTTGATACTGATTATCAGACTGATTCATAATATTTAATTTTAGAATAACATTTCTTTTCTAATTAATAAGTCTAATTGCTAACAAAATCAGTATGCATAATCCTAGGGTTGTTCTAAGACGATTTTTCAATAACCATAAAAGTTTACAATTCAGTAACTGTACATTATTGGTTTTGTCCGAGTTAGAGCGTACACCTTAACTTTGTACTTTGAGTTTATAAGGCATCCGCGTCTTTCATACATACATTGGTTCTGATCAATTATTGTTATTTTATCTTGGTCACAGATACTGGCAACACGAGCATGCCAGCAGTTCCCGGGCCAGAGATCATTATAGACGACGACCCCATAGATCGCACCGGCAACGTCGATGGAATACTTGGAGTGGAATGTATGAACACATAAACAATATCTCAACTACCTACAGCCTTTTTTTAGTATTGGAGCAATTCTAGTAGCGCCCGCAGTGTTACCCGCTATAATACATGATAAATAGTGTATGTAGACGACCTCGTTGGCGTAATGGTTACCATGCCGGCCTGCCAACCGGGTCCCCGGCTTTCAATTTGTTAGCTGTCGGTCTGGGTGTTGAACATGTATCGATACAAAGTATTTATGTCTGTATACATATGTAGTTTGAGTTGTGTTAGCAACCATAATACATACAAACTAGTCATGGTTTAGTATGAGGCTAACTAGCCGTGTGTGAAATGTGTCCTAATATACGTATATACATACTCATAAAAAAATATACGTTAATCCACAGTTTACTTTGTATTTCTCTCCAATTTCATGACAATCGGTAATGTTTGAAACTTATAACCGTGTCATTGTGCCTATAAAGCTAGCATTCATAACTATGATTTAATTTTAACCAATGATTGTTATTTTCGCATAGCGATGGAGCACTCGGGCCTCAACGTGCCAATGGAAGAAGAGATCGTGGCAGTAGATCTGGACCACAGCGACGCTGTTCCGGCGGCGAATGACGGTGACACGTCCGCACCCGCCGCCGGCCCAGATCAAACTGACTGCCGGATCGATACAGACCCCCGTCCGATCGGAGCCAGCGGCGACGCTAATGTAAGCACTTTCTTCTAATCATCAGCCACCTGCAGTGCAGAGCTGGTAAAGATAAGATCTGCGGCTCTCATGTCGACCCATATCGCTGCCGGCCGTTGCGGTGATAAGTCAGTAATAAGTATAATTGTGTCGCTTTGTTTTGTGGTATGGTCGTATTATGTGTCGTGAGGAAGGCCTCACAAGGAAAGCAATGAGTATGAGTGTGGACCGATAGATAGGAAGGGGGCGGCCTAAGAAAGTACGGATGGATTGTGTGAATGATGTATCTATTATAAGTTATTTACTTTCTTATTATACATTTACAGGCGTCAAGTAACGCTTTAAACGCCAGTGGAGAGCAGGAACCTGAGCAACGGAGCGCAGAGACTACCCGCAGAGATTGTAAGTCAAATCAAATCAAATCAAATCAAATCATTTATTCACAGAATACAGCAATTAAAAGATGTTACATGTAATTAAAATATATAAAGTCAGCTATATTCTTACCCGTAAGGCGCGTGAAATTTAAAATAAATCTAAATTAAAATCCTAAGTTACTAATAATATACAATACAAAATGTCACTATTTTTATGTCAATATTCAATACTTATTATATGTCCACCAGATTATATGTTTTACTATGTATTTCTTTATCGTCAAAAAATTCTGATATACTATAATAAGACTTGCTAATAAGAAAATTTTTCAGTCTAAATTTAAATATGTCAAAACTGTTCGCCTCTTTGATACATTTAGGTATATGGTTATACACTTTGTGTTGCATCACAAAAGTGCTGTTTCCGTACCGAGCTGTTCTGTGACTGGGCCCGCACAGTCTCCAATTCAGGCGGCTACTTTTAAACGATTCATAGTTACTTAAATCTTTCTTTACGCTTAGGGCTGATTCATAGATATATAGCGAAGGTAACGTCAATAGTTTTAATCTTGTGAAGTGAGGCTTACAAGAGTCAGTTTTTTTAATACCACATATTGCTCGAACACACCTTTTTTGCGCTCTAAACACTAATTCTTTTCCAGGAGAGTTTCCCCAGACTAAAACTCCATACTTTAGGGTTGATCCCGTAAACGCGTGATAAGCACTCAGTAGAGCCTTTTCATTTACAACTTTTCGTAGCATGTATAATGCATACGAGTATTGACACAATTTCGACCGGACATGATCAATGTGCGTTTTCCACGATAGATTAGAGTCTATATGGATGCCTAAAAATTTAGTTGTCAAGATTTCTTTTATTTGATTGCCATTGTAATTAATATTTAATATGTCAGATTTAGAATTAATGTTTTGAAATGTCATAATATGGGTTTTATCAATGTTAATTTTAAGATTATTATTATGGAGCCACAGTATTAACTGTTGTAGAGCATTATTAATTTGTTTCTCATGGTCTCCATCTTTATTATCAACGAAAATTGCCGTACTATCATCCGCAAACATCACCATAGGGTGGTTTATTGCGTTTGGGAAATCGTTGATATAAATAAGGAATAAAAGAGGTCCCAATATACTACCCTGAGGAACTCCATATTTAACTTGTCTGCCATCGGATAGGAATTTCGTTTCTAATTTTGTTTCTCTATTGAGTCGCGATATTTCAGTCTGTTGCATTCTGTTTGTCAGATATGATTTCATCAAATCTAGTGCATTGCCTCTTATACCATATAGCTCAAGCTTTTTAAGTAATAAACCGTGCTCTACATAATCAAAAGCTTTAGACATGTCCATATATAATGCAGTGACTCTCTTTTTATTATCCAAGCCACTATAAACTTTTTTTAGGAAAGTAAGAATTGCCTGATTTATGGACTTATCTTTACGGAAGCCAGATTGTTCAGGAACTATAATATTGTTAAGTTCAAAATAACTGTTTAACCGTACATAAATAACCTTTTCGAAAACTTTGGATAAGACCGGTATGAGAGCCACCGGCCTATAAAAACTCATCTCTGTAGGGTCATCTTTTTTGAAAACAGGTATTACAATTGACCTTTTTAATTTCTCTGGGAAAACACCAGTAAGGTTTATGATATCTTTGGTGCAACATGGAAGCTTTGACGATGGAGTCCAAAGACAGCCATATAAACTTCTAAACTCAATAATATAAACCCATCTAACGGGCTTGCTGTATCTACGCCAGTGGTGATATTAATATCGCTAAAACCTTGTCTTATTATACTTTCTTCAAATTAAACTTCGCTAAAAATAAATGAATGAAGCACCTTTTACATGAAATCATCGTTCATCATCTGTGATTAATACCACAAAGACGATGGGGATGGCGCTAGTAGTACCTACTAAAATATCAACTCAATACGCCACATATAATTATAATCTTATGTTTGCATTATTTTTTACAGCAAGAGATAACTCGGAACCTCAGACTGTCAAAGAATTTAATCAGGTACGTCAAGATATATTTACTAAACTACTAAATTATGATTATTTTTAACGAAGTGCGAGTCTTGTTCGCGCATGAAGCGTAAATGTATAGTTTCCCCTAAAAAAAATATCGATGGATTATGGTCAGAGCTTTGGAGGCCCTGCATAAATATTGATTTTGAAAGAAAGAAAAAAAATGTTTCATGTGCACAAAATAAATTAATACATACATACTAGTATACAAACACAATATATAATACATTTATTATTTAATATACACCTGAAACGATTGCAATTAAAATCAGATTAAATTACCCTTTAAAAAGTTAGAACGGCATATTGTCTTAATAGTTGCTCGTATTATCCCATAAAAATATATAATCATCTACCCAATTTAATTAAACAAGAAAGCATAAATGTATTTAAGAGGAAATTATCACTATTATTGACTGAAAATTGTTTTTATATATTAAGATAATTTTATACCTATAAATGTGACATGTGACATGTTATTTTTTTATGTAATTAACTTTTTTAATCAATCTAATGAAGCCATCATAGACTTTGATAAATTGTATATTCAGAACAGCTGGTCACCGTGGAGATGTCAGACCAAACCCCCCTCAAACAGACAAAATGCTACGGAAAAAAAGAAAATTCTACAATACTTGAATGCGGCTTTGATTAATGTACGAGCTCATTTATCTGGAAGTAAAATTATAGAGTTTAGTGAAGCTATACGATCCATAAACTGCAACATAATTGGTCTCTGTGAAACTAGGAGGCCAAATAAAAAAATTGAAGAGCGCTCAGATTTTATCCTATTTCACTCACCCGGAATAAATGGAAAATATGGAGTTGGATTGTTAGTAAAAAAATATTTAAATAACTTGAATTAACAGGAGAGGCCTATGCCCAAGCGGCAACTTTTGCCTAAATATGTATAAAATGTATGTTATTTTTTAAAAATATGTAAGGCAATAGAATAAAGGCTTTTTTACTTTTACTATATTTAGAACATGTTGCGGCTGCTGGAGTGCCCGGTGTGCTTGGAGTGGATGGAGCCGCCCATATCGCAGTGCCGGCGCGGCCACCTCGTGTGCTGCGTCTGCCGCAAGCATCTCACTTCCTGCCCCATCTGCCGCACAGCCTTCTCCTCGGTCAGTACAGCGATCACATTCAGCCGTGCGGTCGCCTTATTGTAAACTAGCATCCTGGCCTGGCTTCGCATTGGCTCTAAAATAATACAATACAAGAATCCTTTATTGCACACCAAAAACAATAAGGAAAAAAACACAGTTCCAGCAATTTTGTTGATAATAATCTGAGTAGCAAAGAGAAACAAAATAATTAGTCAAAAAAAATGTATAAGTCTAATTGGTACCAAAATAAGTATAAATATTCTTAGAGACGGTATTTAGCATTTTTTCCGTAATTTTTTACTTTTTATGATTTATAACGAAAAAACTGTAAATTCAAGGCTTTGTCGTCGCCTTATCTCTGCTCGGCACCTCCAAGTGTGATCCAGCTTAACTTGATACATTGCGATAAAGGAATTTTACGGAATTTAAAGGTTACGATTTCCCAGGTCCGCAACCGCGCCATGGAGGGAGTGGCGGAGCTGCTGCGCTACCCGTGCAGGCACGGCTGTGGCCGCCAGCTGCGCTTGCGCCGGCGCGCGTCTCACGAGGCTTCATGCACCGCGCGCAAGTATCAGTGCCCCGTGCTGTCGTGCTGCGCGCATGCGCCCTTGCCCCTGCCTAGCCTCGTCGCGCACTTACAGGTCACTATACTTTTTTTTTTATCCTTAATAGGTTAGCGTTTGACTACAGCTAGCCTGATGTTAAGCTGCGCTGCAGTCTACAGTGTGGCAAGCTTACCTAGAAGATACCTATTAACTCTACTTTTGAAGGCCCCCTGATGATACCTCTCAGGAAACAGAGACTCAGGTAGTGAGTTCCAAAGCTACGCAGTCCTCACAATAAAGGTCGATGCAAAGCGTTTTGTACGAAAATTTGGATTTTTTTTAAGCATACGCAGCCTGCTATACGTTCCCACTGCTGTGACTAGGGGCTTTCTCTCACGAGGAGACAGATTTAGGACATAATGCGGGTTGGTGGAGGACACACGTCTTTAGATTTAGGGTCCTACACTAATGTCGGTTTCCTCACAATGTTTTTCTTTACCGTAAAGCGAGTGCAAATGCACACATTGGAAAAACAAGTCGATGAACCGTCAGATTGAAAAGCAGACAGCAGTTTTCAGTATTCCAACCGACAGTCACGCTTTTTTGTTACGTATTTTTTGGAATACAGTCAAAATTATTTGGTATCATTAAGAATTTCGAACAATCCGAGGAGGTTTGACTGGGTAACCAGTAAAAACCTCGATGCCCGAGCTTGATTCGTCCGCGGCAGTTTTTCGTCAGTGTTTCTGTTCTGTCCACTTTTCAATCAAACGGCATCTGGATATGTGTGTTATGCTACTGCACTGCCTGTACCTATTTGACATAGTGTATGTTTTAATTAATCAATTTTCTCCTTTTGCATGCCCTACGGGTAAGAAAATAGCGCTCGGATTTATTTATACTTTAACCTTTATTCATGCATTAAAAGTGTTTCGACTTTGACAATCTATATTTATATTTCAGAGCCAACACTTAACGATGATAAAGGTCGGTCGGCAGCACCAGTTCTCGATCAAGATTAGCGGAACGGAACTCCACGACAACTGGATCATCATGGCCATGGACCAATACTTTCACCTTAAGGTTGATGTGGACTCGAGGTCGTGGGGGGTCATCGTCAACGTCTCCTACATCGGAACCACGCGCGACGCCAAGAAATATACGTATTCGGTTAGTACAGTGATTGAGGACTGGGGTATTTAGCCTTTATCTTCTTGGAAGTAGTTTATTTATTTATTGTCATATTAGAACAGCATACACGAGTTACACAAATTGTGAGAGTAAATAATGTAGCGCCTGTAGCACGGCTAGCTAAAGTGATATGATGCGATCATCGAAGCTAAGCAACGGCTGGACTGCCAACCAGAAAGTTCCAGGTTCGATTCCTGGCGCGTCCGACATCTGTGTGCTGAACTAAATTTGTTAGGTGTCGGTCTGGGTGTTAAATGTGTATCTATATAAAATATGTATGTATAATGTAACTTATTGACTCGGGCGTTACTTTGCGGAAATCCATTGTAAATAGAAGACAAAGTTAATTTTTCCTTTACTTGTCTTAATTTGTATTTAGGATCACAGCGGAAGTACACTAAATATTTAATTTTGTCTTCTATGTATATTGTAGTATATCAGTTGTGTTAGCAACCATAATACGAACTAGAAATGGTTCAGTATGGGGTTAACCAGCCGTGTGTGAAATGTGTCCTAATATTTATTTATTTATTATTTAAATTCATTTTGTATTTAAATTCAGGTGGTAGTGGACGGCGGACGCAACCATCTGAAACTAGTGTACGAGCGCAACGCACACAGTTACGTACTAACTCCTCCCCCCAATCCGTCCCGTCAAGATTGTTTCCATCTGAGTCACGAGGCGGCGCACAACTACGCGCGCGGCCAGAAGCGGCGCGCCGACGGTGAGAGATACTTGGATATAACACTAGAGCTTGGTAAGGTGGAGCGGACGGCCGAATCTCTTGGAGATTCCGATTCTTGAGAAGTGTGCCGCTTTCCGCAGTCCGGGCCTCTTCAGAGCTCCCATTCTGCGTGCCCTCCTGACAAGTATAGAATATGCAGTGTAAACTCTATATCACGATACTGAAGAGACTGTGCATTTTATGGAGTTATAGAGAGTGGTCGTTAAATGGAGAGAATGTATCATTGTATGGAATACAAGCTAAACCAACTAAAATCAATTGATTTAGATGCTTTAGAGACTTTGTCGTAAAATCGAGTGACGTTACATGGTGTTTATTTACATTGTATATCATAATCTTTCCGGGGATCTTCAAAAGTAGAGTAAATAGGTATCTTCGTAAGCGTGCCACATCGTAGATACAGCGTAGCTTTACATCAGGAAAGCTGTAGTCAAACGCAAACCTCTTAAGGGTAAAAAAAAACGTATCACAGGTGTCTGTTTAATTGAGAGATTAAAGTTCAACAAGGAATTCCTTGCGAGGCTCTTTGTGAAAGTGTCCAAGTGTCAGCGTTTTTGATGGATACACTTTAGCCAAGTGGAATACAGTGTAAACTCTATATAACGACACTGAAGAGACACAGACAAGAGACATTTTATGGAGTTAGAGTGGTCGTTCAATGGAGAGAATGTATCATTGTATGGAATACAAGCTAAACTAACTAAAGCCCTTTGATTTCGACGCTTTAGAGAGTTTGTCGTTACATAGAGTTTACACTGTATTTTCTTTCATTAAAATACTTACTCAGAGGCGGCTTCACGACCGCCCAAAAGTGGCAGAGTCTATTGTGATGGTGTTCAATACCCAACTTGACTTTGACTTCAAGCTTTGGAAGTGGGCTCCAATGTTAAGCAAGCTTAATCAGGCTCTTTTCGCAATTAAGTTATTTTTATACCCATTTACATAGTTAGAGATATTTTAATTTTAATGAGACATCTTGATAAGAAAGTGGTTCGTAATAAAAATATCTAAGTTTAATCCGCCTTATTTCTAAACTATAGTTAAGCAGTGTCATCAAAGCAATAGTTAAGTATAAGTTTTTTGTCCGTTTCTGTGTTAACATAAGATAAATTAATTCTGTGGTTTAATTAAGCGTTGTCCAAATTAATATTGGCATAACGATTCTTTTACATTATTGTCATTCAAAATCAGCATTTTTTATTCTAAGATAATCACTAATATTATAAGCCATACATTAATATGATTAACATGTTTCGTTTTGAAAGATTTTGTTAAATAAGAATCTAAACTACTGTTGGTAATGTTTTTACGCAGTTTATATTGTAGGTATCCCTGCTTCGGTTTGTGAAAAAAAACATATCCAATTAAATTATATAGGTACATAAATTTGTCCTATATATGTTTCGAACAATTTTGCAATTAAAATCGTATTTATGGCATGCACATTATGGACGTAGAAATCGGGTTATATGAGTATATATTCTAAAAAATAAGACTAAAAGAAACTTTATTTTCTATATAAGTCATGTTTAAGGCTTTCCGAGCCCCATACTAAATGCTTCTCAGACTGGCAACCATTTCCTCTAAGATTTTTAAATAGTAATCACTTAACATAAACTTAAAATGGTCTAATTGGGGCGCGAAATAGGTAATATTATACATTTTTTATCGCAAAACAGATATATCAGCGTGATTTTTTCCAGCAAAATACACATGTATGAGTGCAGTGCAACAACTTAGCTGTTCAGTTGACAGTGTCGCTAGTGGAGATTTGTTGCCACCTAAGAGTGCTGTCGAACTTGTAATTCCAATTTTGGCCACCTGAACAGCTAAGTTGGTGACATGTATACGTATACATTGTTAGTTTCCGTTTCCGTTAGTGTCATTCTCTCTGCCAAACATGAACCCAAGCTTACCATCCGTAGTAATAAATCAACAAAATTCCGATAGATGGCAGGATCAAAAAAAAGTATTGTTAAAGAGTTTGATGAAATTTATTTATTATATTTAAATAAATTATTGCTATTTTTATATTAAGTATCGTAATAGAATTAAAAATTTAAAATATGTATAATTTTGTTTGATTATTTGAATGAAATTTAGTTATGTCAATGTCAGTTTGTCATATTTGACATACTTAAAAAAACGTATTTATATTGCAGCAATAATTTTTAGGGTTAGGTACCCTAAGAATGAAATTAATATACTACTGCGATCTTTTCTGTACTTAAAAGATAAAAACGAATGCCTTTTACAAAATATTCGTTGTCTGTCTTTCTGTCACCAGGCTGTTTCTTATACACTTTGATAGCTGAAAATTTCACAAATTATTTGTTTCCGTTGCCGTTATAACCCAAGAGTATACAAGTACTAGATACGCTATAACAACAAATACTAAAAACAGAAAATATACAAATATAAAGGGTGGATGACACGTTTTTAAAGTGTACCTTAAAAGACGTGTTATATTTTGTATTTTTGCTCAATATCAAAAACGATAACAGGACACTAAAGAATTCTACAGAATATTAAGCTACGTATTACCTCTTTTTACTCTATCTTTACAATGACACTTGGTAGATTCTTTCATGATTTCTCTCTTTCTTTCTTTCAAAATAAAATGAATGTTTGATATGGGGTACCCATACAAAAAACATGTTTTTTCGCCATATTTTAATAATGGTACGGAACCCTTCACGCGCGAGCCCGGTTCGTACTTGGCCAATTATATCAAATTTTTATACCTACGTCTTTTGTTTACCTATCAATATCTTTAACAATCTCATAATTACAAAAGGCTTGTTTGTTTGTTTGTTTGGATGTTTTTATGATTTTTTTGACGCGAATAGGCTCCGAAACTATTGGACTAAAATTAAAAATTCTTACACCGTTGGGAAGTTACATTATCCCCAAATGACATAGGCATTATATTTTGTTGCAAAGGGTAAGAAATTCTTATTAAGACTCCAGTAATGTAACACAAGGTATAAAAAAGAGTAAAAAATTTGTTTCATCGCATGCGCTAAGAAAAGTTAGTTGTGGCGGGTGTCGTTTAGTATGTCTCGAGAGCAGCGGAACCCATATATACAAAAAAAAACTTTAATCTATGTCAAAATTATAATGCGATAAAGTTTAAATGTTTGTTCGTAACGAATAAAATATTACACTTCTGAACGACTTTCAAACATATCTCCTAGAATTGATTTTTTTTTTATGCCCGTGCTAAGCCGGGACGGGCCACTAAAGTCCCCGCCACGAGAAGCTATAAATTTTGTAAACAAACATCTTTTACTAAGTAAACATTTTATACTGCGAGATAATAATAAACTGACCATATTCAATCGACATGAAATATAGACGGGTTATATGAAAGTAACAACCTATTTAATTTAGTCGGATCATACTTTAACGACACAAAACGCTGTCGTTTGTGTTTCTTGGTACCGGAACGCGTCCATCGCAGGGATTGTTAACTATCGGGACGCCATTTTGAAATAAACGCGTCATTCGAGTTTCGAATGCGTCCGAGTTTGTTTCATTGCTTTGCTTAAATCGCGGATCTGGTTGTTATTGTTTCGTTATCACTTTTTTATTGTTGTCACTTTATTTGTTGTGTTAATTTTATTTATTATTACGTATAATGGAGCCAGTAGCCAGTACATGTAAGGAAATAAATTCGCCACGAAAAAAACGATTCTGACACAGAAACGGAAACATCTGAATCTGACGAATAATTATTTATTAATTAATATTTGTTAAATAATAATTGATTAAATCTTAAAAAAAAAACTTTTTTTTTGTTGGTCCAAATGTTGTGAACTCCTGATCATTTGTTTACAAAATTTATAGCTTCTCGTGGCGGGGACTTTAGTGTATAATTATATCAACGATACATGTAAACTGCCAGGTGTATATTTATAATAACTAAGATTTCGACAGGCCTCTTACCTTAGAATAATAATAATAGTTTTTTTTATTTCAAATGAAGCTAAAATAATATCCATAGTCTATTATATATAACTTCCCTGATAATATGTAATTATTTACTTTTCTAATCATTAGACTTGAAGCTGTTATTCCGGATGAACCGATTTTGATGTTCTTAGCTATGTTTGATGATATTCGGATGTCCGCCAAAATAGCGGATATGATATTATTCGCAACTTTCCCAAATGAAATGGCTTACATTTTGGAATCATGCGAAAAATACAACTGTTTCATGCAATATGTTAGATGATTCGTGAGAAAAGTTTTTTCTTGTTACTCGTATCATGTAAACATTGTAAACTGTTCACGTAAGGCATCTTAATATTTTCGCGTAGAAAACGGTCACACTTACTTATTATTAAAAGTTGGAATGAGTCCAACAGTTTCGGTGCTTTCCGAGCACCATCTTCAGGGGCGAGTGTTACACGGACCGCCGCCGGCGAGATCGACGCGTGCACTGCCGGTCGTCGAAGTCGAACCCCGCGCCCGCGCCTCAGCCCGCGCCGCGCGCGCTATAGCTCTCTGCTCACGCGCAGATACCGCCGGCTGGATGGATGTTAATTCTTCCTCGTCGCTGGATGATGATGACGATGATGAGAGTATGCTCGGATCCGCACACACCACGCTGACTGTGTCCTGCATTGGATCTGTTACATTGGAGTGGCTCACAGAGTTCAGGACAGGTTTCCAAGAAGGCGCCAAAGTCCAACCACGATCTCGATTGAAATTGGGATGGCGATCAATTTCAATCGCCTCACGCACTTTACGCGGAACCATAAACTTTTCTTTAGCTAGGACAGACACTTTGTCAAAACGTAGAAAATGGCCATGTCCGGCTGCGTGTTCAGCTACTGCGGATTTTGTGAAATCCGCATTCTTAACGCTGCGTATATGTTCCGACAAACGTGTAGAGACATTACGCCGTGTTTCTCCAATGTAACATTTCCCACAATCACAGGGAATCCGGTATACTCCTGGTACGTTTAGTGGTTCGTGATCTTTTGGCGACCGTAACCATTGACGAAGTTGACCCGGTGGACGGTAAAGGCGCGTATTCCATATTTTCGTATCATGTACCCAATAGATTTATTTTTTAATTTCATTTGAGGTTTTAAGGTATGCACTATGAATATTAACATACACGAAAACGAAACCTATTGAAAATATTGACTTTCCCATAATATTCCTTTAAAAAAAAAGAGTTTCGAACAAAATAAAATAGCAAAATTAATAATTCATGAGATTTGAACCATAGTCAATTCAAATCATAAAAATATTTCCTGTTCCAAAAATGCTTCCTCTACGAACGAGCCATATAATCGACAATTGAGCGTTCGAAATTGGCATGCATATTCAAATATGCTGAAGTTCAAGTGACAAAAAAAAATTGTCAATGCTAGTGTGAGTGTAGCCGCATCGTCACAGAATAGATGATAGTAGATATGGGTTTTATATGGCTTTTTGTACTTATTTGCTATCAACGCTTAATAAATGTTGTTTTGTGATGAGCCTTAAAAATTATACATTAACAGTAGTTTTCGCGAACCGATTCTAAAGTTACAAAAGAAATCACTTGGGATGCTGGGATGAATAAAACTAACTTATACCTATTTAACGCCATCTAGCGGCATATGAGCACTTGCAGCATGCTAGCGAACAACCTTAAAGAAAAACTATGGATCATAGCCCATATTGGCAAATTCTTTAAAAAAAAAATGGAATAATTTATTTACCTCTTAGACTTCTACGATTTACCAGTGAATCAAGTTGATTAACAAAATTGCTATAATGAAGATTCAATTTGATGCGTTTTGGCGCGCGTTTACATGTATACTACAACCTTAAATACGTTAATATTGTTGAATTGATTTATATAATTAACACTTATTCTAGTCTCTATAATTTCTTTAAAATATTGAATTGTACCCAATAACCCGTCAAATTGCCTATTATATTATGTATATTAACTATGGTTTATGAAATGTACATTTCTTATAACAGCGCGATCGCAACTGATGTTTTTTTGTTATTTAACATACGTTTATAAGTCCATTTATAAATTCCTAACAAAGAGTATATGAATTCTTTGAATATAAGTCCCATTTATCCAGCAATATTTACTGTTAAGGCTGCAAATATTCTTGGAAATTTGTTTATTATATAATTATGTTATCATAAATGTGGATGTTTTCTCAATGTGATTTCGTGAAAGTGTGATGATTTTCACCTCTTTTGTTGTTTTTATTTTAGTCTGAAATAAAAAAAAATAACATATTGTACATACAGTCATATGTATGTAATATAGGATACCAGTAACTATTGCAAAATAAACAATACTCTAATTTTGTACAAAGAAATGTAGTAATAAGAAACAGCTGTTCCATATTAGAAGGTTGTTGATCTGTGACTAAATAAGAATAGATTTAAGTTAGAAATAGAGTCAAATCTGTGCTCATCTACATGAGCACAGATTTGACTCTATTTCTAAAGTCGTATACAGTGGGCGGCAAACAACTTGAGCCAAAGTCGACGTAGAGGGGGTAAGTTCGCGCATGTACACTTTCGGACATATTTTATTGGTCATTGTTGCTAGCTGCACTACCAATAGAAATATGAAAATATAAATATTGTGAAACATTATTCATAAAACATTATTAATATACAAAATATATTTATTATACATCATGAAATTATTCTACATTAAAACAATTACAATTTAATCTTGAGGAAGAAACGACACGTCTTCTACTAGGTCTAAACTAGCAGAAGCACTAGTACTGGGGGTCAATAAATCATTAGCATCGACGCTGCCATCATCTTCATCATCATCTACTTCCGTGTCATCACTGTCTTCATCATTCACAATTATAAATTGGTCAGTGACCAAATCTACATGCGTGTCACTCTTGATATATTCTGCTTCAATATCTTTGACTTTTTGGCTTAATTTATTCCATTTTTGTTCACCCATTAAGGACACCTTTTCTTTTACTAACTCCATGACTTTTTGAACATTCCAGTTCACATTTCTCAGATCTCGTCTCTTCAGAACTGTGTTATATTTTCACTGCATAGTCCGAAAAGTGTTAAGTAGGTAGAACTTCTAATAGCCTATTAACACTACACGCAAGTGTAGTCAGATTCTAGCGGGACGTAGGCGTGGCGCGGGGGACAGTGGCAAACTGATCGGCCAATCGCGGGCCGACAGAATGCCCCCGCGCACCTCTCATACCACCAACGATACCTACAAATCATCTACTGCGCTGCGCACTCAAGGTCATGGCTCAAGATGTTTGCCACTGTACATACCATGGTTATTTGGCAACATCTAATAAATTAAACCCGTTTTAAGCTTAAAAGCGTTTACATGACCGGTACATAATTATCATCGATTAGGTTTTCATGAAATCATCATTCTTTCTCGTCAATTTGTTGAAGACTGAACATTTCTTAATGGTATATAAATATTTAAACTAGTGTCTAAAAATAAAAAATATGTACGTTTTTATTATATTTTTTTATTTTCAACATAACTTATTTGTAAGTCTACAGTTATTATATACAGACGTTATTAATATACACATTATACTACATTGCTTAGTTTTTTTTCCCAAAAATAAAATCACAATTTTTATGTGTTGAAAGTCAACTCTAAAAGTATTAACAATTGAAAGCTTTATAACTATCTATATTATTATACACAAAAAGAGCAAACCGTTTTTATTACCGCGACATATGCGTTTGGGGTAAGAAAGAGGAAGTTTGTGTGTGTGTTTGTACAAACTAATGTTGCCATTTTCCAAAACTACTAGTCTGATTTTAGATTTGACATTGGGTTTGATTATTTTTGTCTTAGGTGTTATAGTGACGCCTTACCAGGGGGCGCTGCAACAAGCAAAGTTACTTATGGTAAACTAAAAATAAGATGTGTAGCGGGTTTCTTAATTTTACATTTAGTAAGTGGTTGCAATACTAGGGAATCGCTAGCCCGGTGGTAAAAATTATACTGAGTTTTGAATAACACAACTCTGCGCCTTGCCGCACTTTGTGTACTATATGTAGTATATCAGTTGTGTTAGCTACCATAACACGAACTAGAAATGGTTCAGTATGGGGTTAACCAGCCGTGTGTGAAATGTGTCCTAGTATTTATTTATTTATCTTGAAGACATTTGGTTATAAATCTCAAGGCAAAGTAATTTCACAGGAAACCCTTTATACCGGAACACATTATTGCCTGCATACTACCGCTTGTGCAGTTAAACTTCTGGCAAAGGAAACACCGTGTGGAGGCTAATAACAGAAACAAATAAACCTTCATGAGATCATAACTAAACAGAACTTGTTCCTATTTTATTCTACAGGTAAAACTACTTTGAGCGTAAATAAATCACCGTTTCGTGATGTTTAATGCAGGATATTTACAAATGGGGCAATACTATCACATAATGTTCTATACCTATGCCTGTTTAAACATGGGGATGAAAAATCACATTCTAGATCTTGAGCAAGTTTCGCGACGCGAAACCAGGCTTTGAGTGAAGTTGTTAAAATTACATGAAATGTGAAATAATACAAAGATAAAAAGAAAATAAATAGTGTCCTAAAATGAATTTGTACGAAAAGTACAGCGTTTAGTTTTGTCATGACAAAGACATGAATGTCAAAATATGTGAAGTTGATATCTATTATTAATGATTTAAAGTTTACTGTCAAATGTATATCATATCCGAATTGCATTGATTCGGGAAAAGAATAATACATACATAATTTTTTGACGTGACAACGTCTTAAATTAGGTTGCGGCTGGGAGTCACTTATGAAAAAGTGTAACGCCCGGTAACGTTACGATGAGTCACCGAACGAGAGAGAGGCCCGCCGAATGCCTTGCGTCTCTCTCCCACTCAACTATGATCGGTCTGCCGCGCGCGCAGCACGCGGCAGACGTTGTCACGTAAAATCTTCGCCCGTAAAACCGACTTTACAGGTAACCATTTTTTTTATACATATAAACATTCTATTTTCTTCGAAGACATGTCAACATAATTAGTTAGGTTTCACCTACTTTAATAAGTATTAATTACGCTACAAGTTGTTTTGCTGCAATACTTTGCCGCGCGTACTCCGTACCGACGAGGCCGCGACAAACAAGCGAAAACTCCTGCACTGTTTCCAATAGTCTGCGTTTGCTGCTCTTTTCCCTGCAACAAATAGAAGTAAAGTTAGCACAATACAAACTACTATAAAAATATTTGGTATTAACGCCACCATTTGTGGCAGTTAATGTGGTTCATTCCTTTTTCCCATTTGTGACCGTGGATTCAAAAGTAAAAAAAAAATCCTAGCCACAACCACTATGATTTAAATATCTCGTTGTAATGATTTTCTAATGACGGGGTATTATAAGTTTCACGTGTATGTATGTGTGTGACTGTCTGTCTGTAGCTCCCAAACGGATGGACCGATTTCGATTTGATATAATATTATCATAGACAAAATATACTAAAGTAGACCGCTAATCACGAACAAAACATCGAACATCGCAAAAAGCTCGGAATTACGTATTATTACCAGGGGGCGCTGCTAAATAGCCCGGAGACATGTATATCTCAACAGAACAAGGATAAAACTAAATTATAATTATGCTATTTAAGCTCAAAAGCCCTATGGTATTTTTTAAATATAATATTTGTCAAAATCTATTTAATTTATTTCGAAATAAATTTAAAGTTTTGTTAAGTTTCCCCAGGCTATTGAGAGATGGCGTTACGATCGATTGAAAGATAGAATTCGAATTAACGCGTCCGCTGTACGCTAGATGGAGCTCTATAATAAAGTTAAGCCAAGCATTGACGAGAAAATGGTATGATAAGTATTGAATAATTATTATTTATATCAAACATACTTTGCGATAGTTTTTAATATTTATATTAAATATTCCAAGATTATAAGAAATTATTTCTACATCTACATGTGAATGACAAATTCTTGATGACATTGACAGCTTATACCATTTTGTTTATTGGCTTTGGTAGTTGTGCCCATTAAACTGCACTAAATCCTTGACCTTTTCTGTAGCCTATGAAATTCTACACAGAGTTACATACCATTTGCAAGATTTGCAAGAAAACATGGCAAGATTTTATAAAATCAATAGATTTTTTAATTTAAATATAACCTACAGAATCCTCTATTTATAATCATTTGCAGCAATGGTAATTTTGAACGATTTTTTAGTAAAGCTCGACTTATTCAATCACCATTGGTTAATTCTTTATCCGTTCGAGTTACGATGCCACATACACATACTCGCACAAAGGCCAAGATACTGATAATATCCTCATTTTTTTTTCTATATATCTAAACTGCCTAAACAAACTCTAGGCAACCCGTTCAAAAGCTATGAGACTTGGCGCGTGTCGCCTTACGAGACAATTGGTACAGTTTGCAAAAAGAGCGAAAATATAATACCTATTATTTTTTACAAAGATAACATAATGTAGCAACTTAGATGAATATGTAACGTGAGCATACAACATTATTAACATTATGTCGTGATAAAACAAGAAGTACATTCCAAATTGAATATACATGCCTACATAATATGTTCTTGGAAAATAATAACACTATGTACGTTTTTACATGTTTATTTAAGCGTCTAAAACAAGAAAGTAAGTAGGTTTCCGTGCCTAAAAAGTAAGATAGACACTAATTGCAGGACCACGGCATACCTTGTTCAAAAATAATTACAAAAATAAAGCAGTTGTTTACGACATCGCTTCGCTTTCTCAGAACTTTGGCTTGTCGGCACCTTTTAAGATAACCGATAAAACAATAGAAAACTAATCCTTCTTTTGTTTCCGGTCGGCGTTTTAATCTTCGTGATAAATAGGGTATCGTTCAACAAAAAAGTCAACATCAATAGCCAACTAACAGTAAACAACCATCAATAGGTATTTCTAGATGTACTCGGCAACGTTTCGTAAGGTGTCGGCATCACACTGAATATTAGATATCCTGTCAAAACGTAGGCCAAATAGGAGTCCAATAAACATGCGGAGGTCAATCGTTTAGGCGAGATAATCAAAGTCCGGTAAGAGAGCAGGAATTGTATAAAACAATAAAAGTAGCGAAAACAAACGAAATTACGAACTCAGGAGCAACTCGGGAGCGTAACGAGTGATCACTGACTGATTACAAGTGTTAGTGTTGCCAGTCCTATTCCAGATTTTCCAGTCCTACTATATTAGTGTTAGAACAATGTCATTATTTCCGCATTTTCATTAAAGGTTTATTAAAATATTGTGATTCTACTACATTTAGATTATATTAATATTTATGTAATAAAAACTATGCAACCGTATGTAACCTTATTGTATAATAGGGTTACATACGGTTGCTGTTAGTTAAACTCCACAGTGTTTAGCTATCAGTTCCCAAAATATTCTTCGGAAGTCTACTAAAAGAAAAAGTGATAAATGTAGTTTGTATTCGAAGCTTTTAATTGTAGCTATCAAGATAAGTCCATTGTTTTTTACTTTTTTTCTTGTTATGGCAGCACTAGTTTCAATACTCCTGACCGGCTCTGTACGCTCCCGGCGCATCGCAAATATCGCAAACTAACACGACGCAGCAAAGCACGAGTAAGAGTGGCAACGCCTCTCAAAGACTACAAGTTTCTTTCATATCTAAGACTGAGCTGCACGAGCTGGCAACGTAACGTTCTAATGTCACAAATATCTTTGTCTGTTCAACGTGGCAATAGTTATTTATATAAGCGCCATCTGTTAGTTTTTCTCTGTACTGCAATGAGGTTAAGATTTATCTGAGATTTAAGGGATAACCAGCCGACACTATAATTTTGTATTTTGCCTCAATTCGGTACAAGTAGTGACAGCTAGTGTGCTTGAACGGAAACCAAATCGTTGTATGGTGCTTTGTACTGGAGCTGTCTGTCTACTTTAGTATATTTTGTCTATGATATTATGCACTTTTAGATATTTCAATTTCAAGATGACCGATCACATAACACTGCTCTACAGTGGTTTTGTTGCCTTTGATATGATGATGATTTTGGGTCTATTTATACACAAAATTCGTGAAAATATCAATGATTTTGTAAGATTTGCTCGGATTTTTTCAACAAATGACTGAAAAAATTCATTTTGACGATAAATCGTTCAAAATTCAATTTGTAGAAACGAGCAAATTTAGTACTTTTACGAATATATTCATAATCTGGGCACTTAAAAACGTAACAATTTGCGATGATATCCAGGGCAACAAAAAAAAAATAGATTTTTTGTAGAGCTGTGTAATGTGTTGGTGGTTTAATTTTTTTATTCGAACATGTAGAATGTCAATGTCTACTTACTTGATGACAGCAGCCATGAACTTGTGTTTATGAGGTTCCGTAGCGTGGTGCGTGGGGAAGCCCGGCGGCGCGAGCGCGGCGCGCAGCCAGCCCGCCAGCCCCGCGGCCGGCCCGGCCTCCGCAGCCGGCCAGGCCGCGCGGTTCATCGCCAGCAGCAACTCGGCGAGCGGCTCTATCTGGTTGCGGGGAGTCGCGCCGCCTGACCATACATACATAACACACATTACAATTTTGAAATTTCATTAAATTCATTCAATCTTTTTCCGTGCACCTCTTTTTGTTTATGAGCAAAATATCATCTAAATATAAAATCTCCACGTCACAATGTGACCGTAATCCTCCGAAACGGCTTGACCGATTTTTACCAAATTTTATATGCGTATTCAGTAGGTCTGAGAATCGGCTACTATCTATTTTTATACCCCTAAGTGAGGTAAAACAATGTTTGCCGGGTCAGCTAGTTTTTTGATAAAATAATGGATTTCTGCGCCAAGGGTCGTATATAAATTATATAGATATTTAACCTTGAATTAAACAATAATATGATTTCTATGTTATCTCATCATATTGTAATTAGAGAGAGAGAAGGCCCCGAGTCTCAACAGTAGGAACGTATAGTGGGCTGCTAGTGTCACTATGCAACTGCAGCGCGGCTTATGGAATGTAGCGGCAGCTATGCTGCTCGCTTGATTTGCGGCGCCATCTAAGTTTCATCTGTACTTATAGAAAAATCCCGCGCCACGCTTTATAGTATGGGAGTGAATGTTATGATCCCTGCTGTTAAAAAGCGAAATAGTGTTGCGCCGCATAACAGGATCATATATACTTAGCGCGGGGCTCAGTGGATATGGCAAAACGTACACTAAGGCTAAGCTATACTTTAGAATTTAATGAGTTATAGTATGTTTCACCCTTGTATTTGTTACCTATGCACCGTAGCGCCGCGGCGGTGAGGGCCGGCGCGCGCGCATGCAGCGCAGCGGGTCTCTGCGCCGCTAGCGCCGCAAGCCACGCGCACGCCGCACGCGCCGCGCCCGCCTCCCACATGCGCACGCATCCGCATCCTGCCGACATACTTACTTTAAATGCGGGCAGGCGTTGAAATCGCCGGTAAAATAATAATAAAACATTAAATAAAAAGTCTTTATTTCAGGCTAGTTGTACCCATATGATTACACATAAGTTAATACTAAATTGTTGACACTGTTAAGGGGTGCCAGTCAAATGTTAAATGTATAAAATAAAATATAACGACACGAATATGTGCCAAGTCACTTTTTGTTCTGATCTCTGTGAGCAGAGATCCAGCGCTTATACATGGGACTCCGGACGTCTAATAAAATTGTGGCTGTGTCTGACGCGTCGTCAGAGAATTTTATTGACAGAACGGCGCAGCTTTTTCCAAAAAGTTGCAATGCGAGATCTGAGTACTGCAAAAAGGTCGGGGACCCCTGCGTTAAACTGATACAATTTATCATGCTGGAAAAATAAGTGTGTACACTGTGTAAACTAATATAAAGAAATAGCCAAATATAATTTTTATATTTTGACTATAATATGAAAATTACTTTGAACAAAATAACTTTGTTCCAATCATAATATAATAAAAAAGGGCGAAATATTTGTCATATCTGTTATGTGTCCAAAATTTACTGAAAAAGTACAACCAATAATATTGCATTACCCAGTTCAACGAGTTCTTCCAAGACATCTTCCAGCCAGTTGAGATAAGTGGGTCGTTTCTTGGTGACAGCCGTGAGCGTTTTGAACAGGCCCTCAGTGAGGTCCGACTTGGCGGCCGCCTCGCGCGCCACCTCGCGGGCAGAGCTGGCGACGCAGTCGTGTAGCACTGCGCGCGCGCCGCTCCACTCGTTACCCAGCATTAGGACTAACTGGAGACAACAATTCAGGAAAATTAAAAAATAAAGGTACATTTTACATTAAATATTTACCACCCACCCTATGCAAAAATTACAGATGAACCGATTTAAATGTATTTTAATATATTTAAAAGGTAAAAAGAAATGTTTGAAGAAACTGTGTACATGATGGCCGCCGCAACAAAATGGCGCATCAAATGTTTTCAGACTTCCTCCATATCAAATGAAATATATATTTTTTTATATTGATAAATAAATAATTATTAATAAAATAAATATTAATAATTCGATTTTTATTTGGTAGCGCCTGTGGCTCCTACTGACTAAGGTAATCTGACACAATCATCGAGGCAACCGTCGATGCGGACAGTTTTCGAATGGTTGACCATGCACAAGACTGTCTTTTAAGAAGTAGGTCCCGGCTATTGTCATAGTACAAGCAGTCGTGAAGCTAAGTCAGATGCTTTAGGGCGGCTTGAAAAACTCTCGACACTAGAGCTTGGCCACTTAGCTCATACGAAGAAGAATAATATAGGTATCATACTTTTTAGGGTTCTGAAGCTAATGGTGATTTTAGTTGGTTTGACTATGATGCAGAACGTGCCGTCTCTTTCTGGCCACCTAAGATGAAAAGAGACGGGGCTTCTTTAAAATTAGTTTAGTCGTGTGTGCCTAATATATTACCAATTTAACGACATCAAGTCCGGCGGCGCAGGGCGCGGTGCGGCACCCGGAGATGGTGAGCTCGGCTATCTCGCCCACCAGCGGCAGGCACTCGCCCAGCAGAGCTGACACCACCTGCTTCAGGATGTTAAACAGCGGCTGCAAGTAAACAAGTAAACTATTCAAACTTGGAATACCTAAAGTATACAATTCAAACTTGGAATACCGAAAGTAAACTATTCAAACTGAGAATACCGAAAGTAAACTATTCAAACTGAGAATACCGAAAGTAAACAATTCAAACTTGGAATACCGATGACAATTTCACTGAATCCCATAACACAGGATGTACCTCATGTGGGTTTCAGGGTAATTTTAATGTGCATTAACACATATGTACATATAAATAGAAGACAAAATTAAATATTTAGTGTACTTCCGCTGTGTACACTAAATATTTAGTCTTCTATTTACAATGGATTTCCGCAAGTAAAGCCTGAGTCGATAGGTTATTTATGTACATATATTTTTAAGCTTAGTTCTTTAGTAATAGTTTATGTGTCGATATACTTTACTGTTTGCTCAATAAAGATGTTTCTATTTTTATGTAAATTAAAAAAAATGTGAACCAGTTTTAATTAAATATATATGGAAGTAAAAAAAAAATATAATTGGCGATCAATTTCCTGTGGATGGTATATTTGATAATGGATTTGTTTTACTCCCTTATTAGTTAGTCGGAGTTAGAATTTGGCAAACACAAAATGTTTGTGTTCGTTTCTGATTATGGCTATATTTGCTTGTATTCGCTGATTCGTCGATATTGTTGCTTAAAAACAGCAAAAAACGGCTAGCGTTGTAAAGTACCAGCATAAGGTTAAAACTTTATTAGTCGTGACTGACCTCGACTAGGTTAGGATGCAGTGCGAAGGGTGGGAGCGTAGGGGCCAGCAATCGGAATAGTTCCGCGCAAAGCTCGGTGCGTGACGTCAGAGCCGCTACGAGCGCGGCCGCGCAGTCTGATGCCCCGCTCACTACTGTAGGTTCTTGTGCCTGTCAAGAAATAATAATAATTTATTTATAGCACATAACGGCACGGATAAAATACACTTCACAGTGCTAGCCTGCGACTACAGGCGAGTGCTGCTGCGACTGCAGGCGCGCCACTGACGCCATGGCTGCCTTGTCATATATACAAGAATTGCTCATTTGATGAATTGACGACCTCGTTGGCGTAAGGGATATGCATGCCGGACTGCCATCCAGAAGCTTCCGGGTTCGATTCCCGGCCGGCCAACATCTTTGTGCTTAACTAAATTTGTTGGCCGTGGGTCTGGGTGTTAAATATGTATCTATAAATGTATATGTAGTATATCAGTTGTGTTAGCAACCATAACACGAACTAGAAATGGTTCAGTATGGAGTTAACCAGCTGTGTGTGAAATGTGTCCTATATTTATTTATTTATTTATTTAAAGATATAAGATTAGTGTAGCATAGTGTGAGTACCTGTGCAGTGAGATCAGCATGCAGCGTCTCGGCGAGACTCCGCAGCAGTTTGGCGGCGAGCTCGGGCTCCGCGGCCGCCAGCGCAGCGCCCGCCGCGCCCACCAGCTGCCGCCGCGTCCACGCCTCCTCGCCTCGACTGTTCTATATATACATTACAAAATGTTTTTTTATGTTTCTTGTGTATTATTTTTTGTCGTTTTTATTTCGTGTCACAAAATAAATGATTCTTTCTTTCTTCCTTTCAAATACTAACTGTGTCTCATGGATAATGACGACCTCGTTGGCGTAATGGTTACCATGCCGAACAGCCAATCAGAGGGTTCCGGGTTCGATTCCTGGCACGGTCAACATCTTTGTGCTGAACTAAATTTGTTGGCTGTCGGTATGGGTGTTTAATATGTATTTATAATAAATATGTGTGTATGTATGTATATTAGTTGTGTTAGCAACCATAATACGAACTAGAAATGTTTTAGTGTGGGGCTAACCAGCTGTGTGTGAAATGTGTCCTATTAGTTTTTAATATAATATAAACCATCCATAATTTTATAGTCTTAGATAAACACACACACAATGAATGTTGTTGGCTGACAGTTGTATGTAAAATGTAGTTACATTATAAGTAAAAAGCTAATATTGGAATTTGTTGGCTGTCGGTCTGCTAAACATGTATCGATATAAAGTATTCATGTATGTATATGTAGTATTTATATCAGTTGCGTTAACAATCATAATACAAACTAGAAATAGTTTAGTATGGGGCTCTATCTATTGTCATGACGTTTGGATGGAGCCCTATACTAAACCATTTCTAGTTAGTATTATGGTTGCTAACACAACTGATATACTACATATACTGACATGAATACTTTATGTGAGAGATAGAAAGCGTGAACTAATTTCAAATAGAAAATCAATGACATCAGGTCCATAGAGGGTTCGCTCTGGGGCCGTGGAGCACTAGATCACACATACTGGCATAAGAGAGAGGAGGCTTATTTCCAGCCGTGTGTTAATAGTGTAAAAATAAGTATTCAAGTAATTATTGTAGTGTGACAACACTACAATAATTTTAACGTTAAAGGCACGTTAATGTTATTTGCGATCAATTAAGTTCTTCGTTTCACAATTGTTTGGAGATGTACCTGTGCCGCCTGCACTATATCGGGCGCGAGCTCGGCGGCGGGGCCGGCGCAGTCGGCGCACAGCTTGCGCAGGGCGAGCGCGGCGGAGGCGGGGCACCGCGCGAGCGCCGCGCCCGCCGCGCGCACGCACTGCCGCCCGAGCTCCTCGCTGCGGACCCCCTCCACCGATGACAGCCACGCCGCGTAGCTGCCTGTGTTGTCAATATAAGTTAAATGTCACTGTCACTTGACAGTGACAGAGAGTCGGTTCCCGCCTAAAGCAGAGATTTTGGTAAAATGTAAAAGACGGACGTTGGAATTAATAAACTATGTGATTCATAAACAAGTGCTTTTAATTACACAAATAAACATTTTTTTATTTATTTTTTATTTTTTTACTCTTAATGGGCTTGCGCTTGATCGCAATTCACCTGATATCTATAAGGTGGAGCGCGCTTGCCTAGAAGAAACCGGGTCACTGAAAACCGCTAGATTATAGTTACCGGGAACAGGGATTTGGCAAAGTATTCCACACCTTGGCGGTACGCACAATGAAGGTGGAGGCCAACCGCTTAGTATGCGACTTAAGTACCTCCACGGTATAACGATGCCGCCTTGGTGTTTCCCGACTCGTCCGATAGTCTAGTCGGGAAACAAACCCGTCATAGTATTAAAAAAAAACAGGCGCTACATACCAAGACAATCTAGCGCGGTGTTGACAGTGCGTGTGTCCTTGGCCGTGTTAGCTTGGTGCACGGCGAACTGCAGCATGTTGGCTAGCGGCGGCGGCGCGCGCTCGTGCGGTGCGGCGTCCGCGAGCGCGAGGAACACGTGCAGCGCTGCCTCGCGCCGCGCGCCCGCCTCCGCCTTCAGGTACGCCTCTTCCACCGTCGACCAGCACCACTCGCCGAGGATCGCGAAGCAGTACATCTGGGAAAATAAACACAACCATTACTTTACATACTCTTTCTATTTTTTTATTTGTATTTAGGGGCTTTAAATGCTAAATTTATGCCAGCCCCATCGTACCCTAAATCTATGTCTAGGAACATTACTAACTTAACTATCCCCAATACGAGGTAAGGTGCGGGGATGAAACGCAGCCAATAAAATGGTTTCTACTAATTCATAAATCAAACCGGCGTCTACAGAATTAGGTTCAGACAATATAGACATAATTGATCCCAAATTGGAATTATCTAAGTTTAGTTCCGAGAATATCTTACGGCGCTCAGAGTCATTCCGGACGCATTCCATGACATACTTTTTCTATTACTTTTTTAGTCCTGTGGTTACGCGCCTTGCTGCTGAATTGCCTAGCTGTAAGGAATAAAAAATAAGATATTTTCACACATTACAACAACACTCTGGTCGGTGGAACATGGCTAGCCTGGAAAAACTGGCTCTCGTGGAGGCTGGCGACTGATTTTTCAATTTGAGGGTGGTTGTTGAGGTGGTGCTAACTATATGCGCACTAGAAAATGCTTTACCACCGAGCAAGGTTTCTTGTTTTACTTCATCGGTCGATTAAATCATTAAAACTGGTTAATTTACACACATTTCTTATATCTTCCTTGGTTATATTATATCATTTCATGTGCGTAGTCGTAGTTATGATGGATGTACTGTAACATATTGTTGCACTTACCAAACTATCAGCAATATCCTGTCGATAGCACCTCAGCAGTTCCAGATCATCCTTACACAGCGTAGACTCTGCCGGAGCTTCGGACTTGACAACTAACACTGTAAGAAGTTGAGAAAACACCTCCCGCCATACTCCGTTGGCGTTCGTCTTGCAGTCTATTATGCTGAGGATGTCATCCTGAAATTGAAAGTTACAAAGGCACATTAGCCGAGCCGAAGCCACGAAAGCCAACAAAATTAAAATTGTTTCGTTCGTCTTGTTGAATCTTGCTAATGTGCGGTCACATTTACTCGTATATGGTAATTAATTGAACAATCAGATCTCTAACTTAAGCATATTTAACTAAACTGGTTGAGCAGTTTTTTTTCTGAGAGAAGGGAAAAGGTAACGCGGGACACCTATTAGAAGGTGGAGAGATGATGTAGAGTCTATAGCAGGGAAACTGTGGACGAGAATAGCTCAATCGAGAAGCACGTGGTAATTAATTTTTATTTATTTAATAACGACCTTGTTGGCGTAAAAGTTACCATGCCGGACTGCCAATCAGAAGGTTCCGGGTTCGATTCCCGGCCCGGTCAAACCTCTTTGTGCTTAAGAAAATTTGTTGGCTGTGGGTCTGGGTGTTAAATATGAATCTATATTAAATATATATGTATGTATATGTAGTATATAAGTTGTGTTAGCTACCATAACACACACTAGAAAAGGTTCAGTATGGGGTAAGCCAGCTGTGTGTGAAATGTGTCCTAATATTTATTTATTTAATAAGAAATGAGAGTTTATCTATCTTTCCGTCTTGTCCATACGGCTCATACAAACAGTCACGTCCCACGTACTTGCTACTTGCCTGCAGCGTGTACCAGAATCCGAACACCAAGTTGGACCTGGTCTCGTGTATGGGGTAGTGTCCGGGCGCCGCCTGCGCGCGCAGCAACACGTGCAACATTCGCCGCGCCGGCCCCGTGCTCTCCGCGTCGCCGTAACGCTCTATGGACTCCACTATGGAGCGGGCGTGCGTGCTGGCCAGCGCTACGCAGCATGTTATCACCGCTGACAGCAGATCCTGAGGGTACAAGAAAAGGGTTTTCGGATTCTTGACAGCATTTTATTCGCTTTTGCTTATGGTCACTTAAAGACTCTATGAAGAGAATCTACCATTGTCCTTAAAAACAAAACTCCTGGATATGGGAATTCTCCCCATTCTCACATATGGCGTACACACTTGGACCACACATGAACAGAAATCTGCACTCGGGGTTTGTCAACGCGCTATTTTTCTTAAGAATAAGCTAAGCAGTCAGATTGAATCGATTGAGCAATTTTACTACGGATAAAAGATAGGTAATACTTATTTTATGAATCATAAAGTGATCATATGTATGAATCGATTGAGTGCTTTTACAACGGATAAAAGTTTTTTTTTTTTATAAATATGCCAAAACCAATTATGTGAAAGATTTCAAAATAATCAAGTTGAAAAATCTGGCGCCCGGCACCAATGTATTCCGGCTTGAAAGTCCATTACATGAAATTTATCTCAGAGTAGGCAAGAAAATTTTGATATATTTGTTGTTATCAAGGAGCCTAAACTTATGCTCATTTGTACTTGTTGGCAGCTTTATTAGTCCTAATATTGTATAGCTTCGCAGATTGTATTTTTTTTCTTACTTCTTCTATCTGCAATCGACGACGCCATGAGCATAACTGTTGCAGAGTGGTCGAGTATCTCTCAGATTGTCTAAAAATATGATTGTTTACCTCATTAGAGGAGTTCGGGACATCATCTTTAGCCATGATGGGAGTAGCAAGATCAGCAACCGAGCCGAGTAGTTGTAAGGCCGCGTTGGGGTAACTCGTGGCGTCCCCCGCCGCGCCCGCGGCTCGTGTAGCGGACAGGCACGCCTCACACGCGTCTAAAGCTGAGTCCGTTACCACTTCATTACATCTGTCAACAATATTAAGGGCTGTACTGTACAGTATATAATGGTGGCGATTCTGCTGTACACACGACTAAACTAAATTTCAAGTTGCCCTGTCTCTTTTCATCATCAGTGGCCAGAAAGAGACGGCACGTTCTACACCATAGTCAAAACAACTAAAATCACGGCAAATATAGAATATATAGGCGACTTTAGAACGCACTCACTTGTATCAGCTTTAAAACTACCTACACTTTCCATATTTGACGTGGTTTTAGTAATTTTGTCTGTGGTTCATATCGTGCCATCTTTTTCTGGCCACTTAAGATGAAAAGAGACAGAGTTTCTTTAAATTTAATTTAGTAGTGTGTACAGCAGAATCGCCACCAATATCTTTATTCGTCATAAGGAATACAAGGATAACATAGGATAACAATAATATAGGATTTTACAAGTTAAATTATTATTAATAATAAGATACAGTGAGATGACGAGTCCATACTTGTCAGATAACCTACATACAATATCCTGATTCATAATTTAAATATGTAATGTTTATGCAGAGAGTGCCATGCCTAGGTGCACTTGAAAAATATACATACGAATATTCACAATGCATCACTACACTGACTGCATTGCATCACTACATGCGCTGAATTATTTATACTAGGATATTGTAGCGCCTGAAGCTCCGCTTGCTAAGTTGATGAAGCTAAGCATCGGTCGATGCGGATGGTGTTTGTATGGGTGACCATGCACAAGACTGTCGCTTCTCAAGTGGCATTTTCATCTGGGCTCTACCATGGGTCGGATGTCACTTTAAATTGCATGTCCCGATTGTTAATCTTAATATGTACAAGCAGTCTTTAAGACAAGTCAGAGGCTTTCGAGCGGCTTAAAAACTCTCGACACCAGAGCTTGGTCACACACACACGAAGAAGATAAGAAGTTATCACGTCATTGTTGTAGTAAAATGACTAATGCCAAAGAAAGCAATAGTACTCGTAAGACTTGATGTGCAGACTTGATGTACTCCTTCCCGCAACTATAAGTCTTCCGGCTTCCTCTGTGTGTGGTCTAGTAAGACTTACGTGTAGAGCACATGCACGGCGGTAAGTAGCGCGCGACACAGTGGAAGTCGGTCCGGGAGCGTGGGCCCGTAGCTACCCGAGTCTTCCCCGTCTATAGTAAGCCAGCTGCACGCGCAAGATGCCGCGCGGTACCATATTTGAATCAACTCCTCCGTTGGCGGCTTTTCGCTGAAGTCACTACAACGAAAAAATTAATTAAGACAAAGGTATACTACATCCTCTATAAAGGTAAAAGAACAGTCCCTGAGTAGGAATTTGATCATTTATATTGGCCTTGTTGTTAGGTTTATATAAATTATTTTCTATCTATATCTCCTAGGTTACCCATTAATTAGCAAAATTTAAAAAATATCTTTAGTTATAATAGGTTCGTCATTGTTACAAGACACTTGAATGTAATACTTAAGGATTTATTAACCTGGCCAAGCTCTGGTGTCGAGATTTATCAAGCCGCCCGAAGGCTGACTTTGCCTAATAACTGCTTGGACCTACAATTTACGGCGTCATCCGCAATTTTCATTAAATTTTGCAAAAAATTTAATCTCACTGATCAGTGATCACTTTAGTTATCCCAGCTACAGGCGCTATGTTTGCCTTTAAAACATATGAAGGAATTAAGATTATAGAAACCAACATTTTCCTTGAGTCTTTATTGTGTTAATAGGAGTTTATTAGGCTTACTTGTAAACAGTTTGCATGTATCTTAGCATGTCGTCTAGGACGGCAGTGCACGCGCCACGCAGCGCCGCTCGGTTCTTGGCGCGAAGTGATGAACCCATTGTCATGCTGTTGTACTGGGAAATTTATGATTGGAATTACTCAATATTATAGCTAAGAAATAACCTTCTTTCATATTCAGGTAAATAGGTTATGGTTGTAGTAAATAGTATGCTATAAATAATATGAAGCTATAAAGCTGCAGAAAAAAATAGCTGCGATTTATTCCCAAATAATTTTACTTTCATTTCCAATTAATTTTAAGCCCATATGACAGACTGATTATAATATTAACCTATGACCACTAGGCCCTAAATTTGTTACCATATCCCATATGTAAAGGTGGAAAGTAGACATTGTAGTGTGGAACTACAGAAGGTGTAACCAAACTGTGGAACTCCAAGGAGTCCTGTCAAGACAGAATCCCTGTACCCACTGAAATAACCTGCAACTGAATTGGTTTCAACTAGTTAGACCAGATAGGTCCAACTTTAGATTGTAATATCACTTAACATAGGTGAGCTAAGAACAAACCTATTTATCTAATAGATATTGGAACTCTAAAGTGCTATAAATGCTTTAATTTCAACAATAGTTGGAAAATATAGAACCTACCTCTTCGGGTATCACAGTGAGCACTTCTAGCAGTAGGTATGTGTTGTCTTCATTAGAGAGGGGTCTTAATATTGATGCCAAGTCTATTGTGCCTTGCTGGAGAATAAATGCAGCAAGCTGAAATATCAAAGTATATTTTCATGAGACACATTTTTTTTTTATCTATTGTGCCTTGCTGGAGAATAAATGCAGCAAGCTGAAATATCAAAGTATATTTTCATGAGACACATTTTTTTTAGTATTGTCCCACTGTTGGGCAAAGGTCTCCCCCAATGATCCCCACGCTTTCCAGTCCTGGGCCAGTTCTTTCCAGTTGGTGTGGAAGTCCACCAACTCCTTGTTCCGCAACATTTAGATGACTAAAATTTATTTCATAGTCTGTGTAATAAGTTAGCAGAATTAGAACCCATATTTTTTTATTTGTGTCACTGAATCATTAGCAATGAAGATACAAAATCTTTTAATTTCACATCATTTGCAGTACAAATGTCAGTGAGGTGTGACAATACAATCTTTCATTCTTAAGCTTTAATTCATTATATTTCTTTGTTTATCTAAAAGTCAGACTAAGAAGAATGTTGCAGTTGTAGCCCTATTATCATGGCTATTTTACATGTTCAACAATAAAAACCACTTACACTAATACAGAGTCTGTTAGTAACAATTTTAGGTCCTTGTGAATATGCATAGACTGCCTGGAGCAGCTTCTCTAGTAACTGATCGTAGCTCTCTGGGGGTAGCTCGTGCCAGCAGCGTAGAATCTTTGTATGCAATGTTGTTGCTGCATAAAACTGAACTTCTGTGCCCTGAAATGTTTGAACACCTTAAACTGAGCTTGATGCTATTTCCTGAGTCTTTGCTCAATATAATAATAATAAATAATAATTATATATTTTTTTTATAGGAGTAGAATAATTTCAATGTTTTTAGTGTGTTTTATTGACTATTTACCTTGGTCGGCTGGAGTAGCTCCCAAACAAAATTCCATGCTTCTGGTACTCTCTGGGCATTAGTGAGCCAGGAGTGAGCCCCCGCCTGATCATTAGGTTCACCGTTATAGAACACAGAGACTGCATACTCCACATGCATTGGAGTGTAATCCATTTTTTACTGAAGTTTCATTCACAACAATCTTAAACAAATATGAAATGCATGGTCAATGTTTACCAAAGCTCAGGAGTTTGTAACTCCTGCAAATGCAAAAAGATGGCAAATATTGGTTTATTTTAAAGATTATATTGCATTTCTTCACGAATTTACAAAATTCAACAAAACTGAACAGACACACAGATGTTCGCCGACCATTTCTGGGTAAAAGAGACAAAGTGACTAATGTTCCATAGCATAGAGCGAAACAACAATAAAGCTTTTGTTGACATTAGTAAACGTCAACTGTCAAATTTTACCTTCAAATTCATAGATTATATGTTCAAATCTAATTTAAATCACAGATTAATGAGTTTTATCTCTACTCATTTTAGTCGATTATTCGTTAGTTGGGTAATAAATACTTACTTCCGTTTATTTTGTATCTATAGTATTGTTCATTCAAGTGAACCTTAATTTTATTGTAATCTACTTATTGTTCATTCGGTAACTCCAATTTGCGGTGGTTGCATTGTTTTGAGTGTTAAAATACATAGAAATTAAATTTTACTAATTAACTGGCATCATGAAGATTGAAGAAGTAAAAAGCACTGCGAAGACTCAAAGAATATCAGCTCACAGCCACATAAAAGGGCTAGGACTTGACGAAAATGGAACACCGATACAGATGGCTGCCGGGCTCGTGGGACAAGAATCCGCAAGAGAGGTGATATACTATGCGATTCTTTTTATCAATAAATATGTATCATGTACCATATATGAGCACCATTACAAAATTTTGTTGAAATCTTTTTAAAAATCATATTGATAAAACTTTTGAGGTTATGCTAGGTAACCATGGATACCAAAAAACGATAGGGGCACCATTTAAATTTATTTATATACTATTCAGTTTCACATATTATGGCAAATCGTAAATGATATTAACTAATTTCATAGTTCTGTGACTCCCAGGCTATTTCCCGTAGTCGTTAAGTAGGCAGGTTTTAGGCAATCATTATCATCGCTGAAATATTCCTTATATCATAGGTTGCATGATAGGTGATATCGCACATTATTATACAGCTACAATAGTATATTCAGAATATAAACATAGGCTTTTTAGTAACCATGTATGTGTATTTGTTTACTAAAGTCTCTCATTTAAAGTTGTTTGTAAAAAGACTGTGTATACATTATACATATGTTTTATAATTTCAGGCTGCAGGTATTGTGGTAGACATGATCAGGAGTAAGAAAATGGCTGGAAGGGCTCTACTGCTGGCTGGTCCACCTGGCACCGGCAAAACTGCCATAGCTCTGGCTATTGCACAAGAATTAGGAAACAAAGTAAGAAAAAATTCTAAGTTAATAAATAATGACACAAGCAGTCATTCATACATTCCCACTACTGGAACTTGGGGTCTTTTTTGTAAGCAGAGATAATAAATAAAAAAGTCCATAAATAAACAAATATTAGAACACATTTCACATATGGCCGGTTAGCCACATACAGACCATTGGCACTGACACAATTTTATCTTAAAAACAATTTTGAAGATACTATTTCTAAGAAATGCTTTGTTATTTTATCTATAGTTGTCTCCACTAGCACTTTCCCAAATTCTACCAACAAATTATCTTATATCTTTAAATGAGCAATTCTTGTATATATCATTGGAATCTCGGAATAGGCTCCAACGATTTTCATGAAATTTAGTACATAGGGGTTTCGGGGGCGATAAATCGATCTAGCTAGGAATCATTTTAGAAAATGTCATATTAAAAAAAAAAATAAAAATACCAAATAAAGCTCGGTCAACCAGGTACTTATTTTTTAATTGAGTAAAATTTGGTTTTGATTTGTACAGGTACCATTTTGCCCGATGGTAGGCAGTGAAGTATACAGCACAGAGATTAAGAAGACTGAAGTGTTGATGGAGAATTTCCGGAGAGCAATTGGTCTTCGCATCCGTGAAACAAAGGAAGTATATGAGGGAGAGGTAACTGAGCTCACTCCTATTGAGACAGAGAATCCTAAGGGTGGTAAGTTGCAAGTGAACGAAATATCAGATTCTATTTTCTTGTACTTTATACCTTAAAGAGCTATTTTCTAATATATATTTTTTTCTAGTAGTGTGTATGCACAATAAGTCTGAAGTATGATGTTTGAGAAGCACAAATAACTGCCTCTTCGAATTAGAATTAAAATTATCTAAGTCTAGTGTGAAAATAATTCAAAATACTGTATTTAACTAGAAAAGAACCTATTAGGTCTAGCTTTGAAGACACATGGTACTTTTCTGGAAACTCAGAGACTCAAAGGGTTTCTTTTTGAAAATTTTGCATTTTTTGGGAAGTTTGAAGCAAATTGGCTTGTACAAAACTTATTGTTCATTTTAAACGCAATATTTTTAGGTTATGGCAAGACAGTGTGTCACATCCTCATCGGCTTGAAGACAGCTAAAGGCACCAAGCAGCTCAAACTAGACCCCACCATCTATGAGGCCCTGCAGAAGGAGAAGGTGGAAGTTGGTGATGTTATTTATATTGAAGCCAACTCTGGTGCAGTGAAGCGTCAAGGAAGAAGTGACACTTTTGCTACTGAGTTTGATCTTGAGGTAAGTTTTGGATTGAGTGACTAGCCGGCATAATTTTTTATAAATATTTACATATGTTATAAATACGATACAATAATTCTGCTGTTTTTCAATTCATTTATCAATAAAAAAAAAAATGTAGGGGTTAACCACTACACTGTCTGTAAGCCAAAAGCATCGCAGGTTGTCTGTCAACTTGATATACTGTAAGCCTAATTAAAATTTTATTGAATAAGCTAGTAGGTATACAATTGTCAACCTATGAATTAAAATTTATTCATAGACAATAATGTTTGACTCTGAGTGAATTTCTGTTTTATTCCATCGGTTTTCTGAGAAGGGAACGCGCGTTTATCAAAAGAATGTTTAACCAATTCTAGTATAACATGTTCTTTTGCTTTTATGTTTGAGTTCCATTTATGATTATTTAATATTAATCATATACAACATGTTTGTTACCATTCTAAATGTGCGTTGCATTTTGAGTGGCACAATGCTTAAGGGTAACAATGCTTAAAAGAAGTCACAGAAATTCATGAATTTTCCAGGCAGAAGAATATGTCCCGCTTCCTAAAGGTGACGTTCACAAGAAGAAGGAGGTGGTGCAAGATGTAACTCTGCATGATCTTGACTGTGCCAACGCTAGACCGCAGGGTGGCCATGATATCATGTCAATGATGGGACAACTTATGAAGCCGAAGAAGACTGAAATCACAGGTAATTGGAATTACATTTATATTATACTAGCTGACCTGGCAAACGTAGTTTCGCCTTAAAAAATAGATAGTAGCCGATTCTCAGACCTACTGAATATGCATATAAAATTTGTCAAAAATCGGTCAAGTTGTTTTGGAGGAGTATGGTAACTAACACTGTGACATGGAAATTTTATATATTAGATTAGATATAATACAAATTCGTGTTAGTAATATCACTTATGACTTAAGAGCAGATGGATATATAATAAGCCATAAAAAATTATAATTACCAAACAAAAATTGGTCAAAAATATACTGTTGCCAGTTGTAGGCACAATGATTTTTGCCAGGTTATTTACTTTAATATAAAAGCGAATATGTCAATATGTGAATAATAAACCTTGGTTGTGTATTATGTGTATGTATATGTTATATAACACATTGAATGTGTTTTGTAAATTTACATAAACCATACCTTGAACCTACTGCATAATATACTGGCAAACTTTGTTCATTTACCAAATATGTATTGCATATCATTATTATGATCCTAGCTTGTATTTTAAGGGTATATTTGGGTTATATCTCATCTGTAAACTTATTCATTGTCTATTTTATTTCTAGACAAATTACGCAAAGAGATCAACAAAGTGGTGAACAAGTACATTGATCAGGGTATAGCAGAGCTCGTCCCCGGAGTGCTTTTCATAGATGAAGTGCACATGTTGGACATTGAGACATTCACATACCTGCACCGAGCTCTTGAGTCTGCCATCGCACCTATTGTTATATTCGCTACTAATAGAGGGAAATGCCAAATTCGGTAAGAATTGTTACTATCTGTAATGTTAAGGTCATTAGAGTCATTATAATGACTTTCTTATTATATGTACTTATGGTAGTAAATGAGCCATTTGTGGGAATGTAAAACTACCAACTAATTGCTTGTAAGACGTTTTAAGTAATAAAATATCTAAGAATATGGATAAAATAATATCAATTGGTATTAGCTGAGATCTAATATTAAAGAAGAAAGTTTATTTGTTTGGCTCCTAAACTACTCAACCAATAAAAACAATTTTTCACTGTTGGGCAAGGTACATTATCCCCGAGTAATGTAGGCTATATTTTGTTTCTCTTTGCATTTTAGATAATTTTAGAGCCCGTGCGAAGCCGGGACGGGATGCTAGTAGTAATATTGGTATACAGAACAGAGATTTTTTTTTATAGAAGAATTCTAAATTAATAATAGTTGAATGATAATTGTGTTTCAGAGGAACAGAGGATATAATCTCACCGCACGGCATTCCACTAGATCTGTTGGACAGATTACTCATCATTCGCACACTGCCTTATAACAAAGCTGAACTTCTACAGGTTGGTTCCTTTCAGACAATTTTTTTTATACACTTCTCTTTATATCAAGGGCGAGCAGTCATTGAAATTAGGATCATACGCAGTTTTTTGTATGCAAACATAACTGAAGGGAACAATTTGTAATATTGGAAAAATAAGTAAATGTAAGAAAAGAATATAAATTAAAAATGTTTTATATGTTCTATAAAATATTTATATCAATAAAAATTAACGGTAACCAAACTTGACTTCTTAGCTTACGGAAAAGTGGTCAGTAAACTCCGCTTACGTTATATTAAAATTAGTTTTGTTTTCCAGATTTTGAAGTTACGAGCGGCCACTGAAGGCCTCTCTATAGATGATGATGGTTTAGCGGCACTGGCAGAAGTTGGTGCCAATACTACTTTGAGGTAAGATTTTTTACACTTTCTAAGTTTACTCTTGACCACAAATCACTTGACAAAGTTACAATTATCTACGGTTTTTACTGCTAATTTCTTTATCTAATAATTATAGGAAAACGTCCGTAAATAATCACAAGTAACAGCCATACATTTCAATATGAATTGCTTGGACAAGTATGATGACGTTGTCATGGCAACTCGGTGAGATAGAGCCACTGACCTCTATTTCTACTAGTACGCTGGACTGGCTATACGTCACATCGTTTTGTGCCTATTTGATTTTCGCCATTTTGGCGCTGACAGCGCCAGTGAACGTCCACGGAACTAATAATAGGGACGGGACAATGTAACAATGTAATATCGACAAAAATCTACTTTAAGCCTATTTATTGGTACGTTTCTATCCTTCTTAACATTTTTTACGTATAATAGGCTTGTGCTTGACCACAACTCACCTGATGTTAAGTGACATTGCAGTTTAAGATGAAACGCGCTTGCCCAGAAGAAACCGGTTCACTTTCGCCTTGAAGACAGTAAGGTAGTAGTGTGGTTCAGTGCAAACAAGGATTCCGGCAAGGAGTTCCACAGTTTGGCCGTCCGTACTATAAACGTGGAAGCGAATCGCTTAGTACGAATTTTCGGCATTTCCACTGTATATCGGTGTCTCCAAGCAGTCTCCCTGCTCGTTCGGTAGTGGAAAGGGGCCGGGGGAATTAGATCGTGTAATTCCGACGCACACTCACCGAAATGCAACAGGTAGAATACCGACAGACTCGCAACCGTGCGGCGGTGCTCCAAACTTTGAAGTTTCGCACTGCACAGGGAGTCATTACCTATAACTTTCTTGGCCTTCTTCTCAATTACCTCCAATGCCTGATGCTGGTATTTAGCAGAGCCATCCCAAAGGTGCGAACTCCTTACACGACCGAACTTGTGCTTGGTACAGAGTAAGCAGCTGTTCCGGTGTGAAGGACTGTCATAACCTTTGAGAGGATGCCCATTTTTTTGGCCGCAATTTGAGCCTTGGACTCCAATGTACAAGCCAAAGTTGAGGGTCGGAGTTAAGGTTACGCCAAGAAGTTCAAGGTTGTCGGCAATCGGTACAGTTACATTTCGGAAAGTGGGGGATCAAAACGAACTGCCTCTTTTTAGCGAAAAAAAAACACGCTTGTATTTTTGACGCATTAAACTTTACCAAATTGGCATCGCCCCAGTCGGAGACTGCCGTAAGGGTCAAGTTTAAGCGATCAATTATGGACTCTGTGCGTCTGGATTGATCGCATTTTGTATTTAATGTCGATTAATAATGATAACGGACAACAAATAAATATTATTACTAAGGGCCCTGCATGATTTGTGGTGAATATATGCAATTAAGTACTTTGAATAACAAGGGATGGTACCAATAAAACGATCAATGATTTTGCTCATAAATATATAATTACAAAAACAACACGATTTAAAAATATATATAATAACTAGTAGACGCCAGCGGCTTCGCTCGCTTTATTTTGGGATATAAAGCCTATGTATGACACTTTCGGCACGCCATACTATGATGATGATTGATGAAGATGATCATGTTTGTTGGGAAGCCGATCAACAGTTTTATCTCTTTGAGCCACAGTTTTAGTGAAGAATCCTTTGGGGACCTGTAATAAAAAACAAACCGTTAATTGAATGATACAATATATGCCAGAAAAAACATCGACAAATATTGTCGATATGGAATATCGACAACACTATTGTGTTGTTTATGTTTTTCAAAACACGGTAATATCAAGTCAAATACGTTATAATGGCATGTAATATTACTAGTGACGATATTATCTATACAGAACGTTTTAATTTATAGAATATAATTGTAAATTCACTTACTTGTGGAAGGTTATCCCGCTTTTCTTCTGGATACGAGTTTTGCAAAACACAAACACTCTCATTGTTGGTAAGAGTAAGTATCACGCTAGTATAAATATAAATTTAACTGTATAATACCATATTAACTACATATTAAACACTTAAAACATTAATAAGATCGCGGAATCGATGTAAACAACATGACGGCCATTTGCAATTGCGCAATAAATGTCAAATTTAGTTCTCAGGACGCTCAAGGAGGCGCTTCAAATCGGCACAGAAAATTGCTGTCAGTTTGTATGGCATAGCCTGTCCAGCGTACTAGTAGAAATAGAGGTCAGTGGATAGAGCCCTTAGGCAGAACGACGTAATTCGGGTCAGCTAGTCTATACTTGTGTAGTTTGATTGTTTGTATGACGCGAATAGGCTCTGAACAAATGGACCAATTTTAAAAATTCTTATACCTTTGGGAAGCTACATTATCCCCGAGTAACATAGGCTGTATTTTGTTCACAAAAATATTAGATATCCTTACTTACTTACTTCCTGTGGCTCTACAACCCTGGGCGGGTCTTGGCCTCCTCTACCAGTCTGTGCCACTTTGTGCGGTTTAGGGCCAGGTTTTTCCATCCTTCCCGATTTCCCAGGACCAGCAGATCTTCTTCCACGTTCGCTATCCACGTCTTACGTGGTCTGCCTTTGGGTCGTTTCTGCTGATATTAGATATCCTTACTAATAATATACACAATATGTCTCCACAGGTACGCAGCCCAGCTGCTAACTCCCGCTGCACTGACGGCCCGCGCGGACGGCGCGCAGCGCATCACGCCGGCACATATAACCTCCGTGCACACTCTCTTCCTCGACGCTAAGGCTTCCGCGCGTATCCTCACGCAGCATTCCGATAAGTTCATGAAATAATATGTACCTGGTTAGGTTTGGGTCGATTCAGCCGTTTCACTGCTTTAATTTGCAATCTATTCACAACTAAACCTGTTCGATTAGTTTGAAGACCTTTCAAAGTTATTGTACTTTTATTTTCTTATCTATAAACAAAAAAAAAATATTGAAGTTAGTCATCTACTGCATCTACTTTTAATTTGTTTTTTAATTTTTTGAGGTAATTTAAACACTCACACATATGATGCAAATAATTTAATACCTTTTTTGCGAATGACAAGTCTTAAAATTATCTGTATTTCTTTTAAATTCCAGCGAGTAATAGAAACTCTGTTATTAGGTAAGTCAAATTAGTTGGGTGACTACCAGAATAGGCCCCATGTAAGTTTGTGTCTTGTGACTGGTCCTAATAATCTCGTAAATTCCATTTCATTATAGCTATCTACTTAGTAAAATGTCTATCAAACAAGTTAAATAAGATTGTTTTTTTTCAAATTTCTTTCAACTTTGGTCCATTGTTTGGAGAAAAGTATTATTGGGACTTGGCCTGTAAGTTTTCTAATAAAAATAAAAAAATAAATTGATTTATTATATGATGTCAACTTTGCACCTGTGTGCTTGTATCGCACCTAGATTGTATCGGTGTGTTGAACACTTGACCTACCGTTTCCATACTTATCTCTAAGCGTCTACAATGTTTCATGTGATATTTATCAATGTGCAATTTGTACATTGAAAACGTATAAATAAGTTAATATTGTAAACTCGTGCTAGTTCCGAGAAGGATCTTTTTTGTGTTGAATTAAAGGAAAAGTCTTTAGTTTGTGTGTGTTTGTGTTGTCTACTGAACAAATAACCCAAATGTAATGAAGTCAATACAAATACTAGGTAATAAATAAGTTTTATTATAAAAAAGCTTATTATTCTACTTTAGATCTAATACTATTTACACAACATTTTGTTCAAATCATCTACACATCTGTCAACAGTGGGTAAACTAACATAAATACTTATCCGCATCCTACATTACAAAATGTACAAAAAACAGCTATACAAAATCTCGCAAAACACGCTATATACACTTTGCAAAATCTCATAAAATAATAAAACATCAGTCGATCACAATCACGTTTCCTTAGGCTCTATTTTCTCCGAGGCGTAGAATGGGATGAATTTGGAGTCAGGTTTGGTGGTGGTGGGAGCGAGCGTGCTGGTGGGTGGCGTGAAGGTGGGCAGGTCGACGCGCACCTCCGCCGGCGCCGCCGTGTGCTGGTACAGCGCCTCGAACTGCATCTCTTCAGGGTACGAGTGAGACTTGATCTTGCGCTCGTCTCTCGCGTTGCTCGGGTACACGATCACTATCTTCTCGTTGCCGTCGCTTCGCAAGGCGACGGGCGGCAGCGCCGTGCTCGGGGCCACCGCTTGTAACAGCTCAGAGGGCGCCGCGAATATTTTGTCCGTGGTCGTGGTAGAGGGGGTTGTACTGGTCGTCGTGCTGCTCGTGGTAGTGGTCACGAGCTCGGGCTCCTCGGGAGACTCCATGTCTCGCTTCTCCCCCGGCGGGCCGACCGCTCGGAGCGACTCTATCTTCATCTCTAGTGTGGGCGTCGGCACCGGCACAGAACTAGTCGCGTTGTCCTCCATTGGAATGTATCTGGCTGTCGGCTTGGGCAGATCCCGAGATCCAAAGATTGGGAGACGCGGCGCGTACGCTGAAACGAGAGGCAAGAGCGTGTCTCGTGCGTAGCGCTCCGCTCTCGATATGAAGGACGCTAACCTGGCGGGGAGAAACTGGACAGCGAAACTCGTCTCCTCTTTCTCAGCTCGATTGTCCCAGTCGTCGTAGGTGGGGGTGGTGGACATGTCGTAGTTTTTGGCTTTGCGTATCGGCGGCTGAGTCGTTGATTTTGGCGCTTGTGTTGGTCGGAGAAGAGGCTCAGATATTTCTTGGTCGCCTGGATTGTCTGATCGCTGGCGAGGAGCTTTTTTAAGGCGCGGCCTAAGGACTGGTTCGGCGATCTCGACGAGGCCGCTCGGCGCTGTTTTGGTATTGGTCACGCCGAAAGCTCGGCCGGTTTCGGCGCCGCCCGTCCACTCGAATGTATCGACGAGAGCGAACGGTCGCTGAGGAGAATCCTCGGGTAACTCGTTGTCGATAGGATCTATCGCTGGACCCTCGCCCTTTGTCGAGTTCACCTTGTGAAGCAACACCTGGTTAGTGCTGGTCCCGTTCACAGGATCATCCTCCTGAAAAATAAATGAAAGATAATAAATATACATTCCAGTTAGTTAAATATACTCTAACCAGGATTATTGGACTGTGTGATATGGAAACTTACTTGTGGTATTTGGCAATCTCCGGGGTATAGGGGTAGTTCCACGGATTCTTCAGAAAGCAGTTGCAGCCCTTTTTTGCAGAAAGACGATCTGTCGAAGAAATAACACAAAAATCTTATTATTGTAGACCACATATAAGCACTTTTTGCGGTTGAGAATTAGTAGTAGTTTTTAGGATTTGCCCAAATGCGTAACGCATGAGACGAACTGAGGGTTAATGCGTGCCAGCAAGCTAGCCGTCTCATTATTAAAGCTCGGACAAAGTTGAACGCTTGGTTTGCCCATAGGCAATATAAAATCTTCCTTGGTCTCTGTCATAAAAATGCTTACGTTTTAGAGAAGCTATCAGCAATGAGCAGCTTGTCCACGTGTATGGACTTGGCGCCGGCGGAGAGCCAGCCGGTGTACGCCGCGTAGTGGATGGTGGCTCGCAGGGGGACGCCCAGCGCCGGGTGCGGGACTATTACTCGGGTGAAACGAGCGCTACCGTTGGACGTGTCTTCTCGTCTGCGGGGTACACAGATTGGAAATGTAAACATTTTTTTCAGTTAATGATACGATAAGAGGGATGAATACCAAGAGAATTACAAATTTGCCGTCAATAGCCGATTTAATTGCTTCCACAGTGGCTTTTGAAATTCCATAATAACATTCATAACCGTTATTTCTTTACAAGATTTTTTTTAGTTAGCCAAATTTACTTCCCAGGCTTACTCAACCTGTTGGTAAAACCTCCACTACCTAGACGTGGCAGCGACGCGATGATTTTAATGGTTGAGCTTACGCGTAATAGTTATAAAAAAAGTACGGCTGGTTTCTGCCTCTTTATATCAACGGACTTTATATATGATCAATTCAAATAATAGATTTGACTTTCTGCATGTTATAGATATTTAGATTAGAGAGGTCACAGGCATCGGCAGCGTTCATAAATTTACAAGACGTTATCACGTCAAACCTATATATAAACTTACTTGGTCATAGGGAAAGACTCGTTGAGGCCGGAGTCTCCTTGCAGTGTGAGAGTCAGTCGACCGAAATTAGCCTTCTCGCCAGCGTCGCTTCCAGCCCAGATGGAGATGTGGTACTGATGAGCTGAAATAATAACAAATATCTACTGTAAATTACAATGATTTGTCTAATTTTACCTAATCATTTCTCTTTCGATTAATTACATTTTAAGTCTAATTAAGGTGCCAATAAAGCCTAAAACTGATTAGATGAACTGCTTAAAGAATTAATACGCAATGCTGTTTATTCTCTTCAGATGGTAGTGAAGAGTCTTTAGTTCCCGTTCTATTATTTCGATGTAGTATGTACATATTTTCTATAGGCTACCTAACTAACTAACTAATTAACTCAATAGCAAACACATTTGAAACTTCGCTTCGTCTTGCTCGCTCTCGAAAAGGAAATGAACCTTCGAATGTTTTCTTTATTGAAGCAATTTATATATAATACAACCAAAGGCTTTCAAGACAGTATGCTTACCGCAGAAAGGTTCTTCCTCCCTGGTCAACAAATAGAGTTGTCCTCTACCGAGTGATCTGTCAGCGTAGTACCCCATGTTCCCGCATCGGCGCTGACTGTCGCACGGGAAGCAACGCCCCTGGAAAGTTCAATTTAGCATTTATATCGAGGCTTTGAAAACTATTATAATACATACATATATGTACTTAGGGTAGAAAAATATTACAAAGAGAGAACGTACTCGTCGATAGGTTACTAGATAACAAGTAACAAACGTTTGTACAAAAATTATTATTTATCAGTTTTGGAGACTCGTTGCTTACTCACGCGCACCTTTAAATATTACACAAAATTCATGTTTTTCAAATAAGGTAAAAAAATCTTCGAAAATCTGTTCTATATAAAACGTTCACAGCTTGTGGGAAAGTGTAAGGAGCACATATAGGATTAAAATACTGTTATTTTATTGCGATTTAGTAGCTTATTTATTTAGATATTATCATTTTTGGTAAACACACAGCTTACTACAGTATTTTGGTTTATCTTAGTACACCCTTTCTGTATAACATATCCAAATATGGCACTCGATACCAACCAAGTTTGAATGGAGTGTTTTTACTGAATCACCTCAGGCAATCAATAAATCATCTACAAATGCACAAACCAATAAACTCTTGATTGATCATTGATTGCAAAATTCTGTTTTTTTACAGTATACAACCAGGTATTTGACCAGCGAGTCGAGTAACCACACGAGTCATATTTTTTTATATAAGAATATATGTATATTTACCTCTAAAAAGGTGTCGTAATTAGTACAAGGGAACGCAGGGAAGTGGCATTTGGGCGATACGGAGTCCGTGAAGAACTTGTAAGCTCTCCGATGGTTGCATAGCGACCTGCCTTCTGCTGATGATGCAGCCCAGGGCAGCAGGTCTGATACTGCTCCCACGAACCTGCCAGACCAAAAATATATCAGTACCTACTAGTATAAAAATACAAAACATCTAAGCGTTTTTACACTCAACAAAACAGGCCCTTTTACACTGGTAGCTTAGGATTTTTTATTCTACTATTAATTTGTGCAAATGTTTACTTTTAGTGTTTACATGTTATTTTTAAGAAATGTAGCGCTTTCTCTGTAATTCTATATTTTTAAGGAATAAATGAATTTGAATTTGAATCGGGAATGCCATAGACTACATTAAACCACCATACAACATCATCTCGCTGCAGAAATCGAAAGTTCAGAGTTGTTTCTTAGCTGAGGCAAAGATTCGTTTCGGTTGGCTGTTTAACTGGAATAATTGAATCTTTGAGATCGGACCCTTTTCCGCAACTACATTTTGACTTTCGTTTTACGTGATAGATATAAAATAATCTTACTACTTTGGTAACTAGGTATCAAAGTAAAACCATTGTTACATACAAGTTAGAGCACCCATGTTGAACTCTTCCCCCATTCGGATAGAAGTCGACATGGCCTAAAGGCTGTGCTGCTCCTAGGCCTCCGAGAATGAGGGTCTCTCCGTTTGAATGGATGACGTCCACAAACTTGGCATCTGCTCGGTCGAGTCGGGCTCGAGGGTCTTGGAACTCAAAGAGAGGACCTGCTGGGTCCAAACCTGAAATAAATTAAAACATGATTGAACATCAAAGACAACTATCGACAAGGAAAAGGTTAATACGCTGTATTACTCGTATGTCCTTATAAGTAGTATTGGGAAACAATCTAAAAGTAAAGGAAGTAAAGGTACATTGTAAAGGTAAACAACATTTTTGTATTATACTATATCAACCTGATGAATTGTGGAACATTCTTAAAAAAACGACCGTAAATATGTTTCCTTTATTCACTTACCAGTAATGCGGCTGATATTTTTCAACTCGGACCCTGCAAAACCAGCGACATGGGCTCCCAAACTGAATCCAATAAGATGCACATCTTCGTATCTCAGATCTATGTGGCTGGCAAACCCTAGAAACAAAAAAAACTCTTTTAAAATAGAAGAATTTGTTTTTTGACTTTCTCATACTAGCTAAACTTGTTTTAGATGATACTAGCAAAACCAGCGAACTCTGTTTCGCCACAAAGTTGAAATTTTCCCTGGAATTTGTTTGCTACAAACCTCACGGAGCCCGAGACCTTTCCAACGAATGCAAAACCGTGGATCGGTTCGTGCGTTCTGGAGTTATAGCGTCAGGAAGGAAAACCCGACTTATTTTTATATTATAGAATATGCAATGAATGGAATATACATATAATCTTCTTATAGTATATAAAATTTCAATGTCACAATTTTAGTTACCATACTCCTTCGAAACGGCTTGACCGATTTTTACCAAATTTTATATGCGTATTCAGTAGGTCTGAGAATCGGCTACTATCTATTTTCCATACATCTAAGTGATAAGGGTTGTTAATCCTTAAATTTTTAAGGCAAAACTACGTTTGCTGGGTCAGCTAGTAGATAAATAAAAATAACACGGTAGATATCATAGTGGGCAACAATAAGTCTATCTTAAGATGGATAAATAGATACGTGAATTCAAGTACTTACTCAAAAATATTTTGAAACAGAATTGAGTTAAGTATTCGTGCGTGTACGTGTCTATTGTATGTTAACAAGTAAGAACTAAACAAAGGGACAAAAAGGTTTCGAAAGTTGTTCCCGGAGTAAAAGACAACGTCGTGAGGCAAGAATCGAACATGAACGTTCCATAAATCATGAAGATAGATAGTTCACATCACTATATAATGTTCAAAATGCGGTGTTGTCACGGGTTTTCCAACTAAATAACAGTAAGTGATTAATTTCTTTCGCTAACTTTTGGATGGTTTGAAAGCTCTAAAATTGCACAAGAAAAGAGACGAAAGATCGGAAATAGTCCTATATATAATTTTTTGGTTCCGTGACTCACTTGCGCTGACCTTTGTTGTGGGCCAGTAAATGTTATGTACATGTTTCCCTATACTTTCTCCTTGCCAAAGAAAGACTTCAGTCTCAGCAGTGGGATGTATATGATATGAATAGTGAATTGTCATGTTTTCATAGTTTGATGAATGTCGTACCTTGGAGCAGCATAGCAAGCTGCTTCCCTACTAGCCTGGTGTTGGCGGCCGCTCGGAGGTAGTTCGGCATGGAGGCACCTCCCTCCCAGTCCACACACACTACATTGCATTCTTCCTGTGAAATGTCACAAATCATTATACTTCTGTTACAAAGAGAATGTGTTTGCAACTTTTCCGGCACTACATACTCAAATGATTTGATGGCTTAAATATTTATTTATTGAGAAAAAACAGTGCAGTATTTATTGAGATACCAGTTACCAAGTAACTGGACGCCAGTTCGTGTCTTGGTATCTGTCCTTTCTAAAGTTAGTAATATTCAAGCTCGTTGGTACAGTTGATGGTATTATGTTATCATATTACATTTTATCTTTAGCTAATAAATATGAATGTCAATATTGTCTTTTCAGACCAGCAGTATGCGCATTTGCATAAACAACTGACCGCCTTTGTTGGCCGCATAATTAATAAATTGTACATCACTATAAATTCAACCAGCTGTTCAAATTCAAATTCTGTTTAATTATATAAATGACACTTACAGCTAAACCAAACGTATCACTTAGACTATTAGAAAATTAATTACATAAAATTATTAATAAAATAAATTACAACGCTAAGAACTATTATCTATTATTACTAGGCTTAAATACTACATTAAGATTAAGTAAACTATTTACAATTACATACAAAGAAAAATAAAGAATAAATTCAGAGAATACGAAAATTATATAAAACAAATAAAACATAACAAACACATTGAAAAAAAATATAGTTATTCATATACTGTTAGTCATTGCAGCAAAAGGCTAAATGTCTAAATCGTTACACCAGTATCATAGTCACACAGTTCAATCAAAGGGCCCATTTTGCCGATTCCTCCGCATTCTCCCTGTAGATTAAGAGTATGATTTATTTGTTCTTTGCCGAATGTCTTCAATACAATCGTAAATAAAGCTTGCATTTGTGCGAAGCTAATTACGTACTTAAGTTATCCATAAAATTATCGTGACTATGCTTAATTTTTGCAAAAAATTGTCGACCTTGGGGTTAAAACAAACGAGCAATATTTCCTACTTTTGACTTAAACTTAATTAGCGTTAATTTCGCATATTATATTGGTATGCTACAAAAAACACTTAACAATAGAAGGTATTAGCTAACAGAACAAAGCATTAGACAATGAGTAAATATTGAGAAGACACTAACAGACACTTCAAATTTGCATAAGAATACATCCTCAAAAAGAATGCGGATGGCGGGGTTTAAGGTGAAATGAAGAAGCTTCAATAATTACAACAACCAATTCCTCGGGTTAATTTCTTTCATTTGTCATCCCACTTGACCTTTCTTGTTTGTGGGGAGATGATATGACCAAAAGTAGACTAAAATTTAAAAAAAAAATTTTAACTGATACTATTCTTACATTGTTATAAATTTTCGTTTATGGCTATTTTATTAAGTATTATTAACTAGCGATTACTCACCTCTCCCGTCCATCAGTTACATATGACGCTTACACTTAATAGCATTTATTAGTGGTGTGGCGTCTCTGTCGCACTTCATCTCCCGCTACCAATTTGAGCGCTTATCCTGAATCGCGCAAACGGTATTTTCAACGCGCGTACGAATGGTCCAAGCTACAATGCATGACCGTCGGATGGCCGTCTCCGGACACAACATCTGTCCGGGGAGATATCCCTTTGCTAGATGGGGGCAGACCGTCGTCGCTCCATAGTGGTATAAATAGAGAACAGAAGAGAAAGACTTTACTTACAACAGCCATCAAAGCAGACCTCATCTCATAGACCCAGACGTTATCGCAGTTGGACCCGAAGCCGTGGACGATGACCCGGGTGGGTCGATCCGCGTCGAAAGCCCTGGCCGCCCATTGCCACGCCGCTGACATGTTACTGGCTGACACCGCCAGGAGGGGCTGGTCTCCTCTGGAAGATGGTGTGGTAGTTAATAATAGGAACATTTATTGCAAACATCTGCCTTTTGGGATACATGTACATTTTAGGGTATTGAGGTACGTTAGAGTTGAGGACATTGTACGACGTATATTACGATAGGACTAGGCCAGGCACATTGCCCATATACCGGGAACATTTTGGGCAAATACTAGTACTAAATGGAGTCCACAAGATAGAATACGTCCAGGCTGCGTCAAAGATGAGATCGTTGTACGAGAAAAATAAATTAGCCTGACGATTCTAGGTTATTTGCACGACTATAATTATGATTTGTGAACAAGTCAGGTAACTTCATAAAGGAGATAAATGTCTAGGGATCAAACTGGCTCAGTTGTCTTTCAATTTACATAGCTCTTACGCTATGATGGTATTTCTGAAGTAATTTTAGTTTACCTGAATACACTTATATTCATTAAGTTGGTAGACATAGTATAAGTATATTTTAATTAAAATAGCGTTTACCTGCTAACTGTAGAGTAGAGAAGGAACTGCGTGCCGACTTCCTGCGGCGAGCTGGGCAGCGTCTCGAGGTAAGCGAACGGCCCGGCGTCTTCGAAACACCCAAACTCTCCATAGCACACGCTGCCTTGCGATCGCTTGCTCCTGATAAACAAACATATCATGAAAGTATGTTAATATCGTGCTGTGATGTCGAAAGTACGTGAGTAGCGCGCATCTACGCTTTCTTGTGCATTTTGTTTCGTTTCTTTGCCGTAATGTGACTGGCAAAGTACTGCCATAATCTGAGTGGAAGAAAGTGCGCATTATCGTTGATCAAACGTAACCGTGACATTGTAAACGTAACTTTGTCGTGATTCGAAATTGGCTAATGTTATAATTTGGTGAAAGAAACGTGCAATGTCGTTGAAGTAATAGACACGTACTAAAAAAGTGAAAATAAATTAGGTACATCCACAAATAAAATAATTTAATGAAACTTATTGAGCAGCGATTGCAAGATTTGATTCAGCTCCTACACCGGTCCATTTGAACTGTCGCGAAATTAATGAATTTGCACGATAGAAAGTGAGAGAAACCGATGGTGAAAGCAATATTTACTCTTATTATTTCACACTGTTTAGTGTACCAAAGTAATGCATAATTGCATAGTTAAATTGTGAATTTATTATCATAATCTATGTGGTATGTATGCGTGCACGAATTAGTTACAGTTTGTTAATCATCTCGATCTTTAAAATCACATAATAGAATTAAAGGTGCACTAAGTTCAATGCGATTTTTTTTATCTAAACTGATAGTAAAACAATAAAAATGATATTATAAAGTGTCATAACTTCCTGGTCAATGTTTTTCTGTTATGATTATAGTTAAACATTTTATAATTATGAACCATGTTCATGATTATTATTAAAAAAAGAAACAGTCTAGAATGATGATACTACTCACGAGAGATATACGATTATTAAAAGATATGACTAGACAGTAACAGTATATTCTTCTATGGAAAAGAGTACAGAACATAGGTAGAGATTAGGTAGTGGAGTGTCTTTGTATTAAACTTTCATATGTCTCATACGTATTTTTATGTATAACAATGATATTTTTTTTTCCAAAATATTAGTAGACATGTTTTCATTTATTAATATTTTGAAACTAAAAGCTGCGCTCGATTATTTATCAGATCTTCAATAGCTAGCATGGATCAAAAAGTGCATATGTGCTTTTCGATTAATGATAAATCTACATAAGTGATTAGATATGGTTTCAAGGTAAGGTACAGAAAAAATATAATCTGCATTTTTATATTCTGACTATGGAATGTTTCTCAGACAAAAACAAAGAGGAACATCATAGCTTATTGACGACCTCGTTGGCGTAAAGGTTACCATGCGGGAATGCCAACCAGAGAGTCTCAGGTTCGATTTCTGGCACGGCCAACATCTTTGTGATGAGCTAATTTGTTAGCTGTCGGTCTGGGTGTTATATATGTATCAATATAAAGTATTTATAACAATAGCCTTTATTGTGCAACTGTGTATACAGACCTTAATGCATATTTTTTATGATGGATAGGCAAGCGCTTGATCGAAACTCACCTGATGTTAAGTGATGTTGCGATCTAGGGTGGAGCGCACTTGCCTAGAAGAAACCGATTCACTCTCGCCTTGAAGACAGTAAGGTTATGTTTCTTCGTGTTCAGAGGGAATAGGGATTCCGCCAATGAGTTCCACAGTTTAATGGTCCGCACAATAAATGTGGAAGCGAAACGCTTCGTACGGATTTTTGGAACTTCAACTGTATAGCGGTGCCTCCAAGCCGTCTCCCTGCTCAATTATGTACATACTAACAGTTATGTTTGTTAAGATCGTACAATACGATTTAAACGCCTATAATTAGCTCACAAAGAATAGAATAGCTGCTGATTGTTCGAGTACATTCTACTATTCCAATGAAATGTAATTCACCTGTGAATCCGCCGCATTGCAAGTTCGCATTCAATCACGCAATGCGTTTATAATTTACACTTATTTAAATGTATATTTCACACTCCACGTGTGTTGCTTAACTGAGGAAATACAGAAAATTATTATTCCGTCTTGTTTATAAGTATACTTAAATATACAGAGTTGCAAGTATTTGTTAGTTTATTTTAATGATCGCATCAGTTTTAACAACATTTAGTTCTGCTAATTAGCAAAATATATCAACAATAGTTCGTAGATACTTTATTATGTGAGCTTAGTTTTAAGCAGTTTTATTAAGTGACGTTTAAATTGTAATTATTTATACTATTTAATATTATCTCTCTATCGGTTTTCAAGGCTAGACTTAACAGGTTTTTTCTCGGCGCGCTTCATCTTAGATTACAATATCGCTTACCATCAGGTGAAATATGATCAAACGCAAGTCCATTCAATGTAAAAAAACTTATAACTACATATTTATAAACGAATTCATGATATGTGAGTAACATTAACAAGTGAGTTTACCATTGAATATACATAATTGAGGAATTATTAAATTGATTTACATACATTGTAAACAACATTGAATTAATACCATTTTTTGGAAATGACTATATTAATGTTACATTATATTACTCGTATAATCATCTTGTGAGTTGATATGAATATGTAAGCTATTTATTATTATTATATAGCATCATTATGTAATTTATATTTTAACTTAAATGGGACAAAATGGGTATTTTGGGAATTTAATTTTAAACATCAAAATAAATGCATTATGTGCATAAAAATCCATACTACAAATAGCACTTTTATATTCAGCGATATACGTAAAGTATTCTATGACATAAATCTATGAAAAACACGAGGAAAACCATGTCGCATCCGACAAGACAAATTAACGACTTATTACTCAATAATCATACATGTTTGCTGGCTGTTAGCCGTTAGTAATTTTTCTACTTAACATATAAGTTTATAAATGTTAATATGTAAAAAATTGCGTACAAGAAAGAAAGAAACATTTATTTTGTGACACAGAGACAATAAAAAAAAAAACAAAAAACATAATAAACAATAAAAAAATTACGTGGCACAAAACCGGCCACGTAAAAGGCAAGGCATGTTATTTGATAATCAATTATTTTTATTAAAAACTTCGCTTTTGTAAAAAGCTTTACATTACATTTGAGCGCAAGAAAAATAACTAATAGGTACGGTTTTTTGTTTTTATTGTACCCTCTGAACAAAAGTTAAATAAGCTTTTGTTATATCACCTAGTTATATTACCTATTCACGTTTGGAGTTAGTTACAAGAAACTGTATATAAATACAAAAAAAAAACAGTCCATATTGTGCATTACGCATTACTGTACGACCTTGAGTGATGCAAGAACAAGATGAGCTAGATCGTATTGTGTCTGACAAAAAAAACGTCAGTGAAATATGTCTCTTGTTCTGGTATTACTTAATTTCTTGGCACAGTATAGCCTTGTTACCAAATTCTTCAGTGTCCTGGTTTTTCGAAAGTATTACCGTGTTTTTTTTTGGATATATTCAAGAATGTGTGGACTAATGGAGCGACGTTGGTATATCTTAGCAAAGAGACTATTTGGAGAATAACACAGGTTTTGATTGGCTGTGGACACTGACGTGATAGATTTTTTGGATACAGCGATCATTACAGAGTCGAAAAGACATAATAATTGTAATTTCGTATGTGACGTTACTGGTCGGCTCCAGCGGAAGACCATCGCTGATAGCTTGCAGTCAGCACACGCTGAGCTGGGGCCGGTTTTGTACCACGTAAATGTTTTTTACGTTTTGTTTTTCTTTGTGTTACAAAATAAATGTTTCTCTCTCAAATATAGTAGTAATGTTAAAACATAATTAAAACATGTATATACTTAATACATTTTAATCAGATTGTTAAACTAACTAACTTAAAATAGTAAAGTGTAAAGTAGATTGTGTAAGAAATGCATACACCACACTTGGGGGTGTTGCTCCTCAGAGATACAAGTTCGCTTAGTTCTGAGGAGCACGCTCATTTTCTTTCAGGACATAAATATGCTTTGTAAATATTATAGAATAATTTAATCTGCTTTGTATGTATATCCTATTGGTTCAAAATAAAAAATAAATGATTATTATATTATTATTCTAAGTGTCCAGAGTCGAAAAGACATAATATTCAAGTGTTTGTTGTGCGTACCTTCATTGTGCGTACCGCCAAGGTGTGGAATTCTTTGCCAAATTCCCTGTTTCCCGATAACTATAATCTAGCGGTTTTCACGACAAGAGTGAACCGGTTTCTTCTGGGCAAGCGCGCTCCACCTCAGATCGCAATTTCGCTTACCATCAGGTGGATTGCGATCAAGTGCAAGCCCATTATGAGTAAAAACAAAAAAAAAACAAAAAAATATGCGTTGAAAATAGAAGACAAAATTAAATATTTACTGTACTTCCGCTGTGATCCGAAATCCAAATTAAGACAAGTAAAATATGCTTATGCGTTACCTGGTCCTCGCTTTCTTCTGTTCCCACTGCGCCATGGAGGCTCGCACGGCGGCCAGCATCTCGGCGTCATGGCGCTCATCCTCCAGCTCCTGCGCCAGCGTGGCCGGCCGCCCCGCGCCGTGCCATGCTTCTAACTCCGCATCTGCAGAAACGAGCAGACATTAGGTAACCTATTGACTCAGCGTGCCTTCAACGACATCCGATCCATTGAGGGCACGCTCTGGGGCCGTGGAGCACAAGATCGCAGATTCTGGCATAAGAGAGAGGAAGCCTAAACCCAGCATAGGGTAGAATAGGCTGATCATGATGATGATGATGATTGACTCGGGCGTTACTTTGCGGAAATCCATTGTAGATAAAATAAAATAAAATAAAAATAAAATAGCCTTTATTTCCCTAAAAATATTACATTTCATTAATTCGTAGTTTATTTAAATTTGTGAATAATATTTAATTACAAGATATTTATTTATTTATGAATATTAGGGCACCCAAAAGCGGGTAAAGGCCTCCTCCTTGCTGGCCCAGGCGTTGCGGTCTTGGGCTAGTCTGGTCCACGTGACTCCAGCCACCTCTACGATGTCGTCCTTCCATCTCTTCTTCTGCCGGCCGCGCGTGCGCGTGGCGTCCCGCGGGCACCAGTGCACGATGCGCTCGCTCCATCTGCCGTCGGTAGAGCGGGCGATGTGTCCCGCCCACTTCCATTTTAAGCGGCACAACATCGTCACTGCGTCAATAACTTTGTAGATAGAAGAAAAATAAAATATTTAATGTACTTCCGCTGTGATCACAAATATTTCAGTTTATTCTTCTATCTTGAAAGATTAGGGTTTGTGGTAACAAGGTATTTGTTTTAGTTTTAATATCTTTAGTTGTTTCTTGCGCAAAAAGTAAGTGTGTTTTGTATTTATGTACTGTATAATAGTATGTTGAACTAGCATCAATTAATGTAATATATCTGTATTATATATGTATGTGTGTAATTTGCACATTCTTATATCGTAGTATAAATAATTTGGTCTTGATAATAATATATATTTTAAGTCTGTATATTTAATATTTAGCACACTAAGAATAGGGAGCGATAAGTGGGTGAGTGAGTCACATATAATTTAAGTACAAGTGGTGTAGCGTTTGTGAAAATGTTTAGGCCACCTGGGTCTTAGATGATGCATATAAAACTGTTACTACTTATTTATTTATTTATTTATTTATTTACTAGGCACTCAGACAGATTACAAACATTCATTTTAAACATAACTAAACTAAAGGAACAAAAACAAGTCTGCAATCCAAAGAAGAGCACACAGCATTCTAGTTTTAACTTAATGATAAGAAGGGTTCAGATATACATAAAAAAAAAAGGGGAAATCTTAAGTACTAAACAATTTAACCTATAACTTATATTATTTCTAAATTGACTGAGACTGTTACTAAATACATCCAGTTCAGTAATGTGAGTCTTACATTGGTTGTTTTCTGAAGCGTCACAACATTTGAGTACCAGCTCGTTATATGAGCGACACATGCGCTGTATAGGACTATTACTGGAAACGTTATTTTTATACAGTTTATTAGTGTGAAACAGTTTAGATTTTTGCTTCTTGCTTCTAAGCCGAGGGCTGAAATTAAAGCTTATAGAACTAAGCAGACTCGGGCAGTCCACGTTCGAGTGAATAACCTTATGAAGATATAGCAGCTCACCAATCTGTCTCCTAGTGGAGAGCAGGCTTAACTTGAAATAACTAATGCGATCTTCGTATTCGGGAAATTTGCGTATCAAGCCATGGCGACGGCAGACCGAAGTCATGCACCGACGTTGTATACGTTCTACATTATTTGTGTGAGTTATGTAATATGGTGACCACACTATCGAGCCATACTCAGCAATAGGTCTAATTAAACTTCTATATAAGTGCAATAAGCTAGTGGGATCCTTAAAAGATTTAGTAATTCTAAGTATGAAACCTAACAGCTGGTGACACTTATTAACTATATAGTCATAATGGGTTCTGAATGATAATTGTGAGTCAAAAATAAACTATATATATACTACTATACTGCTTTATGCAATACTAAGTTTCTGAAATCCAATACTACCTGATTAGCAACTTTATTTCACGACATTATACTGAGCAAAGTGCTAATGCGATATGTTTCATAAATGTGAATATTTAACGCTTCTGTTAGCCCAATCAATCGACGCGTTAAGTGCCACTACAAGCAAAGTGCAATAAACCAATACAGTCCATGGACATGCAAAGCGAACAAAGTGGTGGAACGTTTACAAACGCAATATTGGGCAAGTCGAATGGCCTCTGTCGGAGTTGAGCGCGCGATGCATTTTAAACAGCTGGAAAGGCACGTTAGGTATCGGGTAACCTGAATGCAGTCAGTCTCCGGGTATCTCGCCAACTGTCTCCACTTTTTGCTTCGAGTGGCCTGAATATGTCCGCGTTGTAGGACAGCATGCAGCTTGAGGCCTACTACGGACCGAAAGCAGGCCGCTCCCAGAGAATGATGAGAAACTAACCTACCCAGTTCAATGACAAAGCTCGTGCCTTATAGAGGCCGGCGGAAGAAAAACGCTGCCTTATGACGACCGATCGATTAATGCGCGCGATAACTTGCCTCATTTCTGGGCCGGCATATGTTATTTTAATGAGCCGGTCCGGTATTCTCGCCACGCGCGTTTTACGGTACTTAGTTATTCTTGAGGAAACACAATAAGACCATTTTTGTGCTAAACAATCGGCAACACCTGGGTGTTGCCAAGTGTGTTGCGTCAAGAATTCATAACTTTTTATTTTTTTTACGTAACAAAAGCAACTGAGATGGTTCTCGCTGGAGTGGGTTTTGTCAACACGAGGTAAAGGAATTATGTAAGAGATGCGCATACATTGTACTTTGTTTGTACCATATTGCTGAGAGATACATAGTGTATTATATAGCATAGGTTTGGGTTGAGTAAGAAGCGCTGCCTAAATTGTAGAACAGCCTCGTATAAGGAGAGCGCCAAACTTGACACGTGAGGGTGTTACCTAATAGCATATGGACACAACTTTCTTCATAAACAATTCTAGAATAATTAAAAACTTGACTGATGTATTTTTGGAATATTATGTAACATAAGTTTTTATCAAAAACCTAACTAAGCTCTACACATAATTTACTTTTGATTTATTTAATAGTAAATAATTTATTTATACAAAGGTATTATTCATAATGGTTTAGAACGGGATAACTGTGTTCATTATAAGAATTTGATCGAAAGGCCTCCATCGAAGGTCGTGATCAATTTTGGATCGCTCCGCTCGTGGAATGATAAGTGCATTGCTACTCGAATCATGCTATGACGTTCTAATTAAATCTCTCATACAATGTCTGTCTTGAAGTGCAAGAGCATTATCTATGTATCTTTTCTCGAAACTCTACATAGTATCTTTTAAGCTTCATTAATTGGGTTTGTGTTATAGGTACCAGATAAATGAAATTCTCACTACAAAATGTACATACCTATGTATAGGATACGAGTATATACATTTTTGTCCTTGGATTAATTACCGACAGGCAAACCCTAGCGTGTATGGTAAGCTATTGTGATAAAAATATATATTCTTGGTTATATAACCAAGAATCTTACCATATATAGTCTTGGTTATACCAGTGAACTGATGATGATTTTTATAGTTTGACTCATTACTCACATTGGACTCTAAACAATTTACGTAAAAAGTTTTTAGCGGTATACTTTTAATTTCTAAGAAATCTTTCTCAAAAGTATAAGAAGCTAGTGATATAGATATTTTAAATTTGTATTGCTGCGAAGATCTAGGTAATTATGAATTTTAATTTGTGTACAAAAATCTGTGGCTGAAACTTCGCAAACGAAATCTTGTTTCTAAGCAAGAGTTCGGTTAATTTATTCCATAATAGATAGATAGATGAATTCTTTATTTCCCATTAATTACATTAAATTATACACAAAGAAACTTATAACTAGTGCCGAAAATGGCGGCCTTATCGCTAAAAGCGATCTCTTCCAGGCAACCAGAGGAAGGTCAGTGATAAAAAATAGTCTCGTGTTAAAAATAGTTTTTCAACTTAAAAAATAGTTTTTCAACTTGAGTGTGTGTATTTGATATCCAAACGAGAACTAGAAAATGCCCTACAACCATGTAAACTACAAGTACGAGTATCTGTTGCAAACTCGCACCGCCTCGTTACCAGCCTAGGTAATAAATAATAGGTATTTCTCCAATAAGGTAAACTTTAATTAAGCTATTATCTTTAACATACGCTTGCATGCTCAAATAAGGATGCTGTAGTTAATAGTGGTACTTACACTTAGCGATGACGAGAGAGAGAGTGGCGAGGAGTATCGGGAGCTGTCGCCAGCCGAGCGCCCCCATCCATGCGGCTGCATTCACGACAGCCTGCAAACACGACCACCTTATCAGCACCGTTATACCTATATATGTATTTATTAAGGTCGTCTATTTGTGATTATTAAACACAAAGACGTTCCGAGGATTCGCACAAAGCGTTTTGCTTCGACCTTCATTGTGAGAACTGCGAAGCTTTGGAACTCTCTTTCTGAGTCTCTTTTTCCCGAGAAGTATAATTTGGAGGTTTTCAAATCTAGAGTAAATGGGTTCTTTCTAGGCAAGCGTCTAACATCTTAACATCTTAGACCACAGTTCAGCTTAACATCAGGCTAGCTGCGGTCAAAGGTAAGCCTATTCATCAATAAAAAAAGACGGGTTGTTGGGTTGACGATATCATCAAAGTCACAGGTCCTACCTGGACGAGGACTGCGCAAGATCGACCCTGGTGGCACATGCAGAGGGAGGCCTATACCCAGCAGTGTGATAAGAAGGGCTGTGGATGATGATGATGAAACACAAAGCTTACTGATGAACTATAATTGGCCTGCAAGGTATCTGTTTCCCCGAATAGAACCTCATCGTGATCATAATATTTACACGCGAACCTATCCACCGTAAAAAACAAACATGGATGATGGATTTAAAAATTATAAATAAAATTTATATTAAAAAATATAGGGACATCTCTCACACGGCTGGTTAACCCCATACTCAACCATTTCTAGTTTGTATTATGGTTGCTAGCACAACTGATGTACTACATATGTACTCGTATAAATCTATAAATACTCCATGCTACTAATATTATAAATGCGATAATTTGTGTGAAAGTGTGTATGTTTGTTACTTCTTCACGCTCAAACGAATGGACCGATTTTTATGAGATTCACATGAAGATAGGTTAGATTTTTGATTAACACATAGGCTACAGCCGTCAGCCAACAAATTTAGTTCATCACAAATGTTGCCAGTGGCGGGAATGAAATGGCCTTAGCTGACAGAGCTACAGGCGCTACGTATATTTATATAATTCCTTTAACTATGCTTAAACTTAAAACATACACAATAACATTAACTAACATTCGCCTTGATAAAAGTGTTAAGTCTAATGACAAGTATTTCGTAAGAATCTCTACAGTTGAGGAAGTTTGTACACAGATGCACAATGATGGTATCGACGTTAATAGCTTTTCAAAAAAAAAAGAAACTTGAGAGACAACGCTCACAGTTTAGCTGCGTTAATCACTTGATGGCTACCGGTTTATTATGTACTTAGCTACAGAACAATGGTAAGTGTGTATCTATAGACACCTGGTAATTTTGTATCATTATACGGTTTCCTGATCTCCTCCTATGCCTGTAGTTCCCATGAAACTCTTACCTGAGCTGTGGTGTCGCTGGATGATCGTACGCATACTAAATGATAATTAATTGACACTAAAAACGATTCACAATGGCGTAGTTCTGTGTAACCTGTACTTATATAAACAATTATTGATTATTTATTTGCGCATCTCCAAGTCGTGTCTGGGAATTATTTATCAGTTTCTTTTTGTTTCGTTAAGAACAAAGAAATATGGTAAAAAATTTACGTAGGTACTAAAATTACTTTTAAAAGTAGTTGGAAGAGATAGAAAAACATAGTACCCTAGTATTTCTGATAGATATTAAGTAAAATTTATGGTATTTTCATTGTTAATCTAAATTCGATTGTTTTTTCTATGTAATCATTATATGAAAAAGCTCTCGCCTGCAGTTCTTGTAAACATTCAAGACTTGAAAAGTAAGTTAAAGCAATAAGATTATCGTCATAGTTGTACGAGTTAGATTATTAATTACTATTATTATAACTAAACTACTATTTATCTCATCACTTGATAATTATATAAATAGTAGTTAGTTTTTAGTTGTACCTAGGTTTGTAATTAAGTTAGATTGTAAGTTTTTTTTATTATATAGTTACACCTCTTCACTTGATTACAGGGTATAAATAATATCGATAACTTGTGTATATGCTCAGCTATGGAAATATTTATTTCCACCGAAACGAGTAAAAAATCCAAATCAGCAGATAATATTTTCTTCATCCAAATACGTAGTTCACGGAACGACATCTCCTTATCGGCCACAAAACATAACAAAGACGGCGATAATAAAACCAGAACATGCCATTTTACGTGTACCGCATACAAAATGTCGCAAACATATTGTAGGTTTGGTACATTCCAGACAAGCTTCATAAAAATATCATAGGTACATAATGATTCACTGCCGAGGTATTTTTGTCTTAACTCTTATGGTAGAGCTATAAACATTTTCATGCTTAGTTGCGGTAGACCATGCAAATCATACCCATACCCGTAGGCTTTTTAAGTATGGTATTAAATTTACCACAGTCGTATTCAGAAATCTTGTAATATTTTTTTGACACATTTCACACACGGCTCGTTAACCCCATACTGAACCATTTCTAGTTCGTATTATGGTTGCTAACACAACTGATATATTACATATATACATACATATTTTATATAGATACCTATATTATAACACCCAGACCAACAGCCAACAAATTTAGTTCAACACAAAGATGTTGGCCGTGCTGGAAATCGAACCCGGAACCCTCTGATTGGCAGTCCGGCATGGTAACCATTACGCCAACGAGGTCGTCAATTAAAGTTGTAATGTTACGAAATCAGCCCTTCAGTAACCTTTCTGTGCCTTCCAGTGATTCCATCAAAACCTCGAGGCCAACTCCACCTATTAGTATGCAATCATGACAAGCGAATTCACATTCATTGCAATAAGCGAAAAACTCGCTGGCCTCCAGACAATGGCAATTTTCATATAATTACTCGACTCTGTTTTCTTTGCGAGGATTGGCAATAAAGCAATAATCGCCTTCTGTGCCAATGCAATTACAACTCCAGTTAACGAAAGCCGTTACTTTCTTCGTTTGCTCGTTATAATGTGGTGGTGGTGGTCCGCTTGTTTCGCTCAAGTTAACTTTTAATAAGTACGTCCTACGAATACTATAAGGCGAGCGCGTGTGTGCAGGATTGTATGTTTGTTATCACTTCTTCGCGAAATTAAGGCTTAAACGTTAAAAAAAAAATTGGTGTACAAAACTTTTTTCTTTATAAATAGGTCAGTGCTTGATCTTTATTTACATGATAGTAAGTGATATTGTGATCTACCGTGGAGCGCGCTTAAAATTGAAAATAGCTAAATTATAGTCACTGGGAACAGGGAATTCGGAAAGGAATTCCAAAGTTAGCGGTCCGGACAACAAAGGTAAAACGCTTAGTACATACTATAATGTATGTACCTCTACCGTAAACCGATGCCGCCTTAGCGTTCCCATGCTCGTCCGGTAGTGAATTTTAGACTCAGAACTAGCACGTAGGCTAATTTTAATCCAGAGTTAACCACGGGAAGTAACTGTTTTTTTTTATAATTTTCTTAATAAATAATGATTTGATTGTCAAAATTTTCTGATAGTCATGTTATTTTAGAAACAATTTTAACACACAAATTTTATTATTTATTAGAGGGCTTGTATCAATACAAAGTTTTAGCTCTTTTATAATATTGTTCTAGATCTACCTATATTAAATTTGTGATATTGTGTCTGCTGACCTGAACAACTCAGCAATACTGGCCTAATTCCACACTTGGGTGGATATTTAGAATCGAAAGTAAATTAATATCCTAAAGTTACAAGTGCAAAACAGTTATCGTATTTGTTAATGTCGAATCCTTAATTTGGTGGTAAATAGACCAAAATTATCTAGAATGCATTTGTAATTATTTTTTTAACTTAAATATTTTACCGATACTCAATACGTTGTTTTATATAATCGGACTATAAGACAATGAAAACCCTACTTATTTAAAAAGTGTCTTCAAGTGTTGCCTTACATAAATGGGGTGGTATAGAAGCTAATAAAAAGTCTTCTTCTTTTCTTTTTTTCAATGCCTGGTTTTAGCAAATAAGATTGTGTATTCTACGTAATTAACCGAGTGAGCAAGTTGTTATAAACATCTCTGGATAGCAAAACTAACAAGATAATTCTTTAACAGGGCCAATACAATCAATCATGCGGTTAGATCAAGTCATTTCCTCTCTAGAATCCACTGTGCGGAACGTTGACCTCACGAATGTATAACTTAGGTCACACATTGTTGCGATCAGGTAGGTCAAGTTCTACTTATTCATCATTGAGGTCATTGTCATACAAACGCAACAATTAAAATGTTATTAGTCCGCACCGCAACACAGGAGTACCGTTTCTTGTATCTTGGAATAATATTTTTTTATACATTTTACTTACTAGGTTTCACGTTTGCCCTATGCAATGCCTTGCCCATACAAGGTTTCACGTTTTAATGCCCTTAGAGAAATACTTGTAAGTAGTTGAAAACACTTGTTTGTATGTTTGTCATTATTATAATTTCATATTAACTAAAGATAAGTATTATATGATAGACTATCAATGGGTTTACTGTATAAAATATTGATAGGCCGTAATTTTTATATTGCTCACTACATATACATAATGTATATTATCCATTGATAACTAACCGCAAATCTCAAACACTTTAAAAATAGATTTAGTTACCGAAACAGAGACAGCAGAGCCTTTACAAAAATAGGCATTGTATCTCTGAGTAACAACAAACTTTTAGGAAAAATTTGGCTGACATCAAAGATAACATTAATATTAGCAAAAAAGCTTATAAGATAAAACGAACATTGATTATAAGGAAGAAAATAATGCCTGGAAAATGTCTGTTTCAACTTTTATCCGCTCTTACACAAATCACTCTTTAACTGTAAGATTTGTCAAAATATTACACGATATTATGAAATAGCCTGTAACAGGTTTCAGCCGCCAGTAGCACTGTTATGTAAATGACTCTCAGCTGACACTTTCTTTTGTTAGCTGCCGCAATTAGCACAAGAAATCGTATTTGAAACACTCAGACCGCGCCATGGAGACGAAATTAAGCATTTTTTGTAACAAGTTTTGGGTTAGTTGCCTACTCGATATCACAATAGTATTCACGATACACATTTACTTATTACTTATTAGTAATTTATATTAATTACTCTGAATTGTACGAGTGAAAGTTTAAAATATCTCAGCTACTTCTAAATGTTCAAACGGCTGAACTAGGTTAAATAAAGTTTGATTCCATTGAAGTTAAACTCAATCTGAGTAATATTTTAGAGTACAATTACAATAAATAAATGGAATCGAAATACTTAGATGGAAGAAGTATAATATTTTTGGATATGATTGCACCGTATCATAGTACAATATTCTTAAAATAAAAGTTCTAGAGGCAGATGTAGCTACAAGGTAGCAGTAAACATCCAACATTTCCAGATTCAGCTCCATAGAGCAGGATTTACTTTCACTTGAATGACGATATGACCTCGAAGAGTTCGGTTTGCTTCACCGTGATCCGATAAAACGTGAGAATTAAAGCAGTCGTACACCATCGCTTTTTCTGTACGCTCAGGGATGGAAAGAATTGATTCAAGCGCAGCAATGTCTAGAAAACGGAACAGGAAGAGTTTTAATCGAATGATACTCGTATAAGCCGATCATGTGAAGAAGTGAAAGCAAGCGACGCCTAAACCCTGTTACGCTGTGCACTTTGACACATTGATTTATAAAAACAACGACGTAACCTTTTTAAAATTAATAATGATTATCGTAACTGCAAAACCTTTTCTAGTTAATGAGGTGTTTGAGTTAAAATATTTTTCGTACTAGTTAACATTTAAAAGCCAAAATCAGTTCTGATGCCGCAATTTATGAGTAATCACTCGTCTCCAAAAAGAGGGGTATACTTTTTCGAGTGTGTGTATAAGTATTATTTGACTCGCTCACGACTGGATGGATTTGGATAGTTGATGTGTTTGTATAGTTGAAAGCATGTAATTGTAAAAATGACAAAGTGTACAGTAATTATATAATTTACAGGTTACTAAAAAACAAATTAAAGGATAAATTATATTTTTGTTCTAGTAATTATCTCTTATTTACAGTTCTTAGATATTTCAAAAAAATAAAAAAAAGTCACTGACTGGCTTATTTTTTTTCAAATTATGTACCTGCTTGTAATTTAGAACATTATAATATGTGGTTATTGAAGCCAGCGGTGCTTTACATACATTAAGGTTTACCGTACCAACATTGTTGGAAAGGTTATTGAAAATACCGAGATTAAAACGCGGATAAACTAAAAATCATTTTGGCTGCATATTAAGAGTTTATGAGGTGCTTCTTTGTTATTTGTAAAATCATAAACTATAATACATACTATTAATATGAATATGATATACTATGCCATTATAATTGTCATGTATTTAAAAGCAATCAATCTGGCATGTGTGTTCTAACAATGTTATTATCCACCATTTTATATTAAGGCAACACAAACAATGATACAGGTTTTCTCACAAGCGTGATATTAAAAAAAATATATATAAATCTTACAAATTATTGAAAAAAAAGAGTCAGGTAGATACGTAGGTTGCGTTACTAGTAAAATACTATAAATATCATTTCATTCTGAGGATAAAGAATCTACTAAATATATAGAACAAACTTATATTTCCGATAAGATACATATTATGATTACTTCGTATCGGCATAGGCAATGAATCGGCAGCTTGTTTAATTTATTATACTTACATATTGTGAAAAATACATCTTGTGAATAAACTTTAGTAAATTGATTGGCATTGCTTAAAAAAAGACATCCTCATTAGAAAAGACATCAACGCGCTTGGCTTTCTTTTATTTTTTTGCAGGCGCTTATAAATGTTACAAGCTAAAACAATCCATATTTTAAACTTCAATAACAGTAAAAAAAATATGTGAATATTTTGTTACCAACTAAAAGTTTTCTACTCTTATTTTGTGTGTCGAAATGTATGAAACACATAAAATAAAATAAAAACGTATTCGCGTAAAAACGTATTGACGTATTAATTTATTAAATGCTATCCGTATATATTTGCATAATGTAATCTCAAAACTGTGTGATACTCGTGACGTACGTGACTCGCACATATTTTTATTTTTTACACTACTCGTTACCTACATACCATTTGAAACATACATTTTACTGACTGACCGATGTGAATTTGTTGGAATTCAGAATGTTGTGTATTATCCTACGGCGGCCATTTTAGAACGATTTTTATGAAACTTAACTAAGTTTCATGAAATTGGGCCCCAACGCCCGAAAGTTATTTCTTGATCTGTCCAAACGGCTGGTGGACAGAACAAATGACCCTAGAGCTGGGGCTTACTTCGGCCAACGTATAAGTTTAGCGATCCAGAGACGTACTGCCGCCAGCATTTTAGGCACCTTACCCTCGGACACTGATTAAGGTTTAATCTACTATTCGTAAGGTATTTTTTTAAAATTAATGTGTGGTTTTTCTTTTCACGTAATTTTTTATTTTAGTGTAGTCGAAACACATAATAAAAACTAAATTAAAATCGGTTCAAACGTTCGGAAGGTACGAAGGCACAGAGACACATACACAAGCACGTCAAACTGCAAAGCATATAACATCGTGTTTGCTTTGGTGGTTTAAAACGTAAATACATAATTTGTGTAATTTAAGTATAATAAGAGTAAGGCAGCCTTATGGCATTTTATGTTCGAGGTAACCGGGTAGAAAGTTAGTGGTGAACCTCAGTCGAGAGCCGGTTTCGTAATGTTATCGAACATATAATCCAGATGTTCGTCTTGATAGACATTTTATATGGGTATGTACCAGTAATTTTCCACAAATTAATCTTAATATATATAAATCTCGTGTCACTATGCTTGTCCTCAATGGACTCCTAAACCACTTAACCGATTATAATAAAATTCGCACACCATGTGCAGTTCGATCCAACTTGAGAGATAGGATAGTTTAAATCTCATATATTTATTGCTAATTATTTTCTGTTATTATTTTACAGTCACAATTATCTGTTAACTCCAAATGATTCTAACAGATGTCGATACCTTTCGACTGGGTTGAGTAAGTAATCAATAGATGGCGCTGCTATGGTAAATCTACGAACGTGTCATAAAAGCTACACTATCTATTTTTCATACCCCTAAGTGAGGCAAAACAACGTTTGCCGGGTCAGCTAGTCTTATATATAAAATTTCCGTGACACAAAGTTATTTACCGTACTCCTCCGAAACGGCTTGACCGATTTTGTACCAAATTTTATATGCGCGTATTCAGTAGGTCTGAGAATCAGCTACTATCTATTTTCCATACCCCTAAGTGATAAGACAAAACATCGTTTGCCGAGTATTCTTAGATAATTCTAAGAATACTAAGACTAAGATACTGTATTTCCAGCAAATTATTATTGTATTCTTATATATTACTATTAGCTGTAAAAAAATTGGAATAAAAATATTAAAGTTGTACTTTGCAATACATACGAATAGCATCTTTGAACTAAATATAGAGATTTAAAACTTTATATGACTAATGTTGTTAACTCAAGGTTCACACAAAAACGAGAGGTTTATGTGTTTTTTTTATTACGTTATTTAATTAAACAACGGTATTGCCAAACATACTTTGCTCTGATAGTCCGTAACTTAAATCCATCCAAAGGTTGCGTTGCAGAAATCGTCTTAGGCGATAAGTCCGCCTAAAGTACTAAGCCTATAGTAACATTGTATTTGGTGTGCAATAAAGTTATATTGTATTGTATACTTTTCTATATTTTAATATTTCCTTTTGCAATTTACTTTAAATTACTTTAATAACTGCGGAAATTAATACAAATTTTGGTTTACATATTCACCATGTCAAACCCATTATGTGTTTAGATAATTATATTCATCGAATACTTGCCGCTACTACTAGGTTAGTAAAACCAAGCAGTTAATCTATAATTATGAAACAATAGAACCATTACGAATGATTAATTTTATTATTAGTTCTAGTGGATGTTATCTGTATTTATGTTCTATTATTATTATGGAAGCGTAATCATACTCATAAATATGTTTTCTTCCATCTAACCGTATATGTGTTTGGTGGTTAGTATCATAGACTAATAAATATAATAAGACGCTTAACCTCTTGTTGGAAATCGTACTACATGAATCATTCCGATACACATAGTTCTATCTATTTGTATTTTCTTGAAACGGCTACACTCGGATCACGCATTCTACTATCATATATATCACCATGCGACTGCAGCGCGTTGCGAAATTTGGCGGCAGCTAGGCTGCATGCTCGATTTGCAGCGCCATTTAGTTTTCATCGGTAATTATAGCAAATTTCAGCGCCACGCTTTATTGTATGGGAATCAGCAATCCTCTCTAGTATTCTGATCCCTGTTAATACGAGTATCTAATTTTAAGATATATGAGAGTGGTCTTCATGTGCAGGCTGTATTTTTTTACCAATGCTGATGAAATTGTGTTTTAATTTGTAACATATTTATAACGTTTTTTATTTAGACTTGGGTAGGGAAAGGAGGGGTAGGGGAAATCCTAAGCATGGGGAATAAAAAAATCGTTTACCGTTACCTCTTCTATGGTGTACTTTCGTAAACACTTATTGATATCTACATCACGTACCTAAAAGCAGTTTCGACATATCGGCATTCGACGAACGGTTTCATTGTATACTTTACGTTTAGATTATTTGAACATGCTATACCAAGTCGTACGTTCAATGTTATATTCATATATTTTCCAATATAATAGTTGGACAGATTTTAGTAAATACTATACAAAATAATATAAACATTTTAGGTACATACGATATGTATAGCAATGAATGTGTATTATTGACGATTATTATTATATTATTGACGACCTCGATGGCGTAAAGGTTACCATGCCGGACTGCCAAACAGATCAGAATCTAAAATCAGGTTCCGGGTTCGATTCCGGGCACGCCCAACATATTTGTGCTTAACTAAATTTGTTGGCCGTGGGTCTGGGTGTTAAATATGTGTATCTATATAAAATACGTATGTATGTATATGTAGTATATCAGCTGTGTTAGCTACCATAACACAAACTAGAAATGGTTCAGTATGTGGTTAACCAGCCGTGTGTGAAATGTGTCCTAATAATTATCATTATCTGCAACAAATTAATAGAATTATTTAGTTTCTCTTCACAAATAAGTATGAATTGAAAAATTTAGATCTAAAAGATAGCAAGAGTAAAAATTGAAAATCAGATTCAGTCAGTCAGTATTTTAATTCACTCCATCTTGGGCTAAATGCGCGTTTACCTTTACTGTTTAAAACAAAAAGAACAACAATAGATAAGCCCACACTTATGTTTACCTCCTTCGTGATTAATTTGTCTGAAAATAAACCAACTTGCACAATTGTTAGTACTTTTGACAGTTTTTCCTGTAAAATGGTATCAAATTAATCAATTATTGTATATACATACTTCAAGTAAGTAGCGCATGTGCATTGGTATGTGTAACCTGCTTTTTGACGCTGCTATTGTGTTACTTTAAGCAAGAAACCTGATCAATAGAGCCATTCTATTCAATATCACTAAAATCTACAATTACACACAGGTATTTAGACTAATAATAAGAGTATTTAGGTTTTGCTGTGTGAATGCCCTTGCCAAGTGAAGGGAAGGGTGCCTTCGGATCGATGAAAGGCTATTTATTATTTACTGTTACGAGTATGTGCGATACGGAAATATATATGCAATGGGCATTAATTACGTTGAACCATGCGGAAAAATTAAGAGAAAAATAGTTTTTACACATCTCCGCTAGATTGTAGATGTGTAAAAGCTATTTATCTCTTTATTTTTTTAGAGACCTAACTATAAATAACCTTAATTCAGTCAAAATACAATATGAAATATTACAAAAAATAATCGTAAAGAAATATTCGTCAAGTCGGAGTTCAACCCGCCCCTAATGGTATCCGGTACTTCCTGTGCCCATAATGTTGGTTGCATTACCGCGCTAGATAGCTATCCTTTGTACCAAGAAAAGCTCAAAACCTATATCGATACTAGCTGACCCGGCAAACGTTGTTTTGCCTCACTTAGGGGTATGAAAAATAGATAGTAGCCGATTCTCAGACCTACTGAATACGCATATAAAATTCGGTAAAAATCGGTCAAGCCGTTTCGGAGGAGTACGGTAAGTAATATTGTGACACGGAAATTTTATATATAAGATAACATTATTTATTACTTACTTCTAGATCTACTTATTTAATTGCAGATTGATTCATCGATAAATAATATCAGCTGACTACATAAATACATAAACGCTTTTTTAGATTCCAGCACTTCCGATTTAGAAAATGATAAGCTACTAAATATTAAAAGACTAAATATTCGTTAAAAAATGTGACGAATGCGGAAGATCCATCTGTCTGGAGTAGCCTCTAGCAAGCGATTGACCTATTTAGTTATTCAGCAATGACATTTTCCAATTAGCATCAATACTTAGTAGTTTTCATTGAGGCGTCGTAAATAGACTCTAGATGGCCGTGGTTAACTCGTTATGTAAGGATTTGTTGTGTTTTGTGTACATATAGATTATTAAAATCTAATTTTATATTATATAGATTCTGATTTCAAGTACATTAATTTGCCATGAACACTTCCTTTTCCTGCGGTATTTGCCCTAAGTGTAGCGCAAAAATACCGGTTTAATTATGATAATTTGAGATCCATTGCAAAAATATACCAATCACTTCCTATTTCTACGGCAAAGGAATGCGAGTAGTTTCGACTTTACAAAAGTAAGCTCAGTTTTAGTTTAGTTCATTTACAAAGACAACTTAACAATCAGTGTTTTGAATACAATTTCAAGGATTTTCTTAGTACTTACCATAAGTTAGTAAATTTGTAAGCATAAAATATTTTGTAGTACTTTAATTATAGTACGAGATCCCGCTGCAGGATTGGTGTGCTCATCGACTATTTGTTTAAAACCAAATTTTTATGTTTATTTATAGTTAAGAGAATATATATTTACTAGGGTGCCTATCAAAATTTGGCCGCTATTATTTTTTTTTTAATTATATATAATTTATTATTGGTAAAAAATTTCGTTTATTTATTATTTGAATAAAATAACGTCTACATCACAGCAATTAATATGAAGATTCGAAAAAATCACGGTTGCCGTTGCACACCTGGCCGCACTTCTTTGCAGCCTGGTGTAAACAGGTATGATTTCGATAAATTTATACGTTCATAACCTATTTTTATGAATGTCAAATTAAAGCTAATTTTTTTCTATTAATTATCATATAAAGTTGCTTAATTAAATCTGGCCGCAAATAAGGGTTGCTGGCTGTTAAAGATAATAAATATTTAAGGTAGAGTGAAAGAGAGTTAGCGCGTAACATCATTTGTCAGACGAGGACAGCAATTGCCGACTGTGCGACGCTTTTAAACCATTGCGCATGCGTCGAACGTTAGTGTTCTCAACCACCGGGGAAAAATAGAGACGACTTATAATAAATACTCCAAAAAATATGTAATTTTTTCAAAATGATAAATTTATAAATGCAACAAAAAATTAAACTCTGAATGATATCCAAAATCATTAGTAGAGTCAATTGTAAATAAAAGGTCATGATATTTACATTTTTTTTTTACGACGAAACAATAACATTAGCAAGCACTTTTTTTTCGTTACACAAAAAACACGACTTCATCTTTATCAATTCTATTTTACGTTAATTAATATAATAATTTTTAGATGCACAAATAAAATAACAATGTAAATATAAAACTTTGTTTATTACGAACTCGAAGAACCAGAAGCCGCGTAAAACAAAACACTGCCCCCGGCCCGCGTCATTTCCCACCCGCGTAATGTTGCTAGCTCAGGCATTATGTGTCCGTTTTTAGCGTAAAATTTGGGAGTCCAGGAGGTGAGATAATAATAGAATAAAAATTGTCCTAATCTATATTATAATTATGTACCTACCTAATTGTCTCAATAAATTGATAGATTTATTGAATAAAAGACGCTTTAGAAAAAAATACATTTAATTTCCTTTTTGCTGAGTAAGCTTTATATAATATTGTCTCTTAGAATTTGAACTTATTAACAAAAATTTAAATTTAGATAAATGATGAAATATTATGTCTAGGTATTTTTCATAGATATAAACATACTATTTAATAGGACTATTGGTTATGTACACACGGGCTGCACTGATGTGTTATACTTTCTTTTTTCAAGTCGGTTAATTTTTATTAAATTAATTATTAATATTCTACAATGAATAAAAGCCCTCAAGAGGTAATAAAAAGTAGGGTAAATCAAAACTCTTATACTGGCAACACTAACAAGATGGATGCCTCATTATCTATGACAATTGAAAACTGAGAAATTTATTCATTAATTAAAAAAGTTGATACTTAAATACGATACTTACCTACACGTGAAATGTGATCCCATCGGATCGGATCGGTCGCGCGTCAAACTACTCTATTTAAGAGTAGTTTTAGTAGCTTCAGTATTAGGCGCGCTCACGGTTTCTGGTTCTTTCTGTATTCTGAGCATTCGACGCATGCGCAATGGCTTAAAAGCGTCGCACAGTCGGCAATCGCTGTCCTCGTCTGACAAATGTTGTTACGCGCTAACTCTCTTGCACTCTACCTTAAATATTTATTATCTTTAACAGCCAGCAACCCTTATTTGCGGCCAGATTTAATTAAGCAACTTTATATGATAATTAATAGAAAAAAATTAGCTTTAATTTGACATATAATTCATAAAAATAGGTTATGGAACGTATAAATTTATCGAAATCATACCTGTTTACACCAGGCTGCAAAGAAGTGCGGCCAGGTGAGCAACGGCAACCGTGATTTTTTCGAATCTTCATATTAATTGCTGTGATGTAGACGTTATTTTATTTAAATAATAAATAAACGAAATTTTTTACCAATAATAAATTAAATATAATTAAAAAAAAAATAATAGCGGCCAAATTTTGATAGGCACCCTAGTAAATATATATTCTCTTAACTATAAATAAACATAAAAATTTGGTTTTAAACAAATAGTCGATGAGCACACCAATCCTGCAGTGGGATCTTAGGCTATTATGAACCTAAGTGGAGCTATTAAATCTATCTAAGATTTGAGCGGCTGTTGCCCTAGTGCCTCATGTCAAGCAACTGTTGCAAAATCTGAATGATTGAGATACTTGGAATTACACTAAATATTAGTAGTTATAAACTTAGCGTATAAGTTTAGATTATCTATGTCTATGAACAAGTTGTAAGAGAGCTAAGTACCTGTAAATACAAATTTACTGTTTTTCATGGATATACAAAGTTATTGTGAGAAAGTTTCGTTTTGGGAGAGACCAATAAATAAATATTAGGACACATTTCACACACGGCTGGTTAACCCCATTCTGAACCATTCCTAGTTTGTATTATGGTTGCTAACACAGCTGATATACTATACATACATATTTTTTTTACATTGATACCATATTTAACACCAAGACCAACAGCCAACAAATTTAGTTCGGCACAAAGATGTTGGCCGTGCCGGGAATCGAACCCGGAACCTTCTGATTGGCAGTTCGCCATGGTAATCATTACGCCAACGAGGTCGCCAGTAGGTCGCGTAACCACATAATCAGCGGCACTGTGGCCATAGGCGAGGCATGTCTAGACTGGAATTATTGACTTTTAGGAACTGCTCCAGAACAAACCTTGAGGTGCTTAGCTACAGAATTTTAGCTTGATAGCTAATCAGGCGAGCAAAGGCTCTACCATCATGCAATTAAGTATATTCGACAGTAGACTCGGACTTAGTTTATTATGGCAATGAACTAAAACTGAGAGTACCTACACTCACTTAAGTTCCTGTGGTTCGTGAATCAGGTTTGAGTGTGCCGTGAGAACTAAGAAGCCTCGATTGTTTGGAATAGCCTCCAACTATATACTAAGTTCAGGTTAAAAGCTTTTATTTGTTGCCTTTCGCCGGCTGGTTTCTCTACCCTGGTTTCACGAATGTTTTCGAGTTTATTGGTCCCCAAAAACACATTTCCTTTAACGAATAATAATTGTATTTATTACACAATTTAATTAATTCATTGTTTTGTATTTGGTAATCCATATAAAATATTTAAAAAAAAATGGTTGCCTGTAAAGTCGGTTTTACGGGCGAAGATTTTACGTGACAACGTCTGCCGCGCGCGCAGCACGCGGCAGACGTTGTCATCATAGTTGAGTTGACCGATCATAGTTGAGTGGGAGAGAGACGCAAGGCATTCGGCGGGCCTCTCTCTCGTTCGGTGACTCATCGTAACGTTACCGGGCGTTACACTTTTTCATAAGTGACTCCCAGCCGCAACCTAATTTAAGACGTTGTCACGTCAAAATGTAGGAAAGCCTCGGCACCATCGTAGTGGACATGTAGCATTTTAAATTTATCATAATGTATGTATATCATCAGTTAAACCCTTTCATTCTCAATTTGCGACAGCGGCCATTTTAGAACGATTTTCATAAAACTTAACTAGGTACACTCGACTAAAACACTTTGGGACCGTGGGGCCCCTGCGCCCGAAGTTATTTATTGATCTGTCCAAACGGCTGGTGGACAGAACCAATGACCCAAGAGCTGGCGCTTACCTCGACCAACGTATAAGTTTCGCGATCCAGCAAGGTAATGCCACCAGCATTTTAGGCACCTTAACCACGGATACTGATTTAGGTTTAATCTATTATTTGTAAAGTATTTTTTAATTTTTTATTATTGTGTGTTTTTTTCTTTAATGTAATTTTTAATTTTAGTGTAGTCGAAACACTTTTAAAATAAAAACTAAATTAAAATTAGCTCATCCGTTTGGAAGCTACGATGTCACAGAGACACACACACAAGAACGTCAAATTTATATATATCATCGTTTTTGCTTTGGTGGTTTAAAACGTAAATACACAATTTGTGTAATTTAAGTATAATAAGAGCGAGGAAGCCTTATGGCATTTTATGTTCGAGGTAACCGGGTAGAAAGTTAGTGGTGAACCTCAGTCGAGAGCCGGTTTCGTAATGTTATCGAACATAATCCAGATGTTCGTCTTGATAGACAGTATAAATGGGTAATAAATAATAGTTTAAAAAACTAAAAAAACACGCAATCTGGCTGTTTAAAGTGGGTCAAAATCGCGCCCAAAGAAGTCGGTTACAAACAAAAATACAAAAAAAATGGAATACTTAATTTTATCAATTTATTTTATTGTCATCGGTCCTCAATAAATCTACAAAGTTTGAACGAAATCTGGCCGTTTAAAGTGGGTCAAAATCACGCCCAAAGAAGTCGGTTACAAACAAACATCCAGGCGAAGCTAATAAAAAGCGTGTAAAAACGGGTAATTTGACACAAATTAATATAATCTTATATATAAACTTTCCGTGTCACAATGTTAGTTACCGTACTCCTCCAAAACGACTTGACCGATTTTTACCAAATTTTATATGCGTATTCAGTATGTCTGAGAATCGGCTACTACCTATTTTCCATACCTAAGTGATAAGGCATAAAATTGTTTTAAAAAACAAACAACCGACTTCAAAACACAACTAAAAAGGGAAAAATAATTTTAAGCCTACATCAAATCAAGAATATATAAGTAGAATCGAAGAGTTTATTTCATGTACTTATAAAAAACTATTTTAAATTTTTATGAATCCTGTAATCTTGGAGTCGGTGCCAGCAAAGAAAGACAATTGAAAATAGTTTTTTTTAACAAACATTAATTTGTTCTTCTTAGATGGCACCGACTTCAAGAAAACAGGATTAATAAAAATTTAAAATAGTTTTTTATAAGTACATGAAATAAACTCTTCGATTCTACTTATATATTCTTGATTTGATGTAGGCTTAAAATTATTTTTCCCTTTTTAGTTGTGTTTTGAAGTCGGTTGTTTGTTTTTTAAAACAATTTTATTTTTACATTTTTAGGGGTTAGTCATGATATTTTTTAAGTTTTAGTTATAGAGAGCCAAATAAACTTCACGATCAAAAAACCTCTGGCGTGTGCCAGGCAGGCAACGAATTGCGAGCAAATTGAGCTGTATGCTAGCGAAGCGAGCGCGAAAATTTTCACCGTATTTGTTCGAACCGTTTGAGCATAAAGAAGTCCAAAGCAGCACAAATTACATAATGTTTGTTGTGTCAAAACGTAATAAAACCAATCGCGAGCGAAGCGAGCCGGATGCGAGTGTAGCGAGCTATGCGCGAGCGAAGCGAGCGCGATAATTTTCACCGTATTTGTTCGAACCGTTTGAGCATAAAGAAGTCCAAAGCAGCACAAATTACATATGTTTGTTGTGTCAAAACGTATTAGGACCAAAGGCGAGCGGAGCGAGCTGGATGCGAGCGAAGCGAGCTATGCGCGAGCGAAACGAGCGCGAAAATTTTCACCGTATTTGTTCGAACCGTTTGAGCATAAAGAAGTCCAAAGCAGCACAAATTACATATGTTTGTTGTGTCAAAACGTACTAGAACCAAGGGCGAGCGAAGCGAGCTGGATGCGAGCGAAGCGAGCAATGCGCGAGCGAAGCGAGCGCGAAAATTTTCACCGTATTTGTTCAAACCATTTGAGCATGAAGAAGGCCAAAGCAGCACAAATTATATAATATTTGGAGTGTCATAAGCCCAAAACATCCTGGGGGAAAGTCGAACGAAGCGGGATAACTCCTAGCGAAGCGAGCCCGTAAATATTTTCCTTATCCGTTCGAGTGTCTAGTCTATTAATATATCAAATTTTACATGAGTGAAATCTGTATTGCCGTATGAGCGCGAGGAAGTAAAATAAGTAATCGAGTTATTTGGGCATCCCAAGGGAATAGCAATAACTTTTAAGATAAAAAGTAACCTTCGTGTTATACAAGGTCTAGTCTACCCCATATCAAATATAAGCGAAATCAGTGTGTCATGTGTTATTTGGTGCATCCCACAGGAACAGTAATTATTTTCGGGATAAAAAGTAGCCAATGTGTTAACACATAGTCTAACTTATCTTCATCTCAAATTTCATCAATATCAGTACAGCCGTTCGGGCGTGAAGAAGTTATAAAGATTTATGTGTTATTTGGTGCATCCCACGGGAACAGTAATTATATTCGGGATAAAAAGTAGCCTATGTGTTAACACATAGTCTTACCTATTTTCATCTTAAATTTCATGAATATCAGTACACCCGAACGAGCGTGAATCTCTCTTCGGGCGTAAACATAACCTAACTTTTTAGGTTTTCCTTTGATTTCCCTAGGAATCCATCATCAGATCCTATTTTGGTGACAATGGGACCAATTCAGAACCATACTCTTTCAATTAAAAAAATAATTTTGAGAATCAATCCACAAATGGCTGAGAAATCGGTGAACATACATAAAAAAAAGAAAGAAACATACAGTCGAATATATAACCTCCTCCTTTTTTGAAGTCGGTTAAAAACAACGTTTGCCGGGTCAGCTAGTTAATATCTAAGAATACTAAGACTAAGATACTGTATTTCCAGCAAATTATTATTGTATTCTTATGTATTACTAATATTAGCTCTAAAAAAATTGGGATAAAAATATTAAAGTTGTATTCTGCAATACATACGAATAGCATCTTTGAACTAAGTATAGAGATTTAAAACTTTATATGACTAATGTTGTTAACTCAAGGTTCACACAAAAACGAGAGATTTAAGTGTTTTTTTTTATTACGTTATTTAATTAAACAACGGTACTGCCAAACATAATTTGCTCTGCTTGTCCTTAACTTAAATCCATCCAAAGGTTGCGTGGCAGAAATCGTCTTAGGCGATAAGGCCGCCTAATGTACTACCTCTGGTTTTTTTTTCATGTATTGTAACATTGTTTTTGGTGTGCAATAAAGTTAGATTGTATTGTATTGTATACTTTTCTATATTTTAATATTTCCTTTTGCAATTTACTTTGAATTACCTACTTTAATGACTGCGGAAATGAATACAAATTTTGGTTTTACATATTCACCATGTCAAACCCATTATGTGTTTAGATAATTATATTCATCGAATACTTGTCGCTACTACTAGGTTAGTATAACCAAGCAGTTAATCTATAATTATGAAACAATAGAACCATTACGAATGATTAATTTTATTATTAGTTCTGGTGGATGTAATCTGTATTTACGTTCTATAATTATTATGGAAGCGTAATCATCCTCATAAATATGTTTTCTTTCATCTAACCGTATTTTTGTTTGATGGTTAGTACCAAAGACTAATAAATATAATACGACGCTCAAACTCTTGTTGAAAATCGTACTACATGAATCATTCGATCGATACACATAGTTCTATCTATTTGTATTTTCTTGAAACGGCTTCACTCGAGTCACGCAATCTACTATCGTATATATCACTATGCGACTGCAGCGCTTTGCGGAATTTGGTGGCAGCTAGGCTGCGCGCTCGATTTGCAGCGCCATCTAGATTTCATCGGTAATTATAGAAAACTAGCTGACCCGGCAAACGTTGTTTTGCCTCACTTAGGGGTACAGCGCCACCTATTGATTACTTACTCAACCCAGTCGAAAGGTATCGACATCTGTTAGAATCATTTGGAGTTAACTGATAATTGTGACTGTCAAATAATAACAGACAATAATTAGCAATAAATTAAAATTGCGACTATAATTTGAGATTTAAAGTATCCTATCTCTCAAGGTGGATCGAACTGCATATGGTGTGCGAATTTTATTATAATCGGTTAAGTGGTTTCGGAGTCCATTGAGGACAAACATTGTGACACGAGATTTATATATATTAAGATTTCCGCGCCACGCTTTCTTGTATGGGAATCAGAATTGTCTCTAGTATTCTGATCCCTGTTAATACGAGTATATAAGATACATTTATGAGAGTGGTCTTCATGTGCAGGCTGTAATTTTAACCAATGCTGATGAAATTGTGTCTTTTTGAAACATATTTATTTTGTTTTTGATTTAGACTTGGGTAGGGAAAGGAGGGGTAGGGAAAATCCTAAGCATGGGGAAGCTTACTAAAAATCGTTTACCGTTACCTCTTCTATGGTGTACTTTCGTAAACACTTATTGCTACCTACATCACGTACCTAAAATCAGTTTCGACATATTGGTATTCGACGAACGGTTTCATTGTATTCAGCTTTACGTTTAGATTATTTGAACATGCTATACCAAGTCGTATGTTCAATGTTATATTCATATATTTTACAATATAGATGTTGGACAGATTTTGGTAAATACTATACAAAATAATTATAAACATTTTAGGTACATAAGATATGTAGAGCAATGAATGTGTATTATTGACGATTATTATTATATTATTGACGACCTCGATGGCGTAAAGGTTACCATGCCGGACTGCCAAACAGATCAGAATTTAGATTCAGGTTCCGGGTTCGATTCCGGGAACGGCCAACATATTTGTGCTTAACTAAATTTGTTGGCTGTGGGTCTGGGTGTTAAATATGTGTATCTATATAAAATACGTATGTATGTATATGTAGTATATCAGCTGTGTTAGCTACCATAACACAAACTAGAAATGGTTCAGTATGTGGTTAACCAGCCGTGTGTGAAATGTGTCCTAATAATTATCATTATCTGCAACAAATTAATAGAATTATTTAGTTTCTCTTCACAAATAAGTATTAATTGAAAAATTTAGATCTAAAAGATAGCAAGAGTAAAAATTAAAAGTCAGATTCAGTCAGTCAGTATTTTAATTCACTCCATCTTGGGCTAAATGCGCTTTTACCTCTACTGTTTAGAACAAAAAGAACAACAATAGATAAGCCCACACATTTGTTTACTTCGCTCGTGAATAATTTGTCTGAAAATAAACCTACTTGTACAAACAATTGTTAGTACTTTTGACAGTTTTTCCTGTAAAATGGTATCAAATTAATCACTTATTGTCTAACTTCAAGTAAGTATCGCATCAAAAAAGCGAGTACGGTTCGGAGGTGATATTGTCTGCTTTTCCATCAGACGGCCCCTGGTTCGATCCCAGCTCTCACCAATGACTTGTTTTTCAACTTATGTGTGGATTTGCACTCGCTTTACGGTGAAGAAAAAACATCGTGAGGAATCAGGCATGTTTGAGGACCACAATATCCAAAGACGTTTGTCATCCGCCAACCCGCACTTGGCCAGCGTGGTGGATTATGGCCTATATCTCTCTCCTCGTGAGAGAAGGCTCCGAGTCCCAGGAGTGGGAACGTATAGTGGGCTGCTTATGCTAAGTAGCGCATGTGCATTGGTATGTGTAACCTGCTTTTTGACGCTGTTATTGTGTTACTTTAAGCAAGAAACCTGATCAATAGAGCCATTCTATTCAATATCTCTAAAATCTACACAGGTATTTAGACTAATAATAAGAGTATTTAGGTTTTGCTGTGTGAATGCCCTTGCCAAGTGAAGGGAAAGGTGCCTTCGGATCGATGAAAGGCTATTTATTATTTACTGTTACGAGTATGTACGATACGGAAATATATATGCAATGGACATTAATTACGTTGAACCATGCGGAAAAATTAAGAGAAAAATTGTTTTTACATATCTCCGCTAGATTGTAGATGTGTAAAAATTATTTTTCTCTTTATTTTTTTAGAGACCTAACTATAAATAACCTTAATTCAGTCAAAATACAATATGAAATATTACAAAAAATAATGGTAAAGAAATATTCGTCAAGTCGGAGTTCAACCCGCCCCTAATGGTATCCGGTACTTCCTGTGCCCATAATGTTGGTTGCATTACCGCGCCAGATAGCTATCCTTTGCACCAAGAAAAGCTCAAAACCTATAGCTGACCCGGCAAACGTTGTTTTGCCTCACTTAGGGGTATGAAAAATAGATAGTAGCCGATTCTCAGACCTACTGAATACGCATATAAAATTTGGTAAAAATCGGTCAAGCCGTTTCGGAGGAGTACGGTAGCTAATATTGTGACACGGATATATAAGATAACATTATTTATAACTTACTTCTAGATCTACTTATTTAATTGCAGATTGATTCATCGATAAATAATATCAGCTGACTACATAAATACATAAACGCTTTTTTAGATTCCAGCACTTCCGATTTAGAAAATGATAAGCTACTAAATATTAAAAGTGTTCCGCGTTACTAAATATTCGTTAAAAAATGTGACGAACGCGGAAGATCCATCTGTCTGTAGTAGCCTCTAGCAAGCGATTGACCTATTTAGTTATTCAGCAATGACATTTTCCAATTAGCATCAATACTTAGTAGTTTTCATTGAGACGTCGTAATAAGACTCTAGATGGCCGTGGTAAACCCGTTATGTAAGGATTTGTTGTGTTTTGTGTACATATAGATTATTAATTCTGATTTCAAGTACATTAATTTGCCATGAACACTTCCTTTTCCTGCGGTATTTGCCCTAAGTGTAGCGCAAAAATACCGGTTTAATTATGATAATTTGAGATCCATTGCAAAAATATACCAATCACTTCCTATTTCTACGGCAAAGGCATGCGAGTAGTTTCGACTTTACAAAAGTAAGCTCAGTTTTAGTTTTGTTCATTTACAAAGATAACTTAACAATCTGTGTTTTGAATACAATTTCAAGGATTTTCTTAGTACTTACCATAGGTTAGTAAATTAGGAAGCATAAAATATTTTGTAGTACCTCAATTATGAGCCTAAGTGGAGCTATTAAATCTATCTAAGATTTGAGCGGCTGTTGCCCTAGTGCCTCATGTCAAGCAACTATTGCAAAATCTGAATGAATTGAGATTTCGCAAAACTAAGAAATACACTAAATGTTAGTACAGTCTAAACTCCATGTAACGTCACTCGATTTAACGACAAACTCTCTAAAGCGACGAAATCAATTGGTTTTAGTTGCTTTAGCTTGTATTCCATACAATGATACGTTCTTTCCATTTAACGACCACTTTATATAACGCTATAAAATGCACAGTCTCCTAAGTGTCGTTATATAGAGTTTACCATGTAGTTAAAAACTTAGCGTATAAGTTTAGATTATCTAAGTCTATGAACAAGTTGTAAGAGAGCTAAGTAACTTGTACCTACAAATTTTCTGTTTTTCATGGATGTACAAAGTTATTGTGAGAAAGTTTTGTTTTGGGAGAGACCAATAGGTCGCGTAACCACAGAATCAGTGGCACTGTGGCCATAGGCGAGGCATGCCTAGACAGAACATACATCTCCAGAACACACCTTGAGATGCTTCGCTACTAATTTTCAACTAGACAGCAAATCAGGCGGGCATTAGAAAAAGCTCTACCACCTTGCAATTAAGTATATTCGACAGTAGACTCGGACTTAGTTTATTATGGTAATGAACTAAAACTGAGAGTACCTACACTCACTTATGTTTCTGTGGTTCGTGAATCAGGTTTGAGTGTGCCGTGAGAACTAAGAAGCCTCGATTATTTGGAATAGCCACCAACCATATACTAAGTTCAGGTTAAAAGCTTTTATTTGTTGCCTTTCGCCGGCTGGTTTCTCTACCCTGGTTTCACGAATATTTTCGAGTTTATTGGTTAAAACCCCTCAAAAACTCATTTCCTTATAACGACAAATAATTGTATTAATTACACAATTTAATTAATTCATTGCTTTGTATTTGGTAAGTCACATAAAATATTAAAAAAAAAATGTTATTTTGATAATGATATATTGTGAAATAAATTGATTTGTGAAATTTTGTAACTGTAAAAATATTGGAAATATCGATAAAAATATAAATATAAGAGTATATGATCTAAAAATAAGAAGTAACTTATGAGAATGTATAGGTTGTTAATGTGACATTGAAGTAAGTAAAAAGCAAATAAATAGGATTTCACGTTTAAACATTGTAGTACAGGAACTATTCTAAGTACTCGTAAGATTTGAAGAAACGAGTTTGAAGTTACAATGTTGATGCTATAGACCGCCAAAATTTGTATTAAGTTGAGCAGTTTACATAACATGTTTGGTAGGAAACTGCAAGTTTCACTTAATAACTACCATTTAACATGAAAAAGTTTTCTATGCTCTAGTAAGTAACTATTAAATCTTCATAATCTACAGTTTTGTCAATAATATTCAGCCACGAGCGCAGATGCAATAACCCAGAGATTTTCGAACTACCAAAATCTTTACAATAACTATTAGACGTTACATGAAATAATATCTCGTAGACGCAAAGAGGCCAATGATGATGATTGCTTATTTGCATTTATGTAAATAACAGAACTATGAGTAAAATCATATCATAGAGTCGTAACGTTTTTACAAAAGCAAAGCAAAATTGTAAAAGTATATTTTTCTTGAAAAGTTTTGAAGTAAAGCGAGAATAACACTTTCATGCTTATCATCAATCAGAGCAAGGTCTTTTGCACGTTGCTTATGTCTCGTTCAACGACTATAATATGGTCTTTGTGGATGTAATTGGTATTTTATTCGCGGTTATCATATGATTATTTTTATCTAGCAGATATATTATATATTGTTTTTATGATAGTACGAATAGTGCATACTCTATGCAATATCCCTTAGAAACTGGGCAGGAACAGAAACTATTATATATTTACCAGGGTTCCTGAGTTTAATGTATGGGTGTAATATGATAAAAAACAAAAGACGGCAATAAATATCATATTAGTAAAGTTTCTATAAAAATACTCACCTTACAGTTATTCCAAACGCCACTGGTTCGCAATTCGAAAAACGCTGTTTTATTCGCAGCACACTGGCAACAAGTTTAATCCAACTTTCTAACTATCAACACAGCACTGAACGCCCGAGACGCGACGGTTTCTCACGAAATTCCAATTTCGATATCCTATAATTTCAATCACTGATTAGTGGGACCGTGAATCGGTTTCGCGTGGCTCAACGGTTGACAAAGAAAGATACAGGGACATGCGCGTTTTCCGGCGGCGAGACGCAGACTGCGCGCGCGCAACGGTCCAAGAGAAACTCAGCAGAGAAAAGTGCCGTACCCCAACCACGGCGGTTACATCAATGTTGACGGTTCTATAGAGACGGTTTTTGCTAATCCACAAATGAGAGGTAGGTGGTTATCTCAAGAGTCTCACTTCCTTTTTCCGGATTTGCAAAACATATTTTTAAACTGGAAAGAAGATTTGTATATTGTAAAATTTAGACCCCAGGCTTATTTTTTCACACTGTACAATTAGTGATCGTGGATAGACAACTGAATTTATTATCTATACCAAGTAATAACAACATTTTTAGTTTTTGCTATGCTTTTTAAATAGAATTCTTAAGTTGTGTTTAAATTTATTTTTATCATTACTTCTAGTTATGGCAATAAAGCACCAATATTATAAATAGGAAAAGTTTGATTTTTTCTTTCTTTGTTTGACGCGAATAGGCTCTGAAACTACTGGACCGATTTGAAAAATCATCGCTGGGAAGCTACATGATCCCTGAGTAAAATAGGATATATTTTGTTTTTCTTTGCAACTTAGATTATTTTATAAACCCGTACGAAGTTTATAATAGTTTTACAATAATCATTTTGAAATGTATTTTTATATAACTGGGTGAAACCTGCGGATGTCAAAAACAAACAGTACAACAAATAACAAAGCAAGTACAAAATATATCTCTAAACATTTTATTGGATATGTTTGTAATCACTGTAATTTCCGAGTGATTTACTGCTTGTTGCTCATTTTGCAGCATGACGCTAACTTCCTTTTCAAAGCAGCTGACCTCATGTCATCTCGGTTTTATTGAAATTCGAGGTCAAGAGCGAAGAAATCATCAACCAGTAAATTACTTATTGAAATATGTGCTGGAAATAAAATAAGTAATATGATGAAAATGCAACATTAATTGTTTAAGGGACTTCAAAAAAGAAAGAGGTTCCTTTATAAAAATAAAATTCAAATGCATTTCACAAAATAAAAAGTAACTCTATTTTTAATTTGATATGGAGAAACAGGAAGAAGTTTAGGAGAAAAGTTAAAGTTCTTAATTCGTCTATTTAAATTTTTCATAGGCCCTGATACGCCTGGACCGATATTTTTAGACGAACTCCCCTATTGGCCCCACTTGCACCATGCCAGTATCTGATAATGAAATCCAATAATATCAGGTTAAGCACAGAAACATCCATTGATTTTCCATCAAGTGAAGTTTTTAGGCTATTTAACATCTCTTTGCCCAGAAATCCCCATTTATCTCTAATAATGTTTGTAATGAGGATAATCGAAGGCTGATCTTAAATTTTATAGGAATAATGTGTTTCATGAATACAATTCCAAAAAATTCAATGGTATGTTAACCCTAACTTAAACTGTAGAGATTAGTATATAATAGTATTGATTTTTCGTGTTTTTTATTTTTGTCCAAGAGTTTGAATATAATATGTTTATAAATAAAAAATAATGTTTATAAATAGATTTTTTCAGTACTTTAATTGTACTTTTTTGTTAATAATGAACTCTATGTGATTCTTTTTTTGTCTGGTACTGAGCTCATAAACTAACTCTGGCTTGACTGCGTATAATCAATACAACACCAATAACATGAAGCCTCTCTCCGTGTCTGTCTGTGTTTTCACTCCTATTTTTAACCGACTTCATTGCAATAGATTTTAAAGCAGTTTAAAAGCGTTTTAATTACATAATTTTAATAAATTTACAAACGCCCTAATTCAGTTTACGCAGATTTTAATATAAATAAATAAACTTTATCGGGTTTTTTTTCGATTGCGAGCGAACCCGATGCGGGTGTATAAAAATAATATCGCTAATGTATAATAAAACATACTCTGTTTGGATAAAACATTTGCAAGTATGGTAACGTAATCACAGCTGCAATCATCTAACGTAAGTCTATGAAATTGCCTTCATAATAAATTAATGTACTTGGTTTGTAGAGCGGTTCAAAGTAGGTTTATATGGCAGCCCATTTGTTGCAATTAGACTTCTTGATCTTAATGAAAAAAGTGGTGAACCTAATACCATTATTATTGTGTTCATTCATTCAATATTTAAGAGCTGGGCTCTTGTCTGTGTAGTTTTTTCCAGGTAGTTCTGTCTTCGGCCAAATCCTTGACCTCCCTATACGACATGACTTTCGCCTTCTCCTTAATTTGGTCTAAATATGATAAGGCGATGCTCCAGATGTATGTTTTATTTAGATGTATTATTATGTAGCATGTTTAATTTATACGACGACATACGACAAAATAAGGAATAAGCACATTAGAGTAAGTTTGAAAGTAGCGCCAGTGAGCGAGAAATTAAAGAGTGGTAGGTTAGCGTGGTATGGGCATGTGATGCGTAGAGAGGAGATGCGTGTTACTAGAAGATGTATGGAAATTGTAGTACAAGGAAAAAACGTAAGGGGCAAACAGAAGAAGACACGGATGAAGTGTGTGGATGAGGACATGAGAGAGAAAGGAGTGAGTGAAGAGATGACGGCTGATAGAGGAGAGTGGAAGAGGAAAATTTGCTGTGCCGACCCCACCTAGTGGAATAAGGCAAGGAAGAAGTAGATGTTTAATTTATAATATATAATAAAATCGGGTAACAAAAAAAAAGGATTTGATACGTCACGATAAACATAGGTATGGCCTAAGGTTGCGTTTAATTAGTACAACTGATAAACAACAACCATAACACTGTGTCACACCAGTTTCGATTTTAAGCTGACAGAAATAAAGATTTGTCAATGTGCATGTCCTCTCTCACCACATCTAGTTTACTGCATTACAACTAGTTCGTTTAATAAATGAATGCTATGCGAATTTTAACTTTAGCATAAGCAGCCCACTTTACGTTCCCACTGCTGAGACTCGGGGCCTTCCCTTACGAAGAGAGAGATATAGGCCATAATCCACCACACTGACATACGTCTTCGGATATTGTGGTCCTCAAACATCCTGGTTTCCTCACGTAGCAATATTGGATGTCTAGGATCCAATCTGGACTAAATATACACAGTTTGTCGCCGATCGCACAGAGAGAGAAGCAGCGGAATACAGAAGACTGTAGATGATGATAATGATGATTAACGCAGATTATCACATAGTAAGTACATCGCAAATAGTGAGTGAGTGTAGAAATATATCTAGGTGCTTCGATGTCCTAGTTTTAATCACGTATGTGTCAAGTGATTCAATTAATGAATAAAACAAAACAGGCGAGAAATAATTAATCCTTACGAAACCTATTTACGGTCATTGCATTTGCATTGCATCGGAACATGTTTTGCAACGTAACGGCTATCGATAGATTGTGGAGTAATCGTTGGCAGAATCTACTAGAAAATAATAATAAACTAAATGTTCTTTACGAACGATTATTCTGTCCACGCTTCATTTATCACGGAATGGCCCAGTATAGTTAACTCACCCACAGACATATTTCATACCAATTTACTTTTGCGGGTTTCTTTTTCTGCTACTTATGTATATGATGGCACCGCAATCGCGCATATACGCGGCGATCTCTATATAATTTAGGAGTTCATATAATAAATATTAAAATAAATATTTTTAATTTTCATATATTTTTTGTCATAAGGTAAGGGGCATAGATTTGAGGCATTTTGTACTGGGCCGTACATTCACTATGATTTTTTGAGTGGTATACATTCAGATGCATATTAATTTATTGTCAAACTGTACAGATACATAGGCTCATTGATAGATATTAACAGTTTTGTTCTTTTCGAAAATACAATATTTCTCATGAAATAAATTTACTAACTAAAAATATTTTCAAAATGATAATTTCATTAATTAATTAATTAGGTAAATCTCATTTAAAATGAATATTATCAAAGTTACATAATTATGTCAAATTTTATCATTGCAAAAATATTTTCAAACTATCCATTTAGGTGTCAAAAAATCATACAAATTTATTTCTAAGGATATACATAAGTTATTTCTTTGTTTATAAATAATTATTATACGTTAAGCAATAAGTATTCAGGTTCCTTTGTATCACTTCGAAAATTCGAATGTTTAAAATTAGAATCCTATAGTTCAAATTTCAAATTCAAAATTTAGAATGCTATAGTTCTAATTTCAAACAGTGGAACCCCGAAGCTGCAGCTGCAGGCGGCGCGGCTGCAGCGTTGCGCAACAACTTTCACCGTCCCTAGAGCCAACACGCGAGCGCCTTCTACGCTCTACACTGAGCGCCTGAGCCGGCCACTCTGTACGCAGGAGACAGTGAATGAACTCGCCGAAAATGTGACGACGAAATTGAAAATTATTTAATTTTATCGTTTTAGCTATTCAGCGCGGTAATGCAGCGAGCGTGTCAGCACCTTTGCACCGGGGGCGAGCACGGGCGGGTTATTTGTTTTATTGTCAGTTTTTGATATGTGACATGTTATTTTTAATTGACTTTTATTGAATATATGATTTTAGTTTATAACAAATTTTAACGTTTCTAAATTAAAATGTTTAAGTTTTGTGTCTATGCGTGTGGATGAGCCGATATTCTAATTTATTTTACATGGTTAGAAAGGTAAATTAGTTGGGAGTGTATGCTATACTATGATGGAAATCGGTCGATGTCCGTTACCATAAATTGTAGTATCGATTTATATTTTATTATTACTAGCTGCGCTCCGCGGTGTTACCCACGTTGATATGGGACAAAAAGAAGTTAAACCGGGATAAAAGTAGCCTATGTGTTAATCCAAGTTCTAACCCTTCTTCCCATTTTACCTTTTATTTTATCAAAATTTTTTCACCCGTTTGAGCGCGAAGAAGTAACAAACATACACACTTACACACAACTATAACTAATTTTATGTATATAAAATTTCCATGTCACAATGTTAGTTACCGTACTCCTCCGAAACAGCTTGACCGATTTTTACCAAATTTTATAAGCGTATTCAGTAGGTCTGAGAATCGGTTACTATCTATTTTTCATACCCCTAAGTGATAAGGGTTAGGTTAGGTTGGTTGTATTTATTTCCTCCGATTCCTCCGAAAAATATTATAGTAGGTATGTATACTGTAAGTTAGTAAATAGTGTTCGTTTAGACCCCAATGTTGTGACGCAGCGGTTACGTTGTGGCTATCGATGTTTTGTGTATTTAGTCTGGAATGAGGAAGTCGAAAGGTTGGGTTACGCTTACACTCACGGACTTGGATAATACTCCAGTAGTACCTATTATCCAAGCATTGATGCTTGAATTACTGAATTATGCGCTGAAATTTCTTGGTTATTTATTAGTTGTGAATTATTGTCAGAATTATAAAAGATTTGTTAAATTTAAAATGTGCTATTTTTACTAGATAATCGGTGTATTTAGATGTTTAGGTACATTTAACGCGGTATGAATTAAAGTTTATTTCGAAAAATCATATTAAACCCAAAGTAAATGATGAGGTTACGTTTTTTCAGCTTTATTTTTAATCCAGTGTTAGATCGTTGGGGTTCCAAAATTGGATTAATAATTTTATTTCATGAAATTTAGTCGCTTTTAAATTTTAACACGGCGCGCTTCTGAGATTAATAAATAAATGAGAGCAAATTAGCTTTATTGTAGGTAATGATATTATCTAGAATAGTGAGAGCTTATAATTTAAATATTGTAAATTGATGTTTTTTTATGAATTAGTGTCGAGAAATACCTACTGCCGCGCTTCAGGCGCTGCACTCAAATATGTATAGCGCGACTGAACTCGGTACAACGTCGCCAAAACGCGCGGATCACCCGAATATCGGTATTTACGCCACTGGCAACTATCGCTACTGTCAGTGATTATAGTCACTGTTATTAGTGGTGATAGATACGAACGTGACAGCCTGCAGTCGTGGTACTTTTTAAAATATCTGTAACTATACTGAAAATGCAGAATATTGTTACCTAATTGAAGTCATCAAGACAATGAAAGTAAAAGGATGCGGTGACGTCAACCGGATTTCGGCCACCTCTTATAACGCAATAGCTTCCAATTTGCAGGCTCCGGTCTTGGTGCTCTTAGTACCTACGCATGTATTGTTGGAACCACCTACAAGATAATCTAATAAGTAATTTTTTAGGTATCCTGCGGGAAATATGCAGGAAATGCGTGTGACTCACACCATCCCATTTACGCAAGTTTATGATGTGCAAACATAGAACGTAAATAAACGAGTAAATCTATATAGATTAATCTATATAGATTAATCTATATAGATTTTCGTATCTAATATGCTCGAACTTATCCGAAACTCTGACATAATCACCAAATATTGTTTTGATAATATTTTTAGTTGTAAACTTGTTATATACTCGTGTAGTTTTTTATTGTAAAAAGAAACACGTATAAAATTAGAAATAAAAATTAACCAAATAACCGAGCCGGACTCCCGCACGAAGGTTCTGTACCACTATTATAAAAAAATTAAATGTCGTTACATGTCTTGTAACGCCATCTATAAATGAGTAGTGGAATTAAAAAGTGCACCATCTAGTGGTGAGTAGTATATTATTACAGCTTATGATAGATGTCGCTTTAAATCACTTTACGAATGTTTCTTTGTATTTTCTAAAAATAACACCAGAGTTCGTTCCAAGCGCTATATTTAGTTTTAGACATTTGACAAAAAAGATGGCAGCGATTGCCGATTGCTGTCCTTTGGATTTATTGCGAAAATGGCGCATTATGTGATTTATTCACATAAAAATATAATTTTAAGTGAAAAATTGTGTAGTGCTGCTTTGTGATGGTGTGTTATTTTACATGAATGACTGTGTACTCGTGTGTAAATTGGACTACTACTCTCTTGGATATTGGATTACACATAAAATAAAGGTATTTATACCTCCTACGCATGAATTGTTACATTTCTCACATGTTTTATAGGCAGAGTAATGTTCAGACTATCATTGTCCACAGCAAAGTTTGAGTTAAAGCCCGAATATTACATAAGAATGCTAAGATATTGGAAGTGTAGTCACTCGAAGATCTGGATGTGTTTGTTGGGCTTTTTTTGGAGCTTATATTCTAGTTTATAGTTCCTGGAAGAGTAGTACGTGTGCTAGATTTAGTATGTTAGTGGCCGGAGTGTATGTCGTGTATACAAACGATTTCCAGTTACTGCATGACATCAGCTTGCTCCACCGACTGGTGCTCTCTGGCTTTGCGTAAATCAGGTAGGATGCCGCTTCTACCCACTGGTCACAGTAGTGATTGCTTGTACATTAAATATTAAATGAAATTGTAAACAATGAAATCACGGTTCAAGTTCCTGGATCCCTGAAGAAACAACACAATTGTAAGGGTAGCCTGTTTTATCTTTTGACTTCTCTAGAAATCAGGGTTTCCAATAAGATTGAGAAGATAAGTTTGTATGCCACCATCATATAGAACATAAGTTTAATTGACAAACCTAAGCAGGATAATCAAATGTAGGTAAATAAATAAATAACCCCATTCAAAATTTCTTCAAAATCTTTATGAATTTCTGAAGTTTATTTATTGTACAAACAGTGTGGTTATCATATAAGTTCCTTCTTAAAAAAATGTAAACATGTAGCTCTACAAACCATATAACAAACTATTTTTTTTTATATTTTTTTGATAATGGTATATGTACTTACATGCGCAAGGTGACTCTCACTTGATAAATTATTAATTGAGTACTTTATACGAATTATATTTTTCTAGTTTGGTAATATGTATTTCTTTTATGAATTATATGTGTAGAGATTTTCCTAAGCTATTGATAGCTTTTATAGGCATTTTAATTTTTCTAGAATATATCATAGTCCCTTATTCAAATAACAGGATAATACTATCATACTTTGTCCTTGTAGACTTTGTATCACATAAATATGTTAATTGTGTACAGTAATATATTAAATGGCAATTTCCATATTTTATTTGATGATATAAACATTGAGTGAACGCAACATTATAGTCCTTATTTAATTAAAGTGAGTGGACATCAGCTTGATGCAAATATTATACAAATCAATGCCATGAAAGCGGATGGTGCATTTGCCAAATTCGACTTTGACAAATATTCTCTTATTTTTGCCTCTGGATAAAGTGCAGTCACTCGTAAAAATTCTAATAAGCAATAATATAATTTCTGTAAAAGTAAATACATATACATATTATGGCATCCTAGTAAAGTACAAAATTCTAATATTTTCCATTTTACATAATTTTACACAGAATATCAATCAGTAGCATGAGTAACACAACAATAATTAAGGTTTTGGGGTGCTCCCATTATAGTGTAAGAAAGTAATGATTGACACATGATGAATTATGTGTGACAATTTAGTAGGTAACTACTAATGATTTCGCTAGACAGCACATATGCTGTGAATATTCATTAACATCTGAAATATCTGATGTTTATAAATATTGGCACATGCTATTTATAAAATATTTATTTATTATGACTATGCAGTCAGGTAAAAAGTATGTAAAGTACAATTTCTTCACATACTTATTACCTGACTGCAAGAAAGGGTTATATTTTTCCAGTGTATGTTATACATATGAACCTCCTCCTCCTCTAGTCGGTAGCTCAGTGCTGAGCATCATGATGACCCCAACCCGCCACCTTATGGACAATGTGTCGCCAGTTATGTCGATCCGTGGCTTCATGCATGGCTACACTTGCTTTCGAGCCAGTGAGTTCAGCCACCTGATCGGACCATCTTGTTGGGCTTCGACCTCTGGATCTTGTTCTGACCATTTGGCAGTGACAATGAGCTTCTCCAGATTGTCCGCTGGTTTCTTAATTTGGCTTCAACTTTTGGATCGCTGCTACTACTTCGGATAATAGAATCTTGGGCTCCAGATTGTTTGCACCATCCCATGAACTCTCAGGTGGTATCGAGTTATTAATTATTAATTATACTGTATTCCCTCCATCTCTCAGCCACTTTCCCTACATCGCTTACTGCATTTCCTGCTCGATCTTCGATCACCCACAACTGAGCTTTTACTTGTCTTTTCACATAAACCATGAGCTTGTAAGTGATGGAGTGACATAGGGTACAGCAATTTTAAGTATTGCAGTATTTGCTTGTACACTGTAAACTCCATGTAACGTCACACGATTTAACAACAAACTCTAAAGTGTCGAAATCAATTGGCTTTAGTTGGTTTAGCTTGTATTCTATTCAATGATACATTCTCTCCATTTAACGACTATTCTCTATAACGCCATAAAATGCACAGTCCCTTCAGTGCCGTTATATAGAGTTTACACTGTATTTACATATTCATCTATATTTTTTTCTGGAAACAGCAAAGACTGAATAACATTAACATCTAGCGATGTGAAGTACACTAACCAAAGCTATTCAGAAGTTTACTAGAGATGTAAATAAAGAAAACACCCTATACTCTTATGCTAGATATACAAAATTATGGCCTCTGCTGCTCTACATTTTTCTCTACATAGTGTAGGCAACTTTTTCTTTAAAGTATTTAGTCTTTGACTATTGTATGGGAAAAACGAAAATATGAGATATGAGTATTTAGTCTTTGACTATTGTATGGGAAATTCGAAAATATGAGTTATGTAAATACTAATTAGTTACTGTTTCGTAGAATGTAAAAACAAATAATAATTCAAAATTTTAGAAACCCGTGACACATAAAATTCTGATTAAGTACTCGTAACAAATGTTTGCATGCATCAACAAAATCTCAACCCACCTTTCAAAATTGGAATGGTTTTTACCAAACACATTCAAATTTGTTTATTTTCCAGAAAAATATAATAAAAAAAAAAGATCAGAGACACACACAAACATATTACCCCAAATGCTTTTATACCGATTTCCGTTCCGTCTAGAGCCATGCTGAAAGCTCAGTGTTTTGTTTTATGTACCTAACTAGTTTCTTATTGGAACTTACTCTATACTCTACAACTTGTTTGCTTGGCGAATATCCAATGCAGCGTGCTTGTCAAATCGTCGGTAAAACATTCCTATTACTTTTCTTCAAACCAAATATAAATAACAAAAACCCACTCTTCGGGCATCAAGCAGTGCTTCTAGTTATAGGGTGTTTAGATTTTAGTAAAAGTAATCGAAAATATTACGACCAGGGGGATCCAAACCTGCGTCTTCCAACTCAGTGCGGATTCAGCACTATACAAAATCGTTCCAGTAAATATTCCATTCTACCTAAACATTCATGTTTTATTTATCCTGATATGTGCGTTGTATTAGGTGTGTTTTATTTTAATACGTAAATGATCAGTTTTAATACGATTTTTCCTGTTTCAAATTTTCCTTATGCAACCAACTTTGAAGGTCTGCATTTAGGATTTTAATATTTAGTTTGATATAACTAGCATTCAAGGCTTTTTCAATAGCCACTACATAAAACCTTACGCGATAACTTTCACATCTACATTTTAAATGGCGAGACAATACCAAAATCGCCAACATCCTATGATGTGTGATCAATTGATCATTAATCATTCCATAAGATACATTAGGTCGCCACAGGTAAAAACGTGTCCTAAACTATCACAACTCATATACACGTAGGTGATTTCCATTTGTCTACTCGTACTCGTACTTCTGCGAATTGCGATCAGCTGGATCCATCCTAACGCTCCCCGTGTTTTGATTTACGGCATTAGACCGAAGTGCTGTGTTGACTCAGAACTTAGGAATTATGCTTCTATTTTAGTGTAACACATTCAATGGTGCAAACTTTGGACTCTTTGCCAAATTATAAAGTTTACGACAAAAATATATTGCATAGAACTGCGTCATGTGCGCCTTGTTTATCGAGTTCATGGATGTTTGCCGTCTATAACTGCTGCTCTTTGCCAAACTAGCTTCGTTACTCCAACTTTGATTAAAGCATTCTATTGTGTACTCATCCTTTGTACAACACGTCTTTATACTCTCGAAGACTAGATCATACTGTCGTGTGACTTCTTTGTTGCGTAATTTCTTCGCAATCTATAATTGAAATCGTCCCTGACATTGGTCTTGTGTGCGCGCTGTCCAAACTCGCGGAACGATAAATTCAACCGTACCACCTATCTAAATATTTAGTTCTATTCTTATTTAAATCGTGTACTGATGATGAATTTCTTCATAGAGTTCCTGTTTCAGCTTCCCCGACAACAACTAAATGATTAAAGGTTTTTATACATACATTGATAAAAACTTCAATTGTCGCATTAGAGACAGGCTTTGTGTTTTTGTTGACGGAAAAAATGCGAACCCAACCAAATAGAAGTCATTGCACTCGTCTCCGGATACAAATCGCATACCCTCGGTGTTTGTTAATCAAATTCTGCATAAATTATGTCTTCAATATATGTATTGTAGGTAATACTGTACGTGACCTAATGTTTCTATAATACTGTTAATAATGTTTCTTAATTCCCGAACAAGGGACTGTATGTATTACTGCCCGGTGCTGCTGTACACAGCAGACGTTCATGAAATATGCTACGAGTATATGGCACTGAAGATTATGGTCATGTATCGAGCCGCATTGAGTATGTAGTTGGATCGTAGGCAAGTGCGAATAGTTGATTGGAGGTTATTCAACTGGTGCGTGGACAAAAATAGAGCGTTCGCTGCGTGGTCGGCGTCCGCGCTAGCCGCGTCCGCCCGATGACGGCGAGATGCCGCCCCGGGCCGCGGCCCGCAGCCGCCGTACTTCCGGGATACTCTCCGACTTGGCCTGCCGTCACTCGCTAGCTGGGGAACTTTGAGCGCCTAAAGGAACGATATTAGCTATATTTTTATCTTCGCCCGGTAAATTATTGCCGACTCGTGTGCACTACTAAATGTCAAAGGAACACTCATTTTCTTTATTGTAGATTTGATAGTGATCAATCGAAAGGTCGTCTCGGCAATAAGCTTTGTCTCTTGTCGTCTGGAATAATCGATGATTGTACTTTTTGTCGTCGTCATTGTGAGTCAGAATTTTGCTTTCGTGTTTGTTAGCAATGCTTTGCGAAACCGAACTTTCGGCAATAAAAACGAACGTGGGTCGAAGCGTGACGTCAAGATTTGATGTTAAGATTTATGCGTTGGGTTTATGTGATTGCGGCGCGCGGCGCTGGCTCGAGCCCGGTGCCGGTACCGGCCGGAGACGCTGCGGCTGCGGCGGCGAGGGTGCCGAGGGTAGGCGGGGGAGCGATATATTTATAGAGGCGCCGAGACGCCGGCCCCACATGTTAATTGGCTACTTGCGCCACATTTTTGTGGACGTGACCGTCCACTCTCACGGGCGTCAATGCCATCGGGACGGCCGCGGCTTTTCCGACACACAAACATTGACACCTATGTAACTGGCCTAGTTACTGTGGCGGTTAACAGCGGCAAGGACACCTCCGTTGGAACTCGCCCGACTTGCAACCTGGAAATAAATCACCATGACAATCCGATAACTACATAAAGATTTATCATTTGAACTATCTAGTCTCTGAAATAGTTACGTATAGTTAGTGCTGATTGACGGAAATAAAACCAACATCTGTCCATTTCTGATGAAGTCCCTCTGAAAATGTCTCTTAATAGTTCATACTTTATTATTGCTATCCTCAATGCTTTTAAATTTAGTGATAAATACAGCTCTTTTCAATCACTGCCAACCTTATTGATTCTAACTATGAATGATGACTAACATCGACATCGATAGTTCATTGATTTCGACTGCTAATTAGTATGAGGTACATGTTCTTTGATCTCAAATATGTTTGATTTGAAGCGAATAATTAGTTAGGATCAGATAATATTTAAACACGGATGACTAAATAATTTCTGGCCAAGATCTGAATTATAAAAAGAATGGAAATCTATAATTATTGAGTATTTCCAAGGTGGACGAAAATAGCAAAAATGACCGCGATGTGTAATGATGACTCAATGTCAAATACCTACTCTGCTTCACACTGAATTGTTTCTTATTCGCTAAGGAAAATAGGTAATTAAGCGAAGTGAACCATTTCATATTTTAAAATGGATATGTCGTATTAACTTTAACAACGGGAGTGTGAAAACTACTAAGTTAATTAATAATTTTGCTAATTACACAGGTGGGGCTCGTGAACTACCGTGTCAGTCGCTAGGAATTAATTTGTTAATCTATTAAGTATCCCTCGAAAATTGTACTGTTCACTAATTGAAATTACTCGTATAATCGTTGTCGTAGTCGTTGAAAAAGCCTCGTACGTAAAACATGATAACAATAGATTTTGTCACACGAAGCCGGCGTATTATAAAATTTTAATTTAGTAGCTGAGTTTGTCAAACTGGAATTCTAGGCCGGTCTCCACCCACTTGGTACTCGGACCAATTCTCGAGTCAGCTTCGAGAGTCCATTGGCTTGGAGCATGCCTCTCGATGCGACGAGCTGACATACGCTTGTGTGTCGTTCTGCCATTTAGGTCGAATCGAAACGCTCACTCAACGTCGCTCGGATGATTGAACTCTGTGCTGAAAAATTGATGCTCAAATAGACATTTAGGCATGAACTTTGATTGTATGTTTTTCTTACATCATTGGGTCCTAACGATGCTTTCGGTATCATATATAGGATATCGAAACGAATATGAATAACTAGTTTTACTGTTTCCTTCTTAAACATGTTCCAAGTCAACCGCTGTATGTATTTCACTTCTTAATTTACCTGTCGCACTTAACTGTCGGTCTCGTTAGTTAATCCCGAAGGGCAATTAAACCCAAAAGCGGCATACATTCCACTCGGGCGAGAAGTTATGTGAGCACAAGGAGAATGATTCCGGTAGAGTCAGCAGCCGCTACGTGTCCGGGTATTTTCGTCACCGGCTTATGTAGGTGGTTTTACGACATGCGTTTATCATGTTTTTTATACGAGTAAAATGCGTTCATACGGTAATGACTTTATTTTATACCGTAATCTCTATGACGCAGGGCTCCGTGCGAAATTCGAGAGGCCTCATACTAGGTAGGTAAAATTGATTAAGCTTCTTATTTCAGATACAAAATAAAGAGCCTTAAGGTAGTATACCACCATACGCTTGTCAACTCTCTCTATTTTTTTTTCTATGACTCATACTGATTAAACTATAGTAAATCATATTGTTTGAAATGACAAACTGTAACTAAAATGCGTGTTATTCGTACATCGCGAGTATCTTTCTACAAGAACCTTGTCGTTTACCATTAGGTTTCTCCCGAAGTTCATTGCATTAAATCCTTGTAACATTGTGTTTCGTAATAAACATTTAACGACGTGTATTTGATGGCGGAAATATCTACATCCGGTGTAGTAGTTTTCATTTTCGATTACACAAAAAAAATAGATACTCGTAACTCAGAAGTATTTTCGATATTCTAAGCAATTTTCACATCTTATGTACCTATTTTAGTTTTATCCACTCACTGATTCATATTGATTATGCGTGTTTGGACTGTTGAAAATACAATTGCAATGGTTTTTAGCGACAGCTTTTTCAACTTGATGGTGGTTGATAACCAAGCGAGCACTAAACAATGCTCTACCACCATGCTATCTATGGTTTTGTCAACGTTTTTTCTTCACGTAAAAGTGGAGCTCTCAAAGTGAAATGACCATATCTACACTTTTACTTCGCAAAGTATTCCTCTTTATATTAATCAACCACAACGGGCCCCTTAAGCGCATCAGTGCACCACTTTCTTATTCGGTCTAGTCTGCGAGTGGAAAGCAGACGATGCATCACACGTGCTCTGGCTGCATAATATAGTCAATGAGTCGTCGTGTCCAGCCACGGGACGGATGTTCCGCTCCGCAGGCCGCCCTGCTAACTATGCTGGCGCTCATTAGCATTCATAGTCTGGCAGCGCGAATTAATCACGAGCCCACTAGGTCCCTAGCCAGCAGACTCTCGCTGCCAACGTATAAACAAGCGTGGCAGATGCTTGTGACGCGTTATCTCGGTTTGGGTTCAGATTTGCCAGTGCGTTAATTGAGCGAGCCGTGTGCCGAATGCCGGTGTGACAGTGAGGTGTTTCCCAGCAACACATACTTACGTCTCGTCCTCTTGTCACCTGATTACATTCTTCATTTATGTCTTTTTTAGATCGATACCTGTATTTTAATTTGTAATTTTTTATGAACTACCTTATTAAGTCCGCAAAATACATTACAGTCCAATTTATTTATCCCAGTATGACTTAGAAGAAACCCAAATATTTTATCATGTTTTTGCATATTCAGAATAAAAATCAATTTAACAAATAGAAATTGAATACAACTAGTAGATTTATTTCAGAAAATGTAGTATTTGTTAGACAGAAAGCATTTTTCTATAACACACACAATCACTCAACATTTTCTAACCATACATATAGGAGCGCCTCTAAATTTGCATCCTGTACTGTCACCTACATTAGTAATACTCGTTTGACGTTTCTCGTTGTTTGTTCCAGGCACAATGGTGGTGGGCGAGAGTAAACGCACCGCCAACATCATGGACGGCATAGAGAACACCGGCGACGTGCGCATGCATGACCACCGGCTGCGACTCAAACAAAGGTTAGCTATAACTCGTATCATTGTAGCGCCTGTTGCTCGGCTAACTAAGGTGATCTGACGCGATCATTAAGGTTAAGCAACGGTGGATACAGAAAAACTTTAGATGGGTGACCATGCACAAAACTGTCGACTAAAAACCTGTATTTTATCTGGGCGCTACTGTTGCTCAGATGACACCTTAAATTGAAGGTCCTGGCTGTAAGTCTTAGTATATGTAGTCATAAGCCAAGTTTGAGACCTATGGGCGGCTTGAAGGCTAGACACCAAAACTCGGCCACGTAGCTCATAAGAAGAAAGAAGAAGATTCATATAAATAAAGAAAACGCTTAAAAGTTGATATCCTCTTGCTTACACAATGACTAATGAATGCGAGCAAGAGGCGAACCTTTAAATGTTACACAATAGTAAGGCTGCGAAACTGAAAATTTCTGAGAGGCTGTTTCAAGAGAGGCATCATCCTTTTAGAGTCTTGAAATCAAAAGTAATTAGGTTCCTTCTGTAGCCTACGAAAGGCGTGCTACTTCGTAGACTACAGCACATTTACTGTCTCTGCAGATTAGCAAGCTACTAACAATCGCGAATCTACACAAAAAAAATACAATGTGTTAGTCCCTCTAGGACTAAATGCATACTCGGTTTAATCTGAGAGACCAATGAAAACATTTTCTCAAAGATATTTATATGAGTATGTAATTTGCAATACAGTATTGACAGATGACTAGATCTAAGTGCAATTTAACCAATCTGCATAAAGTACGGTAGGTGTTGAAGTTTAATAACTTCAGCTACAAGACGTAAGTGTAAACATTATTTTGATCTATCCGAAATAAGGTCACCCAATGCGCTCTAGTTCTGGCCAAATATACCAAAGCTGTAGGCGGCCCTGTTTCTAGCTTGAACTATAAACTGAAATGTGAAAATAGAGCGGGGAACAACACACCTGTTTTTTTTTAAACTAAGTGATGACAGAGTCTGAGATGTAGTTCATTCGCTTTACACAAAAAAAAATATTGTACTGTAGTGTTACCTACGTTGGTCCAGGATTAAAAATGCAAGCAATGTAAGCGGTGTTTGTTAATTAAGAGTCTTAACTATTTCTATATGAAATTTCATCGAAATCAGTGTCGCAGATTGAACGTGTAAAAGTAACAAACATACGCACTCACTAACACACTTACTCGCATTTATATCGTTTAAGCAGGAAAGTAGGATGTAGGAAAATATAGGAATAGGATGTAGGATTTCTTATTTGTCATATATAAGTCTTAGTACCTGTACTGGAATATACAAGCTAATGTACTAGTAATAACCTTCATGCCCGTTGCTGGGTATTTTCAATTAGGATTATTGGAACCACCCTCTAGTGCGACCGTTCTATATATGGGTTTGTTTAAATACTATGTCAGCTAGATATAAGCTAGAACTCGAGATAGATCACGAATGTTAAAACCGAGGCGTGATGTTTTAAGACTTCGCACGCTCCGTCTCCTTGACTTTAAATAGAAAACATTTACTATGTGATGCTAGTGCACATTATTGCTTGCACATGTGAGAATAGAAGTTTTTCACACTATAGTAAGCGGTCCTGAGAGCTTTTAGAATAGTTAAGATAACAGTGATTTAGTTTTAGTTGCCAGAATTTGCCATTAGCCGATCTGCTATTCCGACATATGTAGAGCACTATATGTATAAGTTTGTATAGACATTCGGATAAACATCGTATGTGTTGTGTATATATAAAGAAACATATCTAGAAAGATACGTAACCTTGCAGCGGAGTCTCCGATCATAGATCAATTTTAGGGAATTCGCCTACATATACGATATCGGAAGTTGTAGGCGTAAAGGTTGCTGCTGTTACATCATTTCAACGTCATAAAATGTAAATTAGCCAGGCCACTTGTTAAATTTTCAAATTAACGCTGAGACACGTCATAATGTAAATGCAAAGTAGTTAATAAAACAAGATGGCCTCAAACATTCTAAAATGCAAATTGTTTTTGTTAAATTTCGGCACTTATCGGGCTGTTTGATGTTGTGTTCAATTTGCCACTTGTATACAGTTGTTAATATGTATTGAACAGTTTACAAAGCGAATTGAGAGCAAATTGCTTGAATTACAGCTTTGAAATGGCTCGTATTTCTGGCTTATTCGCGTTCGAATTTGTAAACCGAAAGCCCTCAGCGGTGTCTCCGTGTTAGTTTCCGGATGACGCATCGGTTTGGTAAGAGGGCTCGTAATGGTTTCGTTCGCCGGTTTCCTTTTAGCCTGACGTCACTTCGAATTCGGGTTGAATTTAAATATACATATTATGCAAAAAACTGCTAATGAAATGGCGCTACGGTTGAAATAAAATGGGCTTCTGAATTTAAAATGAAGCTAGCCGTAAGCCTAGGAAGCAATTATGCTTAATAAGTTCCAAATAGTCACTAAAGATAGTTCCGATTTGATTTTTTAAGGTAATGCGCTAAGTTATCCCATAAAAAAACTATAATCTAACATACTAAGCAAATCAATTGTATAACTTTAACATAAACTACTAAATACGTAAAGTCTCTAAAGTGCTTATTAGCGAATTTTTTAATGTCTCTGTTAAGTTCAGTACACTTTTTTCATGTGTTCTATTTTCAGCACTAAACATCTTGGATTTCGCATCATTTAAGATTTAACACAACACCACACTACTCGAATGGTTTCGTTCTTTTTAGTCTTCTCATGACATGTGTAATGTCAAAGAGCTGGATAGGCTCGAAATTAACATGGTGGTGAAGTCTTTGTTCGTGAGCTTCGGAGTATTATTGTGTATAATAAGGAATTGTCTTCGTGGTTGGTTATCATATTCCTAAACCGTACTTAGATTTGCCGTGCGTGAGACAGATGTGGGTGAATGTAATCGCCAAGGCGAGGCCGATCATTTGAATGCACATAATCCGTCGCAGCACAATGTAGCACAGTTATGAAGATCGCTAAAAAGCACTTCGGTGCAGACTGGCATGCTTGTTTACACAACTGCATTTACAGGCGCCCACGCTAATGAGACGACGATGTTTGTAATACCCATTTTCTATGTACGCGTTGTTGCAGTAGTCTTCTGCGTCTTAATCAAGCGCATATGTAAAAAACTTCGTATGTAAACAGTTCTGATGTAAGAATTAGCTGTATATGTTTGACTGAAAAGATCATTATATCGACTAGAAAGCCAGCTATATATCATATATCATGTACAATATACTAATATAATATTATTCAAAAGTCATTAGCTAATGACGTTTTTCATAGATATAAAGTTTCTAACAGTTACCTGGAATTAACTAAACATAGGTACTACTGCTGTTAGAAAAAATTAAATCCATCTGAATATTTAAAAAAATATGACCTAATTTATATTTTCGATATTTGAATGAAACATAGAGACCTGGATAGACTTTAATACTGTTCAGTGTATTGTTCGGTGCTTGCGAACTGGCGTGCAACATTGCGTGCATTGGCCACTGGACTGCGCGTGGGCTGCGATTGGTGTCTGGCTCGTGGTCTAAGGTATAAGACAAACCTTGTTTTCTTGAGTTCGTCTGCAGAAACTCGCGAAAAAAAAACATCTTGAAGCTACGATGTATTTTCGCTCATTGTAAATTAATAGTTATAATCTAAAAGGTATAGATCTGGTAAATCAAATTAGATAGGGCGGGGGATCCCCGTTCTCGATCGTACTTGGTGCAGAGGATAGCCATTGCTATTCAGCGTGGAAACGCAGCCAGTGTTATGGGCACCTTTGCACCAGGTACGATCATGGGCGGGTTTTCCTAACTTTAAATGTTTTTGACATGAATAATTTTGACATGTAATTGAAATAAACTTAATTTAATACTACATTACGTAATAAATAAATCAAATTAGTAGTTCAAAATTAGTTTGAACACTTTATAATTTACCTTCGGCTTCGCAAAAATCTTTCGTAAATGTATATCCTTTGTGATTTAATTATTTAGAAATGTAGAAGATGACTTCCCAGAACAATTTGTCGAAATGGTGTCACGGCCACGCACTGGTGACCCAAAACGCGTCCTCTCATGACTTGGCTCGCGTCGGTGAATGTGTAAACGCGATGCTGTGACGCATTGATTTGCTTTATGGATTTGAACCTCGACGCTAAACAATCCTGCGAATTGAGCGCCACGAACCACGTTCACTTTAACAGTAAGCGTTCAAATTGATCTCAGTCGAGATCTACTCACTGAACCATGTATTAGAAGCATTGTAATACATGTATACCCAATCACCCAATCACTACCTAAGGCTCTTTCACGCATAAAGATAAAGATTAGTCAGTCGCTAAGTGGAAGTACTGTCATTTGCCAGAATTCTTTGTAAAACAGACTTTTTTTTGTTGCCGAGCAAAGATAACGATGGTTTCGAGTTTACTTTCTTGCGGAATTTCTTTACAGCTGACTGACACGAATACTGTATTGACACAACATATAAATTGGGACATTTTATTTCTAGCTTGACAATGATCGTAAAACTGTAATGTTAGGCAAAGAGCAAAGAAATATTTATTTCATGTCAAAGAAATATATTACACTAACCTAATTTATCATGCAACAGTGCACGCTGCGTCCCCATTTCTCTGCGCCATTTCTAGATTGCAAACATCTGAATGTCATTCAGATCACAAGATATTGAATGAGTTCTTATTATAAACAGTCGGGGGTTGTTGAATTGTAGAGCAATTTGTAGTAGCAATACGTACACTCTTGAGCGCAGATGTGCATTGAAAATAAGAAAGTGTACCGTGATAATAATGCCGGGAGTATTCAAGTGTGATATTTATTTCAGGTTTGACATAGTAAGGAAACTGGGTCAAGGTACGTACGGCAAGGTGCAGTTGGGGATCAACAAGAAGACCGGACAAGAGGTGGCCATCAAAACCATAAAGAAATGCAAGATAGAATCAGAGGCCGATTTGATACGCATCAGGAGGGAAGTTCAGATCATGTCTTCGGTCAGACATCCTAATATTGTACATATTTATGAAGGTAAATAGTTTTCTTTGCTATTGTCATTTAAAAACTACGTTAGGAATTTTAGACGAAAAAACAATATACTTAATGCTACTATAAAATGTAGTAGATTGCAAATTAGTTTAACTAGAATACAAAAAAAAAAAATACCCATATCTCTAAAAATTTTAAAAATTACACTGATTTTGATAAACTGCATTCACTGATCCTGTTTTGTACTGATTTCAATTCAATGAACGGTTAACAGGAATACGCTATATGTTAGGACGTTACTTCAAGGTTCTTCAATTGACTGACCTTTCGCTTGTGAATGAGAGGCGGGATGTGTTCATTCGCCTTTAGCAAATTGACTTGTTTCACCTCTTGTGATGTTTCCTCGCATATTCTCGATTAGAAAATTATTATTCTGGCCAAAATTGAATGCTAGCACTCTTTGTGGTATTCTAAGAGGTTGTAGAATATGACTTTATCAATTATAGTTATTCCTGAAAGATAAGTAGATAGGTGGATAATTCTTTATTGGACATAAAAATTTAACTATTTCTACTATAATAAAAAATACGCACCAGGTACGGTCATGGGCGGGTTTTCCTAACATGTATCTTTGTTATATTTATGGATAATAAATTACTCATTCAATTGATTAATATACAAAAATATATGTAAAGTAAGTACATCATTTAATAAAAATAGTGTGCCACAATTTTCGGCCTTTTCGCTAAAGGCGATCTCTTCCAGGATCAATAGAACAATTAAAAATAGTTACCCAGTCTTGCTTCGTAATAGAATTTAATCGTATTGTTAAAAAATATTTAACGGGATGTTCGGTTCAATATTCTATCAGCTTCTGATTGACAGGTTTTGTAAGCTCTGGTATATTAAATTTGTACTGTATAAATGAAAAATGAAAATATACTTAAGAAAATGTAGATGTTTATTTAACTAAAATCGATTAAATTGCTTATCAAATTTCTATATATAAAGTTATTCTAGATTTTTTCTTTCTCTCCAGTGTTTGAAAACAGTGAAAAGATGATTCTTGTGATGGAATATTGCTCGGGCGGCGAGCTCTACGATTACCTCAGCCAAAAAAAAGTATTACAGGAAGATGAAGCGAGAAGGTAAGATTGTATTTTTCAAACAATATAATATGGCCTGACTCGTTGAATAAGTTAAAGTCAAAGTCAAACAATTTATTGCAATATTATGTCACATTACAGTTACATAATTACCCATAAGGCATTGCAATTATTTACTGGAGATGAGCAACCCTGTTAATTCATTTGATTTTTTAATGTTCTGTCATTTAAAAATTCTTCTATTTTATAATAACTATTTGTTATGAGTAAGTTTTTTAAGTTTGTTAGGAAAGTTTTAATATTATCGATACGCTGTAGGTCGTCTGGTAATTTGTTAAATATTTTAATATCCATAGAATGTGGGCCCGACCCGAGCTCTGCATTTCTAATAAAAGTTAGCCTTAATGTTTCTTGCCGCTATTAAAACTAAACAGGATGCCTGTGCTCAAGGAACATTTTTTATTGGGGGAAACTTTGGCCAAGAGTGGGGCATCATAAGAAGAGCGTAAAAAATTGTATTACCAGACACACTTCGATAATCTTGTTTTATCACTGTACCTTCAAATGGTCCACATTTGAAGGTATTGAACCAAACCTTAATTATCATGTATTTGTCCTTTTCAGATTATTCCGTCAAATAGCAACCGCTGTGTATTATTGCCATATCCATAAAATATGCCATAGAGATTTGAAATTGGAAAATGTATTATTAGACGATACCGGTAGTGCTAAGGTAATTTCTGTTTTAAATGAAAGAAAATGTGTTTTTATTATAAATTGTTTTGTATAGTTATCTACATGTTTTGTTATTTGTGTACAGATTGCAGATTTTGGTTTATCAAACGTATTCAAAGAGACGTCGTTACTGTCGACGTTTTGTGGCTCGCCTCTTTACGCGTCTCCAGAAATCGTGAAAGGAACTCCTTATATTGGTCCTGAGGTAATAAAACTCAATCAAACAGTTGTTTTTAACCCCGATGCAAAAAGCTGAGGTGTTATGGGTTTGGCGTGTATATGTGTTTGGTTGTGGCATTGTATTTTTTCATAGCTCTCTCAAGGAAAACTTCTATAAGTTTTTTATCTTTAGTTTCATTACCTTTACCGTATAAACTCCACACGTCTTGAAAAACAAGTCATTATAGCAGCAGGTATTCAAACCGAGGTGTCTAAATTGGCAGTGCATCAAACACTCTTCTAAACACTCTATATCTCAAAACAAACAAAAGTTTTAGCTATGACTAACATTATTAATAATATATTTTGTTTTTTGCCGTATAGTTAGAATGTACAACTTGTATGTAACTTCACATTCTACAATCTGTTTTTATAAAAGTGTAGTGCCGAGTCCAATCTTATATCTTTTAACAATAAAATCTGTAATAGACAGTTCAGTTAAATTATAGATTCAATACCAAAAGTAACCTCAATGCTTTTGCAAAAGGTTTAAAATCGCGTGAGTCTGTCATTGTGCTCTAAGCTATGAATTTCCAACATAATGTTCGTGTTTCAGGTGGATTGCTGGTCTCTGGGCGTTCTGTTGTACACTCTAGTCTACGGAGCCATGCCGTTCGACGGCTCCAACTTCAAACGGCTCGTCCGCCAGATCAGCAACGGAGACTATTACGAGCCTAGGACGCCTTCCAGTAAGTTATTTAACTTATTCAGACGCTAATGTGGCCTAAGGGAATTAACCTTCCGCAGATCGTCTTTTCATGAACAAATGAACAACTTACTTACGACCAAAACATAAAAAATATATTAGCATTTGAGTTTAACAGTTCAATTGATACATTTAGTTAACCTAAGGGCGTGACTTCACGGGATCTCCAAAGTTTTATTTGAAAGTTCATTGAACCAAACATGATTTTTCCATTCCGTATACAATAAAAAATAAATGTTACTCGAATTGAGATTAAAATAGATTAGGCTCGGCAAAATTATATTTTTTACCGCAAAACCGCAATCAAATCAGATTGAAAAGAGCAAGGGGTTTTTGCAAGGCTTGAGCAGTTTTCGGAAGAATTTTAAAAGCTTGTTCATGAATTGAATGGACCTTCTGTAAATTTTTGTAGTAGTCGCTTAAATAGTTGCCATATAGGTATTTTAGACCGGTCACATGGAATTAAAATAACATAAATTGAATACACTAATTCTCAAATTGTATCATCTTGATAAAGTTTTTTTTGGTCTTCAAGTATGTTATGGCTCATCTATCAAAAAATACGTAAATAGACCGGATATTTACAATCCTAAACGTTATAAATCGTTAACGGTTGAAGTCTAAATATTTTTTGTCGTCCTCGTTGGCGTAATGGTTACCATTCCGGTTTGCCAACCAGAGAGTCCCGGGTTCGATTCCCGGCACGGTCAACATCTATGTGATGTACTCAATTTGTTGGCTGTTGGTCTAGGTGTTAATTATGCACTGATTGATATTTTTAAAGATATGTAGTATATCAGTTGTGTTAGCAATCATAATACAAACTAGAAGTGGTATCGGGTTAACCTGTGCCGTGTGTGAAATGTGTCTTAATATTTATTTATTTACCTATCAGAATTTCATATAAATTTAAGCAAAAAAAAGTATTGATTATTAGATTTGTGTATGCGCAATAATAGGATATACTTATTATTTACATATCGATTCGATTGATCTACATCCGAGGTCTGCCGTAACCAGCTTACCGGAAGGTTGTGGGGAATAAGCGCCGCGCCCCGCGGTTGTTTTTGTGTAATCTGTTGTTCTTTCATTCAACTGGTTTTGTACATCATTAATATATTTTAATAAAACCAACAACACATACTATGAACTAGTACACGTACTATGTACTATGAAATGCTGATCAAAATCTTATTTTGTTTATTGAAATTAAATTATGTATCCTAAGCTTATTAATAATTATTTAGGTATTCGTGGTCAATCAAGACCGCTTTGAAGTTCGTAAAACTATCTATTCTAGGTTTAGAAATCAGGTGACATATAAACTGGCTATAGCATAGCCAGTTAAAGTAATAGGTTTGAAGTTATTCACAGATTGTCTTGTATTTGTACTTCTTTGCCTTATTTAAGATTGCGGTTTCATGTAGGTGAATTTCTCGCCTACCGTAAAAATAAAAGTTACTGATTTACTGTTTTTATATATACCTAGGTTATTATAGTCCGTAGAATAACGAGACTGGTAAATAATTCCGTTCCCGAGCAGTATGAATATTACTTATCTTGCTTCTGTTATTAATTAGCCTTTACCTCTTGACGATATGACGGTATTAGCACTTATATTGTTTTTTTCTGCAGGTGCATCACCACTAATCCGGGACATGCTCACAGTGGATCCTGTAAAGAGAGCCGACATAGCTTACATCTGTGACCATCCGTAAGTCGCGTGTTCTATGTGTTACCTAACTAGGTGCGTCCGGGGTGTTATCTGCGATAATCCGAGATAAAAAGTACTCTATGTGTTAATTTAGGGGAAAAGCTATCTTCATACAATAATTTATAAAGGCGGACCGCCTTTATAAATTATTGTAGCCTTTTGAGTGTGAGGTAGTAACAAACATAACTAACTGTATAAGACGCCGTGAAGCCGCAACTATCCTCTTATTACTTCCGTATTATTTACGTGATGCTTCTTCGTAAACCAATAATATAGACATTAAGGTTGTGTCAACTTGTTCGCTTACGTACTTTTGATAAAACGTCAAAATAACGTCCATACATTTTTATGCGATTACTGTCGAGTGACGCCATAGACCGACAGTGTCTTTAGAGTCAAATGGCGTCTTTATTTTCAAAATAGGTCTATAAGTATTTATTAAAAATCAAGTATAGAATTGTAGGGAAATATTATGTATGATAATCATACTATATTCTGGTATTTTAGTAGGTTGAATAGATCAAATAATTTATATATGACCCAGTCAACAACTCAAGTATTTTTCAACTTTCTAAATAATAATAAAATGATTGTGAGAAATGAAAGTAAACATATAACTAATGTTTCTTGCTCTAACGAAGCGAGAAATTCCTACGCACCTATATTATAGGTAAACATTAAACACGGTATTGTGCGTTCTATTTAAATAAATACTCCTTTAGAACTGAGCTATTATGAAACGTGGACGCCGATACTTCACATACTTGCATAGTTATGAGAACTGTGACTGTAAAATATGCGCCTCGCGAACAAATTGTTCGGCGTTTTATCATTCTCAAGGAATGTCAGGTATTTTTGGCTTGTTTTTTGATGTAATGAGCGTTTATTTTGAGTATCTCGGAAATTTCACGGATACATTTAGAAAATGGCATTTTTTTCAATCATTTGGGTTTTCGTACACAAAGCGTACCGACAGGGCAATAATTATTACTAAGATTTCACTGTCTGTCCGTCTGTCACCTGGCTGTCTTGTCAAAAACAACACCTATTTTGCTTTAATTTTTTTTGTTGACTAAAGGGAAATCTTTAGCAATCACATTTAATAATAACTTTTTAAATAAATTACATGGCTAGACTAGCTAGATTATGTGGGATAGTCAATTAACCCTACCGGTGAACCTGTCTCTGTGCTTAACGGAGGACTCCGGTTGTCAAACACAACACCTAGCCGTATGTAATTAGTTACACAGCCCTTTATTCCCGCAGATGGGTGAACACGGGATGCGAGACGTCTTGCCTGGAGATGTCGGAAGCGTTGGCGGCGGAGACCCCCGTGCGGCTCGATCTGTTGCTCTCGCTCGCGCCCGCCGCTCCATCCAATTCCAACTCGGTTGTGGTGCCGCCTGAGGTAAGTAAAGTCCTTATAATAATAAGTAAGTAACAAACTCTTATCTACTTCTTCATATGAGTTAAGTGGCCAAACACTGGTATCGAGAGTTTTCAAGCCGTCCGAAGGCCTCTGACTTGGCTTAAAGACTGTTTGTTCCAAGCCTAATAGCCGGGACCTAAAATTTTACGTGACATCCAACCCACGGTAGCGCCCAGGTGAAATTGCAGCTAAGAAAAAAAAAAAACAGTATTGTGCATGGTCACCAACCGAAGACTGTCCGCATTGACCGTTGCTTAATCTCGATGATCGTGTCTGATCACCTTAGTTAGCCGAGCTACAGGGGCTACAAAGTAATTTTAGGTTAGTGGAAAGAAACTTTCCACTTCTACATGGTTACTGGTAACAAACGAATGACCTATCCAGAGCGACCTTAATATCATCATCAGCCTATGCTCGTCCACTGCTGGACATAGGCCTCACCCAAGGCACGCCACTTGGCCCTATCCTGTGCTTCTCTCCGCCATCCACTACTAGTACATCCACTACTAATAGTAGTGGACCTTAATATACCTAGACATATTAATCCTAAAACGTTCTTCATTCTTAAATATGTTTTAATAGTATAGTTCTATAGACGTCACTATTACCATTACCAGTACGACTTTTTTATTTGTTTAATATTTTTTTCTCTACGCAGGCTAACGTGGGAGGACCAGAAGAGAGCTGCACAGACCTAACCAGCTCAATGTCGATGCCGGTGGAGCCTAGCAACTCGGCTGAGAAGAGGATTCTAGAGCTTGTCGCTGGTAACATTTATTTGATAACTATCTACAGCCCATGTTGTTAGCAGTTTTCAACAGTTACACTATTGTCTACATCCATTTCGAGTTTATCCGAATCACTTCAGCGGTGTTTATTATTTAATTGTATATCAGGTACTTTGAATAATTTGTTATAAATCAAAGCATTCTAGTATTTCGATGGTACAAGACATACTAGATGGAATTAGCATAGATTTTGAATACTAATTTCCTTAATTTTGGCTGTGTGAGAATGCATGTGTTGCGTGTATGTGAGGTAGGAAATGTGTTAAAAAAACATCATTATTAAATAACAGGCCATGTTAAAAGTCAAATTAGCTGTGCAAAATGCTTAAGATCTATATGATAACTCGATATAACAAGCACAGTTCTGTGACACCCCGAGTAATTGTACTCCAAAACTCGGGGTGCCATTGCAACTGAAATGTCTTGTCACTACTAATTATGTATTTTAAGTTAAATAAAAAGATTTATAATTTCAATATCAGGCATGCTGTGCAGCTTGCCTGATATTGAATTCTATCGTGAGCCTATGCAGCATTAAAAATAAGTAGATAGAACATGAACGACCCATGTACATACGTATTTGCATCTTACAGAGGGTGGCGAAGACGCAATCAAACCATCCCCGACGCGCACGATAGTAACCGCGGGTGAAAACAAACGCAAGCTGGAGCTGGCAATGTCTGCCAGTGGCATGCAGAGGAAGAAGGAGAAAGTTGCCAGGTATAATGATTTCTTCTTGATAGTAGACGGGCACGCATTTAAATGAAACATCGAATAGTTGAAAGACATATTTATTATTTATTTATGTATATTAGGACGTGCTTATTGTTACGAAATATGATAAGGCTAATAAATATGTATGAATCATAAACTTAAAATTTATAATTGATACGTATTTAAATATCTAAAAATAAAATACCGCACGTGAAAACACTTCCGTTCTAAATACCTAATGTTTGAAATGCATATAATTTTAAATACCATATGGTCAAAATTCCTAAAACTGAGTACTTGTGTACTAGATTGAATCCAAATTGTGTCAGCTACATAAGCATGTCTGTTACTAAGACATAGACACATACGAACTTTCGCCTTATAATACATATTAGTGGGAATGTGATGTGCTGTGATGATATATCAAGTGAAGTCAGTATTGAGATCCTAACTATTATTTTTTCTTTCAGTTCGGCGAGCATCGCCCAGGCCTCATTGCCTGAGGAAGCGACGGCTGATTCTCCGCCCGCTGACGAACAAAACAATGATGCTGTAAGTAGACGTGTGTTAGACACATTTGAATTCGTTGTTCGTATCTTTATTACATACCACTCAGTATATGACATGAATTTAAATGTAGAACCACTCTCTAATAGTTAACAGTGACTTAGCTAAGAAATAATATTTGCTATCCTTAGAGATATACGTAACGTTATCATAAGATAATGCTTGGTTTTTATTTTTAAAATCTGATATAATAAGTATCCGCGATCCCCTTTATTACTCGTGATTTGCAAAATTTCCCATTCACTGTTAAAAGAAAATACTTCCAAACTTAACATTTGTTTGTCGTAGATTCAACCGTCTCTCAAGTCGTCGGCAACGATGACAATCTCGCCGTCTCCCGTGCCGCCACCGGTTGAACTCTGCAAAGACCTCACAAAGGAGATCGTGAAGGAACCGCCAAAAGAAGAAGACCGCGAGAAGTCTGGCGCCAGACCCAGGGTCGGAATCAAGAAGAAAACTTCGCCCACCAAGACCGTGGAGGAGAAATCACCTGAGAAACCTGAGGAAGCAAAGGTCAGTGTCGGTAGGGCTATCTATCTCGGGGCAAAGGCATACCGTCTTTCCACTTTTGTCTGTCCTGGGCAACGGTCTTCCAGTTCTATCTCAGGGCAAAGGCCTACTGTACTTTCCACTTTTGTCTGTCCTGGGCAACGGTCTTCCAGTTCTATATCAGGGCAAAGGCCTACTGTACTTTCCACTTTTGTCTGTCCTGGGCAACGGTCTTCCAGTTCTATCTCGGGGCAAAGGCCTACTGTACTTTCCACTTTTGTCTGTCCTGGGCAATGGTCTTCCAGTTCTATCTTGGGGCAAAGGCCTACTGTATTTTCCACTTTTGTCTGTCCTGGGCAACAGTCTTCCAGTTCTATCTTGGGGCAAAGGCCTACTGTACTTTCCACTTTTGTCTGTCCTGGACAACGGTCTTCCAGTTCTATCTCGGGGCAAAGGCCTACTGTACTTTCCACTTTTGTGTGTCCTGGGTAACGGTCTTCCAGTTCTATCTCGGGGCAAAGGCCTACTGTACTTTCCACTTTTGTCTGTCCTGGGCAACGGTCTTCCAGTTCTATCTCGGGGCAAAGGCCTACTGTACTTTCCACTTTTGTCTGTCCTGGGAAATGGTCTTGCAGTTCTATCTCGGGGCAAAGGCCTACTGTACTTTCCACTTTTGTCTGTCCTGGGCAACGGTCTTCCAGTTCTATCTCAGGGCAAAGGCCTACTGTACTTTCCACTTTTGTCTGTCCTGGGAAATGGTCTTGCAGTTCTATCTCGGGGCAAAGGCCTACTGTACTTTCCACTTTTGTCTGTCCTGGGCAACGGTCTTCAAGTTCTATCTCGGGGCAAAGGCCTACTGTACTTTCCACTTTTGTCTATCCTGGGCCAAGGTCTTCCAGTTCTATCTTGGGGCAAAGGCTTACTGTACTTTCCACTTTTGTCTGTCCTGGGCAACGGTCTTCCAGTTCTATCTCGGGGCAAAGGCCTACTGTACTTTCCACTTTTGTCTGTCCTAGGAAATGGTCTTGCAGTTCTATCTCGGGGCAAAGGCCTACTGTACTTTCCACTTTTGTCTGTCCTGGGCAACGGTCTTCAAGTTCTATCTCGGGGCAAAGGCCTACTGTACTTTCCACTTTTGTCTATCCTGGGCCAAGGTCTTCCAGTTCTATCTCGGGGCAAAGGCCTACTGTATTTTCCACTTTTGTCTGTCCTGGGCCAAGGTCTTCCAGTTCTATCTCGGGGCAAAGTCCTACTGTACTCTCCAATTTTGTCTGTCCTGGGCAACGGTCTTCCTGTCTGGGTTGTATGTGTCGAGGTCATACCGCCATCTCATCTTGGTTCGGCCGAGACGCCGTCTATTTAGTGGGCTCCATTCAGTGGTGGTTTTTACCTAAGGCTAGTACAAGTATTTAAAATGCTCAAAACTACGTTATATGTTTCCGTTTCGTTAAAGTTTTATCCATAGAAAATATTTCTTATTGGGAAGGATATGGTCCTTTAAATATTTATATCGAAATTGGCCCAGCATTTTTAAATTGTCTAATTGTTTTCTAATTTTTAATTGTTTTTTTGTTGTTGTTCCCATTTCAGCAACTGGAAGAACCTAAGCCGAACGCGGTAACGGCGGCGGCAGACAAACTAACGTCTTTGTCCATAGCACAGACCACACCTGAGAAGACACCTAAGCCTAAGAAGTTTTCCATACCAGGTATCTATCTGTATTATTTGTTTTTGAATAAGGACACATAAAGTAAACTAAGAACGACCGCACATTATTTAGGTTTTTTAAAATAATTGAATCTAAAATTCGTTACGATCGGCGCCTGTGCCATCGGCTAATGTGTGGCTTAAAAATACCGACCGGCCTAGAAAAAAAAATACCTCCCTATTTGTTTTAATTTTTAATCTTTTATTATACTTTTCTATATCAACAGTTGTTAATCTTATCCTTAGTTTTGTAGTAAGTTTTTTTTTAATTCTTCAGTTGACACCTCTAGATTTGACTATTTACGATTGCTTAACAAATTCAAATGATACACAGTGATGATTAGAGTAGTGTTGCTTACATAATTATTGTGTAATTGTATAATAATCTTTGTATTACAATAACAATTACATGTCATGTCTACAGGAGGCAGCGTAAACAGTTTCAAGGACCAGTTCGAGAGACGCGCTTCTCTGACGGCCACGCCCGAAGTCAAACGCAACTTCTCTAAACCAGGTAAAAATTGCCAAGAAAATAAATGTAAGCAAAAATACTTATAACCATATCAGTCAGGCAACAAACATATAAACTAGTAAGTATGTAATTATAGTTTACTATGGTGTCATATGGTTATTGCCTGACTGAGTGTGATGGTTACTTTTGCACTAAAAAAATCTGTCTCTGACAGTTCAGTAAAAAAACTTGTGACTTTTAAATTTTATGACTCATATTGTTATCTGTTATTCATTTATTTGTATGAACAGACCACTAAACATATAAATGGATATGTTCCTACTGCTGAAAATCTCTTCGTCTCTTCTCTTCTCTCGCAAGAAGAGAGTTTTCAAACTAAATAAATGGGGAAATCACACGTCTTCGGATTTTATGGTCCTCGGCGTAAGTAGGTTTCGTCGCGAAATTATCCTTCACCGTATGAGCGACTGCAAGTTCCACACATACATTTATGTATCTTGAAAAACAAGTTATTGCAGTTGAAGAGCCAAATTCACAAAGGGGCTTCCGCTAACTCTCGCAGTTGCGAGTGCGGTCTCTCCCATACGTATCATCATTACTCATACGTACAAAGATCTTCTTCTTCTTCTTTAGCATTTCCCACTAGGTGGGATCGGCACAGCCTGTTTTTTGCTTCCACGCCACTATTAGCCGTACAAATATAACATCTAAATGTTCATTATTTTGCACAGCTGTGTCGAAAATCGCAAAGCCCAAAGCGCAAAGTGAAGACCGCGAGATTTCCGCGAAGCCGCAAGACAACGGCACCGTGCGTCTACAACAGATCGGCATAGAACCTTCACCGGTGAGTTAACAGCATCTAGTATCTTTCTTTCATTATTGTAAAGAGTATATTTGTTTAAAGTGTTGCCTAATTATAATATGGTTTTGAACATCTTTTTGTAATTACCTCCACAAAATGTCAGATTGCATATTTTATCACAACTCTCTCAGTATGAATAACAAATAAAGCGGCTTGGCAAAGTCCAAAAATCCTTGGTGACCGCTGCCCCAAAATGGCGATTAACATATTTTTCACTATTATCTCAATAGTGAATGGTTATCAAATGAAAAAAGGCTTGAGTTGTAAAATAGTACATACACAATAATATATTGGAGCTGGCACAAATTGATGGATTACATATTTTTTACAACTCTCTTAGTATGTCTATAGTCTCTAGTGTAGATAGACTTACGCTTTAGTAGTCAAATAAAAGTTACAAATCAATAGTACAAACATTATGATAAAATCAAAATTCTTATTTTAGACTTGCGACTTGGATCTGTCGCCATATCAAATACAAAGCCGACTATAAAATATTCATCTATTCGTCTCATTTCGTTAAAATACAATTGTAAAGACTGTATATTACAAAGAAGAATGTTCTCGTTTGCAGACCCCACCACCAGACGTGGAGCACAACCGCGGCGGCGTGAAGAAGACCGAGAGCGAGCCCAACCACGGCGCTACTCCTGTGGACCCCTCGGTGCTACTGCAAGATGCTAGAAGGTAACGTTATATATCAGAATTCTATCTAATACCACGATGGAAATATTCCAGTCATTCAAAAGAAATAATAGGTAATATCCTACTCGATGGTGCATAGCTTTATCCCTCTTCCGAAAAAGTAAGTGTATTAATCACTAGCTCTTTCCGCGGAATAATTAATCTGCCTGAAAGTATATATTTTTTGCTTAAAACTCGTGATCCATGAGTATTTGGTAATATTACGATTGCAGGCAGAGATCGCCATAGGCGATAAGGCCGCCATTGTGCTCTAGTTTTTAAGTTGTATACCTTGTATTTTTGTCTCTATCTGTTGGAGTGCAATAAATATTATTATAATTATCCACAAAACAGCAATATGCATTAATAAGTTTGAATGTTTATGCTCCAAGTATTAGGCAGTTATATACGAGTCAGTGACACTCTGGCCTAAGGTGTAGTATGACTGGAATATCTGGCTCTCAAAGAGGCTTCTGGATTACACCGCTAGGTGTATGGCAATAGGTTTCTCAACTTGATGATGGGTGCCAGGCGATCACAAGAAAGCGCCCTACCGCCATGCAAAAAAGAGATTCGTAGAAACATAGAAGTTAAGTGACCAACGTGTGTTGTTTTGCAGGAGTCTGCAGAACTCGATGGCCAAGTTGGTGGAAGAGAAAGCGTCGCAAGGTGATGAGAGCCGTCGCCGCGCCGCGCGCGATATTATATCAACTGCTATTAGAACCGGTAAGTCATAACTTGTACTGAAATTAATATTTGGAGTGTTTCACTCACAATTTCATAGCCGCGTGCGAGCATCGAGTAATCTGATCTAATGTTTAGAAGTAGATTAGATTACGCGTCCGCGGTTACCCGCATTTTAGCGTAAAAAAGGGAAGAGAATGTGTTAATTTAGTGTCCATAATCAAATCCAGGTCAGACTCTTGAGAGAGCAGGAAGCTCAAAAATCAAACATGCTCACACATATTATGCCTTATTGTTGTTTTAATAGTAATGGCAGCCCCGCTTAATTTGTAATGTAAATAACGTCACTATGTAATTTTTTTTTTCGCGTAGAAAACGGTCACACTTACTTATTATTAAAAGTTGGAATGAGTCCAACAGTTTCGGTGCTTTCCGAGCACCATCTTCAGGGGCGAGTGTTACACGGACCGCCGCCGGCGAGCTCTGTGCGTGCACTGAATAAGTAAGTGTGACCGTTTTCTACGCGAAAATATTAAGATGCCTTACGTGAACAGTTTACTATGTAAAATGTCAAAATATATACATATTTGATGCTTAAAATTTATACATCTAGTATTTAAAGCAATATTATATTTTAGTAATAAAAAATTTGTATAACTTTGTGTTGGCTTGCAGGCAAACCGCCAGTCCCGTACGGACGATCTTCCTCAGCGGGCGTGGCGTCACTCGCGTCCCCACCGGGCACGCCGCCCGCCGCGCCCGCCCCGCGCCTCTTCCGCACCGAGGCGCATCACAGGGTCGATGACCATCGCACGCCTGCCGCCACCAGGTATATTATGCCGAGGATTACAGTCATTATCATCCAGTTGGTCTATCCAGCGATACCCGGGATATAAAGTAAATCGCTGAAATAAAAGAAAAAGAAGACTGTTGTTTTAAATAGATCATTTAAATTTATTACAGAGGCGTGTCGGTGGAGCGTATCATCCCTATCCACGTGGCGGACGAGTCCCCCACGTCCCCGCCGGCCGCGGCGGCGCACAAGCCGGTCGCCCCGCCCACTCCTGCGCCCGCGCCGAGACCCCCCGCTACCACTCCACTTAGGTACTATAGTTTACTAGCTGTTAATCTCGTAATACTAATACGTAATACTCGTGTAAATCAAAGATAATAATTGGCTAAGTGTGAGTCGAGCTCACGTATGAAGGATTCCGTATATCGTCTAAAAAGGCACAGACACGTTTTTTATTGAGCCCCACCTAATATATAGTATATAGTTTTTTTTATGTTTTGTATTTGTTCTTTTAGCAGCACCGGAAATATATGATCTGTAAAAATTTCAGGTTTTTAGCTATCATTGTTTATGAGATACAACCTGGTGACAGACAGACAGATATTGGAGGTTTAGTAATAGGGTCCCGTTTTTACCTACCCCACGCGTAAGTCCCGGGTGTAGCTACACTCTCTAACAATTTCCATGGAGATGGGTCCTGCCGTTTGTTTTTAGCTTTTATTTTACTAATTATTGTGTAAAAATATGTGAAAACAAGATCAACGAGCTAATATATTTTTTGTGCATAGACGCCTGGTATCTACCGAATCGGCCGCTTCCGAAACGTGCTCAAGCCCGAGCGGGGAACCCATCAAGAAATCAGCTCGCGAATTCATCATACCGATCGCAGTGGAAGGCAAAGGATATGTTACTCCGAGACAGAGAAGCTTGGAGCCCGAGGCCACTGCCGCAGCACCCACGAGGCTTAGGAGCAAACCTAGGCGTATCAGGTAAAAACTACAAGTTTATAAAAAAATATAGGGACCATTGTCAAAATACGATAAGTTAAGACTACAATATGGTCCATAGGTTAATATACAACTAAATAATTAATGTTAGTAACAGTATATGATCCAAATCTATACCAATATTATAAAGAAGAAAAGTTTGTTTGTTCGACGCGTATAGGCTCCGAAACTACTGGACCGATTTGATAAAAATCACTTACCGTTGGGAAGCTACACTATCCCCGAGTAACATAGGCTTTATTTTGTTTCTCTTTACAACTTGGATTATTTTATAGCCCGTGCGTAGCTGGAGCTAGCTGCTAGTGAAAAAGAATTATAAAGATAGAAAACAGAGCTGTACTGAACTAAAGCAAGACTCAGTCTTGCTTTTGTGATGATCCTGAGTGGGCAACAAAAGGATACTCGTTCTACTCGTAAAGGATACTCTTAGAAAATGCCTTTGTACAGGAGAGATTAGGCCAACACTTCCAGAATGCTGTTGTGATTCTCGTACATGTCTTAACAGCGATGCGACCTTTGATGGCATGGAAGACATCATTTTACGCCTGCGCAAACATGCCTGAAGCGCTGCAGCGCGGGAGTCCCAACATCGTCCTAAAAATATGGTAATATATTTTTTTCAGCAGCTTGGTGTCCGGTGGGGAGTCTGAGGAAGAAGACGACGGGCACATGCACCGCCTGCGCCCCAGCAGGCTGGCCCGGGCCGACTCCGCGTCGTCCGGGGAAGAGGACGAGGAAGATGAGGGCTTCCATCTGCTCACCGCTGAGAACCTCTTCTCTACACTGCTGCACAGGGTAACTGCCTATCTATCTCACTATCTTTATCTTTAGTTTGTAAGTCGTGTATTGTTGTAGTTTGTAAGTCTTTTTAGTTCAAATAAACATTATCGTATCATATCATTATCATACCTATGCATTTTGTAGATATGCTTTTCGTATCCTTCTGGTATTAATGGCTAAAATATATCTATCATCTCATCTATCTATGGTTAAAGAGTCTCTCTGAGAACATAGTTTGGACTTAATCAATGACCAGTGTAGTGTATATTAATACGTTTGGGAGAGGTTTTTACCGAGAACAAAACAAGTCTATAAAATATATAAATATGTTAATAAATTAGTTTTGCTTAGAAGTGGTCGCTTTCATCGATAAGGTTGTCTGTTAAGGCTCTGGCTTGTAAGTTCTTCGTGTGTCTCTATATTTATTTTTATAAGTGTTACAATGATATGTTTATCTATAAATCCAGTCTACTATTCATCCTCAATATAGCTACTGAGCTATATTTTAAATTATGCTATTGAAAGTATTCTGTAGAGCTTCAAACCCAAATAAAATACATACACTATGCTAAAAAACAGAAGCTCCCTTATAGTTTGCGTCATAAGGTCTAATTTTCTCTTTCCAGGTGCGAGCGCTCACCAACCGACTGAACGGCGAGGAAGGTCCGGGCTTCCCGCAGCATCCACACTCGCTCTTCAACAATCTCCAGTCGCCATTCTTCAACAGGTACGTTGAATCGTGCTCTTAACAGGTTTAGCTTTATCATCTCATCTAAAAATTAAGCCATTTTAATATGAAAACAAAACTGGGATTAGGGACTTGGTGGGAATCTTTTCTTATTTAATTGTAATGAAACAAGATTATAAGACTTTTCATAACTTTAGAAAACTTTAGTTTGTTACTTATTTTGGGAGCTTTGGTGTCATATCTATTTCAGTCAAACTTTTGAATTAGTTGATATGCATTGTATGCAGCAAGCGCTAATATTTTATAACGCAAATCTAATTTTAGGTCATTATAATAAATTTAGTTATTTTGATTAGTATTTACTTGATATGAGATTAAACCTTACAAATTATTGTAGTATATTACAATATTACTATTAGTTTGTAAGTTTTTGTCTCAATTGTGATATTTGTAGGATTGAATTATATTTTTTTGACTTTAACCAATGATTGTGTTTTTTATTAATTATCATGAACTAATAACTTATTAATTTTGCGCATGCAGCCCACATTTACCGAGGCGGCATCTCTTGTAAGTATTTTTTACATATTAACATATGTCACCACAAAACAGAACATTTAAAATATTAAGGTTCTTTAATACCACATACATTAATCTTTCAGACCACAATTGTCTTTCCTCACATACATATACTGATAATAGTTAGTATATATTTATTTTGACAATGTATTTTACTCATTACATGCAGCTCACATAGATATATGGAAAGTAAAAGAAGTGTATCAGAAACGTAAGTTATTACAAATACATCAAGTCACCACTACATTTACACCTATAAATATTGTTAATAAAATATCCATTATAGAAAGAAAATAGGATATTGCATTCGAAACAAATTAAGTCTTGAAAAAAAAAATCTATTCAGCGAACGGAACAGTAACTCCATACAATTGCCGCTTAGAATTTGGATCCATCTACGCACACAATTATACTGTTATCCCGACGAAACACACACTCACACAAAGATCGCACGCAATTGGTCGCCGCCACACCATGTGGCGCCACGCGGGCGCGCGGGTAGCTGTTTTGCCCCGCCCACCACGGTATATTACGCGTGGACGGTGGAACCATTTTATCGGCCAAGTTACTATTCTATTTATTGTAGTTCGCTGATTCTATTACTGTTTTGCTTGTTTTCCATTGTAAGTCTAAAAGAAATATGGAACACATATTACCTGATTGATTGCAGTTTTGTTCTTTATTGTTATGACAATACGGTTGCGTATTCCACAGGCGCGAAGGTTGGGGCTCGCGCGATCTGCACGCGGATTTCGACTCGATGTTCAACAAGTCTCGCCAGTCGATGCCGCGAGGTAAGTCCACGGCTTGAGCACTCGCTTCTCGCAAGGGGAAAACGTTGCCACTACCACGCAAGCACTAGCCACACTCTTGTAATTTACTGCACCGGCTCTGTAGAACGCATACAAACTCTGTTTAAGAGCAAGTCTTATTTCCAGTAAAAAGTAGCATTTGTCCGTTTTTTTTACCGATAGTAATACTCATAATACTCATAATACTCCTTTATTGGTATACATAGATATACACGTCATTAAAATAATGTATAAAAATAATAAATTAGAAATTCGTCATAATATTGATTATAATATAATTTTATATTATATAGATATAAATTCAATTAAATTATTAATTTTATTTAACTTCTATGAATTCCTTGTACTTATAAAACGATTGCTCGACAAGCCAGCTTTTGAGCCTCATTTTGAAGCTATTTAGCGACGGTGCTGCAGTGATCTGGTCGGGCAGCTTGTTGTAGACGGTGGGAGCCATCACGTGCGTAGACTTACTGGAGCGCTCCAACGTGCGGGGCTCCGTCGCCAGCTTGCCCTTCCTGCGCGTGCAGTACGAGTGGCTGCTTCCCACCACTCCAAACGAGGCTAGGTTTACTCTTGCGTACACCGCCACCTGGTATATAACCAGTGACGGCAGCGTTAGGATCCCCAGCCTTACGAAGTGTGGGCGAGCAGACTCATCCTGTGGAATTTTAGCTATTACTCGTACCGCACGCTTCTGAAGTTTGTAATAGTAAAACCAGAAGAAGAAGAACCGGCTCGATTTAAGAATAGAATATAATATTTTTATTAATCATAAGGTATCCTATTACAATATCTCACTTAGCAATTAGTCATAATTTTGTTACCTGTTTTAACTTTTTATCACTAATGTAAGTAAATGCAGTTATACAAATAACATAGTGTTAACGTTCTTATATTTATTGTAGTGGCTATAAAAATACTGTTTAAAATCTATATACTCGTAGAATCGAACTCTGATTAGTATTTGAGTAGCCACTTTGCTAAAGTAATCTCTACTCTTTTCGAGTCACTAAGAAATCGACGTGTAAATTTATGACTATCGCCATATATAACGCCATCTATCTTTTAGTTGTTTAGCAATTGAGCTTAGCGCTTAGATATCAAATATGTTCAGTAAATACAAGTACAGTTCAATTTACAAAGAGTACATTTACTAATAAACAAAGGAGATGGCAAAGATTTGAACAGCTATGTTTTTTTATGAACTCTATATTTCAACCCATAGATGAATAATAATGTTAGAGAATTATTAACGTTTCAAGGGCAAAACTGGCCATTAGCTAAGTTTTAATATTCTAAATTATCTTAAGCGGCACTGCAGTATTTGGCTTTATGGTTTTGGCATTTGATTGTAGCATGAGAAACATTAGAACTTAACCCACATTCCGTAGAGTTCCAGCGAATATGAAATAGAAGCTATCTAATAAAGCTATTGACGCGATCACGGCTAATTACACCACTTGAATGCTTTGGCAAACAATTAACTAGATCATTTTGGAATAAGGTTTACCTACCTAATTGATTTTACGTATTGAAATATACGACGACTTAGAGCAGCAGCTTTTTTCGAATTAATTTCAAGCTTTATAGTTTTATTTAACAGTTAAAGTATAATTTTATTGTAACCAACACTATTTTTTATAAAAGCAAAATGTTCTCTCAGACAAAAGCAAATAACCTTGACATACGCAAGTCATTAAGAAATAGAAGAGGAAATATATACCACGTAAGTTTATTGTCAAAAGTAGTATCATATCATTTATGGTATTCCAATATTCATTTCGTGTAACGTCCTTGTAGTTTTACCGACCGTTTGCCAGAGTCGTCAGTTTGGCTGATAGCCAATAGCAGTAGGTTGTTTCATCTTCAGCAAGCCTTCGCCACGACACATGTAGTTAGACCCGCTCCGCACGAGCTATACAACTCACCAGATAGCTAGCTTCGACTAAAACAAATCAATTAACTATACATCTCATAAGCCGACAGACGTATCGATCATTGTCCTTTGCCGCGGGTACTTGCGACGTTTTCCACCGAACAGTGTTCATTTAACATCTCCGTACGTAGCGGACCACACCTTGGTCTGCTACGCTGTGTGTATTTTGTTAGAAATCATTAACATCGTGTTTTTATTAATGAACTTAACCAGTTTTCTTTTTTTGCATTTGTAGTTTTTATATTTGTATTCAATTTGCATTCTTTGTGCAGGTGTTGACTTTCTCCTCCCCGCTAACACTAGCAGGAAAATGTTGCGTTGCTCTCAATCATAAAGTTACTTTTATTATGTAGAATTCGATTTGCATGAAGTGTACAAAGGCATTTCTCATATCGTTTGGCAATGCAATAATTATTTTTCAAAGTAGACGATCGAAAATGTTCACTAGAAATTCTGTAACGATTCAAATCGATCGGCAACGAGCAATAACAGACGACAGTTAATTAATTTGTTTAGAAAGCATTCACGGCGTAAATGTGTAGCGAATAGTGGATGTGGTAGCACTGTGATGAGGCTAGTGGGGTGCAACGCGGCGAGCGGGCGCGGCGCGGCGCGGGGCCGGAGCCGCGCGCCGCCGCCGCCAGTAGTGAGGGTGTGTTGGTGTGGTTGCAGTTGGGTTGCGCGTTACACTGCATGCTCCGACCAAATCTTCACTTCACAGCGGCACCAGCGCCAACCACAAACCCGCCACAAACGACACGCAGGAATAGGTACTAAACTATATTATATTTATTTTAATTCATGTGTTATTTTTGTGTTCCGCACGGTGCGCCGCGGCTGTTGTATGAAATAGAGATGCCTCTTTTGTCGAACGTTCGATTCCGCCGATGCCATCTTTAGTAATATATTCACATTATTATAATTTATAGTATCGAAGCAACATTTTAATGCATTTTGTGACTTGGTTTGGCGTACTCAAAGCTTCCAGTTTGCTCTAATACAGTCGTCGTAGATTCCATTAACTCCTAACCGAACGAGCCGCGGCCGCAGCGAGCGCCGGGCCTGGCCCGCGCGCGCTCGCTCGCGCCTGTACATACGCTATCCCAGCGAGCGTTCTGCATGATCGAACGTGTGTTTTCCATTGCTTTACAGGCAGTAGTAAGAAATCGAGCAAGCGTCGGACGAACACCGAAGAGGGAGAGAGAGAAGAGAGCGGACTGGATCTGTCGGACCTCGACCTCGGCTCGATCGAGCTGTCGGAGCGCGAGCTCCGCGCGCTGTCGGGGCTGACCCCGGCGCTATCGCGGCGCCTGCAGCGCCAGCTCCTGGCGCAGCTGCCGCCGGCCGCCGCGCGCGACCTGCGCCGCACTCTGTCACTGCATGCGCCCACGCAGCGCGCCGCCACGCCCCGCGCCGCCCGCTCGCACTCCGCCTCCAAGAGCTTCGAGGGCTCCGAACGCGCGCGCACCGCCTCTCCGCCGCCTGCGCCCACGGACACCACACCTGATGACGTCGCCTCGAGAGACCGAACTCCCACGCCCTCGGCGCGCAGTCCCAGCGTCACCAGCGACATATCCCCGGAGGAACCGCGTGAGACCGGAGGCCCGCGGTACTCTACGCTGCCGCGACTCCGGCGTCGCTCCACGCCGCGAGACGAGGCTCCCGAGCCGGTGAGCGAATCGAGAGCTAGTCTCCCGTCCGACACAGAGTCGGCGCCGTCGTCGCGGCGCGCCTCCGCCGACCGCCCGCTGCTCAGCAAGTACTTGACGCCGGAACGGCACTTGTCGCTCGATGAGCCCTACCCGCCCGACGGCGGCAGTATTCTATCAGAGCCGAGCTACGTGGCGGCATACGGGGGCGCGGGCAGCTTGCGCCGCCATTCACTCCGATTGGCAGGCGACGCGCCTCGAAAACGCGTCTCAAGGTTCCTCCGCTCAGACTTTTTCGATTCGCCGCCCGATGACAGTTTATATGCGAAACACAAAAAGGAAAAAGAGCTCGAGACGCAAAAAATCCTCCGGGAGATCAGAGAGAAGCGAAGCCGAGCCGAGGCGTCAGCGCGGAGCCCACCTGAGGCGGAGGAGGGAGGAGCGCGCAAGTGTGTTTCGCCGATCGGCTCTCTTGGCGGAAAGGACCGCAGTCGGTCGAACACGCCGTTCTTCCCGAGCCTCGACAACATCAAGGAGAGTGCGATTGATGCGTCTTTGGCCGACACCCGATACGGCGGCTCGCTCGATTCGAAAGATTCCAAGTTGATCCGTCCCAAGAGCTACCCAGTGAAGACGCTCGACTCGATTGACGAGCCGAGCGAGTGCGCCGAGCTCGACTCGCCCGCTGCCGATACCGACGCCAAGGACAAGCGAGAGTCCAGGCTCATCCGACCTAAAAGTTACCCCGCCAGCAGCCCCTCCCCCGAGAAAGTCTACGTCAGTCGAAACATAAAAAAAGATGAAATCAAAAGTCCCCCTACTAAAGAGAAAGATGCCCCCGACTCTGACGTCAAGACGGACGTCGAAGTGAGTTTCAGCATTACTTTGCCCAGAAAGAAATCGATGGCGATGCCGAAACCAGACGATAACGCCGATAAAACCGCTGAAAGAAATGATCAAACCGATGTCAAACTCGACAGCGATAAGAAGTCGACTTCCAGTAGTATAACATTGAAGAAATATCAGATTGTAAGCAGCATGGATCCTGACAAGTCTGAAACGAATCATAAGCTTAAAAACGGCAACGCTATCGCGAACGGTGTCACAAATTCATATGAAAAAACTGTTAGCAACGAAACTTCAAAAACTAAGGTATCAAATGGTGCTACCAAGAAGGAAGAAGCTAAGAAAACTAGTGAATCCGATTCGAACGAAAAGAAAGGAACGATCAAGAAAAAGATAATTAAAAAAGTATCCTCAAAGTCAAAGACTGATATAGGTAGCGGCCAAGACGCCGGAGACGCTAAAGCTACTGTAGAAAAGAAAAAAATTACTAAAAAAGTTAAAGAGAAATCTGAAGATGAATTAGCAAAATCTACCACTGTCACAAAAAAGAAATCAATGCTTCAGTCAATTGGTCACAAATTAGAGAAGTTTGCGTCCAGTAAATCGAGTTCACCTGAAAAAGTAGCCGACAGTTCTGTGAGTGAATCTAAGAAAGACGTAAATAAAGTAAAGAGGGCGCAGCGGGAGCAGTCGGTCCCAGTGAGCGGCGACCCTCCGACTGAGTCCGGTCTCATCAAGCGCGCTGTCACACTGACCGACGTGGCCGCGCTCGACGCCGCCGCGCTCCCTCCCGCCAACAACAAAACCACCGTCTCTAAAGTCTTGGGGCTCTTCAAGAAATTCGAGCCCAAGGAGAAAACGAAACCCATCATGGAAAAATCACAAAGCATAGACACCGCCGAAATAAGCAACAAAAGTGACGTAGATTCCGAATCTGTCCTCGACAGTGTCGACAAGCCTCGGCGACCCACGTCGTTGCTTCTCAACGGCCTGGGCCGCAAGAACAAATATACACGAACCGCCAGCGACAGTGTTTCCAATCTCACCGCCGAGACCGACGACCGAACAGTACTTAAAAAAGAAACCGATATAAACTCACGAAATAAAAACAGTTTAAAGTTAGACTTCTCCAGATTGCCAAGAGTTAAGAAAATAGTTCCTACTAATCCTGTGATAGAACCGCAACTCATGAACACTTATTCAGTCGACGATGAGAGTGACAAGAAAGATATCTCAGAGAAAACTGCCATCAGATTAGACAATATAAATGTAGATAAGGATTCGTACAGTCGCAGTCGCTCTAGGAGCCGGTCTACCGTCTCTAACTCTGAGCAGAAATCGGACGCGAGCGCGGAGGCTAACAAGTACTCCGACAGGTATCCCATATCCCCTTCCGATAACGGCACGACTCACCCCCTTAGAAACCACGAGCCTACCTCGCCCGAGAAGGATGATATCGTCGATAGAATACGAAGAAAAAGTTTCTACTCGAGGTTCAACGAAAAGAAACAGAGACGAAAGAGTAGCCTAGTTGGTCCCGGCGCGGCCGAATATGACCCTCTCGCGCGAATACACGCCCCACCCACAGAACCCAAATTCGACGTATCCCCCACTTCTCCCGGGGCTTACGACCTGTCCCCGGGCTTCTCCGCCTCGTCCGATATCTCTCCGTCCACGGAACGCTATAGATCTCTGCTCAGCGAACCCCTCGCCGCTAGAAATAATCTAAGATACGAAAATTACGGACTGAACGATAAAATCGATACGTACCGATCTCTGGATCGGAACGAGTTCCGAAAGTATCCGAGCGGCAGGAGCTACTTGGAGTACGAGCAGCCGCTGTCGTACGGCACGCAGCGATACTCGCGCACCAAGTCCTTGCTGGACAGCTGCGATGGCGCTGAGGATGCGCTCGCGCACTCGCTCCGAGATCCGCTCAAGTACAATAGAACTCTCTCGATGTACTCTCCCGGCAACTACGCCACCTACCGGCCTAAGAGGACGCACAATCCCGCTATTATACTCAAGGAGAGCGAAAAGGAACCGAGCCCCGAAAACATTCTAGAGAAAATAAAACAAAGGAAAAACTTTTCCATCAGCGTGACGAGAAAACCGGAGCCCGCGAAGGACACGCCGCCAAGGTGTGTATGTTTTCTAATTGTCTAATTGTCACGTAAATAATTCTTAATAACTCCCCCGTACATAAATTTAATTATGTGCACGCTTCATGCTTTTTGAATTAAAATTTTCAACACTAATGCTTAAAGTTTGAAAATCCTATAGACGTAAAGAGATTACGAGAAAACTACGACACTTGTATATTACATAATGTAGCACACCATTTTGTAGATAGCTGACAATAACATTTATAAAATATCATGTAAAATACGATTGTCATGAATTAAATAAAGATTAAAGATAATTTGAGACCTAGATGTGAGTAGACCGAAGCGATATCGCAGGTTATGGCACAGTAGAAGCCGGTCGACGCAGGAACGTTCACAGTAATGATATGATTTTGTTTTCAGATCCCCTGTCCCACCTAAAGGCGAAAGCGACAGTACAGAATGCTCTGAGAAAGTTGACTGAGAAGAACTATTGATTGCCGACGGATATCATTTCCTTTTGTGCATTTGTTGACAGTTCATGCAGTGTCGTTAACTGATCTATTTAAAGCTTCACTTGTTTATCTCACACAGTTTATTTTATCACCAACATGTTAGCTAGGTATTGATCTAGTTGAAGCTGTACTTGTTATTCTTGCCAAATTGATCCTAAGCACTTTCAGAATAAGGTCGTGAATCTCACTAACTGATGCTTAATGTAAGACTGTTTAGTGGCAAATGTAGGCGAAACATTTCTTTTGAATCTCTGCCGAAAAGTATTATAATGAAATTATAGACATCACGTAGGATCACGAACATGACAAGATATCGATTTAGAACTAGAATTCGGATTGTCCAAAATTGAGGGTTTAACGGTTAAAGTTAGTATTGAAATCCTCTTTCAAATTAATTTTATTTTCATAAATCTCAACATTTTATGAAATGTAAAACTAGATAAAAAATATACAGGATAAACTGTTATGAATTTGTTCCTTACGTGCATACAGTTAACTGTTGGATTTAATAATATTGAGGAATATAATGATATTCAGCTTCTCAAGCTGTTTATTTTGTTATTTATAGTGCATAATGATGAAATATTTTGCAGAGTGTACTTTTGTTATAATTTTATGTATGTGTAAATTTATTCTTACGTGCCTTTATAAAACGACTGGATTTGATAGTCATTTTATTGCAATAAAATGACACCATTTAGCGTGTGTTTGCGCACAAATACGTTTTACTCAATATTATCCTTAACTTTAAAGTTGTTGATTTACATTTTCGTATGGAGACCCTAAGTCAATTTTAAGTTTAAATGTTTATCATAATCGAATAGTATTTGAACGCTAAGTCACGTGGTAACTGTAATCGAATAGAATGGTGCTTAGATTTCTTTAGGTATAACTATTTATAGATCAGAAATTATAGACTCACACGTGTACATTTTTACTTTATTTATTAGGAATAGGGTGCGTTTTGCGTTTTTTATTCAGATTATTTTTCATCTGACGACTTCGTTTGCAACATTAACTTGTATACAAAAAAAAGTCCTCGAAAGAAATTTTGACGTTAGATTGTAATAACAATCATAATTATTGACTTGCGCAATAATAAATTAATTCATATTTGATTTCAATATAATTAGAGAGCAATAAATTTACGCAAATAGTCATCGTCGTCGTCCTTATTTATTTTTAGAGTTGAGATTATTTATTTAGTGTGTGGTAACTTGTAATATTAATCAAGTTTTTCATAGTTTCGCCATATGCTATACGAAACTGTGTTGTTCAGATTAATATTAAAGTTTCTATCACACACGTTTTGTATTGAATGTGAATAAATTATATAGTTGAATCGATGATTTTTATTTTTCTTATCACCATACCCGAATTTTATGACTAAATAAGCTCTAGTTAGTAATATGAGATAAACACGGTAACTACATGCACGAAAAAGCTAGACAGATTAAAAATGCCGTTCTTCATTCACACGTATACGTTTTATTTCATTCATACATATGAAATATTTCATATTAAAAATGGGAAATTACACAACATTATTTGCATACATTTTACAGTTTTAAGTTATTATTCCTTGAGCAGGGTTTTCAGGTCGGCAAAATATTTGGCGTCTTGAGCGGCCAGTTGGTCGAGAATGTTATCCACGTTAGTGTCAGGGAACCTCTCGACCCAGGATGCGATCATGCCTTCCGCACTCGCCGGGTAGCGCTTCAGCTCAACGTCGTCTCCTAAAAAATATAAACAAACATTTTACCTAAATTAGCATGGGGAGGGCATTTTCTAGTTCTCGCCTGGCTAACCAACCCCCAAGAAGAAAGTATGTCACCAAGCACCTGACGATGTGTTCCGGCAGCCTCTTTGAGAGCCACAGATTTCAGACTAGGCATGCTACACCTTCGGCAAAAGCGTAGCTGCTCAAATGCCTATCTGTTTAGCGTAATAGGCCAGAATAAATAATGCATACATAATTATTATATACTAACGAAAAATTGCAATTTACTATGTCTATGTACTAATTTAAATGTTTTTATACACAACCACATTAAAATCAAGTAGGTAAATTATTTTAGGGAACCGACGCAAATTCTTCAACTGATTCTTTGAAATGCTTTTGTCTTTATCGTTTTCTTAAAAACTCGACCGGACATATAATTAAACAGGTTTTAATATCAGTACTTTAATGTAGGTCAAGTAGGCTTACCTTTGACTACAGTATTGGGTTGTACGAAGATATTCCTCGGCTGTTTGTGCAGCATCACGATGTCTCTCCAGCGGGACCACGGCTCGTCAAGCCGGCTGTACTTGTCAAACAACTGCTCCCCCGCTGTTACGTCCCCGCGAGCCTTTATGCTTTGTAACGTAACTAGGAAGTCGCCTGTAAAGAAATAAAGACTTATAATTTCAACCCTTACGACTTCTTCTATCACAGATAAATACATTTATTATTGAAACAAAGATTACAACATGGCAGCGGTAACTATAGTAAGCACAAATATGCACTGTTACAACTCGTAATACAAAACTATATAAATTAATCATATTAAAACACTTCAAAAGTACTTCACAATATAGTGGAGACTAGTACAGAAATAGGAATGCTTCAATCTAATTACATTCCAAATACACAAAAAGTTCCCGCCATAACAATTCAGTGGCGCCATCTATTATCGAGTAGCTGAACTCTGACGCATACACGAGCATTCTGGGTGCAGTATTAGTAAATTTTGTTTAGAGACTGAAATATGTGCATAAAAAATCCACGTACCAACAATTTTCTTGCCCTCAGTAGCCAGTTTGTCTTTTTGCAGCGTGAGGAGCAGGTTCTTGCCGGGTTCAGCTTCAGTAATGGTGAGAATTCCGTTGCCTTCCAACTCAAGAAGTCTCATAAGGACAAACCGAGCTCTGGCATGCGCCTGTTTATAAAGTGAAAAAGAATTATTGTTTAGAAAGTGGATAGTTAGCAAATATTTTTAAAAAAAATGGTTGCCTGTAAAGTCGGTTTTACGGGCGAAGATTTTACGTGACAACGGCTGCCGCGTGCTGCGCGCACGGCAGACCGATCATAGTTGAGTGGGAGAGAGACGCAAGGCATTCGGCGGGCCTCTCTCTCGTTCGGTGACTCATCGTAACGTTACCGGGCGTTACACTTTTTCATAAGTGACTCCCAGCCGCAACCTAATTTAAGAAGATTGTCACGTCAAAATGCCTGAAGAGTAAAATATTTTTTGTTATTTACTTGTCTTCTTTAATTAATTTCACAAAACTATTAATTTAATACAGAAAACAGTTACATAGAGGCAAAATTCACGTAAAAGAAAATTAAATAAGCTTAGTACCTGAAGCCAGGTTTTAGTCGACGGCTGGTACATCTCAGTGGCTTTGGCAGCGCCGTTCCACAGCAGACTCAACCAGTTCACGTAGGTCACGTCCTCAGCCTCTTTGCCTTCGTAACCGAATATTCTGGAAAAAGTAAATAGCAGTTCAAATTACTCTCTCTCTCTTTCTTGCACTTTAAGATATCTCAGTGCGAAGGTTTTTAGGATGGATTCTTCCTCATGTTGTATCAGGCCTTAGGTGGAGCATGCCTTTTTCTTTTTTTTCCGTGAGGAAATGCATTTACGCATCTCCCGCCACAAGCCTGGGGGAGGCGAGCGGGGTATGTCGGAATCGAGGGCTAGAAGGGCCGTCACTACCGACTAAAACCTCACGGTGTCCCATCTCACGACAGGGGCAGGGATGCAGGACGGCTTCGCGCACTGCCGCTGCTCTCCCCGCCCAGTAGGTGGATCATGCCTAGTCTGGTAAAATTGGCCCTCAAGAAAGCTGTCCACTTACACACACACACAAAAAAATGCGTGAGCTTTTTATAAAATACTAACTGGCAACACAGCCGTAAAGCCCTTCAGAACCATAATTATTTACAAATATTTGTTGTAAATGTAAGTTTACTAAGATTTAGTAATAAACTTAAATGATATAAATAAATGTATACTCCGTATTCATGCCAGTCAAGACCTATGTATGATTAGTTAGGATTAGGAAAGTTTATTTATTTATTTATTTGGTACTGTCACAGACAAAAAGATGAGAGTTACAGTTTTACTAAATTAATTAACAACACCACTTCTATTACGACTGTACACAGCTTTCATTATTAAAATATAAACACAAATATAATTTCATAAATTACAAACTAAAACGATCTACTTAACAAATTTATAAGAAAAATTTACATAATGTTGAAAATTGAGGCTTACCTCAATTTAGATTGGGTTATCATATTCTATTTAAGGGACTATACATTGTAACGTTATTTCGAGTGGGCGGGGTATAAAATAGTGTTTTAAGTATAATGTTAGTAAATTGTCTTAGATAGCTAGCTTAAATATATCTTTTTAAATCGTCTTAGATAGCGGGCCTAATCTGACAGACATCGTTCTTCCAGTGCGATTGAATTGAACTAAGTTAAACAACTCTATTCTCAAATAAACCCAAAAAGAAAACGTTACTGCTGTGCTTGTCCCATAATTAATGGCCTTGGACTTAAATAAACATTCCAGCTAGACATGCGTAGTTCACGAATGAATCCTTCAAATGAAGTACTTCAGTGATTTGTATCTTTCACTCTCTAGTTCAATAACATTTCAATTAGTTCTTAGTTCAGTAGTTCTTTCATCCGTTTAAGAACGACTCGAGACTCGAATGAAAACATCGGGAGTATTCGGGACTATCTATGCCTGTCCCGCTCTGTTGTACGTATGGATATGATACATGATAGCCTCTTTCACTCACTCGGCGAATCTGACTGACCAGGCAAATTTAAACTGTATCCCAAGGTGACAGAGATGCGATGCCCTGAATGAAATATTGAAAGAAATCTAGTACTGAACTAAATGAACTACTGAACTAAAAGAAAGATATAGTTCACTGCGGCGAATCTGACTGACCAAGCAAAATTAAACTAGGCTCGTCGAAAAAATATCGATACATTGATATATCTATATAATTTTTTCAATGTATCGCTATTTTTGAGCGATATTTAATGTTTCGATGTATCGATATAAAATTACAAGTATTGAAAAGGTATAAAAATCGATATTTTTTATAATTAAAATATCCTAAAAAGAATACTTTTTTTATACAAATTTTTTTTACAAATTACATTTTTTTTTTGTCTTTGGTCGACTCGATTTACTGCGTTTTAATTTGGTACTTAAGTTGGCTTTTAAGTTGGCAACTCTGTCTCAATTAGGCCAAATATTTTTTTTCCTATCACACCGATATATCGATACATCGATATTTTTAAACAAAAATATCAATATCGATATTGATATATTCAAAAATTATCGATACAATATATATCGATACTTTATTGCATTTCCTACATCCCTAAATTAAACTCTATCCCAAGGTGACAGAGATCACTCGGCGAATTTGACTGACCAGGCAAATTTAAACTCTATCCCAAGGTGACAGAGATGCGATGCCCTGAATGAAATATTAAAAGAAAACTAGTACTGAACTAAATCAACTACTGAACTAGAAGAAAGATATAGTTCACTGATATAAAAAGATATGTACATATCTTTTCATTTTAGTGACACATTCTGCGCATGTCTAATTCCAGCCATAACAAGAATTAGGATTCTTTACAAGAATTAGATTTTAGATGCTATATTAAGATGGTTGGCAAACCATCTTTCCAAAAACATCATCATACTAAATTTTCTCAGACTGGCAACCAAGCACCATATGAGCACTTGGAGCTACACATCCGACCGATGACAAATAAGTATTGACTTCTGTACGAACATAGTGTTTGCGTGTTTTAAGACTGTACAGCGCCATCTATTGGGCACTTATTACATTACATTATAAGTTGTTTTAATTCTAGCCTCTATATTATGAAATAATTATTTAATTGATAAAATAAGTACTTTTAGTATACTTATTAATTAAATTATTATTTTTCCTAATAGTTCATAGTAAAAACTAAAATTTTGCATACTATGAGAAGGTTTAACTGGTGCTTTTGTGAAACACATTATTTTGCATAAAGTACGTGTATTTTGTTTGTGTATGGTGACTGGGGCCACGGTAAACTACGGTTATGGCCCCAGCGCCATATGAATTCATCGAACACACATTCACCAGTATGGGGTACCATGTGCACGGCCAGAACATGTATTATATCTAGCATGTAAGTCGTATACCCAAATAAATAATGATTATAATATTTTAGAATAGAATAAATATTTATTTACCTTAAGACATCGCGCATAGAGGGCAAGTCAAATTACAAATTACTATGTTAATTTTAATAACTATCTTATAGCTAGCGTCATTACTATTGTCCATATTGGTAGTTAAAGTGAAATTATGTAAATGAAGATTCTGTCAGTTGCTCTGTTATATACTCAATTCAGGGAAAACAATGGATATTTTTTATTACTTACTTCAAGATCTCAGGCACCAACGACAGGTAGAGTCCGACGGCCTCGGCGCGGCACTCCTCGAACGCCGAGCCCAGGGTGGTGAACTTACTATCATACGTCTCGCCTTCTGTGTACCACGAGTCGATCAACTTGCCTGCAAAGTGAGATACAAGTATTTACCATATGTTGTCTGGATGTTAAATATGTATCTATATAAAATATGTGTGTATGTATATGTAGTATATCAGTTGTGTAAGCTACCATAACACAAATTAGAAATTGTTTCATTATGGGTTTAACCAACCGTGTGTGAATTGTGTCCAAATACTTATTTATTTATTTACTCACCAGTAAGTGGGTCCTTGACTTTTTCCTTATCAAAGTTGAATGTGCCATCTGCGTTCTGCCTCAACAGCTTTCCGCTTCCGTGACCGAGTAACTCGTGCAGACCTACTTGTACCTGCAACCAATGTGAGCTAATTAATAACTAAGTATGGGTAGGCGATCTTCTTCTTCTTCTTCACCTTATCCCACTTCATGTGGGCTCGGTACAGTATGTACGCTTCTTCCATACATCCCTGTCATTCGTCATCTCTGTATTTCACACCCCTCCTGGTCATATCGTCATTCACACAATCCATCCATACTTTCTTAGGCCGCCTCCTTCCTATCTGTCCGTCCACACTCATACTCATTGTCTTCCTCGTGATATGGTCTTCCTCACGTCACATAATATGACCATAGGGTAGGTGATATGAACTCTAATAACAGAGATTTAGATACTTCATTCTAGTATTAAAATCCCACCAGTTAGATAAGAAAAAAAAAATCTTTACATAGTACATCAGAGCTCCACACTGACGTAAAGAGGAGCATGCCAAGTCTGGCATACACTGTTTGATGCTTGTCGACAGATTTTTCAACCTGAGTGATTTATTGCTAGTCAACAATATTGCTCAGATATTAAATCCATAGACTTGCATTTCGAATTTTGCAAAAAAATATAACAGTAGTAAATTGTATTGTAAAAAGTAGTTGTTATTAATTTGTTTTGCTTCGACCTTCATTGTGAGAACTGCAAAGCTTTGGAACTCTCTTCCTGAGTCTCTTTTTCCCGAGAAGTACAATTTGGGGTCTTCAAATCTAGAGTAAATAGGTTCCTTCTAGGCAAGCGTGTTACATCTTAGACCACAGTCAAGCTTAACATCAGGCTAGCTGCGGTCAAACGTAAGTCTATTCATCAATAAAAAAAAACTCCAAATTAATATTTTCTTACCTCAAAAGCAGCAACTCTATATTTCTCCAGCAGTTTCTTATCCTCTTCAGACAAGAATGGAATTACAGACTCTTTGTACGCGGCCGGGATCACGTTACCGAGGGATACATTTTTGAACCCTTCGTTTTGACGGATCTCATCATCTGTGGGAAAAAATGGCTTTAATTTATTAAAGAAGCTGATGTGTTAACCCAAGGTTTAAGCTACTAGCATACCAAATGTTCCAAGACTGGCGTAACTGACGTGGCAAAAAAGGTGGCTGCCAGGCTCAAATGGGACTGGGTAGAGCAAGTTTGTTGGATGCGCCCTGACCTGCATCCAGCACACTTGGCCCGCCCAGTCCCATTCGCTGGGCAAAGGTTTCCACAGAATGGTACTTTTGGATGTTAGAAGACGATAAGGCCGGCCCAATTCGATGGCCTAAGTTGGCGGACACCAACTGGAAGATGCTGGCCCAAGACAGAAAAGCGTGGAGAATTATGCTCAGCAGTGGGACAATATGGGTTAATTTAAAATAGAACCATTATTTTTATAATACTGCACGACCTAGACATGAACAATAAAATTAGTCCCAACATTAGACTTGATTAAATTTATAATCAAGTCTTAATGTTGGGATAAATTTAAGCTATTAGATTGTTGGGGAGAGGAAGCGAAATGAATGATGGTCTCATTAAAATTTATTTATTAGCCTTCTCTACGTTACAAAAGACGACTCGAAAGTGACCCTAACTCTAATTAAATAACCATTATTTTGAATTAACAACAAAATACTGAAAGAAAAAATCCTAGTATAATTAACAAACTCACAGTTAGGAATGTTAATGCCAGCCGGTATCCCACTGCCCGAGAACGTCAGCACATCCAAACTTGTGAAGTCAGGTCTTAGGAAGGAGTCCTTCTCGAGCGCCTCCCCCCAGGGCAACAGTTTGATGAACCTCTCGGCACCGTCGACGAGGCTGCCGAACTTCTTCGACATCTCCTTATTGACCATAGCCACGAAACCTTCAAACTCGCCTCGCTGCCCGCTCGGGTCGCGGTAAGTCTCTATGAAGCCCTGATACCTAAATATAATAAAAATATTAATAAATTTCAATTGTCAAATCCATAAATAAATGAACAAAAATTTTATTCAAAGTAAAATGTCCCTAGCAATAAAAGTCAGGACAACCTGCCATCGAACGTACCCGGCGCATAGGATTTCAAATTATATGTATTACTAGCTGACCCGGCAAACGTTGTTTTGCCTCACTTAGGGGTACAGCGCCATCTATTGATTACTTACTCAACCCAGTCGAAAGGTATCGACATTTATTAGAATCATTTGGAGTTAACAGATAATTGTGACTGTCAAATAATAACAGACAATAATAATATAACAGGCAATAAATTAAAATTGCGACTATAATTTGAGATTTAAACTATCCTATCTCTCAAGTTGGATCGAACTGCACATGGTGTGCGAATTTTATTATAATCGGTTGAGTGGTTTAGGAGTCCATTGAGGACAAACATTGTGACACGAGATTTATATATATTAAGATTTTTAACACATTGGTTCGACAATTAAGAGACACCGTAATGCGTGATTTTGTGAATTGCTTCATAAAAGATTGTGTCCCAAAATCACGCGTGTGCTTGCGGCAGCTAAACAGATTTATTAATTAGGGTCAGCTAACCCGATAAACATTGTTTTGCCAAATATTTAAGGCAAATAATATATTTTTATAAATATATAGTAGTTTATTTATTTATTTCGTACTGTCACAGACAAAAAGATGAGAATTACAGTTTTACTTAATTAATTAACAACACCACTTCTATTACAACTGTACACAGCTTTCATTATTAAAATATAAACACAAATATAATTTCATAAATTACAAACTAAAACGATCTACTTAAAAAATTCATAAGAAAAATTAATAAAATTTTGAAAATTGAGGTAAGGTTTAGATTAGGTTTAGGCTCGTCGAAAAAATATCGATACATCGATATATCGATATTATTTTTTTAATGTATCGATATTTTTGAGCGATATTTAATGTTTCGATATATAGAGGTATCGATATAAAATTACAAGTATTGAAAAGGAATAAAAATCGATATTTTTTATAATTAAAAAATCCTAAAAAAGAATACTTTTTTTATACTAACATTTTTTAACAAATTATATTATTTTTGTCTTTGGTCGACTCGATTTACTGCGTTTTAATTTGGTACTTAAGTTGGCTTTTAAGCTGGCAACTCTGTCTCAATTAGGCCAAATATTTTTTTTCCCTATCACACCGATATATCGATATTTTTAAATAAAAATATCAATATCGATATTGATATATTCAAAAAATATCGATACAATATTACATTTCCGACATCCCTAATTAGGTTATTTCATATTCTATTTAAGAGACTATACATTGAAACGTTATTTCGAGTGGGTGTATAAAATAGTTTTTTTAATATATTGTTAGTGCTTTTCCCGTAATTAATTGCCTTGGAAAAACATTCAACAATAACAAAAATTTGGATTCTTGACAAGACATTGATTTAAGATACTAATATACAATATTAAGATGGTTGGCAAACCATCTTTCCAAAAACATCTTCATACTAAATTTTCTCAGACTGGCAACCAAGCACCATTTGAGCACTTGGAGCTACACATCCGACCGATGACAAATAAGTATTGACTTCTGTATGAAAATAGTGTTTGCGTGTTTTAAGACTGTACAGCGCCATCTATTGGGCCTTTATTACATTACATTTTAAGTTGTTTTATTTCTAGCCTGTACATTATTACATAATTATTTTTGATAAAATAAGTTCTTTTAGTATACGTACTAATTAAAATAATATTTTTCCTAATAGTTTATAGTAAAAACTAAAATATTGACATACTATGGGAAGACTTAACTGGTGCTTTTGTGAAGCACATTATTTTGCATAATGTACGTGTATTTTGTTTGTGCATGGTGATTGGGCCCATAACCGTAGTTTAGTTATTTTACCCTACTAATATATCAAACAATAAAAGAAAACTTTCATACCTATATCAGATTTTTAGCTATAGCAAAATATTTAGAAAAACAAAGACTATTTAGAGAGGTTTTCAGCATAGGACCCGCATTTTAACCAAAAATGAAATCATTATTAGGTATGATTTCGCTCAGTTTCGAATAAAAATATAGCGAACGTTATCGTTTGGTGTTAAATTTTATTCACTCAATCATTGTCATAATTCCTATTGTATATTACTTACGTTTCAATGATAGGTCCCTTATCTTTGATCCAATATCTGCTCCCTTCCTTATGCTCTTCCAAGTCTCCCTCTTTGAAGCTGTTGATGTAATGCTTTATCATGTTTTTCTCATTATCATTGGCTGCATACTCCTGAGCCTTGCTCAGATTATCTACAACTAGCTGTAGGAGAGGTGAGTAGTCACCGCGAGTCACTCTGAAGAAAGCATTCTTGTATATCTCTTTTTCCATTGTGATTATACGGTTCTGGTTCTTGGATGGACCCGTCTCCACACTGGCTAAGCATATTGTGTAGAGGGGAGCTGGAAAAATGACATGTATTAAGGTATACATTTCAGTGGCAGGCTTTTTATTACAAAGATTTCACTGTCGTTCTATATGGGTCTGTCTGTAGCCAGGCTGTATCTCGTGCACCATGATAGCTCGACAGTTTTTAGGTATAATCAACTTTTTAAAACTTTAAAACTTTTTAAACAGTTTTTAGGTATGATATATTTCTGTTGCCGCTTAATTTTTAATACAAAATACAACGATTAATACAAAAGTTTACAGAAATCAAATGAAAATTTACGAGCGGCTCCCATGCAACTAACATGATTTTTTGCATTTTTTTTAACTTTGATCTCCAATTACATTTTTGCCATTATCTATAGATGGTACGGAAACTTCCATGAGCAATCCCGACTCGAATTTGACCAATTTTTTAAGACAAATAATGTAGGTACTAAAATAGGTATAACAGACTTCTGACTTAATCAAGCACATTTCGATTGAAAGAAAAAGTTACATTTGTTCATACTACTGTTTAGAGATATGGCGAAGAGGAACTTACCACCACCCTCCTCTATGGTTTTGAATGTCCGACATATGTATGCTTCAATGCGCTTGGTCTTCATCCACTCATTAACTAAATTAGAATCTTCCTCGGTGCAGTTACTGGAGAAGTAGGTGGTTACACCCTATAAAGAAATATTATTAAATAAGTGATATGAAATAGGTATTGTTTTAGTATAATATAAGGCTCTTTGACCCAACTTTTTGCTGCTTTTATAATAGCATTGGTGGAATGTTTATATTAAAACTAAGCTACTTTAAGAGTAAAGACATATTAATTGTTCAGCTTCATAGGATAGATTTTTTTTTCATAGAGTTAAATTAGAGTATTTCTTTTTCTCACACATCAGTTACATATTTACTTATGCAGGTAACACTGATAATAGAATAAATGAGTAGTTTGAGAAAGGTACATGTACATTTTTTTTTGTACATTTACATCACAATACAATTAATAACAAAATATGGTTCTTATTCATATTGTAACTATAATTTGATATGTGTACTGAGTAGGTCTGAAAATCGGCTAATATATATTTTTCATACTAAGTGAGGGAAAACAACTTTTGATAGATCAGCTAGAGATATATTTTTTTTTTACTCAGAATAGGTCAGTTCTTGACCACAATTCACCTGATGGTAAGTGATATTGAGGTCTACGGTGGATCACGCTTACCTAGAAGGAACCGGTTCACTCTCGCCTTGAAAATTGCTAGATTGTAGTCATTGGGGAACAGGTAATAATATAACTTTACCTTATCAGCCAGTCCTAGACTAGTTAATCTTGATGCAAGATGATATATGACATCCTTAGTGTCTTGCCACAACTTGGTAATATGTGCTGTATCTTCTTTGTATGCACTGGATGCTGTCAAAATCTTTTCAAATGCGCCACTCGATAGATTTGGGATGAATTTTGTATCACCAAAGCCTTTGTAGTTCCCGCTGTTGGCAAATAAACCTCCTGAATATACTAAGAATGCCTGAAAAGGTAGAAAAAATGATTTATTTAATAATAATTTATAAGGTATTTATTTAAATATTAATATCTAAGGTTGGAAGTGACATTTATTAATTAATTCTGATATTCATGCCTATTTAATTTCATTTACTTAGCTAAATTAATTATCATCAATATTTGCTATAATTATTATTACTATTATTTTATTTTATGACATTTAATATTTGTATCTGATGACAAAAATTTTATATGTTTTTATTATTTTCTGTATGGACCTAGTCTGAAATAAATGATGATTTGATTTGATTTTTTATTTATATATTATGTTTCACAAAACAGAATATAATCAAAACTATAACTAAAAAGTTTTTAAAATGATTTTATATACTGTACTTTTACATATAGTGCTTTTTTTTATCACAAAGTATTTTTTTTCTTACTTTTTGAAACCACAGAAGTGATAAGAAATATATTGCAAGTGTGGGAAAAGTAATATATAGTCCTTCAGTTAAGATAGTGATAGGAAGTGGTAAAAACTACTGTCAATAACCTTTTATCAGTCCAAAGTACTCTTGACCATACATGATTTTTTATAAATATTCTGATAAAACAATTTCTAGGAATGTTTTTAGAGGCAACATTTTTTTATTTTAGACCAGATGTTACCAACTTTTTTTGTCATACATCAACCATTTTTTGTTTGACTTCCTAGACTTTATTAGTTCCAGTTATTTTCTTTACATATACATACAAAGTTAGAGCTAAGTGAACTTAATATTAAAGTTGTTCACTATTTAAACCAAATATATTTTCATGGACCTTACTAACAGAGTACCCCCAGTTTTTTGTCATGCTAACATAGACCTCTGTCCAGCCCCTTGGGGACCCTTTGGTGTTCTCCTACATACACCTCTTTGCACTATGATTAAGAATATTTTATTTTCAATAATTTATTGTGAATTATAGTGGTGCATGAAAGAGGTGAGTGGAAGATTATCTTGGTATGGGCATGTGATGTGTAGAGAAGAAATGCATGTGACTAAGAGAAGTATGGATATGGTTGTATGAGGTAGCGGAAGTAGAGGTCGACCTAGGAAGATGTGGCTGGAATTGTGTAAATGAGGATATGAAAGAAAAGAGAGGGAATGTGGATATGACAGCTGACAGAATCGTGTGGAAGAGGAAAACTTGCTGTGCCAACCCCACCTAGTGGGAAAAGGCTGAGGAAGAAGATTATTAATTATAGCTTTTTTTTATCATAATAAACAGATAGTGGACCTTAATGAAAACCACTTCTATAAATAAAAATACTACCTGAAAATCATCTTCAGTCACTCCAGCCTGTAGTGCAGATTTCTTGAGATCTACCAGTGGCTCGCTAGTGAACACTCGGTGTAGTAGCGAGAATATTTTGGGAGATTCAGGGCTTGTTTGCATGAGCACAATCAGCCCTCCATTCCATGCAGCCTATAAATAATTAAAAACATATTTACTATTTGCGAAAATAACAATATAATTACACAAAATTATATATTTATACATATACTAGCTGGCCTGGCAAACAATGTTTTGCCCTAAAAATTTGAGGGTGAACAACCCTTAGGGGTATGAAAAATAGACTAAGTATAGCCAATTCTCAGACCTACTGAATATGCATATAGAATTTGGTAAAAATCTGTCAAGCCGTTTTGGAGGAGTATGGTAACTAACACTGTGACATGGAAATTTTATATATTAGATAATAAAGTCAAACTTGTGGTTATAGTTATTACTATTATAAGTTTTGAAACAAGCTATCATAAGTATCACAAGCTACAAACAATTAAATATAACTGTTCATAATTTATATATATATGGATAACAAAAGAACAAAGAGATACAACTCACCTGGCTTAGATAATGGGCATATAGCTTTTCTTGCTTGGTTAAATTGTTGAATGCTATAGTACTATCTAGTTCCACAAATCGCTGGTTGTTAGGCAGCAAGAAGTTTGATTTATCTACAGCCATGACTGAAAAGGTTATAAACATAAGTAAATTCAATATCAATTGCTATATGCATATTGTACTGAAATCATTACGCTTCAAAATATTTACTGACCCTTGACAAATTTTGAAGATTGTGCACTTTGAGTTACAGACGATTGTCTACAGCAGTATTTAGCAATAAGTGAATCAGCAAATAAAGGCCGCCGGCATTTTATAGTAGCGGCAGTGAGTGTTCGAAACATTGGTTGGAGGAATATATGTGGCCCCAACAAAGGAATATATAAGGAATTGAATACTTACTGTTAATACTACTGTAAACTTTCGAGAATTAAGTTTTTTTGGATAAATTATGCTTCAAGGAACACGATATTAAGAAGTATTTAGTATATGAAATTCTGTTAGTAATCCTGTGCCTGTGAAGTGACGTCAAAGGTGACATTGACGTAAGTAAGTTTTTTATGACATTGATGTTGATAGAACATGACCAATGACAACTATTTATACTAAAAATATTGGGACTGGAGACGATCAAATTTGGGCAATGATCAAAAATTATAATTTACCCAAGTTGCCTTGCTTCTGTCAGTTATATATTTTGTGTTGCATATTTTGCAATACATTATTGGAATACCTATTTACCTATTTTTAATGCAATAGTATTTGATCTTCTTATACAATAATTACAGGTAATTCAGAATATCCTAATAAATTATGCATTAATTATACATATTTTAATTTTTAGTTGTTTTGTTGTGTAGTTTTTATTTAATTTAGTTTGATTTCTTATATTTCTTGTTTTATGTATTTACATAATAATAAAATATTGAATTGTAAATTATGAATATATACATTGTGATAACAGGTAATTATGATTAAATAGAAAGTAATACAAAAAATAATATATTTAAACTAGTTTTTTTTGTGAACTTCAGATACAGGATGCGCAATAGACAGTAATCAATTAGTCTAGTATAAGAAACAGACACTTGTTAAAATTAAATCTAAGCAAAGTATTTAACCAGTGTTATTTCGGAATCGACTTTTAACTGTTATTATTATTTATTTATTTTCTTAACGGTTAGCACCTTTTAAACGAGCAACATCTTTGATCATTGTGCTTAACATCGGGCGAGTAGGTGGCCAAGTATATGTACATTGTGAACCTATCTAGTTAAAAAAAGTATTAAATCAGCTGCTTAGAGTATTCCCTTTTTATAAATATTTTCAAGATAGATAAATGTTGTGAACTTTCTAATAAAAGTTTTTATTAAAAACATTAAAATACATACATACAACACAAACACGTACACAAGATCAAGTTGTGTATATTTGTGCCGTTTTACTTTCTAATTGAGTACATACAAGAAAATAACTCCAGCAAATATATGTATTTATAACTAATATTAAACTTTATATATAGTTAGGATTAGGATTAGGAATAGAGCGCCTTATAGGATCACGCAACACTAGTGCCACCTGCAACATCTCAACAGTAGCTTTTAGTTTTTGCCCTCTTAGCTGTATCGTCTTCGTTCACCTTTATGCCTAAAAAATAATGGTGGTGCTGTTTCTGTTTATCTTATCTATGAAAGTTGAAAGCCATCAATGAAAATGAAGTAAACATCAAACATGGAAGGTTTCTGATTGTTCTTCGTCTGTATTTTAGGTCAAATGTTTTCGTTTACTATGTGTGTGTTGTGATAAACGGGGGCGGTCGGTAATTAATAAAAATGTCGTCTGAAAGGTAACATAATAGCTTCCTTAAATTTTTTACAATGTTGACAAATCACTTCCGATATCGGTGTCCAAAAGTTGCAAAATCAATAAAGTACGCGGAAACCGCTAATGTCACGCCCTGAATTCGTAGTGAGTTTGTTGGTGTGCGGTAAAAACCGGGACGTGTTGAGACGTATAAAATGTTTTATTCTAGGGTGGAATGGGTGGAGATTATCGAGCCGAAGACAAAGGAGCATATGTATGCTAACCTCACCACTGGCGAATGCGTCTGGGACCCTCCCGAGGTAATGTCATCGTTATAACATACATCACACCTATCCTGGTCTCTTTAACTTCCTGTGGGGCATTTTTATTACAGCCAGGTCTTTTTGCATGACTGCTTTCTCTTAGATAAAAGGTTTTTCAGCTCTATTGCCAAACTAGTAAATATGCAACTTACTTTTGAAGTTACTGCTAGGTATGTTGCAGGAAATATAAAGCCTGGATATTAGTTATTTTAAGTACAATACATAAGTAGCTGTGTCTAATTAACAGCAGTTTAATAACTGGTTCTAAATTAACTAGATATTAAACCAAATCAAATATACATAATTAGTTTCAAATATACCAATAACTTAATATTTAATGGTTGTAAAATAATCTTTACTTTCATTACATATTATATTATTTTAGAGGAAATATTGAATCTTGTTTGTAATTTGTTGTTATTTTATTTCTGACCTTGCACAGGCTAGCAACCTATTGATGAAACTATGTAACTTTAATTATGAACTACTTTCAACATTATGCAATACTTGCCTACTCTGAATGCAATAACTACTTAATAATACTTCTCTTACATATTATACTTACACTAAATTTGTTGCAGTTGCAAGTTCCAAAAATGTTTATTATGTCCCTTAGGGAAACTATCAAATTATCATAAAGGAGTTAATGAAAGAATATGCTTTTAAATGTTTTCTTCAATGTACAATATTTAAATTATTATGGCAGTGATTTAACTTGGTATATATCTCAGCCTAGTAGAGTTTTGCCTGATACTACTAAAGTTTGTAATACCCAAATGATACCACTGGGGTGGTCCACCCTATTATGTAGACTACAGTTCCCCTGTCTATCATCAGGCTCCATCTCATGATAGCTCGACAGTTACCTTTCACAGATGATGTATTTCTGTTGCAGCAGCAGCAAGTTATAGCAATAATATCAAATACTAAAAATAGCATAAAAATAATTATTTAAGGGGAGTACCTATTATTCATAATGAAACCCCTTCATGAAAGTGATATTTTTTTTTGTATCCTCAATCTAGGTTTCAGATATTATGTAAATCAATTTGTTACTACACATGCTTATATACTTCTGTACTTTTCGAACATAAGCTTATGAGTTTGTAATGGACTATGTGTTATGTGTCAATTTACCATTTTACACATAGTTATCAATAATTATTATTGTTGCAGGGTGTTAAAGTTAAGCGTACCGATTCATCACAATGGTGGGAACTGTTTGATATCAACACACATAGATTCTACTATTATAATGCTTCCACACAGGTTTGTATGCATTGTGTTTTTGCTATTTTTCTGATAATGAACTGCAAGTACTCTATGTTTATGTGTGCTCGAATTTGCATAAAAACTATTAAATGTTATGACATAGATTTTATCATAGTTTCTATTCACTATGTTATACAGCAATGTAATGATAAGCTTTATATATAAATGTCCATGTACATGATAAGTCACATTGAAAATTGTGTAGTAATTGAATTGAAATACACCAAGTTAATTATTAGTTTATATTCCATGAAATTTTATTTATTTTTATTTTCCTGGAAACTTACAACTATTTACCTAATTAATAACCAAATGATTGGTTCAAATCTAGAGCTAATTACCTACAAAATTCCTTCTATACTTAATTATATAAAAAAAAAAATAATGATCACCATGGCGATGATCAATACTAGGTTTTACTCTTACATGATAAAGAGGTATATCAGGTATCTGTGCCCACATAACCCAGTTACACACCATTGCAATACTTTTATGAATTTTTGCCTTCTAGTATAAAAGAGTTACGATAAATATAAATCATGTTTTGATTATAATACTAACTTTCTCTCATTTGCCTATCAATCCAGTTATCTAATGTTTCAACCATGTTACACAGACAAAGAATTTCGAGTTATTAAATAACGGTAATATGTACAATATATATAGTAGTTTCCATAATTATGTTTGTTTCCTTTCTGTTTCCAGACAACAGTTTGGCATAGGCCTACTGATTGCGACATCATCCCTCTAGCTAAATTACAGACCTTGAAACAAAATACAGACCCACAAAAGAGGAGAGAATCGTCAACACAGACCAATCAGGCAGCTCCACAGGTATAACTTTACTAATAAATGTCCTGCTTTGAATTTAAAATTAGTTAGAAAAACCAAAATCAGATACCAAAATATGTTTATTTTACAAATTATTATAATTGAAGTAGAGGTTATATAATAATTGTTACTGTGGTTTTGGAGTTAATGGCATATATGTACCAAATCTATTATAAACATGCTACTGCTTCTATGTAGTATGATCTAAGTGGCCAAGCTCTGGTGTTGAGTGTATTCAAGCGGCCTAAGGGCACATTATTCCTAAGGGATAATTACTCTGCTTAGGGTCCTATACACATGGGGTAATAGACAGACCCTATATGACTAAATTGCTGCTGTCATATTGTCCATATGTCTGACATCAGGCTGTTTCTGAAGAACTGTAATATTTTTGTTGCTGCTGCAGCAACAAACATTTTTTTTTCTATTATTTCTCCTTCTATCTGCAACAAACACATTTTAAGTAAAAATTATGGTATGGTTTGCGAGTGTGAAAATTGACCAGGCCAGTTTTTTCAATATATGTTGTATGCTTTATTTGCCATTGTCAAGTTCATCAATTATATAAAGCCTTATTATAATCTTTATCTATATCCCAGGTACCTCCCACAATAGACCCAGTCAGCAGTAATGGAAACAGTACAGCAGCTACTGCCAGCAAACTATCCCCGAGTAATGCCAAGAGTGTGCCACTCACTCAGACCAGCCCCGTGCGGACTAGGAGGTCACATTACCATCATAGGTAAGAATCAATCTTCTTTTAGTAAATACTAATGCTATTTGTTTAGTTATATATACAGTTGGCGCTATCCCCAATGGGCATTTTACAACTAATGTAATTTTTTTACCACAAATCCCGATTGATATGATTGACGAGCATTATTAGATAACACTGCAGATTTGTGGAGAGTCCCAAATCCCCATTGATGGGGAAAATCATCTGGTATATCGCGTCATCTGGCATTAATAAATAAAACATTACATGTGCATAATTTTGTGGGGAAATCCAAAGATTTTCTCCACTCATCATTTATTGTACACGTATCTATTTGACCAACCCGAATTTGGCAAGCGTAGTTTATTATGGCTTATATCTCTCTCTCCGTAAGAGAAGGCCCCGAGTCCCAGCAGTGAGAACCATATAGTAGGCTGCTTATGTACCAGTATGTTTGTATGTACTGTATCTATTGGTATACTTATGTCATGATTTTACTTCTTACGTAGCTATATTTAGTTCAAAATTTTAGCGCCGTCATTAACCCTTCGCCTGTGGCGGCCATTTTGCAAAAATTCGCGCGTCTGTGGGGGCCATTCTGGGAGGTCAGCGCAGTTATCCGAGAGTATATCGAGTCTCTAAGGAGTAATAACTAGCTTCGTATTTTATTCTACTACAATATTGAGTTCCGGTCGCTCGCCAGCTTGTTCTCATAGCCTCAAGCCCCGGCATAAAATAATAGCTCACTCTAGTATCTACAGCTTTGAAAAATGGCTGGTATACTAAGTTTTTTTAGCTTATGTATTTTACATGAGTTTCATATGTGAGATTTCATCCTACAGATTTTTAAAATTACTGACTACGATATTCTTTAACTAAACATTGGTTAAATAATTATTTTGTGTACATAAAAAAGCATGACTTTTATTTTATTTTGGAATACTTTTGTAAGTTTATACTATGCTTGCATACTGATTTTCAAAGGAATGAAAAATAGACAGTGATTCGCGAAGTCTTTGAAAATTCTTGCACAGCAAAAACAAGTGATGCAAATTATTCTAGCGATTCACAATGCAGCTATAAATCCTTAAAGGGAAATCACGGAGTGACTTACAGTTGAAACTGTCTAGCCAAACTAGTACACGTTACATGATTCATGATCACCAATCTGGCTGCAATCGCTTCTAAATAATAAATTGCGCTGTGGGCGAAGACCACACAACGACAAACTTATGGGAAGAAAGCCATTTTTACATAATTTATGCATGGAAGTTTTTTCTTCCACCGTCGCAGCAGGACATGTCCCAATTTGTGTAGCGTGTGTTATAACAATTTTGAACGGTACTTTTGTATGTAGGTATAATTTACGAGCTAAATATCTTCCGCCGTGAAAGGGGTTATGAGGTTTGGGAGCGACGCATGCTAGTAAATCGGCTAGCGCTTGTTTCTTGTTTTCATAATGCAACGTCAGCCCGTCTGCGTCCACTGCTGAACATAGGCCTTTCCCACGGCATTCCTATCCTGAGCATCCGTCCGGGATTTCCCGTATATCGTCGCTTCACCTCGTCGCAAGACTTTCTACGCTACATGTCCCGGTATGCGGTCACCACTCGTCTACTCCAACAGTAATCGGTTCTGCGACAGATATGTCTCTTGTTTTAAACATTTTTAATTGAATCTGGCACGGATTAGATAAAAGCAGTGATTATCAACTCAATGCGTGATTGAATCTGAAAGTGATTTTGAACAAAAAATAGTTTCGTTACGGTAGGCCTGGCTCGACGGTTAACGCTGTTATTACCACACCCCTATAATGTTTGTAAAGTTACATCATTTTCATGGCATGGTTAGCAAAATGGTCGAGCTATTTTGACTTAACTGTATTTACCTATTCTCTAATACATCTCTCTCTTATCTGTTCTCAAATTGTATGTGCTTTATACCATGTTTATTTGTTTTTATTCAGAAACAGCGGCGGTGAGAATCGCCGCGGGCGGATGAGTGAAGACGGCAGTGGCTCGACGCAGCTCTGTCGGCACACCGACTCAGGCCGCTCCTCTGATAGCAGCATCAGCAGCGCTCAACAAAGGAGGAAACAGGTCAGCGAGCGACAATCTCGCTTCCCGCTAAATATGTACTATTCATTCTTCAAACAGTAGGCTTTTTCGAACGCAATTTTTTGAGACATTTTTTGCACCTTTTATGACCAATTTTATTAATATTCGCATAATAGTTTTAGAGAATGCCGCTTTTTATCGCACTGCTGAAAATAATAAAAATGCCCGACGACAAAAAGATAAAACGTTACGGTTTATAATGTGGTTAGTAATTACGTTGAATACGACACATTTATCTAGTGCGTAATCTTTGTCTATATTGATGTAAACAAATATCTTCAATACGTTACTGAATCGCATTAAAATTAAACTAACAATATTATTCTGGAATTTCTTGCATTAGTTCAGTAGGTAACGTTTCTCGGAACATTGTGAATCACTGTTTACTTTAAAGATCGTAAATCTTATCAAAGTTACGCCCTGCTCTTATTTATTGTAGGAAAGATAAAATGCACTTGTATACATAAATGTTTCTTGCCTTTAAAGTCATAACATCGAAAGGATTTTTTTACATACGAATAAACATTTTCGCATAGGTTTGTAGTGCATACTAGAAAGCAACTCTATTAAGCTTATTCCAATTTATTAGATACAGTTGTCATTACATCACGCAACGTTTTTCTTGAGAATTGGTTCATACCAAAAGTCGGATGGCGATCATGGTATTGGTACGAAGTAATATGTAGTTTTGTTTATTGTTTACAGGCGTGAATATAACGATGTGAGTTCTATTCTTCTTCTTCTTAGGAGCTTAGTGGCAAAGCTATGGTGTCGAGAGTTTTCAAGCCGCCTCAACGCCTCTGACTAAGCTTCACTACTGCTTGTACTAAGACTAACAACCGGGACCTACAATTTAACGTGTCATCAGACCACGTTAGCGCCCACATCAAAATTTCACTTTTTAAGAGAGTTCTGTGCATGGTCGACCATGCAAAGACCGTCCGCGTCGACCGTCGCTTAACCTCGATGATCGTTTCAGATCACCTTAGTAAGCCGAACTACAAGCGTTAATTTCTATTTATAGGAGCTGAGTGCGGCGGCTTGCAGTGCTCCCGTATGTACTCCGCAGCTGAGGAAGCGAAGTAGTGCCGCTCAGGGGCATGATAGCGAAAAATGGTCGCCGCATTCCGGTAAATATACGTTCATAATTAATATTATACATGGTTACTGGTAACTAACACAATATCTTTTGAGATGTATTCCGAAGTGTCTTTAAGAGTGAGTTAACCAGACTAGACCTCTACCTTAAGCTAGAGTATCGCCCGGTTGGTCCAATGTCTAGCTGTACGGTTGGTTGGACGGGATATAGTGGCCATAGTACCTGTAATATTAAATTTTTGTTAACAAAACATACACATTCTGATTGCAGGTCTTAATAGAAGTGGGAGCTTTATATCACCTAGAAAAGATGCATCAGACGATTCGATGCACGAGAAATATTTCAAATCTGTTGAGAGCACTCCTTTGACAAGACGCAAGGTGAGAAAAGAAGATTATTAATGAAATTTCATATTACCACTACCTACGTCCCGCAGTGCTTCCCACGTTAATCTGGGATGTAAGGTAGCATATATGCTAATCCAGGGTCTAAACTATCTACAAACCAAATTTCATAGGAATTGGTTTCGCTTTGAACAACAAGTTGAAGCGTGATACATCTTAGACCACAGTAAAGCTTAACATCAGGCAAGCTGCGGTCAAACGTTAGCCTATTAATCATAAAAAATACTTACAAATTCACACACTTTTCGCATTTATAATATTAGTACGATTTTGATTTAGTAAATTATAATTAAATAGTTATAAAGGTCATTTAATAAACTATTAACTTTTGTAAATTAATAAATAAATCATAAATAATTCAGACACATTTCACACACGGTTTGGTTAGACCCATACTTGAACCATTTCTAGTTTGTATTATGATTGCTAACAAAACTGATATACTACATATACATACATACTTTATATAGATACATATTTAAAACCCAGACCGACAGCCAAAAAATTTAGTTCAGCACAAAGATCTTGGCCATGCCGGGAATCTAACCCGGAACCTTCTGGTTGGCAGTCCGGCATAGTAACCATTACACTAACGAGGTCGTTAATGTTTAATTTTTAGTATAGTATTCTGTAGGTCTCTTTTACCATGATAAAGCTGCAGAACAAGTTTTTTGAGTAAAATTAGTTTTCATATGTATTAAACTCTGACTTGTTACACATGATATTGTCTCACATTGTGCCAGCGCTGCCGGGGTTTCAAAGTGTTGATTATATTACAAGAATGTAGATGTGTGAACGTTCCAGCTGAAGCAGCAGTCGGCGGGCGGGTCTTCGTGCGAGTCCGCGTCGCCTCAGAGCCCCAGCAGTCCGCTACAGAAGCCGCAGCCAACGCCTTTCTTACAAGTAAGCATTCACAAATCATACGTATTTTCTATGCAGCTGGAAATATATATATAAGGTATACAGTTACTTCAGTAGGTACACAGTTACTAGTAGGTATCTACAGTTACTTCAGTAGGTACACAGTTACTAGTAGGTATCTACAGTTACTTCAGTAGGTACACAGTTACTAGTAGGTATCTACAGTTACTTCAGTAGGTACACAGTTACTAGTAGGTATCTACAGTTACTTCAGTAGGTACACAGTTACTAGTATGTATCTACAGTTACTGCAGTAGGTACACAGTTACTAGCAGATAATCTACTAGTATCTACACAGTTACTGTAGTAGGTACGCAATTGCTCCTCCTAAGAGAAACAAAATTTTAAGTAAACCCACATGCTCCGAGGACCCCAAAATCCGAAGACATGTGTCATCCGCCAACACGTACTAGACCAGCGAAGGAAGTCACGAGATCTAGCAGTGGGAACGTATACAGGTTCTACTTTTAAGAGAAAGAAAATTTACCATTTTAAAGGTTATGGATGTGTTTAGCTCACAAATTAAAATTTTGTAAACTGTTGTCGTAAGGCATATTTTTTATTTGCACGAAAAAAACAGTAGTATTTACTTGTAGTTTGTTAAACGTTTTTAAGCAAATGTGACGAGTTTTTGTGCAAATACAAGTTGATTTGGATCAGCCCACTGCGGATTAAATTACGAGCGATGGTTTCTCATGCAAAAAATATGACGACTTCTAATTTCTTCTTTTTTTTTGTCAGACAAATGCAGGCCGGCCTTCTCTAGTGTCCTCTATATCGTTAGCGACGGAAGCGGCAGGCGGCGCACGAGTTATGCACAGCTTGGAGCGACCGCATCAACTGTCCAGACACGCTCGCGAGAGGTACTCCGACAGGTGAGCGCGTTATCTCTGCAATATCAACCTTATTTCAATTTTTTATAAGTAGAGATGAGGACAACTCATTTGCTTATATATATATGAAGACCTCGTTGGCGTAATGGTTACCATGCCGGACTGCCAATCAGAAGGTTATTTTTAATGATAAATAGGCTTACGTTTGACCGCAGCTTGCTGATGTTATGATTGACTGTGGTCTAAGATGTATCACGCTTGCCTAGAAGGAACCTATTTACTCTAGATTTGAAGACCCCCAAATTGAACTTCTCGGGAAAAAGAGACTCAGAAAGAGACCCCGGCATGGCCAACATCTTTGTGCTTAACTAAATTTGTTGGTGTTAAATATGTATCTATGTAAAATATATATGTAGTATATCAGTTGCAACCATAATAAAAACTAGAAATGGTTCAGTATGGGTATGAAATGAGTCTTTTAAAAAAAAACTAGATGTTTATTAAACGTCAAAGCGACGTTCCGTACATTTAGTGTGCGACAGATATAACGTTAAATCTTATGATGGTGATTTTAGCGGTGTTTAAAAAGGTGCCAATATAAATTGATTATTAAAATATTATTGAAAAATGTTTCTTACTGTACAGAATTTTCACTTTAAAAGAAGATTTAAAAGGAGATGAGGATGTGATGTATGTAAGCCTGCTGTTTTTTGTACCTTTGTTTTATATTAGTATGATTAAGCTAATTTGTAAATGACCTAGTCATCGTGCCTGTTTGATAAAATATCCGTTCTGTTCTCAGACACCTGGACAAGGACCGTATAGCGGAGTTGGAGCGTATGGACAGATATCCGGAGAAGCAAGCCGTGTACAGTGTAGACAAACCGTTCCAGCAGACCAGTCTCGATCTCAGGCACAACGCGCCCAACTGGCAGCCCACCAGGGACTTCACTAGGTAAGGGAGATAATAGCTGACACCTAAAATACCAAATAAGAAGGTTGAAGGCACCAGAACGTGGACTGACCGAATCAATGCAGCAGTTGGCTCCTTGAACGAATTTAGCCGGATGGCTTCCAGCAAGCAGAGATGGCGAGATCTTGTGAGGCAAATTAAATCTGCCTCCTCTAGTGACTCCATGACGGTTACGACCGATCTGTCAAGAGCGTTTCGAATAAAAAGATGAAAATACCGTAGTAAAAAGAAAAAAGATAAGTAAGAATAGTCAACATATATACATAATTAAGTATTTATACAATTCTGAGAGTGTTTTTATTACCAGTATTTTCAAACCTATGCCTGTAACTTATTGTGATGGTATATTAATGTTGATGGTACAGTAAGTTGGAAGAGAGAACACGCACTTCTTACCATCTTAGATAAGAAGCACTATTGTCAAAATGGAGGATCACTTATTTTTCGCGACTTCCCTATTATGGGTATCAAATTAAAATGCTTGACGAGTGGAATACTGTACAGTATGATACATTTGAAATAAGATGGCCACCAGCCGTGTGTGAATGTATAAAAAAATAAAAATAAATGTTGAATCAGACTTTTTTTTTTTTTTGTGTATCCTACATTGTGTTGGTAACACCTGCGTAGTATTTCCAGACGGCAACAGGCGGAGCCGGAGCGCTACACGTCGAGCAAGACTGTGTCTTCCGTGTCCTCAAGCAGCAGCAAGCAGCGCTCGCACGAGCCTCACGCCTTCCTGCGGCTGTCCTCGGCCAACGAACAGGACAATGTGGCTGCTGGTAAGTGGGAACTACCTACCTGCACCTCCAGCTGTGTGCATAAGGGTAATACAATACAATCACTGTATTAAAACTTTCGTAAGGCATATTTGAATAATGTTTTTTTTTTTTTTATTTTTTTTTATTTGAATAATGTTTGTATAACCGGCTATCACTTACGTTTATTTTGTCGGTATTAGCCCGACATGTTTCAGCACAATCAGTGTGCCATTCTCAAGGGCAGGAACACAACCAACGTACGCTCACAATGACGGCTGCACCTGAACTGAACTTAATACAATACAATACTAGAATCCTTTATTGTACACCAGCAATTTTGTTGAACAAAAGGCGGCCTTATCGCTTGTAGCAATTTCTTCCAGGCAACCCTTGTATGGAAAATACAACTAACATAATGGGAGGTGTACCAAACAAATAGAATTTTTTAAAAAAACAATAAGTGAAAAAAAAAATAGTTCCAGCAATTTTGTTGCACAATAGGCGGCCCTATTGCTTGTAGCAATTTCTTCCAGGCAACCCTTATATAGAAAATACAATTAACATAATGGGAGGTGTACCAAACAAATACAAAATTAACAAAAAAAGAATAAAATAAATCTGTTTACATACAAGTTTGATAAATTAATAAATAAATACTTAGGCAGTACATACACAAATACAGTAAAAAGACGACAAGTAGTGCAAATATACCAACTTCTGAAAAATAGGAAGAGATTTAGCCTGCCTTACAGACAGGGGCAATGCGTTCCATAGCTGAAGGGGTTTTGTAGTGAAACATGATAATAAAAAATATAATATGGTAATCTTATTTTATAGATACGCTCTTTTTTATAATGTTGTATAGACGTTTGACCGCAGCTTGCCTGATGTTAAGTTTTACTGCGGCCTAACATGTCACACACTTGCCTAAAAGAAACCTATTTACTCTAGATTAGAAGACCCCCAACTTGTATGTGATATGTTTTTTTTACACAATACAGCTCGAGGCATTCGACAGCAGGGCGCGTACCAAAACGAGTCCACATAGTAGAAGAGCCCGTGAAGATCGTCCTTCACCGATCTGATAACCAGATGAGACGTATTTTTTATTAAGTATTTTTTATAAACAAATGTGCCTAAAAGTGCTTGCCCATCGAAAAGTGCTCATGGCTATTTTTAATTAAATAAACTTTTATTGATTTTTTTTTCATCTCCTTCATACTTTTGATAACCAAATGAAATTTATTTCACTGATAGTTTTTAATACACAGAATATGCCTCGGTATGCTTGCCTACTCATTTCAGTGTATAACTACCTGGCAAGCAGGTGTAAACAGGTAAGTCAAAATAGGTGACTCATTCGATTTTGATGCGCTTCATAGGAGTAACAACGATTCTGAACAGTTAGAATGCTATTTTTATTTTTGATTATTGTAGCTAAATTATCATTTGACTATACACAAGCATGCGCAAAAAGCAAAAAAAAAGCCATGAGCACTTTTCGATAGGCAAGCAATTTTAGGCATATTTGTTTATAAAAAATACTTCATAAAAATACGTCTCATCTGGTTATCAGATCGGTGAAGGACGATCTTCACGGACTCTTAGACTAACAATCATGTTTTTAAACTAAAATGTGAATGACTTGCCAAATGTGACGAGATGTTGCTATATATGTATCTAAACTAGCCGAAAGTGCGCCTAGTCTGGAACTTCTGGCTCTCAAAGATGCTGCCGGAATACACGATATATTTTCAACTTGAGGATGGTAGAGAGCACTAGAGCACTAGAAAATGCTCTACCACCACACAAATATTATATCACCACATATCTTTTTTATATTTAACTAGAGGTTGCCCGCGGCTCCGCCCGCGTGTAGGTCGCTTTTTGCGTAACCTGTGGAAAAAATCTATTGTATCCTATTCCCGTGCCAATTTTATATAAACACTACATTGCTACGATATCAAAATAAGCCGCATCTGTCTTTCCGCATTCGATTCCTGAGATCTAGTTAACCTCTGTTTTAGCTATTTTGGTGGTGATGCTACAGATTAGATCGTTTTCTCCAAGCCATTATTTTAATATAAATAATAAGAATACGTGAATTATACCACTAAGTAAACCACATACTTAAATTCCAATTCATAAGTATTTAATTTAAAACTTCATTTTTAACTTTCAACCCCAATGGCATCCCCCTTAATGCACACCTGGCAAAAGTTTTTAAAATTTTAATTTAACCATTCAATAAACCACTACCATAACAACTTTCAAGACTTTAACTTGATAAATAAAGATTTTTCCATACAAACTTTCACCCCCCCATTACAAACCCTTAGTTCACCCCTGGCAAAAATATTTGATACCATTTAATTTTACATAAACTATACATATTCCAAATTTCATTGTTATAAGTTCAAAAACAAAGAAGTTTCATACAAACTATTTTACCCCCTTTCACCCCCTTAGGGGTGGAATTTCCAAAAATCCGTTCTTAGTACGCGTCTACATACCAAAACAAATAAACCCTCCAAATTTCACAACCCTAGGACCAGCCGTTTGGGCTCTGCGTTGTCTATAGATGAATGAATGAATGAATAAGTATAAGAAACCATATACAAACTACATAATTTAACACTACATTTCATACTTCATTATCACAAGTTTCAAGTAGTTTATGCAGAAATTCTAATCTTCCTAAAATATTTGTTCCGTCCCAGTCTGTCACCAATGCAAGACTAATGTAGCACCGGATCAAATGAGATAACAATACGTATTATGTTCCTGTGTCGGACTTTACAACTTAAACATTTATAAAATAAATCAAATAACAGTTTGTGGCTGTCTAGATTTTGTGCTACAAGTGTTTTTGGTCAGTGTAGTGTTCTATAAAATTGCTAAAGGTGTGAAAAACTCTTACTCTATGTGCTGTCACACGTCAGCTGGTGTGCCTCAGGGTGGCGTGCTTTCCCCATTTCTTTTCGCCATTTTTTTTACGCTTAATAGGTTTGCGCTTGACCACAACTCACCTGATGTTAAGTGATATTGCAGTCTAAGATGAAGCGCCCTTGCCTAGAAGAAACTGGTTTACTCTCGCCTTGAAGACAAGAAGGCAATTTTCGTAGATTCTATTTCCTAACGCTTAACTACTTATCACTTCTATGCCGGTGATTTTTAAATTTAAACTCAAGCTCCTCTTGAGCAACTGCTTTAGGCTATTAACACAACCGACTGTGAGCTGGGAAGGATCAGGGACTGGAGCAAATCATACGGACTTACCATAAATCCAAGTAAAACACAGGCTATTATTATACAACTAAAATTATACAACGCATCTCGTGAGAGACGGCCTCGAGACCCAGCAGTCTGAAAGTATAATGGGTGAAACTATACTACAAATAATTGTTTTGCATATGAAATAATAATATGGAACAGTTTGTTTTTGAACCAGCAAATAAGTTGTTACATAAATAGCGTATCAGAATAGGCATCAATATTAGTTTACAGAATACAGACATTTATTGATAAAGTAACACAAACACATCAATGTGGTATACAATATCTTAACTTATATATAAAATTTCCATGTCACAATGTAAGTTTTTTTTATTACACATAATAGGCTTGCGCTTGACCACAACTCACCTGATGTTAAGCGCTTGCCTAGAAGAAACCGGTTCACTCTCCGAAGTTCTAGTTACCGCACTCCTCCGAAACGGCTTGATCAATTTTTAACAAATTTTATATCTACTGAATACAGTAGATCTGAGAATAGGCTACTATCTATTTTCTGTACCCCTAAGTGATAAGGGTTGTTCACCTTAATATTTTTTTTTACTTTTTTATCACCAACCCCTATTTTTTATGGCCATTTTAGTAAAAAGACAAAACAACGTTAGCTGGGTCAGCTAGTAATTTAATATATTGGACTACAAGCGGTACTTTTATCGTTATTATAATTACTAAAAGAATAATATGCTTTACTTATTAATAACTGTTTTTATTACTTTATTGTTTTGCTAATTTGTATTTTGGACGTTTTCCAGTGAATTACAAGATGAAATGCGTCAGTTTAGAGCCTCCGCTCACGGAGCCCAATCTGCAGAAACACAACCAACGGTTGGAGAGGAACACGCAGAGCACAGCACCTAGAGACCGCACTAAATCGAGACGTAAGTATTATTTTGCACAATACAGCTAGGCATTTGGCTACCAGTTCGCTTAACTACACGAAATATCGTCACTCTTTCCAAAGGTAGACTCATGCATAGTCTGAAAATACTGACTCTCGAGGTGATTGGCGGAACACATCTGATGTGCTTGGTGGCAGATTTTTAACTTGAAGGTAGCAGGTAGCCAGGGTGTGCATTTGAAAATGCTCTAACATCGTGCAAAATGATTACTAGGTCTTCTTCTTTTAATGAACCAAGTGTCCAAAATAACTAGCGTCGACAGTTTTCAAATATTTGAACAGCCACATACATTGTGATTAAGTATTTTGTTCATTTGACTAAGTTCTATAATTTAATATCTACAGTAAGCTTAAATAAATCTTAAGCTAAATTACACCTAAATTCATTATGGCTGTCACTGTTACATAATGAAACAATGTTAGGTGACCGGTTCCTTCTAGCTAAACGCGATCCACCGTAGACCTCAATATCACGTACCATCAGGTAAATTGTGGTCAAGCGCTGACCTATTCGGAGTAAAAATAAAATAAAAAAGATGAATGGAGCATGATATTTTGTGTGTGTCATTCGTCAAACCACACTCAGAAAGAGTTATGGCTTATATCTCTCTCCTTGTGCGAGAAGGCTCCAAGTCCCAGCATACGGAAACATAGTAGGACATTTATGTTTTAACCATACAATTGTCCCTTTTTTTTTATTTTTTTTTTAACGTGAGGAAATGCCTTTACGCATGCCCACCACACCCGGGGAGGTGGGTGGGGTATGTCGGGCTCGATGCCAGAAGGGCATCACTACCGACTAAAACCTCACGATGGCCTCCTCACCGGAAAGGGCGGGGTGAGGTTCCGCTTCTCGCATTAACCCACCACCCCGCCCACCTCGGCTAGCCAGAGAGAGACTCCTCCTCAGGGGATGACAGTGCACGTAGTGCACCGCAACCACCTCGGGGACCGTGAGTGCAATGGACGCCGGACATCCCCAGTCCGACGTCCTAGGTCCCCCGTGACGGGTCAGGTCTGTGGCCCCGTCACATGCCACTACGGCCGCAGAGAATAGGGAAAGTGGTAGTCTCCGGTTACCACTCCCTTCTCCCTGCGGCCCCACCGCGTCCGCCATCAACGGTGGCGACCCCGTCGAGGCCGCGGCAGGTAGGAAGAGCGGCGCACCGTAATACCGACACTTCTCTCCTGCTGCTTTTTATAAATAAATAAATAATACCATTGTCCCTGTACGGTTTCAGGCCACAAGCGTCCGGTGGAAGTGGAGGAGGCTGGCGTGGAGGATGTGGAAGACGAGGAAGGTTCCCCGCTCTACTGCAACTGGGACCTGCGGGGCATGCAGCACTTACTGCCGCTGCAGGACTATATCATACAGCAGGCCAAGCGGACCAGTTAGTACTTTACATATCTTATCTTATATCTTTAGATGAGCAATTCTTGTATATATATAATTGGAATCTCGGATTCTGCTCCAACGATTTTCATGAAATTTAGTATATAGGGGGTTTCGGGGGCGATAAATCGATCTAGCTAGGAATCATATTTTAAAAAATGACATATAAAAAAAAATACCGGGCAAAGCTCGGTCAATTAGGTACTTTATTTACATTAAATTCTGGGAGCAGAACATTCCCATTCGCTATTGTATAAATAAATGAATTATCTTAAGACCTTGAGTTCTAGAATTAACAGCTTTAGCGTTAATAATCGTAAACGGTAAAGTTATATGTCATTGTGTTGTGTTAAGATCAATAATAAGAATATTTATACCAATTTTGATATCAATCAACTTAGATATGAATCATGGAAATTGATAAAATTAAATATTTCCATTGAACTAAATACTTTATTTTATAATTTAATTGTAAAATGAAGTATAAGTGAAAAAAAATAAGGCAAGTTATGTAAGAGATCAAAATAAAATAAGAGATATAATAAGTTGATTTACCGGTCAAATTTGAGCGTTGAAAGTTCTCTATATTGCACATGTAAGTGTATGACTAAATTTCACCTCCACAGGTCGCAACCGTTACGGCAATGGATCCGGTTCGGACAACGAGTCGGGCTCATCACGCTCCCACTCGCGATCCGGTTCGGAATCCCGGTCGCTGTCCGGCCACGAACCGGACAACGAGTCGTCTGACGGCGGCGCGAGGACACCGGACGACGATGACGGTTCCGGCGTTTATTTACCGCATGTGTACGCGCACAGGCCGCAAGATGTCGAGTACATGAACCATGAAGTCTCCTACTACAATACGTTTGTTGGCATCGATAGAGACAGACAAGCGTCGCCTGGGATTCATCGGGTGAGTGATATTTCATGGAAAAAGAAAACAAAGACTAAAAAAACAGAAACGGCGTGCAAATACAAATACAAATCATTTATTGACAACACCAAAGTTACAAGTCAACTGCAATTTTCAAGTGCAATTAAATAGCCTACTGGGGGCAAATAAGTTATTTCTATTTGTAATCTGCATGTACATATTTATGTATTTTACTAGATAGAAGAAATAAAATAAATATTTATTGTTCTTCAGCTGTGATCTGAAAACAAATTAAGATAGGCAAAGGAAACATCAAAATATTTGAAAAATGTTAGTTGTGTTTCTCCAAACTCACACCAGTGTAGCGGAAGTACACTATAACATGAAGTACTAATATAAAAATTAAAACTTCTACTTACACTGGATTTCCGCAAAGTAACGCCTGAGTCAATGGGTTATATATTTTACATTGTAAACAGTTCACATAAGGCATCTTAATATTTTCGCGTAGAAAACGGTCACACTTACTTATTATTAAAAGTTGGAATGAGTCCAACAGTTTTTTACTTTTAATAATTTTACTTTTCCCGCAGACGTCATCTCTAGGTGGGGGCGGAGGTGCAGGCGGCGCACGAGCGGAGTCCCCGCCCCCGGCGGGCGCCCCGTCCCTGTACAGCCCCGTGCGAGGTCTGGCGCACGCGCCGCGACCGCAACCAGAACAGGACATAGAGATCTTCGCTAAGGATAACCTTAACTTTAACAAGGGCATCTTTAGGAGAAAGGTTAGTAAGCCATTGAAGCAATTTTCATGGATCTTTGCCGTAGAATATGTTTTTTGTATGATTTGCTTTCAACCCTCTGACTTAAGTCGTCGGAGACTTTGTTTAGCTAAACACAGTTGTGTATCCTCTCATGATTTACACATCATTGCTATGAATAAGATGACAACACCCACCACATTATTGGGCATTGTAAACCCAGCTGCAATAAAACAAGTTAATACTAAAATAGAACATAACTTAGCTTTTTTTTACATGTATCTTCTGTTAGCTTTTTTTAATAATATAATAGAATATGCAACAAATAAGTTTTTTTTTATGATGGATAGGCAAGCACTTGATCGAAACTCACCTGATGTTAAGTGATGTTGCGATCTCGGGTGGAGCGTGCTTGCCAAGAAGAAACCGATTCACTCTCGCCTTGAAGTAGCTTGTAATCCATGCTCTTACAAGGCGTTCAGTCGGAAATCAGCTGATTAAATTTGTTTTATGAAACAAAATATTTTAAGGTTGCTTAGTGTCGAAAATCAACTGTCTCGATATATACAAAAACTTATTTAAAAAGTAAATAAATACAAATTTCAATCAATTTACAAATAAGACATTTCTCCTGCTATCTCTTCTCACCTTCACTCTTCCGCAGGCGTCAGTCCGTGATATGCTCTCGTGGACATCGTCGTCGATCTCCGCCCCTATGGTGGGCGCGGAGTGGGACAAGGTGCACAAGAAAGCAGCCACAGACCTGTTCCGCCTCGTCCAGATATACATGGGCGACAGGAAGGCTCGGCCCGGGATGACGCTCAACTCGGTCGCGCAGGATATCTTGCACGCTACTTATTCTAATGACAAGTGAGTTTTGTACAATACAACGTTATTAGTAAAAGATAACCTCAAATAAGCATTGTTTTACGTTTAGGTAGTAATCAATTATTATATTAAAAAAAGTATTTTAACGTAAGGTTAATCTTTTTACTGTATTAAACAAATATGAATTTATTGACAGGTAAAATTGGGGTTCATTATATACATAGACTAACTCAATAATGCTAATACATAGACAGAAAAAAAACTATTTAAAAGAACTTCACTTTAGATAAGCCTGCGTCGTTAATTCTTGAATAATTCTGAGTGAGATGACTTGCCTGAATGCAAGTACTAAAAAATAATAATAAAAAAAGGTATAATCGAGAGCACATGCACTTTTAAATATTTTTTTTACTTACACGAATGAACTTACTTTATGTCAAGTAAATATTATTATTAAATTACATTAAATAATATTGACAAATCTCCAAACATTTCAGACTACGAGATGAACTATACGTCCAACTCTGCAGACAGACCACAGAGAATCCCCTCAGAGATTCCCTACTGAGAGGCTGGGAGTTGTTAGCGGTTTGCTTGGCGTTTGTACCCCCATCGTCTGCTTTCCAACCAGCTCTCACAAACTATGTGAACAGGCATCGAGACCCCGCGTTTGCGGATGCTTTTCCTGAGGTAAGATGATTTTAGACATCATTTGTTTGGTAGGTACCAAAACATGAGATATTTTAATGAAGGAATTATTTCTAACTGATGTGGGATGTGTGAATAAAGATATATTTAACGGCTGTTCAAAAGATAACACAAAAATTATGTACTGAATCTAATATTATGATAACATGTATTCTGTATCAAAATATTACGAAATTATATAGAAATACTCATGCGAAAGGAGTATTTTATAGATATATTTTAACTATTTTTTTTCTATGAGCTTATACAGTGATCGAGTTTGTCTAGTGTCGAGAAATTTTAAAACCGCCATGCAAACTTAACTGATGACATTCAAATTCAAAATGTTTTTATTTATGTATGTACATGATTTAATATCCCTAACCTTCAAACTGGACTGCAAGCCCGTGTCATGGAGGTTAGTTCCTTCCACTGACTAAATGAAAAGAATGTCGTACATCTGTTAATGGACTACAATTTCAAATATTTGTGACATGCTATGGTTTACTCATCTTAACAAAATCAATTATTATTTATTATTATTATATAACATTATATTACATTATCTATCTCTGAAAATAATGAAACAGCTATGCAGGTCAGGTCTATTAAATCAAGGTTATAAATAAATAACGGTAATCTAATCTCAAACTACTGTTTATTTTATATTCCTATTTTCAGGTTGGAAAATGGCCCATTCACGTGCAAGTGTCACATTACGCAGGCGTCGCTTGCAAAAGGTTAGAAAGAATCGGCTTCGGAGGAAAGAGACAGCCGCGAAAACCTACTACTGAGGACATCGATCAAGCTAGAGTGAGATATATAAATATATATTTTTGTCACTGTTTATGATATTATAGAAAATAAGACAACAAGTAATGACTTATTAGGGTTCCGTACCTAAAAGGTAAAAACGGGACCTTATTCCTAAGACTCCACTGTCTGTCTGTCTGTCTCCAGGCTGTATCTCAGAAACCGTAATAGCTAGAAAGCTGGAACTTTCACAAGTTATATTTATTTACCGTGCCGCTATAACAGCAAATACTAAAAATAAATAAAATTGAGATATTAAGGGGGGTCCCCATACAATAAACGTGTTTGTGTATTTTTTTGCTATATATCAATTACGGTAGCTGCTAGATACCTAAAATTTACACAAAATAAATAAATGTATATTAGCTATCAAATTAAATTATAAAATTTAAATAAAATACATATTTGAGGGGGCTCCCATACAACAAACATACGAGGATGGATAAGAAAACTTCGTAGCCTAATAATGCATAAATACTTGAACTATTTTAATGTAACCATGACAACCATGTCACAACTCTGGTTGTCAAATTGTCAAGTTCTATCCCAATGGACTGTATTTAGATTAGACTGAATTTTGTGAGCCTTTGTGCAGCGTTTTTGAATAATTTAATGAATAATTTAAAAACTATGGATGACAATCTGAAATAAATAAATTATTATTATTATTATTAATTAATTAATAATATTTAAGGGGGGCTCCCATACAACAATGGGACGGAACCCTTCATTCTTCTTCTTGGCTAATTATTTATTTTGTTTACAGATACAAATCTTCCGCCAGTCAATGTTCGGCAATACGTTGTCCGAGGTGATGGCGTTGCAGAAGGAGCGGTTCCCGAACCGGCAGCTGCCGTGGGTGCAGGTGGCGTTATCGCAACAAGTACTAGCTCTCAACGGAAAGGAGACCGAGGGAATATTCCGCGTCTCCGCCGACGTGGACGAAGTTAACGCGCTCAAGGCCAAGATAGACTGCTGGGAGCTACCGGATGCTTCCACGCTTACTGGTGAGCCAGTTACGGGTTACGTGAAAACACTTCCAAGTTGTCGCTTTGACATGTAATCTATGTATCGGGACCTACAATTTAACTGTCTTCAAGACGAGAGTGAACCGGCTTCTTCTAGGCAAGCGCGCTTTATCTTAGACTGCAATATCACTTAACATCGGGTGCGTTGTGGTCAAGCGCAAGCCTATTAAGCGTAAAAAAAAACGTGAAAAACGTCATCCGACCCACGGTAGCACCCAGATGAATAACAACATTTCAAAAGACGGCCTTGTGCATGGTCACTCATATAAAGACATATAGTTAGCCGAGCTACAGGCGTTGTTTAAAGAAAACATTTTTATATATGATTTTTTCTAATACTTATTGTAATTAAATTGACGCTTTGAAATTAGAACAATGAAAAGGTGGTTCCTATTCAACTTAATGATTGGTTGTCTTTTCTCTGAAATAGTTGATATAAGTAGCTTACTTCTGACCAAAATCTTTAGAATCGATCAAGCCTCCGAAAAACACAAAACGTGCAGATGCCACATGCGGATCCTTGTAGTTTCCAAACTACAAGGATCTGCACAAAGCGTTTACTTCAACCTATATTAGGTAGACTGCAATATATTTAAACTCTTCGTGAGTTTGAGTTTCCTAAGAGATTTATATGAGGGGTTTTAAATCTAGACTTCATAGGTTTCTTCTAGATGCTTCATCGTAGACCACAGTAAAGTGTAACACCAAGTAAGCTGAGAGCAAACGCGAGCCTTTTCAAAATTAAACACCGTCAGCCCTCACTTTGGGCAGCGTGGTTATTGCATATTAAACCCCTTTCCTTGCAAGCGATTACCTTGGGTCAATATATATAATTATTTATGTACGACGTAAAGCGAGCTATTTGCTAAGGCAAACTTAATGATTTATGTTGATTTCCAGACGCTCACGCACCAGCCAGCCTTTTGAAGTTGTGGTACCGCGAGCTGTACGAGCCTCTGATACCGGACGCGCTATACGGCGCCTGTGTCGCTGCAGGGACGGACTTTGGCGCCTGCACCCGCGCGCTGCATCGCTTGCCTCCTATCAATAGACTTGTAAGTATTTCTCATATATATGTATTTATATATAATATGTATGTATGTATATGTTATATATCAGCTGTGTTAGCAACCATAATACGAGCTAGAAATGGTTCAGTATGGGGCTAACCAGCCGTGAGTAAATGTGTCCTAATATTAAAAAAAAACCTGTGGTGCCCACTTTAATCCGGGATAAAAAGCTAGTCGTATGTTTTAGATATTAACTGTCTAAATGCCAATATCCATGAAAATTGTTCAAGACGTTTGAGCGTGAAGAAGTAAATACATAATATCTTACATATAAAATTTCCATGTCACAATGTTAGTTATCGTACTCCTCCGAAACGGCTTGACCGATATTTACCAAATTTTATATACGTGTTCGGTAGGTCTGAGAATCGGCTACTATCTATTTTTCATACCCCTAAGTGAGGCAAAACAACGTTTGCCGGGTCAGCTAGTATAGATATATATACACCATCACACAAACGTTTGTCTTTATAATGTTAGTGGAATCCTACTGAACCTAATAACGTAGCAATCTATAAATATTGTTTGTTCTGAAAACATTGCAAACCACTTCAATGGACATCGCCGGCACTCATACCGTTAGACTGAGAAGCGCATCGACTTATATCACGGCAAGAAATATTGTGTTTGTGAATTATTTTATTGCAGCCGGGTTCACAATACTAATAATGTGGTGGGTGTTATCATAGCAATGATGTGTACAATCATGCATATGTTTAGCTGAGCAAAGTCCCCGGCGACTTAAGTCAGAGAGTTGAAGGCAAAACATAACCAAAAAATTTAAATGCGGCGAAAATAAAATTAACAAAAAAGTGGTAACGATGATCTGTCATTTTATTTCTATAACCTGTAATAACCTAACCTTACCCATTCTGCAATAAATGATTTGAAATTTAAATTTGAATTTGTTTCAGGTCCTTACTTATTTAATAAGCTTCCTCCAACAATTCACCGCGCCCGAAGTGGTAAGTCAAACCAAAATGGACTCCGCCAATCTAGCCATGGTGTTCGCGCCAAACTGTCTCCGCTGCACCTCGCAGGACCCCCGGGTGATACTGGAGAACGCCCGCAAAGAGATGACCTTCCTCAAAACCCTCATCACGAACCTCGACACGTCGCATGTTCAAGATCTGCTGTGACCGAATCTCAGTTACCGCAATAATAACTTCGATAGAAGGTACACGGACTTCTAGCGAAAAACTGTTTGTAGTGCGTTTGTTAGTGCAATCTCATCTTGTAGTGATAACGTTATACTCGTGCTGTACTCAGATTACCCACTATAGATTCCGCAAAAGAAGCTACAGATCCTCTCTTCTCCTACACGCAGTTTAAATGATCTTTGAATTAAATTAATTATTTAGGTAGGGTTAGCAAAAGTTGTATCAAATCGAATTTCATAAGTTGGTTCCTGATTTGTTTTCAACCGTTATCGACCACACAAGTGTGTGTTTAATTCACACAAAATAAAGTATTTAGCTGATCTGTTCTGACTAATGTGGTATTTATTGGGGGTAATCCGAGGTCGTGTTACGTCATACTTGCAAACAATTATAATCGAGCCGTCTAGTCTTCACTTATGCAGCGAGAGTATGGATCTAACCGAATTATACATACGTGTTATATTATCACACACACGATTCCATATCTTTCCTCAATTATTACAATATTCTTGTATATTTTTTGTATTTTTGTACGCTATTTTTTAGGTTTGGTTTTATCCAAAGATATTTAATAATGATATGTGATTTCAATTATATTTAAGCTTTACGAAAGCGTTATTGCTATGGTTTGAGAACTGAACGAGCGGATGGAATTTGTCTGACCTATTGCTTGATAGTCTGTAGGAGTGAACAAAATTGAGCGGCATGTATTGGGAATGGAGTAAACGTGTTTTTGTTCACACGAAATATTGGAGTAGCTATCGACACCGTGTGTTCAGTACTTTATCCTTTTATTTAAGACTGATTGAGTGAATGATCTGTATATATTTAAAAATCGCCCATTACAATGGTTGTTGAGGATAGTAATTATGTTTTTATACACAATCTTTCTGCTAACTACCATATCGTACCTTTAAATTACGAACACACGGCAATTTTAAACTTATACAAAACTATTTACGATCATAAAATATTAATCAACTTCTTATCCATTTAAGTTGTTAATAGATCCTTTCGCCTTATTAGATAAAACTGGATAAAACTAGATATTTACCAGTAATTTTATCCTCTACTTGAATTTAGCACTTAACAAAATTAATTAATTAAATATATTGCTAGATAAATACATCACAGCTATAAGTTTTAATGTTTATTTTTGTAGTAGGTAGTAATCATAATTATACTATTTTAATACTCGTAATAACAGTCTAGAATAATCCTTGCATTTATGAAAAAAAGTTTTAATTCACATAAAAAAACGTTATTTGAAAAATACTCTCAAATTAAGTCTCAAAGTACGTTACAATAATTGTAAACGCAAACGGAAATCAAGCATGTCTAAATAAAAAGTTACTACATATTGTAGATTAATAGTTTTAATGAAATCAGCTTTAAATTAGACAAGCTTAATGAAATGTGTGTTTATAGATTTTTTATATTTTCAATTGAATTATTTGCTGACACAGTTTAAATTACAGTAGAATTTATGTATTTGCTGCATGTGTTATAATAGAGCTGAGTTTTTGGATACTATTATAGATTATCAATATATTTTAACTCTTTCGCGTTTCAGTCTATTCAACCAAAAGTAAAGATGGTGACAGTTAACTTAAAAAAATATATACTGCATTACAATTACAGTTGTTTCATACAGGATATATTAATAAAAACGCTTATAAGTTTTATAAACATAAATTATTAATGGTTCATCTAAAGAATTATATAGCAATGGACAATTTTAAGAAATTAGTCAACAAATTAGCAACAGTCAGTAGAAGCTTTTTTTGGAATCGTTGCATTCTGGTTTCAAATATGATAAAAACCGTGGGAATATATAAAATAATTATTGTAATTATAAATAGCTAAAACATTATAAGTAATTTCAAATGGCTAATTATACAGGAAATCTTGGTTTTTAGGGTTTCGTACCTAAAAATTAAAAACGGGATTCTATTACCTGTTTTGTATGTCAACTGGCGGGTATAATAAAAATAGCTACAAAACTGAAAAAGTCACAATTTGCGTATTTCCGATGCCGCTATAACAACAAATACAAATACTAAAAAAAACATACTATCGAATATATAACCTCCTCCTTTTTTGAAGTCGGTTAAAAATAAATAAATGTTAACGGGGCTCCCATACAATGAACCTATTTTTTGCGTATCGTTTTGCTTAAAATTTCACAGAACATAAAGTTGTATATTATCTTGGAAAATAAATGATTACTCGTATATAGAAAAAAAAAAAATATTTCACGGAGCTCCCATACAGCAAACGTAATTTTTAAGCAATTTTTTACTCGATCTTTATAACGACATTTGTTAATATTTAATTACGTATCAAGGAGGCTTCCGAGACTGGCTAAGTGGGTGTCAGGTTCAGATGGGCCAAGTGTTTGGAATCGTTACATATTGGTTTAAAATATAATTAATTCCGCGGACGAAACTAAAATACTTCATTATCATAATTATAAACGCAACAAAAAGTATTTTAACCGTACTCACTCGTAATAAGCTTTGCGGCCTTCAGATTTATTATCTCACAGTTGTTGTATATTCAGAATTTAAGACATTATATAAAAATGATTCATAATGTACTGTTGGTATAATATGCTCCTATTTACGTGTTATATGCATAAGATTTGAATATCTGACATCGCCGCTTGCCAATCCAGCGTTCGCAATCGATGAAATACCAAAAATATAACAATACTATTATAGGTAATATTGCAAGCCTTTACTATGTATAGATTATGTATATCTCTTAAAATGTATAGATTATTAGGTATATAACATTGATTATATTTTTTACACTGTCACAAATTGTAAAAAAAATGTGTATTAATTTACATACTATGTGTTGTTGTGTGATTTATCAATTATATTTTTTTACATTTTGAACTCAAATATATAATAATGTATTTTGATCATAACAAATGTACCGAATCTCATGAATTTGGCCGATTTTTTTTTAAACATATCAATATCGTTCTGTGCATCTCCTATCAAATTTTCTTTATAACATTAGTAAAAAGTAAAATATATCGTAAATTATATAATAATCTGTGCCATATGATATGTATCTCTATTCTCACTATATCTATATCGATATTGTAAAGAGGAAAAGTTTGATTTTTGTTTGTTGACGCAAATAGGCTCCGAAACTACTGGACCAATTAAAAAAAATCTTTCACCGTTGGGAAGCTACATTTAGCCCTGAGTAACATAGGTTATACTTTGTTACTCTTTGCAACTTAGATTATTTTATAGCCCGTGCGAAGCCGGGACGATCTGCTAGTTTACTTATAATTGAAAAAAAAAATGAAACGAGGAGCAAATTTTAAAATTTCAGCTTTATTATCTTAATTAATTTCAGCTTTATAACAACGTAATAAGTTTCCACAGACGATTTTAATCAATAACTATAAAAATAAATATTTTACGGAACTCACATAATTGTTTTTGGAAATGATATATTGATCGAATGTTTGTTTTAATATATATATGTGATTAACCTAACAGATATAAATAGAATGATAATAATATAAGTGAGAAGCACAATTTATTTTTGATGTACAATAAGTAGGTAGCTATTTATCTATTTATCCAGATGTAAAGCAAGTTAATATAAAACATATTGCGAATCGCAAATGCAGTTATAAATTACTTCTACGTTTTAGACCAAATGAATTGTATCTTCATCTTGTTAAGAAACTAAAGAAATCATAACTTACCATTTATATTTACTCTTTTTCCTTGATAGCTTGTAATTTAATTTCAGTTTGTATATTGCTTATAAATTTTCGGATATCAATATCGTTTTTGTATATAATATGCCTATTTTTTCTGTATTGTTCATGACAATATATTGCCTACGATGTTCATAATGTAGATTATTATCACTGTAAATGTGAACGTTCAGAGAAATAAATTACTGATTATCCGGTGGATAACTGCGAATACCATCATTTTGTTTCATTAACTAATAGAAATGTCAATGTGATCTAATAACTTGAAGCACTTTACCCGGTATGGGGCGGGATAATTTGATTAGATCGGTAGTACTCGGGTTCGTTATAGATTACACTTTTATATTTTTACCATTACGTTTACAGACTTTGCAGCGTTAGCTAGCGTAATAATATATTATAAAATGGTGAAAAATAGGATCAAATCTTTTTTCAGTAGATCTGTTAAACTTCGAAAGTACAACAACGTGGTAGAAGCGGCGTACTGGGGACGAATAATAATGAAACTCTCCGGAACCGTCGTATTCGATATGAACACTGGACCTGAAGACGTGGTCACCACCAAATTCACCCTGTTCGGCTTCACGAGTTACATTTTTATGTTCTCTGCGTATTTGTATTGCAGCTTTAAAACGCATTACGAAGATCAAACTATTCTCAGATTGTTGTACAACACAAAATTGCTAAGATACGGCGATGACTTCGAAAGAACCACCTCGACTGTGTTCGTGGTCATAACGATGATCTTGAATCCTTTCCGATTGAATAGCAATCGTGAAATGATACAGAAAATTATAGATATCGACGTGATAATCGAAAAGGCGGGTGACATAATTGACTACAACAGGTTAGCTCATACTGCGCTGAGTTTGTCTCTGGGCCAAGTCGTGGTGTATCTCATTCGACTGGTGTGCGTGTACGTCGTTCTGAACTCGAGTAAAACTATGCCACTAGAGAAGATGTTTCATGTTTGCATCACGGATTCCCTGGCCATGGTAACGACAGCATTGTTTTGCTACGTCTTGCTCATACTCATAGACAGATTCAAATGGGTAAATCAAACGCTGAACGAGATAAAAATGCGAAATTCGTGGGATTATAAGGTGTTCGTTCGTGGGAAGGTGCCTCCAAATATGGTAAAAGTTATAGATCTGCAAGAGAGGCAAGTTTGCGAGAAAATTAAGACCTGTGCCAGAGTTTACGGCTTGTTGTTTAATGCTTGCCAGTCGGTCAGCCGTCTTTATGGCTTTTCGCTCCTTTTCGTGATGTTACACTCGTTCAACTACATCATCCTGTATTCCTTCTACTTCATGGAGGCGACAGCAGCGGGTTTGTTCAATGATATGACGAAATATTTGGACTTCTTGGTGTATACTTGCTGGGAGATCGCAATCGCTCTTGGTATCGTTTTCATGGTGATTGTGTTTAGTGAAATAACTCTGGGACATGTAAGTAAAACCAGATAGGGTACAACCAGCGAACTAGAATAAACCGAAGAGTTACTCCATACAATTGCCGCTTAAACGCACATTGCTATCCCAACGAAACACACACACAGAGTTCGCCCGCGATTGGTCGGTCGACGCCACGCGTGCGCGCGGGTGGCTGGTTTGCCCCGCCCACCGCGGTATTTTACGCGTGGACGGTGAAACCGTTTTATCGGCCATGTTACTCTTCTATTTATTCTAATTCGCTGGGTACAACTATCAATTTGTCTATTAAACCGCATTGAACAATAACTAATTTAACAATTTACAGGCAAAGAAGACGTCATTTATAATACATGAAATTATTAACCAGGATTTTGGACCAGCTGTCAATGACGAGGTGAAATATTAATTTGTTTAAATTATCGAATAAAGGTACTATTTGAAAAGAATAGCATACCACCTATGATCTTCACTACTATTGGGGTCAAGACTCTTATTTAAGACACTTGCCAAATACTGGCAGTGAATATGTTTTGTGAAGAGCCTTAAAAATAATACTTTAGCAGCAGTTTTCGCGAAACGATTCAGAACTTACAAAAGAAATAATTTGAGCTGCCGGGATGAATAAAATTAAGTTATAGCTATTTAACGCCATTTAGCGGCATAAGAGCACTTGCAGCATGCTATCAAACAACCTAAAAGAGTTCACTCAAGAGACTGGGTTCACTTTTTGAACAAAATGTCAGTATAAAACTGTTACAACATAACGTTATCAAGCAAATTTCTCGTAGATACTATAGTTATTCATTGAATCACTTAATATCAGCAATATATATTGTAAGGCAAACGTTCTGCTAGTGATCATGTATTTCATATATTAAATATAAAATAAATAAATAAAATATAATAAACCGTGTTTCTTTCCAGGCTATGAAGTTCTCAGTTCAGTTGCTACATGAGACACCGGAGTTCAACGTTTGTGGTCTATTTACGTTAGAATATGCTTTCTTGCAGCAGGTAATTAAACTATTTTACTAAAATTACTTAGGGTGTACCTAATTTACTTTTGAGATCTATAACAATTAGTAATTCGACGACCTCGTTGGCGTAAAGGTTACCATGCCGGACTGCCAATCAGAAGGTTCCGGGTTCCATTCCCGGCCCGGTCAACATCTTTGTGCTTAACTAAATTTGTTGGCTGTGGGTCTGGGTGTTAAATATGTATCTATATAAAATATGTATGTATATTTAGTATATCAGTTGTGTTAGCTGCCATAATAACACGAACTAGAAAAGGTTCAGTATGGGGTTAACCAGCCGTATGTGAAATGTGTTTATATATTTATTTATTTATTATTTTTTCTTACAGGCTGCGCGGTCCGTTTCGACCTATTTGGTCATTCTGCTGCAATTTGTCACAGAAAATAAATAAGTTTTAACCACAGAGATTTACATACAACAAAAATACGGGAATCCCTCCATCATCGCTACCAAGCAGAGAGCTCGGTTCTGAATCGCGCGAGCGGTATTTTCAACGCGCGTACGGATCTAGCTACAATCCTTGACAGCAACATAGGATTAATTACAATGCATTATTAAAATCTATGTAGATTTTGGAATAAATATAGGACCAATTCATCCGGAATCGCAGAGGCCTACAGCGGCGCGGCGAGCACTTTGTGATGTCATATAAATTCTGTTTAACGACTACAAGACCACGAAGATTTTGAGTTGTTCACTAGATTTTAAACTGCATAGATCAGAGTAAAATTGTTATCATGTCGAATATCTATGTATCTTCATATGATTATAAATGATAAAATATATACAAGAAAATTAAGTCAAATATTATCTCATCAATACATAAGTATATGATTAAACAATACCTAACTTTGTCTTCGCTATCTATAAATGGGTACACTGCCCAGATGTGTATACTTATTGAAAACATTTGCATACATTGAAACATCTGTATCAACAGGCATCAGTCTGTATGTTCCTATTATTTGTATACTGGCGCATAGAGGCTTCTACATCATACCCTATTCTATAAATATTTTAGGTACGTCAATGCGAAAGTTAGTGAGGACGAAAGTATAGACGTTTGTTTTTGTTTTTCTTTCACTCTCTAACGGCTAGAAATTTGGTATTGATATACATAGCTGAGGAACTGGATTATTACACAGGATACATTTATTCTGGAGTAAACCGCGCATCACAGCATACGCTTAGTTTTAAACTATACTTGACGATACTCCATAAAATCGTAGGTTAATTACACTTTTGTATTCGTATGGGAATTACGTAATTAATTAAACACAAAAATATTTCACACACGGCTGGTTAGCCACATTACTAAAGCATTTATAGTTTATACTATGATTGCTAACACAATTGATATACTATATACATACTAGCTGACCCGGCAAACGTTGTTTTGTCTTAATAATTATTTCTAAATATACAGTTGCCGATTCTCAGACCTACTGAATACGCATATAAAATTTGGAAAAAATCGGTCAAGCCGTTTCGGAGGAGTACGGTAACAAACACTGTGACACGGAAATTTTATATATAAGAAGATTTAACACCCAGACCGACAGCCAAATTTTTAGCTCATAAAGATTTCTCTCTCTGATTGGCAGTCCGACATGGAAACCATTACGCCAAAGCGTCCATCACTGGTTGAGTTCGTGATATTTCGCAGAGCGATCTAATAAATATGTATATCGAGGCTGTGTGAATATAATAAACATTCTTCTAGTAGTTGTGAACAGTAGGCCTCGTGAAAAACTCGGTTTTCAAATGTTTTTTTTTGTAAAGTAATTGAGTTATTAAATGTTTCGTGTCGCGACTGTCGTTCAACGGCTACTAATAGGAATTGTTGTGAATTGTTTATCTAATAGGTACATCCCTAATTTTCATCAAAAAGTCGCGAGCCTTTTCTGATAGTTTGAGGCAAAAGACCTTTAAAATTAAGGCATTTTTTAAACCCGACGCGAAAGCGACAGCGGCAGGTTATTATAAATTTGACGTGTCTGTGTCTGTGTGTGTGTGTGTGTGTGTGTGTGTGTGTGTGTGTGTGTGGCTTTACATCGTGCGAGTAGCTCCTGATATTGATTTGTTTTCCTCTGTTTGAATGGTTTGTGAAAATCGGTTCATAATGGCTGCCGCTACAACATGTAATCCATATTGTCAGATTTTATAAGTTTTAATTGTAGAATGACGCTGCGGTTATTATCTTAATGAATAATTGTTTTAATCAAATTTTAAAAAGACGCCAAATGGACGCTTTAAGAGGAAAAGGGCCTTTCCCACTACGCTTTCAACCCTAACACACATAGGTTACGGACATCGTCAGCCAAGGCCCACCTACAATAAATCCTACTAATAATACAAGTCAATACGGTTACATTTATCTAGATTTTACGTAAAAAAGGTGTAAAGTCATTTAAAATGCTAATTGCACACAGATTAAGGTCAAATTGATGTGATCGTGGTTTTCCTGTCAAAGCACATGCTTCGTAACTAATGAATAGTTAGTACGATACGGTAGGGCCATGCTTTGTGCGTTGTGGTGAATAACTCACGTTGCTGCGATTATATCTCCATTAATCATCAATCTGTCGTTTTTATTAAACCTAGACAATATTGTAAAGAAAATTGTTGTTTTCTATATTGGGTAGGTCATGCCAAAACATCATAGGTAACTTATTTTGATCAAAATCAAACTATAACTTTTAAAGTTACTAAACAGAATACATATATCCTATAAAGCTATCACAAATTATTAAAGTTGTTAGCACTATCAAACCTGTTGTATTAGTGAGACAGGCTATGTTTGATCATTATTTTGTTGTGGGGAAATGGCTATATATGATAGAATCCATTTACGGAACCCTCGGAAATACGAGTGTGTCCTGCCAAGATTTTGGCCACTTATTTTTAGTACAAAAAACTCTGTTTATGTTCCAACGGTTGGTTGTTTTTATGTAAGGTTTAATTTATCCTTTTTTTGTATAATCCATTGTGGCGACTCTGTCGCACTACATCGCCCGCTGCCAATCAGAGCGCTTGTTCTGAATCGCGCAAACGGTATTTACATAATATGACATGTATTAACGGTACAACATCTGTCCGGAGGGATATTATCCCTATGCTAGATGGAGGCAGACCGACGTCGCTCCATACTATAAATATTATTGTGTGTTCTTTTCTTATAATTTCTTATGTACTATGCCTTCTTATTTCTCACTTTTCCATACAAAGGTTGCCTGGAAGAAATCGCTAAAGGCGATAAAGCCGCCTATTGTGCATCTTTTTTATCTTTTATTTGGGTAAAGATTTATTGTAACTGTATTTTGTTTTTTGGCTTTTATATTGTATTGTATTGGATGAAGGCGTTTACTTTTAGATAAGAAAGAATAAGACTTAAAATATTCATAAATCAAACATTTCTATGAGTATCTAATAAATAAGAAAAAACATAATTAAATTATTCTCCAGATTGCCTTACTAAGAAAATAATTAATTTCCACTCATTCATAAAGCTGATTGTAAGGAGTCATTGACCGAATGCACATTAGCGTTGTACAATGTAACCATTATGACTAATTTATCTTACGCTCAGACGAACAGTCTATCGTAGAGCAATATTATCATTTTACATTGTAGGAACGTTGAGGTAGGTCTGGTGATGATAAGAATTTCATTCAGTAGAATCTATTCTACAACGATAAAATAGAAATACTAAATAAAATATAGCCTTCATTAAAATAAATTTACTTACACACATGTATTACGTAGAATAATACTTTATATTATTACTGTGTTGTTAATAATTTAACTGAAAACTGTAATGCTTATGAAAATATTCTGGATTTCTTGATTAGTAAATTTTTTTTTAAATAAATAAATTAATGTTTTATGAACTATATTACACGTATACTGTGCATGGGAAATAAATGACTAAATATTGTATCAATACAATCATATGACTGCTGATACAACAGCTTTAAAAAGAGATAAATTATTACATGACTTTTCATTTTGTAACAAAATATTGCTTTCACCTTTTCTCACTATGTGGGGTCGGCACAGCTCGTTTTTTGCTTCGACACTCTTCTGTCAGCCATCATATCTACATTCACTCCTTTCTCTTTCATATCCTCTTTCACACAGTTCATCCACATGTTCTAAGGTCGTCCTCTACTTCCACTACCTTGTACATTCATCTGAACAAGAAAAAGTATGTTCTTAAATATAAAAAAAACAATATTATAGAGCCTTCGACGCAAGAACGACGAGCGCTATAAGTATGTAAGTGTAGCTTCAATACGTTTGATTTTAATTAGTGTTTTGTATGAAAGTTGTGCTAGTCGGTAGTGTTCTAAGCTTCGTTTATTAAAAATTGTTTCAAGATATCAGATCATATATTTTTTCTTCCTCAATTTAAGGAGGTATTAAATGAAGGCTTAATATTGCTAGTAGAGTACAAATAAAAGATGGCCGCCACGCTTATTTTTTAGCTGGAGATTTCTAACTTTTTAATTTATAGGTACTTATAAATAAAAAGGTTGATAGTAAACTCTTTACAATACGCAATAGCATTTCTTTACATGGAATTTAGATATCTTTAGTATGATGATATTGCGATAGAAGGATGTAGTATCACTGATACTAGAAATCGATCGATATTATTTCTACGGTCTATAGTCATGACAAAGTAATAGGCCAGTGGCGGACTGCTTGAATTTTGGACAATACGAGTATGTCTATATCTTGAATTTATTATGTCAGCCATATCTGGCTTTCGTTACCGGAATTGATGTATTACGTTGATGCAATTGTACGTACTCATAGAAGAAGGCACGTGCCAACACCGTGAACTTACGACCCCATCTGAGCCTGTACCATCACCTTTATATTGCGATTTGGTTTATACGCATCGTGAACAAAAGCGTACCACTCGATAACATGTTTATTTAATGACAATACAAATATCGCAAAGCGTGAAATCCTTTGCGAAGGCGGCGGTACGGCCAACGGGCAAGCTACGTCAGGAAAACCTCCATATAAAACATTACGATGCTTCGACGCCCAGCAATTTGCCGCAGCTCTTAAACATGCTTGCTACGCGATGCTGGCTGGTTGTCCAGTTTAGTTGAACCGTAGAAAGGCAGGAAAAAGGAAAATAATTCGTCAATTTCGTTAAGTAGTTGATGAAGTGTCGCGATGTTGCTGTGGCTGTTGATTTTGGTTGTGTCTGTGTGGACGGTGGTGTTCAGGTTCCGGAGACGGCACATGCGCAAACTGGCTAAGTTGATCGCGGCACCCAAGGAAGAACTGCCTGTCATCGGCATTGCGCATACGCTTGCTGGAAATACTGAAGGTAAGGGGCGTTTTGAAAATTAGGAAGGAAATAGTATTTTGAAAATAATAATATCATATTTAGGGTAAAATTCAATAAAAATTTAGGCAAACATAGACTTTTTGAACAAGGAACATCCTATTTCCAAATTATACGCACGACAAAACCCATTGTAAAGGTGGCCGCAGATCAGCCGGATCAGATCAGCGACCGCGAAGGCGAATTTCAAGAATTCCAAAATTCGATAACGTGCAGCCATTTTAAATTGTCAAGTTTTTTTAGGAGTTAAAGGAATGCAATTTCATTACGAAGCATTTGTACTACTACTACTTTTTTACATTACTAGATAAGTACATAGAAGACCATGTGTATATCACTATAGTTAATATGAATATGAATCTATTATTATTTTATTCTAATTGTATCAGTCAAATTACTGGATTATTTTGGGAAGGACTAGCTGCCAAGGCACGGGCTAACGCCTATTTTGGCAACTAGAGCTTAATGTTAAAAATATGTATTTTTTGGTACCAATAAATTATTTTGAATTTTTGAATTTTTATATCATACAAGTGCTTCTAATTATATCAGAAAACTTAATATTTGTATTGAAACAAAATTTAATTAATACAATATTTATTGTAAAAGGAAAAAGCCTGTGTAAGATAGAAATGTGAACTATAGAAATAACCAAACATGTTATAATGTTTTGTCTTGAAAAAATAATTAGAACCAACCACCTTGACAATACGTTAAATTATTGTAACGTATAAAATTTCATCTATGATAGAGTATTTTATTTTTAATTGTATACCTTAAGTTTTCTTAGGAATTAACCATATTTTATCCCTCCCTTGGTAACTACTTTTTGTATTACATGCCTGCACAGTGTCATAATCCTTTCACTACCTAAAATTATGGGGAATGAGACTGTTAGACTCCGAGTCAGTAATTCCTTGATGTCTTCATAGTCTTAACATTTACAACTTCATTTCCTTCGTCTTTAACTGAGCCTTTTCTCTCATTGGGTTTGACACAAATTTTTGCTCTGCCTACTATTCCTTCCTGTTCTCTCATAATAAATTTCATGTTCATTCCCGGTTCTTAATAATCCCTATCTACATAATTCAACCACCTTTTCTTGGTCGACATGTACTTTCGCCACCTCATACAACTATATGTATACGTCTTCTTCTAGTCATATCACTGAATCTTGTTGAGGAGTTGTATTTATAGTCGCTGCCCTGAGTTTATTTACCTTCTTTATTTTGCTAACTGTTATTTATTTATAATATCATATATATATATTAGTATTTAGTATTTATGTAATTTGTGTAAGTATTAGATATATCTTATGATAATTTTATTTTATGTATTTTATTCTCATCTTTATTGTACACTACGTCCTTCTTCAGTTATTTATAAACTCCACTCCATACAAAGGTTACCTGTAAGAGATCGCTTTAAGCGATAAGGCCGCCGATTGTGGCATACTTATTTGTAAGCCTTTTCTTCTTAGTTTAAAAGTGTCCTGTAAATATTTTTTTATCTATGTATCTATCTATCGCTTCTGCATTGAGACTTCACAATTGTAGAGATAAAAACTTAGTCAGAACAACATAAGATCTACTTAGCTATTGATATAGTAAGTATACGCAGTTACCGGTTTATGTGCACGAGAAATACCTATTTGTTTAGTGATTACCTGCCTTATCAATAATTACTAGCATGTTATGAAATATAAACCCTTAGTTTGGATCCCGGAAATATACTGGACGTCAACTTCCAAAAAATGTGGGCCAGAAACGCAACAAGTACTTAAAAGCACTAAGTGCTTCGAGCACTTCTGCTAAAATATAGACCAGCTATCTAGTAGATTGTTTCAATGTTAAACTTTTCATTTCTGAATCCCGTTGTTTTTGACATAGTTAGCTGGCCTAGATAACTAAAATATTAAAAAAGATTCTTTATATTTTTAAGTACAAACAGCAAATGTTTTTCAGATATTATGACTTCTCTACAAACCTATAGCTACTCCGCGATAAATAACGATGGAATTATAAAAGGCTGGCTCGGCCATATTTTGTATTTTGGTAAGTTGCTCTAATATGGAAAAAAAACAAGTTGTATATTTCGGATAACATACGTGTCCTTACATAATACTTATTTTTCTAAAATCATAAATAATATATTAATGTCATGTCAAAAATAATAAAATAAAATAAAATAAAATCTTAAAGTTGTATATAGCTGTTATATTTATTTTATTTGACTTATAGTTCTCGTGGACCCTGTCGATATGGAAGTGGTGTTGAAAACATGTTTAGAGAAAGATGACCTTCACAGATTTATTAGAAAAGTCATCGGATACGGAGGAATCTTCGCACCAGGTATGTATTTTGGATTTCTTACCAGGGGGGTGAAAAATTGTGTTAACGCATAATATGCTACTTTATATTTCGAAAAAATAAAAAAATCCCGTGGGATGCACCAAATAACACAAAAATCTCTTTAACTTCTTCACGCTCGAACGGCTGTACTGATATTGATGAAAGTTGCGAGAACCCCTATTATATTTTAAGCATTGAATGAGCAAGCCTGCGTGCTCCTATTGTCCATTGTCGTAAATAGCGCCTTGACCTCACAAAATAGAATCTATGAAAAACGGACTTTGAATACATAAGCGATGTGGTTATACGAAATTAGAGGTCTTCCTTAATTTCGCACAGAAATCGCTATAATACATAGAAAAACGAGCTTTAACGTAATGCCTTAAGTGTCACTTGTGTTTAGATATTCTCAAATATAAATGTTTTGGAGACAGTTGTATTACTATTCGTCAGGTTCGCGATTATCATAATAAGGAAATTTAAAGTGGGTCAGTACTGACAAAGATGTACAAAAGGCTAGAGTAAGAATAATTTATACCTCAAGGATGCTATTTGGGCTTGAAGCGCGTGTTGAAGTTTGTTCGTGAACATTCTATTTTTTTTATTTTTTTTTATTTATTACGGTTCACAAACACAATTCTATAAACGATTCGGGGAACCCGTTCTCTAATGGTGACGGTGGCATTGGATGTTGAGTGGTATCTAGCTGTTTAGCATGTAGGCTGCGGACAGCCCCTACCTGCCATACGAGGCGACTAAACGGGGCATTAAACTCTGGGTATTTGGAGATGGGGCTCTTACACTTGCGAAATCTAGTCGAGGCTAGAAGACAGCGTCATGTGACGGGTACCGTCGTACAATGGGATGGCGGGTCAGTTAATGACCGGGAAGGGATGAGGTGCAGTCAGAGGCAGGTCACCGGGAATGTTTGATGATTGTTAGTGGTTACGAATCCATATAAAGGGCTGCGCCCCAATGTAACCTTGTTGAATTTTGCGGGGGCGGGGGAAAATTCCCCGGGGGAGAATTCAAATTCAAAGAGACCTTGAGAAAGCCCAAATAACTGAAGAGACAACCTGAGACCGCTTGTCTTGGCGCAAGAAAGTGAGGCGACTCGACCCCAAATAATGGGAAATAATGGGAAGTCAAAGAAGAAGACTTTTCTTTAATCCTATCAGTTTTTTGGAAAAATGTTGTCATTAATCGATTTTTACTGTCTTATTTTATATTTGTATTGATTTCATCTGCTTTCAATTCACTTCGTTCGTTTTGCCTAGTTTCCATATGGAGGAGACGGCGCAAGATATTAGTGCCAGCGTTCAGCCCGAAAATAGTGGAGAACTTTGTGGAAGTGTTTTCTGAACAGAGTGAGAAACTGTCTCAGCTCCTTTCCAAATGCACTGATAGGAAAAAGTTCAGCGTCTGGCCTTTTGTGAGCACATACACCCTGGATTCTGTTTTTGGTAAGTTTCGTACATTATTTTGATATGTTCATTTTATTTCACGGAGTAAATGGTAGAAAATCTGAACTATATAGGCAACTCTGAACTATGTACATATATTTGAGTTGATTTGCTGGATGATTTCAGTCTTTCTTCCATCCACATCAACATTGGATTTCTATAAGTCCTGAGCCAAAAGGTTAAAAATTATAATAATTCTGTATGAGCTAAGTAGCTAAGGTCTGGTGTAGGGAGCTTTTAAACCTACCTTCTGATTAGGCTTAATTATAAATCTGATTTGGTAACCTACATTTTAACGTGTTACCGTCCCAAGCCTGCGCCCAAATTAAAAAAAAAAAACTATTTATCCTTAAACCGCGGTAGTAATTTATATACCGGAATTTACGAATAGCTACTTGATTTCAAGGGCCATATCGTTTCCATTTCTCGCAAAAACGTTAATAAAATTCAACCAAGAAAAGTGTAACTGGGCTTTGTTGGATATAGTCTATTGTGTGAGTAATAATAAATGAAGCTAAATAAATGTACGACAACGTTACCAAGTTTATAACAACGATTTTGTCTCAATTTGTTAAGCACGCGAACCTTGGTTTATCGTAAGGGCAATTTAACCTCTAGGTATTCCTAGAATACAAGGAAAATTTAGCTCTGCGACCGCAAGTAGAACATAATTTCGTCTGACGGGCTATCAGTTCTCTGCTGTGACGTCAATCTTTCGTAATCTATTTTTATATAACTTTTTAATGTTTAACTAAATAAATATTTTATTACACACTTTAGCAGCCCGGCCTGGCTTCGCACGGGCTTGTGTTTACACTATTGGATTTTTAGTTAGAATCTCTAATATGTTAAACAAAATAGCCCGTGTTACTCAGGAATAGTGTAGCTTCCCAACGATGAAAGAATGTTTTGAATCAGTCCAGTAGGTTCGCGTCATACAAACAATCAAACTTTTTCTCTTTGTAATATTAGTATTGAAATGCTATATAATCCAGCTCGCCTCAGATTTTGAGCCAGCTCGCGAGACATTTTGAAACTGCGAAAAAAAAGCTTTAACGAATTTAGAATTCGTTCTGACAACCAACCATTTTAACTTGCTTCATTAATCTTTATTCTAGAGTCAGCAATGGGTGTAAAAATCCACGCCCAAGAGAACCCAGACACTCCGTTCCTCAAGTCTATGAATCGTATCCTGAACCTGGTCTGCGAGAGGATATTCCACTTGTGGCTGCAGCCTGACTGGATGTACCGGCTCTTCACGTGGAAATTTACGGAACACCAGAAATGTTTAGAGGAGATGCACGGCTTTACTGATAATGTGAGCAATATGAGCATTTTACATATAGCGTAAGCAGCGTATGTTCCACTGCTGGGAATCGGGGTTTTCTCTCGCGAGGAGAGAGACGCTGACCAAGTGCGGGTTGGCGGATGACACACGTCTTTGGATTTTATGGTCCTCAAACATCTCGGTTACCTCACAACTTTTCTACCAACATTAGATTCTACAATACGAATTTACAATATCTGTAGAATATTGTTAGTCCGGTCAAATTAGACCAAAAAATTAGGGTGAAATTACATAAATTTGCAACAAGCTGAATTTTGGTACAATTGTTCAAAACACGATTATAAACAATAGCTGAAAGTTCCCCATCATTCCCGTGTGTGTAATTTTTTTTATTCAAGGTCAAAGGTCAAAAAAAATAGTTTTTCGCGATTTTCAGCAAATCGGTAAGTTTTATCAAAAAATATTTCACGCAAAAATTGTAGATCATAATGTTATCTACAAAAAGTTATTTGATACTTTTTTTCTACGAGCCACCGTTTTTGAGATATAACGATTCAAAAAGTTGCACATTTTACTTCCACCTGCGCCGGAAAAACTGCTGAACTCGATTTTTTGCAATTGTAAAAAGGGATGCAGTGCTAAATGTGGTTGCACATAATATAATAACCTTGAATAAAAAAAAAACCACACATGGGAATGATGGGGAACTTTCAGCTATTGTTTATAATCGTGTTTTGAACAATTGTACCAAAATTCAGCTTGTTGCGAATTTATGTAACTTCGAATGTCTAAATTGACCGGACTATGTCATTATCATTAAGAATCCGTTTACATGAATGAGGACATGAGAGATAAAGGATTGAGTGTGGAGATGACGTCTGATAGAGGTGAGTGGAAGAAGATGATTTGCTGTGCCGACCCCACGTAAGTGGGATAAGGTAAAGAAGAAGAAGATTAAGATTCCGTTTACACGCGTACTTATGTACCTTATGTTATAAACGAATACAGTTTTAGATTAATTCATTTTTAAAATTAAATGCCATATATGTTTTTTTCTCATTCGCCATTTCTAGATAATTGAGGTAAAACGTCAAGAAATAAAGGAGGAGAGAGCAAGTAAACCAGAAGTGGACCAGTTTGGTAAGATTTTTGATTTTTATGCTATCAAAATGCGTAATAAAATTTAGATGTGCTATAAAAATCAAGGCTTAGAACAAGTTGCTTCAACATTTTAAAACCCATATTACTAGTTAACTCATCTAAAGTAGAAACTTCTAGATAATGGTCAAAATTAGAGTTCCTATACATTTAGAGCCAACTAAAAAAACGAGGATTTTTTCAATTCGTCTGTATTATTATTTGCCAAATCTTAACTCCGTCAGTTTGGAATCGAGTTATTTTTTTTTATGGGAATGTATAATTTTCCGAAGGGCCCTTATTAAATTTTATCGAAATCGATTCAGTATTTCTGAAGTCGGGTTTCCAATGAATAAGAAGAAGAGAAAAGAAATGCAATTATTATTGTGACATAAAATGTCTATACGTACACGAATAGCAATGTATACATACATAATTCTATACAAAAATGCATTTCTTGTCACAGGTTGTCCAGCTGTTCGCTTGTAATTAATGAACCCCTGCAGTGTGTATTATTATGGACCGCTGTTTTAGAAGAAAAAAAATGAATTTTCATTCCTTTTCGTTTCGTAAGAGAAATGAAAGATAATTACTTTCCCTTTCAATAAGAGCGTAGTGCTAAACTAAACTAAACTATGACGAATCGAAAATAGAAAAAAAATAGACTTATATTTTCCGCCAAAGTAAGTATTGTTTTTTTTTTCAGACTTAAACATATACAAAAAGAAGACGTTCCTAGATCTTCTCATCACTTTATCTGGTGGTGATAAAGGATATACGAACGTCGAACTCAGGGAAGAAGTTCTAACTTTAACTGTAGCGGGCACAGACACCTCGGCAGTTTGTATAGGATTCACTCTGATGCTGCTGGGCAAGTACCCTGAAGTACAAGAGAAGGTTTATCAAGAGTAAGTATACTACTTCTTCGTATGAGACTACTTAAGCCAAGCTCTGATGTCGAAAGCTTTCATGGGTCTCTGACATAGATTGACGTTTGTTTGATAACAAGAACTATCGGACCTACAATTCAACTTGTCGTTCGATCCACAGTAACGCCCACATGTAAAACCCACTCTTTCAATACAGTCATATTGCTTGGTCATGGTCACCCGTTCAAAAACTGTTTGAATGGATCATAATTATACATATTTTTATAATAAGTCAACAAGTAATTTATATCCATTTAGGGTATAAAATGGTCTTACAATTTACAATAATACAATAATAATTAATGTACACAAGAAAGCTCTAAGTTCCTATTTCATTATTTTGTCTAGCTCAGATTAAACAATAGTTAAATTTGTAATGTTTTAATTAAATTGATAGTTTATAATATTGGAGAAAATTATAGTAATTGTAAGTTCGAAATATGTACTAACTCTTTGTTGCCTGAAAAAAAAAACGATTATTATATTATTAGTTAAGGTTTCTTCTTCTTCTTCCTCATGTTATCTCACTACGTGGATCGGCATTAGCATTTTTTTCTTCTACTCTCCTCTATTAATCGTCTTCTCTATCACTCATACGATGTACTCATTGACAAACTATAAATAAATATTATTTAAAATAAAATAAAGAGATTCTCAATATCTTCTTGCTCTTCTAAGTTCTAAGTCTTCATGCCGACTTACTAACAGCTCAATTATAGTGCTCAAGGGGTGAACGAGGGTTGGCCCTACGCACCTTCGTGTCAAGAAGTGTGAAGTCCCTTCCCACCTCTAATACACCTGACACCGTTCATGTCACCCCTATGTATTAATTCAGGAATGATTCTTGGTCTAACCTTTCTTTAAAAACATGGAAGAGTTATTAAAATTACGTAAATAAATATCTTACGAGTATATTAATTGACTCTGTCTGAATATTGAATCAGCTTTATGGTTAAATATTTTCCAAACTTATTATCTATCAATGTCACTCATATTCTAACTCAATTAATCATGCCAAAAAAAATGCTTTGCTAAAATAACTTATTGACTCAGGCGTTACTTTGCGGAAATCCATTGTAAATAGAAGACAAAATTAAATATTTAGTGTACTTCCGCTGTGATCCGAAATCCAAATTAAGACAAGTAAAGGAAAAATCAACTAAGATCAATTAACCAAGCTTAATTAACTAAGATTAATTAACAAAGATCAATTAACTAAGATTAATTAAGATTAACGCTACCTATCACAATTCGGAAATTCTTAACTCTACACGTGTTTCGCCTAACCACAAGGCATCATCAGGAGATGCTGACTCTTCGAAAGACAAGTCGAGAGTGACTCTCGACTTGTCGTTCTTTCGTTCGCTTTGCTAAAAAACTAATTATTTTAGCAAAGCTATTTTAGACATTGTTTATCTTGACTTACATAAAAGTAATATAGATTTCTATTCTAGATATCTATTTTAGATAAACTTGTTTGTTTAAGCCTAGAAATTATGTACTTTTAGTATACTTATTTAGTCATATTTTACAGGCTCTCCGAAGTATTTGGAGACTCGGACCGTCCAGTGGTAAAGGAAGATTTGCTGCAACTCAAATATTTGGAGAGGGTAGTGAAGGAATCGCTGAGGCTGTTCCCTCCAGTGCCTTTTATCATAAGGAAAGTGTTAGAAGATCTTAAATTACGTAAGTGTTCAATACAAATACCAATCTTGTATATAAGCCACTACACACTCACACATTTGTTTAGATTGTACAATAAACATTGTGATTCTACTTAATAACAAGTTACCAAAGGCTAGTTAGCACCATACTGAACCATTTCTAGTTCGTATTATGGTTGCTAACTCAACTGATATACTACATATACATACATAAATATTTTATGTAGATACATATGTAACACCCAGACCAACACAGCCAACAAATTTAGTTCAGCACAAAGATGTTGGCTGTGCCGAGAATCGAACTCGGAACCTTCTGATTGGTAGTCCGGTATGGTAACCATTACGCCAACGAGGTCGTCAATTACTTGTAATGAATAAATAAACTTTAACTACTTTACTACATTGTGTTTATTAGCATCAGGACGCGTCCTACCCGCTGGGTGCGGCATTGTGGTCTCCATCTGGGGAGTGCACCGGGACCCCAAGTACTGGGGTCCCGACGCCGAGCACTTCGACCCCGACAGATTCCTGCCTGAACGGTTCCACCTGGCGCACTCGTGCAGCTATATGCCCTTCAGCAGCGGACCTAGGAATTGTCTCGGTGAGTTTCTTTGTCTTTTATATCTTTCTTTGACTAAATCACTAATGAAATTAAAAAAGTTTGATGATGATATACAATTTTTATGAAGTTCATATTTGAAGGGGGATCCCATACAACAAACGTAATATTTAAGTAGTATTTACTCGATTTTTATAAAAATATTTGGTAGACCCTCAAAAAAATAAATTATAAAATAATATGTAAGGGGGGCACCCACTTGGCCAATTATTTCTAAGATAGTTATAATAGTATCTGGATGACCGAGCTTTGCTCAATTTTTTTTTATAAATATGACATTTTCTAAAAATGATTCTTAGCTAGATCGATTTATCGCCCCCGAAACCCCTTGTTAACGACGAGTAAATATCATGAAAATCGTTGGAGCCTATTCCGAGATTCCAATTATATATATATATACAAGAATTGCTTATTTAAAGATATACAGTGTGATAATATTTTTCCTAAATTACTGGCTTCTTAGTAGCCACTATAAATTAAAATGATCAGATATTGATAAATCAACAAACACACTTATATGATCCTCATTATGCTTACTGCTATAAAAATGGCTGCATGAATGGACATAACCCAACGTACTATTTAATATAATTGAATCTATTACGTTGTAATTTATCTTGTTCTTAGACTAGTTATAATTACTTGAAGGTAATTCCCGTCATTGAAGCCTTAATGGGTGTTAAAGGTCTTCATTAATTCTAGTGTGAAATGCGGCTTTACTGATTTTCTACGTTAATAGTGCACGCGCGTAGTTTTTATATAATTATACTATACTAGGAATAACACAGATCTCTTATTTTTTTCTTTTCTCTTGATTTTTTTATTCGCTTTTTAATTATAATATATACTGTCGAATATTTTGAGTCTTCTATCTCAATTCTATGCGTCTACTCCCCTTTACATTGTAGAAGATCTGTATACTACTCTAACCATGAGGTAAAATTACTATGATACGTGAAGTAAAATTGCGTAATATCACTTATAACCGACTTACTCGTACTAACCGACTATCATATACGAGTATGTATTTACCGTAACATGCGGAGACTAGTTGCTTGACTAGTTTCACAATGCTATATATAAGTAAACTTTGAAAATAAACTTATTATCAAAATCAAGAGCAAAGCTCTCGTTCCCGCGCAACTGGGTGGTACTCACTATTCTCTTTAGAGGCCATTGTAGCTAATCCTACGTCAAAGTTACGTTACGTATTACGCTTGGAAAAGTCTTTAAGTACGAGAAGTTAAAATTTGCGCATTTCTATGTATCATGTTATGTGAGAAGGCATATACATTAACAGATCTTTATTCCTGTGATATAAAAGTCTACTTGCGTAACACTCAACCACAACCACAACAAGATTGGCACAACCATTGACCATATTTTACCCTGACGTATCATACATATCCTTTTTTCTGTTATCAATGTTTCCGCATCGGCAACTCTGCCCAAGAAGTTTGTACGCATGCCTGTAGTCCGAAATAAATAATTTTATTTGTAATAGTAAATCATTTTCTCACTCTCAAAGGCTTCTTTAATTATACAGTAAAACATGATAAAGAAAACACGCCCGTAACTCCGAAAATGAGATAGAAATACTTGACAATACCTAAGTATTTGCGTCAAGTAGGTATAAGGATTATATAATCAAGTTAATACCTACAACATTCTTAACTGCGCCCGTACTAACCGTTTTGAGACTTCTTCATCTACTCTAGACACGATAACGACTATATTCCGATGAGAATCCTACTAATATTATAAATGCGAGTTTGTGTGTAAGTGTGACGACCTCGTTGGCGTAATGGTTACCATGCCGGACTGCCAATCAGAAAGTTCCGGGTGCGATTCCCGGCACGACCAAAATCTTTGAATCTTTGTGCTGAACTAAATTTGTTGGCAGTCGGTCTGGGTGCTAAATATGTATCTATATAAAATATATATGTATGTATATGTAGTAAGTATATGAGTTGTGTTAGCAATCATAACACAAACTAGAAGAAGGTTCAGTATGGGGTTAACCGGCCGTGTGTGAAATGTGTCTAAGAAAAAAAATAGTGTTGTATGTTTGTTACTTCTTCACGCTCAAACGGCTGAACCGATTTTGATGAAACTTAGAATGACTTTTTATCCCGAAAACAATTGTGGTTCCCGTGGGATACGCAAATAACTTCAAAATCTATGTTACTCCTTCACGCTCCAGCGGCTGGATCGATTTTGATGAGATTTACTATGAAGGTAAGTGAGACCTTGGATTAACACATTGGCAACGTTATGACCCGGATTAATGCTGGTAACACCGCGGGGCACGGCTAGTAAGAGCAAAAACTCATATTATCTTATCTTAATATATATAAATCTCGTGTCACAATGTTTGTCCTCAATGGACTAAACCACTTAACCGATTTTAATAAAATTCGCACACCATGTGCAGTTCGATCCAACTTGAGAGATAGGATAGTTTAAATCTCAAATTATAGTCGCAATTTTAATTTATTGCTAATTATTGTCTGTTATTATTTGACAGTCACAATTATCTGTTAACTCCAAATGATTCTAACAGATGTCGATAACTTTCGACGGTTGAGTAAGTAATCAATAGATGGCGCTGCTATGGTAAATCTACGAACGTGTCATATAAGCTACACTATCTATTTTTCATACCCTAAGTGAGGCAAAACAGCGTTTGCCGGGTCAGCCAGCTTACTTATATATATTTATTGTACACCAAAAATATATTATTATATTCGTACTTCCTGGAATTTTTGGAGACAAAAAACTGTTATATTTACATTTGGCCTAACTTTTGTTATCTGAACTGCCTGTTTTAACGACATTTATAAGGCCGAGAGCTATGATTTGCTACGACTTATGTACACACACACGTACATATTTACGTGCATAAGTTATGATGTTTACGTGCGTACTGAAACTGGTATTTAAACAATGATACGCCATTCGACCTTAGGTACTCGTAATTAAGGCAAGGCTGCAAAAACCCTTCAACTGTGTTATTATTAGACATCTTGACGTCATAATAGGTAGGTGAGGAGGCATATAGTTCGGATAAGGTGATGTTCATTATTATAAGTTTAATTCGTTTCTGTTCACCCTTAGTCATTTTTTTTTTTTTTTTAGACACATTCACACACGGCTGGTTAGCCCCATAATGAACCATTTCTAGCTCGTATTATGGTTGCTAACACAGCTGATATACTACATATACATATTTTGTTAAGCACAAAGATGTCGATCGGGCCGGGAATCGAACCCGGAACCTTCTGATTAGCAGTCCGGCATGGTAACTTTCACGCCAACGAGGTCGTCGAATACTGGATAGTATTCCAGTCCAATCAAGAATATCTTACTTTCTTTGAAGGCATTTATAGAATGAAGTTAGATACAAAATTCTTTTCTAGGATATCAACGTAACCCTAATACTAAGATTTTACTATCCGTCTGTTACCAGGCTGTTTAAGAGGAACCGTGATAGCTAGATAGTGGAGATTTTCACAGATGATGTACTATTTCCTTAGCATCTATAAAATTAGAACAAAATAAAAATGTAAGCGGGACTCCAATACAAAGAATTTATATTTTTTGTTTTTTTTTTCTCGATCTTAATAAGGCTGTCAGATGTGAGAAATATTTACTGATTATTTAATAACATCTTCACTATAAAATAATAATCATTCATTGATTATTATTTTATAGTGAAGATGTTATTCAAAATGTTATTCAAAATGTGATGTTATTAAAACAAAATAAATATGTGAGAGGCAACTATGCATACAATAAACATGGCTTTTTGTCATTTTTGTACATAATGGTACGACCCCTTCATGCGCGAGTCTACTCGTATATTAATAAATCATCATAACCTTTCCATTATACCCAATGAGATAAACCACGTTTTATTCTGCTACTCTTCTTAAACTTGTTAACCCTTAAACCCTAAATTTTTTTTTTGTTCGCAGGATACCAATACGCGCTCATGTCAATAAAGACAGCTCTATCCAGTATTCTGCGGCAATATAAAGTCTTGGGAGAGAAGGAACCTACCCCCATTCCGAAAATAAGGGTCAAATTAGATATTATGATGAAAGCTGTTGATGGATACCAAATAGCTTTGGAGAAACGACAAAAAGAACCTGCAAAATGACCCTTAAATATTTAGCACAGGGAACTTCTGTTTCAGAAAGCACAAGCACTTTGTTTTACTCCATAGATAGAGCCAGTTCCGTGAATCGAATGACATACTAATTAAAATGTAGGTCTTTAGGTCACTGTTGTTTGTGATCATTATTTTGCAAATTGCTTGCAATGTTCAACGAGTAAGTTAGAACTTAACAATTAGAATCGAGACTCTTAAAGAAGATGAAGACTAATTTGAATATGTACACTTGGAAGCAAATAAATATTACGAGTATTCTTCTTCTTCTTCTTCCTTGCCTTATCCACTAGGTAGGCTTGGCACAGCAAATTTGCCTCTTCCACTCTCCTCTATCCGCCGTCGTCTCTACACTCACTCCTTTCATTCTCATCTCCTCATTCACATATTCCATCCATGTCTTCTTCGGTCGGTCTCTTGCCTTTCTTTCTTGCACTTCCATTTCCATACATCTCCTACTAACATGCATCTCTTTTCTACGCATCACATGCCCATACCACGCTAAACTCCCACTCATTCATTTTTCACTCACTGGTGCTACTTTCAAACTTCCTCCAATGTACTTATTTCTTATTTTATCCATTATTGTCACTCCACACACCCATATCTGCCGCATGCACTCCTCTTACATGCCCTACTTTTGTTCCCCAACACTCAGATCCATAGAATACGACAGGTTTAATGATCGTCTTGTAAATTGTCCCCTTAAGTTTAAGGGGCATAAATCAATATTACGAGTATGAATATAAAATAAAATGTATTTGAAGTTAATTATCAGTCTTATATTCCGAAATCTTTTTAATGAACTAAGAGTGTAAATAAGATCATACAATTCAAAGTAAAAATAATCTATGTTAAGATGTGAAGTCTTTTGTAACATATGAAGTATTTTTTAAGGATGTTTGAATAAGTTTTTAAGGCTATTTTCGTATTATCATCTCTCACATTTTATTGACGTATCTTTACTTCTTGCAATGTAATGTAGAACATTAATTTATTAATCTTATTTGGAGAGGTTGAGACAGCGAACTAGAATAAATTGAATAGTCACTTGGCTGATAAAATGGTTCCACCGTCCACGCGTAAAATACCGCGGTAGGCGGGGCAAAACAGCTACCCGCGCGCCACCGTGCGTTACATGCGTTACATGTGGCAACATGTGTGTACAATGCGGCACCAACCGCGTGCGAGCTTTGTGTGTGTGTTTCGTTGGGATAGCAGTATAATTGTGTGCGTAGATGGATCCAAATTCTAAACGGAAATTGTATGGAGCTACTCTTCCGTTTATTCTAGTTCGCTGGGTTGAGATTTGTGTACATAATGTAGACGATCGGTGTAATAAAGCTATTATAACAAACTACGTAGTGTTTTTTATTTACTCAGTCATTACTTGTAGGTTTAGTTTATTTATTTTTTTGCTTATTTTGTATTTGTTTGGTACACCTTCATCAAGTTAATTGTATTTTCCATACAAAGGTTGCCTGAAAGAAATTGCTACAAGCGATAAAGCCGCCTGTTTTGCACCAAAATTGCTGAAACTGTTTAACCTATTGTTTGTTTTCGGTGTACAATCAAGGATTCTTGTATTAACTGAGCTATATCGTACATACGAGACTTACGAGATACGATAACGTGTTCAAAACGCTGATGAATCAAAATGCTATAACTAGCACTCATAGATTAAAAATAATTTTGGTTACTTTAGTAGGCCAACTAGACGACCTAGGCATACATTTGAGCTTTCTCACTTTCTCACTTAGCACTCTTTATCTCATAGCTACTGAACCTTGGAAGTTGTTCTACAACAGTTTTATGATTATTGGATATACCTTTTACTTAAGATGGTAAAATATTTCTTCGTACTTGCCTTGCTTGGTGGTAAGCTCTCAGATTTTTTTTCTCTAGCGTACTTCTACCTAGCGGTATGTTCCGGCAGCCTTCTTGATAGCTAGTTATTACAGACTAGGACCCGAAGTCTTGGTTTTAGCAGACCAACATTCATATTTGAGATATATGTAGACAGGCGTACAATACACTTATAAGATTGGCAAACATACTCGTATTTACATACACATATTTTTAGAAACTGGTACCAATGGTACTCGTATACATCGGAAAAAAAACATTTAAATCTGCATAGACTAACCGAACATAAAATATTTTTCTTTCTCTCTTTAACCTTCAAAGTTGAAAAAGTTTTATTTTAATAAGCAACCTTTCTTTGCGGCATAAATGGCAATGTGCATAGTTTGAAGTCAGAGCTATTAGAATCAATTTTCATGCAAATAACTTTAGCTTGGAGGCAACGGTTGAATTCGTTAAAACAAAGAATTAGTTGCTTTTCATTTGCCAAACGATTGAGTGTAACCGCAAGATTTTCAAGGAAAACTTGGAAAATTTTGTTGTTCTTTAATACGTTAAAGACTTGAGTGTAAATAAAGGTAAGTATGTAGTAAGTATTAAAATATTAAGTATATAAAGTTTAAAATTGTTTTTACTACACTACACACATGTTTTGTTGTTCCAAGTACAATTTGCATATGTACTGTATCGATTTATGCTTAAAATAGTAGAAACTATCTTAAGGCTTTCAGTGCAAATGTTAACCTGTATGCCGGTGCAATACAAAATAACAACATGTACTTGTAGAAAAATTAACGCGTACTGCTAAATACAAGCTTCGAGATAATCAGGAATCAGAATACTTGAGATTTATATTATTTGTCTATGGAGATAATACTATTAATAATAGAAATTCCTTTTTATGTTTTTAGAAATGTGCGAACATTAAAAAAAAAAACTATTGACACACTTTTTTTTCTCTGTGGAATTAACTGTCATGGGTAATCAGACATTTGTCGCTCCACAGGTTAGACACAGATTCATCTAAAATTACTATGAAATAGTCGTTTCTAACATTTTTTACTTAAATACTGATAGAATATTATTAATAACTTCGATTGACGATTTCAATTATTGTTGTATTTTATCAAAAATCGAGAAAAATAGGTTATGTACCTATCATTCTTTGTTTGATTACCAGGAGATTGGCTTGTCTCTAATATAAAAAGTACAAAAAGCGATGACAGCTCAGTTGGGCGTGCATCCGCCTTACTTTACGAAGTTCGTGGGTTCGATTACACTTAGCTTTAGGTGAAGAAAAAATCGTGAGAAAACCATAGCACAATTGTAGTTTATTTTCTATTGCGCGCTTGGCTAGCAACCCTTTAGTTGACAATTTCTGTCACCAACCTTAATGGATGTAATTCGGTAGCCTTTTTAAGAGCCGCCTAGGCATGCTGGTAAAATGATAACACCGGTTAAATGTCTTCCGTACTCTCTTATTTAAAAGTCAACTCAATGTAATTTTCAAAATCCTTAATACTGAAATTATTTCACTAACAAAACTAAGCGCTCCCTTTCCAACAAACATTCCTAAACAGTCTGTAAAGCAAGCGTCACATAATTTATTACTCAAGTATAACGAAATGCATTACCGCTGTTACGTTTTTTACAGGAGGCCCTGTGTCACGAAGGCTTTATAATAAATCACTAAGGTTACCATTCGAAGCTTGTGAGAGTACAGTTTAGGGCGGGCGGGCGCGACGGTAGCACGCGTCCAGCTGAAAAGCGGGCTTTCCAACTTGGAATCGCGTCGCGTCGGATCGCTCGTTTCAGACGCTATGATATTGGCTATAAGCAAACATGCGATCCGTTGAACCACGTGTGCCGGTCACATGCAGCGGCGGCACGGAACCATGAAGCCCACTTGATATGAGATTAAGGTTAGAATTCTGTTTACAGTAGGTATTTGTTTGGTCAGGTTTTGTATCATTCGGATAGTAGAAATTGTGGACTACAAAGTATCCTTTAACTCACAAAATATTATAATAATTAGGTTTTTGATTGCTCTGTAAATTACGCCAGTGAATATCACAGCAGTAAATGTCCCACTTTTTGTGAGAAACTTCAATAAAAACAACGAGAACAAGAAAAACCTATTGTAGGTATAGTATAATTTATATACCAAGTTTCAATATGATTCAGAATAACAAACAAAACAAATAAAGAATGAAGCTTTCACTGTGGTTAGTGAGGTTTTCCCTTACAGGATTTGTCTTCCTTTATCTTTAGAGTTTCTACATGGACCTACCGATCTATGGATATTGGTATCATATCAGCTGTTTCACAAATTTCATCACACGCTAATGAACTGTATATTTAGCGTTGGATATTCCATCCCCCACTAAAAAAAGTTCAGTTAATAAAAATAACTATTACTTATTTAAGATAATTAGCTGCGTCCCATGGTGCTAATTACGTTAATCCGGTATTAAAAGTACCCTCTGTCCAAGGTATAATCTATTTCAATAGATTTTGATTCCAATCTTATGAAAGCGTGTGGAATCGAGCACTACACCTGGGAACAACAAGCTGGAAATCACACTCAGTGGAGACAACTGGAGAGAGATAAGGTTTACTTACTCCTTGAGAACCAACAACGGCGAGCTCTTGATGTACGAAGAGGACAGCTAAAAAACAAGCCGCCTTCAAACATCATATTATACTTCTACAACAATGGTGTCCTCTCATGTAGCACTTGTTCTAGAACATGTACTGCTAAAATAGGATACATCAGCCATGTGAGGGCACATAGAGTAACCTGAAATCGGCAAGCAGTCGCCGTGGCTTCAACCAGCCTGGAAATCATCATCATTCATTCCAATCAATAACAAACAGTCGGTAAACTGTTTGTGGTTTTGCGTAGCGTACAACTACAATATTATAATGACCTCATTCAATTGCGAAAGGTCAGAATAAATTGTTATTTCAGGTCGTCAGCGTATTGGAAAGTCATGGACGGATTCGACGAAAGCGATGAGCCTTTTATATACAGACTGAATGATAACGGGACAGGACCTAGTTTATTAGTCAAGGTAAATGTAGTTGCATATAATCATTGATACAAGTATACACTTAAATTTATCTATTAATGAAAATACCAATGATTACTACTATAGTAAACATTTTGGATAACTTTAGATGCATTATAAGTTAACAAATATCCAAATAAGAAAACAGACTGACTGAAACAACGGGTGATTTGGATAGTCGTTAAATGCATGACTAAGCATTAGAAAGTCATCTAAAATGTGGCATTTTCATCTAGGTGCTACTGTGAATGACACGTTAAGTTGTAGGTCCCAGCGGTTGGTCTGAAAACAAGCAGTCGATAAGCCAAGTCTGAGGCCCATGGGCGGTTTGAATACTCGACACCAGAGCTTGGCCATAGGAATTTCGTATGGGCTACCTACCATACGAAATAAGAAAACTACCTAATAATTTTTCATGGCAAAGAGTCAAATGTTCTGCTTTTTTAAATTACTCAACTAAGAAAACTATTTTGTAAAATACATATAACGTTATAGCGTTTTACGTATAATATATCTAACGTTTCTTTTTTATTCTACTAAACTTTTATTACGAGAAAATTAGTTATCTCTAAAACGTTATTAAATATGTACGTATATATGTATTAATATATTTTATCCGAAAAGGATTGGAAACAGATATATTGCGTTTGGAGTGAGAGGATGTTGCATAATATGTGTTTGTATAAACCATCGTTGCCATTTATCCCATAAACAGCTAGTCCGATTGATATGATATATGACTAGTTAAAATATAAATTAATAATTGGCCGCGCAGGAAGGGATACCATGTTATTAAAGAAATGGCGCAAAAACACGTTTGTTGTTTGGGATACCCTATATTTTTTTTTCATGTTGCCAAATTAAAATAATAAATTAAACAACAAAATAACACGTAATCTGTTGTCACTACATATATTTTGAAAGGTTATATATATATACATATAACTATTTTGTGAAAATAAAAGGGTCTATTTTTTATTTATTTTTATCTTAGTAATAGGGTCCCGTAATTAGGGTCAAAATGATGAAGTATAAGACCTTAATTAGACCATGAAAAAAAAACGAATATAAAAAAATGGAATATATAAAATTTTATTTATAGTTAGAACGTAAATTAACTAAAGGAAACAACAGACTCGAAGTAATTTAATATATTATGTACATCCACAGTAATTATATCAGTCCTTTGACAAATAGTTCTGCATAGATAAATTATCGCGTCTTCTTTTCTTAAGTATATGTCTATGTATAACATTACTATTACAAGTCATTATGGACAGTAAGACATAGTAAACTTAAGAGCGTCTTGCCAGGCAAAAAAACTTAGTTACGGTAACAATTTGCGTTAATTACGGCGATAAGTGTTTTTTGCCTGTCAAAAACCATGTAAAACTTAATTTTAACTACTGTAAGTTTTGTGTATTATTATGATAATGAATAAGGTGTTACAAGATTTATTTTAATGTGTTACACAAATAGATATAGGAGGAGAAAAAAGAAAATTAAATGCTAAAATACCACTTCACGGTCACCAATTTAAAAACGCTCGGGATAGATTTCTTGACTTCGGTAACTGCAAAGGATCACCTTAGGTGCAGGCGCTTCTGGTATATGCATGGTTCTATTGGTTTTCTTAATGTGACAAGGCACATACGGATCAGTAATTGCACAGTTATTTAATTCTTCCGTGAAGAATTAAAACGACCTACAAATACTAGGAACTGTAATCTACAAACCTGCATGATTGATCTGCGAGTATTTACATAAGTAAATGGATAATCAGACATATTGTTCTTATACTCATATTGATTTCCAATACTCGTAAATTACTTTTATGCTAGGCTTACATGTTTAGTATAATTATAATACGTATTTAACATTGAGTATGACTAAAGAATTCACAGAGAATTCTTATAATAACTTAAACGACTAACGACGAATTTAATATGTTATGTATTTAATAATTTTAATAATTACGCATGTTTCTTAGCATTATATATGAATTCATTACAAGATATAAAACAATATTTATATCTTGTTGTGTTTGATGATTTAATATTTTTATTTTACAATAATTATTAGTGATCGTAAAATAATCCATGCACACATTAGCATGTAAATAAGTAGCAAGAACTGCACAGTTCACTCATCATAATATTAATTTACATTTTAATTGGTGTTAGATTTGTTAGTACTTCGTTTTTTTTATAAAACAACCCTATTTTATAGATCTAGTAAAACGAAATAAGTGTACCGAATGTAATCATTATGTTCATAAAAGTAGAAGTTTATTTTTGACGGACGGACGGACACACCTAAAACTACTTCCTTGTAGGATTACAGAACCCTTATTAACATGTTTACTTTAGGCTGAAGAGCATCTAGTAAGTTTCAGATTTCTAGATTTCACAGTTTCTGAGATACAGCCTGGAGACAGACATCGGAGGCTTAGTAATAAGGTCCCGTTTTTACCTTTTAGGTACGGAACCCTAGAAACATTTACTGCATATTAAATATTTTTTATTTATGATGAAATTATGGTTAATATTTGAATAGTGGTAGAGCATTTTCTAGTGCTCGCCTGGCTGGCTACCACTCTCATATTGAAAATCTATTGCCAAGAACCTAATGGTGTGTTTCGGCAGCGTTAGTGAGCCAGTAATTCTAGACTAGGCATGATCTATCTTCACAAGTTTACAATGTTTGATCTATCTTTGACCATTGTCACTGTCTCGTGTGGTTAATGAAATGCTAGTCAAAAGATTAAATTCACACTCAAAAAAATTATAATATGGTACAGGTGTGTGCAGAGCGCGGCTGGCGTATATACCAGGGTATGAATGGAGCCGAGGATAGGTGGAACCTGTGGTGGCGGTCTGGAGCCTTCCCTGCTGGATGCTATAAAACTCTTGGAGACTGGCAGGTATGTAATACTAAAACATTAACATGAGGCGTTGGAGACGATCGAGCGGCGAGCAAAGAGGCTCATTGGTAGCGATGCTCTGTGCAAGACAAAGTTGCAGAGCCTTGAGCACCGTCGCAAAGTAGCCAGTCTTTCGGTTTTTATAGGTTACATTTCGGAGAGTGTGCGACCGAATTGCACGATTTTATTCCCCCTGCCCCCTTTCACAATCGGACGAGCAGGGAAACACCAAGGCGGCATAGTTTCACTGTGGAGATACCTAAAATGCGCACTAAGCGTTTTGCCTCCACCGTTGCGTTTTATACATACTGCCAAGGTGTGGAACTCCTTGCCAAATGCCCTGTTCCCCGATAACTATAATCTTGCGGTTTTCAAGGCACGAATGAACTGGTATCTTATGGGTAAGCGCGTTCCACCTTAGATCACAATATCGCTTACCATAAGGTGAATTCTCATCAAGCGCAAACCCATCATAGTATAAAAAAAAACTTGACGTTTCCAGATAGCTGTAATTGTATTTTATTGAATACCTACCTACTAGCCGCGCCCGCAGTAATAACCCGCGTTTATCCGCGACAAAAGAAGTTGATCCGGGATGAAAAGTAGCTTATGCGTTAATCCAAGTTCTAAGTTGTCTTCATAGTAAATGTCATCAATATCGGTCCAGCCTTTGGAGCGTGAAGAAGTACCAAACATACTTACAAACAAACTTTCACATTTATAATATTAGTGTGATTCATTTTTAAACCAAGCTATACACATTATTAAAATTAAAATTTAATTAATCACTAAAGATTACTCGTCATACGGTATCAGACTTAAATAGCCCGCCCCTAATCGTACTTGGTGCAAAGGTGGCATAATGCTGGCTGCATTACCGCGCTGGATAGCTATGGCTATACTTTTGCACTAAGTACGAAATAGCGCGGGGTTCACCAGTCTTGTCCTTAATCCTACTATCTAGTTGATTCACTAACCCTAAGCAACGGACCTTAGGGTTAGTACTTGACTATTGCCATACCTATACAATATAGGTAATCTACGTGCCCTATTAAATTACTAACTTTGCAAAGTAACGTACATATCCTATAACAAATTAAGCCATTATTATTTTTATCTATTCTGTTCCAGTCATAAAGTTTGTCTAACACGTTATACTAAGTTCTAACATAGTTTAACGACACTTTAATGGTTTGATTTCAGTTCATGAACCACATACCTAAAGGCGGCTCCATATGTAGGAAGGACAATCTATCCAGACTTCTGCGGTGTATGAAGAGAATATACGGATCTATTTATGACTTCAGGTACTTACTTACCTATACATAATACATGTTTTAAGTAAATGTTGTACCGAGTACAGCCGTGCAATACATTTGTTATTTTAAGTTTTTATCAACGGTTTAAGGGCACTAACTCCCTCAGTAGGATTCCCTGAGTTTGAGGCAGTTAGTTTATCTTCTAGGGTGTCAGATGTGAGTGAGTGGGTAAGCAGTATGTAGACCGCAAGAACATATGGGGTGTAAACATACATATTTGAGCGAAACATTGAACTGCGGGTATTATGCAGGTAGGTATATATTTCACGAAATAAATTCATCTAAATGTTTAAAAATGTGCTACCATAAGTATACAATGCCATAGAATATACTATAACAAAAAAAGTTTACACCTGAAGGAAAAGTAATAACTAAAATTTTAACATCATCGTAACACTACAGTTAAGTCAGATGACATAATGTTTAATTAGAGGAATTTATTATTTCTAGCATTATGACCGTAAATTTTTCTTCAAAGTTTTTCGTTATTTTTCACATAACTTTTGTTTCTCTAATATGATCCTTCGCCTAGTATTAATAATAAATAAATAATCGTAAAAGAACAAAAAAATTTTGAAATCGGTCCAGCCATTTACGCAAGATATGAACAAATTTACGAACACGAAAAACTGAGTTTATATTTTTGATAAAAGTAAAATAAGAGTTATCCAATTTTACTTTTTATTCAACGACGCAGAAAAAGTCGGGGTGTTATTAGTTTGACGTGTCTCTGTGTATGTTTGTGTGTGTGTATCTGTGGCACCGTAACTACCGAACGGATGAACTAATTTTGTTTCAATCAAGTTTTTTAGTTTGAAAAGTGTGCTGCTAGTCGAGAGTGTTCTTAGCTTATTTTGTTAAAAAAATATCCCAGATGGCTGTCGCCACAATATGGCGATTGACGTGTTTTTTTCACATCTACCTCATATGAAAGGTTTTTAAGTACAATAATTAAATTATGATAATTTTCAATTCCACAATTCCTCCAGCACAAAACAATAGTCGGGGATTTTTTAATATTTAATTTCCACTTGTTAAACGACTTCTTACGAACACAATCAATTTATTTTGTTTTATAGATTGCATAACGTATTATACTGATTTAATTATAATAATATAGCTATCGTAGGCGGAAAGTCGTAACAAATTGCACTACAATTATTCGTAAAGTAAGTATGTATTAATAAAATATGTCGGATCACCATAAATATGTCAGTAATTAAGTAAATTATATAGGAACTACAGCGAGATAGCAATTAAATATCGGGTTAAATAACAGTTAAGATCAATACTCGGTTGGACAAAGAGATTCTTTTGTAAGATTAGTAGGTTTTCCTGCATGACATGTACCATAGTATGAATAGCAATGACCATAATATGACGATGTTAATGATTGCCAGGCCGGTTTCGGCCATAGCAACTGCTTGCCTTTTATAGCTGAGTTAATGCATCAGCACACACACACATCGCTGATGTTGCCTATTTTTGCTATAAATGATCGATAATAAAACATTACATAGCAGGAACATATTAGCTGCCAGCATGTTTTTACTGTTAGGATTTGGGGCCTTCTTTCGTGAGGAGAGAGGTATAGGCTCAAATTCTCCACGTTGGCGTAAAGATTACCTTGCCGGACTTCCAATCAGAAGATTCCGGGTTCGATTCCCGGCGCGGCCAACATCTTTGTGCATAACTAAATTTGTTGGCTGTGGGTCTGGGTGTTAAATATGTATCTATATAAAATATGTATGTATATGTAGTATGTCAGTTGTGTTAGCTACCATAACACAAACTAGAAATGGGGTTCACCAACCGTGTGTGAAAAGTGTCCTAATATTTAAAAAAAAATGCGGATTGGAGGAAGATACACGTCTTCGGTTTTGTGGAACCTAGTCAAGTTTTTGTGATGTTTTTTTTCACTGTACGAGCAAATGCAAATCATCACAGAACATGAAAAACAAATCATTATTAGCAAGGGCTTTTTTGTATATATTATTGTAATAAGTACGAGTATTAATAAGTAATATAACCAACTGACTGACTTACACTTTTAAATAATTATTTCCACGAACGTCTGAAAATGTAACTTTTATTAATCTTTAAATTTTTGTATAATATGTACTTATTTAAGTCTCTGGAAGGCACTAGCCTCCATGGCACGGGCTAATGCGTCCAGTTTGAGGGTTGGTGAAAAAGTTTGTATTGTACATATGAATTGAATAAAAACATTTTAAATTTTGAATTTTGTATTTGAAAAAAATATTAACTGTATTTTATACTTAAAAGTTTACTTCAAGGATTAACACATCACACGTCAGTTTCCTTTTATTTCTAATTAATTAGAAGCTAGCTACGTTGAAAAGTTAGCATCAAAAGTATCGAGCTCCATTGAGTTCTGCCATGAATTCTATGACAAAGGCGTATAAAGCAACGCGAACCATTCATGAAAGCCACGACCGCTGATTGATTTCTAATTGTGACGTCGAGGGTTAGGAACTTACCTACACCCGCGTTAGCAGCGTACTCTTACTACGTCATTTCCTTATAATTAAATACGTAGTGGCACCCACGATATCCATATCTTACATATGTGTCTCAATATCTACTATTGCTAACTAGCAATAGTACTCGTAGATAGTATTTGGTTGACTTAACAATCAGGTGCCTAGTTCATCATTCAATCATTATGATTCTTCTTCTTCTTCTTCGTATGAGCTAAGTGGCCAAGCTCTATCGAGAATTTTCAAGTGTCTCGAAGACCTCTAACTTGGCTTATCGACTGCGTGTACTAAGACTAACAGCCGGGACCTACAATTTAACGTGTCATCCGACCCACGTCTGACAAAGTCACTTGAAGAAACGACAGTCTTGAGCATGGTCACCCAACCAAACGCCGCACCGTCTGCATAGAATGTTGCTTAGCTTCGCTGATCACGTCAGATCAACTTACCTTGCCGTTATGTTAAACTCGCTAAAATAACCAATTAAACAATTTGGTCTCATTCATTCTCATTGTACTTAGTGCGTAATACAATCGTTCTCATTGTTTCTTTCCATCATTTTTTCTCGTTTGTGCTCTATAGTTGTAAATTACTGGTAACATAACTGTCATACAGTTTTTTCCCTTAATGTTATTTTCGGAGTCAATTTTGGTAAGAATGACCCTTTTTTACGTGAGAAAATGCTAGCTAGTTTGCAGTAGCTCTGTAAAATTGTATGTGTATATTTATATAGAATGATTGCGTCACAGTGAATATTAACCGATAAACTAATCATGCTCGGTAGATACAAAATAAATAGTAAAGTTTTAGTTTAAATAGCGACATCGATGAGTCCCTCGTGCCAATCGCGAAATTTGAGGTCATACTGTCGCGTGTTGGAAATGTAAGCTAAATGTTATCATAATTATTTGATCATAGCTTCCTTGACGGGGTAATGGGGCGAATATTAAAACGATGAATTTATTTTGCACTTGGCATGGAAACTTAGAAGCAGACATGCAGAGAACTGGAAAATCTCATAAATAAGGAATTAAAACTAAACTAATGTATAGAGCTAAATGATTATATCGCAATATGTCTCTATTTTTTCTAGTGTATGCCTTCTCGTCAGCTTGCAGTCTAAGATTCCATAAAAGGCCAAAAAGTATGCTGAATGTATTTTATCTTTGTATAGAGCTAAACGATTTTATCGCAATATATCTCTATTTAAATAAGAAATGACTACATTAGAGGAAGTGTGAAAGTAGCCCCAGTGAGGGAGAAAATAAAAAGTGGAAGGTTAGCGTGGTATGGACATGTGATACGTAGAGAGGAGATGCATGTCACTAGGAGATGTATGGAAATGGTAGGGCAAGGAAGAGGAGCAAGAGGCCGCCCGAAAAAGACATCGATGGAGTGTGTGAATGAGGACATGAGAGAGAAAGGATTGAGTGTGGAGATGACGTCTGATAGAAGAGAGCAGAAGAAGAAGATTTGCTGTGCCGACCCCACCTAAGTGAGATAAGGTAAAAAAGAAGAAGCAATATATCTCTTTTTTTTCTAGTGTATGCCTACTCGTAAACCTGCAGTCTAAGATTCCATAAAAGCCCAATAAAATATGCTGAATGTATTCTATTGGCGCAGCGGCAGTAGTTTTAATAGATCTTATAACTTAACTGCACGTTCTAACGATGTTAGTTAGCTATTGCATGCGTTAACTACCCATTTCCGGTTTAAAGACGGGTAACCCAAGCTCCTACTGATCGTATTGCTACGAGTATTTTTTACTTTGTTAAACATGAGTACGAGTGAGAGCTATACGTTCCCACTGCTGTGACTCTGGGATTTCTCTTACAAGAAGGAAGATATAGCACATAGTCAACATTGCAGGCCAAGTGTGAATTGGCTGATGACAATAATAAATAAAATAATAATGTAATAAATAGGACACATTTCACACACGGCTGGTTAGCCCCATACTGAACCATTTCTAGTTCGTATTATGGTTGCTAACACAACTGATATACTACATATACATACATACATAATTAACACCCAGACCCATAGCCAACAAATTTAGTTAACCACAAAGATGTGGGCTGGGCCGGGAATCGAACCCGGAACCTTCTGATTGGAAGTCCGGCATGGTAACCTTTACGCCAACGAGGTCGTCAAACAAACGGCGGAATCATCGGATTTTGTAGTCCTTGTTGCATGTGGGTTTAATCACGATGTTGTCCTTCACACAATATAAAAGAGCGCAAATTCCACAAATCACTTGATAAGTATGTAAGTCATTGGTCACATTATAAAAATGTTCGACATGCCACACTCGTTTTTCTTCGTTTAAGTATAGTTAAATGGTTTACGCTTTAATCTATTTAGTGCATTTTTACCGGAAGAAACGTGTCGATGCCCAAAAAGGATATACCTAAGTTATTAGATTATGCTATTTAAAGAACAATTTTAATATTTGCTTAATTATATAATATATAAGTAAGGTATACACCTTAATACTAAACTGCAACAATCAATCTGTGTCGTGACTAAATAAACATAAATAAATTAGCTGACTATAAATAAATATGCAATTCACAAAATAATGTTTAAATTTTTATGAGAAAAATAAAACTGTTCATTCATTTTTAATGATCGTCTTTACCGGAAATAATTTCGTAGTCACGATAATAAACAAAACCGACATAAATGTAATGAGAGCGGTCATTAAAACTGTCGTTTTTACTTTAAACCGATAAAAAGCCACGAATGATAAAATCTCAGCACGCGAATCCTGATCATCATTTGGTATCTAGTTTGGTAATAAATTATATTTTTTTTCAATCTATGTATATTTATAATAAAGTACTTCGAATAAAAAAGATCGCGTGTTCGAGTTATATGTCTGGTACCTGGCTACAACGTTAATGAAATGAAACCCGTTGTTACAAATTAACTGTGGATATTTTTGTGCTAACCAATTTGTCTTTTTTATATAGGGGAGAAACTTTTTCAGATCTAGAGTAAGTATCTTGCCTAGTGCAAGATACTTTTTGGTACGAGTACATTTATAGGTCGCAACACGAGGTTTTGGTTTTACTACTCGAACCTTACTACGTCTATAAATAACTTACTACGTATGAATATGTTTGGTACGTCAATTGTACTACGATAAAGAAAACTTTGAAACATGTGACACGAGTTCCAACATTTTATTACCTACCGTGTAGTCGTGTAAGGCTGCCCCCCCGAGCCCCCGTACCGCCTCTATACTTTCTTTACCCTAACTGTCAATTGTCAAAGTTTCCCTTTAACAAAATATAAATGGTTTCCAAATTTTGTTACACGCACACAGGAACTATGTTAGGCTGTAGCTCTGATCAATAATTTCGCCGGCAGGCAATGTCAAAAGCAACTTTTGATTCCGATGTAGAAAAGTGTAGCGGACTGTACTTAGCTGGGACCGACGATCGTTGAATTTAAGTGAAAACCTACGTAGTGGCTGGACCATTGGTGAACGTAGTAAGCGTCATCAGGTAATGCTCTAGCAGTTGCATTTATATCACGTGATGCGAAGCCAAGGCTGATGTTAAGAGCGCATAGACATTCACAAATAATATAAATACTACTAGCAGGTAGCATTTGAACTGCCTAAAGGCACAGTCAACTGTTTTCTTTCCAAATAAACGCTAATTGGGTGGGTACATACCAAATGTCTGTCAGTCAAAGAAAACTTGCGGAATGGACTATCAAGGCGAAATTAAACAACATAAAATCGCTTTTAAACGAGTTTTGCTACGAGAAGATTATTTTTCAATCTAGATATTTTATGAATGACAAAGGTAAAAACCTTTTTTATAAAACGAAACAGAAAAAGCCAAACAAAGATAAGTATTTTAGTTTAAATATTTTTAATCTATGTTTTTGTCTGACAGCATACGTTTCTAACTTTGCTGAGTTTACGCAGTGCACTTCTTACCGTCCAACTCTGGTTAGTCCAAGCCGTAAAGCCGTATCAAGATTTTCCACACTCCCTGGCTGTATGTACAATATCCAGCTGCAATGCAAGATGTCATGTACAAAGCCGAGGCACGAGTCAATCGCACCGCGTCATCGGTTATTTGAATGAAACCACGCGCTTGGTCGCGTGTCGCACGGCATTACCTACATTAGGTATTTTTACAGCCATACGCCACTGGAAAACAGTTTCGGTGCTTAAAAAAACTGTCGAAATACGAGTATTATGCATGTGTATTGTGATTGTGTTCACTTAAAAACAAAAGAAGAACAAGCCTTAATAAAAAAAAAATAAAAAAAAATTACTTGTATTATAAAAGGTGTCTATAGCATAGCTAATAAGTCTAATACATAATATATATCTACTGCATGTTTCATCAAAATAATAGGTGGATTGATATTTATTTACCCAATAAAATTTTTTTTTTGAAGATAAGACACTGCTGGATATTGCTCTGTCGAGACTCTATATTACAGGTTTTGCAAAGAAGTATATGTGGTATTCGCAAGTTCTGAAGAATGGCTTTATCCGAACGAAGCCTGTAATCATTGTAATGTGTTCATATGTTCTTGATTACTACGACCAAACTATAACCAAGCTCACTAACTTTCCACGAAAACTTATTAAGAATGTTCTGCATATCCCAACATACCTGCTAGATAGCAAGACGTCAAAGATAGATAGATACCTAAGCTTATTGGAAGCAAGCAGTTACTAAAATAGCTTTACCTCGGATAATAAATTCCCCATCACGAATTGCAGTTTCAAAGTTCAAACCCAGGTATTTAAAAGCTCAAAATATTTACATAACAAACTGCACAATTTACAAGCTAGACTTAAAGTTGTGCTGTACAAAAGGTCGCAATAAAAACAACTGCAACTAACATCGGAAGGTGAAAGTTCACTGTGATTTGTGAAATTATCGTCTTCAATGTTTTGAATATTAATGTTTGCAATTACCCCCGGAGCGATACGGGAGGATCGCGTGACTATTTCATGAAGAAAAAGGAATCAATGCTTTGTTTTTGGAGGGGTTTTAACGTTCATGGCCGGGATTATAACCTCCTTTTTCAGTCTAAAGTCATAAACATACTAAGCAAAGAGTAGATAATCTTTGTATTTAATTTGAGAAAAGTGGAAATAAACAGTATCCTTGTAACCAAATGGTTTAAATAATTGTAAAATTATTTTAGAAATAAAATAGGCTCGCAATAAAGCCTATTTTACAAGAGTTTAACTTTTATTCAGTACGGAGTTGAACTGTATGTAGGTCGTTCTAAGTCCTTGTAAACGCGCCTTTGTTTCCATTGCATTTTTGTGTGAGGGAAGGCTGTAATAAAATATTTTATTGTTAGACGAATATAAAAAAGCATATTCGATTTTTATAGCATCCAATCATTTACCTTCGTACCTATGAATTACGATAGGCATGACACAGGAATACAATAAAACAGACTTTAGTGTAATACTGGTAGCGTCATTGCCAATTCCATTAGATCATTTTGAAACAAGCGTAGCTAAAACACATCAGAGAGATTTCTTTTCCTACCCATAATCATATTATTTTATGTCATTTGCTTGGTGGAATTTAACAACTTGTTGAATTTTTCACAAGTGTGTAGTGGATATATCAATAAGTAGATATTATTAGTTTCAATATTAATTGTCGGTAATAGTACCGAATACTATACGAACGACTAAAAACAATTCCTGATTACGTTAAGAAAGTATAGATTTTTCATGTTAATTTTATTCATAATTTTACCGTAAAACATTTCAGTTTGACTCGTTTGATACGAAAGGAATGGTAAACAAATGAATTCGCTTTTGCATTTTCTTTCAAATTTACGACAATTTATTCAGGAATAATATTAATGAGCGGGTTTATGCTAATCAGGAAAGCAGATACATAAAGAGGTTTTGTCCTCATTCACACGGCTTGTTACTCGGTATGGTCATAACTTTGAGGTCGTATTCGTTGTAAATTAGGTCATTTCTTATGCAGAATGCGTCGGCACTACGACCGATTGTTATCTATAGGGAAACTAGTACCAACAACTGCCAAATACAGGCAGTCTTTGTTGTGTACCGGTAGAGAAATCACCTTGTATAAAATGTTTTAATGTGACATGTACGCATGAACTTCTCAAATTATTTCCTACACGAATATTATTAATAAAATTTAGATCTAAAAATGTACTGAGAGGAAGATCTAAATGTATTTGTTGAGAAAATACTTGCACTTTATTAAAAAACTTTGTGTATATTATAATCATCAGATGAAATTTAATATTAAATACATATTAATAAAGCTTATGTCAATTAATATTGAAAACGGCTTTGAAGTGTATTCAATGATATAATGTCATCTATCAATTGTTATTTGTAATTTTTCTGTCATAATGTAGCGTACTCGGCATGGAAGTTTGCGGATAAAATCTTTATACTTCGCTACTAAAATTTCACTATGTCTTTTAAGTATTAGAACACAAAAACAAACTAAGTTTTACTTGTTAACATCACCTGCATTACTAAATAATGGATTCTTCCTAACTAATCTTCTTTGTCACTTACTGTTAAAGCATTGATATATTGGGTCGCCTGTGGGCTTCTGAAATCTAGAGACGATCACTAAGTTCCTGTTTCTAGTTCATTTCTTTACAGTCTTTTTATGGCGACGTAGTTTTAACTCACCATCTAGGTAAAAAAAAGTGGCATAAGCTTAGCATAAGTAGCCCACTATACGTTCCCACTGCTGGGACTCGGGGCCTTCTCTCACGAGGAGAGAGATATTGGCGGATGTCTTCGGATATTAAGTCCTCAAACATGCCGGTTTCCTCACGATGTTTTCCTTCACCGTTAAGCGAGTGCAAATCCACACATAACTTGAAAAACAAGTCATTGGTGTAGGGCCGGGATTGAACCAGGGACCGTCTGATTGAAAAGCAGATGTTATTACCGCCGAGCCACACTCGCTTTAAAAAAAAATGGAAACGTAAGTAATTCTGTTATCGGCAATCAAAGGCAGCGCCAGTTTACGGGTCGGTCGTTGGGCGATACGAGTGCGCTTATAGCATTCACATCGCTCGTTTACTGCACGACACTGTGATGGATGGTAGTTTCTATATTACGCGTTCAAATACGAACTACAAAATTATGTTGGCCTTTTTATTTATTTTACATAGCCAGTTTGGCTTAGAAGATAGTGGTCCTTAAATGTATATCTACTAAATAAAGATAGAAGAAGAGATGCAAGTATATCTCTTGAAGTAATCATAATCGTATTTATTGGTAAAAAATATTTTACTAAATATTTTATTTTATCTGAAGTATCTCTTCTTATATATTATAATATATATTCTATTATAAGAGGAGATACTTGTATCTATACTTCTATCTTAAGAAGAGATACTTGTATCTCTTCTTCTATCTTAAGTAAGTTGTATTTATTTGGAGGCGTTTCACCTTTTTACAGTCATATTTATGATGTCTACATAGTCTTTTAGAAGTGGTGAAAGCTTTTGGTTTGATTCTGACCAATGAACTCGAGCTTTCGACGAAGGAAAACATCGTGAGGAAACCATAGCATGGTGGTAGAGCGTTTTCTAGTGCTCGTCTGGCTAAGCACCACCCTGAAGTTGAAAAGTCGGTTGCCAAGCATCTAACCGTGTGTTTCAAAAGCCTTCTTGGGAGTCAAATATTTCAGAGCAAGCATGCTACCTAAGTGTCGCTGACTTATGTGATTACACTTGCCCTATTGGTCAAATGCCTAGCTGTAGATAGATAGATAGATTAACTCTTTCAAAGTATAGGTACAAATTGTACAAGATACAACAAATAAAAAGTAACAACATAAAAAGATTTACAAAGTGCCACAAACGGCGGCCTTATCGCTAACAGCGATCTCTTCCAGGCAACCTTTGGATGGAAAGGAGTTGAAAGGACGATAATAAAAGCTTAACTGTAATATGTAAAAAAAACATTTTGGCTTTGCATAAAATATCGTATACGTATATTTACTTTTAAAACTTATAGTTGTATATTCATTTGGAGGTGATTAAGTTATTCATTTAATTTTTTTTTCATTTATTGATATTATGTTTTAAGGTCGGTTTTCTTCTATAATTTATTTGTATACTATAAGTATGTTATATTCAACAGATCTATTGTTTATACCTAAGTGATTTTTTGAGAGAGTGATTTATAGTTTATACCTAAGTGCAAAAACCTTGGAATAATGATAGTTTTATTTGTTAGAAATATCAATACACAAGTACATACGTAAAACTTATAATAGCTATGGCTTTTCCCTGGGAGTAAGAAATTGACATATAATCGTGTTCTGGCGGGGCAATAGTTTGCTGTACGAAGTTGTTCAATGGGTAAAGTTATACGCAGCGATATATAGTTAGGTAGCAGCAGTTTTGGAACCGAATGATTGCACTATGTTGCCTGTTTTGAGAGTGTAACTATAATTTTAGTAATGGTTTAGAACAACTGCGAAAATCTTACTATTCTACTGATATAACTACACTAATATAATTAATACGAAAGAGTGTTTCTTAATTCTGTATACTCAAACGACTGAACTAAATCCGATGAAATTTCTTGTAGAAAAAAGGAAGACCCTGGACTAACACAGGGTCTTCCTTATTTTGACTAGGCTAAATAGAGCTTGAAATATTTAAGCTAAATTCTTAAATGCGTCCTATTTCCTACCTCTTGCACATGGCATGTTTCATCTGCTTTATTCTATGTATGTGTATCCTCTTGTAGAAAGTTCACAAACAGGTAGTTATAAAAATGATGTCCGTTTCATATATTATCATAGCAGTCGGACTGTGCCGTTTCTTAACTCAGAGTACTACATATGTATAAGCTAAAATGGCCACACAACCTCAATGATATTTTTCATTTAGGATCGATCACACATAAATAGGAAACCTCAAATTTTTCATCTTTATCCATTTCAGCCCTCCGTGCTACCATTTGCCCCTAGAGTACGCCAAGTTGGTATCGGAATGTTCGCGGCTGAGGCGCACAGAGGGCGCCGCGGGGTCTAATGTCGTCTGGATACATAAGCCTGTGGCACAGAGCCAGGGCAGAGGCATCTTCTTATTTAGGGTAAGTACCGCTTACTTCGACTTAGGATGAGCTAAACAGAGACAAAGACACATGCGGTATCGTCTCATTTTTCCCATACACGTCGTGACTGTGCTTAATAAGAAGAAGATAAAGAAAAGAAGGAAAAAAGAAGTCACTACTATCTTAATATATATAAATCTCGTGTCACAATGTTTGTCCTCAATGGACTCCTAAACCACTTAACCAATTATAATAAAATTCGCACACCATGTGCAGTTCGATCCAACTTGAGAGATAGGGTAGTTTAAATCTCAAATTATAGTCGCAATTTTAATTTATTGCTAATTATTGTCTGTTATTATTTGACAGTCACAATTATCTGTTATTTCCAAATGATTCTAACAGATGTCGATACCTTTCGACTGGGTTGAGTTAGTAATAATAGATGGCACTGCTATGGTAAATCTACGAACGTGTCATATAAGCTACACTATCTATTTTTCATACCCCTAAGTGAGGCAAAACAACGTTTGCCGGGTCAGCTAGTATTCTTATATGTTTAAACGCAGATTCTCTTGCAAACAGTAGCACACCAATAATTCTGCAAATTGTTTGCTTCTCGTTCTTCTACTTCCTTGCTATATCCAAATAGATGGGGTCACCACGGCAAATAAAAAAAAAACAATCAACTAACTGCCACATTATACTTACATATATTATTTCATTCTCTAGGTTCAAGTGGCTAATACACAAGCCATTCTCTCTTGAAAAGCCTAAAATTTTAAACATGCCTCGAGTCTTTTGTTTTGCAGCATCTGACATATTTAGATACTCGTATTATTTAACAGAAAAAAAGATATGGCACGTCAGGCAAAAACACCGTTTGTGGTTGTTTCAAATTGGCACAACTGAAATACTACAAGCACAATATTAGAACTAACTCGTTTAATAAATGAATGTGACGCAAATTTAAACTTTTAATTACTTTTCCGAATGTAAAACATATATTGAAGTTTGACGTACAATTGGTTATATCGGTTTCTACAGAAAATCAGTCAACTACTGCTAAAAACGACCGGGTAGTAACCGTTTTTTACTTTGCCTAAGATTATGAGGTATATTTTAAGCCCTGTGACCCCGGCTGTTTTAATAACTTTTGTTTTTCTTGTAGTTATTAACACAACTAAAAAATATTCTACCAACAAGTTTTTAGTAAGTGGGTATGTGAGGTTTATCAAGGTTAAGTAGATCATTTAAAAGTTTAGTAGGCCTTTATTGTTTTTTCCTCTAACAAATTTTTCCATATTTATTCGAGGAAATATGAGCATTATAGTTTTTACGCGACACTTTAAACAGTACGTAGGTCAATCCAACGTTACGCATTATGCTAATAATGACCATGACTGTAATTGAGCGAGCGAGCGAAGCGAGTGTAGGTTGAATTAACTGGCCAATTTAGCTTTCGTCTGTCTGTGTGTATGTTGTTTGTCGGTTCTCTCGTTTAGGTCGTAATTTTGAACCAATCTTGACGGTATGCGATGTATACCGAATACTGATATGTTAAGATTGGTACTACGCAATATTTTTTTTTAGTCATCGGCGATTTTTTATTGGGGGTTGGTTCCAACTAAATAGGGGGAAACATGCTGTATTCGCTATTTAATGGTTAATTTTGTTGATATTAAGAAGAGCGATTAAATACCGTATTTTAATATACATTTAATAACATTAGTCCAGTAATAGAAATTAAAATTTCAAAATATCGTTTCTATTTACCGAAACTCAAGGTAAATAGAAACGATATTTTGAAATTTTAATACCCATTTAAAACTCTCGGCAATCAGTCAAAAAGTAAATACAACCTCAAAGCAACCAGTTCAAAGTTCAAAATTGTGAATATTCCAGAGTATATGTGAGATGAGCTGCGGCACTGCAGCCGTGGTGCAGCGCTACATCGAGAGACCTCTCCTGATCGCGGGGTACAAGTTCGACCTGCGGTTGTACGTGTGCGTGCCCGGGTACAGGCCCCTAACTGCCTACATGTATGCTGAGGGATTGGCTAGATTTGGTATGTGCAGTAAAATAATATTATGTCAGTAAATATTTTTTTTTTCATTGTAAATATATATAGATAGACACATTATTAAAATACTTACTAAAAATATTATTACAGAAAAAACTAGTCCCTAACCTGGCGACCTTATCGTTAAAAGCAATCTTTTCCGGGCAACCAATTCCAAGAATGTATTCATGAAAGAACTTAAAGACGAGGTGTTCTAATATAAGTGATTATGTGAATTTGTAAAAATAAATGAAAACCGGCCTTACTGGAAAGAAAGAAGGGAGGCTTTTGTGGGACACAACAGGTTTATAATAATAAAAGTGGTTTAAATTGATTCTCTTATCATATTTCAGGAACGGACAAATACACATTATCAGACATCCACAACCCGTACCGGCATCTCACGAACTCTTCGCTCAACAAAAGTGGACCTCGATACGCTGAATGTAAGGATCGGATCGGAAGTGGTAAGGAAACGTGCACTTTGCTTACACTGCCCTATTAATTCATTGCCGAACTAGCATTCAGCAGGAATTAGGTAAACATTCACTTTGCATCGATGAAAACCGTAAAAAACGACAACAGATGTCTTCATCTTATTTATTCTCTCCATTTAATATTCATACGTAGGTACTGTTTTTCTTATAACTTCTTATTATACACTTTGTTTGATTATTTCTGTAGTTATTATTAGCTCCTTAATGTTTCTTCTACATTTTTCTATCATAGAGTAATTCACAGATAAATGTAAAGCTCTTCATGTTGTAATAAGCTAGCTATCCACATATCCGCATCGTACGTTCACGTAAAGGAATGAAAAAAAAAACATAACTCATGGGCGCGAAGTCATCGAAAATTAACAGCTTTGTGAGATCCGCACTTTGTGTCTTAAAGGACGCGGTTGTATCAAGAATATCTACGATCCGTTTGTCTGATATTTCCGATCGTTGCGGATATGTGGATGCAGCTTTATTCATTTTTTGTATTCGCTGCGATAATTGAACCAAAAGTCACTATTTGTACATTACAAAAGTTAAATAGGTATACTTAGACAGCAAAAAATTCTCTTTTACAGGGTGTAAATGGACGTTGAAGCAGGTACGTCGAGCGTTGCTCGGACGGTGGGGCGCTGCGGAATGGCTCGTGTGGCAACGTATTAGAGCCATAGTTACTCTGACACTACTGGCTCAGGCTGCGGGAACACCTCCGGCTAGGAACTGCTTCGAGTTCTACGGCTTCGATGTGCTGCTTGATGACTCGTTGAAGCCATGGCTTATAGAGGTACATAGGTTTTAACTGAGGTGTTTAAAAGCAGTAACAATTTGCTAGAAACCCTACAGGGTTATCATAATTACAATAAATTTATGTCACTATAAAATATTGTCTTTATATCTTATGATGCAAAACGAGATGTTCGAATCTTACAAAATGTTTCAATATCTAGTTCCTAGCCACGATCGATATTGATTACCGATTTGTTGGGTTAGTTACGATTGTCATCCTCACTATAACATATAGATAAATGCACTACATAGTAGTATATAAAGTTCATATTCATCAAATCACGTTAGTTTACTTGATCTTCCCATCGTAAATTGTCATCGTCAAGATATCAACATCAAGTAGAGTAGAGATGAAAACATTTTTTTACAGACAGATTGTATATTTTTTCACTACTCCTTTAATATGGACATCAAATGAAAGGGCTTGACTACGAGTACTAGGAAAAAGTTTACATCTAAAATGTTATTAGTATAACGAAGTTTAAAAATTTTCTTATCATACTTGTTTACATATGTTTATGTTTAATAAGAAGAAGATGAAGAAGAGAAGGAAAAAGTAGTCACTACTATATTCTTATATGTTTAAACGCAGATTCTCTTACAAACAGTAGCACACCAATAATTCTGCAAATTTTTCGCTTCCCGTACGCGTACAAAAGCTTATCACTGGACTAAATACTCTACGTTCTTTTACTTCCTTGCCATAAGAAAGTATCTCGACCAGCGGAATTCAAATCCGTGTTTCCGGCAAGACGAGGCTGGTAGTGACATTTTCGATTGATCTTTATAAGATATACAAGATAATCTCAATACCGGGTTTCGTATTTTGAATTCCAGGTTAACTTATCTCCAGCCCTGGGAGCTAACTGCGAGGCCGACATGCTGGTGAAACAACCGATGCTACACGAGCTGTTTGACCTGCTCGGTCTGCCCATGAAGCACACAGGGCTTGCGTTACTGCAAGGACCGCCCTCCACGCCACTACCTAACACGTAATAACTTAGTACTTGTTAGCGTCTATATTATTAAAATAGCTGTGGAGTTACCAGCGGGGTAAAAAGTAGCTAATGTGTTAAGCTATCTATATAAGCTAGTTCAATCTATCTCCTTACAGAGAGTTCTATCGAAATTGCTGAAGTTGTTGAAGGTGTAAAAAAAATAAACCTACATACATACAAACTTCGCTATAAATATATTATTTGAGAGATGTTCTACATAGATTTCTTAACTTGAAGTTAGTAGTTGTACGTGCCTGCGTTGCTGACTGGTCTTAAGATGGTTTGACTAGTACTTAGTCTATTACTGAGCTGATAAGGGGACTTCGATGCTAAATTGATTCCAATTTATTTGTTTTCGCCACAGAAAATATTTTTTTGTTGTGTCCTTAATTCCTCCTATGCGGTCTAAAAAAAACTCTTGTCATGAGGGGGAAGAAGTGTCAAACAAACCAGTTGCTAGCTCGATGATAAGCATTACGCGAGTCCATTTCAATAGAAGTGAGGGTCTAAATACTGTGTTACAAAACTTGGGACGTCATCGCGTATACAATCATCCTAAGTATCGCCTTAGTATTACCGGAATGAATGCCAAACCCCAGTACAGTATTGATTGCACACTACTGCTAGCCTATAGGCTGAAAGACTGGCAAAGATTTCCTGGATGGCCCCCGCAATAGCCACCACTACCAAAACGTACGTAGAAAGTATTGCCTCACCACTGGTCAGTGTGTGAGTTATATCAAACGTCTTTAAAACAATAATATCTGCACTTGGTTAACCAACAGTTTGTTCATTTTAGGTACAGTTCGGAAGACGAGAACGGTCCTCCTCGGTCAGCCTCCAGCGCCAGTTCCACCACGTCACGTCGCGGGCCTCGACAGCGGCGGCGGCGCGCGCTGCCCGTCCACTGCGTCAATCTTAACCCACCGATGGCAGATAAGTTCCAAATTGTAAGATGTTTTGGCGTTTATGCTATGAGGCTTGTAGCAAGCATGGTGGTAGAGAATTTTTAATATTCACTTGACTAGCTACCACCCTTCTTTTGAAAATCTGGCGTTAGCTGTGTATTCGGGCAGCCTTTTTGAGAGTCAGTAAATCCATACTGGGCGTGCTATACTTTTAGCTAGGTGGCTGCCTCGTGGTGGAAGACTAGCAGTAAAGTGTGACAAAAAAACAAAATTGCTGTACGCTGTTCCACCCTAAATTTTGAATGGTAAAGTATAAATGAGTAGAGTGAGTTATAGAAAGAAAAGCAACTGAATGATTGTCACGAAATCTAGAGACGGGATCATGAATAAAGGAGCATACTGTTTTAAATACGCCGTGTTTTATAGTTTTATTGATTGTTTTGTCTTAGTCCCGAGTGCTTCTGCTGCACTTAGCATCGAGAACTTTAGCTGCGTCGCAATACGAGAATCCATGAACTCCTTAATGAGGTGATTGGCTGCCAAGATCACGTGGTTACTTGCGCAAGCCAATCTTCGCGTTACGACGCTGCTAAGTTATCGGTACTCGTGTTTCATAAGCTATCGCACTCGGAACTCTAAACTCATAATTTTGGTACGGTGGACACGAAACGATTAGTGTCCAACATTGTTCCAAAATAAAGAATTCTAAAGTTTATATAAGTCCGCTCACTTTTACAATTATAACCCAAATGGAAAGAAACCAGGAAATGGGTTTGAAATGACATTTGTTGGAAACAAATTGGGCGAGTTCGATTAAACCGCAAACTTATTGCTTTTACATCGCTATGGGGTAACCTTGAGCCATATTGAGTGGGACATTAAATTACTTCGTACGCAGTTTTAGGTATCTTTATGTTTATGAACTTTCCATTTATACAATTATTGCTTCTAAAATAATAATTACTTTTTAATTAAAGTAAGTGGCATAATAATTACTTTTAGTTTTATACTGACTTAACTAAGAAAAAAATGTAATGATGTGTTAAGTTAATCACTGTAATTACTCAATCCATTCATTAGGGTGTATTTAAGCATGAAATAATCGTATTAGTCAAATTCCTCTTTACTGAAGATCATGACTCCTCCGTACTCGTATTTTTTATTGGAGGAGATCATTTTGACACATAAGACACGTGTTCTCGGATTCGTGGCCCTCATGTGTGTTCTTTTCCTTACGATATTTTCCTACGCCGTAAAGCAAGTGGTTTGTTTTCTCACTCAACTTAGCAGATTTTTTAACAACAAGTCATTGTTTGTAGTGTCGGAATCTAACCATGGTCTGTCAGCTTGAAAAGCAACGTTTTTCCACCGAGCCACACTTGCTTTTTTAGTAACTGTGTACTAAGAAACAAACTAAGAACACAGCAATGCCACACAGTTTGACAATAAACATTTGATTTTAGTCATAAGATCTAGCTAATTAAGTACATATATAAAATCTTAAAAATATTTATATTAAAATTATTTTATATTAGGTAGATATATAAATTCTTATAAAGTAAGCTGTATTTTGAATATTACAGGATTTGGCTGAAAGAGGCAAGGAAGTCAATGGAACCCCGGGTGCCAAAAACAAATCTGCCACTGAAAATTCTGAAAATAATTCTGATATGCAGGTATAATCACAACACGTTAAGCGTAATTTTCATACATTGCACCTAGTTCATTTCATTTAGTGTTCAATAACACTAAATGAAATGAACTAGGTGCAAGTTTTTCCAGTCAATTCCTACACTCCATCTCACATTTTTTTTTAAATTGGACCCAAACTAAGTAAAAAAACAATAATTGGACGTACAATCTTAGACAAACAATCACATATTTATGAAATGTGAATCTTAGACAAACAATCACATATTTATGAAATGTGGCACATATAAAGGACTAAAAAAAGCTGAAAGACTAATATACAATACATGTAAATAAAATTTTATTGAATACATAGCAGGCTTGGCAAAACATCGGCCTTGCATAGAATCAATTAGAGAAATTTAACCACTTACAATGCATAGTTAGACACTATCAACTTCATATTTTATTCAAAATACTCGTAGAATCGTCAGGAAAGCTAAGGGTTTCATAGCAAAAGGCTCATTGTAACATTGCCTATTGTTGAACCTATTGTCCAACATGATTTAGAATACTTGAAATATGAATCCATAAGTGCTTTCGTTATTAATTACATTTAGTAAATTCTATCAACATTTCGGAATTTCTACCGAATTGAGTATTGTAAAAATTAAACTATTGCTATATACTATACCATAAGTTCGTATACAATCATTTGTAAATATGACATCTAATTGACGAAGGAGCGAAACGGGTTAGCGTCACTGTTGTAAATGGTTTTTTTTTCATCTTTCATAGGTTTTGTACGTTTTTTTGGTCAAGGAGTTAGTTATCAAGCTAAGAACTCACAAAGTTTCAATATCACACAAACAACCGAAAATTAAAGCGTTTATGCATCGTTCAAATCCAATTTTTTGTTCATATTCAGTTTGTGTTTTATTTATTATGTCCGTTTGTGCATTGCACTGGGTGCATTCTGCTATCTTGATTAAACTCGTTACAGGTTCATCGATTTAAAATATATTTTTGTCATCGGTGATTTGATTGGCCTGTTGAACAAAGTAGATAATAATGAGTATGTAAATTGTAATATAAACAAAATTAGTTGAATAATCGTAGAACCGTAGCGCCTGTAGCACGGCTTGCTAAAGTGATCAACGGTCGATGCGGACGGTGTTTGGATGGGTGACTGTCATTATTCAGGTGAATTTTTCATCTGGACGCTACTGTGGGTCGGATGTCACGTTAAATTGTTGGTCCCGGCTGTTAAGCTAAGTCACAGGCCCTCGGGCGACTTGAAAACTCTCGACACCAGAGCTCATACGAAGAAGAAGAAGAAGATTGTAGAACCAGGCTCTAAAGTTAATCATGAAAACAATATAGAAAATTGTTTGTAAGTTGTAGACCTGTGTTACACTAACTTACAGCGAGGTCGTTGACGTCAGCTCGCGTGCGAACGAAGCCTATCCCAACAGAATGTCTAAGCTTTCCTTCAGAGCTTTTTATGCTCAGCTTTTACGGCAGAATGGATACACAAAACATAACTTGGTTGGATAAAACCTTTAGTTTTGACTGGTAGATGTTATTTCTGATTTTTATGTTCACTTTGTCTTTGCGGATCTTCGATTTTGCAATCCGCGTGCTATTATAGTTAGGCAGGTCAGGTCGTCTGTTTACTATAAGTTGGTATTCTCAGTCACGCAGTTAGTGTGTTTTCTTTTTAAGGATAGACAGTTAAACAAAAATGTTTTATGAGAGACCTTCTACTTAGAAAACACACATTATAATATGTTTAAGTTTAATCGTTCAGGCACTTTATACAAGTTTAACAATTGTAGCCAACGTTTAGCCACCATACACACCGGCGAAGTACCTGAGATTGAAGAACCTAACAATATGTTGGCAGTTAATTAAAGACATAATACTCGTACATATAAATTCGAGAACTATTGGTGTCATCACACATATCTCTGAACGGAATCTGTTTATATCTGCGTGTCTGGAAAATCAAATTTGATAATCCTACTAATAAAATAAATGCTAGTTTGTGTGTATGTTTGCTACTTCTTCACGCTCAAACGGCTGGACCGATTTTAAAGAAATTTGGTGTGAAGTATGGTTAGACTTTGGTTTAACACAAACTACTTTTTATCCTGAATAATTGTGGTTTTCGTGGGATATGCAAATAACTTCAAAATCTATGTTACTCGTCCACGTTCCAACGTCTTGACCGATTTGGATGAGATTTACTATGAAGATAGGTTTGATCTAGGATTAACACATAGGTCACTCTTTATCCCGGACTAATTTCTTTATTAATTAATGTCCCGGATTAACGCAGGTAACACCGCGGGGCGCAGCTAGTAATCAAATTAATATTTATTGGTAATAATATTTTAGAAGTCGATTTATTATATGCTTAAATGAAAAAGTCTAAGATCGTGATAATACTCCCAGTCTACATCGAGTGGGGCCACGCCGCCGGCGGACCCGGTGGACGAGTCGTGGCGGGGAGGCTACTCGAGCGCCGCGTCGCGACGCCGCATGATGAGCGCATGCGCGTGGGGCAACGGCGTGCGCTGGAACCGCGCCGTGGGCCGCGTGGGTCACTGGGTGCGGATATACCCGCACACGCTGCCTAAAGATGATGAGGTAATTCACGTTCTGTTATGTTTTCATTCGTATCGCTTACAGATTGATAGAAAGAAAGAAAGATACGTTTTATTGTGGCACACACAAAACCTTAACTCATATAAATTAAAAATAATCGAACAAAGTTTGCCGCAACACAGTCGCAACTCAGCAAATGCCGGCGGCGTGCAGCTACCGGCGCTGGTATTCGTATTACAGGGTTGCTTAATAATTACAATCCCTTATGTGACTAAATGTATAGTGTGTACATAAGCACACTATACACATAGTATTATGTACTGTTACATAATTATGTAACTGAAAAGTGACATAAGTACACTATTCGCTACACTATGTACGCTTTGCAGTTACACAATTATGTGACTGTAATGTGACATTAGTCACTTTACATTCACATAATTATGTAACTGTAAGATAACGTAATAATTCAATAAATTATTTGACTTTGGCTTATGGTGAATCAGCTCATCCAACGCAGATTTAGCAACACAAATCCATAGTATTTTTAGTGATGTGAGCTAAGTGTCTATGCTCAGGTGTTGAAAATTCAAGAGAGAGTGACAAGACTGTACTACGAGTACAAACACTACCAATCCATAGTGACTTATTACGTGTCTATTTGTAAGACCATTGTCCTCTTTTGTTAACACTGGCAAAGAGCTACTAGGTGCTTGTGATGGCATTAAAAAAATATAACTTATACTCGTATAATAAGCTACCCTGAAAAAAAAATTTAATGATATTTATATGACGACCTCGTTGGCGTAAAGGTTAACCATGCCGGTCTGCTAATCAGAAGGTTCCGGGTTCGATTCCCGGCCCGGTCAACATCTTTGTGCTTAACCAAATCTGTTGGCTGTGGGTCTGGGTGTTAAATATGTATTTATATATTGTATGTATGTATGTATATGTAGTATATCAGTTGTGTTAGCAACCATAATACGAGCTAGAAATGGTTCAGTATGGGGCTAACCAGCCGTGTGTGAATGTGTCCTAATATTTATTTATTTATATATTTATTATTTATTTATTTATTATATATATATATAGTATGGTTTAACTGTTAACACCTGTGGCTGATGCTAGATCAATTTAGACGTGTTTAAACGAGTTTTTAACCATATTTCAGATGCCTATGGAAGATGTGCGCGAGAGCGTGGCCCAAGTATCGAAGCTAGTGCGCGCCGCTCGCGAGGTGTCTCGCGAGTGCGGGCGAGATTTACATGCCCCTCGTGATGCGGCTCGAGACGCGAGCTTCGAGGCCGCACTACGTAAGAAACTGGACTGGCCACAGTTCGAAGTTTGGCTGCCACCTTTTTAAAGTGTTCATTGGTTAAGAGTTTCAGTAATTTGATTGATAGATCTAACAAACAAATATTTTCTGAGATTTTTTTCTTTCGTTTTATAGCGTGCGTGTCTTTTGTTAGTCGGTGGGAAATATATCCCACAATTGTTGTTTTTAAATATAAGTTATAAGTGAATAAAAATAATGTATTGTAAGTTTTCATGGTCTATACATCCTCTATGATAATATTTTATTTATAAATAGGTTACTATATTTGCTAGGTATACAAATTTTGTATTAATTAATTATAATGATAAGATTAATTTTACGATAAGTATTATAAGTTTCTTTGGCTGAATAAATGCTTGCTCAAAATAAATTTATCAGTTTTAGTAAAAAATAACCTACATTGTATAAGCTTTTAAAATTATAAACGGTCACTACCTAATTAGATGTTACCGTAATTAATTATAAGTTAACTTCGAAACTGATGATAGCTCACATCATGATTAGCGAGCATTTTTTTTCAATTTTTTTTTTCAAATCAGGAAAAGATTAATAAGAAATGAACCAAGTGCAAAGTAAATGTATTCTAATATGTATCTGTGTTTTATCAATAGTGTAAAAGTGAACCCACAAAGACTGATGGACAAAGTCAGATAAAAATATAGCCTACCGTGATTTTTAAAAAATAATATGTAACTTAAGTAGAACACATTTCTCGTCCTGCATAGTGAAATATCTGATGTTTGCCGGAACTACTTCAATGATCGATTTTGCCGATATTCAGCAGAGCGTTAATATATTATATTCGTAAAATATTTAGTAAATATTAATAAAATGAGTTGCGTAATTGCTATGAAGTATACAAAGTTTAGGACCACGAAATTTTATGTTCGCGGAGTTGTAACAGTGCCAAGAAAATTTAAAAAGTTTAGCAGTTAAACGGTTACAGGATGTACTTCTCGGAAAACGATAAAAAGTAGTAGTTAGTTAACAAATAAACAATAAAAAATAAGTAGTAGTTTTGTAGAAAACAAAAAATATTAAGTAGTAGTTTTTCGGAAAGTAATAGGTTTCGGTTGATGCACACACCGATTTAAGCGTTAGAAATTTCTTGATTCCTTCACAACATTTTGGAACTAGATTTGAACTTAAATATAACCTCATATTATAGGTCACTGGGTCTTAACATACAGATATACAGACGGCAGACTGAGTCATCTTATAAGCGTTCCTTTTACTCCTTGAGGTACGGAATATTAATGGTTTGCAATCATTTACCTTATCGATCGACCTTGGTACCATCGGTTTAAACATACTTTAGTAATAGAAAAATTATACGACACCGTACATTCCACTTTTTGCTAGAGCTGCCCGCAATTATAATTTTACAAGCATGCATGTATTTGGGCGTGCCAAAGACTTTAATTAAAAGGTTCTTTATACTTTAAAGGTACTTTATTAAAAGGTTTTTATACATACGTGTGCCGAGTTCGCACGCTGTCGATAAACGCTCTTACTTTCAATAATCATTGGAGCACATAGTAGGTACGGTTGACTACAATTCTGCGGCGGAACCGGGTGCCTAGTATTCTATCGCTGTCAAATACATTTTTTTTATTTAAATAATATTTTGAATCGTAGTAAAATGAACAATGAGATCAAAAAGATCCAGCCGTTTGATTCGTTCGCTGCGATTTGCAGAATATTGGAGTGGGCCGGGTTTTACAAGCTTATGAAACCAAAGAGTCGATTAAAACAGATAATGCATCAAATATACAGAGTTTTGGTGGTTGTTGTTGCAGTGATTGCTAATGTGCAGAATTTTATATTTCTAGTGCAAGTAAGAATATTTGTTTACGTTTTCTATTTTATATTTTTCAAAGCTTGGTCGGTGAAATTTTCGTCTAATACTTTTTTTTTACTTGACTGGGTAGGGTTATGTTTATCGAGCGTATGTAAAAAATTACAATTATATAATATATGTATAAGAATTTATAAATATTATATTTGTGTCGGATATGTTTGAGGACTTTGAGATGTCATTTGAATGCATGTAAAGTAATAAAGATATAGTATTAATAGAAGACAAACAGGGTACAAGAATCGTATCAAATTCGAACAGAACGTCATTTCATAACAACAAACTAAAATACATATATTAAATTGAATACCCTTACGCACTCGAGTAAAAATACCACCACAAGAAAAATACAGCGGTAGCATAATATAAAAATAGTAATTGTTCAAGTTAATGTATAATATTTATAATTATAGGATCTCCCCTTTATTCTAGAATAATAGTATGTATGGGCCTATCTCCAGCAGTGGACGCAAACAGGCTGATGATGATGAATAGTATGTATATTTTTTTAAAAGTTAATAAATAATTCTTCTCTGAGTTAACTCTCGTCTTTAAGTCAGTAACGTTATTAAATTATTTATATCAGGAGTACCCGCATTGTGCGCCACAGTGGCCTGAGGTGCCGCAGACAGTATGTTATGTCGTATACATTTATTTTGTTTCATTTTGGTGTTTAAGCAACGTCGTGATATTGTGAAATTGATAGACGGTTTAGTCGTCGAGATAGCACAGCTAAATTTGTTAACTAAAGCCCTGAACATGTTGATTCACACATCAAGAATTGACCAGTTAAAAGAAGTTATTTGTGGTGAGTAATTGTATGTGCTGTAAATACTAGTACTATCTGTAGTTATTGCCACGACACTTGAACGCTCTTGGCGGAAATGCGCAAAACTCGATTAATTGGTTGTCGGTCGACCTCCGCTTTTATAATTACAATCGTGCCAAAAAGTTTTAGTTATGAAATGCTACGTAGAATAAAAATGTATGTTGTTTAATGAGGAGACAGGCTGATAAAATGAATGTGTTCTTAAAAAAAACAATACATAAAATGAATTGCTAAGGCGACATAAGGCTCAGTTTTAAAATCGTACAATGTTAAAAATATAAAGAAAAGAAAAATATTGCAAAAAATTGAGGTAAACTTATTGTAAAAGCAATTATGATGTAATCGACCTAATGACAAAATCATTTATTATTGGCGTAGATGTTGATGAATGTGACGCAAATAATGAAGAAAGCTCTAGCGATGCCAGCATCGTTGATGAATTACGCATACATACTAAAACGATGACAGCTCAGTCAGGCGTACGGCTGCCTCACGTCCCGAAGTACGTGGGTGCGATCCCCACCACTGAGCTCGTGCACAAACTGTGGGTGGTGAAATAAAACATCGTATACCAACAATGAGAACCATAATGAAAATGTAGGTACGGGTAGGTAGAGCATTTTCTAAGCCACACCAACCAGCAACCACACTCAAGTTGAAATAATTGTCACTAAGCACCCAACAATGGTTATTGAGAGCTAGTCCATACTAGTCAGTATAGCATAACATACTAGTAACAGCATTCCAAACTAGGCAGGCTTCACTGTAGGCTAGAGTTTCACCAACTCTTATGGTTACGCGCCTTACTAGTCAAATGCCTAGCTGTATAACTATTATATATAAAGTAATTTAAAAATTCGCCTAATTACTAATCAATCTTATTTCAGGGCCCAATTTTGCTGTCAACGACCTGCAAGATAAAAAATTACTTCTAAAAAATAAAACAGAAATGGTTCGTTTGCACAGAGTACTAATAGTCGGAGTTACAATAACTTGTCTTCTATGGCCTGTCACCTTGTTTATAAACAGATATATTGATAGTACTGCAGAGATCAATTCCTATATGCCATTTAAAACAGATACGTGGGGAAAGTAAGTTATTGGTTTAGAATGCGAGTGCGTCAGCACATACGTTTTTTACTCTGATTATAGTTTTATATTTTTTTAATTTTAATGAACATTTTATAATTTTAGACCAATCTGCGATATTTAAATCTCCTCATCGTGAATACTGTAATAAAAATTGCTCATACCATTTTGAATATAAAAACGAAATTAAATTTTGCTTAAGTACATGTTATCCGAAAGTTTATTCGTTACTCTTTCGCTCAAATAAATTTAATTTTGGCGAAATTTAGTAAGCACGTTCAAGGCTTAACATTAAAAATACTTTGTAAGTATGATAAACTAATATATGTATGAACAATGTACCTTGCTTTCAGATTTACTCTCTCAGTTTTAATCCAAACCGGACCTATATTGTGGACAGGATACGGTCATATGTCAATTGACCATCTCATAGCCGCGTACTATGCTCATGCGCAGACGCAATTGAAGATCATGAAACGTCAACTAGAGAAACTATGTTCAACCAAAACCAATGAGAATAGAATTCAAGAAATACAATCCAATCGCGGTCTCAGGAGTGTAGGGTTACCGTACTTAGATGTTTGGGATAAAACGATCTATCAACGGTTTGTACGAGTTGTGCAGCGATATGAAACTCTAATATGGTACGTAATGACACATGTCATTTGTAGATGTGTAATGCACTTACATATCTGTACTTATTCACGATTATTTGCTAATAATATATATATGTCAGCCGCCTATTGCTATATTAAAGTGCACATTCGGTTGAGTCACGCCTCAGTTAGTTAATATTCATACATTGCTCCCTTTAAAGCGCTCAAAACATCAGTAAAGCAGAGTATAACACTCTTGTAGCGCTTTTAGTCTCAGGTAGCGCTACTGTATTTCAATTGTTGCTCTACTATACCACTTAACTTCATACAGTATAAGAGCTTTATCATTTATTTAGCAAATAAAAATATTCTTATCTCTCAGATAAGAACAAAAAATTCTTGAAGAAAAATAGGGATTATTTTTATCTGAGTCATAAGATTTATATTTGCTGGCTATATTGAGTTAGTATCATGATAAATTTGTTTCATTAGAAACTTATTTCTGCAGCGTTTTTGCTTTTCAGGTATGTAAATGAGGTAGAGGAAGTGTTCAACTTCCCACTATTAGTCCAATTTCTATTAACTGCTTTGGCAGTATGTCTCGCACTTTTCCGGATGACGGCTGTAAGTTGAAATTTCACATATGAATGTAAATCAATTTAATAATTCCTCAAGAAAATTATGTATATTCAATGGTTAACTCTTGTTAATTTGTTATAATTGAAGTTATCTGCATATTATTGTTTTGTTTATTTTTCATTCATTTTAAATAAAATTTATAATATATTTTAAATGAAATTTTGTCAGGTACATATTATTATTATAAGTGTAATTTAGGGGAAGTACAGCTGTCTATATTACAGGCTCTACAGCCTAGCTTAGACAGCTGTAGATCAACTGTTCTAATAATACAAATGTACTCTTTTTTTGTATACATTCTCTTTTTTGTTTCCTTTAATTTGTACCTTTGTACTAAATTTACTGATGTACCAATAAAACAATTTTGATTTGATTACATGGTTGCTGCTGGTACATATTATTTTAAGGATGGCATTAGTTCATCTATAGAAACCACTTCCATTGATTTGAAAAAAGGAGCAGCAGAACTTTTCCCAAAACTCGTAATGCATAAGTTTTTTTCTCGTAAAGATATTTAAAATCCACATATATAAGGTTTTAAATGAACTATAATATATATTAATATCTATATATTTTTATTTGTTTCTAATTATTTGATTGGAGAACATGCAGTACAAATAATGAGTAATTTTTTTGCAGGTGAACATAGTTTCACTGGCTTTTATGTTCCTGGTGATGATATGGTTTCTATTTCAAGTGTCAATGTATTGTTACTACGGAAACTTGGTTCAGTTTGAGGTAAAGTACTTTTCCTACAATTGTTTCTTACCAGTTTACCTACCTACCTACGTACCTATACACTTATTCCGGCATCAAGAGCCCTAAAGCTGTCTGAAATTGTTTGATATTGCTGTCATTGTTTATTAACTAGCCCGAAATAACTATGCATGTACCTAAATAAAATATATTAAATAAAAGTTTTTTTAAGATAAGTTGTAAAAACACTAGCTGACCCGGCAAACGTTGTTTTGCCTTACGTACAGTTAAAACCACTATAATTGATCAGTTATCGATTGATGATTAAATTTTAGCAATTTCTAGGTTTCGGGTTGGTGATAAAAAAGTAAAAATGTAGGGTTGTATGTATTTTCTAATGTCACATTTAAAAAATATAAATAAAAAATTTCGTCAAAAAATTAAAAAAAAACGTTTGAACAACCCTTATCACTTAGGGGTATGAAAAATAGATAGTAGCCGATTCTCAGCTCTCATTCTCACCTACTGAATACTCATAAAATTTGGTAAACATCGGTCAAGCCGTTTCGGAGGAGTATGGTAACTAGCATTGTGACATGGACATTTTATATATTAGAAGATATATGTTTTTCTTTTTCCATTCTTTTTTGCATGTTTATCTTGTTATCTACTCCACAGAGTACTCAAGTCAATGATAGTCTGTATGCGTCGGACTGGGTGTTACTGTCGCCGGCGTTTCGTCGCTCGCTGCTGGTCGCTATGACTCGCTGGTTCAACCCCATCAGTCCGAGAGTCTGTGGGATTATACCACTATCACTTGACACATTTGCACGGGTGATATTTCTTATCTCATTATAATCTAAAGCTGACGTAAACGTCGGTAGGGTATTTATAAACAATCACTTATATTTATCATTCACCAAATATACATTTATGTCCGTCTCTGTATTAAGCTAGGTGATCAACTAACTACATATAGCATACAAAGCTACCCCTGATCATTGTAGTGACCAGTTCTGAAACATCTTTACGACTGTGTAATAAATCAAGCAAACGAAACCGATCGCAGTCTCAGTAGATAGATAGATAGATAGATAAATTCTTTATTTCCCACTAATTACATTACCTAAATTATACATAGAAGAAACTTAAAACTAGTGCCGAAAATGGCGGCCTTATCGCTAAAAGCGATCTCTTCCAGGCAACCAGAGGAAGGACAGTGATATAAAAAACGAGAGAGGGGAGTACAAAAAAGTATATAAAAAAATATATATATACTACATACCATATATTACATATACCTACTAATATACAACTACATAAAATATACTAAATATAAATATTACAACATATAACAATATTACAAATATACATATAAACTATTTAGATTACAAGGACAAGTACCAGTTTTTTACCAAATTTCGAAAAGAATCCAGTGACTGAGCCTTTCTAATATGTAATGGTAACTCATTCCATAGCTGTATAGCTCGGAAAGTGAATGAGCTACCAAAGAATGTGGAGTTGTGCTTGGGATACATTAAAGTGAGGTTTTCCGATGACCGGAGATCACGAGCGTGTGAAGTGTGCACGTATTTCAAACGGCACTTTAAATATTGGGGGGTAGAGGGATTAAAAAATACATTGTATACTAAGGACAAGATGTGAGCATTCCGGCGAAGGCGAATGGGCAGCCACTTGAGCTTTGTACGAAACTGAGAGACATGGTCATATTTGCGTAGTCCAAATATGAACCGAATGCAGTAATTTTGGAGTCGCTCAAGTTTATTCAGCTGGTCCTCTCGGAGATCTAGATAGCAAGCGTCTGCATAATCCAGGATGGGAAGAAGAAGTGACTGAGCAAGCGCAACTTTAGTGGCGGTAGGCAAAAAGTTACGGAGTCGTCTCAACGACGCTCCAGAAGCAAACACTCTGCTGCTGATAACATCTAAGTGAGTATCCCAACTAAGACAGCGATCCATTATCACGCCTAGATTTTTCACTGTCTCGCTGTATGGAATGGTAATACTATCAAAAACAACAGGTGGAATGGTAGCCCACTCAACTCTAGATATCATGCGAGAACTACCAACAATGATAACCTGAGTCTTGGAAGGATTCACTTTTAAGCCGAACGATCTACTCCACTTTAAGATTTGGAACAGATTATCATTGGTGGCAGCTATTACCTCATCAAGCTCATTAATATGGCCCTGACAATAAATTTGAAGGTCGTCTGCGTATAGGTGGTAAGGAGAAGTAAGATGGAGAGATATTGAGTTTATGAAAACAGCAAAAAGAAGAGGAGATAGAACGCCGCCCTGTGGAACACCAGCTGACGTGTTACGCCATGAAGAAAACAAGTCTCCAAGGCAAACTCGCTGCCGGCGCCCAAACAGGTAGCTATGAAACCAATCTATCACCGATGGAGATATGTTGAGAGAGCAGAGTATCGCTAGCAGAATATCCCAATCGACGGTATTAAAAGCATTACTAAAATCTAACAACGTTAGAATAGTAAGCTTACCGTTATCCATGCCTTCGCGAATATCATCGGTGATTTTTACAAGGGCAGTCACAGTACTGTGCCCGGGACGGAAGCCAGATTGAAAAGGATTTAGAAGATCATGACGAGTAAGGAAATAATTGAGCTGCCTATTAACTAGGCGCTCAAGGACTTTGGATAGAAATGGCAAGATGGAAATGGGACGGAAATCAGAGGAGGACTTAGGATTTGGCTTTTTTGGTAAGGGAATTATATGGGCCTCCTTCCAAATAGAAGGAAACTTACCACAGGAAATAGAATTATTGAAAAGGCTACAAAGGATGGGTAGGATGCTTTTAAGGATAGGCAGCAGCATGTTTCTGCTTATAGAATCACAGCCAACCGCATTGGACGATATTGACAATATGCTTTTCTCAACATCACATTCGGTGAAAAGACTAAGAACAAAAGGTGGATGGTCAGGGTTAGGTAAGCCAGAAAGATGATTAAGAGTTAAGTTTTTATCCTCATCTAGCATTGAGGAAGAAGAACAAAAATGAGAATTTAAAAGATTAATATCAATTTCATTTGGAACTGTTGAATTATTAGACTTACCAATCCCCATGGACTTCAAAAATTTCCAGACTTTAGCTGGGTTTTCATCTTCAACAGAAGCGTGAACGTAACGGCGTAAAGCGTCCCTACACACCTTATTACAGCGATTACGAGCCTGGATATACTTTTCTTTGTTAGAGTCAGTTGGCCGCGATTTATACCGCGTCCTGGCTACACATTTATTGTGCATAAGTACTTTTATATCATTGGTGAGCCAAGGAGCAGGCAAATGTTTAATTTTAATGGAACGGAAAGGTGCATGCTTGTCATAGAGTTGAATAATGATAGAATTAAACAAAGCTACTTGGTCATCAATTGAAGCCGCATTGATAACTGGACTCCAGTCAATTTTTTCCGCATCTTGTAAAAGTGCTTGACGATCAATGCCACTAAAGTTGCGCTGAAGAATAATCTGAGGCTTTGGCTTAGGGGGGCGAATTTTGTAAGAAAGGAAGATCAGATCGTGATAGGAGAAATCGTTAGCGGTGTATTGCCCATGTTTAGCAACATGTTGAGTAGAGGTGACCATCATTAAATCTAATAGAGAAGGTGTACAATTTGGAAAATGATGAGTGGCATTAAGAGGAAGCAAGTGCAAATTGTTTGACCTGACAATGCTCTCCAATTTGGAAGAACGAGTGTCGCGTTTGAGAATGCAAGTATTGAAATCGCCCATAATGATAGAATGGCAGTAGGAGGGGCAAAAATCACCAAGAAGATTATCAAACGAAGAAAAGTAATTAATACTACGATCAGGGCTATAGTAGACTCCAAGAAGAATTTTAGTCTTAGAAAGTTGAACCTCTATAAACAAGTGTTCGCCAGCATTGGCTGGAGGGGGCTGTGACGATTGAGTAATGATTGAATAGGGAATGTTTGCTTTCAAATAAATACACACACCTCCACCAACGGCGCCTAAGCGGTCGTTACGTATGAGGATAAATCCGGGAAGAGAGTAAGATGTGGCAGCTAGACAAGGCTTGAGCCAGGATTCGGAGACTACTATAGCATGAAGATGTTTTTGATTAAGAGACGCCAGCATATCAGGATAACTGGCCGGAATGCTCTGCGCATTTATGTGGACAATATTGAAATTCTTAGGAACATCGGAAAAACTTGTATCAAGAAAATCACTTAATGGAGGTAAACTAGCAAAGCTACTATCACTGTTATTAGAATCTTCGGCAGATGAAGCGGTAAAAAACTCACTGTCACTATTATTATTATTATCATTATTAAATATATTTAACATACTATAAAATTAAATAAATAAATATTATTATATATCTATACTGGTATTAAACAAATATATTCATGTATATAATTACGCTAATACGATAAAGGCAATTATACCCACCGGTTGCTCAGGAAAAAGACATTAATTATTTAAACCTAACATTAAATTAAAACAACAATACATAGTTAAGCAATAGAAGATTGAGAAGTTTCATAATAAATACAGACTAATAACCTACAACACAAAATCGAATACTAAATTAATGATTAAAAGCTTAATAAATACTGAGTCATCAATAATAGAAGAAAAAATATATATATATATATACATATTACAAAACATTGCCACATCGTGATGGATTGCATTTAAATTTTATGGGTGGTTACAATAATTATATTAGTCGAAGTACACATGTACGTGCGAAGCCACAAAATAACATGACAGAAAAGACTTTGACAACTGATTCAAGTGACAGCTGCGTCAAAATAGACATAAAATTGGAGTTGAACAGCAACACAAAAATTAAAAATAATAATTAAGTTATAATAAGGGTGAAAGAACTATACAAGGTATGTGCGAATGTACAAATTGCAGTAAGATTTACAAAACTACCTTACGTAAATGACGTCATGCAACAAACAAGGACAATAACATCTTGTAGCAAGCCTGATGAGACGCAATTCTACTTCGGATTTACACGACGTTTATCCTTTGCGTCTTTTGCTTTAGATGTAGCCGTTGGCTTCTTGTTCCTAGGGGCTGCTACCTTAGGAGCCGAAACATCAGCTACAACCGGCGGATTGATCATTTCTAGCTCACTGATAGATGTAAATCGATGCCGTTTCCCGTTCGCCGCCACCACGTAAACAAACCCGTCACGCGTCCAACACTTGTTGATGCCGAAACGCTGACGGGCCGACATGAACGCATCGTGACGCGGCTTAGTCAGAAACTCTGACATAGTAAAGCCAGTGCCTTTAAGAGCTGTCTTAGCCAGCCAGAGTTTGTGTTTCATGGACATGTCCCGCAGCTTCACTAGAATAGGCCTAGGTTTACCTGAATCTGAGGAGCGACCCATTCTGTGGCAGCGACTGATATGCTCAACTGTAAAGTCACTTATTTTTAGCTGCTTAGTCACCATGTCAACAGCGGTCACAGTGGGATCTTGATCATTCTCAGGAACACCATGAAAGAGTAGGATCTTGACTCGCGCTTGCATTTCCTGGGAATCACTCTGCTTCGCAAGCAAATGAATTTGATCTTGCAGCGACTGGATAGCTGCCAGCACAAAGGTCCGGAACTCTGAAAACTTGTCAGCCAGCGTTGGCAGGTTCTCAGATGTAGGTGAAGCGGAAGATCCTTGTAATTCTGCTTGGAAAGCATCCATCCTCTTTAAAAACAGCTCTTGAAGCTGCATTTGTGTCTTCAAAACTGCTTCCATTGTACTTTGGTAAGTTGTGATTTAGTGCCAAAATAATGCTTCAGTAATTTTGAAGAAGAGAAGTCAGGAATGAGAAAGGATAAGCACTGGCAGGTATTTACACTATTATCATTACATTAGCATAATAATTTTATGATAAAAGTAGATATATCTAATATTAGTTGATTTAATAAATAGGAGAACAAATTAACACAATGTTGTTGTTTGACTACCCACGAGCGAAAAAGCTTTCGTCTGTTTGTATGTATGTTGGTTCTCACATAATGCAGTAATTTTATACCGAACGTAAATTTCAGAATATTTGAGTCCCAAGTGCGGAGCTTCTCAAACACATTGTATCGATAATTCAGCGGCGTCCTAAGGCGTTGATTGGCTGCCACAAGCACCAACGTGATTTCGGCAGCCAATTGCAATAAGCATTTTAAGGATTTTCGCATTACAGTGCCGTCAAGTTGTCTATTCCATACGTTTAGGACGTAGATACCATACCCAGAGACTTTGAACTAGTATAAAATTCACTCGCTCAGCGAAGAAATATACTGCAAAAAATTAAAGATATTTTGTCAATGTCAAGTACAAGACCATGTTTAAATACAAAAATAGTTCTAAGAAATTTTGTTCATGACGTCTACTGTTTGAAAACTATTAGTTTTAAGAGATATTTTTGTTTATAACAATGAAGAATTTTCGATTTTATTCTTGAAATTTAATTATATGTTATTTGTTTTCAGATTGTGAAGTCGTCGTACACACTATACACAGTACTAGCGGTTACTGCAAAGCCTGAAACAAACTGAAAAGTAATGATAGCACCCAAGTAGCACACTACAATCACCTATTTAGTATAAGTTTTTCTTGAAGGTTTATGTAAAACAAATACAATTTCTCACTAAGTAATAAAATTATTCTCACCATAGTTGGTTTTTCATTGCAACTTCAGCAACCTACCTATGGTCTAAACATGAATAAATTGTAGTTACCAATATTCCTAATCCTACCTATACCTAATCAGCAGACTATATGATGCTCTGCAACGCGATAATGTCGTGTCGAGACAAATTTAAGATATTAAAATAGCGCATGTTATACTCTTAGCACCAAGTACAGAAAAGTGCAGCTTAAAAAAAAAAAAAGTACTCGTAAATAGTACTCGTGTGCGATGCACTGGTAGAAATATATAATGATACTAGCTGACCCGGCAAACATTGTTTTGCTTAAAAAAATACATAGTAGCCGATTCTCAGACCTACTGAATACGCATATAAAATTTGGTAAAAATCGGTCAAGCCGTTTCGGAGGAGTACGGTAACTAGCATTGTGACATGGAAATTTTATATATCAGAAGACTAGCTGACGCGGCAAACGTTGTTTTGCCTTATCACTTAGGGGTATGGAAAATAAATAGTAGCCGATTTTCATACCTACAGAATACGCATATAAAATTTGGTAAAAATCGGTCAAGCTATTTTGGAGGAGTACGTTAACTGTGACATGGAAATTTTATAAATTAGAAGATAATGATATATGTCTGTGGCATCGTTGCTCCCCAACGAATGAACTGATTTTTTAAATACTTTTGTTAGTCATGAGTGCTCTTAGCTAAGTTTTTATGGAAATCGATCTAAGATAGCCGCTGTTACACAATGGTGGGTTGAATTTTTTTACAACTCTCAATATGGGTATTAAATGAAAGGGTTTGACTATTATAACACATACAAATAGCACATACAGCTTGGTTGGTTGGGTATTTTTTATTGCTCGCCTGGTTAGCGGGGGCCCCAAGATGTTGGGGGTTAATTTAGAGACTAACCTATGTCCATATCAAATGTCATTGAAATGCTTGAGCGTGACACATAATCTGTTCTTCGGTTTTAATGTTTTTTCGATATTTCAGTGAGTTCATAGCAGAAGAGCCCGTGAAGATCGTCCTTCACCGATCTGATAACCAGATGAGACGAGACGAGATAGCCATGAGCACTTTTCGATGGGCAAGCATTTTTAGGCATATTTGTTTATAAAAAATACTTAATAAAAATACGTCTCATCTGGTTATCAGATCGGTGAAGGACGATCTTCACGGGCTCTTAGACTATCAGTAATTTGCATGTTCAATGATTACATTATTTCGTAATTATGGAAATTACCATTGTTCAAGCAAGGACTACACTATGAAGAACTGAATTTTTCCCCATATTATTTACTAGTAGTCACTGGCGTCTTTGTACGCATGAAAAAAAGTAATTCTCGTCCAGCGAAAATTGCCCGTGTAATTTGTGTAACTTAGGTTTCTTGGCCGTAATTACACAGTTTGTATATCATAATCTTCGATCAATTGATCGAAGATTATAGGTATATGTATGTATGTATCGCTTGTGGAAGCCGCGTCAAAACACGTCACTCGTATAATGTATCTTCCCTGCGGTAAAATATTTATTCAAATCGGTTCAGTAGTTTCGGGCCCTGTTCGAATAAAAAAAACAAACTATTAAACTTTTTCTATACCAATCTACAATCTAATAAAACTCATTTAGGTTAAGGTTCTATCGGTATTGGTATAGATTCTATACCAATTTGAACCAATTTATGTAAGTGTGTAGCTGTGAGCTATGACATGATACTCATACCTCGTCCCTGTCCTCGTCTGTCACTTGGCAAGTAGGTGGCGCAATCGAAAGAAATATCGCCATAACCATCCTAATTACCAAAGTATAGACTATCTAATTACTCTATTTGAGTATTCGATTCACGAAGTCGAGCATTAAAAGATATTAAGCAAAGCCCGGCTAGTAGTCATAATTTAACGTAACGCGTAGCTACGATCACGCTACGATATTTATGTGTAACAGATTGCTTAATATTTCTATAACTGTAAAATGGGTAAAAACATCGAAAGAGTCCATCCGTTTGATTCATTCATCGCGATTTGCAAAATATTGGTGTGGGCCGGGTTTTACAAGCTATTGGATGAACCCGCGACTCGATTGAAACGGATAACGCATCAAGTATACAGGGTTTTGGGACTTGTTTTTTTGGCGGTTTTTAATGTGCAGCATTTGATATATACCGCGCAAGTGAGAATCAATTATTTGTCCTACTTACTCCAGGCGCTAGACATTTTTCTCCATCCAGACTTTTGACCCAAAGAGCTAGTATTCCAAAGCTACTGAGTGGCGGCACTGGAAATAATGTGTATTTCATGTGTGATATGTATATTAGTCTTCAAGGTATTTATAATATGCGCCTAGGGCATAAAATAAAGTAAAAATTATTATAACAAATACATACCAGTATATGAGTAAATCATCATCCCTTGCCAGAATGATTCTGGATATAATTTAGTTAGTTGTTTTTTTTGGTACTCATATGAAGATTAATTATTTTGTTTTCTTATGGTATTTTAGCATCGTCATGATATAATTAAATTGGTAGACTGTCTAGTCATCGAAATAACACAGGTAAATTTGTTCATTAAAGTCCTGAACATGTTGATTCACACATCAAGGATTGACAAGTTACAAGAAGTTATATGTGGTGAGTGCATACTAGTAAATGTCTTTGACGGAAATTGTACTTTCTAGTAGTCTATTTATTTGTCATATTAATCAAAACATCTGAGGTTTCTTTGTCCGAGTGTATGATTAGATGCTTTATACTCGCGTTGAGGCTATAATTTAGAACCAATATTGCAAAAACTTGTTATTATATAATTATATAATAGTAGTATAAAACTTGATATTATATTATACGTATTATTTCTCCATATGTTATAATTGTCAGCAATGTTTAATGGAGGAAAGGGAGTTGATATAAACTATATTTGCTAGGAAGATAATCAAGCTAATTTTAACAAGATCTTTATTAATATTAATATAATGGTCAAATGAGATCTTAAAGTTTAATAACAAACAATGTCGCGAGAAATTGTTTTCGTTAGGTATATTTTCCGAAGTATATTTGATGTGCTTTCTTAAATTATCTTGATAAGTTTGACAGGTAGCTACTTAGATAACTCAAATTAGCTATTTTCACTTTATTTATACATTACATTGAGTTACTACCGAAAATAACTAATTTTACTTATTCCAGGGCCTTACTTTGCAGCCAACGACGAGTTAGATGAAGTCTTACTAATACAAAATAAAAAAGAAATGTATCGTCTGTATAGACTATTGCTTGTTGGGATCACAATTACTGCCTGTTTATGGCCTACCTCTTTTTTTGTATACAGATATAACGACGAGACTGCGGAGGTGAATTCTTATATGCCATTTGAAACCGATACATGGGGAAAGTAAGTTGTTTGTGAATTATGCAAATGTGTAAAATATGTAAGTCTGTTAAGCGTCCATGTTAAAAACTTGAATTTCGACATAAAGAAGGAGCTAAGCCTCAAGATGAAAAAATTCTATATGATAATTGCGTGCAAGGCCCACAAAAAATACATATTCTTTATCTATGAGAAAGAATCCATTATACATATGTTTGTACAATGTACATGGTTTTCAGATTTACCCTCTCAGTTTTACTCGAAACCGGGCCTATACTGTGGATAGGGTACGGTCATATGTTCCTTGACAGTCTGATAGCAGCCTACTATGCTCATGCGCATACGCAGTTGAAGATAATCAAACATCAACTAGAGAGACTATGTTCGATCAAAACAGATGACAATATCATTCAACATGATTTGTCTGATGGCAGTGCGAGGAGTGTAAGATTACAGTACATAGATGTTTGTGATAGAATGATCTATCAACGGTTTGTACGAATTATGAAGCGATATGAAACTCTTATATGGTACGTAATGACATTTATAAATAAGTAATGTATAATATACATAAATGACATTTGTAAATAAGTAATGTATAATTTTCCTTACATAGTTATGTAAGGAAAATTTGTTAAAATTCTTAACATTTACTAGATGTCCCGGCCAACGTTCGTTGTCTTACCACATGGAAAATGATAACAACATTTAAATTAAGTTGGCAAGAATACTTTTTATTCTGCAAAAATAAATTGAGGGTGAAAATAATAATATAGAATACTAGCTGACCCGGCAAACGTTGTTTTGCCTTAATTAAAAAAAAACTAAATATACAGTAGCCGATTCTCAGACCTACTGAATACGCATATAAAATTTGGAAAAAATCGGTCAAGCCGTTTCGGAGGAGTACGGTAACAAACACTGTGACACGGAAATTTTATATATAAGATGATCCATATTTGACGTGACAGTAGAAATTCTGAAAATAAAAGTAATAAATAGTAAATAAATAGTTCTTTATTATGTTTTTATGCAGTTTGATTTCAGGTTTAGGATGATATTGTAAACTCATTTTTTTTCCTATGTTGTATAAGCAATAAGATACAGCTTAAGATGATTGCATATTTTTTTGAAAAAAAAAACAACATTTGATGTAACATATTTATTCCAGGTATGTAAATGAGGTAGAGGAGGTGTTTAATTTTCCTCTATTAGTCCAATTTTTATCAACGGGTTTGACAGTATGTCTTGTCATTTTCCGCATGACGGCTGTAAGTAGAAATGTTTATAAAAGGTGACTTTTATAAGGTTTTGCATAAGCCACCAATAACTATAAAAGTATATTTATATTTATCATAAAAATTTTGTGTATTATGTTGTATGTACATGTAGTACAAATAATGTTTTTTTTTCAGATGAGCGTAACGTCATTCCCTTTTATGTTCTTAATAATGCTATGGTTCTCACTCCTACTGCAAGTGTTAATGTATTGTTACTACGGAAACTTGGTTCAGTTTGAGGTAAACTACTTTTTCAATATTAGTTATATTCGTACCTAAACTCTTATTTGGGCACCAAGATCTTAAAAATCGGACGAGCAGGGAAACACCAAGGCGGCATCGTTTCACTGTGGAGATACCTAAAATCTCAGAATACAGAAAGAACCAGAAGCCGCATTCATCTGTATTTGCGAGCTACACGCTGAGTCCAAAAATCAAAACACTGCCCCCCGCCCGCGTCACTTCCCACCCGCGTAATGTTATGCTCAGGCATTATGTGCCCGTTTTTAGGGTAAAATTTGAGAGTCCAGGAGGTGAGATAATAATAGAATAAAAATTGTCCTAATCTTTATTATAATTATGTACCTACCTAATCGTCTCAAGAAATTGATAGATTTATTGAATAAAAGACGCTTTAGAAAAAAATACATTTAATTTCCTTTTTGCTTAGTAAGCTTTTTATAATATTGTCTCTTAGAATTTGAACTTAGTAACAAAAATTTAAATTTAGATAAATGATGAAATCTTATGTCTAGGAATTTTTCATAGATACTAACATACTATTTAATAGGGCTATTTGGTTATGTACACACGGGCTGCACTGATGTTTTATACTTTCTTTTTTCAAGTCGGTTAATTTTTATTAAATTAATTATTAATATTCTGCAATGAATAAAAGCCCTCAAGAGGTAATAAAAAGAAAGGTAAACCAAAACTCTTATACTGGCAACACTAACAAGATGGATGCCTCATTATCTATGACAATTGAAAACTGAGAAATTTATTCATTAATTAAATAAGTTGATACCTAAATACGATACTTACACGTGAAATGTGATCCCATCCTGTTTCTTTTTTAGACCCGCTGCATTTTTACAGGTAGGAACGACATAAGACAGCATAATTTAGTTAAATTGGTACAGCGTCGTACGTTCCGACGGTCACAGAGTGACTGATCGGTCGCGCGTCAAACTACTCTATTTAAGAGTAGTTTTAGTAGCCTCAGTTTTAGGCGCGCTCACGGTTTCTGGTTCTTTCTGTATTCTGAGCCTAAAATGCGCACTGACCGGTTTGCCTCCACCTTCATTGTACGTACTGCCAAGGTGTGGAACTCTTTGCCAAATTCCCTGTTCCCCGAAAACTATAATCTTGCGGTTTTCAAAGCACGAGGGAACCGGTTTCTCCTAGGTAAGCGCGTTCCACCTTAGATCACAATATTGCTTACCATCAGGTGAATTCTGAATAAGCGCAAACCCATCATAGTATTAAAAAAAAATTGTTTTAATATAAAAAAAAATATATGTAAATTTACATAAAAAACACTATATTTTAAGACAATCAATAATTATTTTTTAAATAGTATCTTTTTTGCAGGCTTGTTTATCTTGTTATCTACTCCACAGAGTACTCAAGTCAATGATAGCCTGTATGCGTCGGACTGGGTGTTACTGTCGCCGTCGTTTCGTCGCTCGGTGCTGGTCGCTATGACTCGCTGGTCCAGTCCTATCCGTCCGAGAGTCTATGGCATTTTACCACTATCGCTTGACACGTTTGCACAGGTACTTTTATATTATTTTTATATTACACACACATACTTTTATATTATTTAAAATCTAAATATGTATTTTTAGGATGTCTGATAAACAACCACTTAAGAACATTCGTATACATTTTTTTTTAGAACCAAACTTAAGATCGTGATAATTTATATTCAAGAGATTCATAAATTATGTTTATACTCGTAAGAGAGTTTGCACTAACATTTTTGTCATTGCTCTTATAAACAATAACAAATAAATAAAAATAGCGTCTATTTTTCCCAAAAAAATTTAATGATTTTTTTTTATTTAATTTATATTTTTTTATTTTTGATTAAAAAAAAATCCCAAAATTATTTTATTATTTTCGACAGATAAATATAAAAAAGAATGTTGTAGTATATTTATACATTGTTATGTAGTCTTTCTATTTAATTTTGGTTAGGGCACCCAAACCGGGTGTAGACCTTCTCTTTGCGCAGGCATGTGAGACGATCCTGGCATTTTATAAGCTTTAAGGTATGCTACAACTTAGTTTTGGCCATGAGTCTTATTCAATAAGGTTCACCTGGAATTAATTAGTAATAAACTTTTATTTACTTATTTATTACACGTTATTTCCGAATAGACGATAATTCTTAAATATAAAACAAAAACAACAGTATAAAGACCTACCTACCCGTCTCATATATCAGGTGTCTGATTTCTATAGTGAACAGTGTTCTAAAACAACATTTAGTCTAGTTTATTTATTAGGAAGTATTAAGTTTATATTAGGAATAAATACAACATTATGACAAAAATTTCACAAGATTTTATTTGTTTATATTAATTAAGAATTTTCGATTTTATTTTTTTCTTATCATTCTATACTATTTATTCCAGATTGTGAAGTCGTCGTACACCCTATACACCGTTCTAATGGTTACTGCAAAGCCTGAAACAAACTGAAATTTATGATAGCATCATAGCACACTGTAATCACTTCTTTAGTATAATCTCTTAGGTTTAGTGAAATGAATACAATATTTCGTTAATAAAATGATTCTCACCAAACTTGGTTTTTTATTGAAATTTCAGCAACCTACAGTATTTATTTATTTATTTAATACACTTATAATAAGCCTTACAGATATAATCCAATTCGCTTATTAAAGTTCATTAGGGTACTTAACTACTTATACACTACACAGATATTATATTGCATTAAACTACTTAACTAATTGGTTTCAAATTTATACTGTTATACACATCTCTGATTACTTTTACAAGCTATGCCTCATTACAATTAAAAAGATCAAGATTCTGGTTCTGTTTTATTAACTCATTGTACATAAACATAGCTCTTGGTAAGGGAGCAAGCCGCCCGGCCTCTGTCCTAGCCAAGGGAACGCTAAATAAAACATGTCTCCTACCACTTATATACTTGTCGGGAAGCTTCAATCTCAGCCGCTCTAACACCGAGGGCAGGCTTCTGCGGCCCGACATGATACGCCACACATAGGTGAGCAGGGACACCGCCCTCCTTAGCTCTAGGGTATCGTACCCTAACATACCACTGACAAACATGCTAGGGTATAAGAAGGGGTAACCTACATAATAACCGTAGCGTTTAAAGTAGAGCCACCTTAAAAACTTTCTTTGTAATTTCTCTACACTTTGTATATAGACAGCGTCACATGGATTCCAAATAATTGCATTATTCTCCAGCCTACTCCTAACAAATGCTTTATACACAGATTTCAGAGCTGGAATACTGTCAAGTTGCCTACCCTGCCGCATCACAAAGCCCAACATCTTAAACGCTTGAGCAAGTATTTTTTGAATATGGGTTCGAAACGAAAGGTCTGCACTGAGATGTACCCCTAAATCTTTTATGGTATCAGCTCTCGGTAGAACATAATCACCGAGCTTGTATTGCGCTACTACAGCATTTTTACTTCTTGTAAATGTTATTATGGAACACTTATTTTCGTTAAAAAGCAATCTATTACGTATGCTCCAGTTAAAAACTTTATCTATATCCGCCTGAAACATCGAACTATCTGTCATATCTTTAATTCTCATAAATAACTTTAGGTCATCCGCGAACAACAAACATTTCGCAGTTTTGAAAATTTCTGGCAAGTCGTTTATCATCAATAAAAACTCTAACGGTCCAAGATTACTTCCTTGGCTAACTCCTGATAATGTATAATATGGTTCCGAGACAAATCCTTTGTACTGCACAAACTGTCGTCTACCACGAAGATATTCACAAAAAAAATTAAGTAATTGGGGAGTGAAACCTGCTCTAGAAAACTTTTGCATTAACACTTCATTATCAACTGCGTCAAATGCCTTCCGAAAATCGAAATATGCTGCATCAACTTGGCCTCCATCATCAACGGCTTCTACCACATAGGACCAAAAAGAGAGGAGATTTGATGTAGTAGAGAGACCAGATCTAAAACCATGTTGAGCATCGTTCAGTTGGCTTTGAACTTGATTACTTATGTGACGTTGCAGAATAGATTCAAACAGCTTGCCAAAAACCGACAACACCGCGACCGGCCTGTAGTCACACACTTCAGAACCCGAGCTTTTAGGAACTGGAACAACTCGGGAAAGCTTCCATATGTCTGGATAAAAAACAGACCTATAACAAAGTTGGTAAATATAGTGTAACGGTGTACATAGAACCGCTCTACAATCTTTCACAACAAAAGGGGGGATGCCGTCTGAGCCTATCGATCGTTTTGGCTTAAGAGACTTTAAAGCCAACTCTACGTCATCTAGTAAAATAGCAGATAAATGTACTCGTGCGCTTGCACTGTGTACTGCTCTATCAACCTGTTGCGCATCAAGTTCCGGTGATTGAGTAGAATATACAGAACGAAAATATTCAGCAAACAGCGAAGCAGCATGCCTATCTTCTACTACATTACCATCGTGCATGAGCTTTTTGGCGACCTTACTTTTCGACCGTTTTGAAGCTACATAACCCCAGAATGTAGACGGATCCCTGGTAAAATCTTTTTCCATCCGACATTTAAATATATTAAAATCATCTTTAATGTTTAATTTAACTCTGGCACGCCATTTCATAAACCGCTGCCTATTCTCAGGCAAACCCTTCGCTTTATATAAACGATGATAGCGAGCTTTTATTTTTATGTGGCTTATCGTTCGCTGAGAATACCACTCGGGGTACACGTACCGCGATTGCTTAACTACCGAAGATTTCATCGGAACAAAACTATTAAAACCTTCATTAATAGCCTTATAAAAATAATTTACAGCTAACTCAGGGGATTCTATGCTGTATAACGGCGTCCAGTCTATGTCAAACAAGAATTTGTAAAGTTCGTGGAAGTGAGCTTTTTTAAAGTTCCATTCCGATGGGATGGTACTGGGCGGGGCTTCAGATTGCCTACGAACTACGACTTTAAGCTCTATACTCAAAGGTGGATGATAACCATCGGGCTTTTTTTGCCAATCAACCTCTCTATAAACAGAGATCTTATCGCTTGGTACTCTGATCAACATTACGTCCAGAATCTCATCCTTTTTATTTGTAACATTATTTACTTGTTTTAATTCGCATTGCGTTAATAGACACTCATACCTAGAACAAACATATACCGAACAAGAGTTTAAATTAAAATCACCACACACAATAATATTTTCGTATTCAAAACACAATGCTTCGATCGCCTCAAACATCCTATCATAAGTATAATCTTTAGATTTAGGTGGTAAATAAGTACAAATCGCAACAATTTCTAATTTGTTACCTTTGTAAATTCCTGCACAAATTAGTTCATAACCGCTTTCACTTATTTCTCTTGGAGGTTGAATTTCTCTCAGCTGGTACCTGCCTGGGGCTACTACTATAGCTGTTCCTCCTCCCATCCCGGTCCCAAGGCGATCTTTGCGTAGTATAGAGTAGCCTCTGGGCACCACCTCTTCGTCTGTTATCCCCGGTGCTAACCAAGTTTCCGTAATAAAGAATATATCCGCATCTAGAGCTGTAATGGCCGCCAATAGGTATATATATAGTAACTATATGTATATGTATAGTGACAATTAATTGTAGTGACAAATCAATAAATATTTAAGAGCTAGGCGGTTGTCCGTGGAGGTTTTTTAGAGTTATATCACTGGCCAAATCTTTGATCTCCTAATACAACATGACTTTCGCCTTTTCTTTAATTTGGTCCATAAATTACCATTTAAGTCTTACTCTTTCTCTACCTGGTTCTCTTTCTTCTATGATGTTTTTAATGAAATTATCATGTCGTATAAAATGACCTACCATCAATCCTCTCCTATTCAACTAAAAAAAACAGCGAGTCCTTTAACTACTCTATTTTACACCTTGTTTTGTTTGCTCTTTCTTGTCTTCTGTAAAACTACAATGTTTAAATTTATTGTGTTGTGAATCTTGTAGGTATGTGTTGTCTATTCTAAAAAATGTGTTTCAGTGTGTACTCTAACGGAGCGGGAACAACTGCGGCTTGGTAAACAGGCTCCAAGGAGACCTAGCACGAGACGCAGTTTTTCCCACAACGCACAACAATTTTTTTTTAAAACCTAGCGCTAAGTTGTCATGTACGTACACCTAAGTTTACCACAAATAAATTTATCTTTATTCCCTATTGTTGTTTGGGAACAAATGTACTCGTACTTATGTACTTATGATGCTATAGAACGACGAGTCTAGTGGAGAGTTATTTTTTTATTATTTGTTTGGAAAACATCACAAGGTCTTATTGAATGAACTTGGTAAGTAGAAAAAACACTGTTTTTATTTGCTTCAACCCTCGGGATAATAATTTATTGTCGGGATGGGTTTTTATTAAATTTTTTTCATAAACTGCTCTTTAACTATACAAAACTAAATGCTAGATCAATTTAAAAGTATAGTTTTAATCAAACGATTACCTAAATACTATCAGTAGTATCAAATTTATCGACGAAAACCACTTAATTAGATATCATGAATCTGAAATCATTATAAGGCTTCGAATAACTTAAAGCTCATATCATAATAGCCACATTGTAATAAATTATCCCACTGACCACTCTAATTACCAAAGTATATGTAGTAGACTATCTAATTACTCTATTTGAATATTCGATTCACGAAGTCAAGAAGTAAGTGGCATTTAACTAAGCTGGTTTAGTATTCCGTTAAAATTGTATGCTTAGCCACAATTATATATAGCGTACAGCTACGATCACGGTACTTGCTACGGCGGAGCCGCTTGTTTATAGTATTTTTATAACTGTAAAATGAGTAATGACATCGAAAAAGTCCAGCCATTTGATCCATTCACCGCGATGTGCAAAATATTGGTGCGGGTCGGGTTTTACAAGCTATTGGATAAACCAACGACTCGATTAAAACGGATAACGCATCAACAATTATACTAACTTTTTGTATGCCTAGTTGAAGAACCGACTACATAATCATAGTTCATTCGTCATAAATTCATTCTCAACATACATGGTTTATTATTGCAATTTGAACAAACTACTGTATACAAACATTCGCCATTCTTACCTAACCAATTATGATTTAACAAACCTGTTTAATTTTCAACATAATTTCCATTTTCAATAAAGCTGCAGAAAGCCTTTATAATGCCGCGTACAAAGGTAACATGAAACAATTCCGATTGAAAACTTTTCAATTTTATAAAGCCGTGTGTATTGTGAATGCTGGAACTGAGTACTTGTAACAGTAAATATAGTAAGTAAAACAAATCAACTGGAAAGTTAAATTTATGGTAATTTTCGGAGCCAGCAATACAGTACTCATTTGTTTTTATGTACTAGTATGTAGAGAAAGAAAACAGAAAATAAAGATAGAAATCCGTTTACTGTGACAGAAAACATAAATACAATTCGAAAGATATGCTAAGCGATGTGAGTTACTCGGCACTCATGTGCAGACAATTTTTAACCAATTTTGGTGAAACAAGGTACACATTCGGGTCATAATATATAGTATATAATGGGGACTGAGCCAGATTTTTCAAGTCACCCGCCATCGGTGTGTGTAGGCCCTTCATTGGTACGGGCCGCCGGCGGTTTCTACTTGTATATCTCACCAAAATAAGCACAGTGTACTGTTACAATAGTTTTTTTAAATATGTACATTAGGACACATTTCACTCACGAGATTGTTTTATTGGTTTGGTATTTCTGGCCAGTCAAATTAAATCAGAATATCGCTGATGAAGACGAGTTTTAAAGCCAATGGGTTGGCACGGGTACGAGCTGCTCTGTATTCGGAATGGAATGAATGACATTTCTGTATCCTCTGTCAAAAGTAATTTTATTCCGACACAAGTATGCAGTGTTGCCGCATGCGACCGTATACCTATGTATGTAAGTACATATATATATAGGTATAAGCACAGGGTATAAGTGTCAATTCATTACAAATGTTAAGCACATTTTCATATTCATTTCCCAACCAGTTATTGATTTAGTCAGATCTGTGCTACTGCCAATAATTTTACTACAGAGGCAGAGAGAGTGCAGATTTAGAACATGTTTAATTTTTAGCATTAAAGTTTACAAAGCCTTTGTTCTGGAGTTACAGTAAACGGCCTTATGCAGAATAAAATATCTAAATCAACTTCTTACGAGAATATATTAAGACGTAGGTAATGATGAAATAATGGTATACAGAATCATAATGAGAGCTTGGGGCCGGTGTATTTCAGAGGAATGAACAACCCACATAGTTTTACTTTGCTTCTAGTCATTTAAATAGTAGAGTGCGTAACCACACGAGCTAGCGACACTACAGCCTATGGTGGTAGCATGCCTAGGCTGGAATAACTGGCTCTCAAGGAGGCTGCCGGAATACACTGTTAGGTGCTTGGCAACAGATTTTTCAACTTGAAGTTAGCCAGCTCTAGAAAATGTTATACCACCATGCTATTTTATTCCGTCATGTTTTTGTTCGCCAAAAGCTCTTTGGCAGGGATTGAACCCACGACCTAAAGGACGTGATGCGGTTGCACGCCAGACTGAGCTGTCATCGCTTCAAATAAAAATTAAAAATAAATAAAACTGACATTGCCGGCAATTCAGCGGCACACACGACTAAACTAAATTTCGACTAAAGAATCCGTCTCTTTTCGTCTTAGGTGGCCAGAAAGAGACACTCTTCTGAACCACACACAAAACAACTAAAATCACGTCAAATATGAAAAATGTAAGCGATTTTAGAGCGCACCCAATTGTATCAGCTCTAAATCTGATGTGTTTGACGTGATTTTAGATGTTTTGTCTATGGTTTAGATCGTACCATCTCTTTTTAGTCATTTATGACGAAAAGAGACAGAGCTACTTTAAATTTAGTTTAGTCGTGTGTGCGCTGAATCGCCACCATTGCACAGGTAGTATATATTTTATAATAACTTGGTACTACTTCAAAATAAAGTTTACCGCAAAATATTATAATTTTACAAATATATATTTCAATTAACTGAGTTTACTTTTGAAACGTAAGTTAGGTATATTCACAAAGCGTTGTTTGAGGTATACCGTCGACGCCGCGGGGCTCAGACCGACCGGCTAACTAAACTAGTTAAGGTTCCTATCAGAATACTCTAAATTAAATCAAAATAAAATAAGGGTAGCGACCTATACAAATATGTTGTAGAATTAGCCACGGGATGGTTTTGTGAAGTGACGTCGGTTCAATGTGGGTTCAACAAACGATTTTTGATAAGATGTCAGAAAAGTAAGATCGAGTAGGTGTGATTTTTTCCCGATTTCTGAGAAGGTTTTGTTTTTTTATGCTTTATATATTTTTTTATGAATATAATTATAGTATCTATGCGTGTGTTTGGTTTAATGAAAATTTATAGTAATGTTAATAGGTCATATTTTACCAGAAATAGGAAAAGTTGAGAAGCAATCTTATCTTGTTATTCAAATGCTGAACATAGGTTAATTTATATAAAAGCCAAGGATTTACCACTAATGTATTATCAGGATACGAGTATAAATTTTCAGGTCTTAATACAAAAAAAAATACAACATTGTCTTGTCTCTTTTATAATAGCTATCTAGAGATACTCGTTTCGACATTTCATCTTACTGCTCTGCGACTAAGCTGAGCAATATCAGTTCGCATTAGAACAGATATTAGAGCTGCATGAACGCAAGCTCTAATATCGATATAGACTAATAAATATAATAGGCGCTCAATATTTTTTTTAAATCGTAATACTTAAATTAAGTGTAACAATGTGTAATTAACAAACTATCCGGTTAAACAACAACTGTCACCATCATTAATTGACGACCTCGTTGGCGTAAAGGTTACCATGCCGGAATCGCAATCAGAAGGTTCCGGGTTCGATTCTCGGCCCGGCCAACATCTTTGTGCTTTACTAAATTTATTGGTCTGGGTGTTAAATATGTATGTACTATATGTAGTATATCAGTTGTGTTAGCTACCATAACACGAACTAGAAATGGTTCAGTATGGGGTTAACCAGCGTGTGTGAAATGTGTCCTAATATTTATATTTATTTTTATTTTATTTACATTGACTTTGGCATATTGCATTGGCGTATTTTGGGTATTAAAAACTACCCACAAATTAGAAATGGTTAATGTGTTAACCAGCCGTGTGTGAAATTTGTTTTAGTAAAAAAAATAAAAAACACGCGACACGCTTTATTGTATGGGAATCAGCAATCCTCTCTAGTATTCTGATCCCTGATATCGAGTAGTACAGTTATCGGTACCGATTGTAAAGCACGCAGTTGACTGATAAACACAAACTGGTAAACGCAAATGTTTGCGGATTGCTCTCATTAGCGAAATGAGTCGCTAAAATGCATAGCAGCGGTATCAGGTAGCGAACTAGAAGCCTGAAATGTGTGGGTACGATCTGTGTTTTCAGTGTAAAAAGTTTACTTTTTTAGCAACTCGCATATACGAAAAGCTTTTTGACTATCAAATGCTATAGCTGGTTGGATTTTTTCCAACGTTTTTAAGTAGGTAAGTGTAACTCTTTTTTCGTATAAGTATTTCGTCGACGACCTCGTTGGCGTAAAGGTTACCATGCCGGTCTGCTAATCAGAAGGTTCCGGGTTCGATTCCCGGCCCGGTCAACATCTTTGTGCTTAACTAAATTTGTTGGCTGTGGGTCTGGGTGTTAAATTTATATATATGTATGTATGTATATGTATATGCAGTATATCAGATGTGTTAGCAACCATAATACGAGCTAGAAATGGTTCAGTATGGGGCTAACCAGGCGTGTGTGAAAGTGTCCTAATATTAAAAAACAAAAAAACAAATATAGTCCAAAAAATATTATTAAAAATGGAGTACTTAAAGTAAGTCTAGCCTCCAAACGTCTCGTTCGTACACCCGTGTTGTGAAAGTACAGTGTAAACTATATAATGACACTGAAGGGACTGTTCATTTTATGTCGTTATAGAGAGTGATTGTGAAATGGAGAGAATGTATCATTGTATGGAATACAAGCTAAACTAACTGAAGTCAATTGATTTCGACGCTTTAGAGAGTTGGTCGTTGAATCGAGTGACGTTACATGGAGTTTACACTGTAATATCTTTCGTGTTTATTTATTCTGTTTTTGGTCTGTATTTATTGTTTGAGTGCAACAAAAATATATATTTTTTAAAAAAACCTTCGCATTATCATAGTTCACAAGATATCGCTGCCTTGGAAGAATACTGTCGTAAGTCAAAATGAGTAAATTTTTCAGTAGAGCACTTTAAAGTTTTTTTCAAATTATCAAATGCTGTATTTTTTTATTTACTGCGCAAATGTTGATGACACTTGAATAAAAACACGAAACATATATTGCACTTTATCTTTATTAAATGCTTTTAAGAAAATAGTACTTATTTAGTACTAAATTTTGAAAATAATTACTAGGTCTCAGACTTATAACAAAATTATACAAACAATCTTATGAAGATTACTGTCTCATTACAAAAAAGTACAAGAAAATATAAGATTATTTTAAATAACAGTGGTGTTTTTAGATTTAATACATAATATTCATTGTGCTTTTCTCAGTGATACTGATACATTTTGAGTTGTTACATCTTAGCATTATTTATTTTTAAACAATAGCGTCACAATACCAAATCAGTCGCTCTATTACAAAAATGCCTATTGTGTGTAACATGTTTAATGGAAAAATAAAGTATTAACTGGTTTTACAACAAATAATAAACGTACGAAAATTAGAAACATAAAAGAAAATAAGAAACTTTATCTTAAAAAATTGCTTAAGTAGGTAACTGTTATAGCATAGAATCTTATAAACACTGGAAACAAAACATAAAAATTGAAAAATGCTCATAATAGAACATGTAGCTCTTATCCACTTAAAGTTCGAAGAATTTTATAAATTCTAAGCCCAAAATAGACTCTCTATTTTGTACAATATTTTTTAAAGCTCGTTTGAATAATCCATTTTTTGGTGAGTATTGGGCGGACTAATTTGTCTTGAACTTGAATTTTTAGTCACTACTGAAATTGTGGGATCGATGTTGTCAGCAAACTTATTTCTTTCAAATTGCTTTGCGCGTTTCTTACTAGTTAAGTCACTAAGATCAGAATCGGAATAATAATCCTCAGTATTTACGTAATTCGGGTCTTTGACGCTGTAATCTGAACAATAGTCATGTTGTGGTTTTGCCGGATCTCTTGTTTCTACGTTGTTTTCAGACGGTAAAGGAGATAATACAACGTTCCGCATGATCCATCTGTCCTCTGCTTGATTTTCCTATAACATAAACAAAACGTAACAAAATCCAATGAAACATGATTAAAAAGTTTAAAATAGTATTATTATCGATATTGATTGTTAAAAGATATTGTTATTATAAAATCTACAAATCCAACCACCTACACTTCATGTAAAAGTAGGTAAGCACCACTTCGTTTATTACCTTGATACTCAACGGGACATTGATGTTCCGGAATAAATGTAGTGTCCGTCGGTTTGCCACTAAAATAAAAATAAACAAGGAAAAGTTAGGTAGGTACGAGTATATACTCTCATTTTTAGACAATAAATTACCTGATTCTGATTCCCTATCGTAGATATCGGAGCTAGATCTCTTATGTATTCCCGACAATATGGCTTTCGCCGGAACCGGTCAACTGGGGATCTTCTAGTGTACGCCACGCACATCTGGAGTGAGGCCATCGAATTCGGAGAAGCCCTAGCGGTTTCTCTCGATATTTCTAAGGCCTTTGACAGGGTTTGGCACGACGGCCTTATCACCAAGCTTCCTTCGGTTTGCCCACTGGTTTTTGTTTGTGGATATTAAACTTTTTGAGGGATCGATCAATCCGAGTAGTCATATATGGCTGCTCGTCTGATCAAATGTCTATAAACACCGGTGTCCCTCAAGGTTCAGTGCTCTCTGCAACTCTCTTCTTGCTGCATATTAATGATCTGCTCAAGCCTGGCATCATAGGGTATGCAGACGACAGCACGGTTGTAGAGAACTTTATGTCCAACGCACGAGCCAGTGCGGCCGATATCCAGTTACTCAGAGAGGGCATGGTCGAGCGCATAATCGACACCTTACAGGCAGTCTCCGATTGGGGCGATGCCAATCTGGTTACATGCTGCTAAGACTCAGGCGTGTCTATTCTCCGCCAAGAAAAGGCCATTTCATCAGGCCCCCACTTTCCGAAATGTATCCGTTACGACCACAAACCAATTAGAGCTTCTCGGTATCACCTTGACCTCGTCTCTCAATTGTGGCTTATATTATATTGTATCCAAAGCGCAAGTGACTGGAAAAAAGCTGGGTATCCTCTCAAAGGTGCGACAGTACTTCAGGCCTAAACAGTTGCTTATCTTGTATAAAGCGCAAGTTCGGTCATGTATGGAGTACTGTTCGCATCTATGGGATGGTTCTGCCAATTATCAGCTAGAAGCGCTTGAGTCCATTGAGAGACGAGCTAAGAAGCTCATCGGCAATTCTTGCGTTGCGAAGGCGAAGCTTCAAAGCCTAGAGCACCGACGCAAGGTTGTTATTTTGTCGATCTTTTATCGGATACATTTCGGGGAGTGTGCTTTGGAACTTCATAATTTGATTCCACCATCTCCGTTCTACTACAGAGAGTCAGTGAAGAGACACCGATACAGAGTTGAGGTTCCAAACTTTCTCACGAAACGCTTTGCGTCGACCTTTATTGTGAGGACTGCGAGGCTTTGGAACTCACTACCTGGGTCTCTGTTTCCTAAGAAGTATCTTCCGGGGGTCTTCAAAAGTAGAGTTAATAGGTATCTTCTAGGTAAGCGTGCCACACCGTAGACTGCAGCGCAGCTTAACATCAAGCTAGCTGTAGTCAAACGCAAACCTATCAAAGATAAAAAAATGTAGATAGTCTTAATCCTAACCTACGTAGAATACCTACTCTTTATAAGTACCTAAGTACCGTAGCAATAGAATCTGTTTACCTAGAATACAGCTACCTAGAATCTACTAACTAGCTCTAACTAGCTACCTAGATTACAACGAGTCGATATGTAACAATAAAAACCTGCTAGGTATCTACCAAAATATTAGCTTCAGTAGATAAGCTCTTCACGATTAGTAAGGTAGTTATAATGCATAAAAATAAGTAGTATTTGTGGTGCTTTTTATCTGAAATACTGTATCAAGTACAATAACACGACCAATTGTTTTACAGAATAAAGTCTTATTACGAAAAATACTATTACAATCACGAAATAATTTATATAGAAAAACGTAGCAGTTTTAATTGTACCAATACTTACGACTCTATTTTTTATTATAAACAGTAATATCTAATTATAATACATTTAAGTTATACTTACTTTTTGTAGAACAACGTAGTAATCCCAAATGACACTTTGTTTATGAGAAGTTTCAAATAGTGTTTGTAGATTTTTTTAAGCAATAGTGTCACATCTCGTAATAATGCAGTGTTTGAGATAAATGCGCACTCAAAATCTGAATTATTTTGGAATATGACCAAATTCAAGAAAACCAACAGGGGGTTCACTTCTAAACACTAGTTGCAACTGGCGATACAACGCTATCTATAAAAAAATGCGGCCAAATTTGACCAAAAGGATAGTCTTTTGGTGGTGCCACGCCGTGAAATGTTGTTATAAAAATACGATCTTAACTGGGTATACAAAACAGATCATTTTACGTTGAATGGCGTTGAAAAATGAATTTTGTAGTATTTGGTAATACTACGCTATTCTTCCAAAGCAGCGATATAGTCTGGTCATAGACGTATAGCGATATCTCAGTAATAGGGTTCTGTTTTTATCTTTCAGGCACGGAACTTTAAAAAGCGTCTGAATATTCTGAATATTCATTCCACTGATTATCTTCATGCAACATACAAATAAATGTACGAGTACAAACGTTATAAGGTATAGATAGGTAGTACTTGCATGTTTAATATACCTTTACCAGTGCTTTGTTTAATTAGGCGCGAACAAATACGTGCGCTGTGCAAATGGCCTCCGGACTCCTTCCTTTGTTCTTTTGATGAATTTCACAACTTTCTTGCCCCTAACGACTTTGAGGCCGCAAGAGAAACGGTTTAATTTTAATAATTTACAGTGAGCTGTGTCTTTATTCGCTAACGAGTTGTGTTGTTATTCTAAATGAAGTCTTTATGTTGTAGTTCCGTTATAATTTAACGTGAAAATTCATATATGCCGTAATGAGTATGTACTTTAAACACGCCGCTGTAGTAAGGAATTGAAAGATTTACTTCTCAGGCAAGATTTTCAATTTTTTGTAAAATAAAACGATATCATTTTAATGAAGCACTCATTGGCACTGTTAAATTACATGCTGGTCTGAGCAGAGCCAGAAAGTATTCCCAGAACAGCTACTGAATCCTTCTAGACTATTCTAGCAAAATAAAATATTCTATTAGCAAAATCTCATAATTCACTCAGAGCGCTGCGAGCGTCGACCGTGGCAGGTGGTCTTAATAAATACGAAAATGGCCTATCGTGCTCCCAGTAATAAATTCAAGAGGCAATCAACGCCACCGCGGCTCCTAAAAATATTAATAGCCGAGAAATAATTATGTATTCATGACTTCCAGTGTCGGCGGGATGAGATGGAAGTAGGGGTAAACTAAATCCGCGGGGATTGGGTCGTCCGGCGCTCGGCCGCCGGCGCCGCCGGTCAGCCTTCCACACCCATTTTACTGGCCGGATTATAGGAATTAATAATATCGACTTGCTGCTTTGCTGCCCTAAGAGGACGCTGTGTCATTTTGTTTTAGTTTCGCTTTAGAATATGAAATAGATCCTCCGTTTATCTAGTCTATCTAGGCGAAATGGCGGTTTTACGTACCTGAAAGGTAAAAAGCGACCCCTGTAATATAGTAGAAAGAACCCTAGTTACGCAATCCACAGTGCATCACCCCACGGCGGCGACATCGCCACCCGTATTGAAAACAAAACAAGCCCAAATCAGCGTTTTGAAGTCATCAATCAGTCGTTAATCCAGCGATGCAATATCCATAATGTGGATCGCGCGGGCGCCGGTCGGCCGGGGAAGTCGGAGCGAGCCGACCGGCCGGTAATTCTGGCAGTGCGAGCCAACGACAATGCCGCAATCGGACCACCAATCTGCATAATGGATTGCTCGGCCGAACGCGTCGTCCGGTCGTGCCGCTCATTCAATTGTCGCGGTCGCCGATGTGTCGCATCGTTATTATGGAATACGGAATTAATAATATCACGGTGCACGCACAGATTGAGGTTAGATTTTTGGGGCGGTTAATGAGTCACTCCTTTACTCTGATTTTTATATTCTCGCGGAAACATTAGAGATGTGGAGGCTAGCCATATTGATTTATCTCATAGCTGTCAGTGCGAGTAAGGGTTCTTTATCAACACTTTAGCTTAGAAGTAGTTTGTAGTAGAAAATTTAAGTGAATATTAAGCCTGTTTTAACACAATCTTAGTTTTACATCTATCCAGACCTAGGAGCTCAGTCGACCGTGTAGTCACGTTACGTTCTGTAGGGCATTGGACAGAACCCCGCCAATGAGCTAACTTTCGGTGAAGGAAAATATAGCGAGGAATCCATAACATGGTGGTCTACCACCTCCTAAATTTAGATTCCTCGCTAAAGTGTTCTAACACTTTCTACCGGTCGCCTGGGTAACTGCCACCATCAAGCCGAAAATGTGTCGTCAAGCAGTGTGTTCTGTCAGCTTCTTTGACAGCCTGATATACCAGACTAGGCATGCTCCACCTTCAGTCAGAACGTCGTTGACTATTCATGCATCCTGCTGGTCAAATGCCTAGCAGTATTGTGTAAAAAATTGCGTTTTGTAGTGAGGAAATTAGTCCATAGTTAGGTATGTATGTACATATAAATTAAAAAAACACCAAACAGAGGTACAAAGCCATTCATAAACAATAATATAATTTAATATCTATGCACCTACATAAACAATATGATTACAATGTACCTAACATAGAAACTCCTTTGGAACTCCTTGCCGAATTCCCTGTTCCCCAATGACTATAATCTAGCGATTTTCAAGGCGAGAGTGAACCGGTTCCTTCTAGGTAAGCTCGTTCCACCGTAGACCTCAATGTCACTTAACATCAGGTGAATTGTGGCCAAGCGCTGACCTATTAAGAGTAAAAAAAAAAGAAATATTTGTTATTTCTACGAACTAGCATACACATAGTACACTCCGGTAGTTTTGGGCGTAGACCAAAGTGACATGACAGTTGGTGCAATTATGTAACAGACCCGCGGGACTTCTTTGCATGTAATAACAAAGTTTGTCAAATTCTAATCGTTAATTCAACAAACGAGGCTGGCAAAGCGCTCGGAAATTCATGAGACTTTCCATATTCCAGTCATTGCAATTTTGCATTGGTAAATAGGTTATCTTTGACATTGATTTTTATGCAGCATGTTAAATTTATATTCTATCTATCTAATATAGATACATACCTATTATAATAGATAGTATGACATAAATAATACAATAAGTGACATTATAGCTTGGCTTGATAAAAACGGTCTTAGAGTTAATATTTCTAAAACAAATGTAATGCAATTTAAAACTTATAAAACTAGTACACTTAATCTCAATATTTCTTATAATAATGACCAAATTAATTTAGTAAGCTGTACAAAGTTCTTAGGTATCCAAATTGATGAACATTTAAATTGGAAGGATCACTGTGAAATGATCCGAGAAAAGATTCTCAGATTTGTATTTGCACTCAAAAGGCTTAGACAAGTGGCACCTGAAAAAGCAGCATTAAGTGCCTATCATGGGTATGTGTCATCGGTGCTAAATTATGGGATCATTATATATGGTAACTCTGTTAACATTGATAAGGTATTTAAAATTCAGAAGAAATGCATAAGAGCTATCTGTGGCATAAATTCAAATAAGGTATCATGTAGACCACTATTTCAAAAACTCAAAATCTTACCACTGCCTTGTATGTACATTAAAGAAATGTGTATATTTGTAGTTAATAATAAACATAGTTGCTTCGAAACCTCAAATAGAAGGAAAATTGACGCATCATATAGAACAGACAAACTTACATTTCCAAATTTTAGGCTACAACTAAGTAAACAAAATGTATACTGCATGGCTATTAGTATCTATAATAAACTACCCGAGGCACTCAAGAAGCTACCATTTCGTGCATTTAAAAAAGAATTAAATGACTATTTATTAAAAAAAAAATATTATGATTTGGATAATTATATGAAATGTAAAAGCTAATTGTATTTAAAATTTGAAATTAAAATTTAACTGATATACATTATTATATAATGTATATCAGTTCGTTTCATAATGACATTTTATAAAACAATTGATAACTATTTGTAAATACTATAACTTTGATATTATATAAAAACTTGACATATTATTATTATTGACATTATTATTATTATTTTTTTTTCACTGCACGAGCTCACCTGGGACGAGCGAGCGGTCGTCGACCGGTTGAACGACCCAGGTATCGCTGGATAGACCAAGTGGAGGAAGACCTGCGCAATCTTCAGGTCACACAGTGGCAGGAGAAGGCACAGGACCGAGAACAGTGGCGTCTATTAGTATCGGAGGCCAAGATCCGATTCGGGTCGACGTGCCAACCCAGTTAGCTAGTTTTTTTTGTTAGATATTGTATTTACATTTTTTTTTTGATATTGTATACATATAATCTTTTGACATTTCTTTTAAATATTATTGCTTAGCTGTAAAATAATAGTGGAGTACAATTAACTTATAAATTACCTAACTAATTAATTGACCTTTTGCACACCGCATATGCGGTAGCCTACAAGGGACATTTTATATTATTTTCCATGTTTTTATAGTACCTGTGGCTACGCAAATAAAATTATTTCATTTCATTTCATTTCATTTCATTTCATTATCTCTTCTATACAAATATAAAGAGGAAAAGTTTTATTGTTTGTTTGTTTGACGCGATTAGGCTACGAAACTACTGGACCGATTTGAAAAATTATGTCAGTGTTGGGAAGCTATATTATTCCCGAGTAGCACAGGCTATAGTTTGTTTCTCTTTGCAACTTAGATTGTTTTAGAGACCGTGCAAAGCCGGGACGGGATGCTAGTTTATTATATTATTTAGGAAACAGAGAGTTAGAGCGATGTTCTACCGAGGTCAGCTACGCCATACATAATTGAGTGGAGTGCCTGAACTGCGGCAGTAGGTATTTCATGAAATAAATTGTTATCGAATCAAGAATTAACAATATTTAATTCATAAGCTCTAACGAACCTTCAATGAGAAGTAAGATTTTTTTTAATTTCTTACTATATTTATTTTCTTAATTTTTTAAATAACTTCCAGAATCACACCATTTTTAAATTGTAAATAACTATTTTTCAAATAATAAAAAAATTGAGCAAATTTTACGTAATCGTTTTTTGGAACTCTGACAATTCTTAATACTGAATCAAAGATAATGAAGCTTAAAAAAATCATTGCCCCATCATTTACTTAGGATTTTTTGGGTTTTTTAATATGTTATTTTGCTTTCTTTTGTGCTGAACTATATTTGTTGGTTGTCGGTCTGGGTGTTAAATATGTATCTATATAAAATATGTTTGTATGTATATGTAGTATATCAGTTGTGTTAGCAACCGTAATACGAACTAAAAATGGTTCAGTATGGGGTTAACCAGCCGTGTGTGAAATGTGTCCTAATATATTTATTTATTTATTTCATACCGCCGCTAAATCTCGACGTTACCGATTTGATCTTGTCTCGAACAGTGTTTCTTTAAAGCAGATTTTTCTAGAGCAGTATCGTGTAAGCACACGGAGTACAGGCCGCAGCGGGCGGCGTCGCCACAAGATGTACGACTCAATAATGCGGCCTAATCTAACCCTGGCTTTCCGCAGACAAGCAGATTTACTGCACAGATATTATACGAGCTAACACATTATTTATACGTGACATTTATGTTTGTTAAACTACAACTACAGGTCCTACAAGGAAAAGAAAGCTAGTCTAGAAATCTAGTGCTGTATTTGAATTTTAGGTAATCCCTATAGGTATCATATGAGAATAGATTGTACCAATAAGTAACGCGTGGTCTGTATAAAAAAGAGTTATTTTTTTTGTGAAAAAAGAATGTAAATTTGAAAAACAGCATTCAGCACTGCAACAAAAATTTTTAAACGGTATAGTGAGTATCAATGTATGACATACATATATCTAAATACTAGCTGACCCGGCAAACGTTGTTTTGCATCACTTAGGAGTATGAAAAATAGATAGTAGCCGATTTTCAGACCTACTGAATACGCATATAAAATTTGGTAAAAATCGGTCAAGCCATTTCGGAGGAGTACGGTAACTAACATTGTGACATGGAAATTTTATATATAAGAAGATATTCAAGTACCAATTACACCGATAACAATAACGTTATTTTGTCTTATAGGACCTTTAAATAAATATATTATTAATTTGTATTTCAATTTAATTTGATTTGATCTTGACTTTTTATTCCACCATACATGAAATAAGAAAACTAATTACTACAAATAGGTATATAACGCTCGTATATTGGTTCTGGTATATGCAGGTTCCATTAAAAACAACTAATCCAGCTATTTCAGTTACAGCGTTCATGCAGTAATTGGAACACAGGGGAACTACTAAGGGATATTATAAATTATCTTAGTTTTAATAAAAATCCTAAGTCTTATTTAATCAGCGCTTTCTTCAAAGTAATACTTCTACGTTTTGTACTTCGCTTCTTTACAATTTCCGCACCAAATCTAACCTACAAAGATTAAGCCGCTTGAACGTTAGGATGAAATGACATATAAGTAAGCTCACTCACTCGTAATCATCCAGATTAAGTGTGTTCGTCTATCTAAGAGAGTCTGACGCCAGCATGAAAGGAAAATTATATCGATTGCAGTGACTTGAGGAACATATAGTAACCCCCAGGCTGGCCATTCCCGTATGAGTCGAGTTCAATGGAAAAACACAATAGACCCAACACAATAGGGCCATTCGTCGGTCTTAAACGATCGCAGCCGAATGGAAATTTTAGTTCACGGAACTATCGGCAATTTTTTGTCAGTGATTGGGCTATTTAGCCGTTATTGTTGGCAGTGATATGGATGCAGATTATTTCTGTTCTCTTCCTTGTATTAAACGTATGCTTGACTACAAATTACTCTATCGTTAGAAATTTGTCTCAAATATGAAAGAAGAAACCTCGTTTGGGAGTATTAATTTTACACCTATTTGTTACTTTGTCAAAATACTATGCAGTATATCAATAAACAAATCAAATCAAATTATTTATTGGCCTTACGGAATCACGCCGTACAGGGCAAGTCAATTTACAATTACTTAATTTCTTAAATTTATATGCCCTATTATACGAGTATACTTTTATTACATAAATATCTATATCTATATTTTTTCATCCACCTGGAATCGTTTGAAAGCTTTATTAAGACTGCTACAAGAATGAATGTTCTGTTATTGACTGTGACATGAATTCATTGAGAGAGTAAAAAAGGGTTCTGTTCGAAAAAACTAAAATGAAGTGACTCTAATGTCTGTTGAACTGATGATACTGGAGAGGTATCTGCCAAACGACTATTCTGTACAACATGCTGTACGTGCATCTCATCCCATTCATAGAATCGTAGGTATATGATTTCCCAGCACAGACAATTCTAGGAATCAGAAATACTATCATGTGCCTAATGGAAACGTAATGGTCGAGGTTTGCATTTCACAATGCAAACGGACCGTGGGCAATCAACATCGGACGCTACAATTATTGAAACAACTCCTCCTCCGGCACTAGCGTATTGTAGTGCAGCGGCTGGCAAACTTGTAGTCGTATTTTAAAAGTTTAGTACGTTCAAAGATGAAATTCATCTATAGTCTTACAAAGAATCATCTATAAACTATTGATTAGAAAGCGAGCTTTGTTACTTTAAAACCAAATCCCAAGATCCCAGATATGATCTTTAGTACAGCGAATAGCTTGGATTGAGAAATGGATTGTGATTGGATTAGTACACCGAATAGCTTGGATTGTGAACTCCCTACATAGAACTTGCCCACGTGGTTAATACGAGTACCAAAAATTAAGAAATAGTGACCCTAGTTGGCACCAAAGTTGTAATAATTGTACAAGAATATCAACTTAAATAACATTTTAATGACAATAATTTAGTAGTTAATACAAAGAAAAAAATTGTTACTTTTGAAACTGGAATACAAACGTAGGAAAATTTTGTGTAACTTAAACTGTATCAAAAGTCGTCTACTTTTTCAATAATCATTTGCTCTCATCATAGATAAATTAACAACAAAAGTACAAAACCTCCATCAGATCCGAAAATTACAAAGAAATGAAGTACGAGGAAAACTTAGGCAAACACTCACTCATATTTGACGAGCCACCAAACAATATTTTAGCTGTCTAAAGATAAAGAGCCTTCAAATGTGAAATAGCAAATCAAGTTAAGAAATGATACGAATAGAAATATTGAAACACATGTAATATTTCTAATATTTTAGGTATTTGAATTTGAATCTTGCAAAACTGTTATCATACGGCTGTTCTAAGTTCATTGTGAATTTTTATGGTAAAATACTGTATAGGTATACTGTATCAAACCCCTAGATTTTATTTAGAAACTTAAAATACTTGCTTAATTTTTGAAGATTTTCTATAGTTCTTAGTTTGAGAAACACTCTTCGTTAATACAGCTTTATTGCTTCGGGCAATGGACAAATGATACGTATGGTAGTCATGTAATTAATATCAGTAGGTCATTTTCATATTAAAAGCAATGAAAAGTTAAAAACACCATAGGCCTAGGTTAATCAGGCAAAATCATATTGAATTAAAATGATTCAGATATTTTCTTACGTTTAGATTAGTTACATTCAAAATGAGATTCAGACACTTTAACAATAATAACATTATGCCAATGGCACAACGTAAGTTATAATTTTTATACAAAGAACTGTACGAATGAATTAATTTAATAAACTGAATTTGTATTAGAAGACAAAATTAAAAATTTAGCGTACTTCCGATGTGATCTGAAACCCAAATTAAATATGTATTATATTAAAATATGTAATATAATATTTTATATAATATATAAAATTTTATTTTTCCTTTGCTTATCTTAATATTTATTTTTGTCTTATATTTAAATGGATTTCCGCAAAGTAACGCCTGAGTCAATAGTTTACGTTGAATTTGTATTTATTTAGTTATTTAATTGTAGATATGACAAGCTGGTCGTTAAACAATAAACTTGTACCTAACGCTATAATTAAAGTATAAGTATAATGCGGACAATATGACGCGTAATCCTTTCGTAATGTATCATATTTCGCGTCTTACCTAGATTCACTAAAAACCTAAAAAGGAATACTTTTCGACTTTTGATACTTACTTCCTATGTAAATAAGTGGACAAGGAATTTAAATTGAAAGATATAAGGAAATTTTGTGGACTTCGTCGTTTAGTCCTTGAACTAAGGTAATTTGTCATAATTACGAAATAATGTGACCATTGAAAATGCAAATGGATGTATCATCATACCTACCTAGAAATTACAAAAGAACGCTATTTAATCCGAAGGACAGCAAGTATATGTATGTTCAATACATTGTCTGCAGTCTTCATTTTCAAAAGAAACATTCAAAAGAAACCCATATTTTAATTGCTTTCTTCTTGTACTTCTGTGTAATTTCGGAGTTGAGAACTAAAAGTTATTCGCTAAGGATAGCGAATAAGACATATACAATTATCTAAAAATTATAAATAAAATAATTGGCTTTAGTTTCGGCGGCGCGTCATAAATGTTTTAAAAATGATTGGTGATGAATCTGGCGTTCCATTTGACTCATTTACTACAGTTTTGAAAGTTCTCGTCGGGGTCGGCTTCAGCAAGTCTGTTAATAAAACAAGTGACCGCTACAAGATGTTGCACAGAATTTATAGATCGATTGCATTTATGATTGTTCTTACGTACAATGTTCAACATATAATTTATACAATACAGGTACTTTTTAATAACTTGTTGTATCAATTTTTTGCACGTGTTTTCACTGGTCATGCAAATATGATAACTGGTAACTTACACAAATGTTCGTAACAAATCAGTTTTGTTTTACGACGTTAGGATTTTCAGGAAAAAAAAAACATTATTTTGCATCGGGAAGCATTAGGGGCGGGTTATTTATTTAGAATTAAGTAATTAATAATAAATTTAATTTAATTTTGACGTTAAATATGTTTTAAACAGGATAGTTTGTTTGTTTGACGTGAATAGACTTAAAACAGTCTTTTACTGTTAGAAAGGTACATTATTCCATATAACAATGTTCGACGAACATAAAATAGATAGTATACGATATGTTTTTTCACGAACTTCTGATAGTCTCTAATTCGTCTGGGTATAAACTCCAAACCTGCTTTTATAAAGTTTTGCGTTTGTTTCCAGGAAAATTGTATTTTTACTACTCATATGCTTCGCAAAGGCCTAAAAAATATTCTGCTGTCAACATTTTACTAATCAATTTTGTGATTTGTCTTGCTTTATAGATACGTCATGATGCAGAAAAATTACTGGACAGCCTGATGACAGTGATGCCGAACACTACACTTATTATAAAATTACTTAGTTTGCAGCTTCAGAACTCAAAATTAGATAAAATATACGAACTTTTAAAAGGTATGAATAGTAGAACATACATTTACAACTTAGTTTGTATTTTGGTGGGGTTACATTATAATTAAAACATGAGTTTAAAAAAAAAACCCGGCACAATATTTATACAATGTTTTGGATTTCAAAAGAGACCGCCAGAAATCCATAGATCAAATATATTTTGCAGCAAAATGTAATATTAAATATTTCAGTTTGTTTACGAAGTTTACTTAAGTAGAAAAAAAAATATAAATTGATTTTTTTAACAATTTTAAATTCAATCCGGTTCTTCCGGTAGAAAGTTAGTATTGTTATATTTTATTATAGGTAGTATTTTCCATAAAAATATCGTTTATAAAGATTCTTTATTTTTAGTGTAAAATTCAGTATAGTTTATTATTTTATATTGTATTGCCAAGAGAGTAAATAGGCTAGTAAATAGGTTTTACAACGTAGCCAATTCGAAAGCGTAACCACTGCTGACGGGCTCTTTGTGGAGACTGGACACCAGAGTTAGAAAAAAGCCATTAGCAGTTGATGCCACTGACAATAAGAATGACCAACATTTTTAGTTTCAACTGATACAAAAATTGCCTAGTACAGAATATGTAACATGTGAGAAGTCAGTCCTCTGACTCGACATTGAGAATGGCATTTCAGTTGAGACTAAGATTCAAGATAATTCTTATTGTCAGTGGTAATAATGGCTTTTTTTAGACTGGGGGTGCAAGTAAATGGCGGCATAAAATATACACAAGAAAGATAAGACGGTCAAACACCGTAATCGTGTATGATATTTGACAACTCCATTTCACAATCCATTGTACAAAAAGTTTAACGATTTCAGGAACAACTTTTGCAGCATCTGACGAAATAGACGCACAAATACTGAAAACGAACTCTCTGCAAATGAATCGTATGGCGAGAGTATTGAACAATGGTATAACATTAGAAAGTGTGTTTTGGGTCGGCTCGTTCTATTTCAAGCGATATTTTGACAGAACTGAAGTAGTCCATTCTTACATGCCATTTAAAACAGATACGTGGACATTGTAAGTAACTGACAGGAACTACTATAATACATTTTATTATCCAAGCGGAGTGCTTATAACGCGCGTAAATGATCCGCTTTATTCTCAGCATAGCATAGCATAAGCACGTTTGTACGTACAAATACGTTCCCACTACTGGGGCTCGGGGCCTTCTCTCACCAAGAGAGAAAGAGGTATAGGCCATAATCTACCACGATGGCGGATAACGGATAACATTTTTTTATATGCTCTTATCATGAGCTCATTATTGTCAAGTACCATTCAAAAGGAATACATTTCTAATTATAAATGTCATCGCTACATCTATTTTAGCATCTATATCAGTTGTACCTATATTTTATTCGTTAAAACATGTAATATGAACGTCACAAGGAGTTCTCATAGGATAGTTTATTATGCATTTTGCATAGAAATAGCTTAGATCCTTGGTTCAGAATGTGGCTATTTTTAATTCTAATTTAATGCAGGTAAATATTATAAACGCGCTAATTTGGATGTGTGTTTGTTACTTCTTTGTTGGTTGAATAAATGTTTTTGAAACTTGGTGTATAGATAGCTAGCTCCTTGTTTTATACATGATATCTTTTATTTCGGGTAAGCACAGCTAGATACTAATATATACTATATTATCTATTTTCAGTTTTACTCTCAGTGTTTTGTTAGAATGTGGGCCATTAGTGTGGATTGGTTATGGACACATATCTTTGGATATTCTCGTGGCTACTTTTTATGCGCAAGCACAAACTCAATTGAAAATGATTAAGTATCAACTAACTCAGTTTACTATTGGTAAAGACGAGAGACAAGTTCTAACAAAAGAGAATTATCAATACAAAGATGTAACTGATAGAACTGTATTGGAACGTTTCGTGCAAATTATTAACCGATATGAAAGACTTGTTTGGTAAGTATGTCTTATTCAAATATGTAACTGTTGCACGTGCGATACAATTACAAATAGCAAAATAGCCTAGTGTAAATAAAATAAAATTGTTTTAAAAAACAAACAACCGACTTCAAAAACACAACTAAAAAGGGAAAAATAATTTTAAGCCTACATCAAATCAAGAATATATAAATAGAATAGAAGAGATTATTTAATGTACTTATAAAAACTATTTTAATTTTTTATGAATCCTGTATTCTTGGAGTCGGTGCCAGCAAAGAAAGACAATTGAATAGTTTTTTTTAACAAACATTAATTTGTTTTTCTAAGATGGCACCGACTTCAAGAATACAGGATTTATAAAAATTTAAAATAGTTTTTTATAAGTACATGAAATAATCTCTTTTATTCTATTTATATATTCTTGATTTGATGTAGGCTTAAAATTATTTTTCCCTTTTTAGTTGTGTTTTTGAAGTCGGTTGTTTGTTTTTTAAAACAATTTTATTTTTAAATTTTTAGTGCTTAGTAATGACGTTGGGGGAGTTGGGTCGGGATAGCTGCTTCGTTGATGCATTGAGGCGGTTTTAGACACATGAACGTAGGGACACTGGGTATCTAGTCACGGAGGGTAGCGGGATCCGAGGCACGGTTCTCCGCTGGCCGACCGCAGGTAGTAGGGGACCCAAGTAGTGAGCTAGCTACTCATGAAAGGCTGTCCCGCCAACTAGCGAAAAATCCCGGGGATGCGCCATCGTGCCGGTTAGCGACCGGATGAAAGGGCCCGATGGACATCCCTGGGGGGGCTCGGGCGTCCCCGCAGTCTCCGGACTAGCTCCCCACTGGTGTCTTTTACGTTTCATGTATCTTGGTAAGCATCGCGAAGCCTCGTCCCACTGCCATCTCCCCACCGAACTCACTCACGCAAAAATGAAAGTAAGGAAAAAGAACAGGGTACAACAGCGGACGCACTCCCTTTCGCTCAAAGTGCACCTCTCCAACATACGAGGTTTGCACTGTAATCTCGTTGCGGTCCACCACCACCTTGAGACCGACAAACCTGCTCTCTTATTCCTTACGGAGACGCAGATCAAATGTCCATCTGATACGGCGTACTTGCAATACCCCGGTTACACCCTAGAGCATAATTTCAAGGCTCGGGCAGGGGTTTGCCTGTACGTCCGGGATAACATTTGCTGTCAGCGTCTCCGTAACCTTGAAAATCGCAGTTTCTCTGTCCTGTGGGCGCTTGTAGACACAGGCTTAGAGAAAACTCTCTATGCCTGTGTCTATCGTTCGCACAGCGGTGACCAGGAGACAACCAGGTTCACTGATTATCTCAGTGAGGCAGCGGACACGGCTCAACAAAAGTACCCGACAGCCCAATTAGTGTTACTGGGGGATTTTAATGCACACCATCAGGAGTGGTTATTCCCATACCGGGACACAGACCATGCTGGGAGAGAGACGAGAAAGCTTGCTTTAACGTTAGATCTCACTCAGCTGGTCCAAGGTGCTACTCGGGTACCTGACGTTGAGACGCATACACCTTATTGCTTGGACCTTCTGCTGACAACTGATCCAGACCGGTACTCTGTGGCGATTTCGTCACCCTTGGGTAATTCCGATCATTGTCTGGTGAAATCTGTATCCGTTTATTCCCCATCCGACCCGAGCCCTAAGGGCAGTCGTCGGATGTGGCGATACAAGTCAGCAGATTGGGATGAGATGCGGTCATTTTTTGCATCTTATCCTTGGCAGTCTGTCTGTTTCTCTTCTGGTGATTCATCAGTCAGCGCGGATGCCGTGACGGATGTACTGCGACTGGGTATGGAATATTTCATACCTTACTCAGATGTACCTCTGTCCGACAAGGCTCGCCCTTGGTTTGGGCCTCAATGTGGACGTGCTGAAGCACTGAAACAAGAGGCATACCTTGCCTGGGTCGATGCCCGACACCGCAAGGCTAGGAATATTAGCCAGAAGAAGAAAGAATTTAACAAGGCTGCCAAGTCCTGCAAAAGGGTTTTACAGAAGGCTCGCTTCGACCATATTAGCCGTGTAGGGAACAAATTAGCTTCTTACCCCGCGGGTAGTAAAGCATTTTGGTCCCTGGCCAAATCGATCGAAGGGAACTTCTGCCGCCCCTCACTGCCTCCACTGCTGAAGCCGGACGGTTCGCTGGCTCACGCAGCAGTAGAGAAAGCCAACTTATTTGCTTCTCTATTTGCTGAAAATTCACGTCTTGATGCTGGTGGCGCGTCGCCTCCGTCATCTCATGTCTGTGCATCAGTGATGTCTGACATAAAGATACGCCAGACTGAGGTCCGGAAAGTGCTACGCGATCTAGACGTGAATAAAGCCAGTGGTCCCGACGGTATTCCAGCTTTAGTTCTGAGGACCTGTGCGCCTGAGTTGGCTCCTGTGTTGACACGTCTTTTTCGGCTTTCTCTTGAGACTGGTAAAGTGCCAAGTTCTTGGAAGCTTGCTAATGTGCAGCCCGTGCCTAAAAAAGGTAGTCGCGCCGACCCTGCTAACTACCGGCCCATTTCAGTCACGTCCATACTCTGCAAGAGTATGGAACGTGTCTTGAACCGCAGGCTCCTGGCATACCTAGAAGCGAATGACCTCCTTAGTGACCGACAATATGGCTTTCGCCGGAATCGGTCTACTGGGGATCTTCTAGCGTATGCCACACACATCTGGAGTGAGGCTATTGAGAAGTACGGAGAAGCACTTGCGGTTTTTCTGGATATTTCCAAAGCCTTTGACAGGGTCTGGCACGACGGCCTTATTGGCAAGCTTTCCTCCTACGGCCTGCCTGCTGGATTTCGTGATTGGATATCGGACTTTTTGAGGGACAGATCTATACGGGTGGTCATTGATGGCTGCTCGTCGGATCTAATGGCGATCAATGCCGGTGTCCCTCAAGGGTCGGTGCTCTCTGCGACATTATTTTTGCTGCATATTAACGATCTGCTAAGACCCGGTACCTTTGGGTATGCAGATGACAGCACTGTTGTAGAGAGCTACATATCCATTGCACGAGCCAGTGAGGCCAAAATCCGGTCTCATAGGGAAGCTATGGTTGAGCGCTTAAACTTGGCTCTTCAGTCAGTCTCCGAATGGGGCGATGCCAATCTAGTCAAGTTCAATGCCGCCAAAACCCAAGCGTGTCTTTTCACTGCTAAGAGGAGGCCTTTTGACCTGGCCCCTTCCTTCCGAGGTGCAACCGTATCGGTTAACGACCACCTAGAACTTCTTGGCATAACATTGACTTCAACCCTGAATTTTGGCTCTTACATCGAGAATATGGCTCACGTAGCAGCCAAAAAGCTGGGTATCCTCTCGAAGGTGCGAAAATATTTCACGCAGGAACAGCTGCTTTTATTATATCAAGCACAAGTTCGATCATGCATGGAGTATTGTTCGCACCTTTGGGATGGATCTGCAAAATACCAGCTTCAGGCGTTGGAGTCAATTGAGCGGCGTGCAAAAAGGCTCATAGGCAATGACAATCTTTGCAAGGCAAAGTTGCAGAGCCTAGAGCACCGCCGCATTGTTGCCAGTCTGTCGGTCTTCTATCGGTTGCATTTCGGCGAGTGTGCGACTGAATTACATGAAGTAATTCCCCCCGCCCCCTTCCACTATCGGACGAGCAGGGAAACGCCAAGGCGGCATCGGTTTACGGTTGAGGTGCCCAAGGCACGCACAAAGCGTTTTGCCTCCACCTTTGTTGTCCGAACCGCCAAACTTTGGAATTCCTTGCCGAATTCCCTGTTCCCCAATGACTACAATCTAGCGATTTTCAAAGCGTGAGTGAACCGGTTCCTTCTAGGTAAGCGCGATCCACCGTAGACCTCAATATCACTTACCATCAGGTGAATTGTGGTCAAGCGCTGACCTATTCAGAGTAAAAAAAAAAAAAAAAAATATTATATTTTATTAAGTTTTACCTATGGAGAGCCAAATAAACTTCACGAGGAAAAAACGCGAGCGAAGCGAGCGCGAAAATTTTCACCGTATTTGTTCGAAGCGTTTGAGCATAAAGAAGTCCAAAGCAGAACAAATTACATAATGTTTGTTGTGTCAAAACATACTAGAACCAACTGCGAGCGAAGCGAGCTGGATGCGAGCGAAGCGAGCTATGCGCGAGCGAAGCGAGCGCGAAAATTTTCACTCCATTTGTTCTAACCGTTTGAGCATAAAGAAGTCCAAAGCAGCACAAGTTACATCATGTTTGTAGTGTCAAAACGTACTAGAACCAATCGCGAGCGAAGAGAGCTGGATGCGAGCGAAGCGAGCTATGCGCGAGCGAAGCGAGCGCGAAAATTTTCACCCCATTTGTTCTAACCGTTTGAGCATAAAGAAGTCCAAAGCAGCACAAGTTACATAATGTTTGTTGTGTCAAAACGTACTAGAACCAATCGCGAGCGAAGCGAGCTATGCGCGAGCGAAGCGAGCGCGAAAATTTTCACCCCATTCGTTCTAACCGTTTGAGCATAAAGAAGTCCAAAGCAGCACAAGTTACGTAATGTTTGTTGTGTCAAAACGTACTAGAACCAATCGCGAGCGAAGAGAGCTGGATGCGAGCGAAGCGAGCAGATGAAATTCCACATTTTTTATGAAAGTCTTGTGCACGGTCCCCGATCCAAAGACTGGCTGCATGGGCCGTTGCTTAGCCTCGATATTCGCGTCAGATTACTTTTGTTAGCCAGGCTGCTAATTTTATGAGCGAAATCTGTATTGTCGTATGAGCGCGAAGAAGTAAAATAGGTTATCGAGTTATTTGGGCATCCCACGGGAATAGCAATGACTTTTAAGATAAAAGTAACCTTCGTGTTATACAAGGTCTAGTCTACCCCCTATATAAAATTTTAGCGAAATCAGTGTGTCATGTGTTATTTGGTGCATACCACGGGAACAGTAATTATTTTCGGGATGAAAAGTAGCCTATGTGTAAACACATAGTCTAACCTATCTTCATTCCAAATTTCATCAATGTCAGTACATCCGTTAGAGCGTGAAGAAGTTAAAAAGATTTATATGTTATTTGGTGCATCCCACGGGAACAGTAATTACTTTCGGGATAAAAAGTAGCCTATGTGTAAACACATAGTCTAACCTATCTTCATTCCAAATTTCATCAATATCAGTACAGCCGAACGAGCGTGAATCTCTCTTCAGCCGTAAACATAACCTAACTTTTTAGGTTTTCCTTCGATTTCCCTTAGAATCCATCATCAGATCCTATTTTGGTGACAATGGGACCAATTCAGAACCATACTCTTTCAATTCAAAAAAGAATTTTGAGAATCGATCCACAAACGGCTGAGAAATCGGTGAACATACATAAAAAAAAAAATACATACAGTCGAATATATAACCTCCTCCTTTTTTGAAGTCGGTTAAAAATAGAAAACTCCCGACGTAATTTAGTGGTGGCAAAGACCATTTCTAATTTGTAGTTATTTCTATTAACCATAGCATTTAATAGGTATTATTTCCACATAATTAATGTAGGTAAACATAGTATTTTTTGTTGCAGGTTTAAGAACGAGATTGACAGCATTTTTAACTATTCATTATCATTTCAATTTCTAGTGACTACTTCTGGAATATGTCTGGTGATATACAGAATGACTATAGTATGTTTAAACTGCTTAGTGTGTTATTTAATGAAATGTGTTAATTATCAAGCAAAAATTCAGTTTTTTTACAGTTTTTTTTCTTTTGAAGCTTATTTAGGGTACTTAATTATAAAGATTACTATACGAGGGTGAATCAAAAAATTCTTGGAATCAATATTAAAAAATGCAAAGATTTAAATAATAATATTTTATTTTTCTACATAATCTCCCTCCAATGCAATGCATTTAGATACGCGTTTCTTACTTCCTTATTCCTTGTGAAAAAAAAATATTTTCTTGACTCTCGAAAAAGTCCTCTACGGCAGCTATAACCGCGTCATTATCGTGAAATTTTGTTCCACGAATTTTCTCTTTTAATTTTGAAAATAAGTGAAAATCACTTGGGGCTAAGTCCGGAGAATATGGTGGGTGGTCAAGGAGATTGAAGCCAGCACAGCGGATTGTGTTGAGCGCAACTTCCGATGGATGAGCAGGAGCGTTATCTTGGAGGAACAACACGCCCAACGACAGTTTTCCACGACGTTTTTCTTTAATCGCTTCACGCACTTTCGGGATTAAATTTGCATAATAGGGTCCAGTAATCGTCTGGCCTTTAGGCATGTAATCAATAAAAAGGATTCCTTCACTATCCCAGAACACAGAGGCCATAACTTTGCCAGCGGTAGGAGCAACTCGAAATTTCTTAATGGATGGAGAGAATGGTCGTTTCCAAGACATGCTTTGTCTTTTAGTTTCAGGATCAAAATGGTGGACCCACGTTTCATCCATGGTGACAAGACGACGGCAAAAATTATCCGAATCACGCTGGAACATTTCGAGATTACGCTTGGAAATTTCCAAACGTCGCTTTTTGTTTTCGTCGGTTAACATTCGTGGCACCCATCTTGCAGACACTTTTTTGAACCCCAGTGAATCAATTAAAATGGATTGAACGCTACCAAAAGATATCTTTAGGATCTCAGCTATATGTTTTATAGTCATTCTTCTGTCTTACAAAACCAGATTCTCAACCTTTTTGACATTTTCTTCTGTAACGGAGGTTGAAGGCCGCCCAAAACGCGGGTCATCTTTACAGCTTGATCTACCTCTTTTAAATTCAGCCACCAAGTACGCAACCGTAGAATAGGGTACAGCATGACCCCTTAATGTCTGCTGAATGTCCAAAAAAATTTCCTTCGTAGCCATTTTTCTCAAACTGAGATATAGTCTGGCAAACGAAACATGAGACTCGAATTATTTGCAAACTTTTTATATGGCAATGCTATAATAATGTCAACGTGAATATCCAAAACAAGATGGCGTGTTGTTATGATTTTGTTAAACACTAATTACTCAGCGAAAAATAAAAAAAATCATCAAGTGTGGAGTACGGGAGTTGTTGTTCTGCATGATCTCAAAGTATCATAAAGAACAACAAGAAAAAGAATTGAAATTCGGCGTAATTTCAACGAAAACAAGTTTGTTTACATGTGGTGTTTGATTTCTTAGGTTAGTATGACGCTACTAAGTTGATACTTTGTTTTAATTCGTATTTACTATAAATCTTTTTGCATAAAGTAATTATCAATTTCGATTCACATTCTTTTATCATTAGTCAAAACCTTCCCACCTTCCTAATAATGCATTTTGGTTATTTATCATACCATAAAATGTTATATTGTAATTTTAACACATTTTTTTCTTTAACAGGTTTAACAGGTTCTCCTTAATCTGGATTCTGCCATTGAGCTGATATGAAGTTGGGTAAACGCAAAGTGTCAAGTGAAAATATTGCCTTGTCTGTCTTGCGGTGTTGAACCAGAAAAAGTGATTAAAGATACATTTGGAACCATAACTCCAGAGAAGTGGAAGAATAATATGACTGATAATGTAATATGTATTGAAAATTAATATGAAAATAAGATCGGGACAGGATCACCGAAAATAATTTGGAAAGTTTCATTATAGTAGGAAACTAATAAATAAAATAATTAAAACTTTGATTCTAGTGACACTGGTGAATCTTTTTAAATTTAAGTCTTAGATTCACATTTTAATTATGACAGTGAATAAAACATTATAGAATACTGCTTTTTTTATTCAGATTGATTGTATAATTTCTAAAGTATTACTTCCTAAAGTACTTAAAGCATTTTTATTCAGACGAAATAAAATAAATAATTTCAAAGTATCAAATTAGTTTATTCCAGGTATTTCATATTAGTTTTGGGGTTGCTATACTCAGATTTTTTAAATTTGCCGCTCTTTTCCAGGGTCATGTTTCGTTTGCCAGACTATATTTTATCACCGCACGTAACTCACTTATATCCATAATTTTAACTTTTTAGCAACTCGTTGCACAAAAAAAATATTACATGCGAACGAACTGACAAAAACAAGTGACAGTCTGCATAAATATAGTGTGATAGACACTCTTTAATTTCAATACTGAACTTGATCCAAAAAGGTTTCATATATATGCACTTCTAAGAACTTTTTGATTCACCCTCGTACTAGTCATGATATTCGTGAAAATGCATAATGTGTGATAAAATTTAATATTAGATTTATAAATAATTCTTATTCATAAGTCTGATCGTTGTCAAAATAAAAAAAAATATATTCTAAGAGCTGATCTTTAGACTGTGCCTAAGCCATTCGATATTTATTACCGTTTATGGAGTACAAAAAAATCTGTCAATTCAAGATTTTTCCCATGTCATAACGCCTTAATGATGCATTCTCAAACAATGTAATCTTTTTTGTATTTGTTCTGAAGTTAATAAAAACACCAAAAAACCGTTTGAAATTCAAATTTTTGCTCTCAATTTTTTGATTCACTTTAATAAGTATTAACTAAAAAATGCATTTCTTTTATGTTTCAGGTTAGTGTAACATCATTTCCGTTTATATTTTTGTTTCTGCTTTTCTTTATACTGTTGACTCAAGTCTTTCTATATTGCTACTTTGGAAATTTAGTTGAATTTGAGGTAGGTATTTTTTCAGAATACATATTTATCTACTTTCACATAGAAATTATGGTTGGATACTTTTTATCGCTGTCAACTTAGAGGTTTTATACCTATATTTTTTCAAGTTGCCGATTTATTTATCGAGTTATTGTACTGTCAGACTAAGATTGCCCACGGAGCCTAGTCTTCCCTAGATGGATAAACTATTTCAAATTAAATCACTTTATTTTTTACGCAACAAGTATCGGAAGATGTGAATAGGGCATTAAGGCTTACAGTGTATTCTAAAACATAATCATTATTAATCAGATATTTTAGTGTCGCCATCGCTTAAGGCTTTGATAATTTCCTATTAACTTGAATGAGAAACAAAAGGTGAGTGTGGCCCAGTGGTAATAACGTCTGCTTTTCAATCAGACGGGCTCTGGTTCGATCCTGGCCCTACACCGATGACTTGTTTTTCAAGTTATGTGTGGATTTGCACTCGCTTTACGGTAGAGGAAAACATCGCGAGAAAACCGGCATGTTTGAGGACCATAATATCCGAAGAGTGCGGGTTGGCGGATGACACACCCACCAACTCGCACTTGGCCAGCGTGGGGGATTATGGCCTATATCTCTCTCCTCGTGAGAAAAGGCCCTGAGTCCCGGCAGTGGGATCGTATAGTGGGCTGCTTAAGCTTATTTATATGCTAACTTGATAGAACTTGTCGTACGTAAAAAAAGAAATATTTGATGTTTTTTTAGAGTTATTCCATCAACGACAGTGTGTATTCGTCCGACTGGGTGTCCCTCTCACCTTCGTTCCGTCGGCTACTGCTGGTCGCAATGACGCGCTGGTCGCAGCCGATCAAACCCCGGGTCTGCGGGATCATACCATTGTCACTCAACACTTTTGTACAGGTACAAACACTTTAGTCAAGCTTTCTTCTTCTTATTCGTGACGCTCTTGTCAGAGCGGCCGTGATCGTCATGGAGGGTCACTAGAGGGGGCGGATATAATTTGCCTCACGACATCTCGCCATCTTTGCCTGCTGGATGTCATCCGGCTACAGTCATTCAAGGTGCCTCCAACTGCTGTCCACGAGGTGGACTGACCAAATCAAGGCAGTTTTACCTGTAAAAGCTAGCTTTACCTTTAAAGCTAGCTTTACCTGTTTGTATTTTTACTAAATTCCGACTCAGAAACGATGGAATGTGTGTGAGTGCGTGTGTGCCTGACCTTCCTTCCTTTTGAGGACCCATTTTCATTGGTTCTTAATTCACTCGGTATACAGCTAAGAATAAAGACTATCGAATAATGCAAGAAAGTTTTTTGTTTCACTCAATATACTCATATTAAATTCATAGGTCATTGGTGTAAAGTAATGACATTCTAAGACAATATCATCGTTGTAAATCAAGCGTGTCTGTGTGACACTTTCAGGCTAATTTTCCAAGCTAGGACTGATAAATATAGCTTAAGATCTAGACTAGTAAGCTAACTAGTACTAGGCGGCTATTGTATGCAATATGATCATACTCATTAGATAGATAGATAGATAAATTCTTTATTGGACACATAAATAAAAAAGACACAGTATAAGACAATTAACTTAAAATTAGTGTGCCACAATTGGCGGCCTTATCGCTTAAAGCGATCTCTTCCAGGCAACCTCTGGATGGAAAGGAATTTATAAACAACTAAAGAAGGACGTAGTGTACAATAAAGAATAATAAAAAAAAAGTATTTTAGTATGATTAACAGAAATCTCCTCCACCTAATTCGAGCATTACGGATTTGATATTGCGTCTTAAATTAAGTAGTTCTAGTCTGGTACTCGGAAAATACGATACTTTACCGAAAATGTTACTACCAAAGCGTAATTTGCGTTACATTTTTCATTTCAGATCGTAAAGTCATCATACTCTTTGTACACCGTACTAGACGCTGCGAAGTAAAATGATATACACAACACGCAGATAAGAAAAATGCTTTAAATAAAATCTATGAAACGGAATCAAACGCAGCGAGTCATTCAAGCTACCAAAAATTGTATTCCTGTAGTTTCAAGGAGATTATAAAATAAAGTTTCACCGTTTCAATGCCTTGGGCCTGCCACAGACTCGAGGTGTGGTATGAAAAGTTAGTGTGGGCAGAGAGAGCGACATCGTGGCAGTGCGATGAGCAACAAACTTACGGCGTGCGGTGGGCCCAGATTTTTGAGGTTTCTTGATGAAATTAATGTCATTATGTGTTGTGAATTTATCTTAATATATATAAATCTCGTGTCAGAATGTTTGTCCTCAATGGACTCCTAAACCACTTAACCGATTATTATAAAATTCGCACACCATGTGCAGTTCGATCCAACTTGAGAGATAGGATAGTTTAAATCTCAAATTATAGTCGCAATTTTAATTTATTGCTAATTATTGTCTGTTATTATTTGACAGTCACAATTATCTGTTAACTCCAAATGATTCTAACAGATGTAGATACCTTTCGACTGGGTTGAGTAAGTAATCAATAGATGGCGCTGCTATGGTAAATCTACGAACGTTCATATAAGCTACACAATCTATTTTTCATACCCCTAAGTGAGGCAAAACAACGTTTGTCGGGTCAGCTAGTTATGAGATAAGTCTAAGTTGGTAATGGTGACTCAAAACTAATATCAAATGTGAATATTAGCGTACGTCCTGTATCTATCATAACCCTGTATCTAAATCACTTACGTTATCTTGAGTCACCATTACCAACTTCGACTTATCTCATAATAAATTCACGACACATAATGGCATTAATTTCATCAAGAACGCCTGCCTATAAGCAGAATTTGAAATCAGGTGTCTGCAAGCAACTGAAAATTGTAGCTAGATACTAGATTGACCTAACGCAGGTAGGCTTTGTATAATCGGCTCTACTTTAGTCTGTGTTGAAGGAGATAAATAATTTAACACGCAATGGACATATTATATCAGAGTAAAAGTAGGTAGTCAGTGTTAACCAAAACTTGTGAATTAGTAAGGCGTATACACATATGTAAAGTTTGAAAAGTAAGTTCCCATTAACCTTTTTCATATGACATATAATATAATGTGGTATAAAAATTCATATCGAACAATGGTTTGTCAAGTACCTCACATAACTTGAACCAATCGTTAAAATATAGAGAGTATTTTCTGTTCTGAAAATCAAAATCATGATGCACCAATTCTTAGAGTTTGCGCGCGGCTGCTACGGCACTCGCACGCGTCGTCTTACTACCAGAGCGTCGTCGCTTCTCTGCGCGCCAAATAGTGATGTGCTAAGGTGTTATCGACGTTCGGTCGATAATCACCTTAGTGTACTATGGAACAGTTCCTGACAAAAAATGGAGGCCCCAGCTCTGCAAGTAAGAGAAAGAAAGGGGGGGAACTGAAATCTCCAGATGAATGGCGGAACGCCAAAAAATTCATAGCAAACGTCCAGACAGCCTCGAGAAAAGTGGGAACAGCAACCAACAACAGTTTTGCTGGACTTCCGGTTGATGACGAAGAAGCCACCTCTGAACCTTACAAAAATGCCAGCAGGAGGAAGGTAGCTGATGCTCCACCTATCATTATCGAACTTCAAGGTGACGATACTTCCCAAAACATACGAGATGTTGTAATGAAGTACAATAAAGATTTCCACCTACAGTACCGAGGGGCAAAACTCGTGAGAGTTCAATGCTATACCGCAAAAAATCATCAACTTCTTAAAGATGGATTACTGAAGGAAAAAATCTCTTTTCACACCTTTACACGTAGAGACGAAAAGTGCCCAAAAGCAGTAATAAAAGGGCTTCCTAAATTCCTGCAAAATAATGTGGCAGCTGAACTTGAAGCCCTGGGGTTTGCGGGTGCTTCTGTAACGGAGCTGAAAACGTTACATACTACGGAATGCCCCCCGTTGCTTGTGCAATTGCCGAATGGGACAAACATGGCACGTTTCAAACAGATTAAATATTTACTTAGCTGTGTGATTGTCATAGAAAAGTATAAACCAAACAAGAGGCCAGGCGTCCAGTGTTATAGATGCCAAGGATTTGGCCACGCATCAAGGAATTGTAATCGCCAAGCTAGATGTCTCAAGTGCGCCGAGCCTCACCCAACCTGGGAATGCCCTAAAAAAGGAAAAACGGAGCCCGCTCGGTGTTGTAATTGCCAGATGGAGCACCCAGCAAATTTTTCACAGTGCAATGAACGTCTAAAATACCTGGAAAGAATTGAGTCGAAACGAGACACGCTTCGTAAAGCAATATCTGCGAAACTCATTCGTGAACCTCCAACCGGCAAGAAAACCTGGGCCCAAGTTGCAAGCCTCAACACCAGTAAATCCAGACCCTCAACGCATGACATCGTACTCCCACAGGCACAGAAGAATATTTCCAGCGTGACACAGAATCTTACAGCTGCCATGACTGAAAAGCTACCCAAAATAACTCCGTCTCAAGGAGTTGCTGATGGAAGAACTGCGCATGACTATGAGACTGTTGAAATGTTGGAAATTCTTTCCACTATACAGTCCATAAAAATTGAATTCAAAAAATGCGTAACTTTTATGGACAAAGTTATCCTTATATTGACCCACCTCGGACACTATGTGTAGCTGCCGCGAACTACGTATCTTATACTGGAATGCCGATGGCGTCCACGGCAAGCAGCGCGAACTTTCCGATTTAGCGGTGAGTAAACTAAAAGCCGATATCATTGCACTCAATGAGACAAGACTAACTAAACGATTAACATTAAACATACCCGGTTATATGTGTTACCGTATGGACAAACGAGGTGATGGGGTTGGACAGGGTGTAGCTATGCTAGTTCGCACGGATCTTGCTCACAGCCTTATTAGCACACCAAACACAAACTATCTTGAAGCAATAGGTATTAACCTTGAAAACAAAATTAATATCTACTCTGTTTATCAGTCCCCCAATTTACCGCTTAGGACTGATGACATTGACAAGTTGTTGTCAACTGGCAGTAAAGTCATGATAATGGGTGACTTGAATTCCAAACACCGTGCTTGGTCACCAGGAACTCCTAATGCACGCGGTAATACTCTGTACAACCACATGCTCCAATCTGATTATGTCATCCATGCCCCTGATAACTGCACTCTTGTGCATTATGTTGCAAGCCACGAACCCTCAATTCCTGACTTGCTCTTATCAAAAAATGTTCACGTGCTGGATTTCATCAAAACCGTCCCGGCCTTATCTTCCAATCACTTTCCTGTATTAGCTAAATTTAATATGCACTTGCGTCGAAAACCTATTATAAAACTAGACTATTCTAGGGCAGATTGGCCAAAGTTCCGCTCTCTCCTCAACTCTTGTATCTCGTTATCATCTCAAACATTCACAACAACTGATGCAATCAGTAGGCAACTAGATCTCTTACAGCAAAACCTTTTAAAATGCAGAGATATGTGTGTACCCACCTCATCATTGACACCGTGGAACTTATCAACCTTGCCCAGACGTATCAGGCGTCTTATCAAAACTAAAAATCGCTTGCGTAGATATGTTCTTCTAGAAACAGATAAATCTATTCGTGAATCAATGTTTTCTAAAATCAACACGCTTAAAAAAGATATTAAACAAGCTATTAAAGTTCACAATGATAAAGCTTGGAACCTAAAACTAAACAGGGTTGATAATCCTAGCTCAGACATCTGGCGTTTAGTAAAAGGATTTCGCTCACCCGCATCAGACACAATTCCTGCTCTTAAGCTTGAAAACGGTTCTCTAAGCACGTCTCCGAGAGAACAATGCGATGTACTAGCTAAAAGCTTCCTAGGTAACATGAAGCTCACGAATGATTGGCCTAGTGAAGAAAGCTTAAAAGTTGAACGATCCATTTCATCACTTGAAATTCTCTCGCCTATAGATAAACCCTTGTTAGTTAGACCTGCTGAAATCAAACACTGTATAAAATCTTTAAAATGTCGAAAAGCTCCTGGTCTTGACTTAATTTCAAACAACTTAATAAAAAATGCTCCCCATAAATTTATCATCTTATTAACAAAAATATTTAATGCGTGCTTGATGCTTCAGTTTTTTCCACCACTATGGAAAATAGCAAAAGTCATAGCCATTCATAAAACAGGCAAGGATCCATCTGACCCTGTCTCGTACCGTCCCATTAGTCTGTTGCCATGCCTGGGAAAAATATTTGAAAAGATTATCTATAATCGTTTACGGTTAGCCTCATTCAATCGTCTAATAGACGAATAGTTTGGATTCCGACAAGGGCATTCCACTGTTCAACAGCTCGCAAGGGTAGCGGAGGCGGTGTCAACCGGTCTTAATTTAAAACAGTCAACAGGCATGTTTTTACTTGACATAGAGAAAGCGTTTGACAGCGTCTGGCACCATGCGTTGCTTCATAAATTAATATTACTTGAAATACCGTTATCATTAATCAAAATTATTAAATCTTACTTATCTGGCCGTAAATTCCTAGTTCAGGTCAAAAACAGCTTATCATCTCCTACGCCTGTCCCAGCAGGTGTACCACAAGGGTCTATCCTTGGCCCGTACCTATTTTTGCTGTTTATTAATGACATCCCTATTCAAACCAGGACCAGTCTAGCATGCTTTGCAGATGATACTGCGAGTTACACAAGCTCTGCGGATATGGACTTAATTATCAGCCGTCTCCAACTATCAATTGATCTTCTCCTCAACTATTACAATAGATGGAAACTAAAAATTAACGCCTCCAAGACTGAAGCCATTTTATTTACTAGGAAACGTTCTTTACCTACACGTAAATTAAAGGTTGACAACATTGTCATTCCCTGGAGCCGATCTGTCAAGTATCTTGGCACAATACTTGATAGTAAACTTAATTGGAGTGTAAATACGTCTAGACTTATCCTTACAGGCCATAAAACATTAAATGCACTATCCCCGATATTAAATCGTAGAGCTAAACTAAGTCCTCACACTAAGCTACGAGTATACTGCACCCTAGTTCGGCCCTGTCTCACCTATGCGTGTCCGGTGTGGAGCAGTACGTGTCGCACAAACATAAACAAGCTACAAACCGTCCAAAACAAAGCTTTAAAACTAGCATATAATACTCCTTATCGCACTAACCTTAAAAAGTTGCATATAAAAATTCACCTCCCATTTATCGATAACTATATCTACAAACTGGCAAAAAAATTCTATCTACACACTAACTCCCAAAACAAAAATAAACTCATAAAAAATCTCTGCAAAACTCGTAAGAAAGACTTGTCATTTATCGACACTTATAAAACTTACAAGTTACCACATCACTTAGTCCTTGAGTGCAATGAATGAAAGGTCGAGTCAAAGTCACTTTGACCGCTTCACTCGCGCGTCGGAGGCCGCGGCGCGCAGACGCGCGCGCCGCGCTCGCCCGTGTTACCCCCTGGCCACAGCCACTATTGCGGCGCGGCGAGAGGCGCGGCTAGCGGTGAGCGGCGAAAACAAACGCTAGACAACGTACGAAGTATGGCACAGCTAGCGGCGGCGCGATCTGCGGCGCGGCTAGCGGCGCGGGTTGAGGAGCGCGGTGCGCGGCGGCGGCGGGCGGCGCGGTGTGCGAACGAAACAAATGTACTAGAGAGTATCGAGGCGGCCACAGCTCAAAGCGGCGCGCGCGGCGGCATCAAGTGGACGGACTAGCCAACGCGCGACCAAAACAAATACTTTTGTTTTTAACGCGCGTTGACCGTTTATAATAATGGATACAGAACGATTAATAAGCGAAGTTCTTCAATTTTCTTAAAATTAACTTTAGCTTTTAAGTCTTCATGTATGTGGCTGAGTATATAATCAAAAGTTTCTACGCTTGTCCTCGTATATTCAAAAAAAATATCGGGATAGTTCCTGTATTCGTAATAAAGAGTGTGAAATTCGCCAAGTTCTCTTCTTTTTTGGTTAACTGGGTGCGCTCCTATTCTAGACTGAATAATATCTTGTGCTAAAAACGCACTTGATTCTAGGCAATACCGTGCCACTTTTGAAAGGGACATTTTATTTAATGTTGCTGTTCTAAATACGTTGACTGCTAACGCCGCCGCGGTCGCAACTGGTCGAGCTGTGGCATACCACAGCAATCCGCGCCGCCCGCCGCGCCTCACACCGCACCTCGCCCCGCACCGCTAGAAGCTGTGGCCAGGCCCTTACCAACCGGTATCGGGCGGCGAGGCGCGCGCGCCGCGTGCCCCTCCTCCGGCGTGTGGGTGTGTGCGTCAGTACCTACACGATGCGATGGTTCGCGCTGCTTGCTGCGGAATGTCTAGCTAGTGCGGCGCGGCTCACCTACCTTCCTTGTTCCATATTGCCATTGTCTCGCATGGCACTGTTTATTTAAAAGTGTTATAAAAAATGTATTAGCTACCACTAAAGCGTACATAAACTAGAATTCAAATAATTTTAAATTAAAAACAATTTATTGTCTGAGAATTAGGTACTAAACATGAATGTAATATAATGTAATAAGTTTCAAATGAGCAAACGAGCTTGCGAAACATAATCAACAATTATGATGTAATATGTTAGGTTAGATATAAGTACACTAACATTGTTCCTCCAAATATGTATAAGTTATAAATAAAGAATTTTTGAAACTGAAACTGAAATTCTTAGAATTTTTAACTGTATCTACTATTCTGAAAATCACAGCCGTCCTTGAATAGTTATTAAACCCGCTTCACATCACCCGAAAATTTTATGTCGCTTCATATTAAAACGTACCAATTGCAAACCTTTTACGACTTGACGGAAATTTAAAACGTTTGGGGAACGGCACCGGCATTTTAAATGCTTTATGTTCCGGTTTTATTAGCCATGTCGCCACCTAGTCTTTATGGTCGCGCCATTATAATATGTACCTAAATTTATTTTGTAAATCGGGGTATAAAATAAGGGGTTATTAAAAGTTATTTATTCAAGTACGCATGTTTTAATTGGAAAGAAGGGGCAGTGTGGAGTAATACATAAGAGATGTTGTCACTAGTGTATGCATTTTTTTATTATAAGGGCTGACAAGATGAACCAGTTGCTAAATAAAGAGATGGTAAGTTATGCTAAACAAGCTAGTTCATTCCAACTACAAGTGATACCTGGAGTTTTAGAATTCAAATCTAGGCGTATCAGCTAATTAGTCATCCTAATATGAAAATAACCAATATTTTTTTCCGGAGACCACACTCAGTAGCAGGCGTCAGAGGCGGCATTGTTACAACTACCGTAAAAAATCTCACCACTATAACAGTAACTTGCAAAAGATATAGGTAGCTAAAGAACTTTATTCGTTACAAAATCTCAAAGTAAGTAAAACAGGTAAAAAGCTTCGAAACCTTTCCAATGAAAGCTCGATAACCTACGCATTACTAATTCAAAAATGTATTTCCAAACAAGCTTTTTACCTTCGCATTAAATTATCACCTTGACGCTCGCAACTCGAAATCCTGCTTTGTAAAACGTACCTACCATTAGCCTACGAAGCTTTACTCGGGATGATCCAAGTTTCGGGAGCAATTAGAACCACTGAATCATTTAGTAGCCGAGGCTTAGTTAAAGCTCTCAGAGTTACCTTTCGACTTGTCTACATAAATAATATGCCTTTGAATTTTGTAGAGTGCTTTAGTATCTACCTGTGTTTGGGTGCGTTTTATTTTTCTATTTCTCGTTTCGGTTTGTACCTTCGTAAACTTATACTTTTGTGTTGTTAAAGTGCGAAAAGGCTGCTTATTTCTTTTCTGTTCTCTCGAGATTACTCCAACTAATGGAATTATATATTAGACCTAAATAAAGAAAATATCTTTTTTATTATAAACAAAGTGACTACAAGATACTACGAGTAGGATAGTCTTTAATTATTGTTTTAAAGTTTTAGAAACATCGTTTTCTGTAATCAGGTATATCTAAAAAGAAAAACACAAACACAAGATAGCTTAATTCAAATATAGTCAATTTTCATACAAATTTAGAAGCATATTTCGAAAACAATTTTTATTTTTCTAGCGACTTTAAAGAAGTGGGATAGAAAACTCACTCGTCATAACCAACTGGCGCATTAGATACTAAGTTGGAGTTAGTTCCCGACCAACATCGAGTATAGAACTCCAGTAAACGATATGAGGAGCAATCTATTCCTGACACTGACCAAGCTGCTTATTGATAGATTATTATTTTTTATTTTTAGTATTGATTTAATTTCAATTAATATTTGCTTTTTTATTTATTTACTCAAACACATTTCGTAGAAGTGGCAGATGAAAGTATACCTCAATAACCGCTAATGAGAAATATGGGGTAACCACTATATGTAGATGCATTAGCATAAGACCAAAAATATAGGTATAATAATTTGTGAGTACAGCTATACTATACGTATTAAAGCCACACAGGTAAGTTCTGGAAAAGACAATGATGATTATCTAGATTTAGACGTGTGATCGCAGATGGCTGGCAAAATCAACCTTTGTCTTTAACGCTTAGTCCTGAACGGGAGTGGGTGTAACTGCAAGGTTTCGGAAGATTTTTACTAGATAGACAGTTTATGGCTAGCTCAGGTAATCGTGTATTTTCAAAACACTAGAAATGTAATCACAGTGACACTACGAATTAAAAAATTGTAAAGCCCACGCTCTTCCTGTGAAAAACAGCAAGGTATAAATATATAACTTATTTTAGTGTTCAGAAAATATTTGCAAATCCATGTCCTCTCACTTGCATTACGAAATAAGTATGACAAGAGAAATATAACATTATTTTTTTTTTAATTGATGCGAGATATACTATTGGTATAAAGCTAGATTGATATAAAGCTAGATATATACTATTGATATAGCTTATTAAGGACATACTATCAAGCGTCAAGAAGTAACGTATAATTTACTCCCGCACGTACTCTATCGTTTTCGCAATAAAATACTAAGTATTAAGTGATATTATAATGCATTCTGTACGTGCAGTTAATAATGATAATGTATTATCAGTAGATTCTACAAAAAGAGTTTTTGTGTCGCCGCAGACCGCGGCTGTTCGCTAAACGCTCGAGTCGATTGCTAGAAGCCGGCCTTCCGCCCGCGACGCCGGCCCTGGGGTTACCCAGATTGTTTTACCATTTACAATAATTTTATTTTAAAGTGCATAGTTCTAATGGGGCTCATTTGTCATACTATCAACTTATACTACCAATCGACAAGATTGGCGTAAAAGAGAATTGAGTATTGTCTACGAAACTTCGCAGCTAAAATTAATTGACATAAGATCTGCTGATATTGTTTATGCGGTTGTAGAAATGAAAATTTAATGAAATGAAATTTATTTAAACACATGCCTTATGTACCTTTAGTCTGATTTGACTTACGTATTAACAAAGACGGTATGGTCTCGTCAGGTCAGCTAGTATGTTATATCAATGTCATGGCATTGTTTATATAATATTTTGTACTGACGAGACCATGCCGTCTTCTGTTACTACGTAAGTCCAATCGGACTAAGTTACTATTGGACTAAGGACTAAGTGAATAACGTTAACGCAATCCTAGCCAGATTGTAGTTCAAACTCGTTCAGAAACGTTAAAGCTAAGCTGTAATTATATTCTACAACTTCAACATTTGGTAATATTAACCCAAGTGAGTGTACAACAATATTATATAAGAACATCACTTGAGTTTGTAAAGGTAAAAAATATACAATAAAAGCGTTTCCAGAACCCGTAGTAACCGCACAATAGTTTTCCCGCTAGAACTTTTCAATCGCCAGATAAGAGGCTTGCGGGGACGTCTCTTGATATTTATTTACAGCTTTCGCTTTGTTCACAATAAATTGCGTTTGTTCATTATTCAATTGTTCAGTGTTGCCATTTTAAATCACATAATGAGCTTACCTATTTTTGCGGTGTTTTAGAATTGCTTTCATCGGGAACCAATACAAGTTATTGTTTGACTTAAAGTCTGCAAACTTTTTGGTTTCGTTTGTTTTGTGGCTGGGTTTGTTTATTCGTTCTGTTTGTGTGAGTTCATAATTTATCGTGGAAACTCGAATGTACGAATCGATTTTCATACATTTATAGGTTGAAGTAGGTATATTTAAATTCAAAAATATAGACAGATAGATACTGAGAACCATTGAGAGTTGTGTAATAAAGGAGTATTTAACTTCTTCTTGTACATAACGTTTTGTTTGAGGGGCGTTCTAAATGCTTTTAAATAATAATAATAATAATAATAATAGAATCTTTATTTTCAGACACAAAGTCCATAGAGTACAATTTTCATACATGGTGTTCAAACTAAAAAAAACAATGACTATTAAAAATAACAGAGCATACATATCTATCGTCAACACAACAGCTAAAATAAATTAATGTTAGTGAAAAAAAAACCTTAAGGTATTAAAACAAGATAGCCTAAAATTAGTTTCCAAAAGATTATAGGTGGCAATTCTGGCGTACATTCTACTAAACTAAATTTAAAGTAGCTCTGTCTCATTTCATCATAAATGACCAAAAAGAGATGGTACGATCTAAACCATAGACAAAACAACTAAAACCACGTCAAATATGGTGTGGTTCAGATCGTGCAGTCTCTTTCTGTTCTAATGATGAAAAGTGACAGGGCTATTCTAAATTTAGTTTATTCGTGTGTTCGCCATAATTGCCACCATAGACAAGGATTCATTCTTGATGGTCCTTATCTTATTCTACTCTCTGGCAGCTCACCTTATCAAAGGTATTAGATAATAAAAGTGTTAAATTGCATCTCGCCACGTTTTTCACAAACCCCTCCTGGTTGCCGAGTTGTGCAGCGTCTAACACATTGCACTATTATTATATTTCCCGAAGTATGCGGTTTAGTGGTCATAGCACACCACATTCATTTTAAAAGATCTATGAATCCTATTATCCCATCCCATTATACTTCAACTCTCACAAGTCATAAGTTTCAATACAAATATTTTTTTATAATATATATTAAAATAATGTCATAGATAATCAAATTATATAAAATTAAGTCTAAAAGACTACGCCAAAGCCCCTCCCCCAAACGTACACATCAGGCTGGCAGCGATTCCTCACTGATTTTCTTTAGATATTTGCTGCCGCAAGTATTCCCCAGCCCACCGTTATTGATAATATACTTTAGACTAATATAAGGTTTGTGTGTAAGTGTGTATAGGCTCACGACGTTGAACCGATTTGTTTGAAATTTGATATTGAGATAGCTTATACTCCGGATTAACACATAAGCAATAAATATTTTTATCAGAGATTTAAACAAGGCGCAGCTAATATAATATATTTATGTAGCCTGAAACAAACTAATGCGATAAAAAAAACTTACAAACAATATGTACTTATCTAGCCTTGCTAAAGCAAAAAAAAGAAAAGGTTTAAAAATATTATTCTTATTCTAGACTTGCTGAGTACTTGAGCAACGCAAGTGACGTACATGCGAAAATATTTCTATAGTATAACTAAATCCAATAAAGAAAACATTTGACATTTCGCTTACTCTTGCTCGCACTTATTTAGGTGTGCCATCGAGAGGCTATTAAATGCTCTCTTTATGGACACGAGTTATACGTATTTCTGTTTCTTACTGAAGCTCACAAACTATAATTTGAGGCAAGTATCGACTAAAATGTTATGTATTCTCAAAGTGTGGTGTCCCAAGTCCTTTATGTTTGTGATCAGTCAACGTCTCAGCTCATTGTTATCGGTAGAATGGCGTGTGGAGAGCAGCCGACTTCAGTTTTATAGAAACGCCAACCCTGGCAAGCTGCTGCCAACTTTTTACTGGTTTGTAAAGACTGACCGATTACCCCACATTGAGGGAAAATTTAAAGAAAAGGAATTTTATATTATATTTAAAAAAATTAACACAAATTTTATTCGAAGACGTGTGTTATCTGCCAACCCGCACTTGGCCAGCGTGGTGGATTATGTCTATATCTCTCTCCTAGTGAGAGAAGGCCCCGAGTCCCAGCAGTGGGCACGTATAGTGGGCTGCTTATGAAACACAAATTTTAGTTACAGATGATCTGGAATAAATATTGATTAGTAAGTATTAAATATTGGTTTGTGACCGATATTGTTTATTTTTACAGTAATTGAGTGTGGGAATAAAATTTTTAAGGGTTCCGTATTTAAAGGTACCAACGGGACTCATATTTACTAAGACATCGTCGTCATTACTGTCTGTTACCAGGCTCATGAACCATGATAGCTAGAACATTGATGTTTTCTTAGACGACTGACTTTCACTATTAGCGCTATAAAAAAATATTAATAAAATGTAAATGTAAGAGTACTTATAAAAATGCAGGCGGCTCCCATACAAAAAAAAACGTGTTTTTTTGCCAATATTTTAATAGTTGTTAATATTTTATAAATAGGATATGGTTACAAGTTTGACCACAGTTTTCCTGATGTTAAGTTGTGCTGTGGTCTACTATATAGCACTTTTATTTAGATGGAACCTATTTACTCCTGATTTGAAACCCCTAGGATGGAACATTGCAAGAAACAATGCCCCAGGCAGAGAGTAAATAACTTTTATTTTAGTGGTTTTTAGTGAGATGCTTTTTGATACGTTTCTTATTCGCCCAAAATACAAAATTGTTCCAATTTATACAAAAAGACCACTCCGTTAGCCTATCTTTCAAGACATGACCATTACACCCATTGTTCAAAACAAAAACATCACCAAACTTGTAATGAAATTAAAATAATTTACAATAGACATAAGCACGCTGAAATCGATCCGTAGCGCCATCTGTTCAAATCAGCGTGAACTATTACGCTCAGAAGCAAGCTAGGTTCCTTCCCTTAGCCAGCGAATGATGCTCGCGATAGATGGCGGCTCAAGTTGTTGAAAGAAAATTGGCGCGAAAAGGTTTATTTGTTTTTTTTTTTTGCAATAGTTACAACAAGAAGAACAAATAATTAGTTTAGAACGAGTCAAACTCACGGGGTTCCGTACCATTATATAAAAAAATTGGCGAAAAATCACCAATAACAAAGGTGATTTTTCGCCAATTTTTTTCATCATCGCCATATGTATTTTACTTTAATCAATTTTTTTTTATTTACACATATTTAAATAATCTGTGAATATTTGGAAGGTCTACCAAATGCCGTTATAAAGATCGAGTAAAACATTGCTGCTAAATTACGTTTGTTGTATGGGGAGCCCTCCTTAAATATTCTATTATTTTTTTACGAAAGGTTTTATTCACTTGTATATGCTGTGGAACTTTTAAACGTCTATTCCCGTGATTGATATATAGCAAAAAATCGGGTTTATTGTATGGGGGGTTGTATACCCCTTTTTTTTTTTAAGTATTTGCTGTTATAGTGGCATAGGAAATACATAACTTGATAAAAATTTCAAGTTTCTAGCTGAAACGGTTTCTGAGCAGATACAGTCTGGTGACAGACATGTAGACAGACCGCGGAGGCTTGGTAATAGGGTTCCGATTTTACCTTTTAGGTACAGAACCCTAAAAATACTATTTCTTCTGAATTTAATTAAGATGATTACCTGTTTGTATATTTAGTACATACTCTAACAGTTAACTACATTTGTGTTCACCTCGGGTTCTAGGTCTAATGTCCAAATAACTTTAGTCTTATCTGAACTTTCGTTTAGCCGTGATGAAGTAACAAACAGACACACCTACAGAGATATAAATCTTATATATAAAATTTCCATGTCACAATTTTAGTAACCGTTCTCCTCCGAAACGTCCTGACCGTTTTTTACCAAATTTTATTTGCGTATTCAGTAGGTCTGAGAATCGGCTACTATCTATTTTTCATACCTCTAAGTGAGACAAAACAATGTTTGCCGGGTCAGCTAGTGTTTTTATAAAATGTATAATGAAGTATAAGAAAACACATTTCACAAATTACGATGCTTGCACACCGTGTCACAATATTCGATCTTCAAACATTCACGAACCGAAAAAGTTTTCATCTAAGCCCCTCTCACTGATTCAAAAGTACTTACAAACCCTCACTCCAGTGGCCAAATTGTTAAAGTTTCAAGCAAAAATCTTCATTCTTCCCCAAATAATATTACAGGGATACTTTACGATGCTATTACCTCAAGAACAGCCCTGATATAACAATCGCGAGTTCTATTCAATCTCTAACTTTATGCCTGTTAAAAGTTTCCTTTGGAGTTTAACAGTATTGCGAAAAACAATGAGCATTGTAACGCTAATGTTCCACAATTATTATAATTTGATAATTAATTTTGGTCTTATAATTTACGTGACACGGTAGATATCCAAATAAAGGTGACCGGACGCAGTAAAGGAAGTATTGCTTTGTTAAATAGAGTATTTAATTGGACTAAAAATACAAGTTTCTTTTACTGCAGTGGAATTTGATAAAGTTTTGAATGAGTAGTAGGATAAAGCCTTAAAATCAAATAAGGATTAAGCCTCATCCTCCTCTATTCAAAAAGCAAGTGTGGCTTCGTAGTTAAAACATCTGCTTTTCTATCGGACGGTCCCTGGTTCGAGTCCAGGCCCTACACCAGTGACTTGTTTTTCAAGTTGAGTGTGGATTTGCACTCGCTTTACAGTGAAGGAAATCATCGTGAGGAAACCGACATGTTTGAGGACCACAATATCCGAAGACGTGTGTCATCCGCCAATCCGCACATGGCCGTCCGTGGTGGATTATGGCCTATATATGCTTATGCTCCTCTAGTCGATGACCCCGACCTGCCACCTTCTTGACAATGTGATGTTAATTATGTCGATCAGCTTCATAAATGGCTACACTTGCTTTCGAGCCAATGTGTTCAACATGATCGAACCATCTTGTTGGGCTTCGACCTCTGGATCATGTTTCCGCCATTTTACCGGAGGATAAAGCAAAATAGGTACAAAGATAACCAAGTTCTTTTTAGCCGCAAATGTATGGCTCATTTGAGCTCTATGAGCACTTTTATTTGACACATAATTACAAATTGTAAAAAACAACAATTTGTCTAGGACTTACCTACCTATACCATTACCCGACTGCCAACCGAGAGTTGTGTATGTCTGTTGTTGCAAATACCTATTGGTATATACGACATCTGTGTATAATTATTTTATAAGTGATATTTTTTATTAACTTTTTTACCCTTGATAGATTTGCGTTTGACAACGGCTTGCTTGATGTGAAGTTACGCTGTAAGTCTACAATGTGGCACGCTTACCTAGAAGATACCTATTTACTCTACTTTTGAAGATGTTATAGGTATGTTTACGAAAGTATTTGTAATTCTGAATTACAGTTTACACAACTCTGTAAGATTTTTTTTTATTTTCCTTCATTCATACCAAAGTGCGTAAAACTAAGTCTTTTCAATCCCGATAAAATAACACGAAGTGTTTCGGGTCCACATTGGAAGTTACACAATAAAAGCGGTCCCACCCAACCCAAGCATGCGTCAGGCGGGATGACAAACGACATCCAGTGTCGTCCGGAGAATGTCACAAATGCTGCTTACATCTGTTGACCCGTGCTTGTCTAGACAATGTTTACCTAGCGATGTGAAACTCAAACTTATGGACCCCGTTTGGTCATTTCTGAAGAATGTTTTGCCTTTAGAAAAACCTTTGGAAAGTATTTGACGACCTCGTTGGCGTAATGGTTACAATGTTGGACTGCCAGAGGGACCCTGGTTCAATTTCTGGCTCGGCCAACATCTTTGTGCTGAACTTAATTTGTTAGCAGTCGTTCTGGGTGTTAAATATGTATCGATATAAAGTATTTACGTGTGTATAAGTACTAGGTATATCAGTTGTGTTAGTAACCATAATATAGACTATAAATGGTTTAGTATGGAGCTAATCAGCCGTATATGAAATGTGTCCTAGTATTAATATTATATTTTGAATCAGAGCGAGGTAGGAGACAAGAATTGCTACATATGATATTTTATATGTACTCGTATTTGCTTTGGTATCAAATAAACGTGAAATGCTAAAATTTTTTGTGAAGTTTGACTTACGTATGAAAAATGTTGAGTCATCTTAAAGATTAATCTCCCCAGTAAAAAAGGCGTCGTTCATTAATCTATACACATAATGTATATTATCATTATAAATATATATTCTGGATACAGCGAATGCCTATTCCAGTCTAGCTTGTTGGAGGTCGCAAGAGTGCATAAGCATAAGCAGCCCACTATACCTTCCCACTGCGGGGACTCGGGGCCTTCTCTCACGCGGAGAGACATAGGCCATAATAGATAATGGTCTATATCTCTCTAATGTATTGTGGTCTATATCTCGCTCCGAGTGGTAGACCACGCTGGCCAAGTACGGGTTGGCGGATGACACGACGGATATTGTGGTCCTCAAACGTGCCGGTTTTCTCACGATGTTTTCCTTCACCGTAAAGAGAGTTCCAATTCACACAAAACTTGAAAAACAGGTCATTCGTGTAGGGCTGGCATCGAACCAGGGGCCGTCTGATTGAAAAGCAGACGTTTAAACTACCGGGCCACTCTCGCTAGAGTACGTTAACGCTTAGGTATATTTTCTAACCTGAATGTAATGTTTACATTACTAATTGCAACGTCGGAGTGTCTAGAAATGATTAACAAAGCTTGTTATGATGTTCTTAATGGAGTTTTTAATGTGTTGATGTATTCTGACTGTTCTCTATATAGATAGCAAAAACAAAACGTACGAACGATAGAAGTGTTGTGAAATCATAAATCTTGGTTTTTCGTTGAACCAAATAGTAAACTACTGATTCCTGAATGGTTTCGAAACAAATAGTATTTGTATACAATATTTTTGCTAATCAGATAAAGGTAACTACTGTGTACATGATTGGCGACCTAGTTGGCCTAATGGTTACTATGTGCTGGACTGCCAACCATAGGGCCCAGGATTCGATTCCCGGCGCGGTTAACATCTTGTGGTGAACTAAATTTGTTGGCTGTCGCACTGGGTGTTATATGTAACGATATAAATTATATATTTATGTATGTCTTTGTAGTATATCAGTTGTTATAGCAACTATAGTACAAACTAGAAATGGTTTAGGTAGTATAGGGCTAACCAGTTTCGTCGTAATATAAACAAACAAATACATTCTGAATCTATTTGTAATTTGTTATTTTATAGATAGAGATAGATAGATAAGTGTAGCGGTAGGGACAAAGCAGACTGTCATTTGTCATGACTCGCGGAAGTGTAACTTATTTCTTTAACCTTCATCTCGCAGCACTGACAGATTAATCTGAGGATCTTGTGGTCGGAACTGTCTGATATACGAAATAACAACAAACAATTTGTGTAGCTTATATCTAATGAAGAAAGAATACTTATAACTACATAGTATAAAACAAAGTCGCTTTCCTTGTCCCTATGGCCTTTTGTATATGCTGATATCTTTAAAACTACGCAACGGATTTTGATGTAGTTTTTTTAGTAGTATTAAACTTAGAACACTCGCACTCAAGCAGCTGCACTGATTTTGATGTAATTAAGAATGAAGATAGATTAGACCCCTGATAAATACAAAGGCTATTTTTATCCTGGATTAACGCGCGTAATAGCGAGGGGCGCAGCTAGCTCTTTTAAAATCGTCGATAGGACACGATGTGTACCTTTTTTACGAGGAGGAAGAAAGAAAGATATGAGAATCTACGTATCAAAATCTACTTTGTGTATTACTTTTTGTACTTGCTAAATAATGGAAAGATCTATCTCACCACCTAGCCAACACGTAATAATTTCAATATTCCATAATTAAGATACAGAGGCTAACTATTAAATCTGAAAAGCAAGTATGCGTTAGGTTTTTTACGTTCAAGCGTCTAAACCGATTGGGACGATATTCGGCGATAGATTAGACCCGAGATCAACATATATGCACAGGTTGTCCCTTTTCAAAGTTAAGTTACCTAATATTGTCAACGTGTATGAATAAAAAACAGATGAAGTCAGTGCGGAGCATATCCCATACACCAACGTGTCAGTTCGGCAGCCGGCTCATAACGCCACATCAAAAGTGTTTGCGTTTACACATCTCGTAAAAAGAACATTAGCCTGTCCCAAATTACTCGCCATTCGATCACAGGAAAATTCCACGAACACCCATTTTTATGTATACAAAGTACCAGTTTTATGTGCAGGCAAGCCATGAGGCGTGCCGTACGGTAGTCAACTGGCGATGGAATTTTCGGAAATGTGTCAATGAAAAACGAATGTTGATGTGATTACAAAAGAACTATTTTAGATGACACGTGAAGCTTATTATATTCAGTTGAAGACTGAGTTTTATAAGTCATCTTCTATATTTTTTTATCAATCTTGTTTAGATAGGCGGAAATGCCTACCCAATATTACTAAACTTGCCTACCTAATTAATATACTTTTAAGCGATGACAGCTCGGTGCATCCGTTTTATGTTTTGCATGTCGTGTATTCGATCTCCGCCACTGGACTCGAGTTTCGGTAAAGAAAACATCGTGAGTAAACCATAGTATGGTAGGAAGGTATTTTCTAGTGCGCACCTGTAGGCTAGCAATCAAGCATTTAAAAACGTGTTTTTAAACCCTTCTTTAGTGTCAGTTATTTCACCGTAGACTGCAGCGCAGCTTAACATCAGGGTAGCTGTAGTCAAACGCAAACCTATCAAGGATAAGAAAATAAGAAGAAAGAGACTAGGTATTCTCCATCTTAGACCGGTGTCTCACTAACTTGTGTGGTTACGCGCTCTACAGGTCAAATACCTAGCTGTCTAAACATTAATATTTTTGCTTTTACCCTATGGTAAAAACAAAATTATTAATGCGAACATTAATATTTTAGCATAAACATTAAATCGAGCTCTTAATCTCACTAACTACTTATCAATCTTTATTGTGACTGTCAACATAAACACTATACCACAAAGTTATAATAATAAACATTTAAAAAATAATAAGCAATCTTTTATTTCCGCCAAGTTAGAGGATACTGGCGTTATCTGCTCGCCAAAGTCAAGTAGCTCTTCCGGGTGAGGGTCACTCGGGTGTAAAATTTCAACTTGCGGACTTACGCGACGAATTTTAGCAATTTTCTTGGAGCTTCACAATATCACTGCTTCTCCTAAACAGGCATATTGGTATGCCACGTCTAAAAAATCTAGTATTATACAATTAATATCAACTAGTAAATAGCGATGCAGAAAATTTCCTCCATTTTGTGGTAACCAACCCTCCAATCAAAATTCTTTACCTATCAAAATATTTATGGAATATTTATGCCTGAAGTTTCGTCGAGATTAGTTCAAAATTACAGCCTCTACGTCTACGTGAAAACTAACACACCTACTTCTCTTGCTTTGGTTGCTCGGTCTACAATATATTTCAAACAAATCTCTCCAACTAATTCAATGAATCAGTTAACATGTACAATGCTTGTTACTCGGTTTCGATTAATGCCGAATTAAATTTACGTTTGCTATCGCTACTTATTTATCTGCTTTTTTACACTTAATGGAATAATTAATTAATTTCCGCCTGAAACGCGACTTTTCGCAATGAAGCATATTATACATAATAATACAAACCTTACTATTTATTATTCTTCTGAAATAGAAACTTGTTTCTCGTTGAGTTTGCCAAGATTCTATTGCTTCAGGATGTTGTGAAGACTAAGATTTACGATAAGCCGATCCCACTTCAGCACAAATGTTCGCACATGGTGCAAACATAATGACAGAGAAACACAATACATGTATATAGGTACATAAACCAGAGTATACTTTCAAACGGTACTTAAGTTTATTAACTTGACCGGGATTCGTGGAGGGCGTTGGAGTTGATAGACCTGTACCTAGGAAAGTATTAAACTACTTTTTAATAGGCTGTTTAAGGGCTATTGTTGAGCAAAGGCCTCCCTAAACATTTTTTCGTTTGTAGATGCTATTATGAACCAATCCTTCTGGTGTTTGTCAAGCTTGTTCCACCATCGTTTTCTTGGTCTGCAAAGTGCTTGCACGAGCCGGCATTCACTGAGTGCCGATATTTTTCCACAGATTATCCGGCATCCGGCAGACATGATCAAGCCAATGCCACTTAAAATTGGCAGCCTTTTGGGTCACGTCGGCTATTTGGTGTCGCTTATTTTGCAGTTTAGTGTTCCGAATGCGTTAGGACAGTACAGTATAGTATAGGTTAAGAGAAAAAAATCCTCCGTCTCACTATCAGTTTGCCTATAGATATGAGGGTGTATGTAAATAATGCAAATACCAGGTTCCTTACTAACTATCATTAGAACAAAGTGCATTACATTATTTATCCTTTTATAAAAACTCTGAATTTCAGCAAAGTCAGGATAATGGCGGCTATTAGTTAAAATTAAAGTAATTATACATAATATGTAGTAGTGATTTAATAAAATAAAACTTCGCAGTCCATACATAAGTAGGTATGTTCATATATTGGTACAATCTAGTATTTTAAGCTCTTACACTAAAGTTCGAGTACTGTCACCATTGATATTACCATGAAAGGGAGATGCGACTCGGGAAGGCTGGATTAACTACCAATTACACATCTCAAGCGGGCTTTGTAAAGCGTCTGTTGACTTGTGCGCTTCAAACGTGGCAGTAATTTTGTGATTTCCATCTCTTTGTCTGTTTAACTAAAACGTATCTTTTTACATTTAATGTGTTTTTAAGAATTCCTTTCCGGAATCTCTGTTCCTACTGAACTATTAACCCACGGTTTTCAAGGCGAGAGTGAAACGGTCTATTCAAGGCAAGCGCGCTCCATTCTAGACCGCAACATCAGTTAGCATCAGGCAAGTACGGTCAACGTAACGCAAGTCTATCACAAAAAAAGAAAAAGTACGTTAATTTTGTAACATTTGTGTGTGTGTGTGTCTTTCCTCATGTGTTGGCTGAGAACTGGAAAGCAAGGTGTAGATCGTCCAGCAGCGAGATGGGTCGACATTATCAGTGTCACAGGCCTCTGAATGCACATGCAGAAGAGACTAAAGGTAATATATTTGTGTTAAAGATGCTGTTTTTGTTATCTCACTGGCCATATACTGTGCCTAGATAGTAAGCAAAGGCGCAGGTTGAAAACCAGCGCTGTAGTACCTACGAGATACTCTCAGCATTATGTTGAACTTGCGCCTTTTGTGCACAAAGATGATTTGATACTTTATACTATATTTGTATGTTTGTAATTATTTTGTGCATAATAAAACATTTTTCTTTCTTTCTTTATATTTTAACTTTTTTGCTTTAAAAACTAAACAATACAAAAACTGAACATAGCTAATTAGAGATACAAAGAAGACTTACAACATGCAGCAGCATTCTAATTGCCAGCTAATCCGAGCTCCGGCAGTAAACCTCGCGACCGCGGACCGAGCTCTGTGCTGTACTTATTTGTAGTAAGTACTTGCTAAAGGATGTATGAAAAAGCTGTGTTTTAGCGTAACAGACGTAATAAGGGCGAAACAAAAAAGTCCAAAAACCTTATTATGTATCCGTCAGCTACAAAAAAATATAATTTCTTTGTAAATAAACTATGTATTTGTAATTAATAATATCATGTTTCGATATATAGCTAGCCAGTCGAGCAGGCTAGCAACAATTCTCAAGTTGAAAAATTTGTAGCCTTTTGTGGTTACTCGCCCTGCTGGTCAAATGCCAATAAAAAAAACAAACATGATATTCTTAATTAGACTTGTCTCCAACACTCATATAGGTAACTAATTACAGAACAATTAACAATTTTTTTATGAGTATGCATGCATTTCAAAGATCCTACCTTAGTCCGGGATATCTTTTCTCGTAATGTAGATGTCTGCATACAATTTTATAGCCATAGAGTGAGTCTTCTTTACTATGGTATACTGCATCAAAACAAGTAGAACGTTTGCTCTGTGCAATCTTCTGCACATCCATACATTAGTCTACAAAACGGTCTACAAAACCGCCTCGAGCTAAGTGTCGGTTCTATCTTGAAGACCTGTTGCTGGAACCCACACACGCAGAAGCCAAGTCCTATAATTGCAAATGACGATCGTTGCAGTCCACGTATTTCCGTATTATTGCCGAAGGGATACAGACCGTCTAGTTATTCAGTACTGCAGCAAACATCTTCGTTGGCTTTAATCCAGGGGCTGGGAGGAAGAACTGTAGATTTTGGAAGTGACACATTTTTGGATTTGGTTTGCTGGTTACATAAACATACTTGGAATTACAAATCATTCTTAGGAGTTAAAGTAATTGTCTTTACCGTAATCTGTCATTTTTAAATCTCTCATCATCATTAATATCATCATTGAACAGAATTGCGCAGATAAATACCACAGCAAGTAAAATGTTTAAGGTTTAGCAATAGCAATTTTACCTGGAAACATTTTTAATGACTTTGAAGTTTATTTACATATTTGTTTGTGCTTCATGGTGAAATAAGGTACAGAGACCAGCTAACATTCATATGTTTATATAGTTTTATTCCACACTGGGCATATTATTCCAGGTAATGCGTCTTGCTGTTCAATGGCTAGCTGCATTGTCAAAGAAATAATATGGCAATAACCCTAATTGTATGTATCTCTCCTTTCTTATCATTTCCAGATCTTCATCTAATACGTTTTATTTTATATTTTTTTATTTTAGTAATGTATTGTGACGACGTATGTGTATTGTACGATGGTTCGGGTGAAATCTTAAATACACTTCTCGTTTTATGATTGGATTCAAATTTAGTGCAATACACGATTACAATAATAATATTAACGATACCAAAAAGTTTTTCTGATGGTGACAAATGAAGTCACAAAAACTTAACAATATTTAGTCAGTCATAGTAAAATATGATATTTTATATTTTTTATCTAACGGTCATTTGTTATGTGTCTGTGTGTGCTACATAATATCCACGGTCTGCAGATTAAGTCGTAAGTTAGTCATAGAAACCTTTAAACTAAATTTGATAACCCCATCCGAGTTTGGGCTCATCCATAAAAGCCTATAGAAGCAAACCGGTAGAAACTTGTTATATCTTATCTTATTTATATCTTTAAATGAGCAATTCTTGTATATATATAATTGGAATCTCGGAATCGGCTCCAACGATTTTCATGAAATTTAGTATATAGGGGGTTTCGGGGGCGATAAATCGATCTTGCTAAGAATCATTCTTAGAAAATATCATATTAAAAAAAAATACCGAGCCAAGGTCGGTCAACCAGATACTGTATATTTAATGTTATGCAAAAATAATAAGTATTTTTCTTATCAGTTCTAGTATTTAAGGGTCTACGTCGTGTGGCTCTTTTGCAATTAGTTTGTGCTCAAAGCACGTCCGCCACAGACCCAGTCTATGATCCGAGCTAAACCAACGGAAAACAGATTTCCGATAGAAGCAATAAGCATACCGACTCGGAGAAGCGGTCCAAACTTCTTCGATAGGCGCAACTGTTTCCATTTCAACTAGAAATTTCTATGCTATAGAATTTATTACCAAAGAATATAGTTACGTATTAACAGACGAGCAAAGTGTTTTTGTATCAACTAACTTTAATTAAATTTGCTTTCATATAACTCCATATGTACATATGTATATATTTGGAAAGAAAAGAAAACTAATGAAGAGGTACTCTGCCTAGTACAAGAACCAAGAACCATAATAAATACAATAGACAATAGATGAGGAAAGATGGTTGGCCAGGAGAGGAAGAGGAAGACCTAGAAGATCATATTTAGACCAAATTAAGAAGAAGGCGAAAGTCATGTCGTATAGGGAGGTCAAGGATTTGGCCGAAGACAGAACTACCTGGAAAAAACTCCACAGACAAGAGCCCAGCTCTTAAATATTGAATGAATGTACATATGTATGTATGTTATTGCAAATGGGTTCGTGGAGCACAAGATCGTATGTACTGGCATAAGAGAAAGGAGGCCTATACTCTGCAGTGGGTCGAAATAGGCTGATGATGATGATGTTATTGCAGATACTCGCGTAGAGAACGTAATTTTAAACCAACCTTTAATGAAACTTGTAAAAAGATTGAAATTGAAAGTTTGTATATTATTTCCGAAATAGGATAAACAACAGAATAAATCAGTAATTTAGTCATACTTAAATGTCTTAAACTATTGAAATGAAATTGGAATACAGATAAATTGTACCCAGATTGACTTTCAAGATAAATTACATATCTTTTGAAAGCAATACCGCGGGTCGAAGCTACTTAGTAAATAAGTAGGCGATTTTTTTACAAGGAAGTGAGTACTGAACAAAATTACCACATATTTACCTTTGTGCTATGTATTCGGCTGGCGAAGTCGATCCGCTCGTGATTTCTCAGGAGATGCCCTGAAAGGCGGTCTCTGGGCCACTGTACTGACTTCAGGCTATTACTACATAGATGTGGACTATGCTTATTTTCTAAGAGCGATTTTAGCTTGATTACCAAAGTGATCACCAGACTTGAGTAGACATATAGCCTTTTGGATGAGTGACCATATAAAAAAATATAAAAATAACAAATCTTAATAGTTGTATGTTTAAACAGAAAATAAAGAGTTTTTGTGAAAGTAATTCCTTTTATAATTTAAGCGAATAAATGGAGCTTGCATAATCGTTATTCGTGTGACATTAAAAACAAGTGCTGTGTAGTATTTAATGGGGTAGAATATTTATTTAATGAAATGTGTAAGTTTATGTTTTTTTAAGTATTAATTAATTATTGTAGTATGACTTGCCTTTAGCGTATGTTATTTAGGCCTAATAAAGTTCTGTATTTCTGTAATTCTCTGCAGTGGGTCGCTGACTAATTAAATTGTAGGTCTGGCTGCTAATCTCAGTCAATTTAGTTAAGGATACCTTTGAGCGCCTAGAAAACTCTCAAATTAGCTTATACGTAGAAGAAGTAGAATTAAACATATTCTAGAAAAAATATTATTTATCAGGAATGCTTCTCCATACCTTTATAACCGAAGCCACCAATACTCAGACTTCTTTGTAAAAGCCACGTATTAGGGGACTTTCTTACAGGCAGTTAATTTTGTCGAAATTTTAGGAAATTTCATTACGTGAATGAATTGCGTTTACCTGGCCCATTCATGGGTTCCCTTTCATTTGAGAGTCACTGGTATTGCGATCTTGAGTCTGTATAGCATATTTTTTATCTAATTAACAACTTTTTAGCGTAATTTACTTTTCTTCTTAGTCTTAGTCTTTTCCCATCATGAGGAGTTGGCACAGACTGTTTTTTGCTTCCACACTATTCTATCAGCCGTTTTATCTACATTCATTATTTTTCTTTCATACCACACAATTCATCCACGTCATCTTAGGTCGACCTCTACTTTCACTATCTTGTAAAATTCATATTCATACTTTTCCTACATGCATTTCCTCTTTTCGCATTACATGCCCATACCAAGATAACCTTCCGCTCTTAACTTTTGCAATTAAGAGGCTTTATTAGGCGTAATTTACTTTTGTTGATAGCATAACTCTGGTGATAACATTTAGTCTACTGGATGCATTTGCATGGCATTCCGCAATCAAGTTGTTTAGTTATATTATTTTCATCTTGCCTTAGTAGGGATACGTTACTATCGAAGTTTAGGTCTAGTAGTTTTTGTAACTACATGAAAAAAAAAACAATATAAAACCACACTCACAAAAAAGGCTCAATAATTTGGACGTAACGCTTGTGTAAATAAAAGAAATTTTAATAAATATAACCTATGTTTAATTTACATAATTAACATTAATAAAATAAAAATATAAACTTCTACAACTTCTCGTTCTCGTAAAAAATATGTGCCAGTGGGAAGAGTACTAAATGCCAAACAAGTTGTCTCTTTGCATAGTTGTGGTTAAATTGGATTGAGTTTAATCTTAAGACAAACGTCAGTTTTTATATAATTAATCCGGTTTAACCATTTCACTGTTCATCATTTTAACAGCATTGTTTGTTCAACATAGTTGAGTTCCACACGGGTCGTGTTTAACTGACTAACGTGATTGGTTCTAATTGGACAGGCTTTGACTGTGCTATGAACCAGGTATTTTCGCTCGGATTTTCAGCTAGTTTTAATTTATAGCGGCAGTTTTATTGTATGACTAGGTGACATGGCAAACATTGTTTTGCCCTATTAAAAAGGGTAAGTGTGGAAGGGTCAAAATTGTTGGGGTGAACTTATCTTGCGGCCTTGCTTCAACCTCGCGAGTGTTTTAGAATGGACGATGATGATGATTTATTGATTTTTAATGTAAGAACCTTTTTCATAGAATAAAACCATTTTTTAATATCAACGCATATGAAGTAATTTCATTATCAATATCTAAGTGACTTAAAGAAGTAGGGGTACATTTTTATATACATAAATTTACCAGTATATACGAGTATTTCTACAAATATACTAGCTGACCCGGCAAACCGTTGTTATTGCCTTATAAATTTATTCTATTAGTAAAAAAAATTATGGGTAAACAACCATTATCACTTAGGGGTATGAAAAATAGATAGTAGCCGATTCTCAGACCTACTGAATACGCATATAAAATTTGGTACAAATCGGTCAAGCTGTTTCGGAGAAGTACAGTAACTAACATTGTGACATGGAATTTTTATATAGTATTAGATATATTCTATGCAGGATAGGACTTAGGATAGTAGGATTAATATTTTAGTAAACTTGAAAAAAGCTTAAAACAGGCAGTAAATAAAATGTACGTTTTTCTAAACCTCGAACAAAGTACTAGAATTTTTATTATTGTTGTAGGAGTGTCATCTTATCCCACAAGGAAAAAACCATTTCCAACACGAAAATCAAGTAGGTCTCAAACAAAGCAATAAAACAAGCGTTCTAAATCCTGAAAAATACCAAAAAAGCCACATTACAAATAAATCCCAGGTAAATAATGACTTTTTCTTGTCCCTGGAACCTCTAACTGGGGCGCAATTGGATTTGTCCGTGAATACTTTATAAGAGGTTCGTAATGAATGAAGGAGGATAGTAATTAACTTTTAATGAAATAATAATAAAGCGATGTTTTTTATTCAGATAAATAGAATAGTTAATTTGGTTTACGTAAGTTGCTTTTAAAATACAGTCTATTTAAGACATAACTGGTGAAGACTTTTACAAGAAGTTAGATTAATTAACCTATTTCCTCAATGAATTTACTATAACTAGCCAAAGTGATATTAAAAAAATAAGAATAGTCTTAATCAAAACAATAGCTGAAGACCAAAGCTAAACCAAGCTAGTAACACTTAAATAACTTCAATGTACTAAAGTAAAGGAAAACATCGGGAGGAAATCTTAGCATGCTGGTAGAGCATATTGTAGTGCTCATATACTTTTTTTTTCTTGACGAAGGGGAAGTCTTCTATAACTGGCTACGACCGGACGCAACCAGGTTATGTGGGATTTATACCCGCTAAAGCCCACCCGGTGATCTGCCTCTGTGCTTTACGGAGGTCTCCTGGTTCTTCCGGGAAACACCCGGAGACCTCCTTACACTGCGCTGTAGCCCTTCCCGGATTATTTCTGCCAACGACGCGACGGCGGCGGTCACGCGACGCTGTCGTTCACCCCGGAATAGTGCTCATATACCCACCACAAACAAGAAGAAACTTTTATCGTCAAGGGCTTATCAGTGTGTATCGGCAGTCTCCTTGAGAGACAGTTTTTCTAGACTTCAGATAGTCACAAACTCTTATAGTTACACGCCCTTTAGGTCAAATGCCAAGCTGTAGATAAAATACAGCGCATTTCATTTAGAGTGTTACAGAGTGTTTGTGTGTCAAACATTGTGTTTTCTCTAGTTAGGATAATATTAGCTACTTTATATGTAGAGCTCTTCAGGGAAATCACAACAAACTTTCACTACGCATGCCTAACTAAAGGTAATAAACCTCATTAAGTTTTATCAACTTGCTCGTGTCTTGTAAACGAGAGCGATATAAATAAAAGAGCCTTATGACTAATAATAATAAAGTTTAGTGTCTAAAATTATACAAGTAAGTCCTTGAATATGACACAAATTTTAGAAATTTGAGAGAATTACCGCACACAACAGTTAACGTGTAGGACGAAACTAGATTAGACTTTAAATTATTTATGTGAAATTTTATAAAACAGAAATACTCGTAAATAGTTCCTAATAATTGAGCACTATTTTGTAATAACTGAAACGTTATCATTTCATTATCGATAATTTCTTGACCAATATTAATCATATTAAGAAACTACTTTAAGAATATTTAGTATTTTTAGACACGTTCTTAAAACAAAGAGCTTAAAAAAATCTGCTTTCAAAACTGCATTAAACATAACAAAAATAACATTTATTTTTTACTCAGACATGAGTGTCATTACAAATATTAATAGTATGCAATTTTAAAAATATAGTATGCAATCGCTCTACCACACATCATTAAATCAACCAGTAAATAGACCTTCGACAAATTTTCACTTTATTGTGGGAAACCCCAATCAAATATCACAATACACACACGACGACTAAGAAAATCTAATGAGTAGCAGTACCTGTATACAAGTTTGGTTGAAAATTACGGCCTCTACACGAGAACCAGTATACAATCATAGAAACAGACTTCGCCTTCTTCGCACGCTCAGTTATTAAAGCATCAATTCCATAAATTCATTCAGTGCGTAGGCCAATATTGTACGGCCACCTCCATGTTTCGTGGAGATGCTTCTTTCATTAGCTAATAAGAGATGCCTTTCAAAGGTTTTGTATTAGTTACCAGTATCCAAGTATTTTTGTGTATGACCGCTACTAAAAATTGTGATACTAAAATGTGTTTAGCTACCAACTTCTGGTTTGAATCGTTTGGTATGACACAACACGATGGAGCTTAGATAAATTATTATCCTGCGAGTGAAATAATTGGCAAAATATAATCAATGCGTATGAACTAAGTAAGTAAGTAGCTCAAGTTTTACACATTTCGATCAATGTTATAGCATCGCAAGTAGCAATTTTATTTTAAATTTAAACTTAACTTTGTTTCTTTTTTTCTTAAAATAAACGAAAAGTCCAGTTTTATATAGAAATAGTTTTACGGCTTGTGGGTGGGTAATTATAATAAATCGCTTGTCCATTAAGGCTGTAACAGCGTAAATATTCTAGAAGCATCGCCATCCAAAGCGTAAAGTTTTAATACGTTAATCCCGTCGGCCGCCAGCGGAATCGACAAAATATCGATTGTGGTATGTTGTGATTGTAAAAATTGTGCAAAGAACTAATTAAAAGTTTTATTACGTTATTCGCAATTTTATCGGGACGCTTGTTTTTTATCCCTATTGAGAAGGTATTTTGTTATAATATTTTTTACGGTGTAGATGCTTAGTTTTCTCTTCTTCGTAATTAAAACTGTATAGCTTTGTGAAGCTCAGGTTACATTAGTTTTTCTTAAACTTAAGAAATATTTTTCTGTGACCATTTTTTTTCTTAACATATTTAAGCACGTATGGTGTAAGATTATGGTCTAAAGCACGTATGGTATAAAGTGTTTTTCAATTCAATTCAATTCATTTTATTTTCACATAGGAATGTATAACAACAGTTATAAGACACTTGTAAAAAGTCAACATCTAAATTACATTATAAAGAATATGTATAAGAATATTTACAAAAGTAAATATATAGATCACATCTATGGATCACATTATCAAAAATTGTCATATGTCAAAAAAAAAATACATTACAAATTTCCAATTCAATAAATTAAATGATGTGTCTAATGATACGCCTTAAAATAATATTAATCTGTCACAAGCAACCAGAGCTGAAACTACCTTAATATAAAACGATTTGCTACCAACGTATTGCTTAGATTATCGGTAAATCTATAAAACATTTCAAGATCAAACCATAGAAAAAGGTTATAACAGTTTATATTTACATTCTATTAAACTTCAGTTTCCAACTGTTACTCACATAAAACACATTGCATTTCCACGCGTATCCGCCTATCAAAATATAAGTTCAGCATACAAATAGTTTATTTACGCCCAACGATTTCATACCCGACCCTTCACACTATGTTATTATGAATAAGTAATACCTATTCTATAACCAACATGCATAACTATAGATATTCATGTCAAGGGTATCTTCTCTTCACCGTTATCTCAGTGCTTTTCAACCTACGGCCTGTATTGCGATTCTCACTATTGAGCTTCCTTATGAACAGAGGACACTTATTTTGTATTTCTACTTTGGTTTTTATATTAATTCTAGTCGGGAGCAGAATAGACGCCATATTCCTTTTGACATTTTTATTGCAATAGTGATGGGTAACACCGACAAGTTGAACATAGATAAAAAAGATAATTAGAGATGGGAAACTATTCGACTACAATATCCAACACTCACTGCATGTATTTCATTGTAATAATGTAAATCTAAATAATTGGCAAAGTACGAGTCAGTCTCGTGCATTAGTGGTTCCGTACCATTGTTGTATAGGAGCCCTCCTTAAATATAAATTAAACTTAAATTTTAAAATTCATTTTTAAAGTTAATACTTAATTATAATATGTTCTGTGAATGTTTAAGGGGTCTGCCAAATGTCATTATACAGATATAGTAAAAAACGCTTAAAAATAACGTTTCTTATATGGGTTATACATGTATTTAATTTATTTTTTAAAAGCTGTGAAAATTTTAAGCGTCTACCAGCTACCGTTATTGATATACATATATCCAAAGAATACAAAAAAAATCGCGTTTATTGAATTGGGACCCCCCTAGCGGCACAGGAAATACTTATCACGTCAAAATTACAGCTTTCTAGCTATCACGGTTTTTTGGACACAGCCTGGTATCATACAGACAGCGGAAGTTTAGTAATAGGGTCCCATTACCTTTTAGGTACAAAACCCTAAAAACTACATTGGCTTGTACATTGAATACTTTACTACTATCAAAACTGCATTAAACAAGGCAAAAATTTAACATTTATTGTATACTCAGACATGAGTGTATTACATATTAATAGTACGCGACTTTGTTGGAGGTCACGTTTTCTATGATTTAAACATGCGACTCTCAAGTGACACTGGTTGAGCGCCGCTGTCTTATTCAGTGATATTGCTCGTGAAATTGGGGGAGCGTTGATGTCCCATCATTCACATAATGTAGACGCTGCCAAACTATTTTACAGCCTCACGAATATTTACAACTTTAACTTTACTTACAATTTTTTTTGAGATCATTGGTGCTTTGGTGTCAAGAGTTTTAGGACTCGGCTTGACGACTGTTTGACGGCGATGATAAGAGAAAAAATCTCACAGTTTGAAATGTCGAACCACTTAATAAATATTTTTACTTATTTTGGTACTAATCAGACTTTGAATTATAAACACAAAATAGTGAATTTTTTGTTCTTTTTTAATGACACTATAAAAAAAAACAATATTCACTATTTTTTATTCTATTCTTATCTATGCATGTATGCATCATACATTTTAATGAAATGACCAAATAAATGCAGTGTATGTTGGTGGCTACTTACATGTTACTTTTTATTCGCTATTTTGTGCCATTTTTATAATTTATAATTCATAAGTGTACCAAAACAAGTATACATATTCTAAGAGTGATTTTTTAGAAGGCCTTTAAGCTTAGACCGCCTGAATTCTATTTTTTCTGTATTTTTTTCCGTTACGATTTGTGGCGAAAAATTATTATTTTATTTATTTATTATTTATTAATATAGACACTCGTAAGCCTCGCAAATTGCTTTTATATTAAATCTCTTGACATATTTTCAGCCAACTGATTGTTCGTTTTCTCGAGTAATTTAATAAATGGTTACTTAGACAATTCAAATTCAACATTATTATTTTCACAAAATATAAGTTAGTCAATAATAATTATTACTTTGTATTAGTTTATTTATAATTGTTATTTTTATGGTATGTATTCTATGTTATGGGCCATAAAGGTATAAATAAACATATAAAAATTAATAAAATAATCAATACATTTGAAAGTTTGCTTTGTCTTGCTGTATGAGCAAGAGCTTTTTCTCGTCCATTCAACTCCTTTCCATCCAAACGTTGCCTGGAAGAGATCGCTGTTAGCGATAAGGTAGCCGTTTGTGGCACGTTGTAAATAATTTTGTTTTAATACTTTTTATTTTGACGTGTAATCTGCCCAATAAAAGAGTTAATGTATCTATCAATCAAGAGGAAGCGAACGTTTGGTTTTGCAACTCCGAGGACTTGAACGTTCAAATGTTTCCTTTATTAACTCGACTCATAAATCTCTAGTCTACCATATAGGCGTGACGTAAAAATTAATTTATTTTGTAACATCATTTGTTCTTATAACGCAATCGTTCAATGCAAATTCATATACCATATGCCTAATGTACTCGTTTTCTCTTATTTATTGGTAAGTATCCAAATATTTCCCATCGTATAGACAAAACATAAAGCAGTAGCTATTATTGTTATAGAATGATAACGATAACAAGCAACTTCTTATTCGTATAAGTGGCCAAGCTGTTTCGAAAGTTCAAGCCGCCCGAACGGACTTGGCTTAACGACTATTTCTATTAAGACTAACAGCCGGGACCTACAGTTTAACTTGCCATCTGACCCGAGGTAGCGCCCAGATGAAAATACCGATTTTGTTTAAAACGACAGTTTTGTGCATGGTCACCTATCCAAAGACTGTCCGCGTCGACCGTTGCTTAGCTTCGATTATCGCGTCAAATCACCTTAACCTAGCCGAGCTACGCTACACAACAACAAGTAACGATTTCTTTCTTTATTAAATTCATAATAAAGCCATAAAATTCCACAAATTCACACTTACGTTCTGTAATATTAACCTCACGATATTTTGATGTTACAATACGGTCTATTTAAATAACACTCACCATTAACTTGTCAACGGGGAATAAATATAACAGTAATGAAACGAGACTAGAATCGAGGATGCAAGAAATTGCCAAATTCCTCCGGAGAAGAGGACTGGGTGTTTAGTTTATTTTGATGTTTGAATTAGAACAATGTGTTAGTTATTACTCCGATAAAACAATATGATGATGTAGCTATTTTAAGTTGATAGAATTGATGAAATGAGATGAAATTGGCTACAATTTAATTAGCAACCTATGGACCTATTTCATTCTACGCTTTTGAGTACGGACTACAACTTTTTTCTAACCTATACTATCCTACTCCTCATTAAAGGGTTTCCCCCAGCTCCTTCCAAAAATTCCGGTCGATAGTATTTTTATATTAATATTAAATATTATATATAAATAAATACGAAGATGAGGATATAATATGATAGATTAAGAAGTAGAATGGATGGGTGACCATGCAAAATACTGTCATTGAAAAAGTGACATTACATCTGGGCCTTACAGGTCGGAAGAAACGTTAAATTGTAGGTCACGGCTGTAGCTTTTAGTATAACAATTCGTGAAGCAAAGTCAGAGGCTCTTAGGCGAATAGTAAACTCTCGATTCCAGAGATTGGCCTCTAAGCTGAAACAAAAGTATTATTAGCAAGTAAATTCGGAACTATAATAATATAGTAAACGATCGAATAGATTAGTATGTGAGTTATCTGTTTATTGTCTTTGTGAATAAAACAAATGATAATTTTGTAATCGTTCTTAAGCTAAACAAAAAAATGTTTAATTTAAAATTACATCTGGCAGCCGCAGGGGTGACTGAGCGTTTAACGAATAATGGAATTATAAGCCCCTCTTAACCACCCTACCTTACTAAGCTACGAACTGCAATATATCATCTAGAAAAATTATACTTCTGTTGAGAGCCTTAATATATTGCATATAGAAGAAAGAAACATTTAAATTAGTTCTTTCAAATATACGCTCAAGTTGAGCTGAGTTTTTTTATTTATTTTTCATGTTTTACCAAATATAAAAATAATAATGCAAAGTAATATATAAGTATAGTTTAACATTTATAATAAAAGTGTTCTGTGTTTGTACGCAAAGGCGAGATGAAACATATTATATTATTTGCCCTGATTGTATTGGCAACTACAAAAGTCGTATCGTACATACATACTCTATATATTTTTAGTGTATAACTAAATAACTACCAAATGTAGCAAGCCTGAAAAATAATTAAAATCAAACATAGTAGAGCGAATAATATTAGAATTAGTCGCCAAGCCAAAAACCAGCCACCTTGAAATAAATTGTCGCCAAGCACTTTACAGTGTGTTCCGGCAACCTTCTTGACAGCCAGTTATTCTATACTAGGCATGCTCCACCTTTGGCCAGAGAGTCACTGACTCGTGTGGTTACGCGCCGTGCTGGTCAAATATCAAGCTATAAGGAGTAAAAAAAACAATACTGTTTTTTAAAATAAGCTACCCCGTAAAAACTGACTGAAACATTGGAATCTACACGACGATGATTATGTGGTGACAATACAGCTTCTCGAAGAAATATTATTAGGTTTGCCTGCACAAACCTGTAAATATACAATCCAAACTACATATACATATATATTTTGTGTAGATAGGTACTCGTATTAATACCACAGCCTATTGCGCGGTTGCAGTAGGTTACACAATAAAACAACTTTTCTTCTAAAATTTCCGATATTACGCAAAATAAACATCTTTTGTTATTCCTTTGTCCAATTGTATTAAAGCCAGTGTTAGTTTCCCGTAGTAACACTGTATAGATAGAGGCTGAAATTCGAGCGGCACCTCGAGCTCTCTGAATTATAGACGAGATCAATTAGATGCCACCAACGCCCAAGTTCGACATCTCGACTGTCTTAACTCAAACTTGTTGGTATAATTGTAATACCTTTCTGAGTTTCTACTTTAGTCAGACATTACGCATTTGCATTGGCAGACAGCCTTCTCATTTTGACCTTGAGTCTTAGAATACAACTAAATATATAGATAGTGGTTTGAATATTGTTAATTTTTTTATTGTACTGTTTATTATAATCTTCTTCATATATATTAATCTCGTGTCACAATGTTTTTCCTCAATGGACTCTTAAACCACTTAACCGATTATAATAAAATTCGCACACCATGTGCAGTTCGATCCAACTTGAGAGATAGGATAGTTTAAATCTCAAATTATAGTCGCAATTTTAATTTATTGCAAATTATTGTCTGTTATTATTATTTGACAGTCACAATTATCTGTTAACTCCAAATGATTCTAACAGATATCGATACCTTTCGACTGGGTTGAGTAAGTAATCAATAGATGGCGCTGTACCCCTAAGTGAGGCAAAACAACGTTTGCCGGGTCAGCTAGTATTGTAATAAGTACAAGTTGCCATACTAGGTTTAAATAGTTAGTAATATAATAAACATAGACGGTTTGGCTAAAATGCTGTAAGGTTATGTTTATATTTAAATTAATGAATAAATGAAAATGAATGAATAAAATTAATTTCAATAAGTATGAATAAAAAAGATTATAATAAGTGTTAAGTTTCCAACCTTTACATTTACATACTCGGCTCTAGAAAGCGTACAATGTCCTACAATTATTGTCATTTTGTTTTCTGTCACTCTTCTTTAATCGTCTCTTATAAGTTTGTTTGATAAACATTAATTTTATGTATACATGTACTGATGTATGAGAAGTAAGGGTTATAAGGAAGTAAACACGAAAAACCACTTACAAGTATAGTAATTCGGAACCAAATCCATAAAAAAACTGAACGAATATAAAATTGCAAATAGTTGCAATGGTAGTGTAGGATTGCGACGAAACTTTAGACAAATGTTTGAAGACTATGAAAAAACATTATACAACCATTAATGAGAGTAATTTTTAACACAGGAAAAGCTATAGACTTGTGAGACCTCTCGTTGAAAAATGAACTCAAATACAATGACATTAAAATGAACTAAAAATAGGTTAAAGTTATAAGTATCGTATCATGAAGACGATGCCAATAGTCTGGAATTAAATCACTGCCGTGGGTTGTGTGGACGTGGGATAATATCCGGAGAAGACGCGTAGGTTTATTATCAATGAGCATTGCACAGAAACTGTATAAGCTACGATCTTTAAACTACATACATCTACTCAAATTGAAATCAAATCAAATAAACGTTTATCGACACAATAATGATTACGGGGATTTATATCTTCTTCTTCGTATGAGCTAGGTGTCCAAGCTCTGGTGTCGAGAGATTTCAAGCCCCCCGACTTTTTGTACTAAAACAAACTAAGTTGGGACTTACAATTTAACGTGTCACCGGACTCACAGTAGCGTCCAGATGAAAATGCCAATTTTAAAACGACAATCTTGTGCATGGTGCACCCATTCAAACAGCGTCCGTATCGATCGCTGCTTAACTTGCTTTATAAGAAATAATAAACACGAATAAAAAATAAGGCAATCCTCAGAAAAGTCCATGAAAGAATACGGTTTTATCAATATTCCAATGATCGTATTTTATTTAACCGTAAATAAGACAATACCGACGCGTCGTATATTACCCCGACCCGTGAGAATTGCCTCGGCCAAGACAATAAATATTAATCAATACTAGGAAATAAATGTGTTAAGAAGGATTTATTTAGCACTTTAGGTATAATGTTCTTTCTTGAAATATCAAAATTAATCAGAAGATTAGTATTTTTTTTATTTAATTCGTTGCAAAACGAATACTAAACATATCCAGAGAACCAAATAAAAAGTAAACGTTTATATAATACGAGTGGTTAGTTAACATAACTGTTAATAAAGTTTTTGAATGAATCAATAGCATTTTTGTATATTAGGGAAATTTTATTTTTAACATATGACGATAAAATATTCATATCAAATAAAATGTATTGTTATTGACTATATAAAGTTGAGGATACATTACTGGACTAAAGACACAAATGAGATAATACCGTTTGCCGCTGGACTTCACTCTAAAATGACAGTGTTTTGAAAACCTAGGGTCTCTTTTCTGCGTAACACTGATTAAGGAAATACTTAAGGCTAACATAAACTATCATTTTTATTTGGTTCAGAACGAGTAAACCATTGACAAGCGATGGAAAGAGGTATTAAAAATTAAAGATAGTATTCATAAAGCTCTATCTATAATGATCTATATGTTTTTAATCTTCGTCAAGGCCAGTATTATATATTATTGGTAAATAATAAAGTTAGTAATGTGTTGTCTTGTTTAGAGGATAAGTTATATTGGTAACTGGAGAAGGTTGCTTCGATACAGGCCAACCGCCTAGTGAAGCAACTACTAGATATACTATAGGTTATAATAAGTATTTTTTGGTTAATAAATATTTTTCATTTTCATTTTCATTCAAATAAATGACGAATTTCAGCCACAGAATTGCTTCCAAGCTATTAGTCTCCGAAGCAAAAAGAATGGCGTTTACGAAATAAGTCCCAGCAAGTGGCTCTCGAGGCAGCATGAATAAAACATGGAGGCGGTCGGACGAGAGGCTATCTGTCTCCTGGTGTAAGTGCTGCTGCCTAGAGTGATTCTGCTGTACGTTGCCAGATCATTGTTGGCGAAAATTATAAATCCATACAATTTGTATATACAATACATACATTACTGTATGCTAATCCTAGTTTTTTATCTTATTCTTATTTACATTAAACACTGCGCTTCGCGTACTCCACGTTCATCTAAGATAATATCTCATAGATCGAAGTTACTTTCCTACCGATTTTTAACTATAAAATGGCAAAATCAAATCAACGTCATTTGGCTGATCATCATTATGATATGAATATAAGTTATTTTATATTTCTTAGTTTAATTTTTTTAGTCATAATTTACAATTTATATTGACCGCTAACCGAATAACAAAAATCCTACTAAAATTACAAATGCATAAGTTTGTGTGTAAGTGTGTTCGTTTATTCTTCACACTAAAACGGCTGAACCGGTTTTAATAAAAATTGCTGTGTTGATAGGTTAGACCTTGGATTAACACAAAGGCTACTTTGTATTCCGAAAACAAACGTAGTTTCCGTGGAAAGCGTAAATAACTTCAAAATTTATGTAACATCTTCAGATAGCTAGACCGATTTTGATGAAATTTGACCTTGGATTGACACATAAGCTACTGTTCATTCCGGATTAACTTCTTTTGTCCCGGATTAACGCGAGTAAAACCGTGGGGCGCAGCCAATATATGAATATAATATAGCAGTGACATAGAATTTGCTTTTCGTAAAGCTCCTCAATGTTCATACACACATTGTTTTACTACTAAATAATAATAGTTTAAAAAACTAAAAAACACGCTTTTTATAGAAAACCGTAATTTTATCAAATTAGTGTATTGTCAGCGGTCCTCAATAAATCTACAAAGTTTGAACGAAATCTGGCCGCCTAAAGAAGTTCAAAATCGCGCCCAAAGAAGTCGGTTACAAACAAACATACAAACAAAAATACAAAAAATGGAATAATTTTATCAAATTAGTGTATTGTCGTCGATCCTCAATAAATCTTCAAAGTTTGAACGAAATCTGGTCGTTTAAAGTGGGTCAAAATCGCGCCCAAAGAAGTCGGTTACAAACAAATATACAAACATACAGGTGAAGCTAATATAAAGCGTGTAAAAACACAAGATTTCCCAAGCCAAGCTAATGAATTTTAAATATATTTTTCAGTACACATTTTTACAACAAGTAATAATTTTAATACCTCTATGGCGTGCTAAGTTTCCGCCGTACATCGTTCATTTCATTAGCGAAGCAATTTCCTGAACCAGTGCGAAGCTAGTGTTTATTATAAAATTAGAAATAACACTTTTTTGCTACAAGAACACTAAATAAAAAATTGAATTAGTATACTTTAGTTAGAATTATTGGTTACTAACGTACAACCTACTAAGAAAAGTGTTTTGGTAAAAGTAAACCTTAAAAAACCTTTACTCATATGCATGCATGTCCTGTTTACAAGAATTATAATTATGTATTCTTCACTAACATGAACATTGTAAATTTAAATGAATGTCAAAATTTTGTAAATAATTAGCAGTAGCCCCGGCTTTGCACGGCCTAAGTAATCCAGGTTCTAAAGAGAAACAAAAAAATCCTTTGTTATTTGGTGATAATGTAGTTTCTCAACGGTGAAAGAATTTTTCAAATCGGTCCATTATTTTCGGAGCCTATTCGCGTCAAAGAAAGAATCAAACTTTTCCTCTTTATAATATTGGTATGTATAAAATAGTATGTCAAATATAATGATGACCAAAGTATAGTTATAATTAGTATAATAATAATTTACTTTGGTTTTTAGTACATCTTGAATAATGAAGTTTGTTCTACGACTTTTACAAAAAACATTGTCTTCTCTATACATTGTGTCACATGTCGATCAACTTTTTGCATTGAACTGATATTTCTTTTGAGTTTTTTCCCCAGTACAGACACTTGACCAGCAGGGCCCGATACCACACGAGTTAGAGACACTCAACTCTGGCCAAAAGTGGAGCATCTGTCTGCACTTCTGGACTTCTCACTTTCAAGGACAGTAGTTTTTACACGCTTTATATTAGCTTCACCTGTATGTTTGTAACCGACTTCTTTGGGCGCGATTTTGACCCACTTTAAACGGCCTGATTTCGTTGAAACTTTGAAATTGAGGACTGATGACAATACACTAATTTGATAAAATTATTACATTTTTTTGTATTTTTGTTTGTAATCGACTTCTTTGGGCGCGATTTTGACCCACTTAAAACGGCCAGATAAGCGTGTTTTTTAGTTTTTTTATACTACTATTATTTGTATAGACGTACGTACTCAAGCTAGCCTTACCCATAGCCCTGTAGGTATACAAGTAGGTTGATACGGCAGGATAAGCCGTTGTTTGTGTATACGATTCACCGAAACACCCTGATCAATGCATGATTGTGGCCCCCCAAAACCATCCTGTCATAGAAGTTGTCAACATATTTTTAACACACAGTAAGGACAAAGAGTTGATGTGCCAAATCACTAATATATAGTATCAGGTTCCTTATTTGACTTCCGGTATTAAATACTTCATTTTGACGACAAAACAGTAGTATATGTCAGTAATAATTAAATTATTGGTGAGCTAGCATTAAAAGACGATGATTTTTGGATGGAAATTTCTAAATACGTAAGTAAAGCTATAAAATCTGTGTATTATTTTGTCGGAAAAGCAAAGTTGTGTTTATTAGATATCATAGGTCTAAAAGCTACGAACCATCTAATTCCATCCCATCCCACTAATATTAAAAGGCAAAAGTTTGTATGTAAGTAAGTAAGTTCGCAAGTGTACATAGGTATATGTTTGTTACTTCTTCGCGCTCAAACAGCAGCTTCGATTTGCATGAAATTTTGGAGATAGCTTTGACTCCATTCTTTATCTAGGACTCACATGGATACCGGCTAGTAGAAAATTCATCCATTAGAGATCCCATACTGTTCAAACAATGATGTGTGTTGGCTTGTTCACGTCACAGCGTCGTTGTCTTGAAAGCAATGAATAAAACATGAATGGGCATCATCTACACATTCAGCTCACACATACGCAGAACACCCAAATAGAGTGGAAGGAAGATCCCCCACTTCCTCCAAAATGTATTCCCTCAGGGCTCAAAATAAATTGGCGGTATGAATCACAATAGGCAAGAATTGGTAGTAAAATGTTTCGGAGCTAATAGATTGTAGGGTTTGGTTTTTGAATATCCTACACATTGTTGGCTTCGTGCTCGTTCTCGAGTTTACGGAAGATTTGTTTTATTTAGATTTGTTTAATTTTATTTTTGACATTTTGGTCTTGGCCACTTAACTCATACGAAGAAGGATCATCAGATTTTTCATCACTAGTGAGATCTAGAATAAATGCACTCACATGAATTTTCTCTTTTAGAAGCTCTATCGGTAGGTGACGTCTGATATCCATTGGAAAGGGAAATGGCTAACGAGCGAAGTCATCAATTCACGCCCAGCATTGCATCGCACCACAATTGTCTAGTTTGAATAAAAAGCAGAAGTGCCCGTCACATTGCCACAGGATGACTGCCGGCTTCAGTGACAGTCCAAATGATTCTCTACGTTCACAATAAACTTACAGAGGGACGCGGGGAGAGATTAAAAATCGAGCGACTACAGACACAATGAAAATGTTTTTTCGCAGTTCCCTTTAGGCGCGCGCTTTGTTTGTGAAACGAAGTTCGCTATTTTTCCCTCTATACGCTTCATCGCGATTCTCTCTTGGGGGAAAATATGCTGTAATGAATACCCCGCTCTGATTTCAGTCCTCAGCCCCGGCGCGGCGGCGGCACGTTTGCATGCGCGCTGCATACAGTTCATTTGGTCACTAATGGTTTTCATGAATATGATATTCGTAAAAATTGGAATTTACGAGTCTCCTGATATTGCATGTTAATGTAAAGAAATAGTAATCTGACACAAACGTTGCAAGGTTGGATATACCAACCAAAAAAGGTGTCGTGAATAATTAAATAATTCTGATCTATCGTACGCCAAGAAAAATATGGTCTATTGCTGTGTCAAATACAATACAATACAACCATTTATTAATAACATCTTGTTACACCTTATCACACTTATTTAACACGTCAACTGAAATAAAAATAAAACTTATGTGTGGCGCTGTGTTACGTGAATTTTGACTTTTATATCACAGAAATAAAGATCTGTCAAAGTCTATGTGTTATCATACGACATCTAGTTTTGAACATTGGAACTAGCTCGTTTAACTAATTACTGCGTTTATATAAATTTTAATACTTTTCCAAGAGCAATTTGTATATGTTAATTGACGTAGGATTAGCTACATCAGATTCTACAGAAAAGTAGTGAGTGTAAACCTGATTGGGTTGAACCTACACACAAATGAATAAGATGAATATAATAATTATTTCAAACCAATCATGTATACTTAGTTAACATTCAGCAGGTAAAGACCCGCCTCGCACCGAAGACGTAAACTATTAAATTAAATCACAACAAAATTATAACTGTGTGACACGCGTGAGGCAATAAATTAAGTTTGCTCGTAAGCGCGGGATTATTTATTGACGTGGTCTGAACTTGAAGTAGGTTGGGTAAATAATTTATAGGTTCAACACTAGGTCTGAAATTGTTGAAGAGGTTCCACCCTCGACGTTAGGAGTTTACAACTTCCCCGCGAGTTATGGCTTATAGCGTCGTGTTAGGTAGTTGGTAGGTAATTGATGAAAACTGTGCGTTGACACCTCTGACACTTCTGACAGGCAACGCTTATGAAGGCAATTAAATGTCTCTATACCTACGTAAGTAATTTAATGGAAATCTCACCTATCAATTTATTAAAACGTCAATTGTTTTCTGCCAAATAGCAAAAAAGTATAGAATCAGTTGTCATTTTACGTAACTAATTACGAAAAAACCCACCAGAATGAGAAGATGTGCAAAAAGCAATAGCGAAATTATTTTATCTGCTACCTTTTACTACCTTACTATAACTAGTACAAATTTACAGGTTTCAACACATCAATTAAAAACAATCTAGGCAAACCTATGATGTGTACATAGTATAAAATAAATAATAGTTCAAGATAAATAATAATTGATTTTTTACATAACCAGATAAGTGAAACAATAAAAAAATATTTACCAATTAAGTAATCAACACATTAGCTATTGACATGGTTAACTTTTGAAGTAATTACTAAACTGTGAACAAAACACAGAACATGGGTTCTCTAAAGACTTTTGCATTTCGTAAAACAAAACCTAAAAGTCTATATAACTGCCGTAAGCCGTAATATTAGCGTGATCATTGAATCTGAGTTGTGTATCATTATCCTCAGGCTTTCCTGTACCAATGCGGTTTTCTGTTTAAATCTATAACGTTACCTAGTTCAATCGGCTTATTTTCAAACCAAACATCAGTACTAAACCACTAATCACCATATCTGTCAAACGGCCAAATATCACCATCCTAGTTTACATATTTGCTACAATGATAGGGTGTAATCGGATTCGACAGAATGATGAACCCAACCACCAATTACACGGGTCAGATTAAAATCTGTGGTCTCTGTAGCACATTGCCGTCTAACTTAGCGGCGAGGTTATAAACCTTTGCTATAAGACTTTGTAAAATCGTAGTAGTTTCATAAAGAAAATCAAAATATTTATTTCCATCAATGTATGTACGAGTACATAGGTGCATTATAGGTGTTATCATGAGTGTTATGTTTATTTTTATATTTGGTGAATAATTGCCGTGCAAATGAGTCCAAGACAAAATCATTCCATACAATGTCAAAGAATTAAGATAATATGTCTCTTTTCATCTTAGGTGGCCAGAAAGAGATGGCACGTTCTGAACCACAGACAAAACAACTAAAATCACGTCAAATATGGAATGTGCAGGTAGTTTTAGAGGTGATACAAGTGAGTGCGTTCTAAAGTCACCTATATTTTCTACATTTGGCATCTTTTTAGTTGTTTTTACTATGGTGCAGAACGTGCCGTCTCTTTCTGGCCACCTAAGGTGAAAAGAGACGGGGCTTCTTTAAATTTAGTTTAGTCGTGTGTGCCCACGGAAGAGAAAAAAACAGTGGAAATGCTAGGCGTGGCACGCGTGCCACTATTAAGAGTTGTTACGCTTAACTGATCCCAGTCGCGTTCTGACATCGCGTCTAGTTGCTCGTCTCGCGTCAAATTCGTATTTCCTTAGATATGCCGTATTGTTCCGTTTTGGAGTGTAAAAATGACAGTAGGAGAAAAAATCTTAAAAATGAAGGCGTTTCGTACCATCGGTAAGTACGATTTTCATTGTTTTCTGATAAAAGTCTTATTTTTCTCAATTTACTCATATTTAATAGAACGGTTAGGCAAAATCAACCTTATAAAATAAAGATAAAGTTTATTTTGGATTGATTCTATTCAGTAGAACATTCTCGAAAATAGTTCGCTACTCAAGTAGTGATGTGGTCAAGTCGAATATTGAATTTATCGATTGGTATCGATACACGGAAATAAATAATTTAATGTTTATTTAAATTAATTCTTTATTTAGTTTTACATTACAATACAAGTAAAAGGTCGCCTTCATTCGTAAACGAAATTTATTTTAATAGGTGTATAAGGTTGCATAGATGCTTTGTAGCAAAAATATAATCAGTATTTTAAATAGTAACGTAATTATTATAATTTATTAATGATTGTGACGTTACAAATAAAAAAATATACTCCCAACAAGTCTTATTTTTGCGAAGTGAACAAAATATCGCGTATTCATCGATATCGATAAAGTAATTCAATGTGCTACGTGGTGCGGCCTTGACCGAGTAGCAGGAGAAATCAACCGATCACGCAAATGTCAACCATATGCCTAACGCAATTAAGCTTATAATTGCTAACACTGAGAACACCGCCATCTATGGTCGAGTAGCGGAATTCACTCGTCAATCGAATCTAGTGTGATTATAGATCTTAAATACGTTCTGCCGCTAAAGAAAAATAAATCTTATTTGAAGAGTGGCAGGGTTTATTTCTTAATCTGTGACGTAGGCTAGTTTTGAATAAACTTAAACTACAAATCAAACGAAATGTTTCTTTGTAGTGCAATATATGATTATCGGTTTATTTGTGTGAGTTTGGCGACAGCGGTTCCCATAGTAATTTTGGTGCATTGCACTTCCTCAGTTTTTTTCTCTTCCGTGTGTGTGCCGCTGAATCGCCACCAATGGTGGCGATTTATTATAGATGAATGCTATTTAAAACAATTATTCAATAAAATCATGTTCAAATAATGTTAATAAACTACTTTGATATGACCTAACTCTTGGTAAGACTTAATTTTAATTATCGATAATCAATAATAAATAATAATTAATTAATTAACATTATTTGAACATGATTTTATTGAATAATTGTTTTAAATAGCATTCATCTATAATAAATCGCCACCATTGGTGGCTATCTTACTCGTAAAAGGATAATCGGTCCACTTTGCGCTGGGACGTGGGGCTTTCTCTCAACAATAGAGATAAAAGCCGAATTCCTGAGCTCATTGGCGGGGATTGTATCTACGACCTACGGAGCATAAGGTGCCTGCACGCCCGACTGATCTGTCGTCGCTTCAGAATACTCATTGGCGTTAAACATTCCACAATTCAAAGTTGTAGAGAGAAAAAACAAATTTCGTTAGATGTTAAATGTTCAACAAACATTTGGACACGAATTAATTTGTTTATTTTAGGAGTCCCTCGAGTTCTTTTTTACTTTTTATTGTTAGGCATTTGACCTTCAGGGCGCGTAACCACATGAGTTAGCGACACTCTGGCCTGTAGCCGAGGTGGAGCATGTCTATTCTGGAATAACTGGCACATTGGGATGGTGGATGGCGACAGATTTTTCACCTTGGGTGGTGCAATGCGAGCACTAGCAAACGGTTTACCCCATCCCCCATGGTTTTTTCACAACTGTATACGACACTTATAGCTAGTATTAACTCAAAATAATCTAAAAGCGTAAAAAAACTTATCAAATTATGAGTTGTCATGGGAGATTTTTCCGTAAAAATTGCCAATTTAGCATGATAGAGTCACATTACACTCGCGAGGCTCGGGAATATGACACTCGTACGTATAACGAGAGCAGAAACTTCAGCCTTTTTGCAATCGCTAACTCAAAGATTATTACGGATTTTAGCTTTTCTGATAATATGATGAATTGAGACTGGTTGGTTACCTAGAAAAAAAAACACACATTTACTTTAATAAAAGAGCTTTAAGTCCGAATTAACCTAAGTTAAATTACTTTAATTCTATGTCTAAATTAATTTATATTTTATTGGCTTTTTTTTATAACTTATGGGTTTGCATTTGACCACAGCTTGCCTGGTGCCTAAGATGTTACACGCTTACCTAGAAAATACCTATTAACTGATAGATTTGACTGGACACTTGGTACAAAATATTTGCCTAGAACGAAAGAGTCTCTGCTTGAACCTACATACTTACATCTGAATTTAGAAGTGTGGAATTTTATAATAATAATATTATTTTGATATTTTATGAAGGTAATAATAAGTTTGCCTTTATATAATTTTTTTAAATATACTTATACTTATTATTATATTAAATAACTTTATTTCGCCGAGTTCCAAAAAATACTTATCTACCCAATACTGACAGTTTTTTTTTCAAAGATCATAAAGTTATAAATTGGTAAGTAATGAACGCGGTCGTGCCTCGAAGCCGATGCTCAATGGATCGGATGATAACCTCAGAGCATTACGGAGGGTGCATTTACGCACGTGTTGTCAGATTAATTGAATGCCTCCGCCTCCCAGGCGGCGCGCGCCTTGCGCCGAGCGAGCGGCGACCACAACTCTGCAAAAACTACCCAAACAAACACACCCGCCACTTGTTCATCCACGGACAACCTCCACTATGATCTCTGCTCCTCTCGTGAACTGCACATTTTTTCCACATCACCGTATTTCCATAGAATGTTGTTGAAGGCGGGCGCGGGGGCCGCGGGGGGCGGCGCGGCGCGGCGGCTCGCACGGCCTCTCGCGTTTAGTACACCGCTCAGCAGGAGTGTCGGACGCTCGGCTTTGCTCGCAGCGACTTTACTGTTCTTCGTTTATTTTCTTTTTCTATTCGTTTAATTTGTCGCTCCTCGGACCTCCGGGCGATTGGAATGTGATGTGCCGACGTCTCTGAGTGATTTCGGGGGTTTCTTCTCGTCGCCGGTATTTGTTTTGACAGTGTCACGTTCACGTGCGGAATCGAATTATTACCGGTTCCGGAGTTTTAAAGTGTTTATTATACGTTCGCGACCTTCGTTCGCCGCAGGTAAAGCCGGCGGATGGTCGAATGAGTGCGACAGTGGTCGATCACAGTGATAATCGTGAGGAATTCTCGTGGGAACTGCATCGGTAGAGGCCGGCTGGAGCGCTCGCGACCTGGGATAAAGTTCGCTCGGATAGCTTCCAATAGGAATCCGCTCGGAGACGAGTGCGGAGTGCGTTGCCGGTGTTTTGTGAAGTTTGGGAAGTTTGCAACTTAGACATAACCTCGTTCAAAGTGGGCGCGTGTTCTGTGGACATGCGCACTCTGGCTCTTCCGAATAATTAATAGGTGGCCGGTAATTTTATAAACAAACAGTGACAGTGTGTAGTGTGGTCGTGGTGCGGCGCTAATAGAGCCAACACGAGTGCTTCGCCGGTGCAGTCCGTTGACCGTTGGAGTATTTCGATTTTCAAATCGAACTCAACGTTCTCACCTGTGGGATTTCGGTGTGTTTACCTGCGCGCGCACTGGATTTCTCATCTCAGGTGTGACTTTTGTTGACTTACCTACCCACTTGCATACATTTTACATTCAAGTATATATGTATATGCATGCCACCTTATACAAATAATTGTGTAAAACATTTTACATTCATATTAGGTATAAAGCATAATACAGCCACTACTCACCATCTTTAAACCAAAAGCTATACATATTTATTACATTCATTCTAAAACAGGTGTCTTCCAAAAAAAACTTGCAACCCAAGTGGATCGTCTGGCTGTGCGTGCGCCCAAACTTACAAAAACTTTGTTCTTTATTCTTTTTTTCGAAGTCTTTAGGTCGGTAGGTTGAGTGACGTCATCGCACAAAGGAGTCTCTCAATCTTGCGTCTTTTTCTCGCGTAAAACCTTGAAATTTAAATTTCTGCCTGTACCTACCTACAGTATATAGTTTTATCAAGTTTTTTTTACTAAAGCTACTATATAAGGCGATATTTTCTATGATATATTAATTAATACTGTTGTAGGTATTTAACTATAAAAAAATAGATTCTTGATATGGTTAAGATTTTAAGCTCTAGGTATATTGTGGGTTGGTGTTATTTTGTAAGTTAATATCCACATTACATAGGTACCTACCTATAATACCTACATATAAAAATGTCTGCTGAAGGTTCACCCGCAGTTCACGATCATTTTGAAGGCAACTTAGAAACTTACCTACCTATCTACTAGGTTCACGTACCTACCTAATTTATCTACCAACCGATCTCAGATCTAGCTAAGTCTCGTAAGCTCATAACTAAGTTGGTAGGTAAGTATTGGTTTTTACTTGAGTAGAATATATAACTGTACATACCTACCTTTATAATAAATAGAGAGTAGAGGCGCACATAAAGCCCACTTGAAACTTATAGAGCTCTTAATAAAAGACGTGACAGGACTGGGCTGGGCTTTTGACTGGCACGCATCGGAATCTGAATCCTTCGGTTTGTAAGTAGGTAGGTACATAACGTTCTTATAGGGTGCTGTGTAAATAATAGATAGGTAGGTATACCATAGGTATAAAATAATTTCGGGCATAGCGAGAATTATTCGAAGGCTTATTTTTATCTCAAGTCAAGCATAGAGGGATAAAGCAGATTCTGTGGCTTTGTACCTAGACAAGTTAATGTAGGTATTGGAAATTTTATTTTCTAACCTTTGCAGACCTTTTAGATTAGTCGTTTTAGAACTGTACAAATACCTTATACCTACCAGACCAGAGTCATAGGAGATAGTAAAGTAGGTAAGTAAATACTCCATTACCATAACCAGTCGAAGAAGCTCCAAAGAGGCACCTACTTAAAATTATTGAGGAACCAACCTGACAGGTTCATATATTATATCTTCCCGTAGTTTGGTTATATTACAAGTTTCAACGCACTGGCATTTGAATGTGTTTACTGCACGGGTTCAAATGTCAAATGACGTGCTTGTGAAGGCAGGTGCGCTTGCGCAACTTACATGATACATATGTTTTTACTTACTAAAGCAAACTTTAAAGAGCCTGATTTTTTCTTTTCATTCGTACACCATTGGGGCAAAGGTGTTTTTAAGATTAGATCATCAATTTAGAAACAACCAACAAGAGTGTTAGAAAACAAGAAGAGTGGTTAAAGAAAACTTCAGCAGGCGATAAGAGGCTGAAAATGATGATGATAATGATAAGGAGCAGTGAACGTAATAACCGGATCCGGGCTAGTCGTCCTTCGTCTGAATAGACAGATTTATTACGTGATGTCATCGATGTATTTGCATTCTGCAAGCTTTTAAAAAAATCGTTTAAGATTGCGTAATATTCCACTAAAAGATTATTCTCGAGGCGGAATCCTGTGATCTATCTAAAATGTAAAAGTTATTTGAGACGAAATCCTGTGATCTTTGCAGAGGGCAACACTTTTTCTTTTAGTTAAGTTTGGTCATGGAACTTACACAACTCGTTTGTGGCTAAAGCGGTAGAAAAAAAAATCTTGGCGTTTGGCGTTGGCTTGTAAAGTCAGGTAGAGACTAAAAAAAACTGTTAGCGTGTTTATCTACACGATATTCACCTCTATTTGGGGTCAAAAAAGCAGTAAAGTGCTATTGCTCTGTACAAAAAAAAGTATTTTGTACGAGACCTTTTATTCACCTAGTTGGTTTTGGTCTGTAGTTTGTACCTACCTACGAGAGTTATGTAGCGAATAGGTATTAGTTCTCCGAATGGTAGACCTCGCGAACATGATTTTTTGACATTGTTTGTGACACCAAAACTTTATGACATTCATATCTCTACAATATCTTGTCAATTTTCTGTATATAATGCACTTGTTTTTTTAAGTATAATATGATATTAAATCACTCTGCCAAATATTATTATAAGTGACCAGTATAGTAGTAGTATACGCTGAAGCAAATTTGCCCAAGTCTTGTGTATCTCCTCAAAAAAAAAAACCGTCAAGACTAACAAAATATATTAAGTAGTATGTAGTACCTGTGTACAACATTTTGTCAAGATTGAGTCAAAATTAAGGCGCCTACGCGAGAACCAACATACAAACACACATACGGACAAAAGAAAGCAAACTATTAGTTAATGCGGACACTTCAGTAACTAGCTTCGAACTCTCGGTCAACTATGTTGGTTTTCTTAAACGTATAAAGAAAATTATTGTGATACTATGCATGGTTTTGAATAACTAAGGATAGTTAAAAATAGATAATATATAAAAAAGGCTATGAATAATTAACTAGCAATTGAAAACCATGTATTCTACAAAACAGATACTATTGCAGAATATAATATGTACTTAGCTCAAAACATTACGCAATTAACCAACTTTAACCCAACTTCAATACAACATTGGCATTAAATGTTTTCGTTTTCTTCCGAGGCCATAAAAACTGGTTCACTTTCGCTCTCTTTGAACCACTTTATCTTTCAAACTGTGGGAAGCAATGTTTACTCTTCAGGTTTACTTAGCCCCGGTTGTCAAAGTGATTTAAAAATAGATTCTAAAGGATCGCCGCGTAGGAAACTCTAGTTTTATTGATGTAGTTAAATGAACTACATATGTATATACGTAAAAGTATATTTTTTACTAGAAAATTTACTAGTCGTCAGTCCAAGATGGTCGGCAAGAAACGTCATGGTTTTCATTAAAAATAAATATAGTCTTGAAAGTAAGAATCTTGAGATTGTTACCTGATTCACAATCTAAAAATTATCATTTCAAATAGAATTTAAATTCAATTCTATATATATGTTTTTTACTTTCCATTAATTTAAGTTTCTTGCAGACTCGTATTGTCCTGCTTTAATTTGGCCTAGACTTTGCTTAATTAAATGAATTCTCTATTTAAATTTTTACTATGTATAAGGTCAAACAAAGATCCCACATCGTTCATTGACCTTTGGATCATCCATTTCCGCCCACTTCATTGTAGTTCATTCGATTCATGTAGCAGTAGCAAAGGAACTCACTCTCAATACTACAAATAAGGGTTCGAAGTTGATTTCACGTTGTATTCAAATTTATTTTCGGAAATAGCTCAAGGACAAAGATTATCTTTGTTCTCTCTTTGCTCCCATAATTCTATGTAAAGATTTCTGAGAAATAGGCATACAATTATAAAAAGGACGAAATATCAGTATTGTTGAGATCGCATCTTGAACTTCTTTTATATCAAGATCTGGTTCCTTAAGAACTAGTTCAGTATTTTTATAACTAGTATTTGTAAAAAGCTTTAAAAATAATGTTCATAGTATACAATACAGTGCAGTGGCTCAAAACCGGTGACCGAAACCGGAATCCTGGCATCCATGGCTGACCATTTTATGTGTCTGTAACTTTTGTTGTGTACAATTAGCATAATATGGAAAAAGAGCTAACAATTTAACCAAAAAATGTGAGGATTTTGTTTCATAAGGTTGAGAATACCTTAAGAATATAGACGCTATATTCTCATCTGGTGGTCAGCTTCAATGTTCGTTTGATTTGCGCTTGCACATGGCTTGATCAACTTTTCTAAACTAACTATATCAGATAAATTATGTATGTGCATGTTTGCAATTTCTTTTTGGTCTGAAAATAAGTCATTTCTTTTTGTATTTTTTTTATCTATATTCCTAATTCCAGTTGTTTGTTGTAAAAACCTAGTTAGATTAAATAATATTACAGAACCAAGGCTTCTTCATCTTTTGCAGTAGTAGAGTGATTTGAAAACTACCGCTCAATAAGTTACTCTAACATCTAAATAGAAGACTAAATTCCTACTAATGATCTTGAAAGCTACACGAACAGTTTCTGTGGGACCTTCCTGGAACAGCTAATAAACTAGAGTGGCCAATGAACTCGGACAATGAACAAGCACTTACCTTACCTTTCAGCCTGTCAGTTGTTTGAGAAGTGATTCCTCAGCTCCTAATGATTACGTAGGTAAATAGATTCTGTACTCGCAGAGGCGCAATAAATTTCTGTTGCTAGAATCTGTATATTTAGGACTTATATTCACGCTCTTCCATTTTTTGAAAATTAACAATTGGTTCTGGATTTTAAATAGTGATATGTATAAACGTACTTGTAAGTTAACACTCTTATACTGAATCTAATAATAAGGTGGATTTAAAACTGATTTTGTGGATTGGTTTTGGTAAGTAATAAAACATAGTTTTGTTGTATTGGATTTTTTGACATTTTTGTGTATGTAATCTTATAATTTTTGTTTTAATATTTCATTTAAATTTTATGATATTTTTTATTCCTATTTGATAATATTTTATAGACCAAAAGTTTGAAATAAACCATTTGAATTAAATTGAATTGAAAACACAAATGGACTAATAGTACAACTGAATTTTAAAGTATAAAGTAAAAACCACCTTACTGGTGTTATGGCGTAGGATGTGTATTTATCTTGACAAAATCATTATTTACTTCTTTTAATTTTGTTGATAGACTCGTCATACAAGCGAGTTTTTAGTATAAATAACTCTTAACCACTTTGACGACGCGTCAACAAAAAAATCGCGATAACTTTTTCGCGCGCGACCGTATGGTTTTGAATTTTCAGCTAATCTCTATTGACCCGTTGCACTTGCGATAGAAGGTAGTGCTTTGTGCATGGGGGGCCCGTATGCGCCGTACCAGCAAGCATGGCTCGTCGCATCGACGAAGGTTAGTAATAACGTAACTTTTTGTACTATTTAGTTTAGTTAAAATTACGTTCATTTCTTTATTTTTTAATTGATTATGGTGTCTTTTATTTTATTTTTTACATACAAATAGTGCGTTATTATAAAAAAATGATAGCGAGGAGGAAAATTTATCAGACATTGAGCCTGAAGACCACATTCAGGCTGATAACGCGTATGAAGTAGTAATAGTAGTAATGAGACCGTTATGAATGAGACTGAGCAAGGCGATGTATCTGATGTTCTCCCACAGCAAACTAAGAGAAAAATATGTGCCATATGTCCCTCCGCAATGCAAAGGATGACTAACAGTAGGTGCACTAAGTGCAATAAATCGCAGTGTGGGGAACATAAACTTGATGGGTGTCACAAATGTATTAGATCGTAAGCTATTACAAAAAGAATAATTTTTACTCATTATTCTGATATTATTTTTGTAATTTATAGTTTGTGTTGAATAAGATAATACTATATATAATATGTATGGTTAGTTAAAAAAATTGAGAAACAGATAAACAGATAAACAGATAAACATTTTATTAATAATATGTCAAATTACAGGTCAGTTTACAATAAAATACAATATAAAAATCTACAATGTCAAATATAAATAATAAATAATTACAATTATAATTTACATTATTCCTGATGTCAAATATTAAAATAAATAACATCTAATTTAGTTATAAGTCACAATTAAATTACAACCGTTATCTGCATAGTAACGTTTCTTTTCAGTTTCAAAAAACTCGTCAATACTATAGTAAGTTCGTTGTACGAGCCAGTTTTTAAGTTTGTTTTTGAACACATTGTCGCTTACAGAACTTGTTATGTCATCAGGCAAGCAGTTATACACTGTCGGTCCCAAAATGTGCGTCAACTTGTTCGACTTGACGAGCCTCACTGGCGCAGATACAAGCGCTCCTCTCCTCTGCCGTATTCTGTCCGATCCTGTGTGTGAAAAGTTGATTATGCGCGTAAACTATGATCTGATAAAGTAGACTTTTTGAATTGAAAAATATATAAAAGTAAACATTATAATATTTAATTATATAAGTTAATACTTAATGCTTAAAATAAAAACATAAATATAAATATATATGTTTGATTAAACCCCTAAAACCCCTCCATTACACAAGCGTAGTCGAAACGACGAAGGTTAGTAATAAGCGTCGAAAAATAAGGTTAGTGATCTAGGGTTAAACAATACTAGTTAGTATATTTTTTTTCTTTGTTATATGGTGCGAGTATATGATACAGATGCAGAGCTTTATCCCAACAAATTCAACATACCTATACAACTTTATTTATGAATCGATAAGTACTTGGCCGGGGGTTGTCAGCGACAGAGTAATTAATTACGGTACGGCCTCCCCCTCCGTCTGCTGCCCGATTGAACTTAACTAACCGTTGCTCGCTCTTCGATGTTTTGACGTCCAATGACTTCTGAACTCTTGGTGTCTCTATTGCAGTTTCATGTGGATGCTTTAGTTTAGTCTAGGATCAATATAATTGTTTAAAGCAGTTAATTTAATTACATCCGATGAATAAAATAAGTAGAAAAACATTATAAATAAAAAGAAAAACAGTATCTCTTGCATAGTGATCTATTTCAAAAGTGTCAGTTCTATTTGAAAGAGCATTCATTAACAGATCCGTTTTTGCTCGTGTAATCAACTACAATGTAACAGTAGCTCGAAAAATAAATCTATCCTAATAAAGGTTGAGGAAAACGAAAGCCCGATCGTTTGTCAGACTTGCTCTTTTGCATTACTGCCGGAGCACTCGCATACTGACAGAAATATTGAGACGCTTTGAGAACGAAACATAATATTTAAAGATCTCGCCCACGTCTTTATGTAGATGACGCCTGTTGTCTACAATTTGTACTGGATTGCATAGTTGCTGGCTCGTATTGTCTCGAGTGTGTGGCTTCACGGCATGAATGACGATAATGCTAACATGAAAGCTGAAAGAACACTTCAGCCTACATAATAACTCAAGAACTAGAACCTAATTTAACGAATATAAGAGCGACGCCAGTCACTTTTCATCGTAACCTACTCCAGTTTCCAAACAAAAATCGCCACCAGCAGATTCATTGAAAATATGAAGCTGTTGAATTAAAATCTACCGTCTCTCTCTAATTGCTTCCTAGGGTTTGAATAAAAATCGCATCTTCTTTAAAGTCTGAGCTCCCCTTACAAATTCGAACAAAAAGACACCTCAGAACCAGGGACGTACGGAGACGGAAGAGTGCATCTGAATTCTACAACCGAAGTAGATATGCGCCTCAAGCGAATCGTACGTAATGCGTCCGATAATATATTCAGATCGTATTTATTCACGAAGCATAGGCGAGCCTCTGAAACAAGGTTTTGTTAGTGCCGAGACGATCCCCGTGGGCTAAACTTTTCAAAACGCCGTTGTTGTGAATGAAATCTTTTAGGGAAATGCGGGATTGAGTAAATTGTCCTCTAAGACGAGATTGCGGATACGACGTGAAGCCGCTTTGTGGCTTTCTCTGATCTTTCAAACATGTAAATGTACCTATGAAAGATTGCCTTGAGATTTGAGAGACCACGTCCTTCCACAGATGAAAGAAAGATTGAGCATAATCTTGTAAAGTTCTCGATTACGGTATCTTGAACTTAATAATAAGAGAAATAATGTTTTTAAAAAAATATGGATAAATTATGATTTGATTAGTTAATAGTGTTTGCGTGGTATGATCGCATTTCTACTGAAAATCTAAAAAAATCTAAATTCCACTGAAAACATGTTACCATGTTTATCTATACATTATTCTAACTTATATGTAGACTCTTCAAGAAGTAAAATAAAACATAAACATAATACGTGTTGTATCCTCGTTTCTTACGATAGGATATTACCTGTTGCCGGTGATAACTTGGAAATTGGGTTACGGGTGGGATCGTGATATTATTACAAGTACGCTTCAGCATATTCTCGTTGGGTTCTTATCGCGTTCATGACGTCGATCATAAATCCCGTACCACATTGGAATTGCTTCAGAATTCAGATAAAAAGTTTTTCTTAACTTTACTTCGTAAAAATATTCTCTGTTGCATACTTTTTACAGACTTTCAACGATTTTTTCATAAACGAATCTTACACATTGAATGTAGTTAAGTTTTTTGTCATGGCTACAAAAAGTAATCGTAAAGTGTGAGCAAGTTGCTCCTAGTCGGCTAGCTTGTGAAATATTTCTAGTATTGTTTCAGTTCAGACCCCAATACGGGGTAAAGCTTTTAAAGTTTTGCAATTTTTCTATTGTGGCTGACACTTAGACGTTTCGCGTTCCAGGTTTGCTTTTTGTTCACATTGGTCAGTTAACTGACACGTGTATACTCGTATATTATTATATTCTAAGATTATGATGTACGGAGATGACCTCGTCCGCGCAAGTTTTGTGCCCCGGTTCACCACAGCGCTTTAATGCAAAAAATGTACTCGTAGACTGACCCTGAGTCAATTTTTAGAAGCTAAAAGTAAATTTAAATGTAGTTGACTAAAATGAAATGATTAAAATGATTAAACTGCTGGCAAACCTATAATAAAACTAAGAGATAAATAGCTCTATCATACTGCCTTGCAGCTGCATAACGGTAAAGCGTTTAGTGGAGAAGTCAAATTTTCAAAATTCTGGCCATTATTTCGGCCATACAATGATTCAACGTAGCGATGTCAGAATTTTGGGCACTTTGCCCTCCAAAAAATATAAATATAGTTTTTATCATAAATTGTTAGTGTATTGAAAATATTCTTCCTTGAAATAGTAGACTTGCTTTGCATTCTACCCACAAACTAACCGAACTCTTCCGCAGAATCCAAACACAAATTGTCCATAACAAGATTCGGGTTCACAAATATATTCGATACTGTGTTAGCACAGCGTTGTCGGTATGTTGACATAGGATCGGAGGATTGTTAAGAAGGTTATCTCTAATTAGAAGGCTCTTAACCTAATCCTTCGACACTCTGTGTAATAACATCAATATTTGCCAACTATGTTCTTAATAGGATTTTCTCGTCATGTAGATATTTGGCAAACTTTGCTTGCCACACGTTATTTGGTCTTAGAGGGGTCGTGTTCAAGTGTTCAAGAGGCAGATAAATGTTGAGAGAAAAATGTGCACCAAAACTGATGAATGAGCATATTATGGCAGAGCTTTCACTCATCATTATAGCCACTAAATGTGAGCAAAATGCATTCTAATAAAAAGTTTGACTGGCAATATAACAGAAGTCAAGCTCATCGAACTCCGTCTTAAGTTTTATGCTGCAATATTCATCTTTCATTTAGAAGACAAATTGAAACAAATAACCCTCCTCGTCTCGATTGAGACTGTAAACTCGAAGCCATCATCCGGACAGCTTCCTAAAACGTTTTACGGAACTTTTAAAACTTTGAACGTCGTCTAATTAACCTTAACATCGGACTCATGGGCAGAGAGCCCGGTTATAACAGAGCAGAAGACTTTGCCAGTTATAATTAGTCAGGGTTCATCATCATACGATTCAAGTTAATTAAGAAAGTAAGGGTAAATAAATTATAAAGGTTTAGTATGGTTTTGAGACTTTTGAGTTTGAGTTAACAGCAGAAATTTAATTGTTGAGAATGAAGAAAATATTTTGTAGTTATGTGTATTGTTACCAAAAAAAGTCTGTTTTATTAAGCTACTCTATTAGCACATCTAACATAATTTTGTATTACCAACATTGTTGTTGTTAGCATTTTAACTCTACATACGTGAATATTACTTCTGCAAGCTCTTTTGAACCATTTGCTTTAACATGAGAATATTATAATGACAAGTAAGTAGGTATATTAAAGACGACAGTTACTCGTGTATACGATATCATAAAGTAGCTGTATCACGGAACACCGTTTAGTGTCATCAGACACCGGCATTGGATCCGTCGGTAACTAACTTACGTCTCGGCTGGCTGGAGCAGCGAACTTGACTGCTGCTACTTATTCCCCAATTATAACTTCCGTGTTACATGTTGTTTGCATCGTCAGATTGATTATTATAGAGGGGAGTTGACATATCGAGTTTTGACATGGGAAGATTACGGCTATCATGGCATATAAGCATAACTGTGTCATTTCATGTTTATGTAAATTTTATTTCGCATAGATTCCCATCATTGAACTGAATGTTAGTGAGAAGATAAAGAGTAAAAGTATATGCACAATTCCATTGTACTTTTTGTCGTATTTTATTTCTGGACCTTGGGTTATCATCATCATCATCAGCCTATATATCTCTTAGGCTGATGCCTAACATGAACCATTCCATTAGATTCTAATAAGAGCAAAAACAAACAAAAATATATATTTACAAATCACTACACGTGGCCTGCCCACGCAGAAAGGCCTAAAGGCATTTAAATTAAAATAGATATAAATGAACAAAACAAAACGAGCTGTTTTTGTATCACCGAACCCCTCCAGATTTTTATCAGTACAGCCACGTGTTCATATATTCCATACAGCTCTTCAGCAAGATGCTTTCAAACAAAAATAGGGGACGGCATGTGAACCATTGAGCGTATCGGTTAACGTCCTACTGCCGGTTGACCTTCAGATGCCGTCTGCACATTTTAATTTCTAAATATAGTATTGCTCGGATTGGAGGACAGTCTTCAACCGAGTGTTTGTGTCTTGAATGGCTAATACTCGTAAAATTGAATTAAACGATTGGCGTCCAGATGCTACCCCTTATAGTCCGGTCAATTTAGACATTCGAAGTTACATAAATTCGCAACAAGCTGAATTTTGGTACAATTGTTCAATACACGATTATAAACAATAGCTGAAAGTTCCCCATCATTAACGTGTGTGGAACATTTTTCATTCAAGGTCAAAGGTCAAAAAAATTAGTTTTTCGCGATTTTCAGCAAATCGGTAAGTTAGATCAAAAAATATTTCAGACAAAAATTGTAGATCATAATGTTATCTACAAAAAGTTATGTGATACTTTTTTTTCTACGTGCCACCGTTTTTGAGATATAACGATTCAAAAAGTTGCACATTTTACTTCCACCTGCGCCGGAAAAACTGCTGAACTTGATTTTTTGCAATTGTAAAAAGGGATGCAGTGCTAAATGTGGTTGCACATAACTAACTATAATTTAAAACTATTGAAAAATTATAGATATTAGGAGAGATTGAAAAGATAAAAGGAATTTAAGTTAAAAAAAGTCGTGAAATTTAATCGTCCGAGTCGTAACTTTCAAAATCTTCTTATTGATCTTCTTGTTCTTGTTCGTCTTCATCCTGAGTGCATGTAAACTGCGATAATAGCGATGTATCATTGCATGTTGCCTCGTTGTAATCAAACGGATCCTCTTCTGTTGGTGATTCATTATTACAGCACTACTGGCCTTGAGAATGTGTACATGCCGGAGAACAGAACAGTCCGTTTTTTTGCAACCACATTTAGCACTGCATCCCTTTTTACAGTTGCAAAAAATCGAGTTCAGCAGTTTTTCCGGCGCAGGTGGAAGTAAAATGGCCAACTTTTTGAATCGTTATATCTCAAAAACGGTGGCTCGTAGAAAAAAAGTATCACATAACTTTTTGTAGATAACATTATGATCTACAATTTTTGTGTGAAATATTTTTTGATAAAACTTACCGATTTGCTGAAAATCGCGAAAAACTATTTTTTTTGACCTTTGACCTTGAATAAAAAAAATTCCACACACGGGAATGATGGGGAACTTTCAGCTATTGTTTATAATCGTGTATTGAACAATTGTACCAAAATTCAGCTTGTTGCGAATTTATGTAATTTCACCCTAATTTTTTGGTCTAATTTGACCGGACTATTAATTGAGAAAATTTACTTGTTTCTTTTAGTTCCAAGGTGTGACTTGATAAAAGGTATAAAGAGGATTTTACCCCATGTGATTTATGTTCACGATTCTCTGTCAAATTCTATCTTCCTCTTTACACTAGGTAAGTAGTAAAGTACTGGTGAATGGTTAGAGTTTCCAAGTAGTCCTAAAGCGTTTAGCATACATTTTAACGATTCCTGTAATCTGACAAAAAGAACCAGTAACCTGTGACTCTTGACTGGTTGCATTTGCTTTAGAGCTAGCATGTCATTTGACGATAACAAAGTATTCAAGGGTATCTTAAAAGCAAATACCTAAACATTAACAAATTGTCTAGCGCTGATACTTACACTGCTAGGTGATGGAAAAAAAAACAAAAATATCTTACAAGAATAACAATTCGCACAAACATAGCTATTAAAGTTTGTCAAGTCATTTGGTGTACCCAATTATAGCACAAAGTGGCCTTATTCGGATGTGCAATTTGCTTCATTACCTGGCTATCGTTAAGGACCTCTCCCAAGTTACGGTCTAAGTTGCCAGAGAGATAAGTACTGTCAGTTGAGTGGCCCTACCTTATTAAAGTCGCTTGAACTCTGGGAACGTTGTCGTCGTATGATGGATGTCGGATGTTTATGGTTCGCTTCCGCTGAGGTATCATTACGATGCAAATGGTTGTTTCAGCTCTGCCCATTGCTTATTTAGAAGCGACTTGACGTGATTTTTTTTCGTACAATATACTATGTGGTTGCCTGGGTATGGTGCTACAATTTGTTCTTTAATAAATTGTAGCTATACTGTGAAATGCTATATACTTTATGTACGGCGCCACGACTTGACTAAGTCGTCGATCAGTTTAGATAAGTCATGTAAACCTGACACTTCACATTGCTATTTGATTCAGGTATTTAACATAATTATGATGGGTGGTAGAAAGATAACCGTATTTTGATAATGTCTTTCGTTTATTTGACAAATAAGGCAAGTACCTACTGACTTTGCCTGAATTTGCATGTTAGCGTTTTCACAATATTTGAACCGAATACAGCAATCAACGAATCGCGAAATGGCTTTTCCGACGCTTAAATCAATTTATTTTGGTAATAGCAAATTAGGTTTAGTAGAATGAGTTATTATTGAATAAGGTAATCTTAAAAAACACAAGGCTGCTTCTAGGAAGGCAAAAAAGTAATAATCATAACTCTTTATTACGTCTGCGTTATATTTCGCCGTTATTTGTTGTCACTCTGACAGGCACTGGAAACGAATATGAAGACAACAGCACGTTTTAATCAAACCCTTTGTCATGGAAAAACCAGCAGTCACGCATTACATACAAATTATTTTTTTGTTTCTATGTGACATTGCTCCCGCGTCTTCGCTACAGCGCGGTATGTAACTTCTAAAATTAGAATTAATTTCCTACGAGGAATCGGATATCATTCAGTGGATTTCTGTGATAACTAGTGCCAGCCGGGCAAGAAAAAATTGGACGCATTCCAAAAATCGATTACTTTTACTCCATCGTTAACAGGAAATGATCTTATATCTCTGCATTCGGTTTCTGGTTTATTTTAGACTAGTGAAAATAAAATATGTTTGTAACATTTTAATTTTTATTTCAAATGTAAAAGACTAATGTTACTGCCGAGCTGTTAAATATAATGGCATTAAGGTTCGTTCACATGTTTACGTGGCAAAATCTGAATCGCTAAAATTAAATTAGAAAAATCTGTCGCGAATCGCTTAACGGTGTGTTCTGGTAACCTCCTTGAGAACTATAGTTATTCAAGACTTGGGATGCTCTACGTTAGGCCTGTGTGTCGGAAACTCCTAGAGTAACGCGCCCTGCTGTTCAAATGCATAACTGTAACGAGTAAAAAATATTTGCCTGTTGCTACTTACTCTTCCCCATTGTGGGAACTATCGCGGCTGTCTTTATACGCGGTGTATCCGGTCAGATACGCTTATTTACACTGTCAAGCAAAGAGTGCTGGCTGCTTTCCGGTTAAATGCCAACTCTGAAGTCACCATCCTCTGCCTTGCGTCATTAACATTTATGCGTAATAAAAAACCGCGAGGTCACAGTTTGCTTTGTCTATGATTTATTCGGAGACACTCCTATGATTGCGTCAGACATACATAATTTTGTTAATTAAATACGAATAACTCTTTGACCTCTTGACATTGAAGAACCTGCTTCTTAAAGCTTGATTACTTTGGCAATGTAAAAAATATGAGGGCAATTATAAACAAATCTTAATATATATAAATCTCGGAGTCCATTGAGGACAAACATTGTGACAACAATGTTTGTCCTCAATGGACTCCTAAACCACTTTACCGATTATAATAAAATTCGCACACCATGTGCAGTTCGATCCAACTTGAGAGATAGGATACTTTAAATCTCAAATTATAGTCGCAATTTTAATTTATTGCTAGTTATTGTCTGTTATTATTTGACAGTCACAATTATCTGTTAACTCCAAATGATTCTAACAGATGTACGATACCTTTCGACTGGGTTGAGTAAGAAATCAATAGATGGCGCTGCTGTGGTAAATATACGAACGTGTCATATAAGCTACACTATCTATTTTTCATACCCTTAGGTGAGGCAAAACAACGTTTGCCGGGTCAGCTAGTAGTAATATTATAAATATTACGGGAAAATCAACCTAGAGTGAATATGACGTTACACGTTCTCGATCTCTTTCTTATTTAGTTACCTCTTGTTATCAACGTCCTAATCCTAAGGTGTACCTATAACCTGTGAATTATTTATCACATCGTGACAGCTGTCAACATGTCAATGATACGCTTATGAATTATCTCTCTATCGAATTGATATTCAGTGATAGGTGATATATCATTTGGCGGAGCTATTGAGATTCATCGAGTTTGAAGAATATTTATAAACATTTTGAAATTGTAAGGTAATCTGAGAGAATATCATTACTTAACAGTTTAAGGTATCTTTGCCTTAGCTATTGGAAAATGGGGCGATCGCCTGAGGGAAAGGAAATATTTTCTTGTTGATCCCGGAGCGACAACAAACTCAAACTGGTAGTTAGAACAACATTTGCTGGGAAAATACGTAAAAGGTTCAGTTGAAATATCGACTGGCCCGAATTTCAACCTTAAATGGTTTTACAATATTGTTTTTAGATTTGTTAAAATGTGGATTTCTATTTTATGAACTGCTTTTATGTTTTGTTTTATGTTATTAGGGTATCAAGGTTCTTTTCACAACATAAAATAAATAATAAAGTTTCATTAAAAAACGTACATGTATTATTATAGATATTTACAAATGTCACATATTAAAAACTAAAATTAATACTTAACAAATAACCCACCCCTGGTCGCCCCCGGTGCAATGGTGCCCATCACGCTCGCTGCATTACCGCGCTGAATAGCTATGGCCAACCTCTGCACCAAGAACGACCCGGAGCGGGAGTCACCGGTGATGTTATTTATCCTAAGACCTATCTCGTGGATAAGTTTCTTGGCCTCACTTATTACTTTACTCGTTTCATTAAATATTTTTATTAACTGAGCACTTATATGTAGGTACTTAAAAGTACTAAACTATGCAATAATTAATATTGCAATGTTTTAACAACAATGTGATCACGCCGTAGTTTCTCACACTGTGTTATTATATGGGTCATTCTTAGTTAAGAGGTACTTTCAATGGCTAAGACAAAAAAATACTTTTTTTCCATACTAACTTCCAAATTAACCTATTTATTGATTTAAACTAAGTGTTTTCTACTTGCTCACTCAAATTTATTACAGAAACGTATGTAGTTTAGTCACAATAAGTTCCAATATAAGAAAAAAGTCTCTCCCCTGGTCTGTCCCCAACCCGACTTTATTTGTAATCCAGTTAAAATGAGTACATTAAAATTCTACATTTACTTTATCATTGTTATATTTATATAGAACAATAACTTAGTCACAGTGTCTTATAAGTAAAATTACTTTTATTCTAATTTTTCATAAATAATATCGACGATGAAAATTGTCCTTCGTATTTCGTGTCTCGTCCCCTGGCTATTTGTTTTCATTTAAAAATCAATTTTGTTTAGCAAATTTGTCAAAGTTGTGACCTTGAGTGCATAGAAACTAACGTGAAGTTATCAACAAGCGGCGCATAAGCCGGCTGTGCAACCTTTTTAAGGGTCATTCTAGTCACGCCGCTCGCTGGATGTAGAAGTGTTGAGTGAATGGAGTCTCTCCTCTGGTAAGTTTTATTTAGTAGTCATTCGTTAAAATATTAATATTTACTTAAATATTCACTATTAATAGTGCACACAATGTTATGTTTGGTTGTGAATTTCATCCGATAAACACTTTTACGGCTATTTTAGATTTCAATCGAAAATGTATCTCCCCTGGCGTATTTCCCCTGGCTCTTTTGATGGCAGGGGAGATACTTAATGTCCAGGGGAGATACGTTTGTTTGCGTTTTCATTACTACTTCAAAATTTCACTTGGAATTTTCATGAAGCAGGTCACGGTAAGGGAGCTCCTGATGGAGTGGGAGCTACTTGCAAGAGAACTGCAGATAGTTAGATTAGTTGCGAGTGGCACCCATATTTCATCAATAGATGACCTAGCTAAAGCCCTTGAGAAAAGCTAAATTTTTTACTGTAGATGATGCAAACATATCTGAATAAAATAGCAAAATTAGGTTCTACTGAAGGTTTAAAGACTTTTTCAGGCACAGTAAAGGTTGACCAGGTTACTGGTTGCGTTCTTATACCTAATTGCCTGATAATGAAAAGTTTGAGCTGCTTCTGTGACTCAGAGTTATGTCGTCATTTTCATTTGGGTACTTTGGATTATCGACAAACACCACCTCGTCTATGTGTTGATGATATTTACGGAGCTAGCGATTCAGAAGATGAACCACTAATCAATCAATCATCTCAAGAACGCAGGAAGAAGCTTCAAGAAACACTACAGCATTCTGTGCCTGCCAGTATTAAAAGCAAACTGCACATAGATAATTTAAAGCCCTCAACATCTGGAAAGGAAACATTCTGCAACTGTGATTTTCTGCTGGTTAAACTGCAAGATAGGAAAACAGAATATCGTTATGTTGCAATGTGCACAGGTGTTGAAGAAGATGATGAACTTCAAGTTAAATTTTGTAAAATCTTTGATGAAACTGGAAAAAAGTTCAGAATTAATGATGAAGATATTTCTTTTATCACCTGGGATCAAGTTTTAAAAAAACTTCCTGCTCCAAACTTAAAAATGAGGGGGCAATTTTTTATTCATTTAATGAATCTATTGATGTCTTTGAACGTGGGTTTTAAAATTTTAATATTTCTAATTACCTTTTAATTAAAATGTTTTTTATATTTTAAGTACAAGAAAAGTTTAATACTGTTCCTTTAGTTTTGTTTATTTTTATTTCATTATTTACTATTGATATGATTAATAGTAAAATTATAGATATTTTTGTTTTGATGGAAAGAAAAAGTAAGATCCTTTTTGTTTTGTACCTACCCTAAAGAAACATTTAATTTTATAAACAATGATGACTGCAAAGAAATGAACAGTCTGATTATTAATAATTAATGAGTAAAATAATATGTTGATTCTTAAAAAAAACTGTTTTTAATATGTCTGCCTCTCTTCCCTGTACATAGAGTATCCTCCCCTGTGCATCTTGTCTCTACCCTGTACTGAGTATCTACCCTGGTAACTTATAAATCGAGAAAAAACTAACAAATTGACTGGCCACTTTATAAACGTTTACAACTTCAATGTTTCTATAAAAAATATATATAATTAAGTAGAAATTTAAAAAAAAATGCCATGCCGTCACTTCATACAACGTATTACCTCTTAACTAAGAATGACCCATATTTCATATTTAAATGTTAAATTCAATACAAGTGTTTCTCATTTAATTTCGCTGTTTCATGTTATTTCATCTTTAAAACAATCGAACATCAATATGTATAATAAGATCGATTTCTGTGAATCCGTTTCAATCAGAACCAGTGTTACATCCAATTTATTTCCCGGTTCAATGAATTGTGTAAGTATAATGAACAATGGGTAACTGTGGCCTTGTTAATGAATCTGAACCAGTCAGCCTTAGCTCTGAATATATCGGGTATTGAAAGGTGCAGTAAGAGATCTTATGACAGAAAAACTTACATTATTTATTTATTCATGATAAATTATCACGTGATGTTTTTTAATGTGAAGATCTCGGTAAATTTGAATAACATAAAAATCCACGTCATTGTAATAATAACATGCCATAATGATTGCATCGGTTTATTTATCCTGATGACCTCGAGTGTTTACTTGCGCCGTCTTGATCACTTATATACAAAAAACTTGAAAACTGAGAAGAAAAGTATCGAAGAACAATAAACCGCGGGAGCATTCACTGTAGAAGGTTTTTAATTCACTTGACAGTTTTGACAATGACATTTACAAAAGAAGTTTAACTTTATTACTTTTTAATTTAGCATTCACAACACAACCATGCAACGACCATTCGATAGCTACATAAAAAAATATCAAGTACCTCTTAGGTATACCACAAGACCAATACTAATGATAAACCAACGCAAAGGATGGTGAAAGAAATTCACAAGACTATCCTTACTCCGTCTTGTATGTGTAAGTCATGATATTGTCATGTATTGTGCCTACCTCGGCCGTGGGATCGACACGAATCATCGCCTCATACGATAAGAATTTTCACGATCTGTTTGCTTACCGTATTTTATTGCTGCTCTATACCTCTGATTGACATTTATGGCGACACTATTTGTAGAACATTTTTATTGGTAGAGACGAACTTGTGAGTACGGTTTTGTGTTGGAGGAAAAGTTTTGGTAAACTTTTTCGCTTGGTATTCTTATTTTTCTTACTGCGCGAATGATACCATTTTACGTTTCGGGATTTGTAGACACGAGTATACTTAAATATTTTGTGTTCCTACTCGCAACAGATATTATTACATTTTTACTGTCCGAGGTTGATGAAACGTTTCTTAAAAGAACACTGTTGGCTCAAATTTATAAATATACACAGTTCCTTCACTAGCGAAGTGCCTCTCAATCTACCAAAACCTGTGTTCAATGCTTCATTGTTAGCTAACACAAGGTCGTTACTTAATTCACTTAAACACTACTACATTAAGTATAATTTTGCTATATTGTGTTAATCTATTTGACCTAGCAAAAGAGATCTGAGTCTACCACTAAGCTGAAGGTGACATTATATGTAAATATTTTTTTGTTTTTCTTAAATCTTAATAAAATCTTTGATCAACAAAAGTATTGCTTCTAAAGTCTAGACGGTTCTTAGTGACTTGGAAACTGGTTATAGAAACATGTATCACTCTTGCTGTAATTGAAGTCCTCTTAGAGTAATAAAATAGATGATGCTATACAATCGTGATGTCACCGAGTATAAGTCTATGCAGAGCTACGATCTCTGTTATACTACCAGCCTTCGTAATACATGGAGAGGTTACTTACTCTTGTTGTAAGCGATAATACTTTTAGGTTCATATTTTGTGGCTTCAATAGGCAGATACGTGTTTTAGTTTTGCTCTATATTCTTATTCTTGCGATAGTTTATCTATTGCACAAAAAATAGCAACACCCATCTAGATTCCAGGTCCATGACTTTAAAAAGCATGACAATGCCGTTTACTGTAAACATTTTGTATTGTTTGCGACACCAGATGAAATTATCGAAAGCAAAAAGCTAACTTTGTAACATCGCGAAGTGCGTGGTGTGTTCTATTTTGAAACTATTACTCCGACTTTGGTTTCTCAGGGAGCTGTGTCTCTGAAGTGTGTTTACTCGGCGGTGATGTCATCGACCGTGTCCACAGGCCACGGTTACTGGGCTAACCGGGGATATTACGAAGGTTAACTGGTTACGGGTAGATTTATCGCGGCATGGCAAATTCTAAACGGATGGAGCAATTTGTAAGACAAACGCTGCCAATGGATGGGGAAAAAAAACTAGAAATTATAAGTTTGTAATAAATTTAGAATGATGATTATCATGTTCTGGCGTGTGTACTAATGTGGCATACGTGGACCTGTTTTTAAAATTATTCAGCCTCGGTCCTCAGTTCTTTTCTAAAAACTTAATCTACCTAGAAAATACAATCTCAAACCAAATACCAATTGTATTGGTACGGTCATAAATAACATAGAGACAGTTCATCTCGAAAAAATCCCTGACGCGGAACACATTTATTTTTCTGGCCAACCGGATAGATACGGACATAAGTATAAGAAAATATAAAACCATTTATCAATAAAATATGTGCCCTGGAAGAATGAGGAGCGAAAACCATTCGGGCTACGGCGCGCCCCAACTTTTCCCGGGTATTCGTCCCAGGAATTCACGGCAAAATTCCTGGAGCTGACGCTTGGTCTGGCGGGAAGTAAGACGTTTACTGCGGTACCAGATCGTAGTTGCCTGATTCCCTAATTGATCAGAATTGACGGTGAAACTTATCTCGTTAAGATATTTTTTCCCGTTTTTAATTTCTTGTCGAGTTGATTATTTTAAGAAAGTAACTTTTCTTTATTGTTTCTGTTTTGTTTGTGTTATATTATTCAGTTTTACAAGACAAACATTAAATTACAAGTTATTACATTAAGTAATTGTTAATGAGTTCTAATAAATTGTTTAAACAAACCTCTTTTTTTCTTTTCTTTTTTTCAATAATAATAAGTATTTATTTCAGGTATTGCTTTTTTTACACCCATTTTACATATAAATTAAAATATATCTTTGAGGAACTTATCTGCATATTCATGAAAACCCCCAAATATGTACAATCCCTGAGCCTCGTCACGTCGCAAGGAGGAACACCTATAAGTTCTTATAATTGGCTTTGCGACCCTAATCTTGACGTTCAGTCTTATTTATTGACCAGAAAAGCAAAGCGTGGCTTTTTCAGGTCATGTTAAAGATTACCAAACTGTACCTTCACAAGGTACAGTATCGATTAATTTATAGTCTATCCATCTATCTATCTGAAAAAGCTACAACTTTCATCTTATGCTAAAATAAACGGAAGAGTAACTCCATACAATTGCTGTTAAGAATTTGTATCCATCTACGCACACAATTATTCTGCTATCCCAACGAAACACACACACAAAAAGCTCGCACGCCATTGGTGCCGTGCCACATCATGTGACGCCACGCGGGCGCGCGGGTAGCTGTTTTGCCCCGCCCACTGCGGTATTTTTCAATTACGCGTAGAACCATTTTATCGGCCAAGCTACTATTCTATTTATTCTAGTTCGCTGATATTATGGCTCTTTTACATTTTTGATATGTGTAGGTACTAGTTTATCGGAAGTATTTTTTAAAACGATGACATGAGTTTACCTTAACCCTCGGCATGCCTGGTGGCAAAAAGTCACATGGCATGCCTGGTGGGTCTGTGAGACCCTAAATTTCAATATTTTTTTTTGACTACAAATTGTTGTCAATTAGAAAAAAATATGGGTTAGTATTGAAATTAAAGATGTTTTAAAAAGATTCATATAAAATACGTTGTCGAATTAACAATATTTTATAATATTTTTTTAAATTAAACTCAGTATACGTTTTTCAACTAAAAATTTACATCTTATGTTTATAAATATGAAAAATCAACTTAAACAAAAGGTATCTTAATCAAACTTTTTCGGAAACGTTAGGCACATATATTATCTTATATTCAAAGCTAAAGTAATTAGTCTTTTTCATTTTCAACGTCATCATCACGAGCTTTGCTTTCGAAGTAATTTTCGCACTGGAAAATTGCATGATCCAGGCACACATGGATCTTGCACATCTCACAGATATATTGTGATTTGCGATCTTTCTTTGACGGATATACGTGATATCTACGTCTTACACCTGGAGCTGTTATTTTACAGGTGGGCCTTCTTGGAGACCAATACGGTTGGCAATTCGTTTTCGAAGACCTGTAGAAAGACGAGTGTGTTTCTGTTTTGATTGTAGATGTAATTCTATCAGTGCGATACCCAGATCTTTGATAAAACTTCTGCGATATATTTTTCATGTCAGGACAGTTGAGCATTTGCATGATTTTGCATTTATTCCTGAAGAGTTCAGCAGCCAGAAGAAAAGTGTGAGCGGCCATCTTCTGGAGTTTCTTGATACATCATGAGATCTATAATAAGCTTGTCAACGTTGTCAAAACCGAAGAGTGTTTTGTTATTTAATGTTAAAACTGCTAAAACAACACAAAACTAAAACAATCAAAACCAGATGTCTTAGAAACATTACAGTTTTAAATGTCTTTTAATTTACGAAAGAGAAACCATTTAAAATTGTGTTAGGTCACTACAGTAACATAAATACAGTTACTATGATACATCAAAATCTAGCGTTCCATTTAAAAAACCTGTTCCCAGTAAATAAGTAATATAAATAAATATAAATAAGTCATAAAATCGCAGAAAATAACTAATTAATACTTACACAAAAATGTCACGCCGTATGCCTGGTGAGGTCTGTGAGACCCGAAAGCACTTTACACCTGTCCTATCACTACTGGACTACGCAGTCCGGGGCCCACGCCCCGGACTGCAGTAGTGGACGGAGAGTGTAGCTAGGTTCACTACAGCCAGCTACTGAGAGCGGTTACACGCGGAGTTAAAATTTGAATGAATTGTAACGGTTTAACCGCAGTGGTGGGTCTCTCAGACCCTACCAGGCATGCCGAGGGTTAAATTTACAGTTTTATCGTAATCCTACTAATATTATACATGCGAAAATTATGTGTATTATTTGTTACTCCTTCACACTCAAACGGCTGAACCGTTTTAAATGAAATAAAATACTGATAGAGTTGACGTTTCTACAGACTGATGGAGGGTTCTAAGGTATGTTTTCAAAAAGTTCAACAGTTGATGATGTAATTCGATAAAACTGTTAATTCAAAATTTTGACCACGTCATCCTTAAAATATATTAGGCAAGCCCTGATATTGTGCCAAAACCAGAGCAAAGCTAAAATACACTATTTATTTGGTATCAATAATACAAGGTTTCAAAGAAACATTTTTGGAGAGATAGATTCTAGCTAGGAAAAGATACGAATCTTCTATAGGTAGGTACTGTCGTTATCCTGAGTAATCCAGTGAAAATCATAGTCTGTACAACTGCGACGTATGACTGGAATTCTCTGGGACCTTTATTCTGAATATTATACCAAAAAAACGGACTTTATTATTTGATGAAGTTAGATCAACATTATAAGCACCTTTTTTAAAATCACAAAGGTCGGCGTGGTTCATGGGCTCTTAAACCAATAATAATAGTCTTTTATACTTATGTACATAGTAAATTTAGCATGGTAACTCGGACGCTATCCAAGCACTCTTAACTTTATCAGCGATTCAAAGTGACTGTAATGTAACCTGTGGCTTCTCGTTCGTTTACCTACTTTATTTTTGAAACTTTCCGTATCAAAGTGTGGGAAAAACGTTCCCTTCTCCATTTGTAACTCGCGCTATAAGTGCGTAATAGAATTATTGGTTGTAAATCTGTTCGAGAGGGGCTGTTTTTGCGGTAATTTGTCGGGGCAAGGAGGTATTTTTTTTAAATCCTCCATTTTAAGTAGCTGAGTATTCGGGTGTTGACTGAAAATAATGGTTTTGCTTTGTTTTGTTGAAATGCTTCTTTGATGTAAGTATATAAATATTACTTTTATAGTATTTACTTACTTTTACTTTAAAAGGAATAATTGAACTTGACACACGATTTTTGTTAGTCACCATAAACATAATAATTGGCCAAGTGTGAGTCGGGCTCGCTCATAAAGGGTTCCGTATTATTATATCTACAAAATAGCAAAGACAGTTTGTATGGGAAGCCCCTCTAAAAATTAATCCATTTTAATTTTAATAATTTATTTTAAAGTTAAAACATACTTAAATATTCTGCGAGTGTTTAGATGGTCTACCAAAGGTCGAGTAAAAATTTGTTTGAAAAATTACGTTTGTTGTATGAGATTCCCCCCTTACGTAACGGTACGGAACCCTACTAAAAATTACTTACCTGAATAGTCTTTACTTACTTTTACTTTATTCGATGTGACGTCATTAATATTTAAACTCACGATTTTTATTAGATACCATAAACGTAAAAATCATAAATTTGTTAAAGTGTAAAGTTCAAACCATAATAGACAACGAAGTTTATTTAATTGTAATGAATATTGACGTCTCGTACATTTTATGTAATATATTACATAAAATGTACGAGACGTCAATATCTGAATATCTACTGCTACATACGAGTACGTTATGAAAAATTGTTACGATTAAACGGCGGTTCCAAGATGGCGGCAGTCGACAAAATGGCGTATGACATATTGCTTCATAACTGCTTCTATTTGGGTATGAAAGGGCTTGATTTGTAGAATACAAGCGCTATGATGAATTTTAAATCCAACATGGTTTCACCTTACTACGTTAAGTCGGGAATTTTAACACATTTAATTTACACTTTTTATACCCACCAAAACACAATGTGTGGTTTTGTTACTTTGATTCTAAAGACATAAAATAATCTTATAATTACTTTGGTATTTTGTTTCATTGCAAAAAGCTTTCTCTGACCCCACTTCCACTGACGAGTATGTAAATCTTGCAGCGTGAAGTAAACATAGATGAGTGTCAGTCAAAGGAAAGCTCATAAACCTGAACTGTGCGTGTTAAAAGCGCAAACAGAGAATAAATGCTCGAACAGCTTTCACTACCTCGTTTCAGATACAATCTTTCACTATGAAATATGCAAAAGGGTTATAAAAAAGCCGTTGTTGCAGCGCCGGTCGACCGAGAGACACCCGCGGGACACCTATATTGCGATGTAAAATGGAACCGTTCCACTACTTTCAACACTGTATTCCAGTAAACTGAATCTGCATTACATGAAAGCATAGCCCCTGTGTGTGTTGAAGTATTGGCCAATTTAGGGCCAATATGGATCTTTGAAAGAGTACTTATTCGTTTCTATGAATACTGGCGACATTTTACAGAAAATAACAAGCCCAGATAAAGAAACAAACTTTAGTTATACATTACATGAAACACCTTTTGCAGCTTTGAGAAAGCAAATGTTGCATTCGAATAAACTTCATAGTATGCATAGCCGCAATTTTGTATGAATAAAACGACCCATTACTGCATACTCTGCTGGTATTTTTGTTAATTTGACCCGTAAATGCGTTGCGTTTGCGCACTATAGTTTGTAACAACATTCTCTGTTAGGTACCATAAACCAGTTGATTTCAAAATGAAAAACTAAACAACCAAAAAAAGTTTTGTCTCTGGCCAGCGGTAGTTACATGGGGGTCCTACTCTATCGTAACCGCCCTGCGTTGCATTCACTACATTCATATATTAGTAAACTCTATAGTCTCTATCGCATAAACCCAAGCTCATTCCATTTTCAATAAAATTTATTTTGCCTGAACGTGAATATGTATTCAGGAAAACCGCCGCAATTTCTGTAACAAATGTGAGGTAGCATATCTCATTATGTTTTAGTTAACCCATCTCTTAATTATGTTTAAAACACGCAATGAATTTACGTAGCGATGAGAGTTTCTGTCTCTAAAAGATTATACCGAATGTTGTTTGTGAATGTAACCATCTCTTGCAATGCTTGGATGGAGACTACTTTGCTTCATTAATTAAATATTTACACTAGCTTAGTTCGTACTTGAAAAAGTAACTGATATTTCTTTGATTTTGCTCTATCTTTTGCGTGCGTGCTTTTATGTGACGTGAAAAACCTTTGAACAAACATAAAAACTTGTATGCGGCCAATGATATGTTGGTATAGAGCATCATGATATGCAGCGCAGCGTATAATAATATATACATAAGAGTATAGAAAGACATACGAAAAAATTGCACCTTTCCCACCTCTGCTTTTTATAGTACTTCATGTTGTGATTCCGTCGGCAAAAAACACAAAAATATAAAATCACATTGACCCGGGTTTTGGGTCACTTGTTTTTTTCAACGACCCAATTTGTGTTTCACGCATTTCGTCAAATTAGCAAAAAGGAATACAAAAGTTTTGACAGACACGTCTCAAAGAAAAGAAATTGGATCTGAAAATGCCTGTACCTTTATAGTAACTTGAAGATTTATATTTGGAATTGGAACTGAATATATTTATTGTTTAGACAATCTTAAGTAAAGTCCTAAACTTATGCAAAATGTTTTTTTAGTGATTCAAGATCAGCTTACTCTAATGTTTTACCAAACTTCAAGTTTAATCATGATACACTTACACTTGCTCAATGAATAGTCTGGGGAGCTGGTGCAGATATGATATCACAGTCAAATCTATTTAACCAGCAGAATAATTTCTACGCCCGTGCAGTGCTGTCCTCACAGCTCCAGAGAACAATCCTCGACCGGCATTGTTCACGTGATGTGAAACAGACGGTAGTGGGTCGGACGCGGTCGCCCGCTCTTATGGCGAATCAATAGCGGAGCGTTGAATACCTCTGTTGTAGCTCTGTGATAGGCACTTGTATCTGGATTTTATCGGATACGTGACGACTTTACGATGCTGTTAACATGAAGGTTAGTGTCTCTTGAATCTTGAAAACTTTGTCGCGCGAAGATTCCTGTAAGAATATGTTTTTATAGTCATAATATTCATGATCTACTCGCCTGTTTCCTTTACAATTTATGGCATGTTTTCAAACTCATGTATTCCACTTATATTTGCCTTCATAAACATTTCTCTTGTCTTTGTCAGATATTTAGATACACGTCAATTAGTGACCGTAATTTAACGTGAAACAAAAAGCTTCGTTTAATTTTTCTACAAGATTCGCTTTGAAAACAAATTGGATAAGAATCCGATATTTCCTGTCGAAGTTTCTTTAATCATCTCGAAATAGGACACATCCTATGGTTTCTTTCGTAAATTTAGATGTAGAAATATGGGACACTGTAGCCAATATCCACAAATCCTGTTTCAGGTTTCTTATTTAGGTCGCGTACGTCCACGTAGATTCTGTGTTGTAAGTTTTTATTTTAGGGTACATTTTGTATCTGTATGACCTTTATAACAATCTGATTTTTTTTGAGTTTCATAGTCATTATCTTTTTAAAGGGCTGGTGAAGATATCAAAATATTTTAAAGAACATTAAGGCTATATTTCCGCCACTGACCGGCCTTCACTCGCTCCCTTTACCGTGCCTTCATTAAATCAATGATGCATATCAGATATTTGAGTGACGCCCCAATCAGGGTTGTTATAGGATTTCCAAAGCTGGAGGGCCAGGGGATGAGGCGTGTCAATGATCTCTCAAGTGGTCAATTGTCTGTGCTTTGCATATTTTCTCTAACGTGTAAAAGAAATCGTTTCCCATTAATACTTTTCCTAATCATTTGATTTGTTGTGTAAATGTTGCGTTATTAGCTCTTTCCATGATTTAGCATTCACAGCTTAAGTAAAATGGAACATGCTAGCACTAAGTACATTACGTATCTGCTTAGCTTGTTTATCAGAGAGCCGTCTTCAAACATCTTCAGCGTGTCATCTCAGCTCAAATTGTTAATGATATGTCAACGTCATAGATATAATCTAGTATATCGTGCATGTTGTAGAGTATCGTCTGGCATGAATCCATGAGTAAGCACCAGACGGAACCGCCAAGCGACAGCCTGCGATACACTGATATTACGTTGTGGGAGTGCTTGCGAAATGTAATACTTTGTAGTTTTTATCTTCTAGGAAAATATACCAGTAGATTTACTTATGCTAATGCTTTGGCAAAAAATGTTTGCTTTCAAAGTATTCATAGAGTAATAAGCATGATTAGAGTTTCGGTAGTCCTTAATGTATACCTACCTTTCATAGAACTCTTTAGTCTTTCCGCCCTGAGACTTCTGTATTTGATACACTGTGCATATATTTTATTTTACACCGTAAAATTAATGTTAAACATAATATTTATCCCAAGAGAAGTTTTTTTTTTAATTTTATCTCATTTATGAATGAGTATTTTTTTTAATATTCAATTAATGAATTAGAAGCAAACTAGATGGATTTAGTTACTCGGTGTCTACGATCATGCTATGTTTTCAAATATTTTATTGTTGTTCATGTAATATGGGATATAGGTTTTTTTACAGTGGGTTCAAAATAGGCTAATGATGATAACATAAAACATAAAAAGAACTTTATTCAAACAAAGATTTTACAATATTAATAAGTAGGAACTAGACTTACTTACTTACTAAATATCGTTGCTTGTTTGAGCTGCCACCAAACCCGAACTGAGTAATAATATATATCGGGATTATGGTAGTTTCACAAACAAGCAGTATCAAAATAAGCTATAGCTGATGATGCTATAGTTTATCTACGGAACCCTTTTATAAGCGAGCTCCGATGCGATGACAGGTTTTATTTCTTGGCTGGCATAATTTATTGGTCCAAAGCGACACTTACCCAAATTTCTCCTGAAAAGCTTTGACTGAATTGTGTTTAACAATGTTACAATCAAAGCTTATCGAAAGCTTTCAAAAGTACACGCATCTAAATTGCATACATCGTCATTATATTTTAACAGCTCGCGAAGGCGATAGCGTTGATTGGATTCAGGGGAGCAGAAACCATAAAATTGAAATCAATTTCAGTTTAATGGTTATGGGAGTATAAAATACTTTCGTCACCGAAAGTCCTTTATCTTTACTCGCCGATAAGGTTGTACTGACTTGTTGAAGGATTATGCCCTAGATTTGCTAAAGTAGATAGCAGTAGTGACGGAATTTTCTGAAGGAAGCATTTTTTTTGTTTTTTATATTTATTCCTTCAAGTATTACTTTTCATGAAGCATATAGAATGTTAAAAGCTTAACAATACAGCTATCTTTTTTATGGAAGTATTTATTTATAACTCTATAAGTTTCACGTGTACGTGTGTCTGTCTGTGGTACCTTAGATCTCAAAAGGGTGAACAGTTTTTGCTTTAGTTTTCTTTTTGATTTATAGGTGTAGAAAACGGGAATGTTTTAGCTATGTTTGATGAACATTTATCCAAAATGGCCGCTGTCTTTTAATGGCTCATTACATATTTGTTAATTCCTTAAACATGAGTATCAAATAGAAAAATTTCACTATTTTACAAGGTGATAACATACACTGGGATAAAATTCAAACCCAAGATGCCAATAAAAATGTGGCTAAGTTTTTTAATTAAGCACGTAATTTTCGGTAATGTAACAATATTAATAAAGATATTGTGACAGTTTGTTTGCATTCGTCAACCGTTAACAGATATATAGACGTCTAGAGAAATGTCTGCAGGTGATATTATATCACGTTAATTGGACAGGCCATGTCATCAGCTAATTACACAACTCAAATAATAATAACAGCTCATATAATATGTCTGTTCATTAAAATAATACAGCTTTCAAAAACAATGGAAACGAAAATTCAGCTTCAAATAAATTCGAAAAATAAAATTGACCAACTCGGGCTCGCGCAGAAAGGGTTCCGTACCATCGTTGTATGAGAGCCCCCTTAAATATTTTATTAGCATAAAATATTATATTAAGGACCCTAAAAATCAAGAACTTATTTTATGTCCCACATTCGCGTTAGCCTTGAACCGTCCGGGAAGCGATAAAAGCTTATCAAATAAAGTTACTTAGCTTCTCGCGATCAATTTACGACTTCTTATGACAGTGTAAGATTTCAATACACTGAACATATTTATCGTCGGCCCTCCCATGCGCTCATGATTTCGGATTTGTAAAAATGTTAGTCTGCCGCACGAATTCGGACTTTCCCAATCTGGAAAAGAAGTCAGAATGGAGTGGTTCGACTAGAAAAATAACCGCGTATTTCTCCCAACCTACTTGCGCAATACTCAACCTTATACTCAGGATATAAGGTCGTGTTTGTCTTACGGCAGTGTAATGTATTCAGTTCACAAAATGAATTGCGAGTGTTAGTAACTCTGAGTGAGCCTGCGAACATATTCGCTGGGATCTGTTGCGTCGTTCGTTCCCTTATATTGGTTACATGCTTGAACGACAAAAGATCCTATCTTTGATTGTATTTAGGTTGTTTTTCATTTGTCGGCTTGTGTAAGGATTTTCTACGGCGTTTTCCGATCGTTTTATATGTTGCTTATTTGTTGATGGTGGAGGGAATAGCGGAGATATAAACTCCGAGTTAGTCTTTGTTTAGCACTTAACTAATGACGGTTCCTCGCGACTTATGTAGCTGAAAGATAATAGGGTTCATTTGTGTTTAAGTATTGTTCTTCCTGACTTTCTGTCGGAGTTCGCTGTGTTAATATCACAGACGGAACTGCAAAGTTACGCTTTATTTTTAAACGGTCAAAGCCTTCAGGTGCTAAATGTAGCTTTAGCAGTGATAGTGCAAAATATATCTTAGTTTTGTGCTTTACAGTTCCATTTTGCGTGCATTCGGCCGGAATGCTGGAAGCTATCCTAGGGAAGCACCTCGGTCGGTGTCGTGCAATTAACTTTTTTTCAGGACGCCAGCTCATTCCCATTGTGACGTCATGGAGAGAGGATAAGATGACTTAAACCTGGGGCACTCAAAAGACGGCTTTAAATCTCGGATTTTTTCCCTTCGCAAGTTTGACGAGACGTACTGAAACTGTGGTCATTATTTTTAAAAAGTTGGCTACCTGTTCTACAGTCGGACTTAGCTACGAGTATATCTATGTACCTACATCATTATAAAAGAAAGAACGCTACAAAAATATGCGTCGGTTCGTTTCTCTCTGCAATGTGTAATGGAATGTATGAGTACGCTTACTTGATGTAGGGGGGCTGTAATATTTCCTCCAGTTTTTACGTGGAAGATTTGCTGTGGTTTACTCGTCGTGTCGTAAGAGGCCTCCGCAATTTCGCAACATTACGGTGGCGATGAGACGGCAAATTGCTCATTTGTCTGCAACGACACTTGCAAAACCGACGCCCTGCCGATGTATTTACATTCGACATAGGTACGTATGGAAATCAATTTACGGAATCGCTTTTTACGTTGAATAAAGTATAGTATATAATGTATGCATGCGAATAAATGATACACGAGTATTAATTATTAATTCGTTCGTATTACTAGGTACATGGTTGACTAGGAGACCAAGGTTGGGGCAAATAGCAGACTATGTAGACAACAAATGTAGGTACTTAAATGTTTTTATGAATAATTTTCAAAATGACGAGAGCATTCGCAATATCCATGACATGACACCTTGCATGTCATAAAAATGTAAATATTATGAGATGGTTAAGTGCTCCGATGTAGACCAGGCCTTTCTTATTGTACCCTTGTATTATTATAACAAACTACACTATTGTAATGCTAGTTATGTTAGAAACGAAAAAAGGGAAAACACGAAACAACATCAATCTTTTCCGGGAGCATTCCTACAGAGCGGATAACACCTCTTATTTTGTTCCGGTAGCGGCTTTCCTTTGGCTTGGGTATTCATCGCGACCTCAAGCCTTGGGCAAATTAATCGACGCCCAGAGGATTCCTGTTGACCCTTCCTGATATACTACTTGAAATATTGTGAATAGGACAGAATTTTCAGTAGTTTTGTACAGTTTAAACAAAATATTAGTATGTTCTCAAACGAATTGAAAAGTTCTAGATTTACTTAATATTGTGGTATAATATCATTTTTGAAAAAATATTCACAATGGTTATATTTTAAATAGTTTACAGGCATTTTGCCATTACTATTTTTGAGTACCTAAAATTCTTTTAAACTCTGCGCAATCGATCTTGCTTCACCCTTAAGCCAGATTCCCGACATTTAGGTCGAGAGTATTCGGGAATCCTCTTGTTACGTGTGGAAAATTTAATTATCGAAGCAGTGGACTCCATCTGACTCCATCATTGTTATTCGGACGGCGTATGTCTGCCGACTGGTGACGTAACGGAGTGAGCGCGGACCGATGACCTCCGATGACTAGACTTGCCCATATAGTTAGGCAGAAGTTACTCTAGTGAGATATTAGGATAGTGCTACATACGATGCGTTCATGGTAGATATCCGTTCATAGCTTGACTATAGTTGTTATTTTTAGTCCTTGTATAGAAGATGCAGGTACATATCCATTCGGATGCCTTATTAAATCATCTCTCGTAGGAGTCGTAGGTAATGATGAAGATGTACGAGGGTGAATCAAAAAGTTCTTAGAAGTGCATATATATGAAACCTTTTTGGATCAAGTTCGATATTCAAATTAAAGAGTGTCTATCACACTATATTTATGCAGACTGTCACTTGTTTTTGTCAGTTCGTTCGCATGTAATAATTTTTTTTGTGCAACAAGTTGCTAAAAAGTTAAAATTATGGATAAAAGTGAGTTACGTGCGGTGATAAAATATCTCAGTTTGAAAAAAATGTCTACGAAGCAAATTTTTTTGGACATTCAGCAGACATTAGGGGGTGATGCTGTACCCTATTCTACGGTTGCGTACTGGGTGGCCTTCAACCTCCGTTACAGAAGAAAATGTCAAAAAGGTTGAGAATCTGTTTTTGGAAGGCAGAAGAATGACTATAAAACATATAGCTGAGATCCTAAAGATATCTTTTGGTAGCGTTCAATCCATTTTAATTGATTCACTGGGGTTCAAAAAAGTGTCTGCAAGATGGGTGCCACGAATGTTAACCGACGAAAACAAAAAGCGACGTTTGGAAATTTCCAAGCGTAATCTCGAAATGTTCCAGCGTGATTCGGATAATTTTTGCCGTCTTCTTGTCACCATGGATGAAACGTGGGTCCACCATTTTGATCCTGAAACTGAAAGACAAAGCATGTCTTGGAAACGACCATCCTCTCCAACCATTAAGAAATTTCGAGTTGCTCCTACCGCTGGCAAAGTTATGGCCTCTGTGTTCTGGGATAGTGAAGGAATCCTTTTTATTGATTACATGCTAAAAGGCCAGACGATTACTGGACCCTATTATGCAAATTTAATCCCGAAAGTGCGTGAAGCGATAAAAGAAAAATGTCGTGGAAAACTGTCGATGGGCGTGTTGTTCCTTCAAGATAACGCTCCTGCTCATCGATCGGAAGTTGCGCTCAACGCAATCCGCTGTGCTGGCTTCAATCTCCTTGACCACCCACCATATTCTCCGGACTTAGCCCCAAAAGATTTTCATTTATTTCCAAAATTAAAAGAAGAAATTCGTGGAACAAAATTTCACGATAATGACGCGGTTATAGCTGCCGTAGAGGACTTTTTCGAGAGTCAAGAAAATATTTTTTTTTCACAAGGAATAAGGAAGTTATAAACGCGTTATTCTAAATGCATTGCATTGGAGGGAGATTATGTAGAAAAATAAAATATTATTATTTAAATCTTTGAATTTTTTTATATGGATTCCAAGAATTTTTTGATTCACCCTCGTATGAAGGGAATTCATTCTAAATTGATCCATGTAATTTTGTTCCATGCATGTTTTTGACACTGCGTTTATCATGTGTTTCGACTTTGAAATAATATTAGCAACTATTGAGATTTTATTTCTTGTTGTGAAAAACCTAATTTCTTCAATTAAGTTAAAATCACTTTCTATTAGAATACTTATGGACAGATCTACTACTACCTACCTGAGTCTCTGTTTCCTGAGAGGTATCATCCGAGGGCCTTCAAAAGTAGAGTTAATAGATATCTTCTAGGTAAGCGTGCCACACCGTAGACTGCAGTGCAGCTTAACATCAGGCTAGCAGTAGTCAAACGCTAACCTATCATGGATAAAAAAAAAAGATTGCTTCCAAAAATCTCCTTCCATATTAAATTATTTCTGAGATACGTAAAAGTGAAGTGAGGTAAATGTAATGCGATTCGGATGAGCCTTGTTTACCGACCTTGGTTGTTCATTTAGTTGGCTACCTTCAACTGTTTTGTAATTTATTCATATACCTAATCCCCGAATATTGCGCAACTTGACTATAATAGGAGAAGTCACGACTGTATGTTTTGTAAAATATACTTAGTTAATTTTAGCTATACTCGACTGCATCAGAAGATAAATGAATTATTATTTTTAAAAACTTAATAATACAACTGTTTCCCTTAGTGTTTTTTTGGTAACAATCATATATTTGGTACCAATCAATGTATATTTAAAAGCTAACTTGTCCGTTGAATTCTTTTGAGATCCTTTTATTCTCGGCCAAATCCTTGAAATTGGTTTACGCATAGAACTTACATTTTGAACTTGTAATAGATAAATATTTTGTTTCATACTAGGATAAGACATTTATTCGCTTTTATATAATTAAAACAGTTTCTAAAAACTTGCACAAAATTATAACAGCCCGTTTGCAAAGTTACAATTTCTTTTCAATTTTGGCAACAACCAACAACCCTAATATTGCCAAAACGAGCATCTGCCAACTGAGCATGATTAATGGACTGAACCTAAGTTGTAACCTAGCTACTGAGGACCTAAGGTTTATAGAAATCCGATAAAGTAACCATTTACGCACTTTGTTAAAGATGTCTTTGCTATTTTTATTGACCACAATTCACCTGATGGTAAGTGATATTGAGGTCTACGGTGGATCGCGCTTACCTAGAAGGAACCGGTTCACTCTCGCCTTGAAAATCGCTAGATGCTATACTACGCGCCCTTAAACTTACAAACTGAAAGGTTTGCGTTTCCAAAGCTATCAGTTTGCTAATGCAAATTAAGGGTAAAAAAATGCACTAAAAATGTCTCCCTTAGGGTCATATCAGTTCTTAGGATTCAAAGTTAAAAAAACAGCTTCATCTAACCATTCTTCCTAATGACACAGTTTCCAAACATCCAAGCGCCTACAAATCTCGGCTAGGATCATGCAGATGTCAACCATTTGTTATTCAAATGTCTACAGACGCCGTCTCAAACGCACGCTCAAAACGCAATGAATATGTAAAAACGATTATGAAAAACTTTTGAATAAATAAGGATTTTTGTTTTCACTTCAGATGGGCTTTTTGCCATTTGTGAAGTTCTTTGAATCGTTTTACTTTATATTTATTTGTATTTTTGTTTTCGCCAAATACGACACACAGTTTTTTTTCCTGCGATTACGTCATTTTGTTGGCGCAAAATAGCTAAATCCGGCGATGAGTCTTTCGAAATATTAATTCAGTCGGGCGTGGGGCCGCCTTACGTCCCGTAGGTTGTGTGTTTGATGCCGTGAGCATTTGGTAAAAGAAAATTTGTGAGATAACTTTAGCATGGATCGGTTGGCAACAGATAGTATATATACAAATATTTTGTAACAAATAGTATGTACATATAGTATACATCTCGTTTTTAGATTTTTAACGCACATATTTTTAATTATTGAAATTTTTGAATCTATGCTTATAAAAGTTTCGTCATTTAATATTTAGATCAAGTTGACAAGTTCTTACAAAATACCGTTCAAAGCTTTCGTTCAACAAAATGAACAAAACTTACGAATAATAAATAATTGAACTGAGTTTCATTCAGCAAAAGTAATATTGTTACCTTCTTATTAAAGTCTGAGACCTGAGTTAAACAGCAGTACACCAACTCCACCTAGCGCCTGACGCAATATCGCCTTGATTAGTTTTGTGGCTGACTTTGCCATTTGTCTCCTTGCGCTAACTTTAAAGATAAATGAAAACATTAGCAACAGCATCTTCGAGTCTTGCGAAAGGTTTCGCAAATATACGAGTTTTGTGTACTCTTAATTTTACCCGCGCATTCCTATAGGACTGCTGATGTTATCTAATATTTATTCTCGCTCTCATTGTTATGTCTGGTAAAATAAAGATGATAATGATTTTAACATAGACTAGATGACAAAAAATACTCCCAATCCGTCTTCTAGATAGCAAAAAACATTTGACACTGTTTTTATTCGCGTCGAAAACAAAAAGAACACCTAAAATAAAATGCTAAACGTGTTACTTCACTTTTTAGTACGAATTTTACTAAGGCGTGACGTCACTAGTATCCTCTAAAAACATTTTCGATCATTAAAGTATTAAAGCATTACATAGGTATATCCGAGTCACCTCTTCGTGGTTTTGGTAAGACAAAAATGCGCGAAAATAATCTCTATTAAATCTAAATAGACGGACTATGTCGAATGTCTTTATGTTAAACCTGTGAACATTCCTATTTATTGAACTCCATACGATAAGCTGAACCAAAAGATTGAAGCAGCCTAAGCATAAATATTCAAGTTAATAGCTATTCCGCCTGTACAATGAAAAAAAAAAAAACAAAGAATACCGGTGAAGAAAGACGTCGTCGCGTCATTGAAAATACGAAGTAATTTTGAGCTTTGACATAAATATCACAGTAATTTAATAAGTATTTAATATGTTTGTATGTTACCAAACCTTATTTATTTATTTATTCAGCTACTATGTAATTCACAGATTACATCCAACGCATTATATAGGTAGAAACAGATAAGATTTTTAACTAAAAACTTAGCCATAGGTTGTCTAATAGTAATAATTGAATTGTTAAGGTATGCCAACACTCCATCACGGAATGTAGCAAACCTATCGACGAATACATCTAGATCTAGCAATTAGTAATCATGTCGTTGATAAGAAGGATAGCTCGATAGTTATAATTCCTTACGCTCAAACGGTTTTATTGCATTGAAATAAACGTGGCTTGTCTCATTTCAAATTAACCCGGGTAAAATCGCGCGTCGCACATAGTGCACAACAATAATTTCTAACCGTTTAACATTTTACTAATGATGATGTATGGCTGTAATTACCTAATCGATTAACATGGCGGCGTTGTTAACAATAATGAGACTTCACACGTGCGTTAATTCTGTTGGAGATTTTCATTCATAATGATTGTCTTGTGTCTGAGAAATCTTTGAAGCTAACGATTATCATGCGCATCGTGATTTATTGTTGTTAATTACTTACCTATATTGCTGCAGTTTTATCTGACAAATTTGAGATGATCCCCTTGTACCTAAGCTACTGCTTGCGAGTATCAGCTGTTAGGTCGTTAGTCAAGATCGAATCAGTGACCTTTGAAATGGCTAATTAAATTAAATCAATAGTAACCCACCAATTGTAAATCAATCAATCAATCAATATTTAAGTTCTGGCGTTTCGCCCGTAGATATTTATCCAGATACTTCCATCCTTAAGTAAATCCTTGACCTCTCTATTGACTACATGACCTTCAGGTTTTCATTACCAGTTGTTATAACGACCTTTTTGGTAGCATTGGCAAAAAGATCCTGTCAAAACAGGTTTGTTGTCATGCAGGTTCCTTGACCAACTAAATCGTTAGTTAGGAAAGAACATTCAGTTAAAAAGTTCAACTAAAGAATTTGTATCTGGATACGATCTTTCGCATAAAAAAGGAGCCAAACTTGATTCTTTACCGACTGCCCCCAGGGTATCTTAAGTACGGAATCCCACAAGCATTATCGTGAAGCCGTAGACCTTTCCTTGGAGGTGAGCACTTTTATATGGCCATCAACTGTTACGAGGACAATAAAACACGATTGCTTACCATTAACATCCAAGTCTAAGCCCTTCAAACTAAAAAGAAGTTGCCTGTTTTGTTGGCATAAAGGGAGTTCATGTTAGTGATTATATAGTTTGGAAAGCGATCGGAGTAAATTGATTATGGGACGAAATAGCCGATACTGGTGGTAATTCTGGCGAACACGCAACTAAACTAAATTTAGAGTATTTCACTTTTCATCTTAAGTGAACAGAAAGAGACACGATTGAACCATATACAAAACAACTAAAATCACTTCAAATATGGAAAATAGTACATAGTAGACGATTTTAGAACACACCCAACTGTATCACCTCTAAAACAACCTACATTTTCCTCATTTGACGTGGTTTTAGTTGTTTTGTCTATGGTTTAGATCGTGCCGTCTCTTTCTTTTCCCTAATGGCAAAAAGAGACAGAGTTACTTTAAATTTAGTTTAGTCGTTTTTACACCAGAATCGCCACCATTGAGATTCTGTTAAGTATTTTATTCAAGAAGAGGGCTCTAGTCCAGTTGGTTGGTAATTCTTTGAATTAATTAATATCAAGGTCACTATGAATTCTGTTAACTAATCGTGAGTAGGTTTGCATGGCATGTTTTATTGCTGCGTTTACTAAGAAAAAGTCATACTTTGTAGCGAAAAAATGTTACAAACATAGTAGCTCAATGACGTTTCTCAGTACACTGAAAAAGCTTAACACTCTGTTACTGTCTAGAGAGATACACAATAACGTACGAACAGAGACGTCGACCAAAGTTATTCAATGAAAACTGTTGTTCACACTCGGTTAGGTTAGCGAAAACTTTGCGTTAGTTGCGGAAATCATGTTGTTAAAGTTCCCAAGCGATTCGCTTTAATTTACAATACACTAGACAATTTGAGAAACTAAGTAGATATTCGGGTTAAAGAGCTTCTAAGCGGCTGAAAGTCTAACGTCTCTTTTTGAGTTGAGAAATTAGTTCACAAGTTCTTTCAGTGAATACTTTAATTGAGTTAGTCTTTTGTTAATCGTTTGCTGATGCTATATTATGGTGATACAACTTGAGTAAATAAAGAAAACATTTGAACGTTCTTGTCCTCTCACTTGCATAACTAGTGTGAGCAAGAGGAAACGAAATTTCAAATATTTTTTTTATTATCACGAGTTCAAACGTAACTAATAGCACCTACTTTGCATTCTTCTTCTTCTTCTTCTTTGTACGAGCCGCCCTTTGACTTGGCTTAACGACTGCTTGTACTAAAATTAACAGCCGGGACCTACAATTCAATGTGTCATCCGACCCACGGTAGTGCCCAGATAAAAATGCCACTTGAAATACGACAGTCTTGTGCATCACCCATTCAAACACCGTCCGCATTGACCGTTGCTTAACTTCGATGATCACGTCAGATCACCTTAGCTAGCCGAGCACAAACGCTACTTTGCATTCAAATGAGTCGTCTTACGTACTGATTAATTCAAATAAAACTATTGAAACAGCTGGTATTCGAATAAAAATAAACTCAAGTCCAGATTCGCAGGCGTTCGGAGATATTTTAAAATAAGACAATTTTTATCTGTAACCTACTTTAAAAAGTTACAAATTTATGGCCCACAGATCTGGGTAGGCGTAGCTTGCGAAAATTTTCAGCAAGGGTCAAGGACCGAGCTCCTCCCGTGCCCAAACTTACCTTTATCGGCTTTGTTATTTTTGTCTGCGTTGAAACAATGCAGAGTATCTACATGTCCTACTTAATAATAGGCGAAAGTTTGTGTTTGTTCTTAATTGGTAAATTTGGTGTGGAGATAGTAGTGGATTTACAAATAGGCTACTTTTATCCTGGAATAACGCGGGACACACCGCAAGGCACACCTAGAGTTCTTTCTATATATACGTCAAAAATATATCTCATCTGCAGCGAATAATATAAAATCACTGAGGCTGTGTTTCAGATGTTTGTTTGTTTAGTAAAATGGAAACTGAAGTATTAGTAACATATGGAGGAAAATACAATGAAAGTGCCAACTAGAATATAATATTTATGTTTTATCATGTTAATTATGACAAGACAGGAATCGCGCTGGCTCATTCCGAGTTTTTGATTGTAATACAAATCGAATACCGAAGTGTGTCTGTCACGCGATAATAACAGAGTTTATGGTTTTGTTAGTATTAGTAAGTAGTTCTTAATATTAAGGTGGTTAGTAAATCGCAGTCAGTGTTAAAGACTGACCTGACTAGACTATCTTTGTAGAGGCTATCGGCCAGAGGTCGTGACCATTGCAGGTTAATCCTGGGATATTTGGTCTTGTATCTCCTTGCACCGAAATTTCAACGGAAACATTGTTCTTCAAACCGAAAATAGTCATTTTTGTACTACGATATTGCTTGGCGGCAGAATAACTAGCAAAGTGATAATATGATCTGACTATAATGTTCCGTATGAAATTTCAAAGAATCTCATTCATCAGAAAACAACCAAAAACGAACCATTCATGTCGTCTATCATGAAAACGTTGAACTTTTTAAATGTTAGTTTATGTTGTACCCTGAACCTTAATCAGCCTTCCCTAAGCCAGGCCAACTTAACTCTCCTGGCATTCTTGACGCGTCTCTGAGACTATATTTTTTTATTAACCGAAATAAAAAAGCTTTTCTCGTATTTTATGATTATGAATCGCGAAGTAGCCGTGAAGGGCGCAAATGCTTTCATTAGCATGGCACTTCGTAACCCTATTCGTTGGTACTCTCATCCGAGTTTTTAATTTACCGTTCTCTAATTTACAGCCTTTGTTCTAAATAAAATGTTTTTTTTTCGTTTGTATTCTTTTCGTGTTGTATTTTTTTTGTACTGAAATTGTAACTTTGAAGTTTGTTTTTCTAACGTCGTGTGAGATTTATCTTACTTTTTACTAGAAACCAAATTTATCTCGGTCGTCGAATATGTTTTTGTTTGAGCCTGTCTGATGTCTTTAAGAGTGATTTGCTCAAATACAAATATCATCATTATTATTGAAAAAAAAAATAACTTTAGATAATAATAGTAATTAATAAAGCATCTGTAGACTGTTGTTAGACTGTTACGAAATCCAATTCCTCTCCCAATTATAGTTGGTTTTCCAACTATAGTTAGGCATACATATACATATCTTCTTACATATAGGAAATATATTTTCTTAATCTTTAAATTGATTATTTATATTTTTTTTATTATCAATTATTTCACATAAATGTCAAAATATTCAGAAGATAAATGGTAAAGAAAGAATAGATCTTAGTAACATTAGTACCCGATTTCATGTGGATTATTAATTGTGCTCACAATAATTGTGTCTAACTATACCTCGATATCGACGTTGAGTTATTAAAGTAAGCTAGATTTGTAAGTTCTGTAACCCAAATCAAAACATTGTCGACCAAACAGTTTTATCAACAGGCAGCGCTATCCCTAAACTTTTAAAATAAATCTCCAAAATCAGGGCTCCAAAGGCAGCGGTCGATCTAATCCTATGTTTTCAGTGTTTTGTTTTTATTGCCGTGCTAGAGAGCTTTGTTTTTGTAGGTGAAATCACTTACTGGGTTAAATTTATTCCTTTAAATGGACATATTAAAAGACTCCAAATACTTACCTATGTGTGTTTTGGCTTAACCATATAGATCTAGTAATGTACAATAATGCTCATGTATATATAAATATAAAAGCTTTCACTCATAGCATATACATAGCAGGTACATATATGTAGCGCCAGTAAATCGGCTAAGAAGATCTGATGCGATCCTCGAGGTTAAGCAAAGGTCGATGCGGACTGTCTTTAGATCCGACCCACGGTAGTGCCTACTACCGTGGATCGGATGACACGCTGAATTGTAGGTCCCGGCTGTTAGTCTTAGTACAAGCTGTCGTTAAGCCAAGTCAGAGGCCTTCGGACGGCTTGAAAACTCTCGAGACCAGATCTAGGCCACTAAGTTTTTAAGACAAAGAAGAAAATAACATTGCATACAATACACGGCTATCTTCTATATCTCTATTTTATTAAACAACTTCACAATACTAGTTAACCACAACGATTATACATGGAGCGTATGATTGTGACGTATGAAACGAAGCCCCTAAACATTTCGATTAGCTGGCCCCGCCATTGCCTTGCGGGCCCTATTATTTATTAATATCATTCGTAGACTGTAACCGCCTATAATTTCATGTACTTGTGTAGGATACAATACGAACCCAGTATGAAATGTTCCCTGTCTGCCGTAGTACAGATTTGGCATCGAGTAAACAGGAGATACAAGAGTAAGTTACGTAAATTTGCTATTCCTGTGCAAATTTCAGTGGGACTGTTTTAGTTTCTGGTTTTCATCGTAGAGAAGCAAATTTCGAAAGAAGTTCGCATGGCTGGTCTTCTTCTTTGTATGGGCTAAGGGGCCAACCTCTGGTGTCAAGAGTTTTCATGGCAGCCTTGGCTTAAAGACTGCTTGTTCTAAGACAACAGCCGGGAAATACAATTAAACGTGTAATGTCATCCACGGTAGCGCCCAGATGTAAATGCCACATGAAAAGCGACAGTCTTATGCATGGTCACCCATCCAAAAACCGGCCGCATCGACCGTTGCTTAGCTTCGATGATCGCGTCAGCTTAGCTAGCCGAGCCACAGGCGATACTGGTAAAGAGTAATAAACAACTGGAGACTAAAACAGTGCCACTTAACCGTTTTAGTGTCTACTATCAAGGGTCTTTAAAATTTATTTATCAATTTTAAAAGGCTGTATGTGGTAACCTCGTTTAGTCGCTGGTTCCTTCTTACACTGGACAAGTGGCTTATTCCAACAGCTGCATAAAATCAGTAGAAACTATATTGCTGAACATCTTCCTTGCGACCGTAGACTTAGATAGTAACCTCGAGCTCCGTACTAACATTGTACGTTAAGGACACTCCACGAAATAGGTTAGCGGTCGGAGTACAATAGCCAAATGTTAATAAGGTTTAGACAGTAAGGAAACATTGTAAGGTGAATCGTTGATGGAACGACTTGTGGCAACTTAGGCTACCTATTTACATCGAGCTTTAGGGTTTTGAATAGGTTTATATTATTATAACATTTTAAACCCATTCAATAATATATAGTACAATGTAGATAAGAAATGAAGATCAGCAGGGCGCGTAACCACACTAATTAGCGACACTCTGGTCTTTGATAGAGCTTGTCTAGTTTGGAATTACTGACTCAAGAATACTGCCGGAATGTATTACGGCAGCTTTAGGTGCTTGACGACTGATGTTTTTACTTGAAGTATACAAGGCGAGCTTTAGAAAATGGTCTACCACCATGCTATGGTTTCTTCACGATGTTTTTCGTCATCGAAATTTGATTGGTTTGATATCAATGGCGGGGATCGAACCCATGATCTACGTAAGGCAAGACCGTCTGAGATGCCATAGATTCAAAATAACACATCACTAAATAAAGATTGTATGTTTTCTCCTAGTAACAAAATACCTAAAATGTACCCCAAAGCTGCAATACATGATGAAAAAAGTGCCATACTTATAAAAAAATTGTCATTAAATAATCAGCGTCCTTTATGTGAGCTAAGTGCAAAACTTTAGTGAAAAATAAAGCTAAGCTCCATGTGACAGTGAGGCGTGCTATAGAATGTACCTAGGCATCTATTCTACTATGTAGTGCCGGCCAGTGGGTGTCGAGACGTCATTACGTCTAGGAAATAGGCACTTTTCCCCTCGTTAGTGACTCGTCCCCTAGTCTCTGCTTACTACCAAACTAGTAATAAACGACACTCACATTGAAATCTCAACTTTAAAACCAGCCGCGTAAGAACCAAATTGTAAGATCAGAAAACAAACGCGGAAGGCAGATAGAAAATACTGTTAAATTCTTGTGCATTTTGAAATAGTCACATGCGAAACATAGTTTAGGTAATGACAAAGTTTTCTGTAAACAGCGGTAAATAAGTTAAACTTGAGCGAGCTTTTGTTATCGTATATTAAATCAAAATTTGTTTTTGTTTCAGGTATGGGTTTGGAAATTGAAAATGCTAAGAAAGCCACCATTGACTTACGAGAGATTTTGGGTAAAAAAAGCAATTGAGTATAATTAAATTGGCAAAATTCACGGATTCGTGTAGAAGTTATATACATGCTTATTTTAAGTATTATTCATATCCAAATACATTAATTAAAACATTTTAAATAAACCCTAGAAAAAGTTAAATCGATTCCGAATCTGTTCACCAGCAAAAGCCAGTAACTACAATTTAAAATTAGCGGCAAAAATAGAAAAGGAGCAATTTCGCCAAAGCCATGAAAGTAAGTGCGAAGGCTGCAGCTCGTTTTCTCCACATAAATTACTTAACTCTACTGCAATTACTTTTAATGGACCAGCACCAGACTGGATGGACTGAAATCTTCTGTTTACTTAAAAAAATCAGGCCAAGTTCATTTCCAATGTGATTGAACTTGTTTATTTTGAGAAAACAGACAGTTAATACATAAGTACTTGGAGTACCATAATTACCGAGTATAAATTTACGTATTTTTTTTACATATTATCAAAATTTGTATGTCTTACATACATTTCTCGTACATAACCTGATTTAAACAAAATTACACTCCACCTCCTAAAATAACATTTTGTTTATTTCTGTTGCTCAGAAAATGAACCTATTGAAACCACTCGGTACAACTTGGTTACCTGTATGCTATATCTTTTTAAGGTTACGTACCTAAAAGGTACAAACGGGACCCTATTACTAAGCCTCCACTGTCTGTATGTCACCAGGCTGTATATCAGAAACAGTGATAGCTAGAAAGCTGAAATTCTTCACAAGTTATGTATTTCCCGTGCCGCTATGACACTAATACAAAAATAAACATTGTGAAAATATTAAGGGGGGGTGGGTGGTATTCTAGAGTTTGAAAAATAAAATAGCCTTTCCCTGTTCGGGTTTCCATACGTTGGGTTAAGTTATTACAATTATTTTTTTGCCGTGCCGTAAAAACTGCAGAAGTATGTACTGATTTACGAATAAATTCTAAAACAAGGATAGTCTTGGCCAATCTTTTCTAAAACCAACATGTGCCAAATAAACCAGCGCTGGTCCAATACTGTCGCGGATAACTCCACTTATATGCTAAAGTATTTTGAACTCTAATTTGTATGCAACAGGGACCATCACTGCGTATTTCTTTAAGCCCCTTCGAAACGAAATCCTTTTCTTCTTAATTAATGTTCGGTAGAGCACAAAGCTGCGATTGTATTTTTTGCGCGGTCAATACACAGTAAGTACAGTGAGTTGGAAAAGATATGCAATGATAAGCTTATTAATAAAAAACAAATTACGACTGTTATTTTTTAATTCTATGTTGGTTGTTTGGACTTATTCTAATCTTGTTCACTTTCTTGACTCGGTAAAGACTCTGCTAAATAAGAAAAAAAAACTTATAGTGCATTATATTTAACCTTGCATTTGATATTTGGGCACTACGTATGTTTATTATTTGGCATTTATGAATATGTTTAAAAATAAATGAATTGCCAAGTTACCAATTCAAAGTGTGCCGCCCATAAAAAATATTTTATAGAATTCAGAAAGGAAGAAAGAAAATAAGTTATCATTAGAAAATTATTTAGCAGAGCTTCTCGCGGTTTCGTCTTTGTCTGTACAGTACATTCATTGCAGAGCTTTAATATCTGTAGTATTAATTATAATGTGCCGACGATTATGAAGCTTAATTGGTGGCTTTGTTCTACTGAAGGGGAATAGATTTCAGGTTTTAAACCTTTAGGGTAGTGTGATTGTGACCCGGTCAGGAGTGAGGGAATGGCAATCCGCGACATCCTTGTTTGAATCCGGCGGTATGGAATTAGCAAACGAAAAAGACGTAAGGGAAAACATTGCGAGAAAACTCAAATAACGTCGACGACCACAAAATCTGAAGATATGTGTATAAGGCCTCAGTCCTCGCAAGAAAAAGCACCGGTCTCCAGTATTGAAGATACTGCTCATGCAATGTTCAATCTCGAGAGCGTTTACTGTTTTATTGAATAAGATGACAGTGATTTTTTGGTATTAAAAATATGAATAAACAATAAAGTATATCCTACACTAAAACAGAAGTTAATTTTAACAACAGATGTTTAACTGAGGCAAAATTTCAACATGTAAATAGGACGAGACTTCCGATATTTCTTCTTTTTAACCGACTTCAAAAAGGAGGAGGTTATATATTCGACGTGTATGTATTTTTTTTTTTTTTTATGTATGTTCACCGATTTCTCAGCCATTTGTGGATCGATTCTCAAAATTCTTTTTTCAATTGAAAGAGTATGGTTCTGAATTGGTCCCATTGTCACCAAAATAGGATCTGATGATGGATTCCTAGGGAAATCGAAGGAAAACCTAAAAAGTTAGGTTATGTTTACGCCCGAAGAGAGATTCACGCTCGTTCGGCTGTACTGATATTCTTGAAATTTAAGATGAAAATAGGTAAGACTATGTGTTAACATATAGGCTACTTTTTATCCCGAATATAATTACTGTTCCCGTGGGATGCACCAAATAACACATAAATCTTTATAACTTCTTCACGCCCGAACGGCTGTACTGATGTTGATGAAATTTGAGATGAAGATAGGTTAGACTATGTGTTAACACATTGGCTACTTTTTATCCCGAAAATAATTACTGTTCCCGTGGGATGCACCAAATAACACATGACACACTGATTTTGCTTAAATTTAATATGGGGGTAGACTAGACCTTGTATAACACGAAGGTTACTTTTTATCTTAAAAGTCATTGCTATTCCCTTGGGATACCCAAATAACTCGATAACCTATTTCACTTCTTCGCGCTCATACGGCAATACAGATTTCACTCATGTAAAATTTGATAATATATTAATAGACTAGACACTCGAACGGATAAAAAAAATATTTACGGGCTCGCTTCGCTAGGAGTTATCCCACTTCGTTCGACTTTCCCCCAGGATGTTTTGGGCTTATGACACTCCAAATATTATATAATTAGTGCTGCTTTGGACTTCTTTATGCTCAAATGGTTTGAACAAATACGGTGAAAATTTTCGCGCTCGCTTCGCTCGCGCATTGCTCGATACGCTCGCATCCAGCTCGCTTCGCTCGCCCTTGGTCCTAGTACGTTTTGACACAACAAACATTATGTTATTTGTGCTGCTTTGGACTTCTTTATGCTCAAACGGTTTAAACAAATACGGTGAAAATTTTCGCGCTCGCTTCGCTCGCGCATAGTTCGGATCGCTCGCGTCCGGCTCGTTTCACTCGCATCCGGCTCGTTTCGCTCGCATCCGGCTCGCTTCGCTCGCTGTTGGTTCTAGTAAGTTTTGACACAACAAACATTATGTAATTTGTGCTGCTTTGGACTTCTTCAAGCTCAAGCGGTTCGAACAAATACGGTGAAAATTTTCGCGCTCGCTTCGCTCGTGCATAGCTCGCTTCGCTCGCAATTAGTTCTAGTACGTTTTGACACAACAAACATTATGTAATTTGTGCTGCTTTGGACTTCTTTATACTCAAACGGTTCGAACAAATACGGTGAAAATTTTCGCGCTCGCTTCGCTCGCGCATAGCTCGCTTCGCTCGCATCCGGCTCGCTTCGCTCGCAATTGGTTCTATTACGTTTTGACACAACAAACATTATGTAATTTGTGCTGCTTTGGACTTCTTTATGCTCAAACGGTTCGAACAAATACGGTGAAAATTTTCGCGCTCGCTTCGCTCGCAATTGGTTCTATTACGTTTTAACACAACAAACATTATGTAATTTGTGCTGCTTTGGACTTCTTTATGCTCAAACGGTTCGAACAAATACGGTGAAAATTTTCGCGCTCGCTTCGCTCGCGCATAGCTCGCTTCGCTCGCATCCGGCTCGCTTCGCTCGCAATTGGTTCTAGTACGTTTTGACACAACAAACATTATGTAATTTGTGCTGCTTTGGACTTCTTTATACTCAAACGGTTCGAACAAATACGGTGAAAATTTTCGCGCTCGCTTCGCTCGCGCATAACTCGCTTCGCTCGCATCCGGCTCGCTTCGCTCGCAATTGGTTCTATTACGTTTTGACACAACAAACATTATGTAATTTGTGCAGCTTTGGACTTCTTTATGCTCAAACGGTTCGAACAAATACGGTGAAAATTTTCGCGCTCGCTTTGCTCGCATCCGGCTCGCTTCGCTCGCAATTGGTTCTATTACGTTTTAACACAACAAACATTATGTAATTTGTGCTGCTTTGGACTTCTTTATGCTCAAACGGTTCGAACAAATACGGTGAAAATTTTCGCGCTCGCTTCGCTCGCAATTGGTTCTATTACGTTTTGACACAACAAACATTATGTAATTTGTGCTGCTTTGGACTTCTTTATGCTCAAACGGTTCGAACAAATACGGTGAATATTTTCGCGCTCGCTTCGCTAGCATACAGCTCAATTTGCTCGCAATTGGTTGCCTGCCTGGTATACGCCAGAGGTTTTTTGATCGTGAAGTTTATTTGGCTCTCTATAGCTAAAACTTAAAAAATATCATGACTAACCACTAAAAATGTAAAAATAAAATTGTTTTAAAAAACAAAGAACCGACTTCAAAACACAACTAAAAAGGGAAAAATAATTTTAAGCCTACATCAAATCAAGAATAGTTATATAAGTAGAATCGAAGAGTTTATTTCATGTACTTATAAAAAACTATTTTAAATTTTTATTTATCCTGTTTTCTTGAAGTCGGTGCCATCTAAGAAGAACAATTTAATGTTTGTTAAAAAAACTATTTTCAATTGTCTTTCTTTGCTGGCACCGACTCCAAGAATACAGGATTCATAAAAATTTAAAATAGTTTTTTTTAAGTACATGAAATAAACTCTTCGATTCTACTTATATAACTATTCTTGATTTGATGTAGGCTTAAAATTATTTTTCCCTTTTTAGTTGTGTTTTGAAGTCGGTTCTTTGTTTTTTAAAACAATTTTATTAATACTTAGGTAATACTTAGGTTTAAGAAATAAAATAATATAATCATTTTTACATCATATACCTGGACAGGTAGGTTCCTATACAGGTACGAGTAGGTACTTCCAAGTATAATTGCTACACAAAAAACAGATAAGGTATTAAAATTTCCATCCGAAAATGTTTTACCGCTCCTAATTTTTTCACCTGTTTACTTAGGCTTTTTTTTTAATTGAATACCGGTACATAATCCATCCAATTTGCTTTGTTAAAAAATAACCTTGAGTTGTTTTTTGCTTCGTACATATTGAACGTACCTGCAAAAGCAAACATGTCAGATCAAACATAACATCGTGCGAAATCACATACAAAATTCGCGTACAATCAACAAAAGTAGCATGAATACATTTGCATAATACCTACCCATGATATCACAAAATTATTTTGGTCATACAAAAGCGGCCGTGACCGTCAAAATACCAGAAAAATCGGCATTTCGTTGACGCGCGTCCCGTCTTTTAAACCGGTCTGCCGAAATTCAAAATGGCCGTCTTGGCGGGAACTTAACCCACTATAGGTATTCTACATTGACATTTGCGTTCGAGCGCCAAGCGAGTTCTGTTGGTTCTTGACCTTCACCTCCATCTGATCAGGTGAACGAAACGCAGGCAGCAGACGCGGGAACTCACGCGCGACCACGCGTTTCGTTTCTTAATGCTCTGTTGACGCCATGAAATTACTTAAGAGCTTTGAAGACTGCTGGCTGCACTGACTTCCGGGTGCGATCTTAAACGGCAAAAACCATAAAGGAATAATATAAGGTAAACACAGTAGACACTACTTCATTTACTTGCCTTACTGATTTATTATTAAATCAACAAGAATAAAAGAAACGCAAAAAATAGAGATTCTGTTCGTTCCAGAAACAATGATCGACATTCATCATATTATCTCCATCATTCTTAAAAACCTTTAAAAAAATTGATAAGCACATATAAGCTATAACCACTTTCCCTAGTACATTCATTCATACATACTCGTATAACTAACCTGACATGCAAATTGTAAACATACTAACTTACGTGGTTAAAGTAATAAAATTGACCTAATTTTTTATGCTGTGCCAGCAGTACGTACATAATAATATGTACAATTTTCAACCGGCTTGGTTGAAACATGAAAGTAGAATGGTAATATTTGTGTGATGGCTAGTGAGTCTTGCTCATCGGGAGAATGTTTGGCTTGCAGTACGTGATATCCCGGATCTAATCTAAGTGTGCATCAATGACTTCTTTTCAAATTATGTATATAATTGGCGTAGAAGAAACATCGCGAGTAAACCGACATGCTCCGAGGCCCACTAAATCCAAAGACGAGAATCAAGTTCATACGTTAGAAGAAGAGAAGTGGTGGATTGTGGCCTACACATCTACTCTACTACTCTTGTGAAAGAAAATCCCGAGTGCCAGCCGCGGAAACGTATTGTGGGCTGCTTATGTTTATATGCAAATATTTTAAGAACTGTTTTCAGTACGTTATGAAAATGTCAATAATCATTTTAAAACTAATCAAATATTTACGGATTACTAATTACTACAAATTCCATATTACTTAATGTAAATCTATTCTAAAATTAATTAAATTAAAAGTATGCCTAATCTAAAAAACCAGTGCCAGTGGGAGGAGTACCTAAAATGCCAGCTGAGTTGCCTCTTTGTATAGCAACGCTAAACAAAGAGGCAACTCGGCAACGCTGTACCTTATCGATTTCAATATGCTGTAATATAATTATAAAACCTAAATGTAAGGCTATACAAATAAATTTCTAAAGAAAATAACTGGCATAAATTCTAAAGTCGTCGTAATTTAGGAACCATCACTCGAGTGAACGTTCCATCTGCGAATATCTTAGCACTTGCATTTTGAAGCCACACTACCAGTGTCAGTGACCTAGAAAGAATAAGCACCTTCTTTCAAGTTTAAAATGAACTTCTTACCCGCAACCCCCAGGGATACCCCTTGAGGCAAACTCATTCCACTTCTGTACCATTCAAGCTGAAAGATATAACTTCTTATATTCTCACAGAAAATTGTTACGTGCTAAAACTGTTCAGGCCGCTTTCTTCTTTAAGCTAGTAGTTAGCGATAATGTATGAATTGAAACTAGGTACACAGTAAATTTCTTAAAAAAATGCTAAAAAAAACAATAATATTTCTGTGTTTTTGAAACTGATATATCCATGTATTCATAAACATGTTTTATATTTCGACGAAACCAATTCAAAATAATCGTTATGAACGCTGATTAAAGAGAACAAATAAGCTTTGCCCACAGTCAGACGTTTGTTTAATCGGCTTCAAAAACAATAGAAACATTAATTGGTCGGGCTCGTGCATGAAGACCCCTCCCTTCATACCAATTAATAAGGAATGGGAGAATAAGGACTATTCTCAAAAAAGTTCTAATCAATCAATCAAAATGTACAAATAATTATTTTGGTGTAAGCAATAGTATTTAAAAGGAATAATATTTGAAAGCTGCCTTAAAGACCTAGATTCAATTTGAAAAACAAAATAACAATTGCTCACAAATAAGCACGTCACGAAAATTTCAAATTCACACATAACAGAGTGTTAATTGGGCCAGACGCTCGGTCAAAGGCGTCTGGTTGAGCGCTCAGCTGGGTGGTTATTGGGTGTGAAACGGGCGATGACAGTCGCTACTCGCCCATGGAGATCCGGCGATTTCTAAATAGGCTCACTGACTGATGTACGTGTGAGACGATCTTTGAGGCGGGTCATGAAATCCATAGGATTTCTGGCTGGTTTATTTGTATAGAAATAAGTGTTCTTTTGTTCTGCTTGGAATGTGTGATCTTGTGGAAGGCATATGAAGATGAGGGATATATTGAACATGTCACGAGCCCTTAACTGTACCTGCCCATAGGCCTCTCTTCTTGTAATCCAGTCATTTAAGTTTTGCGCTACTCTCGTCCATTTCTTGAGTGTGATATTAAAATATGTGTACTTTCTTTTTTTTTACATTTCACATACGGCTGGTTAATCCCATACTGAACCATTTCTAGTTCGTATTATGGTTTTTAACACAACTGATATACTACATATACATACATACTTACATATTTTAAATAGATACATATTTAACACCTAGACCGACAGCCAACAAATTTAATTCAGCACAAAGATATTAGCGCCGCCGGGAATCGAACCCGGAACCATCTGATTGGCAGTCCGGCATGGTAACTATTACGCCGACGATGTCGTCAATCGCATTGACTTGATTTACTTGATTTATCCAAAGCTTTGTTGCTAAAAACATTTTTATTTAATAGAGTACTTTTTCCACAGTTGTTCTATTTATATAATGTACTCAACCTACTCATTATTTGATCCCAATGTCCCTTCCGCTGCTTTCACATTTGTGGCGGACATTGATTGATGTTTCCTAAACTTGCGAAAATTTGCTAATGTGCTTACATTTATTCTAAAAATAGCAAATTGTATTACAAAAAAAAGATCAAAATATTTAAGTACAAAACATATATATAATAAGCAGTTAGATTGGCAGTCTGTAGAATATTATTTCTGCTTCTTACTCGTATTTCTCATGACTGAGAGCCATGAGTCCACTGCAGGATTAACTCCTTGAGAGAGTTCTCTTTTAGTAGATACAGCGCGGTGGACACCCAGATTCTCCCTCAGAAGGAATAAGCCCTCAGATTTTGTGGTCCTCAAATGTGTCGTCTTCCTCGCGATATTTTCCTTCACCGTTAAGCGAGTGCAAATTCACACATAACTTGAAAATTTGTCATTATAGTGTCAGGAAGCAAACCAGGGGCTTTGAGATAGAAAGAAAAACAGACATTTTCCCGCTCAGCTACACTAACTTTTATAATTTATAGATCATAAATATACTTATTTACTTATAGATAATTATTGCTGCTGTCGATCTCTAATGATATCTCTAGCACTGCTATAAAAAGTATCATGATAGTTTGACCTAGATACTTAAGCGCGCCTTGTAATCGTTTAACATCTTTAATTGTTATAAATATCTGTAGTAAAAACAAACGAGTGACGACATTGCTGTCACCGCCTGACGGCAAGCGGGTGGATGAAATATGGTTGTCTCCGTGTTTTGGTGTGACAAATTGTTTTCTGACTCTTTCTGATTAGGTCTCGAGGATTGTGGGTTACGTATGATAACCTGTTCCTGGTTATTTTACCTATTAAGTCTTACCTTAGAATCGTATATATCGTAATATTGTATTGTTGTATTTTAACACAACAATACAACCGACAGCTTACATATATTATATACTTACTGTAACACCATTAAAATATAATGATTAAAACTAAAACAAATTTAGTAACCCACTCGTAAAAAACTTGAAAGAAAGATGCCCATAACGTACGTGAAATCGTTATGGTGATGTACATACAACCTTTGCGCCTGGCACATACAATCCGACACGAGAATCAGGTCTATATTTTTGTGCACACATTTGAATTACTTCAAAAACTCTAATAACAACAATACCAGGGAACTTCTGCTATAATCACTTTTGTTTAGTTTGTGATAAAAAAATAATGCTATTCCAAAAGCTACTAGCGCACTGCTATAACCTAATAATATCAAGTTTTGACAATATTTTACACAGAAGTAGTTATCTCCTTTTTTAGTAATATGATTTATTTATTATGAAAACAAAATTAACAATTTGTTAAAGCTTCTGTCGCAAGCATGATAAGCAGCTTCTAGACTTAAATGAATACTTTTAGAACATGTGATACAATATACGTCCCTATAAAAATTATGGGAATCCAACGAACTGAGATTCTTGACTCAAAATTTTTAAACATTAACAGGTGCCAGCGGCAAGGTACAAGTCATTGTATGAGTTCATTAAACTACCAATAAGTCCAAAAAATCGTCAGACCTTCACTACGACTAACCTTTATCGAGAAATCGAGTATTAGTCATTTTAATCTCCATATAAATCATGTAAAGAGTTAATGTCCAAGATAAACGAACGCGAGATAAATGCGTATGTTCTTATCAAGGTATAATTTACAGCTTGAATTGCCGACTGTAATTACGAAAACAATATGCTTTTGTTTCTTTTTGAAAGATGGCGGTCACGATGAACTTAATACTTTTCCTTTTATTTCGTTGGTAATAAATAGTAAATGCTAAAATGAACTTGACACCGTTTTAAAGGCTCAGTTTCTCAGCTATCTCAGCTTTTTTATTTCGCAAAACATTTCCGAGAGCAGCAGATACTGTTGATGAAAACAAATTTCATACCTTTGCAGCATTTACTCCTTTAGATTTGTTTTGAAGTTCTGCAAGTCATGAACCACCGTAAGCATAGCATAAGCATCTTGCTATACGATCCCACTGCTGGGACTCGGGACTTTTTCTCACGGGGAGGAGAGAGATATAGGCTATAATCCACCACGCTGGCCAATTGCGGATTGGCGGATGATACGTCTTCGGATATTTTTTCCCCTGAAGCACTGAACAAATAATATCATTGTTGCAAATAATCTTATATATAATCTTATCTTCTTCATATTCTATTAATCCATGCTTAGCCACTGAACTATATATACTTAACAATACTAATTTGTAGTTTTTACACATATTTTTTTATTAAAGACTGCCTGCGTCCGTCGGTGTTACCAGCATAATAAGATCACGAAAAAATAATATCAAACCAGGAATTAAAAGGTAAGAGAGAAAGAAGAGAATAAGAAGTTATATGTTAATCCAGGGTCTAAACTATCTCCATACCAAAGTTCTGATGAAATGTTTGAGCGTGAATAAGAAACAAACATAATCACTTAACACTTTATAATGTGAGTAAGATTAGTCCCAAATTTACTAGTAACGAATTCTGATGTAAAACTGCTTTGTTATTTATTCTATTTGTACGTCATCGCCAACAATAACCAGCGCACATGGAGCGGCCGTGTTTGCGGTGCGCCGGAGGCCCATAGCAGACGATTATGATTTATGCCGATAGAATTGAACGAAACTGTCAACCAATTTGTGCACGGGCTGTTATACGAGTTGAAATATTGCTTTCCTAGCTGCGTCCCATAGTGTTATTCGTTACGCAGATTAATAGCCTATATGGTTTACTCAGGGCCAAACCTATAAAACAAATGTTATCTAAATCGTCTCAGTTGTATGAGCGAGAGAGAGAAGGATATTAATGATAAAAATATTTATTATTCTGAGTATAATTTAACATAAACATTACTGACATATATCATATACATACTCGTATAGTTAAAAAATAAAAATATTTAAGTGAGCATAAAAAAAAACATACATGTCATGATCCGTAAAGTACTAGAGAGTTCTTCAAATGAAATTTAAATTAGATTCATAATATTAAATTTGCAATTTTTTCCTCGTTTCGTTCAGAGTTGTTACTTAGGTAGTGTAAATTCTTTACGTTTTTACACCGACATTTTGAAAGCATAATTTTGAATAAAAAGTGTATATTACAACCCTCGACGCAAAAACGTCGGGGTGTTATAAAAGTTTGACGTGTTTTCTATAGCATTATAGCTTCCAAACGGATTTAAAGGTTTTGATTTAGTTTTTTCTTTTGTTTGAAAGGTTTGATAGTCGGGAGTGTTCTTAGCCATGTTTGATGAAAATCAGACCAAAATCACCGGATTAGATATTTTATCACAATTCCCTAAATATGGGTATCAAATGAAAGTGCTTGACTAGTAAAATACATCATGACCACAACAAAACGTTGATTTAGGGTCTTCTAAATTTTTAATGTATACTTGTAACATTTCATATAATAAAAGCTTTCAAATACAAATTCTAGCAATACTAATTTTGCGTTCGCAGTCGTAGCTACGTTCTGGAGCATGAAATTATAGTGGTTGTAATGGAAACAGATTGCAAAATCCGAAACATCGGCTGGTTGGATTTATGGGTAATGAACTGGCTGATTGTTGCATAAAATTTCTAGTGGAAAATAAAACTGGTGCATGGTGGCATAGCAATAAGAAATGTAATTAAAACAGAAAATGCGAGCATTATGTCGATTTGGTTGAATTTCATGCGAATCCACAAAATTAAAAACATCTGTTAATATATATTTAAAACCAACATTTGGTAAATACAACGGTGTATTTTAAGTCTGACGAGTATGTGTGTGTATGTGTGTGTGTGTGTGTATCTATGGCTTTGTAGCTGTGGTAGTCGGGAGTCACAAAATGACATTTCAAATCAAAGATGGCCGCCATAACAAAATTTTGTTAGGGGTTTTATAAATATTTTATTTATACTATGTGTGATGATACCTTTTAAAGTTGTATTTGATACATTAAAACTAACTGAACAAGTAAATTGTATTCTTGCAGAGTATTCCTTGAAAAACATATTTCAGAACAGCACTTTTCAATCCACTTAAAAGTTCCACTGTAAAACAGGGTGCTTCCCTCTCTAAAGCACGTACAAGAAATATGGAATTTGGGTTAACCGCCGGTTACTTCGGTTATTGAATTTTATATTCCGGTTCTCGAATTCTATTTTAACTGCCCTAAAGGGGCGTCTAAAATAGTCCCACAGTGAAGCGTTTTTGGTGCTAGTTGGGCCCCATTTAGTCAACTCGCTCGGGGGAGATGTAAATAAGATCTGAATTCTAAAGTAGTGTTACGTTCCGTGTATTTGGGACGGACAGTGAAAAGCTTCGCGTGTTTATGGTGTCGTTTTTTTGTGAATGATTGAGAGAGTTACCTTTGTGTGCGGCAGACGCGGCTTTGTCCTGCTTATAACTACGGCATTTTGTCAACATCGTCGGGTAATTTTTATGGCCCTTTTGAGGGCGCGGTCGCGTGTAGAGTATGGCCGGAATCGTTAATGAATTCGCTAGTGCTGTGTATCTTTATTTGGTTTTAACACAACATTAAACGGCCTTCCAAACATAGTGGAGGTGCGGTCACGCTGCTCTGATAATTAAGTTTGGCCCCGACAATTATGTGTCCGGAACGTACGTTGCAAATCTATATGAATAGTAGCTGACCCGGCAAACGTTGTTTTGCCTTAAACTATAATTAATCAGTTATCGAGCGGGATGAAAAAATATAAAATTACTAAAATAGCTATAAAAAATTGTGATTGGTGATAACAAAGGAAAAATTTTGGGTTTTATGAAAAAATAAAAATAAAAATAAATAAATTGACGAAAAAAAATTAAGGGTGAACAACCCGTATCACTAAATGGTATAAAAATTAATAGTAACCGATTCTCTGACCTACTGAATACACATATAATATTTGGTAAAAATCAGTCAAGCCATTTCGGAGAAGTAAGGTAACTAACATTATGACGTGGAAATTTTTGTGAAAATTGTATATATGAGACTATATTTAATAATCTCTTCGCACATAAAAGATGATTGGCATTTAATGAAAAGTCGTTATTATTAGTGATAGTTCCCGGGATGAACTGGCCTGAATCTCCATTAAAATTAGATGTTATTGGTTTAATGTTTGAACGTATGCGTTATTGACTTACACGTTATATATTAGTTTGCTTTAAGAACACGAACTGTAAAGTATTATTAATAGAAGTAGGTTATCATTACAAAGTTTGTCAGTATTGGTTATTCTGCAAAGCGTTACAGTTGAACCGAGTCAATTTATATTAATGATATGCAAACTAAGCAAGTTAGAGTCAGCTATCGCAATTATATACAGACTGATTGTTATGTTTCTCTATGGAGGGACAAATATCATATTTAGTGTCTTCGGGATCTGTTTTACTTCTTTCGTTTTTTGTTTCATATTATTATCAACCAAGCTCACTTCTTAGCCCTTTGATCCGTGTTCAGGTTTCAGGTCAAAGCTGAACGTAACCTAACTTTACACGTTCAACTGCATTATTTAGTTCGATTGCAAGCTTGTTCCGAATTTGCTTTGCAATTTGCTAATGCTCACAGCAAACTGCCACCGATGTTTGTTGGTCTGATTTGATTCTGTTCAGAGCTGTGTTACGTCATTGTCTTAATTACTCCTATTGGAGCTATCTTTTTTAACCCACAGTAAAAATTAAGATAAATTTTTCAACTAAATAGTTTGAAGCTAATACATTTCAAACATAATATACACTATTTTTAGTCAAATATTAAACTCACTTTGCTACAAGGTATTAATTACATTGATAGACCACGATTAAATAAATATACGTTAATTATTTATAAACATTTAATATATTTTTAGTATATATTTTTTATTCATATTTGTTTATTAATTTTACCTCTACTTTGTAAAGCTAAAACCTCTTGAGACCATAGAATAAGATCGTTTTGTTTGTGAGATGCGATTATATCAAAATATCCTGGCCATTTTAATCAGTGATCTATAAATCAAATTATTTAGCCCCTATATGTTTAAAAAATAATATAAATTACTGAATGCCATAGGGGTTTTATCTGCTCCTTTGTTTCTTTTAATTTATAAAAAAAAACTTTGCCAGTTAAGTCTCTGTTTAGGTTAGGTCTTAAAACTTTGCCAGTTAAGTCTCTGTTTAGGTTTGTCAAACAATTTCAGTGCCGCAAATATATTAAGTTGTTGTTAAATTTGACGTGTCAACGTCGTGAGTACCTGACCTGCATTTGTAATGAAGTTATATTGCACCTACAGAGCGACCGTTGGCCAGTTCGCGCCCTACAAAAGAACAACAGCCGCAACTTCCTGTTTCGTCCCATATTTTATTTATGTCAAACGTAGAAAGCTCTTGGGTACGCGAATAAATTTAACAAAGGTCATGAAAAGCAATCTGAAAGGTTAAACACGGCCCGGAGTTCATTTCGCTTTTTCCTCATATTGCAGAAAGGATCAGTCCATAGGAGAGTTTCTGTAGGTCTGCTAAATTGCCTTCCTAACGCGTCTTGACGGGCGAGCTTATCTCTCGAGGCAAGGGCAAAGTACCCGGCGTCTAGATATACATGTACTATTCAGCTGTAGCACTGCATTTTTCTACGAGCTTTACCACCTTGCACCACCGCTCGTGGCGTGATCATTCTGCATTTTGTATTCTATTACCACCCGTAAAGTTGGTTAACGTATGCGCTCTCTGTAGGCTTTATAGCCAGCGCGAATGCGGTAAAAACTTTGCACTTTTTATGTCCAGTTTATTCCATCAGCTAACGAATAAAGTATTTTGTGAAAATGAAACGAGCAATTTAGTTTTCATTATCGATGCAAAAACGGGTTTCAAAAGTGCATACTGAGAACTATCTGTTCACTACGTGTTGTCTATAAAGGTGAGTATTTAAAAGCTTTTATTTTTGTACATATACAAACGAGATAATATTAAAACGGAATATGTGAGTATGTACACTGGCACAGCATCAGACCCTGTAGATAGTCCATTAGATATCCAAATATCGAAAGGCGCGAGCTGTCTGGCAAAGGCTCTAGCAGCACTTTACATTTTTTTATCCTTTCCACGGCTTCTCGTGATGAGCATGGCAACACTCGGCCTCCAGTGTGCCATCAGAGCAGGGTGAATGTAACGATTAAAATTTCAAAGACCGCTTGTGTATGCCATGCAGACCGAAATAGCGTTCCCTCTCGGTAGATTGACGCTCACTGCGCGCACCCGATTTTTTATTACCGTTGACACCCGCTTTTGCTATGCAAATTTTTACTCTACGCTTATCACTTTACAGCGTTCTGCGGGTGCGATAGGAGTGAATAGATATAGTGGTGAACTTAGTCAGGACGTGTGTTACTTACGATGCAGGAAACGAGGGGAGATACTACTGTATGTTTGCCGGCTGTCTGCCTGGAGATTTGTATCGTACATTTGTTTGTGCGACTGAGATGTCACGTTTATGATCTAGGCTATTGAATGACACATATTATATAGTGATCGTATCTCATACTGACGTTTAGCGTCGCCTTTGTAATAGTTCTGAATAGGTTATACGTGACTTTAACGTATTTATCGTCAACCCAACCTTGCGGGAGGCGACAAAAAATAAATGAATGGGATCGTAAAACACGCTCGTCTAAGATAGACGAGGTTATTTTTTTTAACTATAAAAACGGTGAAGTTTAATTTGTTCTGCCAACGAAACATGCTTACGGATGATCTTTAACTGGGGTAAGTAGCTCGGACGCCAACAACAATCGCTTGTTGATACATTGCCAACGACCATTCTTCAGAAGTATCCCATATTGTAAAACATCTGGTTACGCATACACGAGTGGGCAGATAGTTCAGGGATTACATTAATCTGCGAGCCAATTCTTCGGAGTCGTTATTTTCCATTTAACACCGCTGTTCAAATTTTATTTGACGTGCCACGTAACTGACAATATAGCTATAATGCGTTGAATAAATTTTGTGATAACATAATCATGTCTAACTTTGCTAAATAATAAATTTCCGTTATTTTCAAATGGTGTTCTATTTAAGCCTCGGAATCGCCGTACGATATCGGCGGCAATCTAAATCTACGCAACGGCATGGCGAGATGGCGTAATGATGCCTCGCCATTCCGCCATTCTCACGTCGCGTTGCGCTCATTCCGCCATCCCGAGGCCGGAAGTCCGCCGTGCGATTCCCGCCACGCTCGTCTGTCTCGCGCTATACAATACCTTCGAAGGCGACGCTCTTTTGTTAATTATTTTTTTTGGAATCACCAATTAGACTTAACGATTCAATATGAATAAATCAGATTAAATATGGTCACGAATGCCTCTTCTTAACAAAACATACTTAAAACTCGTTGAGCGAATTCAATATGCGATCTTTATTATTGTAACAAGGTACCAAGATTCAACACTTGTTATTCTACTACTTACAAGTAGTCAGTTATTTTAAAACAGTGTATATCTATTAAGTAATCATAATTGTGCATGTGTTACATTATATTCGCAATACAATAAAACAACTGCCTGTGTCTAAAGATAAAAAAGTTATATAGATAAAATTGTTTTAAAAAACAAAGAACCGACTTCAAAACACAACTAAAAAGGGAAAAATAATTTTAAGCCTACATCAAATCAAGAATAGTTATATAAGTAGAATCGAAGAGTTTATTTCATGTACTTAAAAAAAACTATTTTAAATTTTTATGAATCCTGTATTCTTGGAGTCGGTGCCAGCAAAGAAAGACAATTGAAAATAGTTTTTTTAACAAACATTAAATTGTTCTTCTTAGATGGCACCGACTTCAAGAAAACAGGATAAATAAAAATTTAAAATAGTTTTTTTTACAGGCAACCAATTGCGAGCAAATTGAGCTGTATGCTAGCGAAGCGAGCGCGAAAATATTCACCGTATTTGTTCGAACCGTTTGAGCATAAAGAAGTCCAAAGCAGCACAAATTACATAATGTTTGTTGTGTCAAAACGTAATAGAACCAATTGCGAGCGAAGCGAGCGCGAAAATTTTCACCGTATTTGTTCGAACCGTTTGAGCATAAAGAAGTCCAAAGCAGCACAAATTACATAATGTTTGTTGTGTTAAAACGTAATAGAACCAATTGCGAGCGAAGCGAGCCGGATGCGAGCAAAGCGAGCGCGAAAATTTTCACCGTATTTGTTCGAACCGTTTGAGCATAAAGAAGTCCAAAGCTGCACAAATTACATAATGTTTGTTGTGTCAAAACGTAATAGAACCAATTGCGAGCGAAGCGAGCCGGATGCGAGCGAAGCGAGTTATGCGCGAGCGAAGCGAGCGCGAAAATTTTCACCGTATTTGTTCGAACCGTTTGAGTATAAAGAAGTCCAAAGCAGCACAAATTACATAATGTTTGTTGTGTCAAAACGTACTAGAACCAATTGCGAGCGAAGCGAGCCGGATGCGAGCGAAGCGAGCTATGCGCGAGCGAAGCGAGCGCGAAAATTTTCACCGTATTTGTTCGAACCGTTTGAGCATAAAGAAGTCCAAAGCAGCACAAATTACATAATGTTTGTTGTGTTAAAACGTAATAGAACCAATTGCGAGCGAAGCGAGCGCGAAAATTTTCACCGTATTTGTTCGAACCGTTTGAGCATAAAGAAGTCCAAAGCAGCACAAATTACATAATGTTTGTTGTGTCAAAACGTAATAGAACCAATTGCGAGCGAAGCGAGCCGGATGCGAGCGAAGCGAGCTATGCGCGAGCGAAGCGAGCGCGAAAATTTTCACCGTATTTGTTCGAACCGTTTGAGTATAAAGAAGTCCAAAGCAGCACAAATTACATAATGTTTGTTGTGTCAAAACGTACTAGAACTAATTGCGAGCGAAGCGAGCTATGCACGAGCGAAGCGAGCGCGAAAATTTTCACCGTATTTGTTCGAACCGCTTGAGCTTGAAGAAGTCCAAAGCAGCACAAATTACATAATGTTTGTTGTGTCAAAACTTACTAGAACCAACAGCGAGCGAAGCGAGCCGGATGCGAGCGAAACGAGCCGGATGCGAGTGAAACGAGCCGGACGCGAGCGATCCGAACTATGCGCGAGCGAAGCGAGCGCGAAAATTTTCACCGTATTTGTTTAAACCGTTTGAGCATAAAGAAGTCCAAAGCAGCACAAATAACATAATGTTTGTTGTGTCAAAACGTACTAGGACCAAGGGCGAGCGAAGCGAGCTGGATGCGAGCGTATCGAGCAATGCGCGAGCGAAGCGAGCGCGAAAATTTTCACCGTATTTGTTCAAACCATTTGAGCATAAAGAAGTCCAAAGCAGCACTAATTATATAATATTTGGAGTGTCATAAGCCCAAAACATCCTGGGGGAAAGTCGAACGAAGTGGGATAACTCCTAGCGAAGCGAGCCCGTAAATATTTTTTTTATCCGTTCGAGTGTCTAGTCTATTAATATATTATCAAATTTTACATGAGTGAAATCTGTATTGCCGTATGAGCGCGAAGAAGTGAAATAGGTTATCGAGTTATTTGGGTATCCCAAGGGAATAGCAATGACTTTTAAGATAAAAAGTAACCTTCGTGTTATACAAGGTCTAGTCTACCCCCATATTAAATTTAAGCAAAATCAGTGTGTCATGTGTTATTTGGTGCATCCCACGGGAACAGTAATTATTTTCGGGATAAAAAGTAGCCAATGTGTTAACACATAGTCTAACCTATCTTCATCTCAAATTTCATCAACATCAGTACAGCCGTTCGGGCGTGAAGAAGTTATAAAGATTTATGTGTTATTTGGTGCATCCCACGGGAACAGTAATTATATTCGGGATAAAAAGTAGCCTATATGTTAACACATAGTCTTACCTATTTTCATCTTAAATTTCAAGAATATCAGTACAGCCGAACGAGCGTGAATCTCTCTTCGGGCGTAAACATAACCTAACTTTTTAGGTTTTCCTTCGATTTCCCTAGGAATCCATCATCAGATCCTATTTTGGTGACAATGGGACCAATTCAGAACCATACTCTTTCAATTGAAAAAAGAATTTTGAGAATCGATCCACAAATGGCTGAGAAATCGGTGAACATACATAAAAAAAAAAAAAAATACATACACGTCGAATATATAACCTCCTCCTTTTTGAAGTCGGTTAAAAAATACTCTTTTTGACCGTCGTTTTATTGGGTTTTTCTGATTGAGAGGTTTTAAGCGTAGCTAAACCACAATGGATTTAACTTTTTTTATCGAGCCTTTCAGCTTTGCGGCTATCGGTTGGCGTCTACTAAAAAAGTTTACTATCAAAACTAGTGCTGGCCATTATGCGGGGTTAAACAACATGATATTGCACTTAAGCGTTGTATTGAATGGGTTCAGGGATACAGGCATGACTGCCTTTGGGCCGTGGTGGGATAACTGACTTACTATACTGATACAAGGTAAAAGAGGTTGTTATTTAGGGTCTGCCAAAAAAATGCCGTTAGCTATCCAGCTTAATGAATAATGAAGGTACACTGCCAGGCAGCTTAAGTACGTTCTAATGTTCTTTCAAACAAACCTTCCTGAACAACAATCAATAACAAGGTTTAGAGAATATGAATAAAATTTGCTGTAAGTGTTATGTTGTATTTTGATTATTAAACACTAACTTGTTTAATACTAACTGCAGAGCAAATCACGAATTAAATTTAATAAACGAAAATCAGATCTGGGTACTTTTTTTTTTCTTTTTATAGGCTTGCGTTTGACCACAATTCCATTGATGGTATGCGAAGTTGTGATCTAAAAAGTTTTGAAATTTGAAGTTATAATTCCGCTTTTTCTTTTGCCTTGTCCCACCCAAGTTTCCGTCATCGTCGCTTATCATCCGGCGACACGCGCCCGTCAGAGGATTTGACAGAGATGCACGCCTATTATACTGACCGTACTGCCCTCAACCACAGAATAATAACTTGTACTTCGTACAGAAGCTTCACTTCGCAATGGTTTTCAAAGAAATATGAACTCAATCTGATAAACAATATGATTTAATTTAGCTCGCGGTCCAGTCGATCACGTGATCATTCCGTTGCCTACCAATTTCTTTTCAAAGGAATATGGGCTTTAATTCACTATGTTACGGTTCATAATACCTTGTACATGGTTATACATAGTACTAGTTATTATTCTGTGGTATTGAAAGAGCCACGGACTAGGGTTGCTTACTTCGAACTAAGGGCCTGGCCACAGCTTCTAGCGGTTCGGGGCGAGGTGCGGTGTGAGGCGCGGCGGGCGGCGCGGATTGCTGTGGTATGCCACAGCTCGACCAGTTGCGACCGCGGCGGCGTTAGCAGTGAACGTATTTAGAACAGCAACATTAAATAAAATGTCCCTTTCAAAAGTGGCACGGTATTGCCTAGAATACTTCTAAAAAGTAAAGTTCCTACTTTAAATAATAATAATAAAAATAAATAAATACTTACCAGTACTACCCGGAAATTGTTCTTTTATTTCGTCCCACATTTTCTTTATAATGTTCCTATATTTATGGTGTGGATGTTTTGACATCCATATTGCTGGTCTACTCAGAACTTCGCTTATTAATCGTTCTGTATCCATTATTATAAACGGTCAACGCGCGTTAAAAACAAAAGTATTTGTTTTGGTCGCGCGTTGGCTAGTCCGTCCACTTGATGCCGCCGCGCGCGCCGCTTTGAGCTGTGGCCGCCTCGATACTCTCTAGTACATTTGTTTCGTTCGCACACCGCGCCGCCCGCCGCCGCCGCGCACCGCGCTCCTCAACCCGCGCCGCTAGCCGCGCCGCAGATCGCGCCGCCGCTAGCTGTGCCATACTTCGTACGTTGTCTAGCGTTTGTTTTCGCCGCTCACCGCTAGCCGCGCCTCTCGCCGCGCCGCAATAGTGGCTGTGGCCAGGGGGTTAGGCGCGAGCAAACCCGCGGGTATCAGCTAGTACCTAAATGTGTGCTTAGTGTGAATAGTGCTCAACGAAACTAACTCAATATTTATTATCTTGCACCTACAGTTTTACTGCAATATTGCAAAATATTATTTTATTAGCATAATTATTTATTTCCAAGCAAGAAATTCTCAATATGGATTCGCTAACTTCCTTTAAGTTGAACAGAATTATATAGGTATATCTACCATAGGTATCATCTATAGTATCACCGAAAATATTTTGCGTTGGGCTCTTAGTCTAAGTTCGTAAATGTACGACAAATGAAATGCAACTCGAATGAAACGACTAAAATATCTTTTTTATTGTACTTTTAGGATATTGGAATAGTACGGGGAGAAACGGTTTGTAGTTTGAATTAATTTCATAATGTAATCCAGTCAAAATAGATTTTACCCTTACCTGTCAGCGTCTTTAGGTAACAAAAAAAAAAGTTAAATTTTGATCACGATCCGTATTTAAACAATTAAATACTGCACAGTATTTTTTTACTTTTTTTCGTTTTGTGTCCATCTTGCAATTATATAATGAATCAATCAAATAATTAAGTTGAACGTGGTCGAACATATAGCGCGCACGCGTGTGTTTTCGTTCGCTTGTGGCAGCCTACTAGATTGGCCACACCGGAGTGGCCGCCGCCCGTAGGTATGTTTTTAACACCTACACGCGGAGTGACACAGGCCTGCCTCAACCTACTATAGTGTTTATGTAAGCAATATTGGACTTAAGTCAACTTTCACGTAACTATGTATTTTGTACATAATCTTACCTACTTTTCCAAATAAATAGCAAAATCTCATGCAACCACCGCGTTTCAAAAACTCTTACTTAACATTACTTATTAATGGAGTCAAGATAAGATCTAGCATTTTTTTTATTGATAGGTACTTACTACATGTACATGGAGATTTGTTGGCATACTATACTACGAGTACTAAGTGTATGATGAACATTTTGGCTGGTTTGAAAAATATCGATAAAACTCAAAAGCTTCCAGGTTTAAAAAAGGTAAGAATAAACCTAATGCACCTCGCCGGAAAGCTGGTAACACCGTAAGCTTCGGTCTATTTCAAACCAGATCGGAAATGCGGTTTCGTTTCGCATATTTAGTTGGCTATTTCAAATAAACATACCGAGGAAGTTTTGACGCCATCCTCGATACTGATATTAGTTAGTGGATATTTAATGAATAGGTATTGTGTCTGAAAGTTTTCAATGAGCATGCAACTAGCAAGAAACTATATATTATTATGATAATCGTATGAACTAATATTTTCCACGTATCACTAGTTCTTTAATCTAGTAGTTGAGAACGCCAGACGCCATGTTTTGTAAAAGCTTCTCACAATTTTTTTGTAATAAAGGTACCAAGGAATTGTTTATATTTGTTTTTAAAATATTCCTCAAAGATAAGGAACTAGCACAACCCCCTGAAATCAATTTAAATTAAAACAATATCGCCGAGTCGTAATATAACAGTAATTAAAACGTCACTCGTCAAAATGAAAAGGGGCCGACTTTGATGGAGGATACTGATATAAATAAATTAATTTATGAAGTTGAACGTTTTGTTTAGGTAGATCAAGCAAATTATTTTTATGGGACGTGCCCCTTTTATACGCAAACTAGGACGGCGACGCGGCCAGCGGCGGCGCAAAGATGATCTATGGCGTCTACACAAATACAGAAATGATGTAACCATGTCTTCACATGAAATATCAAACGTTAACAATAAGCTACCGAATTCCTTTCAGCAGAACCACTCTCTTCCAACTACTTACGCTTCTGAGCTTGAATTATGAACTAACTTGTTCAAGATTGAAAACTTAAGTTTTAACAATGGCCAGTTCCGACTAGCGAGCGACTAAGCAATGAGCCGTATTTTTCTCGAGTCTCCAGGGAAATTATGGGAAAATTTGGAAATGGAGTTAGTTTGAAGATACTTTACAACTCCATAGTAGTTTTAGTTCTACGTGTGTTTAGATAAATGTGCCTTTTATGTTCTCCTCTTTCCTTCAGTTTGTTCAGATAAATGAAAAAGAATAACCGTATTTCATTCTCAATCCTAAGACGCATCTCATTGTGTCGCTAATATGAACCCCAATTTATTAAACCTCTTAAACGATTTCGCACGGATGAATATTCATTTGGAGAGTGATACCACTCGAAAATGCCATTTGAAGGAAAAATACGCAGTTCTATTGAAGCGAGAAACTCATTTAAATTTTTGATTGTGAAGAAAAAGCGGATGAGCCTGAGGGGTTAGGGTAAAAAAGCGAAATGCTCAATCGAAAGATCACATATAAACGTAAATTCAGTAAAACTAATTTCAGTTCGTTAGATTTCAAGTAATTTATCTCGCTCGAACATTGGACAGCATTTCGGGACGTCTACACACGTCGACGGTTGGAAGACGAATGAGTGAGTGTCGCGCAAAAAGGTCTGTTTGGCGTCATTAGTGGGGGTAACGAGGGAATGGGTGTGCGGTCTGAAAGTAAAACATTCTTCATATCGCGGACCATTGCTCTGTTTAGGGTTCCGTCGTCTAACGACTGGTCCCTTTCATTATCTTTGCGGCTCTTTTACAACTATCTTTGATGTACACAGTCCCCTTCGTATTGAATTTTATGCTCGCTTATGAATCGCTTATGGTGAGGTGACGTGTCTTTTGAAATGGAAGAGCAGTAAAGAGGGTGAGTTTTACTTTTATCTCTAAATTCCGTGACTGTGTTTTTCCGCTGGTTATGAAATGTGCGCGAGTGGGGCAAATATTTTAATTAAACCATAAATGTTGGCGTAAAAATAACATGGTATGTTTTACGACTCCGCTGTTCACCTAATTCGAGCTTGGTATTTTATTGCACATTTTCTTATGTAACGAACGTATACGATATCTACTTTTCAAATAATTAAAATGAGTTTTTAAATAGTAAAAAGGCACAGAGTTAATAATACCAGTCTATTTAATAATGAATGTATCTACATCTGCGTACATGGATATAACAATGTTAAAATACATGGATTCTATTGATTGGCATACATAGTTGTTTTTGTCATTTGTTTAATTTATTGCTAACTTTTATATAATTATTGCAGATTTATTCTTAGCACAACATATTATATTGATTTTTTACAAACGAGTATTTCTCATTCAGATACTAAAGTTTATCTACGTCTACGTATACACATTTTCACTCCAACGATCGGATGCGGAGCTCTTTTCACTCGACTCATTCTATTCACCTTGCAACCCAGCGAGTATTCATCTGCCCGATTTATTCATTCCCTCCAATAAATCAAAGAGAAAGGAGGGAAAAGGGACTGACCACTTAAAGAAAATCACATAATTGAGGAACAGTAAGCGGCGTGGAAAGTAGGGGTCGGTCATAGTATAGCTGTGCTAAGGGGCAAATCTACATACGAGCTCTTCATTGAGCTACATTTGTGTTAAGTTAATTTATAATGATAATGCGCTTGAAACTCGGCTAAGGTAATCTGACACGATCGCTGAAGATAAGCGATGGTCAATGCAGAAAGTCATTGGATGTAATCAATTGACTATGCTAAAGTCTCTCATTAAATAAGAGGCTTTAAGACCTGTAAGCTATTGTAGGTCGAATGACACATTAAATTTCAGGTACCGGCTGTTAGTCTTAGTACAATGGTTCGTTAAGCCAAGGCAAGAGGCTCTTAGGCGGCTTGAAGCTCTGGATCCCAGAGTCCGGCCACTTAGCTCTTACGAAAAAGAAGAAAATAATGATTTCCATAGCCTGATTACAAACGTCTTTATTTTATTTTATTTAAGCATTCTTTACAGCTAATGACCATCTAATAATGTAAAATGCAAGGTTCAGGGTTAACTAACTGTCCAGATAAGTATATTCTTAGTAATAGCTACAGAGTGTCTGAAAGTACTCGGTTATCTTATCAAAAAACAAGCCAAAACAAAGTGCGAGGTGCACTCGATTGCTATTACAAAAAACAAGACTGATGATGAAGATGATCATAATATTTATTATTATTATATTTATGTTGTTGGTTGAACGACAAGGTTCACGTCCCGAGCTATTTATTATACATTTACTCATAATATTACAGTCGTAGTAGATGTTAATAAAATACCGTTAACGCGTTCCTAATATCCCCCAAAGTGTCTCCTTGGGTACGCCCAGGTCGACCCTTACAAATTTGCGAAGCGAAGACGTGGCGGATGTCAAAGGACCCGAGGGTCATACTTCATGCGTGGTTCGGCCACGGCGGAACGGGAAATTATTTCTCTTAGTGAATAAAATTTACACTTTATTTTGTGTGCTCTGTTTGGGTAGGACGATCAGCTGCTCTAAGGTATATGGAGTTGGAGATAGATGGGTGTTTTGTGACAGCAGGGACACAAACATTAATAATGTTAGGGGTATGGATCGCCAAGACACAGGCTCACGCCTAGGTTGGGGTCCATGGAGTAAACTCAGCGGCCTTACTCAAAACTAATCAGCTGTATAAACTGAAATGCAAATTATACAATAAGGCCAAAGTTGTATATGATTAATTGTATGGTAATTATAGTATGTAGTACGTAAGCCCTGTTATATGTCCATAAATAAACTATTTTTGATTTTGATTTGATTTTGATTCCAGAATCACAAACTATCTTTAAATCTATTACACAGACCTACTCACTTGTATAACACGATCATTACGAGAGCCACTTGAGACAATAAATTGAAATGCTCCTGCATGCTATTATTCCTTACTGGCAACTGGTGGGAAGGGAACTGTCGTCCTATTTAGAGTCATGCGGGTATCTTTATCAATGACTTCAGTCATAGAATAAGTACACCGGTCGATGCGAGGTCATATCTATTGCTTTCAATTGCCTGAGTTTGCTATCACTTACTCCTGTCACATAGTTTATGCAGAGAAGAATTCATTTATTCGATTAAATAGCTAGAACAGTTCTTACATCAAAGCGGTTTTAGATTTTAAAACTAAAATCCTGAACGCGCACACAATGCTAGTGATGGCACTACAGAAGAAATCGATATCTTGAGTAAAGATAGTATTTAGATACTTGTTTAAACAAAATTGATATACTTTTTCCAAAAGTTTTAAATGTATGTTGCACATATTACTTAAATTTATTTAAATTAAAGCGTTAAATTAATGCAGTAATAGTAACATCGTTGCTATATATAGAGGAAGTAAGCCAAATCGAATACACCCGAGCTTAAATAGATTTACGTGAACAATATTAGGAGGTGGCCTGACGGAGTTTGGCCAAGTTTGATTGCCTTCTATTGTGGCGTTGGCGTCGATCAGTCCCAGTTTAGTCTCAATATCTTTCATTTGGGAATTGGTAAACACGTTAAGCTTATGGGGAAACATTGCATAGTGGCTGGCACCATGCTGTTTTATGCGTAAAATTTTGATCAGTTTGCAGTAAGTCTACTTTAATAAATTCACTAACAAATGTTAAGGAAAATTGCCCATTTCATCTTGCTGCATACATAAAATTACATTATCTGCGTACGTAAAAAAATATCTATTTTTGGTATAGATAATAGACACGAAACTTCAAGAAACAAACAGCAAGCAACGATAACCTAAAACTCCACTCAAAGCGGTGTGCAACTTCAAAGTACAAACTAAACTTAAACATGGGTCACTCTACCTGTCTCTCATTACTATTGACTTCGGAATAGCACTCATGATGCACTCCTACCATTCAATAAGTAGTAGGGAATACGTCCTCTCTCCCATTGACCGTCCATTCCCAACTCCAACATATATTTTATGAATGAATTCCTCTTGGACCCTCGTTTTGTGCGGTCCCACAATATTTGTCAATTGATTACATTATAGGCCGACCCGCACGGAAAGACATTGTTAGAACCAGTGGTCGGTTACTACATCATGGCTCTATTGAATGACCCAATTCGTTTTTATGAGGTTTGTAAAGAAACATAACAAACGTAAAGTAAGGTATGTTAGTTGTGTTTTTTCCTTCCTAGTGAGATATTCTCATGCTCAAGAAATATCAAATTTAGTGCAAAAAAATATTACAATAGATCGTATGGTCTTGTTTTGGCTAACACATGTGACATTGATTAATAAGCAACATTATTAACTTTTTGAATTAAACACTTTCAAGTATTTAAACTTAAACAAAGCAATTAGTAAAAGAAATAAAATCAAGAATGCATTCGATAAGTCAAACTTTGTTTTAAGCTCTTTCGAGAAATTGGAACAAAACTGTATCTAAACTATGTGCACTCCCACTTCTCTTCTAAAGTATTCATTCCCCCTTCGAATACGGAGTATACTGAGTATATTTGAAGTAAAACTTAACTCGATAACGTCCCCCTGTGGGATCAATTGGAAGTATTGGAACATGTGAGCAATAAGTGTGACCGGTTGGTTTCATTGTGCTTCGGTCGGGACGAGTGAGGAATTGTAAGCAGGCGACTCATATTGATGAAAGGTGCCGGTGAGGAGATGGCCTTCAAATGCTAATGAATGGAATATTTTTTTGTTTTATTGCGGGAACTTTTTGAACTGTTATTGATTGAAAAATGACAAGAATGCCAGAAGATTGTATGATTTGTATACTGCATTGTAATTACTTAGCTTAAGAAAATGTCATTTGTTCTGTCACAAAGGTGACATTTTATTAAATCCCTGTTTAAAATTAAATAAATGATTTTTAAAAAATGACAAGATGACATATTTTAAATAATTATAGTTAAAATGCTTTAGTTGCAACTCAAATAAAAACGTGTGTAGAATTTCGCGATTTCTATAATTTATTCATAAAAAGATCTTTTGTTTCAGGTAAAGGATATGACTCATCTGCAGAATTATGACATCACCATCAACCACGGTAGATCATGTATCTTACACGTTCTATAAAATAATTAGGGAAATAGACCTTATTATGCGTTAAATAAGCTTTCCGAGTAAAAATATTACCATACACATATGCAAGAGTAACAACCACTAAGCCTTAAGAATCAGATCGTTTGTTGTACCAATTAATTCTTTTATTAACTCCGCGTCACCTACATACGCCTATTCCTGATAAGAACCAAGTAGTTCAAACTCTGATAAGAATTCATAAGAGCCAACTCTTTTCCAGGAACTACTATCGGCTTTGGTACCGTCCGCTTTCAGCTAGCTGTATTAATTACAATTTACACTAGCTACGAGTATAAATCAAACGTGTCGACAATACACCAATAGCACGCATTCCACACAATCATATTGTCAGCCACAATGTATTCAGTGGGGCGATGTGATAACGATAATCAAGTGTTGATGAATTCACTATGGAGCGAATAACGAATGGGTTAGTGATAAATCTAGGTGGTTGAAAGTGGAGACAGGCAATTGTGTGGTGAAAGATTGATGAAGTGGTAATTGGGTGGAAGCTGTATCGCATACTTTTCAATCTATTTTGAATTTCTGAAAAGAAGCAAGTGAATTTTAAGTACGAGTACCTTACATCTCAATTTCCAACTTCTACTCACATTTGTTGCTTTGTAAGTCTGAGACATTATGTTTGTTAAAATTAAATGCTCTCTTTATAGTGCGTACAAAAAAATCTAGTTAATTTACAGAGTTTTGTGTGTAAACATCTAAGTTTTGGTTTAAATAGTTTATAATCTTTTATAACGCTTTAATCTGGATCAGAGAGCAATACTTATTTATTCTGCTCAAAGGAAGCTGGTTTTCTATCTACATCGATGTACATTATGTTGTCTTTATATCCATTATCCAGTCCATAACCTCGAAACCATCCTAATTCATAACAAACCGTGACGTTAACCAGCCGAGAAATGGTCCCACATAACTAGGAGTGGCAGTCACACTCAATATAAACCAATTGAGGGCAGGCATCCTGGTGTTTGTGCAGTAGTAAACAGCATGAGGCCACTTGCCATCATGCATATTGCCCATTGTATCGCACTGGTATGAACTGGACGGAATTACTCTTAATCAATATCCTGCAAATTGTTGGCCGTGTGTGTACCGTTGTGTTTAGTTTACGATACACTGCATACCAGTCAGATCGAGTTTTATTGCCGATATAGTTTTTAAATATTGTTGTTTTGTTATCGATATACTTTACGCTATACATACGCTGAGTTTTTCTAGTTATTAAAAGTATTTGTTTTACAAAACTAGGGATTCCCTGCTGTCCAATAATAAACTCAAAAGTTGTGATTTCGAAAATAATTATTAATCATTGAATAACTCCAGTGATATTGTTAATGTCGTCCGAATATAAATATACCAAAATATTTAAATTAGGATGACATTTACAATACATGTAAGTAATATCTAACAATTGAAAAAAAAAGCATTTAAATTCAAAAAATAAATTATTAACATTTATCAACTCACAGAAACATTTACTCCTCCAATCATATAGAACAACAGATACTCCCAAAAAGAATACTATATGAAAGCCTCTCCCTGTGCAATGTGTCGAGAACATCTGATAAATTGCCCCCGTAACTTCTCGTATAATATCTTCACAAGATACCGTACCCTCTGGAAGCACGTACTGATCCTGCCGGCTATTACATAATTATCGGCCACTCAGCTTAATGCCTATTACGCTGACCCATTAATTTCAATCAAACGGGCCTATCTGCCAACGCATAGGTACATTTATGGCTTTCCTATTGAATAACGCTGTATTTACATGTAAATTATGTACTTTGCCAAACTTATCTTTGTCTCTGCTGAATTTCTATTTGAGACGGAAAGTTTGCAAGTAAAAATGTGTGGGCGTCAACGTTTATGAGAATCAGTTTATAACTTGTCTTTCTTGAAATGAAGACAAAAAGCTATAAACGAAGCTGACTGAGCGAGTCAAGCGGGCGAAGCGTCTCTGCATCAAAACGGGTTAAATGTTTTTTCATCTGTTTGTATACGTGTATGTTGTTATTTATGCTAAGTATTTTGCTCGGTTAATTATCTTACAATTTTTGCTGTAATGTTTGTGTGACAGTCAGAAAACCAGAAAACCACACGTTGCCTGACTTTTGGTTTTGCCGTGGCCTGAGATATGGCAATCTTACCTAAAAGGAGTCTGTGTACTTTTTCCTTTAAATATGGTCTTTAAATCAAGGATAATACTTTTTAGGATAAGATCCTGAATTCCAAAGTTTCTCTATACTCATTAGTAAAGATATGGTAAAACATTTCGTGCGAACTTCGGTATTTTTACTGCGTAGTATGAACATACGCAATGAAAATATCATAAACACTGCAGTGTCTCTTCCGTGATCTTCTGTTCGTTTTATAAAGGTACAAAAATAGGAATCACATAAAAATCCTTATTTATTTCCTTATTTGACAGGACACAACTGGCACCTTGCGCCGATGCTCTAGGCTTTGAATTGTGGTTTTGGTCAAACAAGAGTTGCCGATGAGCTTTTGGCCGTCCCTCAATATACTATAACGCCTGTAGATGTTGTTTCTATGTTTTTGTATTGTAACTAAACGTCAAGAAAAAACTATTAAGGTTTTAATTTTTTTGACGACCTCGTTGGCGTAAAGGTTACCATGTCGGACTGCCATCAGAAGGTTCCGGGTTCGATTCCCGGCCCGGTCAACATCTTTGTGCTTAACTAAATTTGTTGGCTGTGGGTCTGGGTGTTAAATATGTATCTATGTAGAATATGTATGTATGTATGTATATGTAGTATATCAGTTGTGTTAGCAAGCATAATACGAACTGAAATGGTTCAGTATGGGGTTAACCAGCCATCTGTGAAATGTGTCCTAATATTATATTTTTTTTTTTTTACAAATAGGGGTAAAATAAAGAACCGTAAGAAAACATAGCCCATTAATAATAGACCAGGGACCGGCATAATTTTATCGGTAACCATTTAATTCACGCAAACAACCGCTTAGGGTAGCCATTTCCTTTTCAGGGCAGATTAGAATCATCACAAAGCGTTTTATGTACCGAGAAATTAAATATTTCCTTGTGTATTTATAGTTAACAACGTTGTTAGATAATATCTAATAGATTTGGGGAAAGGTGAAGCGAGCCTAATAGAATAATTACTTATTTAGTGACTTGTGAAAGTGAGGGTTGCGTGTCTAGGAAGAAATGTTTTATTTCTTTATACCCAGCTATAAATTGTTACTTTGCGACGTTGAAAGCTTATAGTTAATTAACAAAAATAATGACGCAGCATTATAAATAAATAAATTTAAACGTCGCAAATTTAAAGTGTGATATTTTTACTAATTCAGCGTTTTGGATAAATAATCCAATTGCAGTAACTCCTCACATCGTAACAATGATAACCATTTATTATTGCTCATAACGGCATGGATAAATACTTGTCTTATTCTGATATATATATTTTTTAAATATTAGGACACATTTCACACACGGCTGGTTAACCCCATACTACTGAACCATTTCTAGTTCGTATTATGGTTGGTAACACAACTGATATACTACATATACATATATACATATCTTATATAAATACAGATTTAACACCCCGACCGACAGCCAACAAAAAAAGTTCAGCATAAAGATGTTGGCCGTGCCAGGATTCGAACCCGAAATCTTCTGATTAGCAGTCCGGCATGGTAAACATAACGCCAACAAGGTCGTTCAATCCAAAATGTATTCAATACATCAATATGCTCAGTTATTTTACCACAAGCAGTGTCAGTAACTAAAACTCAGTACAGTTAGGTAGGAGAATAACTGGCAATATAATTCTACCACTAGAAAGAATCCTTAAGATAAATAAATTGATTAACAGTGAATGTGCTTGCTATTAAGTTACGTACTGTATACCAGTACCGAATTACAGCAAAACAACAAAAGCTCAGTTTATCGTATTCCATTTCACAGTGGATTCAACAGCACCCTTGATTCCATTTATTCCATGACGTTCATGTCTTGACTTCCTTCACTAACTAATTCATTTTGAGCTTTCTTGCTAGTACTTTAAGATTCATTTTAGCAGATCAGTGAATTTCAAAGTAAACGCATCGTATTTACAAAGATGAAGAGGTCATGACTGTGGAGCAACAACCAGGCATTGACACCGATGCCGTTTACTGTTGCAATACAAATATTGCAGTCGCAGTGCATCGATCATTGTTCATTAGGTATGTTGGTAAATCTAATTATTTCTTAAGGATAATAACACAAAATGTCAGCACACACTGAGCTGGGGCCGGTTTTGTGCCACGTAATTTTTTTTTTTTAAATTGTCTCTTATGTATTGTTTTTCTTTGTTGTTTCTCACAAAATAAATGTTTCTTTCTTACTTTTTTTAAACGTATTTGTGAAAAAGAAATAGCCATTTTTATTTTTGTGATTTTTCATTGTGACTTTTATTATCACGCTTAAGGGGATGTTGTACCGAGCTCAAGCGCGCCGTGCATATTATTTGATCGAAGCGCCTTACGTGCGGGAGTAAATATTTCACGAAATAAATTCATATTATACATAACATTACCTACGAAAGAAAAAGATTTGTTAAATTTATTTCTAAGTGTATGTAATATATATAATAACATTTTAACATATTAAAATATTTTTCATAAATGTATACAAACGTGCTGATTACTACTATTAGTAATCGTGTTTTGTAACTATTACAATTCTTAACACTAAAAAAGTTCGCAATTATATTGTGTCTGCTGGAACTTCACGCAGTTACAGATTCTCAGCCGGCTGTTTCCGTAATTACGCCAAGAAATTGAATCCAGACTGCATAAAGTGAATATGTAGGCCAATATTTTGGCTTAACTAGAGTCATAATGTATTATTTACGATCATAGTGCGTCATAAATGGAGCTCTTTACGAGTCACGATCCAGGCGCCGCTGCTGTGTGCGAAACGTTATATTATCGATGCCTACATGCAGACATTTCCTCGAACAGTTGAAGTCTGAATATACAAATAAATTTTGGTTTTCAGTTATAGTGATGTTTGATTTTTCTATAAACAAATAATCTTATACAAACTGTCAGTTTTTCGAATGAACTTTTAATCTAATCGTTATATATTCCTGGAATGCTATAATAGCTTGGTAGTCCTGTGTATTTCTTGCCGTTTAAAATATTCAATTCATTTTATCCCACGAGACTTGAAATATTCCACAATTTCAGTTTCAGTCTCTGTGTTTTAGTTCCTTACCGGAGTTTAAATATTTTACTTTGCAAATTGAAATGCATATCCAAGAAGCTGGCATGGCGACCAACGGAACGTAACGCGCTCGAGATCTCACACGAGTGCTGGGGAGCAACAAGTTCTATTCAAAAATAAAGACGCTGAACACGCTATCTCTCAATGGAGCGCAATTAAGATTCTCGACGACTCCAAGTGCCTTCATGCATGTAGGACTCAGCGGCGCCTGCAAATGCCACTGTTTCACACCACCCATAAATCTCACTTCACAGCACCGAACTCTGTTTAAAAAATTGCACGCGAATATAAACTCAGTTGTCGTACCGAAAGACTGAAATTCAATAACCCAGTCCATTGAAGAGCACGTCACGTCACGAATATTATCCTAAGCGTGAAACCTAGTAATGTTATTTCATTGTGATATTGGAAATTAGATCATATAGCATCAAATGTAGATTCATTTTGGATGGAACAGGGTTGATTTTCGGCGGGCGAGTTTCAATGTCACGTTTTCACGATTCAGTCTAAAGCTGCTTGTTTATTATTTATGTGGGGCGCGTATGAGGAATTTTAATAAAACGTTTTCAGCTAGAGTTATGCATGGGAGACGCGTGCCGGATAGTGAATTGTGATGTTAAAAGGCTAACGAATATGACGTTGCGTTTTTTTTACGAATAGAGGTTAATTTTCGGCAAATGTACCGATTGAATTAGCTTTGTACTCGTAGAAAGAATTAATTTGATTTAACCAGCTGTTGAACGAGTGTCTGAAGCACTAGCAAAGTAAATAAATACTATTTCATCATGAAAAGTAAGCTACAAGTAACGCAGGTAGCTTTCTGACCCCTTCGTATGTACAAAAAATATCCACCTCTCGCCTATAAAGATGTCAAGTAAATTACGCTATGAGAAGGGTTTATTTCTTGTTCCTAGCTTCACAGACAAACAGTCGTAGGTGATCCATAAATAAGGTAAATAAATAAACAATGAGAGGAAAATAACACGAGGAAAGTAAGGCAGGCCTAAAATATGATAAGTGGGCTCAATAGCTCTCTCGGGACCACCGGGTTTGTGATCTATCACAATTGTATTGATGTTTCTGTATTTCTTTACCTTTTAGAAGTTTTCTCGATACACACCCACGTAATACTGTTGTAGATTTATGTCAGTTACTTACCAACCGTCTATTCTGAATTAAGCTGCAACTATTTTTGGCATGCCTTGCTATAAGGCTTAATGTGGTACGGTTAGATATTTAATTCTCTGATAAATACAATTGTATAACAGAAAAAGTCACTTCATTATTTGTCCTAAGCAGACGAGCGATAAAACACTGATAAATACTTAAAATTCAAATCTCAAAGATTGAGATGTCCCATTGTCCCGTGAGTTGTTAATCCCTCGCTTGAAGACTAAGAAGCTGCTGATGATGTACAAACAGCCCACAGAAGGTAACCTTAGTGTAGTCTACTCCAGAATACATTGGCGTCTTCACGAAGCAAAGTTTCAAGCGCCCCGTACCGCGAACACTCGTTGCATCTGACACCAAACTATCCTCTACTTTTTATTTTCACTTAAGTATTCAGCAAAGTTTCATTTCGCGCTGAAATCCTCTGTCTCTACGATTGTCTCCCGCCGTTTATCCGCTGACATTGATACATTCCTCGCTCGTCTCCGGAGAAAATCACCGTCCGAGAACAATGCCAGCAATGTGCATCTACTACATCTGAATAGTAGACTGTTTCTTACGTCGGGAACAATAGATGACGCTCGAAGTAGGTAAGAGGCGGAACAATTGTCGATTAAAGTTGTTTATAAAATGCATTCGATAGCTATGAAAGTTATCGCGTTCGCGAATTACTCTGAGGTTGTTTTGCGTTGTAATGGTTGTTTCTTCTTCCTGTACTCATTGTTTGCTAAACAGCTTAATGGTTTTTGTGCAATTAACTGCGCGGCTCCGATTACTTATGTACTCAATGTGATTTAAGTTGCCTGGTTTGACTTTCTTTCTTCAACAAACATTTTAAAATGTTTTGAACGATGAAAACAGAGTATTAAGATACAAGCAAAGATTAACTTCCGGTAGGTACAATAAACCCATTGAACTGTCAACTATCTAATGCAACTTCACTTCTGCTCCATATCTCACAGATTGTAAAGCAAACATCTGCCACATGCATATTTTAATATGTCTGAGTCATTAGTCATGTCTATTAGATGCGAAATGCGAATGCATAATCTTAGCGCTAACAAGCCAATTAAACTACGTATATTAATTGTGATTTAAATGTTGAAGTATATTTAGGGTCCCGTACCTAATAGGTAAAAACGGGGCCCCATTACTAAGCCTTTGAAAAGTCTTATATCGTCCTGCGTAAATGATAGGTTTACGGTTTTCGCAGTTTCATTACCTTTATTTTAGTTTTTAGGAATCGTCAGGGTTTACAAAGTAAAATTAGCTCAACAGTATTATTTTTCAAAGAACAACCAAATTCTAAGCTAAGCCAGCGGATATCTTGTTATACATATTATTTACTATTGATGCATTAATAATGTAAAAACAAGTTCTCAAATAAAGTATCTAATGACTGAAATTCGTAATACTCGTAGGTACTTATTTTCTTCGTATTTTTTCCTGCGTCCTCATAACAATAGAAAACAAACGAAGGCCAAGCTTATCGCCCGTTACGGCGTGAGTTCTCGATAACATCGGTGAAACGGTCAGGCTTATTTTAACTCGAAGAGTTGTATGTTTGAAGCCATTATAGCTTCACTTCGTTCTAATTCAGAATAGTTGAACGTTTTCACACTAAGGCCATAAAAATGAGCACTGATTCTGAAGGTGTAGTAACAGTTACTCGTACAATCAAAATAACAAACATGTTGTTGTTATTTAACCCTTAAATGGATAAACTTGTTTTTAAACAACATACTAAAAATCACACATGAAATTGACCTTCATATATATATACCTATATTTTAATTATGCGCAATGTACTCGTAGTTTATAAACAACACTTACATTATTGCAAAAAAAGTATAGTAAATTAATGTCTAGATTTTTTTACTCATTTTTCCTAGACAGTAATACATGTCTATTACACAAATACACTTTTGTAAAAACAAAAATCTTCCATTTAAGAGTTAACCGGTTATCACTTACGTGTATGTTTTTGTCTGGCTCAGGTATTTAGAAGAATCCATTTTTACTGAGCCGTGGATTATATATTTTATAGTAGTTAATGCGTACTCTTTATAGGCTAATGCGCTCATTACCAAACTTGACCAAAACTGTGAGCCACGCCGGTGCACCAAAACAAAATGGAACCCTACAACTATAACGCCGCATTAACAATACGCACTTTTTTAGAGTAGGGTTGACAAGTTTTTGTGGAATGTCATTTGTGGTTTTCTTTTGTTGCTATCTTGTAAGTCTCAGATGGTTTAATAGTTAGTGTGGTATAAACGGGTTGTTCAAATGTAAATTATTGTGTTTTATCGATCTTGTATGTATATGATTCATGGTTGTACTATTTTTAATTGTTTGATGGCATACAGAAGGTGAGATAGCATAAGTGTTATAATTGATCGGTGCCTAGAAAAATATGTCATATTTTTGGGTAATCCCCAAAAAATATTATTACTAGGGCCTTAATACACCTTCTTATGTGAACATATACTTATATGTGTATTATACTCGTACTTATATTAAGCTTAAAGATTATAGATACAACCCTAAGCAGCAGTTTCTTGAGATTGAAGTTCGTAATCTCATTGTTTGTGTCGGTTGCTCTTGTTTTAATAAAGTTTTATGCGTGTTCTTCATGCTTTTGTGGATTTAATATTACTTGATTACTTAGGTAGCTCTTTTGAAACAGCGATTTTAGTATAAAAATTGATACCGTATTTTTGTTAAGTTATCCTCTGTAGTTACGAGGGTTCTTACGCCATATTTTTTATATTTTGTTCTCAATGGCTAACTAGTTTTAGTTTTGTTTCTGAGACATAAGCAAGCAATTTTTAGATAAGGTCTCTGTTTTTTGCTTTAACCTAAAATTACACACCTAAGATAATCATAATTAGTTCCTCACTGCGTTTCAAGCTGATAATATACATTTTATACTAGACAACTAAATTAATTTGTTTCGCTCTACTTCGCTAATTCAATACTAGTTATGGCTTCCTTTGAGATAGCTCACGTTCTTGACAGTTTATTAGTTCTCTGAATATTTTTCTACACAGTTCTCTGAAGGTACTCGTTTGTGGCTATTAAAGCAAGCATAGAACATACAAGACCATGCATTAATAATTTCTGCTTAAAAATAACAGCAAAAAGGCTATTTGATTTTTACTCGCTCAAAATCAGAACTCATTGAGTTAATTAGCTAATTATAACCAACTAGGAAAATGAGTTGTTTAAATTCACAAACCAAGCAACAATTTGCAATTAACGAGTAGATATCACGTTGATTATATTTGATTTTGCCTCAATGTTTTAAAATTAAGTGTACTTAGGACTGAGTGGAAAATATGATTAATTATTATGAATTTTGCGTGGAGTTTACTTTAGGCTTATTTGAATATATAATCATAGAATAAAGTACTTAAAGGCGTTGAGTAGTCGTTATCTTATTAGAATGAAGTGTAGGTAGTTTCACCTTCCTTACAAATTTTGCTATTAAGAACTACTAAAACTTTTTGTTTGATTAGATTTTTGTACTATGATTTTCAACGCATACTTATAGCGTGTTTTTTTTTGTAAGGTGAACTCTTAACCTCAAAACTATCCGTGACAGTACTGCATTTTATATCCTTTCTTTTAAATTATTTTGTTCACTTTTTTTTTACACACACATGGCTGGTTTAGCCCCATATAGAACCATTTCTAGCTCGTATTATACTACATATACATACATATTATATATAAATACGTATTTAACACCCAGACCCACAGCCAACAAATTTAGTTAAGCATAAAGATGTTGACCGGGCCGGGAATCGAACCCGGAACCTTCTGATTAGCAGTCCGGCATGGCAACCTTTACGCCATCGAGGTCGTCTTATTGGTTATGTAAGTACGTACGGGTTGTAGCCACAATCCAGCCGAGTCTGACATCACAAAGCGGGCTCGAGGCGACTGTTGTTGACGTGTGATGGACACGACAACTGGCGGACTTAGGGGTAAATAGTTATGTTAGCCTGTGAGTTTGTTCGCGGGGGCTCGTCAGCTGGCCTTATTTGAAGCTCAAACATATCTGAAATATGATCTGGAATCTCAACCAATTTCTTTCCGATGTCGTGGCTCTGATACCTTATCGTGATGGTTCGGTATTATGAACTCGACTTTTTTCCTTTGAAGACTTTTTACTGTATTTGCTATACATACAGGTGGTGTTTGAAATACAATTCAAAAATTTATACATATCATCGATGAAGGAGAAGCAGTTTGAGATTTCGTGAGCTTACATTTCTGACTACTGGTTAGGTTGTGATTAGAAAGAAAGAAAGAAAGAAAGGAAGAATCAATTATTTTGTGAAACGAACAACAAAGAAATAATAATACGCAAGAAACATAAAAGTAAACATTTACGTGCCACAAAACGCCCCCAGCTCAGCGTGTTTATTACTATCTCTGTAAGCTACGTTTTTGAGTTTAGCGTAGTTCGTTTATCTTACACATTACTTAAATATATCCTGGTCAAATAGTTATGTCACCTTTGTGCATCACAAAAAGTGTAATACCACATATATTACTTATCATCCGCTTTATACGCCCGCATCACAACACGTTCCGATATCAGCGCAATCATAGTCACCTATCTCTGCAGTTAATGCAGATCAGCGATGCTTAGTGATTAGATCATTATAAAATTGATTCTCACCGCGTTAACTGAGATATAATTTTAACCCACAAACGAAAGCATTGACACCGATAGTTAGATATCTTTCTAAGTGTTTATTTTATTTGCTTTTTTCTTTATAGTCCTATGTACCGATATTGTTATAATTTTAGCTACCAACATTATAAACAAAAACTAAACTTTCAATTAGAACATGTTTTTTATCGAATTAAAAATCTAGCTTACGGTTCTAACTTTTAGGATCAGGCCAAACTCAGTTGAAAGAAAATTTCAATGGCAAGAAAGTTAACATGGCTAGATAAATAATTTACTAAGTTATTTTTCTAATAGCCTTTTTATAACAATTAAAATGATTTTGACCTTCTTTAGGTACCCTGTAGGTCCTGACTGGCACGGCAACATAATATAATAGGGATGCTACAGCATGGACAATCGAAAAACAACTCAAACCTAGACGTCAAATTTCCCATCCCTCGCGTCCATTAATCAAATCTTGGTTTGATGGCTCACTAATTACAGCTGGCAGATCACCTGCACAGTTGTGCACAGTAGCAGTAATTACTATACTCACTGCTACCTAATCTGTGGTGATTCCTATACATACACGTAATACGTCATTACGGTGGTCGCTACAGACTCTCACATAGCTGTTGTCGTTTAATGCTGGCACTACACTTCGCTATTCGTATTCTCTATTCATTGCATTGACCAGTACTCAAACGTGAAACTGCAAACAAAAAAGTCATCCACACATACATAGTCACTTAAATTTGGTATTCGCCATATTCTTCAAATAAACTAATAAGACAAAAACATTATCTTAAATCCCATTAACAAATATTGTAATTATGCCCAATGCCCGAATACGGATAGCGATTTGGAGATACAGTTTAACACATTCATTTGTTTACTAGAAATCCTTATACACTTTGCTTTTCGTTTTTTTTTTCTGATGCAAGATTATGTTATTCTTGATGATAATTAGTTTCAACGCTTGCTGCAATTTTGTCCAAGGTTTTGATTAATATGGCAACTGGCTCTAATAGCTCAAGCTTATAGCGGCCTTAACTGCTTTTGTAAGAAACCTAACAGAGATCTAAAAACTCGAAATTTCTGGTTGGTTTTTCATAATACTGACTAATTAAGATATGTAAATACAATGTATATCTTGATTATCGTATGCACTGTCATATGAAGAGGGGCTAGTATCCCATTTTTTATTATTTGGTTTTGTACATGTCCTTACTGGGACAAAAAATCTACTATACTATAAGAATATTTGTCCTGACTCATTCACTCATTCATTAATTCATTCATTCATCTATAGGCAACGCAGAGCCCATACGGCTAGACTAGGGATACGAAATGTGGCGAATATATTTGTTTTAGTATGTAGACGTGTACATAGATAGGATTTTTGGAAATTACACCCAGAAGGGGGTGAAAGGGGATATTTTTTTCGCAAACTGTTCTGTAGACTCGCCTAATTAATTTAAGTTGGCAACATAGAGCTTCGTCAAAGTTCTGATTAATTCCAAGCGCCTAAGTAAATAATATCTTGATAAGATTGTGAAATTTCACTTCGAAGCTACTATCGGATTTCGTGATGAGGTAAACTTTTTAACTGATACAATATTAATTAGTTTCTGGAGATTAATTGATAGAAGTTAACATTGATTGACTGTTTGTAAGTTAAATCACGAATAGACAAAATATGTTTACGATGCACATTATGATCTGACGATTTGACGACGTCGATGGCGTAATGGTTATCAATGTTCTGTGGTTATCATGCCAGACTTCCAACCAGAGGGTTCCGGATTCGATTCCCGGTACTTCCAACATCTTTGTGATGAACTGAATTTGTTGGCTCTCGGTCTGGGTGTTAAATATGTACCGATATAAAATATTTATGTATGTACATGCGGTATATACGTTCTGTTAGCAACCATAATACAAACTGTAAATGATTTGGTATGGGGCTAGCCAGCCGAGTGAGAAATGTATTCTATTATTAAAAATATTAACTAAATCATTTCGTATGAATTATTAAAAAAAAACACCTAACCCCCTAGAATTACAATTATGCGGCATTGAAAGTAAGTTTTATACGGGGGTCATCTAAAAACCTTTTTTGAACACAAGCTTAATTTAAAAACTAAATATAGCGCCTAATACTTGACTGATGATTTTATGCGATCACCGAAGTTTACATACAGTGAGTGCCCATTCAAACAAGAAAAAACTGAATTACTAAATAGTTTATGCTCATTCTGTGTACTAACATTCCATTGAAATATAAAAACTTTTTTTATAATAATATAATACAAAAAATAAATACTTTTTCATATCTACGTAAAATTCAGATTTATTACTTTCAGAACTTGTTGTAAACTAGATATTTTATGATCGTACCGAATTGTAATAAAATTGTATTAGAATTTATAACGGATAGCAAAACTTTTGATATGGTAAATCAAATTATTTACGGCCTGTTGTTGTTTACAATATTATATTTAGTAAAATTATTTATGGGCTTTTATGAACGCAGTTTCAATCTAATCGTTAAGGTGAAACTAAGGCACTGAGATAAAATGTTTCAAAATCATCCAGTATTATATCGGGTTATTTTGGATAAATCCCTATAACTATACATATTTGTATGTAGATTAAACTATCGGGATTAATGCAAAATCCGGAACCCTCTAGAACTTGATTCATATAAATTTGTAAAACGTACGGTTTCCAAAAAAGGGGGAAATTTTTGCAGCGCTATTTAGTAATATTTATCAAAGCAATTTAATGCCACATACTTAGAGATTTTCTAAATATGGATGAGATTAGTCAAGTAATTATTGAGATATGGAGTTATAAAGTTTCTGTAAATGCCAGCGATGTTGAAAAAAATATTGTTCGCGATGTCTACTATTTAGTGAACCACTAGTTTAATTTACTTACGAATCTACAGCCTACGAAGTTTGTATAGAAATCGGGCTTGGATTATCATGCTAATGGCCGATCTATCTTTGCCAAAGATTTAACAGGGCACTGTGACACAAATTGAGAGCCCTACATTGAGTCGGTTTCTTTCATAAAATGCTCCCGCTACTCCCCTTAACAAACTTGCGAAGTGTCTTTATTGAATTTTCTCAAGTTTTGATAGGTTTTTTCCGACGGTTTCTCCCCGTGTTCCTTTTCGTCGAGAAGTTGTGATGGTCTAGTAATTTAGATTGCAAACATCATGTTCCAGATTGTTTGCCGCAATTATTACGTGTTGAACATTTGATAGTCTAACCGAGGTGGTAATTGAATTAATATAATGGAAATATTCAATATTTACTTTGGCACAGTTTAACAATTTTAACATAGGTTTATCTAAGTCTTTTTAAAGCTATTTTTTTTCTAATTTTACTATTACTCTTTTGTATAGTGTGTTTTTCAAATTTTTCCATGGGTTAAAATAGCACTAATTTAAATAAAATTCTTATCCCGCGCGGAAAACTCATATTACAAGTAAAGACCTACCTTGTTTTTGAGCGGGGAATAAATGTATTTGTATAAAGGAGTTAAGTCTAGATCGCTGGTCAATAATTTTTTCTACCATGCGTATACGAGTAATGTGTAGAGATAGAGAAAATCTAAAATAAATAAAAGACAAAGATCACATAAGATTCCAAAATACAACTTATTAATAACTAAGTTAGGCGAACTATATCCTCATGTAGAACCCAAGCGAGCAAACAGGCATGTTTTAAACTCAAAGACCATCCGAGCGTGCAAGTCATTACCTACAAACCGACAGACGAGAAATAACTCAGTATAAGTCTCGGACTGTGTTTCTCAATCATAGAACTAAACCGACTGACCGAACCGACTTACTGTTTTCTTATGTTTAAATGTTATACATGTAGAGACACTCGCAGTTGCAATTTAAGTCTAATTAAATTGTGCTTCCAATGTCGGTATTATTAGTTTTTCACTTCTAGCTGCGCCCGGTGTTACCCGCGTTAATCACTCGGAAACCACTATTATTTTCGGGATTTAAAGTATTCTATGCGTTAATCAAACGTCTAACGTATCTTCACGCTCAATTTCATCAAAATCGGTTCAGCCAAACACACACACACAAACTTTCCCATTTATTATATTAGTAGGAAGTAGGATGACAAACTTTGAGCACCACCAGTCCTTTCTAAATAAACCTGCTATTTCTGCGCATGTGATTGTTAGCATGATGCATTACTGTCCGACAGACTTGCACGTGCATCGCGAGGTGTGTGGTCAATGATGCGAGAAATATGTTTAATTATATCATAATCTGTCGCTAGTTAATCTGATTCAACGGATGCGATTAGTACGCGTGTTATTAGATGTAATTAATTTTAACTAGTAGCGCCACGAGGTGTTAAACGATGTTATTTTAGATGTATCTAATGTAACTGATGAGCTAAGATTCAAGCTCACCCTATAACAAATTTCATAACAAACAAGACGTTTCGGTGCCAATGCCAAAAATATACGTTTTTCAGACGATATATTTTTTTATATTGCTTATATAACAACAAATAGTAAAACCAAATAAACTTAATATTTAAAACATTCATTCCCTCCTGGGCCTCTTATACAACAAAAAATTTAACTGAATATTAAATTAAAAAACAAATACTAAAATTGAAAACTAAATAAATATTTGAGTTATCCCATGTTTTTTTCTCTTAAATATTTTATAGATACTGTACGGAAACCATCATACGCGAGCCCGACTTTCATTTAACCGATTATTATAATTTTATTTTAATTCAGACTCATTATAACTGTAACTACTTTTAGTTTAGTTTTATATTCATCCTTGGCTCCTTAAACAGTTTGAGATTTTAATCATTATACTGTTACATACCCCGACCATGTCAAGACTTCTTCTTCACCTTATCCCACTACCGTCCCACTACAGTACCGACCCTACATGAGAAGGGTCGGTACAGTATGTACGTATCTTTCATACATTCATACCCCTCCTGGTCATATCGTCACTCACACAATCCATCCATACTTTCTTAGGCCGCCCCCTTCCTATCTATCCGTGCACACTCATACTCATTGTCTTCCTCATGATATGGTCTTCCTTACGTCGCATAGTATGACCATACCACTACAACCCATGTCAAGGCTGCTGTTGACAAATACTCCTAACAGTTTAGTTGTAGATAATTTTTATCTTCCTATATAACTATAGTTGTACATAATTTGTATCTTCTTCTTCCTATATACATATATCTTTTTAATATTTTTATTCCACAACTCTCTCTTCACTTCCCTGATGGCGAGGGTATTATGAGTTTTATTGCCTGCCTAAGTACTAACGGGGTTACTAAAAACTTACGAAGTATTTGTTATGCTAGTATTATTACTAAACATCTTACTAAGGAACTTGCTAGGACTAACGAGACTAGAAACGTATTAAGTAATCTACAGCAGTAGTTCTTTTATACTTTTTTGATATGTGCTGATTAGGCATGTCCAAGGAATCTGTGTAAAAGCGTTTTTTTTTTGCTGTTCTTTGCTCTTACAAGCATTGCTTAAAAATCTCTTCTTTAACTTCTTTCCATATGGATTTTTACGCTCATATTTTTTTGTGATTGCTTGTTTGATGCTTATTTCATAGTACCCCCTTTGTTACTCCGCAAAGCCGTACCACAAACAACGGATCTACCTTTACTTGTTGGGGCTTTGCGATCGATTGTACAGGCTGGATTATAAAATAGATGAAGTGCCTTTACAAATCAAATGACTGAAACGGTATAAAAGATATTTTAATCATCGAAAAATGCAATTGCTTTCATCTTTGCAATACTTATCCCATTGTCATAGAAAAACAGTATTAGTGCGTAAAAATAAATATAAAATGAACCGCTACTTGTCTTCGGGTTTGTACTGAGCTTCTCCAGCTTCTGCTATAATTAATTCACTTTATTATTTTATGCATTGTAAGGCACACACACTTATATGTAATTCCGCCTTCCAATTTCAGTAAATGACACAAACCTAGTATTCAGCATAATAAATAGTAAATGATTCTCGCCTGCCAAGCCCACGGTGTTAGTTAGGAAAGTTTTCACCTCTCCAAGCTGTAATCAAATAATTCATAAAACCACCTGATTACTGCAGTAATCAAGCGTGAACCCCATTTCCATGTCACAAACTAATTTGGTAAGCATGTTAGGTTCGTCTTAGTGTTGTGACGGCGTTTTGATTGATTGGCCGATATCGATATCGATATCGATGAACGCGTATTGATAAATATGTAGTTAAACAGAAAAAAGAAAAATCAAATAAAAACAAACAACTTCACTTTTAGTTTCAATTATTGCTTAAATCTTATCTTACAACTCCCTTTTCTCTATAAAACCTAATAGTTATATTAAAAAATATATTTTTAAGTGTATTTTTAAGATTCTAGGATTTTGGTTTATTTTTCTTGCTTTAAATAAAATTATTTATGATGTTTTGAGTCTTTCCTGTAAAAAAATCCGCAGAGGAGTTAGTAGGTTTGCAAAAGGTAAAAGGGTCTCGATATTGAATTAAATTATACCTACGTAATAAAATAGAGCGTGATATTTTATACCAAACGAAATATCCTTCTTTCGCTTAAAAACTTTTAATTTACATTTTGTGAGTTGATAAGACGCTAAGCTGAGCAAAATCTCTTGGAGATGTGACCTGCCCTACTTTTAAAAAGCTCGAAGCAGACTGTGGAACGGACCAAACACTCAAGATCCCATTTAAACTCGTTTAGAAGTTCTAACTTTTGTAGCCTCCTGGTCTGATAGCTTAGGATCCAATTTACGTGTTGTGTGCTAGATCTTTATTACCTTACGAACATTGTGTGGAGAACAGATTAAAAAATCCTATAATGCATGATGTAGGAATCTATACCAATATTGGTATAGATTAAATTTGAACTCTTTCTCTTTACAATATTGTAAAGAGAAAGAGTTTGATTGTTTCTTTTTTTGACGCGCATAAACTGATCCGATTTGAAAAATTCTTTCACCGTTGGGAAGCTACATTATCCATAGCTATTAACATTGGCTTTATTTTGTTTCTCATTGCAACTTAAAGGATTATATTATAGCCTGTGTAAAGCCGGCACGGGGTGCTCTTTCTAATAAAACTTCAATAATTCCAAGACATTTCCATATTATTAGCAAATGGTCTGTAACTCAGTAAAACAAAATATAGATTACTAAATATCAGTTGTAGAACTATAGAAATATACTAATTTAAAATAGAAAAATTACCGACATTTAAAGACGTGGATGTAAGGAAATGTAACTTATTGATAAAAAGTAGTTAGGTACCTACTTAACTTAATGGTGGGTAACTACTTTTATCGATAAGTAGGTAATTACTTTTATCGATAAGTTTAGAGCACGTCCTATTTTAACCAAGTTGGCCAAGTTAAACCGGCTCATGTTGAGACTGTCAATTTGGATGCCCAAACTTTTTAATTTAAAACTTTTAGAAGCTTAGCTTTTTTCGTTTTTCAACATTCTTTTATGTAAGTTTACGATGGGCTTAAATTGTTTTTTTATTTTTTGTAAATAATAAAAATGCTACGCTACTACGTGTCCTAGTTTAATTAAAAATAAAAGATAATTTCAAATCTCTTAGTAACAAATGTTTATTTCTAGACGACTAAAGTGTTTCAGGAGATAAAATCTTTTGTTTTGAATAAATTTACTGAAAATTGCCTAATTAAAGGAGTTGAGTTAGGTCGTTGAGTTTCTAAGTACCGGTTGATGGCTGCCGTATATCAAGGAAGTGGCTAGCTTAGCTGTTTGACTAATTTAACTCAGTTATCTCACCTGTAATCCTACATGAAAAGTGATGCTTTATTTATTCGCGCATTCCTTATAGTCTTGCTGATAAATTCTGCGCATTTTGTATGAGCGATTATAACTTTTGCCTTTGCAAGTAAAATAACTTTTGTTGCGGCCATTAGTAATAAATATTTGATGATTTTCATGAAAACTATTCGCAACATAATTGTTAACAAAACCTTGTTATCTTTATCGCTTTTACTTATCAAATTTTGAAAAAGCATTAACTCGTACTATGTATCAAAGACGCAGCAACGTAAAGCTGTAACTGATACACTCCCATTTCTTTTTAAGTTTTTGTTTAACTACCTTACATCTAAAAGAAAAGGTTAAGGAACTTATTGCGACAAAGTAACAACGGTAACAGTTTTTCTAGTTCACAGTACAGTACTGTTAAGAGGATTACAGTACTGTGCTTGGAGAATTGCATAAGATTTCTTGGAGCCTGCAACCGAGTCCCTGTTGCTTGTAAGATTTGTCGGGGATAAACTACGTTTTTTTTTATTTAGCTTCTACTTGCCTCTTGGCTGTTCGTTTAGCGCTTTTTGTATTGATTGTATATTGAAGTTTAAAGCTTTGTAGTTGGACGATGGCTGTCAATTTAGTTGCCATTCGTTTCTTTTGTAATACGAATGTGTTGCAATCTAAACTGATTCCAATTTGCTTTGTTGTATACCAAAAATAAATAAACTAAAATCTTCTTAACACTTATGAGAAACTATTTGTGTTGGCTGTTTTGAAAAGAAAATGTTTGAATTTAAGCAGTAAATAGTTATTTACCGCTTTATTTATAATTTTAAGTACTTGTCAGTATGACGTGCGTTTATTAACTAAGAATGTTTTTAATTTTAGTCATATACCAGCTTCACCCCGTGTTACCCGTTTTAGTCCGCAGTTCAAGTAAGTCTGTGTTAATTCAAAACATAAGCTAACGCAATACCAAATTTCATCAAGATCGGTTCAATCTTTTAAGAGTGAAGAATTAACAAACAAACACAATTCAAATTTCATGCATTTCTTTTTTTTTCAGTCTTATCTACTAAAGTATATAAGTATATTTATTAAAACAAAAAAGGAAGTCAAAATGACAAAAAAATCTAAATTATAAATAAATATATATATTAATTAAAAGAAAGGGTAAGATATCTTCATTGTAGAATATCTAGTTTGATGTAAGTGAAAAAATAGAGCAATTTACACACCCGAATGCTATGTTTTAAGTTTGAACCTTATTGCAATACAAACAGTAGGGTGTCTAACAAATTGAAAAGCAAGCACTTGCCTGCACACGACCTGCTGAATACAACAAACTTGACAATAGAAATTTTGTTTCCGAAAAATGTTTCCGCAACATTTTAGCAAACTGAAATTCACGAGTTAGATGTGGATTGTAGGGTTGATGCAAAAAGAAATTGTATCATAATAAAATCCAAAACCCGGTGATCCAAATGGTCCATTTTATTTGATTATAGAATAAAAATTATTGATTGTTTTATTTCTAGTTTCAAAATGATTCATATTTAAAGGTAAAAAAAAGACAATAGAGTGAATGTCGCAAATATTTGTGTTTACTGTAGAATTCTGTTCTCGCTACTTCTTATACATTTTTCCATGCAAATTACAGTCAAATCCATGAAATATATATTACCATTTTGGGCCTGTGCATAGTAACAATTCCTTGGTCATATATTATTATTATTACAAAATCGACGAATAGCTATTTAACGTTGCGATAAATGTCATTGGTATCAAAGACTATACGCAGCGCCCGTGCCCACACAATACTGGTACACTAATGCCTTAAAAACCTTTACATTAAATGCTCGAGTAAATTCCGGCAAACAAGATAAAATCCACAACAATGCAAACATAGACATCAATCGCAATGTCAAGAAAAGAAAATAGTTCTCTCAACCTTATTCTCGCATTTCCCATTCACCCAGTCACTCTGACATCCATATCATGAAATTTTAACCGTGACCCGCCTTTACACTCCGCAGCGGCGTATCGTAAAAAGCTACTGAGCGGTAAGGTTGGCACTTAGCATGAAAATACTGTTTCATACTCTGTGTAAAATCATCATATTTGTGCGCGGTGTGGGGATTGAATTTACAGATACCCAGTTTATCCGAAAATTTAGGAGGATAAATGTTTATTCTATTTATGTGCAACTTTATATACTACATTATGCCGCTACCGCCCGTAAATGAGTAAACAAACAGTCACAATTTAGTTTAATACAACAAAATGAGACTAAAATTCTGAACTCAGGAAATACCAATCTGAATTTTCTAGCTTCTGCATTTGACTAATTATTAATGCATGCTTCAAAGTGATCAAACGTTCAATTAATAAATTTGCCGATGCGCTGCAATGTATTTTGTAATAATTGATATATCTGATGGAAATTGCGAAAATATTTCATTTCTATGGAAAAATAGACTCTAAATGCTTGAAATAAATGCTGTTTTAGCATATCAGATCGTAAGATCAATTCGGAATCTGTGCTAATCTTACACGTGGCCTCATAAAGTGCATTCATTATGTAGAATATGGAGTATGGTTTACAATGTCTCTGCAGCTCTGCAAATTTGTTGGGTCAAAGTTCCCGTTTTGTGAGGATTAAAATTGAGAGAAAAAGATTATTAATTATTAAATTTAATAATATTTTAGCAAAGACATAAAATTGTTTGGGATTTAGAATATTGATTTTATTTTAATTATTGAACTTACAATTTTATCGTTTTGCATCAAAATTAGTTCAAATTATTAAAAAACAATTTTATAGATCGTCTAAACCGATCTTTAAATTAAAGTATACACCAATATTAGTATCTATAATATGATAGTAGTTTAGGTATCTATCGGCAGTACAATTAGACCTCAAAAAAAACTTTTATTTTACGTAGGTATAAAAAAATACAATATAATAGGAATCTAATGGCTCCAAAATCAGTTTTTCATAAACTGTGTTATTTTTTTCATTTTTTGAGTTTAGAAATTTGAATGGTGTCCCAAATTTTCACAATTGTTTGTGTACACATATGCCGAAATAAAATAAAAATAATGTATTAGAAACTATATAGCTACTGATTATAAATACTACTACTACTATAATACTTTTGAATCAGCAAAACTTACTATTAACTGTAAAGAAATATACGTTCAGATATCTAGCTTTTAGATTCCTGTATTTTACCCAATTATTTGTAAAATCAGACCGCATCGACAAAAGCTGTAAAGTGGCCTATTTTCGAGAATAGGTTAGCACATTAGCAAACCATCTAACATTGCAGATAGGCTAGTCCAGATCTGAATATTACAATAGTCTGAATTCTTGGCAATTATTAAAGTCGCCAGTAAATGGGATTTAGATACGAGTATAATTAGATAATCCGGTGGGAATTAGGTGAGTGGGTATGTCTGAGCATTGTTAATTGCATCTTTTTAAGCGCTGTGTTTTTTCGGTCTATTGTTCAATAATGTAATCATAAACATTGTTTGATTCTGATTTTACCACGGATATGTAGTTTTAAAAAACAGCACTCAATAAGCTTTGTTAATATAGTGACAAAATGATGATCTTTCTACCATATTTTTTTACTCACTTCAAAAAACAAGTAGCTTACCTAGAAGAAGAAGTTGTTATCAGTATTATAAAGAAGTAGTTATCATTTCTTTTTTTTTGTTTTATTTTACCAGATAACTCGAAAACGTCACATGGAGTTCAAGTAGCAGTAACGGATTATAAATTACTTGAAAGTACTTTAATGCTTTTGGTTTAAGGTAACTAATATAATATTTCCTGCTTTTTAGTTTAAGTTTCGAAGTCGGTTTTTTAAAATAAATTCACTTATGACTAAACAATTTATATTTTGACGTAAAAGTCATTACGATCAATATCTTAAAATGTCTACCGTTTGATAGTTGATCTGAATAGGAAATCGTTAAATACATAGTTATTCTATATATTTCCGTACTATTCTCTAAAAACCGGAAACACCACAGCAATCGTGAATCAGTGTTAGAGTTAAGAGTAAAATACTAAAACAATTGCGTTTAAATTACTGACTGAATTCAAGTCTTTGATCGTTTGCCAAGTGCTAACTAGGAGTGCATCTTGAATGAATAAACCATATTTATGTTACATGTGATAGACCCATTACATGCTTCTATAAGTTCTGCATTAAATACGCCTGCATCGAAATATTAGCCATATTTAAGCTTGTTCATTTAATGACTTGATTCTATAGACACACACATTCTGCTAGTATTTATGTTTTATCTTCTACTGTGCATTACTTTATGGGAGGAAATTTTTGATGGTTAATAAAAAAAATAGAAACAAGAATGAGACAGGCATTAATATTTTGTTTCATTTCAAATCTAATCAAATCAAAAATTTAATTCGTTTATTGTGTACTATTCGTTTACTGTGTAATGCTGCGCCCTCGGTGTTACCCGCTTTAATCCGGGACAAGATTAAAAGTAGCCTAAGTGTTAATCCAAGTTCTAACCTATCTTTAAACTAAATCTTATCAAAATCGGCCCAGCCGAGGGAGCGTGAAGGAGTAATATGGGTTTTGAAGTTTTTACGTATCCGACGGGAACCAACTATTGTTTTCGAAATAGAAAGTAGCCTATGTGTTAATCCAAGATCTAACTTATCTTCACACCAAATTTCATTATAATCAGTTCAGCCGTTTGAGCATGATGAAGTAACAAACACACACACACTTTCGCATTCGTTATATTAGCAGGATAAATGTTAAAGTTAAGTGCATAGTGTATAATTGTAATTATGTGAGTGGAGGGCTATGTCGTACCTAGGGAAGTCATCGTGCTCTGTGTGTATTAACACCCGTGTTAATTTAGTTGTAAGCTGTGCAACTAGATGGCGCCACTACTTTAGCCTTACTTTCCTGAATCGCGGTGACGAATGTTTACATACCTGCCTACTAGCACTGATTAGGTAGTGAAGGAGACCATATTTGTTCACTGTGCCTAGGTATCTAAGGGGCCTGTGATGCAGAGTAGCAGAGAGATCTCACACTACGATCAACAATCATTATAAGTATCACAACTTATACAGCTATCATATTAACTAACTTTGTTACTAAATAATAAATGACTAAACATTGAAGATGTATTAATACATCACTGCTTATCCACGTCAATCGCCATGAAAACCAAAGGGAAAGGATTGTGTAAGAATACTGTTTATTATGTACCACTGTCACAAAGACTTCATAAATAAATCTAATCCCAGCGTAGCATTGATGTTTGAAAATAATAACATTGAAATAAGATTTCCAGCAGATTCAATAAGCTGCGATGTACCCGGCTTTGGGCGGCTCTACCCCATTCTCCCGGATATCAAAAGGCTCCGCCGTGTCACGCAAACAATAATAATGACCCTGGTTTTTGTATTTATAATGACCAAAATATAACTAAGCCTTCAAAAAAGTGACAGGTTCTGTCTTCTTTTATTTAAAAAAGTCAAAGCTTTTTTTTAATTTTTTACACTGTAGACTTTTGGACTATTCTTTATCCAAAAGGGATTTCGCATTACTGCAGGAGTTAGCGACACTCTGGTCTAGAGTGGAGCATATCAAGTCTGGATAAACTGGCTCTCGAGGAGACTGCTGAGACATAGGTTTTTGATTATTTTTACTGCTAACAGCCACATAATCTTCTTCTTCTTCAAATATATAACATTTCCAGGTCACAATGTTAGTTACCGTACTCCTCTGAAACGGCTTGACCGATTTTTACTAAATTTTATATGCGTATTCAGTAGGTCTGAAAATCGGCTACTATATATTTTTCATACACCTAAGAGATAAGCGTTTTTTTTTCAACCCTCATTTTTTTATTTGTTGGTCTATTTGTTTTTTTTTGTAAATGTGGCAAAGATTAAAAAAAATTAACCATAACTTTTTCACTTTTTATCACCAACTAATGGCTATTTTAGTAATTTAATCATTTTTCATCCCGCTCGATAACTGATCAATTGTAGTGTTTTTAGGCAAACAACGTTTGCCGGGTCAGCTAGTAATTTTGTCCATTTATAAGCTTCATTAGACTGTTGTGCTGAGCTGATACAATTAGACATAAAAACGCACGATAAGAAAAAGAAGCGCATTGTGTAAGTAATGTAAGCCGTAGACATATGAAAGAACTGTATACTTTAACACCAGCTACGCTCTTCCTGCCAAGTTCCAAGACGAAGTAATTGCATCGGCACACAAAACCGCGACACCTGACCTTACTAACTGCTGTTTAATCTGAGCTCTCGGTTAACTAGCGCGCATTCCCGTCACAAGGAGGTAATTCAGCCAATTAGACGGATGGATACGCCTTCGACGGTACGTTGGACGCAAAGATTGCTTCCACTTACGTAACATGTAGGACGTAGCTGTAATAGACTATTTTTAGGGATCCGCATCTAAAAAGTTAAAGCAGGACCCTAATACTATACCTCCGCTGTAAGTTTGTCTATCTTTCGCTTGGCTATATCTAATAGACCATAAATAAATATTAGGACACATTTCACACACGGCTGGTTAGCCCCATTCAATCATGTCTAGTTTGTGTTATGGTTACTAACACAACTGATATACTACATATACATACATAAATACTTTATATCGATAAATATTTAACACCCAGATAGACAGCCAACAAATTTAGTTCATCACCAAGATGTTGGACTTTTCTGGAATCAAACCCGGGATCATATGGTTGGCAGTCTGGAATGGCAACCGTTACGTTATAGCCCTAAATATTATACTATATCCACAAATATTTTTTTGATAATAGCCTTCATGTGTGAGCCTGACTTAAACTAAGCCAATTTTCAAACTTTCGTAAGGCATATTTGAATAATGTTTGTATAACCGGCTATCACTTACGTTTATTTTGTCGGTATTAGCCCGACATGTTTCAGCACAATCAGTGTGCCATTCTCAAGGCAACATGTCGGGCTAATACCGACAAAATAAACGTAAGTGATAGCCGGTTATACAAACATTATACTAAAATATGTTTGATGCCGTCGCCTAAAAATATCTTTTGAGATAATTGGATCTCGTCTGTCCTTCTAAGAAATAAGTTGTACTCTTGTTTTGTTTGTTATTTTTCGCCTTCATTTCCTGTAAACATCATAGGCCAAGATTTATTTAAATTGTTTAACTTTGACCGAGCAACAAAAAAAATATTTATTTTCTTATTCCATCATCTTGGCGATGAACAAAATTTTTGGCTGTCTATCTGGGTGTTAAATATTTATCGATATAAAGTATTTGTTATGTATGTATATGTAGTATTAATAAAAAAAAGAAAATACCAGTGATTGTCATTGAAACGTCACATCCTTGGATGTTAGTATATTCATGGATTGGTATATTCACTTTAAAGCCCTAATTCTGAACTGATGTTGACATTACTTAGTTTAGAGGTTCTTATAAAATATACAAAGTTTTGATTGGGTGATGATTCTCATAAAAATGAACAAAGTTTGGTATGGTTTCCCCAATTGCGATAAAATTTGGCAAAACGATTAATCAGTTTATTAGCTGCTCTGCAATGGACAAACATTGTGAAAAAAAGAAAGAAAATAATAAATTTACAAGTATAGGGTATCCCAAAATTAACCCAAACTCCGAAAATATACGAAATTGATAATAAGTGTTGATAATAGTGTTTTTTTTAATCAGGCATACAGGATCCGATAATTTATAGAAAACATGATATTAGACTATTTAATATAAAAAAAATATTACTAGATATAAAATTTCCTATTCGAAAGTAAACATGAAACCAAGGCTTCCTAGTGCAGTAAATAAAACGTAAAATACGCCCAGTGACATTAAAGTAAAAAAAAATAAAGGTGAAAAAGCCTCGGGCTGATTGGCGATCTCATTAAAACCAGGAAGGACGCCGACGTTTACTGTCGTTAGGGTTGCTTCTTTAAAAATACGCTCTTTTATCTATTGTGTTCTCATTTTACTTCAAAATAATATAGAATTTTTATAGGTGACCTTAGCCAGCTTTTAGGTTCAGCTATATAGACTATGTAAGGATTTGATTTATATACACTGCCCTCGAATTTTGTTTCGATAATAAAAAATAAATTTCTTTATTGCAGACATAAATCCCATAGTTACAAGTTTACAAATTTTATAAGAGTAAAATAAATACTTTCCAAATCGCTAATAAAATATCAATATCTGGTCAAAAATAAACACATCCACATAAATTCAAAGCTCAACAGTTTTCCTAGCAATAGATCATCCTGTTCCGAAACAGTATTTTCGTTGAGTTTCTTTTCAAAACATTTTTATTTAAATCGAGCGTCAGCTAACACTATTCTGCATCTACATCGCAAAGACCGTGTTTTGGGAGTGTGTTTTGACAGCCAATTTATTTAAACACGACTCTTAGGCGTTATACAAATAGCTATCGCGGAAAAATATACATTGCCTTAGTCATTTTTACTTTACTTAGACTTTTGGAGATCAATAAGGGATTCAAAAGAACAAAAAGAAAGTAAGTAAGTTCACAGAAATATACCCCTCTTTCGTGGTTGGGTATTTGATGTGGCTTTAGACAGAAATGTTATCGGAATAATCATAGACATACTGCATGGTTAGCTAAAATTTTTACTTTAAATTTCGGTTTAATTTTATACTAACTGACCATTGTTATCTAGCGTTGTTTTACCCTATTAAAAATGGGTTATAACTGTATTCAAACTTTTGTATCTTTAGTTTCTTTCATTTTTGAATAATGTTTGTATTACCGGCTATCACTTACGTTTATTTTCGGGGTATTTAGCCTGACACATTTCAATGAATTGAAACATTTCGGGCAATTGAGAAAGCTTCGAGAATGGCCCACAACTGATAACTGATAACTTAAGTGATAGCCGGTCGTAAAAACATTATTTATAAGGTGTTATGGTTAGAAGGGTATTAAATTCGAATTGATGCTGAAGATGATGAAAAGCTTCACCTGGCCACTTGCTCGGTTTTAAACTTATTATAATTATGATGTTTTTAAATGAAATAACCGTCTATGAATTATAAGAAAACATTTTAAAACACAAGGACGAAATCAGCAAAGCCGTTGTTATGGCGTGACCAGAAGAAATATGGATTAACTTTTATATTATTTATGTTTTATGTGTGTATACTAATTATTTATTTCAATATGCTACTAATTATTCGAAATATATTATAAAGCCATTGTATTTTACAAGCTTCGACATCTTTAAGGCGAGTTAAGTATGATAAATACAGTCCGTTCATCATTTCGATAATAAATCAGAAAACCCATTATAGTCAGTGAAATGGTCTATTAATCATTGGAGTAATATAGAAGCACAGTGGAATAATGTTCCGATTGTCATTACCTATACCTATAATAAACACAATAACTAATTTATACATCTCTTACTAGTCAATTCATATAATAGAGAACAATACGAATTAGTCGTCGTGTGTGTGTGTGTGTGTGTGTTTGTCTGTCTGTCTGTGGCTCTCAAAGGGATAAAACGAGTTTAATGCAGTTTTTGTTTGAAAGATGTTTGCTTGATTTTTAAAGAAAAGTCAGAATAGGTGAAGTGAAAAAGAAGGGTGAGAATAGGTTGTAGTTGACCGCCTTCATAAAATGGCGGAATCAAATGGAAGAGCTTGACAAGTAGAACACATACACTATGATACATTTCAAAGCCAAGATGGTTTCACAAAACGTTGGTAAGGGGTTTGAATAGGGATTCCCCAATGATGTTCAGTTCTTGATCATCATCATCTTTTGCTTTTTATCCCACAGCTTGGTGTCTCTCTCATATTATAATAACCCAATATAAATATAAATATTAGGACCATTTCACACAAGGCTGGTTAACCCCATACTGAACCATTTCTAGTTCGTGTTATGGTTGCTAACACAACTGATATACTACATATATATACATACATATTTTATATAGATACATATTTAACACCCAGAACCACAGCCAACAAATTTAGTTAAGCACAAAGATGTTGGCCGGGCCGGAATCGAACCCGGAACCTTCTGGATGGCAGTCCGGCATGGTAACCTTTACGCCAACGAGGTCGTCAAATATATTCATTGTTATTTGATATTCTGAAATAGCAATACGTGCCTATTCATAACAGTGAAAGAGACAGCCAAATATGACGTATTCGGAGCTGCATGGTCCCAGAATTAAATTGGCCCAATTGACTTTTATTACATTAAGGCATTCGGTTTTGTGCGCGCCTGTCTTCAGTGTTGTGTGACGCGAGACCGAGTGTTTCAGAAAATAATTTGACCAATTGAATTTATGATGCTTTTGAATAGACAGGAAAAATAGAAGCGGAAATATTATGGAGTTTCTTTACAAAAGATTTTTTTTTTATCCTTGATAGGTTAGCGTTTGACTACAGCTAGCCTGATGTTAAGCTGCACTGCAGTCTACGGTGTGGCACGCTTACCTAGAAGATACCTATTAACTCTACTTTTGAAGGCCCCCGGATGATACCTCTCAGGAAACAGAGACTCAGGTAGTGAGTTCCAAAGCTTTGCAGTTCTAACAATAAAGGTCGACACAAAGCGTTTTGTACGAAAGTTTGGAACTACAACTGTCCATATACTCTGTATGATTAAGATCATGCTCAGAAATTTCAAGTCAATTTATGTTGATCTGAATTCTCTGACTATAAATGAATCCTGGCATCGTGGAGCAGGATTCATATAAGCAACTTTACGTAATACGAGTAGTGAGTACTAAAAAAAGGCAAAAGAATTAGTTACTCTCCTATAGATGGTTCTCAGTCTGTCTTAGACGGAACATATTGCAAATAGTACGCTTTACCAAAATATAATGTGGTAGCTAGCTACGAATAAAAAGTAGCATCTGTGTTAATCCAGATTCTAAGCTTTCTTTATACAAAAATTCATCAAAATTGGTCCAGGCGTGAAGAATTAACAAACAAACACACAAACTTTCGCCGTTATAATATTAGTAGGATGTATTGACCTTGCCTTGATTATGTAGTCCAATGGTCCAATGATATCACATATGAAATTACGGTGCGAAAAAATTATTAGTTTTCTCTAGAAGGTACCGGACTCTTGCAAAAATTTCTCGTTTCCCAAATTACAGGAGGTAGTCTTGAAGTTATGAGCTAACAAATAACATACAAACCAACATAACATTAACATTGCGCGTTCGCGTAAAACAAAGTATGAATTCAGTTAGTCGTTAGTTTCCAGTAAAAAGTGGACTACTTGCATAAAAAGTGCAACTAGCGAAAAAGTTTTCTAAAAACGCAACCAGAGTTGGATTAATTGAACCAAATGCCAACCAGTCTGCTCTCGAAAGTTCTCTCTCCATAAATAACTGAAAGAAATGCAATAAACCTCTAAAAGTTGGTCCGAATCGGTCGTACGTATGTCGAATTATATTTCATTGACGGCGGGCGGTTGGCTTCCACCCAACTTTGCTTTTACGATAAAATCCATTTTACAGCCACTGTTTCCTGCATAAACGTTTGACGTTACGATTTGAAACTAAACAAACTTTCCTATTATGTTTTGTTAGCACCGTTTTGCGTTTAGATACTGCACATACCTTATCTTAAGAATTTCAGATTAGCTTTGAAATGTGGCTTAGAATCAGACTAATCAAATAAACAAATCAGAATCAAAAAACCTCATTTTGCTTACATAGTAGTACCCATTCTACATCTGAATATTTCATGGGCTTAGAAATATATTAAAGTTTCGTAAATAAATTTCTTTATACTGAAAAAGTTATTTATCCAAATTTAAAGTTTACCCGTTTCTATATTCATGATAAAAATATCTAGACTTGCATTTCCATAAACCAGTGTAAGCAAAGTAATCTGTCTTATTGGATACTTTATGTAAGTTAGATAAGTTACTTGAAGTTTCTCGTACTTTTATACGTTCAGTTGGAAACAACTTTAATTAGAACTCGTAGTAGAGCTATGAAAAAGCTATTCCTGTGATGTCGTAAAATCACGCTAGCAATATTTTTATATTTTTCTGTCAAATAAAATGCTAAACACGTAAAAATATGAAGCTATTCCTGATTTGAAAATGATAAACGTACGTATATATTTTCTATACTATCTTTGTATTTTGCCGTAGCGAAGTAGAATAAATCAATGTACATTTTTTCAGTTATGGTAGGTACCGTTTATATGACAAAATTGTATTAAATTAAAACTAATTCATAAAAGTATATTTTTTATGCACCTAGAGAATTTAGAAGTATTTAAAAGTATATGAATATAAAAATTAAGTAAACCGCTAAAAATGGCTGCTACAAGTGATCTCGTACAGGCAAAAAAAATGTTTTTTTATATATTTACTAGCTACAATTTCTAGAGTAATGACTTTTGAAAAAAGATCCAATTCATAGAAAATTAGTCCAGTACAGTATTCACATCCATATACCGTAGAAACTCGATTATCTGGCCTTCAGTTATACGGATTTGCGATTATCCGGACTACAATCCAATTGTTCAAAATCGTATTTTTGCAAACATGAACGTATCGGACGGAACTGGCATCACACCGCCCGCGCCGGCTTCTTATCGGAATTAAAAAAAATATATATATACTTTTGATCATTCGGATTTTCGATCATCCGGATGCCTAACAAAAAACAATTAGTCCGGTTAATAGACTTTCTACTGTACTTAGCACTCGTAGCCTTTCAAAGAGAAATAAACCTTTTCTACCGAAACGAAACGTCAGTATCTCCCAGCGTTAATAAACACGAATTTCCATTCCATAAAACATCAACGGAATTACAACATTCCCAGAATCAACACTGAAAGTCGTAAAGGGCACAAGGGGCCTTTTTATTCGTAAATTTAGTTTTTTACGACAAGATGTTGTAGGACATATTATTAGATGAAGATTCAATATGTCGTCGGTCGCACTCCACCATTAGGAAGTGGCGTACGGAACCCTCGGTATGTCGTGCTGCGTTTGTCGCTACTTGAATGAGGAAATAATTTAATATATTTTTTTACACTATGATGGGTTTGCGCTTGTTCCCAATTTACCTGAGGGTACGCGACATTGTGATCTAAGGTGCATCGCGCTTACCCAGAAGAAACCGGTTCACCCGTGCCTTGAAACCGCAAGATTATAGTTTTCGGGGAATAGGGCATTTGGCGAGGAGTTCCAGTTTTTATAATACCACCAATTTTATTATTCCGTAATATATTTCAGTCTTATAAACTTGGTAAATTGAATAGACAGTTCATTCGTATCATTTATTTTATTTATACGGGTTTTATGCAGATGACGATATTAAGTAAAATATTAATACTATAAATATTTTGCCTCATCACAACCAGTAAAACAATCTAAAATTATAATAATAAAAATCGGGGCGGGAAGTGATCAAAATTCTTCAGAATAAGATTAAAGAGAACATTAACGTAAAGAAAGCTATTAAACAAATGTTTATATGAATGATCTCATTAAAAAAGATTTACGACATACATAGTTAGTGTTTAAATTCGGTCATGATTTAATCTTGACACGTCACTAAATGTTAACTACATGACTGCTATTGGATTGTGTAACTTCTATTCTAACACCTTGATATATTTGATTAAAGTACGTTTAAACCCTTATGTATGTAAAATTGGTCGCTAGTTTAAACGTACTTTCGATCGTTGAATGATCATCTTTTTATAAGATCATTTCCCGAATTTATCATTAAAATATAAACCTTATTCCACTAAATTGTACAGCAACTGTCTAGCGGTAAATGCGGCATGGGAGGACGGGCACGGATTCCAATGAAATGAAAGGATATGCGCCAACTGGAAAAGCGCCTCGACCTGCCGCTTGGAAATAGCTCGAAAGCCTTTTATCAAGCTTCTTATACAAATCAAAACTTCATTAAAACGACTTTGCTCTATAAAAAGAATACTCAGAACGAGAGTGAGAACTACAAACACGTATATACTCGTAGATTTGGTTAATTTCATTCTTCCACCCTTGCTTCTTGCCCGAGTACTCGTTTGATTCTCTTTCATTTTATTATTGGAAAGAACACGTGTTTCCACCAATCTTGGACGACGTTTATGGCTTTTTAATAGCTTATAACGATACCTCACTTGATTGAATAGATAGATAAAGATCATGAGCACTGAATGCTTCGATGTTGCGATTAGTTTTTGCTCATTATTAGAATGCTAGAAGACATGATTTATTGCAATCAACAAAGTCTCGAAACTACTAAGATTTGGTGAATATAAAAACTACAAGCATTTTATTTCTCAGCTCAAAGATCTGAAAATAAAACGCTTTATGTGTCATAAAGTGAAGCGATTGCGTTGAACGAATAAAAACTCGGTCAATGAACCCTTTGCTCCGTGCTTAGGTTTTGAACCTTCCAGTGTTCAGAATTTCAGACAATCGTGGTGTGCTATCTGCTAGCCCATTCATAGTGGCAGAGTCGTAACCAAATACGAGTACGTACTGACTGTGAGCGTGTAATAAAATTCTTGCTACGATTTGACGCTGTACACTCGGACTTTCAACATTTCAAGTACAAAAAGTGGATATCAAACTTGTAAAACATTTCAGTACTTGGCTAAGTGTACGAAAAAAATAATTCTTTGTTTTGACATCAATGTCAAAGTCAAACACATTTAATGCTTCAATATGGCTTAATTATGATGTTATACATTTAAAAGGTAGGTATCTCATAATGGACCCTGTTCGGGTATCGCAACACACGTGGAGTGAGTCGGTTTATTTGCATGCAAAAAATAAATCCTTATCGTTAAAAAATTCGTCAATAGTGTAATAGCATTTATGCAACAATAATAGTTTTAAATAAATATACTATAATATACTAAAATATAAATAACGTCATTGTCAAATCAAACGTCTACGAACCTATCTAATAATAAGCAACATTTTCAAAGGAAACGTATCTTATTAAATTAATTAATGTAGGAAAAAATCACGCAAAAACGTTATTCTTAATAGTATTTACTAACTTGTTTCAGGTAGTTACTGCTTTCATCGAAGAAACACCTCGAAACTCCGTAAGTGACGACATTGGGATCAATGTCCTCCTAAACATATATTTTTGTCTCTGCACAAATTTTCTTAAACACCTACGCACTTTAGTTGCATCTTCAGATCTTTTATCTAATGAATCTATTAGTAGAGACAACTATATAGTTTCCGAATGGTATTCCTTCAATGAGTTTTCTTCTTCTTAGGAACTTAGTAGATTTTTCACATTTTAGATTTCTAAATCTTTTCTTCGATGAAAATTGTAAAAATAGTTTACCTCTTATAATATTTAATAAAGTAACTCATTGACTCAGGCATTACTCTGCGGAAATCCATTGTAAATAGAAGACAAAATTAAATATTTAGTGTATTCCGCTGTGATCACAGCGGAAGTACAAGTAAGTAATTTTGTCTTCTATTTTAATAAAGTACATTGCGTAGTCAGGTTTAATTTTCTTTAATACTGTTAAGTATAGCTAGTTTTAGCTTTAGCTGCATGCTTTGTTTGGTTTTTATCCGAAAAACTTCTATACTGTTTCTTACTCTATTCCACCTTCAATTCTTACCTAATGCACAGCTACAAAGTTTTGTACTGCGTTCAATATACCATCGTTGTGTTGTAAAATCGAAATGTAGTATTTACTGAACTGTAAACATAACTTTGTAGTGTAGTGCCAAATGCTAACTCCAAAATACTGTTGACTGACTTATGTGGAACTAATATTTGTTTGCGGGTTCCTTCGCGCTTCGTGTTTCGTTGTTTACTTTGTGGTGTTGACTTTAGTTTATTTTTCTTTTATTTTACATACTATTCTAAGAATGATGACAGATTATAACAAAACTTTTTACTTTAAAAAGAAAATAATATTAAATAAGATAGTTGAGGAATTTAAGAAGAAAATTAAACCAAGCTGTAGTTTTCCATTGTTGGCTGAGCTGATTAAGTATGTATGGAGCATAAAAAATATATTACTGTTATTAGGGATTAGAATACTACAGAGGATTGTTGATTCCTATAAAATAAAGCGTGGCGCGGTAAGTTTTGGATGGCGCTGCAAATCGAGCGTGCTGCCTAGCTGTTGGCACATTCCGCAACGCGCTGCAGTCGCATAGTGATATAACGATAGTAGATTGCGTGACCCGACCGAAGTCGTTCAAAAAATACAAATAGATGTAGTACGATTTTCTACCAGGAGCTGAGTGTCAATTATATTATTAGTCTATGATTATTATAATACGAGTACATTTGTACACCTCGACTTAATTTAATCTGCACTTATTCCAAACGGCATTATATATATATATCTCATAAAATTAAAATGAAGACTTTGGAATATTCTGCAAGGGTTTCCATTCATGAAACATCCTAAAGCTAATGAGCTCCGCATGTAAGTGCAGAAGTTACTCCATTCCACCTATATTTTACAGCGCTCAGTTTTCTGTTTTTACGTATCACCCAGCGTGTGTCATCATGATTTTTAAATGTGCTACTCATATTTTTTGCTCACGCTTTTCAGTCTCTCATTGTTTACGTGGTTTGAATTTTCAAATACGCTCATGAAAAACGTTCTGAGGCTTTTTTTGGTCAAATTTCAAACACGATTTGTTAGCCCCATACTAAGCCATTTCTAGTTTGTATTATGTTTGCTAACATAACTGATATACTACATATATACTTTATCTTACTACATATTTAACACTCAGACCCACAGCCAACAAATTTAGTTCATCACAAAGATGTTGATCGTGCCGGAAATCGAACCAGGGACCCTCTGATTGGCAGTCCGGCTTGGTAACCATTACGCCAACGAGGTCGTCAACTTGTCACGAGTATATTATAAGTAAGAATCGTTAGGAAATTACGATTGAAGACTACGTGTCTTGACCTTTCTTTTTGGTAAAAGTGTCAGCCATTTGTATTTTGCAGAAAAAAAAACACAATTTCCAGGCGACAACATATTAAAATCCGTCAGTCGCAAAGTGTGCGAAGATTTTGAACAAATTTATCAAACTATTTTGTATCCACTAAATTACATATACCTATTTATTACGCTGATGTTTGAAAAATAAAGCACCAAAGAGCTTATTACTTATAGCCGTCTATTAATCTCAGAAACTCTTTTATTCTTTTCTGCAATCTACAGTTTCAATAGCAACGGTTGTTAACCCCTGTTAACATCGAGTTCAACGCGTCCCTAACTATTATAGTAACCTAACCACGCCCTTTTCGTTTTGCCCCTTAATCAGCATTGTCTTCAGTGGCTTATTAATTCTACACGAAAGTACCTGCTATGCAAGTAGCAAATCGCCCAGGGCTTAAATAAGTAGCCCTTATCCCAGCATTTGTAGGCTGGGCGTTGCCCTTATCCCAGCATTTCTAACGTCACAGCCAGACCCTGTTGTTCATTGCATTTGAATACTGACGCTCAGTTACCGAGAGAGAACAGAAAGCAAGTATGGCTGGGAGGTAAACCTTCTGCTTTTCGATCTGACACTCCCTGGTTCGATCCCGGCCATACACGATTTCTTTTTCGAGTTATGTGTGGATTTACGCTCGCTTTACGGTGAAGGAAAACATCATGAAGAAACCGACACGTTTGAGAACCACAATATCTAAAGACGTGTGTCATCCGCCAACCCGCACTTGGCCAGCAGTGGGGGGAACTTATGGTGGGCTGCTTATGTTTATGCTCAGTTACCGGTACTTTGACAATAATCCATGATATTTGTATAATGCATGATATTTGTATAATCCATGATATTTGTTATGCTAAAATTGAGTGTTGTGCTTTCATTGTTTGTTTTTTTATTTACACATTTCAGCTTTTCGTTTGAACAGCAAAGCGCGTAACTTTAAGAGTTAGCAACACTATGGTCAAAGGTAGAGCAGGCCTAGTCTGGAATTACTAGGCTCGAATTTTCTCGAACTCGTATATAGCCAAATTGCACAATTTTCATTACAAACTCCACAACTAGTAAAACTGTTCCATTCCCTGAAACCACGGCTGAAACATTTCCTCATCTGCCGTCAAACAATAACTTGAATTCTTAATTCGTGGCCATTATCATAATCACAATGCAAAAGGCAAGTTGAATCGTCGTTGTAATGACAGTTTATCGCTGTAGGGTCGGACGGACTTGGGAATTAATTTAGGGATGAAATTTTATTTTTTCTTTCTTTTATTGTTCTGTAGATTTCATTGGTAAGTAGGTATAGCAATGCAGGTAGGTAAAACTGGACGAGGACTTAAATTTTGATTGGTTCACATTACTTATGTTGTTGCTTATTTTTCAAGTTTTATTCAAAACACAGTTAAATTGTTCAGTATACTCGTCATCTACTAATACGAGAATAATAAATGCGAAAGTTTGTGTGTTTGTTACTTCTTTCTCAAACGGCTGAACCGAATTTGATAAAATGTGGTGTGAAGATAGGTTAGACCTTGGATTAACACATAGGCTACTTTTATCTCGAAAACAATTGTGGTTTCCGTGGAATACGCAAATAACTAAAAAATCTATGTATGTTACTCCTTCACGCTCCAACGGTTGGACCGATTTTGATGAAATTTACTATGAAGATAGGTTAGACCTTGGATTAACACATAGGTCAATTTTTATTCCGGATCAACTTCTTTTCGCTCCGGATTATTGCGGGTAACACCGCGGGTCGCAACTAGCAGTGAATGAACTAAAAATGATTCAAATCCAATTTTGAATTGTTTATTGCACTAAATCTTTTTTATTTTAGTACAAACTCACGCTTTAAAATGTATGTGCCCTTTTTTAGAAATATTAGCTGAAAATATATACCAAGGTCATTTGGTGTATGATTTTAAAAGAGCGGACCAAGTACCCCTCCCTGGGGCACGCTGATGCCCTGGATACGCAGTTTAATCGCAGCTCACAACTCAGTGTCCCGTCCCGCGAACAAAACGTCGTTCTGCATAAATAATGCGAATGACGTCACACCCAGATCCCGACTGAATAGCTTGTTGTTGTGATAGCTTGATCTTCATAATCTTTCCGTGCTTTTATTAGATAGGAGATTAGAAGTGAAGCTAATGTAGAGATTATTTTGTAGAACAGAATTAGACATCCTACGAACAAAAAATAATCAGAAAATTTCCTACGCAATAGAAACTGTGTTGCATATCGATTTAAACAATTTGGGTTTATTTGTTTTCTTATTTTTTTAATGTGATTTTAAACGTATGACCGGTTGTGTGAGAAATGTGTCTTATTAGTTCATAATAACGTATTTATTGATTAGTAAATACATAGTCAAATAGGATTACATTAATAATACATTTCGTTTATTCCGTACGTTTTGGCCAGAAATAGATTCCATGATGCCGGCGCAAATTAAATTAAAAAAACAGACACATTCATATTTAATACGGTTAAGTAAAGTTGTTTCCATTTCAGCGTATTTACGTATCCATGAATAATATATGTCTTCAAATATAGTGTAGATATACATATTCTATAATGTAGAGATAGAGCTCAAAATTCTGCAGCCTGGAAATGCAAAATGTTCTGTGAAAGTTTCAAAAAAGTTTACTAAAGACGCCCAATTTAAATTCAGGAACTTTCGGGACCGCATTCGTAGTGACTTTCTTTAAACTCGCTATTTTCTAGGTAGCTGAGAGCTGTACAAACTGTATTTAAAGCTTGAAAATGTCTATTCCGACTAAGTTTAATGTTACACGACTATTTGAAGCACTTAGGTGTACCTTGGTCCTGGTTAGTATGCATTAAGCCTCGCCTAGGCTTGCATATGAAGAATCTATTTAAATTAATCTTGATACGTAGACATGTGTTACGTAGACACAGATAATAAAACGTTTATTTGATGAACTTTCGAAATTCAAATTTAAATGCATGTTTCAATGCCAAATTTCAAGCCCAAAGGGCAGTGGAACGGGCCATGTTAGGAATACGCTTGGTAGACCGTATTCCCGACATTGAAATTCGACGACGTACAAAAGTCGAAGACGTAGGGATACGGATTGTCAAATTGAAGTGGAGATGGGCAGGACACTTGCTGCGTAGAGAAGTCTCTAGATGGACCAGGGAAGTCATCGAGTGTTATCCGAGGAACGGACAACGACAGAGAGGCAGACCACCAGCCCGATGGTCAGATGACATCGTTAGGCAAGCTGGAAAGAGCTGGTGGAAACTGGCTGAAGACCGTACTATATGGCGTGTTGGAGAGGAGGCCTATACCCAGCAGTGGGAAGCTACAGGCTGATCATGATGATGTTTAATTTAATCCCTGTTAATTATATTATACATACAAGTACTTTGCTATTCATCGAGCTATAAAAATGTACCATTATCTATTCGTTCGTTTATTATATTGTACACTTACATAAATATACAATGATTATTTTTTATTTTTCATTTGCGTCATAGGAGCAAAAAACGCTTACACGTTTTAACAACCCAGTTTAGAGGTAGGTACTTGCTCTATCAATTAAATCACGTTTCAAAGCAGCCATTTAGCTTCGTACCCCAACCCACTCAATCTGAACGTGGGCCGAGAATAGTTCTAGACTTATTCAAATTGAACAATTGTCTGGGACCTTGGGCGTTAAAGTCGCGTATCTTCTTTCTATTATATTGTGGACCATTTGCGGAGCGGTGACGTCCGGGCCCGCTGGCGACTGGGATGCGACTGACTTAGAGACGCTGGATCTGAATACTGTATTTAAAAATCGATGACCTGTTTTCTTCATGTCATTTTTTTCCCCTTTTATTTACAATAATATCAACTAACAATAGGCAATTTGGATAAGCTCTAGATAAAATCTAAAGCTGGTCCAAAAGTAGTTCATAATTTTGGTATATTTCCAGATATTGTACTGGAGTTATGTTGCTTTTTTATTCGTTTTCAATATTGTTTCTTATAAAATAAAATAAAAACAACTGAGACAAATATTGGCCCTTATAAAAGATCATTTTGGTCATCAAATTGGTGTTTTTTCTTCGGTTTTTCTTAATCTTGGAGATTTTAATCAATTATCCATATAAATCTGGCTTATAGGTAGGTGTGTGTGGAAGTGTGTTAGTATTTTTTCAGTCTGATGGAAATTACAGAAAGAGAAAGACATAGAATGAGATCGATGACGCATGTAAAGTTCACACCTGTACATACTAAGTCTCTTCCATTTATTCAGTGTTCTTCGTAAGTTTACGTTCAATCTGGAAGCCTATTCAGACAGCTACAGAGAATGCTAATGGTTTAGACATGTCATGTGCATTACAGTCGCAGATAGAAGCTTTCTTACACTCTTGATGAGAGTTGAAATCGAGAGGCAATGAAACTGTGAATTAAAGTAATTTATGCATCTGAAAGCTGTCTAGAAGTAGTAAAATCTACAGTAAATGTCCGTCCCTCGGTTGACCAGTTTTGTGCAATTCCTGTGCCTATCTATATAATGAGTACAGGGGTAGGTTTAAATCATTTCTTTGTAGTTTTAGGCTTGAATTATAATTTAGCTTAAATCGGGCTTAGTATATACGAGTATACCTGATTTATTGTAATTTTATTTTGTTTTATCGCGTTACGAAATAGTGATCAGTAAGTTACTTACGTATTAATTTATTTTATTGTATGGGTTGTGCATTCTACTTGTATGTAGATGCTTATTATGAGTATGAGGCTTATTATATAAATATGTATACTGGTAATATAATATACATTTCCAGCTCGTTAGTGCATTAATTAATGCGGCATTACAGCCGCAGTTGTATGACGTTGACTTTTTATTTAATGAGCTTAGTGCAAACTATTTTTTATATATAATTTGTTTTACAAAAAATATGTAAAGAATAGTACAAAATATGTGTTGACTTACGCAAATAATGCTACTTTTGATTTTCAAAATGCAAATTAACCCTATAGTTCGTTATGTTTGGACAAAATTGTGCAAATTTACTGGTAATTTACTCGCTTAAAAATGAATATAAAAAACTTGGGCTATTGGCTTTACTGGCTTGTTCATTAACCAAGCCAGTGTAATTTGAAGAAAAAAATTTTTTTTTTAATTGTTAATTAATCATATTCTGGACTGAATTTTTTTAAACAACCCATTCGCAATATATTGATTAACATATTTTATTTGATAAAAAATATCTTTCATCCATTAACCAGCTCGGTGATGGTCGTTCTATAGCGGGATCTTAGACCATATATGATAGCCCGTATAAAGGACAAAAATAGGTTTTGTTAAATTTACACGTGGTTACGTTACATAGAATACCTATAGAATGTACATAATATAGTAAATTCAAAGAAATTAGATACTTTGACTGTCTTCGTAATTATTGTATAAATCTTCAGGTAATTTTAGATAATTACTGTCCCTGAACCCTGTATTGTTTGTTTTGAAAGGTCATATTTAAAGCGGTTCATTGTATATGGGTACTTCAGGCAGTTAATGTCAAGATTTACTAGAATTTATAGGCCTTAAGTTTGCTTAAAGTTAAATAATAGATCCTTTACAATCTGGGGAATTAGAAGACTTAATTTGACGTTAATTAAACTTATGTAATATTTGAGCACTTTATATCAGCATCCCTATTAGATTAATTAAAGAAGTTATGAGACTAAAATACTGGAACGTATTGAAACAAGGTTTGAAAATAAACGGACCTATGATACGACTATATTTGTAATGATACAAATTACAGAATATTTGAAATCACACCTAATGCGATTTGAAAACGTAATGAACAATTGCGTGTCATGTTTACATAATTTTATTATATTTAACTGCCGCCTATAGTATAACGATTTTGCGACTCATGATAGTGCTTAGACATAAATTCAACTTTTAAATGGCAATATTTTTGCATGATCACCCATCCAAAGACTGGTTATATTGACCGCTGCGTGACTTTGATGATCGCGTCAGATATCTTTTAGCTAGCCGAGCTACAGGCGATGTATAAAACCCTATATAAGCTATGCATGCACGAGTACGTAAGTGCAATACCTGGTGCGGTATTTCTCCTAGTAACGGTTACTTATTGACACCTCACCCCGCCAGTTATTCCAGTCCGCCTGTCTCTAGACTTGTAAACCTAGACATCTTCCAGCTAACGCCTGTTTGTTATTCCGCCGGTATTCTTGCGTAACTAAACGCATCACGCGCGGTTGCAAATAAACCTAATGCATTTGGAATGCGATTGTTTAGAATACTGGCTGCTGCGCTTCGCCTGTTTTATCGTTCGTTTCATTCAGGGCGTCTTGCGCCAAACTTAAACGTATTTCATGTGGCGAAATTAATTGCACAGATTTGTATGAAGCTACTGTCAAATTTGAGATTTAAACTAAAGCAACCTTTGATGCAAGACGCTTTCACTGTACTAAAACTTCCGTAATGCAAATTTGAATAATGTTTGCATAACGGGCTATCGTTTACAGTAATTTTGTTAGCTAGTCCAAAATGTTCTTGCCCTAAAAACGGTACACTGATTACTGAAACTTGTAGGGCTAAAACTGACAAAATAAACGTAAGCGATAGCCGATTGTACAACATTGTTCTATACATTATAAATAATAAATAAATAAATATTAGGACACATACACACACGGCTGGTTAGCCCCATACTGTACCATTTCTAGCTCGTATTATGGTTGCTAACACAACTGACATACTACATATACATACATACATATTATATATAAATACATATTTAACACCCAGACCCACAGCCAACAAATTTGGTTAAGCACAAAGATGTTGACCGGGCCGGGAATCGAACCCGGAACCTTCTGATTATCAGTCCTGCATGGTAACCTTTACGCCAACGAGGTTGTCGAAACATTGGTTGACATACATTTATCAGTAGCATGTTATTTTTGGGGTATTAAATAAATAAGAATTGTGAAAAAGGATCTAGAAAGAAACTGTTTTTTAAATCTTATTGCATTGAGAGAATTTATAATTTTAGAGAAGTCAAATTAATTATTACTAAGGCTGTAATATCAGCTGTATATCTGCCTCGTTATGTGTGGTCTATCCAAGGAACTATTATCACGAGCTATGTAGGTACCAAGGCTTCATAAATCGGGAAGAGCACGCATGCTGCGCTTGCCAATAGACAACTATGCAACGCCTGCAAATTGTTTATAACACGCATGCACTGACACAGCCGCAACCGTTATGTTCTTAGAAACCATAAACCTAGTCCGAGCTGACGTTGTGATGATAGTAAAATGCATGGTTAATAATATCAGTACCATAAGTAACGAGTAATCTTATACGATTTTGTTTGTGACCTACGATCAGGTAAAAGATCATCAAGTATCAACATCATTGATTTTAATCATAGAACTCAGGGTAAACTGAAATGTGACAAGGGCGTGTTCATAACTGAGATTAACCGATAATTGATAAGTAATTTAATAGGACAGTCATTCAGCCAGACTAGAAGCAAAAGCAAACTAACAAAATCAAAACATGGTAGGTACATTATCCTCACGATACTATTACTACTTGAAAATTTGTGACAAGTATAAGATCCCAACCAAAAAGCCCAAGTTTATTCCAAACACCTAAACGGTATAATATTCCAGTAGCTTCCTTGAGAACTAGATATTCCAGACTAGGCATGCTCCACTTTAGGCCAGCGTCGCAATCCTGTATGGTTACTCGCTCTGCTGGTCAAATGTCTAGCTATAATGAGTAAAAAGTAATTGGCCAAGTGCGAATCGGGCTCGCGCATGCAGAGTTCCGTACCATTATCTTATAAAAAAACGACAAAGCTCCCTTTTAATATTAACTTAATTTAATTTTGTAATTTCCAAAAGGAAAATAAACATACATTTATATATTCTGGGAATATTTTAATAATAACAAATAAAAAAACCGTAATTTGGAGCAATAAAATACGAAAATAAAACGTTTATTGTATGGGAGTCCCCCCAATTATTCTAGCTATCGAGGTTTCTGAGATACAGCCTGGTGACAGAAAGACAGTGGAGGCTTAGTAATAGGGTCCCGTTTTTAAGTTTTAGGTACGGAACCCTAAAAAGTGCGGGTTGGTTGAAAAGACCCCTGATCCCTAGTAGTGCGAATGTATCTGATCAAAGCTATAAGTGGAATGACGTGTGCAGTTATTATTTCCAATCAACACGTGATCAGTATTCGGGTCGACCATTTGACTCCGTACTATGGGTACATACGTCAATGATGAATATATTGTTCAAGATGTGAAACATCAAAAGTATTTAAACAAATATTTACTTTAGAAACACAGTAAGCTCTGAATCATAAAAGAGTCATTTATAAACATCGACTAAAATCAAGTGTTTAGTCACTATCAAAATATATAAACATCATATTTCATTTGATTTTTCACAGCTTTTTTCTTTGTACTCTCGTACTTTTTAAATTAAAGTATGATAATATAATATCATACTATCGTACTATATATAATATCTTAAATGATTTTATTATCAAAGCTTAACATTTACTTTTGTATCTTGTGTTTTGTAAAATTATCTTTATTACTGTTTCAGGTAAGTTTGCCGTTAAACTTTTCCCGCCAAAAGTGTAAGTAAATCCGCATGAAGTAAACTTCCGAACGAACTTTAGTTTCCCGAATGTTCCGTCAACACTGGCGGCGCTGTTGTCGCCGTAAGAGAACTTGCCTTCGAGAGAGAGGGGTTCATTGCGTAGCGTAGTCTACTCGAGTAACTAGTTCGCATGAAAACGGATAGATGGCGCTACGGACCACATTATGCATTGTTGAACAAAAATGGCAAAAAGCTTTTACAGAACATTTCTGTTCTCACATACCCTTTCCTTTTTATATTTTTAACATATTGTAAAAAGGTATTACGGCAAAGACAAAAATCTAAAAAATACTTTAAATGTATATACATATTTTGGCACCAATCTTACTCTTCAATATGAAAAAAACAGGTTCAAAAAACTTAATTTCAAATTTCTTAAACCAGTTTTGTATCTAATTCATAAGTCGAATGGCTTCTTTATATTTTTCATACTTTTGCAATTCTTTTATAACTTTTATTCCAATTAAATTACAAAAGCAGTCTTTAACTTAAACCATAAATAATAAGCGAATAATAATGTCTACATCTTGCGTTTGAGTTTGGTGACGGACTTAGACTGAGCATAATCGGGGGCAAAACTTTTTGTTAAATTCATTTGTAAATTGGAATATAAATATTACAATAAGATTGCAGATATCAATTCTTATATGTTATTATAAATGGGTTTAAGTTATCAAACAAATGTATACTTTAAGTAATCTTATGAAGTGATCAATCTTATTTTAAATACCTTTAGGAAACCCTGACCATAACCTGACTGCCTCCTGAGACGGCGTATCTATGAACTTGAACTTTATAAAAACATCTCATACAGAAAGAGAAACATTTTATAATCTAGCTTATTAAACTAGCTAGTGTTAAAGTAAAAGCGTGTATATCTTAAATAAACAAACCTCCCTCTGGTATATAAAATATATGATGCTATTTTCTTTTGTGTTTTATTAAAAATATGATTACTTACATAATTCAGTCATTTAATCTAAAACTTTAGTAGACTAAACTCAAAAAAAAAAAACTAGAGGCATAGGTGCCTAAAATGCTGGCACCATTGCCACGTTGGATAGCAAAATTATATATTATATATTTTTTGTTAATTATAATTTTATTCACGCGTTTTTAGCGTACCTAAATTCGGCCCTGTTCTGCGTAAATTCCAAACCTTAACGAGGTAGCCGAGCCATAATCGAGTGGCTTTTCAAACGATTATTACAAAACCCATTTAAATATTTTTTGGCAAATTATTTGGAAAAATCTCAGTTGTTTTCCTTCATAAATAAATTGGAATTGTATCCAAAAATTTGTGTTTTATAGATCTGAGGGTTGTACAATGCTTCACCATACTTTAATTGTTACAAAGATTTTTGCTTTTTTTTTATAAAAAATCGTGGCTTTAATATATTTATTGTTTTAAAGACTGATAGTTTAGATTGAATATTTAGTGCAGTCTTGAGCATTTTGAGATTAAAATTAACTCAATTACTAGTTGTACTAAGCTGATTGACTATAGCATTTTTAAATGTGTAGTAGGCATAATACAAAATGTGAAGGTAATAATGATGTTTATGTGAAACATTCTGATTATATAAATAATTCATTCAGAGCCTTTTCATAATCAGTACTTACGGCATTTTTTTCATAATATACAATTGTAACTCCACTTACACCATTTGTTCTGTATATCTGACTTCCATAAAAATTCTTGCTTCAAATGTTTCATTTAGGCCGTCCAATGGCTTGGAAACGGTTAAGAAGCTCAGAATCCTTGGGGGCATTAAAATATGTAGCAAAAATAACAGATGTTCTACCTTTCAGCGTAACGAACTGTAAGATGGACCTTACGCTAGAGGACCCTTGGGCAGGGTTGGAAGAGCTCAAATATGCTACTTTCAATATAACCTATAAGAACAGGGAATTAGTTATATCATATATACCGCAGAGTTTGTGGGTTTTTAAAAGACTATCGTTACCGAAGAAAAGAGCGTGAAAAGTGAAATGAAATTCACTTACTTTGGCCTTTACAATGAATTTTAATCAGAGCTTGTAAGGTGTGTGAGGTGTGTAAATTTTCAAGTCGGAGATTGTGTTTGCAATTGAGTAGGTGTGTTTTTTGTGCGTAGTTTTAACTTCGACCTATGCACCATAAAATCAAATATCATACTCCACTTTCCGTAAAATATAAATGAATTCAGCGCGGGAACGCTGCCAGTCTCATGGGCACCTTTGCACCGGAAACAATTAGGGGCGGATTATTTTTTAGAATTAATTTAATTGCTTTATTTTAGTTAATTGTTTTACTTATGAAAATATTCAATGTATTGCAAATAATAGTGGCAACCCTTAAAGCAACGGAAAGTGGGCCCTAGGGTGCGCCGATGTCAACATAAGATCACATAAGTACCTGCATAGTCGATGTTCGACTAAGAGTACCAAATAAAGATTTAAAAAGGTAACATAAAAACATTCTTATTTGCCTATCGTATTATAAAAAATCTTCGTATTATTTAAGAATATAGTTATAGAAAACTGACCTATAATAAATATGTTTATGTACGTTTTATTTGCCACAGTAATAAGTATTTGTAGAAACATGTTTGTTTTAAAGAATACATGTTACGTATAACATAATAACATTTTTATTTATTTCTTCGAATCTATTATTGAACAACTATGGGTTTATTATATTTGATTGTAATTTTAACCCTACTTTTACTGTCGCCGTTATTAGAAGGAAGAAGTATAATTCTGATAATACTTTGCCTCGGAAATTATCACACTAATCTCACTACTTAAGAATAAACCGTATTTTTATTCAAAAACTCATTTGTTGATTATATCTTGAATACATCCATTTTACTGCAGTTGACCCTAAATCTGCCGCTAAGCGAAGGCTCCATTTTCCCCCTCGCGTCGTTTGTGCGAACTACAAAGCAAAAGGCGAAAATAGTAAACGCGGGACGCCTTTCTTGCCACTTCCCCGGCTAAACACACTCGTTAACCATAATAAATCAAACAGACGAACGGCCAAAATCAATCATCTCTACGCAAAACGTAGTTACCCTAGCGAGTCTCAGCGGGCCAACCAAACGAACGCAGGCTGCTTAGACAGCGACCTTCGTCACGAGATTTTGAAAAGGGAAAATCCCATCGAATCATTCAGGAAGCATTAGGAGACTTAGGAGTTAGTAAATCAGGCAGTGGATGAAACTCACCTGTTGGTGCTCGAGGTGCGTTTATCCGATGACATTCATATGTGGTAGATATGTCGCTACTGAGGCAACATATATTGGCCAGTCCACACAGCGCCTTTTTTTTACTCATAATGGGCTTGCGCTTGATCGCAGTTGACCTGATGGTAAGCGAAATTGCGATCTAAGGTGGAGCAAGCTTGCCCAGAAGAAACCGGTTCACTCTTAGGTTATAATACTTAAATTTTTAGAAGCATTTACGCTAAAACAACAAATACAAATATATTTTTTGTTGTATTTCACTTACTTATTAACTTATTTTGTTCGGTAAACATACTTGAATCGATTTCTATACGATAGCTCAAAGGCAATGACATATTGAGAATGAGAATCATGACACCTCGTTTGTTAAAGTACTTTTTAACTACACAAAAAACGTTTCGAGCATATTGTGTGTAAACTAGACTTTTATGAGAATTTGAGGTTTTAATATCTTTATTTTTTCGTTAATAAGTGGGGTTAAATATCTCTATAATATAAAATTATTTGTTTACAACCATGTGTACTATAACTTGTTTTTTAAGTCGGAACAGAGTATAACAAAACTCTTCTAAACTTAATCTGTGTAGCATGTTGTAGATGACGATAATAGAAAAAAAACGTGTAAAAATTTGCTTCCAAGAAAAACCTCAATGTCTTATCTACAGTAGACGTATAAATCAGCGTTTGCCAAGTCTATCTACAGTTGTATAAATCAATCATTCGATTCCAAGCACGGCGATTTGTCATGAGGACCGTTGGGGGTCCAGACGCTCCACTAATGTTTTCTCCGTCTCAAAAGGGTGCAAAGAAAAGAATATATTTTCTTTTATTGTCAGCTTGAGTTTTATTTTCTAAAGCGTGTTTATTGAATTGGGATCAAGGTGGTTTTCATTGAAATGGCGGTCTTATCAGGGTTTGAATTGTAGGTTTAGTGTAAATGTAGGTACATCTATTTGCTTTTAGTAAATAAATTGGTGTAGAAATCTCAACGTTTTACTGATTTGATTTGTAAATGAAATTCATTACCAGATAGCTTATTCAACTATTGAAATAGGCCGTCTCTTAAAATTATCTCTAAACTCTCACTCAATATTTATTTCGCTTTAGCTTTTGGTACTTTATTATTTGACAAAAAAAAAATAAACGGCATTATAATCTTCTTGGGATCATGGAAAAAAAACTGATGCTTAAAAATTTTCACTTGTGATGCTTTCAGACTATGATTACAATTTGTTTTAGTTTTGCTCAAATTTTCAGATCATTGTGATGTACCCTAGCATCTAGTGCTCATATTAAAGCAACTTATATGATGTCTTATCCAACGGTCCTCTTACATCATAAGACAATACCATAATTCACAAGAAGCGAGCGGGCGTGCTCCTGTCACCGTAGCTTTCTCATAACATTCATAGAGAAATATCATACTTTATGACGCACAATCTTTCGCTAGGAAAGCTTCTTGCGCAAAGAGGAGCGTTAATATCACTTACCCACCTAATAAATTGCAGTACATTTTGAATAAACTTGACTTAGGCTCTTTTAATAGTGAAGTTTTAAACTTCCGTTCTTAGAGAACCTTTTGTTAAAAACTGCGGAGAAGTTTTGATACGTTTATTTACGTATTGAATAAAAACTTACCAACGAAATAAAACTATAAATATTTAAAAACTTTATTGATTTTAGCAGTTTTTTGGGCTCGGTTGCACCGTATTAGTAGTTAAAGTTATGGTTTATGACAAATTTGAAGGTAATTGTAGCTAACTTTAACATTGTCCGCAGAATCTGTTGCTCCATCATATTTCTTAGTATAGTTAAAGTTAGGCTGTCAGTCAATTGACGTATCTGACAGCTAGTGAAAATAGCTTAAACCAGCGAAGTTTAAGTAACTTGTTGTTAAAGTAAGCTGGTGCAACTCATCCTTACAATCACAAACTTAAACTTAAATTCTAAGGTCGAATGTGACTTGTAACTTAAATTCCTTAAAACGAATAATTGGGGCTAACACCTATCAATAGTTGCGCACGAATTAGAAACTTATCTAAACAAACAAGGGTCTGTATGACCCCTAGCTAGTAATACGGGGCCCCAGAGGCCTCTTAGATACGCCAGGGAAAGCGGACATGTGCATAAATAAGCAAAGCAGTCACGTCCTCACCGCGCTTAAATTGTATCGCCTATGGAAGAAGTGTTTGAATGGGCGAGCTTACTTGAAAGTGTTACTAGAATGTATCACTATTATGCTGATGATAGTCCACTATAATATCATTTTATTTTGTTACGATCATTTTCGTTAAATACAATATTCAATGCAAAAGTTTGTATGTACGAGTATGTGTTAGAGGAATGATAATAAACAAGTATTTTACAATCTTATAATAAGCAAAAACGAATTACAAAGTGATTATTATACAAAATATCGCTGCTAGTTTGATTTTATACTAAACCCGAACTAAGAAACATTACTTGTATACCGGGGTAATTTCACAATCAACTAAACTAACTTAACTTTTTTTTAAATTATTTTTGTGTCTAGTAAGTTTTAACGCGAGACTATTTCAATTTTATTCTCTTACATACAATATCATGACATTCGTCGATATTCATGTGTTTGTTTGGGTAGAAATTTTGCCAGTTTAATCTACTTACTTTGCATAGACTTACAGGACTTGAAAAATTCTGAATCTACACTAATCGGGTAACATTTCAAATATATGATGTTTTTATAAATATTGTAGAAATAATTTAAATGCTCATGTCCTCTCACATGCGTAACGAAATAAATTTTAGCGAACTTTCAAATGTTTTTTTTCGTGGCGCGAGTTTTAACAATGTATTTAATCATTGCACTTATTAAATGCCCTGTCGTACATATAAAAAAACTGGAATTTATAATAACACTGGAATACACACAAACGAGGCTCGAGATCGTGTCGCGGCGCGCGCCTTTATTTTCTATTTTCAAGGCGGTAAGAAAAGCCACGGCTAATCGCCCGCCCACCTCCCCCCGCCTTATGCTAGTGATGTGAACACTTGGGCGGGCGCTTACAATGTACGTTTTATACCTACAATCTTGCACAGGTAGAGTGGATGTTCTTAAAATGCAAACCTGTGTAAAGTCGTTGTTTCTATAACAATATAGAGTTATATTACCGGCACAGCCAACATCTATGTGCTGAACTTAATTTTTTGGCTGTGGGTCTGGGTGTTAAATATGTATCTATATAAAATATATATTTGTATGTGTGCATATGTCGTATATCAGTTGTGTTAGCAACCATACCACAAACTAAAAATGGTTCAGTATAAGGTTAACCAGCCGTGTGTGAAATTATCATGTTTAAAATGACTGTTTTACTGAAGATAATTTTGGATGTGTCGAGTACGTTTAGATGTGAAACGAAAATTTGCGTTTATTGATACAGTAATGAATACTTTTTGATATATTTTTATAAATTTTTCGAAAGGCAAGTTGACTGCATATATAACTATTAAAATTTAAAAAACGTTACTTAAATATTTCATATCTAGAAGTATAATAAAATTACTTGTTACTACGAAACCCTGTAAATATGCCGTAACTTTATTGAAACCGGACACAAAATAAGTCTTCTCTTATTTGATTTGTTATTCATAAACTTGCCTCAATCTCCTCTGTCTAAATAACCCGAATAACTGAGTAACAAAGATAAAATAAAGTTTAATTAAAACATGGACGGCTTACGGGAAACCTCGCTTATTATAATAATAATTAAATTACTTTTAGAATCTATTGTACACCTTGAATAAGTGTCATGGAACTAAATTATATTGAGGTATTTTGACTTCTAGGAAAAGTAAGACTGAAGAAAGTAAGTTAATATGCATAATTAAAAAAAAATACATATATAAATCAGAAATCATATAATTATCCATATCTTTGTAATAGGTATGAACGAATGTAGCACCTGTAGCTAGCTTAGCTAGCTTAGGTGGTCTGATGCGATCATCGATGCGGACGGTTTTTGGATGGGTGACCATACACAATACTGTCGTTTTTAGAGTGGCATTTTTCATCTGTGCGCTACCTTGGGTAGGATGACACGTTAAATCGGCTGTTAGTCTTAATACATGCTGTCGTTAAGCCAAGTCAGAGGCCCTTCGGGTGGCTTGAAAACTCTCGACACCAGAGCTTGGCCACTTAGCTCATACAGAGAAGGAAGGTAATATGAAACACAAGTAAAACACATTAAAAAGAAAATAACGATGAAACTGGCTTTTTTCTGGTTGCTAATGTTGAGTTATTTTGAAACAGCATATTTATAAGGAAGCTTTTATTAAAACATAAGTTATTATTGGTATAGGAAACATAAGTTCCTTAAAAAGTTTCTTGAAATATACCTTAAAAGCTTACCCAAGAGCTTCCTAATCGATCAAACAAACCACTGTCTGTCCTGCGCATTATTTAGATGAAGTCCCTTCAAAGCTGTACAATATTCATGACTTTCAGACATTAATATCGGGGGTGATGGCAGCCACTGAGGCACTGTATACTCGGTATGGATCAATTCAAATCAAATTTATATTTATAATAAATAATATATTGGTTATATCTAAAAATAATGAAATTAAATAAAATTAAGTCTTATATCCTATAAGGACTATGTCAAAGCCCCTTGCCCAAACGTACCCATATTTATATTTATTGAAGTAAATATATTTACAGTAACATTTTAAAATGTAGCTCTGGCTTCTGAGCTAGTATGCACTGTGTTAGAGAAGCCAGTCCCTTTTAAATTTTACAAACTATTAATATTTTATTTTATCAATAAGACATATTTAGTTCCTATCACAATAATATGTTCTTTTCTGCATATTACTTTTACAAAATAATGTCGATGTTTCACATCTGCCAGGCGTCCCGTGACTGATCACATTTTCACCTCTAAAGCCTTACTCCCTTACTGTTTTATTTGTTGCGTTATGAACTTAGTATGGACGTCAATATTGAAAGTTTCCTTTATTGACAAGTTGTGGGTTTTCAGGGTAGATTAGAGACAGCAATAAATATTTAATTGAGACTAAGTCCTACCCTGATTAAGAAAGTTTCTTGCCGAAATTCATTGGAAAGTTACTTGGCTACCATTTATTGGTTCTGTATATCTTAACCGCAACGTCTGTTCTCCTAGTCATCGTCTTTATCGCTTATCTGTCTAAATATTATCTAGTCTAATTTGTTGCTTTTTAATTTTTCTATAATAATAATGATCTTTCATTGTAGTGAATTTATTTTAAATTAACATCAATATTATATTTTACAAAGATTCATATAATTCCTTTATCTATGGCTGTACATGAGTATATTAAATATTTTAGTTAGTCAGTTTAGAAATGTTGACAAAGTCATCTACATAATATTATAGAGACTTTTCTAGAGCTTTAAAACTACCCAAATTTTGTGTCTCGATAACAATGTTCGGTATTGTATAAGAGTATTATAAATATAATTATGCATGTATTTTTAAATAATTTGTTTTTATTTATAAATTTCTCCATTAAACCCCAAATCAATTAGCATTAATACTCGTAATTGGGTTAATCCGCAACTAAGGGGAAAATTGATTACGACAAAAAAAAACGGAAATCATCCGAGGCATCAGGTACTACTGACTGGTTCTCTACTTTTCTTCAGAAGCCGATATAGTCAATTATATGTCAATGTTACATTCTATGTTTTGCACTCGTAAAAATCATTCATTTATTAAACGAGTTAGTTCTTATTTTCAAAACTAGATGTCGTGTGAAGAAACATAGTCATTGGCGTTACACAGCTTTATGGTTGTTGTATTACAGTGGTGCCAATGAGGCACAATCAATATCAAGGAAAACATCGTCTATGATCCCTTTCATCTGTTATCCGCGTTATGTACTATAAAATCTGGCTGGTAAGTAAGTATTAAGTATGTATGTATGTATGTAAATGTATGTAGTATATCAGTTGTTTTAGCAACCAAAATACAAACAAGAAATTTATTAGTATGGGGCTAACCAGCCGGGTGTGAAATGTGTCTTAATATTTATTTATTTATTTATGCGTACGCAAAGCATAACGTTCTTAAAGACCCCCTAAAGTAGACCTAAATCAGATTAAGCTTTACCTCTACTAATGACCTCGAGGGCATCCCTATTCTGTGTGCACATGAAAGAAAATGTAAGAAAGTATTCGGGAGAGCTTGTTAAGGAGTTATTAGTGCGTACATGTGACTAATAACGTGGTTCTCGAATGATGAAGTGATTTCCGCTGGCCAAAGAGCCTAATTGGCCTGCTTGAAGTACAGGCCTCTGTCACACCGATGTGTAACAATACCAATTTTTTTTCACACACTGGTTAAAGCCATACTAAACCATATCTAGTTTGTGTTATGGTAACTAACACAACTGATTTACTACATATACATACATATACATTTTATATAGATAGTTATTTAACACCCAGACTCACAGTCATCAAATTTAGTTAAGCGCAAAGATGTTGGCCTTGCCGGGAATCGAGCCCGGAACCTGCGGATTGGCAGTCCGATATGGTAACCATTGCGCCAACGAGGTCGTCAAAAATATCTTATTACTAATGAACACATAAAAATACTACTATGCAATGATGAGTTTTTAGTTTAGAATCTTGAAATGTTTTTAACACTACCGATTAAAATAAAAACATTACTGAGAAATGGTATTATTTTTTCCCAACCTTAATAACGTATACGCTTGAAATATACTATATATATGTAAGTATCTAGACTATTTTATTTAAATTCACCTTTAAAATAATTATATATTTAAGGGGAGCTCACATACTACAAATGCGTTTTATAAGTATTGGTCAAAGCTTATCAGTATTAGTCAAGTAATTTTAGATTTAATTTTAAATTTAAATTTGGTGCAAAGCTCGGAAAAATTACATACCCAGTATATTACCACGTAAAAACTTAAATTTAGTAATTGACAAAATTAACATATTATAATTCGACGGTCGCAAGTTTTAAAGTAAGGGGTCAAAGGTACAAAAATTGATTTTTTTCTTCTATTTTTTTGCAAATAATATCTCGTTTTATATCTGATTTTAAAACTTGCAACTATTCAATTATATGTGAATTTTGAGAATTGTTTTAGAAAGTCAAAATACAAGTTTTTATGTACCTATTTAATATAGGGGGTATGGTGATTTTCCGAGTTCAAAGTTCTATAATGTCTGGACTATATTGTTGTTACCCTTGAACCCTTGATTTATCTCCCTATGAAGTTTGTATGATGAGTCAGAGAAAGGTTATAGTTATCCGTGTGGTTTTGCATGAAAAATTCTAAGTGAACAATAACGGTGTTATAGACAGCCAGTCTCATTGTAACCGATCCGGTATAATAGGCATTATTCGATGTTTCGATAGCTCCCACCTGCTTTTCATCGGGAATACGTTTCTTTATCACATAAATCGGAACTTGCTCCTTTCTAACAATATCTATACCTAATTTATACTTCTAAGAAACTACACAAGAAATGCGGGGGTTGTGAATTGGATAATCTCAACTCTTTTATCCGTTTATCCCATCTCCGATATTTTCAAACCTTTTCGACTACCTTTAGTTTTTTATCTAAAGCTTATCCAAATTGATAACATCTTGTAGTAGTTAGATTGTATTAGTGTAAATAGAGTTTTGACAAATATATAAAAATGCCAAAAACGTTTACTTACAAACAAACCAAAAGGTAACAAAAATTTTATCAAGAAACAAATATTTTATATTTTTTGAACAAGTTTTTCTCATGAGTCATAAGTCTGATTAGTATACAAGTATTCTTGGTTGTTCTTTGAACAATATAATTTTATCACCTATATTTTCTATAATTTTAGCTGTTCATAATTTACTATCTGCGCCTGCGGTGTTACCTGCGTTAATCCGGGATAAAAAGTACTCTATGTATTAATCCAAGGTCTAATTCATCTTCATACTAAATCTTATCAAAATCAAACTAGCCGTTGGAGCGTGAAGGAGTGACATAAATTTTGAAGTTATTTGCTTATCCCATGGGAACACCAATTGTTTTTTTAATAAAAGGTAGCCTTTTTTTTTTTTTTTACGTGAGGAAATGCATTTACGCATCCCCACCACACCCGGGGAGGTGGGTGGGGTATGTCGGGCTCGATGTCAAAAGGACATCCCTACCGACTAAAACCTCACGATGACCTCCTCACCGGAAAGGGCGGGATGAGGTTCCGCTTCTCGCATTAACCCACCATCCCGCCCACCTCGGCTAGCCTGCGAGGCTCCTTCTCTGGGGATGAGTCCCCTTGCAGTGCACATGGTGCACCGCAACCACCTCGGGGACCATAAGTGCAATGGACGCCGGACAACCCCGGTCCGACGTCCCAGGTCCCCCGTGACGGGTCAGGTCTGTGGCCCCGTCACCTGCCACTACGGCCGCAGAGAATAGGGTAAGTGGTATTTTGTGGTACCACTCCCTTCTCCCTGCGGCCCCACCGCGTCCGCCATCAACGGTGGCGACCCCGTCGAGGCCGCGGCAGGTAGGAAGAGCGGCGCATCGTAATACCGACACTTCTCTCCTGCCGCGGCCACACACCTTCGGCTGCGGTGGGTGTCTCCAAAACCACACCGCAGCCCTCCTCAGTTGCGAAACCCCCCCGGAGCGAGGTCCCGCAACCTACTGGTGCCACTCCATCTAGAACTTGCATGGGGGAGGACAAGTCTAGGGAGCGGCCCGCCTCAGGGACCCTCTTCGCTTCACCGTGGGTGACCAGGCCACGGTTACTGAGCCCCCCCGCCTCGACAATGCGGGGCCCCACGGGGGGGGGAATAAAAGGTAGCCTATGTGTCAATCCAAAGTCTAACCTGCCTTCATAAAAATTTCATGAAAATCGGTTCAGCCGTTTGAGCGTGAGAAGTAACCAACACATACACACACGCACACATACAAACTCTAGCATTTATTATATTAGTAGGATAAACTGAAAATTTAAGGTTTTACCCTTGTCATTTTAAGAATGATCGGTTTTAACGTTGGTATATGTGTATGCATGTATCTATTGATGGTGCTCGCGGAAAATCTCCACGTGTGAATCCCTGTAATCTCTGTCCAGCTTCCAATGCAAGTACATGCATTCCCTATAGTCCAGCCGATTGATTACAATTCCCATCCAGCTGGTATACTAATAGTTCATACATAGAACACAGATCGCAAGTAATTACATGAAGCTCTGATCCGATTAATATTGTGTATTATGTTCTATTGACGGTTGTGTTGTGGGAATTAGTGAGGGTGTAAGTTTAATTATGCTGGTGAGTGAATAGATTTGGATAGAAAGGAAGTTAGATAGATAGATAGATTAACTCTTTATTGGGCAAAGTATGGGTACAAATTGTACAAGGTACAACAAATAAAAAGTAACAACATAAAAAGATTTACAAAGTGCCACAAACGGCGGCCTTATCGCTAACAGCGATCTCTTCCAGGCAACCTTTGGATGGAATGGAGTTGAAAGGACGAAAAAAAAAAGAGGGGGTTGCACAATAAAGAAAAGTAATACTTATAATTATGATGGAAGACTTTAAATAAACAAGTAAAAAGGAAGTTCATAAGATAAGTAGCATTGAGTGCTAGAGCCTGTTGTGTATTTGAAATAACCGTGATCAAGTGTGAGGCGGACTCGCAAACAAGGTTCGGTATAAAAAAAAATAATTAACTGCAAAAATCACGTTTGTTTTGGTGGGAAAAAAGTAGTTTTCAAGTCAATTTTGGTGTGAAATAGACTGAAGTGAAAACAGACGGCGCGAGAGCAGCAATTTTAATAATAGATTACCGTTTGGATACGAAATCCTTAGATATTATGGTTTTATAAAAACATGTTAAGTTTTGACGCGGCATGAAAGCTTTACGCAGTAGAGCTCATGACGTATCTCATATAAAAAGAAATAATATTTTGTTATTTCTTTTTACATGCATGTAGATACTTCACTTACTTGTATCCTAGTCTGTAACGTTTTTTCTTTAAAAACACTTAACGTAATACCATAAGGTCTCCACAGACAAGCCAAGAAAACAGTAAATAACTTTTCGAAGAATCACAGAGGACTGCAGGAAAAAGTGAAAATTGTTTCTACCCGACCCAGTAAAAAGATGCTATGGAAATAAAGTACGTCGTAAAGTAGATGCTCGGAGTTTCCCTTCTGGCTACAGCGAGACAGCGTTGGAATAATATACATTTTCACACGACTAAGTTCCTCTTTTTCTCGAGTTAAATAAGGATTTTCGATTGACTATATTGCTCGCGTTTTGCATATTTAAAATAAGAGCGATCGTGTTTTAATTTTTAAATAAAAATGTTCAAAGGCTTTTGAAGATTTCGTAGCATTTAACTGTGATATTTGACTTACGTTTTTCTTTCATCTTTGGGTTGTTTAAGATCCTACTTCCTACTATGCGAGCAATTGCGTATAACTTTAATAGTGTTATATGTTTGATGCTTCTTCACGCTCAAGCGGCTGAAATTATTTGAATGACATTTTAGTAAGGTAGTTTTTACTTTGGGTTAACAAAAAACTTTATCCTAAAACACCGTGAGGCTCATGTAGTATTTACTATAATACCTTTATAAGTGATTATCCTGTTTACCTTATGCTATTTATGGCCTTATGCATTTTAACGGTTCTTATATAAAAAATCCTTCACCACCAGTTGGAAACTTTGTTGATATAGAGCATTTGAAAAAATCCCCTATAAACAGATGAGCCAGAGTAAGTTCAAGACGAGCTTTAAAACTACCCAAACTTGGTGCCTCAACATTTATGCCATTTACAAATCCCTTCAACGAAAAACAAATCTTTGAAAATCCCGGAAAGGAAAACTATTTATTTTTCCTCCGCAATCATTACATGAAATCAAAGCGCTGATCCGCATCGCTCATCCCGTCCAATACGGCTTAGAGGTCGGCTTAATGTCACATTTTTCCATTAGTCAGTCTCGTCAGCGCGCGACAAATCTGCGACCTGTTGCCTCTGACTCACTGATACAAACTATTCATGTGCAGATGATCAACTATTGACAAGTTAGATCTTACATATCTGCAATAGGAACATTCGCTTACATAACTCCCTAATATATCGATCGATTTTTATCTAAATCATTCTAGGGAGAGCTTAACGCAGCAGTTATATTCATAAGTTAGGATTGATCTCGACTTCATTGGCCGGACTGCCAATGTGGTGGGTTCCGGGTTTTATTCCCGGCACGTCCAACATCTTTGTGCTAACCTTCTGATTGGCAGTCCGGCATGGTAACCATTACGCCAAGAATGCGCACTTGCTTATAATATTTCATTTGTGATTTATAATAAGTAGGATATAACGTATTGAAAAAGTAACTAATAAAGCTAAGAAAATATTTCTCTGTACGTTTGTAGTTTTCCATCTGGCTTTTTCTATTCGTGTCAGTAACGTATGCCGTCGACCGATCTGAGACCATGCAAATTGTTCTTTAGTTTACTTTGGAGCTATCGCTGGGTGGTTTTTCCTTATTTTTGGGTGCCATTTACGCTTGTTCACAGAAATAGGGCGCTGCTTTTAGCTACTATGTAAATGGAAACCTGCGAAGTTTATTTTGAGTTTGTACTTGTTTGTGATGCAAATTTTATTTTTAGGTCGGAGTTTTTACCGTCAAAACATTAATGGACCTCAAATACTAGTAGTTCTTTGAACGATAGACCTTATGAAAATCAATTTTATCTAATATCGACATTTTACGACTTGAATCGACAACTAAAAATATTGTTATAATTAGGTGTTTCTGTATGGTTCTGCAAAATTATGGATATCTAGGAGTGACTTGACAGAAAATATAAATCTTTAGATTCTTATATCTATATAGTGATAGTACGAGTATATGCTTTGTCAAGATCTGATTAAAGTTATGGCATTTTGGCTAATACCAATATCCAAATTATACAACAAATAAATGTAAATATGCAAATAAAAGGTTTTTAAGAAGTTTTTTTTTCTCACAAAGATTGCATGGAATCTCTTACGTGGGAACATAATTGATATAATATTTTAAGCACTCAAAGGACCAGTTGATGTAAAAATATTCGCTTGCTCGGTCATTTAACTTGTTCCCATTTTTTAGAAATATTGGCGATTATTTTATTAATTAGTCCATTAGAATAATAATTTCAACACATTCATATGTCATTGTATTGGGATTGGATAGAGCCTAGTACTAGATCTAGATATTGCTTTCATCTAGGTAGAGGCATATAATACATATTCGACCTATTGTTACAACGTCTCAGCTTCCTGATTTCAGAGCTGTAATGGATTAAATCATGGAGATGGCTACAAATAGACGGGACAGAGACATAGTAATTGACAAGTTGCAATGTGGTTTTCTTTAAAGAATAAAAGCATTTTAACATATAAACCTTGACGACCTCGTTGTCGTAAAGGTTACCATGCCGGACTGCTAATTTGAAGGTTCCGGGTTCGATTCCCGGTCCGGTCAAGATCTTTGTGCTTAACTAATTTTGTTGGCTGTGGGTCTGGGTGTTAAATGTGTATTTATATATAATATGTATGTATGTGTGTGTAGTATATCAGCAGTGTTAGCAACCATAATACGAGCTAGAAATGGTTCAGTATGGGGCTAGCCAGCCGTGTGTGAATGTGTCCTAATATTTATTTATTTATTATAAAAACATGGCTTCCAAGTTGGGCGTAAGAATTAGCATAGTATAACATATTATTTAAATGTTTATGTTTCTCATAAGTGACAAAAGCATCGTTATTTTTCTGAGTGAATTCCACAGTCGGCGCTTCACTTTATCTTTCCAGGATGTTAAGCTTTTTAAAACTTTTAATAATAAGATAGTTCTAGTAAAAGATCGTCGAAGAGCTTTAATGTCATTGAATACAAACTACTTAATGTAAATAACCTGCCTTTTTAAAATAACGTAATCAGGCGATGTGTGCAAAGAAATATAATTTGCTGTTGAGATTAACACTAAAACTGGTCGCTTATTTTGTTGGAAGTCCTTCTCTAACTTTCAACCACTGCCGTTGGTTAGAGCGAGACAATTTTTCCTCCTGATTAATACAGCCTATGGCAGAGTCATCATCATAAAGGACATCACTATATCAAAGCAACTCTTGGTGACGTTACACGTTGCTTATATGCGTAATTATTGTATCATACAAGGGATAAAGAGAAAACTACTAAATTAATTCACGTGACATTTAATTTCAAAAGTTTGTAAAGCAATATGATCAGAATTACATAGACATATAGACATATTGAACTAAAACCCAAATAAACTTCACTCGTATACAAGTATAAAATTACCCCCTATAGTATATGTCAGAAATGTGTTTGATTTTTGGTTTATATTGCCGGCATGTAAGCACAAAAAATATTCAATATTCACATCGCTTCAGCCTTAAAACGATTAAAGAGCCTCATTTCACAATTTCCAGCGTTCAAAAAGGCTGATGATAATGCTAATATTGGCATTTACCTGCACTGAGTGTATTTCGCAATTAATTTAATTACTATCAGCCAACAAGCCGGTCAAACGACATAATAGCAATATGTAGCATACACTGCACGCTCGCGTACAAAGGCTTTGCTCTATATGCAATAAGCCATCAATGTAAAGCATTAACTGGAAGTGAACACTCGTTTTTAGTAATAACGGTTGAGGGTTTTGGATATTGAAGCTCCTGGATGTTTTGATATTTGAACGAGTTTCAGTTTGTTGTTTGTTGTATTTTTGTACATGAGATCACACACTAATGCAATGTGGGTACACAGTTTGTTAACTATGACAGCTACAATGACTTTAGAACTAAGATTCGACTAATACCAGCTGTCTACAGTGCCTGTACATATAATAATAGCAAAGGGAATCAGGACCTCTCCTCTCCCTAGTCGGATGGATCAAGCGAGCATTTTCCTATGGTTCCTGTCTCTATAGTTTCATCCTTCGAAAGATTTTACTTTACCCCGCTGCCCGTGTGATACTAGTTCATTCATAAATTTTTATCAATATAATTTTGTTTTTGAACTTCCTTTGTATGGTGCAACTATTTTTAAATTCAGCATTGTTTTGTCGCATATAGTTGCATTTTTTAATACATACTACAGCAGGCCGCGTAACTTTACGGCTTAGGTGGATATATTATGTTTCATCCAGTTTTCTACATCCGTCAATGTTCAATGCATCTTGAGACTAATATTAAGCTTCGCGAGGCACAAAGCTCTGACAAAGCAGATGATCTACTTGTCTAGAATTACCTTTCAATTTGCATCTAGATATGGCGGCTTTCCACAAATTAAACGGGTTTCAATGTACATAATTATAGTCGAAGCTATAGTGTACTGTGGTGGGAGATTATAGATGTAGGTATCGGTTACTAATTACCTGTTTGCTTGATAGATAATATACAGCCAATCAGAACATGAGTTTATGAATTGTGCCGTTGTATGCAGCTTGTCATTAAGTAAATTGATCTCTGATTAAATTGTCAATTGAGTATTATGAGTAAGGAAAATGATAAAAAGTAAATGAAATAAATAATACCCAAAGTCAAATATATAAAAAAAAATGTGGATGTTACTGTGTAAATTCCATGTTACGTCACTCGATTTAACGACAAACTCTCTAAAGCGTCGAAATCAATTGGCTTTAGTTGGTTTAGCTTGTATTCCATACAATCATACATTTTCTCCATTTAATGACCACTCTCTATAACGCTATAAAATTCACAGTTCGTTCAGTGTCGTTAAATATAAAGTTTACACTGTATAACGTTATTATATGATTTACGGGCTTTTATATACAACGGTGACTTACTGTCAGATAAAAAAAAATACTTATTTAGTTTTTCCACTCTTCGTAATGTACAGGTATATCGTAATTGTACTTATAATTGACAATAGTATTGCCTAAGAACTTGAAAACACCTAGAAATAGTAAGTGTGAGTTTAATACTTTGTAGACGAAAACAACAAACTCCGTACTCTTGGGGATGTGTTCATGCAAAAATGCGTCGCGTCATCTAATGTAGTTTGTCCACCGCTCGCCGACACATTTCTACTTCTTTGTCCCGTTTTGTTTGTCATTGTCTCTGTTGCGAGGGACCAACAATAGGAGATAAAATGTGTGAGAAAATGTGCGTTACAAAATCTGGTTTTCGAAACTGGTGTTTATCGATTCTAGTCCCTAAGCACTTGGAATTAGGCTCCGTAGATTAATGCCTTTGAATAAATTGATTGAGAATAGTGAGTCGACATTATAAGTTATTTTCGCTAATACCAATATCCAAATAATACAACAAATAAATGTAAATATGCAAATATAAGGGTTTTAAGAAATGTTTATCTCACAAAAATTACAAAGAATATTATATTATATTTTTGAGGCTATTAAGAGAGAAAATAAAAGTTTACTGAAAACTATAACAAATTTAGAAACTTATACCAAATATTCTATTAATCGTTAGGACGTTTGCTAGTCTACAGCAATAACAAGCCCTTAATTTACTGACTAAAATAGAATACAATATGTTACGCAACAACCTAAGGATCCATCTTCAGATCTCCGGATTAACTCTCAGAAATTGAATCATGGAACTACATTTCCCCTACAGACTGTAAAGCCCCTTGCACACTGAGGTACGTAAATAGAGTAATCCACGTCATCGCGCTATAAAATCTCCCATTGTAACCGCCCTTATTGTACACCGGGATTGGTTTCACCAAGAAAGGTAAAGATGCACTGAACATGTACTCGTAGCTTGGCGTATGCGACGAAGTAAAAAACTGTCGAACCCGAAAAACTTTTATAGTTGTTCCTTTAAAATCAAGTACAACGCGACAAAATATAAGTAAGTAAACATATAGTAACCATTATTTCAGTTGCCATTCATGCCATTGATTATATTAAGAAAACACTAGACAGTGCTTATGGTTAAATAAGGAACAACACAGAATTTGGTTGATGGTTCAAATAGGAGTATATTGCCTATTTTTTTTCAGTTCAAAAACTCAATCTAAAAATGAGGATAAACAATATAATGGGCCCACAAAATTGTTCTGTAATTTCATCATGCATTGTAATTTGTCGTGCCGCAAGATTAAGCGTAGTGGTTGTGCGTGGAAAGCACCAGAAATCGATTTAAAATTTCCCCTGAATGAGGTAGCCAACAATGGGTAATACGTGGACTCGTATCGAGCTTCATGGGATTCTATAATTGTAGCATGGTTCAGTCATTTCGCATCAACGGTTTTTAATTTTCATCCTTTTGAAAGCGTATAGTAATTACATTGAATGCAGCAATCAGACCTGAGTAGATGTTGTTTTGTTCTTTCAGTAATTAATTAAAAACACCATTTGCAATTTATATGTAAACTAGCTGACCCGGCAAACGTTGTTTTGCCTCACTTGAAAAACAGATAGTGTAGCTTATATGACACGTTCGTAGATTTACCATAGCAGCGCCATCTATTGATTACTTACTCAACCCAGTCGAAAGGTATCGACATCTGTTAGAATCATTTGGAATTAACAGATAATTGTGATTGTCAAATAATAACAGACAATAATTAGCAATTAATTAAAATTGTGACTATAATTTGAGATTTAAACTATCCTATCTCTCAAGTTGGATCGAACTGCACATGGTGTGAGAATTTTATTATAATCGGTTAAGTGGCTTAGGAGTCTACTGAGGACAAACATTGTGACACGAGATTTATATATTTTAAGATATGATGGCATCTTTTGCTTCATCTTAACCGAATAGTTTATTTTTTACACAAAATAAACAAACACACACACAAACAACTAAAATAACATTACATAACATAATTATAGCATAATTAAAATATGGACCATGTGAACACTGGTTAATTTTTTTATCGCATCTATTGGTTTTAGTGCTAGAAAAGTTGTTATCGCTGTGTCACATGTCATTGCTCCATGTCAGAATCTCGTGAGTGATTTCAAAAGTTTTGACACCAAAGCTTGCCATTAGCTATAAAAAGCGCATACAGCGTTTAATGTTAAATCATCGCAGCTATTCATCAAACACTTTAACAAGGGCAAGTGTTTTAAATTGATTTCAGTGAGTTTCGTCACGGATCATTTCGCGTCCCTGCCCGGGGCCATTGTGCCCCTAATGACATTACAAGCCTAACAGGCCATGCTGTATGGAAAACAGTGCATTAACTTGTTAAATATATTATTAGTTAAATAATAGTTTTCGAACAAAAATTTGGTTTCTTTAATCTTTGTTTGTACGAATAAGTCGCGAACTTACCACATATTATTGTCTCATTACACTTACTAATTTATTAACATGTATTAAATCTTTTAAATATTTGTTATTAATTGTTCTGCCAAATATCATTAAAATTAACCAGGCAATAGCGCTGCGGTATTTTGTGTAAAATAGAATTTCCATGATTTGTGTAAAATCATACCTATCTACAATCGCCGATCGATCAAATAATTCTATTCAGTAGAAGTACTCGTGTACCAAGATTCGTGGTTCAATATTGCGGCTCTACGCGATATAAAAATAAGAGCTTAATTGGTCAGCCTAGTTTGCAGATTTCGGGTTCTTAATCACAAAATCATTTAAAACAGGTATGTCATGTACTATGTAACTTTAGGTACTGGCTTTCGCTGTGTATCAAACAACCTCAATATTACTCGGCATTACTTATCTTGTAATTTAAAAAGAGTTTTCTCGTTAAAAAAGTCTCTTTAATAAAAAAAAACCTTTTCTCTCATTGGAAAAACGGATTCTTGATTCTCGGATAAAATACATAGCTGGCCGGTATTTACCTTTTATTATGTCTGTTTTAAACGGGCTTTCCATACTTTTTCTTTTTGTTATCAATTATTCGTGCAGCTATTGGATTTCATAGAAAAAATATTAACGCTACTTATTTTTGGAACCGCTTTTAAATGAAGGGGAACAAAAAGCTTTCTGTGAATAAAATTGATACAATTGGGTATTGATAATGTAAGGAAATAACAATATTTCAAATTGTTTATGACAAAAATACGTTTGGATGGAAAATAAAATTAGTGCTCCATTTATTTTGGTATCGCATTGAAATAAATAGAGATGCCGAAACCTTTCTGAAAATTATCTTTATTCAAATGTTCAGAAATAAGTTTTGCATTGTTTTAATGTCTTTATGAATAGCTTGCTCCTTGTGCAAGAAAATAAATATAATAATGTAAAAAAATTATAAAATGTTTGGAACTTTTGATGGCTTTTCGGTTGCTGGAAACAAATGGAAATCTTAGTAACGTATCAAGTAGGTTTATTTTTGTTTTATTTCGAAAGAACCATATTCCTTTTGTTTTGACTTAAAACTTTGAGAGTTACACAATTTTTCACAAAAGGTAAGTTTCTACAATGTTTCAACTTCGAAACAAAACGCACCGTTATAAATAAAATGTTTCTATGTAATACATACATACATCAAGAAGGAATACCTTAAAAAGTCTACAATCTTAAAAGTTTTTAACATTTCCAAATAAGTAAGGAGTTTTAACGGAGCGTAGCGATAGACTTGGTAAGCGTGAAGCCGTGACGGTACGAAGAGATACATACGTTTCTGGAAGAGACAATATTTTTTTTTTTGATTTTACAGTCCACTCAAAATTTAAGTCCTCGGATAAATTACGGTATATGTATATCATTAGTCTTTGGGCTTTTTTACCTAAGAAATACTCGATTTTGATATCATGCTGACATTATTATTATATCAAAATTACTACTGCAGACACATCAAAAATAACGTATTTAATCTTTGCTATTTTTGCATGGTGAAAGTGCATTTTCTAGTGCATGCCTGGCTAGCTACCACCGTCAAGTTGAAAAATCTGTCGCCAGTAATTCAAGACTAAGCATGTTCTTGGACCAGTGCGTCGCAAACTTGTGTGGCTACGCGCCCAGGCTGTCTATTGATTATTCCTGATTAAGTTAATTTTTTTAATAGTCATTAACTATGTCAATGACTATTAAAAAAATATAATAAGATATATGTAATGCCTTATTTTTTAATATCTTGTATAATGTCAACTAGCAAAACCCAAAATATTAAAGCAGTTTCTGCATGACGTAAAAAAACGATAGTCTTAATATTTTAACTGCAATAGTACTATCAAATTATCTAGAATAGAAAATCTTCAAGCCAAGCCCCATCCAGTGAATCATTCGAAGCAATCTTGTTACAAATCAAACCGTAAAAACTTTCACGAAGATGTTCGATAAACGCGAAGTACTTTAGAGGCGTAACTTCGTACGGATGTACTTATTTGTACTCCATTTGTATAGATTTGGATCCTGTAGACATCGATCGGGCTTTTAATGGATGTCTACGCAGTTGTAAGAGATACAGAAATTCTATATAAGTAACACGTAACTTACTTTGTCATATGTAGTTTTATGTAACATTCTGATAAGATCTTCGTTTTCTTAGTATTTTTTTGTAATGCAAACAATGTTTTAGTAGGTATGAGTTTTATCTACGCCAATGAGCTTTAGAGACACATTTTGAAGAAACTATAGTAAGGTGATGGAGATTTTTTTATTGATTTTCTGGCTAGCAACCCTCAAATTGAATATCTGTCCCCAAGTACCTACCTTCTTGTGACCCAGTTATTCTAAACTAGGCGCGTTTCACCTCCTGCCAGTGTACCTGACTCGTGAGATTTCGAATCAATGTATAGTGTAAATGTAGTCTGTTTAAAACTAGACTTAGTTTTTTTTTTTTCTTTTTTTGAGGAAGTTGTGTCTCTGTCATTGCAAAATTATACGTAAACATCTATTATGCTTATTATATTCACAACGCTATACGTACGTTTGTATTTGTGACGTAACACAGTGTTCTGGGAATCAAGAAACGTGTGTGACTTGTTCATAATTCATTCGAGGAGCGTCATATCTTTGTTTTCGTTAATCCCCCAGATATGTGACGATCAACGTTATACAGAGGGTTCTAATTTTATCGTCTCTATTTATAATTTTAACATGATTTTTGCCACGATACACTTCATTAATAATTCCTTATGAATGTATGTATAAAATCAGATACAATTTTACTAGACAGCATATTTTTGAGAAAAATAATTGAATAGCATATCTTAATATATATAAATCTCGTGTCACAATGTTTGTCCTCAATTGACTCCTAAACCACTCAACCGATTATAATAAAATTCGCACACCTTATGCAGTTTGATCCAACTTGAGAGATAGGATAGTTTAAATCTCAAATTATAGTCGCAATTTTAATTTATTGCTAATTATTGTCTGTTATTATTTGACAGTCACAATTATTTGTAACTCCAAATGATTCTAACAGATGTCGAAACCTTTCGACTGGGTTGAGTAAGTAATCAAGTAATTGAGTATGTATTAGATGACGCTGCTATGGTAAATCTACGAACGTGTCATATAAGCTACACTATCTATTTTTCATACCTCAAGTGAGGCAAAACAACGTTTGCCGGGTCAGCTAGTTCTTGTACAAAATGAAACACCCTGAACAAACCACAAACAAACCCTTGGCTCAAACCGTAACATGGATAGAACAAAAGGAGGCGAAAACGAAATACGACTAAAGCAGGTGATCGTGAAGGGGGAGACACCGCGCGACAGGGATCAATGGAGTTGTGTAATATAGGTAATACAATTTTTAACTGTGTTTAGAAATGTTGAAATGTATTTAAAACATAATAGAATTGTTTTTAAGGGTGCCAACAGAACCCTATTACTAAGACTTCGCTCTTCGTTCGTCTGTCCGCTTGTCTGTCACCAGGTTGTATATCATAAATCGTGTTAGTTAGAGAGATGTAGTTATTAAAAAGGTATATTTCGGATGATACGATGATAGCAAATACTGGAAATAGAATAAAATATGTGCTTAAGAAGGCCTTTGCCCATCAGTGGGACACAACACGTTTATAATAATAATGTGGCAGTAGTTTGTTTAGATGTACTAAATCTACCTTTTAACGATATAGACAAATGTTCCTTTCTTTCCTATTCTCATCTTCTCAATTGTTCAGTGCAGAAATATTATGGCACAAACACTGAACGTTCAAAATCGTATATGGAAAAAAAGGCTACATAAAATAACTCTGTAGAATACCAGCTCTGTGGCTAAGAAGGAATATGGGTAATAAAATTTGTAAACGTTCACGTGACACGCCGCCTTAACCCCGCCCGAACGAAGGATGAAGTGGGAAAATAATGAGAATGAGCCCATTCGCTGCGTTCGGTTGGCCATGAGGCATCGCTAGACTGTTCTAATTTTCTCAACCAAAAACAGCGGAATATTCAAATTAGAGATGAAATATTTGTCATAATTTAGTAAAGCGTCTAGGTTTTCGCGACTGAATCTAAGTTTTAAGTCTTTTGTTTTCTGTAATTTTGTACTTGAGTATCAAATTTTGCAAGTAAATGTTTCATTGGTCGTAGTAAGATTTATAAAATATAAACTGTTATTGTGTTTCTATGTTAGATGTTTTGATATACATAAAAAGCTTGAAATACTCAGAGCGTGCATAACGTGTACGAAACGAGATCATGAACTGTAACACAGTTAAGCAAAAAGTCCTAAACCCTTTGTAAACTGTCAAACATCCGCCTTACAAAGCTGCTTTTACAAACAAAGACTTGAAACAAAGCCCAACTTTAAAACTGTCCAAAGTGAAAGTCATTTAAGTGCAGCGTAGCAAGCGGCTACATGGCGTAGGCTCGTAGCGTCGGTCGTAGCATAAAGCTACGGCGTAGCCTGGCCGCTTGCCAGCCTACCTGTTGTTACTGTCATATTCTTAAGCCTGTAACTGTTGCATGCTTCGAGGAAAAAAGCCGAGAAAATTGTTCTATGATAAGAATTTATTATTTTCCGTGCGAGGCGTTCTTAAGTCACAATCTCGCGTTTATTACGGCGCGCGACGTTAATATATGTGGCTTTGCTTTTGTAAATGAAATGTCGCATGAGTTAAAACGTTTTTATTTATTTATCCTCAATGCTATTTAGATCTATAGCGACAAGTAACACAATAAATGGAAATGACACCTGCTCGTTGGCATAAATTCGCACAGCACGCATACTAGAATGGAAAGTGTCAGTATTATTATTCAAATACAATACAAAATCCAAAATTATTTATTTTTAATAAAAATATGGTTACACAAAGGATATAACAAAAATATAGACTTATGTAAATGGTAAGTAACCGCTTTTGCGAGTGACTGTAAGCTTTGCACTAAGATAAACCTGTCTGAAAAAAAATACACATTGACTTTTGATGTTATGTTTGTTTGTTTCGTATTAAAATTAAAATCGATTCCTTTACCGACTGATGCTTCAAATGATCAACCCCCGACGAAATTTTGTTTGGAAGGTGTGTTTGTCGAGAATGTTTTTAGCAATGTTTGACAAAAGTTGGTTCTAAGATGGGCGAACGAAATGCAGAATTATATTTTTTACAATTTCATGTGGCTATAAAATGACGAAGCATGGCTAGTAGAATACACACACAAAAATAAAATTCAAATTCAAAATGGCCCCCTCTACAAAACTATGTCGGTTGAAGGTTTTCTAAATGTTAATTAATACTTTTAACTGTATTTGTGTTAAAGGATTCCTTGACAACAAATCTAGCCAATATTCATTTGAAAAGAAGACAACATATATGCTACCGATGACCTTATGAAGATGCTTTTTCAGCACAACTCGCACAAAAAAAAATCTATTAATGGAGGGCAGGTTCGTGATTTGAACGCCCTATGTTTAAAGTTGAAAATCGCTTGGCAAGAGAGAAAGTTAGCGCGTATTTTCTTACAATCTATTAGTTGTTTAAAAATATCATTGAATATTAAAAAAAAACATCAGTCACATTGAACATTCTAAACATAACAATCAATCAATGTATTTTTATGGTGGTTGGTTACGATTTATTTACATTAAAATATGGTCAAAACACAAAAATGAATTTGATCATTTATTTCGTTCACAACTTCGTCTTATGTAAATATATTTTTCTTACATTATATATTGCGCCATCGTAGGTTTCTTTAAATACAAAAATTGACTATTTTGCTGTATTCAACTATCGCTTTGGCTTAAAAAAAGTATGAAAAAAGAAAAAACTATCCGGTTAACTTCAGTGCAGTCAACAGGTAAGCTGGCAAAGCGCCAGCCTCCACCGTGGCGCAATGAGCCATCTTATCTGCCGTATGTGGTGAGCCGAATGAGGAGACTTTGCAGTTTACTGCTAGTTGGAACTATTCTACTAGCTACCTTATTATTAAATGTTCTAGAAGTAAAACTCTAATAACTAAATTGAGTATAATTATTTTATATGGGTGTATTAACAAGCTGTGTGTACAAGACAAAAGTGAATCTATTTTTGTACTACTTTTTGATTATTTTGATGCGAAAGTTTAGGTGCTTACATTTTCCAAACTGTTAGTCTGTTATATCTCACTAATATAGTAAAAGTGAAAGTTTGTGTGTGTATGTAACAGTATGTATGTAACAGATAAATAAAGCTATTTGTATTTAACACAAATAGCTTTATTTATCTGTTTATTTTATATATATATGTTATGTGTGTTTGCTACTCTTTTATGCTCAAACGATTAGATCAATTCGAATGAAATGTAATATAGAAGTAATTTATTTATACTTCGAGTTAACACACACAGGCTATTTCATAGATAGATTAACAAAATAGATTGAAAACGCGGGACGTTAGTAGTACACACATGTATGCGGGAAAAAGTTATAGTTATAGTGTTATAAAAATCTATTAATAAATAAGGTCGTAGCTTGTTGCTCGTTGACCGTAGCAGCAGTAATTTGAATTTCTAAAGTTAGACAAAATCTATAAATAAACGTCAGTAAAGGTAAGTGGTGGACAAGTTACAACTGCCATAAAGCTGGCACAAAAAGATAAATAAGATTTTTTGTAAAATATATAACAAAAAAATTTCCCCAATAGCTAAATTTGCACAGATACTTACCTACCTACAAGTACATATAAAATATGAAGCAAACAAATTCAACCCTCATTAAATTGTGGTAAACCAAATAACGTATTTGTAAATAGAATCGCAAACCAAAATGTAATAAATGAAAGTTATCCGTGTGTTGTCTAGCATTATATTGACATGGGGTTATCCCTCGAGTAAACACGACTTATCCCTTACCTTGCCAAAGTATTTCGCGGAATGTTTCTAAATGCTTATTTGCTTCCTGTTGAATCTATAAGACAGTGTACAGTTTATTTTTTGATATATTTTAACTTTGATAGGTTTGCCTACAGCTTGTCTGATGTAAAGCTACGGTGTAGTCTACGGTGTGACACGCTTACCTAGAAGATACCTATTTACTCTACTTTTGAAGACCCCGGATGATACGTCTCAGGAAACAGATTGGCGTAGAGAGATCTGAAGCTTTGTAGTCCTCACAATAAAGATTGATTGATTGATTCCTGGCATAGCCGATTTCTTTATTATTATTTTTTTGTCAGTCATTGGTTTTGGGACTATTGATATAAATTATATTTTACATAGAATAATTGGAATTCAACTTCGCGGGGCGCGTTAGACAGGGGCGTTTTACATATCTTCTTCCTCATCGCTTTATAGTTCAAGGGAGAAAAACGTAGTCTAGTGTACGCTTAATAATTAACATAAATTATTATTATGCATCAAAGCGTATTCAAGATTGAACATCATGTTTTTATTGTTTAGTTGCGATACAATCAAGAAAACAAATCTGACGTTCTGTATGTTATTTCAAAATGAAACATGCAATAGAAAATTCTAGAAATCGAAAACAAATATTTTGCTTCGGTCAGTTTTGTTGAATTTTCCCGGCGGAACTGCAACATGACTTAAAATAACACTGTATCGCAACAAGCAAGCATAATGTTTTAAAATACACACGCGCACACTGTTTTCCATGCGTATTAAACAAAAACATTAGTGCCATGTTTTGATGAACCAATTTCTGTGCCTGCGTTTGAGAATAGAGATGAATGAATACTGTTCGGTCAAAATTTACTATAAGATTGTTTATTCTATTCGGCTGATAAAAAAAAAACTTTTAGGTTTAAATTAAGCGCACTGGATTAAAATAATTCAACATAATGTATTCTATGTCATGTTAAAATTAACTATTTATGTGTAACAGTTGAATGCCACTGACAAACTGAAAATGATAATAATGCCGGAAGCACATTGTATCTGCATGATATAGAAACAAAAATAAAATATAACGAGATGTAATTTTGCGCTCTGTATTAAAAAAAAAAACAACATTATCGATTGATGATTTATTATCGATAAAACGATGATTACCTTTGTTTATCTATTGTAGTTGTAAGCTATGTTTATCTATTTCACATTTCTATCGATTAAAAAAAAAACACTTTTTAATGAAAGAAAAAATGATAAGAGAATAACCGACCAAAACAAAACAGTCACATGCCTACTGTATTCTATAATTGATTCCATTTTCACTCACATTAATATTAATTGTAAACATTTACATTTGTTTCAGGTAATGCAGTATTTCATCCATAAATAGGCTCGCCCGCAGCTCATTATGGTAATGTATGTATTAGTAATGATTGCTTAGTCAATATGCGTTAATTAAAATCACTTACATGTTTATTGGTCCTGAAGTTGTCGTGCCATTTGTTTTTTTCTAAATTACGATGTTATTGTTAGGCAATCTAAAACTACGCATATGATCGAAGTAGTCAAAATGGATGGGTGGGCGAAAAGAGCATCCTAGTACTTAAGTAGCTAGCAACCTCCCTCAAGTTAAAAACTCTATCGCATAGCACTTTAGCGTGTTGCAGTACTTTCCTTGAAAGCCAGTAATTCGAGACTAGGTACAGTATAAGTTTTGGCTCTATCCGTATGATATTATTAGCTCAACTTCTGATACTGATTAGAATAGATCCGTTAAGAATATAAATTTCACATATTCTCATGGCTTATTCCTCTATTTTCTACTCACGTTTTTATTTTTCTCTGTGACGTTGTATTGCTTAGGTCGATTTTTCCTAGCTAATATTTTTATTTTTAACGTACTTGGGCGATGGCACGAAAAATGTTAAACAACATTCGAAAAATTCTAATTAAGTCGTGCCAGGTGTTGTGCTTTTTTTTATTTTTGCTGGACTACGTCGGATGACGAGAAAGATGTTTCGTTATAAAGTTACAACAAAGTTAATATAAGGGCTTTGCTTTATTTAGTTACATTTTTGTTTCGCTATTTTAAATGAATATTTTAAATAATTTTAGATATTTACAAAATAATAATAGAAAAAAATATAAGGAACGAAAGTGTTCATTTTTATTCAAAATAGTTCATTTGATAATTCCATATTGTTGGCTTAAGTTTCTTACCGTCGGTCGCCCATAAATATGTTCGAGTACAATTTTCAATCTTTAACCTTACACGTATACTAGTTGTGAATTATATAGTACAATCAAATTATTTTAGGCATTTACAAAGTAATAATAGAAAAAATATGAGGAATTAAAGTTTTTTTTTTTTTTATTGAAAATTGTTTCTTTTAATAATACCATTGTTCGCTTAAGTTACATACCGTCGCGTCGGTCGCTCAAAATATATGTATTTGAGTACAACTTTCAATCGTTAACCATAAACGTACGCAGTTGTGACGATTGATGGGTACATCCATGTAAAATCCTTTTAACTCTCATCTCATCCAAAAGGGCTGGATGCGTCCATTCGATATTTAAATTTAAAATATTGACATAGCTCCCACTGCTCGCATACGATTACCTGTATTCAATACGCTCTCACAGCATACGCCTGAGGGCATGCAGACATACAGTGCCATGTTTCCGTGTTCATAATTTACGGGATGCGCAACCGGAAACAATGTACCAAACAAAATGGGTAATGAAAACAATTTTATATCAGAAAATTTAATCGAATTACAAAGTTTAAAATGGGTTTGCGCGCTCCCGGTAATCGTTGAGGAATTTATCAGGAGATAGCGAGAGACTGGTTTTGATTGGTTAACAGAGTTTTTGTTGTTGAATCACGTTTTTAATGATTGACAGGGATAGCTGTGACCTAACTGAGATTTGCATGGTGGTAAAATTTTCTAATGCTCGTCTGATTGGCAACCACCATCGAGTTGAAAAATCTATCGCCAACCACCTAACAGTGTGTTGCGGCAGCCTCCTTGAGAACCAGTTATTCCAGACTAGGCATGCTCCACCTAATATATGTAAAGTATAATACTACAGATAAAAACTTTATATCGATACATACTCGAATTTAAAAACTCATACCGACAACCAACAAATTTAGATCATCACAAACATATTGTCTGTGCCAGGAATCGAACCCGGAACCCTCTGGTTGGCAGTACTGCATGGTAACCACTACGCCAACGAGGTCTTCGATAATAATATTACTCTCATCGATATCTTTGCCAAAACAACAATTACGAAAGCCTTAATTAAAATATAATCAGGTTTGAAAAACTATAGCCCCGAGGTTTGTATAATATCTTGTCGGCTCATTGAATTTTAATCTCCAATGTACCAAAAAGTAAGCAGAGTTGATTTAAAAGACACTCATATCTAGTTAATTAAATCTTCTCAGTGGGGTGCCTTCGAGTTTGGCCGCTCACATAGGCTTCCTTTGTACAGCGGAAAGAAAACCCTCTTACTTGTACCTTGTCGCATTAAAATTTTCTTGTTTTACACTACTAACTTTTAGGAAATATTCTAGACAAATGACTGCGACATGGTTGTAAAGTGTTGCAGTTTATTTTTGGCGCTTCTCTGTGCCGCAGCCAAATTTTAGACACAAGCCTGTAATTTAAAGTTAACTTAAAAGCTTGCTGCGAACCTGTGTTTATTCAGCCCATATATAATTACCGGCTCGTGCTACTATCAAAATAAGATAACTTTAACCAATAAAAACATTTTATAGTTTAATTATTTTTGAGCGCTTTTCTATACCAATTTTATAAAGAGGAAACATTTGATTGTTTGTTTGACGCGAATAGGCTCCGAAACTACTGGACTGATTTGAGAAAAAAACCGTTGGGAAGCTACAGTATCCCCGAGTAACAAAGGATTTAGTTTGTTTCTTCTTACAACTTGGATTAATTTTATAGCGAAGCGTGCGAAGCCGGGGTTGGCTGCTAGTATTTTATAAAAAATATTTTTTAAAGCACTAAGAATATCTTTCTGAAAGTGGTAGATCGATTCTGTTCTGAATTCAGGTAAATAAATAACATAATATACGCTTAGTAATAGGGTCCCGTTTTTACCTTTTAGGTTAGGATCCCTAAAAAAATTTTGCTATCAGCATAATGTGATATTGTACGAGTAAGTTTTAAATATGTATGTATCTTTTGCTTACAAAAGCAAGGTATAAAAAATTCAGACTAGATCAGCGAACTACTCGTAGAATAAATAGAATAGTAACTTGGCCAATAAAATGATCCCATCGTCCACTCGTAAAATACCGCGGTGGGCGGGGCTAAACAGCTACCCGCGCGGCTAGTATTGGTAGCGTGACCTTGATGCGACCCATCACGTGCGAGCTTTGTGTGTGTGTGTGTGTGTGTTTCGTTAGGATAGCAATATAATTGTGTGCGTAGATGGATTCAAATTCTAAGCAATAGGCAATTGTATGGGGTACTCTTCCGTTTATTCTAGTTCGCTGGACTAGATAAATATTCCAGACTAGGCATTCTCCACCTCAGGCCAGTGTGTCGCTTACTAATGCGCTTCCACGCCCTGCTAGTCGAAAACATAATAATGTGTAAAAGAATCCTTTCACAACACACATCAACCAATGTTAACTTTATTTAATTCAAGGTATATTTTATTAAAGTAATGACATACGAAGGTACTTACTATTCACAAACATAAGGGTATCTTTTGTGAAAAGTAAATTGTATGAGCTCCCCGTCAAAAGGGAAGACGGAATAAAGAATACCGTGGTAACAAAGAGTGAGGTAAATGAATTAAAATCCTTTGTTAATTCAGTGCGGTGTTGCCAGATGAAAATTGGAAATGGAATTTCTCTTATGTAATAATTTGTTTATTTTAAGCTTTATGTGTGTAGGTAGTAAAATATATTTTTGTACAATGCTGTTTTTTTGTGTAGTATTTTATTTTTCTTTTTTTACTATTTTAATATTGAATAAATAAGTTAATTAAAATCTTGGAGGCACGAAAATAGATGAAATTTCCCTAGTGTAATAATTTGTTTATTTTAGGTCTATGCGTGTATGAGAAAAAATCTAGTTTGTAAATAGTGTAACATGTATTGTTACTAATAATAAATAATAATCTAGTGGGCAATTATCAATCTATAAATGCAGTCATATTTTAATAAATATTTTTTCATGTTCTTTAATCTCAAATTCTTCTAAATGTTATACTGTTATAGGGTTAGTAGGTTTTTAAATATATATTTAAGTCCTTAGTGTTAGAAGTTTCTAGCTGTTCAAAGAAAAAAAAAACAGAATTATAAAACACTTTTTTCTCAAGCTAAAAATTTTCGCGCAAAATAACCTGGTAACATTTGTTCGACAAGAAAAAGCTAGCAATAACGAGTATGTTATAATATGTGATGGATCGGTTTCGAAGATAATAATATGGATATCCGAAAGCATCAATTTTATGAAGTTCATGAATTTAATGATTTTCCTTTGGAACACGTTATCGTATCAGCTTTTCATTCGATTAGGGACGAGAAAAGATCCTTTGTTAATGAATTCATCGAGTCAAAATACATTAATATTAAAATGGCAATTAATAGCTTAAAACATGTTATCGTGTGGTTTATTAATTCGAATATGGACAAGAAAAGATACAGATCCTTATTAATTCATCATGGCAAATTACAGTCAAAATTCATTAATATAATATTAAAATGGCATTCAATACATTGATAAATTCTTTATTTTAACACTTATTTCTTAGAAGCTAATTATACATATACGTCTTAAATAGACTAAGTATCAAAAATGGCGGCCATATCGCTACGAGTGATCACTTTAAATAGCTTAAAACTAATTAAATAACAATGTACGATTATGTTTGATACTCCTTGAAACTTCTCAAGAGATCTATCTCTTGGGAAGTTTACGCACATAAAATTAGAGCGCATACATACATATTATTTCATATTTATTCTTTATTTTATTCATTCTTTTATATATATATTCTTTCATATTTCTACAATGTTATGAAGCTGTCAACCTACTTTTTCACTCAGTGTTACCATTACCACTTATCACATCGCTTACCATCATCGGCATTATCGCTTAAAACGATTTGTTCCGGATAACCTTTTGATGGAGAAAAGTTTTTAAACGACTGTATAAGGACGTAGTGTACAATAAATAAAATAATAAGATATTTCTAAGAACTAACATAATTTGCAAGCGGTAGGAAATTTTCTAGTGACCGTCTGGTTATCAACCACCTTCAAGTTGTAAAATCTTCTGCCAAGTAACTAACAGTGTGTTCCAGCTGCCTCCTTGAGAGCCAGTATTTCCTTACTAGGCATGCTCTACCTTAGATCAGTGTATCGGTAAATCGTGAAGTTATGCGCCCTGCTGGTCAAATGCCTGGCTGGATGTTAAATAAGTGACCAACTGCGAGTCGAATTGGCGCATGAAGGGTTTCGTATCATCTCTTATAAAAAATGGTAAAAAAATACGTTTGTTGGTTTTTTTTTTAATGTTTAATATTTGTTGTTATAGTAGCACTTAACTAATGACAATTTCAGCTTTCTAACTATCACTTTTTCTGGGATACAGCCTGGAGACAGACAGACAGCGGAGTAGTATTAGGGTCCCGTTTTTACCTTTTAGGTAGGGAACCTTAAAATGGCGAATGCCTAAAATAGACAACTGTATAAGGTAATCAAGATATAGCAAAATTAAGTTAGATACTGTTTTTACTTAGTGTCTGTTATCATATTTTGTTACACTAAATATCCCGCTGTTGGGATGTGAGTAAAGTGACAAGGATGTCACCCCAATGTTTGACTCATTCATTATATAGTGTAAAATTCCCGGTAATGAGTCGTTAATTGGTGTATTGGTTCATCGCGCCGCCATCTTTGTTTACTTTGTTCATCCATTTTCAATGTATTTTACTTTGTGTATACGAAGGTAAAACAAAAAACCCTTTAATTCGATGTTGTACCATGTTTTTCCGCGCTATAAATATTTTTGTGAAGGCCTGGATCACCATAATGGATCCTGGATCATCATAAGTTGTATATGAAGTCGGTCCAAAGTCAATTTAAATTATTTAGTAGACATATATAAATTTACCTTAGACTTTTATCTTTTATATTTTAATTATTTTTGAGTTATGTGCGATAAGAAATGTTTTAAACAGGCAGACCCCTGCCTGAAACAAATAATAATTATTAATTTTAATTTCAAATTAAAAGGTCCAATAATTCCTGATATTATCACTGCCTTACTAACTAACGGGCGCAGATCTTTCAAAAATAAAACAATCGAGCCAAATAAAGTATTCGTGTTTTGGTACTCCAACGATTTCTAACAGTGAAATGAAGATTGAGAGAAAAAAAATGCCTTTACTCAGGATTTTCTATGATTTTTCATATATTTTTTTACTTTCCATTCAACTTCAACCTTAAATAGAACCATGTTGAAAATCCCCGATAAGACCTCTGCATACAATGTTTAATTTCATTGAAACATTTGTTTATTTGCTTTTTGTTTTGATCTGTTGAAAGGCATAAAATACTCTTCAGTATTTTTATATTCCTCTCCAAACCTTTTAACTCACTCTCTAGCTCACATGGTTCATTGGAGATATAGGGAAATGTTTTCCCTTGATTCGACGAGAAGAGGCGCCGTAAATGGACGAAAAAGTAAACGCCAATATGTCCTGAAATCGAAATATTTTGGTGCGTACTGCTGTCGAAACTTTTGATTCATTCCTTTTTGATACGTTATGCACTCGTTTGAAGTGAATACGAAACAGAATTTATTATGTGTTGTGTAAATATTAACACGGTACAGCTTTTTGTGTGGGTTGGCTAAGGTATTGATAATGTTGACTTCATTGATTTTCATAGAAGCTATAAATAAGTAACATTAAAGGAACCACTTGTAGATAAACACATTTAAGTAAAATCGAACATTATAGTCCTTTATTTACTTACTTATCATTTAAAATTAAGTTGCTAACACGAAAGCTTATTACTTTTGATATCATTCACATACCTAGGAATTTAAGTCGTTCATACAAGTATACGCGTAGATGGAAAATTGGCAAGTGCGAACCTGACTCGGTGGGTTCCGTTCCATTAGTAATTAAAAATATTATATAATTCCCTCATTATGCCCTTATAATATAATTATTCAATTTTAATATAAAACTTAATATTCATCGAATATTTCAAGCATTTAAGCTTAACACTGGTTGTTGTCAAGATCCAGAAAAAAATGCAAAAGAAAGATTCTAAATGGGAGGATTCTAAAGCCCTCTTTATGTTTTTATTTATTCTGGTTTTAGTTATAGAGACAACAAATACATTCTGTTAAAAATAATAAATGTGTAGCTCGATTTATAGGATACAGCTTAGTGACACGGACAGTGAAACCTTACTATGGTCTCGTTGGTGTCCTCTGAATAAGGAACCTTAAAAAAGGCCAAATTGCTGAGACGCTTCACATGCTCGGTCAAGAGAAACCAACACCTACGGAAAAAAATCTTTATCTCTACTGTTCATCAGCAAATGGTACGTTAAGCCTGTTGGTTCAATACCCATAGAAAAATAGAACGTATCCTGGACAATACAGAGTTGCATTTTGAATATACATTTTGCGTTGGTATTGTTAATTAAATGGGTGTATCACGAAGAGCGCCTAGGGCGCAATTTTAGCACAATAGTGAGGGATTTAAAAACCTGCTCATGTTTGTGAAATAGATTTTTAAAGTTTGATTTGTGTGCGAGTTTAGTAAATATGAATTGCATTTTTTTGTTGCCAATGCAATAAAAATGTTTTGCTGAATAAAACTTTTTAGTTTAAAATCATCAAGTTACATAAGTACTTACTTTCTAAATCGTTTTTCAACTTCTGTTGTTTTAAAACAAAGAGTTTGATCATGAAAAATTGAAAAAGTTATTTTGATAGACTTTAGCGCGTATCCACACGAGTCAGCTATACTCTGGCGAAAGGTGGAGTATGCCTAATCTGAATCAACTTTCTCTCGAGGAGGCTGCCAGAACACACATCTGTCAGTTAGTACTTAAATAGCCTTAAAAAATCAACTCTCTGAATTACATTTGCTAAATATTATTATATTATAAAGAGGAAAAGCTTGATTGTTTTTTTTCACACGCACGTTGTTTGCACGCGTGGATCTCGTCGCCGGCGGTCCGTGTAACACTCGCCCCTGAAGATGGTGCTTGGAAAGCACTGAAACTGTTGGACTCATTACAACTTTTAATAATAAGTAAGTGTTTACGTTTTCTACGCGGAAATATTAAGATGCCTTACGTGAACAGTTTACAATGTTGAGCTTGATTGTTTATTTGTTAGGCGCCAATAGGCTCCGAAACTACTACACTGATTAGAAACATTATTTCACTGTTGGGTAGCTACATTATCCCCGAGTCAAATGGACTTTAATTTGTTACATTACTTAAGAGCCCATGCATAACCGGGACGTGGTGCTGGTTTGTCAATATACCTATTACGTAACTTTTCCTTCCTTACAAAAAAAAATGCAATAATAAAGGGAGGTACTATTGGCTACGTTTACGCTAAAGTAAACTGTGCTGCAACATGGTTTACTTTTACGTACAAACGCTTTAGTCCTAGGAACGTAAACCAAAATATAACTCGCATTTGTTGCAAAAAGTTCCTGTCCATAGAGTATAAGTCAGTGTACGAAACACGAGCGTATAATTATGTTCGACTAATGAGTTCAATATCAAAGTGTTATGTTACCAAAGTTGAATTATAATTAATTATTTGTTGGCATTGCAACGCGGTTGTGTTTAAATTTTAAATCGAATACAATATTACTCAGATTATTTTTAAAACTTTTGTACTCTATTAGCGTGTTGTTTTTTTTAAATATTTGTTCTGATGACATCTTCGATCAAAAATGTACTAGATATAAGGCGATGTCTCTAAAAACGGCAAGGAAAATGGACATGTGGTTTTATTTGAGTTTAAGGAATTTAAGCGTTATTATATGAATATATGAATACCTAGGTAGCTAAGCTATTCGTATTATAAAAAAATCCAAAGTAACGTTTGTTTTTGACTGAAACAACATCGTCGATCAAGACCACTGCAAACTTTGACTGCTCAATAACGTTAAAAATTGGGTACCTATCAAATGCCAAAGAAAATTGTTTCCCCCAGCCAAACTCTTTCCCGAGGCGCAAGAAAATGAAAAGTTTATCCATCACTTCCCTGACACTTCGACAGACATTTGCATCTTTGTTAAGAAAGTGTTGGGATACACATACGGGTTTTATAGGGTTCCGTAGGTCGGATGACAAGTTCGTTTGTAGGTCCAGACTTTTGTATATTTGAATTGAACTGAATATTTACATAAGCTGTTTTTAATATATGCATGCACGTCTATTATTTTTATTAGCCTACTAGCTGACCCGGCAAACGTTGTTTAGCCTCACTTAGGGGTATGAAAAATAGATAGTGTAGCTTGTATGACGCGTTCGTAGATTTACCATAGCAGCGCCATCTATTGATTACTTACTCAACCCAGTCGAAAGGTATCGACATCTGTTAGAATAATTTGGAGTTAACAGATAATTGTGACTATCAAATAATAACAGACGATGATTAGCAATAAATTAAAATTGCGACTATAATTTGAGATTTAAACTATCCTCAAAACCATCTCTCAAGTTGGATCGAACTGCACATGGTGTGCGAATTTTATTATAATCGGTTAAGTGGTTTAGGAGTCCATTGAGGACAAACATTGTGACACGAGATTATATATTAAGATAAAATGATTGTACTAACTCAGAGTACATACATATGTAGCTATCTTCAGCGTATCAGGCTTTGTCCAATAGATATTCTATTCGCTTATTGATACTCCATAATATGCGGGTTTGTGCAAGTAATTGCTTTCATTGACATGCCGGTGCCTGCAGCCTCGTGGAGAATGCCTATGCAATTAATTCGACATAACGCTGGACGAATGGATTATGGATTCACGTCTATTCATAATTAGATAATGGAATATACACCTAGAAACATTGTTGGCACATACTTGTACTTCAAAATTGTAATACGCAGTGCAAGCTACTATACTTCATTCTCATTTATTTATATTTTGTCTATTATACTATTTTATTTTAATTATTTCTATTCATTTTGAGGTATGAACGATGTGAAATGTTCTACATATGGGTCTAACTGAAGAAATAAATGAATTTGAATTTGAAATAACCTTGACTTATTAATTTTTTAAATGAAAAAAAAAAAAACAAGAGATTTGTTGTATTTGTTTCATAATTATAAATTATTTTATTATATAAGGCCATATTATATTTTAAGTACACTTTAATGACGACAAGAATAATTATTACAAAATGTACACAATTATTCATAGCATAAGCAGCCCACTGTGCGTTCTCACTGCTGGGATTCGGGGACCAAGCTGGCTAAGTGTGGGTTGGCGGATGACACACACCTTTGGATATTGCTTAAACGTGTCGGTTTCCTCACGATGTTTTCCTTTACCGAAAAGCGAGTGCAATTTTATACATAACTTGAAAAACATGAGATTTGGTGAACAAGGGACCATCTGATTGAAAAGCAGACGTTCTTGCTACCGAGCCACACTCGCTTTTACACAATTAGTAAATCATACAAAAATCAATATTTTCTGTGATATTACCATTACGTGTCTTATAGTTGTTTTATATAAACGTATGAGGATAACAAAATCAACAGTATGACGTAATAAGACGCAAATTCTGCGGCTATCCTGTTTGTTCTATTACTGCCATGAATTTCACACATATTTTCCTTGCAAATACTATATTCATATTCTTTTTTATCTGGAGGAGGTAGAGTAGTTTGTGGGATTGATTCCTTATTTTCCTCACCTGAAATCATTCACATGAGTATTTATTTCTTAGATAGCTTTATTCATATTTAACTTGCGATTTTCATATATAAAATCGGTGATGTTGAAAGTTCGAAAAATGGTTATAAGAAAATAAATTTAGATAAAAGGTTGTGTAACTCAGTAATATCAAGGTAGGTTAGAAATGCTATAATTATTACCAGAAAATAACAGAGCAAAAATCTTTCCAAAACATTTGCGTGGCATGCATTGTAATTTGCAAAACCCTAGAACGTATTTTGTCAATATCTGCCGTAGTCATAAGTCACAATTGTTGTGATGTTAAGTAGTCGTCATTACTTTAAAGACATTAGTTTTGATTGTTAATTTAAAAATCATTACTTGTTTTGATTACATAATAAAAATTAACCCACCTTTTTTTTCTCGATCACTATTGTTTTCATCAAAATCTTGATTTTCTGTATAGTAATAATTATAATCATCATAAAGGTCTTTGTCTGTATCTAAGTCATTTGCTCCGGGCCTCTCTGTATCATTATTTGTTTCTTCAGACTCATAATCTCTATAACCATAATAATATCCGTCTAAATCAGAATCCAAGTCATCCTTGATACCAAAATGACTTTCTAATGGTACTAATGTCTCGTTTGCATCAGTATCTGTATTTGGAGTTGTTTCTTCTAGATTACTATTTATGTTGGTATTGTCAGCTTCTTTATAATCGTCTCGGCTGTCGATATCTAGAGCAAAAATAATTGGTGTAAATATAGTTTTTTTTTTTTACACATTTCAGACACGGCTGGTTAACCCTATACTGAACCATTTCTACTTCGTATTATAGTTGCCAACACAACTGATATACTACATATACGTACATACATATTTTATAAAGAAACATATTTAACACCCAGACCCACAGACAACAAATTTAGTTAAGCACAAAGATGTTGGCCGGGCCGGGAATCGAACCCGGAACCTTTTGAGTGGTAGTCCGGCATGGTAACCTTAACGCCAACGAGGTCGTCAATTACTAAAACAATTTTTATTTTTAGCCTGTTTTACTACCTAGTTTGCTTAGTCTGATTTGGTTCAAATCAAGTAAAGCTGTTCTCTGTCGGCGGTTGCAACTATCAATCTAAACAATTCTAGTTGCTATACCACCCAGTCCAAGTAGGATTCAAAGACAGGATTACTTTATGCAGAAGATTTCTTATCATAATATACTGAGCCTTAAAAAGTTATAAATTTAATTTAGAACATTACGAACTATATATAATACTAGCTGACCCAGCAAAGTTGATTTGCCTTAATAAAAAAAAAATCTAAATATACAGTAGCCGATTCTCAGACCTACTGAATACGCATATAAAATTTGGAAAAAATCGGTCAAGCCGTTTCGGAGGAGTACGGTAACAAACACTGTGACACGGAAATTTTATATATAAGATTTAAAACGCGGGGTGCACTGAACTTCACAGAAGGTTGAACTTGTGCCGTGGAGTTCGTGATAAGCTATCACAGTTCTTTCTTTTTTGTATGAGAGGTCGCCATGTTTAGGTATTGGGTAGCCCCAGTACGAACTGGAATTTCAACTTAACAAAATTTACGGAAATGCCCAGCTGTAAATGCCAAATGCTTTTGTACTAACGGTGAAAGATTTTCATTTGTTGTATTTATTATCTTGTTGAATCTTATCCTACTAATGTTACAAAAGCGAAAGTGGGTATGTGTATATGTGTGTGTGTACCTGGGTGTAGATGTGTGTGTTTGTTACTTCTTCACGCTCGAACGACTGAACCGATAAACGTTTCGGTTTGGACCCTAGTATAGATTCTGGATTAACTACATAAGCAAAATAGGTTGCTTTTTATTCCAGATTAACGTGATAACTCAGGGGGGCGCCACTGCATGTAAATATGATACAAGATTTTTTTACCTTCGGTTGATGTTGACCCATTAACCACAACTGCGTCTCTGTCTGATGTTTTAAATTTGGATACTTTTTTAAGCAAATCTGGTAGTGGTCCACCCCAGAATGTAGGAAAATCTGTAACATAAAATACTTTCTATTTTAAATTACGGTAAGTGGCAAATATAAAAAAAAAACGTTAACGTGAATGCAAAATATGTATTGCCTAACAGGTAACTAAATAGGTTTTAATGAGTTTAAGTACTAGTTACCCTACATACCGTCCATCGCAGAGGGTTTACTTGTTGTTTCGAAGCTTGAATTAGAATTTACTACATTTCCTACGTTGATTGATTCTGTAAAGAAAGAATAAGTTTTAATTTAACCAAAGTATTTTAATGCAATGTTTTTAGGAAAGTATAAAGTGTTTAATTTAGCAGTTCTTACAGTTGTCTATACGATTCCTATAGCACCTAAGTAATCACATCTTTTTTTTTCAAATGAGTTAACTGAATAAACTCTGCTAACGAGATTTTTCAAGCCGCCCGTAGGCCTCTGACATGGCGTACGACTGCTTGTGCTAAGACTAACAATCAGGGCCTACAATTTAACGTATCATCCGACCCACGGTAACACCCAAGTGAAATGACACTTTTAAACGACAGTCTTGTGTATGGTCACCCATCGGAGGCCTGTCAGCAACAGTCGTTGCTTTACCTCGATGGTCGCGACAGTTTATTTTAGCAGCCGATCTACAGATGCTACCTAGATTAAAACCAAGGCAACACGAATAAGCACAAACACGATGAGATAGCAAGCAATTAAAAATGTCCTCTTTATAATATTGGCTTAAAAAATAACATTGAAATTGTATGCACTCTATAAAATTATTAAAGGAGCCACAACAGGACCTAGTTTTTGGTAGCGCACGTATTGTAAGAAATTAGTAAATCATTTGTAAACCTTATTTTGAATTGCGATATAAAAAGCCTACGTTCCTGGTGATACTTTAGTCTTGAAAAAAGAGAAAACATTCCGAATTGGGCCTATTCAATGCAAACAAACAACAATGAAATGTTGGCATACTAAGTAAAGATTACATACCAACAATGCAAAAGCAAAATAACACTACTATAACACTGCAATCCCACATTTTTATATTTTTTATTTTATTTTATGAAATATATCAATCAATACACGTATTGTCTTGGACACATGTTAATAGCAATTGTAATAAGACGCATCCCAACTTGGATTATGAGTAGGTAGGAAAAAATTAGAAGGAAATTAATTAACTTATTTGTTATAGCGTTACTAGCGCAACAAATATGTAAACTATAATTAAATGCTGTGTACTTGATATTGCTCATTGAATATAAATAGTATAAACTGGAATTGTGTTATGTTTGGATGTAAAGATGATTTGTTTCACGCAAAAAGTACTGAGAATATTTTAATGAAAGTTTATAATAAAGCTTCTACATTAGAACACATAGGCTATTTTTTTATAAAATTAGATGAATCATCTAAAAATAACTTAATGAATGATGATATTTTTTTTTTATAATGTAACCTCATGGCATTTTACATAACTACCAGTTAACGACATGTCATGTCAGTTTACTATAAACAGTTTTAGTAACAATTTATTAATAGTGTGTGTGAATGAGGACATGAGAGTGAAAGGAGTGAGTGTAGAGACGACGGCGGATAGAGGAGAGTGGAAGAGGAAAATTTGCTGTGCCGACCCCACCTAGTGGGATAAGGCAAGGAAGAAGAAGAAGAAGTTTTTGTAATAAGGCAAAATGACGTTTGTTGGTCAAGCTATGTAGTTTATAATAAACTAGAGGTTGCCCGCGGCTCCGCCCGCGTGATGGTCGCTTTTCGGGTAACCTGTGGAAAAACTCTATGGTATCCTATTCCCGTGCCAATTTTATATACACTTTCCTCATTCGATTCCTGAGATCTTTTTAGCTATTTTGGTGATGATGCGACAGATTAGATCGTTTTCTCCTATGGGTGTCTGAGTAGGATGTGTCAAATATTATTGTAAATGAAGGTAGGAAAATATAATCAGTCTATGCATGGTGCTCAGTTGTTTCACTTACGCTCCCCATAAATAAATTATTTTACATGGCGCAGCCGTAACTATTTATAGATTTTTGATAATTTGTGGATTCTGAGTCGGTTAAACTATCGTTTTGAAGTGAAGTTTCGGCGTGACAGACGATTATTGAACAAAATGGAATCAGTTTTGCAACCGCCGCCGCCGTTTTGTTTCGAGAAAGACTTAGTGAATATTACATCAGGAAATTTAAGTAACCAGTGGCTTCGGTGGAAAAAGTCATTTATTATTTATTTTGAAGCATGTCAACTCAATTCTAAGGACAAAAGTGTACAAGTACATATTTTGTTGCACATTATCGGCGAGCAGTGTCGTGACGTGTACGAGCAATTTGAACCAGAACCTAATATTTCGGTCGATAATTTACTGAAGAAATTCGACAGATTTTTCACACCAAAGAAGAATCTAACTGTGGAGCGACACAGATTTTTCACTCGGAGCCAGCAAGAACATGAAACTGTGGAGCAATATGTGTTCGATCTGAATAAGTTAGCGGCATCCTGCGAATTTAAAGATTTGAAAGAAGAGCTCGTAAAAGATAGACTAATATGTGGCTTGAGAGAAGAATCACTGAGAGAACGTTTGCTGCGAGAATATGATTTAAATTTGAAAAAAGCACTAGATATTTGCAGCGTTGCAGAAATGTCCCGAATTCAAGCCACAAATATGACATTAGAGCAGGATGCAAGACAGGTCGACGAGGTGAGGGAGCGAGACAGCGAGTTAGCCGTGCATTGGGTGCAGAGACAAGAGATATCTAGCGGCGGGCGATCGAGGACGCTCGCATCGGGCAGCAGAGCCGGGGCACGAGGCGCGCCCGCGCCAGCCGGCGGTGCCGGCGGGCTGCCGGTGCGCGCACGCTGGCAGAACGAGCGCGGCCGGGGAGAGGGTTCCGGCAGTCAGCTACGTGCGACAGTGGCGCTGCAGCAGCGCCCGCCCGCGATGACGTCGCGAGGGCAAGCGCGGCAATCCGATCGGCCGATGTGTGATTATTGTGGTTTAGTGCATGATAAAAACAAAGTGAAGTGTCCAGCGTTTGGGCAAAGATGTGTGCGTTGTAATCGTATGAATCACTATGCGCGAGTTTGCCGTGTTTATTCAGTACAGGAGAACTCCATAGATCAGGTATGTGGAACCAGTTATCGTAAAAGTAGCGAACCGTGGTTTACAGAATTAGAAATAAACAAAAACAAAATACGTTTCAAGTTGGACACTGGAGCTGATGTAAATGTATTGCAGCGCAGATATTTGTCGAAACTTAAATTAAATGAAAGTGATCTTTTATCAGCGGACGTAGATTTAATTGATTATTCGGGAGGACAGATTAAAGTGGTAGGCCAGTGTAATTTAAAAACAGAGTGCAAAGGCAAATGGTATATAGTAAATTACAATGTAGCCGATGTGACGTCATCGCCACTTCTTGGAAGGGCTTCGTGCGAGGAAATGTATTTAGTGAAGCGTATATCGACTGTTAGTGCGAACAAATCTATATCTGAGCAGATACTTGATGAGTATCCGGACGTGTTTGAAGGGATTGTTTGTTTACCGTGTGAATACAGGATAAGGTTGTGTAAAGACGCGCGTCCCGTCGTGCATGCGCCGCGTAAGTTGCCGATCGCTATGAGAGATGTTGTGAAGCGGAAGTTGTGTGATATGATTGAGCAGGGAATAATTACTCGGGTGCAAGAGCCGACTGAATGGGTGAACAGTATGACTGTAGTGCAAAAACCGAATGGTGATATACGCATTTGTCTCGATCCAAAAGATTTAAATAGGTATATAATGCGGGAGCATTTTAAGTTGCCCACCTTAGATGAAATAACGTCTGAGCTATCAGGATCTAAATTTTTCAGTACTCTGGACTGTAAGCAAGGTTTTTTTCAACTGAAATTAAATGAGGAGTCTACTGATTTTTGTACTTTTAATACAGTTTTTGGAAGGTTTAAATTTTTGCGTATGCCGTTTGGGATATCATCAGCGTCTGAAGTTTTCCATAGGCGATTATTTGAATATTTTGATGATATTGAGGGCGTCACTCTGTTTGTTGACGATCTCTTAATTCATGCCCCAAATAGGTCTCTGCATGATGAACGTCTTAAACAGGTGTTAAATAGGTGTCGGGAAATAAATGTTAAACTTAATCGTGAGAAATGTAAAATAGGCCTTACAGAAATAAAATATTTAGGTCATATCATATCTAAAGATGGGATACGGCCCGATGACTCGCATATTTTGCCAATAATAAACATGCCGAAGCCGGAAAACGTTAAGGATTTAGAGCGATTCTTAGGTTTAGTTACATATGTAGGAAGTTTTGTACCGCACTTATCAGAAAGAACGCAGTCATTGAGGCAATTACTCAAAAAAGATAATGAATGGCAGTGGAATGACGAACATGATAAGAGCTTTCAGGATCTGAAACAATGCATAACAAGCGCACCGGTGTTACAATTTTATGACGTGAATAAGCCGGTCACTATATCTGTAGATGCGAGTAAAAACGGGCTGGGCGCTTGTTTATTGCAAGACGGGAAACCGGTTTGTTATGCGTCTCGATCGCTAACCAAATCAGAGCAAAATTATGCACAAATTGAAAAGGAACTGTATGCATGTGTGTTTGCTTGCGAGAAGTTTTATTGTTTTATATACGGTAATTCACGAGTAACAATTGAGACGGACCACCGAGCACTGGTAAATATAATAAAAAAGCCGATAGCCGGAGCGCCGGCCAGACTGCAAAGAATGTTGTTACGGTTACAGCCGTATACATTCGAGTTAGTATATAAGCCCGGTAAGTACTTGTACGTAGCGGACACGTTATCTCGCGCCGTGGCGCCGGCGCCGGACGGCGACGTGCGGGAGGAGCCGCGCGACGACCTTGAGGAGAGGGCGCAGGTATGTGCGATAGCGCTTAGCAACTCATTAACAGATACACATTTGATGGAGCTACAGAAACACACGGAATGCGATCAGGAGATGCAGGAGCTAAAAAAGGTAATTTTGAGTGGATGGCCGATACACAAGAATAGTGTAGGTGATATATTAAAACCCTATTGGGATTGTAGGGATGAACTTACAATAGCCTATGATCTTCTATGGAAAGGATCCAAAATTATAATTCCCAAAAGTTTGAGAAAGGACATGCTGAAAAAAGTGCACATAGGACATTTAGGAGCCGCGAAAACCAAATTGAGGGCACGTGAGGTAATGTTTTGGCCTAATATGAACTCTCAGATACAAGACATGATTTCCCATTGTCAAGCTTGTCTAACCTATAGAAAAGAGAACAGCAAGCAGCCTCTAATCCCGCATGAGATTCCTGCTAGAGCGTGGGCAAAGATCGCTGCTGATATTTTTCATTTTAATGGAAAACATTATTTGCTAGTAGTGGATTATTTCAGTAAATTTATTGAAGTTGAACAGTTGCGAAATGCCACTTCTGAGTGTGTCATAAATAAAATGAAAAATATTTTCAGTCGACAGGGAATTCCAGATATTTGCATGACAGATAATGGACCAGAATTTTCGTCTAGATTGTTTTGTACTTTCAGTAAGGATTGGAAATTTGAACACAAAACTTCTTCGCCGCGATATCCGCAGTCGAATGGTCAGGTAGAAAGAGCGATACAAACTGTGAAAGCGATGTTGCGGAAGACGACATATGAGAGGACTGAGTTCAGACTAGCGTTATTAGAATTTTTAAATACTCCGATAAGTGACCAGATACCGTCACCAACCGAATTATTGAACAGCAGAAAACTTCGAAGCATTTTACCATGTTTACCAAATTTACTGCAGCCAAAATTATGTGACACAAAAGAGGTACATGATAAATTACGCCAGAGGCAGGTTGTACAAAAGAAATATTTTGACAGAGGTAGTAAAAATTTAAAGCCTTTATTAATAGGTGACAAAGTTAAAGTTCGTATTGGCGGAAACTGGGTAAATGCCAAAATAGTAGGTATAAAAGGTGACAGGTCATATATGCTGAAAATGTGTACAGGGACAATAATGCGTCGAAATAGAAAGCAAATAATGCTTGACAGTAATTTGCGTCCAGATCAATGCGATAGGATGTGTGCGTATGATTTCGATGACGTCACAGGCGGCCGCGATACCACAGCCAGCGCCGGCGCAACAAAGTACTAATGCTCCGTATGTTACTCGTTTCGGCGGGACGGTGACAGCTCCTGATCGGTGGGGTTTCTCCTGAGGCTGGTTTCCGCTCCGTAAATCACATATTGTCGTGAGAATTAATAAGATAAGTGTTAAGTTGTTAAAACAGTCTGTAATAAAGTAGTATTAAAGTCATGTTACAAGTGGCCTATGTGGAGGCAGCAAATAAATTATGTATTTAGTATAAGATTAAACGTTTTACATGTTACATTTCAATTGTAATAATTCATATGTAGGTATAGGAAGCTTTTCTTTTTTCGATGTTGATTTTTCATTCTGAAATAATTGTAATGTAGATACAAACTAAACCTAACCTGTATACATAAGTGAATACTCATAGTAATAGTAAAAATAACAAAAGGTACCTACTAAATCAATGTATTAGTGTCTGTAATTAAAGTATTTTTCTATAATTTAATTATTTTTATCAATATAATTATGAATATATAATAAATAAAAAACATATCATTATGTAATAATTATTGTCTTTTGTTCAAAGGGGGATAGTAGTGTATAAATGAAAATAATTATGAAATAATGTAATCAATGTAATTCAAATCAAGTAAATAATTTCTGTATGCATATATTGTTTTAACTTTTAAGTTAAAACAATATTCTTATATTGTTACTTTGTTTTAAAACAAATTATAAGTTAACTAACTATTTCAATATATTGTAGTTTATTTCTCGTTTTACCGTTTAATTTAATTTTACTTAAAAAGGGGGTTGTGGGTGTCTGAGTAGGATGTGTCAAATATTATTGTAAATGAAGGTAGGAAAATATAATCAGTCTATGCATGGTGCTCAGTTGTTTCACTTACGCTCCCCATAAATAAATTATTTTACGCCATTATTTTAATTTAAATATGTAATTAGAATACATGAACCATACCACTAAGTGAACCATTTACTTAAATTCTAATTCAGAAGTATTTAATTTCAAAAACACAAAACTTCCCCTTTGAACTTTAAACCCCATTATCATACCTAAATGCACTCCTGGCAAATATTTTTACAAATTTATTTTAACCATCAAAGAAACTACAAACATAACAACTTTCAAGATATTGGTTTACATGTATGAAGTGCTCGAAAGGAGGTCTCTAAGCACAGCAATGAGAAGACACGCTGATGATGATGATAATTTTATTATTCGAAATAAATTCAAATATCCCGCATAAGAGTACTAGGTAGAACTTATTATAATTAAACCAAAATTAAATGGAACTCCGAAAATAGTCTGATTCAGCTTAAGTAAGAGACAACTGCGTAGGTATCAAGTACTAAGACTAAGTTGCTTTAGACGTCTTGCACGATCGTTGCCTGCGGGCAAATGTTAGTTCAAAGTTGAGGTCGTCATAAGCCGTCTGGGTTGTCTTTACTAGCTAGTTGTTGATCTGAAATCAGCTACTTGTAGATATTCCCATGTTCGTGTTTAGTTAATCCTGTCTGCGGTTGACTACTTCATTGGCTTACTGGTCTGTGTACCTAGACTGTAAAGCGTGAGGCCACGAGTACAATTTTCGCGGCGAAACAGTTTTTTTAATTTCGCTAAATCGAACATCTGTCTTGAGCTGGGTCCTGTATGAGTATATAATTATATATGCATATATATAACAAGAGTGAATGAAAAAAACATTAAAAATTTCATGTTCTCTCACTTAGATTAACAAACGAGTATAAGAAAGGGAAGGCGATCTGTTTTTTTTATTTACTGAGTTATAGCATCATTAGCTGATAAAACATGGTATCAATGGGAAGAAGAAGATATCAATAATTCCCAAATTCAAACAAGAACAATGATTTAAAAGATAAAAGTATTGAAAATCCTTCTTTTTAAAATCAGTTTAAAGAAATACGAGTCCTATATACACTACACTATTTTATTATTTTGCGTAATATTTATGCAATATAATAAACACTTAGCCTCGAGTAAACTAAGTCAACGGAACTAACCTCATCCTTTGTCAGATTCCAAAGCCATCATTCAGTTGAATCCTCCAACACGAATAGGAGAAGCATGCAACATAATTGAGGAAACTTATACTAGCAACAAACAGAACTTCCAAGACTAAGAGCTAGCAAGACTTGCTCAACAGTTTGTACTAACTTAGCTGCATTTGAACACGGCACAAGATTAATAGATTAGATTTTCTTTCTCTTAACCGTCAATACAAAACGTATGTGTGTGATGTATATTCTTAGCTATGTTTAATTAAAATCGGGTCAAATGGCATCTGATATACTTTTTCACAACTGCCTCAATATTAGTATGAAATGAATGAGCTTGACTAGTAGAACGAGTATTATGTACTATTTCAAATCCAAGATGGTCGGTCCAAAATCTCCAACATCAATAATGATGACATATATATTGATGTTGGGAATTTTCCAAAGTTTTACTTTCAAATTGTCATTCTTTGCCATACGCCCTGTTCCTCGAAAACTATAATCTGTCGGGCTTCAAAATTTAATTGAACCGTTTCTTTTTCTGGGTATGCGCGCTCCACTTTATCATAATATTGTGAACTTACCATTAAGTGAATTTTGATCAAGCGAAAGCCAGTTTAATGTAAAAAATAAAAAAAATCTGCTGACGCGTAGTGTATCGGTAATGTTTATAACTTACGTAGAATTGCTAGATTAATTAGCAATAACTTTCCAAAACAAGTTGATATGAAAAAAACATATCAAGATATACCTATTCACTTAATTTAATGTCCCCGTTTGTGCATTATTTTTATAATATTTTGTTTTTTACATTAGCTTATTAATCAATTATATGGATTTTATTTTTGATATAATGATTCAAGAAGAAAAAGGTAACCTACTGTTGGTAAGTACCTGCACAATTCAAACTCCAACTGCGCGCTGTGATCGCAACTTAATCGCAACTTAGCTTGGAAACTTATTTAATTCTTATGGAATTGTGCGATTCTTGTGGCGTATTGTTTTCCTAGGATGTTCACGTCGGTAAGGTAGAGGTCGTTGCACATTACTTGGTGGCAAACGCAATGGACGCCAAGGAGGTGGACAGCTAATATGGATAATCAAAATCAAATCAAATCAAAATATTTTTATTCAAAATATTTTTATTCAAATTCATATGTACAATACAAACTTATTCCCTAACCCTCAAACTGGACGCATTCGCGCCCGTGCCATGGAGGCTAGTCCTTCCAGTGACTAAGATAAGTACATATATAAAAGTATTAAGATTAATAAAAAGTGACATATTTCAGACGTTACTGGAAATAATTATTTAAAAGCATAATTAACGCGTGAGTTAGTGATTTGTCAAAAGATTTTATATACAAGAGCCTAGACAAGTTGCCAACGCTTCAAGTATCGCTTCAATTCGATATCGACAAATAACATCATGTATGGAAGTGTCATAAAGCTCTGGTTACACACAACAGTTCACGTCACTGTCATACTTTTAACGGCATTGGACGGTAACGGAATTAAGCGAAATCTAAAACAATTGTCATTTTTAATAAAAAAAAAAAATTTCTAAGCCCTCAGAGTTTTATTTCGTTTGGCGCGGTTGGTACAGCAATGTCTACTTGATATTTTTTTTCTAAAATCCGCAACTGATATAAATACCTGATAGCAAATAAATCAATAACTCTGTAAATACATTTTTTATAGCATATATTTCTTTAAATTTATCGTATACTACTACTATTGAAAATAACCAACGTGTAAACGCAGAACTCTAACGAGTATCAGGTAATTTAAATGGCCGTACCTATTATAGAAACTTACGAGATCTAGGCTCAAAAGTTCTTTAATTAATTTTCTTGTTTACAGTTTTAGATAAAAGAACATTATTATTTTCTTAGTGTAAGAGTTTAGATTCAAGAAATACAGAAATACAGAACTTTATTAGCCCTAAATAACATACGTCAAAGGCAAGTCATACTACAATAATTACTTAATACTTAAAAACATTAGTTAGATAAAATTAAATAAACTTACAAATTTCATTAAATAAATATTCTACCCCATTAAATACTATATACATTAGCACTTGTTTTCCATGTTTATTAAATTTAAAATACTACTGTTTACACATGAATAACGATTCTGCAAGCTCCATATTCATATATTCGCTTAAATTATAAAAGGAATTGCTTTCACAAGAACAAAGCAAATATACTATGCGTATAAAAGTATTCTAAGGATGGATTACTAAAGTCATAATAGGAATATAAAATTTGACAAATAAAGTAAAGATGTTCCGTTTATCAGTTGTGTTAGTTACCATAACACAAACTAGAAATGGTTCAGTATGGGGTTAACTAGCCGTGTGTAAACTGTGACCTAATATTTATTTGTTTATTTTATAGTAAAATGATAAATGAGTCGTTTAATTTTTTTTTATATATTTCGCAGACCTTTTGTACTATATTTTTAGTTAAATAGCTTGTAAAACTGTATAATAATAGGAATGACTAACTATTATGATGTAGTAAGTTCGGAAAGGACGCAATTGTTCGGATCAATTTTACCTACTTCTGATTCCATCCAACTATATTTTTTGGAAATTCGTCTTGTAGCTCATTTTCGTTCTTCCAATCTCAACTACTTGAAAAATTTCGGCCTTCTCAAACCAATGATTAATTCTTCTTCTTACTTGGGTCAATTCCAATTTCCCAATACGTAATCGAGTTGTGCACTACTTTACCATCTTCATCTTCTTCGAAGGAGCTTAGTGGCCAAGGTCTGATGTCGAGAGTTTTCTAGGCACCCAAATGCTTATGACTTCTTAGCCGTACCTGGAAACTAGTTTTGTCGTATACTCGTATGTATATGAACTTCGTAACATTTTGGTTCAACCTTCAGTTTTATACGTATTTACACTAATTGCTATTTTGACGCGTGATTGGATTACTGCCTTATTGCTTGTATTAATCAAGCGTGAGATCATAACATTAGTATGTAGATATTTTCGCTATACATGTACAGGTATATATTATTGCATGCTATGCGCTTAGTTATGTATAAAATATACCTATTATAACTCGCTTTTTCAAGGCAAGTGTGAACAGATTTCTTCTAGATCAACGGACTATATCGTTGGCCACAGCTTCGCTTACCATTAGGTGCGTCGGTGGCCAATCATAGAAGAAAAATATTAAATTATTTTTCTTTCTTTCTTTCAATCATAGATCTATCTAATTAAAAAAAAAGTTTTTATAATTAAGTTTACTCTAGTTAATCCGGAATAAAAAGCAGGGGTGTGTTAATCAACAGTCTAAACTACCTTTGCGTCAAATATTGTATGCATTTCGTTTCAGTCGCATGAGTTTAAAAAGTAACAAACATACCTACACATAAACACACACTCTCTTTTAAAAAATAGTTTTAAAATGTATATAGCTAGGTTAAAAATAAATAAATAATCAATATAAAAAGACACTCAATTGATTGTCTATAATTTTGGAGGCTCCAATTATTTTATCGCTCCTTTCCGAAGGTTTGCTCTCGAAATTAATTAATTAACTATTGCCTTAATTAAATCATCCGTGCCTTGCGAAATTCATTCTTTCAAGAGGCGGACCAAGTTTGACGATTAAATATCTACTGTTGCTGAAGATTATGAAAAAGTTAATAAAAATTATTTACAACCTTGGTATTTCCTTAAGGTAAAGTAATAATTGCTTTATTTTTAAGGAATCTGAAATATTCTTAATTAGGTCACTAATACCTAATTTCAAACATTATTCAAATTAAAAGCAACTTAATATTTAATTTGAAATTGAAATTGGAACATAATATAGTTTTCAGATCTTACTCGTAAGCATAGCTATATTCCTTATTTTATACATATCAACAGCCGATGTTACAATGTTATTTTATCAAACTAGCAAGTTCCAATAATTAAAACTGAGATTTATCTCGTGCCATTAAAGAAAACATTTGAAAGTTCGTTGATTCAATCCAGTAATATCGTGGGAGAAGACCTGGTACTCACAGGTCCTTATTCCTGGGATCTTAAACATTGACATTGGTGTAACAAAACTATCCATGTTTTTCCTGACGTACCATATCCAGCTGTTATCTGTATAAGTATCGAAGATACTCGTAAACTATGTAGAACAGACGGTCTACATTAATTCTCATAATACATTATGATAAATAAAAGAGCAACTTTAGAAAGGGGGATGATGTATGTGCCCTTAGAGAAAAATAACTATTAAGCTTCCCGGATGCTGTCAGAAGTTATTCCACTCTGTTTACTGAATAAATTCATACTAAATCTACGGTTTCCGGTGATGTACTCGCCGGGAAGATTTTTCTTTGAAAATATTCTACTTTTTTACATTATTACAAACTTTGAGGTTAAATGGAGAATTAAGTTTATAAAAAGGTTTTATTTTTGAAATTTCTGTTTGCTTTTCAGATTGAAGCAACTAATAAATTTTGATATTATTAATATATGATTTGTAAAAGTAATGCATTATATTGCAAATCTATTGAAAAATACCAGCAAAAACATAATTTCCCGGTTTAAAAGGTTGCTCCGGAAATATTTGCAGTATTTCATGTAAAAATACATAGAATAATCATACATACTCGTACATAACGAAATTTTACAATCTTTAAGACGTAATGTAAAAAAGTAAAAAAAAACTGATAAATATTAGAATTTTCTTGCTAAACGCTGTTAATCTGCCTTATTACAGAATAGTGAAAAACAAATATAGCAACGACCCATCAGGCTAAGTTAGTGTACCTATATGTGTAACTTTTGCTAAATTCATATTTTAATTTCAGTATTTATACGGTAACGTAATTTTTATTTCTGTGCTTTTACAAAATTTTCACATAGACCAACTAGGTCTTAAGGTATTTACCTAAACCTTAATATTAAATTCGTGAGCCTTGATGAGGCAACTATAGGCACAAGAAAGAGTACCTATGCTTCACCACTCCATTAATATTAATAATTCTAGACACATTAACGTTATTAATGGAGTTATGTAAACTGTCAAAATTATATTCCGTACACGTTATGGTTTATAGTTAGAAGTTACAATTAATCAAGGGATAGAAAATGTTTCTAATAATTTTCGTCACAATCAAGTTACTATTATTCTGCAAAGCAGTAGTATACAAAAGCTGCTGTATTCTGTTTTGAAGAGCATCGTTATCGGTAAAATAGCTAAACAGTTTAAGCCTATATTAATATCTTAAAATGACAAGCTTATTTCAGTGACGCGCAGAGTTATGCTATTCAAAACTAAGGGTGTTACTGCAAATGGGATTTAGTTTAGTTTAGTTACCATTTAATTTCTATTGGTGTAACTATTCGGATGTCGTCCCGAATTTAATTCGTGTACGGGCTACTTTTACCAAAAGAATCCAATGTTCGCGGTCAAGTAGTTATGTATGTCCCAACTTTCAAGTTTACAATCAGGTTAGCTACTGACTTACTAGTTTTTTCACATTTTGACATTAAAAATTATTTAATATAGGTACTTAAAACACACAATCCTCTTTCTTGCATCACCCGTCGAAATCAATACCGCGTTCGTTCCATGAACTTCTACTACTAACCCCAGCAAAAAGACTAACACTTATCCCTTAACAAGCTTATCACTAACAGATACAGTAAATTAATTTGCCCGTTCAATTAGTGTATAGTTTAATTAATTTAACGCAAAGAGAACGCCCTCGGGGTGGCTGTAACTCTTCCACCGACGTTTCGATTAAAACTTCCAGTCATTTCGTGAGCATCCGATACTTTATTTACATTGTTGTTAAAATTGGAGGGATCTTAAAACGGTAAGCAGTCGCTGTGCCCGAAATTGTCCTGGAAATCATTATAATCATCATCTTAATCAGGCGGTATCAAAAGGCTGACTGGCATAATTCTTGTAAAAGTTTTATTTTAACTTATGTATTCGAGCTTTCTTTTAACACATTTGCGGAGATGTTTTGTCCAACCAACACTTTTCACTTACAACGCTTATTTTGAAACGTCAATCTGAAGCTTTTTATAAAAAAATGTATAAAAAGATACATACATAAATAAATAAAGCTCGACTATCGCTTATAGAGGCATATATAAGTAGCAGTCTCACTTACGGAGGTCCATGAGGGAAAAACGACTCTTTTTTTTTTTTTTTTTTGACTCTCACTTACAAAGGTTTCTGTTTCTCGCTAATAGAGGTTTTGTGAGCTTGAAATGACGGGTCTTGGCTATTTTCTCACTTATCCAGTTCTCACTTACCGAGGTTTGACTGTATATAATATGCACTGTATTTGTCTTATATATAAATGTACTGAATAAATTTAATGTATTTCATAAGCACGATTAGACTATTTAAATACGTTTTGCATCGAATTAAAAGGAGGATAAAAATTGTAGTAAAATCAGGTCACGGTATCGTATATATGACAAAAAACTTAAGAATTGTAATGCGTAACATAGTACTTTGGTATTTTGTATTTCTTATATTGATACCAGCTCAATACATTTCAATAAATAAATCACAGGATTATTAATGAAAAAAAGTCCCGTTTTATTTGTCATCGGCCGGTAATACTGACTGATCCGACCCGGGAATGCATTCAGTATATTATTCATAAAGTTTTCAACGGGTGCGTACTCCACACGGAATATTAGAGCATATCTGCCGAGTTTAACCCGGCGATAGTGTACTTGTAGCAGTAACATAAACCAGCTTTCTGCGAATAATCACTACCACTAAATAGGTACCTACTATGGTATTTGTTTAATAATTCTGGTTCTGGTCAGTAACGTTGACAAACGGCGTATGTGTCCTTAAAAATGTGTACATAAAGCAGTCTTTGCATAAATACAACATTTATTTATTTGTTGACGCTGTATATGGTATAAATTGAAATGAATGAATCTAAAAACATTTAAACTAGTTTTTGGAACTGTACGGCGGAAGTTGTACAAAAAACTGTAAATCTCGAAATTGAACCTCAGCAATGAGCGTAGAATTACTCAAAACTTTAGTATGGATAATAAATATACAAACCATTTAGTTTAATGCTAGCACGCCACTTGTTTTGTAAAACATAAAATAAAATTATGTTTTTAAATAGCCTTAAATATTCGATTGAAAATAGTTTTCAGTTACTTTCTATGAAACTTAAAAATATTCATTAAAAAACACCAGTTGAAACTATAAAATTCAACATGATTCACTACTGCTCGTTTTCTGTGTCCGTCGCTTTCGAATTCATCGCTAACTAAATTGTTTTCGACGTTTTCCATCGGGCTTTGCGCACAGTTATGCGCTTTGTGTCATTGGGTTATTTCCCCGTGTACCGGTTTATTTGTTTGCTCTGTCGACCCTTTCTGTTAATAACTCAATGATAAATCTGCATTCTGCGCTGTATTTGCTATTGTTCGGTTTTTGTTCCGTGTTTTCAAACTTTACACTGCTTTGTTACCTACCTACAAATACGGTATTTGTGTATGCGGCCTATAAGTAAAACATTCTTTTTTTATAATATACTAGCTGACCCGGCAAACGATGTTTTGCCTCACTTAGGGGTACAGCGCCATCTATTGATTACTTACTAAACCCAGTCGAAAGCTATCGACATCTGTTAGAATCATTTGGAGTTAACAGATAATTGTGACTGTCAAATAATAACAGACAATAATTAGCAATAAATTTAAATTGCGACTATAATTTGAGATTTTAACTATTTATCTCTCAAGTTGGATCGAACTGCACATGGTGTGCGAATTTTATTATAATCGTAACCGATTATAATAAAATGTGGTTTAGTGAGTGGTTTAGGAGTCCATTGAGGACAAACATTGTGACACGAGATTTTCTATATATTAAGATTTCTACAGTACGGTACGTTCATATTGTTCGTGTTGTTCATTTCAATAAAATATGTCCATTGAACGTTTTTGGTGAACTTTGGTACGCAGGAAAAGCATAAACATCGTAATAAGTCGCTCAGAAAATATGTCTGCGTAATGTTCTTTCGTAATAACTATAGATTAATATATAGAGGTCATAAAATACATAAATAAAAGCAGCGAGCTCATTTCAGCCCTACAAACTCGGTCTAAATTATTTTTCCAAATAAATGGGTAGATTCCGTCCAAATTAGGATGCCCCTTTTCCAAATTATCCCACCAGATGTCGCGGTTCTCGGGGCTGCCATTAAAACTGTCGTTTATTTGCTTTTTTTCAGTAATGTAGCGAGATGAGATATACAAGAGTATGCTCGTCTTCTTTAGACGTTTTGTTACCTATATTTTGAATATTTAAGAATGTTTTAGTTTTGTCAATATAATAATCATTGGAATTTTCAGCTATAAATGACACTACACTTGACATTACAATGAACTATTCTACAGATAACTATTCTAATGATACAGCTCCGTATTAGAAAAAAGTACGAGAACTTTTTTTTTTTCATATTGATTACTTTCAACACCAGTTCTTGTCTAAACTATTAGTCACTTAATAGTAATACTAACATGATGAGTTTTTCAACCTTCATCATGCTTTATTTATGACTGATAATAATCAAAAACAAAAAAGTTTGTTTCTGTTATCAATGTAACCAATTTCTCGTTTAGTTCAGTGTGATAATGTTTTTTAAATATTAGAAATATCTAGGAAGAAATTTTCAGTCCACCTGGAAAACGTATCTTCTAAACGTTGTTCGTAGTTTTGCTATTTTATATCATTTTGAAGAAAGTCGAAAAAGAAATGAAACTAGAGAGAACATAACTTTTCTACCGCTGCTGATCCTCAAAGGCAACGCAGACATTGTGTGTTTACTACTTGTACTTAGCCAAGAGAGAACCTAACCGCTGGGGGCGACTTAACCAACACTAAGTCATGCTTTACTATTCCTTTAGAGGTACGGTTACTCCTATGCCCTAAGACCTCGTACATTTCCTGCGGCATACAATGATAAGATGCCACAATGTAATCCAGCGTCTTCCAATTGTACATAGAGAAGATGCTACTAGAGTAAGCTTCAAACGAAGCGCCTGTTGCACGGATGACTAAGGTGATTTGGACACGATTATCAAAGTTGCAAGCAGGAATATGGATTCCTGCTTGTATGTCATGTATTGTAGTCATGCATATGCATGACTGACCGTAAAAGGTTGACATTTCGATTCTGCTGTTTTAAATAGCAAATCAAAATAATCAAACCATAAAAATATTATCATGCTCACAGCTGCAAGTTACTTTTCCGTTAAGCAGTAGAGTGTAAGCAAACACTACAGTGCTCTGACTGGAAAAGCATTGTTTCCGTTGGAATAACTAGGTAACGAGTTTTAATACCTTACTCGTATATCTCATGGTGAAGTATATTATATTATGTCATGTTATTAGTATAGTATGGTAAAGTATTTTAGGACAAAACTGAAAACTAGAATGAGTCAGTCTGAAGCGTATGTATCATCAGGCTAGCAACTTACCTGTCTTGTCACATAAACTTACTTTCTATCAAAAATAAATACTTAATTGACATAATTATTTGCTAAAATAAAAATAATATAACTAAATTATGTTTTTTTTCTTTTCAGATTGGCGTAACAATGATGTCCTGTCCGCTTCCGATGCCGATGTTGCCGGCGCTTCACCCGCAGCCTACGTTAGCATCGGACTTCCCTATTCACATTGGAATAAAGGTGGGATTCACACGACATAAATCTAGTAAATTTACCGCACAAAAAAAAGTTTTACCTTATATGAAGTTATAAATTGTATATATTGTATATAAATTGTACATATGCTTTATTTTTTTTAGTTATATTATACAGACATAAAAATTGAATTAAAAACTTTACCAAATCAGAAGTTTAAGAAAATGACATGTGTTATTTACAAAAAGATTTACTAAAGACTGATTTACGGTGCATACTTTTATATAAGGAATATTTAATATAATAATGGCTTTAAATGCACACACGTCAGATGTCTTTGAAACAGCTTATGAATTAAAAGAAAACTCACAATATTTTTAATAGCATAAACGTTTGCGTTTGACCACAATTCACCTTCTGTAAGTATTATTGCCAGCGTTATTGGAAACCGTAAATTGTAGGGAACAGGGAATCAATCAAGAAATTTCTATGTTTTGTTGTACATATTTGACAATAACTAATTTACTTATGTATCAAGGGTATTAATACACATGCAGGCAGGCATATTAGTTTTGTTTGATGGCTGATTGGCCGTAAGCCGATTACAGACACCTGAAAATGCTGGCGCGTAAACCGATTGTTGCGCATTAAACTGATTTTACATTGAAATATTGTGTTCCGAGGGATAATAAAATGAAAATACTTATTTTATTGGAATAATTTCGACGGGAAATTATGCCGCAAATCCCCAATGCGTACGGATTTATTAATAAAATCTGTTAAAATTAAGTCATTTTGTAAACTTGTGTTGTTTTTTGATAATTTGCATATTCATTCCCGATCGTTGTCCACATGTTTCAAAACATCAGAAACACATATAAAAATTCCAAGTATCATATTAAAAACAACTGACTGTAGACTAATTTTTGTACACCGAATAAAATTGATTAAGCACCAAAAGCATTCGGTAGCATACGATAGCATTATCGCATTCTGAATATTCATATATAATATCAGACAATAATTTTTTTTAAACTTCTAAATATAGCAAATGAATATATGGAGTGAGATTTTTGAGATACATAGATAGAGATGCCAGTATAATCATTCGAAAACTCCAACCAATTACCTCTGCAAGTTTAAGACGGTCTTAATTTATAAGTATTGATTTGCAGACGTCTTCTTTAATTAGTTTCCAGTTTTGAGATGTTCCTCTCATTTATTATGTGCCGAGTTCTACCGGAATTGTGTTTCCGTAACGGATTCTAAAGAAAATTCATTATTTACTTTTGATTGATGAGATATTAGAGTTTGCTTTTATAAGAGGCTCCTCTTCTTGGATAGTTGTTTGGCAGGTGTCTATCTTGGGACGTACTTTTGTTTTGTGGTTTGGTTTTAATTTTAATGTGGCTAATGCGCTGTGGGTTTACTTACCTTTATAATTTATTACTCGGAGTGAATAAATAAGATGTTTTGTTTACTGAAATAGTATCTTAGTTTCGAAGCGATTTAGATTTATTGTTATATACTTATTTTAAACATATTGATATTATTGTTTTCAAAGTTATCAAATCGATAGATAGCGTTAGCGTGCAATTCCGCTGTTAATACGTAATAATAGAGAATTTGAGGTTTAAAATCCCATGATATGCGTATTTATTTAGTACCCTACCTGTGTGTACAAGTAGACGTAATTTTTTTTAATTAATTACAATTAATCATACTGTATGTAACAAAGGACATACAAGTCACGTGTTAAATTACAGTTGCATTTGGTGTGCTTCATACGTCAGTTTGTAAAAAGAACAAAGCTTTTAGCGAGGCTTTTCACCGCAGAAAATTCACTACAGTTGACGGGAAAATCAATCATGCATGACATTGTACGGGTATATATTTTTTACTCTTCATATATTTGCTCTTCATGTAATGTTTCAGTGTTTTTCATCAAATTTTTAAGTTTTTCATTAAATTTACCAGTCCAAGTCAAAATATAAGAGATGACAACTAGGTATGTTCAATTTGTTACCACTAAAAAAAGAAAACTTTACGTAAATTATGTTTGCATTTAATAAACATTTAAAATTATCCAGACCAAAAGATTTCCCACGATACTCCGCACTATTATATATGCAAAATGTTTATATTCCTACAAATCACAAAAACAGCCGACGCCATGAAACAATAACGATAAAGGCTACGGCGTAGCGAGTCTACGCGGCACTTCCGTAGCAAAACTCGTAGCTGTCGTAGCAGGTCGGACCTAATGAGGGCACTGATATTGTAGCGCTCAGCTGGCGGACGAATAAGCTGCTATAGGCAGTACAGCTTACGAAGATGACAATAGTTTTTAGCGTTATATGTAAACTTACAGATCAGTGTAATGCAAGGAAAAAATAGTTCCTATCGTCACATTTTGTCTATTTTGGGCAATGGACTCCTAGCCTTATATTTTTGGACTCTATTTGGTAGCAACTTTTAGCACTAAATGTTTCCGGAGTATGAGATTTCTGCCTTTCTGATAACAAAAAAAAAAACAGAATAGAAAAATCTTGTTAAAGAGTATTAACATGCTGAATCTTCACTCAAAGTTTTTCCTTGCCACATTCAAGTACAGATAAATATTTTATCAATAAATCGCGACTTTCAAATACTACAAGCTATTCACTGTTAGATCAAAACTATGTTGCAAATTGCTTCCTGGTATTATTATAAGCACATTGTTATTCTTTGTACTTTGAATACAGCTCATCATCATAGATTGTAATAACTGTAGAACCTCACCGGCAACCGACTAGAGGGTCTCAATAAATTGGTTTCATGCATATTTATTTATTCAAATATGTATGAATTGAAATCTCGGCCACTGAAATATGGCACCCGCCTTCGTAAATTGAATCAACAGGGTGAACATTGACACGTGCGTTAAGTAATCCCGAATGGGTAAGGAGTGGGAGCAGCTTTGATATACTAATTAAATCCATTAGACAGACGTGACGTCACGAATTCATCAAATCACAAAACTGCCTAATGTAGGGAACACATGATACGAGATTACTATCGGGCAGTACATTTTAAACTGCATAGATGTCGTAGTGCTTACACGTGGACTAAAAACTATACAGTTGTATAGTTTTTAGTTCCGTACCTAAAAGTTAAAAACGGGACCCTATTACTAAGCCTCCGCTGTCTGTCTGTCTGTCTCCAGGCTGTTACTCAGAAACCGTAATAGCTAGAAAGCTGAAACTTCCACAAGACATGTATTTCTCGTGTCGCTTTAACAACAAATACTAAAAAAAAACAGTCGGGATCTACATGTCATTTTGATCTGCGGTAGCGCCCACAGTAAATGTCATTTTTTAACTGGCCTTTTTTTGTATAGACTACTACCTCAATAATTTCCGCATTGATCGTAGCTTGACTTCAATGATCGAGTCAGATCGCTTTATTTAATCTTCGTTTATTTATATTGATCTATAAATGTAACTTCTACATTAAAAATCTGAACTTTGTGATAATCACTTAGAAATTAAAATAATAAAAGAAGTGATGAAAGTTCAGTCGGGTTTGAGCTGGCCTTACGTTCCGTAAATCCGTGTTCGATCCAATGAGCTTCAGCTTTTGAGGAAGAAAAGTATTGTCCGAAAACCATGGCAGCTAAAGCCTAAGCTGAAAAATCTTTCGCCAAACAATGTTTCGCAACCTCCTACAAAGCTAATCATTCCAGACTAGACATTCTCCACTTAAGACCAGTTTCGCTAACTCAAGTGTTTACGCGCCTTGCTAGTCAAATGTTGCTGTTCTGTATAAAAAAATTTCAGACTTTTTTATTATTTATTAATCACAAACACAACATATATATAATAAAAATATTTTTCCTAAAAAAACTTGGGTTTATCCAAGGTAAATGTTATTCTAGCGACGCGCATGTAACGTTTTATTTAGTTGGTCATGACAAAGTACCAGGAGAACAGAACATTGGTGCAAATTGATGAGCACGTATGCTACAAGCTATGAAACCCGCGTCATCTAAAATGAACGCCAATTAAGGTAGGGTGTGATCGTGCTATCTTTTTTTTATTAGCTGATTAATCTTAATATAAATAAATCTCGTGTCACAATGTTTGTCTTCAATAGACTCCTAAACCACTTAACCGATTATAATAAAATCGCACACCATGTGCAGTTCAATCCAACTTGAGAGATAGGATAGTTTAAATCTCAAAAAGGTATAGTCGCAATTTTAATTTATTGCTAATTATTGTCTGTTATTATTTGACAGTCACAATAATCTGTTAACTTTAAATGATTCTAACAGATGTCGATACCTTTCGACTGGGTTGAGTAAGTAATCAATAGATGGCGCTGCTATGGTAAATCTACGAACGTGTCAAATAAGCTACACTATCTATTTTTCATACCCCTAAGTGAGGCAAAACAACGTTTGCCGGGTCAGCTAGTTATTAAATATAATATAATTTTAATAATTTTATTGCTTAGTTATTTCCTTATAATTTGTGAGCTAATAGAAGTTACATAAAAATATATATTTGAGTAAATATTTTGTCTATACCAATATTGATTGTTTGTTTATTAGATCGCTAATAGACTACGCAACTACTGAACTGATTTGAAAAAATCTTATAGTTTTTTTCATTACAGATCTTTACTGAAACTCCAAACGTGTAAAAATGTACTAAAAGAATATTTTAGTAAGGATCGAAATTAAATACCAGCTATATGAGATCGAAATCAAATACATATATAGTATATATATCTTTTAATTCTTTGGGCACGTTAAGATGGGGGCTTAATTATGTTTTTTTTTGGATTACTTTTTTTTCAATCAATTGTTAGTAGTTTTAATATAATTTCACTTTATTATTCTTAAGTTATATACGAGTATTAAACAATTATAGTGTTATTATTAAATTTAAATGCAGTATTATAAATATGCTGTGGTTCCTCTTATAACTGGTCAGATTATTTTTAGCCCGTGCGAAGCCAGGACGGGCCCCTGCTAGTAAATCTCCTTGGAGGCAGACTCCGCTCGGTGGTTCTTTTTACATGAAACGCACTGTAGCTGCAGGTAAAACCTGACGGGAACATATCGTAAGCTATTCTTAGAGCTACTATACCTACTACAAAATGCATCCAGGATGGATGAGCTGTATTTAAAACTAAATACTGCACCTAAGCAAAATACCCCCATGTAAAGTTTTATTATTTTAACTTTTCTTTGTTTTTTTAATGATTCAAATCAATTATCAATTCAATTTTATTTTGAAGTTTATAGGTAGATTTTATTTTGACCACACGCTCTGTACTAAGGTGGAGCATGCCTAAGCTAGAATAACTGGTTCTTAAGAAAGCTGTCGGAATGCCAAGCTCCTAACAGTGTGGGTTAGGAGCATGGCAGGTGATCTGACGCGATCATCGAGGTTAGGCAACGACAGTCTTACAGTTTGGATAGTTGACCATACATAAGATTGTCTTTTAGAACTGTCTTAAAAAACTGGAATTTCCACCTGGGCGCTACCCGTGGTTCGGATGGTACGCTGTTATCTAGTCGTTAAGTCTAGTCAGAAGCCTTCGGGCATCTCGAAAACTCATGACACAAGCTTGAATATATACCGCAAAAGAAGAACATGATTATATATTATATATTAAAGACAAAAGAGAAAGATTATCTCATAATATGTTTTGCTTGATTTAAGTCGGTCGTCCTTTGTCCTTATCGGATCTCTATGTAATCGTAAACAGAGTATATTTGTCCGAATACTTTTAATTGGGTAAGATGTTGCTCTTGTATATCTTGAGGCTACGGCAAGAACACGCTCCCTTTAGCTAATGCTTCGAATAAATCATTTTCGGCAAATATTTTGGCGACATGTTTTCACAAAATTTTGACCATGGGATATTTTGTTACATATTTGTTGGCATTGCTTATTTTTTTTTGTAAATATTTATTATAAGGAGTAGTTCCAGATATTCCTTAATATTTTATATACTTTAAACTGATGTTACAGTATTATGTGTATTATTCATTGAACAATCAAAATAATGAGGGAAACGTGAAGGAGTAACAAACTACGAACACACATACACAACTTTCGCTTTTATAATATTAGTGTTCACGAAGAGAGACATATTATGCTCAGCTGAAGGCGATAAATAGTTGTTTTTTTTTTTGTTTTTTTTTTTTTTGTTTTGGACAGTTGGAAATGAGCATAACATATTTTTTTCTTTCTCATCTACTTAATACTGTAAACTATTTAACTATTATTTTAAGTTCAATTTTGTCTCCTTTTCTTCTTTCTTGAGTTGAAATGTATCAGAAAGTATATTTAAACTGCTAGGCAAGCCCTTGATCTACCTTTGTATTTTATTTACAAAATGTACTATTCTGTTTTTTGAGTGACTTATTTAAAACGTGAAGCAAAAATTAACGATAAACAGAGCTTAGTTACTGATTTAATCATTTAACTAAAGTAAAAGTCGTAGAAGGGACATCAAATTACAATATTCAAAGGTATTGGCTAAACGGTTTAATTATTTAGGAGAAAAGTTCTACTTCTATTTGAGTATAGGTGCCCTATGTAAGCTATTAGTGTATCTCAAAATTTACCCTTAAAATATCCCACATGCGTCCCTCCCATTATAAAACAGATAATCCAAAGAAAGCCCTTGAATAAATAATTAATGAATTAACAGAACCACACAAATTAACCATTTGTTATTAAGCTTTACCGTGAACAAAGGGTAATTTGTGAATAATAAATAGATTTTAAATTAATATTACCCATCCAAGGAGCTTAAACATATATTTTAATCCTTTCATACTAGATGGCGACCAGTTTTACTGTTCATAAAATTTTAGGAAACATATTTGTAAAGAGCATCGTAAATATTTTAACGAAAATGTATAGAAACTTTGTTTGGGCACACCGAATTAATGGATTACGTAAAATTTATAGTGAATGTGCCTCTGATAGTGAAAATAATAACATTTTTCGTGGCATTTTTATCAATTTTTTTTAAAGATATCGAAAATGTTACGGTTAACAGAATTAACACATGTATTTACTAACCTACCTAACCTAATTGTCATCAAGGCGAGAGATAACCCGTTTCTTCTAGACAATTGCGCTCCATTCTAGACTTCTATGTCACTTAACATCAAGTAGTGGTCAAGCGCAAGTATATCATAAATAAATATGGTTAAGTCACTGGTAGCCATGAAAATTTACTCAAAATATAAGTTGTTACTTTTGGTAATTTTTACCTTCAAACTCAAAGAGACGTGAAAAAAAAACACGCATATTGGGGACCTTTCATAATATTTTAACTTTAAGTATTTATTGTTATAGCGGCAAAGTCTAGCTATCATGGTTTATGAGACATAGCCTGGTGACAGACAGACATGCAGCGGAGGCTTAATAATGGGGTTTTGTTATTACCTTTAAGATACGGAATTGTAGATACGAAAACATTTTTACATTTCTCGTAAAAATGTTTTCTATTACATGTCTCGTAAAATCCGAAAATAACAATAGCAAACAAAGATCGCTGCCTACCGTTAACTCTAATCCATGTTCTGTTTGCCACTCGTTATGTCTTATTTGTACCACGTACAAACCTTTATTTTACCCGCGCCCTTAAGGATAAAAGTTTTCTAATAAAAGCCTCTCCCAATAGCTAAGTTTCTGTCGTTCTTACCGCTTATTACCTACAGGTGACAATTGATGGCTATAGCTCTTTTTAACTGACTTGGGAAAAGTTCGCAGCGAGCCTAACAACACTTAGTAAGAATATATCGGGAAGTATTGCGACGTTATTGTGGACATAGTGGATAATTAATAAAGTTGGGGAAGAAAAAACCTGGCTCAAGTTGAAACGCTTTAAACTTAATCTCATCTCAATTTACCATGTAAATAGCTATCTGTTTTTTACTCCCTACGCAGAAACGACGGGGTGATGCAAGTGTGACATTTCTGTCTGTTTATCTGTATGGTAGTAGCGGATAAAGGTCTGTTGTGATCGAGAGTGATCTTAGCTACGTATGTTTGATGATAAAAATCTAAAATGAAAGCTGTCACAAAATGGCGGATAGCTTTTTTTTTCGCAACTGTCGTAATAATAGTATCAAATGAAAGATAGTAAGATAGTATATAAGGCTGCAATCACAAAAATGGTAAGGATCAGGGGTAACTTTACTTTTAATTCAGATTTGTTACTGCTAATGTAATGAGATTTTTATTTAATACGATTATTTTAAGTTAAAAGGAAAATAGAAACACTCAAAAGACCTACGAAAAGATTAAAAGAAAAACCTAGGAAAAAGTTATACTATATAACTCAAATTTGAGAAGAAATGTGTATATCTTGTCGTATTCAAGTGTCAAAATAACGAATTTATCTTTCTATCTACCACATCTTACAAAACATATGTAAACTTATTGAGTGTATTCAAAGTCAATTTTTCAATAGCCGCTCTATTTGATGCTTTTTGACAGATGCATTTCCAATGTACCTTTCTCTGGTTTGGAATAAAACAATTCGTGCTATGCATATTCAATTTCCAAACAAATGGACTGCCATACTCAACATAGCTCAGGGCATTCAAAGTTCAGTGTTCAAATTCAATCAACAACTTCTATTTTCAGTCATTCACAAAACAATATTGACCATTTCGAAACATTTTCTATGCCTGTAGTTGATTTTAAATAAAAAAAAATATCGATAACATTTTCTGTGGTACAAAAAAATCCATCTGTAAATATCGTTTTATCAACCAAAAATGGTTACAAAATTAAAAAAAAAAAACATTTATTTAATTGAACCAAATACTGGTTCACAGCAGTACTTATCTTTTGTACAGTAATTGTCTTTTGTATCAGGTAACATGCTTAGCAATATTATACATTATTGTATAACTTATGCTAAGCAATCTTTGCACGAAAAGACTCGATTCTCTATAGTGTAAATATATGTTTACTTATATAATCCTAAACCTAAAGAATAGGTTGTTTAAGCTAGCAAAGACAAACTATTTCGATCGATCAATCTACTTAATAATACATACGTAGATACGTCTACGGACACGTTACAAAAATGTATGTCTTATCTTTGCCCTACATTTTTATGAACCAAATTTGGATACAATTTCACGCTAAAAGCGAGGGTGTCTCTTCTAATTAATTTTTAACATTGTGCACCCCGTAATTGGGAGTTCGCGTGTCACTAACACTTCTCATTTTACGGGCAATTTGGAATCGACTACGGAGGTTTTTGTTTGCGGCGACCAAAGTTTGTTAATTTTGCCTTTTACGTTCCATTTAGAGTTATATTTTCTTTGCAAAATACGCAATATTTCATTATTTAATGTTACTATTGTGTAAATGAAACTTAACTGGATAAACATTCGTGAGGCATTTTAAATACTATATTTAACCCGCTAATGTTAAGCCATTATAATATATTATATTATTTTGCATAAGATATGAACATACTCATAACTGTGTAGTAAATAGTAATATCATACTAATTGGTCAAGTATAGGAATATTTGACAATTTTTATAAAAGGACTGGATATTTTACACATGGCTATATTTAAAACAACGAAGCTATATAAATGTCGGAGCCAATTAAAAAAAATGTTCGGGTTGAGCGGAAAATGTTATATTTTCTGTTTTAAGGTGAATTGTTTCTTATTATTGAATGATAGCGCTGTTGGCGCTTACAAGTTTTTTTGTTACATGTAATGTCATTTATTATTTTGTATTAATACAAAAAAAGATAAAACCTACTCTCTCTATAAAATAATAAATATAAAATAATAAATACTAGGACACTTTCACACACGGCTGGTTAGCCCCATACTGAACCAATTCTAGCTCGTATTATGGTTGCTAACACAACTGATATACTACATATACATAATTACATACATTTTATATTTAATTACATATTCCACACCCAGACCCACAGCCAACAAATTTAGTTAAGCACAATTGTGTGAACGGGCCGGGAATCGAACCCGGAACCTTCTGATTAGCAGACCAGCATGGTAACCTTTACACCAACGAAGTCGTCAAAATATATCTTGAGCGCTAACATGTGTCGTAAAAATCATTGTACACCAGTAGATCTTAAACAAATAATTGAAAAATTTCGTTTAATTAATAAACTGTCGTTATACTTAAGTATTAAATAAGATCGCTCTTAAAAATGTCATCCAAATCGGCCAATTAATGGCGCCACAACTTCCCCTTCTTTCTTAAGAACCATCTTCTTTATAAAAAATGCTAAAAGCTGGTGGCAAAAATTATACTGAATAATTGATAAATAAGAAAAAGTTTTGCTAACAGATGTAAAGTCGTTATGCTAACTCCGTCACATATTTATAGATAAAAAAGAAAATAAGTTAATTAGACACTCAGTGTTTTTTAATCAATTGAAATTCCAGCGAATTTTCTCTTTAGAAACTCTTAGCAAACTTCACCTTAAGACATTTTGAATAGTAAATTATTCACAAGCGCTACCTTCGTCATCAATTAAAAAGAAAACTAAGGCCTCTCTCGGAAGTGGCTGGGCGGCCAGACATCCGGCAATTTGGCCGCAACCGACACGTTTCCGGCGAAGACGGCCTAATCCGGCCACGGCCGTACTAAGTTTTGCCCGATTAGTTTCACATGACACCTCTCCCACAATTGTCAATTTTATTCCTTCACAATATGGTTCACATTCGTATCTCAGGCGTCTAGAACAGCGTTACTTGAATGTTTGCGGGAGTTAAGAGTACGGCGCTAAAATACAAGGCGTGATAAAGTTGTTTTAACCCGATAAGATTGTTGAATGTTTTCTATTAAACTAGTAGGTTCGTGTTACTGGTGTTTATAGATAAAGCTCTGTAAATCGGTTTACTGATATCGTATTTACTCGCACGTTGTTTGTTTTACCAGAGTAATGAAAATAAAAGTTTTTTTTTTGCAATAACAATAATTATTTGGTATTAAATAATTGGCCAAACTCTGGTGTTAAGATTTTTCTAACCGTCCAAGGGCGACTTGGCTTAACGACTGTTTGCACTACGACTTATGTTCGATTCTCAGAAAGGAATAAATGTGAAATGAGGGTAGTACTACAAAACCTCCAGTCCGTGCGTCGCGGCCCGTCCAGTCGCTCTGGAATCATATGGGAGTCACCCGCGCTTATCATCGCCGCGTCGTCGTACAGAGTTACAGTTATCCAAAATAGTGTGGCGTGTCTGTGATTTCACTTAAGTTATGGTGAACTACTATTAAAATATCGCAACCTCTCCGAGCCTCGAATTGAGACATTTAAAAAATCGTCCCACCCCATCATGTGTGGCATCATTGAAAGACATTTGAAATCGAGGGTAGGTTTTTCTATATCATATCCTAATTATTAGTTACATTTGCAAAATATATACTGTCAAAGTCATGAACATGACTAGAGATTAGTTTTTGATCTTATCTTGTATTTCTTAGACCTGAAATGTGTCATATTATATTATGGTGCACCTGTACAAGAATGTTATTGAAATTGTATCTTACAGAGTACATAGAATTTTATTTTTATAAGGTCATTGTTTTTGAATCTATGTACAGTATTCCCAGCCGTAAGTAGTTCAACAGAAGAACGTAAAAATGTAATAAACAAAGGTGCTGAAATTGCATATAAATACACAATGCCCGTATCAAACAACAAAATAATTCCATCAAATATCTAAAACCAAATTCAAAACACGATCATAAACCTCACATCTAAAATTCCATTACGCCACACTAAAACTAGCACTAAAGAAGCAGCGTAGCGTTAAAAAGTCGCATTGTACGGTTTTAAAGTAAATTTATTCCATATTCTTGGCTGTATCGTCCCAACCCGGTGATAAAACCAAACATTTTGACTCGGGCCACGATTTGAAAAAGTACCTGGCAGGTGAATGCAGTTGCAGTGAACAAACAGTAAGGGTTCTGAATATTTAATAATATTTTTTATACTAGATGGTTTTGTGCTTGTTCTATTCACCTGATGCTATGCGACATTGCGATCTAATGGGACGCGCTTACCCAGAAGAAACCGGTTCACTCTTGCTTTAAAAACCGCTAGATTATAGTTTTCAGGGAACAGGGCATTTGGCAATTAGTTGGCAGTTCGCACAATGAAGGTGGAAGCAAAACTCTTAGTGCACCATTTCAGCTATTATTCCTCTACAGCTATATATGCTTTACCTGCCTTCTGTATATACGTAGTTACAATTATTAAGCTATGTAAAATAATAATATATTTACGATACACCTATCTTGTCAGAAAAAAGAAAAAGCGTATACCTATACCTAAGACCTATATTTAAGACGATTATTTGATGCAACGAACATACGTTATGATATTAGTAAGACCTATATTTAAGACGATTTTTTGATGCAATGAACATACGTTATGATATTAGTGTAATAATAATTAAATAAATATTAGGACACATTGCACACACGGCTGGTTAACCCCATACTTAACGATTTCTAGTTCGTATTATGGTTGCTAACACAACTGATATACTACATATACATATAAACATATTTTATATAGATACATATATAACACCCAGACCGATAGCCGATAAGTAGTTTAGCACAAAGATGTTGGCCGTGCCGGGAATCGAACCCGGTACCTTTTATTGGCAATCCAGCGTGGTGACCATTACGCCAACGAGGTCGTCATTGTTTTATAGTTATTGTTATATAATGAATATTTTCTGACCTTACTGGAAACATATTATTATCGATGTAAAGCTGTGTCTGGGCAAATATTGTAGCGATAAGAATTTGAAGACGTCCGCTCATTTGTTGATATTTACGAGCAGTGAATCTGTTATTAACTACGTTTTCGACGAAGTAAACTGTGGAGACTATTTCTATAGTTTTGCACTTAAACTTTATTAAATTTCATAAGAAAGTACGCTAAAAATGTGACCATATTTGTTGAAAAAAAAAGAGAAAAATACTGTACAGTTTGTTCGGGCACAGGCACCTTCTTATTAATAAAACTGTGCAGTTTAATCTATACCGTCCGATAGTAACATACAAGGCATACGCCTTATGAAAAATCCTTAAAAGCTATTATCTTTACAATACAAAATAATATTGAAAATCTGTCAACAAATTATTGAAATTTTAAGTAACAAACATAACATATGCAACCAAATGAAAACCTCATTCATATTTGAAGCTGGTAAAAGATTTAGACGAAGTTCAATCACTACACGTTCTAGTCTCCTAGTTTAGTTAAGTTACCGACACTCCATCAAATCAGCAATAAGTGTCGGTCTATAAACCGAAAAACTGTCGTAAAACTGTTATCTCCCACCTCTGAAGTCGTAATACAAAACAATTTCTTTCCGCTATTTCTACCTACATTGTATGGGGCAAACAACGTTTACGTTCTTTCAGGAGTTTTCCCTATTAAATTTTCAGTTCAAACAAGTAGACAGTAAAAATTTAAGTAAGATAAGAAAACTTCCTAGTGAGATGACGTGCAGTGTTGCCGTAATGGGCGACTACCACAAATTGGGGAGTTTTTAGGGTTTGTTAGTTTAGAGTCTGAAGTTTAGGACGACATTGTAGTGACTGGGGGTTTTTTGTGAGACTGTGATGAAAGAAAATTTACTTTTATACAAAGTTGCTTACAACTAAGACTTAATTATTCTACTAATATAATAAATGTAAAAGTTAGTGTGTGTGTGTGTGTGTTTCTGTGTGTGTGTATGTTTGTAACTTCTTCACGCTCAAACGAATCAAACGATTTTGTTAAAATTTGGTATGGAAATAGGTTAGACCTTGTACTAACACATAGGCTACTTTTTATCTTTTTATCTCGGAATAACACGGATAAGACCGCGGGGTGCAGCTAGTCTTACAATATTTTGAAGTTTACATCGCGGATTCGATTTATCAACATGATGGAGTATTTAAATTTACTAGTTATAAAGTCATAATCTGATTAAATTTTTTAACACATTTCAAAATTGGAGAAAGTTTCCAATTCAATTGTACTGATTCAGAACTTCGCCCTTTATGACTAAAAAAATTAAAGACTACATATTTTCAGATTGATCCCACAAACATTTTATCGGAATGGATTCGATTGATTTAAAATAAAAGTAGTTTTTTAATTATTAATTTCACTAACTTGCCTTTTAACAAATCGTCCTACCTTACCTTACCTGGCAACACCGATAAGAAGACTACCAGGAAAAGTGCGGGAGAAACGTAATTTGTTTTATTTGACAAACAACGAAAAACAATTTCAATTTAGTACTCTTTGTTTAACGCGTAAATACCTTAACGTACCTTAACATGGAGTGTGTTTGCGAGGAATTCGAAATTAATATCAAATTTGCGCAAATAGAATGTACAAATATTTTACGAGTATATAATTTGCCTTTTTATCATAGAAGCTTTGTACTTATTTGACGTGTTTGTTTTCTAACGTAATTGCATAATAATAATAAAAAATATCATAGAAGGAAATATAGAAGCAAAAAACACCATAACAGCGAAGATAGACGCATTTTGTGTATTTTTGTCGACATAAAAAATAAGAACATCATAGAAGGAAAGGTAGAAGTAAAACACATTATAAAAGTAGAAGAAGGAACATAGAAGCAAGGAGATGAAGAAGACCTAAAATATTATTTAAAGACTCACAAAAGATAAGGCGAAAGTCATGTCATATAGGGTTGTGAAGGATTTGGCCGAAGATTTGATGACTTTTATGAAAGTATTTTCTCGTTAAAACGTCACTGACAAGAGTCCTGCTCTTTAATATAGATTTATAATTATTTTTTATACTCATGCGGTATATCAAAAGCGTGCTGGCGGCTTTTATATTCTGCTTAATGAATTATGTTTAAAAAATACAGATATAATAAATAACGCCTGTAGCTAGGCTAGCTAAGGTGATCTGACGCAATCATTGAAGATGCGGATGGTGTTGGATGGGTGACCATGCACAAGACTGTCGTTTTAAAAGTGGCATTTTCACTAGGGCTGGTTGACACGTGAAATTGTGGGTTCCGGCTGTTAGTACAAACAGTTAAGACCTTCGAGCGGCTTGAAATATCTCGACACCAGAGCTTGGCCGCTTTTTTTTCTTTTTTTTTATAACTTATAGGTTTGCATTGGACCACAGCTTGCCTGGTGTTAAACAATACTGTATGTATTCGATGTTAAACGCTTACCTAGAAAATACCTATTAACCCTAGATTTGAAGACCCCCAGGTGGTACTTCTCAGAAAACAGAGACTCAGGAAGAGAATTCCAAAGCTAACCACCTACAAAGAAGAAGAAGAGGCAAATTTGTTTTCCGATTTATAAAACAATTACCACATTAGGTACTGTACAAAATACCCAACAGCTATGTAGGTTACCCAACCTAACAGCGTTATCAATTGCGTAAAAATGCTCGACATTTGCGTCGTGAAATAGCTTCGTAATAACATTATACACCCTACGAGAGATAATTGTATCTCTACCATGGCCTAACCGTGTTACAACAGCAATTTTAAACAAAAAAATACTTTTATGGAAAAATCCATTGCACTTGCTAAGTTTCCTTTTTCATTTTGAGTGCGTGAAAACTTGAATGGGTCAATGCAATTGATGCAGTGTCACATGTATTTTGGATCTCTTTATCTGCAAGACTTATTTAAGCCTAGAGTAGATACAGGTATATTAGCAGGTAATATACAGTATTATAGTGTGTATTTTATAGTTTATAGTATATTTATCATTCTTTTTTATAACACCCCTCTCTTGTTTTATTGTCTCAGTCTTTCCTGTGGTTGCCTGGAAGAGATTGCTTTTAACAATAAAGCCGCTATTTCTGGCACTAGTTTTAAGTTTTAATCTAAATTAAGTAAATTAGTAATAAGTGTGTGAAAAAAAAGACTTGATCTATATATCTACTACTACCCCTTCAAACAATATTAAGTTTGTCACTGCATTTAAATTCGTTTCCCGACCAATAAAATATTCACTCTGTTGAACAACATCTCGACTTGTAATCGAATCGCCTCAGCTTGAAATATCAGTAGCCGATTAATCTAAAAATTCTCGCCAGCATCTTGTTTGTATACATTGCAAATTATTCGCCCCCACCGCTTAACTTCTTTAAAGGAATATCCGATCAAACGTCGGCGTAAACTAATTCCAGAAAGTAAACTCGAAACTCTTAAAAAAGGAAAAGTTGGTTCGCCAATATCGAACATCGGGGCCGACGAAATTGGTTAGCGATTACACTGTCGACTTAACGTGGCCCGGCCAGCGAGGCTTTTGGACTCGGAAAGTGCACTCAGTGCCTCTTCCTGTATTCCTTTAACTGGCCTCTAACCTCTTTTTTATCGTGTCATGTTGGGAGTCAAACGGGCATGTGTGATTCGCTTTGATAGTCCAATTACAATCCTCAATAGAAATTCGTGTTCTAAAATCTTTAAATAAATTTAAATTTATGTTACAAGAAGTTAAGCTATAGGCATACTCGTTTATTCTTATCTGAGTGGTATTATACATTGAGAAATATCTATTATCAGTGAACTTGATGTTTAACACAAAATCTTAAATTAACATTGGGCTCCGCGAAAGATACGCAACTGAAAAATAAATATTGCTCTATTTTTTTTCTTTAATTTTGTACGTGTTTTAATCTTAAGAGAGTTTTAGAACGTTTTTAATAAAGCTTAATTAAGCTGCGGCTATAAAAAGAACAAAATCTTAAAATAAAGTAGCCACTCTTGATTATAAAATTGAATTCTACTCTATTAAACAATGGATATTGAAAAGTTACGGCCTCTAAATTGCCGCAGAAATGTTTAGCCTAGTATGGCCAACCCTTTTAAACTTTCCTAAGAAACACTCAAGAAAATTAACCCTCAACCTCTGTGACATTCAGATGTCATTATAATTTTATGTGCCCAATTAAACTTGATTAGTTTATATTATTAACGTTGCGAATTAATTTTCAGGACCCGCTATTATCCTGAACTGCGCACGAAGATTATAAAGTGACTTTAAAGAGTTAAAGTAGTGAGCTTAGAATTAAAGTGCCTAAAAATCGGTGCCTAAGTAAAGATTGGACTGGTGTCTTCATATGGTAAAGGTGACTCGACGCGATTCGTGAAATGGTCAAGGTAATACTGCCATGAATATATTCACCGCACTGAGTTTACCACCACCTAACCCTGTCGTGTTTTGGGGCTTCACTTTGTAAATATATTTGTGAATCACTCACTCACTTCCCGAATGAAATAAAATATGTGTACGGTTTGTGGACGTAGCTATGAATATGTGTTCGTGTTTAAAAGTGTGCCGCACTGATTCACCTGAATGTAGCTTTGTACGAGTAATTTGGTGTTAGCTATTTATTACATTTTATGTAAGACTACGATTTTATTGATTCAGTCACCACGTATTTTGCGTAATCTTTATGTAGATACTCGTACCTCTTTTAACTTAAAACACAAGACCTCAACAAACCTAACATGCTGTAGCAAAACATTTCTAATTGAAAAACTGTCTTCTCATTTCTCTGTACTTCTTTTAAAATGTATGTCATTAGTATTAGTAACCTTGATAACAGTAACATTTACAAATGACCTCACATTGCTTTATGTGTTATTTCTAACATTTAACAACTTCTATGCACTTTTTATGTGTGTGTTTTGTAGTAGTTGTTAGGTTTAGTATTTGTCTTCCTATTTATTAGTATTTTTATCTAGGTTTCGGTAAAATATGAAACATAGGCCAGAACGTGATTATCTGAAAATTTATATTTTGTCAAGGTACATTAAATTTACTTTGAAAACCAGTATAGCGTGCGCGCTCGGGTATTTTGGCTTGATGTGAGATATATCACTTATATTGTAAGGGCACTTGCATCGGCTTGTTGAGCCACGAGCGCAGATGCAATAACCATCCGGACGCTACATGAAATCATCTTTCGTAGAAGAAATGGGCCAATGATGATGATGATGATTTTAAGGGCAAGCACAGTGGATACAATATCATGCTTAAAACTCGGGTTACAACAGCGTGATTATGAATATCAAGCTGATTTCAGAATGTTCTGGTCACTCATTATTAAAAAAAATAGTATTGTCTTACCAAGTAAAAACCAGAAACCAGTAAACATTTGCTTGGTACACTGTCGACTTTGCTTATTCAGTCTTTATCCGCTACAATTATTTATTCAGGTCAACAAATTAAAGGCATCATCGCATTTTCATCGTAAATATTAAAATGTAGTTAAATGCGGTTAAAAACGGAATAACGTTTAATATGCACGCAGGAAAAGCTCATTACAAATGGGTTTGGTCAGTCTGCGGTTAAATTCTGTCTTACAGCTGTATTTGACATTATAATAACGCGGTCGGAATACAATTTGGATAGCACTGAATTCACTGCACAAGATTACTAACGAATTTAGTAGTTACAAACCTGTGCCTCTAGAGAAAGTTTTTATTTGCATTAAACATAGGCATTTGATGTGTAGGGCCACAAGCATCAGCGACACTGGTTGATGGTAAAGCATGCCTAGTCTGGAAATACTGGTTAGAAAGCCGTCTGAACACACCGTTAAGTGATTAGTGACAGATTTTAATCTTGGGAAAAAAATCTAGCCTGGAAAACAATAGAAAATGGTCTACCGCCACGTAAGTTGCATTGACTTCAGCAAATGTATTCGAAATGAAATGAAATAATTTATTTGCGTAACCACAGGTAATATAAAAACATGGAAAATAATATAAAATGTCCCTTGTAAGGCCACCGCATATGCGGTGTGCAGAATGTCAATTAATTAGTAAATTTATAAGTTAATTTCCTACTATGATTTACAGCTAGGCAAAAATATTTAAAAGAAATTTCAAAAGATTATAAGTATACAATATCAAAAAATGTATCGTATCGTATTTAATTTCGCTGAGATTAAATTTATAGAAATAGTATTAGCTACCGAAAAGTTATGTTGGTGCTTATTCATACCTATGCATTAAGCAACCTTACATAACAATACCTAACTTTTTATTTATTTTGCGTAGTATTTATTTTATACATTCGTATAAAAAAAATACACATTCGTTTAAAAAAAACATACTCGTACTAAGCTAAGCAAACAACATATAAAGTACAAAAAAAGTTAGAAGTTATTTCGACGCCAGTCAGATAACAAATTTAAATTATTTCTCGCTAGAAAACTATCATAATATCACACAAAAGATTACATTCGAAAGTAGTAGATCATACGTTAGCTCCCCTTCCACTTTTCCGGCTCACATCACATCTCGCGAACGCGTTCTTTATCCAATTATCCGAAGATAAATCTCACCTGTGACTGCGGAAGGTATCGACACAGCGCAGAAAATGTCAGTACCACATATATGTCTTTTAATCCACTCATCATCATCATCATCATCAGCCTATTCTCGTCCACTGCTGGACATAGGCCTCTCCCAAGGCACGCCACTTGGCCCTATCCTGTGCTTCTCTTCGCCATCCACTACCCGCTATCTTCTTCAGATCATCGCTCTACCTGGTTGTAGGGCGTCTTACACTACGTTTGTCGAGACGCGGTCTCCACTCTAGAACTCTTCTACCATAACGGTCATCGGTTCTTCGGCAGATATGTCCGGCCCATTGCCACTTTAGCTTGCTTATGCGTTGAGCTATGTCGGTAACTTTGGTTCTCTGTCGAATTACTTCGTTCCGGATACGATCCCGTAGAGAAACACCGAGCATAGCTCTTTCCATAGCTCGCTGAGCGACTTTGAACCTTCGGACCAAACCTGCCGTAAGTGTCCACGTCTCAGCTCCGTAAGTCATGACTGGTAGGACGCACTGGTTTAATCCACTACCAACATATAAAAGAAAATCCGCCTGTAGCTCGGATAGCTAAGGTGATCCGACGCGATCATCAAAGCTAAGCAACGATCTATACGGCCAGTCTTTGAATGGGTGACCATTCACAAGACTATCGTTTATTAAGTAGCATTTTCATCTGGCCGCTGCCGTGGGATGAATGATACGTTAAATTGTAGGTACCGGTTGTTCGTCGTAGTACAAACAGTCGTTGACAAGTCAGGGGCCTTCGGGCGGCTTGAAAAACTCGCCACCAGAGCTTGGCCACTTAGTTCATAAGTACAAGAAGGAAAGAATACAATGATGATAGCAACAAAGAGGCTAATAAAAACATAATAAAGTTGAAAGAAACAGCGCAGATAACTTTAAAAGTCGTAATAAACAAAACAGCATTTAAGACATTTTTCATATCTTCGATTCAATTTTTCAATTTAAATTTTTCATTCATTCTTAATCGATAAGTAATTTTATCATTCTACCAGTGGCGCAACCTAGTGTGGAAAATGTGAACTATCACATGAAATCAGCGGCTGAGAAAAAACGTTACTTTCCAATTATGAAATACATGGTTATAAATAAGCTCACTTACAAATTAAAAGAAGTATTTCAAAGAAGCCCTACTGTTCCTACAACACTCTTTTACAACATACGAAAATCTTCTGTTAGGGCGGAGTTATATTTTCAGAATCCGTCGGCTTTTTTCTTCGCTTGACTTAGTGACGTCACGACTGTCGGATACGTGGTAGATTTAATTAGGGAGGCATTTGTACTCGTTACTGATACGTCTTGGGAGTACTAAGTATCGTATTTTATACTTACATATTTGTATACAGGGTGAAAGGTTGTTTAATTATTATTTGTTGTATGACTTTGACTGGGCAAAGGCTGGTGGCCTTTGCCCAGTCAAAACACGGGTGTCAGACACTACTATACCTCGAGGGAGACCCAGGAAATGGTGGCGTGATGATGTAAATTTGATAAGGACTGGGCCACCAAGGCCGAGACCAGGCAGATTGGAAGGAGAAAACGGAGGCCTTTGCCCAGCATTGCCACAACAGGCTTATAACAATAATAATAAATACAATGTATGATACGGGATGTTCCTATGTCTTCTAATTTTCTTCCAAAGCTAAGTCTATATCTTAAAATTTTCTTCCAAAGAAATGATTTTTGCAGTTTGTATTTGAACTACAGAATTCATTCGAAATCTCAAAAAAAAATGGGATTGTGTGCCGTGCTTATGTTGCCATTAACACCTCTATTAAACAAGAAGGGCAGTTAAATAAACCGGAAAGGGTACTAATCTACTACTCAGTGTGTACTTATGCTTATTTTTTACTGTATTCTAAATGATTTTCTGGTTTGTAATTTATCATCTTATATTATTTTTTTTATATTTTATTTTTTTTTTCTCAAATTTCCAGTAGAAATATAAAAATAAAATATTGATCTCATAATGTAGACACCTCTACGCAGTGACAGGGTCACCCTGTATAGGTATACCCTGTGGTATTTAGGCGACTAGGTTGTTCTCCTTAATCATAACGAAGTTTGCTACTTTCTTATCTCTGAGAAACACTCTTGTTACCTAGCCTCGTAGGAATGGTAGCGAAAAGGGTATTTATTTAGGTACTTGGGTTTCACACAAGGAAATAAGTTAAAAAATACTGAAACCCGTCTTCTGTATTTTCATGAATTTCACTCGCAAATGTTCCGCTTGACAAACTTTTGGTGGAACAAAGCTTACCTATACCTATTATTTTATTTTTCAATCATACCGCGTGCATGATTTGCGCGCACCGAATTTCACTGCTTAAGGCGCTATTGTACCTAGTTGAAGCGCGGTATACAAAATTTTAGTGAAGCGTCTGGTGCGCGACAATACACATTTCACGAAATAAATTCATATAAAATCGAAAATCTATACCTATGTTATTAAGAGGAAAAATTAGTTATAAAATTAGTGGACCAATTAGAAAAAATATTTTACCGATGAGAAGCTACATTATCCTCGAGTAACTTAGGCGCTATATTTTGTTTCTCTTTGCAACTTAGCTTATATTTTTAGAGACCGAGCGAAGCCGGGACTTGATGCTAGTTAACAATATTGAAATTATAAGCGCTTACGCAAGATTTTAGGAATTTTTCTAAATGTTGTTATGCACTTTTATCGCCTCAAAAGTTTTTTTTTTCCAGTAATATGAACAATCACAGGCATTGCCAACAAAAATGCTATCTTGAAAATACATTTAATATACCTGCAAACAATTTAGATGATTGTGGTGACTTACAAATTTTCTTATCAGCTTAAAATCTCATAAAAGTTTTGAATTTTCCATTCAATATAAAATTTTATTTTTCCGCTATAATACTATCAATAACAATCATTATGTCATGTATGGTTTAAACTATGAGGATATTCAAATCTATATTAAAATTCGAACAGATCATTTTATTTTAAATCTGAGTAGTAATAAACTTAAAATCCGTCTAACCGCGCAAACTCGACTCGAGTCGTCCAATTTATAGTGGTAACTCGTACCCACTAACCTCCTAACCATTTTCGCTCAGGCGAATCGATTAAATTCCGTATGCTTCCTCGATTCGGCAAATTAGATCGGTTCTCGAGTCGACACGGTCAAAAGTCGACACCGGCTCTTCAGATGATATGCGGACGGGCTTTACAACCAGTTTAAAAATGGAAGCAATGGCGTGCTCTATTGAGCCTGTTGGGTTCCGTAGATTTTTTTTATTTTTATTGATGAATAGGCTCACGTTTGACCGCAGCTAGCCTGATGTTAAGCTTGACCGTGGTCTAAGATGTAACACGCTTGCCTAGAAGGAACCTGTTTACTCTAGATTTGAAGACCCTGAAATTGTACTTCTCGGGAAAAAGAGACTCAGGAAGAGAGTTCCAAAGCTTCGCAGTTCTCACAATGAAGGTCGAAGCAAAATGCTTTGTGCGAATCCTCGGGACTTTGACAGTGAATCGATGTCTCTTCGCTGTGCTGTGTGTGTGTGGAATGGAGAAGAAGAATTGACTTTCATTAGAAAAATGATGTCTACCGCATATCTTTATGCCATATAACATCACATGAATTTTCATCAAGTACCTATTTAGTGTAAAAACACAAATGTATTTCTAAAGCAAATTCGCTTTATTGCTCTATGATGACCGAGCGAAACTGTTAGTATGAAAATGCCAAAAATACTTAAATTTAATTTCAAATTATAGCTTCTAACATAAATAAACCTTATATTTTCTCTTAGAAGATGTTTTGTTATGATTTAGAGTAAAAATGTAATGATTTTATACATTTCATACATTACGTTGAAACTAGATTATAACCGAATAAGTAAGTACAATAAAAGTATATTCAGAACTCTATTACGAGCTCTAAATAGCTTGTCGAATAATATTCGACATTTCCAATTAACTACAGATTGAAACTACTCTGCTCGTCTACAGGCTGGTAAATATTAGTAAGATTAATAGATTTCCGCCGCAACCTGCGGTACCCAAAAAACGGGAAGAGATTTTCCTTTCTCGGATCGGAAGCGGATCTCATTTCCTCCGACAACATCAAAGTGGGATAGCAATCGGTTTTTTATTTATTTGAATCAGCAATATTTTGTACGTCTAGTTAGTGGCGCGTCGGTCGATCCGGTTACGATAGGTTGATAAATGCGATCAATGCTCTGAAGGGTTAAAACAAAAGATGTCTTTTTACATTATTAAATTTTTATCAAACTCTAAGCAAAGGACTGTTTAGGATTACACTAAATATCACAATATAATATGATGTAACTAAAACATTGTTAGTCATCAAGATTTAGACACATATTTTAGTTTCTATTTTTTTCATGTGTGTTTAGCAGAATATGTCCTCCGGCACTAGTCGGAGACCTTGTGTATAATAATTATAATTAAACTAAGTACGTCTCACTAGCGCCCTCTAGTCTCCGTATGCTTTAGTTATTTCGATGTCAAAACGTAATTGTATATTATTTTGTTGATAATTTCAAAAGTTATTGTACAATATTTTTCCTAAAAATTGTTTGGCATATGTACTAAATCCGTAATCGTAGAAGCTACGAGTATTTTTGCAAAGGTTTCTTCTTGCCAGATGTCTTCCATGAGTAAGTACTGTAAAGGTTTCATGTTAGATGGAACTTGCGGCTTAATTTTATCGACAGAGGTTAGTTACTGAGAGAGTGAGGTTATTTTGTTTTTAACCGTTGTTGAAAATACTTAATCAAACCATTGTGATCGGCAACTCAGTCTTTCCATACAGAGCAAATTGGCTCGCAACATTTGAATGGTCAAAAATACAAACAATACACCATTATTTGCCCTCCATTTCTGACGCACTCAATAGAATTATGTAGCAAAATAAAATCACTGTTGCTTCGTCCGCTGATGAAGGGAGTTAAATTAATAAACATGTTTGTAGACCTTCTGCTTGCAAATTAGCGTGATTTATGAAAAATAAAGTAAAGGGCTGGTACAAAAACTGAGCTACCAAATGCAAATGCATGAATATTAAATTGACACGACGCATGTTTAGATAACTTGGTATTTAGGTCATATAACTGTTACACATATATGTGCGACCAGAAATTAACAGCTATTGTGATATCACTTAATTTTTGTATTAACGTTCATTTTTACACGCTTTCTAATAGCTTCACCTGTATGTTTGTTTGTAAACGACTTCTTTGGGCGCGATTTTGACCCACTTTAAACGGCCAGATTTATTTCAATCTTTGTAGATTTATTGAGGACCGATGACAATACACTAATTTGATAAAATTACGGTTTTCTCCAAAACCGTTATTTTAGTTTTTTTTTAACTATTATTATTATATCGTTAATTTTCAAATACTACAGATTAACTAACTACCGTATTACTTCTTGAGAAATCGGTGCCTCTAGAAACCCTTTTTTAAATTCGGTTAAAAAGTAAATATAACAGATTCAGTAACATTAATCTAACGAGATAAACCCACAAGACGATAGCTTGAACCTCTACCCAAATACTATAAAATGAAACTCGAAAGGTGTCTGCGTTTCTCTCGCAGACCTCCCGTGCTAAATTGCCCATCAATGCCCACGGGTGCAGCTTGGGCCAAAGTTAGCGCATGCTTTCCCTCTCGATCGCGGTTACTTTGGTAAGTGATGTATTAGGCCATTAGGCCCTTAAGCAGTGGATCGTGACGTCTATTCGATGTGGGTAAGGGAAACGTGAGCTATAGATTACATTGTATAGGGCATGCGTGTGTTAATTTAAAATTTGTGGTCAATATCTTACAGTGTAAGCTCAAATCTTATTTGTACCATCGTAGTTGAATTTTATGTTTGTTTTTTTACATACTAATGATGACATTATAAAATCAATGCTCTTATTAAAATATGTTCTTTCTTAATATATATAAATCTCGTGTCACAATGTTTGTACTCAATAGACTCCTAAACCACTTAACCGATTATAATAAAATTCGCACACCATGTGCAGTTCGATCCAACTTGAGAGATAGGATAGTTTAAATCTCAAATTATAGTCGCAATTTTAATTTATTGCTAATTATTGTCTGTTATTTTTTCACAGTCACAATTATCACAAAAGATGTCGATACCTTTCGACTGGGTTGCTTTCGACTGGGTTGCTTTCGACTGGGTTGAGAAAGTAATCAATAGATGGCGCTGTACCCCTAAGTGAGGCAAAACAACGTTTGCCGGGTCAGCTAGTGTTCTTATAAACGTTAAATTTTATTTTCGCTTACTTTACAGTATCTCACAGCGCATAAGGAAAACTTAGCTATTTTATTCGGCAAAAGTAACTAAATTTACTTACCATCAGATATCTGCGACCGTTCAAATCGTCAAAGGCTGATCAGAATCTGTTCGCAACATCTATCCTATTGTTGGCGACCTGTTAGTTCAAGATAGTACAAAGTCTGATGGCCAAAGACTTGTTATTCACAGACGGAGTAGACATATTTGCGGTTAAAATAGACTTAAGAAATATTATAGATAAGTTTTAAGTCTGATTTAAGAAGGTTGATGCCGTTTTGATATCACAAATGATGTTATAAAGTCATGAATGATGTTATGGAAGAACATTTTCAATCTAAAAAAAATGTTTCCAGAAACACTTAACATCAATTTTTGCGTGTATTTAAAATAACCTCCTCCTTTTTGAAGTCGGTTAAAAAATAAGGCAAAGGGAGTAACAACAGGAAAATTAAAATTTTAATGATGAGAAAATATTGACAAAGTTTGCTAGTCAAACGATATTGTTTCTATATACAAATTTTATTCAAAAAGCTTCTTTGTGATATCTACCTAGCTGTAAGTTACGCAGTTGCAGCTACAGAGGGGTCGCTTATCAAGATTTGCTTCTCTCCTTCAAAGATCGTATCCGAGACATTCCATTCAACTAGTTTCTAATAATTTACCTTTGAAATGTAAGCCTCAAAGCTCTTCTACGTTATGTTCGGATAAATCTACCGCAGAAGATCCTCAGGTTTATTTTCAAGCTATATGTAACCAGTAAGAGAATTTTATATTATATATTCTATTTATTCTTTGCCAATTTTTCAAAAGTCATATGGTTATAATTGTTACACAAACATGTGTTAAGTTTATTTTAATATCTTGTTGTCTATAATTTCGTTTTAAAGTTATACAAATTATTATTATCTATGAACTCCGGCTTAAATATATTCCTAACAAGATCAATATGTGCTGAGTAACAAATACGAATATGTAGTTATTTTACACATATATTACTTTATTTTACTTAGAGAAATAAATTGAAATTTTTTGAAACGTTTTTGTACCACATAACCTCTAAAATTTCTTTCAAACCTGTGATTAGTGCACCAGTGGACTGTAAACATTGACATTTGACTGCTGACATTATGTGGACTATTTACAATGAAATTTCGTCTTTTTGTGTGACATAGGCACATCGGCATAATGTGCAGCAGCTGCATTCCAAAGATTTTAAACATGTCCTACTGTTTTATATTTAGATTATAGCATAGAAGATACCGTGGTACATTATGGTGCTTAATAACTTTGCCGCAAGGAATAAAAAAGATTTAGCTTGCACAGTTTATGGGTACTTACCATAATTTCCAGCGCTGTGCGCGCAATCCACCAAGTTGCTTTTCGTTGCATAATAAGATCATTGTTTGTTACAATGGGTTTTGTTTATGCAAGTATGGTGGGAGATTGCGTGAATTTTGTCATTCTTGCGAACAAGAGTACTGAAAATATTTAAAAAAGAATATAAAATAGGATTTTACAGGGAATGACCAATGCCTCAGTTTTTGCAAACCCTTGAGATAAGCTTAAGTTTAACGCGTTTGTTTTGTTTAGTTTAAAAATTCCTATTGCTGTCTTCTGGCTGCATCATCAGAACATCTTAGAGCTGTTCTATAATATATATTATTGTATTTTACCTCCAATACATAGTTTATACTTAATTTAAATCCAATCTGATGTGTATGTTATGTATAAAAAAATTACAATAATAACATAAACATGCATCTATTTTTGGTAAACTGTTTTAATAATATCGATGCTTTATTGAAATAACCGTATCAATTAAGTAGATTGTACCCGATGGACCCTATAAACCCTTGAGGTAGTTTTATTACCAATCAAAGATGTCGTAAACAAGTTTTAATTGGCAGCTCGTATTAAAGCTTTATTCGAAATGCAAAATTAAATTACGGCCTCCAAGGATCCTGAAATTAGTTTGACCTAGACAATGGTCGGTGTCGGTGTTCAAATATTTGTAGATGTAGCCCGTCGTCGTAAACCAAAGATATTGCCTGAGTATTGTCTCAAAGAGATTAGTTTTGTTATGTTTCTGTGTCGCTGGCAATGCGTGAAAAAGAAAATTTCCGGGTAGAATTTAAAAACAAAAAACATTAAGAAAAATAAACCCAAAAGAAAACGAGATATTCGAAAGATTGAATGTAATTTATTCTTTCCTAGAATCCTTGTAAATGTCAAAATTGTTTCGAAGAACTTGTTTTTCAATGTATTTTCCAAGCTTATTTAAGCAAAACAAAGCTCGAATTCTCACGTGTACATAACAGTACATATTTTAATACACGGCCTTTATGTTCGTGGAAGTCAGCTCATTCTCTTCACAACGAAATCCTGTCGAATTACAAAAGGCTTCTACGAAAATCGCATTGTAATTTCGGCTCCAGCATGTTTCACGGACTGAGTGACGTCACCGTGCCACGTTCAATGGACTGGTTACATGCTATTTCTTCTGAAACTGAACTTTGCCCGCGACATCAACTGTCAAACAGGACTGCTTTATGCGGGCAGAAGTTAGCGTTGATTAAAGATAGCTATATCAGTTTCGTCAACCTTTCATTAGAAATGGCACAAAGGCGAGCGCAATTACATCTACGAGGGCGACATCTGGTGGCGTTATCGTAGAAGGTCTGCATCTTAAGCTGCCCATTTGGGTGGCGAGTTCGCAAGGTAGACTTGTACTCAGTATCAAAGCAACCGCTACGTATATATTGGGATTTCTCTTGCAAGTCCTTAACAGTTAATCAAGATAAAAGCTTGTCTCAATGTTTACGAAACGCAAAGTTATGGGTGCAGGGTTTTAAACGATATTACTTATGTGTAATAAATTTTAGATGAATTGGTGAATAATAAGATAAATTACAAAAGGTATCTATCTATCTATAATCATATTAACATCACTATTAAAGTCAGTACAAGTGCATGTATGGATAAAAATATAATTAAATTAATTTTCTGGAAGAAGTGGCTACAAACAAGCAAGAAAGCAAGGATTGTTTGGTGCACAATATTTGTTTTAGGTTTTTTTTTTATATAGTTGAATCTTTAGTTTTTAATAACAAAGGCCAGGCTGATTTCATGGATATTTTAAAATTGAAGTTACTCGTATTTTAAGATGTGTACTCGTACTTACTTGTTAATTCTTCGGGGCCTGTTGTCCTGATTTTTTAAACTTTTGTATAACCAAGGCAAACTAAGCATGAAATATGTTTTTTGTAATTTAATGTTCGAATTCAAAATTACCACTACATTTACTATGTTTTTTATTTAAACATATTTTCTTTTTATTTCAGGTAAGCCGTGTAGCATGTTAATTGAAGTCAGGTAATAAATTATTCCTTTACACCAACCATATTGTGACAATATTAGCGTTGTTTGGACTCTCTACTACTTCTCTTTTTTCATGACCATGCAAGGTATACTAAAAATCTTTAAGGATCTTGGTACGGCTTAACCACAAACTTTACTTTAATTTATGAAAAAAAAAGAAATGTATTTATTTTTGTCGCAAAGTCAGGACTTTCCATATGATTTTGTTACTTATTATATTAGACTGATGACCTCGTTGGCGTAATGGTTACCATGCGGGACTGTCAACCAGAGGGTTTCGGATTCGATTCCCGGCACGGCCAACATAACATTCCACGTCATTTGTCTTTATGATAAAGTAAATTTGTTGGCTGGTGATCTTGGTGATAAAAATATTTATGTACATAGGTAGTACCGATGTAAAGTATTTATGTATATGTGTAGTACATTTGGTGTCATAGCAACCAAAATACTAACTATAAAGAAAAAAAAACGATACAGCTACCATTTTCATCTCTTATTTTACTTTTGATTTTTATTTTCTGTACGCACACGTTATTGCTGTCATTATATGCTATTATTTGAGGTACAATTAGAAATGCATCTGTTATTGAAATGTTTCGATTACGATTCAGAGTTTCTAGCCGGCTTATTTCGCATGACATTCAATAAATAATTGTCCAATTTTAGTTTTAGCTTAATCGGCCTTTTAGAAAACTCATTTGAGTGGCAAATTGTGGGGCGGTTTAATGGATATTTGGAGGCAAATGCGACGTTAGCAGGCCTTTATCAACATGTTTTGTATATAATAACACAAACAGCCTCAAAATGATATTAAATTGTCGACAATGCTTAATGCTAGACTAAACTCGAACAATTATTTGATTGTTTACAAATGATACAAGTTCTAGTTTGGAAAAAAAATACTTTTTATTTGAAATAGGTTTGCGTTTGACCACAGCTTGCCTGATGTTAAGCAACGCTGCGTCATATGTTGGAGCAAGCTCACCTAGAACGAACCTTTTCACTTTAGATTTGAAGATCTCAGGATGATACTTCTCAGGAAACAGAGCCTCAGGTAGAGAATTCCAAAGCTTCGCAGTCCTCACTATGAATGTTGAGGCGAAGCGCTTTGTACGAATCTTCGGAATTTCCACTGTGTAGCGGTGTCTCTTACCCCGTTGCCCTGCTCGTTCTATTTTTTTTTTATGAAATTGATTTAGTTAGTAAGCTCACTCACACTATACTGATTATATTTTTGTGACTGTTGAAATTATATTCTTGATTATACTTAAAGATTCTTCTTTAAGAAAACTCTGCCTCTTTTCCTTAAGTATAAAAATATGGGATTTGAATTTCGAAATTCTCGATCCGTTTCTAATCTCTACTAGCCGGGTATGATTTTTATATGTACAAACACATATTATAACTATGCTTAAGAACACGTATCAGGAATTATAGATACAGATAGTACCTACCGTTAATTTTGTATTTCAAAATTAATTAAATGCTGGTAAAAGTGCCATCATTAGAGGTCAAACATGATGTTAAACAACTTTATTCAGCGTTTGTTATATACGGCAATAATATAGACAAATACGTGAACTTGTAAATACAGGCAGATAAACCCAGCTTTACAAAGGAATACACAAATTGATGATGGGTTAATTTGTCAAATTCACGAATAAAACAAATAAATCATCAAATATACAGAACACACATCACAGTTATTCGCCAAATATGCCAAACACCCGAACGAAGAATGCCGATCTAAATTGAAGCCATAAAGTTTATATTTATACTTCGCTCATGACTATCGTAGCAATTTTTTTGTATATGGATTTACAAATCTTAAGCTTTTGTCAAACAAATACTCAAACATTTATTTTCTATGTATTTTATATCCATAATATTTGCAAAACAAAACTTCATTATTCTAAATGCGTTATAAAACTGCAGTGCTTGTAAATAGCCTACGGCTTAAGTAAGACATAAAATAAACCAGAAAACTTAACTTCTTGATGGAAAATGTAAGTAAGAGAAAAGCTGTTGCCATTTTTATTTCAGTTTTCTAATGCTTTTAAGGTAAGTAATTTTATACAAAGCGCGGTTTTTCTTTTAGTATTTTTACGATTTGCTCAACGACTATTTACTTATGTTTTAGTCTTTTTAAATTACAAAATATATCGCGATATTTATTCATATATTAAAAGTACCCAGTGCTGATTTCGGCAGCCGAAGCCAGTTTTTCTAGAATAGGAATGCTCCACCTCATAAAAACACTGGCATGGTCTTCTAGACCATGCCGCCGTTTGTCTTTCTGTTTGTCGTTGCTTATATACATATGTACTAGCTGACCCGGCAAACGTTGTGTTGCCTTAAGTAATAATTTAAGGATGAACAACCCTTAACACTTAGGGGTATGCAAAATAGATAGCAGCCGATTCTCAACCTACTGAGTACACATAATATAATATTTAGTAAAAATCAGTCAAGCCGTTTCGGAGGAGTACGGTAACTACGAATAACAGTGTGACATGGGCATTTTTATATAAGATATTATAAGTATCACTGGTACTATAAACACGTTAATGTATAAAAACAATTGTTATTAGCAATAATCATGTACAAAATCAAATTTATTTTAATTTCGCTAGTTTCATAACATATATACATATATTCAAGTAAGTGACCTTGCATTCTTGCTAAGGCAGTATAGTATAGTATATTATAAATCCACTCGAAGAAAATAGCTCAAAAATAACTTTTTCCGCGTACAAAGCTGAGAAATTTTCTACTTACAATTAACAAAACAAGAGGGTTGTCTCAATCCAATTTAGTCTATAATTATGACGTCATCGGAGAAGGATTTAATTAGAGACCTTTGGAAAGGCCTCCCTTGGGTAATTGGTGTTCAATGAGTCTCGTAGTCCGAGAGCTTTGGCCCGCTTTCTACTTAGTGATTATGCTCATTATGCTCATTCCGCTCACTCTGCTCATTTCGCTCGCTCAGCTCGCTTATCGTGACGTCGTCGAAGGCGTAAATTGTGGAGATTTGGACCCGGTTTCGGTTATTTACGTCTGGCGTAAGATATTGAATTAAATGAAACAAAGACTTGGTCCTTGATTTTCCTTGGGATTTTTATGCTAACTTGATTGTTTCTTTACGAAATTGTGCTCTGGCTTAATGTACATAATAAAATATAATAAAATTAGGCATTATTTACTATTGCAATTTCGACATGGAACATACATGTATTAATCAACGTAAAAACATTTTTTAATTAACCATATTACCAACTTAGCTGTTCAGTTGACGGCGTCGCTAGTAGAAAATTGTTACCACCTAAGAGTGCTGTCGAACTTATAGTTCCAATTTTGTCCACCTGAATGGCTACACTGTAAACGTATACATTGTTAACCATTATCATCCGTTGTAATAAATCAACAAAATTCCAATAGATCAACCACATTATCTATTAATACCAGTATCAAATTTACTTAAAAACATTGTTTTACATTTAATTTGTTTGTTTTTACTTACAATTGTTTAATGTACATACTGCAAGCAAAACAAAACACATTTTTGCGACACTTATTATTTCCATGTTTGCTTGGATCATAAGAAGAAAAGGAAGAGGCTTTTTTTGATAAATATTAGTTAAAAATGTTTTATAAACACATGAACCTTTAAGCACACGTGATCGTATTTGACAAAACAAATAGTGAGTGTAAAAAAAAAAAATGTGCTAAATAAATAAATAAAGTCTCTCGCATAACAGTAATCAACTTCCTTCTCAACAATTAAAAGCTTAGAAAAAGTTATTATCTTCACAATAATTTCCCACTAGATGTGGTCAGTACAACATATTCCGGTTCCTTCTAGGTAAGCGCGCTCCATCCTAGACCTCAATGTCATTTATCATCAGGTGAATCACCTATTTGAGTAAAAAAATAATTCTATCCAATTTTATCTTTAATCACTTCATTCACTCTTCTTAATTTGATGTCATACTTCACGTCTTTTTACAAGATACAGGTTCAAGATGAAATCCCATAACATATTTTTTCAAAACATTCAAACTAAATATCTCGAGTTTTTCAATCTTCACATCTCACAGGGGTAAAGTACGCAGAGACAGAGAATCAAATTACGTTTCGTCATATTAAGTTATTATGCTAAATTGGTTCCGAGACTTTTGCGTCAAACAATGAGATTGTAACAACATTTCCGTGATGTCGACGCGAACTTTTGATATCTTTTCTTTCCTTTTGTTTGTTCAATTTTTTATGTACTTAATGTGAAAATGTATGTTGGAGATGGTAATTGAAAATTGTGAGTTTTGTGTTGTTTGAAAAGGTTTAGAGACGTTTCTGTATGAAAGAGAATTTTTCTTCGTGTATTCCTTAACGTTTGTGACGAGGTTCTTTTTGCATATTGTATTGGGTTTACTTTCAGTTTCTTATATTTCAAGATTTGTGTACGCAACTAAAGCAGCCGTATATAGTGATAGACCTCTTTGTCATTATAATAACTGTTTATATAATGAAAAATCGTATGTTAGCTGGCTTTTTGTGCCCAAATTTACCCGCTGCAGTAATAAAATTACCTTAAACCCCAAAAAAATCACTTGCAAATTCCATCTAACAAGATAATCGGTCAGCATTCCCGCAAAGCAATGGGGCATGATAGCAGAATGACTCTTATCAATCCAGCAGGTCTTTCTTACGGCTCCTATACGTCTTTCTGCTTCGACGATTCCTCTTATACGTCACTTTGTGGAGGAACTACAGTAAGGACAACGTAACGTAACGTTTGTAATGAGAAAAATGTCTGAAGAAACTTTTGTAACGTAAGCGGAATACATGATTTCGCTTTACGTACTAATAATAAAATCACCTTTTTTTATTTATATTGTATTTTTATTTTAAATATCGTCTCTTGAATTAAATTTGTAGGAACAGATAAATCGTATGTACATTTTTTATTCGTACTATAACTTTTGGCTGGGTTTTGTACTATTAACCTTATATTTGTGTGGATTCGCTTTACTGTTATTATGCTTGGAATACGTTTCCTTACGCTTAAATTAGGGATAAAACTTAGGCTTGGGAGGACAAATCACAAGTATTCCTCTTTCATTGATTAATTGAAGTTACAAGTGCGAAATCGTTATTAGTGTTTTTGCTAATACTCGTATTTTTTTCACAAAAAAATTATATGAGGTGAAATCTTAGTTATAAGGTCCTGTTGCCTCTGAAACGTAGATATGTAAAAATTTGTTCATAAAATGTGATGTAATTGAAAAAATATATTAAATTCCTGGATACAAGAAAAACTTGCATACAATCTCAACCAAATTATATCTAATATTTCTATAAACCTGTCTGCATCATAAATGAAGCAGGTAAAATAATTGGCAAGAATTTTAATAAAAAACAAAGAGCACCTAACTCTAGAGTAAATTAATTAGAGCTCATTCACTTTAGCTTGGCACGGCGCATGCTATATTGTAGTAAAAACGACATGACGTTGTCTTTTACTTAAATATTACCAGAGCAAGGTTTAATAAATTAAAGTTTAGTGCTTTTATTATGAGCTTGTAGTGCAAGCGTATTATTTATTATTTTATTAGATTTCTTGAATTCGTAGGATGGATTTGTTTGTAATAAAAATAGACTATTGAAATTGATTTTGTTTAATTTAATAGTGTTATCTAGAGTTTTTTTTAGTAAGCGTATTCTACGTTTTGGTGTCATATTAGAAATAATGATATTGAACCCAGGCAAGCTCGTTTTTTCAAGTAAGCATACAAAAAAAAAAACATATAGGTAAGTTAAATCAGAAATGTATAGTAACGTCTCTTAAACGGTCTTGATTCTGCTAAAGACAAGTGCGCCGCGTCGAATGTTTAACATGTAGTTAATTTATCGTAACAAATGAAATTTATTACGATAATCAGGCTGTGCCGACCCCACCTAAAGGGAAATGGTAAAGGAGAAGAAGAAGAAGAAATGAAATTTATTCAAGTAAACAAAAATTAAGCTTAACAAACCATTGATTAAAATCCAATTAAGTATCATTTGCCAACTGTTAACCGCCCACGGTTAGGGTTAACTTGAATTTTCAATTAAGTAACACTTATTTTATTGATATTTATCCAACAGAATTGATCCGCGCGTTAAATTGCGGTGTAGCTTAAAGCCGTCCTGTGCTCTGTGCACACAAACTTTATTTACATTACCTATAAAAATTCAATAAACCGGAAAACTATCGGAAATAACTGCTTTTAATTAAATATCGTTCGTCCGTCCTCTGCATCCCTTACATTTGTGAATACCGAAAATGTTTCAGTGTAAAATTCATTTTTAATTCTGTTACGTGAAACTCATTTCTCGTTTCTTTTCGGATGACCAGCAACTAAAAGCATGTTAACGGTTAAATTTGGAAAAAAGTTGTTCTCTTATTATATAGGAGTAGGCTATGCGGTAAAAGCACAAAGCTGTATGGAAGATATGTACATGAGACTTAGGGCACACTAGGACAACCCCATATAAAATGAGGACAAGATAATATTGAAGATGCGGTGAAAGTAGTAGCTAAACGTACACTGACTAGATTAGCGCAACTTTTTATTAAAAAATAATGGAAATAACTCTGAATGGTATCTTTCGAAAGTTGATGTTATTTATTTCTTTACATAGCATTTGAACGAAACTCGCAACTTGTCTATATGTCGTAGAGCTCAGCATAATACGCCTCCTTTCTTGACCCTGAGTCGTCTTCTGCTACCTAGGTAGCTATCTTACATTCTGCGCAGGTTTTGGCCTTGAGATCACCACCGCTGGAAAGTTCAAGTAAACCTCATTCACACAGTTTAACTCCATTTAATACTTATTTAATTACAGAAATACGTGTATTTATCAGCCCTCTTGATTTGAAATACCTTAAATTAGTTTGAGGAAACTTGGACGCTGTTCAACATACCTGCGCCAGCTGCCTAAACACAGTATTACACGGGTGGCTGACCACAGTTCAAAGAACAGAATCAGTCCAGTGTGTATAACGCCGTCCACTATGTAAATTTCACTTTGTCATTGTAACACCATAGCTTCGAGCTACGTTTTCACTTTATTGGAGTTAACATTCGTTTTCCTTCATTTGTGGTTCACGTATTTTGTTCATTTGACTCCATTGTCCTCGTACGTGTACGTGGTTACTATAAAAACTAAAATCTCATGATAATTTTGAATATAATATATAGTTAAGATGTATGTTTTCTGTTATACAGGTTTACTGGTCAACCTTAAAACCACTTATAGGTATATACTTTTGTACGTCTAGCTGATTTTTGTTCAATACATTTAGGACAATTGCGAAAAAGGAATGACTTGTCTAGATTTACTTAAGCTGGCCTTGAAAGGTTTCGCGATAGTTAGTAGCTCGTATTATGTTTTCATACTTTTTATTTTATTTTTTTATATTTTAACAATTTGATTTTCACAACAAATTTTATATGCAACACCAAAATGTTCCTAATTAGCCGAAAACACCGTAATACGTTACGGAAAATTTTCAAAAGAGTATAATCGAAGGACTGTATTTCATGAAAACCTTTATGGAATTTATGAGAGCAAGCACAAATTACCTGTACTAACATAACAAAAGCTGAAACAAAGCGGTTGTATCGTTTACTCATATTTATATTTAATTAACTTTCAAGCGCATATCTCCTTTGTGCCGCCGGCAATGGTGTCAGACGCGGAACAGCTTAGGGAAAACGCCTTAAGTAATATTTTATATAAAAAAAATGGTTCTAAGCCTAACGTGAAAGTTATAAAGAAAACAAAACAGTTAAAACTTAATTTGACAATCTTGAACTAAATTTTTTTGAAATATCTTTTTTATAAAAATATTGGATTCAGTATACCCAGCCCATTCAATCGCCCTATAGCTTATTTGTTTTTTTTTTATGGTGGATAGGCAAGCGCTTGATCGAAACTTACCTGATGTTAAGTGATGTTGCGGTCTAGGGTGGAGCGCGCTTGCTTAGAATAAACCGAACTCTCGCCTTGAAGACAGTGAGGTTATAGTTCATAGATTAAAAATATGTGTTGATTTTACACATGACAGTTAGGCATTTGACCAGCAGGTTACGTAACCAGTTAATGTAGCGAAACTCTGGCCAAAGTTGGAGCATGCATAGTTTGGAGTAATAGGCTCTCAAGGAGGCAGAACTCACCGTACGATGCTAGATGCTGGTGACAGATTATTCAACTTGAGAGAGATATCCAGACAAGCACTAGAAAATGCTCTACTTCCATACAATAATTTTATGGGCTAAATAAAGAACTGAAAATGAATGGGCGAGCGCAGTCGAGTAGACTTGACCGTCTTAAATTATACATTTGTATATACTCAAAATTAACCGCATTTTAAAATCTGCCCATTTAACACGAACCTCTATTTATCAAGGTTCATGAAAGAAACTGTTAATTAAATGTTATTTAATAGGTCTATTGAAGATTATGACGTGCATTTCAATAGGACTGCTCGTTAGTAAAATGGGTAATTTCAAGCTGAAAAATGATTTTAATAGTCTTTTTTAATGTCATTATTTTTGACAAAATTTCCTTATTTTAAATGTTAAGAAAGTTAGAAGTATTGAATTCTTCTCGATTAATCCTAATGATTTACGCGGCAACCAACATTATCCTTTTTGTTAAATTTTTAATTAGAATCGGAAGTTATAACTTGTAAACCTGACATAGGTAGGTAACGGTTCAAATTTTAACCTTAAACTTCCTTTTGTTTATACAACTTCGGAAAGCAGGTAAGTTTTAGAACATTGCGGTTTTAATGATCTAATATTAAACGAACGCTGAGGGTATTAATTAAGGATTCTAAGTAAAATACCGATAGAGAAATTGTAGGCCCCTGGAGTTTGGCGGGAAGGAACCACGAGACGTGGCTCAACTTTTGCGAGTTTTAATTTGCCTAGTTATTGCAAATTGTCGGAAAAATGTTAAGAGCTGAGGCTATAAGTGGTTCCATCTTTGCTGCCACTCGCAGGTTACTATGTCTGCCTTGATTAGTACCATAAATCGTTATGTTATCTAGTAAAAAGAGAATATTATAGATTTTTTTTTTACGAACGTTGACTGTAAACGTATTTCAGTAGCAAAAGGATTTAGTTATTATAAGTAATTATTTTATCTTTATCGACCAACCTATATTTATAAAAATCAAATGGTGTTCCTTAATCTCGCTAGAATTCGAGAACGGCTACACGGATTTATGTATTTTTTCTTGGTCTTCAAATGTTCGTGTATGTCTACGAAATGTTTAAAAGGAGAGGAAAAAAATCTAATAATGGCTTGAAACCCCTAAAAACAGCCCTCTTCTTTTTCCCCTACAACTTTCATTCAAAAATGATTTCTATAATACGGGTTAGTTTTGTTTGTTCTAAGATTATTTTATAAAAAAATGGTCTTTTATTTATCGATTGAGGCGAAATCTGCTGGGTCAGCTAGTCCACTAAAACCGAGAATCACTTTAATAGGTTAACAATTTGGATTACTTTAAATAAGGCTAAAGTATACCAATAGTATTGTTTTAAGCAACACGCACTTCTAACCCTTTTAGCGACCCTAGTAGGGTTGCTAAACATATTACACACAAAATACTACTACAAACTAATAGGGTTACTAGTACCCACATTAGCTTATTGTATAGGTACTAGCTGACCCGGCAAACGTTGCTTTGCCCCACTTAGGGGCACGAAAAATAGATAGTGTATGTAGCTTATATGACACGTTCGTAGATTTACCACAGCAGCGCCATCTATTGATTACTTATTTAACCCAGTCGATAGGTATCGACATCGGCTAGAATCATTTGGAGTTAACAAATAATTGTGACTGTCAAATAGTAACAGACAATAATTAGCAATAAATTCAAATTGCGACTAAAATTTGAGATTTAAACTATCTATCTCTCAAGTTGGATCGAACTGCACATGGTGTTCGAATTTTATTATAATCGGTTAAGTGGTTTAGGAGTCCATTGAGGGCAAACATTGTAACATGAGATTTATATATATTAAGACGAGATTTATATAGACGACGTGTAGAGACGACGGCTGATAGAGGAGAGTGGAAGAGGAAAATTTGCTGTGCCGACCCCACCTAGTGGGATAAGGCAAGGAAGAAGAAGAAGAAGAGAAGACGAGATTTATATATATTAAGATAGAACCTAATCATCCTTACCTTTTCCGTGCATTTTAATATGCTGACACGAAGTTGCTCGCTTTTCCGCCATTATAATGAAAAGGCGGAGCAAAATGTAAGCATTTTTGCGGTTGACAAGTGTCAGATTTATTGACGTGTTCACGGCCGACTAAGCCTATTTCACACGGGGATTGGCTGATACAAAGATTCTGGAAACGTCGCGCGTTTCTGTAGAAAAAAAATATCTACTCAGTTATTAATCACATGTCTTTAGATAATCTTTGTGTATTTTATTTCACGCTCAAATTATTTTCATATCGGAAATATAATTTAGACTTGAGAAAGAGATAAGTATAGAAACTTGTTTAAGCCTTTGATAAAAACTGACAAATCTATTATGAATACAAAATCTACCTGTAAATATATTCAAAGTAATAAAAAGTATGCTTTAAAATTTTAATATAGTAATTTCAAGTGATCTTTAAGTTATTAAAATATTACAAGATGAAATTCACGCAACAATTTTATGTTTCCAACGCTTTAATATATTCTGTTCCAGTGTTAAATTCGTTGATCCACACAAAGAATCGTCATTTATTCGCTGACGCGACAACGTTTGGTTAATCCTACTATGTCAGTTTCGTGACCTCCTTAATCCTTCTTCCCTTTGGGTAAAGCCGAATTCGAACTGACGCTTTATTCAAATAGAATTTTGTGGTTGGCTTTAAGTTTTATCATGCGTGATGGAGACTTGTTTGGAAGCTCATTAGTAAGTACGAGTACACTTGTAACATTTACCTCACAATGGTTACAAATACTTCTTTCTACATATCCGGTTCCTTTTAGGTAAGCGCGCTTCACAGTAGACCTCAATGTCACTTACCATCAGGTGAATTGTGGTCAAGCGCTGACCTGTTAAGAGTAAAAAAAAACTTTTTTTACAAATTACTATGCATTTGACCAGTAAGGCGCGTAACCATACGAGTTAGCGACACTCTGACCTAAAGCTTAGCATTCCTAGTATGGAGTAACTGGCTCTCAAGGAGGTGGTTGAAACCCACTGTTATAATATTTTTGCGAATAGCGAATGTTCTGATTTACAATGGTCAGCTATAATATTTTATACTAAGCAAATAATTCATGTAGGTATATATTAAACTCTATTCGTAGTCGGAGCGCCCCAGATAGCAGTGTATTCTATTGGCCAATTGACTGTCTAAAATAGTAAACTCAATTCATTTATACTCTATAATAATAAATAAGGTTTTTATTTATTCAACTAAAATGCTTGCTACTACTACTCTTTAGTAGTAACGAATTTTTCCTAGATTTTAACAAACTTACTTTCTCTCCGTGGTACGAGTAAACGCGCAATAATCTGAGATATAAAATACCCTATATTACTTCGGCGTCTTAACTATCTCTATACCAAATTGAATACTAATCAGATCAGCCGTAACAACATAAAAAATTAACAAACAAACACATTTATAGACAAACTTTGTTTATATAAGTGGGACACAAATATCACATCCTTACATAGTTGACCAATCTTATAGTAGACACATCAAGTTAATTCTTTATTACTACAAGACAAAGTTACGAATATCAACCAGTGTAAGAGTTACTTGATGAACGGGGATCTACTACAGGTCACTTTTGACCCCCACCCACCACTTTGTCCATGGTATTAAGTAACATTCAGCGTAACTTTGATGGTGGTCGCCGGATTATTAACGTCAGTGCCAAGCGAAGACTTACGGGCACTTCTCTCGGGTGTCCCAAGTTATCCTTCTAGTTGTAAGCTGCTTATATGCTGGAGCCGTTGTATGGGTAATATTCCTGAAACTACCGGTGTAATCAGGGAGCCGCTTAGGATTGCTGAGAAGGGTCACCGTAAGGAATAAATGAGTTAATTGGCCCTGATCTTCTTGGGCATTTTGAAAAAAAGATATAATTAAATTAAAACTGAATATAATCGATCCTACATGTGCCACGCGTCGATGGGACTTTATGTAAATTTTTCGCATTTTTTCAAAAATTTCTAAAAGTAGTTAAAGACCTTTCACAAAGTTTACTGGTCAGAGTGTCACTCCAGCCGAAGGTGAAGCATGACTTGTCTGGAATAACAATCTCTCACGGGAACTGCCAGAACAAAGTTTTACAAAAAATAGGCTTTGTTTTTTTTTATTTACATCAATACTTGATAGGCATTATAAGCGTCTATATTTTATAGTACATAGTAAAGCTAGGCATTTCACCAGCATTTCACGTAACCACACAAGCCATTGATACTCCTGCCAATGGTGGAGCACGAGTAATCTTTAATTACTTGCTCTTAAGAAGGAGGAGAGTTTTATCTTAATAAAAGTTTAGTTTTCATACCAAAACGCCTATGCCCAAATATAACACCTGGATTCGCGCCTGTGCCCAGTCAACTCTAGTTATTTGAATAATTGATGCGGCTCCGGTGAGCTCGGGCAAACATTTGCCATCCGCAATCAAAGGTACAACTCCACCCTCAAAGCCTCTCTCTTCCGGTGTAGTTATAAACCTCACTCGGCTGGAAACATCTAGTACTTGGACTGTTGAGCTGGATACTTGAAATAGATGTATGAAATGAATGTTCGAGACCCAATTTGAATTTAAAAAAAATTAAATTGGGTCTTATTATCTAATCTATTAAAGGATTCAAACTCTTGTGCACACACAAATTGGTTCACAGTGTGCGCATAATATGATAGATAGATAGATAGATCGATTTATTGCAACAAAAATAACAACATGGTGGCGCTTAATATCTGTAAGCGCGTAAATGTGTACATTGTTACAATTTGTCATGTAAACAAGTACCTACGTGTGCATCAAAAAAAAATGTCTCTGGACACGCTTACAGAAGAGTTTTGTATAGTTATGGATTCCATTTAATATTGTTGTTGCACTATGAGCAATATCGCTGGGTAGTTAAGGCACAGAAGCGAGGAAACTGGTGGAGGAAATTGATCAAAAAATGAGGGTTAACACGAATGACGGACTCCCGTTTTAGATCGTAATTGGTGCAGAGGATAGCCATTTTATTCAGCGTGGAAACGCGGCCAGTGCACATTTCCGCCGGGTAAGGTCGATGGCGGGTTGTCCTGACTTTTCCTGTTTAGGACAATTTATTTTTATTATACTTTGATTTATTTATTTAATGAGCAATATGTTTATAATCGAATTTGCCACGATCTCTAACCGTGACTGCTCTCTAGCGCCATCTACTTTACTACGCTAACATCTTTGATGAGACGTAACCCTAATAAAAGAAAGGAATAGAAAACATGGGTATTAGTATTTTCTCTGAAATAAAAGCATTCAAATCCCCATCACTATTACGGCAGACATAAACAATCCTTTAAACCCAAGCTTAGTTTATTCTCGAGTCGAGGTTTGTAATACAATATTCACGTGGATACCTCCGGAGGTTTATTTAAAATTACTGTGCATTCAATTTAGTTGCAAAATTCAAAGCTTGTTAACCGTAACGGCCTGAAGGCTCTAATGGGCGGCCGCAAGTTCATTTGTATCAGCATTATTCCGTTCCATAGATTTTACCGCGGATCGAGAAAGCGGGATGCGGTTTTTATAATCCACTAAAGTTAAAGTAATAAACGCTCTCACACCCCCTACATATTCTGTGTAAGGGATGCTAGAAACATGCACATCCAAACACACATCTAACGTCAAAGCATATTTTTAAATCCACTATTTGGTCATCTGTCTCTCCGCAGTAATCGAAACAGGAACCTCGGGCTTCGCAGTCTGAGTATCTGACCACTAGGTTAATGAAACATATAAATTACCAGTAGCACCGATAGCGATAATCAACCAGCAGTCAAAAAATTATAAAAACATTAAGCAAACCCTCCTCCCTTAACTAAACGTCCTAAATTAGCTCGCTTTCGATGCTACGGTCACCGTATTCCCGGTTTAGCATCAGTGAGTGTACTTGCATCGCTTCACTTTCAGTCCAAATAATGGTTCGTTAACAGGAAAACCAAACAGATTGTGATTCGGCATTACGAATTACGTACAAAATGCACAAACGCAAACACTGCGTGCTGATCCAGAGGGATTTCTAATGTGGCGTTTGAATTTGTACTAACTATTAAACTTTTGCTGGCTTCGGATAGACGGTTACCTTAAAAATAATCTACACTAATTTTATTGTATTTTATTAATCAAGAGTAAAATCAAATATATCAGAATGTTTTCAGTTATTTTTTTTGTAAGATTTTAATGTTTTTATTTTTACATTGTTGTTATTAAGGCGGCAGAACAAAATAACCTGTATATAAAACAAGACAACGATTTTTTCAGTTTTATTATTTTTAATACAGTGTTAAAGAATTGTTACAGTTCTAAAATGCGATTACTTAAAATTCGGTCGACAGATTGGTTTTAATAAAATATAGTCGTTATGAAATTTGAATATGATGCGCTGTTGAAAGTTATAAAGAAATAAACAATGTTTACTTTTTTCTAGGATTATATTATCCAGAATTGTTAGAGTTTATAATTTAAATAATGGTTTTTGTAAATTTTAATATGAATTTTAATTCGTGGGAAACCTACCGCCGCGCTTTCGGCGCTTTGCTCAAATATGTATGGCTCGGTTTGAATTCGATTCAATATCAATGTTTGAGCGCTACTTGGTAGCAAATGGATTTTTATTTCGGCAAAATTAATACGCAAATATTTTTTGCTAACCCAAATCGTCTAAATTTAATTTAAAAAAAAAAAACATTATTCCCTAAGCTCTAATTTTATTCTTTCCATTGTATCACGTTTGTAACAATGCCAACATTCCAAAAACTATCCCAAACTCGCCATACATTTTGCAAAAGGTAGAACAAATATGTGGTTATATTATACTCTAACAAATTTAACAATGGGCTGAAAAGCTATTCAGTAGCTACTCTGCTTATTTTAGTAACTTCTTTATTAGGGTTCTTTGTTTTGAAAGTCTCTATACCCTTATAAAGTGAGAAACAAAAAGCTAAATACGGGTTCTATTAAATATTCAAGTTGCTGAATTTACCTAGTTTTTAATTCTTGATGTTTATTTAAAATTCGTAGTTGTCGGATATTGCCAGATGTTTGAGAATATAGAAATATAGTACTCAATTATTGTGTTAAATATAACTAAATTTACGGCTAACTTTTACAGTAGGTTATAAACCGCCTATTGAGTCGTGCCCTTAATTGATGCAACATATGAAAATATGTGTTATTTTATTTACCTATTCAATACAAATTACGAGTATAATGATTGCTTATACGTATCTAAAATTAAGACTTACGTAACATAAAAGCAAACACATAATACAAGTACAAACATTTTGCTTAAAATAAAAATATTGTTCAAGGTGTTTCAAGTTAAATGAAAGTGATGTTAAGACGAGACTTACATAATATGTGGCTTAATCCTCTAAGTCTGCGGTTGGTCTGGAACTTAAGCCCTAGAAAGTTATCATTATTGTTTTTGCTTGTTGTGTATGGTTTTGGTTACCACCAAAAGATATTATCTTACTAGTATTTGAGAAGTTAAAGTAGTATTATTAAATTTTCGTGGAAATAACATTTGAAGATCGCATTTCGTGTGTTATTAATAATTTTTGTTTATAATTCACTTTATTCGTAGGTCACTATTGTATAATTTTGTATCAAAATATTATGTATTAGGTAGAAACCAGGAGAGGAATAGGAAGACCTAGTAGATCATATTTAGACCAAATTAAGGAGAAGGCGAAAGTCATGTCGTCAGGCGAAAGTCATGTCATATAGGGAGGTCAAGGATTTGGCTGAAGATAGAACTACCTGGAAAAAACTCCACGAACAAGAGCCCAGCTCTTAAATATATATCGAGTGAATGAATTAAAATATTATTTCTAATATATATTTTTTTTAATAAATAAAGCAACAACTAATTTGATGGCAATAAGTTGCAAAAAAAATATTAGTGTTTTGAAAGTGTTAGCGCCGATATTTTTTTTTCCAAACCCATTTCTATTTGTAGCTGTATTGGAAACCAGACACTACAGCTCTAGGCGTTTGTTTGGCGGAATTCATATGGCATCTGGTTTTTAAACAAACAATAAAAATCTATAGGGCTGAATCGTATAGACTTCGCTCAAGCAGATGAAAATCTATCAATTAACATTTTCACAGGTGATGCCATCTAATTTAAAGGAAAACCTAAATGCGTCATATTAGGACACATTCATACACGGCTGGTTAGCCCCATACTGAACCATTTCTAGCTCGTATTATGGTTGCTAACACAACTGATATACTACATAATTAAACATACATACATATTATATATAAATACATATTTAACACCCAGACCCACAGCCAACAAATTTAGTTAAGCACAAAGATGTTGACCGGGCCGGGTTTCGAACCCGGAACCTCCTGATTAGCAGTCCGGCATGGTAACCTTTACGCCAACGTGGTCGTCAATATGGATACAACTGTAGTAGTTATCCCAGGAAATATAGGCTGTGGTTTAAATAACGTAGTACTTTATTTTGTTCTCACAAAAAGAACAGGTATTATATTTTATAAATTTGTTAATATCTATGAGTATATAATTCCTTTTTTAATAAAAAAAAGTAAATATTAGGACACATTTCGCACTTGACTGGTTAGCCCCATACTAATATATTTCAAGTTTTTATTATGTTTGCTAACACAAATGATATATACTACATGTATGTACATACATAAATAGTTTATATCGATACTCATACTGGCAGCCAACAAATTTTTGTTTATCATAAAGATATAAGCCGTGTCGGGAATCGAACCCGGGTACCTCTGGTTGGCAGTCCGGTACGGTATCCATTACGCCAACGAGGTCGTCAAATAAATCACACGTTTGATTTTATTTAGGTATTATTATAACTGTAGGATTCTATCAACCCTATGATTACGAGTAGGCAATGGATAGGTAGTGGTAGTCCTAGGCATCCAATTTTTCATTCAATCATTCCTTCATATTTTCCAAACATCCAACGGTTCTTTTCAGCGAGTGCATGTTCGGATGTCAGACAAATATTGCCGTAGCTTTTTGTTCTATCGTTCATTCACTGATGTGCACTTTTACTGATTGAGTAGGTATAGGAACTTTGGCGTTTTAAAGATTTCTGCTTGTGTGTTCTAAAAATGGAAAAATACAAAAATACGTGACGTTTATCTGTGATTTCGTTAATGTTTTGAAAACATGTAAAGTAAGTTGACAGTCCTACAAGGAAATGAAGAGGTTTAAAATATGTATTTAAAAATTCTAGAAAAAAATAAAAAATCATATATTTGAACGTATATTTTATCTTTCTTAGAGCCCGAGCGAAGCTACAGGCTCTTGAAGGGAAAAAAAATACCAGCTCATGTACAATTTACAAAACCCAATTTCGAAAAAAAAATAGTTGAAATTATTTTGATGCTCGGACAAAGAGAAGTAAGTCTTAATAAGCTTTTAAGATTTGGCCAACGAAATTACTGACATGCAATGGCATTGCAATTTAAATAAAAGCTTGTAAAATAATTATACCTCTTCTAAATAAAACAGCTAGGCATTTGATCAGCAGGACGCGCAACCACGCGAGTTAGATGATAGATGTGTTTTTGATTTCGATAAGCTATTAAAACGCTAATCCAAGCTTTCCGATATTCATACTCGTACCAGTTAACTGCCTTGCTAAGCTGTACATAACTATTCAACTAATTTAGCATCTCTCTCTCTCTCTCTCATCGAGCTTATACCAATACACCGTTCCAATGAATCTTCCATTTCACATTGAAATCATAGCTTATTTTGAATTTGCGTCTCTTAATCAAAGGATCTGAATGTTGGAATTGATTCATAAATGCGCTTCGCAAACGTCTCAAATATTCAAGAACATTCAAGCTTGCTAATGCGCCGTTGCAACTCAAACTTAATGCTATGCGATGGTTATAGCGTAAGTTGTTGCAGTGATTTTAGTTCAGTCCTTTTTCTCTCTTGAGAAAATTATTTTATTTGCATTTATTCTTAAGTCAGAATCAATGACAAAGTTTTGTTCTACGCGGTCATAAAGCTCATACAAAGAAGAAGATTACATCATCAGAATTTCTCACTCTATTACAAACTGTACAATTGAGTTCAAACATACTATCTGTAAATCGGATATTGTATAGTTCAGACGAACATTATAAATATCGAGCAGGAAGGTCAAGGATTACGCCGAATGATCTGGTAAAACTCCACGAAAAAGAACCCAGCTCTTAAATTATAATTGTCTTAAATATTGTTTGATAACTGAACAGAAAAATGAGGGTAAAATACACACAAACCTATCTAAAGATACATTTGACCACTTGATTTGATGGACTTAGATTTTCATTTAAATATACTGGAAATTCAGCAGCATTCATGATCATCATCGGCTAGCTTTTTCTCCCTTGTGTAAAGACTTATTGCTTAATACACCTTACAGTATGCAGGCCGAGTATAGAATGATCTAAAAAAAATCCATGCAAAAGGAGCCAGCTCTTAAATTATAATGATCTTAAATATTGATTGATAACTAAGCCAAACATGACGGTAAAAACACACAAACCTATATCTAAAGATAAAATAGACCACTTGATTAGATTAACTTAGGTTTAGAAATAAAAATAGTATAGTTTAAAAAACTAAAAAACATGCTTATCTGGCCGTTTTAAGTGGGTCAAAAGCGCGCCCAAAGAAGTCGGTTACAAACAAACATACAAACAAAAATACAAAAAAATAACAAATTAGTGTATTGTCATCGGTCCTCAATAAATCTACAAAGTTTGAACGAAATCTGGCCGTTTAAAGTGGGTCAAAATCGCGCCCAAAGAAGTCGGTTACAAACATACAAACATACAGGTGAAGCTAATATAAAGCGTGTAAAAATACTGAAAATTACCCAATATTTA